>OY728158.1:600590817-603180817 GCA_963277665.1 Viscum album | reverse complement strand
AAAATATTGGGGTGACCTTTTTTTACTGTTCTTGATCATTTAATTATATCTTATCTTAAATGAAGTTTTTTGTGGTTATTCTATCACTGAGGAAATATATAATGAAAGATATTCATTATTTAATATGGGAGTCTCACCCAAGTGTTATTAAATTTTTTTGTAACCTCAAACGTTGATATTTTTAGCAGTTATGTAATGAGTGATTAATGAGTTTTTATCCCATTACCTAACCAATTAAAAGGTGAAGGCCAGGTATCAAAAATACAATAGTTTTCTGCAGTAGTTTTTCATTCTATTTTGGAAATGGGATTAGATCTCAATGGACATTTTTTATTTCTTACGTCAGAATATTAAAGGAAGGAATGTTATATGGGTCTACATAGCCAATTTAATAAAGTCATATCACTTTATTTTTATGAAATAGAGTAATAAGGTGTAAGGGGTTATACTCCTATATATTCAATATATTTTTTATCATCATGATTTTCAACCAGCTTTTATTTTCTACATATATCTATGCTTTAACTCTTGATTTTGTAAGTGTATTAAAGTAGATATGGGTTCTCAATTGAAGTGGAACATATATTATCACTTGTAAAAATATGATCAAACTAAGTGATTGTTTTAAATTCTTGAATATATTCTTCTAGATTATGTTATTGATTTTGGATATTCATGGGATAATTATCTGACATTGATTTAGTTCACTTATAATAACAATTATCAAACCCAAACCAATTTGAATACTTTTGAGTTTGTTTTTATTTAGTAATGATGCTCCCCTTTTCTGTCTCAAGTAGGTTGAACATACTTTATTGATACCAAAAATTATTCAAGAGATAAATATCAAAATCTAGTTGATCTATAGAGGATTATAGATAGGTCAAATCCATCAAAAAAACATTTAGTTATCAATAATATAATCCCTTCAGATTTGTAGTGGGTGATCATGTTTTTTGTAAAGCATCTCCTCAACTAGAACATCACATACTGAAAAAATAGGAAAATACTCTATGGATAAATGTAAAGAAATTTAATATCGAGTAATATATTAGAAAACATACATATTAAATAGATTTACCGTCTAATTTTACATCCATTCATGCCGTATTTTATGTGTCCCAATTGATAAAAAAACATAATCCCAGTCTATCTCTAGAGATTAAATGGGAAGATCTAGATTTAGAATCTAAAACCTCTATTGTAAATAAGCTAGTTAATATCCAAGATTATCAAAATAACATATTATGTAGAACATAGAATCCTTTACACTATGAGCTATTCCATAAAGGTAATAATAGAAAGGATACAAGGGAAATTAAATCATTTATTCAGATGAAATGGACTCATTTATCCATCAACCAGAGTTAATGAGGACTTCTTGGGGTCGAAAGTTTTATAGTGTTGGTAATTCGAACACCCATGATTTTAGGGATTATTATTTATCTTATTACTCATCTTATTTTGGAGGATTTGAGAGTTTATAATTTAAAAGTGGAAAATTTGGGATACCGTGCAAGTGGCATTGTTAAGGAATAATTATTATTAACTCTGTAAATAAAATTGTGTAAAGAAGGATATTGAATCCAATGGCACATGCATGATTATAGCATGGTAAACTAACCATGTTTCCAAATCAATTATTCTACCCATAAATTGTAACATCATATTTTTCATTTCCATTTTTTACTTGTGGAAATCCATTCAATTCCCAATTTCCCTCAAACCATATAGGGGGAACCAACTATCTAGAGTTAACAACCTACCCATGACCTTATTCTCACTCATCCCTCAAATTAAGTGATTATTTAAGGTAATCCCTCAATTTTATCTCCATTATCTCTCTCTCTCTTCTCATGTTTTCTCTTTCCTTTAGGTTCTTTGATTTCCTATTCATTGGTTATCCATTGTGTCTAAGTCACATGCTCGAGTTCATATAATCATGAATTTATTAATTTCTATATCTGGAAAAGGGTCTCTCTATTACAATATTTCATTATTTTTTGATGGTGGTATTATTCTAATGGATTTAGGTGGATGTCACTTTGTGGATTTATTTTACTTTACATTTTTCGAGATCTAATGGGTTTTAAATTTTTTAATATACTATCAAATATTATATATTAATATTTCTTATTGGGAATAAAATTTTTATCAAATTATATTTTTTATTTTGGTTGGGAATAAACGATTTATATGCTTCAAAAAGGGTATAATCTAATAACTAGTCTTCATTCAATTTTATAGTTTGAGAAAATACTCAATGATATTTATTATTTGAAAAAACCTAAAATGATGTTTTTGATGTTTTTTATTTATATTAGTATAAATTGATAATTTCAAAATAAATTATGGATTATAGAACTATTTTTAGCTTTATTATCTAACTTATATCAAATAATAGCCTCTTGTCTACGTAACATGATAAATATGTGTTGTTGAGCTATAATTTTTTTAATTTGAGCACGGATTTTTCAGATTATATGGGAGCCCTAGTTATTAGGTGGGTAATTGAGGATGGAAACTACATGAGCTTTGATTTTTTTTCTAGATCATGCCCCTAGTAATTATTTTACCCTCACTTGTGGTTACTACATGGTGAGGACATTCATGTATGTTAAGGTATTTTTTAGAAAATTTTCATCATAGGCCGGAAGGTGGTTCCATTAGGTAGGTTTTAGTATATCTCATTGGACATAGTGTTTAATTCTTATTTTATTTAATAGTTCTTTTTGTGTCACTATACAATTTTTTATTCTGTTAAAATTATTTTGACCTTGTCTTTCCTTTTACCATGTTCTCTATTATCCCTTATGATATTTATTATTATGATTCTCCCCCAATGACCCAAGTTCAAGATTCATTAGAATGGATTGACTTTATAAATGAAGAAAATGAATCATTATTGGGTTTTATTTTCAAATAATGTATATATTTTTTTCTTTCAAAATGGTTAAAACTATAATTATTAGAAATCCATAAAAAAAGAATCACATAAAATAATTTCCTTATCCGAATTGGTGATTTCTAACACAATACTTATGACAACCCTGCATTTATTACAAAATTAAAAACGATTTATTACATAAGCTATTAAATTGATACAACATGGAAGATTGAGAGTTGTAGTGTCTTTGGGGCTTAGGATCATTGCATAATAACTTAAAATAGGAAATACAACATCTTTATTGAAAACATCATTTACATGACCACTACATTCCATCGTACTTAGCATTTCATGGGATAACCTGAGGACATGCATAAGAAAAGAGGTGAGTTGTAAAGCCCTGTAAGGGAATAAACATGGAATACATGAGGAGTACAATACATGTTATTCAATAGGCATATAAATAGATCACAAGAGAAACATGAACATAAAGGCATGATAAAGCATGATAATCATAACATGGAAATGTGGCAACAACACTTTACATGGAATTAGCATGAGCCAAGGCTCATTGCACATGGAGCATGAGTAAATTATCATTGAACATGAAGCATAATCAAACCCGTGTTTCACTTGAATTATCATGATTTAACACTCATTGTACATGATGTATCATGATAATATACTTTACCCAATGCATTGGAGCGCTATAAGGGCACACCCTTCTTAAAAATTTCATTTCATGCATAAGTGTGCCACATGGATCATAAAACATGGATTCATTAAACATAATCATTTATTCCATGATAAAGGAATATGGAATTAATACATGAATCTTTATAATCAATAAATAAATTTTTATAAAGGATAATTCCATTGATGGAGAAATGGGCATGGTCTTCACTACACAAAGGCATTGGCTTAGAAAATCGGTTCAATTTCGGCAGCGTAACGGTGTGACATAAGAATTCATAAAAATGGTTGATGAGAGAGAAAGGTGTGTCTAATCATATAGACATGAAATTGATATTAATGGGGTAATATAGGTACATGTCTCAACAAATTTAAGGGAATTTGTATTCATGATACAAAAGTATTTCTTGAATGTAAATGAGGAGAGAGAAGTTTCTTTCGGAATTTCAGTATAGTAAGGGGTGTACATGGGAGGCATTTAATGAGAGATAGAGGGGTCTCCCATCTTTAAAACAATAATAGGGAAGTATGGGGGAGGTGTTAAACCATAACCCAACATTTATAATTGAAATTAAAAGGGAATAACAATGTTAAAGAAATTTGGACAAAAAAGTGAAAGGATGAAAACCCCTTACTTGGAAGTGTGCTTCCAAGGCTTGAGAGAGTCTTGAGAGAGGCTTCTTGGGAACTTGAGGCACATTGGGAGGATTCTAGAGAGAGTATGGCAGAGATTTGATAAACTCCAAAGGCTTTGAGTGAGGAGGAAGTGGGAGCTTGGGTGGGTTTATATAGGAAAGGTGAGTGAATTCTTTATTATTTAGGTTTGGGATCACTTACATTAAACTAATCCAAAACATAAATCAGCTCATGTTTTTTGACCATGGGTTTTGGAAATGGGAAGAGAAAAACAATATTTTATCAGGCCAAAGACCTAAATTCTTAAAATAATGGGGTTGCTTATGTGGAGGTGAGTCACACTCCCATGGAAAATAATTTAAAAATTCAAGATGTTTAATAAGTCTTGAGGGTTCCATTAAATCATTGAAAAGTAAGTCAAACAAACCTAAAATCAAATTATTTTAATGTTAAAACATATATTTTTGAAACTTAAAGCTTATATTATTTTATTACATCACTATTGGGTCATTATGATGTCATTAAACACATTATATATTTAAACAGTATTTAATTTTTACCCAAAAATTTGACTGTCTCAGAAAATTATGAAAAATTCACCATTGGATAATTTCGATGACCTGATCCCAAAAATATCATTTATTTTATTTAATAAGTTTCTAAATATGTTAATTTTCTCTTTTAAAATAAAAACCAACATTTATCGAAAATTCACGGGTTTTGACATAAATGGATTTCAAACCTCAATAAAAATTATAATTTCATTCATAAAATTATATGATCATTTATATATAATAAAACTAATTTAATAATAATAATAATATTTCATTAAAATATTATTTAATTCAAAAATTCCTTAATTTAACAAAATAGATTTCTTAATTAAATAATAACTAAAAACACTAGTCGTACTTTAAAAACTATTTACAATGTATCAATAATGTCAAGAGAGTATATTCGTTATTATATACCAAAAAATGGACATGAACATAGTACTAGAGATTTGTTACATAACCCCTTAAAATAGCCAAATAAGACCTATGGGTAAGGTGTGTGATGGTGACAGACTCTTTGGGTGGCTCGGATAACACCACTTGAGTGGTAATCTCTATCAACTTCCACTTTTCTCGTAGACGGTCTTGTTCAATCTTGACATGATGAAGATGACATTTGGCTTGGTCAAGAGCAAAGCCCAAATAAACCACCTATTTTCCAAGCTCCAACAAATGGACTTCGTATGGAGAAATTCTACTGGATGATTCCATCACTTCCTTTGTCTAAGTAAGTTGGATTTGTTAAAGCCCTATATTTATACTAATCATGTGATCACTGTTCAACAGCTATATTAGAAAGGGTCAAAATTCTTAACATAAAACCAAAGAAGATTACATTTAATTAGATCAAGTGGGATTTCTATTAATGAAACTTTTGGTCATTACATTATTCCCCCTTAATAAATTTCACCCTCAAAATTTCCTTTTCCCACACTAAAACAGATGTGGGTAACTCAGCTTCATCATTTCCTCTGATTCCCATGTTGCTTCTTCAAACTTGTGCTTTCACCACAACACCATGACGAGGGGCATTGCCTTATTTTGTAGAACATTTTCTCTATGATCTAAGATATTCACTGGTTTCTCCTGATAAGAAAGATCATCCTCCAACTTTACCACCTCAGAAGGGAGTACATGTGAAGGGTCCGGTATGTACTTCCTTAATAAGGATACATGAAAGACCTCAAATACTTTGGCTATGGTAGGTGGAAGTGCTTGTCGATATGCCACATCCCTAACATGATTAAGAATCTCTAAGGGGCCGATGTACCTTGGACTTAACTTCCCTTTCTTTCCAAACCTCATGACCTTCTTCCATGAAGATATTCATAGAAAAACCATGTCTCTAACTTTAAACTCAAGGTCTAATCAATGATTATCTGCAAAACTCATCTGTAGACTCTGGGCTGCCATGATATGTTGCTGAATTCTTTTCACCTTCTCCACTATTTCCTCGAACATTTTTGGTAAAAGAAGCTTACGTTCACCATCCTCATCTCAACATGCCAGTGTTCTGCACCTTTTCCCATACAGGGCTTCATAAGGTTCCATTTCGATTCTCGAGTGGAATCTTTTGTTATAAGAGAACTAAACCAGAGAAGATGTTGATCCCATCCTCCTTTAATGTCCATTGAGCATGCTCTCAACATGTTCTCAAGTGTTTGGATAGTCCGCTCGGATTGGCCATAAGTTTGAGGATGATTGGCCATAATGAAGTTCAGTTCAGTATCCAGAGCATGTTGAAAACTCTACTGAAACATAGAGTTGAATATTGGATCTCAGTTAGACAAAATAGATAGTGGTACTCCATGCAGCCTTAGCACGTCTCTAATATATATCTGTGTTAGTTGATCCAATGAGAAATCCTCCCAAATAGCAATGAACTGTGCAGTCTTTGTAAGACGATCCACCACAACCCAAATTGCATAGTTGCCTTTGGATGTCCTCAAAAGTCCAGTGACAAAGTCTATGGTGATTTTATCCCATTTACATTATGTTATGGGAAATGGTTGCATCATCCCCTTAGACTTCTTCCTCTCTACCTTCACTTTCTGGCTCACCAGGCACTTTGATGTATATAAAGTGATCTCCTTCTTCATATTATCCCACCAAAAGTTTTCTTGAAGATATCGATACATCTTTGTTCTCCCCGGGTGAATAGTGAAATTTTAACTATGTACATCATCCAAAAGTTCCTTCTTCAGCTCCAAACTTGATGGAACACATAGCCTTTTCCCAAATCACACAATTCCTTCTTCATTAACATTATCTCCAAGGATTTCTCTTTTTCGACAGCTTCTACTTTTTCTTGAATTCCCACATCATTCTTTTAATCATCCTTTAACCTTTCCAAAAGATTTGGTTGAGCAATCATTTTTGAATGTAGTGATGATATTCCCTTCTTTATGATTCCCATGTCCATCTTCATCAAGTCTAAGAATATTGGATCCTTCTCAATTCTAATCATTTATAGAATCACTGGGTTCTTTCTACATAGGGCATCTTCCACCATGTTCGCTTTCAAAGGGTGGTAATGTATTGAACAGTCATAATCCTTGATGAGGACTATCCATATTCTATGGTGCATATTAATCTCTTTCTGTGTGAATATAAATTTAATACTCTTGTGGTCAGTATATATCCCACATTTCTCACCATAGAGATAATGCCGCTAGATTTTCAAGGAAAAGATCACCACCACCTACTCCAGATCATGTGTTGGATAGTTTCTCTCATGGATTTTGAACTATCTTGATGCATAGGATATCACTTTATCATTCTCCATCAGCACACATCCTAATCCCTTCATCGAAGCATCACTGAATATCACAAAAGGTTCTCCACTTGTGGGTAAAGTGAGCACAGGCATAGTGATAATCCTTCTTTTCAACTCCTTGAAATTTTCTTCGCATTCATCACTCCAAGAAAACATTAATCCCTTTTGAGTTAGCTTGATAAGAGGGTTGGACAATCATGAGAAATTTCTCACAAATCATCGATAATATCTAGCTAACCCCAAGAAGCTATGGATATCTGTTACCAATGTTTGTCTCGGCCATCCCTCAATTGCATCTGTTTTGGAGGGATCCACATATATCCCATTGCTTGTGATGATATGGCCAAATAATGAGAACTCCTTAAACTAGAAATCACAATTACAGTACTTTGTATAGATCTTGTCCTTGCGTAATGTCTCTAGTATTGTTCTTAAATACTCCTCATGACCCTCCTTGGTTTTAGATTATATTAGAATATCATCTATAAAGACTACCACAAATTTGACAAGGTAATCTCTAAAGACTCTATTCATCAAGTCCATGAATATTTCTGGATCATTAGTGAGTCATAAAGGTATTAATATGAATTCATAGTGCCCATATCCTGTGCGAAAAGCAGTCTTGGGGATATCTTCCTTCTTCACCCTTACTTGATAATATCCCGACCGCAAGTCCACCTTGGGGAAGTATTGGGCTGCATGCAGCTGATCGAACAAGTCATCAATTCATGGGAGAGGATACTTTTTCTTTATCGTGATTTTGTTAAGGTCATGATAATCGATGCAAATGAGCATTGACCCATCCTTCTTCTTGACGAAGAGGACTGGTGCACCCCATGGTGAAGAACTTGGTCTTATAAACCCTTTATCCAGATTCTCATATACTTTTTTCTTCAACTCTTCATGCTCCATGACAGCCATTCAATATGGAGTCTTGGATATTCGTAGAGCCCCTGGTATAATTTCAATTGAGAATTCAACGTCTCTTTTAGGTGTAAGACCAGGAAGTTCCTCGGGAAACACTTCAGCAAATTCCCGCACAATATTAATTTGTTCAAGGATGGTTTCTTCCTTGGAATCAATCATCTGATCCAGATATGTGTGCTCATAGAGCAGTAACATTCATGCTTGATATGATGAAGCTAAAGGAGATTCATCTTCCTCCTTACACTTGTAAAGAATCAGGGGTCGATTCTCCATATGGAGTGTGATTTCCCTATCCCGAAAATTTATGTTGGCTATATATAAGGAAAGACATTACATGCCAAGAATTGCATCAAATTCCACTAGAGGGGTTATTAAGAGGTTCTCCGGGAAATTCAATCCACATATTATGATAGGGGAGGACTTATATTCATGGGATGCAATGATTTACCCATTTTTCGTACTCACCAACATCTTCACTTCCATGATTTGTGGTGGTTCTAAGATTGTTCTACTGAACTTTTGAGATATAAAAGAATGCGCAGAACCTGAATCAATAAGTAAATTTTCTATTCTTTAATGGATAACTAGAATACCTGTCACCACATCGTTTTTAGGGTACACTTCGGCAGAAGTGATGACAGAAGCTCTTCCTTGTTGCCTTGGATGTTTTTGGTTTCCTCCGAAAACCCTTGGATTAGGGTACTGATTTTCAAAATTCCTCTGTTCTTTGTAGTTGTATCAATAAACAACCCTTTGAGGTTCAAACGGATCATTCCTATCCTCTTTCACAACTGCAGGTCTTTCTTGCTGACAGTTAAACGCTAGGCGCCCTTCTCTTCCACACCTAAAGCATTTCCTCATCCCCTTGAGGCAATTTCCAGGGTACTTCTTTCCGCACTTTTGGTAAGTGGGGTGCTGGATCTTCTTAGCACTGTTGGATTTATCCATCGAACCTCCAGCATTTAATTCCACCTTACGCTTCTTGTCCCCCTGTTACCCCTGTGATTCCCCGATCTCCATTTCTACCTTGAGGGAACATCGGACGATTTCCTCATAGCTATCGAAGTCATGGATCGCTAATGCTTTCTGTAGGATAGGCTTAAACCCGCCAAAGAAGATGTCAACTTTGCATTCGGGGGTAACAAAAATACGGAAGCATATCGTGCAAGCCTAGTAAAGTTTTCCTCATATGCTCCAATAGATTCTTCATC
Organism: Viscum album; assembly: GCA_963277665.1. Classification (NCBI taxonomy): domain Eukaryota; kingdom Viridiplantae; phylum Streptophyta; class Magnoliopsida; order Santalales; family Viscaceae; genus Viscum; species Viscum album. The sequence goes on along the minus strand of OY728158.1, from coordinate 603,171,133 downwards.
TTTTTTCTTGAGGGAAAGGAAGTACCTTTCCATCATAAGCTGGAGGGTGCGCGGAAAAGATTTATCAAAAAACTTCTTCTAAAAATCCTTCCATTCCAACACCTCTATCTCCTCCTCAGGCTTCGTATTTTTGATCAATATTCACCATTGATCTGCTTCACCCTCCACAAGATAAGCCTCCAGGAGAACCTTCTCTTGTTCAGAACATTGAAGAATGGATAAAATCTTTTCAATGTAGTTGATCCATTGTTCAGCAATCGTGGGATCAGATGATCCACTAAAAGTAGCAGTACTTTGTCTCTTGAAGCTCTCGATAGTGAGTTGTTCTTTCTTTGGGGGGGGGGGGGGGGTTGAACGTTCCTCTTGACCAGTTTTTCTATTAAAATCATGAGTTATCTAAGAGATAAAAGTGACAAAGTTCTCGATTCCCACTCCCATTGGATTGGGCATCTTATTAGTACAGTCATCACACTGATCTTCACATCGGTTGTTAGCCCGATTCCTCCTATTACTGGCCATTGGCTGGAATAAAAGGAAATTTTGAGGGTAACACATAAAGGGTAATCCAATGACAAAAGTTGATGACTTATAAATAAACTTTTATTTCCTTAACTCATGAGTCTATTGGCTTCAATCTAAGAATTTCGTGATATACATTCTAACATATATTCTTATGGGAATTTTTTTAATTCCCATAATAAGGGTTTATACTAAGATTGTGAATTTATCAAAACATATCCCTCGGGGGTGTCAGAACCAAGAGTGCAGCAAGGCCCGTTGTCATGCACCAGTTCCTGTTCGAGTCTAGATCAAAGCGGTGTTTTCGGGTTTTACCCCTAGGACACATTTGTGCCAAAGTCGCCACTACCTGATCATATCCAGACAGGGATGTATTAGCTTGATAAAACAATTACTAATCACTTACCAAAACATATAGATGTTTTTATTATACTTAGTCTTGTCTCTAAGGATTTACTAGGGTTTTCGAATCCTAATCCCAAAAATAACTAAACTGGTCCTCTGATACAAAATTTGACAACCCTTCTTTTATTACAAACATAAAAATGAATTATTACATAAACTATTCACATGATACAACATGGAATATCAAGAGGTCTATTGTCTTTGGGGATTAGTATAATTACCTAAAAACGTAAAATAGGAAATAAAAAATCTTTATTGAAATCTTCCTTTACATGACCACTACATTCCCTCGTACTTAGCATTGCATGGGATAGCGTGAGGACATGCATAAGAAAAGGGGTGAGCTATAAAGCCCAGTAAGGGAATAAACATGGAATACAGGAAGAGTAAAATACATGTTAGACAATAGGCATGTCAATAGATCACAATAGAAACATGACCATAAAGGCATGATAATGCATGATAATCATAACATGTAAATGTGGCGACAACACTTAACATGGAATTAGCATGAGCCAAGGATCATTGCACGTGGAGCATGAGTGAATTCTACTTCACATGAAGCACGAGTAAATCCTTATTTCAGTTGAATTAGCATGAGTAAACACTCATTGCATATCACGTATCATGATTCTATACTTTACTCAATGCATTGGAGCACTATAAGGGTGCACCCTTCTTAAACATTTCATTTCATGCATAAGTGTACCACATGGATCATAAAACATGGATCCATTAAACATAATCATTTATTCCATGATAAAGGAATGTGTAATTAATAAATTAAACTTTATAATCAATAAGTAAATGTGACAAAAGGTGAATACCCTTGATGGATATATAGGCATGGTATTCACTACACAAAGGAATTGGCATAGAAAATTGGTACAATTTCGGCAGTGTAATGGCGTGACATAAGAATTCATAAAAATAGTTGATGAGAGAGAAAGGGGTGTCTCATCATATCTACATGAAATTGATAGTAAGTGGGTAAAATAGATACATTTCCTAAAAATTGTAATGGAATTTAGATTCATGATACAAAATTATTGCTTGAATGTAAATGAGGAGAGAGAAGTTCCTTTCAGAATATCGGCATAGTAACGGGTGTACATGGGAGGCATTTAATGAGAGAGAAAGGGGTCTCCCATCATTCAAACAATAAGAGGGAAGTATGGGGAGATTTAAAACCATACCCCAGAATATATAACTGAAATTAAAAGGGGATAAAAATATTATGAAAATTAAACAAAAAAAGTGAAAGGAAGAAAAACCCTTACTTGGAAGTGTACTTCCAAGGATTGAGATAGGCTTGAGAGAGGCTTCTTGGGAGCTTAAGGAATCTTGGGAGGATTCTAGAGATAGTAGGGAAGTGGTTGTACAAACTCTAAATGATTTTATTGGGGAGAAAGTGGGAGCTTATTTGGGTTTATATAGGAAAGGTGAGTGAATTCTTTATTATTTAGGTTTGGGACCCCTTACATTAAACTAATCCAAACCACAAATCAGATCATGGTTTTTGCCCATGGTTTTTGGAAAAGGGAATAGGAAAAAAATATTTTATAAGGCTAAAGTCCGAACTTCTTAAAATGATGGGGTTGCTTTTGTGGAGGTGAGTCACACTCCCAATTTAAAATAATTTAAAAAGACAAGATGTTTAATAAGTCTTGAGGGGTCCGTTAATTCTTTGAAAAGTAAGTCAAACAAACCCAAAATCACATTATTTCAATGGAAAAGCCTATATTGGCCAAACATAAAGCTTATCGTATTTTATTACATCACTATTGGGTCATTATGATGTCATAAAACACATTATATATTTAAACGGTATTTAATTTTTACCCAAAAAATTGACTATCTTGGAAATTTATGAAAAATTCACTGTTGGATAATGTCGACATCCTGATTCCATAAATATCATTTATTTTATTTAAATAATTGTCTAAATATGTTAATTTTCACTTTTAAAATAAAAACCGGCATTTATCGAAAATTCACAGGTTTTGATAGAAATGGATTTCAAACCTTAATAAAAATTATAATTGCATTCATAAAATTATATGATCATTTATATATAATAAAATTAATTTCATAATAATAATATTTGATTAAAATATTATTTATTTCAAAATTCACTTAACTTAATAAAATAGATTTCTTAATTAAATAATAACTAAAAACACTACTTGTACTTTAAAAACTATTTATAGTGTATCAATAATTACAAGAACGTATATTCATTATTATATACAAAAATATTGTAAATGAACATAGTACTAGTGATTTGTTACAAAACCCCTTAAAACAACCGAATAAGACCTAAGGGTATGGTGTGAGATGGTGACAGACTCTTGGGGTGGCTTAGATAACACTGCTCGAGTGGTAATCTCTATCAACTTCCACTTTTCCCGTAGATTGTCCCGTTCGAGCTTGAAATGATGAACCTCACCTTGGGATTTGTCAAGAGCGATGCCCAAAGATTCCACCTATTTTCTGAGCTCTGACAAATGGGCTTTGTGCGGGGAAATTCTACTGGATGAGTCCATCGCTTCCATTGTCTGAGTAAGTTGGATTTGTTAAAACCCTATATTTATACTAATCTTGTGATCACTGTTCAACGTCTATATTAGCAGTGCTCAAAATTCATAAGATAAAAACAAAGAAGTTGACATTTAATTAGATCAAGTGGGATTTCCATTAATGAAACATTGGGTCATTACAATACATACACACATTAGTTTATATATAGATCATTTTATATTTCACACAGATAAATTTAAGGGAGTTTAATCAATGGGTGGTGAACATTATTTTCCTTCTTTATTTTGGGGGATGATATGTGCCCTTGGTGACCATGGGTACCAATGATACATTTTTTGTGGTTTTCGGGACATTTTTTATATTTTTTGATATACATGTATCAGCCACTTAATGATTTCCTCATTTTGATTTTTTTATAGTACATCTCTTATATCAACTCACATTAATTATGAAATTATGTTTGGATTTTTATTTTGATTATTTCTATTTAAGACATTCAAATTTTAATTTATATTCTAAAACTATGTATTCTCATTAAATAAATTTCCAATATATTGATATGTCATGTATAATTCCTATTTGGAGTCCATTATGTAGATTATTGGTTTGAGAGGGTGAGGTAATTATCTAGTTGTATGTGCTGATACCTTGGGTTCTAGTCTATAGTCAATGTAGATTATACATTCTTTGGTCGTTAGGCTGAGATTACTTGTGTTATATCCTGGTGGTTTCTTATGAAGTAAAAATCATTTTATTTTTTGATAAATTCTTATTTATGTTCTATTTTATCCTTAGACACTAAATTTGGTCCAATGGGATGGTTTCATTGTTTTGGGATGAAATAATTTGGGGGTGAAGTAAGGTTGTAGACCATGTACATACCGTTTATTTGGAATACACGATGTGTACTCAATACAGGATATGTATTTTCCTAGGCAAGGAAATTCTAGAAGTATAAAGAGAATTACCCAAAAGGGAAATTAGAAGATTTATATGATGTTTAATTCATTTACACACCATGTAAATTCACATGATTAGTTTTCAATATAAGCAGAAGGGACACCTTTTTTTATATCATCCATCAACACTCTTCTCACATACACAGTAGGACCATTTAAAGAGTCCCATAGAAGCCTAGCTAAGGCATTGTGACATCACTCAGATATGGACCCCATTTTAATCATGACCTATCGTATTAGATAGCCACTTGTAATCTAATCCTTCATAAATTTTCAGTTTTTCTCTTCTCCTTGATAGATTTATTTTGGTGTAGGATGTTATTCCCTATGTTTAGGGAGTTTGTCTATTCTTCCATTTTCTCCCAATCCAGGCCATGTTAGGAGTTGATACTGGAAGAGTGTTCTCCCATGAGTAAATGGTGGGTGTTAAATTTATTTTCCCATAATCTCTAGTTGTTTTATAGCTAGTTTTAGTAATGATTAATGTTACAACGTTCGGTGTTCCTATTAAAATTAATTTATTTCTTTGATTAAATGATTTTAATTGTGATAGGAGACCCACTTAGTATCATTATAATATTGAAAGTATTTAACCACATCCCTGACCACCTGTGAGGTGTGTTTAGATATCATTTCAATGATCTACAACCATATTGGGTGTGTGTATGATCTCTTTGTCATAGTGGAATCCATAATAAATTAAATAATACTTTAGGGGAGGGGTTTTACTTCATTTTCATGTGTTTACATATTAATAAAATCGTTTAATGGTTTAAATATAAAATATTGAATGATACAGTTGAAGTCATGGTTTTAAAATGATTATTAAATGGGATATAATTTGAATAAATAAATATTATTGTTATATTTAATTCCATGGACATTTCATCTTCATATATTCAAAATTACACTAAATTCCTTGTACATTTCAACTCTTTGGATTCAATATTATATTGGATTGTGTGGAAATTTCTACTACATGGGTCTGCATTACCTGGGATGCATTATGAAATAATAATCATTGGATCTGGACAATGGGTATGATACTTGATTGAATGACATAGACTATTGAGGAATCCAGGGACATATCTACTCATTTAATATTTCCATGTAGGCCTAACATTGGATTACCCATCATAGGTCTTTCTGGAGGATTTACCAGGATTAAAAGTTATACCATGATTATGGTTGATTAATTACAATCGACCCTTTTTAATGGGTTCTTGTATATTATTGATAGGTAGGAGAATATCATTTCAAATTTATCATTTATATTACTGATATCTTTTTGACACTACATCATTATATTCCTAAATAATAGACTTGTTATAGACACTGTTTATAAGGCCCCGGCCTTAAACATTACTTAATGATGAATTAAATGAATAATTCACATAGAGGATCTTTTCAGGTTTAGAGTTTTAGAGAATTAGGTCATAACTATTACATCTCAAAAGATTACATAGTAGACACTTCAACTAAGTTTCCATAAAATAAAATAAAACTAAAAAGAAACATGTCTAGTTCCATGTTTTAGATAGAATGTCTTTCCATGATCCCATCCTTGACCCTATTCATCTTTAAGTCCTATGGAGAAAATTTTGAAAACTTGGGATGAGCATAAACATTCCAGTAAAGGATACACAAAGAAGGAAAACTATTAGTTTTTCAAAAACAACAAGTAAACCATGAGTACATTACCAAAGTAATATTTTTCACCTTTATGAAGTAGTAAAAACTCTTCACTGAATAAAAGACCATTACATACCCTTTTGTAACAAAAATATTACCATAAAACCCATATAAAGTACACATGACATTTAAAGGTAACTTGGGACATAAACATACTTAAATGGAATAACCATATAGTCTACTTCCACACATACTTAATGGAATACCCATACGGCTAACTTATATACCCAATGCATTGAAGGTTATAACGTAACCACCCATCCTGGTATTCATGGCACCACCTGTATTATGGTTTTTCATGTAACCACCCGTCAAATGTCCAAGTACCATTATAAAATCATAACACATAAAACAACTATAAAGGAAAGAAAACATTTCCATAGTTCAAGCACAATATATCACTTAAATATATTGACTTAACAAATCCATTATCAAAACCATTTTAAATACCAAAAAAACTTATATGGTATTTATTTACTTTTAAAAATATAACGTCTTGTTGAGGAAGCCAAAGATCAAATAATCCTCGCGGCGGCGGAAAGGTCATTGTCACCGCGTACGTTAAAAAGAAACATACTTTTTGTCATTTAGTAAAACGCTTCATATAGAAAAGATTCCTTTCGAATAAAAGTATATGTCAAAGGGGTTTCTACACCGTATAAAATAAATCCTTGTATTGGAAGAAAAATATGCCTTAATGAAAGGAGATCGAGATAAAGTCCCTTACAAAGATGGTATCCTTAGATTAAGGATAAATAAATTACATAATTATGTGTGACAAATTAATACACCAAATATAAGTGGATATTAAGTATAAAACAATCATAGGTTATTCACACATATTCATAGAACGACATATTCATGGAGTACAAGTTTATCTCAAAGAATCAAAATTGGGTTAAGAAGTTCCCTTGCATAAAAATTGACAGCCAAACAGCGTCACTTCAAAATTCAGAAAATGAGTTGATGAGAGATAAAAAGGGGTATCTCATCACTTGGAGATAACATTTATAGCAATAAGGATATATAAGAACACATCCCATCATAATAAGATTAAAAACCTAAAAAAATGTCTTTTAAAATGAGGAGGGTGAAAGGTTCCCTTACAGAATTGGGTAACTTCCGAAACATACACCCCATGAAAGAAGGACTATACAACATTGATGTAAATACCCATAAACGAAATTATATTACACCAAGAGTAGAATAATGGGCATTACATACACCACTCAAAGGAAAATGGTGGAAAATTTAGCATAAATCTCACAGCAATAAAAGTGCGATCAAAAATCGCTTACGAAAACTTGGCAGCCTAACGGCGCCACTTAAAACATCCAAAAATGGATTTATGAGATAGAATAGGGTATCTAATAATATGAACAAAAAAATTACAGTATTATGAATATAAAATAACATCCCCAAACATAAGAATGATGAGATTATAATAAATGACATAAAAGAGGGTACTTAAAAAGAACGAGAGAGGTTGGATCCCTTACCTCAAGTCTAACTTGTCTTGTTCGTTTCTTTATATTCCTGACTAATAAACTTTTGTCAATTTATAGTTTCTTAAGGACCTATTTTAAAGATTATTATTCAGTTTATATCACATATTTTAATGTTATAATAATTGGTTAATAATGTGAGTTCATGTCAGACGTTTTTGTCGATGTTTTGTACATGAGTCAAAAATGAACTTGTTTGAAAAAGATTGTCCATGTAGTTATAAGTAAATCATCTCAATAATAGTATTAATGATTTAAATATCATATATATCCAGTTCATATTCATTTTATACTACTCCATAACATTTGGAGATAAAAATAAATGAAATGCACCATTCATGGAGACGGTAGGTCGTACGTACGCATGAACGCGACATTCATTTCTTTGTCATATTAATGGAATTAAAAATAATTGAGAGATATATATATTATAATTCCAGTATAATATATATGTTATATAGGTATCATATGTTCATTATTTTCATTCTTTATACATTCCATGTATTGCATGAATGAGTCACATCACTTGAGGGGGTGGTAGTCCACACTTCCTCGTATGAAATTATCGCATTTGTAAAACATGAAAAGCATAAAGGAATGTTTTAAATATAAAATTCAAAAGCATGTAGAAAACATAAATACCATATATATCATATATAAAATATATTGACATCATAATGGCCACCATGAAAGGTGTTAAGAGGATATTGAACAATCATCGCTTCGTGAGGCAGAAATTCGTCATCCACAGAAACAGTATGTTCTTTAACCATTAGACGAAGGTGTGTGTAAGTGTAGCTCGAGTCCTTCACATAAAAACATCCTAGTATATTGAAGATATTGTTTTTGTTACAAAAAAAAGGATTAAAAATAGTTTAGAGGGTTGTAGAAGCAAAATAGAAAATAATAACACAAGAGAAGACACTACCTTTAAAATAGGTAACTCTTTTTGATTTGAGCTGAAAGGCTTCCTTGGGAAGACTTCTTCCCAAAGTGAGGCTTCTAGGAGTAACATAGGGATGTTGAGAGACAAAATGGGCAGGGGTTGGTGTGTGTAAGTGTAGCTCGAATCCTTCACATAACCACATCCTAGTATATTGAAGATACTGGTGTTGTTACAAAAGAAAGGATTAAAAGGAGTTTAGATGGTTGTAGAAGAAAAATAAAACATAAGAACACAAGAGAAGACACTACCTTTAAAATGGGTAACTCTTTTTGATTTGAACTCAAAGGAATTCTTGGGAAGACTTCTGCCCAAATTGAGGATTTTAAAAGTATGATATGGATGTTCAGAGACAAAATGGGCAGGGGTTGGCTGAGAAAAAGGCTTGAGAGGGGTGTGTAAGGTGGTAGAGGTGGGGGCCTTTTATAAGAGGACATGAGTGGAACTCTTGGAAAGTTATAAAAGGTTACTTTATTATAAAATTCCTTTTGGATTTTAATGGTCCCAAAATTATATTTTTCTAGTCTAAGGTGATAAGAGTTCGAAATCCACCCATCCAATAGGTTTTTTACAAGTGTAGGTCTTCGATTTTACATTATCTTTTCCTTTTATTTAAGTTGTTAAATAATGAGGTAATCGCTGCATCATCATGGTGTCATAAATAATTTAATTTATTTAATGTCTAAACATTATAAAAGAAATATCATGATGTATTATATTTTTTTATCTTTCTAATGAATATTTATTGTCAAAAATATGACTTCTATAACCCCATTTAAAAATTATTTTATTAAAACAACTCATGTTTGTGATATTTTTATTTTAACTTTAAATAAAAAGTTATTAATGTCATTTTCCAACCAAATTAGCTCCATGGGGTCCCCAAGTTGACCCATGGATTGTCTTGGTCGGCCATTACACATCCAATAAGGGTAGGACATGTGTCAAGGTCATTTCATATTATTAAAACATTATTTTTACCTTAAACTACACTAATTACCTCTAATTGCGATTAAAAACATAAACATTACTATTCACCAAAAAATCTTTTAATCCCATTGAACCACATTTTACTTCTAATGACAACCATGTATGTCAGATTTTTGAAATTCAAGACACAGAGGTGGTAAATTTTCATTTAAACGAAATATCAGTTTTTTAAGTACCACTTAGTGGTTTCACTATTCATCAAAAATTGAAGTTTTTCATAAAAATTAAAAAAATTCACCATAAGCTATATTTGATATTCCAAATTCAAAAATTTTGTCTATTTTACAAAATTCCAAACATATAAGTTTCATTAATTAATTTAATAATTAATTCCCGCTGTCAAAACAAATAGCGTGTTTTTATGAAACAAAAAGTATCAAAAGATTGACATGAGTTTAAGTCCAATTTCAAAGTGAAATTAATTCCAATGTCCCCTATTTAATTAAATGGTAAAAATATATTATAATTTCACTTTAAAACCAATTCATAAGATAATCTAATCATATAAAAAAATTAGATTAAAAAGCAGTTTTGAATTAAAATACAACATTTTCACTGTTCATTAAAAAAATGAATTTTATCGGAAAAAATAAAAAAAATGACAAAAAGTAAATTTTGATGTCCATATTCTAATGAAGGATTTTATTTTTCAAATATAACATATAAAATTGTCAAAAGTATATTTAAAAAGGGTTCTCCATCAAAAGGCGGTTAATCGACCCTTTAAAAAATATTAGAAGATTTATGCATAAAATTGGATTCATTTGCATTTTACACCTCTAAAACTTATTGGATAGAAGTAAAAATATTTGACAAACATATATAATCATTTTGAAGTAAGTTCCGTTCTCTCCCACCATTACAATGGCTAGGCGTTAAATACCATTTAAAATAATATTATTTTATTACTAATGTGCAACGTAATTTTTCAAAGAAACTCTTTGTTGCGTATCGGGTACACTATAGAAAATAGAAACCCCTTTGAAGTAAAATTAACATTTTATTCACAAATAGGGATAAATATTAAAATTTTCATATTCTTTATTTACCTGGGGTGTTACACTGTTGGTGGTGGACCACATAGTTTTATATCACACCCTATTTGAGACGTAATTTTGCACCAAGACGGAGTTCATGGATGCAGTTAGAGACAAGGTCAAGTGCATGTTTTACTATGCTTGATTACTTATTATAGGTGTATGGGAGCACAAGATCAAGCTATACTCATGATACTTTTTTTAGATAGTTCTTTTTGTTATTTTCATTATTTTGATACATGTATTGTACTAGATTATCATTTCCATGTATTTCTGGCCATTTTATATAGAAACATGAAATACCCATTTTTTATAAGAAATTTCCTTTGGAATTGTTCGCCTTTTCTATAATCTTATGGAATTTTATCTTATGTTGTTCAGTTATTGATATGCTTCCAAAATTGATTGATGTGATTATAAAATTTTTATGAAATCTATTTTCAATGTATAGACTCCTCATTATTCTACCTTATATACTCACTACTAGTCAGCAACATCTGGCATACGGGGAGGATCAATTAAGGCGATATGAGCCACTTACTCATGGCATTGTTTAATGGTTCCTAGGTCATAATTCTATAATCTGGTATTAGATCCAGTTTTCTTTACTTTTGTATTATCCTTTGGGAATATTTGATAGTTGGTTAGAACTGTGTCAAAATATGGTAATGAGTTATTCATGAGAATAGTTGACCTGCATATAGAAATAATCCAAATTGAATGGAATAAGATATTATGCACTGGATTGTGCTTACTATAGTTGATTTGATTCCATTTTTGGGTGTTGCACATGATATGTAATATTTTGATTACAATGATTGAGTAAATTCATTATAACCATGGCTCGATATGAAAATTAAGTATGAATCATGCATCATTTTAGGCACCTTCCAAGATTCACATTCCATGAATTTTCCATTCTATATAGGATGCATTATTTTACTACATGAAATTTATTATGTGTTCCTACTATGATATAAATGTTATTTGACTAATGTTTTTTTACAGTTGATTGAAAGCATAATTGGTACATAAATTTCCAATCATGGCCTAAATAGTGGTTTCCTACATATGGTACTGTAGACACATTAAGTAGTCAATTACTAAATGTTGAGTCATAGACTATTGGTCACATGGGAAGGAATGTTTTAGGGTTGGTATTAAATTTTTTTCACACCTAAACATATATGATTTATGGGCCTTTATAAATTTGAAATCATGGTCCATTTAATTTAACCATTTAAAGAGAACTATTATATAAATACAAAATTAAATGTTTGTATTAATATTATAAAAATGAATGGCCACTGTTAAATGGGATAGAAAATTTTAATTAATAGTTCATATATTGAGACCCATCCTATGAATGAAATAAATTGGTCTAGAACTGATCTTAGTATTGGGAATTAGGCAATGACTCTAGTGTTTTTTATAATTGTTCCTATTTCATTTTCATTGATTTAGAATAAGGAAGAGGGTTTTGTTTTTCCCATATGAAGGTTGTAACATATCCTATGTGTATATCAATGATTGGGTTGTTATCTAATATTTTTTGAAGTGTGTTTTTGTAATTTTTAGATATATGAAACCGAAAAGTCCTTTGGTCATATTCCTGGAGGGTGGAGAGAAACATATGCTAGATGTGGTGGTCCATGAGCCATCAGTAGAACCTAGAGTACTGCCACTAGAGTCGGTACTTATTATTCAAGATAAGTGTGTTGATTCTGAGTGTCAAGATGGTTTACCACACTTTATGAAGAGTGTTGAGCGATCCCTATAGACTGCCCCAACTATGGATGAAATGAAACATGTATTCTAGTATCATAATCCACCAAAAAATTTAGGTGATCGTGGTCCTAGAGTTTCTAAGATATTTTTAAGACCATTTTTTTAATTTTTGATCACATGGAGTCCCCTATAGAGAATAGAGTCAAGATTATAATGTATATTTTACTTCGATCTACTAAGTGCTAGTGGGATGTTCTGAACTAGGATAATGGGATTTCAAATATGGTTTAGATGGATTTCAAAAATATGTTTGTTATTATATATTTCTTCAAACATTGAGATCAAAATGGTTAAGTGAGTTTTTGAATTTGGAGCATGAAATGATGACTGTTATAGAGAATTCATCTCATTTTACTCAGCTTTAAGGTTTTTCACCTGTGTATCCTACTGATGTGCCGTTTAGGGTGAGAATCTTTGAGGAAGGTATCAAGATTTTCATTTGATCATAGGGTAATATTTTTTATTTGATTGATATATCTGAGAATGTAAATCTTGAATGGATCACTGAATGAAATTTGATGGAAGCTAGAAGCCTGGAGAAATGTATTGAAACTTCACGACCTAGTGGTTTAGTATAATGTGGAATGAAGAAGTAATTTTAGGATTCATGTGAGGGGAACACCATCCAGATTGTGAGTGTTGGTAATTCTATTTTCCTTCATCAGTGTAAACGGCAGGGTCCTATGAGAAGACAGTGTGATAGAGACCTGGTTGAGTGTTAGTTTTGTAGTTGGATGGGCCATATAGAATGTTTTTGTTCGACATTTTATCTGGAAGCCCTAGAAAAGGGGTTGACAAAAAAATCTATGTTAAGTAGTGGGATTTATAATTTTGGGTTAGCCTGGGAGATGGGGTTATACAACTCATTCAGGATAAGGATGCTTTCTTTGTTGGGGAAGTTAGACGTCAATTACACCTCAATAGGAGAGTGGGCCTACTAATTGTAGTTAGTTACTTTCTCAGGGAATTGGCTCATGCTTGAAGAATATTGTACAACCTGTACCTGAGGGTAATAGTGATGGGTTTTCTTCAATCAGTAGTGTGATATTTGTGGATTGTACACTTCAATTTTCCCTTTTTTATGTAGTTGGGTCACATTCATTCATATTTGTACATTATTGTGGAGATCTTTACTCTCGATGTGTATTTTTGTAATGGAATTATGACACTCGATAATCTATTAGGAATCCAATCAGAGAATATATGCCGATGTGGAGAATCCGCTGTTGAGATAGGTGGGTAACACATATTATAGAATCTTTTTTCTAGATATAATGGAATTGATGTCATACTCTAAATGGATTGATTATCTACTTACAATGAATGTGTAAATTTCTATCGCTAAATGGTATACTTCACATCTCCTTAGTGAATCAGGCATATCTACAGGGGTGAGTGGGATGTTTAGGTCGGTAGATCTAGACTAAGGAATCATGGTCTATAAGGATAATAGCTATGATTTCAAGATTTTATCTGGATGATTAGGGAAAATTACAGACTAAATTCCCATCTATATAAATTGTTTTAGGAATATAATTTGAGATGAATTGTATGGTTTACCGGTTTATGGATTGGTGGAGTTCTCTTTTGGGATCATTCTAGGATTTTCACCCGTATTCATCGTTATAATAGGAAGGTCATTAATTCAATGTAGGAGCACGAGAGATAGCTAGAGGACTTAGAATCAAAGGGTTCTATATGACCGAATTCATCACTATGGGGTTTTACAATCCTATTCAATGGGAATCTAGAAGGAAACCATAGAATATGTGTGGATTACAAAATATTGAACCATTTTAATGTTAAGAATATGTATCTTTTTCCTTATGAAGATGATCTCTTTTACCAACTACAAGGAGATCAGGATTTCTTGAATATTTGTTTGAGATTGAGTTATCGCCATGTACATGTCAATCCAGAAGATATACCTCATATATAATTTCATAGTCGGTAATCCATTAATGATTATCTAGTTATGTTTTTTCTTAACATGAATGATCCATTAGTTTTCACGGATTTGATGAATTGGGTCTTTCACCCATTTTGGGACTCTTGCATTTTATTTTTTGGGGTAAACAAATCGATGTATTCTAAAACATGACATTATCATACCAATCACCATTACATAATTATCAACATAGTGAGAGGACATAAGTTTTATTCCATGATTGTAGAATTTCATAAATGACTATTCATGTTAATATATGCCTCTTATAGGATTTACCATGAATGGATGAAATTTGTATGGTTTGAGACAAGTGAAAATGATTTTCATGAGCTTAGGAGAAGGTCAACATTAGTGCCAAATTGAATTATTCCAGATCTTGTAAAATGTCATATTGTTTACTATGGTGCTTCAGGCATCATGCTCAGAACATTCTTGATGTAATGGAATGTATTCAGATCAGACGGGCCATGGTAGTTAAGACCTCATGATTGAAATTACCTAACACATGGTCTCGAGTAGGAAGTTGTGGTCCTTGCATTGAGTTGTTGGAGGCAATATTTTTTGGGTGAAAATTTTAGGGTTTACATAAAATTAAAAATATTCAAGTACATATTAATGAAATGTAAAGTGACCATTCAGTAGTGAAGGTGTGTTTTTTAACACCAAAATTTTTGATTTTCAACTATATTATAGACCTATAGAAGGAAATGTAGAAGAAAATTCTATGAGAAATGAGACATAGAAGCAGGTAGTTCGAGAGGATAGAAATTAATAGGATTTATCGAAATTGTTCTCTTAGATTCACATAGAGGTGATGGATAACAACTATTGGACATTTCTCTCATATGTGGTAATGAATTACACTCTTATGGATAGGGTTAGATATGGCAGTTGTCATATTTTGAGAGATTAGTCCTACATAAGGGATTTCTTGGTGATGACATGTCGCCTGGTAAGAATTTAGGTGAGGATAAGATCATTAGTATCCATTAATGTGTCTAGGTTATATAGATATTTAATAGGATTTAATTTGGTAATTTTATGCCACATATTAGGTAGTACATAATAGAGCTACAATGATTTATCAAGATTTAAGCTTCTAGTATTGTCGGCCTAGTATAAAATGGTAAATAGATAGTTTTGTAATGAGGTGTTCCACCTATCAGCTAGTAAAGTAAGAACACCATTAAAGAGCAGGGATCATATAGTAGTTAACCATTTTCTTACTGGAAATGGGACAATGTTGTTATAGAATTCATGACTCGGTTACTGAGGACACCTCGTGCTAGATATACCGTATGGGTTGTAATGGAAAATCTCACAAAGGATTATCATTTCCTACCAATCATGAAGAACTTATTAATAGATGAGATTGGGAGTCTTTATATCCTTGATATTATGTGACATCATGGGGTTCATCTTACCATGGTATTGAATAGGTATGCCTAGATTACTAATTGGTTTTATAAAATCTTACAAATGGAATTTGGTAAACAAGTTATTTTGAGCATGACATTTCAACCTCAGACTGATGGCCAATTATAGCGCACAACATAGTTAGTAAGGACATTATTTGAGCATAAATCATTGGTTTTGGGGATTTCTAGGGGATTCATATACCCTTGGTTGAATTATCCTATAATAATAGATATCATGAAAAGTATGAGGTTTTTTATAGTACATGATGATAACCATCATGCTGGTTAGAATTAGTAGAGGCAGTGATGCTTAGATAACATCTTTTATATGAGAAATTTGAGAAAGTCATGCTGATTTGAAAATAGATTACTATTATAGAGTCTAAAAAACTCAAACACAAATTTTCATCGACAAACTCTAGAGTTCTAAGTCAAGGATCAGTTATTTTAAAGTATCTCACTAAGTATTAGACATAGAAGTATTTTGATTTAGGGTATTATTTTTTCATGATATGTTTTGTTGTTTTAGATTATAAGGAATATCAGTCTAGTATCCCATTGGTTGTAGTTACATAGGGGGTACTGATCTATCCATGAAATCGTCAATGTACATTATTTATGCCATTATTACTCATACCCATCTCAAACTCTTCAGCCATAATAGTTTAAGTTATAGTTATATTTGACCTTCAAGGAGAATCCAATATGTTTTCTTGATCAGAGTATGAAATATCCTTGAGGGAGGAATGTTCCTCTAGTATGGGTGTTATGGAAGCACTGTCATATGTAAGATGAGACCCAAGATAGGGAGAGTTATATGTGTGTTATCATTGGTTGGGACTTATTTAATTTGATTCACCATCCTTAGTTGGTAAAATTATCGATGATTTATCTTAAGCGTAGGAAATTTTATGATCTGGAGGCCTTCTTATGAGGTACTGATCCTTTTATTTCTTAGTAAAACCTTGTTTAAGTTCTATTTTTTGGATTACATCCTAAATTCCGGACTACGGTTAGGTTTGGTTGTTATAGAAGGAAGTAGTTGGTTGAAATTAGGTGATATGCCATGTACACGACTTGTATTTGGAATAAACACTATGTACTCAATAAATGATGTGTATCGGACTCCTTTTTTAAAAGTAGACAATAACCCTCTTATCTCACACATAGTAGAGAAGACATAGAAGTCCAATGGAATCCTCGCTTAGGATTTCTGATAACTATTCTATATGGATCCCAATTTGATCGTCATTTTCCACATTGGATAGCCATAAGTAGGCTCTTCACTCAATGGGAAAAAACT
Source organism: Viscum album (assembly GCA_963277665.1). Lineage (NCBI taxonomy): Eukaryota > Viridiplantae > Streptophyta > Magnoliopsida > Santalales > Viscaceae > Viscum > Viscum album. Next base: position 603,154,085 of record OY728158.1, on the reverse strand, counting down.
ATAGTTAACTTATTTTAAATAGAAATATTTTGTTGTAGACTCTTATGCCCAATTTTTCATCCCTTCATGAATTCTTTAATATTCTCTCGATTTGGGATGATTCAGGATCTGATATTAGATGTTTATTCTGACACAGGTTTACGGTAGGTGGTCTATACATTTTCCCAGAAAATGTAGTTGTTTTATATCTATTTTCCATTGTATACCAGGTCTAACCATCCAATATTTCATATAAAATTCCTTGAATTCACTAATTTATTAATGAGAGCCTTGAAAGGTTACCCACCTAGTACCATTTTATGGTTGCAGGTCATTCGCCTCAACCCATACCACTTATGAGGTGTGTTTATTTATTCTCTCCAAGAGTAACACCCTGTTGGGTGTGTGTATGACCTATATATCATAGTGGGAACCATAATATATTAAATTATACTTTAGGATAGAGAAACACCCACACATAAAAGTGTTTATATGTTATTAAAATGTATAAATGGATTAAATTAAAATTTTGAAATGAGTTGGATGAACTCCTAGTTTGTAAATGATTATGAATTGGCTTATGATTTTATTAAATAAATATTCATGATTATATTTAATGTCACGAACATTTCGTCCCCATGGATTTATAATTATATTGAATTACATGGACATTTCTACTCAATTGATTTTGGATTTTATTGGATGTCGTGGGTATTTATACACCATGGATCCAGATTACATGGGATATAACAGACATTAATACACCTTAGATCCTTCTATTGGGTCTAAAATTGGATTAAATGAAATAGGACATTCAGAATCCCTTATAAATTTCCACTCCTTGGAACCATCCATGTAGGCCTGATACTGGATTACATGGCATAGTATGTTCTGGATTCTTTACCTTATTTTAAAATTATCCCATGACTACTATTTCAGGATTATATTTTACCCATTTATATGGGTTCTTTACTATTTTTGATAGGCCGGATAGTATAAATTATGTCTTATAATTTATATTAATATTATATTTTTCACATAAATTCTGATTATATACACATAATGGGATTTTTATTGACAATGTTGGTGGTGGTGTGCAGATTTTTATCTCACACCCTATTTGGGTCAACATTGTGTACTTGGAAAGACTACATGGATTCAGGTTGAACCCATGGAAAGCGTGCACAATATGAAACATGATTTCTTATTATAGCAGTAGAGGTTTAAGGTCTCATATTTTTCGAGGTTTGGATCTCCTTTATTTTTTTCATCTTCTCTCAGTTGAGTTTTTCTTAGTCTCAAATCTTTTGTAATTCTGTTCTCATCATGGTTGACTGGTTGTTTGAATAAAAACAATCTCAGGTTGTGATGAAACATGGGATAACAAGATATAATCCATGGGGAGATTACTTGTTGGGGGAAATGACTTAATTTTCATAGAGTTATGCTTGTTTGAATTAGTGGAGTTTGGGTATATGTGGACCAATTGTTACCATGGGTTCTTGGTAAGTTGAGAAGCATTAAATGGGGTTGGGTTTTTTATAAGGAAAATGTACTAAGAAACAATCTACAAAAAATTTACACATCATTTAAATGGATTAAACATAGTTTAATATTTATATTTTTATAAATAAATAATCTTATATGATGAGTTTTTTAGCGTATTCCATTAAAAAGAATTAAACAACATGTAACAATATTATATGTTTTGTAATTCACCATCATGTTATTTTAAAGTATGATATGTGTACTATTTTTTCATTCACCCACATGCAGCTCTTCTCCTATCGATTGACAGCGACCCTCATAGAAATTTTGGAGTTCTAACTTCTGTTCTAGACATCTTTCTTGTATGATCAATCCATGGCAAGACCCTTTGGTAGGTTTCTTCCATCTCTCCCTTGTTTCTCCAAAATTTTCAGTGTAATCTCTTGACTATTTGTGTTTTTGGTTTGGATCATCATCAATTTATATCTATGATCCTTATTTCAATCATCTGCACCTTCTTCCTCATGGGTGCTTTCCATTGGAATCATTGTATGATCTGTAGTAAAACTTAGGGGAATGAACCTTAACTATATCGTTTTATATATTTCACTTATGTAGAATATTATAATTATTCTAATATATCATGCACCAAATAAAATAAACGAATGAATGAAATTATCAATTAGAGTACCATTGGATCACATTGGTCATTCAAGAAGCATGTGACTACAATTCATAGGAACACACCCTTGATTATATATAAAATTGTTAATGAATTAATGTGTTTTTATAATGACATGGATTGTGGGTGTTTTAATGATATAGATTCACCTTTTCTATGATTTTTTAATGAGAAAAATGGTATGTTATGGTTATGACCAATTTAGGTATGAAATTTTCATGTTAAAGTTAAATGGTAATTTTCATAATTAACCATTTATATTGGTGATGTGATAGTGTGATATCCTTATTACTATGACTTCTGCTATGATTCAATGTACGGATGTTTATATAGGGTGTTTTCCTAGTGATACTGTCTAAAATACTTATATTTTAAAAAATTCCAAGTGAAACATGCAGAAATGATGATATAGTGTGTTTAGTCAAGTTGAAATGATGAAATACATATATAGTGGGATAGACCCGGAGAAACAAGTTGAAATGATAATATAGAAGTCTTATCCAAGTTGAAATGATGAAATACTTATATAGTGGGTATAGTGTAGTTCACTGTTTTTTATACCTTGGTTATAAGGTTATGTTATTTCATAGTTATATGGATATGGATGGAATGGTTGTGATACATGATCAGAGGCATTCCAAAATGGTTCCAAAGTAGGTTGATGTGGCACAAAGTTAATTGTTTAATTAATTTATACACATATTTATTTATTTTTTACTTATCAAAAAGGTTAAATATATATGTTTGTGTCGACCTATTGAGTTATACACACACCGTATTCAACCGGCCATGTGGAACCCAAAAATATTATATGGATACAGGCTTGGTCAAGGGAAAATAACATTGTTCTTTATTGTTTGCTTTGTTGGATAGACTACATTAGAGATGGGATAGATGTGGGATTCAGGACCGGGTGTTTATTTCCTTATTATTTATTGGATTATTTTGTTTACTTATTATTTATTGGATTATTTTATTGGATTAATTTTTTATCTTATTTTTTATTATATTTTTTCTATTTTTCAACACTCGGGTGTTTATTTATTATTATTTTTATCGAACTGCTCCCCTATCTTGTAAATCTTTAACCTAGGGTTATAGTTTCACCACTATAAATATCACACCTCTTCTGTTTTTCGTAAACCTCTTGTATATGTGGAGGCGCTCTATAGGCTCGTAACAAACCCTTTTTGGCCACCTAAGAGAGTTATGAATTTGGGGACATTACAAAATGGTATCAAAGGATAATTTTCTTTAAATTTATTTACTTTTTTGGAATGGCAGAAAGGATAGAAGGATGTGTCGAGAATTCATAATGAGATTCCGTAAGGAAGTGGATAAGCCCTGTAAGGGTAATAAACCAAGTACCTAGGGATGAGGTTGGGTATTATAACATGTTATTATCATGGTTGATTTTATTTAACCTTGGGTGATTAGCATGTTTTGTGAGATTAGTACTGTATGAGGTTTTTGGTTCTTTCTATTTATACTTGTGGGCCAGTGTGGCCTGATATGAGTATGAAATAATCATAATAAACACATAAAGATATATATTTACATTCATTTTTCTAGATAGGGACATATTTATTTTACATGTGATATATACATCCCTATTGACCTATAATATGAGATATTTGTTATACCAAATAAATAAAAGAAATGAACTATTAGGTCATTCTAACAAAATGTAAGCCATGTTTCTATTTACCCAAAGTTACTGGGTTCTATTTTACTCTCACCTATTGAGGTTAGTCTTGTTTTAACCAATTATTGAAGGAGTGTGTTTTCCATCCTTATTGTAGTAATATCACAGAGTGTAAATCACATAAAATCACTTAGATACTGTAAATTCCTATGTTTTTTTACTGGGTTTAAATTATGACGTTTTTAAAATTATTTTCTGTTTATAAATATGTTGGTTTTTAAACTGAGCTCCAGAACATAATTTTGAGCATTGGAACACGTTAATGTGTAATTTTTTTAGACTTGGGCGTATATCGGATAATTTGTTTTGGTTTCTAGATAAGTCTCGAGAGCACCAGATCTGGAAAAGTCCACTTTAATTGATCTGCACTGGCTACACATGGTTTTGGTCCAACCCGTGCATTTTACACTACTTAGTAAATTATATATTTTAAATATATAAGTTTATATTAGTGATTGTAAGTAATTAAAAGAATTTTTTAATAATAATAATATTTAAGTTATTATTATTATTATTATTATTGTGTGGATGTTTAATTAAATGAACGTTAAAGAATTAATTAAATGATGGTTGATGAAATTTATGAGATTATTTGGGTTCACGTAAAATGTTTAATTAATTGAGGAGTTTAAAAGTTAATGAAGAAATATTATTATTATTAAATAGATGTTATGGGTTGGAGTTTTATCATTAATAAAATATTAATGATACATCATTAATTTTGTGGTTATGGTTTTATTATTTTGAATATATTAATTAAAAATTAATTAATTAGTGTTATTTAGTTTCTAGGTTAAAAAAATAAAAAAATAAAAGAAAAACGAAGGACCCTTATCCACGTTCCTATACGCAAATGTGTGATACAGGGAGACTCCACCACTGGTTTTATTACCCAAATCATGATACACATCTCCTCTATGGAGAAACTCCCCCTTTTGAGCCTTCTCCTTCATGAAATGACTCTAGACTTCCTCCCCATGGAACGACCCCTCGGTGGAAACCTTCTGTCTTGCAAAATTCCTTTGGAGAATACTACGATGTGTGATGCCCCCTCCTAGTTCTTAATCCAAGAATTTTTTCCTCACATTTTATTTGTGGGTTTGGTCTGATTTCATGAGGTATGATCTTCTCATTTGATATTCATCATCGCTTTGGCCTTTTTCTTCAATTTTGGTGTTTGATTTGGTTTGGACTAATTTAGGGTTTGACAGAAATACCATATTTGGATGTTCTTCCTTCATTAAGATGTGAAAATGGTGTTTTGCGTCCTTTGGTCAATAATCTTACATCCTCCTCCATGGGAGAAGCAAATGAACTTGTTTGGCCTTTTCTTCATTTCATCGGGTAAGGATATACTCCCCCACTCTTTGTTTTACACCATCTAATTTAGAGTCTGAAAAATTATTTGAGTCCCTGGTATATTACATTATGTGTGTTGACTATTTTGGCCCTATTTATGGATGTCTATAATAATATTTTTTTATAAATGATACAGTATGTTCATATATATATTTTTATTTACAATATATATATAAGGTGTGTGTGTGATTTCGAACCAGTTCTAGATTGGTTGCCGATGTGTGATGAAGCTCGGCGTGTTTTGGTCCACCCTGAGGTAGGGTCCACTTTCAAGTACTCAATATTAATAAATGCATTTATAAGATTCTTGTTTCATTTTTTTGTTGGTATTTAAATTAGGTAGTGAAGTATTTATATTGAATTCCTTCCAAATGTAAATTTAGTAAGTTTGATTAATTTAGAAAATGTGATATGTAATGTGTTGATGCATGACTTTGGATGTTATTAACTAAATTTTTGTTTTAGATAAGATAAGATATTTAATTTTGTATATTAATTATGTTCCTTTAGACTATATATAAATAATTAATCAATGTGCTATTTATAATATATTTGTATAGTTGAATGTGGTAATTAATTAGGGGTTTAATTGTGATAAGTCGTTTAGGAAAAATCGAGATAATTGAAAAAGGATTAATTACTACCTGTTAATGATGTGAAATGTTATTGAATTTATGAATTTATTAAAGGGTAATATTAAATTAATTAATTTTTTAATTAATAAATTTTCATTCATTAATTTAAATGATGAATTCTTAATACTCAAAGTTATATACGATTATGTTGATTTAAAATTTTTAATTGTGGGTTTGATTAAGAAATATTGGAACTAGAATGAGATAATTGATTTGGAGATTAATTGTGAAACATTATTTTGTCTAAATATAGATATTTTAATGATAGACTAAATGATGTGCTTTTGTAGAGATATTTTGGAGAATTAATTTTGGGAATAAATTATGGGATGTGATTTTCATATAGATTAATTAAATTTATGTTTTAATTAATGGTAATATGTACTTAGTTAATTATTCTATTAATTAATAGATTTGGTATATTTATTTTATCGATTGGTAATAATGATAATTGATTGTTGAATTAATTATCAAGTTTTAAGTTAATGAATTGGGATAATTAAATATTGAGTTGATTATTTAGTTCACTTACAAGTGGTTAAGAATAATTAATAGTAAATTAATTATTAACCATTGAAGTGTTTAACGGATAATTAATTGTAGAATTAATTGATGGAAATTTTATGTTGGTAATTAGTTGTTGAATTAATTAAAAGATTTGATTAATTAATTTATGAATTAATTAATGGATGGTTTTGGGGTGTTATACATGGGGTTCAACTCCAACGATAAATATTTAAGTATGATTGATAAATGAGTAGTGAGATAGGGACTAATGCTTCAAATACTCATGGGGTGTTAGAAATGGCGTTCTACACCCAGCTTGCATGCAAATATTCTTTTATGGGATAAGGACTAATGTTCCAAATACTCATGGGTTAAGAGATAAGGACTAATGATTCAAAAACTCATGAGGGTCCTAGACTTGACGTTCTACAACATTTAATTGACATTAGAATGTGAGTCCAATTGATCATACATGAATTGAATTAAATGGTTAATGAAAGCCGGTTTGATGTAATGATTATTGATTGAATATGAAATATGGTTCTAATCCCGGCACGACCAAGGAAGGTATTGGGATATGGTTGTCTAGGGGAACCTAGTGTTTTATGCAGTTAAATAAAGAATATCAATTAAATAGGCTTAAATAATTAGTCAAGGCTAGAATAATTTATAATAGGCAATGAATGTTTGAAGACTATTGTGTATTCATGACAAAAGTGTAATGCAGGTTCAGACACCAGTTGATGATTGAAGTGGGTACTTGGGTATATAGATACATTGAACATCATACTTTATTTATGAATTTCTTCAGATTGTTTAAACTATTTATTGAATGTTTAGTTTTGGGGTAGGCACCAGTGGTCCTAGGCTACTCTGACTTATATCTCATACCCCACATTGGCTTCCATTGCACTGGGGTACTTGAGTAGATTCTATTTTGTTGTAGGGTTCTGTTGCTTTCATATACATGGGATATAGGACTAGAGGACCGATCGGAAGCATGAGATGCTCGAGGAGATGACCCCTGTGGAATTGAGTCTTTGTTTATTTATTTCATCAATCTTATGTTATTATGATGTATTGTTTATAAAATCTATATTTGTTCTATCATATCATGAATTTGTCTACTATATAATTGGTTTTGGACGCATTTATAAAATGAGTACTGTTTTTCATCTTCTATTTTTTCATCTATTATCATACTTCTTCCATTTTGTCTATTGTTTATAATCTGATAATACCATTGTTCACCTCTGATAAGTGGGTATATTCTACCCACTATCACCTTCTGAGACTCTCACTGCTTGTCAGTAGCCTCTAGATTATGGGGAGATGCACTTGATTTCATGTGGCGACCGGTCCGACCACCGGTTTAGGGGTGTGCTTGGTCGAGACGTTCCAAAATGGTATTAAAGGATCTTTTCCTTCATCATAATATTTTGGTGTTGGTAGACATGAGACTAGGAATGTGTTGGCACTTTGTTAATAGTCATGCTTGGGACTGATCACCCCACGTATGATAAATGACCTAGTGTCCAGGGGTTGGATTGTTGTTCATGTTGTTCACAGTTACAGATGATATGATTTCACCTTGAGTGACTGGTGTATTTCCCGCAGCTTATTGATAATGAATATTTTGATAATTTCAACATGGCTTGATATGGAAAGGAAGTTTCATTACATGAATCTTATTATGCAATTAGAGATTAACATTCCATAAATATATGCCATGTAATGTATTTCCATTAGTTGGATACCTGGTAATATGGATTGTGTGCCTTGAATATAAGCCATGCCTTATAGTAATTTAGTGTTCCTTTTAGATAGCATGTTTTGGTGACATAATTAACATGTTTGAGTTATAATATTCAATTATTATGTACGATGCTTCTGTGTTATAGCATGTTTTAGTAAATTTAGCATGTTTATATGTGCTCGCTACTAGTAGTGACATGTTAGCTTGGTGATAAATTATTGGTTTCATTGTATAAATTAATTTTGTGGTAATTACGATGGAATCAGTTTTTAGTTGTAAGGTGTATGGGAACCTTTTAACTTCAAAAAATGGTAACTCGTGTATTCAAACAATTAAAAATGGATTCTAACGTTAAAATGTCAAATAAAAAAAATGGATATGATAAATTAGAGCCAAATGCCAATGATAAGGTGTATAGGAGACTTATCGATTGGTTGATGGACACCAATGAGTTTGAACCTTATATAACCATACAATTTTTGAAAAGGATATAAATTTAAAACTACTGAGTTTTTATTATAACAAACTATTGTGTGGTTTCTTTTTAAAGAACCCAGATTGAATAAATGGGACACTTGGAGGTTTCCTTTTTGGTAAATGGAATTTTAATGATAAATTTCCTAAAAAAAATTAAAAGACACTGAATGTTAAATGTTTAAATTGGATGTTTGTAATAGCATGTCTATTTTTCCTTTGGGGAATTTATTGAAAAACCATGTGAATTGTTATGAAAAAGTTCTTATGTGTATTTTGAAATTCATTCAAATGATGAAAAGTTGAAATGAATTAATTAAAATGTCTAAAATGAAAAAGGGGATTTTGAACCTTGTGATTTTAGTTTTGCGTGATTAAGAGAGAGGGTCAATGTTGATGTTTTATAAGGGGCTAATCTGTGGTAGGTAGTACACTTAAAATTTTTTGGGAGTTAAGATAAGTCAATCCCACTATTTGGGATGACATTTTTGAACTCGTGTTTTTTGACATGCTAATAGGTTTAAATTTCAACTTTTGTGATCAAGTTTGAACATGGTTAACGTGGTTTAAAGAACTTCACACTCATGAATTAAGGTGTTCTGAGATAGAATTTGGTTTAAAGGTTGATCTTTTATTTCGACGTCATGGAAAATCCTAAGGTGGGTAGCGTCACAATGATTTTGGTAAACGTTTCGACAGCTAACACTGAGATTTTTTAACAGAGTCATCTGGTAGTAGTTCGACTAATCTTTTTAGTGAACATGGTTTTCTCTTAGTGTTCTCTTCTGAATGCGATGATAATGTCTCCAATCATGACCTCATTAGAGAGACACTAAGATAGTGTTGGTCTTATGTCACGCTAATGTTTTAAAAGTTGTTGGGTTTGATGAGTGGTTGTTATATGGGTTGTACGTGGGATGTGTGGTTTCATTGGGCTATAGATTCATTCATGTTGGGGTACGCTAGTTATTTTAAATTGCCTTACAATGGATTAACATGGTAATGTCACCTGAGGTCGGGTAAGGACTATGGTTTACATGAAGTTGTAATAATTTTTAAGGTCTTGTCACGAGTTTAAGGGTGAGTGGGGATTTTTAGGGACAATAATGTCTTTCCAGTAAATCTTGCGCAAGCATTTTTTGTTGGAAAATTGAGATTCATTCTTTTTCTTCAATTAGGGCCATGTAATGACCTCATATGTAAGCTCTATTTCAGAATTTAAATGGTAAAATGATTTATGCATCACGATTAATATAATTAAGTGGTTGGACTAGTGTTTTGGTTAAAAGCGTGTTTAACATTTGATAATATAATGTGTCTTTCCAACGAAACAATGAGACCTTTTTAGTTTAGATGCTACTGTAGTAGTTCTCTATGGATTCTTGGGGATGGTATGTTTTTAAGGTAAGTAGATTGTATAGTCCCACGTTTTTTAACAGATTTAAAATTATGAATGTTTTTTAATTATTTTTTTTTTATTAATGGGTCCATTTTTAAACCGAGCTTTGGAACTTAATTCTATGTCTTGGAACTCTTAAAGGTGTTGTTTTTTGGACTTGGGTGTATACCCGATATTGTTTCCAGGTGTCTCGATATGTCCCAGGAGCACAAGATCTGGAAAATTCCACATTAATGGATCTTCATGGGCTGCGCACAGTTGCGGTCCAACCTGTGCAGTTTTCCCAACATACTAAATTAATAATTTTAATTAAATTGGATTTTATTAGAGATTGTGATTAATTAAAATAATGTTTTAATAATAATAATAATGTTATTATTATTATTTTTGTGGTTTTTTAATTAAATGTATGTTAAAGAATTAATTAAATGATGGCTGAGGAAATTAATGAGAGTTTTGGGGTTCACCAGAAACTTTTAACTAATTGAGGAGTTTCAATGTTTTTGAAGAAACATTATTATTATTAAATAGTTGTTATAGGATGGAGTTGTTATCATTAATAACATATTAATGACATTTCAATAATTTTTTGGTTTTTGTTTTATTATTTTTAATATATTAAATAAAAATTAATTAATGAGTGTTATGTAGTTTTGATGATAAAAAAACTTTAAAAAAATAAAAAAGGGGGAGGACCCTTCTCCCCCTTCCACCACACACAGGTGCAGTATAGGGAGGCTTAACCACTAGTATTTCTTCCCCATACCAGGACGCACTTCTCCACCATGGAGCACCTCCCTCTTCCGAGCCTTCTTCTTTATGCGATAGATCTAGACCTCCTACCCATGGCGCGGACCCCCTAGTTAAAATCCTTCGTTGTGTGAAATCCCTATGGAAAGGACTATAACGTGCGGCGCCCCCTATGGGTTCTTCATCCGCAAATGTTTTTGTAACATTTTTCTTGAGGGTTTTTTCAGATTTCAAAGGTAAGATCTTCTCCTATGATCTCCTTCATCACATTGGAAATTTTCTTCAGTTATTGGTGTCCAATTTGATTTGGCCAAATTTTGGGTTTGTTGAAAATACCCTATTTCGATTTTCTTCCCTCATTAAGATGTGAAAATTGAGTTTTGGGGTCCTTTAGTTTATAATCCAACATCCACCTCCATAGTAAAAGCTGATGAACAAGTTTTTCCTTGTTTTAATTTCTTCGGTTATGGATTTACTTTCCTGTTATTTGTTTTTCACCGTCTAGTTTAGAGTCTGACTAATTATTTGAGTCCCTTTTATATAACTCTAGGTGCATTTATCCTTGTTTCTCTATTTATGGTTGTCTGTTATAGTGTTTTTTTGATCAGAGATATAGTGCATGTGTATATATATATATATACCTTTATATATATATAAAATGTGTGTGTGTTTGTGCAATTAGAGACCATTTATAGATTGGTTGCTGACGTGGGATGAAGTGCAGCAGGGTTTGGTTCCACCCTGAGATAGGGTCCCCTTTCAAGTCCTCAATATTAATAAAGGCATTAGTAAAATTGTTGCTGCATTTTATTGTTGGTATTTAAATTATGCAGTGAATTATTTATATTGAATCACATTCAAATGTGAATTTAGTAAGTTTGATTAGTTTTCTAAATGTGATATGTGATATATTGATGAATGGATTTGGATGTTAGTAAATTATGTTGCCCACATGAGATAAATGAGTACATGACTTTGTGTTGGTCTTAAGCATGAATTACTGAATTTGTTATGTGGCACGATTAAATAATTAAATGATGTTTTTTGGATAAGATAATGTAATTAAGTTTTTATGTTAATTATTATCTTGGAGAATATAGAGAATTAATTAATAAAAGGATTAATTATAACGTATTGTTTTAGCTCAATGAGGTTATTTATTGGGGGATTAATTGTGATATGTTGCTTTAGGTAAATTGAGATAATTAATGATGGATTAATTACTACCTGTTAATGACGTGAATGGTTATTCAATTATTGAATTGATTAAAGGGTATGATTAAATTAATTAACTTTTTAATTAATTAATTTCCATTCATTAATATAAATGATGAATTGTTAATTCTAAAATTTATGTACCATGATATCGATTTAAGATTTTTAATGGTGGGTTAGATTAAGGAATGTTAGAATCAGAATGAGATAATTGATCTGGTGATTAACTGTGATACATTGTTTTAGCTAAATAGAGATATTTTAGTGATGAATTAAATCACATGATTTTGTAGTGGTCGTTTGGAGAACTAATTGGTGCAATTAATTATTTTATATGACTTTCATATAGATTAATTAAATTAATGGTTTAATTATTGTTAATTCATACTTAGTAAAATTTTCCATTAACTAATAGATTTGAAAATTTTAATTAATCGATAGGGAATAATGATAATTGATTGGTGAATTAATTTTCATTTTTTCGGTTAAGGAATTGGGATATTTAATTGTTGAGTTAATTATTTAGTTTACTTTATAGTAGTTAAGAATAATTAATTGTTAAGTAATTATTAACTTTTGAAATTTTGGGGTGTTAGACATCGAGTTCTCTCCCAATGATAAATATTTATGTATGATTGATAAACGGGTTGTGAGATAGGGACTGCTGCTCCAAATAATCACAGGGTTCTTGACATGGAATTTTATATCCATCTTGCATGAAAATATTATTTTATGGGAAAAGGACTAATGGTCGAAATAACCATGGGTTATGAGACATGGACTGATGCTAAAAATACTCTTGAGGGTTTTATACCTGACATTCAACACCAATTAATTGACATTGGATTGTGGGTCCAATTGGTCGTACATGAACTGAATAGAATGGTTAATGAAATTCGGTGTGAAGTTATGATTTGTGATGGAATAACGAAAATGGTTTGGACCCCAGCATGACTGAGTAAGGTCTCAAGATATGGGTGTCCAGGGGAAACCAGGGTTTTGTGCGGTTAAATAAAGAATATAATTTAATGAGGCTTCAATAATCTATCAAGTCTTGAATAATTGATAATTGGAATTTAATGTGTGAATACTGTTGTTTATTCATGAAAAATGTGTAATGCAGGTTTAGATACGATTTGAGAGATGAAGTAGATACTTGGGTATAAAGTTACATTATACCACATAATTTATGCATGCATGCCTTCAAACTATTAAAATTATTTATTGAATGTATAGTATTGGGGTTGACATCGATGGTCTCGGGCTACTGAGACTTATATCTCACACCCAATATGGGACGCCATTGCACTAGGGTACGCATGTAGAGTATATTTGGTTGCAGGGTTGTTTTGTTTGAATATACATGAGATATAAGAGCAGAGGACCGATCAGAAGCTTGGGATGCTCTAGGAGATTACCCTCAGGGCATTTAGTCTTTGTTTATTTATTTCTTCATTTATATGTAACCATGACGTATTGTTTATTTCTTTCACAATTGTACTATCAAAACATGCATTCATCTGCTGTATAATTGGCATTGGACACTTTTATAAAATGAGTATTATTTGTCTTCCACTATTTTTTCAATTGTTATAGTAATGATTGCATTTTTTATTGTTTATACTCCAATAATACCACAGTGAAACTCTGATAAGTGAATATAGTATCCCCATTATCACCTTCCTAGACTCGTGCTGCTAGTCAAAAACCTCTAGCATGTAGAAAGATTAGCTTGAAGTCATGTACAGACCGGTCTCGCCACCAGTTTAAATGTGATCTGGGTTGGGACGTTATAGATATCATAGTAAAAACTTCTTAAATGAACAATTAATGAAATAATAAGTATTTCTAGAAGTTAATGAACTAATACCAATGAAATAGTAACTTGACCTCAGGAATAGTAATATCACCCTTATGAATAGTAAATTGTACCAATGGATTATAACAACACCCATGAATTTATAAATAAAATTTAGTCATACTATAAATAAAATTATGGTATAATTATACCATAATTTAATTAAATAAATTTTTTAAAATTTATTTACAAAGTATTGGTATTTTCATAAGTCTTAATTAATTAATTACAATTTTAAAAATAATTTAAAATTTTAAAAGGAAATTTATTTTCATAAAATGTATTCATAAATTAATATATTTATATCTTATGATATTAAGATAATTTTATGAGACCTTAAGTAATTTCTTAAAGTGATATAAAATTAGTTATAATTTTAAAATATGTATTTCCCAAGTTAATAGTGATTTTAATTTAAAATTAAATTACACATATTTAGAAAATTATAGTCAAAAAATAGAGTTCTGTTATAAATTATAAATGTTGAAAAATGGTAGGGTAAATTTTTTGGGATTTTTCTGAATGGCATGAATATTTGGTGAATCGTACAATACAATAATTTACGGTATATAACATTATAAGCTAAATAAATTATTCAATGAGTCATCACTAATGTAACCACCATTAGTTTGATCTAAAATTATCTAATTACTGTATTTATTCACAATAATCAACTATATTTCTTATCCTGAGATAAATAGTTAACTAATGAGTTAAATAATAAGAAAACACCCCTCTCCCCCACTATAAATACCACCCCCACACCCTCTTCTACTCGCACCTCTCGAGATTTGAGAGTTGGAAAAATTCTACCCAATACTCATCTCTAGTCCCTCCCCCAAATTCAATATCTCTTGGTATCATCAAAATACCAAACCTATGTCCCTTCAGTTTGATCTCTAGAGGAGAATTTAAGAGGTAAATCCTCTCTCTTTTTCTTTTATTTTTCTTTCAATTTAATTTAATTTTTTATTCAATCCTCACCTCCCTTAATAAAAACGGATTTATAACTCTATTAAATTATAAATAATGTAATTATAACATTTTAATAAAATATCCATCAACAAACTCGTAACTCTTTATCTTTTAATTTTAAAAATGAAATTTTTTCCTGTGATCTGTCAAATTACAGACATCATGGGTGTTGCACATTCATTTTCCTTAAACACCTTCAAGGATGTTAATAATACCATGAGATGGTTTAAAAGATATATTAATTTTTATTTTATAAAATTTATTATTTTATGGATATTAATTATACACATAATACTAACTTATAAATCAAAATAAAGTTGTTGTCATCGAAAAACCACCAAAATTAACCGAAAAAGATCCTCATTAAATTATATATAATGAATAATCCTCATGGTGTATAAAAAATCTTTTGTAGGACCATTTATTTTTTTGGTGGATCATTAATAACATATAATAATGATTCTAGATATTTATCCACATTTTAAATAAGCTTTCATTCATGTATACAATCAATAAATCTAAGAAAACAAACACTCCCAAACGATGCAATTAAACTCTATAACTAATCAAAAGAACCATAAAAGATCTAAATAAAACAATAATTAATCATATTCATGTAAAAAATGATTATGAATTATTAATTAATGAATCTAATGTGATTATAGAGGACATTAATGTGAATAAATCATTCGTACATATGGTATGTGGAATTCTCAAACCCAACTCTCTCTTTTTTTGTGTTTTCCCTCTTTCACCCCATTCTCAGTATGTATATTACTTAAATATCATTCATTAATAATTAACTTACCTTTCATGGGGTATTATGGTTTTATAATTGTGTTTATTATAAACACAATGTGTTCCAAAATACTCTTCTTTCAAAAAAACACAACTTTTACATCTCAAGATTGTTTCTTCATCACTCAAGGTTAATGATTCTTATATCACGTATATTGTTCAATCATTTTTTTAACAAAAGTTATAAATTTATGATTTATAAAATTAAACTCATTCCTTTCCTTAGGTTATGTTCATGATTGATATACATTTGATGTTGCAAGCATGACAACGAAAATGTTATGATAAGATGGGTGCACTTAGAATTATATAATGAAATGTAAATATTATGATGTGATATGTGTTCCGGGAATTGTATTGTTCTCTAATGAATTGGATAAGGTGATTTATAAAATGAGAAATGTGAAATATGTGTGAACATGATTCTATCTTTTTGCACATCTATGTGTGGTAGTGGACAACTAAGACATGATGTTTAATTTTAATGCATGGCCACATTCCACGCCTTTATCTAACACTACCTCTAATTATTATGATGATGATGATGATGTTATGACTATGCACACCAAATGTTATAATGTTTCATGTTATTATCTATCCTCCTATTTTTATTTTTTCTCAAAACTATTTTATGTATATCCCTAGGTGACTACTTTTATTGAAAAAATAAAGGGACAATAAGAAGATAGAGAAGAAGGAATTAAATAAATGTTTATGTTTTATGTTGTAAAATATATGTATGGTCTTAGTTTTCCCCAAATACTAATCCTTTTGATCCCCATTGTAAAATTATTTTATGTTTGTATTTAAAATGATGTAATAGTAATGTAATAAAAGGTAGGTTCTCTATAGTTGTTGTATAAGGATTGATGAATTTTTTATTCAGTTATGGGGAGCTCAGTACTTCTCAAAGGTGGACCTCCATTCTAGGTATCATCAGCTAAAGGTGAAGAAGGAAGATATTTATAAGACCTACTTCTATAAAAGGTATGGGCACTATGAGATTATGGAGATGCCATTTGGACTTACTAATTCCCTGGAAATATTCATGGATTTGATGAATAGAGTCTCTATAAAATACCTAGGAAATTCATGGTAGTGTTTATTGATGATTTTTTTATATACTCCAAGAGTAAGGAGGAACATTAAGAACATATAAGGCTTAATTTGGAGACATTAAGGAAGGATAATTTTTATGTAAATTTTATCAAGTGTGACTTTTGGATACTTCAAATCACGTTCTTGGAACATGTGATCACTTATAAGGGGATTTATTTGGACCATTCAAAAACAAAGGCTATTGGGGAATGGCCCGGACCCTATAGTGTCATAGAAATCCATAGTTTTCATGTATTAGCATGGTACTATCGAACTTTTTTGAGAAATATCACATGATTTTCAATCCTGATAACTAAGTTAACAAGGAAATAGGTAAAGTATGTATGGAAAGAATAATGTGAGGAAAGATTCAAGGAGTTAAATATAAGGTTGATCACTGCACCTGTACTCACATTTCAAAAAATTGTATATTTCATTCTGATATAAAATGTTGCTTCCAAGAAAGGCATGGGTTATGTACTCCTGAAAAATTATAATTTGATTGCCTACAACCCACCGCAATTGAAGATCCATGAGAATAACTACCCTACGCTTGATATAGAGCAAGCAGTTGTGATTTTTACCTTGAAAATCTGGAACCACTACCTCAATGGTGAGAACTGTGAAATATATACTAGTAATAAGAGACTAAAGTATATATTCACTAAAAAGGATCTAAATATGTGTCAAAGTAGATTGTTAGAGATATTTTAAATCAACGATATCTCTATTAATTATCATTTTGGAAAGGAAAACAAGGTTGTTGATGCTCTGAGGAAGAAAGAACCTGCTACTCTAACCATGTTGTGGATTGAGAAAGACCCTATATTCATTGATATGAAAAGGAAGTATTTGGAAATAATAAGGGCAGGGAATACATCCTTTCTTTCCCAAATTGTTGCACAACTATCTGTTCTATGAAAATATTAATGAGGCTTGAAGGTATAATATAGAATTGAAAAAGATGGTGAATGCAGTAGCGGAAGGGAAGATACAAAAGTTCCATATCTATGATGGTGGTGTGATTTAGTTTGAAACAAGGATTTATGTGCATTAATCACCAAGGGTAAAGAAGGATCTATTGTAAAATGCACATAGATCTAATTTCTATATCAATCATGGGATTACCAAGATGTAATGTGATATCCATAAACACTTATGGTGGAAAAATATGAAGAAAGAGATTGTGGAATATAACTCAAGGTTATTGATATATTAGAAAGTTAATGAAGAGTGATATAAGTTCAGAAGGATGATGCAACCATTTTCTATACCTATATGGGAATGGTATAATTTCACCATGAACATTGTCACGGGTCTCCAAAAGACATCCAAATGAAATAATGCGATATGGGTTATTGTGGACTGACTCACCAAGACTATACACTATATCATTATTCGAGAAGATCTCTCACATGAAAAACATGAAATGATATATTTGAAGGAATTATATTGATTACATGGGGTTCCATGTTTAGTAGTTGTTGATCATGATCCTAGGTTCACATCTAAATTCTGGAAGTGTCTTTAAAATCCTTTGAGTACTAAATTAAATTTTAGCATAGCCTATTACTCCCAAACTAATGGCCAATCTAATAATACTATTCATTCACTAGAATATATTCTAAGAGCCTACACATTAGAATTGAAAGGTGGATATGATTATTGTCTCCCATTGGCTGAATTCTCATACAAAAATAGCTTCCATTCGAGTATTTATGTGGATCAATATTAAGCTCTATATGGAAATTGATGTGGAAATCCAACCTACTGGGATGAAGATGGAAAAATAAAGATACTTGGACATGATCTTGTAAAAAAGATGAAATCAAAGTTTCAAGCCATCTAGGAACTTATCAAAGCTGGTCAGAGTTGGAAAAGGGGCTATGCTGATAACCTTAGAAGGGGCATGGAGTTCTATATTTGAGATAAATTCTTCCATATAATATCTCTACAGAAGAGAGTAATGTGACTTGTAAAGAAAGGTAAGTTAATCCCTATGACTTTCTGATATCCTTGATCTAATAGGAGTTGTGGCCTATCGGCCTGCACTTCCACCAAATATGTCTCATATCATGATGTCTTCCATGTATCACTCCTGAGAAAGTGCATTCCAAATCTCTCACATGAACTAAACTCAAAGGTGGTACATATGGAAGCTGATATCTCTTATGAGGAGCATCCAATAAAGATTTTGGACTAGAGAGATAAGGTTCTATGCAACAAAACTACCCATATTTTCAAAGTGTTATAGAGGAACCATAATTGTGAAGAAGAAACTTGGGATATATAAGATTCAATGAAGGAGAAGTAACCTAACCTGTTTATGTAAAATGAAATTTTGAGGGTGAAATTTAAAAAGGGGGATGAATGTAATGTTCAAAAAATTTATCAAAGGAATTTCTATCTTCTTATAGTAATTTCACATAGTATAAATCACATTAAAGCACTTAGATAGCACAATAAAAACACTTTAAATGAATACTTAATGAAATAAGAAGTATTTATAAAAGTGAAAGAACCAATACCAATGAAATATTAACTTGAACATAGGAATATTAATATGACTGTCATGAATAGTAAACAAGAAAAATGAATAGTAACCAAAAACATGAAAGTAAATATAAAATTTAGGCATCTTATAAATAAAATTGTTGTATAATTATATCATAGTTTATGTAAACAAGTTTTTTAGAATATTACTAATTAACTGGTGGTATTTTTATAAGTCATATATAATTATTAATATTTTATGAATAAAATAATAATTTAAAAAAAATATATATTTTTATTAAATGTATTCATAAATTAATATTTTTATTTTATATGATTTTAAGATAATTTTATGAGACCTTAAGTAATTTTTCAAAGTGTTAGAAAATCAATTATTATTTTAAAATATTTATTTTCCATATAAATGATTATTTTAATTAAAAATTAAATTACTAATAATTAAAACATTATTTTCATAAAATGGTGTTTATTTTTTAATTCTACATCTCGAAAAATAGTTAGGGTGATTTTTTGGTATTTTTCAGAATTTTATGATTTTTTTTGTGAATAGTGAAATGGGGTAATTTATAGTATACATATATTATAAGCTAAATATACTCTTCATTGAGTCATAACTGATGTAAGAACCATTTTTTAGAAATCCCATGATCTAATTACTGTATTTAGTATTAGAAATCCACATTATTTCTTGTCTTCAGCTTAATAATAAACGAATGATTTTAATAATAAGAAAACACCCCCCTCCTTCACTATAAATATCACTCCTCACACCCTCTTCTCGTCACACCTCAAGCATTGAATATTGCATCAATTCTCCAAAATACACTTTTATATCCATCCCCCACATCTAGTTTCTCTTTTTATTATCAAAACACCAAATTTATGTGGCTTGAGGAGGATCTCAAGGGGAGAATTCAAGAGGTAAATAATATATCTTCTTCTTTTAATTTCCCTTCAATTTCATTTATTTTCTTATTCTCTCCTCACTTCCCTTCATCAAAATGGAATGATGAATATAGTACCTTACACATACTATAATTATATCGTGTTAATTCAATATCCATCATTAACTCCTCCCTCCCTCCCTCTATTATTTTTTTAAATGAAATCGTCACCTATGATGTGTCAAACAATTGACATCATGGGAGATGCACATTAATTATCATTAAAAACAATCAATTTTGATAGTAAGACAATGAAATTGTTTAAAAAATATTTTAATGTTTATTTTATAACCATTATTATGTTTTGCAAATAAAATTTACACATGATACTAATAGATAAAACAAAACGAGTTTTTTTGTCATTAAAAATTTCTAAAATTAAACTTAAATGATCATAATTAACTTTTATCAAATGAATAATACATAGGGTATATAATAAAAGCTTTTGTAAGATTATTTAATATTCAATAGTATCACTAATAACAGATAATTACAATTCTATAAATTCATCGACATTTTAAATGAACTTTCATTCATGTATACAAGATGACTCGTCATGAAATCTAAGAAAACAAACACTCTTGAAATATAAAATTAAACTCTATAACGCATACAAAGGCCAATAAAACAACATAATAAATCCATAATGATTTAAATTCATTTATAAAAGGTTATTTAATTGTTATTTAATGAATCTAATATTATTATATAGGTCATTAAATTGAATAAGGAATTCATACAAAAAGTAAGGGGAATTCTCAAACCCAACACTATTTCATTTAGTTTTCCCGCTTTCACCACATTTTCCATATGAATATTCCATAAATATAATTTACTCATCATTATATTTCCTTTTTAGGATAAAATTTTTTTCTAATGGAGTTTATAATAAACTTATTTTTTCTAAATGAACTCTTCTTTCAAAAAAACATGCCTTTTAGTTCTAGAGTTCATTTGTTCTTCACTCAAGGTTAATGGTTCTTTTATTAAGTATGTTATTACCATTGTCATTTGAGGAACCCTGGTTTCCCTAATACACTAAACCTTGATATTCTTATTTTAAATTATTTTATGTTTGTCTCTAAAATGTTGTAATTGTAATGTAAAAAAGGTAGGGTCTCTATACTCATTTATTTTTATTTGAGTGTCAGGAGAGTAGAAAAAAAAATACTCCTAACTCAGATAAATTAGATAATCCTATATTAACTAAGGATCCTATATATATTAATCTTCATATTAAATTTTTGAGGGTCATGAGACCCATGGGAAGAGAAACTATTTTCACCATTCCTTTTATGTCAATGATAACGAGAGAGTTTCAGTCGTAGCATCCACCTTCGTCTAATGGGAAGGGAGGCCCCCAGGTAGCTATGTTCTAGATCGATTCATTCGAGATAATCTTTAATAATATTGTAAAACCCACATAAATGAGGGTGAGTATTTATATGTATATGCTTCTTGGATCATGCAACAGTTTGTGGGACATTCTAAAGAGGGCATGGAAATAGGTGATGTTTTCCTAAAAGGCATTGATATGAATTTCCTAGGCTATTTTTATCTCGAGACATTAAGAGATGAGATGGCTCATGAGTTCATGTACCTTAAAAAATAGGGAATTTCAGTGCTGTACTACATTGAATATTTCACAATCCAATTTCATTTCATGCCATCCATGGTAGATACGGAGATCTCTATCATCAAAAATTTTCAGGATGGTTTTCACTCTTAGATCATATAATAGTTGAATGTGTTCCATTTGAGAATTTTTTTCAGATGATAAAAATCTAGAACTCATCATGGAAATAAAGATTAGAGAGTACCCAAACAATGAATAGTTTATTCGTTTAGGGAAACTTCTGAGTTCTTATTCTTGTAAAAATAATGGTTGCTATTAATTTTTCTCTTGGAAAATAGCAGTTTGATTAGACCATGAAATGGGTAGTTATCTCTATATGATACACTTTTTTTTATATCAGTATTGATATATCGATAAAAAATATCCCCCTTATCCACACCCCTATTTGGTTTGTCGTTCTTGTGGAATATTAGGCCACCTAAATGGTTTTTTTAGGGTCATAAAAATAAATATCATTAGAAAAGGGGGTAGAATAGGGACCTAAGCCTAGAAAGGACTTAGTTATTTTTTAGTAAATGGGTAGCTGGAGTTCAACAGGATGTTTTGGTTGAGGTTGGGGATGTGGTACCTCATTATAGGAATAAAATTACAAAGAAGATGGTATATATTACGGGAGTCATGATTGAGACCATGGAATAGGGGTTGGTAAGCATCAGGGTATACAGATTACTCTTGATATTGTGGTTGTAGAACCATCTACTTTCAAAGGTATGATTGATGTATCATCTAACCATGTATTTTTTTATATAGGATCATCACATTCATTTTTATCAGTTTATTTTTTAAATTTTTTGGTCTTGAATGTGGAAATATTGGATTTTTTTAATCATCAACACATTGTTGGGATTCTAATCAATGAATATAAAACATTACAAGTCATGTTCTCTGGATATTTTTTGGTTACCATTTCTTCTGGAAAACATTATTCATGTAAATTTAATGTATCGACTTGATTATAGGTTTGTATTGGCCAGTTCTATAACATGATAATATCGATTGTTACCGTAGGAGATTTATCATTCAATCTATAGAAGTAGGTAGATATTCACAACAGGGTGAGTGGGATATTTGAGCAAGTTGTGCAAGACTAATTCAATGTAGGTAGGTATTTCTCAAAACTAAAATAGCCTTTATTTCTATAGATGATTGCGGAATGTACAAGGATTTTTTCCTCCAGCAGTAAACATTTTTCGGGATGTATTTATTGATGAGTTCAAAGGCATTCCTCCCAATATATAGATTGACTTTATGATCGATTGTGTGAATAGAGAAGAGAAATTTTTGATCCTAACATATATAATGGTACTCGAAAAGCTTTGGGGGTTGAAATTCTTGTTGGATAATCTGGAAGATAAAGGTTTCGTATGGCCATGTACATCTCCTTGGGGTCCTCAAGTTCTCTTTTCCAAGAAGGATGATGGGACTTTGTGCTTGTGTTTGGATTATAAGATATTGACCCAAATTAAGGTCAAGATGTATAATCCTCTTATACAAATTGATAAATCTATTATATCATCTAAGAGGTGATATGATCTTCTCTAATTTTTATTTGAGATCAAGTTACCATCATTTTATGTGAGACCATCAAACATAACCTGGACTAATATTAAGAGTAGCTATGTCTTGTATTATTTCATAGTAATGCATATTAGTTTGACCAATGAACCAGTGGTATTCATGGGCTTTATTAATAGGATCTTTCATCCTTTCCTATACTAGTTTTTTGTGGTTTGTTTGAAATATCATAGTGTACATATAGTTAGAAGAAGATCATGAAAAAAAATGTGGATATCATTCTGAGTATATTGAGAGAGTATTGGTTTTACACCAAACTAACTAAATGTAATTTTTAGATGGATAAAGTGTACTTTTTAGACCATTTCATCTAAAAGGAAGGAGTTCAAATAGACCCAAATAATTTAATAGTTGTGGTATCATGGGAGTATCCTAAGAATTTTTTCATGATTCTGAGCTTTCTAGGTTTAGTAGTTTATTATTGCGGCTTTATCCAGAACATTTCCCTTATGGAAGCACCTATGTCTTGGATTACCAAAAGGGGAATTAAGTTTATTTTGTTTGATTCTTGTGAAAGTGATTTTGAAGTGATTAAAGTTTGGATTACCATAGAACTTATACATACATTAAATGAGTTGGGTAAAGCATATACCATGCATTGTGACACATCTAGAGTTGGAATCGGAGTAGTTTTGATGTAGAAGAATCAAGTGGTTGGTTACAGATTCCAAAAGTCAAGGAAGCATGAGAGGAATTATCCCACTCATTATTTGGTTCTAGTAGTAGTAGTACATGCCCAGAGATGTTGGAGACAATATCTCATGGGTGAGAGTTTTGTGTTTAGAGAGACCACAAGATCCTCAGGTACATCTTTTCTCAGTGGGACCTGATCCTTCGATAGGGGTGATGGTTTGAGTATCTATAGTATTTTAACATGGAGTTTCCTTATAAACAAGGAAAGGTAAATGTTGTTACTGATTCATTAATATGAAATATTCAATAAGAGTTATCATGGGTGTCTTGTGATGGGTGATGGGTCATTTCCATCTTTATAGAAATGAATCTAGAAATTTTGGAGTCTCAGAGATTAGAAGATTTGACTTGAAAATTAGATATACTTTTAATTTATTACCGTATTACGACTAATATTTTTTTAATCCAAAGATATTAGTTTAGAAATATAGGTTATATGGTGGAGAGGCACCATTAAGATGGTTTCTTAGTAATAGAAATTCCCTTATTTTATGTGGTTGGGTATGGGTTCCAATGGGCTTGTATGAGGAGTCAATAAAATTTTTAATTCTTCTATATGTGTGGTACATACAAGATTAAAAATGATATACCATGAAATCTATCGATAGTACTGATGGTCATGAATGAAGAATGATGTTGTAGGATTTGTGGTGAGATGTTTCACTTGTAAGTAGGGGAAATCTGAGCATCAGAGACTAGCTAGGATTTTTCATCCTTTCCCAAATCGTTGGTTGAAATGAGATGATGACACTATCGACATTCAGAGAAGATTACCTATAAAATCTAATAAGAAATATGTTTTATGTGTGAAATTTGATTGACTGACGAAGGTATCCCCCTTGTTACCTATCAGGGAGACCTCCAGAGTTGATAATCTATGTAATATTTATGTGCACATCATAGTTTGACTGCAAATTGTTCCTAGAATAATAGTTCTACATAAAGATACTCATTTCACATCACATTTCTTGATTGGTATTTAGAATTATTTGGGATCATAGGTTATTTTGAGTATGAAATATTATCCTTGGACAAATGTTCAATTTGAGAAGACTATTCAGATTCTGGAGGATATGTTAGGAGCCTGTGTTCTCAATTACAGTGTCTCATCAAAGAATCAAATTTTACTTTTTGAGTTTTCATAAAATAATTGATTCCATTCATCTGTCCAGATGGATCCTTTTGAGGTCTTCTATAGCATGTCATTCCATTCCCTAATTTTTTTTATAGAGGAAGGTGATTCAAATAATGTTGGGACCAGTCTTTCGTAGGAGATATCTGAAGAAGATTATTGGATTAAAAAACTGTCAGTGATGGCACAAAAAAAGTATAAATCATACAAAAACCAAAGGAGATGGCCTCTAGAGTTTTAGGTTTCTTGTCGTGTTTTCTATCGGGTGTCGCCTAGGTTGGGGAATGTCATATCCAGAAATAGGGAATGCTAGTGCCCTAGTTTTTCAGGCAGTTTGAGATAGTTGATAGGGTAAGTCCACTAATGTTCCATTTATCCCTTCCATAGGACTTAACATCCATAAATGATCTTTTCCATGTGATGAAAGTTCATAGATATTATCTATACCCTTATCACGTGAAATAATTAGAAAATGTTAAGAATAGTGATGATGTGTACTTTGTTGAATATTTGATGTGGATTTTTCCCCATAGTGAGAATTATCTCTGGGGTAGAACTATAACATTGGATTGAGTTCTGTGGAAGAATGGAATAGTTCTAGAGCATAATTGAGAGAGGGAGTCTGATATGTGAGGATATAGGCCATACTTGTTCGCTGAGACCCCACAGTGATACTTGGAGAATCTCGGGGATGAGTTTTTATAAGGAGGTGGTTGTAAGATCCTCTTTTTTTGGGGGATGTATCTCTTTGAATTTTTCATTCAGCTTCTCAAATTTGAGTTTTTTCTCATCTCTAAGAATTTTTTGTTGTGTTTTCATCATGGTTTACTAGTTGTTTGATTAAATGAAAACTCAAGTTTTAAGGAAACTTGAGATAATTAGAGAGGATACATCTGTAGATCCTTAATTGGGGAAAATTACTTAATGTTCATAGAGTTCGGATTTTTTGAATTAATGGGTTAATAGTATAAGTGGTTCAATCATTACCACATGTTCTTATTAATTTGAGATGCTTTAAATGGGAATCAGTTTATTTAATAAAAAAATGGTTGAAAGACAATCTTTAGAGAATTTACACATTGTGTAAATGGATTACACATCTAGAAATGTATTGGTATTTTTAAATAAATAATCTAAGACAACTTGTTTTTTGGTGTATTCCAATAAAAACAATGAGATTGTGTAACTATATTACACACTATGTAATTCCCAATCCTTCTATTTAAAAGTATGGTGGGTGGATGATTTTTCCATTACACCATATGTAACTCTTCCCCTCTTGACCTAGGGAGACCCTCTATGTGATTTTGGAGTTCCATATTCCTTTTTGGGCATTAAAATTTCTTGATCAATCCCTGATATGTCCCTTTAGTTATTTTCTTCATTCTCTACCTTATTTCTCCATGCTTTGTGGTGTAATATATTGAACATGTTTATTGTTGGTTTTGAACATGTTTTGTTTTGATATAGGTTACTCCTTTCCATATTATGCAACTTCTTCCTTGTGGGAATTTTCCATTCGAATCATTTTTTGTTCAATATTGAAAGGTAGGGGATCCAAACGATAACACTATGGTTTGATAATTTTCAAGAATGTACAACATTGAAATTAATCCAACATTTCATGTGCAGAATAAAATGATTGAATGAATTAAATTATCACTTATAGATCCTTTGGATAAAATTCATGAACGAAATGTCTTTTGGATATTGTTTAGATGATACAACCCTTTAATATAAATGAATTTGATAATTGATTAATGTTTTTTTAGCGAGACATGCATTTTTGGGATTTTCTTTATATAGATTCACCTTGTCTTATCTTGTTTATTTAGATAATTTGAATGTTTTTATTTTGGAAAATTGATATATGAAATGTCTAAATGAATGTAAATTGGTCATTTTCATAATTATCCATCGAGCATGATCAGGTGATATTGTGATATCCTTATTTCTATGACTTATACTATAATTGAATGTTGGGATGCTTACATAGGGTGTTGACCAAGTGATACATGTTGAAATGCTTATATACCTATCTAGGCATATTGAAATATGTTGAAATGCAGATATAGGTTTCTTGGACTAGTTGAAATGCTAAAATATTTATATAGAGGTCTACAACATGAGACATATGTGGAAATGTTGATATAGTGGGATTGGCCAAGTTGAAAGGCCTAAATTCTTAAATAGTGGGTTTAACAAAGTTTAATTTGATTTATAGCATGGTCAGAAGGTTTTTTTGTACCTTGTATTTACAGATATGTTTAGAATGGTTGCGAGAAAAGGTCAGAATCATTTTGGCATGGTGTCAAAGCAGGTTTTGTGGTATTATTTTAATTTTTTAATTAATTAATACACCTGTTTATTACTTTATTTCATAAAAATGTTATTAAAGTGGTTATATTTAGACACAAGGATACTGACTGACTAAGTAACACTCAATAAATATTTGGGTCACCATGTTTCACATAAGAAAATTATGTGTATTCAATATTGGAAAAGTGAAAAGGGCCTTGATGTTGATTGTTTAGTTTGTTGGATGGGCTGGAGCATGGATATGGGATGAACATTGTATTCAGGACTAGGAAACTTTCAATATATTGGTGATATTTTCAGTCATTATATTTTTTGAAATATAATGGAATTTAGATGTATTTTAGAACCTCATTAAATTATAACTTTATTTTTTATTAGATTAATTGTATTGGTTTGATAGTTGGTATTTTGTTGTACTATTTTTCTCCAATTGCTTCTACGCACTGATTTTTATTTATTTTTTTCATTATTGGATTATTATATTGTCTTGTAACTATATAACTAGGGGGTATATTGTCTCCACTATGCATATCACTCCCCCAATGCAAGCCAGCAGCCTCTAGCATATGAGGCTAAATGATTGATGTCTCGTAATCAATATTTTTGACTATGTGAGAGATTGCAGGATCAAGGGATGTAATAGAGAGAGCACAATGCTGACCTATGCTCATAATGTTATCCTGCGATAGTTATATTTTATATCTTATTCATTTTATTAATAGACTATATTGGATTCATTTTCCCATATATATCCTTACATGTTTTTTAGAGAGATGACATACACATTTTGTTTATGATTTTTCCTTTCACTTTGTTGACTTCTACTACAGTCTTATAAGTATTTATATTCTATAGTTCTATTATTCATATTCCTTTTCTATTCATAGATGTTATTACACCACTTTTTTCACTTTAATTATAAGGGAAAAGTATCCCTACTGTACCACCTTAGACCCTCACTGATAGATGGAAACCTCCAGTGTGTGGGGCGCTATGCTTGGGGACATGTGAACCACCATCTTGGGGAACCAATTAGTGGTTCCCAGGTCAGGATGTTATAAATTGAGTTATATAATGGGTTTACCCATGTGGTTTTATAATATACACATTTATTCAAAAGGATAAAAATCATTTCTTCATAAAATTCTTATAATGTATAAAATTAGATCCAACAAATATTATGATTCCCTTAGGATACAAATTTGTTTCCATAACTACAAAAGAGATAGAAAATCCATATAAAATGTATCATTAGATTAACATAATTCCCAATATTGAACCTTCTAATCAGATACCACTTTTTTAACCCACCATGAGTTGATATCCTGAAAAGGTGACGAATTAGGGTATGTTAATAAAAATTGTTCCATTCCATTGATCATGTTCTATGATTCATCCTCTCTTCCTAGCTGAATATGAAAAGGAAAAATAACATGAACACAAATAATTTCACTAGGTTTACCAACATTTTTATATATCCAAATAGTATATATACTATAATGCCATATGTTAGAGTGTGTCTATGGAGTCAGAGTAAATTTGGGTTTCTTTGAGAGTGTAATGAGAACTATTGAGAATTTCTATATTTGGATCAAGAATTGTCACTGGTGTTCATGTTTTAAATGTTTAAATGGATATTTTTGAGGACTAATCTCATGTGGTATAATCCAATAGTATAATTTGGGTGTTTTGAGGCAGAGAAATGAAAACTGGTGACTATAGTGTGGGAATGGGTACTCGAATGGGAGGAACTAGGTACCAATGGGAGGTCCCTAGAGACATTCTCTCTTATAATGTCCATATGGGACCAATACTTATTACCATTAACTCAGTGGAGAACTAGGTATTAGCAGACAAAGTACTTATTACCACCTTGATTCATTTCATTAACGAGTGTAATTTTTATCTTTTAATGTGTTTAAATTTCAAACCAGTTATGGGGTTCCTTAGTTTGAGTTGGTTAATGATAGGGGGATTATCACTTCCCCATCTCTCCTTGCCCTTTTCCATCAATGATATATGGAATTCAGGAGGAATAATTATTGTGACTAAGTTGGGTTTTATTCAACTCCCTATACAAATGTTATTATTTTCCTTATTTCATAAATTGTTGTAAGAAAGGATTATGGTTTTGTTGCCAATTCCATTGAATCATGGAATAATCATACTGATTTGATTGGTATTTGTTAATAATTGGGTATTTGAGGATTTATGAGAGTGAACATCAAAAATCATCTATGATTTCTCAAGAGGTAAACAACTAACCTAGTCATCCCTTGGTCTTTATGTAAATTAAAAATTAATTTTTTAATGAATTGGAATTAATAATTGATTCTATGGTTGGTCATGGTATTATGGGTGTGTCGAGAGTGACATATATCCCATTGTTTGAGATATTAGTGTTGCTACAGAACATAGGGAGTTATCCATCATTTATTCCAAATTGAATGATTATAGATTATAAGCTTAAATTGACTACAAAATTTTATAATTAATCTAGTGACCTCTTATATTAGTTAGTTGTCTATGCTTCGTTATGGAGCTCTGCGACTTCTTGTCCAAGGATAGAGCATTCTTGTCTTAAGGTGAAAACTCCATGTTTGAGGAAGGTTGGGGACAATATATACACTTTATATAGTTGTGAATATATTTTATGAATCTATGGAATGGATAACTAGTTTTCAGAGACCTTAATGAAAACCATGAGGGGATTTCCACATGAGATGAATGGTTATGGGACATGTTATACTTGTATTTTTTTCATATAGTGAAATGTAATGTTATATAGAAAATGATGATTATTTTCGTATATGAGAGTATTAAGAAAAATGAAATTTCATTCTAATAAGGTGAAAATAACAAAGCTAAAAATAGAGTTACCTATAGTGGTATCACTCAAGATATGTATCGCTCATCTACGAAGATTAATAGGTCTGATCCATTGGGATGATGTGGGTTTGGTCACATGGAGTATGAGTAATGGTGGGAATGTGGTAATGACCTAGTGTAGACCAAAACTAGGTTCTCCGAATACATTAATATGTACTATGAGATATCTTAATATTGACTGATTCCCTAATCCATTAGTGTTGACCACATGATTTTTGAAGGCCGCATTATTCTGTCAAAAGAATCATAGGTTTTAATTAATTAAATATTTCAATGTACTTCATGTAGTATCCATTCCAGATTAAGGATTTTTTAATGTTCTTATTGAGTGTATTTTTTAAATTATAATTCACATAAGTTTCAATGAGATGATTTGATTCACTTTTATTCAAGATATTTTGTAATACATGTTGATTTAATCTAGAAAAATAAATAGTTTCTTATGATGGATTTATAACAGAACCAAATAATTTTAGATGGTTCCATTAGAGTTTTATATAATGATATTTATAAATAAGACTATGATATAAGGAATAAAATATAGTGGGATTATTGATTTTATAAAGTTGTGAATCTTATCATTTCTATTGAGTGTGAGTGATTGTATTTGTTTCTTAGTGAGATTTTTATTGAGACTATATTATATGAGGATTATTATACAACCCCAATTATTTGTATTTATATTCCTTAAATCATATCTTAATGACTGACAAGATCGTGGTTATGGAATATAAAGTGTATAATCATTATCATTAATGAGGTTCTATTGATATGAACCTCTTTCAATCCAAATTTTAATGTTTAAAAAATTTTATTGGACTTGCTAGTGATCATAATATATGACCATCATTTTGAAGAGATTACCATTACTCTACAAATATAATAAAATTTTATAATAATAATTATTCATTATACAAAGCAAACCACGAAACATATTTTGGATGATTTGATTGGTACACATATACAGTATAGGAATTGATAGAAGATAGATATAGTGAATGTGAGAAATAAAATCTTCATAGAGTTTGATAAAAATAATAGATATAACAATACAAAGTTGATTACATAAAAAATAATTTCAATTAGGTGTTTTAATGTTTTATTTTCAGAACATAGAAAATAGAATTATGCTCAGGTGGCTTTGAGGATGTTTAGTAACCATAATTTCTAAAGAGATTATCGAAGAAATTAAAATTCCATATATGAAAGGAATGATTCTTCGAACCTTAAGTTTTTAAAATAAATTAATATAGGTCATATAATAATAAATTATCTGATGTTAAAGAAAAGTAATAGTTTCATAAAGATCAAAAAGGAAACATAAGAAGGTTTTGAGTGATATAGATACTTTTAGCCAAAGTAAAGAATAATTTACCTTCAATAGTTCATCAAATGATTGTGATGGTGGATAAAAAATATCTAGATTTTATGAAAATGTTTAACTATATGAATTGTACTTAATGGGAATGATTTATGTGGATGAATTTTCAAATTTATCTATGAGAGCTAATTTTACATTTTCATCAGATTATGAAGATGGAGAAGAGGAGTAAGTTCCTCAATATTGTGAATTATTGAAGGAATTTATTATATAATTATAAAAAAATAACTAAACAATATTAAAACCTATAAATAACTTATTAGTGAGATTATTTAGAATAGTATTGTTGTTTTAAATTAAATATATGAAATCTTGATGTTAAATTTTAAACATTATCCTATGAGAGTTTTAGTTTCAACCTTAAAAAGATAAATGTGTAGTTTTTAAACTAAAATTAGTAGTATAAATATTGATAATCATTATTTTAAAGTTCATTACTGGATGGAAAAAATGTAATAAAATTTATAGATAGTTGAATCTACAAATGATACCTTTTGGGATTCGTTATAAATTTATCAAAATGATTCAATCCATAAATTCTCATTTCCAATAAATCTACTTTTTTCTATGTAGTGTAGAGTTTTTTACTAAGTTTCAAATACGTAGACATTATATAAGTAAATCATCATTAAATAAAGTTAAATATTTCTAAACTAACAAATCATTTATTTCAATGGAATTTAATATGGTTAATAATGAGATAATTACAATGATGTCAGAACCACAGTTTATTATTTCCAATTTTTGTATAACTAAGTTGGTTTGGGTAACACGATCAAGGATTTCATTTTGATAAAGTAGTTTCATAGTGGAAATTAAAACAATAAGTACTATGTACTCTTATATATTAGATTTTAACTTTTATGTGTATTTTTAGAAATTAATATTTGTTCATGGTATTTTCTTAAACTCATTGATATTGGAGAAGTTTGTTAACAAGATAACTTAAAATGTTTTTAATTACAACTTGTATAACTCTTTGAAAGAGGTAGTTGTGTTTTTGGTAACATTTTTAATGATTAGAACCTTTTCTGATTAAATCATATTTAAAAGTAGAGTTGTGTTTTTATTAATTTTATTATAGGTTAGTTCATTTTTTCTAGATAATTTAGTGGGAGATAAGTAATTTTGTTTTAATAATAACATCTGAAACCATCTTCAATTGAAGAAGATCATTCAAGTATCAGAAGATAACATCTAGAATGTTCATTACTCATTTTAATTATTTTTAAAAAAACAATAGAGATTCATTAATTTATTATTATTCATTTATTCATATTCTCTATAATTTATGAGATTTTATTATTTTAAATTTATTAATGTTATTTATCTCTCAAATATACCCTATGTGGAAATTTTATTCTTATATTTTCATCCTTTTATTATTTCTTCTATTCTATTTAATAATCCTGAGTGGTGACAAATGTTTTTTATCATCATTTTAATAAGATATTTAATATAGAAAATTACATAATTCTAGGAATACATGTTAGATAAAACTTTTTGTGTTGAAATTAGAAGAAAGTAGAATTACATAAGGTTATTGTATGCATGCATCAAGAAGTTTCTGGAAGGTGATGAATGTTAGAGGAATAAAATTTTTCCATATATTTTTTGCACATATTTAAGGAGAGTAAACATTATAGAACTAATAATGAGTTTTATACCTTGACTCATTTAATTTAAATTAATTTTTTAAAACTTCTATACTTTCTACTTATTCTTGTGATTGGTTTTTTAATTACAGATTAATGATGTTGAATTTATTTTAAACTATCATACATTGTTTTATGTTTAATTTTTTGTGAAATTAATTTTTTTATCTATTAAAATATCACAAAGGGGGAGTATAAATATGATAATATGTAATATAATTTCATTCTACAACAGTGGAAATTTGTTTTAGACTAACATATTTTTAAAGTTATGTTAATTGGGATAATATAAAGTTTTTGATTTATTAAGGTTTTCCCAGATGTTTTTATTTCCAAGGAGATTTATCAGATGTTATAGAAAATTTATATTTTAAAATTTTTAGTCAAACTTTACTGTTTTTGTCTTCCTTTATTATTTTATTATTTCCAAAGGGAATATTATTAAGTAAAAAATCTCTTATGCATCATTTTTTTTTCTAAAATCACAATATAATTTATAATGTATTCATGAAAACATGAGGGTTTCTAAGATCTATTTGCATGAAATTTACAACATATTTTACTTCTATTATAAGAACCCAGGACTTCTTTTCATGTATGTTTTAAATTTCTAGTTTTTTTTAAAAAAGAGGAGTTTTTTAAAATTTTAGGAGAACACGTCATGAACATTAAGTACATGTGGTGTATCTAGTTTCTACGGGTGACCGTGTATTGAACGTATAATGGCCGAGTACATGACCGTGTGTGGTGAACTATAGACCACCTAATGTGGTGGCTAGAAAAGGCAAGTACATGCCATGTACTATTAAAGAACACATCATGTACTTTATTGTTTTCATTAAATGGACCGGGGTCATGTCTGGAAGACAAAACACACTTCTTCTTGACCTATTTCATCCAGGAGAATATGTACGGCTATGGATCTTTTCTGAGCCCCCCGACTCATCATATGTTCTCTGAGTCGACTGTCGTCGATTGTGTTAGAATCACATCGGTGTGTTCTCCTTTCTTATTGAACTTTATCTCCTGATTTCTCCTCTTCCGCGAGATATCCACGGTTGAACATTTTTATTTTTTTGTAGATATATGGATTCCTAGGGTGATTTAAGGCCTGAGGATCATGTATATCATCTGTACAATGTCGAGGTAGGTGGTTAGGGCCTTTCAGTAGTTATTCTTTGAGTTATATGTGAAAAAGTTCCAAATACCCCTATTTGGGGTATTTCATGTTTATGGTTTTACCCCTTTTATATTCCTATTATTCCATGTTTGATTTGATAGAGGTTAATTTTTTTAGAATAGGGTTATCATTGACACAATATGGATGTTTTCCCCTTGTTTTTTTGACCGTTTGGTCTAGCCTTGCCTATTAGGCTGCTGCTTGCTTTCCATGCCTAGTATTGTTATGATGGAGTGATTGTTATCTAACATACTATGACATATTTTAAGTTGTTTGGCCAAGTAGTTCTTGATGTTTACTTTGGATTCCATGTATCATTTGTGCACAACTGACTTACACAGGGCCGTGAGAACCTGGTGTAGTAGACCATAAGGAGAATTGATGTTGGGGGCTTCTCCATAGTGTCTATTTTACTAATACGTTGCTAGACCATAGTGGTGGACTTTGTGCTCCCTCAGAGTGTCTGTAGTTTCCTCGATACTAGACACAAGGGCAATTGGACATTGGGTGATTCCTCAGAGTGCATACTAGTTACCAATACGATACCACATGGGGAATTGATGGTGAGTGCTTCCTTAGAGTTTCTTTCCTAAAGCCAGACCAGAGGGGTTAGACTGTGAGTACTTCCCAGAGGGTTGGTTATGTTTTTTTGGTTAAATGAAAGGGGTTAGGGTGTGCTTACTTTCAAGAGGGTTACCTACTTTTTATTAGATTCATACTTGATATATGAAAATGAATGAAATTGAATTGTAGGATTGTAACTATGTGTACTTCCTTATTTACTGCTTCATTTTGTTTTGATTCCTGCCATATATATTCACTGACTATAAGGAACAAATATTTGGTTGGTTGCCTACTAGGATTAGTCTCACACCCTATTTGGGTCATGATTTTGGTTCCAAAAAGATTATGTTGTCGCAGGTATTGATAAGGGCAAGCACCCTTCTACTTCTGGTACATGATTTCTATGGAGATGGAGAGCATGGGACCAAGCTAAGGCTTGAGATGCTACTTGAGTTTATCTATTTTATTTTATAATGTGGTTTACAACTGAATTCCATCATTTTGACTTGTTTGGATACTTTCCTAGACATATGTATCATGCATCATTATATATATGTTCTCTAGTTGTTTATTTCTTTAGTCTTCTGATGTTTACTTATTGAATTCTTTTACTGCTTCTGCTATTGTATATCTGTTGTTTCTAATACATTACTCTTCCAATTAGGGCATAGCTTCCCCTCTATCACACACATGGACTCACTACTAGTTGGTAGACTCTAACGTTTAGGGAAATGTGCTTGAGGCCATGTGACCAACCGAGTATGGGGCACCTCGGGGCTACTTCTAGAACCGGGACATTACAAAGTGGTATCAGAGGAATTATTTTCTTGTTGAATTACTATTTACAGCCTATATCCAGATATAGAAGGAATAGTTACTTGGTAATAAGTTGTTCTTGAGAGTACCTAACCCATGTACAGGGAAAAGACAATTTACTTCGTTATTTCAATTTTCTGGTTTTTCAATTTTACAGTTGATTTGATTTCACCATTGGGTGATTCACATGTAGTGCGCTATTATTGTTGATGTTATTGAGGTTATATTTCTGTTGCAACCTGATGAGAAGAGGGTATTCCAACTCATGCATAATCTAGGCACTTGCTACAGATCGCATGTCATGCATTCTTGTCAAGCCATTTAGGGTGCATTAGAGATTTCATGTTGTTATGATTGATGTTGTGCTACATATGCTTGATGTTGTGATAGATTCCTTGATATAATACCTACATTCTAATAAGGTACTGGGTTGTCTAATTTTTGGTCTGAATGGGCATCAAACTTTGCATCTTGAGGTGTTATGGGCCCTTATAGATCATAATTTGGTGGATCATTGTATAGGTTTTTCCTTGAATATAACATGTATATGATTAAAAGATTTAATTCGTAGGGTGTATGGGCCCTCATGAATTGGAAATTGGCACCTTAATGTTTGTTTCAGTGTTTTCTTGGTTATTGAGTTGTTTTTGAGGCTTACTGTCTGGAAGAACCCAAAATACATGGTGTGTAATGATGAATATATGCCATGTGTCCTTCTGTCCGAAAAGGAACTATTTTTCTTAAGTACATGTCATGTGCTGTATATACACGCCGTGTAGTATCTAACTGTGTCACTTTCTATGTGGGAA
The DNA here is from genome assembly GCA_963277665.1 of Viscum album. Classification (NCBI taxonomy): domain Eukaryota; kingdom Viridiplantae; phylum Streptophyta; class Magnoliopsida; order Santalales; family Viscaceae; genus Viscum; species Viscum album. Next base: position 603,117,300 of record OY728158.1, on the reverse strand, counting down.
AAGACATGGGGTTAGGACATCTTGGTGGGACGTGCCCTGTACTAAATGTATACGTCGTGTTGTGTAGACCATGTGTCCACCTATGTGACTAATGACTGGGATGGATAAAACATAAGTTATAAACGTTGTGTCAAGCTTGAACACGTTGTGTAGTGTAACCCATGTATCCATCCAGGTAGCGAACAATACGGGTCTTCGAAATCCTTCTAGTACACACCATGTCTATCTGGAACATGCCATGTCGAGTGAGTTGTGTAAACGGTCGTGTGATGAACTACACAGGTCATTGAATTTTGTCTAGTACACTATGTGTAGTCTTGTTCCATGGAAACTATGTGGCTTAGAAATGTAAAAAAACTTAGGTTTTTGAATAGGATTCAAGTACACACCGTGTGTTAAGACAACACACTGTGTGTATTGGGTGTTACATGACCTGGGGTTGCAGAAGTACACACCCATGTGAATACTTTAGAGAACATGATATGTACGAATTTTACACGCCGTGTATCCATGTTTTGACAAAATTGAATGCTCTATTTCTCTTGTTCCCTTCTTAAGCATCTATGTTTCAGTCCCAGTTAATCTTGATCTAAGGTGTGCGGTTGACATTGTAGATTCATGCCTCCAAGACGTCCTCTGATTGTCTTCCAGTTGTAAGGTAGTGATTAGAAACTAGACGTGGAAGATTAGGAACTGCGAGTAGATCCTCCAGTCGTTTCTGTCTTGGGAATAGCTGTCATTCTGGATATAAGTGCTGACACATAGTTCCGAGAGGGATTTATGTCATTTATGCAGACATTCGGAGGAGTACCGCATCCTACCCCCTCTATGGATGATTTGACATGGGTTTTCCAGTAGTAGCATCTTCCCACCTTCATAGTGTAAGGAGGACCTCTGGCTGTAGAGTCACGGTTAGAATCCATGCTACTTATCATCGAGCATCTAGTGACACCTACAGATAGGAGGGTGAACTTATCTTTATTTATACTTTGGGATTCCTCCATGAGATGGTGGGATGTGATCTCATAGCCTGGACGCCTGAAGGTTATGGTGTGGGATGAGTGCTATCATGCCTTCTATGACTACTTCTACCTAGAGACTTTGAGGGCCGATCAAGCCCAAGAGTTCATGTGTCTGGAGAAGGGTACTCTCTCAGTCATGAAGTACTCATCTCGTTTCATAGAGCTATAGAGCTTCATGACTATCGCAAGAGGTGATGAGTTATTCCCCACAAGGATGTTTGAGGATAGTCTCAAGTATGACATTTGATATGACATGAACGTCTTCAAGTTGAATTCCATCAAGTCTATAGTAAACCAGGTGATGATCACATAGCCTAATCTGAGGTATCCTAGAGTTGTGAGCAAGGGTGGCTCGACATTCATATTTTTTTTCCCTCCTACTGACAGTAGGAAGCACTATTGGGAGTCTTTTCATGGATACTGAGGAAGCGATATACCTCTTTTGGTGGCCAGGTGGTGTGCTACTAGTGTGGAAGAGTGGGCATACAAGGCCAAATTTCCTGGGAGTCCCAGTGGAGTACCGATCATATGGAAAGATGGGCTATCTTCTGTTCTTTTGTCAGTTCTTTTCACCATCAACTGGTGACATGGGTTCTTCTATGACTCATCTTTTAGGAACATCATCACCAGTTTCTCATTAGTCAAGTAACTAGATCTATTTTGATCGTTCAAGACGAGGTGGAGGTCATGGCCGTGGTAGCCCGTCACTAGGACTTCATCAAAAATATGGTGGATCAGATCAGGGTTGTCAGATAGGGTATGAGGGTCACGATACAGGTCATAGTTTTGTAGTGGAGCAGACCCCATAGGAGTTGGATCCATGACCCTCTACAGTTCGAGGTACAATCCTAATATGCCTCAGTTTTAGCTTCTTCCCTTTTTGATACAGGGACCTCCCATTGATTTATATCTTTTGTTGTTGTGGAGAGACTTGGGATCTGTATCTTTTCTTCTACTGATATCATGATGCTAGTCACACCATTGAAAAAAGAACGGCTAGTATATGTCAGTGCAATGAGTACCCTCTCAAGGATGGTGGGTGTCACTTCATTTGGGACCTTTATGTCCTAGAGATGATAAGCTATGATTTCATTCTTAGAATGGACTGGATAGTTCTTTTCCATGAATTTTTTGATTGTTATCAATATATGGTGAGGTCCACATCACTAGAGGGTAGATTTTTTCTTCATAAGGATGAGTGGGATGTCCAGGCGAGCATAGCAGGACCCGAGCATCATTGGTTGGTAAGAGTTACAGCCGAAATTTCTAGTCTATATCTGGATGACCAGGAGACTTCACTGATGGATTTTCCCCTAGTGTTGGATCATTTTAGGGATTTCATTATAGAGGACTTTTTAGGTTTTCCACCAGAGTGAGAGGTGTAATTTTATATTGAGCTTGTTCCTAGTGTGGCACTGATGTCCATTCCTCCTTAAAGGATGGCTACACCTAAGTTGTAGGAGCTCAAGAAGTAGTTGGAGGATTTATAGGAAACAAGTTTCTTCTGACCTAGTACTTCTCCTTGGGTTTCACCTATCCTATTTGTAAAAAAGACGGATGGTACCCTCAGACATTTTTTGGATTATCGGAACCTGTTGGCAGAAAAGAACTGATATCCCTTGCCAATTATTGAAGATCTCTTTGATCATCTTCGAGGAGCCATGGTGTTTTTAATGATTTACTTGAGGTTCGGTTACTATCAGTTGCACGTTAGACCATTAGTGGTTCCTCTTACAGCCTTTCGGAGTATGTATGGTCTATACGATTATGTTGTTATGGTGTTTGGTCACATGAACGCTCATGCAGTCTTCATGGAACTGATGAACTGATTGTTCCATCCATAATTTGATTCTTTCGTATTAGTCTTTGTGGATGATATCTTGGTGTGCTCTCACACTCGAATCGACCATGCTACCCATATTTAGATCATTTTGAGTGCACTGAGAGAGCATCAGTTATATGTTATGTTCTCAAAACGAAACTTTTGGATGCACCAAATTCACTTTTTGGGGCATGTTATTTTAGAGACAGAAGTATCAGTAGACCCAGAGAAAGTGAGAGAAATGTTTTCTTGGGAGCATCCAAATAACGTTTTTGAGGTACATGGTTTTCTAGGGCAGGCTAGTTACTACAAAAATTTCATACAGGACATCTCAGGTTTATCAGTGCAACATATGAGCCTGACTAAGAAGGGTTTGAAGTACTTGTGGTCAGATTATTGCAATTCATCCTTTGAGGAGCTGAAAGGGAGGTTTACTTCATCACCGGTTCTAGTATTTACAATATCAGGAAATATCTATACTGTGTGATGTAATGCATCAGGTATCGGGCAAGTAGTAGTGATTATGTAATGGGAATGAGTTGTTACGTACGGGTCTCGGTAGTTGATGTCACATGAGAGGAACTACTTAATGCATGATCTCAATCTGGCAGTAGTTGTTCAAGCTTTACATTTTTGGGTACATTATCTTTGGGGAGAGAATTTTGTCCATTTCACTGGCCATAAAATTCTCATGTATATATTCACTCAGAGTGACCAGAATTTGAGACAGTGAAGGTGGTTTGAGTACCATTAGTCTATTGACTTTGAGCTTGCCTACACGCCTGGGATGGGAAACACAGTGGAAGATGCATTGAGCCAGAGTACTTAGGTACAGGCAGTTCAGGAAGCCAGTAGTGAGTTGCATCTTATGGCTCCATTCTCTGAAATGCATTTGGAGGTGCATGAAAGACAGGGGTAGACATTTCTATCTTCTGTAGTTTTTACTTATACTCTTCTTGATTGAGTGCGAATCATGAAACTATCTGATTTAGAAGGCCTAGTCATATGGGAGAGCGTGTCAGGAGAGGACCCTAATCCTGGATGGATACAAGGCGAGGATAACATCATTCGTTTTCATGGACGTGTGTGGGTGCTAGTAGGCAAACATGAGGAGATCATGTAAGACATTCATTCCTAAGTTATAGAAGTTCATCTTGGTGTCACCAAGATGTATCGAGATCTACACCATCAGTATTGGTGGCCAGGTACTTATAAAGATGTTGTTGGTTTTGTCATGAGGTGTTCCACCTATCACCATGTGAAAGCGAAGCATCAGGGACCAGCATGTCTTTTTTAGCAGTTACCAATTCCCAAGTAGAAGTGGAATAATGTCGTGATGGATTTCGTGACAGGGTTTCTAAGGTCGCCTCGTGAGAATTATGTGGTTTGGGTTTTCATTGACTAACTCAAAAAGGTTTCTCACTTCTTTCTGATCATGGATACCATCCGTGTTTAGGGGATGGGAACGTTTTACATCTAATAGATTTTATATTTACATGGAGTTATGCACTCCATTTTTTCAGAAAGGGATGCATGTTTTACTTCTCGGGTATGAAAGGGACATTATAGGGATTTGGGTACATAGGTACTTCTGAGTATAGCTTACCACCTTCATATAGAAGGTTGGTCTGAGTGTACAATTCAGGTGCTTGAGGATATGCTTCGAGCATGTTTCTAGATTTTAGCGGTTCTTGGGAGAAGAAAATACCTCTTGTGTACTTTTCCTACCATAATAGTTTGTAGGAATCTATTCAGATGAAACCTTTTGGGGATTTGTATGTTAGGCCATGTCGATCACACTTACGTTGGATGGAGGCTGGAGAGGAAGTTATTTTGGGACCTCACCTTGTCCAAGAGACAATGGATCATATAGAGTTGATTCGGAAGAGGATGGCTACTGCATAGTAATGACAGAAGTCTTATGCTGATTGAAGGAGATAACCTCTTTAGTTCGAGGTTGAAGATTAGGTTTTCCTGCATGTTACACCGTGGTTGGGACACAATAGGATTATGAAATAGGGTATGCTTTCGTTGAGGTATGTCGGTCCATTTTAGATTTTGCATAGAGTTGAACAGATTGCATATCGGCTACAGTTACCTCAGAGGTACCAAACTATGCATGAGGTCTTCTACGTTTCTCAGCTCCGACATTACATATCAGACCCATCTCATGTTTTCCAACCCGGGGAGGTTGAGAACGAGGTGGTCACCTCATTTGAGCAGTATCCTATACAGATTGTTGATCGAAGTGTGATGGTTCTCTGTGGTCGGTCTGTTCCTTCGGCACAAGTACATTGGAAGCACGGGTGAGTACAAGATGAGACATGGGAGTGGGAGGCTGATGTAGGATCATAGTGGCTGGAGGTATTTGAGTGTTATTCTTCTACACCACCTTGCTAGGTAAATTAATTGATAAATTTATTTAAAGGGGGATGTTTGTAAGAACTCAAATATTATTTTCAGGTATGTTTTACTTTTCTGGTTGTTTTCCTCATATTTTCTTTACTAAAGATGAACCAGAGGGGTTAGACTATGAGTGATTCCTATAGTGTTACTTGTGTTTATTTGGTTAAACCAAATGGGTTAGGCTATGAGAACTTCCCAGAGTGTTAACATATTTCGATTAGCTGCTTACTTGATATATGAATATGAATTCAATTGAATTGTAGGATTCTTACTATGTGTACTTTCTTCTTTTATGCTCATTTTTTTACCTACCATATATATTCATTGACTATTAGGGAAAACTTTTCGGGTGGTTTCCTACTAGGATTTGTATCACACCCTATTTGGTTTATGCTTTTGGGCCCAAACAGATTGTATTGTTGCGGGTATAAATAAGGGAAAGAGCCCTTCTACATTAGGTACTAGTTTGTTGTGGATCTGGTGAGCATGGGACCAAGCAGAGGCTTGTGATGCTCCTAGATTTTATATGTTTTCTTTTGTGCTTTGGTTTACTAATGTATTATATAATTTTTACTTGTTTCAATTCCTTCCAAGACATATGGATCATGCATCATTATATATATGTGCTCCACTTTTTTATTTCATTAGTCTTCCATTGTTTACTTATTGCATGCTTTTAGTTCTTTTTCTATTTTATATCTGTTATTTTCACTGCGTTACTCTTCCATTGATGGAAAAATTTCCCTACTATCACACCCAATGCCCTCACTGCTAGTTTGCAGCCTCTAGCATTCAGGGAAATGCGCTTTAGGCCATCTGACCAATCGGGTATAGGGAACCTCTGGGGGGCTTCCGAAACCAGGACGTTACACCTATGTTACATTATGCTGATAAAATATACAAATTTTCTATAATTTTTTTAAGATGAACTAATTTAATCAAATAGAAGATAAATAAATTTATAAATTTTTTATAACTAATCGTGAAAATCTATGGTATTACTATTGGAGTTTGTTATGATGATCTCTATAAATAATATCGTACTTTAAGGAATAGAATATAGTGATAAAATTTATTTTATAAATATATGAATCATATCATTTGTTTTGATTAAAATTTTTTTAGTGAGGTTTACTTAGATCTTCTACTATATGAGTATTATTATAAAATCTATATTTTTTCCTCTATAATCATCAATTCTGATCTCCATGATTGAAGATATTTCAAGTGTGGAATATTCTACCTTTGATATTTGTCATCAATTATTCTCAATTCATAGGAACTTTACTACAAAAAACTTCTAAATTTCATTGAATATCAGGTGATGTAATTACTTATGAAAATACAAATCAATGATGACCTCATAGATAGATCAATTTTATTCTGATGAGTTTGTTAAAAAAATTCATAGTGTTCACCTTTTTTCTTTCAATCAAAGAGATTGAAGAAGTCCATGTTATGAAGTTGTTTGTTCCAATCAAGGAGAATGATAAATTTCATGGCCTGGGAATTTTTACCTTAGATCTAGTTACTCATCCTCCTAAATAATTGGGATAAATTTGAGATTTCCATCGATAGGAATGTTTTTCAAACAATATAATTTTATGATTTTTTTGGATTTCATATAAATCTCTGTGAATTTTTTTTCAATTGACATGTTATGGTTTTTTATTGTTTTTTTATTTTTCTCATTTTAGTTATATAAATTTCTAGTGATTATTTCCACTATGTTAATTAATTTATTGTAGCCATATTTTTTATGATTTTTTAACTCACAATAACCCTACATTCTTGATTAGGAAAATTGTAAGGGCATTTTTCAAATTCAATTCTCCCCCATTTCAAATATTTCATAGTTTTATTATCTAGGACAATATTCATTTCCTTGGTAAATGACGTGAGACATTGGGAATGAAATTGTGGGGGGTTTCCTTGAAAATCCACCTATAGGGTTACCAAAATCACTAATAGGGGTAAATTAATGATTAAAAAAATTATTTTACCGTTTTCTCTATTAAAAAAATTCATTTTTAATTATAGTAATATGAATTAGCTCTTGACCCACACCCACATAAATAAAAAAATGGGGACCACATAATATATATGGTTCATTGCTCCGTAAGATTAATTATTCACTTCTATGACATAGAAACAAAAAAGATCATAGCCCAATAGAAATAATCCTATATATTACAGCATATAGGGGATAACAAAAATATTTCAATACACTTTAGTATCCTAACAATGTCTTTGTATCCCACATTTTAAAAAATATTTAGATAATTTTATCAATAATAAAAAATCCTTCCACAATTTCATAATTCTAATGTTTCAACACTGCATCTCTTCATTCTTCCCAATTTCAATTATTTCAAGTATTCTCCTATTATTCTTGGATTTATTACAGCTAATTAATAAATAACCTCTTCTCCTTTCTCAAAAAATTACCAAGGACCAACATTTTTTCAATTTTCCCATTTTTGATTATCACTAAAATAAATTATAATTACATTTTCATTAAAATAAAATAGAAACCGACATTGAAATTGAATTCAACCTTTTTTGACTCAATCACTACCAAATACTTCTCTAAATTTCCCAAAGAGTTGAATTTAAAATATTAACTTTAAAATTACCTCAATTACTTCACATGATCCCATTTTCTTAAAACTGTGGAAAATATCGTCCTCTAAAAACCATAAAGTCCATCACTTATAAATAATTTTTCCAAAAAAAATTATAGGTGTGCATGGTTCTATATAAAAAATTTCACAGCACTCCACATTTCATAATGTGATATTTAACACCACCGATTCACAATTTTTTTATGTGATATTTAATTCATTGAAGAACATATCACATAGAATCTATAGATTTAAATTATTTTCTATGGAATATTAAATTCCTGAATCTCAAATTATAATCATTGAATTTTTCAACTTTTTATTAAGGAATAATGCTTATGTAAAATAAAGTATACACATATCAATGGATCTTATTACAAATAATATGGTTCTATTTTTGGAAGATGGACCATAAAGAGACAAGGATTCAAGAATACATAGTCATAAAATTCATACAACCATTAGGGGTGATGCTTGAATGGGTTAACATCGTGTATACATAGTCTTGGATGATGATTACATAGTACTAGATATGATGCTTACAAAAATCTATAATTCATGATATTTTATCTATAATGAATTATTATTGACTAATTAAAAATGATTCTAGTCCTATTAAAAAAATAAGAAAAACATATTCAAACACACAAAATCCTACACCTGATATTTGAAACATTATTTCATCTAATTTGTAATATTATATTTTCATTGACAAAAAAATCCAACACATTAAACAAATCTAACTCAACTTTATTCGCACAACATCTTTATCATCATCATTCAGTAGTCACTTCCAAAGTCCTATTCTTCTCAACCATTCCTCAACTCGAGACAAGGCCTCACAAATTTCCCCCTTTTTATTTTTTTCAACTAAGAAATATATTTAACTTCCAAACTTTAAATCATTATTAATGAATTATAAAAAAAATTAATCCTTATTGAGTTAACTTAGTGTAGAAAAAAAGTGTTTGGAATAACAACACCATGATGTACCTAAGAACACTCATAAATGATAAACCTCATCAAATCAGATTTACTTAATTCTTCATGTGTAAATTATATTACTCGAGAAAAAACCTTAGAGTTTGTATTTCATTAATAGAAAATTAATTATCAAATAAAATTTTTCTAAGGAACCCTCCAGCATTAACTTTAACACAACTGTTAAAACAATTCACACATTCAATATGAAAACCCCATAACTTATGAATTTTAAAAACACTCATAAAATATATATTACCCCAATGATATTTCTCCCCCTAAAAGATAACACATCACAATGGATAATTATTTTATATTAGACTCTACCCCTATAAAAAAATAGAGTATGATAAACATGACATAAGTTATATGTTGACAATTTATCGTCCCATTTGATAATAATATACAAATACTAGGGGAGAGAGGGGAATTATTCACCATACCATATCCTTGTGTGAATAGAGGTTAAACTCCCATTTCAAACATCCATATTTCAATAGGATCCTTTGGAAATGGTTTAGTGAAAACATTTAATATTTTCTCCAAAGCATGACCAAATTCAAGATTAACCTCATTTCTCTATACAAACTCTTTCATGAACTAAAATATGATATCAATTTTTTAGTGAATTGATATTGAATACGATTATTTGACAAATTAATTTAACTTTGATTATCACAACCCAAAATTTTGGGAAACGACTCTTCCACCTTGAGATCTTCCTACTAAATTATCATCCGTAATAATTGGGTAGTTTTTTGACTTTCTACCACAAAATATGACTCAATAGTGTTTAGAGTCATAGAAATTATCTACTTTGTATTCCCATAAACACACATATAAAAAAAATAAAACTCCCCCATGTTGGTATTTTATATCATGAACACCACTTTCCTAATATGAATATGTATAATAAATGGATTAACTCTATTTCATTATTATATTTCTACCCATAATCAATTGCACTTTTTATGTATCTAAGATTTTTTTTTATCTATAAGATGTATCATTTTAGAGCACTTTTAAATATTACACAAATGGTGATGGTATAGACTATATTCATCCTTTGATTTTTCAAGTATCAGGGACTCCGAATCATCATTTAAAACTATAATTAATCCATATCCTTACTTTATCATCTTAATATAGTTACCTTCCTATTGATGTAGGTGTAGAATCTTTTTTATAATTCTACATGATAAATTTTTAAATATGTTCCCCAGTATACGTCTCTTGTAAAAGAGGGATACAATCTCTCTTTTAGGAAATTTCTAAACAAAGAATGTACTACAACACACTCTGAATGATTATTTAAAACAATTTCATTATCTCCATGAAAACAAAATTCAAAATAATCAACATAATTTCTATAAAAATGATATATTCAACATTGATAATAATAAAAAGATGTTCCTAATTATCATCCTTGATGTAGTGGTTATTTTCCACTCTTAATTTAAAAATTTTAATTTCTCTATTACTGTTTATTTATAATAATACCTATATCTTAGGAATTTTTTCAGTCCACATAAATCCTTCTTTAAACTAAAAATAGGACTTTCATATTATCCATGTAGGAAACCAAGACGTTTCTTAATGAAAACCTTATCTACTAGCTCACCATTCAAGAAGGTGGACTTGAAATCAATTTCAATTTTTTTTATGTAATAATAGAAAGAAATATTCTAATGGATTAAATCCAATAAACTAGGGAAATTGTCTCATCAAAATATACTCCTTCATCTTGAGAATATTCCTTACACACTAGTATTGATTTATTTCCAAAAAACATAACCCCTTCCATCTATGTTGTTTCAGAAAGCACAATTTTCTCAAATGATGTTAATATCATTAGGATTGAGAAGCTAATCTCATGTTTCATTATTATATCATTAGACTACTGTAGATGCCGAAAAATGTCCACAACTCCTAGAGGAAGTTTCTAAATGGCAAAGCGAAGTCATATTCAGTATCAGAGGCCCGGGAAGTGGGGTGTGAAATAAAGGAGGGCTTGCGCGAAATAAAGATGTGTGCGCGAAGCATGTCTGGGATTCGTGTAATCGAGTAGCTGGTGCGCGCAATTTTGCACGCCCTGGTTCGGCGCGGTGAGGCTTTGCGCACCGACAGTTCCTTGCGCGGAATATTTAATGCGCCGCCTGGATTCTGCACTGATGGGTGCCTATAAATAGAAGGCAACCCCCGACTGTTTGGGGGTTGAGGAATTAGGATCGCCACTCGGGTGCACAATTCGACTCCCCCCGCGGACAATATGACTTCCAGGTAATCCCCATTTTCGCGCAACCTTTCCCTAGGGTTCGCCATTGGGTGTAACCCCACCGGCTTCAGTGAATTTTCCTCCTCCTCCTGGTACTTCTATGGTGCGCGATCATTGTCCCTTGCGCGCAATCCCCTTCTACGCGCGCAATACCTTGCGCGCAATCACATATCCGCGCAATACTCTGGCCCTATTGCGCGTCATCCTAATGTTTTACGTGTAAACCTTCTTTTGCACGCAACACCCAGGGCCCCTTTACCATGATGCCCCTTGGCTACCTTTCCGCGCCGGCATGGGATGTCTTCCCTGCCGGGCATGTGCACCATGCATTGTTTTCTCGTACGGCATTCCAGGAACGTACTAAGTAACCTCAAGGTCCCATGGGCGGTGGAACCTGTTGCGTTGCTTTTCCTTATGATTCTCTACATAGGCACGCTAAAGGCTATTGCTTCTTCGCATATCCACCCTAACGTGGACCCCCCAATGGTTCTCCCTGCGGCCCCCCTTCATCACGGCCTTGCTGATGCCTTCCCTCCAACAAGGGGTAGAGAACATTGGGCATGTAAGCCCTAGGGGTGTGGAGCAAACCCACCTCGTCCAAGCTGCAGGACGTTAAACTGTTAAGCACCTCGTCCTTAACACATGACGTTAAATTGTGGTCCAACACCGTGCTTCGCACGCAGGGTCCCCCCAGCAAGGACATTTTTTACACCTCTCATCTCCACGATAATGGGCTCTTCCTCTCAAGGAATGAGATCCTCCTTGTCTGAGAGGCGTTTGTGCATAGGGGAAGGGATTCCTCAGAGCGTAAGCTCCTAGCCTCTCTTACAGACGGTTACACCCATGCATCTCCGTACTTCCCCCCTGCCAAGGCAAGTGGAGTCCCTTTCCCACTGTTCTTTGTCGCACCACGGGCCTCTACCTTGGAGTAAGCCCCGGCACCCAGGGCCGCTAACCACGCATAAGCCCCTGTTTCCTCTTTGGGTCGCTAACCACGCGTAAGCCCTATTCCGCTTCTCACGGATGCACCCTTCACGACATGATCGTCTGGTCCATGCTGCCTCTTGTTTCTCACACCGAGCATGACTCACGTGGGATTAGAGCACGCATCGACCATGACATCCTCATATGGTCCACCTTAGAGCGTAAGCCCCATGCCAGGGAACTACGTGGACTTTGATCCGTGCTAACACATGGTACGTTGGAAGCCTCCACGAGGTTCAAACCCACCACCTGGTCGTTCCGACCTCTCCACGTCGATTCCCCGACCATCATGGGCCTCCTCGGAGCGTAAGCCCCATATCCACCATGGGCCGCCTCAAAGCGTAATCCCCATACCCACTTTGGGCCGCCTTAGAGCGTATGCCCCATATCCCTCATCCCGCATGACATTAAACTGTATGCCCTTGTCCCGCATGACGTTAAACTCTATCTCGTCCCACATGACGTTAAACTGCATTTCCCCTCTTGGGTCATCTCAGAGCATAAGCCTCGTGCCTCACTCCATCATCCATCTTGATCCTTACCCGAGCCGCCACATCCCGGTGAGATCATGCCACTCCACCCCACTCCATATCATCTGGGAAGCCTCCCACGTGCTGGCTCCAACATTGGTGTTCCCCCTAGGGGGTCCTTCAATCTGATCCACTCTCATTGTTTCGATCAGTCTGATCCATCTCCGAAAGATGTTAAACTTGCGGCATACCCCATGTTAAACATGGGAAGCTGAGGAAAACCTCAGATGGTACACTTTCCCTGCATTCGATGAGGGATGCCTCAGGCTTCCACGCCCTCAAGAAGCCCTGTGATAAGGGACAGAAGACACACATGCGGATCCCCAACATCAAGACAAGCCAACGACACCCCAACACGACCATTCCCCTCACCGAAGTTTGCAGCCCCGACAAGACCCCATGGAGTGTCCCGACAGAAGCAGTATAATTAACTCACATCCATGCAGATATGGCACCGGGAACTTGATTCACTAACCTCTCTTAAATCTATGAGGGAGTCCAGATTAGGTGATGAGCTCCGAGAAGGAATCCACGAAAGGAAGAACCAACATCCCATCATCCCGGTTTCGATCAAGGAGCAGACGTCCCTGAATAAGGAATGGATGCCGCCCAACTTTAGAAAGTGGGAATGCGGGGCTGCAAGCCGCGCGTCCTCCCATGCGTGACGGACACACGCGCGCACCCCGGCGTAAATGATTTGCAAACAACTACTTATTTCTTTTGGCATCAACCCATTCTTGATTCTATAAATATTTTTCAAAATATTGCTGTTAAACATGTGATGTTGATGATGTATGTCATGTTTGACGTAATTTTCTCCAAGTTTAAAATTGTTATTGTTGATCTCTAATGATATTTCTATACTTCACCAAACATTTTGGCCTCATATGAGATGAGTGGAGATTCTCTTCATCACTACAGTTTTCTGAATTAAGATCTACAATCCAAATCTATTCATATTTTCCACCATTCTTTCCACTTTATCCTATTGTTTAACAAAAATAAATTCATATTCATCACTTTCATAACTAGTTGTATCATATGTGACAACTTTATTTTCATGTTACAATAATTTGAAATTATTATTTTCAACGATACCTTTTTCCTATTTATAGAACCAATATCGTCTTTTATTTGAAAAATAACCCAAAAATATACCATCAAAAATCCTCTATCAAAATCCACATGATTTTCATATTTAACTTCGATAATAAAGTAGATTCCAAATATCCTTAGTTTATTAAAACATGGGTTCATGTTATAATACATCTCATATAGTGACATTTCATTATTTGTTATATATAAGGTTTGTTTTGAAAATTTATTGCTTCTCCAATATATTCTCTTCTGAAGTACCAACAATTATCCCATACTGTTAATATTTTCCAAGGAATATCCACTAAGATTTTATATATCTGTTTATTCACAATTTTTTGTGGTATATATGGTGCACTGAGTTCATGATGAATACCACTATTCTATATATAAGCTTCCAAACTCCCAATTGCCTTCCATGCAGCATTATCTATATGAAACTTCTTTAATGTGTAAACACTCCCCTTTTTAGAAATTCATATAAAAAATTTAAACATATTTAGATACTATTATTTATGAACATATAGAAAATAATTTTATTAAATTCATTAATTAAATGGAAAAATACTTATCACCATTTTTTTACTTCTTTCTCATGATCCCATAGATGTCATACTGTATTATCATCGATGGATGAGATATAAGAATCTCAACTTTATTATATGAATAGTTTTTAATCTTACCTTTCTATAATATAGAGAAAATATAGTATCTTTATCTATTCATCTTATGAATATATCGAATGCTTCCACTTTATGAAATATTTCTTAGATCACATTGGAAAATTTTCCCACGAATTTTATTCCACAGTTGGTTTTCTTCTTACATTCCAAAATAAAATGAATTTTTTTAATATCCTAAATGAAACAATTTCACCTTGTTTTGTTGTACCCATATAATAGTTCTCCAATATTTGATACTTTTTACCTAAAATAAATCTTTTCTAAATAAAACTTTATTCCTTCAATCAAAAATATAGGAAATACTTAATAGATTCGGTTTCATCCCACCAATTTATAAGGTTTTATTTGACTTTATCCTTTATTTACCAATTATAGCTTCTCCAAATACTTTTAGTTTTAGTGAATCATCATTCCTAAAGGAATCTAAATTTTCTTTTAAATAATTTGAATAATTTAATATGTTTAAGTCACCAATCATATGAGAATGACATTCGCTATACAAAATCTATGTACAATCACATTTTAATGTTTTATGTGTAGCCTATAAAGTGGGATAGTTTTTTTTCCTGTCTCCTTATTCTCCTAAAGATTGTGAATATTTTTGTTATTTTAATTTTAGGTTGGTATCATAGTGAGAAAACATTTATCAAGGTTACCATTCTTGTCACATATTTCAAAAACTTATACCAAAGGATGAAATCTATTCTTGATCTTCAATCACGTTTTTTTATCATTTAAATATTTATTTTCTTCTAGTGGGAATATTACCCCTCAATTTATGACTCACAAGCCTCATATATTAATAATTATATTAATTATTTAACCATTATTTTAAATTCCTAAAGCCTTTTAATAATTAATACTATTAAAAAAACATACATTTCTTTCTAAGCATTTTTTTGTCCAAAATGTAAAATTGGAATTTACTCCTTTTTTTGACACATGATATGGGAATATTTTTATGCACCAAAATTATTATGAACTCTTAAAATATTCTATATCCAATTATTCTTCTTTTTAGCCTCTATAGGGCCACCAATTTTATCATTTTTTACTTAATGTTCAAGTTTCAATAATTTCCAAAAAAAGTAATTTTCTAAATTTAGACATAAACAAGGTATCAATTACATGACCCTTATTCCAAAAATTTGATCCATAATTTTTTTGTAATTTTATATTATTTTTAGACTGATTATAGGTATTTTTGCGTGCCTCTAACTGCATTTGAACTTTCTCCATCCTCTTGAATAATGATCTCGAATTTAAATTTGAATTTATCAATTTCTTTCATAGAACTCACCAATTCTTTTTAAATAAGTTCCAATAATTATCATTTTACTTCACCTTATTTTCCATATTTATATTTGAGATCCAATAATCACAAATTAAATTTATTATATTGTTAGTCTCATTTTTCAAATTCTATTTTTCTTCAGCATATCTAGATTCCAGGTTGTTAGTAAGTTGGCCATCATGTTTTTTCAATCTATTTTTTTTCAAGATTTGAAATTTTGATATACATAATTTCAACTATCTCTTTAACGTAGACTCTATTTGAATTAATTACTATTCAAATAAATTTTCACATCATTCATCACTAGTGATATTTCCATCATTCACCATAAAAATTAGTATTTTATCATCAACTGAATCACTGAATAATTTTAGAGGAAGTTTTCCCTTGTAATTTTACCCTTCTAAAATTTAAATAGAAAGGATATATATTTACCTAAAACTTCCCATTCACGTATTTAAATTCAAAACATCCAACTTAATTATCTTTATCCTTTCTATTATTTTTCTACATCTTTGTTTATTTAAAAGAGATATATTTTTAATAGATTTCTATATACTTCATAACATTATACTTACATATATCATAGGATCTGAGAATACTATTTAAATAATAAAGAGGAACTATAATATGATATCTATATTTATGTATTGAGACATTTTCATTATCCTTGTATGTAAATATGTGTCCAACTATCTCATTCGTAGTTGAATCATCCCACTTCTCCCCAAATCATCCGACAATGATCAGTATTACGTGACTCTTATAAAAAAATTATTTATAGGTTATTCTTACTTATTAATTATATATTCGTATTTTAATCTCCAAATATATATATTTTATCACTACATTGTGGTGTATCCTTCATAAATATTTTCATATTTAGCAAACAAGCCTTTATTTGTCTTTATATTATGTCCATGCTTCATAGAAGGTGATAACTATTAACAATTATTGTTTTAATACCTTAAAACTCCCCCTTTAAAAATGTCTAAAAAAAGATAACATGGTTTCATTTGAGGATCATTTGAATTTTGGACCACTAAAAACATGGAAGGCATACTGGGATTTATGGTTGTCTAGAACAACATGACCTAGGTTGTATGCCCATGTGGCCAGTTGAGGATTCTGTAAAGTGGGAAGATGTATGGTTTGCATGTGGTTATTTAAATTGTGTGTTTGACTTCTATGTTGTGGTTTTGTGCACAGAAAAATAAAACTGTGTTCCCTTTTATTTTTTTTATTTTTTCTATTATATTATATTTTCTTTTCTTTTTTTCTTTTTATTTTTTTCTCTAATTCTATTATATTTTATTTTATTTCTCTATTATTTTATTTTATTTTATTTACCTTTTTCTTATTTTTTTTTTCTTTATTTTTTGTTCGTTTAGATTTTACTCTCCTTCCTCCCACTTCTCTCCTTCCACACACACCACCTCTTCCCCTCTCTCTCTCTCTAAGTGTGTACTATTCCACCTCCTCATCCTCTTAGGATTTTGTGATTGTACCCCTCATTTTTCTCCATTTTATTCTCCTTTGGTTGCTCTGGGAATCTTACGGTAATCAATATCTATTACACCTCTCTATTTCATGATTTCCAAGTCATCTATTATGCAATCATCGTGCGACGATTTTTACCCAATTTTTGGGGTTTTCTAAATCAATTGATTTCTTCCATTTTAGCATGAATCAAGGGGTTTGTATTCAAATTTAGAGAGTGAAATGACATTTCGTTAGGGTTCCAATACCTTTTTCCAATTGTTTCATTGCAATTTAAATATATCACTATTTTCCCGATCGTTAAAAGCTTCCAGCAAAACTCAATATTATTTATTAAATTATTAATACAATTTCTTGCGTCGGTAAGGACCCATTCATGCCGTGAAACCCATTCATGGGTTGTTTACTTTACCTTTTACTCCCCTTGATATCGTGCCTTTATTCTACTCATCAGAAGCTTCCAGGAATTCTTTTTATCAAATATTAAATTGATTAGGTCTCTTTGTAATGGCTATAGGCACCCCTTCTTATAGAGATACCCATTTTAAGGTGTTTTCCTTGCCTTTGGCTACCACCTTTTATGCGCACAACATTCTGGCTTATGTATCATTATTCCGTGTGTATGGTTCCACTTTGGATTAATGTCCTAAATTTATTAAGTGATTTTGGATGCATAATGAACCATGAAATGGGTCCCCCTTGGAACTACGTATATTATTTAATTAATTGGGCCATGAATAGCACCATAAACCGTAATATGATTAATGTTTCATTATGAGTATACTTGTTCCTTGTGTTATTTTCTAGTGAAACTGATTTCAAGGATCAAATTTCATTCCATATGTCATTCTTTAATTATAATTTCCCATGAATTTTGTCAAATTCTTTTCACATGTTTTGTGTTTATTTTTGAATGAAATATGCATTACATTTATATTCTTATATAAACGATTGTTTAAAAACATTTAACCTTGAAATATACTGTCACTTGTGTCTCTTTCCCATGATTTTCTCTTATTAATATCTTTTAACATTCAATATAACTTGTACCATTTTAGTTTGGCTTAATTTTAATAGTTTGATTAAATGGAGAGCTTCTTATATTAACTTACATTTGATGACAAAAATAATTTAAATTAAGTGATTGTATCTTAATACATGCCCATGATAAATGTTTATTACATTTCTATATGAAATACGCCATTATTATTGGCTTAAATTTTTTGGCTTAATTAAACAGTAATCATGTGGAATTGAAATATTTTTTAAATGGATTGAAATTTTTTAAAAAAAATCAATGTGGTATATGTATTTATTTTTGATGTGCTTTCACTACTTGGTTTTCTTGACACGGGCCCGGAGAGAAAGTGAGTTCCATATTAAGGATTCATGGATGGACTCACCATTCTCGATGGGATACAAATAGATACGCCGGGGGTGGTGCTTTTTCTTTCTAGGTGAGGGCTTCTCAAGAAATTTAACATACTCAGTGTGATACCAGTTCCTTAGGGAAAAAACCATGGATGGACCCTTTGGTAATATGGCTACGCCATTACATGGGTGATAATTTGTCCTCTAGTAAGATAAATGGGATATAATTAGAATCACAATGCCTCGATTAATACAAGGGTCTCCTTATGTATCACTTGGGATGGAATTCTTGGCATTGTATTACATTAGATTTACTGTAGTGATACTTTATATTCTTCTTATATCGCAAGGTAGAGTCTCAGACTCCACTAGTAGATTTTACGGACACTATAGAACATAATAAATTGCATGAGATGCATTGATTAATATTTCAAAGTGCATTCTTATATTATTTTTGAAACAAAATTTTCACTTATGAGCACACTTGATGATGACATGAGAAATAGACCCCAATCCAAATCACAATATCGAGGGTATGACTTCTTAGATTTTTGTTTTTACTTTGGTCATTGAATATATAATCTACCTTGCATAGGTACTTTATTCAGACTCCTGGAAAAGGCTAAAGAAGCTGGTATGGGATGGGTGTATGCTTGGGAACCTGGACCAAGTTGCATTTACTTTATTTATTTAATTGATTAAATTTATTTTATCGGGAACACTAATATATTTCTACAGATTGAAATGGAAATGTCTAGACACTATTGGTGTCGACCTAGTTCAATTATTTCTCACACCCTAATTAGGTTCTATTTGGAACTTGGGTAAACTATATTCTTGTAGTTATGGATAAAGGGAAACATTCAAATGTTGATGTTTGATTTCTCTACTATTTAAGAATGAGATTTGGGGAAAGAGAATTAAGCCTATGCTTGAGATTATGTGTATATGTTTTTGTTAGAATGTAGTACATGTTATACCCATATACCCATGCACTCTTATTTTCCATTGTATCATACATTGACATCATCATGGTATTTTCCCAAACTATTCAGCTTTAGTAGTTATTATTTCTTCTACTAGGGTCTTTTATCAGATGTTAATGTTGTATGATTATCCTTATTATTACACTACATAATATATATTGTTTACCATTATGTTATAGTGTCTCTTATAAGCAAATAGTCTTCCCACATATACACCCAAGTCCCTTTATTCTATTTGGTAGCATCTGGCATTTAGGGAGATGTGTTTGAGGTAATATGGCCCACTATCTGAGGTCTCGATTTAGCATCACTCGGGGAGGGATTCTAAAAAGTGGCATTAGAGCCTTATATTCCATTTTTCTTATTGTTTGGGTCAGACAGGATTTTACGAAATAGGAATTTGGAATTTACTCTATTCTTGTATATAGCTAACCCATGTACATGGGAACCCCAATTTACCTCAGATGAGAATTATAGTAATTTATTATTCTATTAATGGTTGATATGACTTCACCATTGGGTGAAGCACTAGTTTTTTTCTTTTATTGGCATTGGTATTATTAAGATGATTATTTAAATTTTTTCAAACCAATGATATTAGGGCATTACATTGAATACATCATTCCAGGAACTATAAGAATTGATGTGACATGTATTATTTCAATTCCACATCTACATTCAAAGTGAATATTCCTATTTTCATGTGGTTTTTTTGTGCATAGATGTTATATCTTTCAGTCACTACATTATTATATATTTATAATTGTGCTAGTTTATTATGTACGATCTTTTTATAAATTTGGTTAAATAGACATCTAAATTCAGTTTAAAAGGTGTATGGCCCCTTAAAAACTAGAATGGTGATCCACTTAATTCAATCTGGTTTAAGGGGAATTAAATTCATAAATAAAATTAATATGAAATAGACACCTTAAGTGGAAAATTGAGACCTTGAATTGACATTACCTTGGAAATGGAATGTTGCTCATCTATCTATGGGATCATTAGAAGGTTTTCCTTATTATCTTTACACAACTCTTTGATTGAGTTGTCTATTTTGTAATGCATAAAGGAAGGATAAGTACATATCCTATTTTATCGCTTTCCCTAGAAGTGGGGTCATGTTTTAGGGAGGCCTTATACTTTCCATTATTTAATATTTATTTACATTCTTTCCTTATCTTTTATGGAATCTTTGTCTGAGGTGAATTCTTGGAAACTGAATGGATAATCCATTGGGACATCCTCATGATATTCTCCAGGAGTGTGGCGATGAACATTATCCAGAGGTGGTCGGCCCTGATCCACAAAGAGTGCCTCTATAGTTCCCCCTATGGAACCACCTGATAATCTTATATTGGGTATCAGTGCTTAGTTTCATGATAGTTTTCTCTGATTTATGCAGTCTATCATGAGTGCTCCCAGGACTACCTCGACTATGAAAGATCTTACATGAGACTTCCAGTAGTAGCATCCTCTCACCATATTGGGAGATGGTAGTCCTTATGTTTTATTTTCATTGATAGAATATATGAAATCCATCTTTGACCATATTGAGATGCCTCTAGAGAAGAGGGTAAAAAATGCTACCTATATGCTTCATGACTCTTCCAACTAATGGTGGGATGTCGTTTCTCAGTCAGAGAATTACAAAAACATTTTTTGGGAAGAATTCCAAATTTCTTTCTATGATCCCTTCTTTTCACAGACTCTGAGAGAAAATTACAATAAGGAGCTATTTTATTTTTAGCCTGGCTCCATGAAGGTGCTAGATGATTCTCCTCACCTAACCAAGCTTCAGTGTTTTGCTCCATTTTTGACTGGGGCTGAATTTATGATTGAGAGGAATATTGAGGATGGGTGCAGGTATGTTGTCTTATTTTAGATGAGCATATTTTAGTTGATGACCATTATAGAGATAGTGAACCATAACCTTATTATGGAATGAAATCTCAGAGAATCTGGTCCTGTGAGCCAGGGTAGTACACTTATAAGGAAGGGTGATTGTTCATTAAGTAGTCGAAAGCACTATTTTAAGGGTGCATGAGCGAGTGGTTCCAGCCATATGGTGTGCACTAAAAACTCTATTGTATGTTATCAGTGTGACAGGATCATCCATAAAAATCCACAGTGCATGAGGAACCCAATGTAATATCGAGCATGCAGCATGATGGGTCACTTTAAAACATCCTCCATTATTTTCCTCTAACATCTAGTTGAAGGGGATCTATACCAGATCCTGTATCAGGTATGTGATCCATGTCACTATGTCAAGATGGAAGTTGGTCTTCTATCGACTAATTAGGCCAAGTAAGTGGATGTTGTGGCCGAGACAGCCCGGATTCAGAACATCAGCATTGATAGAATGGATCTTCTCTGGATAGTCATGCATCATATCAAGGCCATGGTTCAATATAAATTTATGTAGTGTAGGCAGTTCTCAGGGAGAAAATTCTAGGTCCATCAACAATTAGATGTACTATCTTTATAGGCCCTACATTAGTTTCTGTCCATTTTGATACAGGTGATTCACACTCTTTTATATCTTCAGCTATTATTGAGGGTTTGGGTCATTAAATCAAGTACATCAGGGGTTTTATATCTATCGATACTCCTTTTGGGGTCATAATAAAGGGAATACACAAGTACCAATAGTGCCACTTGATATAAGCATGTATCTCTTCTTATAGAATTTGTTTTTCCTCGAGATGAATGGATTTGATGTCATTATAGGTATGTAATAGATCTTTATTTATCATTCCTAAAGGTATTTATACCACCGTTGAGTGACCTTAACATCACCCGACAGAAGCACACTTATACATAAGGGATAATGAGATATCTAGGCAGATCGTGCAGGACCCTAGAAGAATGGGCTTTCCATAGTGACAACTCAGTTAGTGAGTCTTTAATTGAGTAATCAGAGATTGCAGTTAGTGAAATTACCTCTTGTTTTGGATGAATTTAAGGATTTCTTACATGATGATTTCTCTGACATACCTCATGTGAGAGAGTTTGATTTAACTATTGAGCTACTTCCAAGTGTGGAATCAGTGTTCATTACTCCATATATGATGGCTCCTACAAAGATCTATGAACTCAAGATGCAGCTTGAACATCTTGTGGTGAAGGGTTTAATCATACCCATAACATCACCATGGGATTCTCCGATCCCCTTCACCCAGAAGGAAGATGGTACCCTCAAACTGTGCATGGATTACCGACATTTGAACCAACATACAATAAAGAATCGGTATATGTTTCCTCATATAGACGACCTCTTCGACCAACTCCAAGGAAAAACTATTTTCTCCAAAATCAGTCTTAGGTCAGGCTATCATCTACTATGTGTCTGAAAATCATATATACCACATACAAAATTATGATCTTGGTAAAACTTGTACAGGTTTTTGGTTATGTTGTTTGGTATGACGAATATGTCGGAAGTCTTTAGGGATCTGTAAATTAGGTTTTCCATATGTACCATGATTCATCTTTGGTAGTCTTCATTGAAAAAAGCCTACTTTACTCGTGCTCTATACATGACCATTCCAATCATCATGAGCCAGCTTTGAGTACCCAGGGAGGGAACCAAATATATGTGTAGCTCAGAAAATTCCAATTTTTGATTAGTATGGTTCACTAATTGGGATATATCATATCAGAATCAGGTATATTGGTTTACCAAGAAAAGTTGAGAATAATGGTTTCCTAATAATATCCCAAGAATGTGTTTGAAATATATAAAATTATTGCAATTTCTGGATATTATAATAATTTCATCTAGAAATTCTCCCACTTAGATGTGCCTCATACAGACCTGACAAAGAAGGGTGTGCAATTTATATTTTCTGAAGCTTGTAAGAAATATTTTCATGATTTAAACAAGAGACTCACTTCTATTCCAATTCGGATTCAGACCAAGCCAAAAAGAATTTATACAGTCTATTGTGATTATTTAGGAAACATATTGGGTATAGTTATGATGCAAGGTGATTGAATCGGGGCTTGTGGATCCCGTCATCTAAGGTATCTCAAAAATAACTATCGTATACATGATCTCAATCTATCCATAATATTACATGCTCTATGTTGTCATAGGTAATAACTTGTGGGTGATAGTTTCGTTGTTTACACGGATCATAAAATATTAAAATATATCTCCACATAGTAGAACTTTAATTTGGTGCATCACAGCTAGGTTGAATACCTATAGTCATTCTACTGTGAGCTTATTTATACCCTTTATAAGGGTAATGCTATGGCTTGTTCATTGTCTTGAATGACTTGGAAAAAAGTCATCTTAAAATTCAGTTGTGATTGGAAGATTGTGGATATGTTCTTTGAGTTTCATCCACAGGTCATTAGCAAAATGAGAACCCAGTTCTAGCAGCTTTGTAAGTGACATCTTCTATTCTGGAGTGAGTTTGAATGTTGAATCTATCTGATCTAGAGGGAATCATTTTTAGGGAAAGTCTCATAATTAATAACCCACCTCTTAGTTGGATTATTTAAGATATTGAGACCCTTCTCAACTGTGGCCTTGTATGGGTGCCTTCAAATATATGAGAAGAGGTAATGAGGGAATCACATGCCTCTTTTTGGTGGTTTATCCTAGACATACCAAGATTTATAGAGATATGTATCGTGAGTAGTGGTGTCCAGGTATGAAAAAGGAAAGAATAGTTTTTATCACTCGGTGCTCCCCCTGTTAGTAGGTAATGGTAGTGAAATAGCCACATGTTGGACTTCTACATACTCTATCCATTCCTAAGTAGAAGGGAAACGTAGTCACTATGGATTTAGTTACAGGCATATATAGACCTTCTCAATGCAGTGATACAGTATGGGTGATCGTTGATAGGTTGACCAATGTAACGCATTTCTTACTTATCCGAGAGACCTTATCTATTAATGAGTTCGGGAGGCTATGTATAAAGAGATTGAAAAACTTTGTGTTGTGACCCATTCTCTTATTTATGACCATTACCCTGCTTTACATCATGGTTTTTCCAAGGTTTATAGAAGGAACTAGGTTCATAGGTGCTTTTGAGTACTTCGTATCACCAAGAAATAGATAGGAAGTCCAAGCAGACAATACGGGTGTTAGAGGATATTCTACAAGATTGTATCCTTGATTTCAGAGGATATTGAGGGAAACTTATTCCCTTATATGAGTTTTCCTATAATAATATATTCCAAAAAACAATTCAGATGGATCCATATAAGTCCCCCTATGCTAGATGGTGTCATTCACCTCTATGCTAGATTGAGGTAGGTGAGGCAACTCTTTCCGGTCCTCAACTCATTCAGGAGACTTCTGAACAAGTCAAGGAAATTCAAAATCCTATGGTTACAACTCAGTCTAGTAAGAAGACTTATATTGATCATCATCTTAGACCTACGTATTTGGAGGTGGTAAATCGAGTCTTTCTACATTTTTCACTGAGTTTGGGATAAAGAAGAATTAGGAGAAAGGGTAATTAATCACTTAGATATGTTAGACTGTTCGAAATGGTGGAGATATTTACACCAGTACCCTGTCGATTTGTGTTACCTCGAAGATATTGTTCCATGCTTGATGTCTTCACTATCTCTCAACTTCCAAAATATCATCCTAACCGACCTCATTAGTTTTTCCCTAATGATATCAAGATTAAAGAAGATACATCCTTCGAGGAGAATATGATTCATATTATCAATTATTACACAAAGGTCCTCGAATATAGGTCAGTTCCTCTAGTCCATGTGCTATGGAAGCACAGATACATACAGGACGAGACCTAGGAGTAGGAGGCAGATGTACATGTGTTGTTGCCAAAACATTTATCAGACGACATTCCACTACCCTCAAAGGGTAACTTGGGGATGAGTTGTCCTTTGGAGGGCGGTTTGTAATATCCCAAATTCATCACACATGCGATCAATTTAAAATATTTAGTTTAATACCTTAAACATCCCCATTAAAAATATGTCTGATGATAAAATAGATCTTGTGTGCATCTGGGATCATTTGAAGTCTAGAGTACTGAAAACATTGTTGGTGGATGGGGTCATATGGTTATCTAGAACCGCATGACCCATGGTGTACCCCTATGCAGCCCGTTGCATGTTCTGGAAGTGGGCAGACACAATGTTTTCAAGCAGATATTTAAATTGTGTGTCTCGCCCATACGTAACGGTTCTGTCCACAGAAAAATAAAATAGGGTTTTTCTTTTTATTTTATTTTATTTTATTTTATTTTATTTTATTTTATATTTCTTTTATTTTATTTTATTTTATTTTATATTTTTTTATTTTAATTTTTTTTTATTTATTTTTATTTTATTTTTCTTTTTTTTTCTTTTTTTTATTCTTTTCAGTTTATTTTATTTATTGTTTATTTTATTTTATTTTCCATAATTTTTTTATTTTATATTTTTATAATTTTTTCTTTTTAATTTTATTTTCTA
This sequence comes from Viscum album, assembly GCA_963277665.1. Taxonomy (NCBI): domain Eukaryota; kingdom Viridiplantae; phylum Streptophyta; class Magnoliopsida; order Santalales; family Viscaceae; genus Viscum; species Viscum album. The sequence continues at coordinate 603,091,274 of OY728158.1, read as the reverse complement.
TTACTTTATTTTATTTTATTTTATTTTTCTTTTCATTTCTTCTATATTCTCTTTTCTTTTACTTTTTTCCTTTCTTTTTTCTATTTTTTTCGTTTTTTTCATTCTTTTTTTCTATCCTTCCTCCCTCTTCTCTCCTCCCATGCACACCACCTTTTACCATCTACTTAGTGACACCCCGAACCTATTTCATGTGTAATAATAACTCTATATGGTTTCACATCGTTTAACTTTCATGTTATCCAAACAATGATTTAAAAATAAAAAAAATTCATATTTCATTCAATTAAACAATAAAACTGTTACATTACAACAAGGCCAAAAAACCATAGCTATCCTATGAAGCTAATGGAAAATCTGAGAAGTACCACTAGAAACCCTCTTTGCACCATAATGAGACCACATAGGTAGCCCTCATCCCTTGGAACGTCCGTATTAAAGAATCAAATTTCTAGAAGAATGGCACAAGTACTAAGCATCATTGGAATGTAAAAAACCATATTTATAATTTAAAATAATTTAAAGATATTAAATACCCTAAGAAATTACTTATAATGGTCTTCTGTACCATTATAAATAATTATGACCAATATTTTCTCATCTAGATGTTACTGTTTCTCTTAAAAATTAACATTGGACATGTGTAAATATTTTTAAGTAATTCTATTGGTTAAATAAAACCATGTCTTCGATTAATAAAATAAAATACTTTCTTGTTTTAATGTGTAACAATTGGTATTTTTATGAATCCTATATAATTTCATTAAATATTTCAATTTTGTTGATATGTTTTAAATATATAGATATTTTAAGAGTTTAGATTTTTTTATATGATTTAAATATTATAGCCCAGTTAAATTATAACATAGTTTTAAGATATTATTTATATTATATTTTATAATTTTTAATAAACATAATTTTCTAAGGACATGTATTTTAAAAATTAATGTTTTGAAACTCAAAGTTTATAAAAATATAAGAAACAATTTTCTAATTAATCAATTTTTTCGTTTAATTTTCATTTTATAGTATTTATGACCTAATTTATAATTATAAATTTCATTTAGTGTTAACTAAATTATTATATATTCATTGTTTGTAAAACACCTATGTATGATTTTTTAATAAACAGTATTATTAATTGGAATCATATACATATATGTAATATTAAAATTTTAAAGCTTAAAAATTACAAATATTATGTTCAAATTATGATAATTATTATTTTGATTATCAATTTAATAAATATTTAAATTATTAAGTTCATTTATAAAATTTTAAGTATATAATATATATGTTTTATAAATTTATTTAAGTATTAAAACCTTTACTTTTTAAAAATTATTAATAAAATAATTTTAATAGACTATAAGTTTTATTAAACATTTTACTTATTAAAATTATTAATAATATATTATATCACTAAATAAATAATTATAAGGGTATAATAATAATGAAATGGATTTAAAATGAAAAAAGGGGGGAAGATCCATGAAGAGAGGGTACGTGCTTCTGGAGAATGGACTCAGGTTGTGAGTCTGAGACCTTGGTGAGGGTTTATCGGGGGCGCGTCTGGCCGAAAGTTGATTGAGGTCAGGGTAGCTTGTCATGAAAATGAGAAGATGACTGATGTTTGTGAGGCATAAATGGTTCTTCAACCAAGGGTGGTTGAGGTCAACGGCAAGCCCGGTCAGGAGAAGAGTTGGATACCAAGTAGCGGATCATGTCGTAGTCTTCCGTCCGTGTCTGAGGTGTGTCAGGCTATAGGGTCAAGTCGCGCTATGGACATAAACATGATTGACTAAGTATTGAAGCTGAGGTTTGGGGATCTTCACTACAAGCAAGGGTCTGTTTCAGGTTTGTGAATCTGGCTCCCAATAGTAGTGGTCTGATCAATGTTAGGGTTTGAATTTGCGGCGAGATAGGATCTTAGTTTGTGGTCTTCGAATCTTTGATATGTTGGTCCCATGTTTCCTATTTTAGGTGTTTTGGCCCGATATTCTTTGTCCACACTACCACTTGTTGTCAACATACTATCCTAAGTACTCTTTTCCTATCTGTTGAAATCATTATCATGTGATTGTTGTATTATATTCTACTATTTTATTACGAACATGGTTTGGAATGATTTTGGTCCATTGATTTTTTATGTCGTATTTTAATAGGTAAATGTGATTGATTTTATTTTTGGTCCTAACACTGTTCTTGTTGATTTGTTTTGGGTCCGTTGATTTGTTCATCTATCATGATCAGCTTCGTTTTATATTCTCAATTTATTTATACTATTTTATATAGGATGAATCTGCTTTCAAGAATTCTTGAATATAAAAAAAATTGGATGTATACATATTTATCATCATATTTTTTTGCATGTTTTAGATTCTTATTTATACAACCATGACATTAAACACTTCTATGCTTTTGCAATGTTAAAAAGAAACTTATACTCCCTTGAGTCAAAGGCAACATGATTTCTTTCCTATATATATTCATGGAAATTAATTATAAGTGATTATTTTCTTCTTATCAATTGATGTTTAATGTTATTGTCTTCTAAGGATTTAATATTGCTTTCCATATTTGTGAAAAATTTATATACACACTTCATATATACATATATATATGTATATAATCATACAATTTATATAAGTCTTCTTTTGAACTAGTTTTTAAGTCTTCAAAGTGTTATTTATCATTGTTTAAATCATGTTTTAAAAAACATATGGAAATAGTATGTGTTATTTTCAGTTTTAGTTTTTTTATAGAAAACCCATATTTATATACTTTGTGTATAAATGGATACATTTATATGTATATATATATATATGTTCATTAGGAAATAAACCAATTTTTTTATGTTTTTTTCAAATGGTGAAAATATACGTTTATTTATATACATTTAAATCATGTAAGTTTCATTTATTGTTTTGTTTAATTGTATTATACAAATATGTATATATATATATAATGTTATTTGTATATACATGTATTTTTTTTATAAAAACTCAAAACATGTTCTCATAAAACAGATTTTTGGGGATTAAATTGTGTTTTTGATATGTACAATAATAATTTATTAAACCTTTATTTGGTTTTAGAAGGTCCCATATATACACTTTGTGTTTACATGGTTATACATAATTCATAAGCCCACATCTATATGTATGAGAATCATAATCAAACAAATGCATGTATTCCTATTTTCTTTTTTTAGAAAGATGAAATAGTATTTAGATTATGCATAAATATATATGAATTTTTAATCACATGTAGAGAAATATGTTTAATCATATTTTTATGCATAAATGATTCACTAGAAAAAATTGTTTTCCATCTAACCTATTTCACTTTAATTCAAAAATAATCTTCCACTCTAAAAAACTTTCAATAATTTAGGTTTAGCATTGTTTGACGTACTCATTTATCAGCATATGTTTTAGATATAAATGAAAAATATATTAAATTTAAAATTATGTATTTCAAAATATGAAATGTACATTTTAATGAAATAATGATTTTAGAATTTAAGGGTTATCATATTATGTGACAAACTCCGTCCATTCATTGTTTATGTATTTTAATTAATATCACATGTGCAAAGAATGTTTAATAGTCCATCCTTGTTATTGAGGAAATTTTTATCTAAATGTTAACTTGAAGATCATATTTATATATGAAATAATAAGTTAAATATTCAATGTGGAATGGGACACCTTGACTATATGATATAAGATGATAAATATTCAATTTGGTATGAGACAATTTGAATATACGACCTTATTGAACATGTGAGAAATGTATTGGACTCAGTATATAAAGGGTTGAAGACCGATTAATAAAATCACTATGGGTTGGGGACTGGTTAATGAAAGCCCTATAGGTTGGGGATAGGTTATTGAAAGCCCCATGATGCATCCGTAGTTCACATGTGAAAAAATTAGGTCATTAAATGAGGCCATGACTTAGTCCGACATTATGCATTCCCTAATTAAGTTTATAATATTTAATTAACCAAGTGTCTATTCAACTGAAGAATTTGCTAGGTTAAGAGCCTTATAGTATTTTATTAACCAAGTGTGTATTAAACTAGAGAATATTCCTGGATAAGAGTCTGTACTTATGATTGTAAGAATAAGTAAATGCACATGGCGTGATTTTTATTCAACACTCATATTCAAATATTTAATACAAATGATAGTAGTTTAGTAGTTATTTTATGGTGTTAAGTTTATGTGATAAATCTATTTATGACATTGATTATGCACAACTCTGATCATGTACTATTTCCATGAATAAATTTTTTTCCCACACCCTTGCATGTCACACAGAGTATAGTTTTATTAAATCTTGATTTATGTGTTTCACACCATGTATTATGTATAAATATACAATGTGTTTCCTTCTTAGTCCTTTTATTTCTCCCTAAAATATTTATTGGTAACCTCGAAAAGCAGTTAATATTGAGAATCATGTATTGCAGTTAACTTCTATGTATATTTTTTATGATTATTTTAAAAGGGTATGTTTTTAAAAGCATTTACTTGAAATATTATATTGATTTTAAAAACCCCCTTAGTGGTCATTTTTGTGCTCACCCAACGTTTTCAATTTATTTTTACAGTTCTAGAAGATTTGAGTTATACTACGTGGTGGTTGCTTTTTGGAGTCTTTTCTGCTCAGTATTAATGGATTGTGATATTTGTATCAGGTTTTCTAGAACCTAAACTGCAAAGACCTCTATATGGAATGTGATGTGTAATTCCTCAGTATTTTCTTTATAAAAAAATTACACACCATGCTTATTAATGCACCAGATCCATGGCTTCAAGGTTCGGGGTGTGATAGTTGGTATTAGGGGTTCGGTTTAGACAACTCTAGAAAATTATAAAAATTATAAAAATTTAATTATGTCTTACTAAGTAGAATTAATTCTTTAAATTTTCAGATGGCTGACGAAACAAGACTTTTGTCTCTCCCCACTGAATAACTAGAACACATAATTGTCAAGTTATGTTTAGAGACAGAAAATCCATTTGTGAACCATCTTATAACCAATAAACACATTTTTCAAGTGTCTAACAACCCAAATATATTTTGGCTTTATCAAGGACCAAGTCACGTCTACTAGCTCATATCTCAAGCATAGCTTTCTTTTTATGCACCCAAATGAAGGCACTATAAAGGCCTCTTCTTGTGTTTCACCCTATCTAAGGGTTATTTATCCCTAGAGAAGTTCTGAGAAGCTACATAAGAGGGAGACCCCGAAACATCCTATATGTTTCATGTCTTGAGTAGCCGCAGGTATAAGAGGATTTATATATTCTAGTTTTTAGAAGACCAAGTCATCTAGTTGGTCTTTCAGAAACACATTCGGTATGATATTTATGAACTCTAAACCACCTGTTCCACCCTTTCAAGGACCTACTACTGCCTGCATGAGTTTGACTTAACTTGTGAGAGGTGTATCCAGTCGAATAAAATAAGGGAATTTAAGAACGTTTTGGGGATCAATATAACTAGAATAACCTTCTAGGAATGTCTTTCATGATGGAGGAAATGGTAAAGGGGAATTAGGGGTGATTTCTGTGGTTTGGTAATGGGAAGCTTAAGATCATGAATGAATTTCGAGGACACAATTATTTAAAGGGGATAATATGACACCCCAAAATATTTTCATGTGTAATAATAATATTTTATGGTTTTACATCATTTAATTTTCAAGCTATCCAAACAATGATTTCAAAAAAAACAAGCCATGTTTTATTCAATTAAACACTAAAATGATTATGATAAAACAAGGCCAAAAGAACATATATATCATAAGAAACTAATACCAAATCCAAGAAGTGATGCTGGGGGACCTCCTAGCACCATAATGATACCAAGCAGGTTTCCCTCATCTCTACGACTGACCGTAGTATAGAATAATATTTCTAGAAGAATGGCCCAATTACTAAGCATCATATTAATGCAGGGAAACATCATTATAATTCAGAATAATTTAAATATATTAAATACTCTAAACAAGTATTTATAAGGGTCTTTTTGACCATTGTAAATACTTATGTCCATTATTTTCTCTTATATCCATTACTATTTCACTTAGAATTTTTTGTTGGTCATGTGAAAATATTTTGAAGTAATCCTCTGGGTTATATAAAACCATGTCTTCGATTAATAATATTAATGAATCTCTTTTTTAAAGAGTAACCATTTTTTTTATAAAGCCTATATAATTTCCTTATACATTTCACGAGTTTTTATAGGTTTTAAATATATAGATATTTTAATAGTTTCGAATGTTTTAAATTCATTAAATATTATTGCCTGATTAAAATATAACATAGTTTTAAGATATAATTTATATTACATTTTTAAATTTATAATAAATCTAATTTTCTAAAGTCATGTATTTTGAAATTTAATGTTTTTAATATCAAAGTTGATAAAAACATTACAAACAATTTTTAAATTAATCACTATTATTCCATTTAATTTTAATTGTAATTTATTTATGAACTACATTATAATTATAAATTTTTTCAGTTAACTAAATTATTTTATATTAATTATTTTTATAACACTTAAGAATGATGTTTTAATAAAAATTATTGTTACATTGAATCAAATATATATGTAATATTAACATTTTTAAGGATTCATAATTCCAAAGATTTTGTACAAAGTATGTTAATGACTTTTTTTTCAAGTAAATTCATGTTCAAATTATTAATTTAATTTAAAATAAATTTGGTTTATAATATATGTGTTTTAAAAATGAATTTAATAAAAAAACTTTTCTTTTTTCAAAGTATTGATAGAATAATTATCATAGATAATTAGTTTTATTAAACTTTTGACTTTTTAAAATTTTAAATAATATAATATATGATTAAATAAATAATGAGAAAAGTATAATTACAATGAAATAGATTGAAAATGAAAAAAGGGGATGATTCATGAAGAGGTGGTCCGCGCTTCGGGAGATGGTTGCAGGTCGCGAGTCCAATACCATGGTGACTGTTCGTCAAGATTGCGTCTGGCCAAAAGTTGAGCAAGGTCGGGGTAGTTCATCGAGAATAGGACAAGCCGAGCAAGGATCACGAGGCTGAAATGGATCTTTGACCAAGGGTGATTGAGGTCAACAACAATCCTAGCTGGAAGAAGAGCTGGAGACCAAGTAGTGGGTTGTGTTGTGGTCATCAGTTTGTGTCCGAGGAGGGTCATGATGTGGGGTCTGGTCATGCTATTGATAGAAATTTGGTCGACTGGGTATCAAAACTGAGGTTCGGGGATCTTCACTGCCATCGAGGGCCAGTTTCCAATTTGGTAATTGGGCTCCCAGTGGTAGCGGTCTAATCAAGTTTAGGGTTTAGATTTGCGGTGATATAGGTTTTATGTTCATGGTATCTAAATATTAGATAGGTAGGTTCCCAATTTCCCTTTTTAGGTGTTTTTTTTTCAATTTTCATTTTCCAGACTACCTCTTGATGTCAATATGGTTTCTTGAATACACTTCTTCTATCTGTTGAAATTGTTTTCATGAAATTTTTGTTTTCTATTCTACCTTTTTATTATGAACATGGTTTATAAAGATTTTGGTCTATTGAATGTTTTTATGTCATATTATAATTGTTAAAGGTGGTTGATTCTATTCCTAGTCCTAATATAGTCCTTTTTAATGTTTTTGGGTCTGCTGATTTTTTCATTTGTCATGTTCAACTTTTTTTTTTCAATTTCATTATATTGTTTTCTATCAGATGAATCTACTTTCAATATTTCTTGAATATGAAAAAAGTTGTTGTATGAGTCTTTATGATCGGATTGCTTTACAAGCTTGAGATGATTATTTATAACTCCATACCAATAAACACTTATGGGCTTTTGGAATGGTAAAAAAAATTCAAGTCCTGTGAGTCCAAGGTAACATGATTTCTTTCCTGCATTTCTTGACAACATTTAGTTATAATGGATTATTTTCATCTTAAAAATTTATGTTTGAGGTTATTGTCTTATAAGGGCTTAATATACCATTCCTTCTTTTTGAGGAACCTATATACACACTATGTATATATGGATATATATGTATATAATTATACAGTTTATATAAGTCCCCTTTCAAACCAGTTTTTAATTTTTCTATGTTTTTTTATCATTGTTTAAATCTAGTTTTTAAAAACATATGGTAATAGAATGTGTTATTTTCAATTTTGGATTTGTTATATAAAATACATATATATATATACTTTGTGAATATATGGTTACATGTATATATATATTTTTATTATGAAACAAACCAGTTTTATTTATGTTTTATCTTTCATATGGTGAAAATATACTTTTATTTATATACATGTAAATCATGTAATAATCCTTTCTTGTTGTGTTTAAGTGGATTATACAAATATATATATATATATAACATTATTTGTATATACTTATATTTTTTATCATAACCCGAAATATGTTTTTATAAAAACGATTTTTGGTGATTAGATTCAATTTTTTTATATGTAAAAAAAGAATTTTTTAAACATTGATTTTGTTGTAAAAATTCTCATATACACACATTGTCTTTACATGGTAATATATAATTCTTAAACCTACATCTATATGTACAAGAATCACAATCACACAAATGCATGCATTCATATTTTCTTTTTTAGAAAGATGAAATAGTTATTAGATTATGACTAAATATATATACATGCTTAAGCACATGTATAGAAAGGTGTTTAATCATAATTTTGTGAATGAATTTTTCACATGAAAAAATTGTTTTCCATTTATCCTATAGCACTTTAATTCATAAAGAATATTCCACTGTAAAATGATTTTAGTTATTGAAGTTTAGTTTTATTTGGCATGCCCATTTAGCAGCATATGTTTTTGATATAAATGAAAACTATCTTAAATTCAAAATTATGAATTTCAGAATATGAAATATACATTTTAATGAAATATGGATTTTAAAATTTAAGTGTTACTATATTATGTGACAAAGTCCATCCATTAAATCTTTATGTATTATAATTATTATCATTCCTACCAAGAGGGTTTAATAGTCCATTATTTGTTTTGAGTAAATTGTTATATTAATTTAAATTGGCATATCATGTTAATATATGCAATAAGAATTTAAATATTCAAATTGTAATGTGACACCTTTATTATATTAGATAAGAAGTTAAATAATCAAAGTGGTATGGGACACTTTGAATAAATGACCTTACTCGACATATGATGAATATATTGGACTCTGTATATAACGGGTTGGGGATCAGTTAATAAAAACCCTACTGGTTTGGGACCATTTAATGCAAGACCTGCGGGTTGGGGACAAGTTAATGAAAGTCCCATGAAGCATCAGTAGTTCTCAAGAGACAAATTATGTCATGGAAAAAGGCCTTGACACTATTTGGCATTTCACTTTCCCTCCTTATGTTTATAGAATTTAATTAACCAAGTGTGTATTCAACTGGAGAATATGCTTGGTTAAGATCCTTATAGTATTTAATTAATAAATTGGGTATTCAAATGTAGAATATGCTTGTTAAGAGACTACACTTATGATTATAATAGGACATAAATGCACATGGCATGATTTTTATTCAGCAATCATCTTATGAACTTCATTACAAATGATAGTAGTTTACCAGTTATTTTATGATGTGAATTTTATGTGATAACTTTAATTGGGGCATTGATTATACGCAACTCTGATTATGTACTATTCCCATGAATAAATTCTGTTCCCGCACACCCACACGCCACATATAGTATAGTTTGATTAACTCTTGATTGATATTATACACACCTTTTATTATGTATAAATATGCAATGATTTTCTTTCCTAGTCCTTTTAATTCTCCGTAAAATGTTTATTGATAACCTATAAAAAAATTTAATGTTGAGAAGCATGTAATGAAATTTACTTCAAAGAAATTGTTTTATAATTATTTTAAAAAGGGATATTTTTGAAAGGTTTTACTTGAAATATTATATTTATTTTAAAACACCCTTACTAGGATTTTTTTACCCTATGTTTTCAATTTATTTTTACAGGTCTAGTAGATTTGAGTTACACTTTGTCGTGGCTTCTTTTTGGAGTCTTCTCTATTCAGTATTGTAGGAATCTAATATTTTTATCAAGTTTTATAGAATCTAAACCACAATGAGCCTCTATATAGAACATGATTTTTAATTAATCAGTATTTATTTTATAAATAAAAGTTACACACCATTTTTATTAATGCACTAGCTCCAGACCTTCTGGGATAGGGGCGTGACATCCCCCCTAGCACGTACTCCTCCTCCACCTCCTCCTCTTGGAGGTTTGGGATTACACACCTTATTTCTTATCCAAATTATTTGATATATAAAGATCTACAATGCTCCAAATAATATCTATATACTTGACCACTCTATTTTAAGTTTCTACCATTGTCTATTGTGCTATTTTCGTGTGATAGATTTTACACTTTTTGGGTGGTTTTTAAAAATACGTCAATTTCTTCCATTTTATGTTGAATAAAAGGATGTTACTAGACATAGAGTGTTATATGAAATTGAGGGAGGGTACCAAAGCCTTTTACCATTTTTCATTTCATTTTAAATATCATGTCATTGCATTTCTCATTAAAACCTTCTGGTGATGCTCAATATTGCGTATTAAATTATTTGGACTATTTTGTGGTATCCGTAGTGACCCCCACATGTGGTGAAACCCATTCATGAGGTGTTCACTTATCCTTGGTTTCCCCTTGACATTTCACCATTGTGCCTCTCATAGGAACCTTCCTATGAATCTTGTTATCACATATTAAATTGATTAGGTTTCTTTTCGGTGTCCATAGGGACCCTTGCCTACGGAGAAGCAAATTTTAGTGTATTCTCCTTGCATTTGGAAACGTGCTTTTGTGCACACAAATATTTGGAATATTTTTCTTTATTCCTTGGGTTGTGTTCCACTTTGTTTTAATATCCTAAATTTATTAATTAATTTAGGATTAACAATGAACCATGAATGGGCCCCCTTGGCAATCTATTTATTAATTAATTAATTTTTCCTTACATAACACAATAAACCCTAATATGATTAATGTTTAATTTTGATTATTCATGTTACTTGTATTAGTTTCTTGTGAAAATGATTTAAATGCTCACATTTCATTCCATATTTCATACATTAATTATAATTTCCCATGAATTTTGTCAAATTATTTTCTCATGATTTTTGTTTATTTCTAAATGTAATATGATATAAATTAAAATTCTTATATGAAAGTCTGTTTTACCCCATTTAAATTTCCATATAATGTCTCTTATGCCTCTTTCCCACACTTCTCTCTAATTAAATGATTTTTCTTTCATATATAATATGTCCCATTTTGATTTGTCTTAACTAGAAAATTTTGATTTAATGGTAATGTTGTTATATAAAATTTCTTATGATGACATGAAATTGTTTAAATGAAGTTATTTTTTCTTAACACATGATCACAATAAATGATTATTGCATTGTTATGTCACATATTCCATTATTGTTTTCTTGAATTTGTTGTATTAAATAAATATTAAGCATGTGGAATTGAAATGTTTATTAAATGGATTTTAATTATAAATGATCTTCCTTGGAGTATATGTCTTTACTTATGATGTGATTTGGCTACTTGGTTCTCATGACATGGGCTAGGATAGAAAGTGAGTTCCATTTTAAGGACTCATGGATAGACTCACTGTTCTTGAGGGGTTATCACCCGACGCACTATGGGTACTACTTTGTCTTTCTAGATGAGGGATTCCTGGGCAATTTAATATACTCATGGGAGATACTGGTTCCCTAGGGGAGAAACTATGGATGGACCCATTGGCAATATGGCTATACCATTACATGGCTTATAATCAGTCCTATGGAGAGATACATGGGATAGACTCAGAGTCTATGTGCCTTGAGTGACATGAGGGACTCCTTATGGAACTCCTGGTATGGATTTGGTGGTATTGGATTACATTGTATTTACCATAGAAATACCTTAGATTTTTTATGGATTGCTAGGGACAAGCTTGGACTCTGCCTCTAGATTTTATGGACATTCTATATATTCTTGAATTTCCAAAGATTCATTAATTAATATTTCATAGATCTTGATTATATTATTGTTATAAATATTTTTTTCTTATTTGCACACCTTTTGATGACATGAGAAATTGACACCAGGACAAAGCACAAGCCTGGGGGTATGCCTTATTCGATTTTTTTTCGTGTTTACTTGGGTCCTTGCATACATATTCTACCTTTAATAGGTACTTTATTCAGACATTGGGAATATCCTAAATCATGTTGTATGAGATGAGTGTCTTCTTGGGAATCCAAACCAATTTGCAGTTATATTATTAATTTAACTACTTACATTTATTTTATATGGCATGCTGATAACTATCTATAACACAAAATGGAAAGGCCTAGACCCTGTGTGTAACACCCCAAGATTTTATGAGATAGATTCTTTTTAATTTATTTGGTGTCTTGTGTTGTATTCTAAAATATGATTAGCTTGCACTATACACAACACCGTATTATCTTGTTGTATAGGCAACACTATTCTTGGATTTTGTTTCACATAATTTCAAGATATTTTGATAGAATTAATTTCATGAAAAACAAAGTATAGATTTTGTTCAGTGTATAAATGAACTAAGTTTGTATTATGTTATAAACAACACCAAAAAAAATCTTTCACTACATGTAACAATGACTTGGCCAGTGTTACATACAGGAGCAACAATCCTTGAAATCTTGCATTATACGCTATATCGAGTTTCACGAAACAACGATATATTATTAAAATATTATTATTTAATGAGATATAAACTACCCATTATGAATAGTGTTAAACGAATTTTGAACTTTATATATCATTAGATTTCATCTTACACATTTTATAGAACATTATATGTGAACAAAATCAATTTTTCAGATAAAATGAGTATTTTAAAAAAATGTTGTTTTAAAAGCTTTTGATGGTGCACCCATTTTAAGTCATGTTTTTGACGTTTTAATAAGTTATATTTGACAAAATAAACTTATTGTTTGTAAGTGGGAAATAAAAAAAATTCTTTTGCAAATTTTTTTTATTTTTCTAGTAAAATTAAAATTTTAATAAATAGAGAGAAACCCTACATTTTAATCCAAAACCGCCTTTTTATCTAATATATTTATATATTTATATTATTTTTAATAACTTATAAAGTTTAATTTTATTATATTTTTATTATTTAGTCCAATTGTGGTTATTGGATGTAATATCACTTTTAAATTGGACATAAACACATGCCAATCTTTTGATAGTTATTACCTTTTAAAAAATCACCTTTTGGTTTTGAAAATTCAAATTAATTTTAAAATAATTAATCTAGAATCTATGTTTTGAATTTGGAAAAATTAACTCCATAATTGGAATCATAAGGTTGAAATTTTTTAAATAGGTACCTTTTATTTTTTGACATTAGGAATAGTTACTTCAGTAATAATTTTATTTTTCATGGTTAAAAGGTAAATCTCGTAAATGAGGGTAATAATAATATTATAATAATATTAAACTACCCAAACATATGTAAAAATACTATTTTATGAGATATTACAAACTATGGGCATCCTTGTGTCTATTTTGAGACCCCATGGATCCACTTTGATTTGAAAATGAAATTTTATAAAAATAAATTTAAATAAAAGATAATTATACCATAAACATATATTTTTTATTAAATAGATTTTTATATGGGGTTATATAGCTGATATATTCGACTATAAAGAGTCATTATAAATATAAATATATTTCCAACATCATGGAATTTTATTTATAATTTTTATACATGATATCAATATATATATTTATGACACAATTATGGTGTAGTGATTTCCTCATTAATGAAAGATTCAAATTAATGAATTTATAAATATTAAAATAAATTAAATATGAATATTTCGATGTCATCCAGGAATTCTATTGATGAAATTGACATATTATGGATTTGCTAATTCCTTTTTTTAAAGAATCAATTTTTTATGACTTTAGTAAAAATTAATTACTAAATAGTGTCTAAATCGACATAAATGTGTTTTTAAAACAAATACTATTATTAAATGATATAAAAAAAATATAAAAATAAATTTCAGTAAAATAGCTTGTACAATGATAAATATTTTTATAAATGATCCAATCTTGGTTCCCTTATCATTTCATAGTAAATATATCAACCATGTAGTATAAAAATTCAAGAGGACATGGTAAGAGATTACTTATTTTACCAAGGGTTAAATCTAAATGATAATTTTAATTTTATGACATAAACATGTATAAAACTTATTGGTTGAGAGGATTTGGATCCATCCTCATATTATCATAAAAAAAATTGGAGATATTAGAAACCAAAATTATTTTAATAATAAATTAATATTTGAATATTTTCTTAAAGTGCCCCTCACCTCTCTTATAAAAGGGAACCTCCCTTTCTCTTTAACTCACAACTATATAGATATTTGGATCAAAAAAAACCTTACCAATTTCTCCTCCAAAACTCCATAATTTCATCCTATAGGAATAAATTCAGGAAAAGATCCATCCTAAGGATCCCTATTGTACAAATCAGAAGGAAACACCTAAAAAGATGTAATCATTTTATCCTTTCTTTCAAAGATCTTTTCTTATTATACTTCCTTTTTTTATGTTGATTCCATAATAATGTAATAAATACAGTATAATAAACATTATGAGATGTTATTATAATTATAGAACAACCTTATAACTCTTTCAATCCATCCTGCGAATAACTATATCACCATGCATGCATAAGTATGGATTACCGTCTCCATGCCATGGTGTAATTTTTTATTCAAAAGAACTTTATTATAATGGTTATAATGCTAAGTATAATTGATTTAAATAATGAATCTAAAACTATAATTAATATAACATCCAATTACATACCATTTAACCATTATTAGAATTATATTGTCGCTTGTGCATACGTACGACCTATCATCTCCACTACACGATGAGATTCATTATCCACTTTAACCATCCAATAATGATTATATATATATATATTATTAATAATTATGAAATATATGAAATAATAATTATACTGGATGACATATATATATATATATTTACATATATTTCATTCACTTACTTCCATTCAATACGATAAGAAACGGAAACAGCTTTCCTGCGTACGTACGGTCTACCGTCTCCCAGAAAGGTGTATTCCATTTCATTTATCAATATATGATATTATGAAGATATATGATGTATTATACATTTTGGAAGTTATTAAAACAGTTTCTGAGTAATATGATCATGAATAAGAAGTCCAAACACGTACGATAAACATAGAGATATTAACCGAAATATTGCATTAACTTGCAATTGTTACTATATGGGTAATATAAAGTCATAATAGATTAATATATGATAAAATAAATATTATTATTATAATGATATAAGTTAGAAATATTTTTAAACCCACTATATAGGAATTTCTGACACATATGGAAGAAATCAGACCTAATGTAGGTACAACTTTCCAAATATCATTTTTCTTCGAGATTATTTATACGTAAGTATTTACAAGGGGTATATTTTTCATCAATTTAAATGTTTTATAAGAATATTCTCATTAAATATTTACTACTATTCTATGTATTTTTGAATTCATTTTTACCTATTTTTACTTTTACAACATGGTTTGTATAGAATCTTTCTAACCATTACCATACGAGATACTTTTTTCCTTTTCCGGAAAAAGTAGGAGAAGAATGTTTTTTAACTTATATGGCTTCAATGGATTTTTATGCTTTCATAACGCATTATTTCCATTAAAATTACTTTACAAGATCACAAGTTTATTTTCAATTAAATTGTTTTCTTTTAAAATTGCACAAAAGTTATAGAAAAGATAACGTTTTTGAAGAAGAAAGGATATTTTATTAACGAATTTAGTTCATGTGTTTTATCAAAATTATTTTTCATCTAAGGTGACATAGGGTTATGTTTATATCCCTATTATTACATTGATTTTATGGAGTTTTTTATGGAATCATTTTTATGAATCCCATTTATTTCATAAAGATTTTGTTATGATGAAATTATGTTTAAGAAACCCATTTTATTTATTTGGTTATGCTATGAAGAATGACTTATTTTATGTGGAACAAGTAAGAATGATTTCATTATAATATGGGTGGTACCTATATCCCCTTAAATTCATTGGGTAATGATTTTTATCTCATGAGATATACATGGATGTAATTACAAGTAAATATGGTTTAGTAATTCATGGTTGGAACGGCTAGTAGACCCGGTTTAGTAATGGACTTTGTCCACTATGATGGTCTTCAATGATATCCCTCGGATGCTAGGTAAATCATGTTATATGTTTTTTGTTTTCAAAAATTACCTGTTTTATTCCAATGATATTTTATCATGGTTAATTTTCCTATATGATCCATGCCTTACGTATTACCAATATTTATTTCAGGACTCAATATGTTGATATGTAAACATTATGTCCATGTTTTTATATTCTGATGTTTATGGTTTGTTTTATGTTTTCCATGATTATGGTTACTGATCATTTGAGCTCCCCCATTTGTGTGTATATTTTCCCCAGGATATAAATAACAGTTTTAGGTAGGAAAAAATAGGTAAATATCTTTATGGGAGATGTTGAAGATCATTCCCCATGATTAGAAGATTATTGTCTGAGTTTCCAAAGACACTAAACTGATACGATCTTTGGGCATTTGTTTGGGTCATGTATTAATTATGCCAATAATTAAATGTAATTTCCATATATATAAATCTTGGGTCTCTACAGTTTGTATCAGAGAGAAGGCTAAATCAATATTTTGAAACTCAAATGTGAAAACTTTAGTGAGATACCTAGAGATATTGTTAAGGATATATCTAGGGATATCCTAAGTGTAAGTAAATTATATGTTACAAACCTAGTTTTTTTATAATTATGAATAACCTTGGGTTAAACCAAATATATCAAATATTGATATATTATAAGCAATTTACCTTAATTATGTGTTCCTAATCTCTAATATGTATTTCTCACACTTTTCTTTTTGATCTTAGTAAATAAAAATAACTACATAGAACATAGTTAGCTAATGAATGTTTCAGATGTGTAAATTATGGGAAATATAAAGATCAGTTTCCTATGTGGAAATATCATGAAGAGAATCATGACTATGGTTCGAGTATTGGTCATACTATTGAGGATAAATAGATTGTAAACAATTTTTGAAAGTTATGTGATGTTCTTCTGTTATTGTTTACATTAAACCTAAGAAGCTTGAGGTTGAGAAATGAAAATAGATGATTCTTATTTTATGAAATAGGAAGATGGTGGATCTTGAGTAATATTTTAAGACTAAAGTTGGATTATTGAGGTGTATATGTTTCAGAATTAAATGATTATGTAATATAAATCATGAAATATATAATTTTTTATAGTATAAGTATTGAAAAGGATATGATTAATAGTTATAAAGAGATTGAAAAGTGATTTAAGGGTAAGGTGATATACTTGGAGACGCATGGTTAAGGGAATTATAACCCTCAATATGCCCCTTATTTTAAGATAATGATGTTTGGTTAATGTTTTATTGGATTTAAATAAGTAAATTGGATGATTCAAGTTTCTTGAAACCAAATTATGGAGATTTTGGGAAGAAGGTTATGATATCATGCATCATGTATACAACTTTTTGGGACTTAATGAATATATCCAATATGATTTGGAATAAGGAAACATTCTTGTTTACAATAAGGGTATCTAATAATTTAGGTTGCTACCATGACTCAAAAAAATATATGATTAAGGTATTAACATATTTGGAATGTAAAAACCAAGAACTTCCTTATGAGATATGGGAGACAAATGTTTTGTTGATTTAGTTCACCTCTTTCTGAAGTTTTATATTTTCATTTTTTGGAAGGATTGTACTATTATCCATTTATGGATAGTATACGTTATATTTCAGATGAAGTTTGTTAAAATAATGTAATGTCTCACTATAGGTGGACTTATAAATATTTGATAACCTATTCTAACATTTTTGGATACATATGGAATTAAAATTCATTCTATCGCATGATCTTCAAACACTTCAAGGATGAAAAAATAAACTTCATTTCTTTAAATAGTAGATGATGTGAAAAAATTTCATGGAACAATCAATAGTGATATTGAACTTAAATTAACTAAGTATTTATTCTCATATTCTTCCACATTAGGACAAGGATCTTGAAAACCAGAAATGTTATCCTAGTACCATCTTATCATATGAACCAAATGGTCCCTTAATACATCATAGATTTATTGCTTTCTGGTATATAACTTTCACCAACCCTTATTCTCTATCACTATCCATCGGAACATGATGGTTAGCTTTCTCTTCCATATCCATGTTTTCACTTCCCATCTACTTTCTTCTATATGGAAACAAAATTATGAGTAAATTTATGTAACCATTAGGTTTCTAACAATCATTTTTAAAATTAATTATTAGTATTCCTTTTTACAATGTGGGTTTCCTTTAATGAAATATCATATATAAAACCATTTATATCCCCAATGAATTTCGAGGGCAAAATTAATTTTAAGGGGGGTAGAATGTCACACCCCCAGATTCTATGATATATATTCTTTTTAATTTTTTTGATGTATTGTGTTATATGCTACACTAGGATTATATTTCTCTATAAGAAACATCGTATTAACTTGCAGTATATACAACACTATTCTTGGCTTCGGTTGCACAAAATTTCATGATCTTTTGATAAAATTCATTTCATGCAACACTGAGTGTACATTTTTTCAATGTATAAATGAAATAAGTTTAGATTATGTTATACGCAACACCAAAGGAATATTCCACTACATTCATCATTGACACAGCTTGTGTCACACGCAAGAGGGACCTTCCTCGATAGCTTGTGTTGTACATGATACCAAGTTTCACTAAACAATGATATATCATGAAAATATTATTATTTAATGAGATATAAAATAGCCATTATGAATAGTGTTAACCACCATTTAAAATATATATAACATTATCTTTCATTTTACACATTTTCTAGTACATTATATGAGGAAAAAATCAATTTTTCGGATAAAATAAGTATTTTTCAAAAAATGCAGTTTAACAAAATAAACTTATTTCTTGGAATCAGGAACTAAAAATTAAATTTTGTTAAATTTTTTGCTTTTTTTCAAATAAAAAAAAATTAATGAATAGTGAAAAATAATGCATTTTAATTCGAAATAGCCTTTTTATCTAATTTATTTATATAGTTAGATTGTTTTTTTAATTGGTTTTATATTTTAATATTATTATATTTTAATAATTTAATCCAATTTTGGTCATTGTAAGTAATTTCTCTTTAAAATTGGACATAAACAAAAGTCAATATTTTGATAGTTATTACATATTAAACAACCCAATTTTTTGTTTTGACAACGGGAATTAATTTTACTTTAATCACATAAAATTCAATGGTTTAAATTTTAAAAAATGGATTATAGAATTGGAATCAGAAGGTTCAAACTGTGTAAATTAGTACTTTTTATTTTTTAACATTATGAATAGTATCTTCAGTAATTATTTTAATTATCAGGGTTAATGGTTAAATCTGGTAAATAAGGGTAAAAATAATATTATAATAATAGTAAATTACCCTAACACATGCCATAATCCTATTACATGATATATTTCTGACCACAGGCATCCTTGGTTATACTTTTGGGACCCCATGGATTCACTTCGATTTGAAAATGACATTTTATAAAAATTATTTTAAAATAATGATAATTAAAACATAAACATATATATTTTTATTTAATAAATCTTTTTACAGGGTTATATAACTGATCTATTAGACTAAAAATAGTCCTTATAAATCTAAATATATTACTTACATCATTGTGTTTTCATTATAATTTAGAGACATTATATAAAAATAATTATGTATGACACAATTATGATGTAGTGATTACCTCATTAATTAAATATTCAAATAAATGAATTTATAAATATTAAAATAAATTTTTTTTGAATATTTTGAGGCCATACAAAAATTTTATAGATTAAATTGATATATTAGGTTTGTTTTAATGGTTTTTTAGAAGAAATGAAGTCGTTATGACGTTAAGAAAAATAAATTACTAAATAGTGTCAAAATTGACATAAATGTGTTTTTAAAAAAAAATACTATTTTGTTAAATGATATAAAAATACTAAAAATATTAATTTTAAAAAAATAACCTGGATATTGATAAAAATTTCATATGTTATCCACTTAATTTTCCCTTGGCAAATTATAGTAATGATATTAACCATGTAGTATTAAAATACCAGAGGACATGGTAAGAGTTACCTTATTTTAAAAAGTGTTAAATCTGTAAGATAAGTTTAATTTTATGACCTAAAAATTTCTTAAACGTATTGGTGGAGATCATTTATATCTATCCACATCTTATCCTCAAAATAAATCCATTTTCTGCTATTAGAAACTGAAAATATTTTTATATTAAATTAACATTTCAAGATTTTCTAAAAGTACCCCTCACCCGTCTTATAAAAGGGAATCTCCCTTTCTCTTTAAGTCACACATATAAATCCTTTTGGTTCTACAAAACCCTACCCATTTCTCCTCAAAACCTGCCTCACATCATCATATAGGAATAAATTTGGGAGAAGATCCATCGTAAGGAGCCCTTTTGTTCAAATCAAATGGAAACACCCGAAAAAGAGGTAATTGTTTTGTCCCTTATTTCAAAGTTGTTTTATTCTTATAATACCTATTTCTATATTGATTCCATTCTAATGTAATAACTCCAGTATATGATACAGGCTGATATGTTATAATAATTATGGTAAAACCTTAGAACTCCTTCTATCCATCCTACAAATAACTATATCATCCCACATGTGTATGTACGACTTACCGTCTCCACGTTGTGGTGTAATTTCTTATTAAAAAGTAATTTATTAGGATTGTTATAATGCTGAGTATAATGAAAATAAATAATGAATATAACAAAATAATTAATATACCATCTAATTACATACCATTTAACCATTAATAGAATGATAATGTCGCTCGTGCGTACGTACGGCCTACCGTCTCCATGATGAGATGTGATTCATTATCAACATTTACCATCCAAGAATAATTATATATATATATATAATTATGAAATATATTAAATAATAAGTCTAATATAATGATATATATATATGTATATATATATTTCATTCACTTACTTACATTCAATACGATAAAAAATGGAAACAACATTGATGCGTACGTACGGCCTACTGTCTCCATGAACAGTGAATTCCATTTCATTTATATATATATATATATTATATTATGAATATATATGATGTATTATAAATTCTATTTGCAATTAAATCATGTTCTATGTAATATGATCAGTAATAACAAGTCAAAACATTTATGATAAACAAAGTGATATTACCCAAAATCTTGCATTAACATGAAATTGTTAGTAAATGTGTAATATTTTGTCATAAAAGAATCATATATGATATAATAAATATTATTATGATTCTTATATAAGTTAATAATAAGTTTAAACCCACTATATATGAGTTTCAAACACATATGGAAGAAATTAGACCCAAAGTATGGTATGACTTTTCAAATCTCATTTCTATCTGAGATTTTTTATACTTAACTATTTACTGGGGTATATTTATCATCAATTTCCCTGTTTTATAGGAATATTATCATAAAATATTTACTATAATTATATGTATGTTTAAACTGCTTTTTACCCATTTTGAGTTTTACAACAAGTTTTGGAAGGAATATTTCTTACGTTTACCATACAAGGTACTTTTTCACTTTTCTAGAAAAAGTATGAGAATAATGTTTTTTTATAATTATATGGCAGGAACAGATTTTTACGCTTTTATGATGCATTATTTCCATGATGATTCATTTAAAATATCTCTAGTTTATTGTCAATTAAATTATTTTCTTTTAAAATGGCATGAATTTTTTATAAAAGTAATCATTTTTGAAGAAGGAATGATATTTTCCTCAAGAATTAAGTACAAGGGTTTTATCAAAATTATTTTTCATCTAAGGTGACATAGGGTTATTTTTATATCCCAATTATTAAATTTATATTATTGATTTTATGATGGAATTATTTTTATGAAGTCCATTTATCTTATATGGATTGGGTTATGATGAAATGATGTTTAAGAAACCCATTTTATTTCTTCGGTTATGTTATGATGAATGATTTGTGTTTTGTACAACATTAATAATTATTTTATTATGAGATGGGTGGGACCTATAACTTCATCCAATTAATTTGTTAAAGATTTATATCTCCTGATATAGACATTGATGGGATGGAATGTAAATCTTGTTTAGTAATACGTGGCTGGAACAGCAGTTAAACTCAGTTCAATAATGGACTTTGTCCACTATGATGGTCTTTGAAGCAATTCCATGGCTACTATAGAAATCATGTTATGTGCTCATTAGTTAAATAAAAGTACATGTTTTATGTGAATTCTATTCTATCATGGTAAATGTTCCTTTATGATATATTCCTTACGTACTGTCAAGTTTTATTTCATGACATGAGATTTTGATATTTAAAATTTATGTTCATATTATTATGTTCAAATGTTTATAGTTTTTTTTACATTCTCCATGTTTACCCTTACATAGAATTTGAGCTCACCCTTTTATATGTTTCTTTTCCCAAGGATATAAAGAAAGTTTTTTGGTAGGAAATAAAGGGGAATATCTTTATGGGTGATTTTGAAGATCTTTCACCATGATTAGAAGATTGTGTTCTGAGTTTCCAAAGACACTAAACTAATACGTTTTTTGGGCATCTGTTTGTGTCATATATTATGTATTCCAAAAAATAGATGTAATGTCCATGTATGTGAAGCCTGGGTCTCTACATTGTGGGTGTCAGCATACTGAGATTATATCTCACACCTTTCGCAGATGCCTTTTGGTACATGAGTACCCTGTATTATCACATGTATGAATAAAGGGAATAATGCCACTTTCGATGCTTTCTTTCTTGGTTGTTTTGGATGGTTCTTTGGGGGAATATGAAAGTGAATATTCTCAAGATTTTGTGTAGTAGTGTTTTTTCTTTTCACTATTTTTTATCATATAGCACATGCTTGTACCCCTACACTCTTATTTCGAATGGTATCAAACACTAACATCATCATGGTTTTTTACATGAATATTCAGCTTCAACAATTATTATTTATTTTGTTTGGTTCATTTGACTCCTTCTTATATTGTATTATTATTTTTATTCTTCTGTTACATAATATATATTGTTTTCCAGTGTGTTATACCTCATCTTAAGAGGGAATAATATTCTCATAGAGACAACCAAGGCCCTCGCAGCTAGTCGGCAGCCTCTGGTATTCGGGGAGATATACCGGAGGTATTGTGGCCCACCAAATCAGTGCACAATTCAGTGGCACTGGAGGAGGGGTTCTATACTTCATTCCTTTTCAGCATAAAAACCCCTTCTTAGATAATAAAGAATGTCTCACATTTAGAGAATTCCCATAACTCTCAAGATTATTTCTATCATCATAATTCATGGAATTACCATTAACATGAGGATCAAATCCTTCAGTTGTAGCCTATAAAATTACTAAAGGGATTAATAATATATAAATAAGCTTATGATCTTTCCAAATGGGATAATTATTACCATAAAATATAGTAATCTTTATTTTATTCTTGGAATATTGTTTCCCATGATTCTTGGAACATAATCACTCACTAAATCTTAAACTATATAGAACCACCTTCACATTATATTTCAAACATAAATGAGTCAATAAATGGGTGGTGAGCTCTGATTCCAATTGAAAATCCGCCTATGGGGTCATTGAAATCACTAAGTGGGGGGTGAATACTTGATTGGTAATTTTTTTTATGATTTATAATATAAAAAATCATTGTTTACTATTACAGTAATATGAATCAGTTTTTTACCCACTCTTACATATACACACATACAAGGTATAGTATAATTTATATGTTTTACAACTCAGTTATAGTAGTTGATCCTTATCATGATCTGAAAACACTCAATACCATACATCCAACTAGAAACAGTCATGTGTATTAAGCTAAACATGGAATAACCATATACTTGTGACACAAAATAGTCTTACAAAGGTGTATGGGTATACTAAATAGTAATAAATATTTAGAAAAATGTTTTATCAACAAGAATTAATTCCATTACATCATACATTGGATGTGTCTTCCCTTTGTAACTTACATATTACAAAATTGAATTTTCATATGTCTACTCCTCTTATTCTTACATTTCCTCAAAATAATTGAATATGAACCCCTTATTCTTTATTCTTATCCTATTTAGCTTAAATATAACCAATGAAACAATATCTCATTCATTCTCAAAAATGTTCAACAACCACCTTCTTCTCCATTTTCCATATTTTTATATTCACTAAAATAAATGATTATATTATTTTCAATAAAATTAAATTTTAACTCAAATGAATAATATAAATTTTCATTTCTCAGTTCAACCACTCCTGAATTCTTCTCCAAATTTTTCACAAAATTGATTTTCATGTATTGAATTTGAGCTTCCCTCAATTACATCACATAATCATATTTACTTAAGGCTCATATAAGTCAACCAAAACAACCAAAGAAAAAATATCCTTCTAATAATTTTAAAAAAATATTCCATTTCTGTATAGATAAATGATGTACACATCATTATACTACCCTTTATAACACAAAATATTTAAACATTATATTTAATGACAAACAAATGTTTTGATAATTAAATCAATGAAGAATGGATCATATAGAATCGATATATTAAAATTATATTCTGTAGAAAATAAAATTCTAGAAACTCTAATATTATTAAAAATTATTTGTGATTTTTTTCTACGGAATTTTGATTAGGTGGAATCTTTCATGATTATACACAATGATACATACATTGATCAGTGAATCATACTTACAAAGGTGATGGTTATGAAGTTGCAAGATACCCCTTTCCCAGATATGGAATCATGCCTACGAAGCCCGATGATGCTTACATATATAGGGGATAATGTTTATGTAGGAATAAATTATTTATTTGAAAAACTATATTATAGTTATGCAATACTAGAGATGATTCTTACATTTATATGGACCTTTTTAAATTTCTATATACACTAAAAATTATTGATTAATTCCAAAAGTTCCAAACCAATTTCAAAACATTTTAAAATCACTTCAAACACTCAAAATCCCTTCACCTCACGTTAGAGACATTATTTAATGTAAATTATGGATGATTTATGATATCATAACAAAATTCATCACATTAACCATAACCATTTCAACCTCATCCATGAAACATCACCATCTTGGATTTTCAATAGTCTCCCAAAAAAACACATTTTCCTCAATATTTCCTCAACTCAATGATTTATCTCAATATCCATGACCCTAGAAAGATTGATGATCTTTTTATATTATCCTATCATGTTCCTAGATAATGAAAACTCATGGGGTTGGGTGGTAAGATATCCTTGATATGGGGATTTATAAAAGTATGGGTATATGATAGTATATCCCTCATGAGATGGGTTGTTTAATACAATCCAAATCCATGTCAATAGATGTAAATATATATCTGAGTGTCCTAAGTGTACATCATCATATATGTGTGCTTCTTGGTGAGTAATTTTGGTTTTGTTAAACCAATTATTAGATTGATGATCAATCCACCATGGTAGTCTTGAAGTTATATTGATGTGTATGTTATGGTGAATGTTTTTTTACCATTTTTATCATATTTATTATAGTGATACTTTTTTTATACAATGTTTATTTTTTGTCTAAAAATATCATGTTCCTTAATTTGTATTCTAGTGGTAGATCTTCTCCTAGGATAGTGATGATGATGATACCATATTCACCTAGAGGGACTTCATTTTCTCCAATTGTGATGAAAATGGTGATACATCTTATCCTAGATTTTAATGACTATGGAGTCACCCCATTAACCTTCTTACATATAGTTATACATCATTCACTATGTGTAATGGAATTCTCCATAATTGTGATGAGTGTGATGTTATTTATTTTCTTTCCTTGTGTGTATTGAAATATCATTAACCAAGAGATATTTCATTTTCCATGATTGTGATGTGTGTGGAGATACCTCATTCTCTTTGTCGTGTGACATGTTATTACATTCACCCGGAAATACCTTATTATCCATGTTGGTTTTAGAGTTGTATCATCTAACTCTACTGATGAGTATAGTTATATATCATTCATTGTGAATAATGAGTTACTAATACCTGCTCCACCCATTATCATTATGTTGTGATATCTATCTCACTTGATTATGGATATAATGCGTGATAAATCATTCAGTTACATATTGTTTTCAGACCATGGGAACTTCATCCCATTCCACTATTAGTAGAAGTAGGTATGTATTGACCATTCAAGTAAATTCTTAAGTACCCAACAAGGTGACAAGTGTATATATGCAATGTTACATCTTACATTTAATGAAGTACATGTATTCACATATCTTTCTGATTTTATTAGGGACACCATTTTTGGTGGCAAATTGATTTTTATGCTCACACCCTACATATAAAATTCTTTGTGCATGAAGATATTATGTTTGTTATGAATGTTCTAGGGAAGTCCCTAGTACATGGGGGTGATATTGTGGACCTTAACTAAAATATAAAGATGTGTATGGGATTATTTTTATGAAATTTTTTAATTCTAATTTTATTTTATTTAATATTTTTTTTTATAACTCCACAAATAAAATTCACCCAAATAGAACTCCAGGAAGAGTTCCACTAGACCTCATGCATGACTCCATATACGCAAGAGGCTACTAACAAGCTATGAGAGCCAAATTCATATGTTGGGGAGACTATTTATGTGACATCATTAACATAAAAAATAAATAAATAACAAAAAATAAACTAAAATCACATATTATAGTACGAAAGTATAGAATTAAAAATTATGAAATCCATATATGAATAAATATACATCCTTGCACTAAAAAATGTAAAAATAGCTCATACAGTCTTACAATCCCAATATACCATCCATTAGGATGATCACATAAACAATATAAAAATAATAATAAAATACACATGGGGATCTACTATAACCCCAAGCCTTACCTCAAAAAATCTCCAGTCCACATAACAATCATCGGTATCTTAACACTCACTCAGGGAAGGACTCTCATGATATATCTATACCTATATACTCCATATGGCTAACATAACCAATTCCTAACTCTCATATAGATCCTCATTCCCTAAACATGTTATATACATAGATTATAACCTGATGCTAGTGGCTTGTAACCTAGACATTTATCTCAAAGAACATATAATCACCCACCTATCTCCACAGTATTCATTTCACAAGTCATATTCAAATTCTAAGAACAACATGTCTCTACTCATTGATTTTGATCTAGTTAATCACTACAAAAGGAACCTTGACCTGTAGGCCCTACCTGAACCCAGTCTCATGTGGCAGTTTCAATTGATCTTAACATTTTTACCTTGAAATCATAGTGATGATACTTAGTGTCCCAACTGAAACATGAAAATAATTCCCTTGGAATCCCCTTTATAAGACATGAGATAAATTCTCCCTTTCCATGCATGGGTCCCATATCGAATCTCTTATAAAAGAGATCTTGAGCCCATCATATGAAGGAATCTCAACATGTCACACTAAACTATTACCTAGTTGTATTATTCCATTCAAATCAATCACAAAGTCCATTATCCACCCCAAAATGGGGGTACTCCCAAAAACTTACTAAGATGTATGACCATCTCACCCAACGTTTATAGTCTTAAGCCCATATTTTCTATGATATTATCCCTATAATGTACAGCCAAGGATACATGCATCTCATACTGACCAAGAAACATACCCCAATCCTCTCAAAGACTAAATCAATATCCTCTCTCCCTTGGTGACATATTTTCCAGGTTATACCAATTCCCTCAACATACAACGAATCACTCAATCTGGAGCTAAGAGACTCTAATCCCTAAAAATCCTCTACTAGGCACTCTAGGCCCATATAAAATTTACTTGAATGAAATTATGAAAGAAATAATGAAACATAATTCATTAACATAAATATGTTTAAGTATTATAGAGAAAACATATAATTTTAATGGATTTATCAGTCTTATCAAAGCACATACAATCTCTCATAAAGCCACACTAACTCTATAGTACCTATATTTTACCACAACAAACATAAAAATTAATTATGTGAGTTTGTAATTAATTAAAAAAATTACAATCATGATGACATAACCCCACCCCCAGTGAAAACTCCCCAATTAATGATTCCCTCCTAAACTATAAACTATGGCATGTGTAAATCATTTAATGGAATCCTCATTCAACTACATTCCAAATACCCTTTTTGAGATGATTCAACCATGAAACGGTGGGATATTCACTCAAAACCAAACTCAAAACTTCACTTATCATTGAACAACAGAGAATAATAATGAATAAGTAATGTAGAAGAGATCATAACCTCAAATTCTAACTAAATATTTACAAAAATAAACCGCAAAAAAAAGACACTCCAAAGGAGGAGAAATGAGAAAAAAAATATTTTGAATTTACCTCTCTAATCCCCATTCCATTCTTAATAGCTAATATGGATGACCTAGAAAAACTGGGTCTTCGACCTCACAAAAAATTGGATAGAAGGAGCCTTATATCATGATCAAAGGGTTCATGGAACGCTGCCTATTTGTTAGTTTTGTATTGATGTGTGAGACAATAGGCCACAATAAATTTATTATCTTTAAAAATTAACCCACACTATTATCCAACAATTATGACAGGGACCTAAGTGGTATGTAACAACCCTTTCCTAAAATAAAGACCTAGAAAATATTATTTAGTACCTCATGATGTGATTCCCATGTTTTGGTATAAAAAATCAACCATGAGTACCCACTATGTTGCAAACCACATCGCAATGGTAACATCTGGATCAATTATAGTAAATTGAATATTAAAAATAATTCCATGTTTAAATTATCCCTCATTGCTGCATGAAACCCCCTAAAGTTACTTTTAAATAACTACATTCATGGTGAAAACATTTATCTATGGAACATCATTTTCCATTGAAGTATTTCCTATGGAATAAAACCTTGACTATGGAGAATCTCACTCCTCAAGATGAACTTCCTTATCAAATCCCCATTGGTTTCACTTTGAAGAACCACCTAATGTATAATTTTCATTATGTAACAAAAATAACCCCTCAAAATTCCAATGGAATTCCATGAAAACTATAGAAACATCCAAAAACAGAAAAACAAAATCCTCCAAGTGGTATTTTAACTCTTGAAATTCCAATTTGTGTCCCATTTTCAAATATTTCATTACTGTGAGATGAAAAACTAATATTCAATGTAAAATCAATGACCCATAAATTAATTAGTCATTACACTTGTACTGTATATAATTTTCTCACTGGGTGATCAAGATATATTTTATGACTATTTTCCTAAATGATATACATATGTTATAACATAGATATAACAATATTATGGTAATATTTCCACTATAAATACATTTTATATACTCTAATGATGTCTTTTGGTTATTCTCTATTAATACATGTTATAGTTATTATACTGCAGTGTGCATTATTTACCAAATTGTTCAATATATCAACACTCCTAATCAGTATCCTCTAGTATATGAGGAATAATTCATAAGGTTATATAATTTCACCAATTTGGTCACTATTCATGTTGGTCAAACTGTGATGTTAATAAGTGGTATCAGGGCTTTTTTATTCCTTATATTAATATTTGGTATATAATATATGGGTATAAAACATGAAGAGACTTTGGATGGATTATATGGTTGTGCCTATCTAATACCAACATAATCTAAAATCAATATTTCTATATAGTTTAGATTATTGTTATTGGGTTTTAATGTGATTGTTGAGATGATTTTTATAAAGTATAGTATTTTAGTTTTTCAAATTTTTGGTTTTTATCTTGGACCAAGGTGGTTAGTAGACTGTGTCCTTGAGGCATATCCATCATATATGATTCAGATGAAATTTTTATGCTTTTGTGTTATTGATGATCTGATTTTGTTAATAGTTTAGTTGTTTAAAGTGTCAGAAACAACTTATGTGGTGTATTCCCATATAAAATCATATTTTTATTTTACTCAACTAAACCATGGTTACTATTTCTAGTTTTATATATGATTAATGACATTCATGTGTCACTATTGTGTTGTATTTATATTATTTTGGGTCATCTTGATATTTATGTAGTTTTTTATCCTTGAATTTACTTTTTGGGAATTTTCCAAGAGTGACACAGTTTGTACGAGGTTAGGAGTAACCATATAGTGAATGTGAAATGGGTTTTGTAGCCTTGATAGTGTGTTCTTTCATGGTTGGTGCATGATTTTCCAAATCATATGGTGTAAAAAATAAGATCATGTGGCTATTTTTAATCTTGTGTTGACATAGACTGATTGTGCATGGTTAGAGGAAAACATGTTTCTGTGTCATGTGACTATCTGGTGAGTGTCTAGTTCAAGCTACATAGATGGGACACAATTCAGCTAACCATGGGACCTAACTGTGGGACCTTCCTAGTTTTGTAAAAATCTTAAAATTCTCTTTTATGTGCAATTTTTTTAAATAGTGGTACCACTATCATCCATCATTCAATTTTTCAAAGGACAAGTGTATGCATAAGGATCTCTTCCTCTATCTCTTCTTCATTTTGATCATATATTCCATAATTTTCATGTGGAAACTCAGGGTAATCTTCCAAAATCCAATTGTTTCTTCCCTCTTATTTCCCTTAAACCATTTTCCTATTTCTTTCATTTATTATTATGAACCCTAGGGGTTTCCATGTTTGGATTTAGGTTATAGCGTGAAATAATTTTGAGGGTTTTAGTTGATAAGTCTTATAGGAGGAATCACTTCTCTTACATTGGTGTTTTCCAATGAAGGTGACAACTTCTTCCATGTTTGATGAGTCACCAAAGTAAGTGATTTTGAGAATTTACTTTTATTATCATATCATTGTGTGGTTAGTATTTAAATATATTGTTTTTATTTAATTATAATTATATATTATATTTATTATAGACTTTAAAAATATTTTGAAGGTTTTCTCACATCATATAAAGGGTTTCCAAATTTCTTTTCTAATTTATAATGTAATTTTTGAGTAATAAGTGATTTAAAATTGATAATGTGAATCACTGCAAATGGATATTTAGGTATAAATGTGTTTGACCCAATTTGTTTCATGAAAAAAAGGAAATTCATGGTTTATATAATGTTTTTTGAAACTAATGAAATTGTTATGTTTTCTAAATTATTCGGAATGAAATGAATTTTTTTAAATGGTTTCATATGTGGTTCTCCAGTACCTAAACTCAAATATTGTTTTAATGTGTTTTAAAGAGAGGTTTGGAAATGAGATTTCAAGGTTTGTGTCTATCCATCTCAAACATTCTTTTAATGGACATTTGGAACATTAAGATAAGTTGTCTTAAAAAACGTGTGACCCTGGATTGAGCCCTTCTTTATTTTTATTCCCTCTATGAATTTTGAACCCTTTTGTAATTTTTATATTTTGATACCTTTATATGGTGTCTAATAATAATAAAATGGGATTATTTCATGTGATATATTAGATTTACTTATTGTCCTTTATTGATTATCATGTGATGATCATTCAGTTCTTGTTTCCTCACATCCACTTTGACATGTCAAGGGAGTCCAATGAGATAATTTATGGCCTTGAAAAGTGAAATCCACAGTGTTGATTGTTATGTAATTGAGAATATTTTCTAGTTAGTAAAGATGAGTTTTAACTAGATATATTACATAAAATATAGTATATTAAGTGATCTTCAGATTGATTTTATATCATGGATAGTTCTGTTGGACTAAAGGTATTTCAATTAATTATATAGTGCCATCCTAGGGTTCTAGACACTAGTTTGGGTCAGTATTAATTAATTACTAAGGATTTCCCTATTATTCCTTATTGATATTAAGGATTGTAAAAGGGATCACTTCCCATACCTTGTTTTTATCCCCAACCTATTAACTTTACTTCATTGATAAATTCCTTTAGATATTTATTTTGTTTTGTTTCATTGATATGTTTTCTTCAATTGTATTTTATTTCATTTTAGTGATAACATGGTTTCTCATCAAATAATTTTGTTAAATGATTTCAAACATGTGTTTTAAAAAGTAATGTGGCATGTATTTTATAAAAATGAGTTTCAGAACTCTTTTGGAAAGAGATAGTGGGATTTTACTTGTTTTTAATATTTTCTTAAAGGATCCTTGTGTTTTAGTTTTAAAGGGGTTTTAATAAAAATATTGTTTTATCTACATGGTAAATCTTAGAAGGTGGTGTTTTATAAAAGTGTTCTGGAACATTTTTTGTTTAATTATACCGATATGTGAAAACTATATTTTTATCTATAATTAAATGTGTCAAGATATCCTCCCTCCAAAGAGTACCCCTCTCGGTTTGATAATGAAAGAAGGGTTACAGTGATAGCCTCAATCTCACCTTCAAAAGGCCCTTGGTTAGTGACTAGAATCAAGGGTATAATGAACATAAAAATGGAGGAATTACCCTCTAACAGAACATATGGAAAATATAGACAACAAAAATACACCAATCAATTTTTGATTAGAATTATATTAATAAATCTGAAGTCACAACATTATATTTCATACAATACTAAAACAACTGAAAAATAAACTACAGGTACCAAAAAGGTATCTACGTCACTGACCTTGAAGCCAAAAGAGATCCTGAAAAACCATGGGATTGTAATATCTAGCCCAATATCCAACCTTATCTTGTTGAAATAAAAACGGTTTATATACACATAGGGTGATCATAAAAGTATACTCATTTGGATACCCATGGAGCCTCTCATGTAAATAATAATAAAATCATGCAAAATAAAAGTGAACAATAGTGAAACTAACTCATCATCTAAATAGGTATACTTATTTTCCTAGCCACATCATGGATATTTCTCACCAAGTATCACATATAAAATAGTATATAATATAATAATGAAACATCAAAGTTACCCCATAACCACTTCCCCACGGGTTTCCTTCTCTGCCCCAATGTCGCATATTCTAAGTCATCTATATCTCAAATAAGACATCCCAAATAAACATATGAAAAGTATCACAACATGCAACTCATGTATCACATCATCCCAAATATCTTCTCAAGATAGTAACCATGTAGAATATGGAATCCACCACATCCCATTTGATGTGTATCATACATAATTTATAATAAATTAATCCATCCCAACCCACTCCCCAAGTAAGGAACCTCAAGATATCATATCCTATACACATAATACCTATAATCATCCTTTAGGAACTATATAAGAAGATACATGTGTGTGAAATAGACAAAATCCATCACAGACCTCAACATGCATATATGGTGAAATTAGCAATCATGAATACCATGACAAGTATCTACCAAGAGAATAGAGTGGAGCTATATGGGGTAGTAAGCCATTCATCCTCCCACTAGGATATTAGGGAAAAAGAGTCTCCCAGAGTCCACTGGGTGATAGTGCCCTTCACCAGAATGGGTGGGATAGTGTTTGAAATCATAGAATATATAATATATAATATATCTCACAACCAGTCTATAGGAATTACCTAGTATTAATATAAACAACACCTATCATCTCTCGAACACTCGATTGCTACTAATAGAGACTAGATATCCTATAAACACACAAACATTTAAATATGGATATTAATTAATTCATTTATTTTCATCATTTCATTTCATTAATAAGTTTATTATCCATTAAATTTACTATTAACATTATTTCATGTTACATTCATTAACAAATATTATGAATTCCATGCACTCCATACATAATCATAACCGCGTCCAGGGTTTCTCAAGATTTACATTTTTTTTCATTTGAATTCCATTAACACCCACTAGATCAATTTATAATTTATTATTCGTTATTAAAATCATTCCATAAATTAGGTACTCTTGGAAAACCAACCTTATATACCACCAGGAGGAAACTTGCAACAAAACACATTTGTCTACCTCAAGCAGTGAGCAAATAAATATAGACAAAATAATCAACCCAACCATGTGACACTAAAAAATTAATTTCAATATATCATATACATTTATCACATAAATGGGTAGTCCTAGATTCAACCCATTCTATCATATCTGAGGCCAACCCCAACAACCACATGTATACCTCGATGCCACTCACCATCACCGGCGTCAATATATGTCATGTCAACTTGGCCTCCCAACCATATCATATCATATCATATAATATTGAATATAATATCTCACATCCAAAGAACACAAAAAAAGTACCATGAAATAAAAATAATCAATATGGAAATCTAGGCGCTAAAACAAGTCATTAGTCTATCACACATAAACGACCTCTAATAGGATCAAACAGGATGCGCTTGGCCTTCTCAAGAAGATGGTAAAATTAGGACCTAAAATTTATCTTTATCAAATAAATTATATTCATACAATATTGAATCAACTAATAAATTATTCATAGGTTCAAATTTTTGGAAACCTAAAGTATTAATCTATAAAAATCTATCAAAGGATAGACATTCTCTTATAATTACAACCAGTTTTAACAAACATAGATAATTTTCATTCTCATTAACATTCCTTTTAATTTCAATATTCTCAATAAGAATTATAATCATCATCATGCATGTATATTTTTTCAAGGAAGAAAGAAAAGTACAATGAAACAAAGTTCATGGGGGTCTAAAATAGTGGAGACCAAGGGCATCCCCACAAATTAAGTTGAACCCTTCTGGTATGAAGGAGGTGACATTGAGGAGGCAGGTGACATTGGATCCAGGGGAAGCGAGGGAGGCGAGATGATCATCGATTTTGTTCCCCTATCTCCATGTGTGGGTGACCTGAATATTTCTATTGAGAAGCAGTTTACATGTTTTGATGATGTAGGTGACTGACCATGGAATGGAGACTCTTCCTGTCAGAGAGTCACAGATGATCTTTGAGTCGGTTCCCACCATGTACATTGTGCTAAATCCACACAAAAAACCAATAAAAACTGTTATAATGACTAAGAGAAACTGAGATTTCACAGAAATAATAAGAAATAGGATCCTAATTAAAGATACATGAGGGAAAAAAGTTAGAACATACCTTTGATCACTATATATGGAACATGGGAATATGAGAATCAATCCATATGGAAGGGATTCTGAAATACCTAAAGTGATAGTTTTTTGTCACCAAGTGTTTCGTAGAAAGGTCGTAGGGTTTAATAAAACCTTAGGTAATACAACTTATATCGGTGCAAATCACAAAATAATTTCATGGTGTGAATCCCTTTCACATCGCGATAGTACTGGGTTTTAAGATCCACCGAAAAATGTGTCACCTAAGACCAGTTCGAACTGATTTAATTCATTTCATAAGGAACCCCGTTAACCATCCTCACACAATTATGAACTACATATTCATTATTTCAAACCATTACAAATAAATAATTTAACCTAAGTCTAGATTATAGTGTCCAAACACCTCAAT
Source organism: Viscum album (assembly GCA_963277665.1). NCBI lineage: Eukaryota > Viridiplantae > Streptophyta > Magnoliopsida > Santalales > Viscaceae > Viscum > Viscum album. The sequence continues at coordinate 603,055,450 of OY728158.1, read as the reverse complement.
ACCTCCTCTAGAACTCATTTGTGTACCTCATACATCTGAAACACACAAAGGGTCAGACTAGATAGACATGATCCCTTAAATTAGATACCTATCAAATAGTTCTCATCATTGAGAATCCATAACCAATCCTAAAGTGTAAAATAATATGGGTCGTATGAATATCCACCGAGGGAAATACCTCCCATTGATCTCACCATCACATAAGCTAAACCAACTTATTAGAGGAACAATGTAAAACCATAAAATAGAAACAACCCACTCCTAAGAAATCTCTTTGGGGAGATACATCTCAAATGAAACAATGTTACCAATAATCAATAAGGGGGAACCATATCATAAAATAGAAGGGATAATATCTATTAAATGAATAACATTACAAGAGAAGAGATAAACATCAAATGGATCGGGGAAATGAGTACACATCTGAGACTCATATTCCAAGGTACTCGCTTCCATGCCACTATGTTTCTAGAAGACATAAACCAAGGGAATAGAATGCATGCGCAACACCTTCTAATTTTTTTTCCTGGGTCTCCAAAAGCCTCTCATAGAAGGTCACATCACTGTTAACATCGATATATCCCCAATTGATGATATGAGAGTCATCCTGAAATAAATGAAAGAGGTGTGACACAAGAAAATAATATTTTTTAAAGATAATATATGGGGGATGTGATATTCAAAACTCTACAGATCCAACATGAGACAACACCTCAAAAGGAACAAAGAAATAGGTAAAAAGCATAATCCCATTACCAAAACTCCACTTCCCATGATGAGGAGCCACCTTCAAAAACAAATGATAACCAACATCAAACTCTATAGGTCTCCGCCTAGGATCATCATAGGATATGTAATGATCCAACGATATATTCAGCCACTCAAAAATTACTTGAACTATATTTTTCATATTTTGTATAAGTTTTGGCATGAGAATTGTTGTATCTCTAACCCCAGTCCATCACAATGAAGAATGGAACGTTTGACATAATAATGATTTAAATGGATCCATATAAATGGTGGATTGGAACCTATTATTGTAATACAAATCGACCACGAGATGTTTCCTCATCCATGAACCTCTAAAATCTATGACACAAGAAAATCAAATGTCTTCAAGAGTCTACATGTTCTGATCTATCTAATAGTCCATCAACTAGGAAAAAGACATCATATTAAATAACTAAGATCCAAAATTCTATTGGAGGCCTCTTCAAAATCTTCTAGAAGAATAAAAAATGATAAAAAAATCCTTAAAACTAAATTCTTCAATATAGGATACTAAAACTAACCAATCTAGGCTTGGTACATATTTGGAAGTTGGGATGTACTGCAATAGGCGACCAATAGAACTCTTGGAAATTCATATCTTGAATCCCCAAAGGGTTATAAACCCACTTCTGAACCGACACCTATTATTTTACATCCTCCCAAAAAACATTAGGGGAATCACTAAAAGAAATTCAATACCTCTATAAATTCACCTTAGAATCCTCTAACTAGAAATTCTCCACACATTGCAAGAAAAACAAAAACATCATCATTTAGATGAAGAAAACATCTTCCTCTAACCTCTCTCAAATCTATATACAGTACAGATATTTCTCCCATCTCTCCCTATAAAAATCCATATTTACGCATGGAATCACTATGTGAGTTCCTTCTCAGTGAATCAATGATCATATTTCATTTTCCTAACATATATAAAATATCAAAGTCATAATCATGTAATAATTCTATTCACTGACACTGATTCCAGGTCAAGTCATTCTAAGAGAATACATACCTAAGGCTCTTATGATTGGTAAAAACAAAAAAAATGATCCCCAATGAGTTAAAGTTATCGCAACTTCAAATAAAACACAACTTCTGCCAAATCAAGATCATGGGTGGCATTGTTATCTTCCTGAGAAAGTAAATAATTAGACACATAACATAAAACTACTCTCTACTACATCAAAAGGGAACCTAATCCAATACTTTAACCATCATAAAAATATTCAAAATGAACTCCCTCCACTAAAAATCAAAGGAACGGAGAACTGTCCAACATATACTCTATGTAATTGAAAGCTACCTGATAGTGGTAATTCCATAAGAATGTATAATCCTTTGGATCAAAGTTTTTAGAGGTGTCGTAATCCAAATAAAATCATTTTCAATCCTCCAGTGATAGCCTATAAGAACAAGGAAAATGTTCACCACTTCCATTGCCTTGTGGGATACCCAATAAAAAAGCTACCTTTATCATTTAAGGGTCAACATATACTCCATATTGGGACATGAAATTCACCACGAAAAATAATTCATGATCCTAGATCATAAACTTTGACTACTTCCTAAATAGCTTCTCATGATGATGAAATACCAAAATGGAATGCAGCTACTCTGCATGATCTTCATTAAATGCAAAGTAAACGAGGATATTGTCAATGAAAATCAATATGAACATATCCCGAAACTCCCTAAACACTATTTACATCAACCCCATGAACACGGATAGAGAAATCATCACACCAAATGGCATCATAATGAAATCATAACTCCCTTGATGACAATTGAAGGTATTTTTCTAAATATACTCCTTCTTCACCATCATTTGATGATATACTGACCATAGATCAGTCTTCAAGAACCAATTTATTTCCCTCATCTAATTAAAACAATAGTCAATCTAGGAAATAGGATAGTGGTTCTTCACCATAATCTTGTTCAAGTTGTGATAATCAATAAAAACCAAAAACCCCAAACATCCTTCTTCATGAACAAAACCAGTGCACTCTAAGGTGAAACGCTCAGTCAAACAAAGCCTCATTGTAATGGAATAATGAGTTTTACTCATATTTATAACAACTCAGAAGGCGAACTAATATATAGATAAATTGAGATAAGAGATAAGCCTAGTTGTAAATTGATCAAAAACTAGATCTCTCATCAAGGGGGTAATGCTACTACCTCATCTCGAAAGAAATTTGGTTATTCATCCACAACCCTAGGAAACACTAAGTATTTAAAATATGATAAACTCATCATAATATCATCCCTAATGGAAGAGAAGAAGATAACATACCTCCAACCCATATGAGGGTCATACTCACCAAAAAAATGGTGGCTTTCCGTCAGCATCATAAAACACAACCTACCCCCTGAAGCAATCCAAAATATCCTATACCGAATACATCCAACCCATAATGATGATGATATCTTGTGGATGTATCTACAAACTTAGAAAATCTCCCCAATAGTGGTGATTACCCATTACTAGCACACAGTCTCTACCTACTTCATAGAAGTTAGCTCAACATCCATCTAGAATGGCCAACACCAAGTCCTCTAAAAGCCTCATTACCTCAAGGCCTGAAGCATGGACAATGGTAGGTGGTATGACATATTTAGTATCTCCTGAATCAAATATATCATGCACACATGTTGAAAAAAAGAAAAGAGTACCAAAAATGAGATTTGGTTTTCCCATTTCTAGAAATGCTCGAGCCTGAAGCTGACCACAACCAACATAATGGCCTCTCTAACCATATTGATGACCACCACCATGACCACAAGGTGTTCACTATGGATGAAGAATTTCTTGGGGATTCACTATGCCTAAAATATCTCCTCTTTACTAATCCCACATAAAAACAACCTATTAGTACTACCTCAATTGAAACTACATCTACATGGGATGCTGAAGAGGGACACCTATTGTATGTTAAATAATCAGAAAGTTCATTCACTCTTGTTGTCTATAACCTCATCATCCACAATAAATCATTTCATTCTTCCCTTTTTATAGGTCTAAGATCCTCATATCCTATAAAAATGAGATTGTGAGTGCTCATACCAACCCCTAACTAACTAAAAACTCTTCTGTCCAAATAACTGGAAACCCTATACCACACCTCTACTTCTAGATGAATCCAAATGACTCCCTATTCAAAATGATCTAGTTTGGTCCAGTGTCCTATCAATGAATTCTTCTCTCACCATAACCTTGTGATACATCTTCAGTATAAATGGTTTGACCTATCACTGAATTTTGGGACGAAAATACTCATCTAAAGGCTTCTCTGTAGCCTTATAATCTTGGGAAAACCCTAAAGAATATCATGGAAGGGTCCTAAAAGGATATCATCCTTCTTCATGCTATAACTCCCCTGTCAAAGGGTTAGTATCACCATGGGACTTGAAGCCTTCATGGTTGAAGAAATTAACTCTATTCTGAACTGTTCCTGGACCGTTTCCTATGGGACTATCAACTCATCATGATCTCTATGAAATATGAACCACAAATACCTCACTACTCCACATAGAATCATAATAGCCAACAAAACCCAGTGCTTCTTTTAGGAATGGTTTGAACTAAATGTTATATCAACCTCCTCCAACTAGTATTTTGTGAATGAGTCTAAAATAGATCCCTCATACTTATATATATTATGGCACTGAAACTCTTAGAGTGTCCCCCTCATAGTGTCATCTTCTTCGATGTCCACTATATAATGATATGCTGGCACATCCAAATAAACATATCAAGAATGAGCATATTGTGTATGTTTAACTATATAGATGAATGAAATATAAAAATCTGTTATATCCCCTAAACCTAGAATATAGATTATTTGTTATTAATTAATTACTTATTTTTCATCTTATTATTATTTGAACCTATCCCTAGGTCTACCCATTGCAAACACATGAACAAAGAAGAATCATGCACGATCCTTCCATATAATTCTACCTTTTAACTAGTTTTACATCATTTAGTACACTAGATAAAATTAATGTTCTCTATATTAGATCATATGGTGGCCTAAATACCAACGTCTCAGCTGTTATCTCATATTTACATTTCTTACTAATCATAGATGACATTGTTTCCCTACTAAACTAAGAAATGTCACTTGTGCCAAACTCAAAACTCTTTTATATCCCTCAAATTCTCTCTTATACCACTATTTTACTACCCCCTACCCCCAATGAGTACCCCTTATGGGGTGGCAAAGAGGTAAGGGAGATTATGTCTACCCATGTCCCACCTTTAGTGGGCCCTAGGTTGGAGACTAACAACAATGTAATAATAAATGTATAATGGGAGGAATTAACCTATAAAATAACATGTGGTAGATAGATATAAAATATATACACCAATCAACACATATCATACATATATATAAATAAATACTAAGTGTTAATATGCAATGTCATACAACATTGAAATAGCTGAAAATGAAGTTAGAAGGACTAAAAGATAAAGACAGAAGAGAACGGAAAGAAAAATATCTCCTATATAACTAAAAAAAGTAATACACATCAAAATACCTAGCAAAATTCTTATAACCTAAAACATTATTTCAAAATTTGGTGAGAATAATGTTACACTTCGTAGGATCTTACCTAGAGCCATTCATGCTAATATTTAAAGAAAGAATGGTATTCCCCAGTGAACAATAGTGAATCTGACTTTTTTCCTAAAAATATAAACCAAATTCCCAACCTCACCATGTCTATATCTCACAAAGTATCACATGCAAGAGAGTATATAATATAATAATAATACATCAAAGGTACCTTGTTATCTATTCTCCACTAGTTTGCTGCTCTGCCCTAATGTTGCATGTCTTGATCCATATATCTCCAAAATAAGACCTCCAAAAGAAAATCAGTTAGGGATTCACAACATGAACATCACGAATCACGTAAACACATCACAACATATCATATCTCCACGTATAAACCAAGTAGTTTTTGGGATCCAACAAATCCCATATGATGTGTATTATACATCAAGAATTATACCTCATGCCATCACATCCCACAAACTAATTAAGGAAACAGAATCCATCACAACCTATACATATCATAACTATAATCATTCTTTGGATAATATATCAAGATATATATACATATAAAATAACCAAAAGTTGTCTCATATTTGGGGAAACTAACTTTAATGCATACAAACATGAGTAACTACTAAGAGATGAGAGAGGGGACATAGGGGGTAGTCATCCATCCATCCTCCCACATGTATGTTGTGGAAAATAAACTACTACAGTATATTTTATAATAGTCTCCATAATAGACAAGAGTGTGTTATCAAATTAAATAAAAAAATATGAAAGATATAATATAGCTCTCAACCATAGTATGGGAACAACCTTGTCATGAAATCAACTAAATTTATCATCTATTAGGTACCCATCTTCCACTGATAGTGACTAGAGATTCTATAGAAAAAAATCATTTAAATATATAAAATAATTAATTTTTACTTTCTATAATTTCGTTTTGTTAATTTATTTTTTTTTTCAATTAAATATACTATTAACATTATTTCAATTCACATTTATTAACCAACATTGTGAAGTCTATACCCTTCCAAGATAATACAAAATGATTCCTCGATTTCTCAAGATTAACCTATTTTTATAATTTTCATTCCATCAACACCAACCACATAGGTTTAGAATTCATTATTCATTATTAACATCATTTTATGAACTAGGTACTCTAGGAAAACAATCTTAATCTAGAACTGATATGAAACATGCAATCAATAACATCCAACTGGATTGGGTAGTGAGGAATGGAATTTAGAAAACATACGCATTTCGTTTGTCGTCTATTAAAAAAATCATTTCAAGAAAGCATCTAGCTTTATCACATCAATGGATAATCCTCTATTCAAATTATTCCATCATCACTAGTTTTATCCTAAACACCGACACTCATATCATTATGTATATTTCCATCATAGTAATCAACTGTTTCCACATCATCTGGGCCTCACCACCCACATCACATCAGCCATCCCAGAATCATGTCACAATGCATAGTGAATCTCACATTTGCAGAACATTAAAAAATTGGTATAAAAAATGTAGTCAACTAGGAAATCTACGACCAGAAATAAGTCATCCAAACTTTACAAATAAAATATCTCTCACTACACCAAAAAAAAGAACTCAACCTTCTCAATAAGACAAGCAAATCAAGTTGTAGAAATGATCTTAATTAGGAAACAAATTTTTAGTCAATCTTTTGTTAACTGATTTATTATTCCCAGGTTTCATATATAAAAAACCTAAGGCATCAATCTATAACATGCTATAAAAATCTAAACCTTCTCTTAGTATTAAAACAAGTTTCAACAAACCTAATGATGTACCACTCTCATTAGTGTGACTTTTCATTTCATTTCTCTCATCAAGAATTATGATGAATCGCATTATTTATCAATTCCATTATCATGGATGAAAAAAATTAAATTAATCATTTACATTTGATCAATTTCAATTACCATCAAATTACAAGAAACACTAGATTCATTTGACATGACTCTTATTTAATTCTTCATCCAACCAATTAATAATTATTGGCTTCACATTGTGTACCATTTTACATTAACATCAATATGATAATTCATAGCATCAAAAGACATGAAAACCAGAATAACCACAATATCACAAAATTTTTCAAATAAATAGGGAAACTGTTATCAAAATACCAAACATCAACCTTTTATCACTATAAATTTTTTTATTAATCTCATTAAATACTTATTAGGTTAATTCCATTTCCATATAAAGGGTGGGACCAAGATGACATTACAATTAAACATAAATAAATTGGATAAGAAATTAATCCCCTAACTCAAAGGTATCAAAATTCTTCTTAAGGCAATGGACCAACATCATAGATTCAGAGCACCCCTCTAATAAGAGATTCATCCCACCAAGGATGTGGCTCCACATTTCTATAAATAAAAAAACATGAAAAAATAATAAAATGATATATAAAAAGGTCCATCCCATGGAAAACAGTAACTGGAGGATATAAATAAAATAACCATGATAGAAAAAGGTATAACATACCTTTGATCACCATGGATCAATAATGGAAAGCTGATAATTGATCCCTATCGAAGGGATTCCAAAAAATCCTAAATAGAGATCCATTAGCTTCCTTGGGTTTGGGGGGACAGTCGCAGGGTTGGAGAAAACCTGAGGTGCTACAAATTATATCTTCTTTATGCATGGTATATATTCATGGTATGAAATAAATTCACATGGTGAAAGTATTGGGTTTTATATCCCTCTAAAAATTCATATCCTCAGACCATTAGGCCCTGATTTAATTCACATTATGAGGTGCCTTGTGAACCAACTCGACATAAGCTATGAACCACCTATTCAAGATGTGAAACCCTTACACATCATGGATTCTCCCTTTTTCAATATTATATCATCTGAACACCTCCATAACTTCTCTATGAATCCTCTATGTACCTTGGGCATCAAAAACACATAAAGGGTTTACAAGATGGATTTGGGAACTTACACAAACTATCATTAATGAAATGAATTTTAAATTGAAATGACACCAACATTTTGTGAAATCATCCTAGTCATGCTTATATTACACCCTACATACACCATTGGGTAAATGTAGCTCTCTTATTTTCTATCAGGTGCTCTAGTTATGAAATCTATCAATTATTATGTTCATGTTTCCCAATGATATATGTAGGGGTTGTCATGTGTGACCATGGGTTTAATGTATGCTTTCAGTATAAGTTCCATTTTTTGTTTTCATTTGAGATGTTTATGTATATAACTTTCCAACCAAGATCTTTCTTTGGGTTGTTTTTTAAAAGTTTCTTCCTTAGGCTCAGTTTATTCATTGACGCAGTTTATGAGTTTTTTATTATTTTTACCATTATGTTTTACTCCATTTGTTTGTTTAATTATCATTGAAACTCTTTATTTTATACATAGGTATATGATGTCTATATTAGACATGTTGGATTCTCTGTACTTTCTAATTCTAGTTATTATCCTTTATGGTGATTGAAATCATTCCCAAGGTAGAATTTTTGAGACCTAGACCCTAGTTTCCAGCACATGGGGATTGGGGATTCCCTTTAGGTCCCAATGGTGAATTGGAATAGGTGATGTGACAGGTAAGCTCGAGTCAGTTTGTTACAAATAGAATCAGATCCAAGGTTATTAAAGAGGTCTTGGGTTCTTGAAGGTCTATCTAATTATTTGGGGTGTGTCTTGGTGGGATGAAAATTAAGATCTTCATCAGGATTCAAGAGGTATATCACAAGTAGGTACATAATTTCCACATTCGATTATTTTACTTGAGTTACCATGGTAATTTAGTATTTGTGGATTTATTTTTTGTTTGGTTTTAATAATCTTTTTTGGTTTTTGATATGATATTATGGTATTTTGATCCCAATTGAGTATATCATTGATTTTTGTGGTATTCTTGATCTTTTGGGGTAAAATAGATAAATAACCATGGATTCCTTGCAAGCTTTCCAGTTTTATAAAATCATGTGGAGGCCATGTAAAGGGATTTTTCACCCATTAGAGAGGCTATTCCATATTTTCCACAGGATTTTCCAACCTCTGTGAAAAAAACATTATTGATTTTAGTTTTCCTTATATTTTTTGTATTTGGATCCCTTGGATTCTTAACTGACACTAATAGTATTTCCATTGGAGGGGAATAAAATATGTGAGTTTTATATTTAATTGATGTTGTTTAGGGATGTTTTATTCATTCTTTATAACCTTTCATTGAACCTGGTGTTGTGAGAAGCTTGTTTTCTATTTGTAAAGACCAATTTTTTAATGGAAAAAGTCATTTTATTGATTGATTTGTTAATAAAACTATTCCTATGATATAAAAAAGAAAATATCATGATCGAAATATTATAGAACCCAACATATCTTGGACCACAATTTAGAGATCCTCATGTAACCACTCTAAAGGGTTATCAGGTTTTCATAAGAGAAGTAGTCTTCATGAAGCCCTAATTTGGGTGCCACTCAAAATCACTCTTGAAACTATTCCCTATGAATCCATACATTTTACTTGTGATAGAGACCATGTCTCATGAAACTCTAGTTTCACAAAAAAATAAAAAAGTTTCACATAATGATTTTCTTATCCCCGACACGGCATTACCAATGCTTCTAGTTTATTAATTACCCTAACTTTTTCTTCTAAATATAGGTACCCTAATGCATATCACTCCTAAGAATATGTTCCCAAATGTTGGGCATCCTTATTATCACTCATCTATGGTAGTTCCAATGACATTAACCACCTAGAAGTGCAAGTGTTGAAATTTAAGCCTTAGATGTGTTGTCACTGAGAGAAATAGATCACATGTCTTGGTTAATATTCCTTATGATGAATCTTCCTATCAACTTAACATGGTCCCGCCAGAGTGTAATCCCCATCCATTTCAAATTTGTGATATGTAACACTACCCAACATCACATCCTAGTCATAAAAAATTAAATTTCATGGTAATATCCTTATCACAATATGCTATAATGAACACAATATTCCCCATGTATGATCATTATGGGTTGATTTCTTCTCCACCATCACCCCAAAGGATGACCCAACAATAACAGGAAGAATCCATTCTAAAGCCCCACTCCATATCCTAAGGGATGATCCTCTAAGAGCATAAAAAATCCATGAACAATCCCCACACAATATCCCCAAGGGATGGTCCGCCTGTAATGATTAGCTTCCAAGCATAATAGCTACATCATCCCTCATTGGTGCTCCTTTCACAACACGTGCATCATTAAAATTACATGTTAAACTACATAGATCAGACATGTCACAACAAATTAAACTATGACATCAAACTATATGGGATTTTATTCCTGTCACATAAACTGGCTACATAGTGAACCTCCCTATCCCCGTGTGAAATAATCCACCTTGGGAGATAAACTCTATCATGCCACTATGAAGTTATCCCCCTTGTTGGGCACACTCCATCATCCAGTGTGAAATTATCCCCCTTTTGGGAACAAACTCCATAATCTTATTGTGAAATAATTCCCCATTAGGCGACACTCCATGACTTATCCCCACAATTCATTAAATCTATGTATTGATTCATATCTACAAAATGGGAAACTTGTGACCAGATCCTAAATCACTACCTAATGAAATAATCATGTTATTCATGATGTGAAAATTAATCAAATGACATACTCACCTAGTGTAAATTACCTCATTATTGACTTGGAATTCCTCAGGTTCCATTCCTAAGATATATCACACATGTGATTCCCTTTAATTTTGGAAGACAATATAGGTTCCCAATCTACCCAGATTCATAACATTCCCAACAATCCAATGGATAATGCATCCATGATAGATGGTTTATCCCTATTAAGAGAGAAGAATTATAAATAAATGATGTCCATCCTGAGATGGTACTAAGAATGAGTTTCATGAACAAGACATAAATTTATGAGGGAGACCCTTACTAAGAAAAAAGATCCAAGGAGAAATCAATTGATGGAGTTACAAACATCCCATAATTCGGTTTTGATCAAGGAGTGGAAATATCCAATGAAAGTGATGGAAGCCACATATATTTGTATAGAAGGAATGTGGGTAAATAGAAAGAAGTGCATCATTTACTAGAGGAAGGATGATGTTGGACCTAGTGAAATCATTAAAAATTAAGTGGTAAACCCCACATGAATATATTCTCCTCAATTAAAGGGACTAGAATCATTTTTTGGAATTGATGGATTTTCATATCACCATATCTAAATATCTGGTGCCAGGTACCACCAAGAAAATGGCTTCCCCAACACGAAACTCACCTAATACTTGTGGCAGATAACATTTGGAATCCTTAGTCTGTCACGTCATCAATATGGAATCCTTTTCTATATCAAGAAGAATGTATGAAATTTTGGAATTGGGAATCTATTTCACTGTAAAAGTACTAATGTATAGATCCATATTCTTGGTTCAACTCAAGCTATAGAAAGTTGTTTACCTGGTGGAAATAGGCACCAAGGCTAGGGAAACGTTAATGTGTCAATATTTCATAAATATACTATCTAAAAACCCACAACCTATCTAACCGTCTGAGCTCATTCAATAGAGTGTTATCAATACCCTAATGCATTGATATAAAAGGTAATGGGTCATTCCCACTAGGGATATGGACCATCAATACCTCAAGGGATCAATGCCTCACTGACACCGCCACTCCCAATCGCTACTCCAAGGGAATCCTCCCCACCCTTGGTATAAAAAATTCTTCAGGATCCTCTCCCTATAGTTCTCTAATAGCCCACTCTACTGCATTGATGATGTGGTAAAATTGTGATTAATGCCTGCAGAAATAACAATATAGGACATACTCGTGAGGGATCCCACTAGGCCACATCACCACGACCACCAACCACTTCTATAGGATGATGAATGGGTTGACTTCATAAAAAATCCCCTAGACCCAATCTAGAACACCTAGAACGGACGTCGAGGGAAGACCGAGGACATTTCCCAATAAAGGGAATCTTATAAAGTTAATGTGGCCCCTACCACCACCGGAATATCCCACAAAATCCCTGTAATAGGTGAACTGGGATCCCTATTTTCCTATTTGGGACCAAGAACCCAACCACATATTACGTAGGATAGGTTGAATCTTTTAGTTTTTGAAAATACTAATATCCATTATAGGCCATATTGTGATAATGATTGTCTATACGGAGGTGCTCCACACACCATGATCAATCAGCACAGAGTCCCTCCCCATGATACCATAAACCAATATAGATTTCCTCCCTAAACCACCATCAATCATCATGAAGTTCCTCCCCATTTTTTTACCAATCAATGTAGGTTTCCACCCTACACCTCCATCAATCAACAAGGAGGTCCTCCTCATTCTTCTATTATACAACACAGAATCCCCCCCCCCACAAACACTGACCATTATGGAGGTCCTCCTCATAATGAAAAACTATCATGATGTAGAATGGAAAACACCCACCATGGGGGTTCTGCCTCCAACATAGGCAAAAACCCATATGTGGAAATCCATGAGACTCTCAATAATATTCACTTGGACAAGCCCCGCACCATCATAGATGGAACTCTAGGAAGTGTCATGTCATCATCAACCACTCAAATTCTGAATTGAAGGATGGATCAATGATTGAGCCTTCAACCCACCTACCAGTGTGTGGGTAAATAGACCAAAATTTTATTCTCAAGGTCATGGAAGTTGAGGTCCATAAGATCCCTAAATCCCTCTATAGGTATATTCAGTGGAGTACATGTTGGCCTCCATCAAAGGACTCATATTGAAATTTTCTCCATCAGCACTGGTTTCACTCCTCTTTCCTCTACATAAGATGTTGGAGATATGTATGGGTCATTTTGACACCCTTTCATGACGGTGGTCACCCTACAGATCCTTAAATGGTAGTTTTCACCCTCACACAAGAGGAAATGGTAAGCACTTCATCCTACATGGACAGAGTCTAGAAGCTCGATCCACCTTCAAGAAATATCAGGACATGTAGTGGATATCTGAACCATTTGTTTCTACCTATTATAATAGAGCTTCCATAAAATAGGTATACATCGATGTTTCCACCCTTACCTCAGCCCACACCAATTTGGATTAGGCTACTCAAGAGTCAAACCCTTCCTATGAGCAAGACTTCCTCTATGAGGTTCTAGCCACTGACAAACTATGAGTTGTGTTCTGGCCACCTGCAACACTAGACTTTGTAATACAATAGACCCTTACTAAAGATCAGGTAGTTTGTTTTAATCAGATTATCTGGGATATGTTTCACTGCCTTTTTCATTGGTAGTTGACTAACCAAGGAAGCCTCAAGCATTTCAAAACCACAACACAAAATGCAGAAATGTTGATATCACAGTTATCCTAGTAGACAAGTATCCTAATTAATATAGATACCTCTATACTCACTAGAAATTTGTGTTAAGATCCTAACTATTCTCTACCAGGTCATAGTACTGGTGTCTTCATATGTACAGATAAGAGGCCAAAGGTAGTATACTACCCTCAATTTCATCGATATCCTATGAAAGTAAAATGACTGACAATATGTACCATCTTCTAACAGTTAGGGTTCCTCTCTAACTACCACCATAGTAAATATTGACATCATCGACCTTCCATAGGGACAATGGGATAGGTCCACCAACATAGGTCATGATGAAGAAAACTAACCTCAAGAAGTGATGCCATAACAAGAAGACCTCATGTAAAGTCTCATCATTCATTAAAACAGACATTAACTAGTCATCATATTTCCCCCCAATGAGACCTTCCTATATATTCATCAGTATATTGACAAAGTCATGGAATATATCAAACCTTATTACCCATTAGAGGTTGTGTCGAAAGTAGAGTTGGAGCCCACGTTAGCATACTTGCTCCACAAGCTCAAGAAATACAAATGAATCACCCCTAGTCGCATGGATGAGTTACACCCAGACCTTGAAATGTCTTAAGGGACCCTACCTCTCCTCCAGTGTGGAACCCAATACCCCTTGGTCAAATTTCCCAACTTGAACATGGTGGCCCCACACACCTAGTCAGAGAAGATGTTGGGGGATATGGAAAGAGACCAATATATGATTCAACCACCCCACATGAGTAGTGTGATTACTGTGATTATATTACACACGATCATGGTTGTGCTTCTCCTAGATAATATGATCTCATCAACACATTATTGACTATAGAGGATCACCATGATGATGTGATAGCCACTCTCATTACTCACCTTGAGGCTCTGGTAACATGATATGTTGTTATTCCACCCAAAGTAAAGTTATACATAGCATGGGTGGACCATTTTCAAGTGCCTCCAATGTTTGGAAAACCTAGATTTACCTTGTTTAATTGAATGGGGGACTCCCTACAACACTATTCATTCTTCTCTCAATGTGTGGTCTAATGTTGAGAACTCTAGAACAACAGGGAACTGAGATCCAGAACATTACACAAACTTTTGAAGGGCCTCTTCTCATATACTATAGTTATCTACCAATAGGGCATGTTGGTGGTTGGGAGTATTTCCCTTAATAGTTATTCTATACATTCAACTCCACCGCATTAAAGAAGAGCATTTTCAGACAATTAAAATGTAATATGTGGACCAATGAGTGATTCAACAACATTTTTTCCCAATAGGACTGAATCACATACTCCATCAATATTTCATTTTCCTAGAAACATCTACTTACGATGTGCATGGAGAATGTTAGGAATGATTTGGTCTCTACCATCATCTCCCAAAACAACACGGGTGGATTTCAAGAATTCTCTAAAAAGTCTGAGTATCTACAAGAATATTTTTAGCATACTAGAAAACAGTAATACCCATTTCCGGTTCTAACTCTTATACGAAAGTATGTAAAAAGGGAGATTTTCTGTAATACGTTTTGAGGTTACTGAGCTAGTATAAATACTGGGCCCTTTTTCGGAGTAGCCTTGCAAAATGTGGACCCATAAAACACAACTTATCCATGCACAACCCCATTAAAATTAGCCTCTCTGTGAACATCCAAATCAATGAGAGAATGTGGTTCCATACCCATGTCAAGTCCAGGCTCTCAGAGTGAATTTTCCATTCAAAAGATACATGATGTACTCCTTTAGAAATTCATAGTGATCGAGATACATTATATATACCCATGAAAAGGGAATCCAAACTTTGTTAGAGATAAAGAGACCCTAGGAGGTTATACTCACTGGACACAATGTCCATTTCCCATGTCACAGGTCCTCAGAAACACCATAAAATAATTCTTTGTATTCAAATATTTGTTCTCTGTCCATGTAGGTCGTGGCATAGTCATGTTGGGTTATGTTTTAGTGTAGGTGACACATGTCTCTACTGATCTCATTGGTGTTAGTGAGTAATATAGTGAGTGGAGTCTTACCCCCATCTATGGGATGTAGAAGTATGATGATTGGTTGGCCTATAAAGTAGTTGATCGTGTTCATGGTATTATCGATTCCCACATTAGAAAGCTAGAACATGATATGGTTTTTCCCCTCCTCTGACTGATGCCTCTATATAGGAATTATAGATTTGCATATCTTAGAATAATAGGTGCTCACATTTCAAGGAAAATCAAAGCCCCCTGCCAATGTTGGACATGTCTTGAACTATTGACGACTTCATGCTTCCTGAGTTTGTAGATGTTACTAGTGTCCACCCATCCATGGGTTACTCCACCTACAATGATTATGAGTACACCTATATGACTATCATTGATCTAGTGGACCACTTCACAATTCCCAATAGTGATTAATACCATTAGAACACCTCAAATCCCTCCATATAACGTCAACGATGAAGAGGTAGAGCACATGAATGTTGTCATTTTTCTTAGGGTAATGCATAAAACAAGGAAAATTATGATACTAAAACTAGGTATGAAGCCCGGTGTAGATCTCAAAAAGAACATGCCTTCTACTCTGTATCATTAGGTACTCTTCCACAGCTGAATATATTAGTTTACCGTGCAACTCAGCCATGAGAGTGTTGTGATCAGCCACATCTAGCCAAGGCCCAACATCATCTTACCAACAGTCAACATGTAGTTGCTCATAGAAGGCTAGATAGCCAGTATAAAAATTTTTCTAGTCATATCCATACCCTAGTGGTTTATCTAATAGCATCCATTACACCCCTACCCAATAGATAACCTATTCACATAAGAATATTACACTTTCACAAAATTATGATTTGCTAAAGAATGCCGTTAGCATACTATGTGACGTTTGATCTTTGGGGATCTCATATTATAAAAATAATTATGTGGGACCCTTAATAAAGATTTAAAAATTACCATCCACTTTAAACCTAAGGTAGCTACCACTATGTCCTACTATGGATATTATTCCAAGAGAGATGAATGCCATGGAATAAACTCGTTTTCTTAATAGGATGAGAGAGTCACTATTTTAGGACTCATATGACCATTTTACATCACAGTTCAGTTCAACCGCAAGGAAATCCCCTAAAACCTAGTGGATATTGGCTCTGAGATCAACGAAATTCAAAACCAAATTTTACACAACCTCAAAATTACAAAATCAGAACTGACTCCCACCAATCAGATGTTTTAGGGGTATCATAAGAGTGACTAGAGACTACATGGAAAATTATGAAAAATAATTTGTTTGGTAGTATAGTATCAGGAAAAAAAATATATTAGTTTAGTAGGATACTTCATAAAATGTATTACTAGGAAGGTGGAAGCCTCATTTGAATGTGGCAGTCTTCTCTCTATGTCACCAGTTCCTCAAATACTGCATTTACAGTTCAGTAGCTTTACTCCAAGGAAATACATATCCATTTGACTCTGGTGAGTCCCACTATCTAGATTATAGTTACTAAAGAGGAGAGGAAAAGTAGGTTCAGACTGATGGAATTGAGCACATCAATTCTCCCAATTATCTAACAACCATTACATCTAGTCCATAGGTAGATTTTAATGACTAATTCATTCCCCGCAATTCATCATTTAGAACCCACAATGCCAAAGCTGGGGAGTGGGGGTTGTTTCGTTGCCTCAAAAAATGAGTGCTCAAATATTAACCTAAATCCTACACAGAATAGACTCGGCTGGTACCAGAAGATCCTACCCCTATGATGAACCAAGAAGTTCTCCCCTTAGCCACTGATCCATGTCATTTTTTCATGATCCACAAAGCAAGGATAACTCAATAAATGTTGACTCATTATAATTTATTTGACATCAAGAGTAATCCTTACAGCCCAAAACTAGATTGGATTGGATCCAAAGCTTATATCACCTCAATATCCATTTAATGGGAACTCCTCTGCAAGGATTTTGTATCTTTTAAATTAGGCACTCATGTTCTCCCTCAGTTCACTGACTTGGAAGATAAACCTCCTCCCTATGATTCTCCTATCTCAGATGATGAGGAGGATTTAGAATATTCATCTCCAACATTTAAAGTTGGTGTCTCCTCTAGAATTCATAAGTTAATCCAGGTGAACCTTTGTACCGAGTAAGATCAAATGATGAAATTAAACAATGAAACTATGTCCCCATTAGAGTTGTATTATCATGTTACCTTCTTGAAATATTACTATGATTTATTCTCCAAGAGTTATAAAAAGATTCCAAGACTAAACCCACAAATATTAATTCATCTCCTTGGCATCCCATGGATTCAACTCAGGTTTAAACAACCTACAAAAAAATATTCACCCCACTCATGGTTCTGTGGAAGACAATGAATTTTACAATATTTTCATGTCCTACATCATCAAGGAGGTCCACGACCCTTGGTTTCTATCCCGAATTATCCAAGAAAGGAATAAAAATGGATATATCAGAGTCTGTATCGACTTCCCAGGCCTTAGCCATCATTTTCAAGTGGATGATTTTCCACTTCTAGGAAAAAAAATTATTTATTGATTATACGTATTGCTTTAAATATCTCTATATTAAGGAAGGATTCATTGGGTACACTTATATTTGGTTAACACCTAAGTATGTGTAATTCACTACCATTGGGGAACCCCAAGTGGCATTATGCTATCGAGTGATTTTTTTTCTCTTAAAGGATTACTCATCCAACAACTAGTGATACATTTAGCACATGTTAAAACCAATTCATTGAAAATTGGTGTAATGTTATGTGGATGACATAGGGTTCAAATGCCACTAGTTTTAGGACAATCTCAAGGATCTTGAGAAAATGTTTAACTACCAACACTCCTGACACTTGAATATGAACCCCCTGAATTGTGTATCCAGGCATATCTATAAACAATTTATCATATTCTTCACTAGATATATATTAATCAATATAAACCCATAGAAAATCCATTTTATCAATAAAAATTCTACCCCAAACAACCTTCCGGAGTTGGGGGCCTCCAAGGCTACTTAGCCGACACATGCCTATTAATTGAAAATATAATTGGTAATTATAAGCCCTTCATGAGTCTTGTGAAACAATTAATCATTTAATTGTGGGATGAGGAGTGTTATAACTCTTTTAAGGATATTAATAAATATATCATACAACCTCTTTTTTTGATGCCACCTATCATAGGAAATCCTTCGTTCCTCTTCATGACTACTATAGAATAGTATCTTAATGCACTTTTATATTAAAAAAACAATTTGTTTGGGGAAAATAGACTATACTATCTAAGTATCATGCCCTTTGACTAAAATACCATATACTCCCCATTCGAGAAGAGTTAACTCACACTAGTTTTTTATTGTAGAAGTTTCTAAATTATTTACAGCACCATGATATATAGTTGGTGTCTTGGGTAGAACCACTAAAGTATATCCTCAATCACCCCATACTGAAGGGATGATTGGAATTTTTCGTGTTAATTCTCTATAATTTGGACATCATATTAGTCCCACGTAAGGCCATCAAGGGTTAGTCATTGGTAAAATTTCTGGACTAATATCCATCCCCTGAAGAACTACACCATTATTTTTATTTCCAAGATAAAGATATTCTATTAGTGGAATAAGTTGTAACATGTTGGAAGATGCATTTGGATAGTGCCTCTCAGTGATCAGATGGTAGAATGTTCAAGAACCCCAATATTAATAGGGTAGGCCTATGGATCATTTTCATCACACCAGTATGGGTTGTTTTTCCATAATTGTTCGTGTTTTCATAAGGACACACGACAGTGAGGTAGAGTATTGGGCCCTTATTAGGGGTATCAATATGCCTCTCGAGATTGATGTCCACTACTTACATTTTAAGGAACACTCTAAGTTATTCTTCAAGAAGATAAATGGTAACTACATTATCTATTTACAAGAGCATATTCCCCTAGTAGAATGTACATGTTAGTTGATATACTAGATTACTTCCCCATAAAAGGTGAATCATGTTCCTCAATTGTATAATGCTCGAGCCGATTCTCTAGATAGACTTATGTATCTCATAGAAAAACTGATCAGGATGATGTGATCAATCATATGGCACATCAGAGGGTAATCTCCCCCACCACTTTCGATGACGGAAACCAATAGGTATATCAGTTGGCCCCCAATAACTATATTCCAAGAACGTCAAGTCCCCTCGTTGTAGGGGAAGCACTCTATTAGACAATTACCTTCATCAAGTATCTCGAACATGGAATTTTACCACTATTCCAAGTTGATCTTGTGTGAATCATTCGGTGCGTAGTCCACTTTACCCACCACAGTGGTCCTAAATTGAAAAAACCCCTCTATGGACATGGTCATCAGGTATTTGTCCTCCGTTGAATGTGAAGAGACGGGATACCTATGGTTATGAAAGAGATCCATGCTAGACATTACAGCTCCCGTCGAGCTATATTTATTCCCTCGCACTAAATTTGGAGGTTGGGATATATATGAAACACCATGGTTAAAAATTGTGTTGTGTTTTCTAACAGGTGTCACACATGTAAAATCCATGCCAAATTTGTGCATCGATCACTAGAGATCCTCCACACCACCAAATAATCTAGGGAATTTTCAATATGGGAACATGATGTTCTTGGGACATACCCACCAACCACAACTCGATAGTTCATACTCATTTTGACCATAACAGAGTTCTGTTCCTAGTGGAAAGAAGTTGTTCCACTCAAGGAAGTCAAAACCTAATCTTTTAATGATTTCTTAATCTCCAATATCATCCATAGATTTGGAGTTCCTCATGTTTTTCTCACAAAAAATAGAACCAACTTCTTGGCTACTCAATTGATTAAATTTTCTACAAAGTACAACATTTGATTCAACCATTCCTCATGCTACCATGAATAAGGAAATAGGAAGATCGAGGCATTCAACAACACCCTCTCTAACATATTTCATAAAAAGTTAGGCTGGAAACAAATTAACTGGAAAAGCCTCACAACTACCTCTGGTCCTATCAGACAATAACATGAAATTCCAACAATGTCACCCCATACTCCCTATTGTATGGATCATACATAGTTTTTCCCATTCAGGTTCAGTTTTCTTCACTCTAAATAGATTTTTATGAAAATAAAATGTTATACATAAGGTCATAACACTATCTAACTAAGTTTAAACCCCTCAAGGAAAATATGATTTAGGCCTTTAATACCATAATGGGGCACCGAGATATGATAGTGAGTGTTCAACAAGAATTTTTTCCTCTTCTATTTCCTCTAGGGTGACACAGTACTATATCTCAAAACATCAATGACACCTAGAAAAAAATCATTCATGTAATAGAAAAAAATGGAAAGGATCTAAAATTATCCATAGGGTTTTTTCAAATATATCATACTAATTGATCACTATATACGGAGAGTATATCACAGCTCCCAAAAATTTCCAGTTTCTTAAGAAATACATTACATGAAGTGCCATAAGGTAAATGGTCTTGGAATATTGACCTTAAACTATATGCAACTGGTCAAAGATATTTTACTTTAAACTGTAGAAACCATTGTCTCAACCCTTTATCCTTAAACTATGATTCATGGTCCAACTATTATGACCTTTAATTATTTGTATACCATATGGTCTAATATCTATAACCCTAAACCGAAAAACAACTATAGTTCGAGTTATATGGATTTAAACTGAAACTCCCAATGTTCTCATCACACAATGTTAAACCCTTGGATTACCATGTGAAATGATAATAGAATTATTCATATGAAATTTGTGGTATGACCCAAAAGGTGGAAATCCTAATATGAATTTGTTAAATTATATCCTTACCTAATGTTATAATCATGGGATTCCCCTCACAAACCATGGGATTCCTCAATTACTTCATTAGAGAGGGTTTCCCCAACATCCAGCATCGGTCTCCAACCATTCCACATTCCAAAACAATGTATGAATTCATTATCATTCCCATTGGATATGTAGTGATTCCTTGAACTAATATCTTCAGAACCATCTGCAAATTCATAGAACCTTTGTCTCCTTGTCCCCAGATTTCCTTGTCCAAACCTTATGTCCTTAAACTGTGTACAACTTTCTTTGAGATCACATGATGTGGTGCAGAACCTCATTGAAACTTTCACATCAGTATTAAACTATTTTACACCAATAAGACATCATAAAAGTACCTAACTATTTTCCAAGCACTATGACCATAAAATATTATTTGTGGTCCAAGAATTACAACATTAAACTATGCGCATAAGACCCACGTTTTCATGGTTTGATTCAACACTAATTCTTAAGTAATCTTACACATCCACCTATTTCTAAAACTATGTATGGGTTAATTCCAATTATGATGGTATATGTAGTGATTCCTAGACATATTTTCACTGGGACTATCCACAAATTCACCACAAAACCACTGATTTCCATGGTGCTCTCACCCAAAAATTCCCTTATGGGACTCCTCCTTTGGTATAATCCCCATTCATGTTCCTTGAACCATTAGTGGTTCGTGATGCCCTAATAACTATACATGGGGTATAAAAATACATGAATACCATTTTCAAGCCGCACTAAATTTTTCATCACATGATATTGACCAATATGCTTACCCCATATAAATTTGGGATTCCTTGTATAATGAATGTGATATGATACATTGTCCTCAATCAAGAGAACATCCCACTATCTGTGTCAGTATCATACCAATAAACATCCATAACTACGTATGGATTGATTATTTCTCTAGAAGGATTTGTAAGGATTATAAAATCTCATATCTCATGTCTATTCCCCCTCATCGACTTATTATGGGGCTTTCCTCCCCCATCATCATGATATAAACTTAGGCATGGTTTTTTGTGATCTTTGTAGAAAAGGGACTCTATAAACCTTACTTCACATCAAGTTATCATCCTTTAATGCCACACAATCCTTTTTAGGTCACCCATTCCACCCTTAAGTCCAAGTTATAAGACCTTACACTATTAGTTTCCCATGTGGTATGATATTTATTTTCATAATATAGCAGAATCCAAAGTTAGAGTTGTATGACTTTAAACTACAAATCCCAACATCCATAGTTCTTGATAATAAATTATGGACATACCTTGTACAAAAATAGGATTCCACATATGATAAGTATTAAATAAAAAAACTTACCCCATATAATGCAAAGATTCCTCAAAAAGTGATATGGTTTGATATCCTCTCCATATAGGACACCAACCCTCCTGTGTCAGTATCTTACCCTTCCATATTCTCGAACAACATGTGACTTGATTCCCAATCTCATGGGATTCTTTGTGACTCCCAGTTATCCCATCCTTGGCTCATACCAACCATCAAATCATTTCAGGGTCATTCACCTCCAGGTCGGTCTTGATTCTCAACTAGTAACACATTCATACATCACTTTTGAGAACATGGTAAAATAGGTCCTAGGGAACTCAGAACTCCCTTTGAAACACTCCCCACTTCCACTTTCTTGCTTCACATTTTCTTCAATTTGGATAATCATCATCCCCCCAACATAAATGGTCTCCCTAACAGTAAGGGTTCTACGACACAATGGCTCACCTACCATCCTAGACCCACAACTCAAATTATATTTGATAAAAAATGGAGTCTGCCCTATTTCAAACTCATTAAAAGGACTATTCCGCATTTTGTTCACCATAACCTAAACTGAATTGGATACGGAACATGTATTTCAAATATATTAAATATTTATTCCCTGCTAATCAGTCAATCCCCTTTTACTATCAGAATCCTTAAATTCATGATCTCTATAGTGTGATAAGTCGATCAGTTTTTCCCATTATTGTGTTCACCCAAATAATAACAAGAACATCATATATCCCCTTGTTTCTCTCAATGATCTTGGATAATGTGAGGTTAAATGTTGGGAGGTATTTTTCCTCAACAAAATATGGAATACATCGGTAACCCTATGGTTCCAAATATAAATCCTTAAAAAAGGATCCAAAGTTTGAGCAACATACTTTAATATGTGTGAAGGACATCTTGTTGATTTTTCATGTGGTGTCACGCCTCCTTGGCCCCCAATTCATGTCATGTCACCTCCCTTCCATGCCATGCACACTCTATTTAGAAGAAAACACCTATGTCCCCAGAACTAGGACCTTAATTTATTTTCAATTGGTATATACTCTATGACCTTAAACTAGGGGTCTGAGTTTTTGTATCGTGACATTAAACTATGTACTAGTAATCCTAGGAATGTGTTTTCCATATTTAGGACTTCTTTGCCATCAATTCATATTGGGATTCAATCCACAATGCTTTACATGTCCTTTTTGGATGATCACCCATCGATCCAAGCATCATGACCTTATGTTATGTGATATTTTTCTTAGATATGTTTTGTGTGACATCGGTTGGCCTCCAAGGAACCTCCTCATTCACACTAAGTTACCCTTACACTATTCTATACACATCTTTTATTATACAAAAAAGCCTATAGTGTAAGTAGCATGACCCTAAACTATGTAAATATCTCCCAAGATTCATTTACATAATGAAAGGCCTCCTACCACACCATTTCAGTAGGTTTTTAATTCTCCAATATAATATGAACCCTTCTAGAAGCGACCCATATCAGGTACAATCATTATTCCCTTCAACATTTTGTAGAAGCGTGGTCTAAGATCTATGACATTAAACTAAAATACATGGTCAATGAATTATAACACTAAACTATTTTCAAATTCTTGTTCTGACTCATGCAATCATAAGCTACCAAAGATAAAAGGTAAAACATTGGTTTGGTTCAAACCCCGTTGAAGAAGCCTTATCAAGAGTCGAACATCCCCCATCAAGTCACTCCCATGTATTGGGAAAAAATAAAGGGACAAATTAAAGAGGTAAAAAGACATTAGGGACCCTCTATAGACCTTGGAAAAAAATTTGGTTGATCTATTTGAACCCACTGGTACTGGAAAATGTTACAGTTAAATCATTGGATCATGTTTCCTCATGAACCCCTCTAGGGTGTTACCCGTTGGTGTTACCTTCTTACACCACTTCCACCTTCACTAGGTGGGTGTTGTATATGTCTGTTCACATATCCTAGTTACAAGACACTAAACTATGACACAAACATCCCAATCACATGATGTAAAACTATGAAATACAACATCCTCACTATATGACATTAAATATTGTTTCCATCATCTTTACCACATGACATTAAAGTTCCTATCTATTTTCCTCACCATATGATACTAATTTTTTTTCACCATCCCCATTGCATGATGTTAAACCAAGAAGTATTTTTAGGCCCTTTCCTGAGAATATTATTTCTTTATTTGGTGTTAGTAACCTACCACAACATTCTTATTTCTTGACCATTTTTCATCACCTGATATGACACTCCCCATGGAATATTGGTATGGCCTTTGTTTAGATTGGTATGCCTACCCAATGTGATCAAATCCACTATAGCGTAATTATTATAGTATTGAACTTCATTTAAACATTCCACTAATTTTACCCCTCACTTCATATATCACTTGTAATAGATCCACATCATCCATAATATCTTAATAGACACCCTTTATGGAATGGTCTCATTCCACTTTCAATCATCTACCATCCTAGGAACATGCCCTGAAATAATTTTGATTACATTTTTATATAGGTTCTATGTTTTGAACATGGTCAAAGTTAGACCTTGATTTGACCATCCCGATCACAAGAAAATTGATAAACTGTTCTATATTTAGAACATGGTCTATAGTTATTCCCCATTTTCAAACCACTCCCATTGTGTTTCAAATCTAGGGTGTCTCAATTCATGCTCTTCATCACCCATTTTCTTTGGTATAATTCAATTCCCCTAACATTACCTCGTTCATTAACTAGTTCACATTGATAAAGAAATTAAATTTTTCAATGACTCTTATGCTCCTGCCAAAACATTCTTATTCGGGAAACTATTTCTGTTTAATAAACAAACTCAGACTTGGAGTGCTTGACCATTGCCTAACAATCTCATAAATATGAGTTATCACATGATCATAACTTGCTTCACACTCTAAAGATGACTCATCTGGTATTAAGGATTGATTGTTGGTTGTCTCGTTAATGTTATTGTAGTGTAAAAGGAAGGTGTGTAATAAAGAATCATTTCCATGAATATGAGGAGTTTAAAACATATTAACTTTAGAAGTTTGTGAGCGTCATCCACACATAAGAGACACTTTTTCCCCTGGAAAAAATTAATCTTATGGATTTGTCTCATAAATTGAGTGCTCCATCACATCCATCATCTGGAATATGGCCTCTAAGACCTATTACGGATTAATAATATCTAATTTCTCCTCTTACTCATGGGGAGGAGCTCGTTAGTACTGCTTCTCACCCAACCCAAGTCATCCTAGCACTTTGTTATCCTAGATAACACCTCCTCTGCTCAAGATTCAACCACTACCGACCAAGTTCACAACTGGAAGATGATCTATTATTAAGAATTGATGATGGATTCAATCTCATTCACTTGTTCTTATAATAGATGAAGGTCATAGTCAGCCATATGAAGCTTCATGGTTCCATTGTGGTTTTCTAACTTCTAGTAGACATCAAATTATTCACATTCTACATTCACCTACTCATCTAGGTATTCAAATACTTGGGCATAGAGAGAATGACCATCCACCCATCTGGTGCCTAAGTTTCATATCCAGTGATAGAGGGAACCTATACAAATCATGAGATATGGCTCCTGAGTGGGAGTAATGAAGATCCCCATGATCCTATATGACCTAATCCAGATGATGTGATTCTCATCGATCATATTTGACCCATAACATTCTAATTACTCTGTGGGTTCAGGCACGTATTCCTATAGAGATATGAGGATATCATCATTTGGGTACTCCTCTAGGATCATATCAGATAGTTTAGGATCTAGATTGAGTAGAGGGAAATATTTTTTTAATCATTATAGGAAATGACATTACCATTATCGTCAAGATCCAACTACCTTAGTATATCTCATACATCTTCAATGGTCTACACATTTTGGATTAATACCTGATCATATTGGATAACCAACTCCCCAAGAGTTGAAACATCCATTAGGGGCGGCACCCCAAGTCCCTTGACCATAGGTGATTGTTATAAATGTACCATCTCTAGATATTTGCGAAATGAAAAGAATGCAATTATTTTTACCAATGATGAAGTATTGGGTAAATGTGGCTCATGTAAAGGAAAAGGACTTATGGAGGGTGAGTGTTTGTGTTAAATCCATTCCTATAGTTTTGAGAGGCAATTCCACCCTAGGAGACCCTTCGAAACTATCTAGAACTTCAACATCTAGCATGGGCCCCCTCAATGTTGCTTTAGCTACATGAAAATAAACAAACACATTGATGTGATAGACATAGATAGCAATATGAAAGTTTGAAATATGTCACACTGGTTGAGATTAAATTTTAACTTGCAACCTAGGAATCTTGATGATAAGTCACCCCAGATGATCTACCTCTTTAATGGTATACATCACTATTGGGATGCCAGGGTGCAATCCCCTACGGATGACTGTGAGGACAAGGGGCTTCAAGACCACAATTATGACCTCCTCATCTTTCCATCTAGTAATAGTGACCCCAATATCCAACTATGTGGTGTTCCCATCTATAAATATTGGAGCACCCTCATACACTCTAGTAGGAACCCCTTGGTCTCCCTAATATGTCTCCTGTATAAGGAAACATTATTTTGAACCTATGAAAAAAGGGGATGATCGGAAGAGATAGATCGGTCAATAAGTTGATCTAGTATTCCCTATCTAAAAATGAACCTGATAAAATCATAATCTTAAAGGGAGACCTACCTTCTTTCCTAGGGAGTTTCTTGGTAAGTAGTTGATCTTTGTGACCCCTCATCAGTAGTGCCTTGTGGGTCAGAATCATGGTCTAACATAGATTGGGTCGATTAGTTTGAAGATTTTTACCCATTAGGATCATAATTGCCATCAAACATAATTCACACCCGGCAATAGGAAAAATTATATTCCCAACATTGGTGTGTAAAGGTATCCATAATCTATAGATATGCAAATATTTTATGAATGTTTACCCTGTTATTGATTCTGGCTTTCCTAAACTCTAGTATCTTAATTAATTATAGATTCATCATCCACCATAGCTTCTTTCCCATTAAGTCCATTTGAAACATACCCCAAACCACCCAAAGAATAATTAATGAAGCATTAGTGGTTGGATCACATACCATAGCATGTTTCCAGGGTCCTCCCTGTCTCTTCTCATACTATCCTGAGATCCATCTACCTAATCTTATGGTTACTTCTAATGGATTCCCTCCCCTTCAATAGGTGGGAAAAAAATAGAACCTTGATCTGCCCCCACTACTGCCTCGGTTGGAGTCTGCAGTGCTTGATGAGCCCCTCTAAGACGAGTGCTCTTACCAACCAACACCTAATCTGCCATGCATGACAAAATGGTTACCCTCACATGTTGATATACAATCATTACTATATATGATGTTATCCAATTTTCAGCAGAACATTATGAGGGACCATCATTGATTTTGGTGGGTGACAACATAATTACATCCCATGTGCCATCTCCTAGAAACAAACACCACACCTAATGAAGGAAATAAGAATGCCTTTTCTCATGGATCCTCATGAAAAATCCCTTTTGTTAGTTGTGTGATGAATCTAGATTGTTGAGAGAACCCAGACAGATTATGAGTATCATAATAAGTGTTTTCATCTATCCTGTAGAACCATAATTCACCTCAGAAGGTCGATAGATATTTTTTCTACTCCGCCACTCCCTCCAGGTTATCCATTATCTCACCAAATAGAATTTAAAATATATGGAAGTTAAAGTACACATAATTTCCAATACTGATCATTACCCAAACTTTGTTAAGTGTCACTATACAAACTCTGGCATTATTGATAAATGAGGACCATATGATAGTATTTGGAAGAGTGATGGTTTTGGGAATTAATATCCTACCATGTGCACTTCATTCAACCCATGAATAAACTATAATGGATCGATGATCCACCTCGACTTGCTCTCTCCCACCATGTGTCCCATTTAGATATAAATTTGGTCCCATAATATAACTCCTAGCTTTACTCAGTTTCTATATTCCGTGATAGTCACCAGCAAAAGCGTCCTTGAGTGCAATCCATGCACACATCCCTCACAGGATGTTTCCATCTACTGTGGAAAGTGTTCATAAATAAAATTTAGTGGGCCTCTACTGGTCAGCCCTCCTCCATGTTGCAGCCCCACTACTAATAGATCCCCTCCTCCAAGATCATTCATTATGATCCATTATTCTTCTTATACTATGCCACTGGACTCTATTTGGGACTCCTCAGCATCTTTATGTATGGAGTCTTTAGGAACACCCCCAATCAAGTTTTGTATGTGATATCCCTGTAGAAGGGGTGATGATGCTTCTTTAATTACTTTAATGAACCCAAAAGGATCTGTTCTATAAGAGGGGGGTCTTCTTTCTATCACTATGGTATTTGGTGTGTAGAGTAATTCATCATACATGAATCCTATAAGTGGGATAGTTGTATGCAGTACAGGTCCCACATGTTAATTCCCACCTCCCCATGATGGATGTGGAAGGCTTGGATTCTTGCATACCAGTAGATGTGGTTCTTTTCTAGTATCTTCTACTAACAATTCATGTGGAACTAGGACATCCACACCACTTCATATAGTCCTATGTGGTGTATATCAACCCCATACTCCTAGAAAGTGAAGCATATCCAGTAAATGTACCTCCATTCATCATTGATGTTTCCCCCATCTTAATGTTCCCAGTCTTTATAACAACCCATGATATTTTTATGGATTCTAGTATTGATGATTCTTACTAAATAATGTAGGAACTCTTCATTTACTAGAAGCTCTCAATTTATCACTCTTATTTTTTCACAAATCATCTAGGAGGTGATGTATTGAAAACTATATATACAAAATACATTTTAGAGGATTTTGTTGTATTTATTTGTGTATTGATATCGATAACATTTCTAGTATTTAGATGTTTTCACTTTTTTTGTGATTTATGGTAGGAAACAATAAATTAATGAAAAAAGAATGAAAAGTGGTTTATTTTAGAGCTAAATGTCACTTCACGCTCTGATAGAAGCGAAGTAATGCGGTATGATTTTTGAGCTTGAAATAGAGCATGAAAACTAGAAGAAGGAAATTAAACATTGTGTAATCTACTTACATGTCGTGTAATCTCATTAAAAAATGTGAGATTTCAAAGGGAAAGCTCACCACCAGTGAATTTCATAAAGAAGTAACATGTAGTGATAAGAAGTTGCATGATGTGTAATGGAATTACACTTGGTAAACATTCATGAATGTAGATCCTGAAAATCTATTGCTGATATGAATTACACATCATGAAACTTCATTTCATGTCACATATTTTTTGGGTAACAGAAAAAAAATCAAGATACGCATGATCTATCATGTGGTCATGGTTTGTAACAAAACCCCTATAAAATCACCCAAGAACCACACATTAGAGGGTGGATATGGATGGAGGATCAATTATGGACACCTTATGAGATGTTCCCAGTTGTTTTGAATCCCTACTTCACTGCCTTTCTATAGGATTTTATTCATTCTTTCTCTGCACTGTCTCATTGCCATCATTATGGGGTGATTTAATCATGTCATCACATGTGTGATGAATGATAATTGATTGTACAATGTATTCCATATTTTATTTCAATTTATTTTTGGATATCACATCTATTTTGAAATTCAATATCTTTCAGGATTTCCTTTTTCATTACTATTGTGAGTGGGATTAAGGATTAGGTTTAATTTCATTAACTCTTCGTGCATGACTATTTCCTAAGTAGATTTAATTCCATTTACTAATGTGAGGTCTACGGTTTATATTTCCTACATGATCATTGGGTTTATCGCTACCCTATGTTTAAATTATGTTTTTGGTTACCCATCCTTTGAAATCCAAAGTACCGAGCCATGAGAAAAGAAGAGTTTGGGATAGAGTGCATTCATCATTCCCACTATACTCATTATGAACCGATTCTAAAAACTAAATAATTTCTCATTGAGGATTTTTTCCTAACCCAGGGCTCATGTCATGGATTCCCCAAGCATGACTCTCATAGGCTAAGGGATGGTGACTAGCACCAAAAAGGCATATCCTAAAAATAAAAGGCATTGCCTTTAAACCTGCACACACACACACCCTACCACATCCCAACACACTGAAAGGAGAAAACATGTATACCTCTAAAACAATGATGAGAGAAAGTACAAGAGAAAGTAAGTGGGCCAGAATAAATACCCAACAATGAACTAAAAATAACAAAGTACAAAAGAAAGCTTGATGTCCATCCAAGGAAACCCCCACTTGATCATGAGAGTAATGATGCTACAAGAAGTCGAAGTATTATTTCCTTTCCTCCTGTTCCAACTAGACCCCAGCTAGTACTAGGCCACCAAGTCCACTTTCGTAGCATCCATAAGTCTTGTCCTTCTGAGAACCTCTATCGAAACATCGATCTTCTGCACCAGAAACAACACGTGTAGTTGAAACTTGTGCAAAGGTGAGTATAAAAATACAAAGTAGGAAACCTGATACCCCTAAAGGTATCTTAGTAATCCATTAAGGGAAACACGACAAAGGAGAAAATACTCCAGGGGTAATGTCACAAAAAAAGATCTCAAATACCAAGAATGATGTTAAGAATGTAGTTCACACCCGGTATACATTTAGTGGAGGGATAAAAGAATCATTATTCACATCATCAAACTCATCGGCTGCTGGAGAACTCCTCCTCTATAGAGTATAGTGGGCTTTCCATGTCACACAGAAGCTGCTTCCCACTAACCTTGGACTAATATGGAACTCATCCATGATGATTACCATGGGTATGTCGGGTCACACAGATTTGTTCCCCATCGTGGGTCTGCTTGGTCACATAAAGCCACTTACCACATTGGTCAAAATGAGGTACTCCTCTTATTGAGTATGGTGGGTCATTCAGGTCACACTGATCCACTCCCCATTGTGGCCCTTCTGGGTCACACAACGCCGCTTCCCACTGGGTTGTTGTTGATCGGTCTTCAAGTCTCATCGAACCGTAGGGTTTCGTATGTTTTTTTATTTGGGGAAATGGTCCTAAAGTCATTCATTTCATATTTATGTCCATGAGAGTCACCAAGAAACATTCTAAAAGATCCTCCTTGTGATGAGGGTCCCAATTCCTTAAAAGGCTCATCAATCATTAGGGTGGTTCACAAGATAATTTTGTTTTAGTAAATGGGGGACCGGTTGCGATGAAGCTCGGTCCAACCCGTCCAACCTGGCCTTGGGGTCCCACATACCTTAGTTTAATTAGACAGTCTTGACCTGACCATGTTTGGGTCAGAGTTGGCCTGGTCCAGCCTAGCCAGTGGGCCAGGCCCAATAGGACTCGTTGGACCCGACCCGGTTTGGCTTAGGGTCCAGCCTGTCGGGTTGCCCAATGACCCGGTCTAGTCTGGTGACCCTGTCTAGTCCGGTGACTCAGTCTAGTCTGTCCCGACCCAAACGTCACAGCTCTGGCCCACCAGTGTGGGTCCGACCTGCTAGGCTGTGAGACTGGCCCGACCCGCTAGGTCGGGGGGTGTGGCCTGCCAGCATTAGCCCATTCCGCCAGGGGGGGGGGGGACCTACAGATTGCAGCCCGGCCAACACGAGGCAGCCAAGCCACATCTGACTCCAGGTAGCCCTGTGGACGTGGGGCCTCTCTAGTCGCGGTCGACAGAATGTGGAACACAATAGCCTGAGTGGCCTTGATGATACCCCCCCCCCCACACTGTGCCCGAAGCAACGTCACCTAGCCACTGCACCCATCTAGTTGTATCTTCCTTCCATCGTAGGCCATCATCGATGCCGGTGCATCGGCAGTCCCTTCCACGGGACACTTGAGTTGCTCTGGTGGTTCGTTCTTTGACCGGTCGATGTCGAAGGGTGCCTTGGGTCATTGTTATCCCTACTTAGGCCCTAGAATTGAACTACCACCACTTCGAGAATACAGACACCAAGAACGTATGATCGAAGGTGCTTGGTCCTTCTTTGTGTAGGATCAGGCACTCCACGTTAGAGTTTTATATCATCGGGGTGTTCAAGGATTGGAGTTCAATCATTTCATGCCATGTGTGAATTCTCGATAATAAATCCCCAAGAAAAGTCACCCTCCTTCATAAATTCACAAATCGCAGATCAACTTGTTTGTGGGTTGATCTGCATTCATCATTTCTAGAAAAAGACGAACTGGGAAAAACATTGAAATAAAAAAAATCAGATCCCTTCCTCTTTGACGTTTGATGCCAAAGCGCTCATCCTTGAGAGTTCAGGGTGTCGATGTCGTCACTTCTGGCTACGTTCTTCGAGGGTGTTTCGGAGATGATGAAGACTCACCGGCATTCTTCATCATTCTTCATTAGAGAGGAATTATATTGGAGATTCATCAGAGAGCCACCAACATTTAATTATGTCATCTCCAACATGATAAATAATTAAAGGAAATACGTCACCACATTTCAGTTATCATGCGACGTCGCGTCATTACACTATTTAATTTATGAAACAACACTTATTTTATGCTCTAATTGTTGTATTGTTTTGTTGAGTGATACGAGCCATTAATGAGCTTCATTAATGCAAATCATCACTGCTTCATCATCGCACCACAACATCTCCATCCACCGCTCAACAAATGTGAAACAATATAAAATAACTTTTTAAGTAAATTTATTATTTTTCTACAAGAGTTATAAAATAATGTTTTCCATACATCCTTTTCTGTCAAAGTTTAGTCCATTCTAGGTGAATCCCATCATTCTGAATTCAACGATGTCCTCATATTTTAAATCCGGGCATCGGTTCAAAAGATAGAATAACCAGCTAGTGCGTTTACTGAACATATCTTAAAAAAGTTCAATATTTACTTCCAGGATCTATGGGATATGGAATCACATGCCATCAGTGTAACGACCCGAAATTTTGAATAAATCTTGTTTCCTAATTTTGTGTGTTATTTTATTTTATTTTTATACTCAACAAAAATGTTTCATTTGATAACATGAGTATAATTAAAATGAGACCGTTGGGTTTTGACTGTTATATGACCATTGTTTAATATGACCACTGGAAACTAAACATTTTGATTATTGTATCTAAATACAATTAATCTTGGTTAATTAATAAAGAAAGAAGAATTGATGGCCTCACCCAGTAGTCTTGGACTGCTCGAAGCCCATATAATAGAACTTGGGAAGGAGGTAGCACCACTGGGCATTACTTTGGACCAAACCCAAGCTGAACTTCATCGTGTGAAGCTAGAACGGGATCACCTTCACGAGAAGTTCAAACTGATAGAAATTACTACTTGTGCGATGTTGGCCATTCCTCCCTCAGATTCTCTAACCTTAGCACACCTTACACATAGGTCCTATTCTGGTGTGATAAGGGGCTATGTAAGGAGACTATAACTGCCTTGTGTAATCCTTTGTTTTAAATAAAAATTTTGATTTCTTCTTATGATGAAGTTTATGAATTTTTAAATGTCTAGATAAATATAGTATGCATATTTTTGATAAATTTTAGAGAAAGGATATTTTAAAAATGTTTATGTAAACCTTAAATAATTAAAAATGTGTAATGATTTTCAAAAAATGGTCTTCTACAATTTTGTTCAGTACAAAATTTAGAGTCTAATAAGATCAACTTAATTTTTGATGAATAGAAAATTATGAATAATGATTTTATTCTTAGGATTAGAAATGTGACCAAATTAGTTAGTAATCTTACTTAAATAAAGTATTAATATAATCCAGGCACCTTGATTAAGTAATGTGATTCAATAAAATGGTTAAATAACAGTTTCATAAATTATTATTCAAGTATTAGTTTTTTTGGTTGAATAGTGTTTTTTAATTAAAAATTAAATTAAAAATATTTACAAAATTATTATTATAAAATGGATTTCATTTTTGAACTCAGAGCATTGATATTCTGTTAAGGTAAATTTTGGCGTTTTTTCTGAAAAAAATGAATTTTCGGTGAATAGTGTATTTATTTAAAAAATAAATTAAAAATATTTAGAAAATTATTTTTATAAAATGGAGTTAATTTTTGAAATCAGAGCATTGATATTTGGTTAAGGTGAAATTTTGGGATTTTTTTGAAAAAAGTTGAATTTTCAGTGAATATTAAAAATACAGTTTTAGGGTTTCGGTATGTTTAATGACATCATAACTGTGTCATGATGATGTCATGAGATATTTTATGGGTTGGCTGACCAAATGTGATGAATTATTGTATTGGGGGCCCCATGTTCCCTAACTTCATGGGAAATATCTTGGGAGAGCACATGGTTTTGAGAAACCCACTTATGAGGTGTCCATTGGCCATTAATGCCTTGTCCCCTCACTTTCCCTATAAATACCAAGACATTATCTCATCCTTTGGACTAAAAAATCATTATAAATGAAGTTCTGGTCTCCTTACCTCCCAAGGTTTCCTCCCATGGTTCCCCCAAACCCTCAAGGACCAAACCTTTGAGTTTTAAGAGTTATGTTTTAAGGTAAGGGATCCGACCTCTCTCTTTCTTTTCAAGTAATCTCTTTTATGCTCCATGTTATTATGTTGGAGTATGTTATTTTATCTTAATTATACTATCCTTTTTATGTTCATATGATGATATACCCCCTCTTACTCTCATCAATTCATTTAATGAAGGTTTATGTGGCGCCGTTAGGCTGCCGAATTTTTAAGGGATTCGTTCACCTTTCTCATTTTTCAAAGTTCTAATTTCATGTCAAGTATTTCAAGATCCTTTTTATTATGTTGGGGTATTATCTCTATATCTATCATACTGATCATTTATGTTCATATGATTAGAGACCCTATTTTATCTTTTCAAATCATTTTTTTTATGTTTAAGTGACGTCGTTAGGCTGCCGAATTTTCATAAGAGAAATCTTATTTTTGTCTTCCTTTAATATTCTTCATTTCATATGGTACATATTTCAAATTTCATTACCATGTTCATATATCCTTCATATTCTATCCCTCTACTTTTTTATGGATCATTTATGAATTTTTGACCCATGTCCACTCTATTTTCAATGTTTTCTAAAACCTTGAAACATAGCTGTTATGCTGCAGAATTTTCGTCTCAAAATGCCTCTCTCTTTTCTCAAAATTATTTTATGTTATAAAGTGAATACTAAAAGCTCTTATTTCTATAGGGGTATTCAAATATATATCAAAATTTTCTATTTTAAATTCTGGTATTTACATACATGAGACCCGCTCTCCCCTTCTGTGTGTTTTAAAGTGACACAAAGATCATGTCTTTAAAAGAGTTTTTGAAAAGTTATGATTATGTAATGAAACTTATTCATTTATGCTATATGGGTTGTTTTTGAAATTATTGATGATGATATATGTGGCTCACATGATGATAAAGAAAAATTTAAGGGTGCGCCCGGATAGCGCTCCAATGCATTGGGAAATGATGTAACCACTAGAGATTACAATTTTCATGATATCTTGGTGAATAACCTTGGTAATTTTCAAATGACACCATGGAGATGGACCTTGGTGACATGTTCATGATTTTATAGGTTAAATGATGTAGCCACATCTTAATGTTATGAAAACTGTTATTTTTATTATGACATGACACACTATTTCTTTCTCATTATTTAAAGTTCTTTTTCATGACATATTTGATGTATCTCAAGTTCACATGTTAAATGTTTCTCTTGTTCCCTTACTGGGCCTTCTGCTCACCCTTTCTTTTGATGTATGTCCCCATGTTATGATATGCAGTAATGAACTTAGGATGAACTTAAGGAGAATCCTTTCAAGTGTTTAAGAAGAATGTTTTATGTTGTTTTCATGTATTATGTTCCTGGTTTCCAAGACACTAAACCTTCAAGATCCTCAGTTTTGTGTAATGTAATGAAATATTATATTATAAAAAGCTGGGATGCTATAATCAGAATGCACGGTCTCTGAATAAATCCATATAATTAAAAAAATCACACAGAATTTCTGAGACAATACACCCTCCCACCTTGGGTATTTACATTCCCGAAAGCCAAAATAAAAACTAGACAAAAATTGGGGGTGCTGATAATGAATCTAAGCCTCTTTCTCCAATTTTGTCTCATGGAGACTCATGTGCTACCACCGAACATGCATCGGAGGAATAGACTGAACACTTAGGACCTGCTCCTATGAATCCTCTATTTCCACCAAGAACTCTAAAAATGCTGCCCCATCATCAATGTCCATCTCACCCTAGACGATGGCGTGTTATGGATTATTAATGTACCTCCTTAGATGTGATACATGGAAAACATCATGCACCGGGTGAATCGATTGGAAAATTGATAGGTGGTATGCCACCGGTCCAACAGTACTCAAGATCTGAAAGGGTCCGATGAACTTCTAAGATAGCTTCCACCCCAAAAAAATATTTGTAACCCTCATTGTGGTGAAACCTGAAGGAACACATGGTCTCCATCTTAAAACACCAAGGGTCTTTGTCTCCTATATTCAAAAGACCCCTACTTGCTCTGTGAAGCCCTCATCTACTCCTAGATGATCTTCACCTTCTTGGTGGTAGCTTGTACCAACTCTGGACCCATGAGTGCCAACACCCCTAGATCTATCTAGCACATTGGTGATCTACAAGGTTGCCCATACAATGCCTTGAATGGTGCCTTTCCAATGGTGGTGTGGTAGTTTTTATTGTATGAAAACTCCACCAGTGGTAGGTGGTCCTCCCAACAATGACCAATTTCAAGGATGCAAGCAGGAAGCATGTCCTCTAATGTATGTATGTTTCACTCTGTCTAAGAATCCATCTGGGGATGAAAAGTTGTTCTCTAGTGCAGGTAAGTCCCAAAATCCTCCTGTAATCCTTTCCACATCCATGATATAGAGTGAGCATCACGGTATAATATGATCGTCAAAGGAACCCTATAGAGCCATATTATCTCTTTGACGTAGAGGTGTCTCAGTCCCTCTACCGGTCCCTGCAAGCAGATGGGTAGGATGTGAGCTGACTTGGTGAGTTGGTCAATGATTACCCAAATTAAATCATGGCCTCTGAACATATGTTTTAACCTCTTCATGAATCCCATCAAGATACCATCCCACTTCCACTCTGGTACCCCGAGTTTCTAGCTCAATCTTATTGGAACGTAATGCTCTGCCTTCACCTGCTGAGAAGTGAGACATCGTGAAAAGAACTTGACCACTGCTATCTTCATCCCCAGCCACCTGTACTAACGTCAGAGATCCTGGTACGTCTTCACCACTACAGGATGCACCACCAAAGGAAATGTATCGAACTACCTCAACACATCCTCCCACAACAACTCTAGTATTAAGGTGCGCCCTCCCAAAAGGATGGTGTTCTCCTCGCCTATTGAAAATCCATCAGGAGTCTGTACAAAGGATAACTGAGCTTGTTGGGCCTCAAAGTCAAAATCCACCAGTTGTGCCTCCTAGTCCTGCTTTAATAGTGGGGGAGTAACAGTCATCAATAGAAGGTAATAGGATCCACCATCATCCAAAAATTTTATCCCCATCACAGCTAACTTCTCTTTTTCCTCAATCAGTAGCTGAAAACCGGTCCTCATGCTCAGTGTTTCTCTCACCATGTTCCCCTTCTTAAGAGTATAGAATATAACAAAGTCATTGTCCTTGAAAAACTATATCCATCGCCACTGTCTTAGGTTCATGTTCTTCTAGGAGAAGATATACTAGAAACTCTTTTTGTTGGAGTTAACTGTAAACCACTCAAACATAAAGTAGTGTCACCACATATTCAAGGCAATGACCACTGTAGCTAACTTTAGGTCATGGGTCGTGTAGTTCTACTTATGCTACCTCAACTGGCATGATCCATCGATGATCACTACTTTCTCCTACATTAAGAAACAACCCAGTTTCTCCCTAATGTGTCATAGTAAAAAACATACCCAATTCCCTCCTCTAGTAGTCTCAACATTAGGGCACTTATCAGTCTCCTCCTCAACTCGTTGAAACTATGTTGGCATTTTCTCATCCACACGAAGGGATATCATTTCTATTTCAGAGCTAATAAGGGTGATTTTACTCTAGAAACGTTTGGTACGAACCTATAATAGTAACCATCCAACACCAAGAATCTCCGCACCTCAGTCATGGTCCCTGGTGGCTCTCAAGCATGCACTGCCTATGCCTTTTCTGGATCTACCACAAATCCATCCTCTGAGATGATGTGTCCCAGAAAGTAGGACACTTGGATCCAAAAATGGAAATTTGAGAGATTACTATAAAGATGGTTCTCTTAGAGTATATTCAGTACTATACTTAGGTGTGTAGTGTACTCCTCCTATGATGGTGAGTACACCAAGATTTCATTGATCAAGACCATGATGAATAGGACAAGGTAAGGCTGGAAGATCCTGTTCATGAGGCTCATGAACACTGTTGGGGCGTTGGTCATACTGCAATGAATCATTAGGAACTCATAGTGTCTGTACCGGCACCTAAAGATTGTCTTTGGTAAATCCTTGTCTCGTACCTAAAGATATTGATAGCAGGATTTGAGGTCTATATTTAAGAACTACATCTCTCTCATCACCTGGTTGAAAAGGTCATATATTCTCAGCAGTGGATAATTGTTCTTCATGGTCACCTGGTTTTGGTTCCAGAAGTCCAAGAACAACCTCAAACTCCCATCTTCCTTATTGGAAAAAATCCCTAGGGTTGGCCATGGGGAAACGTTGTATATTAAGAACCCCTTCTCTAGAAAGTCTTCTAGCCATACCCTTAGCTCACAGAGCAAGAAATCTGATATGCCGATGTGGATATCAGTTCCATCTTAGGTTACAGGTCGATGCAAAAGCCTACCTCTCTATGATGAGGTAGTCCCAGGACATCCTTAGGAAAAACATACTCATACTCATCCACCTCTACAAGAATGCTTCGACTCCTCTTATCCATTGCACTAAGGGTGAGGCTGTCCAACTTATGAGTGATCGGTTTCACCATCCACTGGGAGATTATGTCTTGTGCTGCAATGGTTTCCTTCTCACTGCTAAAAGAAAACATGGTCCCATCTCCACGGACACACTGCATTGTATGCCTAAAAAGTCAATCTGATCAGGGACTATGGATAACCATTCCTTACCCAAGATGACATCATAAGGAATCAACGTCACTACTTAGAGATCCCAAATAATGATCTTTATTCATAGAGTAAGCTCACACTTTCGGCACTAGTTTGTACTCATCGAATCATCTCACATAGGAGTCTCTAGCCAAAAAGATCGATCTAACTTCTCCACTGGAATCTCTGAGCTCTGAACAAGATTCGTGAAAAGGAAGGAGTGACTAGAACCTGTGTCTATAAGAACTACATCATGAGTGAAGAAGACATAGATCATACATCAGATAACCTCTGGAGCACTGTGGTCATAAGCCTATGCTTCCTAGAGTTGAGGTATCCCTTGTCTGTATTCCCCCTATGGCCGGGGTGGACCACATGGGGGTGGTGGTCGTAAAACCTCAATCTATCACCCACCTTCTACCTCTCTAACTACTCCCCTACCATGACTTATGACATGCTATCCTCCTCACTCAAACCACTATCGTTGCCTCGGCTGTACTTCGACCGTCTGCTGGTAATCACTATAGCGGGTCAGGTAGCAACATGCCATGTGTCCCTACCTGCTGCATGTAAAGCCCTAACTGGCTCCCTACTAAATCCAATAGATAGGGATCCCAACACTAATGACCCTGAGTCCTGGGTCTTCCTCTAAAAGACCTACCCTTTGTGTACCCCAAGTCTACTGTCTTCTTCTTTCCGAAGACTCTTCCCCCAAGGTTCTTCTGGGGGCTCTATTTATCGGCCCCTGCTCCACCAAGAAACTCCCAACAAGAAGGGATATCTTTAGCACCCCAGCCTGGGTAGGGATTCTAAGAGACAGCCCTGATTCCATGAAATCTCACTTATGTCCCTGCTCAAAGACTCAATCCCTATAGAAAGGGTCTCGCACCACATCTGTGGAGTTGCAGAAAAACTCTTTGAACCCCTCCAAGTACTCAGCCACATTCATGATGCCTTTCATAATTTAAGAATCTATTAAGTTCACATAGAGTGAAACGTCACTAAGATAAACTCCTCTCGAAAAAGCCACTCGAAGTCTGCCCAGGTAAGGGTCGCCTCGTTGTGCGTCAGGGTGGGCTAGCTCCATCATATCCCTACTGAGCCCTAAAGAATGCTCACTTCAATATCTCTATCTGGTCAGGTAGTGTCCTCAATAAGAGTAAGACCAACGTCACAACCTCCAACTAGTCCTTAGCGACCTGAGGATCCCTCTCTACCCTGAAACTAGGAGGTCTCTGTCTCTAAAACTCATGTATGGAACTCATCCTATGATTATCCTCTTACAAAACTTCCTACAGTAGATTCTATCCATCAGGTGGTGGTGGAACTAGTGCATCACCCTATGGAGCCATCTCAAGAACCTATCCCTCAACAGACGCCTCGTTGCTAGGTGGGCTTTCCTCACGACCTCGTATCGGGATCCTGACTGGTCATCCACATGGAAGCATCCTGAAATAGATCAAGATGTAACAAGAATAGAAGGTTATACCAGGTGCACTAAA
Organism: Viscum album; assembly: GCA_963277665.1. Classification (NCBI taxonomy): domain Eukaryota; kingdom Viridiplantae; phylum Streptophyta; class Magnoliopsida; order Santalales; family Viscaceae; genus Viscum; species Viscum album. Next base: position 603,013,939 of record OY728158.1, on the reverse strand, counting down.
TAATATTCAAAAAACCATAAGGTGACACTTATGAAATTCATTTTTTCTTGTGTTGAGCTGAAAATCAGAATTAATGTCCTGGTTTATGGATACGTCATCCGCTGCACCAACACTGGACTCCTCGAATCTAGAAGTTGAACTTACAACACATAACGATGTTGCTCAAAAACAAAACATAGACTCCAAGTCTTTGTAGTAGGACCGACTGCCCTTTGATGCCATGTTATCCTAACTCGTCCCCCAGGGCATGTCCGATGAATACCCCAAGACCACCACTCAGGGGATGGTGACTAGAACCAGAAAGACATATTCTAAAAGGGAATGTGTATCATTTAAACCTACACACACACATGCCCAACCAAATCCCAACACACTGAAAAGGTGAAATAAGTATTAAACTAAAAAATATGAGAACAAGTACAAGTTAAATTAAGTGGGCCAGAATACAATCCAAAAAATAAACCGAAAACAGAAAAGTTCAAAAAGGCAACTTTGATGGCCATCTCTAGAAAACCCCCACCAAATCGTGAGAGTAGTGAAGCTACTAGAAGTCAAAGTAGTATTTCCTACCCACCCATTCATGTTGGGAACCACCTATTCCTAGGTCACCATTTCCATCGTCATAGAATCCATCAGTCCTGTCCACCCCCCCAAGCACCTCTATCAAAATTTAGATCGTTTTCACCAGACACAACTCATGTGGGTGAAGCCTTTGTAGAGGTGAGTATAACAATACTCAGTAGAGACCCCAAAACCCCTAAAGGTATCCCAGTAATCCATGAATGAAAACAATAAAAAGGAGAAATACCTTATAGGTAATACCACCAAGCAAGATCTAAAACACAAAGCACAAAGTAAAAGACATAGATCACACCAAGTATACATTTAGGGTAGTGATAGAATAATAATCCGTCATATCATCGAACTCCTTAGCTGTTGGGGAAAATCTCCTCAATCGAGTACAATGGGTTTGTTAGGTCACACAAAAGCCACTTCCCACTACCCTTGGAATCATATGGTACTCATCCAAGATGAGTATCATGGGTATTCTAGGTCACACAAAGTCACACCCCACCGCGGGCCTTCCATGTCACACAAATATGCTTCCTACCATGGGTGAACTGAGGTACTACTTCTATCGAATTCCATGGGAATTTTGGGTCACATAGAGCCTCTCCCCACTATGGGAAATCTGGGATACACATAGCCATTTCCCACTGGGTCATTGTTGAGCAGTCTTCAGGTCTCATGCAATAGTAGGGTTCCGTACATTGCACGCTTGGGAGAACCGATCCTCAAGACATTCATTGGATATTGAGTTCCATGAAAGTCACCAAGAAACTTTCCAAAAGATCCACCTCATCAAGAGAGTCTCAATTCCACAAATGGATCATCAATCAGACAGGCAGTTTGCAAGATACGGGCATTTTAGTAAATAGGGTACCGGTTGTGACAGGGCCCGGTCTGACCCAGTCGGACCGATCCGACCAACCCGGATCGAGGGTCCCACATAACCCAGTTTTATTAGATGGACTCAATCTGACCTGTTTTGTGTCGGGGTCAGTTCGGTCCGGCCTGGCCATTGGGCTAGGCCAAATAGGCCTCACTGGACTCGGCCCAGTTTGGCCAATGGTCCAGCCTGCCCAATTCACCCGACGATCGGGTCTAGTCCAGGTCGGTCCAAAAGGCATCATTCTGGTATACTGCCACAGGTCTGGAATGTCGGTGCAGGTCTGGACTGCTAGTATGGGTCCAGGCCATCGGCGCAGGTCTAGCCTACTGGGTCCGGGTCCATCACACTGGGTCGCAGGACCGGCCCACCCCGCAGGGCGGGCAGTGCGGCCTGCCAGCCTTAGCCCTATCCACCAGTGGGTATAATGGCAGTCTACTGCCTGGTTGGGATGCATCAGTCGTGCCGCATGTAGCTCCAACTGGCCCAGTGGAAGCGGGGGCCCTATAGCCACGGTCGATGGACCATGCCATGTCGCTACTTGGGTGGCCCAGATGTGGGCCACCTCCACTGTGTGGTTCCCGGCACCACGTCACCCATATGTCACAGCTTCCGATCACCGTGTGGCACCGACGGGCCCACACCCTCTACTTCTGCGGGCCACCGAAGTTTCTTTAGTAGACCGTTCTCAAACCCATATGCACCAAAGGGTCCCTCGGGCCACCGCCATCCCTACTCAAGCCCTAGAATCGAACAGTTTCTAATTCAAGAATGCATCCCCCAAGAACGTATGAGTGGAGGTGCTCAGGCCTGGTTTGTGTTGGATCAAGCCCTCCACGTAAGAGGTTTAAATCAAGGTGGTGTTCAGGTATTAGAGTTCAATCATTTATTTCCATGTTTTAATCCTGAATAATAAATCCCCATGAAAAGTCACCCTCCCACATAAATGCCTGAATCATGGATCAACTTATTTGTTGGTTGATCCGCGTTCATTTTTTCTTGAAAAAGATGAAATAGAAAGAACAATGAAATAAAATAATCAAACCCCTACCTCGTTGACATTCGATGCCAAAGTTTTCATCTTCGAGAGTGTAGGGCCTCGACGTCATCACTTCCAGCTTCATTCTTCCAGGGTCTGTTGAAGATGATGAAGTGACATTAGTGTTCTTAATCATTCTTAGTTGGTTATGAATTCCATTGGAGATTCATTAGTGAGTCACCATGATTAAATTCTTTCATCTCCAACGTGCCAAATAATTAAACGAATCATTTTGTATCATTTCAGTTACGTTGCGGCGTCACGTCATTAATCCGTTTCATTTATGAAAAACCATCACTGTTATGCTCCCATTATTGCATAATTACACTGTGTGATACACACAATTAATGAAACTCTTTAATGCTCCCCCTAGACACTTTATCACTTCACTGTAGCGTCGTTGTCCGCTGCTCACCAGATGATAAAGAATATAAAATTACTTTTTAAGTTATATTATTATTTTTCACGAAAGGTATAAAAATAATCATTTGAATTCGGACCTTTTCTTACGAAGTTAATTCCATTCTAGGAGAATCCTTGCATTCTGAATTCAACTGTGTCCTCATATTTTTGATCCGAGCATTGCTTCAAAATATTGAAAAATCATCTTGTTTGTTTACTAAATGTACCTTAAAAAAGTTCAAAATTCCATTCTGGTCTCTTTGGGCCTCAGAATCATGTTTCATCAGATTGTGTGGTCTCAAAATAATTCCATATGATTATAAAATTACACAGAATTCCAGAGACATTACATATTTTATATCTTTGCAATCCAAGAACCTAGATTCATTACTTCCCAACACTCATTTTCTATTATATTATCCCACTTTCTCCAAAAATAAAATGCTTGACAACTAAGATTTAATTTTTGGAATTCATAATTATTTTAGATCATTGTTATTTAATTAATATTTTCCCCAACCTTGTCTTTGTTGGTTCAAACTCAGACTTTCATATCCTATACTACAATGTACTTTAGTTGTTTGTTCGTTTCATGTTTATAAATTTCTAAATTCAATAACCCGGTGGAAATTAACAATTCCCTTAGGGTTATTATGTTTTCATGATCCTAAGAAGGATGACCCATAATAGTAATGTTCCAATTGGAAATCTCATCTTGATGAGTGATATAGAAGCACAATGTGTTCACATAGATGGTTGAGATAGCCACATTATCCATCAACCAAAAGTTATACATAAGAACGTCTTTGCTCAGAAGATATCATCTATGGACTTTAGTCAACAATTCCATGAGCACACTATTGTTAAAAACCACCATTCTTTCCCACAAAAGTATCAGTTTCCCTACCATCCCAATCCTCCATGTAGTAGTGGTAGTGTTGATCTCATTTTTTTAGTAAGATTTTTCATTTCATGAAGTTATTTGGGTTCTGATGCTGGATCACATAAATCATGGATCTAGATGTAGAATGTAGCTGTTTTGTGATAATTCAATGATAGAAATAGAAAAAGGTCTATTGAATTGTGGATTTTTTTGGGAAAAGAGACATTTTCAAGAAATTCATCGCTGAAGGATTGGTATTTCACACAAAGGGGTGAGTTATGCATAAGAAATATATTTTAATATGAGCATAAGTCAATGTACCATACAAAGGCCCCCCTCCCCATATATATTGGATTATGGCCACAGATTTTGGTAGGGTGAACAACAAAATTGTCATCACAAGATGGGATTTGTGATACCAAAGATGGGAGTTTCATAAATGCATGTAAATTATCTACATTATTCGTAATTTCCCCCTAAATAGTACCTTACATTCCCTTATCTTCTCTGATTTTGAGGAGGGATTTTATGTAATCAAATACATGTTTTTATCTCTAAAAGTCTAGTTTTTGATGAACCAAACATGAAAACCACCCCTAATGAAAATTATGGTACTGATGAGAATGGTGCATAAAATTTTTAACTATTACATTAAAAACGTGGTTCTACATGGAATGAACATTCATAGAAAAGGTGACATTGAGTTTCATTGATAACTCAATATTGAAATAATGACCAATGAATTTGCAAGAAAAAATTAATGCTTGTCCAGAAGTCAATTATTTCCATAACAAGAAAGTTTCAATTTAAATGTGACATCATATTCCACATGTTATGTGGTCAAGCCCCATCAACACCCTAAGGTGCATGTAGGCAAGAAAAGATCCACACATGAAAATCATCATGAGACATCCAAGTTGCATGTGAAAAGTGAAATCGAATATGTAGTACACTGGGATTCTATTATGTAACCATGTCTTTGTTATTTTAGTGTATATTATGTATAAGGGTGATGGTTGGGAGATTTTGGGGAAGTTTAAAGAAGTTTTTGGGGGAAAAGGGGAACCACATAGGTGGCACACTGTTTTTCAAAACAATGAGGAATCCTTGTAGAAACCATACAGATTGCAGATGTTGGATAGTAGCTTCGGCATGATGGGCACACAGTTAAGGAGTCCATGTGAGGATGTTGGGTGAGGGTGTTCCTAGGATGTAGCTATTTCATAGTTAGCAGACAGCTTCTCTAACTGTGTGACTAAACTACATGCAAGGATAATGTGAGATCCTAAAAAAGTGTATCTCACATGTTTTTGACTCTATAGTCTTATATTTTTCTAAAACATCCCTAACTCGATATTATTCTCTCTTAAATGTTGTAGAACCTCTACCATGTGAATTTTAATTGATCTAGAGCCTTCCATTTGTTATTAGAATCCAGTTTCTTGATGTGGGTAATCGTTCTTCACTGTTCTTTTCATGTTTTATTATATCTACATAAATATACTTATCCTCTACTCTTGGTTTCTCAAATCTATGCATGTTATGGGAAGATATAGGATTTTTTATACCAAATATAATGAGTTTTGTTCTTGTTGTTTATAGAAGAAGATATTTAAGGCAGATTCATGGATTTCTTACCTTGTTTCTTGAGCATTCTTCATACATTTTCTATTCTTTCCAAAATGGATGAAGTAGTTGGATCCACTCTCAACTCCTCTTTGTAGAATTGGTTGGAAGGATTTCAAATTTATTACTTTGTGTGTATTTTATTGTGAATTGGTTGCTTTACAATAGTTATAAACCCTCTTCGGTGATGGTTTGTAGAAATCTAGAAAATTGTTTTCTTGATTAATGTGTGTTATTCTTGATTTTAAAATGAAGATTTTAACAATGTGATGTTTTAGTAATTGTGGTAACTAGTTTTGATTAATGTATTTTCAATAAAATGAATTCTTTTTGAAATTGAATTCTTGATTGGAATTAGAATGTTTAATGGTTTTTAATAAAATAATGGTTTTATTGAAATATTTTGGATTGTTTTATTTGAAATGTTTTTGGAATATATGGGTTGTGTAAGTTCATTTTATATGTGCCCTTGAATAAGGTATTTGTACCAATGGGGTACAAGGTGTGTGTCCCTAGATTGGGGTAGTGTGTTAGTGGGACACAGTGTAATTAGATGAGAGACCGGTTATGAATTTAGAACTTGCGAATGAAGACTACATGTGTTGATGTGTTTTGTATAAAAGAATCATTATGCAAAGATGATATTGAGAAATAGTTTGAAAGCTTTGTTTGTTTTTTCTATAAATACGACTTTGTAGAAAATTGGTTTAAATTGAACTTGTTTACTGTTGGTTATACATGGTTTTTGGAACTTGTTTAAATTGTGTTATAAAATGTTTTACAGAATTATTTTATATATATGATTTTATATACATGTAGATAACATTTCTATCCATTTCTTGTGAGTAGGGAAGTCATTTGGGAAATCCTACTGAATTTTATACTCTCCCCTACTTTGGTACTTTAGTTATTTTGAAGATGTTATCTTCTGAGGAAGTGTAAAGGTAAATTATCACATGTATTTAACACCAACTCATGATACATTGGATGTTTCATGATTTGAGAATGAATCATGTGGGTCATGGAGTCTTATTTTCGTCTTTGAGTTGATTAGGTGTCTTTCCAATGTTTATTTTTCAGTTTCTTTGTCTTCTATTTTAGTACACTTTGGGGTGGTTTTGATAAAAATTTAGTGGTTGAATTGTCTTTCATTTATTCATGCATCATATAATGATTCATTTGGTCATGGTTGTCGGGTTAATGGTTTTAGTTATCAAAGGATATATCATCCCCCACTTCCATTTGAAACTCTTTTTCATTTATTTCCAGAATTTGGTATCTTGGGTGTGTTGCTCAAGGACACTTATGATTCATTGTATTCTTAATCGAATGAGAATAAGTGGGTCATTAAAAATTGTATCATGTTATTCATTCCTTTACCATCAAGTGGTCTTTAGATTCTATTTTTGAGTTAAATTCATTCGTATCTATTCCTTGGGATGGAATATTATAAAAAAGTATGATTTTAGGGACTTTATGTTTTGAGCATAAAAATATCTATCAATCCTTTTTATGTTGATCTTAAAATTACCATAGAGTTTGGTACATGAGTGTATTGGAGAAACTTATAGGATATGTAATCTCATTGTCATGGTTTTATCCAATTATAAGTTCTTGAAATGCATTGTAGTGAAATGAATTCCCGCTATGATTGAAAGTTTCATTTGGAGTAATGATTTATGATTTTTTGAAATGGTGTAATTTTTTGAAACGAAATGTACTTATTTTTTCAAATGAAGGACTTTGAAAAATCATTGTTGATGTATTTTGATAATGGTTTGATTTTCAAGAGAAATAATGATTTTTTTAAAAACGGTTAAACATGGAAAAATATGATTTTGAAAATAAATGTTGTGATAGTTGATGTGATAGAATTTTAAATTCTCATCCATAAGATACTAGAGAGTGAGACTTATATTTTTTGTTATTCGGTTAGAAAATGGAAACTAATAGGCATTGTAGAAACTAGTCAGAAGAATCTGTAGTGATTGTTGTTTCACCTAAACCACAAGTGAACCAAGAGACAGTTCATAGTATCATCCAAAAATTTCAAACTGTGGACATGTGGATCCAGAGGTATGATCTTGGGCATGTCGATTATTCCATCAATTTCATAAAGAAGAATCCACTAATATTCCGGGGTGATTCTAAACCGGAAAAAGACAGAGGTGTGGCTGAATAGGATGAATCATATCTTCAATTACATCGGCACACCCACACATTTGAATGTCAATATATCCACGTATATTCTTAAGGATATTGAAAACCCGTGGTGGGAACTAGTGGTGCGGGCTAAACTAGATCAATTCCTTAGTTGGGAGGATTTTGAGGATCTTTTCAATAAAAAATTATATTCCCACATGTTCTGGATCTAAAGAATGATAATCTTCATCAACATGATGCAAGATAATATCTCTATCATAGAATATGTGAATAAATTAATTAATTTAGTGAATATTTCACCAGAAGTTATGGAATGTGAGTCCTTGAAGGTACACTTCTTAGAAAAATGGCTAAGGAAGAAGATTTGATAAAAGATTACAGTGATTTGTATTACATATTATATATATAGTGAATATAGAGATAGTGGCTAAACGTGATATCCCAAGTACTATGGGAGGAGGAAGTATGATGATAACTACATGAAATAAAGGGAACTTGAATGTTGGGAGCAATCAAGAGAGGTACACCTATTTACATGGTGGGAAAATGACTCAGAATTAGACTACTAGATTAGTAAACCTTCCTCCATGACCCATGATCAAGGTAGGATGTTTCCAATGTAGTTTTCTTGACCACATAAAGTGAGAGTGTACGGAAAAATCTAAATCATTTCATAACTATAAAAATATGGTGAATCATTACCAGTAATGCCACAATGAACCAAGGTCATGTGTTAGAGACACTTCCTAGGTGTCGCAATAATCAGATGCTTCGATGAGGTGAGGGTAGCAGAATCAACCTCATCTGCAAAATCAGTCTCATAAGTAGAAAAAATATTTCTGTGTTGATTTTAGGAACACCATGAATCCCCATCAAGGGAAATCTCAACAAGGAAACAAGGAGCAGTGTACTGGAATAAAGTAATTATATAGAGCTAATAAGGTGATTTTTGTTGATTAGGATGGACCACCTAGGGTGAGAGGTATGATTCTGTTTAATTAAACACTTATGAAAGTGTTTTTCGATATTAGTGTGTCCTGTTCCTTCATTTCTTCGCTTGTTATTAATTTTATAAGTTTAAAATTTGAGATGATTCTTTCTTGGATAAAACGTCAAACTTATCATGGAGAAAGAGAATGTATAGCCTTTGGGTGTAAAGAATGATCTAATTATATTGATCTAGTTTAGAATAGATGGTACTTCTCATTTTTGTAAATAAATTAATATGTTGTAATCATTAGAATGGATTTCTTGACAACATTTAAGGATCACATTGACTATTATAGCAGAACATTAATTTTTACAACTAAGGATGGCGTAAAGCATCTCTTTAGAGGAAAAATGTTTGCATAGATAGGTGCAACTTGATTTTTAGCACTTTTAGTGGGAACAATCTCTTACCAGTTGGTAGTTGACTTTTTCATCGATAAAAGTGTTCAGGGATATAATATTTCTAGTGATTTTGGATCAATTTCTAGATGTATTTCCCAAGAACTTAACAGGGTTACCACCTATAAGGTAAGTGGAGTTTATGATTGATCTTCTCCCAGGGTCTTGTCCAATTTCCCTTCCATATTATAGGGTGGAACCAACAGAGTTAAGGGATTTGAATGTTCAGTTGGAAGAGTTTGAAGGAAAATTTTTCATTTGACTAAGAACGTCTATGTGGGCAGCACGAGTTTTGTATGTGAATAAAGTAGATGGAACTCTAAGACTGTGTATGGATTATTATAAGCATAACCCATTTTTGATAAACAATATATATCAACTTCATTACATTTATGACCTCTTATTTCAATTGAGGTGAGTTCAGTGGTCCTCTAAAATTGACTTCCAATCAGTATTTCACCAATTATGAGTGCAGAAGGAGGATATTACAAAGATATATTTTAAAACATATATTTCCATTATGAATACATAGTCATGCCTTTTGTTCTTATTAATTCACTAGCAGTATTTATAGAATTTATTTATCAGATATTTCATAGATATCAATATTCGTTTTTAGTGGTTCTTGTGGATATCATATTTTTGTATTCAAGGACAAGGGTTGAGCATGAGCAACAGTTGGATATAGTGTTGGGAATCTTGAGAGATCGTCAACTCAATTCCAAACTATCTAAGTGTGATTTTTGGATACAATAGGTATGATTTTTTGGCCATTTAATTTCTAGACAGGTTATTTTATTAGATACCAAAAATATAGAAGCGAATATCTCTTGGAAAATTCCAAAAAAAAATCTTTGAGATTAGAAGATTTCTTTGCCTCGCTAGTTATTATTCACATTTTTTTCATCACTTATTATGACTATCATCACCAATTACAGATTCTAAAAAGAATAATGTTCCATTACGATTGATCAAGGAAGGCTTTAAGTCTTTTCAAGAGATAAAGGTTTATCTTACATTAGCACCTATCTTGATTTTTTTGCAATCAGGATAGGGTTATGTGGTGTAATGTGTTTATTTGGGATCGGGGTTGGGATGTGTTATCATCCAATGAGACCATGAGGTTGCTTATAGTTCAAGGAAATTGAGAGTGAATGAGAATAATTACCCAACATATTGTTTGAAGTGAGTTGTGTCTGTCCATTCCTTGAAGACATGGAATCATTATCTATTTGGTGATATATTTATTTTGTTCATGGAACATAAGATCTTAAAACATATTTTCTCATAGTGAAATATGAATATGAGGAAAAGGTGATGGATGTATTATCTCTATATGCTTGACTTTGAATAGATGTATACACAAAGAAAGGGGAATTGGGTGGTAGATTTATTTATTATAAATTCTTATGCTTAGATGTAAAAAGAATATTCAGATGAGTGGTAGTTGATTTCGGTCCTAGACAATATACACATGGAATGTAATGACTGAGGTGATGATGCATTTTTTTTTCATTTTCTGTGATTCTGGATTTGGTAAAGTTATTCAAAGAAGAAAAAACATCTGATGTAGAATGAGTGGTTATGAGTTCAAAACTCAATGGTGGGGAGACCATAGAGCACCGGAAACTTGAAAGGAGTTTGGTTTTGTGGTTTAGATATCAGATGATTGTACATATGTATTATCAGGAAAAAATTCTTCATGATTACCACCATTCTATATGGATTGTACATCTAGGAATACTAAACATGTATAAGGAGTTGAAGGCATAGTTTTAGTGTACTGGTATAAAATTTAATATGGCTATGTTCATTTCAAGGTTCTAAAATTTTCAAAAAGTTAAGGCAGAACATCAATGACTAGAATGTATGTTGTAGTACATACTTATACTAGTGTAGAAATAGTAGCAGATAGCTATGGATTTTGTTACAGGTCCCCTAAGAAAGGTTAGGAAACATGATTTCATATGGGTGATAGTGGATTGTCTCACAAATTCATCCCATTTCTTTAATATTTGTGAAAATCATGTGGTGGATGATATATCCAAAATCTATATCAATGAATTTGTTAAGAGACATGGCCTACTAGTTTTGATAGTCTCAGATAAAGATTTTTTTTTACATGTCATTTCTCAAATTCCATACAGAATTACATTGGGACTCAGTTGACTATGACTACGACATATCATCCTTAGACATATGGGAAAAATGAAAGGATGATACAAATTTGGGAAGGAATGTGGCAGGATTGTGTAATACATTTGGGTGAATTATGGGAATAGAATATACCCTTAGTGGAGTTATCATATAATAACAACTACCAGGCCTCGATACATATGGATCCTTTTGAAGAATTGTATGGGAATCATTGTCACTCTCTACTTTGTTGGGTGGAATTAGGTGAAGCTTCACTAGTTGGGATGATCCTTGTACAAGATGCAATGAGAAGATTTGGTTTATTAGTAAATGGATGGAGACAACATAGATTTATCAAAATTCATATGTGGATCTTTTCCAAAGACCGTTCTCATTCACGATGAGTGATCACATGTTCTTAAGGATATACCCAATTATTAGAAATTGACGTTTTGGGAAGTAGGGAATGTTATGTCCCTGAGAGATTGGCCCTTTCGAGATACTAGACTATCATAGAGAAGTAGAATGTCTATTTTCATCAAGGCCATGGTTCATTTAAGTTCATAATGTGTACCCTATATCTTAGATGAAAAATTATTAGCTTGATTCTGACCATGTGACCAGAGAGGATCATATTGACTTGGACTCGGATACATCATTGGTACATATCCTGGGGTGGATTTTTGATAGGAAATATAAATTCTTGTAGGGATAAATCATTGTTCTAGTGCGGGTTTTATGGAAATATGGTTATATTTAGGAAGAGGCTTGGGAATGTGATAAGGAAATGAAATAGAAATGGCCTGAACTCATTTAGGGAAATGATGGTTTTCCACATTCTGAGGATGGAATGACCAATGCTGGGGTGAATTTCATACCCCAAGTTTCTGGTATGTAACCCTCACTTTGTTATTTTTATTTATATTAAGTATAAGTGAGAAGGTTTGGAGAGTTTGGAGATCTTTCAATGAGTTTTTGGGGCTAAAGGGGAAGCAAAAGAGTGGCACATGATTTGTCTAAACCGTGTAGAATCCGAGGAGAAACCATATAAATATTTACATATTAGATAGTAGCATTGGAATGGTGGGTGCATTGTTAAGGATTCCATATGAGGAGGCTATGTAATGATTTTCCCATGAAGTATCTAAAGCAGGGTTAGCACATGGTTTCTCTAACCGTGTAGCAAAACCACTTGTAGGGTTAAAGTGAGATCCTAAAAAAGGAATATCTCACATGTTTTTGACTTTATTGGATAATTGTTTTTACCCAAAACGGCCCTAACATGGGGTTATTCTCTTTTTAATGTTTTAGTACCTCTTATATATGAATTGGAATTTATCATGAGCCAACCCTTTTGGATTTGAAACTAATTTCTTGAGTTAGGTCATCGTTCTTCACTGTTATTGTCACATTTTCTTAGTTATACTTAGATTTATTTCTCCTCTCTTCTTGGTTATTCATATATATGTCCTTTATGTGTAGATATAATATTTATGATGCAACATATTATGAATTTTTGTCTCTTTGGTGATAGGAGAAGAGGTCTAGGGTAGTTTCTTTGATTTCTTACCTGGTTTCTTGAGCGTTCTTTGTCTGTTTTCTATTTTTTTCCAAAACAATTGAGGTAGGTGGATTCACTCTATAGTCCTATTTTTATAACTTATTGTAATGATTTAAAATTTATTGCTTTGTGTGAATTTATTGTTAAATTTTTTCTTTATTATTGTTAGAAACCCTTATCGGGGATGGGTTGTGGAAATCTGGAAAAAGTATTGTTTTTGAATAAAGTGCTTCATTATTGTTTTTAAAATAAAGATTTTAAAATTGGATTTTTTGGAATTGTGGTAATTGGATTTGAGTAATCTTTTTTAAATAAAAGGAATTTTTTTTGGAATAGAATTTTATATTGGAATTGGTTTGTTTAAGGGTTTTCAATAAAAGGACAGTTTTATTGAAATGGTCTGAATTTTTGTATATAAAATGGTCTTATCTTATATAGGTTGGGAGAGTTCATGTTAGATGTCCCCCTAAGTAAGGTAAATGTATCAGTGGGGTAAAAGGTGTGTGAACTTACATCAGGGGGGTGTCAGCGGGACACAAGGTAATTGGTTGAGAGACTGCTCATGAGTATGGTATTGTCAAATGATGTATGTATGTCTAGGTGTGTTGTGAATAATGGAATGTTTATGATAAGATGATATTGAGAAATGGGTTTAAAGCCATGTTTATTTTTCTTGAAATATGGCTTTCAGGAAAATTGGTTTAAATAGAACTTTTTTACTCATTCTTATAAATATATTTTTGGACTTGTTTATATTTAGTTATAAAATGTTTGATAGCATTTTTTAATTTATATGGTTTTATATAAATGTAGCTAACTTTTCTATCCTAGTGGTGTGGGTAGGGAAGTAATTGGGGAAGGCCAACAAAGTTTTATACTCACCCCTTATTTAGAACTTTGGAGATTTACCAGATTCTATTTTCTGATAATGGACAAAGGTAATGTATCACATGAATTTATAACTACCTCGTGATACTTGAGTTGTTTGGTAATTGGAGCATAGAGCATGTGGAGCATGGATTATTTTTGTCATCTTTGAGATGATTAGTTTTCCTTCAATTTTATAATTTTATAGTTGATTTTCCACAAGTGTGGTACATTTTGGTGTGTTTTTTATATAAATTATGTGGTTTAGTTGTCTTTAGTTTATTCATGCATCATATAGTGATTGGTTTGGTGATGGTTGTTGGGTTAATGGTTTTATTTATTAAAGGGTAAATCATCCCCCACTTGCATTTGAAACCCTTAAATATTTATTTCCATCCTTTGGTGTCTTGAGGATGTATCTTATGTCCAAGTATTGATTCATTATATTCTCAAGCCAGTGAGAATAAGTGGTTTATTGTAGAATACCACATGTTGTGTGGTTAGGCCTAACCAGTACACAGGGTTGTGCACTCAAATGTGGAGATTTGTGTGGAAACCCATCATGAAACCATCCTATTTCCTGAGAAAGCTAACATAGAACCCTGAAGGTTGTGCGAGTAAGATTTATTAGCAAAGGACATAGAATTTTTAAAACCTAATCGATGTAATAGGGATGGTTTGAAACAACATCTGATGATTTCAACTATAAATAGAACCTCACCCCACCCCTTTGGGGAAGATCTTCAAAAGATAAAGTGAAAGTATCATGCATGTAAACTCCTCTTCTACAACATCACAGAACACTAGAATATATGGAACCTAAAAGGAAGATAAATTGTATGAAAAACTGACTGTGGGTCCAAACTTGTCTTGGCCTATGGTTAGAAGATCCTCATACAACCCCTCTTAAGGATAATCAAGTTTGCACAAGGGAAGTGAACTTCATGCAAACATGATTTACATGAAAATCAAAATCTTTTTAATAACCAAGGAATTATAATCCATGTGTTGTACTTATGATAGAGACCATGGCTCACAAAACTTTACTTTCATGTAATAAAATAATGCTATGTGAAATAATTTTTCAGTCCCCAAAACTGTATCCCCTATGCTTTGAGTGCATCCATTACCCTACCTTTTCCTCATAATCATAGATACCATAATTCATATATCTATTAATAATAGTATCCTAATTTCAGGCCTCCTTCTTTTGACTTCTACATGGTAGTTCCAATGATATTCCCCACACAATGGTGCATGTGTGGTCAACACATAATCCATGAAGGTGGCATCACTGAGGGAAATATCTTACCTTTATTTGTGTATATTCATTTTTAAATATCTTCCCATCCCCTTGAAAAGGTCCCCCTAGAGTTGTTAGACTCATCCAAATCTGAGTTAGAAGATATAAAACTGACGAAATTTACATCCTTGTCATAAGATGATAAAATGAACAAAAATATCCTCAGCACACAACGTTAAAAAATAATATTACCTCGTGTAACTACCATGGGATTACCATTGTATCATTATCATGGTATTTAACCATCTCTGTCATCCACCCAATGTTTCATCCTCGTACAGTGCATTACATCCATGCATAATCCCCACACCATCTCTCTAACAGATTATCCTCTTACAAAAGGAAACATCAACGTGCAATACCCACACCATCCTTCCAAGGGATAATCCACCTACATTGTGGAAATTAAATGCATAATCCCCACACCATACCTCATTGATTCTACTTTTTCATACATGTAAGTCCTCACCATATAATATTAAGTTCCATGGGTGAGTCATGTCACATGACCACAAACTATGGAATCGAACTATGTGGGTTTTGATTCTTGTATCTTAAACTGGGTACACAGGACACCTCCTTGAGGTCTAATCCCATAATTATCCCATTGTGAAATTATACCCCTTGGTGGGACATATTCCATAATACCCATGTGGAATTATCCCCCTTGTGGGGATATAATCTATCATTCAATGTGAAATTATCCACCCAAGGGAACACAATCCATCATCCTAGTGTGAAATATTCCCTTATGGGGACACACACTACCACCTATACCCACAAGAAATTAAACCTGTGGCCTAATTCAACACCACAGTATATTAAAATTATGACCTAATTCTGAATATCTACCCAATTTAATGAACATGGGATTCCTAAATTAAAAATCCTCTAAATACATACTCACATATCGTTAATTTCCTTTTATTCAACACAAGATTCTTTAGGATTTGTTCCAACCATTCCTCACTTGTGATATTCCCCCAAAAAATAATACTTTACAGGTTCCCTACTTACCCAACATTGAGACATGAGAAATGTTCCCAATGCTTCTACCTCCCATAACTAAATTTTTTCCCCAATTAATACAGAATCATCATAATTAACTTGGATCCACCATGATATGGTGATGGTAATGAGTTTCATAATCATGAATTAAATCATTGATGGAGGCCCAGACTGGGAAATAAACTTCAAGGAGGAATCCTTAGAAGTAGGAACTCACATACCATCATCATGTTCGGATCATTGAGCCAATATCACTAATGAATTGATGGAATCTACCCACCTTTGTAAAGTGGGAATGTGGGGGAAAAATTAAAATGCTACCACCAGGTGGAAGGATGGCGATGGTCCCAAAAAAAGCCTCAGAAATAGTGATATAATGATTTCATTGGTTTCATTTGTCTTTTGGGAGTTTTTTTCTCATCTCTCACCATTTTAAAAGAATTCAAAATGGTGGAGAGACCTACAATATATAAATATTTAATTGAAGCCTTATGGTGTAGTGGTTTTATGTTGTTCATTCTTGGAGATGTTTGAAAATATATGGAGATTGAATCCATGATTTTTTAGAGTGTTGTACTTTCTGAGAGTGTCATTCTCTCTAGACCCCATAAAGGTTTCTAGACCCCTCCCACCTTTTATGTATGTGATGAGGTTTTTGGTTTCATTATTTTTCACTCTTATGGATGTCTATATAGAGGTATAATGTAGAATGATGGGGAGAATTATTACACCCCCTTTCTAATTTTGTGGTATATTTTATATTATTTTGGGTTATCTTGTGGTTTTTATTGCAGACCTTGATTTTGAAATTTTGGATGTTTTGGGGTCTCACACAGTTTACATATAGTAAGTATTAATCATACAATAATCGTGATATGGGTGTTTTGTAATTCCCCGACCGTAGTTACCCAGAGTAGATTCATTGTTACATAACATTTTCATGAAAAAAGGAATCATCTCCTCAAAGACCGATCAGTTTAGTAGCATTAGATGTACTAGATACATACATATGTTTTACATTACATCATGAAATAAAAAACAACAACAATGTGTCGACATTGAACACTCTTATATCCACTAACCTACTCCTACAATGTAATCATAATATACTTTTTCTCATCCTATGAAAAATAAGGAATAATAAATGGGTGAGCTCAGATTCCCAGTAATGATAACAATATAGCAGAAACTATCATAAATAAGCCTAAACATTTAAGGAAATGTATAAGACTAAAACACAGGCCTTTTAAACATAAACATAATTATAACATGGAAAAGATAAATCAAATAATATCATTTACTTATTCACAAGGATATTCTACTTGTTGAATAATCACATGGAATATCAATATCCAATTTCACAATGATGAAATGCATAATTTCAGACATCATAACCACATATTCAAGGCCTCATGCCAATACTACAAATAAGATTTTATCAAGGCCTTGTGCCAAGACACTAGTTCGTCTCATGAGACCTACCGATGTATCAAGGAGCTATAGTGGGCTCCACCTATCACTTACTAAGTCTAATGCATTCCTCTTTTGAAAACGTTGAAACATAACATAAACATTCATATTTAAACTAGCATATGAAATAGAAATAATTTATCCATAAACCATGAATGGTATAAAAATAACACATCCATAGTAAAACATTTCATAAAACCTTTAATATAATATAGAATATTGTATCATAATAAATAAACTTAAAACAAGTATAATATCCATCAAAGTATGTTGACATAGATGAAAGTAAAATATTTGAGATAAATATATCTTTCTATTTTGAAATCATTTAAAAGTCACATAATTACAAAAGAAAACATTAATTTTGAAAATATTTTTACAAGCTTGTAAGGGAAGCTTCGAAGATGTTATAACGGTGGAAAATAGCCGCACTCACCATATAAGTTAAAAAACATTCTTACCTTAATTTTTTGAAAAGTCCATAAAGTACCTTTTTTATGAAATGGACGGAAATATTCCTTTAAAAAAATTAAATGAAGTAAAACAAGGATTTAAAAGACTTTAACCCGTATTCTTGTAAATAGTAAAAATGTTTTGAAATACATTTTTATAGAACAATGATGTGGATTATAAAGAGGTCCTAGTAGATACTCATGTATAAAAAACCTCGGATAATGAATAGATTGTGGAATTAAGCCTTACCTTGTACTTTTACTTCATCAAGGGTACATTAACCTCCTGTATAATAGTCAAATCATTTTTATTAAATTATACAAGAACCTCATACATAAATATGATATCATATATGATCATATAATATTTCTATGTTAATAATATTTATGTAGTATCATTATTTCATCTGTTAACAGATTTTTTTTCCTTTATATGATTTGTTATGTAATCTATGTTTGTTATGGTTATGATGTATTTAATTCAAATAAAAAATGATATTAAGTTAATAAACATTATTTTAAATCATAAAATGAAAATTAATGAAGTGTTTGAATGTAATATCATATATACTGAATAATTAACATGTTATATTTATTATTTACATAAGTTATACTCATTATTATAACCATCCAAATAATGAAGTGTTTGAATAAAAAATTACACCTTGACGTGGAGATGTTAAGTCGTACGTATGCACGTATGGTGACTTGTAATTCATAGGATGGATAAAATAATGGATATGGTGGTACCATATTTAAAATAAAATCAAAATATGTATAAGGTACTGTAGTTATTGTTTTTGTATGAAAACAACAAAGAAAGAGAAGTGGAAGAAGAAAAGAACATTGAAAGAGGTGGTGAAATTATTACCTCTTCTTCGAGAGTTTCCTTTTGAGTTGACCAATAGGGCTCCTTAGGTTGGATTTATGATCAAAGTAATGCCTCTAGGTCAAATTGAGGGTACTTGGGAGGATATTTTAGTATGGTTTGGATGATCCAAATGGCTTTAGAGGTGTGATTTTTAGAGAAGGGGAACTACCCTTTTATAAGAGAGGTGAGGGTCACTTGAAGAAAATCTTGAAATAATATTTTTTTATACAATCATATTCAGTTTATAGTGTCTCCAAAAGGACTTATTTCGTGGTTAAGGTTGATATAGGTCGAAAAACTCTCAACTAATATGTTTTAGATTGGTTTAGGTAACAATATTAACCTTATATTTTAGATTTAACTCTTAGTTAAATAGTTTATCTTTTACCATGTATTATTGTATTATTATAATCAATGTTTAATAAACTTACAATAAAAAACCAAGAGATCAAAAGGTGGTTAATTATTGATATATCCAACCTAATATATGTAATTTGTATGAACTTTATATTTTTAGGAATATTATATCAATTAATAATATAGTATTTGTTTTAAAAACTCATTTATGTCAATTTTTACAGTATTTGGTATTTTGTTTTTGTGAAAGTCATAAAAATATTATCACATAGAACAAAGATTATTTAATCAACCATAAAATTACATATTAGCCAAGAAAATTAGTGGAATTCATCATAAGTCTCAATTTAAATTTATTTTATATTTATAATATCAATTATTTTAATCTTTTATTAATAATGTAATTAGTGCATCATCATTGTGTCATAAATAAATTTAGTTATTTAATGTCTAAAAATTATTAATAAAATACCATTATATAGTAAATAGTTTTATATTGGTAATTAATATTTATAGTTGAATTTAACTTATGTATAACCCTATATTAAAATTGGTTTAGTTATTAAAGTTTGGATTTATCACTTTCAACTCTTCTTTAAATAGAATAATAATAAACGTCCTAATCTAATCCATGTGGACCAAAATGATCATATTTTATTACTAATTTGATTTTGGTCGAAAAAACTTATTCAATATAATTAGTACATGTGTTAGGGTAATTATAATATCATCTTTTACCTTTAATTAAACTATTTACTTTTTGACAACGGTAAATATAAGTCAAAAGTAACTATTCACAAAAAAAATATTTTTGTCTTATTGAACCACATTTTACATAATGATGTCAACCGTGTCTCTCAAATTTTTGAAATTTAATTCACATAAGTGGTAAAATTACATTTTATTCAAATTTTCAAAATCCACCTAGAAGGTGGGTAAAAGAAGTTAAAAAGTTCAATAAAATGTTATATGTCTAATATTAGAATAAAATGACTCCAATGAATTACATTGAACTTATATAAGTATTATGTATCTATTTTGACTTAAAATAAAAATAAAATAAATAATTATTTAAATAAAATGATGGTTATAAACAATAATGTAGTTTTTTTACTATTCAAAAAAAAATTGAATGCTTTCAGAAAAGTACAAAAAAATCCCCTAAAGCTAATTCTGAAATTTCAAATCTAAAAATGAAGTCCATTTTGAAAAATAAAATTTATAAAATTTTAAAAGGTGTGTATTACTATTCATAACATCAATTTTGATTGGTTGTGGTGTGAAAGATCTCGAAATTGCATACAACAAAAGTTATTGCATTATTCAAAGAGAAGTGTACCATGGAATCATGGGGTGTTACATGTTATGTAAATAATATTTCATTTTAACATGGTAGGAACTTGTTTCCCAAAATCAGTTGGGATTCCGAAGAAGACTATAGAGTATATTTTGAGATTGGTATGACTCCCATGTTTAAAACATGGTTAGGAGAAACTATTTTTCCAAACCGTGTTAGTCTCAATTTATGTGTCATGCTCATGTTATAGAATTAGTGGGTAGTTTAGAAAACTGTCCAACCTAATCGTGGTGCCTACCCCATTTTGTTTAAAATGAAAATTTTCTCTTTTTTCACCTATAAATTAAATAAATTGAGAACCATTTCTCCCATATTCCATTCAGATGAGGCTATAGTGTGTTCTTAAGATCTATCCCCTCTCTCTTCTTTATTTTGATCTGCTATTTGATCGAATTCAACTAGAAAATCATTGTAATATCCATTTTTATTCTTTTTTCTTTCCTCTTAGTTCCCCTACCCCCTTTTAGTAATTATTTAATTTCCTCCCATGAATCCTAATGGCTTATTTCATTGTATTTAGGGTTTATATTGTTTTAAACTTGGGGGTTTTGGTTTTTTAGGATTATTGGTGATGTATCTTTACATGTTTAGTAGTTTTACAATGAGTTAGAAAACCTCTATCTTGATCGTCACTTGACCAAGGATGGGGTTTTTGTGCATTTCATTTAGTTTAAAAGTCATTGATTTATTTGGGTGTCAATTACCATGTTTTTTCATGTTAAAATTTTAGGTGATGGTCATAATGGATTTTACAGATATTCTAATTGTTTTCTCACTTGACATAAAGGGTGTCTTGTTTTCACATTTATAAAGTAATTTTTGAGTTTCATGGGTTTGAAAAATGATTTTGTGTATTTTTTCGAATAAATATTTAGGTATACAGGTTTATTATTCAATTTAAGTCATGAAAAAGAAACTCATGGTTTATATAAATTTTTTTGAAAATAAATAAATGATTATATTCTCTAAATGATTTTGAAAAAATATATGTTTTTTTTAAATGGTTTTATTTATGGTTATCTATGATTTAAAAATCAAGTAATGTTTTAAATTTTTTTCAAGATATTTTTGGATGTTATATTTTATGTGCTGTGAAATGGATCAAAATCCTTGCACTATTTTTAATAGTAATTTTGAACTTTTAAAGAATTTATTTTGAAAAATATATGATTCAATGGATTAATCCCATTGTAATTATCATGAGAACTTGGGATTTAATCCCCTTGGGGATGTTTTATATTTTTTTCCCTTAATATGATTCTTACACATGGTAAAATGGGTCTTTTAATGCGAGAATTGAGGAGGTGACATGTGCAGTTTACTTGTTTTTCTTTATTATTGATCTTATTATGATATTTCCTTTCTAATTTAATTACCCCCACATTAACATTTCTTTGGATCCATAAGAGTTAGTAGATGAACTAGAAAAGTGAAATAGCTAGTGTAGATTGTGAACTAATTAGGGAAAAGTTCTCTCTTAAATAAGATGAGTTCTAAGGGGATGGATTTGGTGGCTTGGGTACCTCAAGATCTCGTGGGATGGATTTTATGTCCTAGATAGTTCTTCATGACAACTGGGATGTTTCTAGATTCTTTAGTATATTTTTAGTGGTCTAAACCCTAGATTAGATTAGTATCACTTGATTCAAAGGGATTTATATCTAATTATTAATTATTATTAAGGATTGATTAGTGGATCCCTTACCATACCTGGTTTGTATCCCATATCTCTAAATCTTATTGCATAGAACCATTCCGTTGGCAGTTCATTTTCTAATATTACATTGATATGTTGATTCCTATTTTGTTTTCATAGTTATGGTTTCGGTTTACTATAAATATATTTAATTTTTTGTTATGTTTGTTTTAAAAAGGATAGTGGTTTTTATTTTATAATAGGGTTTTTTGAGAAAATATTTGGAAATAAGAAATTTATTTTTTATTTTTATGAATTTATTAAATGGTGCTCATTCCATAGTTTTAATGGGGTTTTAATAAAAACTTTTTCATCATTATCATTCTTACACTAAGAATGGGTATGGTTTATATGAGTATTACATCATATTATTGGGTTTAAACATACCCACTGGTGAAAACCCTATTTTTTCTATAATTCAAACAAAAATAAATGTAATCAATTTATATGGGAAATAGCACAAACTCATTCCTAAAATACTATTGTTCATGTTTATATCATACCCTTCATACACCATTGAGAGTATGTAGCTCTATGATTTTTTAGGTTCTTTGGTTCTTGCCTATTTTAGGGTTAATTTTCATTTTTTGATGATGAATGTTGTAGGATATGGAGAATTATTGTAGGTTACATGGAAAAAAATTTAGAGTGGTTTTAGTTTCCGTTTTCTTTTTGGATGTTTATGTATCATCCTTTATAACCTATATATTTATCTTATATGTTTGTTTATATGATTTTTTATGGTTAACATATGAATTTATGTAGTTTATGAGTTTTTTGTTGTTATTTTCTTATGTGTTAGTCTATTTTGTGGATTCATTACCCCTAAATATATTTAATTTATACAATGGTTTCTAATGTATGCATTAGAAAATATAAATTTTTGATATTTTCTAAAGTTGATTTGGACCATTTATTGAGTTTAAAACTATTTTAATGAGATCATTCTTGAGACTTTGGCACAATTTTCTAGCCTCTGTAGATTTGGAATGCACGTTGAGCCCAGTAGAGAATCAGATCTGGTGACAGTTTTGGTCATCCTATAACGGTTCATTACAAGATGACTGGTTATGTGAAACTATGTGCATAAGATACCTAACCCAGTAGTTTTCAAGTAATTTGAGAGTATTTCATGAGTGATATGTATCGTATGTATCATATGGTGTGTGAAAATTATTGTGACATGTTCTTTGTTACTGATTTTACAACTTTGTGAGGATAAAACAAGATGAATTTATAGGGGTATAATAATCAGTATAGAAATTGGTCTGACAATAACACTTTTTGTAGAATAGGGTCCTTATAAAAGTTTAGAGAGCCTAGGGATGGTGAATGTTAGATCACTATGTTTTTATGTTGAGCAATATACACATGTTTGTTTTGGTTTGGTTTGGGAAATGTTTTTTGGGTCAGGTGTTGGAATCCACAAAAGTTTTTTCACCGAAATTTTCACTTGGGGAATCCTAGATGGAGTCAACCAAACCACCCCCATGAGTTTCGGGATTCTGAAAGCTTAATATAGTTCACTAAATTCCACTTGAAATAATTTGATTAGTGGAATAAGAAAGTGTGAGTTCAATTGAAGTTCAATTAGAGGCTAAAAATGTATAAGCACCAGATGAATTAAGATAAGCAATGTCATCTCATTGGATGTTTAGTAATTGTTAATTAATTTTAGATTTTGTGAATGAAATGTGGTTTTATTTGAGAGATATATGCATGAGGATGATCTTATGAAGCATGTACTCTAGAAAGAGATCATTATTCTGGAGGATGGATTGAGGAGGCATAAAGTGGTAACTTCTGGAAGTAGAATGAAACTCCGAAGTAGGTGACGGAAGTACAGAATTTCATGCATTAAATTTGATGATGTGGTGTGAAATACATTCCTAGAGGATTTTTAAATTGTATATTAATCATGTACATTTGATAGGAGTGGTGGTGATGTTCACAATTCAGCAAGTGTTTGAGGTAAGAATAGAGTTTCTACTATAGATTAGTGGTATTTCATTCCAATGGATGGACACTCGCATTTTATGAATTGATGTTTCAACTCGATGATTGGTTGAGGACCACTATAAAGATTAGGATGGACCAATTTTTCAATTGTACCAATAAATTAAGCTAAAAATTTATAGAGAGCCAAATTGAAGAATTTTATTGACGCCTTAGGGCTGGAATACAGTGGTTCATATAAGAGGATCCCACTTGGGTGAAACCAAATGTCTACAACTTTAAATGTTAGAGGTTGTGTTCAAAGAACTAAAAGGGGCATATGGGAAGATGAAAATATTAGAATAAGGCATTGGTGGTACATTTTCAATAGAATTTAGTTGGGTTTTAAGATTTTTATGTTCCTTGTAACTCAATAACTCTACTTCTAATGGAATGAAAAAGTTATTTCATTGTTCTCCCATGATTGTAGATTACATTGTATGAAGCATGTAATTATTTGTTTCATTATGTTTATGCTTTTGGATTTAATGTATATATTCATCACGTGAAAGTTCACTTGTACACTCATCAAAAGTAGGATGATGAGGTGACTGGAACCATAAAATGTAGGATGATTCAATACGATGTCCAGGGTGCTTGGTCTTCCCAGTTTTAGTCTTCAATACTATAGGGGATGGATGATCAGAAGCTAACCTACAAATGGTGTTTGAGGTTTTGTTTCACATGATCATTTAAAGTGACCACTTTTGCTGATTATAAAAAGTATCCTAAATTTCTAAAAAGTTTTATCAAATCATGGTAGTGGTGCTTGGTGACAGGACATCATTTCAAGAGTTTTGATGGAGTTTCCTTCAAGGACTCAGAATGAGCATGGGGGAGGAAAATAGGTTCTCACAATAAGGTTTTATACCATTTTACTGAAACAAATGTCACTAATTAATGATGGTGGTTCCAGTATACTTTCTAAGATATAGAAATTCCAAATGGAAATGTATTTATGTGGTGTTCTCTATTCATTGTATGGAATTCTATAAATTTTTACAAGAATGATAAATTTATAAATCAAGTCAATGATCCCTAACATTGTTTTGATTCTTTAACACCCCAATATTATACAATATATCATTCCTTAAAATAAATCTAATATTTTTGATGGATTTTTCTACTCAACATTGAAATAAAATAATATGTGACATATTGTATGAATATTATTAAAAAAAATAAGAATAATAAAACCACTAATAAATTAAAAGATAATACTCAACTGAAATTTCATACACTTAGAGAATAAATAATTAATATGATTTAATATTCAAAATAATTGTTCTTAACAAAATAAATATATTTTTTAAGTTTTATATATTTATCATAATAAATTAAATATATCACTTCAAAAAATGTTATATATGAACTAATATATTAACAATCCTTAAATTAGAAAATTATATAAAATGGTAATAAAAATAAATAAAAACATCCTTTTTTAATATAAAATGTTTTCTTTATATTTTTTATTTTAATTTTAAAAATTAAATTTATTAATTATATAATTTAAAATTTATAAAATTTCCTTCATTTTTGAATCTCTCGTGTTAAAAATATCTTAGGATAAATTATTTACATTTTCCTGAATCTTTATAATTTTGGATGAGTAGTGAAATATATCAATTTTTCAAATGACTTTATGCATTACTCCCCATATGCAACAGAGATGTAGACTATTAGTGATAATCTAATTTCCATTAGTGGGGGGACCATGACCTCAATATCATGTCTTAACATAAATAAAAATAAATAAATAAATAATCAATCAGAGTAACATTGAGAAAATTAATTAATATCAAATGGTATATATGTCATATAGAATTTAAATAAAGAGGCACCCATCATGGAAATATAAACTATAGTATATAGAGTAAAAGTAATAAATAATTAAAACTCTGCTATCCTTCAGAGTACATCCTGGTACTACTCCAAATTACATGTTCCTCATCACATTTTTCTTCTAAAATCCCTTTTGCCTTTCTCATATATATATATACATCAAGTCCTTCCACACATTTATGATTTTACAATTCTCCCCATCTAATAAAAACTCATCATTGATAATTTCAATCAAATTTCATGCTCCCACAACATAATACACTGAGCTTTAACATCAGTCTCCCACTCCAACATCTAATCCTAGACCTATTCATGATACCATAGAATCCAGAATAGTCATACCATCCTTCCATTAAGGGTCTTCTCTCTCCAGTCTGTATTCTACATCAGGAGCTCCAAAAAAGATATTTTAGGCTCTATCTCAACATACATAGAGCCAATGATATGTAAATGATCATGCATGTATCTCTAGAGCTGTGACCCATGAATCATTTCATGTATACCTAAGTATTGAGAATGAATATCTTGGTGATATCTCACTATCCTAACTAACCCATTGATATAAAATGGTTCAACATAACAAAGTGAAAACATCCCCTACTTCCTCAAATTTTTCTGTCCTAATATAGGATTCACTGTTATGAAGACCTGATCACTTATAGAAAACACCAAAGGTCACCTCCAACTATTTGAATAAAACTTATGCTAGCTCTGAGTAATGATTAACCTCTTTTAGATTAGCTAAACTACCTCTAAGGTAGCATGTAAAATATTGGGCCCAAAATCACCTCCTCATGAACCTCATTACAACAAAGTTGTGGAAAACATGGCCCACCATATAGAGCCTAATAAGGTTCCATCTAAATAGAATCCTAGTACCAATTGTTGTAAGTAATCTCAACCAAGGATAGGTGATTGTCCCAAGTTCCAATGAAGTCCATGGAATAATCCTAAAGCATATCCTATATTATTCAAATCATCCACATGGACTATGCAGTATTCTATGGATGGAATGATTTTCTAAATATCATATAATATTCTATATAATTCTACAATCCCCTCCAAAACTATTGTATATCACATATGTGTCCTTCGAATACGATGCTCAAGGGTAATCTATGAAAGTGTGCAATCTCATTGAAAAAAAAAATTACCTAATGCATCTACTATGTGAGTCTCAGGGATCTTTGATAAATTTGATACTTTTTAAAGTGGATTGATAATAATTGTGATAGCATCACAACTACTTGGAGTCACTGGTAAAAATATCACATGGTCCATTGAAAAATCCCCCCACTTCCACATGGGCACTAGAAGAGGATGAATAAAACCAAAAAGATGGTGTTTCTCAACCTTTATCCTGCAGAAATTAAGGCATTTGGAGACAAATCCAATGATTTCCCTCTTTATCCTAGGCCACCAAAACTATTTAAAAAAGTCATTATAAATATTTGTCAATCTATGATGCACTACTGACTTAGTGGTTTGAAATTCCACTGTAAAATTCTCCTTGGTGGAACCAGGGACTACAACAATTTGATTAAAATGATCACATCATTATCGCCCAATGACCACCCAAGTATCATGCCACCTCCATATAACAACTATTGTGTCAAAACACACTAAGTATCGATATCACTTATAACATTTACCCAATCTACCAATGAAGATATGATGACCAATGAAAAATATGACATCGATCTTTATTCTTTAGAAGCATCCATCTTCCATTTATCCAATAAAAAAATCATCTACCACTATTGCATTGAATTCCATTCACCAAAATCATGATCTATATGTGTCTTATAGTGATGATCAACTTTTATGATGTTTTATTTTCTTGGTATATTAGCCTTCGCAAAGTCAAAAGTCTAAAGATACTCTTCCTGGATCTTGTTCGTCATGAACGGTTTCCATTCTATAATGATATAGTGAGGTAACTTTTGGTTAGTGTTGAATACAATACTCTCTTCCAAGAGATAATATCACCAACACATTAAACTATGCACTATGGTATCCAACTATAAGTCATGAATCAGATAGTTCTACTCCTGGGGTTCCAGTTCTCATAACACATAAGCTACTACATACTCCCTCTACATCAGTACTAACCCCAAACCAATGTATGATGAATCATATTATACATTATAACCAATACCTATATTGAGATGTATCAAGACATGATTTATATTCAACCTATTATTTATCTCAAGAAATAACTTATTCACACTATTCTATCCACTATAACTTCACTCAATTTTTTCAAAACACTCTTATGTTCTTGTAACCAGAAGTATTACGTGATAAAAGCAAATAATATCTTATTAAACCTAGAAATATCCTAATAATGATCACATTCTTGGGACGTGCCTCAAACATCACTAACTCAACTTTATTAGGTTCCATGGATATACAAGTCTCAAATACCTCATGACATAATAATTTCACCTCCTGAATCAAAAATATACACTATGAAAAGTTATCATAAATTTGATTTTTTTCAAAGTGTACTTTGTAATATATCAAGGTTTCTTACATGATGCAATGGAATCAAGGACAAAATGAGGATGTCATAAATTAACCTCATGATGAATGTGTCATGATATGGTAGGAAGATATTGTTCATAAGATCCATAAACACTATCTATGAATTCATAAATACATATGGCATCACCAAGTACTCAAATATGACATATACACACTAGAGTTACATATTTATGATGTCCTAATCTCTAACCTATAGCTGGTGATAGCTCGATCGATGATTAATCTTGGAGAACTATAGGTCTCCTTGTAATTGATCTAACATATCTTCTTTTCGGGGCAAAAAAAATTTCTTCACTATCACCTAGTATTTTTCAGATAATCTATGTTGAGTAAGTGTCTACTATCTATCTTCTTAGTGAAAAATTATGTTCACCCCATGGATATGTAGTCATCCTGATAAGTCTTGGCCCCCAAGATTTACCTTGATCTCCTTCTACTTGGTAGGACCCATATGATAAGGGGTTAACAAAATGAGTTGTGCACCAATAATGATCTCTATCTCAAAGTATATTCATTTATCAGGGGGAAGCACTATAAATTTATCTAGAATGATTTCCTAATAGATATAAAAAATGGTGGAAAATTTGAAGGGGATACCACTGATCCTAGAAAAATATACCAGACTATCATCTACCCCATGATTATTCCAAGCATACTAACATCTGGACAAACACTACCTACTCCCAGTTCCCACTTTCTAGTCATCACATTCTTCCCTACCTTCGGTAAAGAAAATGAAAATTTTTTCTGATAGAAATATTTATGAGAGCATAATTTGTTTAATTAGTCCATGCCACGAATCACCTCGAAGTTCATTTTCTCTAAAACCATAAAGTTCAATTGATGTCCATAATCGGAAATGGGTATAGGATAGTCTGGGTATATTTGTAGATGATGCACTTTAATTCCCAATAGTGTATCAATGGATGGTAACTCAAATAACAACTAGATTAGAAAGTCAAGTATAGTAAAAAATTGTATATATCTGAATGAATGGGAATCAAAGATATCAAAAACAAGTATTAGATAATGTATAGTAAATCAAAACCATAACTCAAATATTAGATGGTCCTTCACCACCATCTAGTAGAGTCTAATCCACTATATAAACATAGTCTACCACAAATCAGGGACTTTTTCCCTAGTTTTCATGGCTAATCTGAATCATCATCTAAGTCTTCTTCTATAAACCCCATTTAGATCCCTGGTTCATAGATCATCTCAATCCTCATCCATTGTCAAACCTTATTCTCGAATATCTAGAGAAAAGATTCTGGATATGGCACATGTTGTCACATTATAAATAGGTTCTCTGAGGTGCATTAGGAAAATTACGATAATTTCTGAGCTCCACATGGTTAAAATTCTATGGAACTCCTCCAAAGGGGGATGAAGAAGACATACTCTGCTCAAACTGTATACCACCTCCCTGCTAAATATTCTTAGTCTTCCTCTTCTTACTACGTGAGGTGAAATCCTTACATTAGTTGGAGGATTGCTCACCAGAGTAACATAGGATGAATGAAGATTAGATGCTTGATCCTACTCTGGAACCTTAGGAATGTTTCTGAGTCAAATATAAAGACATTATATTTTATGTCTTATCGAAGATCGATCTCAAACTTCTTGGCCATATGTTCCTCATTTCTAGAATATTATAGAGAAGAGTATAGAATATCTATGAAATGAAAGGGTTATGAAGATACTATCATGGACCCATATTATAGGTCCACAAACTCTAGTGCTCTATATTGATACATTATATTGTGAAACAATTACTTGAGCTATAGATTCTCTAAAGTCTCTTTAGTGATACCCTCACATCGGCTAGTATGTCCCATGACATCACACAAAATCATTGTGTGTCCTTATACTATGAACACCACAATATCCACCTTATGATATTTAAGAGTATCAATGAGGTTGAATACACCCTCAATTTTGTATATTTAGTTGTTTGAATCAAGTGGTCCTCCTGTTCCTCAAAAGGCTGGTGGATTCTAGATCTAGAAATATTTAGCTTCGTTGAACATGGACCTCGTCTCCCCTTCTCCCTGTAAGATAAGAAGCAGAAGGAATCCCCAATGGAGTGGGCCTAAAATTTATAATACCAGAGAATGTGTAGTATCATGTTGTATGGTATCATCTTTAAAAATAATCCGTGGAATAAGGGAATCCTCCCAATAAGAAGCATCCTTTCCCATGTCATCTAGTTGTCCCAATAGTCTTCATGGAGGCCGAATGTTCTGTAATATGATCGGAAAATTTTTTAGCATTAAATATGGATCCGAATCAGTAAAGGGATTACAAAATTTCTTCCCTAGGAGTCTACCACAAACCCATGGTATAACCCTACTAGAATTAACCAAGGCTCCATTAATGCAATTTAGTCATAGTCAAATATATATACAAAAACATAATAGCATTCTCAGTTTAAAAAAGTAATGCTAATGGATATATATCACAATAGCATAGAATATCACACAACGGAGCATAAATATATCTCAAATAGATAAAAAATCAATTCATTAAATAAATAACTAACTTAAAACACAATAAAAAGTATATATGTGGTATGTGATCCTATATTCCAAGTCATGGTGCATCAATGCACCCAAGATCTCATATAAACTATAAAATCAATCTCTTAAATGGTAAATTTGAGGTCCATTGCACATGAGGTGGATAGAAAAATGGTAACACCCCTACCTGAGTCCCTCATATACTATCTCCTTTCTATTAGGTCCCAAGTTAGTAAAAAAAATAAAATAAGAAAATTGGGCCCTGATATAATTTTTTAACACCCTGAATAATACCAATAGGTCTAATTCGGAGTTCCACATGACCTCAAGCACAAATCCTTGTACATAAGAGTCTAATGACTAGCAATGAGGGTTTTATTCCTGTTATTCGGTTTCTCATATCAAAAATAAAAAATAAACAATTAACAATAAATCATATTAACAATGTTTAAATTAAATAATATGAAATGTAGTTCATGTAATAAAAAAATTAATATGATTTCTTCTTGGAAATAAAAACCATAGTATATTGAGTGAAAGTAATAAATATATAAAATTGTGGTATCCTGTAAGAACATGTTAGTACTTCTCCCAGCTCCATGGTCCTTTGATCATCCATCTGTGATAGGCCCCTTACCCTTGCTCAGGTCTTTATACATGAAGTATACACATACATTGAAATTAACATAGATGGTGTGATTAAAAGAACTAGTAGGAAACCAAAAATGTTTCCTTAAAATTGTTCACATATACAAAAGGTATGTTCCATGATTATAATAAATGTGAAATAAGTCATAACAATCTTGTACGGAGTACTCATTTGTTAACCAAGTTGCCACAAGCTCCAGGTGTACCTATTTCAGCTCCATGTCAAATGGATGACCAAGATATCAGGAAAGAACAAGAACTATCAATAAGGATTTCAACAAGTCTCTCAGCTCCCACAAGTCATTGGCTCTCAGTTCAGGCCTCAATGATGGTCATTTACCTTGCACTTGGTATCATTAATGAATATAGTTTTAACATGTCAACTCAATATCAACAAGACACCATGTTCTGACTAGTCCATAAGGATTTCATGCTCTTACCCTGGGTATGATTCTAGTATCATCATCAGCACACATCAATCTCACTCCATATCTAAGGGGTAATCATACCATGACAGTCCAACTATTTTATACACCAATAACAATTTCTCTAAGGAAAGGGAATATACATAACAAGGTAAATCCTACCAATGAGGCATGTCATGTCATCATGATAAATATAGTATCAAAAAACAAAACATGTCATAATAATCAACATGGTAAACAAGCTTAAGAACCCCATGGAATTGAAAATCATAAAAAAAAGTATCATGGGCTACACACACACACATGTGAACACACTCAATAATGAGAAAAAAAGATACCCAAGAATAAAACCATTGAAAAAAGTGTATAAAAGAGATTAAACTGTAAGGCACCTACTATCTCAATGTTTTGGATAAAGAACTCTAAGTTTGGTCAAAGGATCCAAGGCCAAACATGTTGTTCACACATAAATAATGAGATAACACATCAATTATGTATAAAACAGGTTCTGATTAATCAAAAAATGGTTAGTAGTAGAAGGTCTAGATATACCCAGTCAAGAAAATCATTCTAGAATCACTTACATTAAGGATTCCCTCGATAAAATCAAATTTTATGGTATGTAAAAGGAAGGAATTCCAATTCATTGAATATGTTTTCAATCAAATATTGAATTGTGAATGATTTTTTTATTATAGAAGAGGGAATCAAGTCTAGAAAATGATCATTGGTCTTTCATGAATATATCAATATAAAATTGATTCAAGATGATCATCATGGGGATTAATATCTCTTGATGATCATTCAAATTGTGCTTACCTAAAAACATCACCATTCAAGAAGCATTATGCTCCATCTAATGTGATTTCATTGAAACATTGAAAACTCCACCAATGTACCAATACATAATTAATGGATTAAAGTTCCATTACTAATCCTCTATAAAGAAGTGGTCTAAGGTGATTATTTAATAATAGATACCCATTGAATTTTATTTGTGGTTGGTTGATCTTGGTCTGATCAATAATCATTGTCAACACGGTATAACTCCCACTAATCTATGAAGGATAGAATAATTCATCACCATATCATCTAGGAAAACACATATCTTACACATATCAATGTTTATTTCACAAAGAAGAAGAGTAAATTTGGAATATATCTAGGCATAATTTACCGATGAAACATCACCAGATCATTCAATGATTGATGGATCAAGGGGAGAAGGATGGGAAAGATTTAGACACCAAGAATGAGATATATAATTCTAAATAAGATCAAGGGGTTTGTGTCAAATAATATAATAAGGTGGAAAATATATACAATTAAAACCCTAGGGGTGAATTGAATAACATCACATACTAGGTACACTGATGAGCCGATTAGCCAGTGGGGTCTGTAACAATCTGCAAACCAACTAGAGACCCCCTAGCTAGCTAGTGGGTTCAATTGGCCAACCAGTGGTATATTTCCATCCACCACACACTCCAACTTATACACCACATTCTACCTTTGAATCTCGAACCCTTGGTCACGAAAAAACTAGTTTCATTAACCCCCATAACAAAGATAAAACAAGAAGAGAAATGATAAATTTATAATCTCAAAATATATCATACATTGATATAAAACAAGGATGTTATATAATAAAATATATTTATAAATTATAATAAATTATTTAAAAAATGAATTTATAAACCCATTTTGAACATTTAAGAAATTTAATTACTATTTTACTCTGATAAAAACAATTTTCGGTATATTTATTTTAAAAAAGTATCTACAAGGTTGAATTCAGTTTTGACTTGTTTTGAAAGCCACATAACCCTTATTTAGTGAATAATAACCCAACTGAATTTATATAAAACAATAAAATTGTTAAGTTAATCTTAATAATAATCTTTAATCATAAAAAATCACTTTTTATAAAAATGGATTTTATACATTATGTGGGCTAATATTAAAATTAAGTTTTATCAACATTGTAAATTTTATTTGTAATAATAGATTTAAAATTTTAAACCAGTATTTTTAAAATATGTAATAAGTTCCCTTTAATTTGTATACATTAAGGTTAAATTAACTTGGTAAAATTTTTTTACCAAGTTAAAAAACCAAAAAATTGTAAAAGTCAAATATTTAAGAGTAAATGACTTACAACAATTTAAAAATTGTGTGAATGATAAGGATGACAAGTACTGCTTCACTAGTTCGAGTGAGAGTAAATTTAGTGGATGTGATTATAGGTCATTAATACATTTTATGTATGTTCATGGTTATTGGGGTGATAAATATATATCACTCATATCCCAGTGAGAATGATCTTCCTCACATAGAGGGTGAGAAATCATGATATCCCTATGGATGATAACATTAAAAGGAGGGGTGGTTCGCGGGATTCTCATAGATTTTTTTTGAGAAGGTCCTGAGATGGAGTCATTCCTTCATCTTTTAATTAAAATTTATTGGTAAGTTCATCTATATTCATCCATGAATCAATTTGTGATCTCCCATCATGAAGTTGTTTCTGTGCATGATTTCATGGTGGACTGGTTTTGATATTCAGAGCAAAACCGGATGGTGGATAAGACTCAATGTATCTTTTGTATCCATATGTTGGACTATCTAGGTGGTGAGGATACACACAAGGATGGGTAATCATGCGTCGATCCCCAATAATAATGTTATAATGATGGTTATAGTTTATAACCCAGGCGCGTTGATCATAGGAGGTCAGAAGTTAGAGATATTGTGTAGCTTCCTCATTAGAACTGTTGTTGCTATGAATTCTCACGATCATTGGGTTAGATGGATGCTTCCATTAATGTAACTAAAATAAATGTTGAAAACTCTAACATGAATGGAAAAATAATAGGGGTTGGTCTGCTCAGAGACACCAGGAGTTCAGTTCTCATCACTTTTAGTGATTTTTTTAGAATTGGGAATTCCATGCGAATGAAGGTGAGAGCACTACATTCTAGAATCATATTGTGTTTATGGTTTGGGCTACAAATAAATGATATTAATTCAAACTTGGAGGTTTTAGTGAATACTCCTCAAGGTAATATTTCACCTCTGTGGGATTTTATTTTTCTCATTAGAAGTTGTTTAGTAGAGTTCAATAAAGGGAGAAACTTTCACCATATATGGAGGGAAGCTAACTTTGCAGCGAATGCCATTTATAGGGTTGGAAGTACTGAGGATCACATCATTGTTTTCAGAATTTTGGGTTCTCTTCCTCTTGATTTCAGGAACTCTATCCAAGGGGATTCCCTTGGGCTCCATCATTTCAGACCTCCCTAATGTGTTTAGTTGTGATCTCTGATGGGATTTTCATATACCTTCTAATAAAAAACAATTTTCCCTCAGTAAGTGTTGTTTATAACACAATTTTATTTCATTGAGAAATAATGACTTTTTCTTCATTCACATTATTTTAAATTGAGTTATTTAATCCTATAATTTTATAATGTTGGATTCAATCTTTTTTTTTCTATGGATTTAAAATTTCTTATCATGAAATCTATTTTAAAGGACTGTTACATCAAATATTATGATATTTTTTAGGGTGTTTCATCTCAATTTCCTTTATTTAGTAAAAGTTTTTTTATACACCTAATTTCATTTAAATTGTATGTATGAAACCAATTGGATATATGTATATATATTTATATATTAATGGTTGGGGTCTAAGCACTATTTAATATTAAAGCAAAGAAATGACCTCTTTTAATAGGGTAGAGGGAGACCAATTACATAGACCGAAGGCCCAGTGGGAATTTTGAGTATTATTTGGCCCGTAGGCCCAATTGTTTGGCCCAAGACCCATTCTGTGAATAATACTGCTATAGTACCCCTACTGTTATAGTACCATACAGTACCCGCAACGGCTATAGTACCATGTCCCCGCTATAGTGACAGGCTACCGCTATAGTCATCGTCATTGCAACGGTGTTGCTGCTGTTACAGTACGCTACATTACTCTATAGTACTTTCACCCCATGGGTTTTGAACTCCCATTTTTCATGTAGGATTATAGGGTCCTTACCACTAACACGAACCCCAACTACACCAATTGGATATATAATATTAGGTATTATCTTTTATTCATGGTATTTGAATTTTACTTTAGTATTATCTCTTTCAAAGGGTTTTTATTAACATTTGTGTTAGGTAGTAGGTGGTTTTCTTGACCCAAATATTTTTAAGTCATAATTATTACCATTTCTATAATGGTCTTAAAAGACAGCTTTCATCAATTCTATTATATTTTTATAATTCCTTTCATCCTTTTCTGGGGGATTACATTGATGAATTTTTTTATTCAAATAATTTGATGATGTTATTAATAATTCAATTCCCTCTAAATAAGCTATATCTCTTCCATATCTATTTCCACTGTTAAAACTGATTTTATCCTTTCTTACAATGAAATCAAAAAATGTTTTATTTCTATTTATGTTTAAATATCTCTTTACCAATTTTCAAATAAAAAATTTATCACACTCTTTACATTGTGAGTTTATATAAATGTATTTTTGAAAAAATATTAAAAAGGTTTTTGTTTTACTAATTGAATATTTTACCAGAAACTCTAAGTTTCCTTGAAAAAAACCTATATGTATTTTCTAATGATCCACTTTTGAATATTCTTTTAAAATGTAAAAGTTTTCAAAAGTTTTCACTTCACCATTTATAAAATAAATTTTGAATGTGGCTCATAAATTATTCTCTTCTTACTATTGTAAAAATGATTTTTAAAAACAATTCTATGGTTTCTTTGATTTTAATTAGGATATTTCTTACTGAAGATTCATTTAAATGTTTTAAATATTTTTCAAAATGATCATAACTATCAATATTTTGAAAAAAAATAAATTTGGTTATAGTTTCTAAAATTATTAAATATGATATTAAAATGGAATTATTTATTTTAAAAGGTATTTATAGGATTTTATTTTTTATAAAGAATTATTCTTTGTTTTATGTATTCATAACGAAATTTTTTGAAATAATGTTTAATTTATATTTTCTTTATCAATAACATTTCTTGTTTTGAAGAGTAATTTTTAAAATGATTAAATTGGTTCATGTATTTTTTTATGAAAAATATATTTAAGGAGTTTTCAATAATTTTATAAAGGGATATTTCTTAATGATTTGTAAATTGATTTATCCATAAATTTTAAAAGGTTGTTATACCTCTACTTACATGTCCTATGATGTTCCTTATGCAACACTTGGGATATGTTTTTATGAAACCATCATATTTTTTTTTCTATGAATAGATTCTAAAATGTTCTATGAATATATTCATGCAAGCTAACTATTCTCCACTTGTTAATTAAGTAATGTTTGAAATATTAAAGATTGATTTCAAGTGTCACATATATGTATGGGTGATTGATGGGTGAGGTCCTATATATCCCTATAATGCATTGTTTAATATTTTATATCTCATAATATGACATGATGGTGAACGGAAATGATCTCATATATATTTGCACACCTAATTTTGTTTGAATATGATCCAATATAGCTTTGTTCACATAATGTTTCACGGATAAGATTGCATATAGATTTCTTCACATGAAAGAGCATGGAAATGACTGAAAATAGTATCGTGCACATGATTGTGCATGAAAATGAACTCATAAAACATTATTCAGATGCGCGTTATGGTTTCAAAAAAATTATCTATATGCTCCAAGATCTTGAAAAATTATTCCTCATAAGAATGATAAAGTTCTAATTGTAATTATATGTTATGGATATTGTATAAACTTCCTCAAAGGTGATATATAGAATACATAAAGCACTTGAGAGAGGTTTGGTAGATGTTTTATGTGACAATACATAATCCCCACACAACCAAGAATATTTAAGGGTTTTATATATTTATGGAAAAAATTCCCATTTTTCCAAATATAATAACCCTCTTCCAATGTAATATTCAAATTAAAACTTTTATACCAGCCAAAAACATTTAATATCATCAATGATTATCATAAAAATCCTTATTTTGAAATTATGTTGATTTTATATGTTATCAAGTGTTTTCATCATTATTTTTTATTTCCGTCGCAAGATCATGTCTTAACACATTCTGTCACGACCCGTCCTAGTAGGGCCCACGTTGTGACTCCCCGAACCCACCTCGAATATGCCAAGGGCTAGTGACTAGCACTGAGTAGGCATATTACTAAACTGGGATGCATTTCCTAAGTACTCGTACAGATGCTCACTTCTCCAAGCCCATAATGCTAAAATGTAAAAAAACACTAGGGAAAAAAATTCATGCATAAAACTAAAAACAACCAATAGAGCACGATTGAAAGCAATGTAGTGAATGT
Organism: Viscum album; assembly: GCA_963277665.1. Classification (NCBI taxonomy): domain Eukaryota; kingdom Viridiplantae; phylum Streptophyta; class Magnoliopsida; order Santalales; family Viscaceae; genus Viscum; species Viscum album. The sequence goes on along the minus strand of OY728158.1, from coordinate 602,975,574 downwards.
AAACTGAACTAGAATACAAGAACACAAAAAACAAGAGTTCAAAAACTACAAGTCTAACCTGTAAACCCAAAAGGAACTGGGACTGCTACTCATAGCCATAAGAAGACCTTGGCATGTAGGAAACTCAGAAAGCTTCGTCTTTTCCTGGTCCACCCGAGACTCTGTCGAAAGACTGCTCGTCTGCACAAGACACGACACCAACAAGCAATGCCTATATAGGTGAGAGTATAACAATACTCATTAGAGGCCCCTGAAAACCACAAATCAATACACAAATTAAATATACAGTTATCTCTACAGAGTATTTGTCTACTGAACATATAATAGAAGAACACAATCCAAATATACTGAAATCCCAAACCCGGAGTATTGGGACAAGTCACACCACACCATACCCCTTCTCAGGATTCAGTTTGAAGATTCCACGGAGAACTCATCTGGGAGAACACACTCCATGAGTCTGATAGCTCTAATGATGTCCATTCGAGAAGTACTGTTCATGAAGAAAATCTACGATAGATAGATACACTCATTATGGGAGAACGCACTCTTGGGTGGGGAAAGATCACTGTAACATCCCAGGTAAATAAATAATATTACATTCTAATGTTTATCAATATTTTTGGATAAAATTATAATATTACTTTAAATGGAATGTAATTCTTGATGGCGTACCCAATACGCAACATTGAGTATCTTTGAAATCTTACGTTGCACACTAATAATATAATAATATTATAATAGTTAACACCTAGCTGTTTTAATGGAGGGAATGAACAAAAATGACTAAAAAATGATTGAATATGTTTGTTAAATATTTTTACATTTATTCAACAAATGTTAGAGTCTTAAAATCCAAATGAATCCAATTTTAAGAATAAATACTCTAATATGTTTAAAAGATTGTTTTACCGCATTTTGATGGAGAACCTTTTCTAAATAAAACTTTTGACAATTTTATAATCTATATTTGTAAAAAAAAACTTTTTTTTATGATTGGGACATTGAAATTTACTTTGGTTGAAATTTTGATATTTTTCTGACAATGTTTTTTTTAATGAATAGTGAAAAATACTGCATTTTACATCAAAACTGCTTTTTCATCTAATTTAGCTATATGGATAGATTATCTTTTTAATTTTTTTTATACTGTAATTAGAATATATTTTTACCATTTAATTCAATGGTCTTCATTATAATTAATTTCAGTTCGAAAATGGACACAAACAAGTGCCAAACTTTTTATAAATATTTGCTTCAAAAAACCCTCTATTTGATTTGACAACGGGAATTATTTATTAAATTAATTATTGAAATTTTTGGGCTTGTAATTTGGTAAAACAGATTCCATATATAGAATCATAAGGTCCAAATTATGTAATTAAGATACTTTTGTTTATGGACATTATGAATAGTAACGACGGTAATTATATTTAATTATCGTGATTAATTAGTAATCGGGTAGTTAAGGATAATAAAATAATATCATAATAATAACAAAATGATCCCAAAATGTGTACTAATACTACTGGTTGTGTCATGTAATACCATGGGATTCCTTGTGCCAATCTTTGGGACCCCATGGAATCACTTTTGGGTGAAAGTGACACTTTACCATTTTATTTTTAATGAAAGGAGAATATCACTAAAAAATGTATCACCCTAGTAAAACATTTTTAGTTTTGTATGTGTAAATGATATCTTAGACTATAAATATTCATTGGAAAGATAAAACTATTTCCTACAACAAATTAGTTTTATTATAATTTTTACACATTAAATTAATTAATTAATTTATGACACCATGATGATGCAGTGATTACCTCATTAATGAACGATTTAAATAAAATGAAAAGGTAATGTAAAATCTAAGACTTACACTTCGAAAAAACCTATTAGATGATAATATTTAGAACCCTTATCAACTTATCCTCGAAATATATCAATGTGGGACCTTTAAAATCTGAAAACCATTTTAAAATAATGTACCATTTCTTGACTTTCCAAGAGTGCCCCTCCACCCTCTTATAAAAGGCCCCCACCTCTACCTCCTTACCCAAACATCTCAAGCCACTGGATCGGCCAACCCCTACCCATTTCATCTCTCCACATCCATATCTTCATAATTGAAGCCTCACCTTAGGCAGAAAGCTCTTCATGTAACTCTTTTGGTTCAAACCAAAGCGAGTTACCCGATTTAAAGGTAATGTCTTCTCTTATGTTATTTTGTTTTATTTTGATTCTGCAACCCCCTAAACTATTTTTATTCCTTTCTATAGTAACAAAAACAGTATTATAAATATACTAGGATGTTTTTATATGAATTATTTGAGCGAAACATACACACACATCCGTCTAATGGTTAAAGAACATACTGTTTATGTGGATGGCGAATTACTGCCTCACGAAACGATGATTGTTCAATATTCTTTTAACACCTTTAAAGGTGGCCATTATGATGTCACTGTATTTTATATATGATATATATGGTATTATTATTTTCTATATACTTCTGTATTTTATATTTAAAACATACATTTATTCTTTGCATGTTGCGCAAATGTGATAATTTCATATGAGAAAGTGTGGACTACCGCCCCCTCAAGTGATGTGACTCGTTCATGCAATACATGGAATGTATAAAGAATGAAATTAATGAACTTATGTGACCTATATAACATATATATTATACTTTAATTATAATATATATATATATCTCAATTATTTTTAATTCCATTAATATGACAAATAAATGAAAGTAGCGTTCATGCGTACGTACGACCTACCGTCTCCATGAATGGTGCATTTCATTTATTTTTATCTCCAAATGTTATGGAATCGTATAAAATGAATATTTACTGGATATATATGATATTTAAATCATTAATACTATTCTTTAGATTATGTACTTATAATTACATGGACAATTCTTTTCAAACAAGTTCATTTTGACTCATGTACCAAACATCGAAAAAAACATCTGATATGAACTCACATAATTAACTAATTATTATTACATTATAATATGTGATATTAATTGAATAATAAACATTAAAGTAGTTCCTTAAGAAATTATAAATTGAAAAATGTTTATTATTCAGGAATATAATGAAACGAACAAGACAAGTCGGACTTGAGGCAAGGGATCATACCTCTCTCTTTATTTTTAAGTACTCTTTTTTATATAACATACTTTAAGCTCATCTTTATTATTTTTGTGGATGTTATTTTATATTAATATTACTGTAATTTCTATGTTCATATGATGAGAGACCATATTTTATTTCATCAATCCATTTTTTTGGATGTTTTATGTTGTGTGGTTAGGTTGCCGAGTTCTCATAATGTATTTTTCATCTCACTTTCATTCCCGTGAGATTTATGCTACATTTGCCACTATTTATTTTGAGTGGTGTATTTACTTTCCATTATTCTACTCTTTGTGTAATATAATTTCGTTTATTGGTATTTACACCAACTTTTTAGGGTCCTTCTTTCATGGCGTGAACGTTTCGAAAGTTACCCAATCGGTAAAGGAACCTTTCACCCTTTTCTTTTTAAAAGACTTATTTTGTTTTGTATTTTAATTTAAATATTTTTATTTTGGGATATGTTATTATATATCCTTCTTGATGTATATTTTATGTCCAAGTTATGAGATACCATTTTCTCTCTCATCAACTAATTTTATGAATTTTAATGTGATGTTGTTAGGCTGTCGAATTTTACCAAGGGAACTTCTTAACACAATTTCGATTTCTTTGGGTTCAACATGTAGTTATTGAATATGTCATCCTTTGAATATGTGTGAATGACCATTTATTTTTTTACACATAATATCCACTTATATTGGGTGTATTTATATTTGTCACACATAGTTATGAGATTGATTTATCCTTAATTTAAGGATACTTTCTTAATAAGGGATTTCATCTCATTTTACATTTCTATTGAGACTTTATTGTTGTTATGCACCAATTCACTCTTATATGGTGTATATACTATCCTTTGGAATATTATATCATTGATACCTTTATTCTCATGATATTATAAAGTTTTGATTAAATGTTATTCCTCAATTATTGTATTTAAGTGTCTCTCATTTTGTTAAAAACACTTTAACTAAAATATCGTTTTAAATGTTTTAATGATTTATTCGTATAAAGATTTCTCATTAATATCCATGTTTTCAAAATGACTTTAAGGATTTATTTATTTGGATATTAATGGTCTAAAATGTCAAAATCTTAAAAGTGGTATGGGACACTTTGATTCGAAAATATCTTTATTAAATGTTTTAAATAGTTTTGAAAATGGTTTTTTGGAATGGATTCATTATTTTAATATCTTAAAATTTTATATTGTAATTGAAATGTGGGAATGTTATATTTCATTTATGCGTAAGTTATGTTCTATGATTATGTTATGGTTCTTGGGAATTTTTTATGAAGACGGGTGGTTTTGTGATAAACTAAGGGCGGGTGAGCCCGATATAGCTCTCCAATGCATTGGGTAACGTAAACGGGTTAAACATTAATGTTTATCCGAAGAGATTTAGGGAATATACTTTGATGGGTATTCCAAACATAACTATGAGGGTTAATCTCTACGTAAGAATGTTATGAATGCCTCATGTTACCTTTATGTCTTATGATTTCTATGATTTATTCATGATTTGATGAGGTATGTTAAAATGATTATGTTTTATGAGTAATGTATGATATCATACATGGACTAATGTTTTCATTTCGTACTTTTATATCCCTTACTGAGATTTTTATGCTCATCCCATGTTTTTGAAATGTTTTTCAAAGGTCAAGGGAAAGGTACATGATGTGATGATAGTGTCAAGGAAGTGTCAAGACAGAATCCATGTTTTATTTTAACTATGTTTTCGTTAATGGGATAAATGATTACTATATTTTATGTAACCACATTGTTTAAATATTGAATGTAATTCATGATTTATAATCTAATTCTATAAAAATCTAAAACTGAAAAGTTCATCGATGTGTATTCTTGAAATAACTCAAGATTAAGTAATGTTTAAGGTTGGGGCCTTATAGTTGGTATTAGAGGTTGGTTTAGATAACATTATAGGTTAGAGTGTTGTTTAAGAAAAAGTGACAAGTTGTGTATAACCACAATGGTTATTATATTAGATGGAGCCATTGTTTTTTTTTTAAAGTTAGAATGAGTTTGAGATAACTTCGAGAAGTATATCTTGGTGTTTATATTCCTCATTATTATATGATATACTCACCCTAACGTTTTTGGTTTTAGTAAATGGCTAGATCTAGAAGGCACCAATGGAACAGTGGATTTGAAGAAAACTGTGACTGATTTATGAAAGAACAACTGAATGATATGGGATCTGCAATGCGAACTCCTGTGGTTATCCTCAACCAACTATCTGGAGTCATGATTGACCACCTGAACCTTATCGATTTTTATAAGGCATCATATATGAGAGAAACAAATCCCTAACGACATTCAGGTAATAATCATAAAGGTAAGTATGTTCAAAAACCTATGTGTCAAATATGTGGAAAGAAACAAATAGGAAAATATTTCAAAAGGACAGAAAGATGCTATCGATGTGGAAATGAAGGTCATAAAGCAAGAACCTGCCATGGAAAAAGGAAGCATCTAGTTGACTCTAGGAAAGGGAAAGAAGTTATTTCTGAAGGATCAATTGAAGTTTTCAAATGTGGTGTGCATGTTCATTATGAAAACACTTTTCCTACGAAGAAGTTTTGGGAATGGGGTCACCAAGATCGTACAGATATTCGTTTACCAATACCTAATGTCATTCTGATTGAGGATGAAGAAACTGACAATAACCAATGAAAGGTATGGATTATTTCTTAACATTTGTTTTCCTATTATTAGAATCTTAGGATATGATTCATGATTTTGTATGTAGGAAAGAAGTATTTCATAATATGTTGAAAAGGGATGGTTAATGGATCATGAATAATGTTGAATGAGTAAGATGTCAACATATAAGGGATTCAAGAGTTGTGGTAGATTTTAGGATGGTGAAATTCTTAAATGTATTAAGTCTATTTTGATGATGGGGTTACATTAGAAGACTTTTTATAGTATATGTAACCCTGATGTTTGATATATGAAATTTTTTTTCAAGGAATAATTATCCTTTCTTTTGTGGATATAGTTATAAAGAACCATTTGGGTTTATATGATCCTTGAATTTGAGGCAATTACTGGTTAATATATTTTGGGTTGAAACTGAAAGTTATTGGATAACCTTTGTGGTTAAAATATTTTATAGTTATTTTTGAAGATTTTATCTCTTTTTGGGGAATGTTTTAAGAATTATATAGTTTTGGGAAAAGGACAACATGCAGACCATGTGACAACCCTTCATGTCAAACTAAGCTGCGAGAATCAAACTCACGACCAAAGTGCAACTAGTATTTATCACCTACCACTGGACTATGTGAAGTCCCTGGTTATTTTGACTGATTCTTTTTAGTTAGATGATTTTGTGAATCAAGATCAAGTTTATTTTGGGTTATCTATGGAAATTATTATCCTATCCTGGAGGATAAGTGATTAGGGTAATTACTTTTCAATATGAGACTTTAAGAGTAACTGATGTTATTTTGGAGAAAAATGTTAAGATTTATCTTTGGAGACTATGTGATTAAATAATTCAGATATTTGGGTTTCAATCATAGTTTGGTTTACTTTGAATAATTTTATGGATATATTTTTATTTAATGGTCCTTGTTGAACTTTGGGTTTTGTTTGACAAATTTTGGAGATTAGGAGTAGTTTTTCTTTTTGTAAAAAACAATTATCCTTTTTGGTTATTATCTAATCTCATACTAAACTTTTTGTTTTGGTTTTGTTTAAGGTCTAAAGACATGGGAAATATATAGTTCTCTTTTGTAGATTAGATTATTCTCAAGAAGTTGTTTATAGTATTCTTAATGCGAACAAGTCTTCCAAAATACTCGACTTTTGGAGAAAATATGAGTTTGAGTAAGGAATCTAGTAAAAGTTGAAAGTATACATGACAAGTAAGTATGTTTCCTTATGATTTAGTTAAGCTCAAAAATAAGTTCCTCAATGAAAAGTAACTTAAAAAAATGTTGTCTGTTAACTTTTCCTACTGGGGAATCGAATACTTTTTGACCCATCACAAGTTTGTGATTTTCTTGTAGTTAACTTTCTACTAGACATGTTTACTATCACTCTCCATCAGAACATGACCCTTTTTTCTATTCCATATCCATATTTTCCTACTTTTAATCCTAGAATGGGTAAACTCGGGTGACCTTTGTACTTCTCTCCCTTTCTATTAAAGTGATAGTTTTACCGACTCTTGTTCTGATGTGGGACTTTCAATGAAGTTTCCAAGCCCAATTTTGAAATTGAGAGGACGCAATTCCCAAAAGGGGGGAAGGATGTAACATCATAGGGAAATAAATAATATTACATTCTAATGTTTATCAATATTTGTGAATAAAATTTTAATATTACTTTAAAGGAAATGATATGCTCGATGGCGTACCCAATACGCAACAACGAGTTTCTTTGAAATCTTATGTTACACACTAATAATATAATAATATTATAATAGTTAACGCCTAGCCATTGTAATAGAGGGAATGAACAGAAATAACTACAAAATGATTACATATGTTTGTTAAATATTTTTACATTTATACAATAAATGTTAGAGGCTTAAAATTCAAATGAATCCAATTTTAAGAATAAATACTCTAATATTTTTAAAAGATTGTTTTACCACCTTTTGATGGAGAACAATTTTTAAATCTAACTTTTGAAAATTTCATAAGCAATAGTTTTCAAAATAAACTAATTCTTTATGATTGGGACATTTAAATTTACTTTGGTTCAATTTTTGGTATTTTTCTGACAGTGTTTTTTAATGAATACTGAAAAATACTGCAATTTACATCAAAACTACTTTTTCATCTAATTTAAATATATGGTAATATTATCATTTTAATTGGTTTTAAGGTGTAATTAGAATATATTTTTACCATTTAATTAAATTGTGGTCATTATAATTAATTTCACTTTGAAAATGGACATAAAAATGTGCCATTCTTTTTATAGATATTGCTTCAAAAAAACCCGCTATTTGTTTTGACAACGGGAATTATTTTTTAAATTAATTATTGAAATTTATGTGTTTGTAATTTGGTAAAATGGATTCCATATTTGGAATCATAATGTCCAAATTCTGTAATTAAGACAATTTTGTTTCTGGACATTATGAATAGTAACGACGGTAATTATCATTAATTATCGTGATTAATTAGTAATCGGGTAGTTAAGGATAATAAAATAATATCATAATAATAACAAATGATCCCAAAATGTGTCCTAATGCTACTTTTTGTGTCATGGAAGACCATGGTATGCCTTGTGCCAAGCATTGGGACCCCATGGAATCACATTTGGGTGAAAGTGACACTTTATCATTTATTTTTATAGAAAGAATAATATCACTAAAGAATGTATCACCCTAGTAAAACATTTTTAGTTTTATCTGTGTAAATGATATCTTAGACTATAAATATTCATTGGAAAGATAAAACTATTTCCTACATCATAGTAGTTTTTATATAACTTTTAGACATTAAATAAATTAATTTATTCATGACACCATGATGTTGCATCGATTACCTCATTAATGAACGATTTAAAAAAATGAAAAGATAACGTAAAATATAAAACATACACATGGAAAAAACCTATTAGATGAGTATACTTAAAACCCTTATCACCTTATCCTCTAAATATATCAATGTGCGACTTTTAAAATCAGAAAATCATTTTAAAATAAAGTAACATTTCTTGACTTTCCAAGAGTGCCCCTCCTCCCTCTTATAAAAGGCCCCCACCTCTACCTCCTTACTCACACTATCAATCCATTGGCTCGGCCAACCCCTGACCATTTCATCTCTCTACATCATTCTTTTCATCATTGAAGCCTCACTGTAGGAAGAAATCTCTTCAAGTAACCCTTTTGATTCAAACCAAAGGGAGTTACCTAATTTAAAGGTAATGTCTTCTCTTATGTTCTTTTGTTTTATTTTGCTTCTCCAACCCCCTAAACTCTTTTTATTCCTTTATTTTGTAACAAAAACATTATCTTAAATATACTAGTATGTTTTTATAGGAAGTATTCGAGCTAAACTTACACACACATCCATCTAATGGTTTAGAACATACTGTTTCTTGGGATGGCAAATTACTGCCTCACAAAATGATGATTGTTCAATATTCTTTTAACACCTTTAAAGGTGTCCATTATGATGTCACTGAATTTTATATATTATATATATTTAATTTATGTTTTTTATATACTTTTTTATATTATATTTAAAAAATACCTTTATTCTTTTCATGTTGCGCAAATGCGATAATTTCATATGGGGAAGTGTGGACTACCGCCCCCTCAAGTGATGTGACTCGTTCATGCAATACATGGAATCTATAAAGAATGAAATTAATGAACTTATGTGACCTATATAACATATATATTATACTTTAATTATAATATATATATATCTCTCTCAATTATTTTTAATTCCATTAATATGACAAAGAAATGAAAGTAGCATTCATGCGTACGTACGGCCTACCATCTCCATGAATGGTGCATTTCATTTATTTTTATCTCCAGAAGTTATGGAATAGTATAAAATGAATATTTAATGGATATATATGATATATAAATCATTAATACTATTCTGGAGATGATGTACTTATAATTACATGGACAATTCTTTTCAAACAAGTTCATTTTTGACTCATGTACCAAACATCGACAAAAACATCTGATATGAACTCACATAATTAACTAATTATTATAAAATTATAATATGTGATATTAATTGAATAATAAACTATAAATTAGGTCCTAAATAAATTATAAATTGACAAGTGTGTATTATTCAGTAATATAAAGAAACAAACAAGACAAGTCGGACTTGAGGTAAGGGATCCTACCTCTTTCTTTCTTTTTAAGTACTCTTTTTTATGTAAATTACTTTAAAATTCCCTTTATTATGTTGGGGGATGTTATTTTATATTCATATTACTGTCATTTATATTTTAATGTGATGAGATACCATATTTTATTTCTTCAATCCATTTTTTTTGGAAGTTTTGTGTGGCGTCATTAGGCTACTGAGTTTTTGTAAGTTATTTTTCATCTCACTTTTATTCTAGTGAGATTTATTCTACATTAACAACTATTTCTTTTGAGTGGTGTATGTACTTACCATTATTATACTCGTTGTGTAATATAATTTCTTTTATGGGTATTTACACCAACGTTGTACGGTCCTTCATTCATGGGGTGAATGTTTCGAAAGTTACCCAAATCAGTAAGGGAACCTTTCACCCTTTTCTTTTTAGAAGACTTATTTTGTTATGTCTTTTAATTTACATCTTTTTATTTTGGGATATGTTATTCTATATCCTTATTGATGTAAATTTTATGTCCAAGTGATGAGATACCATTTTCTCTCTCATCAACTAATTTTATGAATTTTAAAGTGACGTCGTTAGGTTGTTGAATTTTACCAAGGGAACTTATTAACCCAAATTCGATTTTTTTGGGTTCAACATGTAGTTATTGAATATGTCATCCTTTGAATATGTGTGAATGACCATTGATTGTTTTACACATAATATACACTTATATTGGGTGTATTTATATTTTTCACACATAATTATGAGAATTATTTATCCTTAATTTAAGGATACCTTCTTTATAGGGATTTCATCTCATTTTACATTTCTATTGAGACTTTGTTGTTGTTATACACCAATTAACTCTTATATGGTGTATATACAATCCTTTGGAATATTATATCATGAATCCCTTTATTCTCATGATATTATAAAGTTCTGATTAAATTTTATTCCTCAATTATTGTATTGAAGTGTCTCTCATTTTGTTAAAAACCCTTTAACTAAAATATTGTTTTAAAAGTCTAAATGATTTATTCTTATAAATACATCCAATTAATATACATGTTTTTAAAATGGTTTTAAGGATTTATTTATATGGATATTAATGGTTTAAAATGTTAAAAGCTTCAAAGTGGTATGGGACACTTTGATTCAAAAATCTCTTTTTTAAATGTTTTAAATGGTTCTGAAAATGGTTTTTTGGAATGGATTCATTATTTCAATATCATAAAATGTTATACTGTTATTGCAATGTGGGAATGTTATATTTACTTTATTCTTAAGTAATGTGATATTATTATGTTATGGTTCTTTGGAATTTTTTATGAAGATGGGTGGTTCAGTGATAAACTAAGGGTGGGTGAGCCCGATATAGCTCTCTAATGCATTGGGTAATGAGAAAGGGTTAAACGTTAAGGTTTCTCCGAAGAGATTTAGGGAATATACTTTGATTGGTATTCCAAACGTAACCATGAGGGTTACTCCCTATGTAAGAATGTTATGAATGCCTCAAGTTACCTTTATGTCTTATGATTTCTATGATTTATTCATGATTTGATGAGGTATGCTAAATGATTATGTTTAATGAGTAAAGTATGATTTCATACATGGACTAATGTTTTCATTTTGTACTTCTATATCCCTTACTAAGCATTTTATGCTCATCCCATGTTTTTGAAAAAAAATTCACAGGTCAAGGGAAAGGTACATGATGTGATGATAGTGTCAAGGAAGTGTCAAGAAAGAATCCATGTTTTATTTTAAATATGTTTCCGTTAATGGGAAAAATGAGTACTATCTTTTATATAACCACTTTGTTTAAATTTGTAATGTTATGAATGATTTATGATCTAATTCTCTAAAACTCTAAACCTGAAATGATCCTCAACGTGTATTCTTGAAATAACTCGATATTAAGTAATGTTAAATGTTGGGGCCTTATAATCACGATACACAGATAAGGATCACTTCCCATGGGTTGGCGGATACCATGACTCATCCGGATTCACCTGCTAGGTAGTGGATTGAAGCCCTATAGAAATGGCCACGTCAATAACTGACTCTACCTAGGGTTTATAATGGATAGAGGATCTCATTCCGGGCCTCTTAGAGAGATACCTGGCTCAATCTCGGAAAGTCCAGCTGAATGGATCATATTCCTATAGTCGGAAAAAATACCTAACCTTCAGGGGAATGAGGAAAAAGGGAAACTAATCCAAATGAAACATGTCCACGATACGGTGGAAAAGACAATGAAGACATGTACTGATAAGTACACGACATGTAAAAATGTCACACATTGTGTCTTCTGACCCCGAATATTGTCTCTGTCGTTAGGCTGGTCATGTAGAAAGATTAGCATACGGCGTGTAGTATATATCGGATGCCATTTCTTAGTAACTCGGGTCAGCTCTGTGTACACAATTGTGTGCCCGTACACAGCATTAACCCATGCACGTCAACCTGTGTAACCGATACATGGGGTGACCCACATTACTGGCCTCGCCAGGCCATGTGGTGGAGTACATAGTCGTGTACTCCACATCGTGTTTGTCCACTTCCCATAATACACACCGAGATTCGAGGAATGTCCAACACACAATTTTATTGGGGTCACACATCATGTGATACTGATCTGACACACAAAACACTATCCATCGCCACCAATACCACAGGGTGTGTTCTTTTGGATACACTCTGTGTATTCTGATATTTTCCAGAAATGCAAACCTCTGTCGGTGTGCCTCCTGAGATCCTCTAATGTCCCTTTCGGCGATCCGATCATCACGAAACTAAAGGGATTAGGTTGCCCCGACCTTAAAGTGCCTAATACATCCATTATGGGCCTTGGATCAACCATAATAATTTGTTCTGATTTACTAGTATGAAGAATGCTGGCGGAATGAGAATTCCCAAACCATGTTGATTCTTCTACTGCCATTGTTGTCGCACCTCAACTAGGATGTCACGATCTCGATTCTCCAGTTTGGGATCATTCCATCGCATAATGAGTGCACAACAATCCATTGTTCGTCCCCCCAGGAAGAACATGAAGAATGAGGGAGGAAAAGAAAATGGGAAGGGAAATAAAAACGCAGAATTGAGGAACTAACCTCTACCGTCATTCCTCATGGCATTGATCTGCTCCTGTTAGTAGTATCAAATTGAGAAGAATCAAACAATCACAAACATGGATTAATTCCCTGAGATTTAACCCAATAAAAACCCTCCCGCAAGAACATTCGAATCTACAGATCATCTTGTTTGTGGGTTGATCTGCGTTCGTTGTTTAATCCAATAATGGGGAAGAAGATGAAAAATAACAATCCCCTGCCTCAAGAAGGGATCGATCGCTGACCAAGGGGACACACAACCATCATCGCCGAGATCCATCAACTTTATTGATGTAGTAATTCACACCCTTGATTCATCGTCATTCATCGCTGAGAGTTTTCTCCAATGCTCCATGGATTCTCCAGTGTTTCTCTCCACTGTCTACCAACGAGAAACATGTGATTAACCCATTAAAAGTAGGGAGCATGTTTCAGCATTCTGTTATGTTGAGTCTCTTTCGTTACGCTACGACATTAATGAGTCACTGTTGTTGTTTCAGAGTGATTATGGCATGACATTATTTATTGAAAAAATTTTCTCATTGTTGTGATGTAGTAGATGTTTCTAAATAAAATAAAATAAACTTTGAAAATTATTTTATTTTAATTAATTTTATTTTTAGTATAACCGTCCGAAATTTAACCTTTTTCTCTAGACTCATGCTAGTCAAGGTTAGACCCATTCTTAGGTAAAGTCGTCATCCCAGATGCAATGGTGCAATCATATTTTTAATTCGGGAATCCGTTTAGAAATTTCCGCAACTGCACACATATGTCGACTCACTGGACATAAAAAACGTTCAAACCACCATTTCGGGCTTATTGGGCATTAGAATGATGTGTCGTCTCCCTTCCTGGTCTCGTAATAATTCCATATAATATTTAAAAAATAATACACATAAAATAAGAAACATTACACCTCCCACTCTCAGAATTTATCTATAACATCCCGACCCAACATTCCTATAAAACTAGTAGCTAGACCAATTAGAACATTACCTCAATCTTATCTCCCCAAATTCTAGAAGTTATCCAATGGTATTGAGGGTCTCAATAGATGATAATGGGGAAACTATATATTCATTATCATAAGATCCCAGTAGTATATCATTGAAAGAAAATACAATATAGGAAACAATAATAAATGAAGGATAGATCATAGAATGAATAATATTAATTGAATAAGAGATAGCCAATACCCATACAAAAAAATTCATACATGTTCAGATGTAGATACAAAAACTAAAATAGTAGACATACATCTGGAAACATGAAACAGTTCAGTAGAAGCATAAAAAAAGATCAAAAATCCCCACGGGGGTATCCTTGAGCATCCTATGTTATGTCTTAGTACCTTTCTACTAACACACAGGTTCAACCATGACAATGAAAGTAATAATCCATGGTCCTATGAGAATGATATTTAATATGGTTCCCCAGTGTTGTGGTAGCCTGAGAAATGTGTGGGATAAAATCTTTGTATTCCACAACCATTGATGTCTATAGCCAAATACAGTCTGTGAATATAAGGTATAGTAGTGTGCAGATATAAATAAATAATCAATAATGCTAAATTAATTAATACCAGCCTTCTCAGGTTTCTAAATGACACCTTACACCTCTACCCACTTTAGATCATGGCTGAAATGATGATCTAATTGGTAACCATATATATAGTAATATATATATATAGTGTAGTTATATATTTTCTCCACATATATGGACTAAGTATATGCAGATGTTGGCAGTTATAAACATGGAATATGTGTTGTTTATAGGATCGGGGTGTAACTCCATCATCCATAACCAGACTAAAAACCAATAAGCTCAAACAGAGCATAAAATACCTACATCTCATAATAAGTGGTAGATGAAAAGATTATCTCACAATATGGTGGGTGTTGCATCATCCCTACACTCGAAACAAGGAACATAGTGTGTGATTAACAGTGTCGAAATATTTTCAATGGTGTGATACGTCATACTCAACACTTGATGTAAGGAAGCATGAATCATCAGGAACAATAAACCCTTCCCACAATTCCATAGCCTATATAAAATTCCCAATAATAATACTAATAATATCTATGATGCATCCCCTCTCTTTGTTTTTTATTATCAAGACCATGTACAACTGAGGGAATTTCCATTCAAAAATTACATTTAATTAAATAGGGAATATTGATGTGGCCCTAACACCCTCTAAAATTTATTTCAAATAAACCATTTAATTCATTCCTGAAAGTAAACCATCATGATGTAAGCTAATCAATATAATCCATTTATCATATTTATCAAGTCAAGGCTTTATATAATTAAGAAATTCAAACCCACCAGACGGTCATTGGGCTTTGACGCAATTAGGAACAAAGAAACTTATTCCCATTATTCAATCCATTTTAGATTATCATTTGAGTCCACATAATAAAAAAGACACATATATTGCAAGAACATATAGGCATAGGAAAACACCAATTCCGTAAGTCCAAGAAAGATTTAAATCACAAATCACATCCTTTTTAGTTTAAATGAAAATTCACTACATCCAAGGGGTTTTATTATAAAATATGAAATTTTGGGGAAACAATCATTCATCATAACCAAGAATCACATTCAAGAGGCATAATTCAATTCACCATAAAGGAGTATTCTATAAATCTACCATAGATGGAAAATAAATTATAGGATTCAAAATGGAACTTAGGAGGTTCTATCATCAGTTGGGAAACTTACTACAAGTAGTAAATTCCATTTACAATTTAAGAGAAATGCTTAAAAGGCATTCTGGGGATTTAAGAAATTAATTTTGAAAGGTAAAATCAAGTAGGAACACCCAAGGGGGGTCCATGATCGATGTCATCATCCCAAAATTATTGAACAATGATCAATATAATTATATCAAGTTATGTATACAAATTTTAATTGTTGGAATTTATTTTAAGGTAAAATATAGAAAAGGCTGATGTGGGGAACAACATAAATATTTATAAATAAATAGAAATGTGAGGATGGATTTACAGACAACCTACCTCATGCTTATGAAGTTCTACTCATCAAATATTAAGTCATGATTCAATTAAGTTTGATAAAAATTAAATAAATGAACATATTCCCTAAAAATATAGTTAATAAGATCGCAATAAAGAGCACAATAGATAGGTGGAGAAACTTATATATAATGTTGTAGGAATTTATTGCTTAACTCTAGTTAGGTAATGCTCTCTATGGTTCTATAATCAGAGTTTATATCCCTGATATATCATGATCCTAATGTATAGAAGTTTGAGAGATCCATAGGAGGAGAAACAAAGGTCATTTCTATAGAATAGAAGAAGAAAAGAGGAAAATGGGATTTTATGTTCATTAAGGAAAATTTCATAAATTCTCCCTTCAAGATAGGGGACCACTGTTTGGAAATCTGTTCACTAACTGTGTGGCTCCCACTACTTAAGACCCAATTCCAAAATGGTTGTTCCATATGGTTTCTAAAACTGTGTTTTAATCATTTTCCAAACAGTTCATCCACACTACCTAAGTGGAACTAAGAATGTGGGATTGATGCATGGCTTGGGAAAATCATGCTCATCCTATGTAGTTCACTTTTGTCTCACCTTCACAAGGTGTATAGTTTACACTAGTGGCCATCGTGATTTTATGAAAATAGTGAACCCTTAGAAGTCTAACCAAACATGAGTTTTTGGGACTAGAGCTTTCAAAACATAGTGAAACATCCACAGAACCCCTAAGGCCTATAACCTACACTAAAAAAAATCTCTTTTTATTATTTCTAGTCTCAGAAATACATTTCGAATTTCAGTTCAAAGAACATTCTATAACCAAATATAGGGACATTTTTTTCCTTGTGAGACTTTGAAAATTTTATATATATATTTCACAGCTAGTCTATGAGAAAACGTGTGATTTTGAGGCCGGATGTTCCCAGAATTAATTTTATTAAAATATTAATAATATTTTATATTTTTCATGCATTATACCTCTATTAAATGTGATAACTCTTAAATGAAAGCTTTTATCCTTATTATTAGACCATAATTGATTTTAGAAAGTAGGGTTTTCTCTATGCGAGACATAAAATGGGTCAGAATTGGACATCTGAACCCCTCGCTCATTATAAGTGCATTTGATTTTTTAATTATTTATTAAATTAATTAATTAATTTGTTTTATGCAAAAAAAAGATAACTCTATAAGAGTATCACCATGTATATATCTCCATGGTTAGACACACAAACTGTAGGAGAAATCCAGAGCTCTTCCACCCTCCTCCATTTGCAGATAATGTTAAACGATGAAGAGACTCTAGATCATGGAATATTAGAATGCAAAAAACACAATGAAATATCTCACTAATTGGTAAAAAAGTTCTTCCAAAAATAATTATCCAAAATTGAGGTAGGACTCATCAATTGGTGTATTTACTCCTTTTTATTAAATAGTTTAGTATATCAATTTTCTTTATTTTATTTGTGCACTCTTTTTCAGCTTTTGGGTGTTTCTGAGTACAAAAATTCTATAGTATTCAATTGTTATCTAAACATGGGATCTATATTCTTGATCATCGTACAAAAATACAAGGAAATGGATATTTAAGCATTTTTCTGCTTTTCCCCATTTGTTTCTTTTTTTACTCAACCGCTTGGCCCTCAAGGTCCCGGTTCAAAATTCACTAGGCGATACAGAGCCCAATCAGACCACCGGATTCACCGCGAATTCACGAAAAAAGAACAAAATGATTAAACGAGCATGAATTTAAGATCATTTTGAGATATGGGTGATGGTTTACGTGTTTCGAGATCCAGGAATCAAGAGCTGAATGAACTGAGGATTGTGGAACACACAAAGAACCACCAAATATTCACTATATCCATTTTCGGGTGAACTTCGGCCTATGCCCATCATTTTTTTCTAGAACCATAATAATTTGGTGGATTGAAGGTCTAAATTTAATAAGATATATTATTTTCAAGGTGCAAGATCAGATCTAGAAATTAGGCGAAAACCTGACTACCCACCATGTTTGAAGATGAACACATGGAATATAGCTGCATTATCAGCAACGACATCTATGGTTTCAAAAAAACAAAAGGATGAAACAGGGTGTAACCCTTATACACATTGTGTGTCCCTTTCCCAATTGTACAATATGTGTGATGGATCATAGGGGTGGGACCTGATGTGGGAGTACCCTGCCTGGTACACATTTTTTAACCTGAGTATGGATGCATTTCTAGGTCACACATGTGGAAACCCATGAGAGGAAACATGCCATATACTAAAACAGATGGAACTTGATCAGTGTACATAGTCATGGCAAGAGGGATATAGCCTAATCCCAATAAGCATAGACACACCATGTATTCCACCTACACGGTGTGTACTACTACACAGATAGGGATTTGTGTGTTGTATTGTGACACTGCTAGTCTTTGGAGTGGGAAAAAATGTTTTCTGGGTCCCCTCACAATACATGTACCCCTAGGTTATTTTTTATAACACATAAAATATACATTTATAATTTGTTTGAACTCGACTTTTCATCTGAAAGTATCCTATCATGCATGTTTTTCTGCATAGAACATGATGGTTTCCCTATTTGTGGATTAGGGGATATGATGTGAATTTTTTTGGGTTATGGTTCTTACGAATGGGATTCTGGATGATGTATGTGATCATGAAGTATCACCAAAGACCTTCTGAGTAGAACCCTCATGTGAGGTAGGGCATGGGTCTTCGATAACTTAGATTGGAGCCCTCCAGATAAGTTGCACATGGGTCCTCAACCTTCTTAGTGGAACCCTCCTATAGGGAAATTCGTGGGTCCTCAATGACATAGAGTGGTCCCCTCTAAATGGGATGGTCATGGGTCCTTGAACATATGAGTGGCACCCTCCTATAGTGTAGGGGATGGGTCCTCAATGACTTAGATTGGAACACTCTAGCTGGGATGGTCATGGGTCTATGAACTTCCCCATGGTACCATCCTTTAGTATCATGGCATGGGTCCTCTACCATTAGAGTGGAACCCTCCAACATTCTTGGTCTTGGGTTCTCTGTCATTAGAGTTGAACCCTCCTATTGTACTAGGGCATGGGTCCTCTACCTACAGACTATACCCCTAGAAAATTTAGTATAGTGATAATACATGGCTTGAAAAGGATGTTTTATGTGGGATAGACATGAAAGATACTAGAAATCATTGATGAAATTTTGGAATTATTGGTACTCTTCTTCCAAGGATGAGTTGTGAGATTGAGATCCACTTACTCTATCATTAGGGATTCTTTAACTAAGTTAATATATATATTCTTCTTCTATATCCATGGCTTGTATTTTGTTACTCTCCTTCTAGGAGAGGAGAAAATGTGTTGGGTTTGAAACATGCTTCTATGTATATAAAATCATGGTTGGATGAATATACTATCCTACTATAGGTGGTGAAGACTCTATGGGTAGTTCATATGCTCATCGTGTTTATCCCCTTTGTGTTTTGACGAGCATACATTCACTCTTGGTTGGGTTGAGGTGTTCTATTTGACTATACCTTGGGCTATCTACTGTCTTTATTTTCCGGTTCTATCCCTTATTTCTCCCAGTTTAACTTTCAGGGTGTCATTCTAGGTATGTATATACTCACCGATGCATGGTATTTTCCCGCATGTGTCATTTTTTTATAGAAGATGAATAGTTAAATTGTGATTATAAAGGATCTTAGAAACATTGGGTGCTTAGACTACGTATTGTGGTCATATCTTGGGATTCAGGAACTATGATCTCTCAACTATTAACATTTCTAGTTATTTTAGGTTGAGACACATTTCAGGTTGGGCTTGTATTTCTTCCCCTTAACTATTCAGTTTTCACTAACATTCTTTTCTAGTCTAGAGGTTCATGCATGCTTAGTTTACATTATACAGTTGATGTCTCTTTTAATCCTTCCCATAACACGTTTTCATTAATATGGCTATGTGTGTGTAAAAGTACTTAGGCAAGCGCCTCCCCAAGTTAGATATACATTTAGTGCCAGTTGCTAGACACTTGCCTCTATAGGTGGGCTTGGGGTATTTGTGGATCAAGCCATAGCTTAGGTCTGGTTGTGACACCAAACACAAAAAATAAAATTCCATTGGAATTATACCTTGGTTGAAAACATGGGTCATTACAACCTCCCCCACATAGAACTTCTAGTCCCTAAGAAGACATGGGGAAATAATGAAAACATTACCTAGCCTACAAGCGTTGAGATTTCTCATTCAAAAGGTCTTGTTTCATTCCCAAATGACCAACACATGTCTAAGAATTTCTAAAGAATATAACACTAATTCATTGAGAACAAGATCCAGTGCCTATTTTCTAAACTAGAAACATTAAAACGATTCACATGTGAGATCGTTGATCTATAGACACTGACCCAAAATCATCTCTTTAATCATCTAGCTAATCGTGTTCCCAACCATAGGTCTTAACATAAAAATGGTCCAATTCCGAGCCAGGGTACCTCCACCATCAGAATTAACGACGAAGAATTCCCTAAGCACCCTAATTATGCTCCTAAAATGATTTTTAATCATTTAAATGGTCAATTACCTACTTTCCTCATTTAACTAGTTTGAGCCAGCTTTTCATGAATAGCCTCAACCAACACATACCGCACTCACCTCCACCTGATCATGCGCCAAATTGGTTATTCCCCGAATGTATTCATCGAACAATAAGGAAAACATATCAAGCCACTACATCCAACTAATCTTGAAATTGCATGTCTTATATGGATGGTGTACTACAAACTAAACCACAATATCTTCTTCCAAGGCATCCCAAGTTTACCATGAGCACATTTACCGAAGCCCAAACCTAACCTCTAGTGATGTTCCTTGATCAAACCATATCATGACCATTTAATTTGTTATGGATCAGCATGGATAAGGGTGTGACTCAGATCAATTCCACTACAATCATAACACATTAAACATCATATCTGAGCCTAACAAGAAGTCCAAGATAACCTATTATTTGTAAAATCATATTCCATGAAACAAACCCAAAGTTTTTCATGCTCCATGTTTACAAGTGAGAAATATGTACTAGTCCAAGACGTCCACATCATATCATTGACTGATCTGAGAATGGAATCTACCTAGTGGTGAAGTTAGAGGAAAACAATTGGTGTCCAAGAATCATCCTAAGGAATTTCTACATGGAAACCAATTTTCAGTTATAACTATTTATGCCTTTGTAAAAACAATGTTTCTAACACAAAACTCTAATAAAGAATGTTTATTAAAACTAAAGGCATTTAAAACATTTGACTTGGAATATTACTAATGATTTCATAGTGTATAAAAGATGACATCATAATAGGGGACTTACGTGTCTCTTTAAGAATAGTACAATGATAGGATAATGAGGATTACCAAAAAGATTAGAGACACTACTATCACATCCATGGAGAAGTGCTCAGTTTGGTTTCCAACCAAACATACCCAAATATAAGAAATAAGAATAGTTGAAACACATAAAAATCATGCTTCTATGTATCCACTGACTTGTTACAAGACTCCCTAGCCTCAAAGAAACTCAAAAATTTAAATGAACAATTTCAAAAGGTATTCCAGAGTAGTGTACCTTATACCTGGAAGAACATATATTAACCAGAACTGACAAGATGCTCTGCACCATAGGAGTTTCCTAGTCACAAAAAGGAGAGACCTATTACTTTCCCATAATAATTCTAGATAAAATTACCCTTTAAATCTTGTGTGACACATCTCTAAGTCATGATCATGATCTTAATAGCCATTTTCAAGAAAACTAAAATCAACCTAATCGATGTGTCAAAACATAGGATCCTTAGGTAATGTTATCCTGAGGATTGTGTTGAAATTTATTACTTTAATTCCCATGTCAATACACTCTAAAGTTTACCTAAGAATGTATATAAAAACTCTAGGATCAATGATTTCACTAAACATAACGATTTCGTTATATCATTTAGCCACTCGATGGGTATGGCATATATGAATGCACCCCACCTCAAGGTTCAAAAGAAATAAGATGCATCCTTGATAATATTCATATATTTCCCTCCCTAAAAATCAAAGTATCAGTTGGCTCATACAAGAGATTTATCCAAGAGTCTTACTACCCCATATGACTATTAACCTAGATAAAAACATGCTAGGTGGTCCATCACTGAGGAAGAAGATAGGGTCCCAAAACCTACTGAGTAGTTGACCAAGACCAAGGCATGTCTAACCTGCTAAAACTGAGCATTAACAGATGCTCACACTCATAACAAAGTTCAATGATTCCAAGGAAATCCATCCAAACAAGGGTTTTATTTTCAAACTAAGACTCCTACTAGGGAAACTGACACATGAATTACATCATACATTATACATCTCACAAAATTCATTAAGCAATTGAAGCTCTATGGGTGATACCTACCTTGGGATAGTACCCTAGAAAAGAATAATAATCGAGCTTATCAAAAGGTCACACCAAAAAATATTTACCTTGGCCATATTCCTATCATAAAAGAAATTTTTTAAAGAAAATAACAGGGCCTATGTAAAATTGTAAAGTACCCGTTATAAGGAAAAACAAATAGATATTTTAACTATCATTACATGATGGTTTAAACTAAGGATACAACAAAAGGTTCAATTTTTAGTCATTAAGTTGATTAACATTAAATATATAAATATTTAAATGTGTTAACTCAGATCTACAAGTTTCAATGATAATACAACAACACCCAATTACTAATTCTAACTAATGCCTCAAGGAAGAATAGATAAGTATTTTCAAATATCAATTTTAAACATGAATCCTTTATTAACTTCCTAGGAAAATTATGAAATTTTTTATATAAATTCTATTTAATCAATTTATTTATCTGAAATTACTTTCACAATTGGGATTATTTAAAAATAAGACATATTAGATAAGGTGATATACAAAGGTCCCATTCTGAAAACCAAGGTTCATTAGAATGAAACAAGATAGAAATGTTTTAATTATCAAAGATTAAAAACACATGTTCTGGGTTATCTCTTAAGAATCATGCCCCAACTGACCTAATTGGGTCCATTTTTTAATTTAAGAAGTTATCTATACATGTATTCATTCCCATTTGGTAGAGTCTATGACCCTTCTAGAGGCAAAAATCATCAGTTTAAATTTAAAAATTACCCTTAATTAATTTTATTTGATAATATTGAATACCATGGCTGACCTACTAGGGTTGAGACACTTATTAGGTTCATAAGAAACCAATTCATTTCAAATCCAAATTAAACCACTTCTACATTTATAACCATTTTAAAATATATCATGGACATATATAATGGTTTGATTATATGGATTACCCTATCCCAAAAAACAATGCTCCCACACACTTAACATATTAGTATTTTGTCCCCTAATAGTCATGACCAATTAACATTAAAATTAGACCTTTAACACCTTTTAATTTTTTTAAAATGGTCTCTAGATCTATTTTCAAATCTAAAAACATTGTTCAAGTACAAGGATTACCTGCCCCTAAATTTAAGGGTCGCATACACCTTACAACTGAAGATTATATCCCATTTAATCACAACCAATGTGTTTAGACCATATAACCATTTATAAATCAAATCACAACTAGGAATGTTATCTCATGTAGTAAACATATAGAAACATGATATGAGCATAGAAGCATGACACATATACAAGAAATGATAAATAATTAGAAATCATGGAATATAATCACTTAATCATAGTAGTATATTAACATGCTAAAAAATAACCCACACATGTTATATACAAAACACTCTAAAGAAAAATCTAAATAGGTAAAAAACTAAGAATATCGCTAATATACATAATATTGTCTATAATAGCCATGCTAATAATCACACAAGGCTCATCAATAAAATCAGAAGGCACCCTAAAAATGCAACTATATTCCATTGAATATTGTAGACATGTGAACCTCAATGAGCCTATAATGATTCATTTAATTCTAATTCCTTAACATATAAGTCTAAGTAAAAAATACCCTACATTTCATAAATCAATAATTGGTGGAAATTATACCATTCACTCAAGGTGAAATTATAATCAACTCTAATATAAAATAGTGTTAACAATAATCCTAGCCCTGACCACTTAGAATTGTCCCCATTAGTGTGGTGATCACTCCTATAAATGGCTATTTACCTAGTGACGACACATTCCTAGTCTCCTGTCTACCCGCCCCAGACAGTAATATAAAGGAATAAAAAGAAACCTTAATACCATTTTGTAATCTTTGTGCCCGACTACCTATAAAACTAGTAGCCGGACCGGTCGCCACATGGCCTCAAGAATGCCTCCCTATATGCCAATGGCTGCTGACTTGCAGTGGGGGTATCACGAGGTGATATTGGGGAGACTATACCCAAATGTTCAGAGTACCACAATGGTATGTCAGAAAAAAATAATTGATAATAGCGGAATTTTTAATCAACAAAATATGGATAAGAGATAGAATAATATTTACTAATTTAGAGATGTCCAATGCACATATACAATAATACATCAATGTCCATATAATGATACATAAACTTAAACAGAAGACATATATCATGTTACATGTAATAGTGAGATACATGAATAAGAAAAGAATAAAAATCCCTAAGGGTGATCTATTCAAGCATATTGAGCTCCATATCAATCCCATGACTCTAACTCCCTGGTACAAGAAATTCAACAAAAGTAATAATTCATGGTCTTGCAAACATGAGATCTTCTCATGTCCCCCATGCAATGGAGGCCCAAGAAAGCTGTGAGATAAAATCCCAATTAGTCACCACCAAAAATGTATTTAGCTAAATCTCATCCATGAATATAAGGAACAGTAGTGTGAATATATAAATAAATAATCAACAGTGCTGAATTAATAAATACTAGCCTGTTGAGGTTCCTAAAGGACACCTGGCTGGTCTGCCTAATTTATCTCATGTTTGGAAATATGATCTGATTGTTGAACATATATATAGTAACAATATATTTATATATTTATATATAGTGTAGTTTTATATTACATCCACCAATATGGACTAAGTACGTGTGGATGTATGTATCCATATACCTTGAATACTAGGTTCTGGATAGACTGGGACATAACTCAGTCATTTATAACCATTCTAAATGAGCCTATAATACCCAATAAGGGGTACAATCCCTACATCCCATATTGAATGGGTTATTCCCTCATCATCACTCGTAATGGAGGGTGTTTCATCATGACAACACTCGAAAGAAGGGACGTATTGAATCCCTCAAACTGTCTATATAGTTTCAATGGTGTGAGACATCATACTCAACACCTGATATAAAGAAGCATTAATATTCATTCCCAAAAAAACACTTACCATCATTCTGTAGCCTATATTAAAGGCTTAATAATAATAAAAACATTCAGAACACATCCCCTCTCATGATTTTCTATTATCGATCCCCAAAACAACCGAGATAATTTTAATTGAATAATTGTATTTAATAAAATAAGAAAGATCAATGTGGCCTTATCAGCCGTTACCATTAATTTTAGTTAATCTATTTAATTAATGCAGGAAATAAAATTATCATTAATAAATCCCTTCAACATAATTAATCATTTTAATTTATCAAGGCCATGATTTCTATAATTAACTCATGCTAACCCACTTAGAAGGGACCTGGCCTTTGAAATAACTAGGCACAAAGAAGGTCATGTCCATTATTTAATCCATTTAATATTATCATTTGATTACAAGTACTAATCATTCCATGTATCTATAAATATCATAAAGTCATATGAAAACAAAAACTTCATAAGTCCAAGCCAGATTTAAATCACTAATCACCACCTTTTTATTTTATAACACATCGCACCTCATCTTAAGGGTTTTATTATAAAACATGAAATTTTTGGACAAATAATTCATTTAATACAAGAAATCATCCCATTCAGGAGGCATAACTCAATTCAACCAAATGGATTATTTTAGAAAGAAACTGAACATGGAAAATCAATCACGGGTTTCAACATGGAAGTTAGGGGGTACTATCATTAATTGGGAAACTACCTATAAGAGAAAATTACATTTATAATCCAAGAAAAATTCTTATATGAAGTTTCATGAATTTAATAAATTAATTATTAATGGGGAAATAAATATTTAATACTAAAGGGGTGTCCATGATTGAGTATGGAATCCTCAAATTAATAAACAATGATCAATGGTAGTATATCAAGGTGAGTATACCAATTTAAAATGAATTCATATATTTTAAAGAGATGCACAATAATTTATGTTTCACTGTGTAATGAAAATATTTATAAATCAATAGAAACTTTTCTAAATATCTATAGACCATTTACCTCATTCTTAGGATACCCTAATCATCTAATATTAATTAATGATTCAATCCAATTTGATAGAAATTGATGAAACATAAATTCTCCCTAAAAATATAGAAACTGAGATCACACAAAAATAGTACAATAGATAGGAAGAGAAACTAAGATAGAATGTATGAGGGTTTGAGTGAATACCTCTATCTATATAAATCTTTTGATGGTGCTTGAATAAGATTATAGATCTATGAGATATCATGATCCCTCTGTGAAGGATCTTGAGGAATCCACTAGATGAAAAATAGAGGTTCTTTCTATTGGGGAAAATAAGAAAGAAGGAAAATGGATTTTGAGTTCATTAAGGTAAATTTCATAAATTCAACCTTAATGATAGGGCCTCATGATTTGGATGCATGGTTCAAAACCATGCATATCCAACATATTAAGTACCAATCCAGGCATGGTTTGACCAATCACATGCTAAAAGTGTTCCAAACAGTGTATACACATTGCCTAAGTGGAATTAAGTATGAGGGCTAGGCACATGGTTTGGGTAAATATTGTTTATCTTGTGTGGGTCACTTCTTATCACTTGCACAAGGTGTAAAATTTACACTGGGGGAATACCATTTCAGAGAAACTATGCTCCCTTACCACTCCACCAAAACCTGAGTTTCTAGGGATCAATTCTAGCAAAACTCAACAGAACATTTGCGGAACCCCCATGACTTTAGATAATTCTAAAAAATCATTTTGAGTGTATCAACTCTTGTAATTATGTTCTGAATCTCAAATCAAAGAATGAACCATCCACCAAATTACAAAACCAAATTCCATTGAAATTAATCCTTGGCTCAAAACATGGGTTGTTACATTATCCATGCATGTTATTACTAAATATTTTTCCCATATAGAGCCTCATATGGTGAAATTTGGAAACTAGAGGGGAAAATTTTGTTATATGATTACATGAATGAAAGAATATGTTGATCCCACCATTATTTTAAATATGGTAAGAAACATATTAGAATGTATTTCGTTGTATTAATAGTCCTTTCATATTGACCATCAATTTAGGGATAATAATTTATGCTAGATATTGGATCTATATCAAATGATTCTAGAGAATTCTATTGAACTTCAAGGGGATCCTTGGATCTCAATTATAAAAAATTTAAAGTGGTACTCTATACAACATTATCAATTACTTTATATATATATTTTTGAGTTTATCACGTAAGGAATCACCTCAAATGGCAATAAAGTTTCAAATATTAGTAAATCCTTCACCCACTACAAAATAACATTATTTTCTTTATAAGTAGTAATAAAATCAATGATCAAAACCATGGTTATGTTCTCTAACTTCAACACTATTATGGTTAATTGTGGCATCCCATTTTAGAGATATTACCATTATCATAATTTAAAGGAAAATCAAGAGTAGATATATATAATCTATAATCACCCACTTTGTGCTTCCCCACTATATTTTCTCCATAATATCACTATAAATATATTTCTTCCGAGTATAATAGATAATATTGAGTCATGTCCATCATCCAAAAGCTCATTCTTTCACTATGGAAAAGATGGGACACATATCTGGGTTCTAAGTCAAATAAATCTTTCTTTCACAAGGTTAAACTATAAAATTACTATTACCCACTTTCTTACTCCATATCATCCTTATATGCTTCTTTGATATTTACATAGATATATAGTTGATAATTAATTTGATAAAGGTATGATCACATCCCTTACATCTTGATTTCCAAGTCCATAATTTAAAAATATATGAATATTTGGTTGGTCATAAACCGACCCAGGTTACCCAATTGTCCCGGACCCGATCCATTATAGTCACAATTGGAAATGTTTTATCGATCCAAAAATGCCATCCATAATCATCAGGCCATCAAGGACTACCATTGGTAATGGTTTTTGTATAATATAACATAAATCAGGAAACATGAAAAAGGATATATGGTATTCCAATACAATTCCACTATAGAAAAGATAATAAAGAAAGAAAAAATAGGGCGCCAATAACCACAATGATAAAACAAATAATTATTATTGAAAAACTAGAACTCCACATGATATGTAATTACCTATAGATTCCCACACCTTACTAAAGAGAAAACCCACTGTCGCCCTATGGTGCCTTACCTTTACCTGTATCAAACCAAAAAAGATCTACATACACACCAAGGCATATGCATGGTGTGAGAAAAAAAATACATGTAGGATCCCACCAAGTGCTTCACACAAAAACTTTATAAAATAAAATAATTATGCTCAATAAATAAAGATAATTCTTGAGATACAAAGTCACAAATTTTAATATAAAAAATTGAAAATCTCTCTTTATCATAGTTTATAAAACATACCAATAACTTTGTTTTCAAAGCATTTCCATAAACATTACTCCATTAGTGTACTGGTTCTACTCCACTATTTTATAACTTCAATTACCTTCAACAGCCACTAATCAAGAATGTTAGTCTTCCTCAAAAAAATTTACCACTTTTATATGATAAATAGCCTCAGTGTAACAACACTTGGGAAAATATTCTTCCTTTCATCTATTAAAGCTCTAGACTTACTCCCTATGTTAGAAATAGATGCACATTATTTCTTCAAAAATTATTTATGAAATAATAATCTGACACTACATAAATAATTCTCTTCTTGAATTTCTACATTTTTTTTGGTTATTTTCTTAATATTACCTCATTGGAACTTCATCAATGGATTTCATGCAATTTTCATCCATAATCTGTACACATAATCCTATTATTATTTTATATAACCTTTATAAATTTATTTTATTCAATTTTCCTTGTATATTTTATCCAATTTTTATTCTTACACTATATTTCTCTCACAAACCAATTTTTTCCTTGCACAAACCTGAATGGGTTTGGATGTCATGGTTATTCTACATGCATGTATTTTGGTCAAGTTCTTACTCACATATAATATAGGGATTCATGAAACTTGGTGTATATGAATAGTTATTGTTTCTCATCTTCGTGATATCCAAAGATCTTCACTCAAACAATTGAAGCCTCATAGAATCAATTATTTCCACAAATGATGAGTATATTTTAAACTCATGTTCTCTATATTCAAAATGATTCCCAAAATCTTTAAATTATTCATGGATTATCCTCTCATTCACATTTCTATGTAAGTCTTCTATGTGGCCTTCTTGTCCATGCAAGTGGAGAGATTTGTGGTTCAATGTTTCACAATGGAAAACATGAGCCTCAATATATTTGAATGGAATATAGTCCTTAGTCACTCGATATTTATAGGTTATACCTCTACTACCTCTCTTCTATGTTCAATACCATGTTGATTCTTTCAAATATAATATCATTGACTAATTTAGTAAATCAAATATCTCGGACTTACATGATTTTAACATCATGGTGTTTTTTATGAAATAAAGCCTCTTACTATGATACTAGAATCACATGCATGTTATTATCTCATGCTCCTCATACTCCTATAAAGTCCTAAAATTATTATCATGTTATAACATCATTTGATCATGGTATTCCACTTGAACTAATATATTCAAACAAAGTATATCATCCATGAATGGAGTAGTCATTATTTACGCCCTTCTAAATCAATAAAAAAATATGACATTTTATATGGAAGATAGATCAATCGTGGAGACATCACAGCCTATAAATACTCTACAAAAAGATGTTTTAGGGTTGTTAAATTAATTCTAGTGAAGAAGATAACATACGGAAGTGGTTGAATGATCACAAATGAACATATTGGACATCCATGATATATCAATAATATAGTAATAATAGGTGAACATATCCCACTCTTCACTATCCCACATTAGTTCCTCCCATGGTCTATCACTCCTTTATAAATAATTTTGTTCCTTAAAAGGTAAAAATGAAACTTGACTAGGTTCCACTCGCATGACTACAACACATACGTCGAGATTCATGGTTTTTTCATCCCCGCATAGTCCCACCTTCCCTCCAACATACACGCTCACTTGTGTCCTGATGTAAGCCCTCATGTGCACACCCACCTTCCCAGGTATGATCCCACTGTTGTTGTCTTGTGAGATTCTTAGGCTATCTGTCCATTGTCATTAAGATTTCTACCACAATAAATTATATATATTTGATCCTTTTGGAAGTTTTATTATCCCATTGTTTTGTATAGGTCTGGTAATAAATACTTAGAAAAATCCTAAGTATAAAATTTATAAAATCGATCCTTTCTCAAATATAATTATTAATATCATGTTCATCCTAGAAATATTCTTCATGAAAAATAGGGATATATTTTTCTAGGACTTTTTTAATTCCTCTTCATAATATTCAATTAATTATTGTGTAAAATATTCTTTCTCATGCTCTATATATTCCTTCTTTATTATTTCAGACAACATGTCGGTTCTTCAACACCATTGAAACATGTATTGAAGATTTAATACAAGTATAAAAACCATCATAATTATAAATAGAATAGTAACTCTACATTACTTTCACTTCATATAAAATGTAATTCAAGTATATTGGGTTCAATAATAACCACTTTGTTTTTTCAGTATCTTTCATGTATTCAATATATGAATTATCTTCTTTTTTCTTCCCCCATTATTGACAATAAATAAAAACATATATTTTGGGGTTATCGTCTCAACTTATCATTGTTTATTTATAAATTGAATACTTATCACAACATAAATAATGGAACCACTATCTTTATAAAGAAAATAAGCTTTTATTTGGTAAAATCATAGTATATGTAGGGTAACCAGGTGTAGAAAAAAAAGAGTTATGTTACCAAGGCATCAAAGTTATGCCCAATGAATATTTAACTATGATGAATTCCAAAATATCATTCATGTTATTTATTTTAAAGGATATATTAGAAATTACTTCTAGATATATCTTAATACATATTATCAAACACATAAAAACAATTAATGTGCATAAAAAAATACTCCTCTGTTACTCATCATAGAAATGAACCATCAATCCCCCTTGGGAAATAGTTTTTCATGGTCAAGGAAGTTGTTCAAGGGTGACGGTTATAATTTAGCATAATTGTTCCTCCAATTTAAAGGATACAACAAATTAGTCATCCATTAAATTGATGAAATCCATGATGAAAATCACTTCTCTTTCAATTTCCTATATTTTATTTCATATAAACAATGGTAAGGGAGTTAGGAAGTACATCTACATTATAAGGAACGTATTGTGGTGAGGAGTTTCCTCACAACCTATAATTCTTCTTCATTTTAGAAAAAAATATTTTATGAGTTGTCTTTTTTGTTTCATATGAATATGGGAATATTTATTTTTTATCTTTTTACACTACATGTACAACAACATTCATTTACACACTTTTCATGCCCTATTAATTCCCTTTTTCTGTCTTTAAACATTCTCTATTTTTATAGATAATTTTGATTAATCTGGCCTAAAATTTTGAAATTAATTCCTAACATGAATAGTCTTCTACGATATTCCATAAAATTTCTCCTCAACTTTTTAATATCCACTCTTAAGAAACATGTTTAAATCTTCATCTCGGATTTCATTAATCAATAAAAAATTCTAATTTCATTCTTGAATTCATTCTTTCATTAATTTCATTATATAACTATTAATTTTTATTTCAATGAAATTTTTATAATGATCCTTGATATATCATGTATTTCCATAGTATAATCATATTTTTATAGTATATTTGAAATCCTTTTTAGTTTCTTAATAAACTTCTTTTGAGACATGTGATTATCATTTTGCTTCTTTTGTACACATCACTTGCGTGACTTACCTTCCACCTATTATGAATTCATTATTTTTTAAACTAATATATTCCCCTTGATGTATCCCTTATTTATTTATCATACTATGAAAATTTATACAAATAAAAGTGTCCTACTATCTACATTTTCCATAATACCAACTATAACTAGTAAATTTTTCTTTTTATCTATGCAACATTCTGGAAATATTTGACCCCTTACAAATGTTGGACAATATTATTCTTATTATGGGATTTATGTGGGGAAAATGTTTTATTTCATTTATTAACATCAAACATTAATTATGAAATGGGGTATTCATTTGATGTTTTCTCCCATGTATGTCTAGTTTTCAATTTTTAACTTGTACTAGAAGATGAAAATATATTAGTATAAATAGTTTTAGATGAACAATGTGTTACCTATTTCCCTAATCTTGATGAAGATGATTCATTACATGATCTTATATTTATTTTACTCACTTTTTAGTATTCTTGGAGTCATGAACTTCATTAATGATTAGAGTAGCAGAAGCCTTATTTTCTACTTTTTTGGTAGTAGTCTTAAATAGTGTTTCTGAAACATTTAATATTGCCTCTAGTTTAAAAAGTTTCACGTTGAAATTATTTCTTTCTTTTATGCTAATCTAAAATACTCTTCCAAAATATTTTCAAACATTATTATCTGATCCTCATTCATTTTACTTGTATTTTTCATATAATTGTCAAACACTTCAATATTCCTTACTTCATTCGTGCTTCATCTTCTTTAGAATTCATAGAGATTTTGGAATGTGTCTCATGTGTATTAATAACCTCTAAAAGAACTATTTATATCACATCCTTCTCACACAATATTTTTATAAATTATTCATAAACTAATGAAAATTATTTATTGAAAATATTCAAAATTTCCTCCTTCAATCTCTCAGTAAAGGTAACCCTATCTTTATAAAGCATTGTTGTTTAATATTTGAATTTGTCATGTTTAATGAGAGAATTAAAATTTTATAAATTTTTCTCTAGTGTTTAATCTATTACATGTGATTCATCTTCTAGCTATGATATTTCACTATGAAGTCTCTTGATATATTATAATATAAGTGAAACTATTTCAATAGTAACTTTCTTCAAATAATCCTTGATTTCAAGGTCTAAATCATTGAATGATTCTTAAAGAAATCTCCATCACAATATAATTCATCAAACAATCCTTTATTATTTACTAAATTATGTATCCTATTCCTTCTCCATTTTTTCAATATTCATTATATTCTTTTTTTATAGTTCCAGATTTTCTATAATTGGGACATATATTTAATCTTTCATATAATTCTATTCTATAAACTCATTAAATATTTACTTCATATGTTCTGATAGTATTCACTAATTCAGAAATGTTGTACCACCTAATAGAAAAAGGATATATCTTTCTCCACAAGGTTTCTTGGTCTTTAGAGGGAACCTTATTTTGGTACCAATTATAAAGCCCTAAGTTGGATTAACAACTAAGAGGGGTTGAATCAGTGGTATTCATTTTACAAATTCTTTTATTGAAATAAACCTATTAAAATTGATAATGTTCCTGATCCACTCCATGATATCTAATAGTCACACATCACATACAAAAATGATATGAGATAGCATGGTGTGTGTTATATACAAGGTTTCATACAAATACTTATTTTTTGTGATGTTGGTCATGCTGCCCCCCCCCCAACCGACCCACATGGATTCTCAACTATAATCATTTTATCAATTAAAATGGCTAATACAATGTAACATTGTATCATAATTCTTGAGTCCACATAAAAGGGTGGATAGACAACTTCACACGGTGTTACCATAGTCTAAATTGGTCTTCACATTCTTAATTCAAACAAGAGTATCTTTATACTTCTTCACATAGTGTTACTGGACTTCACATTAGCATTCACACTCTTCAATCACACAAGATGATCGTTATACTGCATCACACACTCTTCTTCTTCACTGTTGATCAAATAGTAGAACTTCCTCATCTTTTTTCATGTCGAACTTCTTCTATAAGTGTTCTATATATGATCAAAATGTTTAAAAATTAAAATACCTTCAATAGAAACTAGTAAATTATATCAACCTTGATTAATAATTATGATCTCCTGAATATGAATAGTTTCCTCAGAGAAAAAATTCTTAGGAAGATATTCTTCCACCGTTATGATGAATTTGTGGCCACGCTTTGGATGTGTGAAAGATATGAAAAGAACTTCATCAATTAATATTTTAAGAAAGAATAATATAACACTTACAAAATTACTCTATTCTTGAATTACCACTGTTCTATTTAAGTTGTCTTCTCAAGATTAACTCAATGGACCTTTATGCATGAATGGAATGCACTTATAATCAAAAACCTAGTACACATAACCTTGTTATTATTTTATTTTCACTTTATCAACATTTTTTATTCAAGGTTCCTTGTATATCAAGAAAAAAATATTCTTGTAATATCTTTCTCGGGATAAAAATTGTCTTCGTTATGAAAACCTAAATGGGTGTGGATTTCATAGTTATTATAAATGCATGTATGTCCTGCAAGTCATTCCTCATGCATGGAAGATTGATTTATGAAACTCGGTGAATATAAATAATTATAGCTTTTTATCTTCATGTTATCCAAGGAGATTCATGTAAACTAATGAGGCTTCGCTGAAATAGTTCTTTAATGAAATGATGATTGTGTTGTAAAATAATGTTCATGGTATTAAAAAAGCATTGAAAAATCTTGATAATATTTACAAAATCTCATATCCTTTATGTAGCAGGGTATGTCTCAGAAGAATATTTCTTATTCATACAAGAAAAGAGCTTCATGCTTCTTTATTTAATTCAAGAAAATGAAGATGAAAAGGTAAATTTATTTTGATTGAAGTCGTGTTTATAGGCCTTTGTCCCATGGTATTTATAGGTGATATCTCCACCGCGTCTCTTTTAATTTTTATGTCACATCAATAATTGATAATAATGTCACTAAAGTGTTTGGTAAATAAATTATATCATACTTACATGAAACCTAAATACATATTTTCCACTCCAATATGATAAAGCCTCCTTATGTGATATTGGATCCACATACATGATATTATCACATGCTCATCATGCTCTAATAATTTCCACAAATGATCACTATCATGTAATTTTATTCGGTTGTGGGATTCTACTTAAACAGGAATATTCAAGTTCAGGATAACATAAATGTTTGTTTTATTCATTGTTTGAGCCTTTTTCAATCACCAATGGTCAACATACTCTAAGGAAGATGGTTCGGTCATTGAGATATTTCAACATACAAATACTCAGAAAGAAAAAGTGTTGGGATCATTAGGTTAAGACCAGGGATAAATGTTACACATGATAGCTATTAAAAGGTCACAAATTGATAGATCATATGGTTGTGATATATACAAAACATTTTAATTATTGTTGACAAAATCCTACCCCATAATATCCCACATTGGTTCCTTCCACATTTGATCAAACCTTTCTAACTCATTTCATTTCTTCAGCAGATTTATACGTGTAGCCTGAGCTCCATTCTGAAACCACATTTCAAAAACCATGCATCATGGTCTGCACCTCACTGAACAAGCCCACATAACCACCAATATTCTCACTCACACATGCCCTCTTGTGCACCTCCATGTGGAAGCATGCCTACCCCCACAGGCACTCACCCATGGAACTTTGTTACCTACTCTAGTTGGATCTAACTTATATTAGCACTTTCTCCAACAATACGTTAGATTTATATGGCCCTTGTGGATTAGGTTTTTTGACCATTTTTTGGATACGGACCATCATAATTATTTATAAACCCCCGACATATAATATTTATAAAACAAATCATTTCAAAAATATGATTCTTAATATGAAATTCTTCCTCAAATATTATTCGTTAAAAAGATAGATATATTTTTCATAGATGTATTTAATTACACTTATTTATCTTCAAATCAACATTATAAAAAATATTAATTTTCAGGGTCTTAAACTTCCATATTCATTGTTGTAAAAGAATGTATTAATTCTTTGATCTCATTGACATATATCTTTTATAATTAACATTGGTTAAAAATGTGTCCTAGTTGTATGGGGAATAATAATTATCCTTGATTATTTACTTAATAACCTCTTATAATATCCGATATGTATTGAAATTTTATTAAAAAAATTATATTCAATTCTATTGGGGTCAACGCTATAATTTAAGGAACTACTTTCATAAAATGAAATGTTGAGAAGTGATTGTATTCAAATGATGAATGCATTTATTAGCCAAAACATTCACTCATGTGTTATGAACTCATGATTAAATTATACAGCCCAAGGGGTTTCCTTGTGGATTTATAAACCATACTTAAATATTACAATGACTGTTTGTGGATTCATATCCTTGTTCTTGTTCAAAACATCAGAAAACTCATAGCTCTCTTCGCCATCCTTCTTTATATATTGAGGTACTAGAACATCAGGGAGAGAATATGGATCTCATCTGAACATCAGATTATTCCGATCATCCCCTTGATAAATACAGAGGTGGGATGATTTTGTTTTCTAAATTCAGATCCCTATTAATATACTCTGTATAAGATCAATAATTATGTAGTGGCTCTCTAGTGTAAGGTATTACCTATTTACAATAATTCTTCATTTTAGTTTTGTACAGGTTTCATGTTATCTTTTAGAGAGATCCTCAGAAAACAGAATATATCACTTACACTATTTCTAATATTATTTTTTATTGTACTCTAAGAAAATACATCAGTTTTATCTGAGGGGTCCATGCTTATGTTTTAAGAAATCATTTATGGAAATGAAGAATAAAATCAAAAAAGTAGAAAATGTTTTTTCTGGTTTTCCAAAAATATGGAGAAAGGTTTTAACTTACATAGATGGAAAATGTAAAGGTAATTATGGTCTTACCCTTAGGAAACTGAGACTTCTAAGTTTTACTAAGGCATTACCAATACACAATAAAGGATACTTAATGATTACCTTTATGTGAAATGTTCACGTAAAGGTTTTTTGAATTGTAACCCTTATGCAAATGGTTTACATAAAGGTGTAACATAAGGATATTATATAGACTTCCTTTACTTGTAATGGTAGGAATGTTTATAATGTTTTATGTAAGGGTAACATATTGTTTTCCCTTACACATAAAGGGCTACGTAATGGTCATACCCATTTTTGAGATGGATTTGTGAATGTGGTACCCTTATATAGTGTTTTCTAACAAGTACGTTAACGTATATAGATAACTACCAATACATGAAGCGTTCATTTAAAGATAATATAATCAATACAATAATGAAATTCATTTAATTTTAGAAGTATAAAGGTACGAACTAACTTAACATTACATGACAACTTCTAGTTGGCACAATGTAATGATATTACCCTTCTGTAGAGCATCTATGTAAAGGATGAGGATAGTTACCGTTATAAATAGTGTTTGTTTAAGGGTAAAGGGGTGATACCCTTACATTGGAATGGGTTCCAACATAAGGGTAAAAATAAATGTCTATAAAAATTATTTTAAATTTTTTAATTGACTTTAATGGCTTATAAAATGTATATAAATCATTATAAAAGGTATTTTAGAATATCATAATTTATAAAAGGAAAATAAAATAATTAATTATAAATTGTTTGTAATTAATTAAATAATTTTTATGAAATATTCTATTTCCAACTAATAAATGTTAATATTTAAAATACCATTTAACCAAAATATTTGGCATAGGTTATGATCTAGAAATAAAAGCGTTTATTTAGAAATCATAAGTAAAAATTTATAAACGGTAATAATTATGAAATAAGGGAAAAAATATAAAATCTTATATTTCAATTATAATTTTTTCATAGTTAATTATTTTTAATTGTACAAAATAAAAGGGGGTTATATTTGTATATTATTTAATATACATAAAAAAGTGTTTTGATTATTGATATGATAATTGTTTAAATATTGATTAATTATATGATATTTAGATTATGTAAAAAAATTAAACAATAGAAATTGGATTATAAATAGTTTATAAATCATATAATATCATATATTTAAAATGAAAATTCCGTATACTGATAAATATGAAAGTGCTAATATTGGAATGAATATAAACTATTTAAATTCATTATCATATAATCACCATAATGTTAAATCTAACATAATAAGGTTTTATAATTAGATTTTATTTATGAATTGTTAATAAATGATAATCATGTGCTTAAATATATGAATTTTTCATTCATTTAAAAGGTTATTCCCTATTTTATTTATAGTTATAATTATTTTATGTAATGAATGGTGCATGATTTAGTTTAGTTGTTAAACTACTTCTAAATAGATCCCTAAATTACATTCTAGGTATGGTAATGAATTTAGTTTTTCATGTACCTTGTCCTTAGTTCATAATTGATGTTTTGTACTATATTTTATTTTATTGAATATATTTTTTGTGTATTAGGTGTTGGAGTTATGATGGACTGGATTATACCTTTAGTAAACTATCCTCGAGTATAGGGACTTGGAGTCGAACTACCTAACTACCTAGAGGATTATGCCTTGAATAGGATGGTTAATGGAGTTAAATATGTGTTTCTTTGGGCTAACTCGTGTGGATATTTTCCATCTCATATAATTTAAACCTTTACATGAAATTATCATGTACCTTATGCATATTATGAATTCATATATGTATGAATTCACATGAATTCTATTTTTTGGGTAAGTAACACAAACTTTTGGGTTGTGTAAATAATTATAAAACAATATAGTTTGAACATATTTATTTAGTGGATGTAATAGGATAAAAACTAATAAAAGAATTAATACATAAAAGGGAAGAACATGCGATAAGATGGTGAGATTAATGTCCCCTTAAATATTAAGTTCGAGATTCCTTCAAAAATGGAAGGTTTGAAGGCCTCCATCATCCATCTAGGTAGGTCATGCTAAAGCTAGGTTCCCCTAGGTTATCTTTTGGAAGATAAGAAAGAATTAAGTGACTCTAGATTGTTATTATTGCTATGTATTTATAAATCTAGATTTTTAGAATTTCCCCTGTTAGATTTATTTGGAATTTTATTTCAATTACACAAACCTATGGACCCTTATAGGACAAGTCCAATATAGGAATAAAGTTGATTTTATCCATATGATGGATTGGAAAAAGAGTTGTTTGCTCAATTATCCATGTTTTATAAATGATATTATTTTGACTATGTCCTAGATAAATTGATAATTAATGGGAGAAATTCTTCAGATATCGGAATATTAGTTTAATATCAATCTTGGAAAACTAATGGGTATGATGGATTTTTACAATGGGGAATAATTTTAGTGGGAGTCCATTTATAAAAAACCATATTATGTATTAACTAATACATTATGCATATCTGAAAAAACAAATTGTTGTAGATAAATTTCATCATCATCATAAAGAAAAAAATTTAGATAAATCATTGGAAAGATAATAATAAAATAATATACTACTAATATTGTAAGCAACATAAAAGTTTTTAAGCAATATTGGGGACTTAGGAAAAGTTATTAAGTTAAATTCTATGTGACATAGTACTTTCTTTCACATTAACCAAGTGTTCAAGTTATTGAACAAGTCAATATAGATTCTTATCGAATCAAAGAGTAGTTAATTTAAGGTTTCAAATGAATTACATTCATAATGACAAAAGTTAGCTTAGTCTCCCATCATGTTCTCAATATTATTGGGCGAATCAGTGATTTAGGTTTTATATACTCAATATTATTGGATACACAAAATGACACTCTCTATTATTGAATTTTTTTATGACTCGATGAGACTACAAGGTTTCCATAAAAATTTACTAGTTATAGAAATTATTTATATTTTTTCGTAGATATATGATATCAATTATATTATTTATTAATATTGTAAATACACAGAATTTTGAAAAATAAAATTAATTAAAGATTGAATTTTTATTTCATGTAATGGTGAAAAGGATTTGATACATTAATAACTTATATGGTAAAAGATTTTTTAAACTTTTCATTATATGTGTATTACCCCATTTTGATGTTGTTAATATCATGAAAAGAATTTCTTTATTAAAATTAGATGATTTGTTTTTAATGCACATGGTTTATGATTTATTTAATTCTATAACATACATTAAGGGGAGACTATAATTGCTTAGATCTACAATAGTAGATTTTCCTATTATTATATATATAAATGTTCCAACAATCTGATTGAATAAAAATAATGTTTACCCAATATTCTAAAAGAACTAGTAATATATATAAATGTGGCATATGATGTATTGGTTCTATAGTGTAGTATAAACTATACAATTAGGTGAAATTTCAAAATAGAAGAAGAAACATTGTTTGAAAAATTAAAAAAATTATTTAAGATACCAATCAAAGTTATTGAAACATAGGGTTGTCAGGAAGGAATAACAATAATACAATATATCTAAGATTTTTACCTTAACAAGTATAGGAAACTCCATGGAATGTAGATATTAGGTATGCATGCTATAGAAACTAATATTTAAAGGTATGTTATAAGGACCCAAGAATTTCATAAAAAGATATTACATATTAATATATGAATATTAAAGAAATCAAAAATAAATACCTTAGAATAATAAAGGTTTAGTTTCATTAGATAATTGTTCCAAAATCCTCTTATATCATGAAATATCTTCAATATCTCCCATAAACATCCTCCCATTTAGAACTTTTCATAGACATACCCTATTTAACCATTCATCAAAACCTAGAAAAACAAAATATTATAATGGGTGAACTTGGATGCTTCGCAAGGGAAAACATGGAAGATATAAATCCATGATCATATTAATATATAAGATAATAATAAGGGTATAATAATTTGAATATAACTTACAAAGATCATACCCAATCTATCATGCATCGTAAACATGAGCCATGGGATAAAACATTATCATTTCAAAATACATAAACCATAAGAGTGAGAAATCCTTATAAATAAATCATAAACCATTCTTTAATTTCATAAAATTGTGGAAGCATCATAAGTATAGAAAAAATTGCATATGTTAAGGTTAACATATGAGACCATCAAATCATTACAGGCTAGGAATAAACACTTTTTTCTCATTTCATAATGTATCATGATTCATCACCTGTTTACCAGAATGGATCAAGTCCATATTCCTATTTAACATAGTGTATTGAGAACAGAATCTTTTTTCCAATAAATATATAATGACATATAATAAAATAACCAATGAATAAGAGGGATATATAGGTCTCACCTATTACATAATCTATACATTTTACACTAGAAGACCATAAAACATTAATCGTAGTATAACTTATGAATGGAAAATGGGTTTCATAAACACATATTCATAATAATCATAAACATAGACCATTAAATGAAAGAATAAGGATGGTACCATTGTATAATATCCTCATTAAAACCTATGAAACACCAAATTTTTTTGTAATTGATGAAAAAAAAATTTCCTAAAAATACCATTAAAACATTCTTGAGGAAACTATTCTTTCTTTTTGAAATAAATTATT
Source organism: Viscum album (assembly GCA_963277665.1). Lineage (NCBI taxonomy): Eukaryota > Viridiplantae > Streptophyta > Magnoliopsida > Santalales > Viscaceae > Viscum > Viscum album. The sequence continues at coordinate 602,933,673 of OY728158.1, read as the reverse complement.
TAAAATAAAATGAATAACCAAAAATTAAACAAGATATTTTCTTTTAAAAGAATATTGAAAATTTATAAAGCAATATTCAGATAATTTTTTGGTCATGATGGTGGAAATTTTCATTTTTTCCATGCATGTTAAAATAAATATTCCTTTTATGTTTTATTTAAAAATTCAAAAGAACCTTCTTTACAAAATGAATGAAGATTAATTTTAAAACATTTTGTAAAAAGTAAATAATGGGTATAGATTTCATTAAAACCCAAAAAGAGAATTGTGATAACTTTCATTAAAATAAATTTATAAAATATGGACCTCAAATAAAAAGTTTTTTCAACTGAAGAGAGAAATTCATTCAGTATATCCTTAAAATATTATTTTCAAATGTTGAGTATATAAAGAGAGAAAAATGAAATGAAAACATGTATGATACATAAACAAATATAGTTCAAGAAAATAAATTAGTTTCTTAATAGGTATATAATAATATTTCATCATCATAAATTAATCATAAACCATCTAGGTAGATAGTGAGATTTGGTTGGGTGGTCCTGCTTCGACGTTGATGGTATTTCATTCTTGTCATTGTGTGGCTTGTGCCGGAACCTGGTGATGGTTCATTTGTGGTTCTGATCGAAACAAATCCATTCATATAGAGGCGTTTCTATTTCATGAAGACCTTGATCCCCTCATTAGTGGTGATCCCTTGGCGTAGGGTTGGGACTTCCAGTCATGGGGATGATGGTTGAACTCGCGCTCTTTGGATTGTATTCTGGGATTTTGTGGAAACGGTGGAGGGGTGGAGGATCACAGGGTCGGTTCAGGATGATTTATTTTTTATGGGTTTTTAGTTCTGTCTTCTCGGAATGGTGAAACGTTTTATGTGGTCTGTGGGTATGATGATGAAACCGGATGTGACCATGCGAATTTTTCCCCAAAGGAGGTTTTAGAGAAAGATACTCATCATTGTAGATCGTTTATGGATTTGGATATTTAAAAGGTTATGGTGTGTGCCATCAGATCAGTCCTGTGCTTTGACATAGGACACTTGTTATCCGTTTTTCTTTGCATTGATGGAGAGTTTTTTCATGATTAATTGCTGGGGAGGGGTTACTCCATATTTTCATTTTGGTTTGTCTCACTTGACCTTCGGGTCGTGTTATCTATTTTAAGTTGATGAGGTCTGTTAGGGTTTCCCCCCTTCTTCCCATAAAAGGGGGGTTGCTTTCAATAATAATAAAAATTTGAAGGCTCTCGGGCCGTTGGATGGATGGATAGATAATGAGATTATAACATACAACATTTACCACTTTAGTAACTTTTGAATAATAAGTCACATGAAAGAAATAAAATTAAATAGATATTAATATCCCATAAACATCATGATAATTATTATAAAATATATTCAGGGTTATAATATATTCCATAAAAAATAAATAAATCGGGTATATGTCATGTGTCCCACAAAACTAAAAGTGTGACAAAAATATCTTACCTTAAGTCTCAACTACCATAGAATGCGTTTGAACCACATATATAAAAAATATAATTTCATTATACATATATTCAAGAACCATACTTATATACATCATACTATATATGATTTACATATTCCCTTTTGTTTCATATTTATTAACAATTCCTTTTTAAAATCACATTCTGAGTAATAAGTCATTCATTTTTCATGTATTTTTGGGTTTGGAATTTTCAATCAGTATATTTTGATTAAGGTTTAATAATATACAGAATTTTAACCATGATGTAAATATAATATATATTCAATATATACATATTTATAGTAATCCATTAAATTTATAGATATAAAATGAATTACACCATTCTTGGAGATCTTATGCCATATGTTCACATTAACGATGATTAAATTTTCTCAATGGATGAAACAAATAAGGGTAAATAATATAAAACCATAAAAGAATAATTTTTAAATCATTTATTTAACATATTTTCATTAAACCAATCCTTATCATCTTCTTTATAAATCGTAGTTGAATAATGAATGGTATCCCTTCCTAAGGCAGTATCCCATTGTACACATGATCGATGTTATCATATTCTCATGGAATGGAAAGTAAGAAGGTATTTGTTATTTTATAATTCTACAAGTATAATGTTTCATAAATATCATAAAAATTTGATAAATCTATCATTTTATCTAGACATGAGAGGTGGTGAAGGAAAACGAACTACATCAGTTTATGAGGCGGTGGTCCCCCGTACACACAATCAACTGTTTTATTTCCTACTAAATGAAAGAGAATATAGATATAGGTAAAGCCATTAACATAATAACATCTCATTATATTAGATATACAGATGTTATTATATCATCATTGTTTCAGAAAATTCGAAAGAGTTATATAAGAAATAAAATGAAAACTCATAGTCAAGAAGCTTACCTTCTCTTAAAAGAGCCCTATAATGAACCAACACGAGTCAACTAAACAAGCCACCCAAATCCAATCCATCAAGATAGTGACTTGAAACAAAGAAAACATGAACAATTCTTGAATACATAAAAATAATGTATACAACCAAAGTAAAACACCAAATAAAAATAACATTAAAATCTATACAAGAAAATCCAAACATGATAACTTAAAAGTCTTACCATACAGAAGTACTAAGTCTCTATGTTTCCAATAATCACCACCAAACAATACTTATATATATTTTGGGAGAGTTATTTAAATTGGAATGATACATAATTACCTTCACTTTACCATGGCCTTTCCATGCAACATCTAAAACTTCCCAAAGGAAAAATTAGCGTGTGAGCACAAATTCACAATAGTAAACCACCATCGATTCCAAAAAAGGTATTATATCAAGAATTTATTAGTCATGTATTTTATAATAAGGTAAATTTTATAAAAACTTTTCATAAATAAAAACCCATTTGTAAATCATTCCTTTGGTTTTCAAAAAAAATCCTTTCATATTCACAAATAAAATAATATGAAATGTGTATGTGGTAAAATAGGAAAATGTATCCATGTACCATAAAGTAAGAAAGTAAACACATAACCATTAAATAATAAATCATACGACACCATGTAATATAACCAAATATGAAAAACTTGTGAGAAACAGTCCATTATAAAACATTTCATGTGATAAACAACCATAAATAACAAACCACTCTGTATTGGTACCTATACTATGGGGATATTTATTAGTCATAAAAGATTTATAAAATGGTAATATGTTAGTAAAAATGGGTATCTAGGGTTTCTATAGTTTTGAAATATCAAAAAATTGACCACTAGTGGCGCCACACACACAGGGGCCACCTATGTCCATTTCTTAATACACCCAAGGTTCCTAATGTTCCAAATTAATCAAAATCCAATTCAAAAAAATATATATCAAAATTTATAAAACATTTTCAACTAAAATATTATATATTTCAATATCTGAAAACCCCCTTTTTGAACCAAAATCTCCATTCAAGCATTTAATCAAACACTTATTGTGCAAAGACCCATTTTTTAATAAAAACATTGTTAAAAATAGGATTTATTTCAAAAAAACCCATTATCATAATAAATATGTTTAATTAAATGAATAAACCAAGGTAATTTACAAAAAATAATAATAAATTCATAGAATGAATCCTTATTATAGAAACACTTAACTCAAGAATAAAGGTAGATCTAACTTCCTTAAAATGGTGATCGAAGAATAGCATATCAGGTCCTCATGATACTAGATCCATAATAAAAAAATATAGCCTCCATAAACCTATTAAATATAAAATCTAAATCACTGACAATTTTGAATTAGATAAGGGTAGGAGTGATCTTGCAAGGATCTAAGAAAGGAAGAGATAATATCTTCAAAACCTAAACATAGCTTGAGTAACTGATCAAGAATAAGGGGAAATCACCATGAATAACATGGGATAAGAATATATATATTGGGAAGGATTAGGTCAAGATTTAATGAGATTAGAGCTCATTAGGGATTAAACAAATCCTGGTATTATTTTTTTAAATTTTACAAGCATTAAAAACATGCGTGCATAGTTCGCTGGAGAGGTCGCCCTATTAGGAGTAAACATAAACCTTAATTGTGAACCTCATAGGCCTTCCATTTGGGGTTCACATTTTGGAAGCATTTTTAACATAACTATTCTAAAAAAACACAAAAATTTATATGGATTCATGTTTTTAACTAGGTGATCAGATGATTTTTTTCAAACTTTGAAGCTCCCTTGAAAAAACACCCATACACCACACACAGTTTTCCCTAGTGAGACACATTGTTTCATTAATCATGATCAAACCACGAAAACATCCTACATCAAAACAAAGATCCATACTATATGGTTTTCATATATTAAGTACTAACAATGAACCAACTATGTTCATGGTCTATATCTTATAAAGATATCCATTTTTTACCCTCCTTCCCCTGAAACCTCAAGAGTGACATTTAAGAAAAAACAAGATTTAATTAGATCTCACATGAGATTCTAGTGCGTTCTAAAATTATACCCACTATAAAATCATTATATCCCCAGAACTTCCTCACAATATTGGACCTATAACAAGATATTTCTACTATTTCTTTATCAAATATTACTGCTCCCACATCTTATGGTTATCATGTGTACACTTCCATAGTATCTAGACCAAGGGAATGAATTTACCATGCAGTACCTTTTCCCAGTGATCAATAATATAAATATGTAGCTCAAAAATGTTTTTATTAGGATAAATATCAACATCCTCTCATTCTATCACATGGGAAGGATCTGGGTGATACCTTATCATCTGGGAAACATGAAACCTATCATGGACTGAAGCCAAATGAGATGTTAAATCCTATAGATATCCACATTTCCAAGTCTCTTCATTTTCTCAAAGTGGTGAAGAAACATTGGAGCTAACTTACCATTATTACCGAACAAAAGATTTCACAATCAAGGTGAATCTTTGAGAAAACCCCTATGAACAACCTCAAACTCTAGCGTCTAATGATAACGGTATGCAAGAGTTTTCTAATAGCTCCACATTGTGACCAACCTCTTATAGATCAGTTGTAAATTTTTAATTATATCCTAAATTATACTTGACACAATTAATGAACAATATTTTAAATCTTTCCAACATAAGGGAGATTTACATGGAATCCTATACAATGCTTCAAAGATTTTCTTCTTTATCAAATCCTAAAATCTATTTTTATAGGAAAGTTCGACAAGAAAAAAATTCTTTTCCCAAGACCCTTAAAAATAATGAATGAAATCCCATAGAAATTACCCAATAACCTAAATAGATCATCAATATACAAATCCAACTATAGATAATAATGTTTTCTCAATTTTAACTAAGAAATCATCTCCTCCTACAAACTTTCCCGGATCCTAGATGTTAACTTTAGGTCCTTGGTAGAAACAACTACTGAGTGAACCACATGAAGTCTCATAATCTTACAAACACATAATTCTCTGAGCTACTCCACTTTCATCATATCCTTAATTGATAACAAATGTTATGATTTCATAAGTCGATCAATGATCACCCTAATCACACACTTTTCACTATTAGTCCATGGAAAACCAATGATGAAGTCCTTGGAAATATCATAACACTTCCAAACCATAATGGTAATTGTTTGCAATAAATCAGTAGTAATTAGTGTTTTGACTTATTTTTTAGTTAATTGATACATAGGTAAAAAAAATATGCAATCGATATCCTCATCATTAACCACCATTACCATCATCTAATGTAGTGATACATCTTGGTCGCCCCAAGTTGTATGGACCAACATGACCGATGTCTACTATCAATCAACTCCAACCATAGATTAAATGGATCATCCGATCTACTATAGAAGTAAAAAAATATCCACTAGGAGATTGAGACCACTTACCTGATTTCTATCCACCATAGTGGATTTTACCAAATTTTTTGCACTCAGTGTCTGTCACCTACTTGAGCTGAACTCACTCATCAAAATTTGATTCAAATTTCATCAAAGCCAAGAACATCTATTCACTATCCTCTTCTACAAAAAAGATCATATATATAAACAAACTCATTAGAGAACACTCCTAAACTAATTCTTACATGGATTATATTGTTAATTGTCTTCTCAAAGAATCACTAACCACATTCCATTTCATAGGAGTGTAAGTAAAATCAAAATAAAAATTATAAAGATACTCCACCCAGCATATTCGTTTAATGTTCATATATTTTTTAGTAAAAAAATATTCTAGGGTGTTATGATAAAAATACATTTTATTTGAATCCGAAAAAAAAAATATTTATTCCACTTTTTGAGTTCATAAATAATTGTTAGGCAAGGTTTTTTTCATGGGGTGTAACTAGAGAGACATATAGGCCACCACTTGTTTCCCCTGAATTAATAAACATCTCAAAACCATACCATAAGCATCATCAAAAACTGTATAACCCAAACCCAATTCTAGTAGAATCAAAATTAGTAATGTTTTCATTCTCACCTTCATCTCCTCAAAATATCTCATAAAATTTTTGTTCCATCCAAACATTTCACCATTATATATTAAATCGTTCATCGAAGATGTGAGCTTGTTGAAATAATGAAATAAACATCTATATAAACCATCTTAATCAAATATGATATAAATATAAAACCCATTTCTAGGCTGGTCTTGTGACATTAATTCTGATATCTTTTCATGATCTACTTAGATACCCCACTTAGATATCACATTCCATATAAATTTTACATCCTGGAGCCAAAAAACACATATGGAAAGAATACCATATAGATGATGTTAATTCAAGGTTAAAATAATTTTATCCACATGTTCCATATTATCCGCCTCTACCTTTTAGTAAGAAAAGATATCATCCTTGAACAGTATAAAAAATGTTCAAAGAACTGATGAAAGATTCAGTTCATCAAATCCTTAAATACTATAGAAGCATTTGTGAGACTGAAGGTCATAAACAAAAAAAATTCTAATAATGGATTCCAAACATTGTATTAGGAATATCAACTTCTCATACTCTGAATTATTGGTATGCTAGACAAAGGTCAATCTTTGAAAACCAACATGCCCCTCTATGATGGTAAAAACAATCACCAATCATAAAAAATATATATTTCTTTTAAAAGTCACTAAATTCAACTTTCAATAATCAATAAAATTTATGATGTAATCATATGAATTCTTAAAAAGGTGGATTGTAAAATCCCATAGTGACATGATAGGATAAATAAATCCCTTATCTTATAGTTTATCAAGATGGAAATTATGTTCCACCAACTTAGTTGGCTCTATTCAATAAGATGGTTTATAAATGGGAATCTCACAAGGGATCATGTCAATAGTAAACTCAACCATTCTATGTGGTGGGATACTAGAAAAAACATCTTGAAATATTAATTTGTACAAGAAACAACCTTCAAAAGAAGACCACCCAAACCAAGGATAATAGCATCAAGAAACATCTCAGAAAACTGGAACTAGATTACTCTAGCATAAGGAACAACATGTCATGCCCTTCCACATCTAGTGTCCCATTGAACATAAAAAATGATTAACCCATAAAAATATTAAAAAATTTAACTAAATACAATAATATTCTATTTGGTCCTCAATACTAATCTTATAATTCATGCCATGTATGAGGTCGGAGATGTCAATATCGAAAAAATAAAGTCCCACACCACCTCAAATTCAGTTATCACCGCCCAACATGAGGTACACTTAAAATTTATTGGGAACTGATTCCCAAATCCATTGAAAGATCCAATAATAATGGAATTAGGTCCAAATATAATCCCAACACATAAACTAACAATAAGGATATAAAGGATTGAGTATCCCCTATATCAAACATAGCTAGCACCATAGAATTAGAAATAAATATTGTACCCTTAGTCAGAGTTTTCCATACTTTAGATTATTATGGTGCACATTGTACTACAAAAATCTATCAAATATTATCTACATGAACATCCTTGTTATCCAAAAGATTAGACCATCCACCCATGGAAGCATCGGTACATACCTACAATCCCTTTATGATAGTATATTCATCCCAACTTCCATATGATTTCCTTTTACCAAAATTCTTTACATGGACTAATATTTAGATGAAATCAAAAGTACTAGGAGACTCTTTATAGTTAGGATTGGTATGGCTATGCCTTCCACATTGGTAGTAGACAAACTGATTCTATCCTGAAGAAGGCCCTAGAACTACTCCTAAAGAAAACTTACCAACCTTACACTTCCTTTTCATGCTAGAAGACCCACCCCAGATAAAAACTTCTCTAACTAATGCTCCACCCAAAATAATCTTTAAAGTTATATGTACGTAATCTAGATCATCATTTTTACTACCTATAAAATTTTAGAAGGCACATGACAGTCAACATCAATCGAATATATGGCCTCAGTCCCAACTATAACCTCTAGGACTTTATGTACTCATTAGTGACAATATATGGTGGTAGATGCGCCAACTTAGTAAAGTGGGTGGACTTCTCCAAAATGGTATACTCTCATTACTCCAAGTTCATAAACTCTTCGATCTCCAATGCATGCAATTTATTAGGATAAAACTACTAATCAAATATCTTCTAGAATGAAATCCAGGTAAGGTTCTCATGCAACTTAGCTTGCATGATATTTTCTTGCCATCTTCTTTCTGGTCCCTATAGAATTTATAGGGTGAACCCCACCTTAGAGTCATTAGGTGTCTTAAAACAAATTAGCATCCTCTCAATCCTTTCATTCCACACATTATATTCATGGTTTCCCTTGTCAAAGTATAAGAAACATGGATTATACTTTGTAAATTTAGATTCACGATCTGTCACACACATTAGGCTTCAAATACACACTTTCCCTAGAGTCTGAATGGTATGGATTACAACTTCAACCAAGTGAGAGTCCACTAGTGGATTCGCCCGAAGATACAATCATGTAGATCAATCTCTCAAATTATAAGTATAAATTATTGGATACATTTTCTATTAAGAACTAGACAATTAACAATCATCTTTAAAGAATGTTACCCAAATCATTTGAGCAACTTCAAGAATTCATGAAAAATCCTTAAAATAACAAGAATTTAAAGTGATATGAATTCTACTAAAGAAACTCACAAATTTTAAAGGTAACATATCCATTTAAATAATATTCGAATATAGTTCATTCAAATGACTTAAAACATGATGTCTCAAACTTGATAAAAATTATCCATCCATCCATGGTAACTTGAGTTCAGACAAGGAAGTGAGATAGCCAAGCAACCTCCTGCACTTTATACCTAAATTCTTACAGCACTCACTCATGTACACCCAAGACATAGAACCAAACTTAGGTAGTGCTAACATAATATAGGATCAGAATCCCTCTAAGACAAAATTGTAATGAACAAACGAGATTCAATTAAAAAATTGACTTGAGTTGGCTCATCAAGATGGTGAGGTAAAACAAAGATAATGGAGATAAGTCTTGAATATAAAAAACAAGATATATAGACAAAGTAAAACATATAATAAAACAAATACATCATGATCCATACAACCTAATCCAAAAATTATACACTTTAAATGTAAAACTAGAAGAAATCATTAAGTCTTCATGTGACCAATCGTCACCATCAACCTATCCCACTATGAAGTCTTCTACATTGAGAGAACTAGAATTATACATAATTCCCAAACCTTTTCCTAGATTATTAAAAACAAAAAATTAAACCACCAAAATGAAAAATTAGGGTGTGTGAACTAGGAATTTATAAGTTATTTTTTTAACCCAAACGGTTTTACAAAGAACATTAATAAATCCAAACACATTTTTAAATAATTATTTTGGTTTAAAAAAAATAATTTTATATTAAAAAATCCAATAAAATGAAAAGTACAAGTTATAAAATACGAAATCATATCAACACACAATATGGTAAGAAATCAAACAGTACATATCTATGAAATATCCATCATATGAAACCTTATGATGCAAGCTTAGGTGAAAAATATTTGAGCAACAATCCATGAAAAAATCCATCATGAGATAAATAAAAAAATTAAAAGAAATATATATTTGTCCCTAGAATATTGTAATATGTACTCAAAATAAAATTTTAATAAACATGGAATATGTGTGTACCAACCAATATTGTTTCTTACCAAAAATATTCTGTTACAAAAATGTAACCCCCAATGGTTCCCCACACACTTGGGTCACCTATGCCCATTTCCTTATAAACCCAAGGCTCCAAATGTTATAATTTTATCAAAATACATTTCAAAACCATTATCATAGTTTATAAAACATTTTTAGTCCTAGAGAATCTTCTTCAGTGTTTAAAAAGAAGATTTCCAATCCAAAATCAGCATTAAATAATTTAATCAAACACGTAATGTGAAAAATCCCATTTTTAAAGAAAATTCAATTTAAAAACCAGATTTATTTCCAAAAAAACATTATAATCCCAAATAAATTCAATTATATGAGTAATACAAATGAATTTTAAAGAAATATTTTTATTTCAAAGAATTAAACCTTTGTATCTAAAAAACTTCTTTGAGAACATAGGTAGATCTATCTACATTTTAAAACATAGACCGATGGAGTATTTATCAGGCCCTCACAATCATGGATCCATAAAAACAAAAACAAAACTTTATAAAAAACCTTAGATATAAAATTTAAATCCCACGTAGGTTCCAAAAAGACAAGGGGAAGAGATATCTAGTAAGGATCTAAGAGAGGATTAGGAAACTACTTCAAACCTGAAAAAATTCTTTGAGAAATCCTTCAAGAGTATAATGTAATTTCCATGAGTCCCAAGGTAAAAGCCTCTAGATCACTAAAGAAGGATTTTATTGAGACTAAATGATATTAAGGGGTAATTATGGGTTATACTAGGGTTATTGGAGTTTTTAATTTATATTTCAAAGCATTAAAAATATACTTTCATGGTTTGATGGAGAGGTAGCATGGTTAGGAGTAACAATGTGCCTTAACCATGCACCTCAAAATGCCTTATGTTTGGCCTGCACAGTTTGGCAGCACATTTACCTTTACCATTTTCAACCATTTAAATCACTCTATTATATATCTCATGGTTTTCTCTGGGTGTCTATATGGTATTATCAAACCATGAAAACCCTTATACCAACTACCAAACCATGCAAGGTTTTCCCTCGTGAACCATACATTTTCTTTAACACTTCTCAAACCTTAACACCCCTCTATTAAAACACATATTCATACCACATGGTTTAAATATGGTTTTTAATAACCCTAAAATAACTGTTTTCAAGGATTATCTCAAAAAAAATTCATTTTCAACCATAGTTCCCCTAAAAACTCTAGAACAACTTTAAAGATAACCCAAACTTAAAATAAATCATACGAGAGATATAGTAGGTGCTAAAAACTCTATTATGTTTATATATAAATCCTTATTATATGGGTTTACAAATCAAACAAAGGCCTATCTAATTTTTATAGGGATCCAAGGAATGGATTTGGGTTGGTATTGGCTGAACCAATTGGTTTTTTAAGTGTAAATAGTTTAGGAAAGGCATCAACCATTTATAAGTGGGATAGAAGATGCACTTGTAATTTTTTAAAAGAAAAAGATGTACCCACCTTTTTAACAGTCCACATGGCTCCAAAAAGGATCATTATTGAACAATATATTAATAAATTTCTAAATATAAAAATCTAAAAATATTTGGATAAATTTATATATCGTTTTACCCCCTATATTTTTAGTTTAACCCTAATAAATCCATTTCAAACTTAGAAATGGTATTTAATTTTACTATTTTTTCTATTAATTTTGACCAGAATTTATTTTTGAATTTATTATAAAAAATATAATATTTTTATTCCAAATATTGAATCCATTTTTCGAAATCCCATTTATAGAACTGAAAAATTTTAATTTAAAAATAAACCCATAGACGTGTTAAAAATGGTTTTCCAAAGAGACAATTTTCATAATATAGAATGTGTTAGTATCATAATTCAATAGAAGACTGATTCCAATGACACAAATTAGATTAATAAGTATATTATTAAACTAATTTCACATTTAAAACCATAATAAATTAAAATATAGCATTAAAATGATTTAAATGAAAATATGTTTTTTAATAAAAACATTATTTTTTTACTATTCATTAAAAATTAATCTCAGTAGAAAATTATCAAAAATTAACTCAAAGATAATTTTAACATAAATATTTCAAAAATAAATTTTATTTTATCCAATAAAATTTCTAAAAGTGTAAGTAATTACTATTATTTTTTCACAAAATGAAATAAATAAATTTTTTGGTGAAAATTGTATTTTTGAAACTTATATAACTTACAAAAAGTATGTACTTTTAATCAATATGTTTTCTTTATATAAATCCATTATACATGATAATTAAAATTATTTTATTCCTATTCATATAGTAAAGTTTAACTAATATTTTATAATGGTCATTTTTAATAATATTTTTAATAATATCTCATGCTTTGTTAAAACTCTGTGTTGTGTGTAACACAAGATATTGAACAAATTAAATTTATTCATATATATATATATATATCCTAAAAACTCAGGGTTTTAAATTATAATCACCTTTAAAATTAAATTTTACCTCAAAATTCATCACTATAATACGAAAAATGAGGATAATATTTCCTCATCATAGTCTCAAGTATACACAAGGTTTCTTCAAATTGGTGGATTCAACAAAAAAATTGAATTAGTGAGTATTATTGTCTAATATGACTTTCTATATAGGATTCATAATCTCCATTTCTATTTCTTAATACGGAATATCACGATCCAATAGTATGAATTTTAAGTTCATTGTATCTGAACAATCATGTATGTGCTTCCTTAGGATATATACATAGAACAAATTATGTACTAATGTGAGGTTCATTGGAAGAAAAAATTAATAAGATAACATACCAATAAAATTAAGAATTATATAGGGATTGATATGTTGAGTCATAAGTATCACTTTTTTACTTCTCCCTTAATGTTTTTGTAAATCACAGACACTCTCTTAAAACTATGTTTACTAACTTTTTATGTCCCATGTGTTTTATTATGTTTTTGTGCAAAAAATAATTTTTACCTAACATGAAAATAATTCTAATGTATTACGTATATGAACATATCATTATTCAATATGATCCATTGGAAGAAGGATATGTTTGATTCTTTAGACTTACCTTTATTCTAACCAGTGGTTAGACTTATGTCATGTATATTAAATTGAAGAAAGACATGACCATCATACTGATAGTGGTACATATACATCAGAATGATCCTTATAAGGTTTATCCACTTTAAAAATGATAAATAAAAATATTGAACTGTCCTATGTTTATAATTGGAATACATATGATTTTCTTCTTTTGTATGTAATAATTTATAGAGTTTTAATGGTGATAACAAAAAAATGACGACGTAAATTCAGTTATATATGACTTTTCATGTGTTAACTTTCTGAATTCATTGCAAAAAACTCATAAATATGACCATTGGAGCTTTGCCTCTAAATATCAGTTCATTTGAAGAGTTTTGAGATGATAAATTTCTCAATTTAATTCTTATAAATATTTCTTAGCATTAACTTCTACATAATAGTCTTTTTAAAACATTAGAGAGCTTTCATTCTTAGGAATCCAAGTCATGGTTGTTCCCTTTAAAAAAATTCTGTTGAATTTTTTTCTAGTCATTTTACCGATTGAGGACTTCTTGGGATAGGAAGTTGGTTAATCTAAACTGTTGGATTGAGAGATTCCTAGGCTAGTAAGACAAATGATGATCATCCTATCAATGAATTATTAGGGATTATAGGATAGATCTTGTTCTAATCATCATATTTAGGGATTTCCATGTAATGAAAGACAGACTTTACAATAAGTATAAAACTGTAGATACCATTATTCAAGTTTCCTGACAAGCCTTTACTCTTTGTGTTAAAAGATTAAATTATTTTAATATTGCTTTTAATTCAATATTACATTTACTATATATTTTATTCTTTATTTTTACACGCCTTTATTCTTTAGTGAATATTATGACAGAATGGTTTTGTACAAATTTTTCTTATCATTTTTTAATGGTTTATTTGTGATAGTGATTAAAATATAATATGATATAATTATACAATTTTTTATTTTGATTCATATACTCTGATCAAAGGATTATTTTTGACACTGTCCTTTTTACCAAAATATGTATTGTGTTTTGTTTTAGTTCAATGTTTTAAACTATAATTCTCTTACCCCTCTTGTATGTATATACATCTTAACTACTCTTACAATCCAAAAATTAGAACCCTTGAAAATATAGGTACGATTTGGATACTTATTTTTGATTGTGCTAATTATGCATACAATATATATTGTATGAAAACATTTTTATCAACATTAATGATGATAAATTTATTATGTTAACTAGAAATTACATGATTTTTTATAAAGAAATTACTACATTTAGAAATCAATAGAAGTTGGAAAATGAATCTAATTACATAGTATAAAGTACTTTTTTATGTTCTATGATTAGAAGTATATACAGCTAGACTTCATCTTGTGAAGTTACCAATAGTATCTAGAACAATTTATAGATCACATATTATGGTAATTCAAAAGTTATTTAAACAAGAAGAGATATGATTTTTTATGATTATACAAAATTTTATTTTCCCCAACAAGATAAATATTCCAGGATTGACCAAAGGTTTATGACTATTATTCATATATTATAGTTTCTTATAGAACAAGTACTTGGTGATAATATTATGGTTAAAAATATTGTTGATATAATGACCAATGAGTGAGAATCTAAAAGAACTGCTCTGCATGACACAATGAAGATTACAAATCTAACTCTTGATGATATTATTGGTACCCTCATGAAATATGAAGAAATATTAGAGAGAGATGCGAAAAGAGATAAAAAATAGAATGTGAGAAGGCATGACATATTCGACCTGATTGACCTATTCTTAAAAGAAAATTTTAGAAGGAAAAATAAAGACAGAAATGATAAGAAATATTATAAGTCTAAATGAAAGAAAAGTATTAAAGCTTATAAAACATAGAGTTCTCATGGGGGATATTCTTTTGAAAATTATTCTAATAATGATTGTTTCGGATAGAGTAATAGTAACTTATTTACAGAAGTACCTATGGTAAATAAATGTCTAATGGATAAGGTACAAGCTTCTGAATTTCTTACTAATATGTATTTAAATAAAAACTATCCTAAAAAAGAAATATTATACGTCACAAAATAAATAATCTTCCTTATCTTGAGAGGATAATACATTTCCCTGTCATGAATAAGTATCCATATTTTCAAAATTTTTTGAAAATAATATTTTTTAATGTTTGAGAAAAACATGATATTTCCAAATAATTTTTTTAAGGTATATTCAAGAATAAAAGTTTTAAATACATAAGTATTAAATATTTCTAAAGATATTTATAAGAAAAATTCTGAAAAATAAAAAATTTATATTGAACATGAAAAATATATTTATGATAAAAATTATTAATAATTAAAACATTTTTTTGAAACTAATATTGAGAAGAATAAAAACATAATTATTAAAAAAAATCTGAAATTTATATTTTGAAGAAACTTTTTTCCAGGTTTACATCTAGTATATAAAAATTCAATAAAATATATAATCAAATTACACTTATGTTGATAATATAGGAATGGGTTTTATTGATAATAATCTATTTTATGTAATAATTACTATGTTCCTAAAAGTAGACAATTTTTTACATAGTTCCAAAGTGATTGAAACTAGAAGAAAATTTGTTCTTTAAATAGAGTACAATCTTTAGAATTTCATAAATTTTAATTTTCTAAATAAATATAACTTAATAAAAATAATAAATTGGGATAGATATGGCTTCTTAAAATTTTATTTTCTAACAATACCAAACCCAAGAAGGTTGGGGTTTTGACAAACTAATCTTTTTTTCTTTCACGAAAATAAAGATAGTTCCAACAATAAAAATATTTTGTATGTGGATAGTGATTGATCTGGACATATAACTAGAAATAGATATTTATGTAAGAATAATATCAAGATTAATGGTGGAAAAGTAAATTTTGGAAATAATGATCAAGGAGAAGTCATTAGTATGGGAAACATAATAATTTCGAGAAATAAATTAATTTCAAATTATTTTTTTTTGTTTTAGGACTTAAGAATAACATTATAAGAATAAGACAGATATGTTATGAGATATACCTTATAAACATTAGGAATTATAAATGTAATTTACATAGTTTTAAGGATGAATTTACTCATTCTTTGAATCAGCATGAGGACTTTAACACACAAAACATAGAAGACCTTAGTATACAAGAATGACCATGACTAAGTGAAATAGAAGGTCATTATTGGTTATTACATACAATGATAGGATGATTTAACCTTAGAAACTTAAATAATTCGACTAAGAAAGGACTTATTAATAACTTACTAGAACTTAGGGTTGGTACTTAATAAGTTTTTTGTCCAAGTAAATATGTTTATTAACATAAGTCAAATTTTAAATCTATTAGTTATGTTTCAACTTATGTTGCTTTATAGTTTGTGAAAACATATTTATTTGGTCCTATACAAAAAGAATTTATTAGTGGAAAATGCTATTTATATATATTACTTAATGACTACACACAATATACATGGGTATATTTTCCTATAAAAAATATGAATCCTTCAATTATGTTAATAAATTTGTAAAAAGGTTTAAAAATAAGAAAAAACATCTCTCAGATAGCTATTCAAAGTGCTCTTGGTGTATAATTTTAAAATCATGATTTTGAAACTTTTTTATTGATAAATTTATTATACATAACTTATCAGCAGATAGAACTCCTCGAAAAATTAGTTAATTATAAAGAAGAAATAGTGTTATTAGAAATATTACTAGAACCATGTTGATTGAATGATTTTTTGCGAAACATATTTGGGTTGAAGTTTTTAGTGCTTCTTGATATACTATAAATAAATTTTATCTAGACTATTTATTAATAAAATTTCCTATTATTTTTTAATTGAATGAAAACCAAATTTTTAGTACATCAATTTTTTTTGGATGCTGACTATTTATCTAGAATACTAAAGATAATTTACATAAATTTTCACCCAAATCCAACAAAGTAATATTTTTTAGGTTATTCCACCATTAGTAAGGCTTATATAGTTTTCAATATAAATAAAATCACTAATGACGAAATTGAACATTTTATGTGTGATTAAATTGGTCTCATTGTTTTCAAAGAGCCTCAACTTGTGCCTTCAAGTGTTATTTCTAAGGTTGATCTTCAACTAATAGTAAAAAATACTTCTCATAAGAAAGCATCCCAATAATATGTTTCTGAAGTTATTACAAAGGAATAATTTAAAACTATTATTGAATAATAGAAATTTTAACAACCCAATAAATCAATTGTTTATTTTGAATCATCCTAGTGAAATTATCATTGGTGATGTTGACAAACTGGTAAGGGCTAAAATTTCTATAAGAAATGAAATTTAACATCTTTATTTCTTATCCCAATTCCAACCTAAGAATCCTTATGAGGATTTAGGTAATGTGGATTGGATAAAATCAATACATGATAATCTCAAATAGTTTTAAAGGAATAAATTACTGAACTATAGTTGAATGTTCTTAAGATACATCTGTATTTGGAGTTAAATGGATTTTTCAGAAAAGTTGTGATGAAAATGGAATAATATTTAAAAATAAAGCTACACTTGTTGCTAATATTTATAACCAATAAGAGGGAATACACAATGAACAAACCGATTCATTGATTATAATAGATGAATCTATAACTTATTTAGCATTCTTCAATTTTGAACTATTTCAAATAGAGATAAAGTATGATTTTTTTAATGGATATTCTCCTAAGTAAGTTTATGTAGAAAAAACACCTATTTTTTGAAAATACCAAACATCCATAAAAAGTTTAAAAAACATACCAAATCACATTATGGACGTAAATAATACCCTAGAGCTTTTTATAATAAGTTAACTAGTTTTTTTCTACAAAACAATTTTGTTGAGGGAGTTGTGGATCCAACACTTTTTACAAAAGAAGTTAGTAAAAAAAATAATTGTAAAAAAATTTATTGATGAAATTATATTTGGTTAAACTAAAAATTCATTAATATACTACTTTTATGATCCTTTTATGTCTGATTTTTAAATTATTATGATGGGTGAATTAACATACTTTCAAATTTTTTCAATTTCCCAAAAACTAGAAGGTACTTTTATATTTCAAAAAAAGTATATAAAATATTTACCTAAGAAACGTGGGCATGAAAATAATAAAAGTGTTAATAGTATAATTTGTAGCTCTAATACTTCATATATTTATGATGATGGGAAACTAGTTGATTAGAAAACTTTTTTATGTATGATTATAATCTTAATTTAATTCATAACATGTCATCTAGATTTAAAGTTTTTAGTATGTTTTTGTGAAATATATCAAGTCAATCCAAAATAATCTCACCTTAATGTTAAAGAATGAATTTTTCATTATCTTAAGGGAAAAATGTATTGAGTATTATTATACTAATCATTAAATGGGTTTGAACTAAATTTTTTTTTGGATGTTGACTTTGGTGAATATAGAATAAATGGAAAAAGTACATCTGGAACATTTCATTTATAAGGTGACTCTTTGTTTTCTTGGTCATGTTCGAAAAAAAACATTGTAATTATTTCTACTGATGAATAAAAATATGTGGAACATTGAAGTTATTGTGCTCTAGGGTTGTGGATGATACACGGACACATTAAATATGTCATGTGTTTTACTAGAACTAAAATATTTTGTGACAACACAAGTACCATTATCTTAAGAAAAAAACCGAACACATCACCCACATTATAAATAAATAGATATAATATTCTATTTCCTTCTCTATCGCACACTTAATGAAGATATAATTTTACAATTAATCATAATGAAAGAACAATAGACTGATATTTTAACAAAACCCCTTAGTTCTGATAGATTTGAATACATTAGACAGAATCTAAAAGTGATCAATGTTAAGTCATCATTCATATCTACTTCTTATTTTCCTATGTCATTATAGTAATGAAATCCTCTTCATTGGAGGGGTATATATTTTTTATTTTTTCTAAGTATTTTTTTCTGAATCTTTTTATTTTTTAAAAGTTTTTTATCATAATGTCTTTTTTGGAATCAAAAAACATTATAAACATTTTCAGAAAATATTTTTCATTGTAATAAATTTTCATTTTAAATCTATCATAATTAGCATTTCACTTTAAATATATCATAATAAAATTAATTTAGAAATATTTTAATTGTTTTTTTATTTGAAAAATATCATAACTATATTTTCATTTTAAAACTATCATAATTAGTTTTCATTTTCAAACTATCAAAATTATTTTTTTACTATAAGACTATCTCTGTTTTTTCTATTATGAAACTATTTAATAAATTTTTATAAACCTTTATAATATGTATATGTTAAAAAAACCAACAAGAACTAGATATCCATATTGATGAAACATTATACTCTAAAAGGAATTATTCTATTGTTTTATTTCTTTCACTAATTATTTAATTTTGTTTATTTATTTTTTGTTTAATTATTGTTTTATCTTTATTTCTTTTATTTGTTTTCAAAATAATTAAATATTTTTCTAATCATAATGATTCTCACTCTAATAATAGGTTTTAAAACATTAAGAGTTCAAATTAACTTTTAAATATTTCTTCTATTAAATTTGTTTTGTCATACCTATAAATCTTTAATCATACCCATTGAAATATTTTTGGGATATAAAACATCACCACCCCATACCTATATAAAGGTGGGGCACCCCCTTTCCCACATCAGTTCTCAGATAGTTTGCACCTGAACACTTTCCCTTCATAAAGAACTTGGTATAATGCCTTTTCGATCCAACTAATCTCTAGAAAAAATATCAGTTTAATTTTTTGAAAATAATATTACACACCAAGAAGGTTTTTTTGATAATTAATAATTGAAAGATATTGGTTTGAAAATTATGACTTTATTTATATAAGAATGTTTTATTTAAAAAGTTAGTATTATGTTAGTGTAGATAAATATAAAAAATATTTTAATTTGTATTATCCAAATCTTATGAGACATTTTTATGATTTTTTTTATTTTGTTGATGATGTTTATAAGGATCTAGTTTTTTTACTTATTTTTTAAATATATCCAATATTTCTTAAAAATACAAGGGCATGGTTAGTGTCTCTAAAGTAGGTGAGGTATCTCTAACCTTAAATATAATACATGATAAACATGAATGTTTTTGGAAAGTGAAGGTTGAAGAATCATGATTTCTAACTTATGATAATGTAAAGAAAGTTTCTCACTAATCACATGATGCAGGAGTAGTCTAACTTTTAATGGAATTTTTTTTGATACCTTGGATGTGTTATATAGACACCCTTAGGGTTTCCTTTTTTTTTTGATTTCATGATGGATATGATAAAAAATAACTTATTAAAATTTGTTTTAATTATAATAGAGGTCCTTATGAATTACTAAACAAATTAAAATATCATTATCTTTTATTCTTCAGTCAACAAGTTACTTGTGATTGTTATGAAACATTTAAAAGTTGAGAATAGGACTTACCTAATGAGTGGTAATATTTCGTTTATTATTGAAGATACGATTTCAATAATAAAGTTTATATTTGATTCTAAGTCAAAAAATTGAAAAGGATTATAGAGCTGCATTAGAGGAACAATAATCAAGTAAAATTGATTATGTCTAGAAAAACATAAATTTTGAATCTTCCCCACCAATGAAATAATATAAAGAAAAGAAAATTTTGGATGATGTTTTGGAAAAAATCAGGGCACATAAGGTGAAAAAGAAAATTGGGAATCCAGAATTTGGTATAGTTCAAACTCTCTTAAATTACTTCAGAATTCAGATATCTAACTATTTTAAATAATAATAAAAGAAAAAGAAAAGGAATAAAAGACTTTCAAATGCAATTTTTTTTGAAAATCCGTTAAAGGGGTTTAAGAAGGATTCCTAGAATCCAATCCTTACAACTTCTCATACCGATAAGTTTATTCCTAATTCTATATTTAAGTTCATTGAATATGAAATTTTACCATATATTATCCCTTATATTGCTGATAAGGGATAAAATAGTTTAATAAGTAAAATTATTCATATCGGAAAATGAATCAATTTCAAAAACTGTTGAAAAGGGTGTTATCTGAATTGAAATAAATCTAGATTTTGAGATTGGGGAAGTGGTAGAAGAAAAATAAGATGATATAGAAAAAATGAAAATTAGAATAGAAATAAGAAGAAGAAGATTAATAATAAATAGAAGACTAATTCAATGAATAGGTTAAAGAAGAAGAAAATTATGAAAAAACATAAATTGATATAAGTTTAAAAGAAAAATAAATCATTGAATTCGTCATTATTACCCTTAAATAATAAGTATGATAAGGATTCACACATTGTAGGGTCTCAAGAAAAAAAACTTTCATCATAAGTGGGAAAAAATTATTCAACATAACAGAAAATAATATTCATCCTCAAAAGAAGCTATAGTGAAAGATTAACAATCATATTCAAAAGTTTCTGAAAATATTAAGTCTGATAATAACTAGAATTTTTATTTGATTCATAAGGTAAGAAGTTTAAAATAAATGAAAAGGGAAAATAGATGATGTTTTGAAACCAGATACTGAATCCTCAAGAATAAAACCTCCTAGTCCTTCTTCAGGTTTATGATATTTAGAGACAACCATTGTATAAAAACGTTTTGATTTTATTTTCCAGTATTTGATAAGGTTAAAAGACAACATATCATCTTTTCCTAAGATTGAGGTAATATTTCAACTTATTCAGAATAGAATTTTTTAAAAATATGAGTTGAAAAAAGTTTTAATATATTTACGAATATGTATTGTGGCATGGTTTAAAACCATTCAAGAAACATTTTGGACTTTGAAAAGATCATACAATCAAATTGTAAATTGGTCTAATCAGTTGGATTTTTATATCAAGGAACATTTAGAAAAAATTTATTGAAGTGAAAAGAAATTATTATAAATACCAGATTCATTTAACAATTGATCCTCTAATATATCTTATCGAGTGAGGTTTTTGTAAGAATTAAGAGATATAACTTATGATGAGACAGCAGATGTAAAATTATTGAAATAAAAAGTTCAGAGACTAGAGATGGTTATTACACATACTAGGTCATTTGAAGCTTATATATTATTTATCAAGGAAGATAGTAGAAAGTACATTGAATATATTGAAAGTTTGAAACTCAAGTTTAGAAGCATGAGCTGATGGAGGAAATAATATTTTAGATTTACAAGGATCGTTAATTGTTCAAAAAATGATTTTAATTGTAAAGAAGAATATAAATGAAGAATAAATATATTTATTTATAACTCTTGAGGTTTATTTTTTAATAATTTTAATGGTTGATGAATATGATTATCTTTTCATCCAATATTTTTTCATTTAATTTCCTCTAATATTTTTTTCTTGTATGTTCTCTAAATTTTTTTATATGATTATTTAGTTCACCAATAATTGTTTCATATATAGTTTTTACTCTAAAAATTCAAAAATATGTTTATACTTCCCCAATATTTTTCAAAATAACTAATGGAGAGATGGTTTTACAAAGGGGAAAATGTTTTAAAAATGGGGAAAAGGTTTATCTCATAATTCTTTAAGAGGTAATATTATCAAAATAGTAGATACTATTGTATGGGGAGAAGTTTTAATACTTTACATTATATCATGAAGTAATTATAAAAAAAAAGTACATTTATAAATAACATCTTCATAAAAATTAAAAGAATAGTGGGTTTTTTATTATTTTTTATTTAAGTATTGTGTTCTGTGTTTTCCAAAAAAAATGGGAGATTGTTGGGTCTGATATATTTTTTCATAATTTTTCGTTCCTTCTGATTTAAAAAATCACAATAACTCTCTTAAAAAATGTTTATGAAATTTTTATATCCCTAGTGATTTATTATTTTTTGTTGAAAACATTATTTTTACCTAATGTAGAAATATTTATTATATATTACAGAAAATATATTTTTATTCTTCAATACGATCTATAGGATTAAGGATTAGTCAAATTATTTAGACATACCATTATTTATACCGGCGGTAATACTTTTTGCTTTTATATTATACTAAAAAAATTCATGGCCATCATAATGATATTGTTACTGATAAATTAGAATGATCCTTATAAGGTATATCCTATTGAAAAATGATAAATAAGTTCATTAGAGTATCCTAAGTTTATAATAAGAATATATAGGATTTTTTCAATAATAAGGAATAATTTGTAGAATTGTAATGGTGATAAAAAATGACAATAGACATTAAATTAAAGACGATTATTTAAGCACCAGTTGTCTAAGGTCATTACAAAAAAATCATAAATTTGATTGTTGGAGTTTCTACTTGAAATAGAAGGTCATTTGAAGAGTTTAGAGTTGATAAATTTCACAACTAAAGTCCTATAAATATTGATTAACATTATATTATAATTCATAGTCTTTGTAATTATTTAGAGTTTTTTTGTTTTAAGGAATCTTTGTCATGGTTATTTCCTTCAGAACAATTTTATTTTTTATTCTGCTTCAAATCGTTATACCGATAGAGTGCTTCTAGGGATGAGAATATAGGGAATATAATCCATCATATCGTGGGATTATCAAGATATAAATAAATATATAGATCATTATATTGAGGGATTATAGGTTATTGGAAGAGAGAGCTTATTCTTATCATCATATCGAGGACTTTCCTTGTAAAGAAAAATAGTATTTACAATAAGTATAAAATTTTTTGATACCTTTAGTTAGAGTTGTTTTCTACCTTTAATCTTAAGTTTAAAAGAGTAAATTTTTTAATATAGCGTGTAATTTATTCTTTCATTTACTATCTATTGTATTCCTTGTTTTTACAAGTCATTTTTCTATAATTCATTTTATAATATAATGTTTCATTTACAAATATTTTTTATCATTTTTTATTGGTGTATCTATGATAACTATTAACACATACTATGATATAATCATAAAATTTATGATTATGATTCATACCATTTTATCATCAGATGATCTGTGAGTCCAACCTTTTTTAATTAAAGAGGTATTGTTTCTATTTTAGTTTAAATTTCTTAAACTAAAATTCACCCCCTCTTGTAATTATAGCCATATAAGCTACTTTTATAATCCAACATGATTTACCGAGGTCTTAGATTTTACTTATTTTTAAATATCATTACCTTTATCCAAGAATAAATACTTAGAAACACCTTATCACAAACATTGAATTCTAGATCATGCCAATGATTATCAGCATAACTTTTACTTAAATTTTTTACTTCCATTTTGTGTTTCATAATATCTGTAACCTTATCTTCCATTTCATCAACTAGCTCAGGTCCCAATTGCTTTATTTCATGAACATAATCTTAGTATTTAAGAGTTCTACACTTCCTTCCATAGAGTGGTTCAAAATTATCCATCATAATTATTGATTGAAAGCTATTTTTGTGCGAAACCTCAACTAAAGGAAGGGGTTCAAACCAACCACCATAAAAATATAGAGAACCAGATCTCAACATATCTTATGAGTTTAATTTTTTCT
This sequence comes from Viscum album, assembly GCA_963277665.1. Lineage (NCBI taxonomy): Eukaryota > Viridiplantae > Streptophyta > Magnoliopsida > Santalales > Viscaceae > Viscum > Viscum album. The sequence goes on along the minus strand of OY728158.1, from coordinate 602,908,938 downwards.
CTTGGACTAACCATCTATGAAAGGATGATATGTAGTGATAAAACATAGCTTTATATTTAGGCCTTACAAAAGCATTTTCCCAAACATTTAGGTAATCCTTGGTTCATCACCAGATATAATTGAATGTGGTATTCTCTGACACCCTTTCACTTCCTTAATAAATATCCTAGAAATATGTTCTAGGGATAAATACTCTCTGATTTTTGTGAAGTCTTCTAACTTTGTAATTTTATCGACTACATCTCATTCAACATTATGACCTTATGATGTTTTTGGGAGTACAATGAGAAAACTCATTGTGATGTTTTCCCATTTCCATTATGGTATGGTTAATTGTTGTAGCATCCCCTTGAATTTTTATCTCTAATTATTAATATAATAACATACTAAGAACTGAAGTATCAACTCTATGATATCTCTCTTCATTATATCCCATGAAAAATACTCATTCAAATATCTATATATCTTTATAATTCTAGTACAAATAGAGAATGAAGAACTATTGGCATCTTCTAGTACATATTTAATCAAATTTGGAATTTACAAAACACATACTTGATTCTTCAATATTTGCACTCCACCAAAATTAAGGTTGAACTTAGGAACATTTATCACCTTCTTTAACAGCTCTGTATCATACTTATTATCCTATTTTTTCCTCACATGAATAGATTATTGAACACTTATTTAATAAATATATGATTTATAACCTTGCTTCATGATTTCAAGATACATCCTATAAAAATCCATAAATATTGGTTCTTTTGTGATCCTAATCATAGATAATATGTCATGATCATTTCAATTCAAATCATTGGCCTCCTTTTCCACTTTCTCATGGTACTAATGTATTGAGAAATAATAATATTTATTCATCTCCAACAATATTCTCTGGTGCATATTCTACTCCTTTTTTTGTATAAATACATTAAAATTTTGTGATCATTATATATATAAATATTTTCCCCATAAATATAAGGTCTCTATATCCTTAATGAAAAAATTACCCCAACTAACGCCAAAACATGATTTGGTTAATTTTTCTAATGAACGATCAATTTTCATGAGGAATAATCAATAAATATTCCATTATGCAAGAGAATGTATCTAAATCGATTCTTAGATGTATCATTATAGAGTGAAAAACCTTTTCCATTATAGTGTAATGTAATAATAGGTATGGTTACTAATATTCTCCCCAGTTCCTTGAAAATTCCCTCTCATTCATTTATCCAGAGGAACTCAGATCCATTCAGAGTTAACTACATGAGTAGATTATATCGTTGTGATAAATTCTCAAAATACCATCGATAACATCAATCCAAACCAAGAAAACAATCAGATCTCAGTCACTATGGTTGGTCTAGTCCAATATTCAATAGCCTTCATCTTTGATGGATCCATTGATATACCCTTGCATGATATTATATGATCCAACTGTAACCTATTTTAAAAACAATACACTATTTAAATTTTCCATACATTTTCCACTTCCTTAATGTCTTTAAGACAATTATTAATTGATATTTTTACTCTTGCCATATCTTCGATTGAAGAATAATATCCACTATAAACACTACCATAATATAATCAACATAATATAGAAAGACTCTATTCATTAAATCCAATAAGATAAGGGGGAATTAGTAAGACCAAATGGAATCACTATATAATCATAGTTTTCATACATAGTATGGAATGTTGTCTCAGTTATATCCTTCATCCTAACACTTAATTTATGATATCTAGAATGAAGGTCAATCTTGGAAAAGTATTGGTCTCTATAAATTTGATCAAATAAGTCATCAATATAGGGTATTGGATACTTTTTTTCAATGGTCATGTTTATATCTTGATAATAATTTTATAATCACGTTGATCCATACTTATTCTTAAAAAAATAATCGATTCACCCCAAGGTGAGACACTTGAATGAATCCTTTTTTGATGATATCCAAGAGTTTCTCCTTCAGTTGTTGCAACTCAATCATTTTAATTCTATAGGGAGTATTTTAAATAGGTGTGGCACTAGGTACGAGTTCTTTTGATAACTTTAATTAATTTTTTATAGGTATAATATGATTTTTTTGAAAATATATCAAAAAACGACCACACAGTACATATATCATTGAAGTTCAGTTTCTCCCCAACAATCTAAGATAACAAAACCTTTTAATAGAGAACCATGACCCATAAAATGGATGTTATATCCATCATAAGTTTGTATTTATCATCACATTGATATATGATCATAGCTATGTTTGACATAACAAACCTGAATTCCCTTCCATGGAAATGGATGAGTGATTTTCATAGATAAATCCAATCCATGCCTAAGAAAAAAAATGAACATAGGAAGAATAAAAATATTTAGAGGAACCACATTACTTTGAACTTCAAATAGATAATAATAATAGATTTGAGCATTGATCATCATACCATTATTGGATTTCGCTACTCATTAAACATATAATCATTAAGGTGGAAATGTGATAGACTTATAAAATACTTTGATTGTAAATGACTAAGTAGATCCAAAATCAAATAAGACATAATAGGGTCTACAGTGGATGGTGAGTGTACTTTTCATCATTTAGTTCCCTTAATGTAGTTCCCTTTATGTTTTATCCCACATATCTAGCATGAATATGGATGGAATTTTTTTTCCACCAAATCATTTATTCAAGTTTTAACGTGACTCGATCTTACATTTCATACCAAAACCATGGGAATGGAGGGAATATTAAAATTCCAATTACACCTTGATTTTACATCAAATTATTTATTCTAAACTACTAAATTACCTCATAACTAACAAATTTGGTAGACTTGGTTCTAGGACACCTATTGAGGCTGAACTTATTAGAAATGTCTTGTTCTTGTCTTCAAGTACTCATTTATCCTTATTTTGGTACTAACATGGTTGGGTTTTTATATGGGATTATTTTATGTGTTATTGGAGAAATTTGGAAGCCTATAAGTCTGTGAATGTTTGGAATAGGGTTACGTAAATCTATTTAGATTTTTTAGGAATAATTGTTCCCCATTTTGGATCCACAGGAGGTGGCGAACGGTTTGAACAAATCATGCATCCACCCTCTTAAAACTGGGAACCCTTTGGTAGAGGGAATTTGTATGGATGTTTCATGTTTTTTAAAAAAATACACATACCAAGGAGTAACTATGCACCCCCTAAGTATAGGTTCATGGTTAAGGCACACGATTTGTAAAATTGTGCGCCTTCGCAAAAGAAATCATACATATGGGATTTAAAACCATAGAAACTTTTTTATTAAAATTCCTAAACCCCTCCCCCTGGTTTTTTATCCTCATTCACCCCAATTGACTTAAAACTAATTCCTACATTTTTGGAGGTCATAGATCATATTCCAAGGCTCCAAAAACCTCTTTCATGGAAAATCATAGATCTAGTTGTAGGATCGAATTCTCATTGGTAAGTAGTTTATTCCCCATTTGGTTTCTTTTATCTCATGTCTCTTTTTCCATTGAAGAGGGATGATTTTACCCCTATTATAAATTGTTTCGATCAATTTTTTAATGGTTGTGTTCTATTGGATCTTGATCTGAGGTTTTGATCATATATCTTTTATTTTGTTGTTATTTCAATTGTTCTGAATCAAATATGGGATTTCAATTTAAAGATAGTCCACAAATTATCTTGAGGCATGTGGTCAAATAGTAAATTCCCATAATATGTTTCATCATTGGGTCTTTGATTTGATCAATTATAATTTCCATAATGGGAAATTTCATTTTAAATTAATTTATTTAATTAGTTTGTCATGAGATTGTGAAACCCTTCATAGATCTGGTTGAAACCATTATGGATTTTTAAAACTATAATTGATGGTAACCAATGGGATGGGCCAATATAATTAAAATAATTACTTATGAATTATTCATGATTAATAAATGGGGTTGGGAATATGGATGATAAATGATGTTTTGAAAATGGTTGAAACATAGAATATGGTAATGGCTTATTAATTTATTATCTTGATTATAGTTTATACTAAGTTTACATGTTTTGATACTTTTTTAAAGAGTGTATAGTCTCCCCACATTATATATTATACCCACACTACAAGTCGATATCCTATAGATATGGGGAGGCGTGCCTAAGGTAATAAAATGAGTTGGATTGGGAAATCAGTATATGGAACATAGGTCAGTTCATTAAAAAGTGGTATCGAAAGGGATTTTAGTATTTTTTTAGTTTTATTACTATTTTGGAAAGGAAGACATGAGACTAAGTTGAGTTTGGCATTGGTCATGATCTTGTGCATGGGAATATCTAACTCATGTGGGAGGGAACCCAAGTACCCATGGTGGGATTGTAGTTCTAGATATTTTTTGTTATAGTGGAATGTTATTTCACCTTGGGCAACGTACATGTTGGGTGATGTTATTATTTTTCTGATATTATATTCATTTCCCATTATAGTAAGAGAGTTATTATAAATGCATCATTTTAACCACTCATGATTTATTATGGCATGCATCATTTTAGACATGCAAAAAAACTCAGGTTTAGGGTGAGTGGTCAAAATTAAAATTCTTTTCTTTGATTGAGTAATTTGAAATGGAATTTTACCTAGTGATCAATTAATAATGGATAAAAAATGATAAATTTTGTGTTTTCAAAAGGATAAAAATGGGTGTCTCATGAGAAATATGAATGTGTTTTACCTATTTTATACAAGATCCAGGTGAGGGGTGGTTGAGGGTGGTGATAGTACATCAGATTTGAATGTGTAGTGATTTATGGGGGATGACATATTATATCCTTATGTGAATCCCTCTTTTTAAAACATGATAATTATTTGTTATGTATCCTAATAAATTTGTTTGGAATTGTAGAGAATTGCCTCCAAGAAGACGTTTTTTGATATGACAAAAGGATTACATGGCTGGAGATGTCCCACTAGAAATGGAACCAAATGTCTCAATAGATATGGGTAAAGGGCTAGGAGATGAGTTCCGAGAAAAATTTTCTCTATTTATTCATTTTATAAAGACATACCCTGGATGGGTTGTGTGGAATATATCTAACTATAAAAGGGAGTTCAAGTTGAAACACCCTATGATCACCACCAGAGAGGGTGGACCTGAGGGAGCTATGTTTTAAATTGATCATATACAGATAATCAATGAAAATATAATGACTCATAAATATAATAGAGTCAAATGTGTATCCTATATAAAACATGGATCTACAAAGAGGTGGTGGGATGTGTTGACTAGAGATGAGAATCATGAGAGTATGTTATAGAAGTACTTTTAGGAGAAGTTCCCAGAACATTTTTACACTAAGACATTAATAAAGGATACATCAACCGAGTTTATGTGGTTGAACCAAGAATGTATGTTTGCGACATTCTATACTGGTCATTCCACTAGTTTTTAATTATTTATCCCAGCATTAGTTTGTGATGATTCCATTAATTCTAAGTGTTTCCATGATGGAATTAAATGTTATATTCATTACTAGGTTAATATCTATTAGCTGAAGAAGTTTTCTAAGGTGGAAAATTAGACTCTCATTTCTATGAAGAACCTAAAGGGAGCTGTCAGGGAAATGAATATGGTTTCTTCTAGATGACCATTATGTACGTCTTTTGCGATTAGGAAGTATATCTACGATAATTTCAACTAGGAAAATGGAAATATAATATCCAAGGAGATGGATTATATACTTATTGAAATAACTGAGTATACTTCAACCAGTGTGGTAAGTCGAGTCACATTCATAACCATTGTTTCTGACCACTAGTAGAGTGATGATCATGTGGAAAGATGGTACATCTATAGTGGTTCTGCAATAACCCTAGAAAGATGGGTAGTTTTGTGTTATCTAGGATGAATTAGAGTCCTAGAAGGGGGACTTTTACCCCATACCATTCTATAATTTTGAGTTATATGTCCCATGGTTATTGAGGCAGTGGAAGTGGTGTTTTAGGGAAAGAGTGCCTGTGTCATTAGTGTAGTCTAGCTTAGAGTACTCAGACTATAGCACAAGCTGGGGGGAAGGACAGTAGCATATAGTTCAACCTGTATCAATATAATGTGAGTTTGTAACATTAATAGTAATACATAATTTTAATGTATCTTTTACACTTTCATGTGCTTTTTTAATATATGATCCTCTCATTATTTTATATCTTCAATACTTTTGAACTATTTGAGTCTGATTGTGGATTTTTTGAGTGGGGTTATGATGATCGACACACCATTAGGAGTACATATGAGGGACATTTTTTTTATAAGGGATGTTCTCCAAATGTTGGGGGTATCACTTCTATTAGTATCTTTACATAATTAACATGTCATATTTTGACTTGATTTTGGGTATGGAATGGTTAATATCTTACCGAGCCCAAATAGATTGTTACCCCAATTGGGTGACCTCGACATATAATGTGGGTGATATTAATGTCCATCATGGATAATGGTATATCTAATGAGGTTGATTAGGGATACATAATCAGAAATGGGGGATCTCACCTACTAGGTTGGTATTATTATCCTAAATGATTGGCTTGTGAAGAATGATGTTATTCCACCCACAGTGGACCAATTTTTGGACTTGTTTCCTAAAGACATATTAGGGATTCCAATAAGAGATATGTTTTGTTTACAATTGAGCTCATTCCTAGAGCTGAACCGGTTTCAAATGCACCCTAACAAATAGAACCAGCATAGATTTAAGATTTTAAAACTCAAGTTGATGAGTTGTGGGTAAGGAATTTATCATTATGAATATATCACCTTAGGTTTATTTGGTTTTTTTGTAAAGAAGGTTAATGGGAAATTTCATTTGTTTATTGAGAGTTATGTACCAATATCCTCTTTCATGTATTGATGATCTATTTGACTAGTTCAGAGGACCTTGTGTGTTCTCTAATATTGATGGGGGCATCAGGATATTATCAGGTGAGAGTTTGACATTCTGATATACCATGGTGACTTAGAAAATATTTTCAATTATTTTACTTTTTCTTTTAATCTATTTAAATCCCACTAATAATATATTTTAAGGTAAATTTTTACATTTTATAGTTTTTGAATTATTTTTATTGTAATTGAAAAAAATTTCTATTTTGGAGTTTACCTATTTTTTTATTTTGTATTATAGACATAAATATTTATAAAATAATAAAAATTGTAAATTATGATTCTATATATTTCTATGTTGTATTGGATTCATTTAATTATTATGGACTCAAATCCGATTCTATCGTATGAATTCTCTAACGTATTTGGAACTAGGTGAATTGAAATAGAGATAGTCTATCTAGGAAGATTAAATATATGAAGTAAATAATCCATAACTCAATCATCCTAAGGCTAATATAGATGAATTGTTTTTAGTGGAATCTTATATAGTATAGGAAAAACTATAAAGAAGTATTATTTACCAAATTTTGTCATTTATTTAGGAATACATGTGAAGAATTTTAGAGTACTATTTTGGATTAAAAAAAACTTTTTCTTCCTAAAAAATAGTATCCCATATTTATTCTGAATGGTTGGAAAAGTAGTGGTCATTTTCTGTAGGTTTATATTTTCATTTATTACATAGTGTATTTCTATAATTTTAATTTATATTATTTTTCTTCTTCATACTTCATTCTTACATTTTTTACTTTTATGTATTTCTCCCTCTGTATTCTCTTCTAACTCCTTGGGAATGGATGACTAACCTCAACATTTGTTCAATTGAGAGAATTATGGTTGATTGAGTTCCATTGAAAATAAATTTAAATATCTTTATTTAATTATAACAATTTTTTGGTGGTAAAATTTATTGTGGTGTATGATTTCACTATTTTCTCTACTGCCACGTTCTTCTTCAGATTCAGTATTCGTCCTTCCCTTCATTATCTAATTCATGCATACAATGGAGTATGGGTTGGGATAGTGATGGATGAAAAAGGGATATCATAGTAGGTTATTGGAAGATTATTTTAAAAAATTCATAGATTTCATTGTTTGGGTAATAAAAATTTAAATTATATGGTGTAGTGTGATAGATCTTGATTACTACATTGAATTGATATTAAGAATATTTTAATGAACAATGATATCAACCATTATTATTTCCTAAGAATAAATGTCTTCCTTATTTAATTATAACATAATTTTGTTCACATTGCATATATATATATATATTAATATTTTATTAATCTTTGAAACCCATATTTTTATATTATTCAAGATTATATTACTTAGAATTTAAATAGTGACAATAGAATTTTTGTGGTGTGTAAGTTGTTTCCTAGAGACTGTCCATGGGTGTGCACTATATTTCGTACTTATATAAATAATTGTTTCACTATGGATCAGCAATTAATTATTATGCATAAATTTGGCACCATTTCTAGAGATTAAAAACACATTCACACACCATTTTTTCTAAAACACCAAAAAAATCATAAATTTCAAAACAAATTAAAAACACTTATTTGTTCATGATTTCTTTAAATTATAGTTATTATTCACAGAGAGACCAATATTAGGTTCCATAAAAAAATATAAAATGATGTTGAGGTTTTTTAAAAGGATTCATGATAATATTTAAATCTTGGAGAGACAAATAGAATGGACAGTACAAAACATGCATACATGTCAATAGCAACCCAATCCAAAACCAGAACCTAACCAAAGTGAGTGGTGGAAGAGATTTCACCAATATTTTTTCTGTTGAAGAACCTAAGGTTGGTGAGAAGGATATTTTAATGTAAACAATAACATCAAACCACAATCAACCATTGCTTAAGGAGGCCCATGAAAAAAACATTCCAACTGATATACTTATGAAAGATCTGTAATTTTTGGAAGAATCATTAAATCACTTTGTTGAAGATAATGAAAAACAATATCTTCTCATACTTGATAATGAAAAATCATCACTTATTTAACTCTCTCTTAATTTAGAATATTATAATGAAGATTCACTCGTTGAAATGGATTTTCCAATGAACCTTCCAGAACAGATCAATTTCTCATATGGATTAATTGAAAGAGAATATTTCTTTATAGATTCTTCATGTTTTAATCTTACTCAAGCGAAATTATTTTCTAACGTCCCTTTTTCTAAAATTTCTGATATATAGAAAATATAGTGGGACTTGGATGTTGTGGAAGAATTTATACAAGTAGTGTCTATAGAAGAATATAGAGATAAGATTGTAAAGACCCGAAGCTTATCGTACATGGACATTACATTACATTTGCGGAATACTTAGTACATAACAAAAACACACACACACAAGGATCGTAATAGTTTAGTGTCTTTGGAAACTCGGAACATAATCTTCTAATCCTGGTGAAAGATCTTCAATATCTCCCATAAAGATCTTCCATTTTTTTTTACCTAAAACCTTTCTTTATATCCTGGGGAAAAGAAAACATAAAAGGGTGAGCTCAAATGCTCAGTAAGGGTATACAAAAGAAATAAAAATCATATCATATCTTTTTGAAAATCATAACCTGCAAAAGAGATCATAATATATTAACATGGAACAAATCATAGAAGTGAAAATGAGATCCCCATAATCATAACATAAGACTTGAAACTTTGTGGCATACACACATAATCATGGAAAATCATTTCTTGTTAGTCATGACTCATTGCCAAGACTATCTTAGTGGACAAAGTCCCTTTCTGAACCGAGTTCACTCCTCGTTTCAGTCCTGTATCACTGAACCGAAATAACCTTCCGTTCCAGCCATGTCTATCTCATGAGATATAATATCTTTACCCAATGCATTGGAGGGAGATATAGGTCCCACCCATCTTATAATGAATCCTTTCTTATGTGTGTCACATAATCATAAATCTTACATCATCACATAACCCATGTAATAAAAATGGGATTCGTAAACAACATGACATCATAAAACAATTCATATAAGATAAAGGAATTCATAAAAATAATTCCATCAGAACATGATCAAATCAATTTAATAATAGGGATAAAAACAGAACCCTTTATTATCTTAGATGGAAAATAATTTTGATAAAACACTTGAACTCCATTCTTGAGGAAAATATCCTTTCTTATTCAAAAACATTTTTCCTTTCACAACATGTCATACAACTTTAAAATAAAAGAAGTTGATTAAAAATAAACATGAAAACTTGTAAAGGAAGCTTCTTGGAAATAATGTTTTAAAAATCCATTAATGTCGTATAAGTTAAAAAAAACATTCTTCGTACTTTTGTCGGAAAAGTCAAAAAGTACCTCGTACGGAAAAACGACAAAAGATTCCTTTCATATTCTTTACTAAAAACTCACCTAAGGGTAAAATTGGATTTTAACTATTGCAAGTGGATGTAAATAATATTACATATTGAGGAAACATGGATGTGGATGATAAAATACACCCCAGTAAATACTTACGAATAAACAATCTCGGATAAAAATGAGATTGTGATATTTCCCTTAACTTAGGTCCGACTTGCTTTGTAAGTGTCCGAACCTCCTGTATAATGATTTAAATCATGTTATTGACTTATTACAGAATCATATTCATTGTTATGATATCATATATGGTTCACTTATGACATTATATTACCCGTTCTTTTGTAAATTCCATGTTAAAGAAGCGTTTTGGGTAAAATCGTTTCATTTATCGTAGGTGTTTTGACTTGTTGTTCCTGACATCATTATTACTTATATCATGATTTACTTACTTCCAGAATATAAAATATGATTTATATATCATATATATTCAGTATATATATATATATAATAGGTAGATAAATAAAATGAAAAACACCGTTCATGGAGACGGTAGTCCGTACGTACGCATGAACGCTGTTTTCCTTTCCTTATTGTCTTGAAATGGAAGTAAGTAGATGACATACATATGTATATATATACATAAATCCAGTAGCTTTATAATGTCATATATTTCGTTATTATTTCTTATATATACATTATAATCATTCTTAAATGGTTAACATGTAGAATGAATCTCATCGCGTCGTGGAGACGGTATTCCGTACATACGCACGAGCGATGATATCATTTATATAAATATTGAATTGAATTGGAGTGGATTATACAATATATCAGAATCAATATGATGTTGTAATAACTATGTATAGTTATTCTTTACACCATTATACCCATCCATGTAAGGTGGTGGTGGAAAATAGATTACACCACGGCGTGGAGACGGTATTCCGTACGTACGCACGCGCGGTGATTTCTTTTTCCGTAGGATGGATAGATGGTGAAATAGGTTTGTTTCATACTTATAATAACATATCAGTATATGAGTGATACTGATGTTATTACTTCATAATGAAACAACCTAAGAAGAAGAAGTGGAAGAAGAAATAAAGATGAAAGAATTGGTAACGGTAATTACCTCTTCTTTGAAGTGCCTCTTTGAGACCTCCTCTTAGGGCACTAAAATTGGTCTTTGAGGAAGACCAGAACCTCTAGGATGTTGCTAGGGAAGTGGAGAGGAGAAATTGGCAGGGGTTGGCCGAGCTTGAGTGCTCAAATTGGTGTGAGGAGGAGGGGGAGGAGGTGCCCTTTTATAAGGGAGGAGAGGGGCACCTTAGGAATTCTTAAAAATATTAATTTATAATAAATCTAACCCCACTTAAAAACCTCCAAAAATGACTCATATTCGAAGATTAGATGAGATAGGGTTGTAATCTCATCAACCAATCAAATTTAGACATGTTAGTATCTTATTTTAAACCTTATCAATTAGATTTAACTCTAAGTTAAATAATTTAACTTTTACCGTGTCTTTTTGTTTTCTTTCACTATATGGTTAATACACTTACTATAACATGCCAAACGAACCCCAAATTGTTTATTATTAATATATACATCCTTAGCTAAGTCATTTGGCCGAACCTTAGATTTTTAGGAATAAAATAACAATTAATAATATAATATTTGATTTAAAAACTATTTTGTGTCAATTTTGACACTATTTGATATATGATTTTTGTGAGAGTCATAACAGAATTAAATGTTCGAACCAAGTTAATTAAATCAACATTAATATATCATAGTAACCTATAAAATTAGTGGAATTCATAAAAAGTCTCAAATTACATTTATTTTGGTGTTTATAACATCAATTATGTCAATATTTCATTAATAAGATAATTACTGCATCATCATTGTGTCATAAATAAATTTAATTATTTGATGTCTAAAAATTACAAATAAAATACCATCATGTAGGAAATCTTTTTAGCTTTTTAATGAATATTTACAATCGAATTTATCTTATGTATAACCCCATATTAAAAATGATTTACTTATTAAACTTTGATTTTAACTATTTTAACCTTTCTTTAAATAAATTAATAATAAATGTCCTAATCTAATCCAAGTGGGCCTAAATGGTCATATTTTATTCCTAAGTTTGTTTTTGGTCGAATTACACTTGTCCAATAGAATTAGGACATGTGTTAGGGTAATAGTAATATCATATTTACCCTTAGTTACCCTATTTACTATTAACCGCGGTAAAAAAGTAAAAAGTTACTATTCACCAAAAAATTATTTTCATCTCATTTAACCACATTTTAGTCCTTGATATTAACCGTGTCTCTCGGATTTTCGAAATTCCATTCACAGAAGCGGTAAAATTAAGTTTTATGCAAAATTCGGTTTTTAACCTACCACTTAGTGGTTTCACTATTCATCAAAAATTGAAAGTTTTCAGAAAAATACCAAAATTTCATCCTAAGCTATATTTCATATTCCGAATTCAAAAATGAAATCTATTTTACCAAATTCATAACATAGAAGTTGCAATTTATAATTAAATACTGCTGTTAAAATAAATAGCGTGTTTTTAGGAAACAATATATATCAAAAGATTGACACTTGATTATGTCTGGTTTAAATGTAAAATTACATCCAATGACCAACATTGTATTAAATTGTAAAAATATATTCTAAATATACTTTAAAACCACTCAAATTAATGATTTATCACTATTAATTATTTCGATTAAAAAAGTTGTTTTTTAATTATAATTTAGTAATTTTCACTATTCATCAGAATATGAAAGTTATCCGAAAAGTACCAAAATTTCACCTTAGGCTAAATTCGATACTCCGAATCCAAAAATAAAGTTCATTTTGAAAAATAAGATTTACTGGATTTCAAAAAGTGGTTATTACTATTCATAACGGCTAGTTTTAATAATATTTTTATAGCATATCGTTGTTTAGTGAAACTCGGTATTGCGTACTACACACGCTATCGAGGAAGGTCGCGATTGCGTGTAATGCAAGGCAAGTCAAGGATGTGTGTTGTGAAAGCTCCTTTTGGTGTAGCGTACAACACAAGACATAAAAAAGAATATTTTTCATAAAATCTCGGGCTGTTACATTCTACCCCCCTTAAATTGAATTTCGCCCTCGAAATTCGTCGGGGTTATAAATGGTTTACTATTCGAAAGTTTCATTAATAGAAACTCACATCGTAAAAGGGAATACCAAAACTTGGCTTTAAAAATTAAAGTATGAAATGTAACGATTACCCAAATAAACTAATCACTGGGTTTCCACATAGGTGAAAATATGGATATGGAAGAGAAATCTAACCATCATGTTCTGATGGAGAGTGGTAGAGAACATGGCTATGGAAAAGCCAGTAATCACAAATCCATAGATTTGTGATGATATAAGATACCATCTGATTCATCAGGTATAAGATCACTAGGAAAACATTTTTGGTTTTCAAGATCATTTCCCTAAAGTTGAAAATTTGCTTAGAATAAATACTTACTTTATTTTGGTACAATCTCACTTTTGTTCGTGCCTTGAACAATTTCTACTTCATCTCTTAAATAAATGAAGTTGAATTTGTTATTTGTGAAGTGTTAGCAGATCATGTGATAGAATGACTGTTCATTCCATCTGTCTCAAAAAAAAGGTTAGCAAAAGTTATTAAATATACATAAGTCATTCTATAGTGAGATTAATCATATATGGTTCCTAAAATGGACTTATACTTCATATATCATGCTTCTTAATATAATAAAACTAGTTTCTACTAAACAGGGACTTCCTATAGGCCAGTGGTAGGCGATAAAGGCCAGTCGCACTTCGGTTGTGGGTTCGATTCCTACAGCCTTGTCCGAAGCGATGGGCTGTCGCCCGTCCTGCAGGTTGTCCTTTTTCTAAAACTACATTACTATAACATCCCATCAATAACATCGAAAAAAAAACTTATATCCTTAAACAATACTCACTTATGTCCAACATAATCCATTTCAATCTTTAGGATTATCCATAATACTGCAGTCCACTCTCATAACATAGTGAAAACGATTACCAGAGATTTAATACCATCGTTGATCCCCATATATCATAAGATATGTTTTGTTGGTCACATTCCAAACATTCAAAGTCCTTAATCATGTATTCTCTTGAAAACCATAGTGAAAACATGAATGCAGTTAAAATTTAATAGTTTCCACATACCAAAATCCTCAAATTTCTATATACTCAAACAATGATATCACTTAGTCCTTATATCAATCATGAGCTCATGAATACAATCAAACATCTCATTATATTCTTATCCTTTCATTATGCACTTATCATCTACTTTCCAAATGTATCTGAATAACCTTTCATGGTTACTGGTACTTTCAAAACTCAAGGAAAGACAACAGTGTAACAATCCTTAGATGTCTCTTTATTCCATAGTACCATGAGATTTCTTATACAACATTACACATGATAAACATGTAATCATTCCACTACATTCTTAAACCATTGACCGAGCATCAACAATTCTTTCATCTCACATATCATTTGTAGTCTCTTCATCATCATCAACATAAATACTTCCCATATGACCATACTGATTATCTTCATGAGACTTTCCCTTAGGGCATTGGTTTTCATAATGACCGTACATTCCACATTTAAAGCATTTAACCATTGTTGATGTCGTAGCAATACCATTATCCTCATCCATGATGTTAACTGAACCTTTTCCTTTGCACTTACTTGCTTTGTGTCCTTCTTTTCCACACCCAAAGCATCTTCCAGTTCCTTTGAAACATTCTCCTTGATGCCTCTTCCCACATGATTTACATAGGGTAAATTGAACTTTCTTTCCTCTATGATCATCATGGAACTCCATCTTTCTCTTATTAGTTGAGTCAGGAAACTTACCAAATTTTACTTTATTGATCATGTTGTGAGATTGCTGATTCGGCATAATAATGATGTTTGGACATCCAAATCCCATTTCATTTGGTTGCTCATGAAGAATATCATTCCATTGTCCATCATATCCTCCATTATTGTGAATCATCTTGTTTCCAGCCAGTTTCTAAAACCCAAACAGAATAGTGTTAGATGAAAAAATCGTAATAAAGGGGGAGTAACTTAAATATCTATCATCTTTGGTTTAATCTAATATCGTTACCATAGTTCTAGAACTATATCCTATACGTATACTTATCCTTAGGGGCATCCCTAGACATACCTTAGAAATATCTCTAGGGATCTCACTAACGTTTTCGCATCCTAGTTTCCAAAGGTTGACTAAACCTTTCCTCTGATACCAACTGTAAAGACCCGAAGCTTATCGTACATGGACATTACATTACATTTGCGGAATACTTAGTACATAACAAAAACACACACACACAAGGATCGTAATAGTTTAGTGTCTTTGGAAACTCGGAACATAATCTTCTAATCCTGGTGAAAGATCTTCAATATCTCCCATAAAGATCTTCCATTTTTTTTTACCTAAAACCTTTCTTTATATCCTGGGGAAAAGAAAACATAAAAGGGTGAGCTCAAATGCTCAGTAAGGGTATACAAAAGAAATAAAAATCATATCATATCTTTTTGAAAATCATAACCTGCAAAAGAGATCATAATATCTTAACATGGAACAAATCATCGAAGTGAAAATGAGATCCCCATAATCATAACATAAGACTTGAAACTTTGTGGCATACACACATAATCATGGAAAATCATTTCTTGTTAGTCATGACTCATTGCCAAGACTATCTTAGTGGACAAAGTCCCTTTCTGAACCGAGTTCACTCCTCGTTTCAGTCCTGTATCACTGAACCGAAATAACCATCCGTTCCAGCCATGTCTATCTCATGAGATATAATATCTTTACCCAATGCATTGGAGGGAGATATAGGTCCCACCCATCTTATAATGAATCCTTTCTTATGTGTGCCACATAATCATAAATCTTACATCATCACATAACCCATGTAATAAAAATGGGATTCTTAAACAACATGACATCATAAAACAATTCATATAAGATAAAGGAATTCATAAAAATAATTCCATAAGAACATGATCAAATCAATTTAATAATAGGGATAAAAACAGAACCCTTTATTATCTTAGATGGAAAATAATTTTGATAAAACACTTGAACTCCATTCTTGAGGAAAATATCCTTTCTTATTCAAAAACATTTTTCCTTTCACAACATGTCATACAACTTTAAAATAAAAGAAGTTGATTAAAAATAAACATGAAAACTTGTAAAGGAAGCTTCTTGGAAATAATGTTTTAAAAATCCATTAATGCCGTATAAGTTAAAAAAAACATTCTTCGTACTTTTGTCGGAAAAGTCAAAAAGTACCTCGTACGGAAAAACGACAAAAGATTCCTTTCATATTCTTTACTAAAAACTCACCTAAGGGTAAAATTGGATTTAAACTATTGCAAGTGGATGTAAATAATATTACATATTGAGGAAACATGGATGTGGATGATAAAATACACCCCAGTAAATACTTACGAATAAACAATCTCGGATAAAAATGAGATTGTGATATTTCCCTTAACTTAGGTCCGACTTGCTTTGTAAGTGTCCGAACCTCCTGTATAATGATTTAAATCATGTTATTGACTTATTACAGAATCATATTCATTGTTATGATATCATATATGGTTCACTTATGACATTATATTACCCGTTCTTTTGTAAATTCCATGTTAAAGAAGCGTTTTGGGTAAAATCGTTTCATTTATCGTAGGTGTTTTGACTTGTTGTTCCTGACATCATTATTACTTATATCATGATTTACTTACTTCCAGAATATAAAATATGATTTATATATCATATATATTCAGTATATATATATATATAATAGGTAGATAAATAAAATGAAAAACACCGTTCATGGAGACGGTAGTCCGTACGTACGCATGAACGCTGTTTTCCTTTCCTTATTGTCTTGAAATGGAAGTAAGTAGATGACATACATATGTATATATATACATAAATCCAGTAGCTTTATAATGTCATATATTTCGTTATTATTTCTTATATATACATTATAATCATTCTTAAATGGTTAACATGTAGAATGAATCTCATCGCGTCGTGGAGACGGTATTCCGTACATACGCACGAGCGATGATATCATTTCTATAAATATTGAATTGGATTGGAGTGGATTATACAATATATCAGAATCAATATGATGTTGTAATAACTATGTATAGTTATTCTTTACACCATTATACCCATCCATGTAAGGTGGTGGTGGAAAATAGATTACACCACGGCGTGGAGACGGTATTCCGTACGTACGCACGCGCGGTGATTTCTTTTTCCGTAGGATGGATAGATGGTGAAATAGGTTTGTTTCATACTTATAATAACATATCAGTATATGAGTGATACTGATGTTATTACTTCATAATGAAACAACCTAAGAAGAAGAAGTGGAAGAAGAAATAAAGATGAAAGAATTGGTAACGGTAATTACCTCTTCTTTGAAGTGCCTCTTTGAGACCTCCTCTTAGGGCACTAAAATTGGTCTTTGAGGAAGACCAGAACCTCTAGGATGTTTATAGGGAAGTGGAGAGGAGAAATTGGCAGGGGTTGGCCGAGCTTGAGTGCTCAAATTGGTGTGAGGAGGAGGGGGAGGAGGTGCCCTTTTATAAGGGAGGAGAGGGGCACCTTAGGAATTCTTAAAAATATTAATTTATAATAAATCTAACCCCACTTAAAAACCTCAAAAAAATGACTCATATTCGAAGATTAGATGAGATAGGGTTGTAATCTCATCAACCAATCAAATTTAGACATGTTAGGATCTTATTTTAAACCTTATCAATTAGATTTAACTCTAAGTTAAATAATTTAACTTTTACCGTGTCTTTTTGTTTTCTTTCACTATATGGTTAATACACTTACTATAACATGCCAAACGAACCCCAAATTGTTTATTATTAATATATACATCCTTAGCTAAGTCATTTGGCCGAACCTTAGATTTTTAGGAATAAAATAACAATTAATAATATAATATTTGATTTAAAAACTATTTTGTGTCAATTTTGACACTATTTGATATATGATTTTTGTGAGAGTCATAACAGAATTAAATGTTCGAACCAAGTTAATTAAATCAACATTAATATATCATAGTAACCTATAAAATTAGTGGAATTCATAAAAAGTCTCAAATTACATTTATTTTGGTGTTTATAACATCAATTATGTCAATATTTCATTAATAAGATAATTACTGCATCATCATTGTGTCATAAATAAATTTAATTATTTGATGTCTAAAAATTACAAATAAAATACCATCATGTAGGAAATCTTTTTAGATTTCTAATGAATATTTACAATCGAATTTATCTTATGTATAACCCCATATTAAAAATGATTTACTTATTAAACTTTGATTTTAACTATTTTAACCTTTCTTTAAATAAATTAATAATAAATGTCCTAATCTAATCCAAGTGGGCCTAAATGGTCATATTTTATTCCTAAGTTTGTTTTTGGTCGAATTACACTTGTCCAATAGAATTAGGACATGTGTTAGGGTAATAGTAATATCATATTTACCCTTAGTTACCCTATTTACTATTAACCGCGGTAAAAAAGTAAAAAGTTACTATTCACCAAAAAATTATTTTCATCTCATTTAACCACATTTTAGTCCTTGATATTAACCGTGTCTCTCGGATTTTCGAAATTCCATTCACAGAAGCGGTAAAATTAAGTTTTATGCAAAATTCGGTTTTTAACCTACCACTTAGTGGTTTCACTATTCATCAAAAATTGAAAGTTTTCAGAAAAATACCAAAATTTCATCCTAAGCTATATTTCATATTCCGAATTCAAAAATGAAATCTATTTTACCAAATTCATAACATAGAAGTTGCAATTTATAATTAAATACTGCTGTTAAAATAAATAGCGTGTTTTTAGGAAACAATATATATCAAAAGATTGACACTTGATTATGTCTGGTTTAAATGTGAAATTACATCCAATGACCAACATTGTATTAAATTGTAAAAATATATTCTAAATATACTTTAAAACCACTCAAATTAATGATTTATCACTATTAATTATTTCGATTAAAAAAGTTGTTTTTTAATTATAATTTAGTAATTTTCACTATTCATCAGAATATGAAAGTTATCCGAAAAGTACCAAAATTTCACCTTAGGCTAAATTCGATACTCCGAATCCAAAAATAAAGTTCATTTTGAAAAATAAGATTTACTGGATTTCAAAAAGTGGTTATTACTATTCATAACGGCTAGTTTTAATAATATTTTTATAGCATATCGTTGTTTAGTGAAACTCGGTATTGCGTACTACACACGCTATCGAGGAAGGTCGCGATTGCGTGTAATGCAAGGCAAGTCAAGGATGTGTGTTGTGAAAGCTCCTTTTGGTGTAGCGTACAACACAAGACATAAAAAAGAATATTTTTCATAAAATCTCGGGCTGTTACAAAGATGGTGGTGGTGAAACTACCTTCTCTACAGTAACGTGTATACCATATAGAGGAGGACAACATAGAATTCATCAAGGAGAAACCCTATATTCTATTCCCTCCCACTCCTAAACTAATATTCTATCTTTCTTAATTATCAAGGGTTGGTAATTTTCTTATATTCTTTGGGGTTCTCTATTTTCTATGTTTACTCATTCATATTGTCAAAATCATATGTTGGGGTTCATCTCAAATAAACCACACCCACCATCTGATTGGGTATAATCCACTACAATTGCTTGAATTTGGGAAGTAAAAACCTAGCACCTATTTGGGGATCTAAAACAAGAATTATCCCTTTTATATCCCCTTTATATATATTTTTATTTATTTTTCATATGTATTTTCTTTTCATTTGTGTAGTTTTAATGTGGTATAATACATGATCTTAACTCAATGATACCATAGACAAATAAATTGGGTTGTGTCTTTCCTTTTATTTATTTTATCTATTTCCCCATTTAAATTATGCATGAAAAAAAATTAATCATATTTGATCTAAAAAGAGGGCAGTAAATGGAATAAGTGTGGGGGTAATTTCAACCTTTTTTATGAAATTTTTCAATGCTTTCATTTTGTTTTCATGTCTTTTTCTAAATTTCCTTGTTTTCATCTTTTCATTTCATTTGTGTTTTTAGGATTCATAAGATTAATATAATACTGGGGAAAGTAAATAGAATATCATTATTTTTGGAACATTTCATGATTTTAAAATTTGAGTGTTTAAATGATTATTCAGTGGATTTTGTTTCTTGATTTTTGATCTTTTCATTTGATGAAGTTTGATTGATTGTGAAACTCATGTGAACTTCTACTATAAAAATTTAATATCTTTCCCAACCATAGTGTTTTTAAAACCTATATTAAATCTTCTTACATCAATATTTTTTTATAGTCTTCATAAATTTCGCATGACCATAACTTTTTATTTTAATCTTTTTGAAATATGTTAGAGTTCATGGAATGTGTAAAGTATGATTGAGGCACAATTTGAAATCCCTTTTTTACATTGGACTCAAATTTTCTATAAAATTTTCAAAATACCTTTATTATACCCCTATTATGCATGAAATAATTTTTTGGGAACCCACATTGCAATCCATTTACCCTTTTCCAACCTACGGTAAAAGTTAACTACATAATTATTGTTGAACTCAAGTGTGGGGTGGGTAAAGATGAGTAGTGTTTTTCATTCTTGAAGAATTAATTTTAGATGAATTGAATGTTTTTCCATATTTATTTCTTTTTGGGTGGAATAAATTTCATGAGGATAATATGGATAAGTGGATAAAAAATCATTATGCAAGTGGGATGGGTGTTCAGAAATTTTTGAACATCAAAAGTTACCTATCTTTTTACTCAAAAATATATTTATAAAGAGAAATATAAATCTGAATTCAAGCTGAAACAATGCTAAAAAGTTGGGGGAGAGAGGGTAGAAATTAATCATTGATGCTAAAAATTCCGACTTTTGACTTCCCAGAGGATGAAATATGTGTTCTATGGTGATTCATTTTCGATCTGATTGAGGAGCACACCATTATTGAGAAAAAAAAATCATACATTTACTTCTCTTTAGAGATTAACCATCCTCATTCTTCCTTGGGTGTTTTTTCAGTTGAAACCACCCAAACCTCATCCATAGAAATAATAATGAAAATTACTTCATGATTGGACCATTTTTTACTCTTTTAAGTGGAGACATTAGGTGTATAGAAAGCCAATGGAAATCACACATGTTCTTGAGTGTGAAAGAAACTCCAAAAAATCATTTGGTGAAAAGTGAAATATTTTTCTGGGGAGGTAGGTATTACATGAATGTGGGTATTAACTTGAAATTTAATGGTTTCTTTTTATTTTTTAGAAGTTAGAGAATTTTTTTCCCTGTATGAGGCATGATATTTTTTGGATATGACAATTGAGTTCTGCAGTCATTTATGCTTCGAGAAGTTTTTTTTAACTATGGTATAAGATGATTTTCCGGGAGTGCAATTTTTATGTGTGGGTAAATTGAAAGAGATAATATTTTCAATTATCTTAATTTTAATTTTAATTTTTTAATCCCACCAATATTTTATATTTAGTAAAATTGTCACATTTTATTGTTTTTTAAGAATTTTGAGCTTAATTGCAAAATTGGCCGATTTTGGAATTTCAATCATTTATTTTTTTTATGTATTTTGTCAATAACAATTTATAAAAAAATTAAAAATTAAAAAATTAACCTTTTATAGGTTTTTAGGTTTGATGGGATAAATTTCATTCTTCTTGACCCAAATCTCAATCAACCATTTGAAGTCCCAAATCCATCTCAAAAGATAGGCCTCTAAAACAATGTACATATATGTGGATTTTTCATATTGGGACCATATCTCATAATTTGTTTGTAAAAATAAGATAAATTTATTCAAATAACAAGGTAAAATAATTATAAATAACTTTTATTAAGGATTACACTCTTTATTCCTTAATTTTAATGCATATAAATTCTTTGTATCTAGGTGAATTGGAATAAGAACAGTCTATTCGAGAAGATAAAATATCTAGAGTAAATTAGGCATAACTCATTCATCCTATCACCAATAAAGATTCAATTTCAAGGGTGGGATCATCTATAATATTGGGGAAAAAATTAAATAATTAATATTTCTCAAATTTTCTCATTTATTGGGTAATCCATGTAGAATAATTCAGAGTACTATTTTATAGCAAACCAATTTCAACTCTCCTCCCAATAAATGAGTTTCCCTCTTCATTCCAAAGGTTTGGAATAGTAATGACCATTTTTTGTAGCTTTATACTTTCATTTCATATATATTATATTTCAATACATTTAATTTTTATTATCCTTCTTTTTCATACCTCATTCCTTGTTTTTTATTTTTATGTGTTTCTCCCACCATATTCCCTTCTAACCAATGAGAATGGGGAACCAACCGCAGTGTTTGTTCGAGGGAGATAATGGTGGTTGATTGAGTTTCATTTCACCTAAATTTAAATACCTTTTTTTAATTCTGATAATTTTTTTGTGGTTAAATTGATTAATATGTTTGACTTCCCCATTTTCACTATCACTAAGTTCTTCTTCTCATTCAACATACATCATTCTCTTCATTATTTAAGTCATGCATACGAAAGAGTATGGCTTGGGTAGTGATGGCTGACAAAAAGAACTCCTAGTCAGATAGAGGAAGAGTATTTCCATTCATTCATATATCTCAGTGTTGGGGTATTAACTATTTAAATGAGAGGGAGTAGTGTGATAGATCATGATCGCTACATTTAATTGATACTTATAATATTTTAATGAATAATGATATCAACCATTATGATTTCATAAGAAAGAGTATGTTCCTTGTTTCTTTATAACATCATATCTTTCATATTAACAATATATGTATATATATATATATGTATATTAATTTTATATGTATCTTTCAAATACCCATTTTTATATTATTTAGTATTATATTAGTTAGAATTTAAATAGTGAGAATAGAATTTTTAGTGTTTTGATAGTTGTCTCCTTGAGACCGACCCTAGGTGTGAACTATATTTTAAAAATAGATAAATAATATATTTATTGAGGATCCTTGAAAAATTCTTGTGCATCAATTAGGAACAATTTCTAGGGAGGTTCAACACTTTCACATGTCGTTTTTCATAAAAAACAAAAAACAAATAATAAATTTTAAAAAAATTAAAAACAATCTCTTTGTTCATGATCTCTTTCAATTTAAATTAATTTTCCATGAATGGGAAATATTAAGTGCAAGAAAAAAATTTCAATTATCTTGATGTCTATTCTCAAAGGATTTGTGATAAAATGTAAAATCTGTAGAGAAAAATAGAATGGATAGATGAATATTTGTATTCATGTCAAGAGTAACCCAGGACAGAACCTAAACCTGAACCCAAATGAGTGGTGGAAGTAATTTCAACAATAATTCTATATGTTTAATAACCTAATGTGGGTGAGAAGGATTTTCTCAAGGAAATAATCACATCATCCCACACTCAAACATTTCTTGAGGAAGTCCATGAATAAAACGTTGAATATTTAATACTTATAGTAGATCAATAATTTTTGTAAGAATCATTGAATCAATTTGTTTAAGATAACTTGAAACATGATCTTCTCATCCTCGATAATGTAAAATAATTGCCTCTATACCTCTCTCTTTATTTGGAAGATGATGATGAAGATTCACCTACTGAGATGTATTATCTAATAGTCCTACCATAAGAGATGAATCTCCAAGTTGACTTACTTAAAAGGGAAAATTTATTTATTAATTCTTCATGTTTTAATCATTTTCAAGATGAATTATTTTATAAATTCACTTTTTTAGAAATTTATAACAAATCACAAATGGACCTATCTTTGGCTGTAGTGGAAGAAGGCATATAATTAGCGGATAAATAATAATATCTAGAGAAGTTTTTGGTGGTGAAACTACTTCCTCTACAACAACTAAATTACAATAAGGAGTAGGGCACCACAAAAGTCATCAAGGAGCACCCATATATTTTATTCCCTCATACTCATTAAATTAAATTATATATTTTTTATTTATTAGGGGTCAATAATTTTTTTATCTTCTTTGGGGTTTTCTATTTTCTATGTTTACTCATGGTCATTGGAAAAATTCACAGGTGGGGGTTCATCTCAAAGAAACCACACCCACCTTTAGATTGGGGATCATCCACTACAACTAACAAACTAGGGGAAGAAAAAACCTAACACCCACATGAGAGTATAAACTAATATTTTTCCATTTTATATCCTCTTTATCCATATATTTATATTCATTTTCCTTTTGTCTTTTCATTTCATTATTTTATTTCTAAATTAGTATAAGCTAGGAGAACAACTAAATGATTCCACTGAAAAATAAATCTGGTTGTGTATTTCCTTTTCTTTATTTTATTTTCTTCCCAAATTGAATTATATATGAAAAAAATATAAAAAATATTTTATGTAAAACAGGATACTAAATGGAATATGTGTGGGGAGTATTTCATCTTTTTTTGAGAATTTGTTTGGGTTCTTTCATTTAATGTTCATGTCTTTTTTCAGATTTTTTTTTCATTTTATTAATTTTTTATGTGTATTTGAGATTATAAAGGTGAATAAAATACTACATAAAAACTAATTCATCTTAGTATTTATGGATCATTTATTTATTTGAATATTTTATGGTTTATTTTTTTTTTTGAGTGGATTTTGTTCTTAATTTTGTATCTTTTCATTTGATAAAGTTTGATTGATTGTGAAACTCATATGGACTAGTACTATCCAAATTGAATATTTTTCCCCAATCGAGTGGTTTTATAAACCTATTTGATATCTTATTACATTTCTATTTTTCTTGAGAGTCTTAATAAATTTTTTTTAATCCATAAATTCTTTTTTTCTCTTTTTCAAAGATTTTAGAGTTCATGGAATGTGTAAATTATGATCGAGGTTCCATTTTGAAAGGTTTTTTTACATTGGACATTAATTTTAGCCTAAAATTTTTATATGAACTTTATTAATCCCCTAGTATCCATTAAATACCTCGTTAGTCAGCCAAATTATAAACCATTAATCCCTTTCTATCCTTCCTTAAAAGCTAAATGAATGATTACTATTGAACTCATGTGGGGAAAAGGGAGAATATGAGATGCATTCTTCTTTCTTGAAGAATATTTTTTAGATGAATTAGAAGTGTTTCCATGTTTATTTATTTATTTTTGGAATAAATTTCATGGTTGAAAAATAAAAAGGTGGCGCAAAAATATCATTAAACATGTGGTATGGGTGTTCATAAATTTTTGAATAACAAAATCTACCTCTCTTTTCCTTAAAAATGTGATTCTGAAGAGAAATGAATATCTAAATTCAAGCTGAAACAATGCTAAAAATTGGGGGAATGAGGGATGAAATTTATCATTGATACATAAATTTCCTAGTGTGAACTTCATAAATAAATAAATTGGGTTTTTAGGTGATTCAATTTTCATCTGATCTAGAATAACATCATTATTTAGAAAAAAATATCTTCATACATTTAATTTACTATAAATATTAACTGTCACGACCCGTCCTCGGGACCCGTGCCGTGACTACCCCAAGCCCACCTTCCATAGGCCAGGGGCTGGCGACTAGCACCAAGGCGTAAATCCTGTAAAAAGGGAAGGCATTGCCTTTGAAAAGTAAACAAGATCCACAGAGTAAGCAAGTAGAAAAGTAAACACTAAGTAAAAACTGTAACAAGCTGTGCTGAAAGTAAAGGGGCAGGAAATACAAGCCCAACTATAATGTACAACTGAAAGGGAAAAACAATAACTGAAAAGAAAAGCCGCAGCGCCGAGCCGTCCTCTGGAAGTCCCACCTGAATGGTGGGTACAGATATCCTCCACTCATCCTCGGTCCACCTGACTCCTCCGTGTACGTCCCACCCAGTGGTCCACCTCCAGGTACCGTCCTGCTCCGCAAGCCTCCACCACGATCAGTGATGTCTGTCATCTGCAACCAACACAATGTAGTGCAGGAAAAGCCCGTGCAGGGGTGAGTATAAGCTACTCAGTAGGGACCCTGAGACCCCCGAAGGTCTCCCGAAATCCACAAAGGATAAACCACAACGGAAAGATACAATCACGAAGTAACAACCGACACTGTTTAGGTATATGCCCAAACATATACCTAAGTCATCAATTCCCGCTCGCCTCCAACATCCGAGCTCAAGCACAGCCCAGTACACACAGGAAAGCAAAACGTAAACCCACACAGGATTGCACAACACAATCCACAAAGGAGAGTAAACAGTAAATCCACACAGGATAGCTCAACACAATCCACAAAGGAGAGTAACACGGAATTTAGCTCACACAGGTATACTTCTTTGGATGACAATAAAGATGATCACTGATATATCTGAGTCATCGGACCCACAAAGGATCGATAGGTACTAACCCCGCAAAGACCCACATAGGATCGGGCCCACACAGGACCTGTAGAACTGATCCACAAGGGATCGCTGAGTGCTATAGTCGTCGCAGTCCACTGAGGATCTATGCACAGTCGTCGTCGCAGTCTACTGAGGATCTCTGCACGGTCATCGTCGGAGTCCACTGAGGATCTCTGCACAGTCGTCGTCGCAGTCGCAACCAGCTCTAGGGTTCCTGCACACAGCAAGCTCGTTCGGGAGGGTCCGCTCCACAAGCTGAGAGGCTAATACATCAAATGACCCAAAGCTCGAAGTTGATGTATCCAAATGTTCTGTATCGTCAACAGGAACTCAACGTCGCAGACGGCGCGTCAATCGGACGCCCGGTCTGAGAGTTATTGGCTTTTTCGTCCCAGGGGCCCGGTTGGTTTTTAAGGAAAAACCGACCCGACCATACTCCACCTGTGTCCAAATCTCAGGTGGAGTGAGCCAAAAGATCCGTCTCACTTAGAGGAATTCAACAAAGCTGACGACACGTCAATCGGACGTCCGTAGCTCAAGATATGAGCGTTTCCGCTCCGAGGGACCGATTGGTTCCGTGTACGAACCAACCCGGCCGAACCCAAAGTATTCAGAAACATTGAGTGCGATATACCGAAACGACCGCCTCGATCCAAGGATCGTGTTTCCACTGACAGCGCGTTGTTCGGAGGCACGTAGCTCAAGTTACGGGCAAAAGACCGAAAATGGTTCGAAGACGGGGGGTCCGGGCCCGGGCAGACCCGGCCCGACCCCCTCCCACCCTAGGTCGGCCGAACCAGGTCGACCCGAACCTGGTCGACCCAACCCGGTCCAACCCGGCCGGACCCGGTCCGGCCCGGCCAGGGCACGGCCCGGCCGGTTGGACCGGCCTGGCTCGGCTCGGCCGAGCGGCCGAGCGCTCGGGTGCCGCGGGGCGCTGCCCCTGCGGTTTGGAGGTGCCGCAGCACTCGAAGGGCCATGCTGATTGAACGGACGCGGCATGTCGCCACGTCCCGTGTGTGAGAGTCGGACCCGCGGGGCCGCGGGTCCGCTGGCCGCCGCCACCGCTGCTTCGGCCGCGGCGGCCCTGTCCGGCGGCACGCCGGGGCGCCGCCGCCGGTAGCTTCCGCGGGCCACTAGAGTTGCTCTGGTGGTCCGTATTCCTTCCCGTCTGCGCTGTTGTTCCTCCCGGGTTCCGTTCTTCACTGTGGGATCATCAAAACGCCGGAGGGTTGTCGGGCCGTGTTCGTTTGGTCCACACCCTTCACGTTAGATAAAAAGAACGGGAGAATTATTCAACACATGAAAAAAACAATTTTAATAAATTAAAATTGTTCATATGAAACCAGTTCTTTAATTTTTAAAGAAACGTTCACGGGAATAAAAGAATTATTCACAACAGCCCCTACCTCATCAAGTCGTCGCACGCGGGTTCTTCACGGAAATTGATCGCCGCGGAAGGAGGCGATCATCGTGTAGCGGAAGGCATCGCGTCGTCGCGGAACGGCGTCGCGTAATCGCGGAAGGGTGTCACGCAGACAAACTCCGAGGTTCAAGAACAAAAAGATTTAATTAATAATTAAACCCATCTTGAGTTAAAATCCACAAAGGAATTTAAAGAATCGCAAACACTCACCTCAATGGATGATCGAAGGTTCTTGTTGCGGATTAAGGAACGTCGCCAAAGAACGTCGCGGGAGAGGAAACGTCAGCGTCGCGGCACACGGAGTCGCGTCGTCGATTTCCGTGGGTTCGGCGTTCTTCGTCGGAGGTCGGAGTTCTTCGAGTTCTCCGCGTTCTTTGCATTCTTCACATTATTCGCGTTCTTCGCGAAGGAGGATGAAGGCTCAAGAACTCTGATAAAACCTCTCAACGAGTAATCCTCCAAAAGTCGTGTTGGTCATATTTTATTATTACGCCAACAAACGAAAAAAAGGTAAGTAACGACCCATTAATTCGTAAAATTAATTCAACGAAAGAAACTTCCCATTTAATTCACGAAATAAACCGCCCAATTAAATGGTGCGTTAAGAATTTAAGAAAACGCGTCAGTTGACTTTCATAATGATGGATTTTCGCAGGTGCGTTACTTACCGGAAAAGAAACGGTGGGGCTCGTGTGGGCCCCACCTCGAAAATGTCCTACCAAGAGGGTAGGATATTTTTGGATAGTACCATATCCGTTACAACTTAGTTTAAGTGGCTTTCAAGTGGCTTCAAGTGGCTTAAGAGAAATAAAATAACGGTCGTCGAACAAATATTTTATTTCTTAACTTTAAGCCCAAAAATTAAAAACCACACCCGAGAAAACGCAACTCCAAAAGAGGCGTTTCCAAGAAAATACCGGCGTTGCAATTTCATCGGTGCCCTGAAAATTCGATTCTGGGCACCGGTTCAAATGTTAGAAAACCCCGCTCGTCCGTTCACTGAATGTACCCGAGCCAAACTTCGGAAAATGATTCCGAGCACACCGGGCCTCGGAATCAGGTGCCGTCAGAAACTGCGTTCTTGTAAAATTCCAAAGAAAATTAAGAAAAAAAATTTCCTTGAAATTTACGGGTCTTTACATTTGAACGTAGTAGCCGATTCACTCAGCAGGAGGACGGGCATTCAGCTACTTGAGGAGGCGACAGAGCAGCTAGTCGCCTTGCAGATATCCTTCGTGGATAGAGATGGAGCAGCCTTCCTTCAGTCTCTCATAGTCACCCCTCCACTACTGCAGTGGGTTAGAGAGTCACAACGTGGGGACGCTGACTGTGAGACACGGCGTGCACAGATATCCTTGGGACAGGCACCTGATGGTTTCTCCCTTGGAGCAGAGCATGACGTCCTTTTCAGATGACGTACCTTGGTACCAGTCACATTACGAGAGGAGGTGCTGAGAGAGTTTCACACTTCTCCTTTGGTGGTACATCCTGCAGTGGCGAAGATGTACCAGTATCTCAGACGACAGCACTGGTGGCCGGGCATGAAGAAGGTTGTGGCAAAGTTCGTTTCTTGGTGCCTCACCTGCCAACAGGTGAAGGTAGAGCATCAGGTACCAGCAGGCTTGTCACAGACCTTGGAGGTCCCGGAGTGGAAGTGGGACGGGATATCTATGGACTTTAGGACTAGACATCCAAGCACTTCTAGAGGTCATGACTCCATTTGGGTGATTGTTGACCGACTCACCAAGTCGGCACACTTCTTACCCATCAGAGAGCAGGGCTCAGTGGAGAGCTTGGGGCGTCTCTACGTTCAGGAGATTGTACGGCTTCACGGTGTTTCATCGTCTATCGTCTCCGATCGAGACGCTCACTTTACTTCCCAGCTTTGGAAGGGGTTGCAGGAGGCATTCGGGATGCGGCTACATCTGAGCACCGCCTTTTCCCTCAGACGGATGGTCAGACGGAGAGGACCATTCAGACTCTCGAGAACATGCTCCGCGCATGTGTCCTCGACTTTGGTCGCAACTGAGAGGATCACCTACCCTTGGTGGAGTTCGCGTACAAAAACAGCTACCACTCCACCATCGGGATGGCACCATACGAGGTGTTATACGGCAGACCTTGCAGATCTCCTTTGTGCTGGACAGACCCTGGGGAGTCAGCACTTGTGGAACCAGAGATGGTCCGGGCTACGGCAGAGAAGGTCCAGGTCATCAAGGAGCGGATGAGGACAGCTCAGAGCCGGCAGAAGTCATATGCTGATAGGAGGCGGAGTCCACTAGAGTTCGAGGATGGCGACCACATCTTCTTGCGGGTCTCACCTCGACGTGGTTTAC
The DNA here is from genome assembly GCA_963277665.1 of Viscum album. Taxonomy (NCBI): domain Eukaryota; kingdom Viridiplantae; phylum Streptophyta; class Magnoliopsida; order Santalales; family Viscaceae; genus Viscum; species Viscum album. The sequence goes on along the minus strand of OY728158.1, from coordinate 602,878,386 downwards.
GGAGATTTGGTCGAGGAGACAAGTTGTCTCCATGCTTCATTGGACCATTCCAGGTCATCAGCAGGATTGGCGAGATGGCTTATCGCCTGGCTCTACCACCTCAATTGCACCGGGTGCAGGACGTCTTCCACGTATCTCAGCTGAGGAGATACGTGCACGACCTGACACACATCATTGACCATGGGGAGCTAGACGTGGATGATGGGGTGACTTTTATGGAGGTCCCGGTGGAGATAGAGGATCGACCGGAGTGGGTCCTACGTGGGCGATCGATTCCTCTTGTGCGCATCAGATGGAAGCACGGAAACCTCTAGGAGGGCACTTGGGAGTGGGAGGATCAGATGCGTGCTCAGTACCCACATTTGTTTCCATAGTTATGATGAATCTTTAGGGGGACGTAAAGCCCTGAGGTGGGAGTAATGTAAAGACCTGTAAATTTCAAGGAAATTTTGTTTCTTAATTTTCTTTGGAATTTTACAAGAATGCAGTTTCTGACGGCACCTGATTCTGAGGCCTGGTGTTCCCGGAATCATTTTCCGAAGTTTGGCTCGGGTACGTTCAGTGAACGGACGAGCGGGGTTTTCTAACTTTTGAACTGGTGCCCAGAATCGAATTCTAGGGGCACCGATGAAATCGCAGAGCCGGTATTTTCTTGGAAACACCTCTTTTGGAGTTGCGTTTCCTCGGGTGTGGTTTTTAATTTTCGGGCTTAAAGTTAAGAAATAAAATATTTGTTCGACAAACTTTATTTTATTTCTCTTAAGCCACTTGAAGCCACTTGAAATCCACTTAAACTGAGTTGCATCAGATAGGGTAAGATCCAAAAATATCCTACCCTCTTGGTAGGATATTTGCGAGGTGGGGCCCACACGAGCCCCACCGTTTCTTTTCCGCTAAGTAATGCACCCGCGAGAACCCGTCATTATGAAAGTCAACTGACGCGTTTTCTTAAATTCTTAATGCATCATTTAATTGGGCGGTTTATTTCGTGAATTAAATGGGCAGTTTCTTTCATTGAATTAATTCTACGAATTAATGGGTCGTTACTTACCTCTTTTTCGTTTGTTGGCGTAATAATAAAATAAGACCAACACGACTTTTGGAGGATTACTCGTTCAGAGGTTTTGTCAAAGTTATTGAGCCTTCATCCTCCTTTGCGAATAACGCGAAGAATGCGAAGAACGCGAAGAACTCCGGCCTCCGACGAAGAACGCCGAACCCACAGAAATCGACGATAGGACGCCGTGTGCCGCGACGCTGACGTTTCCTCTCCCGCAACGTTCTACAACGATGTTCCTTAATCCGCAATAAGAACCTTCGATCATCCGTTGAGGTGATTGTTTGCGATTCTTTAAATTCCTTTGTGGATTTTAACTCAAGATGGGTTTAATTATTAATTAAATATTTTTGTTCTTGAACCTCGGAGTTCATCTGTGGCGACGACCGTGCAGATATCCTCAGTGGACTGTAACGACGACTGTGCAGAGATCCTCAGTGGATTGCGACCACTACTGCACTCAGCGATCCTATGTGGATCAGTGCTACAGGTCCTGTGTGGGCCCGATCTTGTGTGGGTCTGATCCTATGTGGGTCAGTGCTCAGCGGTTCTGTGTGAGCCAGCGCCTACAGGTCCTGTGTGGTCCCGATCCTATATGGGTAATTGCGGGGGTTAGTTACCTATCGATCTTTTGTGGGTCCAAAAACTTAGATGGATCAGTGATCATCTTTATCGTCATATAAGAATTATACATGTGTGAGCTGAATCCTGTGTTACTCTCCTTTGTGGATTGTGTTGAGCTATCCTATGTGGATTTACTGTTTACTCTCCTTGGTGGATTGTGTTGAGCTATCCATTTGTCAAAAGGAACTCAACGCAACAGACGGCGCGTCAATCGGACGCCCGGTCTGAGAGTTATTGGATTTTTCATCCTAGGGGCCCGGTTGGTTTTCAAGGCAAAACCAACCCGACTGTACTCCACCTGAGTCCAAACCTCAGGCGGAGTGTGCCAAAAGATCCGTCTCACTAAGAGGAACTCAATAAAGTTGACGGTACGTCAATCGGACGTTCGTATCTCAAGATATGAGCATTTCCGCTCTGAGGTTTGGACGCAGGTGGAGTACGGTCGGGTTGGTTTTGCCTTAAAAACCAATCGGGCCCCTGGGACGAAAAAGCCAATAACTCTCAGACCGGGCATCCGATTGACGCGCCGTCTGTTGCGTTGATTTCCTTTTGGCAAATTGGTATCAAAGGCAGATAAGAATTAATGATCAAAAATTTAATCAGATGAGTTCAAAACCACAATTGACAAGTCCTACATATAAATATACAAAAATCCCGCTACATCTTCGGACGTACCTCGACGTCAACGGAATCAACGTTCGATTCCAACCAATCGGGCCCTCGGAGCGGAAATGCTCATATCTTGAGCTACGGACGTCCGATTGACGTGTCATCAGCTTTGTTGAATTCCTCTAAGTGAGGTGGATCTTTTGGCTCACTCCACCCGAGGTTTGGACGCAGGTGGAGTACGGTCGGGTTGGTTTTGCCTTAAAAACCAACCAGGCCCCTGGGACGAAAAACCAATAACTTTCAGACTGGGCGTCTGATTGACGCGCCATCTGCGACGTTGAGTTCCTATTGACGATACAGAACTTTTGGATACATAAAATTCGAACTTTCTGTCAGTTGATGTATCAGCCTCTCGGCTTGTGGAGCGGACCCTCCCGAACGAGCTTGCTGTATGCAGGAACCCTAAAGCTGGCTGCGACTGTGACGACGACTATACAGAGATCCTCAGTGGACCCTGACGATGATCATGCAGAGATCCTCAGTGGACTGCGACGACGACTGTGCAGAGATCCTCAGTGGACTACGACGACTACTGCACTCAGCGATCCCTTTTGGATCAGTGCTACAGGTCTTGTGTGGGCCTGATCCTGTGTGGGTCCGATCCTGTGTGGGTCAGCGCTCAGCGGTTCTGTGTGAGCCAGCGCCTACAGGTCCTGTGTGGGCCCGATCCTGTGTGGGTCTTTGCAGGGGTTAGTACCTATCTATCCTTTGTGGGTCTGACAACTTAGATAGATCAGTGATCATCTTTATCATCATCTGAAAAGTCTACCTGTGTGAGATGAATCCTGTGTTACTCTCCTTTGTGGATTTTGTTGAGCTATCCTATGTGGATTTACTGTTTACTCAATTTTGTGGATTGTGTTATGCTATCCTGTGTGGGTTTACATTTTGCTTTCCTGTGTGGACTGGGTTGTGCTTGAGCTCGGACGTTGGAGCCGAGCGGGAATTGATGACTTAGGTATATGTATGGGCATATACCTAAGCAGTGTTGGTTGTTACTTCGTGATTGTATCTTTCCGTTGTGGTTTATCTTTTGGGGATTTCGGGAGACCTTCAGGGGTCTCGGGGTCCCTACTGAGTAGCTTATACTCACCCCTGCACGGGCTTTAATCCAACTACATTGTGTTGGTTGTAGACGACGGACAGCGCTGATCGTGGTGGAGGCTTGCGGAGCAAGACAGTACCTAGAGGTTGACCACTGGGCGGGACGTACACGGAGCAGTCAGGTGGACCGAGGAGCAGTGGAGGCTATCTGTACCCACCCTTCAGGTGGGACTTCCAGAGGATGGCTCGGTGCTGTGGATTTTCTTTTCAGTTGTTGTTTTTCCCTTTCAGTTGTGCTTTATAGTTGGGCTTGTATTTTCAGCCTCTTTACTTTCAGCACAGCTTGTTACAGTTTTTACTTAGTGTTTACTTTTCCGCTTACTTACTCTGTGGTGCTTGTTTACTTTTCAAAGGCAATGCCTTCCCTTTTTCTGGGATTTACGCCTTGGTGCTAGTCGCCAGCCCCTGGCCTATGGAAGGCGGGATTGTGGTAGTCACGGCACGGGCCATTAGGACTGGTCGTGACATTAACCCTCCTCATTCAACATTAGATTTTTTTTTTCATTTAAAACCTTCCAATGCTAAGAATAAGAAAAATCCATGAAAAAGGCTTCATTATTGAAATTATTTTGACTCTTTTGAGTTGAAAAATTATGAGGATATCATGCCTTTGTAAATAACACATGTTCTTGAGAATGAGAAAAAACCCATAAAATCCTATAGTGAAGAGAGAAATAATTTTCCAGGGAGGTAGGTATGATATTCATGGGAGTAATAATAAGAAAATGAAGGGATTATTTTGATATTTTAGAATTTGGGGATTTTTTCTCCATATATGAGGCATCATATTTTCTTTCACATGATAATTGACCTGTGTTTTCATTTATGTTTCGGGATGTTTGTCTTGACCGTGGTATTGGATTATTGCTCATCATCGAAATGTTTAACTATTTGGGAATTTATGAAGAAAATATTTTCAATCATTTTATATTAAATTTCAATTTTTTAATCCCATCAATGTTTTATTTTAAGTTACATCGTCCCATTTTATAGTTTTTGAAGTATTTTTAGCTTAATTGCAAAATAGCATATTTTGGATTTTAAAAATTTTATTTTTATAATGAATTCCATCTATAACCCATTATACACATATCCAAATTGAAAACATACACTTTTATAGGTTTTTATATGGGATTATATTCATTTAATTCTGCTTGGAAAAAATATAAATCAACCATTTTAAGGCCCAAATTCATCTCACAAGACAGGTATCGAAATACATGCACAGATCTGGGGATTTTTAATGTTTGGCCCATATCACATATATTTTATGTCCAAAGGATATACAATAATACACAATCCTAGAAAAAATCCGGAGCAGGAAAATTTATTAAGTATTACACTCCTGATTTCTTCATTTTAAAGTCCATAAATTCTTTGGAACTACGTAAATCGAAATTCAAATAGTTTGTCTCCGAAAATTAAATATTAGGAGTAAAGTGAACATAACTCATTAATACCATGTCCAATAAAGAATAAATATCGAGTCTAGAATCTTCTAAAATATAGGATCAACTTTAAAGAAGGAATATCTTCTAAATTCATTAATTATTTGGGAATTCATCAGGAAACATTCAGAGTACTATTATGGAGCTAGAAAATTTCACCTCTGGTCCCTTTAAAATAGTGTCTCTTCATCATTACAAAGGGTTGGAAAAGTAGTGGCCATTTTTTTTGGATTATATTATCATTTATTCTGTACAATATTTCTATACTTTTAATCTTTGTTATCCTACTTCATCATACCTCAATATTCAGATTTTACTTTTATGTGTTTCTTCTACGCTATACTTTTATAACTCCATGAGAATGGGGAACTCACTTCATCCTTTTTTCGAGGGAGATAATTGTTTTTGATTGAGTTTCATTACACATAAATTAAAATCTATTAATTTAATTATAAGATTTCTGGTGGTGGATAAATTTATTATGCTGTGTGATTGGCCCGTTTTTTCTACCACTGAGTTTGTCTTCTTATTCAATATTCATCTTTCCCTTCATTATCCATGTCATGCATATGATAGAGTATGGATTGGGTAGCGATGGATAAAAAATAGTTCTCTTAGTCCGCTATAGGAATTTTAATTCCCCTCATGTAGAGATCTCGGTATTGGGGTAATAAAAATTTGAATGATAGGGTGTACTGTGATAGATATTTATCAATGCATTAAATTGGTATTGAGAATATTTTAATGAACAATAATATCAACCATTGGGATTTCCTAAGAATGATTCTATTCATTATTTATTTATAACATAAAATTTTCACATTATATATATATATATATTAATATTTTATGCATATTTCAATCCACCTTTTTATATTATTTATTTTTATATTAGTTATAATTTTAATAGAAACAATTGAATTTCAGTGTTGTGTAAGTTGCCTCTTTGAGATCGACCATGATGGTGAACTCTATTCCATTCTTAGGTAAATAATCTATTGACCTTTGATCTATGAAAAATTTCCACACATCACATGGACATCTTTATGAAATAGATATGGCCTTTATGAGTTCTTCATGATGTAGTTTGGGATGCTAAACTTCAAGCTATGTTTATGGCCTTGATGACCTGAATCATTCACCCATACCTAGATCAGTTTTTTGTTGTTCTTTGTCTATGAAATATCACTGTACTCTAAGACTCATGAATATCATTCCCAACATCTTGACATTGTTCTAAGTACACTGAGAGAGAGTTGATTATTTTTTAATCTTTTTATGTGTTAATTATGGATCAACAAGGTACATTTCTTGGGACACATCTTAATGGAGAAAGGTGTTTTGGTGTACCCATATGAAGTTTAGGTATTTTTTTCCTAGTTTAATCCCAAAAATGTCATTGATATCCAATTTTTTTTTGGTTTTGAGGGTTATTATCGTAGGATAATCCATAAATTTTCCCATTTGGAATCACGACTTATAGGATTTACTAAGAAGGGTGTTGTGTTTGAGTGGATTGTATCATATGAGAATACATTCCAAGAGTTGAAGAAGTTTTAACTACCGCACTGATCTTGAGACAACCCAAGATATGTGAGGAGTATACCATGTTTTGTAATGTGTTTGGAGTTATACTAGGAGTAGTGTTGATGTTGGAAGATCAAATTTTTTCATATGGGTCATGATAGTTGAGGCCGCAAGAGTGGAATTACCCTACACGTGATATTGAGTTAAATGAGGTGGTTTATTCCTTAAAGTGTTTCTGTAATTACTTGTTTAGAGAAAATTTTAAATTTTATACCGATCAAAAAATCAAAAATAAAAACTTTTCATAATGAGATTTGAATCTCTGACAGTATATATGGGTCGAGTATATAAAATCATTTGATTTTGAGCAAGCCACATCAAGGCAGGGGAATAGTTTTTCTAACACTTTTATTAGGAAAACACATACACCAGAAGTTCATCAGTTTAGTTATGAGTGGAAGAAGATGACCTTACAGGATGAGATATAGATTAAGGATTAGAAGTTACAAGAGAAGATGACCCTTGTATCCCTATTATTTGATCCTATACATATGATAATGATCAGGGAAAGAAAGTATGAGGATATGGATTTTTCCCTTGATAGAAAGACTTGAAGGTGGGGATTCATATTATGATCATAATATAGATGAGGAGGATAGAATCTTTTTCTGTAAAAATGTTATTGTGCCTACAAGTATGTGAGAATAACTGATGTATAACTTTAATGGCTAAAAGTGATTAGTTCATCGTAGTTTGACCTAAATGTAGCATGACCTATGTCAATACTATTGGTGGCCAAGCATGAAAAAGATATTGTAGGTTTTGTGACACAATGATACAACTATCTATAGGTGAATGTCGAGCACCAAGAACCTAGTGGTTTATTACTACCATTTCTCATTCCAAAATATAAGTGAGATGATGATGGCATGGGCTTTTTGGTTTTTATTTCTTTTATCCCTCAGAAAAATGTGGCGTTTTGGGTGATTATGTACTGATTAAAAAATTTAAACCATTTATTTCCTATCTGGGAGACTTCACAATTGATCAGTTTGATGATATATACATTAAAAAGATAGTTCATTTTCATGGGGTTCCATAGAGTATAGTTTCATATTAGGACTCGGGCTTTACTACATAGTTCTTGTAGGTCTTATAGAGGGCATTTAGTACCCATGTGTTTCTGAGTATAACATTCCTCCCACAGACTGACAGGTAGTAAGAATATACTATTTAGGTTCTGGAGGAAATTCTATGAGCATGAAACCTATAATTTAGTGTTTCTTAGGAGAAGAACTTACTGATTTTTTTGTACTATAAAAAATATTTATTAGAATACTATTCAGAAGGAACCATATAATGAACATTAATGTAGGCCATGAGGATCACATCCATGTTGGCTAGAGGGATGTGAGTTTGGGTTCTTAGGACTATGTCTAATATAGGAGACATAAAAGCTAAACTAGTTTATTTGGGAATGTATGGATATAGCTTAGAGTAGACAGAAGTCATATTTTGATCAACATCAATGACCCCTTGATTTTATATTAGGTGATCAGGTATTCCTTCAGGTGTCAATAATATTGGTTCATAGAAGGATCCATAGGTAGGGAAAGTTGGTGACCATGTTTTTTAGACCTTTTGAGACTGTGGATAGAATCAGGGTAGTGGTTTACCGATTGTCTCTTCCATGGAGGTATAGTTCTAATTATAATGGTTTTCTTGTGTTGTGTATTAGATAGTATGACCTCAAATTTTATCATGTGATTGATTTTGATGATTTTGAGCTTGAAGTTTACACATCCATTAAGGATCATCTTATTCATCTTATTGATCACTATGAGAAAGTGTGGTGGAGAAAGACCGTATCGATTGTCTGAGTTTTGTGAAATCATGGACATGTTCAAGAGGAACATTCGGAGCATGAATCGTATATTCGAACTGAGTTGACTGATCTTTTTTACCTTAGAATCTTATTGATGCATAAGTGTAAACCTCAAGGATAATTATATGGGGATATTTTAAGACACTAACATTTCTAGAGAAGGCTCATGTTCATTTTTAGTTACTCTTTTAACCTGATTTTGGTTATACCTTGATTTTGTTTTTATTTGTGGTTGTTTAGGGTGAATTTGGAAAAAAAAATTAATCCCATGGGGCTACACATCATTGGCACATGGTTTAGGAAAACTATATTGTTTGTCCAATGAAACCATGTGCCCCATTGTGGAGCCACAGTAATTGGTGCATGGTTTGACCAAACTAAGAATACACCCTCCCCAAACAGTATACCCTCAAATAGAGGAGGCTTTCACGGTTGGCACATAGTTTGTAAAATCTTTCAACTACCTAGGACTAATCATTAACCCCCTATATAGAGGTTCATGGTTATGGAACACGGTCTGAAAAGCCATGAATCTCCACCCAAGAGTATCCTTTATACCAAGTGTGAAAACAAAAACCAATTTTATAAACCAAGTGACAGTTGAGTTGGTGTTAATGCATCATTTTCTTTGTTATTACCCATAGGTATAATAATTTATAATCCAAATCCACTGGTTTTATCTAGATGGGGATATAATTTCTTAGAAACCACTCACACTATATTTCACCAAAAATTCTAATACACATTATTAAGCTTTAACTTATCTTTAAAATTATACTTAGGTGTATCCTTTTAAATAACCTTAGACATTTTCCTTGGTATCTCACTAATGTTTTTTTATCCAAGTTTTCAAAGGTAAAATAAATTGTTTCTATAATACCAACTATTACAACCAAGGATTTAAGTACATATATATTACATCATAATAGATGAATATTCAACACATTTTACAAATACATTCTTGATGATCATAAATATTGAGTATCAATAGAGACTACTTATACAGTCATCTTATTCAGTGAAATATGTTCAATATCTCACATAAATATCCTCCCATTTAGTAATCGTTATATACATACCATAGGTAACCATTTATTCATATCCTAGGTAAGTTAAAAAGAAAACATTTTGAGCTCATATACTTAATAAGGGTAAACATCGATGATTTTAGTCGATGATAATATGAAAGAATAAGATAAGCTTAATGGTTTGAGATTATGAATATAAATTTAAAATTTCATAACCAAACTATCATGGATCTAAAACAATATCCATGGAAGAAAAAAAATATCATTTCAAGTTACATAAACAATAAGAGTTAGAAACCATCATAAATTAATCATGAACTATAAGTTTATGTCATATAATCATGAAACCATCATAAGAAAAGAAACCATTTTATATGTCATGGAAAACATGGGAGACCATAAAATCAAAAAATGAATAGTAGACAACACTGTTTTCCCATTTCATTGTGGATCAGGAATCATCACCTCTTTCCCATACTGAATAAATCACATCAACATGTTCCCCAAAGTAGATCAAATGCATCATTCTATTTCTCATATATATCTCATGATAAATAATAAGTTACCTAATAAATTTAATAGAGATATAGTTTTTACCCATCACATAATCCATATATTTTTATTCCACAACATTATAAAAATTAATCATTGTATAACCCACGAAAATAAAATGGGATTCATAAATATCTCCTCATCATAATCATAAATATAAAGCATAAAAATAAATAATAACAATAGTACCATGGATCCTATCCATTTTAAAATAATGAAACACTAAATTTTTCTTTCTTTGATGAATATAAAACCATAAACGGATCATTAAAATATTATTGAGGAAAATATACTTTACATTTGAAACCATTTCTATAAAATCTAAAAATTTTGAAAATATTATGGAAAACACATTATTTGAAAATAAACTCAGAAATTTTTAAAGGAAGATTAAAATAATTTACTGTTAAAAATGTAAAAAAATTCAATGTATTATATGTTAAAAAAAGATTTAATTCACATTTTTAGTAAAAAGACAAAATTTCTATGTTTGGAAAATGAAAATAATATTCCTTCAATGAAAATTTATAAAAAAATAAAAACTGGATAATAATGTGATTAAAAAATTATTTTATAACATTGAATACTTTATATAAAATATTTTTAGAAAATATTGACATGGAAGAAAAATGGTTTTCAACCGAAGGGAGAAATAAATTCTCTTTTTCCTTAAAATAATTCTTTTGAAATATTGAGTATATAAAGAGAGTAAAATTAAATTAATGTGTTTGTTACCAAGAAATAATTATAGTATAAAATAATAATTATTTTACTTAGAGGTATATCATTATATTTCATCATCAAAAATGTAATCATAAACAATCGTGATAGACAATGAGATTGTAACATAAAACTTTTAATAATTTGGTAACTTCTAAATTGTAAGTACCATGAATTCAAGAGCATTATATAGATATATATATTATAATTATAAGTATTATAAAATACATTCATGGGTACTATATACACCACACACAAAAATAGGTGGTGCATAAACCATGTGTCCTGGGAATATAAAAGTGAGATAAAAACAACAAACCTTAAGTCTAAAATTCCTTCATACATGCTTGAACCTCTTGTATATAAAATATAAGTTTATTATATATTTTATAGAACCATTATTATATATATAGTACCATATATTATTTACATATTAATTTACAATTCATTTTTTCTAATATTAATTTAAATTTATTATATTATATTTTTTATTATTATTATAAATAGGTAACCCATTTTTTAAAATTCTATTCACATAATTTGAAAATTTTAATTTAAAATTAAACACACAAACACGATGAAAAAGTGGTTTTCCAAAGAGAAACTTTTTATAAGAATATAATGTTGTAATATCAAAATTCAATATAAAATTTATTTCAATGACATAAATTGTACTAAAATATATAAAATAACTAATTTCACTTTTAAAACCACATTAAAATAAAATAGATCTTATAAATTCATTAAACGAGAAGATAGTATTTATAAAAATCTGTATTTTTTACTATTCAACGAAAAAATAATCTTTTTAGAAAATTCTCAAAAATTAACTTAAATATAATTTTTATATTTTGAATTCAGAAAATATAGTTCCTCATTTTAAAATAACATTAATAAAGTCTAAAAAATAATTTTATTTTTTGTTCACAAAATAAAAAAACCCATTTTCTGAGCGTATTGTATTTTTAAAACATATAGAGTCTTAACTAAAGTTTAAAAAATTTATATCAATATGTTTTATTTATATAAAACAATTAAACCTAATATTTAAAATTTGTATTCCTATTCATATCTCTGAGTTTTACATCTAGGTTATAATGGTAATGTTTAAATAAAAATTTTGATAGTATATCGTGGTTCGTTAGAACTCTGTGTTTCATGTAATTCAAGATATCAAATAAACTAGATTTATTTAGAAAAATAGCATAAAAAATTTGGTCATTTAATATATTTTAAAAATATATATTTAAATAAAATATTCATTTTAAAATGTAAATTTTCCAAACACATAGGATACCATGTCTGATATAGTTTCTTTTTTAATATTCTTATCAAAATGAAATAAACATTATTTCATAACACAAATGGGTTTTTGTATCTATACAATGTATTTTGAATAGAATATATTGTCTAAGAGGATATTCAGATTATGTTTGTAATTAAAAATGTTAAACAAATAATTATAGTAATCTATGATCAAAGTTAATTTTACATAGTATTCTTATTGAGTTATGATGTATTAGTAAACAATACTGCATTTAGTAAAATTATATCATGAAAAACTTTTAGAATACGGTTTCAAATCTGATGATTATTACATTAACCTAGAAATTTCCACCACAAATATTATATCTTTTAGATGAATATTCAATACATATCAAAAATACATGCCTAACGACCATAATGATTTAGTGTCTTTAGAGACTAGATAATAAATAATATTATTTCTTGAAAGATTTTCAAAACATCCCACGAAGATCTTCCCAAATAGTACTCTAATTAGACATACCCTAGTTAAAACCTTTCTTCATAACTTAGGGATATAAAACCAAAGAATGGGTGAGCTTAGATTCTCATTAATGGTAAACAATGGAGATATCAATCATCACATAAGTAAAACATGAGCATAAGGGTATGAGAACCAGATCATAACATTTGAAAACAATACCCTATATAAAAAATAATGTAATATTGATTCCCTTCATAAACTAGGTGGTTAATAAGAAATAAATCATAAGAGAGTCAAATAACATGTTCCATGAGAACATAACCTTATTGACATAAAACCAGGTCCACACATAAACCTATTTACATGAAAACATGTCTACACTTAACCTTATGATCATGAAACTGGGGTTACTCATAACCTTTTGAAAATGAAACCATGTCCACTCATAATATTGTGAACTTGAAATCATGTTCACGCATAACATACTTACTCATCAGTTATCCATCATTATCAAATTATTTAAAGGGAGATATTGGTTCCACCCATAATATAATGTAAATAATACATATATGTGACATGATATAATAAGAAACATAATTACATCAAAACCTATGAAAATAATTGGGTTTTATAAACTTTTCATCATAGCATAACCCCTGGAAAACAAATGGGTTTCATAAAAATTTCATCATTTTGTCAAAGAATAACACGTGGAAAAGGAAAAAGTTTCATAAACATATTTTCAACAGAAACAAAAAACATAAAGAGAGATAACAAGTGTAGTATCATTGTATAATATTCCTAGTAAAGCATATGTAACATAAAATTATTTCATCTTACATGTAAAATGATTTTGAAAGATTACTTGAAACATTTCTTACAGAAAAAAACCTTTCCACTTCAAAATCATTTATTTTAAATATAAAAACATCCTAGACTTTACTTTTTTTTTTGAAAATAAACTTTTAAACATGTAAAGAGATCTTTATATCATCAAGAAGTAATGATAGTGTAAAATATTTTCCATGTCGTACATGTAAAAAAATATTCCTTTCACATTTTTGTAAGCAAAGAGAAAAAGTATATTTTTAGAGAACAATTGGAATATTAATTTTTAAAAAAAATTAAAATATAATCATGGGTAAAAATAAATTTACTCAATCATAGTAAATTGTTCATGAAAACATTTTTTCCAAAATATTATATTCCTCAAAAAAGTATTTTCAACCAGAGAGATTAATGAAGTTGATTTTATTTAAAAACATTATTTCTTCTCATTCGGTACTTGAAGATATTAAAATGAATGGAAAGCATTTATTCTCCATAAAGAAAAATAGGAGAATAAAATTAATTATTGTATTATAGATATATGATAATATTTCATCATCGGGAATATAATAAAAAATAACCATGATTAACAATGTGGCCATAACATAGAACCCTTATCACTTTTTTATATTTTGAATCATAATCCCCTAGAAATAAATAAAATTATATGTTTATTAATATATCATATTTTTCTTGACAATAATCATAAAATACATTCAAGGGATCTATATTAACCATAACAAAATAAACATTAAATATCATTAAAAGATATGGGATACAAGAAGGATACTCTAAAAATGAGAATGGATGCAAGTAGTGCATCAGTCAACTGTTGGTGAAATTCATGATCTTGTTGCAGAACATGAATCTTCTCAGAATTAATAAAACTATGTCCTCACAGAAAAAACTATTATTTAAGTTCTGGACCCTTCTCATACTGTTATTCTTGTGCCATTGTTCCAAATAGATAAATAAGATCTAATAGATCTTTATGGACTAGATCTAACCCATTTAACATTCCCCAATCATTTTCCTAAGCAGATGAAGAATGATCTTATCAACACTAATCTGACATGGAAATATCGACGCATAACCTTGGGCCAGAGACCAGGTATTTCTTAAGAATATTTCTTCCAATGGTTATGCTTATTCTTTCCAAGATGTCATGATTCTGGATCCCACTCAACATAATTTGGTCTTCTTTAAAATCAATAAAAATGGATTCGAAGGTATAAGGTATGTGTCCCATAGAAATAAAAGTGATTGGAAAATGTTTTACCAATTTTGAACCTTTTGAATCAAAATAACAATTAAAATTTAACATAAAATTGAACATTTCATATCATAAAAAGAATAATATACTTGACATAACATTTTAAAGGGTAATTATAAACATGACAAATCAAAAATGAGTGGTGAATATGGAAAATGTCTCCCAAAAATAAAAGAGAGACTCTAAATCCCTTACTTCATGTCTCAATATTTTTTTCACATGTTGGAACCTATTTGAAAATAAATAAAGATTTATTATAAAACTATTAAAGATAAATGATCATATATATCATCACATATATTAATTTCTTATGATGTTTTAGTTCCCTTCTATTAATAATTTCTTTATTAAAATCATGTTTTAGGTAATAACTACTTTATTTTCCATGTATGTTTTGATTTGGGATTTTTGTTCCTTTTATATTGATCATGTTTCATTAATATCCAAAATTTTAAACATGATATTAATATAATATATATTAATTATATAAATATTTATAGTAATCCATAATAGTTATTGATAGAAAATGAATTATACCATTCATAGAGATGGTGGGTCGTATACATGTATGAACGTTGTTATAATTTTCTAGACTGATTCAAAGAAATATATGTAAATATTATATCTCCTTTAAATAATAATTTTTTTGTAATATATATCATATATATTATTTAAATATACCCTTATTACCATCCAATTCAAAGAAATGAAAACAAATCACATCGCTTTTTGGAGGGTGTAGTCCACACCTACGTATGAGCGACGTTATCATTTTCTAATGGATAGAAAGGTAAGAAGGTAGATATGATATTATAATTTCAAGATTATTAATATTTCATAAATATCATATATAAATATTAAATATATAATTTTCTACATCTTTGAGCAGCACTGATCAAAAACGTATTACATCGATTTGCGAGGTGGAAGTCTACCGTACACACAATCGATGATTTCATTTCCCATTTGATGAAAGTTTATAAGGAAGTAGGTCATGAAAATAACTTAAAACAGTATAATTATATATTAGATAAAAATTTTATTATATAATCGTAGTTTAATAATATATAATGTATGTGGAATAAGAAATAAAACAAAATGTATGGTTTATAACTATACCAATAATTCGAAGAACCTCTTTTGGTTCATACCAAAATCCTACTATTTAGGACATACTAATCGAAATAAGTCTTCTAGAATATGGGTTGGTAATTAATGATGATATTTCGGTAGGTCTTGGATGAACAAAAAGGATCATAGAGTGTGGATATGATATGAGAGAGGATGCCCTTCTATATGTGGGGAAGGAACCCACTTGGAAACTACATGGAAATCTCCCAAAGGAATATAAAATGATAAAATAATTATAAAGAAAAAAATATTCCAAATGGACACAGATTAAAATTTCGTTTATTTAAAGGTTAAAATATTTCCATCCAATAGTAATTGGATAGTTTTTATTGGAAAATGTACCCATATTTTTGGCTTAAACCCTAGATAAACCATTTTAACCTTAACCATGGTAACTAATTTTTACAATATTCATTATTCATTATGACCAAAAAATATGTTCAACTTATTAAATAATATTAATTACTAATATTAAAAATATGAAAACTATTTTTTCAAAATCAATTCACAGAAGTATCATAATTTAATTTAAAATTAAATTGGTAAACATAATGAAAAATTGATTTTCCAACGAAAATGGTTCTTTATTTATATGAGTTTATATATTAAAAATGAACATAAAATTGATTTCAATGGATTAAATTGGATTATTAATTATATAATTGAACTATGTTTACATTTGAAACTATTTTAAAATATAATTTATCTTTATAAATACTTTAAATAAAAAATGAATTTTCAATAAAAATTAATATTTTTTCATTATTCCTCAAAAAATTAATATTTTTTAAAAATTCTCAAAAATTCAATTTAATATATTTTTAAAAATTATGATTTCAAAAAATAAATTATTATTTTTAAATATTTTTTTAAAAATTTATAAAAAATATTTTTAAAATAATGTGTAGAACACAATAATACAACTTCTTACGAAAAAAAGTTAAGAAATAAAATGATATTGATTCTTATACCATGGCTAGATAAAATATTAGATGACTGAA
Organism: Viscum album; assembly: GCA_963277665.1. NCBI lineage: Eukaryota > Viridiplantae > Streptophyta > Magnoliopsida > Santalales > Viscaceae > Viscum > Viscum album. The sequence continues at coordinate 602,861,810 of OY728158.1, read as the reverse complement.
AACAAATTATAGAATATATAATACATAAATATTTTTTAAATAATTCACTAATATTGACTAAATAAATTTATTTAGATAAAAACACGTCATGTTCATATAAATAGTTTTTCAGAAAAACATTTCTTTTTCTTTCGAATGATTTTTTCATTTATAATTAATTTATAAAAAAACGTTATTTATTTAAATCATGTCTAAACTATATAATTTCCATAATTTAGTTAATTCTAATCATACTCACCAATTTAATAGTTATGTTATAACAATCGTGTTTAAATAATAATATTAATAGTATATTGTCCTTTGCTAAAATTCAATGTTGTGTTTAATCAAACCTATCGAAGAAATAAAAATTATTTGGAAATATTATATTGTATATAATTTAGGGTGTTACCATGATGAACATAAAAATATTTATTAGTTGAGAAAATATGTTTACATCAAAAAAAATTATGTTTTTAATTTATGATGTTTGAATATGTTTAAGAAGTTGAACAATTATGAATACGATTCTTAAATATCACAATTCTTCAAAATGACTTGAATCATAAATGTTTCTCGATGACGCATTTAGTTGGTGGGTTTTATCAAATGATCACATGGAGATGTGATATAAATTGAATATAATGTGAATAATTAAAAAATCCAAAACTCATAGAAAACTCATTGTTGATCTAATATATTATCATATTTAATTTGATAAAATAGTTATTATATTTGTTTTTTTAACTATTTTTAAAGAGTTTAAGAATATTAAATTATATCATATAAAATAAAACATCAATATTATAATTCTATCATGTTTTCTACATAAATTAATGTATTTATAAACATTCTATGATGTGAAATGATAATTAACCTCTCAAATTATGATATTGAATTTATCCCCAACCGATGTTCATCACAGAGTGTTATAGGATATAAAATAATGTTAAGGTTAGCGTAAGTAGGATTCTTATTTCGAGATATAGAATATTCTTATGAGGCAAAAAATTAAAAAAATTTCTTTGTGTGTGATTGATTACCTACTACGTATTCCACATGGATTTTCATATAGATTTTTTTGGTATACTAAGAGTGTATGGATAATATTTCTGTACCTAATACCTAAGGTTTGTAAGAAACCTAGAATGAGAACCTTGATTCATAAAGGACCTACATATGTAAGTCTATATATTTACTTACCTAATACTGGTGTGGTGTGGTATGTTGTTAATCATGTCATCAGTTAGAGGTTAACCAATATGGGATTTGTCCCCTAATTTGACGAATATGAAATCAGTTCCCTAGGTTGAGATAGATTTTTGGAGTGTGAGGCTTTACCTAGATATTTTATATGTATCAAGAAAAGGTACATATAATGTTCTTATCTATACGGAAGAAGGTAATGTGATGTTTTCATCATTAAAACTAGTCTATACACATAAAGATAAGAATAGATTAGTGGTATATATGGGATTTCCATGCTCTATATCTCATAGTCACTCAATTACTTAGACAAAGGGAAAATTTCATATCATGCAGACTGGTTAACATATGTACAGGGATTCATGTGTTTGGTGGATATCACATCAGACCCATTTATATATTGATTCGTATTTATGATTTTCTAGAGTTCTCCCTAAGATTATATATATGTATCGAGATATTAATATTTTTTCAACACTATAAAGGCCTATCGTGTAACACTTTATGGTTGACAGGATGGGGATTGATTTTGACTCAAAGAGAAACTCTAAAAGTGTTTTAGAGTTAATACAAAGGTGTTTGGATTGGTATTCACAATTTCTTATATATGACGTGATACTAGGTGAAGTTAATAATTGTTTTCAAAATTTATTTTGGAAGTTATCTAAAAGTTGTTTTGGATATGGTTTAAGAAGTTATTATACACGATATAATATAAGGTGAAATGGAACAAAGTCTTTTGGCATTAGTGAAAGTGGGATATTGATGGAGATATTCCCTAAATCCTAATATATATAATATATATATATGATATATATATATATATTATGAATTATGATTTAAATGCACATAAGGGAATATTATTTTATGCAATATGTGATTTCAAAAAATAGAAAACTGCTATAATTGTTGTTTCCCCCACATCTACTATCATTCAAAAAAGAATTTCCTAAGATTAATTGGTTTGGAGGTATATAATTGATATGATGAATTCATTTATTTTCTAAATTATTCAATCATGTGTTATGAATTCAGGATTAAATCATGTATCCCGACATTTTTCTTTGTGTATTTATAAATCCTACTTTAATATGGTGGCGTATGTGTATAGATTTATATCCTCAAACTTTAAAAAAACTTCCTGAGACAATTATCTCACTTACTCTTTCTTTTTCCATATAGAGGTATAAGAATGCCATGGAGAGATGATGGAATCTGTCTGAACATCGGATATTTTAATCATCTCAATGATACCTATAGAGGTTGGATAATTTTTTTCTATTTTTTAATCACACAAAAACTCATCCAAAGGAGATCAATAATGATACAGCAGCTCTTTTGTGTAAGTTACACTAGATTTATAGTAGTTCTTCATTTCAGTTATATCATTTTTCATATTATCTTATATAGAGATCCTCAAATAAGGTTTTATATCCCATCCACTATTTATATAATTATTATTAGACTCTAACAAAAACATTCACCAGGTTGAGACATTTAAAAAAACCTAGTCACCATCCAAAAAAATAAAGGACAATGATGATGGTTCACATAAAACATGTACTAACATTGAGTTATTGCTAAGAACTGATAAATCACCTATTAATTTTATATTTTCTCCTAAATCAATATTCTTCTTATCAAGAAAGCTTCAGCAACCTTATACTAATAGAGAGAAAATTTACAAGTTTGAACATATGATGATTATAAAAGTGCCGTTTTTTGGATGATTGGTAACATTTATAATAATAAAATTACATTATCCCTAAATAGATATCCTAAGAACCTCAAAATTGCAAAACACAAAAAACAGAGAACATACTTTAAAATATGCATCTCCCTTTATAACTAGTAATTCATCTAAGGATCTAATGTTGTGCTTAACTTGACCTGAGTTTCCATTTCCACCAAAATACCCTTACAAAACAGAGAGATAAAGTGAGGGTCCTTATCAGAGAAAATAGTCATAGGAGTCCCATGAAATACTATGATCTCTTGCACACAAGACTTTCTTAATTATTATACTTTAGTGGATACATGAATTGAAAATAATTGGTATGAATAGCCCAATTTATTGATCACCACTAAAATTTTGTTCTTACAGTAGTCAGTTTGAGGCAAGCTAAAAATAGAATTCAATGATATATCTTTCAATTTATATGTTTTAATGGGAAGAAGTTGAAGAAAACCAAAAGTATTTGGATCATCATCAATAATCTGCTACCACATATATTAGCAACATACAAATTCTATTATGTCCCACTTCCTACCAAGACACTAGAACATGTAACTCATTTTATAAAACCTTTTTTTGTTGCCTTTGTGGACATCTCATAATGAAAAATGATAATCTGTCAACACATCCTTACCTGTTTTCAGAGGAAAAATATATCAATTTATGAAGAAAATAATACCATCAATAATTACCACTCACTAATGCTAACCCCATCGTATAATTAATGTATTATATTTCATAACTTTTTGTCTTGATTATGATTTGGGATAATATTATCAAGAAGATATGATGTCTAATGAACACTTTATATAACATTACTATACTCCTCATCCTTTAAATTTAAGATATTTTGTGAAAATAGTTTCATCATGTTCCATTCATCCTCTGTTTTCTTTACAAAATAAGAATTCGACATCTTTATAAGAGTTTCAACAACCACATTAAGATTTCCAATATAATAGGAAATGTCAAATTCAAATGACATCTGGAAATCCTACCATTAGCTTTTTTAGAGGTTAAAAATTTTGTAAAAAGATATAAACCAAACTTTTAAATTCATATTAAATAAAAAAAATCCCAAAAAATATAGTGATTCCAATTTTTATGGTCATACACAACTATTGTAAGTTCTGAATCATGAGTGGGATAATTTTTCTTGTGAGGTTGAAATTAGCATAACCCATAATCCACCACATGATATCCTTGTATAAGTATTCATCACAAACCATCACCTATATAATAATAATAAAACACATAAAAATGTCCATCTAATTGTAGAGATAAAATTAGTTATAAGGTCAAAAGCATATTTAGTTTGTTGAAGGATGCATTACACGTAAAATCCCACAAGAACTTCACCCCCATCTGGGTAAGAGTAATCAAAGGTGAAGTATGTTTTTATAAATCCTTTATGAACCATTTATAATATTCAACCAAGACTACAAAGCTTGAAATTTCAAAGACAATATACAGAAGACATCATAACATGGAAGTCATCAACTTTTTAGGATCAATTGAGATACCACATTTTAAGATAACATGTCTCAATAAATTAACCACTCATATCCATATTTAACATTTATATAATTTTCCACAGAGTATTTTATCCCTTAGGATTCCAAAAACATGCAACATATGATACACATGATCATATTAATTATTAGAATACACAAGAGTTTCATCCATAAAAACCATGAAAACTGTATATAAATACTGGAAGAAAATAACAAAAAGTCTACCCAAGGTGATAGACTCAAGAAAATAAATACCTTGAATCTCAAATCATATATATAAATTTTTATATCTTTAATCTTATCTAGATCCATGTGGTAAGATTTAATTAATATAAACTGAGTTCCCAAAACAAGTCAATCAAGAAGTCTACATCCCTCTTTTGAGACAAAACTGAATATTCATGTGGAAAAAATTCAGGAAATACATTAATTGATAGAGGAATATTGTGAAAAAAATATTATTATAGTATTTTATTATATAAACAGAACATCAACCAACTAGGATCCTGAATAGGAGGTCCCACTTGACTGGACCTCGAGTTCCCATCTCCTAGAAGCATGTGGGACCTCCCATCAGGAGCGGTGAAGGTAACACATGAATGATAAAAACCAATGAGAGATTAGTGAGAAATTAATAGATACATACCCATAATAACATCAAAATGGTATAAGTCTATAACCATAAAATCCCAAAACATCTCTAAGTTACACATAAATAAGCATCATGAGGGATATTAGAAACCCTCCTTCTTCTTCTTTTGTAAGGGGTCGGGGCTCAAATTCCAAAATGAATGGTATGAGTTCATTTTGAAGTTTTAAAAAATATTACATAAGTTTTGAAAAAAAATAATTGAGAGGAGCCTATATCAAATAAATAATTTTCTGAGGTTGAATCAATATAACTAGCACCTCTTATATTTGTAGGACTCCTATTGACTTCCATTTAAAACTCTCCAACTTCATGTATCTACTTTGTTTTATATGCCTATAGCTAGAACCCTATTTTATGTTATTTATATTATTGAATCATAGATCATATAGGTAATAATTATCCTATACCATAGTGAGGATAAAAAATTTCTTGATAAAATTCTACAAGTGACCATGTCCCCAACATACGTTGTAAGTATTTTAAGGAATTGATAAAGACTTCTTTATGTTCCCTATCTTTCCAAAATAATAACATCTCAAGCAACTAATCATTGATACTGGTGTGTATTAAACTTTTGAGAAGTACCACCACTATTACCTTTATGAAACTCATTCAATTTTCTATTATCCTTATATAAAATATTGAAACCACCACTAGAGGTATGTGGAATTCTAGAAAATCCGGACTTACATGACAGGTCGATCTCGACCATCAATTACCTATCCACCACTTCAATTTTGGGGGCCATATTTAACATTTATAGTGGGTATTGTATATCACGTTTAAAACCCATTTCAAATATCAGATGCTTTATCTTATCATTTGACTCAACCTCCGTAGAAAAAAAAAGTTATCTTGGATAATTGATTAGCATAATAAATCTATATATGATTCCCATTATCAATGTTAAGAAACCCATTGATCTCACCAACATCATAGTCTCCATGTATAATTTCATAGTGAATATGTACTTGAAGTATTTCTACTCTACTTCCTCATATATCTTTTCCAAAATAACCAAACCTCATCATCTTTTACTCAGTCCTTCTAACATCAAGACAGCATACCTAACACTAAAAAAATAGGGGTCTACAATAATTTTAAGTTCCTTTTAATATTTCCTAGAAAATCATATACCTCATGAGGATCATTATCCTATTCAAAATATGGTGTTTTTTGATGATGTAAAAACTGGACTCGATTCTTATCCACATCCCTTAAAGGTTCCATTAATATAATATGAATAATGGTAGGTTCCATATCTTGGTTTGTATCTCAGATAATGTGCACTACTACTTCAATGAAACTTTGATATACTAGTGGGTTTTCGAAAAAAGGATCATTCAAAACTCCCTCCAAAGGATCAATTATACATCTTCTACGGGATACGGTACCACACACCATTAGCCAAAGACACACAAGACCATGAGATAGAATAATAAATTTTTATTTAAAATAGTACTAGTCAATCAGAGTTACAAAGAGATATAATAAAATAGAATTTTATGATTCATTCACTCTGAATCCCAAAAGAAACACTTCTTGACCACCCATGGTAACTCCATGCTCATCACTATGAGATCAAGCCAGGAACTCATTAGCAACCTACCAAGTAAATTCTCACATTTCTATCTCCCTTCTACCCAGACTTCCCAAAATGCATACCAATAATGAAAACTAATAAACTTACTTTGATACCAATTCTTCACAAACCAACCGATCTCAGCCAAATATCCCGGACTCGAACTAGTCCTAACATATCCCGAAGGGAATTATTGATCCCCATGGGTTGGTGATAAGAATTTGTGCATCAATATATACCTTTGGGAATTCGTTTTCAATAAAATAATAAAAATTAATTAATATGAATAAAGAAAAACTCAATATTCCAGTAAAATTCCACAACAACAAAAATAAATGTAAGGAAAAATGGGTGTCCAAAATCCATAATGACAAACTAAAGATCACATATTGAAAAAACCTACCTCCAAGTGACATATAGTCACTTATATACTCCCACACATGAATAATTAGAAAACCTACCTCCACCCTATACTGCCTTACCGTTAACTATATCATTAAAAAAATCTTCTTGAACCGAAAAGTTTATATCAGTTGTGTGAAAAATAGGCCCATCCAGATCCCACTGAGTGCTTTATAAGAAGGAATTATAAAATAATCCCTTAATGATCAATAAAAATGAAAAACCAGGAAATATAAATTTACTCTATTTAGTATAAAACAAATAAAATTACCCCTTTAAACAATTTATAAAACATTCAAATAACCTAGTCTTCAAAACATTCACATAAAAATTCCAAACATAAAATTTAATGAAAATAAACATGGAGAAACTATACCGAAAGGTTATAGTATATCCAAGTTAGTGAGGATACTTATACCATTATCATGATTTTTATTATATATGGTATGCACATTACCCTTGTAGAAACGGCCTATGGGTGAGAGTTTACTCCCGAGAGTGGCCCCCTGCCACAAATTAGGTTACATGGTGCACAAATTACCCAAGTAGAATAGGCCTATATGGTAAGAGTCTATCATCAAGGATGTATTGTTACCTCATCATCAATGTGCTCACCATATTATGATCACTCAAATGGTATTTCATCTTTGAAACCATATAATACATTCTTTAAAACTATCTTTATTAACAATACCAAGGCAGAAATCCATTTTCATAAATGTTATCTAAAACACCATATTTCAAAAGTCAATCCTGAAAGATCATTTTAAAATAAATTTTCAATATAAATCCAGGAAACATTATTTCTATTCATTTTAGAAACACCCATTTCATGGAATAGGAAAACATTATTTGTACAATAAATTCAATTCATGAAACCACTAACCTTGAAACACTCATAAAAATGAACCATGTCATGGGAACCATAATCCAAGATAATTTTAGGATTATATAATTATAGGATATATCATAAATCATGAATTCAAAATAATGAATCTCCAAATTTTCAATTTCTAGAAATATGGAAACAAAAGGAATAACTTACAACCACAATTCTCAAACAACAAACCAAGAGGATTAGAGATCCAGAAAAAAACCCTAAATTCCACAACATATATAAAATAAATATAATTAGAGAGACATATCCAAAAAATTACCATCATTGATCTGGTCAATCCATAAAAAGTAACAATGGGGAAACAGTTAAAAAGAAATCTAAGACCAAAACATAGATAGACTTATAAAGAAAAGTTTATTTCTTTTATCGACACTTTAATCACTCAAGGATTCATGTTGTGAAAGAAAAATATGTTCAATGAGTGTCCCCATGTTTGAATGGATTTACTTTTAGTCAAGAGAGGATGATTAAGAAATAAATTGGGGGTTTCAATGGCATAAAAGTATGAAACTTCCAATACAAAACCAAGCCAAACCAGTGACATCATCTAGCTATTGGTGGCCCATTAGCTGGTCATTATATATTCTAGAAATATAGAATCTATTTTCTAGCCTACTAGTGGGATAGTGGAGGCCAACTGACTCACTGATGGCCATACAGGCTAGCTAGTGGACCATATAAATATTCACAAACTATTGGTTTGAGTATACACTCCATTGAATCCTCAAGAAACACCCCCAAACACTATTAAAAAACTGAAATAACAATAAACAAGTAGAAAATGAAAAAAATAAAGAAAAAGTAAAAGGACTTACCTGAAAACAATATAGGGATGTTATCGAATCTCTTTCAGTCCTCATCATGGATAAAGAAGCATAGTCCTTTCTATCTAGAGCATCGAACACCTTGTTTTTCTTACCAGGACGGTAATTTATTGAGTGATCATAATCCTCTATTAACATTAACCCTCTCCTTAATTTCATGTTCAAATCCATATATGTGACTATTTTCTTCGAAGATATTATATATATAACACTTCTCTCTATAAAGTTAATATTGAAGAATATTTAAGGAATAAATTACTGTTTCCAACTCTAGATCATGAACTCAGTGATTTTACTCATAGGTATCTATTTAATGTGATTAATAAGCTATTACATTTTTATTTTTCATAAGAACACATCCCAAACCCTTATTTGAAAATCCATTTTATATCATAAATCGTTAACAACTATATGGTAGTGTGATTATTGATGTAGTGACCAACCTCCCAATTATATCTTGTAATTTTTCATTATATTTCTTCATCTAAAGAAAATTTACTCCATTCCCTGTCAACGTGGTGAGAGTAATTGCAAATTATAAGAACTTTCTCATCAATAAATGATAATATTTATCCTATATAAGGAAACCATGGTTCACCGTTATGGATGTCAATCTATTCCATCTGTTAGTCACCTCTATATTTGATGGACCCACTGATATACCCTTCCTAGTGACTATATGGTCCAAAAAGGGTGCATTTTGTTACAAAATTTCACACTTTCTTATCTTTTTATATATTTTATCCCCTCATAAGGTCTTTATCACAATTCTCAAATATTCATTATTTTCTTCCTTTCTCTTGAAAAATATGAGAATATAATCAATAAATACTATTACATGTTTATCAAGGAAATATACAATTCTTATATTAATAAAATACATAACGACATTGGTTAATTTGTGAGTCTAGATGGCATCACTAATAATTCATAGTTTCTATATCTTATACAGAAGGTTTTCTGGGGTATATTTCTCTTTTCACACTTAATTGATGATATATATATATATCAAAGATCCACCTTTGTGCAGTACATTACCCCTATAAGTTGATCAAAAAAATAACCACAATTGGGTAAATGATACATAATCTTGATAATGATCATATTTGGATCATGATAACCAATCTTAAGATGTATTGACTCATCCTTAATATTAATAAAGAGGACTACATCACCCTATTGAGGAGCATTTGGGTGAATAAAACCATTGTCCAAATTATTTATAAGTTTCTCTTTTAATTACTCCAATTTAATAGTGTCCAATTTATTGGATTAGAACTAAAATTTATATGAAAGAGATTCATGTGCACATGAATAGTTTTCATGATGTATATATATAATATATGATATTTTATATGTATATTGAATATTTAATACATGAATATGAAGAATGTACATATTCAGGCATAAGATACATGTATTTATATAATATAATTATATATATGTGTGTGTGATAAAATATATATATATATATTATTAAATATGCATGAGATGCATATACAAAATGTTTCATGAGATGAAACAATTAACTATCTCCAAAATAGGTTAATCTGTTTGGAGACAAATTTTAGTTCATAAAAATTTTCGTTTACTCATTAGAACTATTTTATTGAATTACATTCTACATGAATAATTCATGAGATACCTTATGAAGGAGGAGTGACATGATTTCCCTATATAAAGAGGATATTTCTTTTTTGTGTGGGTGAGGATGTTGATAGTGGTTGATGGTGACAAGATCATCAGTTTCATTTAATGATTTATGTATAAACAGTCATCTTTCTAAAGTTTAGTTTATCATTTATCAATAAAGGCACTATAACCTCTTTATCTTTCGATAAACCTTACAAAAAGATCAGTGATACTTTTTCAGTGCACTCACTTGAAGAAATTTGGCATAGATTCAACTACTCCTAGTGATATCTATCAATCATTCTACTGAGATCAAGAAGTTGGAAGCTTCTTTAAATTATTATGAGGTATCCTATATTTTATGTTTATTTTACAAGTTTTAATTACTAAAGACATATTAGCTCATATTTTGGTTATTTTCCATTTCTGATAATTATTAGATGATTAAATGAAACCCCCTGGTGGTATAATATATTTATTCTTCAAGATTCAATCATGTTTTTTTTATTTTTTAAGAACAGTGTATCACAAAATAGTTTCAGCATTTAGACCAATGTAAAGTTCAATTTGATTTTCCAATATACAATTGAATATACATAAAGGTATATATGAGTTACCATTTTTTGAGGAATATATGTAAAGGAAATATCATTACATATATTTTATATAGAGATGTATCTACAGATTACCCTAATTTAGTTAGGTCTACATAAAGCTAATAGTGACATACATTAACAAAACTATGTTTGCGTAAAGGTTGTTTCCAATTACCCTTACATAGATTTGGGTTGTGTAAGAGTTTTCCCATTTATCTTTATGGGTTAATGCATGTGTAAAGGTAAATATATGCCACCCTAAGGCACAGTGTCTATGTAAGGGTAAAGTGTGGTTACCCTCACGGATAATATGGATTACGTGTAAGGGTAAACATTAATGTTTTCAAAATTTTTTTTATGAAACTTAAATTTTTCTAATGGATTATAAAATTCTTATATATCATGATAAAAATTTAATGGGAATAATTAGTGAATAAGTATTGTATAAATTAATTTTTTAATTATTAATTGATTATAATATATTATTGATTTATTTATTAAACATTTTCCCCAAATATTGAATGTTAATATTAAAATACCATTTACTAAAATTTTATGTCATGCTTTGTGATCTATAAATAAAATTATTTATTTTGAAATCATAATAGTAAATTTATAATTTTTCAATAAAATTACAAAAATATGCAATTATAAAAGGGTTTATATTTATAATTATTAAATGGTCATGGTTAATAAAATTTGATGAGTTAAAATTAAAGGGGTGCTATTTGGTTACTATTTAGACCATATCAAAAATGTAATGATCAAAGGTTTAAATAATGAAAAAAATTATATGATATTTTGATTATGAAAACAAATCATAACATAAAATGTAATATAAAATGTTTATAATTCTGAAAATTTCATATGAATGTCATATAATAAAAAATATGAAAGAGTTCATATTAAAACTAATATAAAAATTGTATATTCAATATTATGGAATGTCCTTAATTTTTAGCTAATTTATAAAAATTTATAGTTAGATTTCATTTATCAATGGTTCATAAAAATTTATATCATACTTATATATTTGAATTGATCATTTATTTAAAGTTTATTCCATGATTTATTCATGATTAGTAAATTGATTATGAAATAAGAATATTCTATATTCTCTAGTTTAACTATTAAAATGATCATGGGAGATATATATATTTTTATTACATTCTAGGTACAATTCTATGAAATTTAATTTTTCAAACACCATGAACATAATTAGTAATTTAGGGTTATGATATTAAATTTAGTATTTTGGGGAATATATTGTGAATATTTGTACTTATAGAAATCATGAATTGAATTTTCCCTTAATACAACTTGACAAGAGGTAGTTAAGGTTGGACCACTTATCGATGTAGTGGTTATGCCTTATTTTGGAAGGTGAATGGGGATGGTTATTGTAACATCCCAGGTAAATAAAGAATAAAGAATTTTCATATTTATTAATATTTACGAATTAAATATTAATTTTTTTTAAAGGGGTTGCTATGTTCGATAGCGTACCCGATACGCAACGATGAGTTTCTTTGAAACTTACGTAGTACACTAGTAATAAAATAATATTATTTTAAATTTTAGTTAACAAGTAGTCGTTGTACTGGCGGGAATGGATAGAAATAACTAAAATAGGATTAGATATGTTTTTAAATGTTTATACATTTACCCAATAAAAGATAAAGGCTTAAAATACGGAAAGAGTTCAATTTTAGGGTATATATACTCTAATTTTCACTAAAGGTTCACTTATCACCTTTTAATGGTGAACTGTCATTAAATATAGTTTTGATCACTCTTATACTTTATTTTGGACCAAATATAACTCTTCTTTAGAATCAGGACATCAAAATTTACTTTGTGTAAATTTTTGGTACCTTTCTGATAAAGTTCATTTTTTTATGAATAGTGTAAAATGTTGTATTTTAATTCAAAACCTCTTTTTAATCTAATTTATTTATATGATTAGATTATTATTTTAATTGGTTTTAAAGTGAAATTAGAAAATATTTTTACCAGTTAATCCAATGGTGGTCATTGGAATCAATTTCACTTTGAAATTGGACTTAAACTGGTGTCAATCTTTTGATACTTATTGTTTCACAAAAACACGCTATTTGTCATGACAGCGGGAATTAATTATTAAATTAATTAATTTGACTTATATTTTTTGAATTTTTTAAAATGGACTTCATTTTTGAATTCGTAATATCAAATATAGCTTAGGGTGAATTTTTGGTAATTTTCTGAAAAACTTCAATTTTTGATGAATAGTGAAACCACTAAGTGGTAATCAAGAAAACTGATTTTTCAGTTAAATGAAAGTTTACCACTAATGTGTTTTGAATTTTGAAAACCCGACATACATGGTTGTCATTAAGAAGTAAAATGTGGTTCAATGAGATTAAAATAATTTTTTGGTGAATAGTAACTTTTTCCCATTAATCGCGATTAGAGGTAATTAGTGTAGTTTAAGGTAAAAATGATATTATAAGAATGTGAAAACACCATGACACTTGTCCTACACCTATTGGGTGAGTCATGGCCGACCAGCACAAGCCATGGTCCAACTTGGGGACCACATGGAGCCACTTTAGTTGGAAAATGACATTAATATATTTTTATTTAATGTTAAAGTGAAAATGACACTAACATAAACTGTTTTACTAAAATAATTTTTGAGTGGGGTTATACAAGTCCAAATTTTTATTATAAATAGTTATTGGAAATATAAAACGATTTCCTACATCATATTATTTTTTTTATAAGTTTTAGACATTAAATAAATTAAATTATATATGACATAATAATGATGCAGTGATGACATCATTATTTGACGATTTAAATAAAATGGAAAGATAATGAAAAATCTAAAACCTACACATGTCCAAAACCAATTGGATGAGTGGATTTAGAACCCTTATCACCTTATCCACGAATTATATCAATTTGGGACCTTTTAAAACCGAAACACATTTTCAAATAAAGTAATATTTCTTTACTTTCCAAAAGTGCCCCTCCTCTCCTCTTATAAAAGGCCCCCACCTCTACCCCATTTCACACACTTCTCAAGCCTTTGGCTCGGCCAACCCCTGCCCAATTAGTCTCTCCACATCCTTCTCCTCATCCTAGAGGATTCCCTTTGGGCAGAATCCTTTCAAAGGAATCCTTTAGGCTCAAATCAAAAGGAGTTACACTTTTAAAGGTAATTCATTCTCTCTTGTTCATTTATTTTATTTTGCTTCTCCAACCCTCTAAACTCTTTTTATTTACTTCTTTTGTAAAAACACCAGTATCTTCAATATACTAGGATGTTGTTATAATATTTATTTGAGCTACACTCTCACACAACTACATCAAATGGTTAAAGAACATACGGTTTCCGTGGATGGCGAAATTCTGCCTCCCGAAACGATGATTGTTCAATACTCATTTAACACCTTCAAGGGTGGCCATTATGATGTCACTATTTTTATATATGATATATAATATGTTTATGTTTTCTTTAAGCTTCTGTATTTTTCATTTTTGGCATAACTTTATGGTTTCCATTATGGGTAAACGCGATATCTTCATTTAAGGAAGTGCGGACTACCGCCCCCTAAAAGTGATGTGATTCGTTAATGCCATATGTGGGACGTGTAAAGGATGGATTTAAAGTTATTATATATGATGTTATACTGTAATTATAATATACCTCTATATCATTATTATTTCTTTCCATTAATGTATGAGATAGAAATGAAAGTAGCGTTCATGCGTACGTACGGCTTACCGTCTCCATGAACGGTGCATTTCATTTCTTATCCCCAAATGTAATGTACTATTAAAATTACTTGTATATATATAATTAATGATATATCTAAATGATGAATATAATTCTGGAATTAAAATATACATACCTCTCATTTAGTTTTAATTCCACTAATATGACAAAGAAATGAAAGTAGCGTTCATGCGTACGTACGGCTTACCGTCTCCATGAACGGTGCATTTCATTTCTTACCTCTAAATGATTATGTAATATTATAAATACATGTATATGCTGGATATATATGATATATATGATATCCAAATCAGGAATTTAATTCTGGATATAAAGAAATTTTGACCACACGGACAACATGTAATTGTAAGAAGTCAACTTTCGACTTAAGAACCAAATATTGGCAAAACAAACATTATTAACTTAAATGGTTACATAATGTTTATAACATGTAAATAAGTGATATAAAAGGAATAATGAACTTTAAAAAGGTTCTTAATCAAGTATAAATTAACTTAAGTTTATTATTCAGGACGTTAAAGAACGATCGAGTCAAGTCGGACCCGAGGTAAGGGACTTCGTCTCAATCTCCTTTCATTGAGGCATATTTTATTTTATACACAACATTCTTTTATACGGTGTATAAAACCCTTTGACTTTTACTTTTATACAAAAGGAATCTTTTTTCTACGAAGCGTTTTACAAAATGACAAAAAGGAATGTTTCTTTTAACGTACGCGGTGACAACGACCTTTTCCGCCATCGCGAGTATTATTTGGTCTTTGGATTCCTCAACAGGCCGTAATGTTTTTAAAATAAAATAAATACCATATACGCTTTTATGTATTTTGGTATTGAAAAGGGTTTTGATAAAGGATTCTATTATGTCAATATATTTATGATATATTGTGATTTAAATGTGGAAATGTTATCTTTCCTTTATATTGGTTTTATGTTTTATGATTTTATATTTGGTACTTGGAAATTTTAACGGGGGGTTACGTTATAAACCATATGACGGGTGGTGCCGTGAATACCAGGACGGGTGGCTACGTTATAACCTCCAATGCATTGGGTATGGAAGTCGGCCGTATGGCTATTCCATTAAGTATGTATGGAAATTGGCCGTATGGCTATTCCGTTAAGTGATATGTGTGGAAGTCGACCGTATGGTTATTCCACTTAAGTATGTTTATGTCCCAAGTTACCTTTATATATTCTATGTGTTCTTTATATGGGTTTTATGGTAATACTTTGGTTACAAAAAGGTAAGTAATGATACTTTATTCAGTGAAGATTTTTTTTTACTACTTCATGAAGGTGAAGGTATTAATTTGATATAGTATACATGGTTTACTTGATGTTTGAAAAACTAACAGTTTTCATTCTCTTTGTATCCCTTACAGAGCTTTTTATGCTCACCCCATGTTTTTCTAAATGTTTTTCACAGGACTTAAATTGGAATAAGGTCAAGGATTGGATCAAGGGAATTTCATGCTATCTAAAACATGGAATCTAGACATCTTTCTTTTTAAGAGTTTTTATTTTATGGAGACTTAGTAGAAGTGTCTACTTTGTAATCTTTTAAGATGTAATAGTTATGTTCTAATTCTCTAAAACTCTAAACCTGAAAAGATCCTCAATGTGAATTATTCATTTAATTCAATATTAAGTAAGGTTTAAGGCTGGGTCCTTATAGTTGGTATCAGAGGTCGGTTTAGACAACTTTAGGGATTAGCAGTTTTTGTGAGGCACATGATTAGTCCCTATAACTATTATTTCAGTTAAATCCTTGTTTTATAACTTTTTTCAGGTCAAGTAAAGTCGGTTACGAATGGAAGGAGGAGGATTTCAAATGACATTCTTATCTCTCCCTGATGACATGCTTGCAATAATTATTGCAAAGTCATCTTCGGATGATTGTGAAACTTTTTCTAGCATACAACTCACTTGCAAGCATTTGTTTGAAATATCAAACACCTCCGCTATACCTCGTTATCATCGTGGATCATGGGTTGTTTTTAGAAAAATACTATTTTCACAATATTCTCATGTTTTCAAGAGAGGTAAATATTATCAAGGTATTTTCAAATATTTTACCTTATCACAAGAATTTGAAGCATATTATGATTTTAAAAATGGTGCTGAGGAAGGAGACCCTTGCGCAACCTATTTATATTTGCTTTTAAAATATAGTCTCACATCTCATACTTATGTTATTTTAAAAGGACCAATGATAGAAAGTTTCAACTCAATTTCGGTCCGACTATTTTTTAGAAATCAGGTTTTATCAGATGTTTTGGAATTATATGTCCTACATGATTATTTTCCAGAACTGTTTTTCTGTGAACACCCATATGACCCATGTTGTGAGAGGTGTATTTGGATGGTGGAAGAAAATGATTTTGAAGTATCTCTAAATCATTGTTGTAATGCATGGGACTTCTACCTACATGAACAAGATGACGATGAAACCGAGTGGACGCCATGATCAAGGTATGCTATTATGAGTTTGTGTAAGAAACCTAGAAAGAGTTGAAAGTCAACATGACAAGTATGTTTCCTTAAGATCAAAAACTAAATTCCAAAATGAAAAGTAACTTAAAAGAAAAATGTTGTCTATTAACTTTTAATACTAGGGAATCAAATACTATTTAACCCATCACAAGTTTGTGATTCTCTCATGGTTAACTTTCTCCTAAACATGTTTTCTATCACTCTCCATCAGAACATGACCCTATGTTTTCTCCTCCATATCCATGTTTTCATACTTCAAATCCTAGTATGGGTTAACTCGGGTGACCTTTGTACTTATCTCTCTTTATTTTAAAGTGTTTGTTTTACCGACTTTTGTTCCGATGTGGGACTTTCAAGGATGTTTCCAAGCGCAATTTTAAAATTGCGAGGACGCAATTCCCAAAAGGGGGGAAGGATGTAACATCCCAGGTAAATAAAGAATAAAGAATTTTTATATTTATTAATATTTATGAATTAAATATTAATTTTTTTTAAAGGGGTTGCTATGTTCGATAGCGTACCCGATACGCAACGATGAGTTTCTTTGAAACATACGTAGCACACTAGTAGTAAAATAATATTATTTTAAATGTTAGTTAACAAGTAGTCGTTGTACTAGCGGGAATGGATATAAATAACTAAAATAGGATTAGATATGTTTTTAAATGTTTATACATTTACCCAATAAAAGATAAAGGCTTAAAATACGGAAAGAGTTCAATTTTAGGGTATATATACTCTAATTTTCACTAAAGGTTCACTTATCACCTTTTAATGGTGAACCGTCATTAAATATAGTTTTGATCACTCTTATACTTTATTTTGGACCAAATATAACTCTTCTTTAGAATCGGGACATCAAAATTTACTTTGTGTAAATTTTTGGTACCTTTCTGATAAAGTTCATTTTTTTATGAATAGTGTAAAATGTTGTATTTTAATTCAAAACCTCTTTTTAATCTAATTTATTTATATGATTAGATTATTATTTTAATTGGTTTTAAAGTGAAATTAGAAAATATTTTTACCAATTAATCCAATGGTGGTCATTGGAATCAATTTCACTTTGAAATTGGACTTAAACTGGTGTCAATCTTTTGATACTTATTGTTTCACAAAAACACGCTATTTGTCATGACAGCGGGAATTAATTATTAAATTAATTAATTTGACTTATATGTTTTGAATTTTTTAAAATGGACTTCATTTTTGAATTCGTAATATCAAATATAGCTTAGGGTGAATTTTTGGTAATTTTCTGAAAAACTTCAATTTTTGATGAATAGTGAAACCACTAAGTGGTAATCAAGCAAACTGATTTTTCAGTTAAATGAAAGTTTACCACTAATGTGTTTTGAATTTTGAAAATCCTACATACATGGTTGTCATTAAGAAGTGAAATTTGGTTCAATGAGATTAAAATAATTTTTTGGCGAATAGTAACTTTTTTTCATTAATCGCGATTATAGGTAATTAGTGTAGTTTAAGGTAAAAATGATATTATAAGAATGTGAAAACACCATGACACTTGTCTTACACCTATTAGGTGAGTCATGGCCGACCAACACAAGCCATGGGCCAACTTGGGGACCACATGGAGCCACTTTAGTTGGAAAATGACATTAATATATTTTTATTTAATGTTAAAGTGAAAATGACACTAACATAAATTGTTTTACTAAAATAATTTTTGAGTGGGGTTATACAAGTCCAAATTTTGATTATAAATATTCATTGGAAATATAAAACGATTTCCTACATCATTGTATTTTTTTATAAGTTTTATACATTAACTAAATTAAATTATATATGACATAATAATGATGCAGCGATGACATCATTATTTGATGATTTAAATAAAATGGAAAGATAACGAAAAATATAAAACCTACACATGTCCAAAACCAATTGGATGAGTGGATTTAGAACCCTTATCACCTTATCCGCGAATTATATCAATGTGGGACCTTTTAAAACCGAAACACATTTTCAAATAAAGTAATATTTCTTTACTTTCCAAAAGTGCCCCTCCTCTCCTCTTATAAAAGGCCCCCACCTCTACCCCATTTCACACACTTCTCAAGCCTTTGGCTCGGCCAACCCCTGCCCAATTACTCTCTCCACATCCCTCTCCTCATCCTAGAGGATTTCCTTTGGGCAGAATCCTTTCAAAGGAATCCTTTAGGCTCAAATCAAAAGGAGTTACACTTTTAAAGGTAATTCATTCTCTCTTGTTCATTTGTTTTATTTTGCTTCTCCAACCCTCTAAACTCTTTTTATTTACTTCTTTTGTAACAACACCGGTATCTTCAATATACTAGGATGTTTTCATAATATTTATTTGAGCTACACTCTCACACAAATACATCAAATGGTTAAAGAACATACAGTTTCCGTGGATGGCGAAATTCTGCCTCCCGAAACGATGATTGTTCAATACTCATTTAACACCTTCAAGGGTGGCCATTTTGATGTCACTATTTTTATATATGATATATAATATGTTTATGTTTTCTTTAAGCTTCTGTATTTTTCTATTTTGGAATACCTTTATGGTTTCCATTATGGGTAAACGCGATATCTTCATTTAAGGAAGTGCGGACTACCGCCCCCTAAAAGTGATGTGATTCGTTAATGCCATATGTGGGACGTGTAAAGGATGGATTTAAAGTTATTATATATGATTTTATACTGTAATTATAATATACCTCTATATCATTATTATTTCTTTCCATTAATGTATGAGATAGAAATGAAAGTAGCGTTCATGCGTACGTACGGCTTACCGTCTCCATGAACGGTGCATTTCATTTCTTATCCCCAAATGTAATGTACTATTAAAATTACATGTATATATATAATTAATGATATATCTAAATGATGAATATAATTCTGGAATTAAAATATACATACCTCTCATTTAGTTTTAATTCCACTAATATGATAAAGAAATGAAAGTAGCGTTCATGCGTACGTACGGCTTACCGTCTCCATGAATGGTGCATTTCATTTCTTACCTCTAAATGATTATGTAATATTATAAATACATGTATATGCTGGATATATATGATATATATGATATCCAAATCAGGAATTTCATTCTGGATATAAAGAACTTTTGACCACACGGACAACATGTAATTGTAAGAAGTCAACTTTCGACTTAAGAACCAAATATTGGCAAAACAAACATTATTAACTTAAATGGTTACATAATGTTTATAACATGGAAATAAGTGATATAAAAGGAATAATTAACTTTAAAAAGGTTCTTAATCAAGTATAAATTAACTCAAGTTTATTATTCAGGACGTTAAAGAACGATCGAGTCAAGTCGGACCCGAGGTAAGGGACTTCGTCTCAATCTCCTTTCATTGAGGCATATTTTATTATATACGCAACTTTCTTTTATACGGTGTATAAAACCCTTTGACTTTTACTTTTATACAAAAGGAATATTTTTTCTACGAAGCGTTTTACAAAATGACAAAAAGTAATGTTTCTTTTAACGTACGCGGTGACAACGACCTTTTCCGCCACCGCGAGTATTATTTGGTCTTTGGATTCCTCAACAGGCCGTAATGTTTTTAAAATAAAATAAATACCATATACTCTTTTATGTACTTTGGTATTGAAAAGGGTTTTGATAAAGGATTCTATTATGTCAATATATTTATGATATATTGTGATTGAAATGTGGAAATGTTATCTTTCCTTTATATTGGTTTTATGTTTTATGATTTTATATTTGGTACTTGGACATTTTAACGGGGGTTTACGTTATAAACCACATGACAGGTGGTGCCGTGAATACCAGGACGGGTGGTTACGTTATAACCTCCAATGCATTGGGTATGGAAGTCGGCCGTATGGCTATTCCATTAAGTATGTATGTAAATTGGCCGTATGGCTATTCCATTAAGTGATATGTGTGGAAGTCGACCGTATGGTTATTCCACTTAAGTATGTTTATGTCCCAAGTTACCTTTATATATTCTATGTGTTCTTTATATGGGTTTTATGGTAATCCTTTGGTTAAAAAAAGGTAAGTAATGATACTTTATTCAGTGAAGATGTTTTTTACTACTTCATGAAGGTGAAGGTATTACTTTGATATAGTATACATGGTTTACTTGATGTTTGAAAAACTAACAGTTTTCATTCTCTTTGTATCCCTTACTGAGCTTTTTATGCTCACCCCATGTTTTTCGAAATGTTTTTCACAGGACTTAAAGTGGAATAAGGTCAAGGATGGGATCAAGGGAATTTCATGCTATCTAAAACATGGAATCTAGACATCTTTCTTTTTAAGAGTTTTTATTTTATGGAGAATTAGTAGAAGTGTCTACTTTGTAATCTTTTAAGATGTAATAGTTATGTTCTAATTCTCTAAAACTCTAAACCTGAAAAGATCCTCAATGTGAATTATTCATTTAATTCAATATTAAGTAAGGTTTAAGGCTGGGGGCTTATAGTTATGAGTCACTACAGGATTACTCAAGTGAAGATTTTTTTATCATATAATTATATTTATTTACATAAAGAGTTTATATATCATATTCATATGATTCATTCATATATATATATATGAATATATTTATCTTCTATGTTTGGGTGAGTAACAAAAACTTTTGGGTTATGTAAATAGTTTTGTATTGATGTTGTGTGAACGAATTAATTTGGTAGATGGAATAGGGATTAAAAAAAACTAAATTATTAGAAACATTCATAAACATGAAGGGAATAAATATGAGATAAGATGGTGAAATTAAATCCCCCTCTAATACCAAGTGTGATATTCCTTACAAAGGGACATTTTTAAATCCTCAATCATTCTATTGGGTAGGTTATTCCAAATCAGGTTGCCTCAAAATTATGTTTTATATGATAAGAAACTAATTAATGACATGGGAATATATTTGGGATGGTTCTTCCAAAGTAGGGTGCCTCTGGATTGTATTTTTATTAATTTATTAGTGTTTTATTTAGGAAACACTTATCAGGGAATCCCTGAAGAAGGATACGAAATGAAAAGAGTTTATTGAATCCATATGATGAAGTTGGAAAAAACAATTATCCACTCAACTATCCAATAATCATAATTGTTATAATTGGGATGTCTCCCTATCTATATAATGATGTGGTGGGAGGAAAACTAAATTAGATTCATCGATTTGTGTAATATAGATATTTTTCACTAAAAGGATATGATGTTTGGGGTCATTATTTTTGTGTGATACCATTTAATAAAAGGAATTATTAAATAGTTATTATGTGTGATACTCATCTTATAAAATATTTTTTTTATAAGAAAACATAATAATCATTATACTAAAATTTGAGATTAATACATTAAAGTATAATCTTAATTTAAGAAACTCTTCATGCTGGTGGTTTATGTAAAATTTATTAAAAAAAATTTTATTTATTAAATAATTATGTTTTTAAGTAAACTACTATTGATGTTTTTTAATAATTGAATCTATATATTTAAGGGAGTATATAATGACTCATTTTTGGTTTCAAAAGGAATTATATGAAAATTTAAATAAGGAATTGTAGCCACCTCTTGTATATTCAATATGATTGGATATACTAATCACATGGTGAAAATTTATATTTAATTGTGGATTATTATGGCTATGGAATTAATTTGAATTTCATAACTGTAAATGTTCCGAAAAGATTAAGGAATTCAAGAAATTTTTACGAAATATTATGAAAAATATTAGAATAAATAAACTATGAATATAATTTTTTGGTTATGGTATTGTGTTGATATTATAAATTGGTAAGAGTTCAAACCTGAAGAATAAAAGTTGTCTCAAGTGTCTAAAAAATTTCTTTGAGTATCTAGATCAGGTCCTTAAAACATGAAGTTAAAATCAAAAAAGAAGAAATATGTATTACATCGATATGATGAAATCGTCCAGTTTACCTGAAGAGTTGTAAGAATCCTAGTGTAAATTTAATGTCAATTTTATATAATTCAATTACATTATTCTAATAGATATATTATATCGAATTTATGTTTTAGAAATTTAATAAATATATATGAGGTCATAAGATAAAAAAGTAATTAATGCTGGAATTTTTTTTCATGTAATGGAGATAAGGATTTTCTTCATTGATAACATGGATGCTTCAATCTTAGATGAACTTATCATAATATAGGTATTTTTATACCATATTTTTCTAGAGAATAGGATATAAAAAATAGTATTTAATTAAATGGGATAGGTGTTTTTGAAACACATAGTTTTGATTGTTTCAGCTCTTTCACATGTTTCAATAGAGAAAATAAATATATTATTCTGGTTAGTGAATTCATCCTATTTTCTTTTATGGAAATATTAAAAAAATATTATTTAATTTAAATGGTTTTCCTTATTTTTCTCATAGTGATGATAATAGATGAACTGGGTATATGATTTCTATATTCTTTTGTAATTTAGATATAAAAAGATGTAAATGTTTAAACTAAAACAATAAATGTTAGTTAGAGAGTTCATCAGTGTTTCATCAAGAAGCCAGTCAATTGAATTGAAATCTATGGGTATTAGCAATGAGAAGTAATAATTTTATATTATGGTATTATTCATAATACTATAATGAGTTTTAAAAACTACATGGAATTCCCATGTCTATTATTAGTGCCATAGAATATAATTATTTCATTTTTATAGGTATATGAAATTGTAAGTATATATTACAATTTTTTTAAATATACCAAAGTTTAAAATTAAAATAATAATTTATTAAGATTATAGTTTACATTCATGTTGTGAATAAAATTTTTTCTATATAAAAGCTTTGAATATAAAGGAATGTCCCAAGCTTGGATGAATCTAATTAAAGTATGTGTATATTTATCTCTTTTCCCTTACATGATAAGAATGGTTTTTAGTTAACAAATATTTAATATGAATATCATGAGAAGATTGATTTCATAAATATGGTTTATGATTCATCAATATTATATAAAATGTTTTCGAGGAGTTGATATGGATAAAAATGTTTTGTCTATGTTAAATTGTTTATCAAGTTGTTTGTTAAAATATAAGGTATTGTGTTTCTTCATCCCATCAATGGTGATAGTAAAAAATTATTCTTTTCAAAATAAATATATTCTAAACAAAAATATTACCATATAGAATATGGAAAAATATTTCATTAGTTAAGGATTCCTACTAAAAGGGAAATAAATTATACTTCGTAATCACAAGTAAGTTTTTTTATTTTAATAATATATTTTGAAAGGAATATAGTTACTAAGTGGATAGTGGGAGTATGTTTGGAATTAAATATGTTCAATGTTAAAAAAATTAAAGAAAATTCAACCCTAATATTAAAATTTTTATTTACTTAATAACCTAAAATATTTTAGGTTGTGTGATGGTAAATAAATATGTAGAGAGTAACATTTAATTACCATTACAAGTGAATTCCACTATTTCCCAAAGGATTATACCGTTAAAATTTACAAATTGAATTACACTTGATATCTTAAAAGAGTTTAGGATATTGTGGTGAATTGAAATTGAAAGAGTTACATTAGTTTTTATAATAAAATTAGATGAAACTTTATCCAAAAACATTTTAGAATATACTGATAAACAATAATTTACGTAATTATATTAATTCAAGGGAAAATTTTTACTGAAATAGTTCCAAGGATGATTATAATGTAAATAGAAAAAGATTTTTGTATAATAAAAAAGCTAACATCATAAAATTTGATGATGTGAAGTTGAGGAGTTTAAATAGGTTCAAATATTTGAGTGTTAGGAATATGATTCCTAAATCTCACCATTATCCAAAAATTCGTTCTTTATAGATTTTACTCACTAAAGATTTATTGGGAGTTTTTTATTAGATCACATAGATATGTGATAGAATTTAAATATGATGTAATGAGTTAAAAATCTCTAAAAATATAGAATATATAAGTATGATCTAGAAATTTATCATATATGATATGATAGATAGATTCTTATGTTGGGCTTATTAAATATCATTAAAAAGTTTTAAAGGATATAAAATATATCATATTATTATAATATAGTAATCTATAATTATCATTTACTCATGTGTGATGTAATTGTTTTACATGAAGGGTTGAATGATAATGTCCCCTCAAAGTGCATCTTTGATTTACCCTAATCTGTAATCGTTATAGAGTATTATGACTTGTGATGATATGTTAATATTGACATTAATAGACACTTGTACTCAATGTAAATTGTTGTGTATGATATATGTAGAGTAGATTCATGAGGTAATAAGTAGAGACTTATTACTTAGACTGACCCACCAAATTATATCTTGTGGAATTTTGTACAGTAATTGATATACTTAAATATGTATGCTTACTATAAATCCTTATTACTAAAGTATTTCAATATACCTAGCATGAGAACCCTTATAATTTGACACCCCAATTATGAAGGCATATATACTGAGTTAGCTAATACAAGGGTAGTTCGGTATGTTGGTATCATGTTGTCAGGTAGAGAGGAACCAATATTGAATTCTTCCAATTGTGAGACAAGCTAAATACATTTCTCACTTGATTGAATTAGACTAATGAAATATAAGTCCACACTAAGTTCCATCACTAATGATGTTATCAACTTCTTGGAAGAATAACATATTATGTACTCATCATATAAATTAATGACATGTGATGTATTCATCAAATTAGTTAATATTGTTTAGAATTAGAAAAATATGAGTTTTCATGTTATATATTGACATGTTCTATTTCTAGTTTTCAACACAATTTCATGTAAAAAACATATTTTATATGTATACATAAGATTTATATGATATATCTTGTGGTGGAAATGTTTGTATCGAGATATGAGTAAGTTTGATAGAGATCACACCATACCCCTTAGTCTCTTGAGTAGAACCGATGCTTTTATAGAGGATTATTTTTTCTTACATCTAGGAAAAAGGGATGTTATATCTTTTATCAATGCTTATAAGTCCAAGAGTGCCACATAGTTAGTCCATGGGATAAGAATTTTTTTTAAAAAAAATTTGTTCAAAATGAAGAGTTTTTTTATAAAACTGTATTCGAAAGAGTTACGATGGATTCACAATGATTTTTGAAGTTTTTCATAAATACCATATTGGATTTTAGTTCAGGTGGGAGTTTAACAACCCAAAAATTATATCAATGGAATCTCCCTTTTGATTGTTAAAATGTATCATATTTAGTAAAGCATATACATCACATTATAAAACCAATAACATTTTATTATAATTTTAAAATTACATTTAAAGAATAAATATGGCCATAAGAACTGAATGTATTAAAAAATTAGAAAAAAAATAATAATATAACAATAATAGAAAAATTTGGAGATGTTAGATCCCTCAGAATAATCGCACTCACGAACAACCCTATAGAAAAAAAATAAACATTAGTAATGAACTATGAATTTAGAAAAAGAATATATATATATATATATATATATATGTATGTATGTATGTATGTTTGTATATAACATTGATATAGAATATATTTGAATGAATAATGAATGGATTTTTTGGTAATTAAATAAAGTATGGAACTCATAATACCTTTATAAATCTGATTGTTTGAATAGTAATTTGGTCGTTGGAATTGTAAACTAACTATTGGAATAGTAATATGGCCATTATGAATAGTAACCTAACCAATAGAATATTATAATTGCCTAGGGAAGTGTAAAATAATATTTACGAAATTTAAAAAAAATGGAAATATGGGATATTTAAATCATGATACAAGAAAATGAATGTTTTAAAATGATAAAATGAGTGCACATATTTTTATAAAACATATATTTTTTATTTATATATTTATAAAAATATAATGATTTAAAAATTATTTTACTTTCCTAAATTTTGTTTATAAATTAATATTATTTTGTATTATAATGATAATTTAATTTTATGATACCTTAAATGATTTTTCAAAGGGTTAGAAAATTCATCATAATATTAAAATTTGTATTTTTCAAATAAATGAGGATTTTTATTAAAAGTTAAATTTCCCATATTTATAAAATTATTTTCATAAAATGGATTTCACTTTAGGATCTTTATGTTGAAAAAAAATTTGTGTGAATTTTTAGTATTTTTCTAAAATAGTTAAGTTTTTAGTGAATAGTGAAATATGGTAAAATATGTTATTTAACATTTTAAGTTAAATACTTGAATATTTGAGTTATAGATTATGTAAGAACATGTTATTCCAAACTCAAATGAACCATTTACTATATATAGTCTTGATAATTAGAAATATTGGTTGAATTGAGCTAAAATAACAAACTAATTATTATAATATTCAAAAACACTCCTCTCCTCCCCCTATAAATGCAACCTCTCACCACCCCTTCTACTAGAACTATATAAACCTTTTAGTGTCACATACGTGACATATTTTAAATTTATTTTTCTTTTAATTTATTTTAATTCTTTTTTGTCGGGGTGTCCCATGCATTTTGGTAGAAAATAGTAGTTTTTCTATATTCGAGCCAAACCGTGAGCCCATTTCTAGATTTCAAAACAAATTTTGTTTCTTTCATAACTGATGTTTTCAAAAAAATTCATCCATTACACTTCCAAATTTTACTCCCCTGACCTATTAAAATCAACCTTTCTTTTTGGACCCCTTAGGAAGTAATTATCATTTTGGATTAGGGGGATTTAGTTAGGCATTGGTCCAACCCGTGAGCCCATTTCCTACTTTAAAATAATAATTACTTAATATCTCATGAACTTTTTAATTTATTTCAGTTATTCCAGCTCCCACTCGATGCCCACATCCCTATTCTTACCACCATGTTCGTGTCTCTCTCTTTGGAGTTCATTTGAGAAGGTAATTTGGTTCATCCATAAATCATTCAATTTTCACCCTTTTCCCACAATATATTCCCCACTTGAACTCCTCATCCTCATTCTATCCTCCGTATCAGTTTTGGTTTCTTAGATATTCATCCTTTGGTGGATTTGGGGCAATTATTCAAGATATCTCAAGTAAGTGGGTTTCCTTCATTCCTCCTCACATTTCCTTAGTGTTTCTCCCATTTGTATATGGTCTCTTACATTTTTCTTGATGTTACTAATTTTCAGAAAGTAGGCCCTCGATCCTAGGGTTTAATCTTAAATTTATTTTAATAATATTGTGGTTCTAGGTTTGATTGAACTCCCTTATGGTGCGGTAGTGGTTCGGGCAAACATCCACAAAAGGATTTAATGGTTTGACATTGTGGTAGGTTATTATATGTGTTAGCACTCTTAGATGATTTAGAATTGCTAGATTTATAATTTTTTAATGTTCATATTCCTTGTAAATTTGATGGAAAACTATTTTTTGTGGTGTTTGTTAAGAGAACGGTGCTAAAATGGCATTTCTATGTGAAAATGTGTGTTTTTTATGGATATCCCATGTCAGATCATTTGGGATTGTTTTATAATTGGTGAAATGGATTTATTAAAAAATATTAGTGGTTTAAATTCTATTTTGGTGAAATATGGGTATCCACATGGAGTTCAAACTGGGTTTTTCAAGGGATTTATACGTAAAACATTGTCATATTTTGTAATTTTGTTTTATAGAAATTTTAAAAGTCTTATTGAGTTATATAAGCAGTGAAAATAATATGTAACTGTCATTTTGAATGATGGTGACCAGAACTGATGGTTTTATTTGTAATTGGATTTTAATAACATGTGGAATTTGTTTTATCACAAAGGGGGAACCTTGGGTATCTTGGTGGGCGGACGTGTACTAGTATGATGGTGATCTGGAGTGGTTTTGTCCCTATTTCACTTAGAAAGTTGGACATTGACAACACTAAAAAACTATATTGGTGATTTGTGGGGACCAACAGGTTATGTTTATCTACTCTACTATTGTCTCTTTCATGATAATGGATATTACTATGGTTACTTTACACAGAGATATGAGGTACATGGGGCCCCAAACTAACTAGTGCCTAGGGCTGTTCTCAAGATTCGTGCTTGTTGAATATTTTGTATTTATCATTAAATTTGGGTGTGTTTGGATATAAAAATTCAGTAGAATACATGTTTTGATTAAATGTTTTAACCCTTTTAAATTTCCCTTGGGAAATTGTTTTCCTTTAAAAGTCTAATTTTTTAGAATTTGTTGCCACCTTTTCTTATTTATCAAAAACATGCATGTTTTTCATCTTATATTTCATAATATATGGAATAATTTCAGTGAAATAATATTGTTCTTAGTCTCATACCCTAATTATACGGTTTGGGTGTAAGTATACTTGATCATGTTTTATGTTGGTAAAGGCAAGGCCTTGGGTGATGGCGGTTTGGGTTGCTAGCTTCTTCCCTTGGTGCTGTGTTGTGGAGATGGCGTGTGGGAGATAACCCCTTGTTGTGTGGAGTCCCTTGAGATATTTTTATACTACTTTAATTAATAATTGGACATCCTGTGTCATGTTTAAACCTACCTGTTCAGTTCTTGATATTATTTAAGGCATGTTCGGAATAAATTTTAAGATTTGCTTTTTTGATTTTTTTTTGTTGTTAAATGATTTTAAACTTAGGTAAATTGTTCCCAAACCATAATATATGATACCTGGGAACTTATGATAGCCTATGGGGATATGGAAATTCCTTAGGGTATTTCCATGTGCTGGGTTTTGTGAGGGTAATGATGAAGACCAAATTTAAATCGTGACAAAATGGTAGAAGAGGATGTTAATATTTTTGGGTTGTATTATTATTTTGGGATGAGTCGGGTGAGAAAATATCTAGGACTATCAGGGATCAGAGTTTTGGTTACGAGTAGGGTGAATGTCCCACACCACTTATGGTAGACCATGAGTCACCATGGGTTATTGGAATTGCTTGTTTGACTTCACTTTCAGGTTAGAAGTGTGGCCTACAGACTACACATGGACATTGGGTGGGGGTGCATTAGTTTATTTTATTATTGTAATGTGTTTCTATTATTTATATTTGATCTTATTGAGGAAATTTACAGATTTTTTTATTGATTTTTGTTCTTGTGATTGTTATTTTTTGTATTAACATGCCTCCCCTGAATTATTCTATGCACCCATGAGAGGAATCTAGAGAGAGTTATCCCTCACCTGATCAGAGGATAGTTGAGGATATTTTTAGGGATTTTCAAGCTCTAGGACTGGGATCGGCTCCCATTCCATCTCTAGTTATGAATTATAATATTTTTCCTAGGAATTAAAAATCCCAAGATTTTTTGAAAATCAAGCCGCCTACTTTTCACGGTATCACAGAACCCCAAGAAGAGGGGGAGTGGATCGAAAAGATCTAGTGCATTTTTGTGTTCATGTACACACATGAGGAGGTCATGGTGAAGTGTGACACTTTCCTGTTAGAGGGTCCCCAATAGAGGTGGTGGGAATTAGTGTTTCAAGCTGGAAAGCACGATCAGATGGGTTGGAATGACTTCAAAGCTATATTTAATGACCAGTACTTGCATGAAGTCTTGGAATATTCTCAATCTCGAGAGTTTATGGAACTTGTCCAGGGGGATCTTCCAGTGACAGATTATGCCAAAAAATTTTCCGATTTGGTCTAGTATGCTCTAGAAATGGTCTCCAATGAGCATATGAAGTCTTAGAAGTTTGATATGGGTTTATAGCTAAAAATATATTCCCAATTCTTCATGTTCAAGCTGAAAACCTATGCTGAAATGGTTGATAGAGATTTCATGGAGGATATCGATTGTAAGGGGATTGATGGTTTCTCTATGACAGTGTTAGTAATGGGTAGTGGAAGCACTTATGAGAATAAAAGGATGAGGGAGGAGTAGGTAATGAAGGTAGGTGGCAGCTTAGGACAACCCTCTAGGCATTTTTCTTCTGTGGCTTCTAATGCAAGGTCCATTGTGTGCCACCAATGTGGGAGGCCAGAGCACCTCTGACCATCATGAACTATTCCTTCGAATCCTTGTTATCAGTGTGGTGGTATGGTAAACTTGTTATTATTTTACTATATGGAACGTCCACTCCAATGTGGGGAAGGATCGATGGATTAAAAGGGAGTACTATGTCATTCAAGGCCATCGAGGACAGGGGGATCTCAGTTTTGTGGCAATGGCGGCAGGGCTGGATCATCTTTTGGGCAGAGCCAGTTTAGAGCAGATCCACAAGTAATCATCCATTCTCAGGAAGAGACTAGGCATCTTCATGCGGTGAATCAAGAACCAGTGAGATTAGAGGCGAGACCATCGACTGTTTGTGGTATGATTTTGATAGCCTCTTCTATAGTTACTTCTCTTTTTGATATCAATGCATTTGTTTCATTCATCTCTTCATATACTGTGAACATACTGAATTTTCAAAACGAGTTGTTATCCTTTGCGAAGGAGTTGGTGATACCACTAGGAAAGAAGAAGGAGCTACGTATTGGGTTTCCATCATGTGTTCTTTCCATGTTTGGGGTTGAGATGGAGTAGGACATGCTTGTATTAGATATGGATCTATTTGATGTGATACTTAGCATTGATTGGGTGGTACAATTTCAGGCACATATTGATTACTATAGGCGGCGAGTGACTATAACACCCCAAGTTTTTTGAGATAGATTCTTTTTAATTTCATTGATGTATTGTATTGTATGCTACACCAATATTATATTGCTCTATACACAACACTGTATTAGCTTACAGTATATGCAACACTATTATTGGCTTGTGTTGCACATAATTTCAAGATTTTTTGATAGAAATAATATCACGCAACACTGAGTATATATTTTTTTCAATGTAAAAATGAACTAATTTTGGATTATTTCATACAAAACACCAAAGGAATTTTTCATAACAAGGAGCACTGACTTGTCTTGAGTTACATGCAAATGCAACCTTCCTCGATAGCTTGTGTTTTACATGATACTGAGATTCACTAAATGATGATATATTATTAAAATATTACGATTTAATGAGATATAAACTAGATACTATGAATATTATTAACCACTTTTTTATCTTTATATAGAATTATAATTCATCTTACACATTTTCTAGAACATGATATGAAAATAAAATCATTTTTTCAGATAAAAAAAGTATTTTTCAAAAAATGCAGTTTTACCGCCTTTTGATAGAACACCCATTTTAAATATATTTTTGACACTTTTATAAGATATATTTGACAAAATAATATTATTATTTGGAACAGGTAAACAAAAATTTACAATTTTAGAATTTTTTTTTTCTAATAAAATTAAGATTTTAATGAATAGTGAAAAATACAGCATTTTAATTTAAAAAATCCTTTTTATGTAATTTTTTTTATATAGTTATATTATCTATTTAATTGGTTTTAAAGTTTAATTGTATTATATTTTTATCATTTAAACCAATTTTTTTCATTGTAAGTAAATTCACTTTTAAATTGGACATAAAAACATTTCAATCTTTTGATAGTTATTACTTTTTAAAAAATCCCTTTTTGGTTTTGACGAAGAGAATTATTTTTAAATTAATTTATGAAACTTATACATTTTGAATTTGGAAAAATTGATTCCATAATTGGAATCCAAAGTTTAAAAGTTTTTAAATATCTTAATTTTATTATTTGAGATTCTAAATAGTAACTTCAGTAATTATTTTATTTACCATAGTTAAAGGGTGAATTTGGTAAATAAGGGTAAAAAATAATATTATAATAATATTAAACTATCCTAAAACTTGTTTAAATTCTATTGGATGAGATATTTCCAACCATGGTCATTCTTGGATTTATTTTTTAACATCATGGACTCAAATGGATTTGAAAATGACATTTTATGAAAATTAATTTAAAGTAAAGATAATTATAACATAAACATATATATTTTACTAAATAGATTTTAATATGGGGTTATATAACAGAATTATTCTTCTAAAAATTATAATTATAAATATAAATATATTTACAACATTATGTTATTTTATTTATAATTTTTAGACTTTATATAAATAGATTTATTTATGACATAATTATGACGTATTGATTACCTCATTAATGAAAGATTCAAATAAATGAATTTATAAATTTTAAATTAATTTTATTTGAATATTTTGATTCCATACATATATTTTATGGAATACATTAACATATTAGGGATGATTTAATACTTTTTTTTGAAGTAATCATGATTCAATGATTTTAATAAAAATCAATTACTAAATAGTGTCAAAATTGACATAAATGTGTTTTTAAAACAAATACTATTTTATTAAATGATATAAATATATTAAAAATATAAATTTCAGAAAAATAACTTTTATAGTGATAATAATTTCATAAATGATCCACTTTAGGTTCCCTTGTAATTTTATATTAAAGATATCAACCATGTAGTATAAAAATACCAGATAACACAGTAAAAGTTAACTTATCTAAAAAATGGTTAAATCTAAAATATGAGGTTACTTTTATGTCCTAAACATGTTTAAAACCTATTGTTTGAGAGTATTTATATCCATATTCATTTTATCCTAGAAATAAATCAGTTTTTAGCTATTATAAACCCAAAAAAATTATAATAAATTAATATTTCACTGTTTTCTTAAAGCGCCCCTCACTTTTCTTATAAAAGGGAACCTCCATTTATCTATAACTAACCCCTTTTAATCCTTTTGGTTCGACCAAAACCAACCAATTTCTCCTCCCAACGTCCCGAAATTATTCCTAAAGGAATACATTTGGGCATAAAGCCATCCATAGGGGGCCTTTTGTTCGATTCAAAAGAAAACACTCGAAGAAGAGATAATCGTTTTATCCCTTCTTTCAAAGTTATTTTCTTCTTATAATTCTTATTTATATGTTGATTCCATACTAAAGTAATAACTTCAGTATATTATTCATTCTTATATTTTATTATAATTATGTTAAAACCTTATACCTCTATCTATCCATCCTATGAATAACAACATCACCATGCCTGCGTACGTACGACTAAATTTCCCCACGTCATGATGTAATTTTTTATTCAAAATTACATTATTAGGATGTGTATAATACTGATTATAATGAATTTAAATAATGAATATAAAACTATAATTATTATATCATCCAATTACATACCATTTAACCTTTAATATAATGATATTTTCGCTCGTGTGTACATACGGTCTACCATCTCCATGATGAGATGAGATTCATTCTCCACTTTAACCATCCAAGAATGATTATATATATATATATATATACTATAAATTATGAAATATAATAAACAATAATTTTACTGGAATTATATATATATACGTACATATATGTCATTAACTTACTTCTATTCCATACGATAAGAAAACGGAAATAGTGTTCATGTGTACGTACGACCTACCATCTCCATGAACAGTGTATTCCATTTAATTTATCTATCTACTATATTAGGAATATATATGATATAATATAAATTATTTACGTAATTAAATCATGCTCTAAGTAATATGATCAAGAATAAAAATTCAAAATGTATACGATAAACAAAGAAATATTACCTGAAATATTGCATTAACTAGGAATTGTTAATAAATGGGTAATATAAAGTCATAAAAAATATTATATGATATCATAAATATTATTATGATTCAGATATAAATTAATAATATGTTTAAATCCACTATACAGGAGTTTCAGACACATGTGGAAAAAAATTGCACATAAGGTAAGGGATAACTTTTCAAATCTCATTTTTATCTGAGATTATATATACTTCAGTATTTTCTGAGGGTATATTAATCATCTATTTCCATGTTTTATAAAAATATTATCATAAAAAAATTATTATTATTCTATTTATTATTAAATTCATTTTTACCCATTTTTACTTTTACAATATGGTTTGGAAGAAATCTTTCTTACGTTTACTGTACGAGGTACTTTATGAATTTTTCAATAATAGTATGAGAAGAATGTTTTCTAACATATACAGAATGAATGGATTTTTACATTTTCATAATGATTTTTTTCCTTGAAGCATCCTTTACAAAATATCAATTTTATTTTCAATTAAATTCTTTTCTTTTAAATTTGCACGATATTTTTTGAAAAGAAATCATTTTTTGAAAAAGAAAGGATATTTTCCTCAGGAATTAAGTTCTAGTGTTTTAGAAAAATTATTTTTCATATAAGGTGACATTAAGTTATGTTTCTATCCCTAATATTACTTTTATTTGATTTATTTTATAATGGAATTATTTTTATCATGTCCTTCTATTTATATGAATTATGCTATGATGAAATGATGTTTATGAAACCCATTTTATTTCTTGGGTTATGTTATAATGAATGATTTATGTTTTGTGGAAAATGTAAGAATAATTTCATTATGATATGGGTGGAACCTATATCTTCCTCCAATGCATTTGGGTAATTATTAATATATCATGAGATAGACATGGCAGGAATGACAAGTTAATCTGGTTCAATAATACATGGATGGAACGAAAAGTAAACCTTGTTTATTAGTGGAATGTTTCCACTATGATGATATTGGAAGAAATTCCTTGGCTAATATAGAAATCATGTTATGGTATTTTTAGTTTCCCACAATTACATGTTTTATGATAATGTTATTCTATAGTGGATACTGTTCCTTTAAGATCCATGCATTACGAACTACCAAGATTTATTTCCTGACTTCGGATTTTGATATTTAAACTTCATCTTCATGTTTGTATGTTCAAATTTTTATGGTTTGTTTTATGTTATCCATATTTAAACTTACTGATCATTTGGTCTCACTATTTTATCTATTCCTTTTCCCAAAGAAAAAAATAAAGGTTTTAGGTAGGAAAAAAAAAGTGGAAGATCTTTATGCGAGATATTGAAGATATTTTAGCATGATTAGAGGATTATGTACTCAGTTTCCAAAGACACTAAACTAATACAATTTTTGGGAGTATTTTTCTGTCATTCAATATGTATTACCCAAAATAAATGTAATGTTCACGTATATCAAGTTTTGGTCATTAAAGTTGGTATCAAAGAGAATGTTTACTCAACCTTTGGAAACTAGTATGTGAACACTTTAGTGAGATCCCATGAGATATTGCTAAGGATATGTCTAGGGATGTCCTAAAGATAAGTAATCTTTAGGTTACAAACCTAGTTTTTTTGTGATAATTATTCCTAACCTAGGTTTAAACATAATATAGAAAAGATTTAAATATCATAAGTACTTTACCATACTTATTTGTTTCCAATATCTGATATTCATTTCTCACACTTTGTTTTTTGATCTTAATCAATAGCCAGAACTACGTAGAACATATTTAACCAGTGAATGTTTCATATGTGTAAATTATGTGAAATATGAAGTTTGATTTCCTAAGTGTAAATTTCATGAAGAGAATCATGATGATGGAAAGACTATTGGTCATACTGTTGAGGATAAATAGATTGTAAATAACTTATGAAAGGTATGTGATGTTCTTCTAGTATTTTTTACATTAACCTTAAGAAGATTAAGTTTGAGAAATGAAAATACATTATTCATATTTTAGGGCATATGAAGATGATGGTTCCTGAGTAATAGGTTAAGATTAAAGTTGTATTATTGAGGTGTATTTGTTTCATAATTCAATGATTATGTAATATAAATCCTAAAATATATAAGTGATTTTGGTATAAGGATTGGAAATGATATGATGAATATTTATAAGGAGATAGAAAAGTGATTTAATGGTAAGGTGATATACTTCTAGAACACATGATTAAGGGGATGATAACCCTTAACATGTCCCTTATTTTAAGATAATGATGTTTGGTTAAAGACATGTCGGATTTTAATAAGTAAATTGGATGACTCTAGTTTCTTGAAATCTAATTATGGATTATTGAAAAGTGGGTTATGATATCAGGTATAAATTATCCACCTTTTTGGGACTTAATTAATATATTAAATAAGTTTTAGAATAAAGAAACATGCATGTTTTCAATAAGGATATTAGATAATTTTGGTTTCTACCATGACTCATGCGAATATATGATTAGGTATTCACATGTTTAGAATGTGACAAAAAAGAACTACCTTATGATATATGGGAGACAAATTTTATTTATATTTACTTCACCTATTTCTGAATTTTTATGTTTTGTAAGTATTGTAATGTTATCAATTTATGAATAGTATACATTACATTCTGGTTGAAGTTTGTCAGAATAATGTATTATCTCACTATAGGTGAACTTATGAATATTTGATAACTTGTTCAAACCTTTTTTTTGAGACAGATGGAATGAACATTCATTTTATCGCATGATCTACTAAAACTTTAAGAATGAAAAATTCAACTTCATTTATTTAAATAAGATATGTAGTTGAAATGTTTTAGGTAATGATCAACAGTGATATCGTACTGAAATCAAGTAAGTATTTATTATCATATTCTTCAAATTTAGGAAAAGGATCGTGAAAACCAAAAATGTTACCCTAGTACCTTCTTATCTGATGTATAAAATTTTACCTTAAATAATAAAAAATTAATGGATTTCTAGTAGTTAACTTTCTTCCAACTTTATTCTCTATCACTATCCATCATAACTTGATGGTTAGATTTCTCTTCCATATCCATGTTTTCTCTTCCCACCTATGTTCTCCAAAATGGATACCTAGTGACGAGTTAATTTGGGTAAACACTAAGTTTCTAAATTTCCTTTTTAAAATGAATTTTTAGTATTCCTTTTTATACTGTGGGTTTCCAGGAAAGAAACATTCAAGTACAAAACCATTTATAACCCCGATGAATTTTAAGGGAGAAATTCATTTTAAGGGGGGTAGAATGTGACACCCCGAGATTCTTTGAGAATGATTCTTTTTAATTTCTTTGATGTGTTGTGTTTTATGCTCCACTAATATTATATTTCTCCATACACAACACTGTATTAGCTTGTAGTATATGTAACACTATTCCTGGCTGGTGTTGCACATAATTTCAAGATCTTTTAATAGAATTTATTTCACAGAACACTGAGTTTCAATTTTATTTCAATGTATAAATGAACTAATTTATTATTATGTAATAAAAAAACCAAAAAATCTTTCATTGTACACAACACTTAATTGTCTTTCGTTACACTCAAGAGACACCTTCCTCGATAGCTTGTGTTGTATGTGATACAGAGTTTCACTAAACAATGATATTTTATTAAAATATTATTATTTAATTAGATATAAACTAGACTTTATGAATAGTATTAAACCTATTTTCAACATTATATAACATTATCATTCATATTACACATTTTCTAGAACATGATATTAGAAACAAATCGATTTTTCGGATAAAAGAAGTATTTTTCAAAAAAATGCATTTTTATCACCTTTTGATGGCGTACCCAATTAAAATCTATATTTTGAGACTTTTATAATTTAAATTTGACAATATAGACTTCTTCTTTGGAATAGGGAAATAAAAATATACTTTTATTGAATTTTTGGTATTTTCTAATAAAATTAAAATGTTAAATGAATAGTGAAAATACTGCATTTTAGTTCGAAACTGCCTTTCTATCTCATTTATTTCTATGGTTAAACTACCTTTTTAATAAGTTTTAAAGTGTAATTGTATTATATTTGTATTATTTAATACGGTTTTGGTAATTTGAAGTAATTTTATATTTAAACAGGACATAAAATCATGTCAATCTTTTGATAGTTATTACGTTTTAAAAAAAACACACTTTTTTGTTTTGATAACGGGAATTAATTTTAAATTAATTACTGTAACTTCTATGTTTTGGATTTGGAAAATGGATTCTATAATTGGAATCATAATGTTCAAATTTTTTAAATACGTACCTTTTATTTTTTATCATTATGAATAGTAACTTTAGTAATTATTTTATTTACCATGGTTAAAGGGTAAATCTTGTAAATAAGGGTAAAAAAATATTATAATAATATTAAACTACCTTAAAACATGTCCTAATCCTATTGGATGAGATATTTTCAACCATGGGAATCCTTGGCTGGATTTTGGGACCTCGTGGATTTGCATGGAATTGAAAATTACATTTTATACAAATTAATTTAAGGTTAACATAATTATAACATAAACATATATCTTTTACTAAATAGATTTTTATATGGGGTTATATAACTATTATATTTAATCATTATAAATAAAAATATATTTCCTAAATCATGGAATTTTATTTAAATTTTTCATTTATTTTATAAATATATTTACTTATGACACAAATTATGATGTAGTGATTAACTCATTAATGAAAGATTCAAATAAATTAACTTATAAATATTTAAATAAATTTAATTTAACATTTTGACTAGATAAAAGAATTTTTTCGATTAAATTGAAATATTTGGGATGATTTAATGAATTTGGATCTAAGTAATATAGTTTTTATCACTTTAACAAAAATCAATTACTAAATAGTTACAAAATTGACATAAATGTGTTTTTAAAACAAATAATATTTTATTAAAACATAAAAAATCCTTAAAATCTAATGTAAGGTCAAATAACTCAAAAAGTGATACAAATTGTATAAATTATACACTTTATTCTCCCTTGTAATTTTATATTAATGATATCAACCATGTAGTATAAAAATACAAGCGTACATGGAAAGAGTTATCTTATATTACAAAAGGGTGAATCTATAATAAAAAGTTACCTTTATGAAATAAACATATCTAAAACCTATTATTTGAGAGAATTTAGATATATCCTCATCTTATCATCTAAAAAACTCAATTTAGAGATATTATAAATAGGAAATATTTTTATAATAAATTAATATATCAAGATTTTCCTAAAGTGCCTCGCACCTCTCTTATAAAAGGGCACCTCCCTTTATCTTTAACTCACTCCTCTAAATCATTTTGGTTCATACCAACCCTACCCATTTATACTCCCATCCTACCTCACTTCCTCATATAGGAATAAATTTGGGTAGAGAGCCATCTTAAGGAGCACTTTTTTTTCAAATCAAAAGGAAACACCTGAAGAAGAGATAATCGTTTTATCCCTTCTATCAAAGTTATTTTCTTCTTATACATTATCTTTATATGTTGATTCCATAACAAAATGATAAATCTATAATATTATACATGATAAGATGTTATTATAATTATGGCACAACCTTATGCCTCCTTCTATCCATCCGATGAATGACAATATCACCATGTGTGTGTGCGCACGGCTTACCATCACCACACCATAGTGTAATTTGTTTTTCAAATGTACTTTATTAGGATGGGAATAATTATGAGTATAATTAATTTAAATAATGAATATTACATGATAATTAATTCAACATCTATTTACATATCATTTAAACATTAATAGAAAGATATTGTCGCTCCTGCCTACGTATGGCCTACCATCTCCGTGACGCGATGATATTCATTCTTCACTTTAACTATACAAGAATGATTATAAAGATATATATATATATTATTCAAAATTATGAAATATCTGAAATAATAATTCTATTATAATGATATATATATGTTTTTGTGTGTGTTTGTACATATATTTCAGTCACATACTTCCATTCAATACGATAAGAAAATGGAAACAACGTTCGTGCATACGTACGACCAACCATCTCTATGAACGGTGCATTCCATTTCATTTATCCATATATTATATTATGAATATATGTGATATATTATACATTCTATAAGTAATTAAATCATCATCTAAGTAATATGATGAAGAATAAAAAGTCAAAACATGTACGATAAACAAAGGGAATCTACCCGAAATGTTTCATTAACATGGATTTGTTAATGAACGGGTAATATAAAGTCATAAAAGAATCAAATATGATGTTGTAAATATTATTATTATTTTGATATAAGTAAATAATTTGTTTAAACCCACCATACATGAGTTTTGTACACATACGGAAGAAATCTGACCTAAGGTAAGGGATAACTTTGCAAATCTTGATTTTATTCGAGATTGTTTATACTTAAATATTTAATGTGGGTATATTTATCATCCATTTCCTAGTTTTATAAAAATACTATCATAAAATATTTACTATTCTTATATGTATTTTTAAATTCATTTTTACTCATTTTACTTTTACAACATGGTTTGGAAGGAATCTTTCTTATGTTTACCATACGAGGTACTTTTTGACTTTTCCAGAAAAAGTATGAGAAGAATGTTTTTCAAATTATACATAATGAAATGATTTTTATGATTTCATAAAGAATTATTTACATGAAGATTACTTTAAAAGATATCATGTTTATTTTCAATTAAATTCTTTTCTTTTAAAATTCCATGCCATTTTTAGAAAAGAAATCATTTTTGAAGAAGAAAGGATATTTTCCACTGGAATTAAGTTCAAGTGTTTTATCAAAATTATATTTCATCTTAGGTGACACATGGTTATTTTATATCCCTATTATTAATTATATTTTATTGAGTTTATGATATAATTATTTTTATGGAGTTCATTTATCTCATATGGATTATGTTATAATAACAACTCTGCTCTTTATTTCACACATAAACATATTTTATTACATAAACACTTAACTTGATTCAACAAAGAAGATCGAGTGGTATAGTGTCTTTAGGGATTAGGAACATTACATAACCACTAAAAACATGAAATTCACTCCTTTATTGAAAACTTATTTTACATGACCACACACATTCCTTCATACTTATTATTGCATTGGATAACCTGAGGATATGTCTATGAAAAAGGATGAGCTATAATGCCCATTAAGGGATTAAACAAGGAATAAAATTCAGAATAAAATTTATTTTAGGAAATAGGTATATCAATGGAGCATAAAAGAAAAATGAACATAAAGGCATGATATATCATGATTATCATAACATGGAAATGTGGAAACAACATTTAACATGATATTAGCATGAGACAAGGCCCATTACACATGGAGCATGAGTAAAAATTCATTGAACATGAATTTTCATGATTAAACCCTCATTTCACTTGAGTTATCATGATACTAATCTTTACAAAATGCATTGGAGTGTTATCAGGGCACACCCTTTTTAATCATATCATTTCATGCATAAGTGTGCTACATGGATCATATAAAATTGATTCATTAAACATCATCATTTATTTTACAATAAAAGAATGTGTAATTAATACATGAAACTATATAATAAATGACTAAATTTTCATGAAGGTGAATACTCTTAATAAAGAAATTGGCATGGTATTCATTACACAATGACTTTAGCTTGGAAAATCGCGATGCAATTTTGGCAGCATAATGGTGTGACATAAGAATTCATAAAAATTGATGATGAGAGATAAATTAGAATATCATAATATTTACATGAATTTGACTGTAATGGGGTCACATAGATACATATCCCACATATGTAATGAAATTTAGTTTCATAGTACAGAAGAATTACTTGAATGTAAATGAGGAGAGAGAAATCCCTTACGGAATTTCGGCATGATAATAGGTATACATTGGAGTCATTAATGAGAGATAAAGGGGAATAT
This sequence comes from Viscum album, assembly GCA_963277665.1. Taxonomy (NCBI): domain Eukaryota; kingdom Viridiplantae; phylum Streptophyta; class Magnoliopsida; order Santalales; family Viscaceae; genus Viscum; species Viscum album. The sequence continues at coordinate 602,819,014 of OY728158.1, read as the reverse complement.
AATAGTTTAAACCTAAAGACCGATTTATGGGGTATGTGATTAATGATACCCCAGTATTTTTATTTAAAATTAAAAGGGTATATCAACATTAAGAAACTTGGACGAAAATAAGAATGGAAAAAATCCCTTACTTAGAAGTGTGACACCAAAGGCTTGGGTGGGGCTTGAGAGAGGATTATTAGAAGCCTGGGGTGCCTTTGGAGTATTCTAGAGAGAGGAGGTTAGAGGTTGGATGAACTCCAAAGGCTTTTAGGGAAGAGTAAGTGGGATCTTTTCTGGGTTTATATAGAAAAAGATAGGGGATTCTTTATTATTTTGGTTTTGGACACCACACATTAAACAAATTAAAACCACAAACCAACCCATCGTTTCTCCCAAAGGGGATTGGAAATAATTATTTTATAAGGCCATTGTCTAAAATTCTTAAAATATTAGTCTTGAGTATGTGGAGGTGAGTCACACTCATGGAAATCAATTTAAAACGTTAAAATGCTTTATAATTCTTCAAGAGCCCACTAAAGCGATGTAAAATATATTAAAAAAAACCTAAAATCACATTTTATTAATGTTAAAACATATATTGTCTGAAAATACCATTTATAGTTTTTTATTACATCAATATTGGGTCATTATGATGTCATAAAACGCATTATATAATTAAAAAGTATTTAATTTTTAACCAAAAATTTGATTGTCTTTGAAAATTATGAAAATTTCACCGTTTGATATTTTTGACGTACTAATTCCAAAAATAATATTAATTTTATCTAAAAAAATTAATATATATGTGATTTTTTATTTTTAAAATAAAAACTATCATTTTCCAAAAATTCATGGGTTTTGACAAAAACGGCATTCAAACCTTAATAAAAATCACAATTGTATTAATAAAAATTATACGATCATTTATATTTAATAAAAAGTAATTTAGTAATAATATTTTATTAAAATATTATATAATTAAAAATAATTCATTAATTCATCATAATAGATTTCTTAATTGAATATTAACTAAAAATATTATTTATTATTTAAAAACTATTTACCAAGTAACAATATTAAAAATAATGTATATTCTCTATAAAAAATGTAAATAATCATAGTGCTAGGTTATTGTTACATAACCACTTATAACAGCCTCATAATACCTAAGGTTAAAGAGTTTGATGTTGATAGAATCTTGGGGTGGCTCTAATAACATCGATCAGGTGGTAATATCTATCAACATTCACTTCTCCCGTAGGCGGTTCCATTTGAGCTTAATGTGTTGAAGATCGGCTTCGGCTTGGTCAAGAGCGAATCCCAGTGATGCGGCCTCCTTTTCAAGCTTCGACAAAAGGGATTCTTATACAGTAATTCTTCTAGATAAAGCCATCGATTCCTTTGTCTAAGTAAATTGGATTTGTTAAAGCCCAATATTTATACTAATCATGTGATCATTTTTCAACAGCTATATTAGCAATGGTTACAATTCATTATGGTATTTTAAAATACAAAAATATAAAACCAATGATGTTCATATGTTTTATAGCCATTTTACATAATAATACATTTAATTATATCAAGAGTAATTTTCATTGAAAAAATTTGGGGTCGTTACAATTAGGATAAAATGATGTTTAAGAATCCCATTTTATTTCTGGGGTTTTAGTTTGATGAATGATTTATGTTTTTTGGCACATGTAAGAATGATTTAATTATGAGATTTGTGGGATGTATATCTCCCATCAATGCATTGGGTAAATACATATATCTCATGAGATAGACAAGGTTGGAACGGTAAGTAAATATGGTTCAGTATTACATGGATGGAATGGCAGGTAAACCTGGTTCAGTAATAGACTTTTTCCACCATGATGGTCTTGACAGCAGTGCCTTGGCTATTATGGAAGTCATGTTAAGTGCTTATTATTTTTCTACAATAACATGTTTTATTCCAATTATATTCTATCATGGTTAATGTTCATTTATGATTCATGCCTTACATACTGCCAAGATTTATTTCATCACTCAATATTTTTAAATTTAAACATCATGTTCTTGTTTTTATGTTCAAATGTTTATGGTATGTTTTGTGTTCTTCATGTTTACCATTACTGATAATTTGAGATCACCCTTTTGTATGTTTCTTTTCCCCAAGATATAAAGAAGGGTTTTTTGATGGAAAAAAGGGGAAGATCTTTATGGAAGATCTTGAAGATCCTTCACCATGATTAAAATATTATGTTCTAAGTTTTCAAAGACACTAAACTAATATGATCTTTGGACATCTGTTTGTGTCATGGATTAAGTATTCCACAAAATAAATGTAATTTCCATGAATGTCAAGCTTGGTTTTCTAAAATGAGCTTCACAGCAAATGACAATACCACAAAACAAGGAAAGGGATGCACTGCATTTTATCAGCACTAAGCAGAATGCGTTGATAAATGGGTTGGCCTTTATCAGTGCCAACTAAAAGCACTGATAAATTTACCCTTTATCAGTGCTAAAAAAGCCTTGATAAATATATATAATCAAATAAATATATATTTATAAATATATTTATAAATATTTATACAAATTCTGATAATTGAATACAAATGTTATTTATAGTTATAAAAAAATTAAAATATATCAAAATAATTTAAATTTTATTATAATTATATTAATTATATATACTAAAAAATATATTAGATATATAATTTTTTTATAATTTTATAATTTTGTGAAGAAATAAATATATATTTATTTTTAATTATATTTATAAATATATATATATTTCATATAAATATTTCCAAAATTATAATAAATATATTTATATATATCTATAATATTTTAAATATATATAATCAATATATTTATTTTATATATTTATATGCTTATAAATATAATAAGTATATTTCTTATAATTATATAATTACTTAAATTATAATTTTATAATTATAAATAAACAAATATTTATTATAGTTATAATTATTAATAACTAAATATATATTTATCATATATATCATTTTCAATAAATACATAATTATATAAATAAATTATAAAAATTATACATTTATCGGCACTTTTTTAGCGTTGATAAAAGATGTCTTTATATGCCCTATAATTTTGTGCTGATAAATTGGTCTTTTATCATCACTTTTTTAGCGCTGATAAAGGCATATCATTATCAGTACTAAAAAGCACTAATAAAGGTTCCAACATGTTTTATAAATGAACCCTAAATGGCTCCTCCTCCCTCACACACTTTCAAGTCTTCACAGAAGCATACCCATGTGCTATCAAGCCCTCATCTACCCCGACCCCTCCTCCTCCTCCTCCCCCTATGTCGCTGCCTCCTCCTCCTCCTATGTAGACACTGACTCATCCTCCACTACCACCATTTTTGTCTCCTCCTTGTCCTCCTCATTCTCCTCCCCCTTCTTGCATGGCCCCCTTGTCTGTCTGACCTGCTCTGTCGCGCCATCCTCATCTGACGACCATCCTAACAGCCTCCTCTACAATGCATGGATTCCCCCCAGTGTGTCTCTATTTCTTTTTCCTTGTTTTCCATAAGGTTTTTAGGATTTGGATGAACCCTTATGGGTATTGTTTAGGTGTGACGTGTTTCATTTGTTTTTTAGGGTCTGTCGAGGTTTCATGATGTCCTGTTATCCATTTTATTAAAGCACTGTCGCATTTGCACACATCCAAGGTGGGTGAATCTGCCTTTTCCATTTCAATTAATACCATTTGATTCTTAACTGTTTTTAGTTAAATCTATGAATCCATTCGCTGCTTCTCAATACACTTGGTTAATCTGCTATATTGTTTTCATGTTAGTCGGTTTTGTTAAAAATAGTTTTGAACTATTTTTTCCTGGTTATGTTTATATGTTCTTATGGAAATTGTGTTCATTGGATATCAAATTTTGTTTTTATAATATTTTCAACAAGAAAATAACCTTCATATTACTCTGGAATACTGTATTATGGTGATTTCTAGTTTGTGTAATTTGTCTGATCTGTTTATAAAATTTTTAATAAACTGTTTGGTTTGTTTGTAAAAAAAATTAGAAATTGTTTGGCCCATTTATTAAATTTTATATAAACTATTTTATTTGTTTATAGAATTTATGATAAAGTATTTTGGTTGCTTATAAAATTAATTATACTTTTTTTGGACTAAAAAAAAATTGTTCATTAACTGGTTATCTTGTTATAAAATTGTTTATAAACTGGTTGGGTTTTTTATACAATTGTTTATAAATTTTTTGGTTTGTTTGTTCAATTGTTGACATATTTATTGGTTTTATTTATAAAACATTTATCATTTTAGTGTTTTGATGAATTTTTTATGGAAATTATTTGGTGTGTGTTTGGAAAGGATAAGGGACCCTTTGGAAATTGAGAAATGTTTGGGTGTGTGTGTGTTTGAAACTCAAGGGCGCGTTTGGAAATGTCATATGATTTGTGTGTTTTAACATGACATAACAAGGAACTTGGGAACTTTTTGGTAAATCCTTCGTGTAAATGTCGGTTTGGTCATGTTTATGTAAAATTGGTGTTTTTTGTTTTTGAAATGGTTTTGGCATGTGTTTGGTTTTTCAAGAGGGATTTGGGGGGGCAAGCCGCTTCCAGGTTTAGATTTGTTTTGGTTTTGTATGCCTCATGGTTGTGTGTTTTGTATACGTTGTGTCTCAAGGCATCCATCTCATTGTGGATATTCATTGTGCCTCATAATAACCTTGTTATGAAATGACTTTCACTAAAATTAAAATCCACAGAAGGGGAGTATACTATTTTTTCACATTGACTCATCAATGATGTGTTCTCCTTAAATGTATCCCTTTATAGTAAACCGTGTAAAATACTTGTTTTCATTATATTTATTCATTTGTTTTTGTTTTAGTGTTCGACCCATTAAGAAGGAAGTATTTAATTAATTCCTTTAAATGAGGTGAAAATGTCCAATAAAGGGGGTTAACAACATCAAGATTGTAGTTCTAAATACGTAACACCTAGATTCACCTACCATCTCAGGGTGATCATTTTAAACATGGACTAAACATACATGAATTTTATATGTATGAGTTAACTCATCCACTTTTTCATTACCATCATTAAAAAATAATATCCTTCAAACCATGATTTTATTTAACTCGATAGAAGACATTTAATTTGAAACATCCCTCAAACCCATAGAGCAAACAACACATCCATGAGTATTTCAATAGAAATAATACCTAAAAACACTACCAATACCCATGAAAGAGTTTTATTAAGAAACTAGTCATATGATGTATCAATTATGAATGTACATTGTATACCACAAAATAAGATAAAATGTAATTTTTAGAGAACTCTAATTATTGATGTAAAAAAATTTCATATTAATCTGATCTCTACTGAGATCAAATTTAAAATCTCCTTTTCCAAATCATATAATGAGATATTTTCAAGCAAAAAAACCCAGCAATCATCAATATACATTCAATATCTCTATATAATCTAAGGTCCTTCATACACAACCCAAAAATTAATATAAATATATCATGTTGATCCCCAAAACAAACTCTCCCCAAAAGTAACATGAAGTAGATCTCTTGTTTAGAATAGATGCAATGCAATCTCAAATTTATTTAACCATCATGAAGTCAAATTACTTACAACAAAAACATCATAATTAATAAAATTCTATATATATATATAACTCCCTTACTAATAGCTTAATTATAGTCCCATCCTATAGTTTTAGTCTTTGATGCACATCCTTGGATGCTTGATGCAACTATTCATATTGAACCTCATGGTGGAATAACACAACTGGCCTAAATATAATTACTTAAACTAACCTCACTCTAATGAAAAATATGCATTGAATATTTAAACACCCTACCACATCATTATTTCCATCAACATCTCCACATCATTCACCTCCCCCCAAGCTTATCATTAATACATTCCACATCACTTGTAACTTTGTGATGAATGAATCAAAACCTATTAAGATTCAATGAGGATTGTAAAATATTTCCTATATATTTGCGCACTAAATGAATTGCTTGTTGGTTAGTTCATGTTGAACATTTGAATACAGAAATTGGTAATTTACGTATATTTGGATAATGAATGAGTACCCCAGGATGATAAAACTTCTCTGATAACCCCTAAATTAACAAGAGTAATTGAATAAGAGGTTATTTGTATAAACTAAAATTGTGTTTGTTTGGTTTCTATGGTGTTGCAATTTTGAGCATGATTGTGTGTTTTTATGGTGTTGTGGTTGTAGGAATGATTGGAATGCCATTCTTTCCATGTTTTAGTTCATCCACCATTGAATATCAATCCAAACCTTACCCATTTCAATGGCACCACCACTTTGTTACTAGTGCAGTTCCACTGAATCTTAGAAAACCACTTCCCTGTAGAAATATATGGGACACTTTATGGACAACCTAGTCAACATAAACATAACAACACATATAATGAATCCTTCCACCCGCAAGAAATTTCTGGGAAATCATACCATCTATTAGTTTAGTACTATTGTTCTTAACTCGATCCATTATGTTCCAAGATAAACACTAAAATACCATTTTACAACAATGCATATTGATCACATGTGGTATACTAAAACATTCTAGTGCAAGGTTTCCTCATAGCTATTTCCATTGATCATGTTGTTGGGAAGATGGGTGTGACATAATTTGGTCCAGAGTAATGCATGGAGAGTTAAGGGTATGTTTTACCATATCTAGTTTCATTGATTATAGATGGATGATGAACCTAGTTGAACAAATTTTTTTAACTATTTTTTTCCATATTAATATTAATAAATCAAATAATATTAATATGAATAAATAATGGATTAATTTTTATCATTTGATGAAAGAGTATGAAGATGGTATGAAATATTATATCAGGTTTTCAAAAGATCAGGCATATGATCCTTCTCAAATCCTTTTTCCGTGTTTACACTGTTGTTATTTAAGATAAATTATTCCAGAGGATTTGGGAGAACACTTGATCTGTCATGGAATAGATCAAAGTTATAAATTTTGGAATAAACATGGGGTAAAAACAAATATAGGTAGTGTATGGGATAATACTACATTTTATGGACCATCAAATATGATTACAAGAATGAAAAATGAGACAACTATTTGGAGGATGTGATTACATATGTGAATGATGATGAAGATTGTATTGAGTTAATGACAATAAAAGTTGAAGATGAACTTCTTCATTACCTAAATTTTTTTGAGATGTTAAAGAGTTGTGAAAAGATGTCATTGTATGTTTGTTGCACTAAATATAGAGCATTGTCAGCTATACTGAAGCTGTATAATTTTAAAGTTCGCAACGGGTGGAGTGATGCCAGTTTTATGAAACAACTTTCTCTCTTGAATGAAATGATCCAGGAAGATAATGAGCTCTCGAGATGAAAATACGATGCTAAACGAATTATTTGCTCGATGGGTATGATATATGAAAGAATACATGCATGTATGAAAGACTATATATTGTTTCTCAAGGACCATAAATCACTTAAAGAATGCCCAATGTGTGGTGCTTCTTGATACAAGAATGATGAATCAAGTTCTATGAATGTCTTATGGTAAATTCTAACCGTTATATGGTTTGGGAACCTATATGGAAGTGAAGTGACTGCAATAAAATTGGAATGTCATGTGGATACAAGAATTAAAGATGGGAAACTGCATCACCTAGCAGACTCTCCTCATTGGAAGAGAATTTATAAGAAGTATCCTGAGTTTTGAAACGTTTCATGGAAGAGAATTTATAAGAAGTATCCTGAGTTTTGAAACGTTTCAAGAAACCTTTGGCTTGTGTTATCTACAGATGGAGTGAATCCTTTTGGTTTTCAAAGTACCACTCACAGTACGTGCCTGGTTACGTTGGTAAATTATAACTTACCATTGTAGTTATGTATGAAATGAAAATACATTATGTTTTCTATGATTATATCAGGACCAAAACATCGGGGTAATAATATTGATGTTTATTTGGCTCCATTGATCAAGGATTTGAAATTATAGTGGGATTAAGGTGTCACATTGTATAATGCTTACAAAAATGAAGATTTCACTTTGAGACACATGTTTTACGAGATGATAAATGTCTTTCCTTATTATGGAAATTTTTTAGGATATAACATTAATGGGACTCAAGGGTGTCCCATTTTCGAATGAGGTACACAGTCAATGAGGTTGAAACATACATTGAAATCCATGTTTCTAAGAAATAATTGATTTCTACCATGATGATAAAAGTACAGATCTTGGATGACATCATTCGATAGAATTTCAGAAATATTTACAGCACCATCTCCACTAACAGGTGATCGATTGTTTGACAAAGTAAAATAATTGAATGCTACTTTTGTTAAACCGTTTTTGAAAAACCTTATGAAACCCAGTTGGAAAAGTAGATTAGTTTTTTTTTTGAATTATTGTATTGTAATTGTCTGTATGTCATACATTTTCTTGATATTATGCATGTTGAAAAAAAAATTATGTGATAGTTTCCTCGGCACATTTCTAAATGCACCCCTCAAAACAAATTATGGAATTAAGGCTTGGTTTGACATGGTTGAGAGGAAAATACGAGAAGAGTTGACACCAGTGAAGGGTGAAAAATGAACATTTCTTCCTCCTACTGCTTACACTCTTTCGAGGAAGGGGAGATATCAGTTTTTCAACTTCTTGAATGACCTAAAGGTTCTTAGGAGAAAAATTTGGTGTAGGGGGCGTTTTTATTTTTTTTATGAAAATGGGTTACCCATTTTATTTTTTAAGAAAATGGGTCAGTCTAGCACCACTTGAATTGATGCTAATGGAAAAAAATGCCATAGCGCCACATGAAGTGGCGCTAACCGGGAAACCGGTAATTATTACTCAGCACCACTTGATGTGGTGCTGATACCCTTAGGATAAACGGATCAGTGCCACTTGAAGTGGCGTTGATCCCTTATCCTTATGTCGATCAGCGCCACTTGAAGTTGCGCTGATCTCCACCCACAACTATAAAACCCCCCTCCCCCTCCTCCTCTCCTCATTCACTCTACTCCACTCCTCTCCTCATTCTCCCTCTTCCCTCTCTTCATCCTCCCTCCTCCCTCTCACTCATCCTCATCCAACCGAGGACCTTTTTGCAAATTCTAAGTTCTGTAAATTTGCGGTAAGTTTTTATTTACGTTTCTTTAATATTTTAAATTTTTTATTTAATTGTTTAGTTAATGTAATTAGATTATCGAATTTGTTTATTAATTTATTTGTTTACATTATAGAATTAGTTTAAAACCTAATTATGTAATAGTAGATAATAATTAATTATAATAGTGAATTAATTATTTTTAAGTAGCAAATTATTTAATTTTAATTTTCTATTTAATACATTCTAATTAGTTAATAGTAGTTAAATATTTTTATGTAACTAAATAATTAATTGTAATTAGTTAATTAATCAATTTTAATTAGTTAATTAATAGTAAGTAGTTAAGTAATTGTAATTAGTTAATTGTAATTAGTAAGTAGTTAATTTTAATTAGTTAATTGTAATTAGTAATTAGTTAATTGTAATTAGTAATTAGTTAATTGTAATTAGTAATTAGTTAATTGTAGTTAGTTAAATTTAATTAGTTAATTAGTTAATTGTAATTAGTTAATTAATGAATTCTAATTAGTTAATTAATGAATTCTAATTTGTTAACTAATGAATTCTAATTAGTTAATTAATGAATTCTAATTAGTTGATTAATGATTTCTAATTAGTTAATTAATGATTTCTAATTAGTTAATTAATGATTTCTAATTAGTTAATTAATGATTTCTAATTAGTTAATCAATGATTTCTTATTAGTTAATTAATGATTTCTAATTAGTTAATTAATGATTTCTAATTAGTTGATTAATGATTTCTAATTAGTGAATTAATTAATTATAATTAGTGAATTAATTAATTATAATTAGTTAATTAATGATTTTTAATTAGTTAATTAATGATTTATAATTAGTTAATTAATTAATTATAATTAGTAAGTTAATTAATTAAAATTACTGAATTAATTAATTATAATTATTGAATTAATTAATTTTAATTAGTGAATTAATTTGTTATAATTAGTTAATTAATTAATTATAATAAGCTAATTAATTATTTCTAATTAGCTAATTAATGATTTCTAAGTAGCTAATTAATGATTTCTAATTAGCTAATTAATTATTTCTAATTAGCTAATTAATTAATTATAATTAGAAAATGAATTAATTATAGTTATAATTAGTGAATTAATTAATTGTAATTAGTGAATTAATTAATTATAATTAGATAATTAATTAATTATAATTAGCCAATTAATGATTATTAGCTAATTAATGATTTCTAGTTAATTAATGATTTCTATTTAGTTTACTATTTCTAATTAGTTAATTAAGTAATTTTAATTATGTATTTAATCAGTTGAACTTAATTAAGCAGTTCTAATTAAAACTAATTAATCAATTCGAATTCAACATAAATAATCAATTCTAATTTAACTTAATTAATCAAATCCAATTCAACTTAATTAATCAATTATAATTAATTAACTGTAATTTGTCAATTAATCATTTCTAATTTTTTAATTAATGAATTCTAATTAGTTAATTAATGATTTCTAATTAGTTAATTAATCAATTGTAATTAGTTAATTAAGAAATTCTATTTAGGTAATTATTTATAATTAGTTAATTAATAATTCAAATTAGTTCATTAATGAATTCAAATTATCTAGTTAATTAATTCAACTTAATTAATCAATTCTAATTCAACTTAATTAATCAATTGTAATTCAACTTAATTAATCAATTCTAATTCAACTTAATTAATCAATTATATTTCAACTTAATTAATCAATTATATTTCAACTTAATTAATCAATTATAAGTCAACTTAATTAATCAATTCTAATTAGTTTATTATGAAATTCTAATTAGGAAATTAATGAACAAAAATTATGTAATTAATGAACACTAATTAGGTAATTAACTAAATTTAAGTAGTTAGTTAATTAAATCTACTTAGGTAGTTAATTAAATCTACTTCGGTAGTTAATTAAATCTATTTAGGTAGTTAATTAAATCTACTTAGGTAGTTAATTAAATCTAATTAGGTAATCAATGAAATCTAATTGGGTAATCAATGAAATCTAATTGGGTAGTCGATAAAATCCAATTGGGTAGTTAATGAAATCTAATTAGGTACATAATGAAATTAAAAAAGGTAGTTAATGAAATCTAATTAGTTAATTAATGAAGTATAACTACCGAAGTATTTTCAGTAATTAGCGAAGTAGTTACAGTAATTAGCGAAGTAGTATCAGTAATTAGCGAAGTAGTTACAGTAATTAGCGAAGTAGTTACAGTAATTAGAGAATTAGTTAAGTAATTAGCGAAGTAGTTACAGTAATTAGAAAAGTAGTTATATTAAGAATTGTTTATGTAAGATATATTTTCATTCCATTCTAAGTATGATAAATTATTTAGTTTTTCATTTACCATGACCTCGGTTTGTAATTGTAGTTATGAACTTGAATTTAGTAGTTTAATATATTTTTTACATATTAAGTGTTAGAGTTGTCATGAACTGAAATTCTTTCTTGAGTAAAGTATCCCTGAATAGAGGGTCTTTGGGTCGGACCACCTACTTTCCTAAAGGCTTTCCTTGTCAAGGAAAGTGAAAGGGGTTGGCTATCTATCGCTCTGGGATTATTCATGTTGAGTTTTCATGTTCAGATAACTCTATGCTTTTACATGACGTGTTCATGTACCTTATCCATATGATGGATGTCGATATGTATGAATATGTTTGGCTTACTATTTTTGGGTAAATAACACAAACTTGTGGGTTGTGTAAAGCGAGTTACACATCAATATGGTTTGAACATATTGATTTGGTGGAGGGACTAGGATTCCAATATAAATTACATAAATTCTAAAAGCATGTAGACATAATTAGATTATTTGATCATATGTGATTAATAATGAAGGTTTATTTTAGATAAAAAAGATGGATGCTTATATTTATTGCAACGGACAAATAATTGAGACGTAACAAGGATGTAGTTATAGTATACCACTAGTAGTTGTTGTAATGCTTGGAGGCTGTATAACTTTGGGAACTCTTCAAAGGAAAATTCATAGAAATTTGAAACTGAAGAGTAACCAAGAGATAAAATCTATCATATACAGACATCTACAATATGTCGATAGATTTTGGCATGGGGCCTATCAAATAACTAATGATGAAGAATGGGAAGACGTACTGTCATTGGTTATGTTTCTACCTGCCAATCAAATGACGGAGTTGTATGTGACCATGTCTACAATTGAGATCCCATCGATATAGGAAGTTGGGTCATCACAATTTCACGAGACGATGTCATCTGCTCCTTTTATAACACATCAAGAAGTTCCATCAGCATTGGTACCATAATTTCCCTTGGACAAAATTTCAATAGATAGTCCCCCACATAATATAGATGTGTTGGTTGATAATTTTGAGGACGATGACAATTTAGAAGAAGAAGTTGAAGAGGAAGATGAAGATGAATAGGAAGCACATGCGGAAGAACAGCGAGTACATACTCATGTGAGGTTTAACCGACCATTGAACCACCCCCCACCATTGAGTTCATGGTCGAAGGAAGGCATGAATCGCTTTCCACAATTAAATTGGTCAGTTATTACTCATACTTTAGAATTTCTAGGAATCATTGGGGGCACAGATCGAGTGGCAGATGAAGGGTTTCTGTTTATTTGAAGAGAGTTTAACAGTAAATATGCAATGAAAAATGTGATAAAACAATATCACATTGACAGAAATTACTCTTATGTTTTAAAAGAGTCAAAAAGATCTTATTATTTGATCTGTTACGACAATTATGATTCGAACTGTCAAATGTGTATGCGAGCTATAATTGATAACACTTTTCACAGCTGGCGCATCGCAAGATTTACTCCACACACATGTGTGAACCCAAGCTTGTCACAGGAACATTCTTCATTAGATGTTGACTTTGTTTCAACAGTTATTGTTGAAATGATTAGAGCTTGTCAAGATGTTCATGTTGTTATTGTGATGGAGCGAATCAAACAACTTTTTGGGTATCAGATCTCTTATTGGAAGGCATGGGCAGCACGTCAAAAGGCTATTGTGAAAGTGTATGTTTATTGGGATGACTCTTATCGAGTTTTACCACAAATTTTGGAGCTTTTATGCCACAACAATCAAGCGATCTATCAGTTAAATACTATTGAATATGTTAACCAAAACAACCAAGTTGACCAGTCAATGGTTGTTTTTGATATATTTTTTTGGACATTTTTACCATGCGTGGCTGCTTTTAGGAATTGCAGGTAGTTTATAAAAATATATGGCACATTTCTGTATGGAAAGTATACAGGAACTTTATTGATTGCTGCCACACAATATGGAAATAGATCCCCTCTACATTTGGCATTTCTAATTGTGGAGAAAGAGAACTTCTCATCATGGAGTTGGTTTCTCTCATGTCTTCGTGAGTTTGTTACAGGCGAGGAAGCGATTTGCCTTATCTCAGATCGTCACCGTGCAATCAAAGTGGTAGTACAATCTGAGGGACTTTTATGGAGACCACCTTATTCCCATCATCGATACTGTATTCAACACATTCCTAGCAATTTACTAAAGAGATTCAAGAATGAGTCGATGAAGAAAGCAATCTTGAAAATTGGTATAAAAATAATTTTTTGTATTAACAAATCCTATCATAGTTATGATCATTATTTGTTCAGATTTTTTCTTGTATGATAGCATACGATCCTCAACAACAAAGAATGGAGGAGTGTCTTCAAGATACTCAAAGAGTTAATCTGGAAGTTTATGATTATATAATGCAAATTCCAAAACAGAAATGGTCATTGGCATATGATGATGGGAGGAGATATGGTCATATGACTAATAACATCGTAGAATGCATAACTGGGGTTTTCAAGGGAGTTCGAAAATTACCAATCACAGGTAAATATGAATATTTAATCATATGTTGATCAGAAAAACATAATTATAATATACTATTTGTATAATGACTTAAATCTAAATTGTAGGTTTGGTACAAGAGACCTTCTATCGTAGTGTCATGTATTTTCTGGAATGGGGAAAGCAAGCTGAAGAGGGCTTGAACAGAGGGATGCATTATGGACACCATTTTCAATGCGATTTAGATACATTTCTTCAGGAAGCTGCAACTTATCGTGTCACCGCATTTAATCATCCAGAACAACGATTTGAGGTCGCTGAGCCCGGTGATGTTGTGGCTTGTAGCAATGGTCGGATCCGAATTGTTTTATTAGAGAAGCGTTACTGTGAATGTGGAAAGTTTCAAGCATTGAGATATCCTTATGGCCATGTGATTGCAGCCTGTGGTTACGTACACGTATCTTGGGAGCAGTTTATTGATCCAGTTTATCAACTAGACTGTATCAACTCATGCTACAATACTTCATGGATGCAAATTGGAGAATATCAGAATTTTCAGCTCTCTGATGACACACCCACACTTCTACCGAACATCAGTAGACTTCGACCTAAAGGGAGGCCAAAGTCAACTCATATTTGGAATGAGATGGATTGGCCTACTAAACAGGCACCTGGAAAAAGGTGCAGCATATGCCACTAGGAGGGTCATACGAACACACGTTTCCCTAGACACATAGGGAAATCATCTAATGGTAAAATAATTTTTTTACTCCATCTTTATTGTAAACATATTGTATGTGTAATCAATATTTTTCCATCGATGTGTTTTTAAAGCATTCGTAGTGAATATATCATCATCATTTAAATAATTGGTTGTTATTTTAGGAATATAACAAGAATTTTTAAAATATATAAAATATAAGATTGAGGATTTAACAAAATCTGAGAATTATCTAGAGTGAATAATAGTGAAGAATAAATTGAGGATATAACAGAATCTGAGACTACTAGCCTAGAAAATGACAAATAAAGATATTGAAACATTATTCCCCTCTCATACTTTTCTTCATAATTGTTAAATAGAGTGATGAACATAAATAATTGATATTCTTGAAAATTATTAAAACATTATGCCTCCCATTTTCAACCATGAGAATGGGTATTATCCAAAAAACATTGATTCATTCTGCAACATTGGCAATTCCCCTCTTTAGTTGACCTAGTGAGAAACCAACTGTCATATATTCATTTGGAGGTCGTGAATATGTGATAGTTGGTTTTTTTACTGGGTCGACTAAAGCTACGATGCAGAAGGAGGATGTTTTTTCATGTCAACCATACATGGATCAAATGTTTTTTCATATTTCTTTTAAACGATATTGATTGAGCATATTGAGTTGGAGAATCGATCCAGAACTTTATAGGTTGAACATATCATTAATTCCTTTAATAATTTTGGTCAATTATTGTGACATCGACATCTTTCAAAATCCAATGTCATCGTTGAAATTTGAAAGAATTCAAAGTGAATATATCATCAACTTTATATGTTAAACATATCATAAATTCCTTTATATATTGAACATATCCTAAATTACATACATGCTTATTTCATACATTACATGATAAATTTCATACTTTAAATGATAAATGTGATGACTAACATTAAATTAATGTTTTACTATTTGTACAATCAAATTGAGCAGCCTCTATTATCTGGTCAGGAGACGCATGTGTCGCATCTTGTGTTGGCGCGACGACCTGTTCAATACCTTGATTTTCGAAGAGCACATCATTTTCATCATGATGTTCCCCCGGCAGCTATTTTTCCATACCTTAGATGTGCAGGATTTTATGGAGTCGCTATGTGTGACTTCAAGACTATTGATCATCATTTGATTGTAGCATTGGTTGAGAGATGGCGGCCAGATACACACACATTTCATCTTCCGGAGGGAGAGATGACCATAACTTTAGAGGACGTCATCTGCATGCTTGGTTTTCCCATCCATGGACAGGCAGTTACGAGTTCCACTAGTGGAAACTGGATTGTCATCATACATCGACTATTGGGCATTGATGTCATTGGCATACGAGGTGTCATCGTCGGTTCGCGATTGCACATGACATGGCTTGATGAGCATTTCACTATCATTCCTGATGACACAGACGAGGAGACACTCATTAGGCATACATGTGCATATATTCTGTGACTACTCGGAGGCATGTTATGCGTCGACTACTCCACCCTTTTCGTACACATGATGTACCTCCCATTACTTGAGGATCTTGATCTTACAACTACATACAGTTGGGGATCTTCTATATAAGCACATCCGTACAGATCCATTTGTACCACTTGTCAGGCAGATGCACATCAGATTGCTGGTTGTATGGATTTAGTACAGATGTGGTCCTGGTAGCGTTTTCCACGCATCGCTCCTCGAGATATCGCACCTCTTGCAGTAGAGCTATTTCAGGATTGTCCTCGTGGACGATGGTATGTTTACTTCATTACTTTAATTTATTTAGTACTTCTGTTTTTCTTATCAACTTAATGTGTATTACTATTTTGTATCCAGGTGGAGTCAGTCTCAGAAGCATGCACACACACCGAGACATAGTGTGCACAACTTTCGATAGATATTTGATGCATTAGTGCCAGCTGATGTAAGTCAAGCAGTAATTTTTTATATTTTGTTATCACTATTTTAAGTTCTTACAGTGTAATATTACTAACATTATCTTGCTAATGTGTCACTTACTTTTTGAGTTTACATTTCAGGTTTCATGGAGTCCATATACAGGTTATGTTTATGCATCACTTCCACCATACTGAACAGCTATGATTGGAGATCTTGCTGTAGTGGTGCCACTCATCCACTTCCATATCATTGAGTGGCACCATCCCGATCGGGTCATGCACCATTTCGGTTATATACAGCATATCTCGATGGCACCAGAAAAGCCATAGGGGTTGCATTCGATTGTACTTACAGGTAGACAGTTGACGAACTGGCCGCAGTTTCATGCATCTCATATTGAGCTGTGGGATGCGTGTGCCCGATATGGTATTTCTCGATATGGATATCCCACAGCACAGTATCAGTTATCTGCCTAGGGGGATTATGTAGATTGGTATCGACATCATACCATCATGCATCTTACACATCAGGGGATTGGAATTCAGCAGATGGTAAACTTATTAAGATATATTATATTTGTTTAACTCTTTTATGGTATTAATTTGAATGTCATTTCATTTTCAGACAGACAGCATGGATCATCTTGCACATATCACACATCCTCAGTAGGATGCATATACTAGATGTGATGTAGTTCATCGAGATGTGTTGTCTCTCTACGACCATCTTCGGATGATACGAGACAGTTTTTATGACGAGGAGCCATAGGTTTATCCTGATCCATATCCTCTATCCGGAGCTCCTGAGGGTGAGGGTGATGATGTGCCTGTTATGCCTGCTGATGAAGATGTACCACCACCACCGCCAGCTGATAGATGGAGACGAGGACCTCGAGAGGGGCAGAGGTGGCGAGATAGACATCCGAGAGCACCTCCTGTAGATGTGGCAGCAACACATAGAGATGATCATGCCCAGCTTATTGATGAGGTTGCACAGCAGGGAGACGTTTATAGACTACATCTATCATCTCCAATGACTACTATGGACTACGAGCTGGATCAGGTGACACAGCTTGTGGCAGCCCCCTCTCCTCTCGGTGAGGACTTCTTCAGTATGCCATTTCTACCATATTTAGGAGCCTCAGGACCATATGGCTCGACGCATGATTATGGGCAGTCATCCACGTATGATTTTGGGTAGTCATCCATGAATGATTTTGGTCATCCCTCTACAGAGCATCATGAGGAGGCACCGGATGCTCCAGAAGCAGAGGATCCCGTTGATAGGACACCGGAGCGACACGTACGTCGGACACGGGGAGGACGTGAGATTCATACTCCACGTTGTGGTACCGGGGGGCATCGACATTGATCTATTCATATTCCATGATATATATGTTAAAAATCCTCTTTATTTAGAGAAATTATTGTTATTTAGACATATAATTAGAAAATAAAATATATAGTATATACAAAATAATATAAACGAAACTTTAAACACTGATTAAACGTATAAGAAATACTTGAAAACAAAATAAAATATGGATTAAACATATAATAAATAGTTGAAAACAAAAGGATTTTCCAAAAAAAATGTTAGTGAAAAGTAATCTATAAGGTTTCAAAAGCGGCTACTTGAAACTTAAAAATGGTTCATGTACGTGACTTTGAAAGACTATAAAATATATACTATGAAACGAAAAAAAACAGAAACATTAAACATTGATTAAAAATATAATAAATAGTTGAAAACAAACGGAATGTCAAGTACATGATTTTGGAAGACTATAAAATGAGGATACTATTATTACAATGAGCTCTTCTTATATGGTTATCCAGTATTTCGGTTTTTATTTATATTTTAGGCATACTTTATATTTGATACCTTTTAAAGTCAACTTTTTGAAAGATATCATTAATTAATAAATTTAAAATAGAGAACTTTAAAAGCATATAAAATATACAGTATAAAATTAGATATCCAATTCATGGTAAGAAAGACCACAAGGTCCAAAAATGGTGTGTTTATGTGGAGGTTCTGGTATTTTTTGTAGTGAATTGGATATCAAAATCTATACTAGATATCAAGAAAGGTTGAAGCCGCCTTTTGTTTTGGGGGGAACACCTCCATAGTGTCTTACATGCAGCTTAACTGTTCAATTTAGTTTCATTAAATCTGGACAGTCCCTCATTTTTACCGAAATATCAGTCACATATCCAAATTAACCCCCCAATTCTGACTCCCCTGGTTTCATACCATTCAACAAAGGAGAAAATTCCATGGTAAACCTCCGAGTGGGAGTGGAGGAATAAACACTTACTATTTTAGATAAAACCCTTCTACTATTTTAGATAAAACGGTAATTGTGTCTTCCTTCACTCTCACTCGGAGGTTTACCATGGACGTATCTCCTTCGTTGAACGGTATGAACCCAGGGGCGTCAGAATTAGGGGGTTAATTTGGATATGTGACTGATATTTCGGTTAAAATGAGGGGCTGTCTAGATTTAATGAAATTGAATTGAAAAGTTAAGCTTCATGTAAGACACTGTGATGGTGTTCCCCCCAAAACGAAAGGTGGCTTCAACCTTTCTTGATATCCAGTATAGATTTTGATATCCAATTCACTGTAACAAATACAAGAACCTCCGTATAAAAACACCATTTTTGGACATTGTGGTCTTTCTTACCGTGAATTGGATATCTAATTTTATACTGTATATTTTATATGGTTTTAAAGTTCTCTATTTTAAATTTAATAATTAATGATATATTTCACTAACATTTTTTTTGGAAATTCCTTTTGTTTTCAACTATTTATTATATGTTTCATCAATGTTTAAATTTTCAGTTATATCCGTGTAATAGTTTATGTCTTATAGTCCTTCAAATTGAAAGCTTATAAATTATTTTTTATCAACATTTTTCATTAAATTCATTCTGTTTTAAAATATTTATTATATGTTTAATCAATCATTAAAGTATAATTTATATCGGTGTTATAGTTTATCTATTATAGTCTTTCAAAGACAAGTATTTGAAACATTTTTATGTTTCAAATAAGTGTTTCTGATTTCTTAAAAAATATTTCTCATCAACGTTTTTTATGAAATTCGTTTTGTTTTTAACTATTTGTCATATGTTTAAAATACAATTATTACAAATTATTATAAGTAATTATATTTGTAACTATTAAAAATTAATATAATTATAATTTATTATAATTATAAATTAGTTATAAATAATTAATTGTCATTAATTAAATTACAAATTATTTATTATTAATATTTGATTATTAAAAATTATTCTATCTTTATATATACATTATATATTTATTCTATTTATATTTATATAATTATAATAAATATATAACTATAATTATAAATATTATAGATATATACTTATAACTCTAAATATAATAAATATACAATTAAAATAAATAATTATTATAGGCATATATTAATTATAATTACATATTTTTTATAATTACATATTTATAATGTAAAAAATATATATAATGTATATATATAGAATTATATATTTACATTATGTAATTATATATTTATGTATACATTATATATAATTAAAATTTCATATTTACAATTCAAAAATATATATGTAATGTATACGTAAATATATAATTACATTTACTACATTTATTATATTTATTACTTTTATAACTTTTATTATATTTATATAGTTATTATATTTTTTTATTTACTATATTTATAATTATATAATTATTATATTTTTGTTTTTACTATATTTATATATTTATTATTTTTATATATTTATCATAATTATTATATTTATAATTATAAATTTATTATAATTCTCTAATTAATATTATATTGAATATATAATAATTATAATAAATATAAAAAAACAAAAAAAAACAGTATAGTGCCACTTGAAGTGGTGGTAAACACACCCATTTACCTAAATAATTTCTACCCTACCCCATTAAAATTAAAAAAAATTAACCCCCTCAGCTAAATTTTCTGTTCTTAGGGGTATTCATAAAATATCAAGAACATTGTGCCAATTAGAGATATAATGTTAAAGGGTCTAACATCATATGACTACCATGTTTTGTTGAAATATCTATTTCCTATAGCTTTAGGTTGCGTTTTGACCAAGAATGTACCCCACACATTAATGAAGCTCTGTTTATTCTTCAAATAATTATGCATTAAAGTTATAGACATGAAAAAATTTCCAACAATAGAAGGAGAAATTCCAATCATATTATGTGAATTGGTAAGGTTCTTCCCACCAACATTTTTTGATGTGATGGTTCACTTGACGATTCACTTGGTGAGAGAGATTTGATTATTTTTTCATGTGAATTATATATGGATATACCCCCATTGAAGGGTATATAAATATTTTTGAAAGGGTGTGTCAAAAATAAAATTCTGCTAGAGGGTTGTATTGTAGAGCGATATATTGTTGAAGAAGTCGTTGAATTATGTACCGAATACCTCTCTGTTGTGGAAAGTATTGGCCTACCGAAATCTCATCACACTGGGTGGCTTGAGGGTGAAGTAATTTTTGGAAGAGAGGTTGTCACAATAAATATTATAAATCGGAAGCAATCCCACATTTACGTTTTTCATAACAGTTTCAACATTGACCCTTATGTTCAAACCCACAAAGTAATTTTTAGGAATTTGAATCCATCTCAGGATGGAAAATGGATCTCTGATACACATAATCGACAGTTTATAGGATGGCTTCAAGACCATCTTTTTAAGAATTCATATGAAAATATAGACTTAATTTCATAACGACTTTGATGGCTAGGTTGAGGACCATGTGTGTATGTATTATCTTAAAATGATTATGTAGTTAATAGTTATACATTCTATACTGATGAACTTGATGAAGACAATACCATGTAGAATAGCGGGGTTACACTTGTGGTTGAAGTGATGCATGTTTCTAATTCTAAGGTCATAAATCCAATTAAGGCGAATATGTCATAGTTTGGCATCATCAAACAAATATGGGAGTTGGATTATACATAATTCCAAGAGATTATTTTTCAATGAAAGAGGGTTGATAATAAGAGTGATCTTAAAATAGATGAGTTGGGATTTTTGAAAGTTGATTTTAGGAAGGATGGAGATAAAGATGAACTTTTTGTAATGGCGTCACAATCAGTAAAATTAATTTGTGTTCCAGATCCCACAAACCGAAACTATTCAATTGTTCTGTTATTGACCCAAAAAACTGAAGGGTCAGATGAAAATTCAATGGAGGATAACCATTTTATTGGGACTTTGCAATCATTTCGCAACGGTCCCAATGTAAATGGCATTTTGTATGTAATAGGAGACCACAATGAAAAGATTCGGATAATCGATAGAGGGGTCAAATCTCTTCAGCCATTAAAAAAAGGGGATTCAATAATCAGGTTATTTTTTATTGTATTATAAATTTTTTTACGTTATGGTATTATATGTTCACTATTATCATTATTTAATCTAAATTAAATGTTAAACCACTTCTTCAGATAATAAGTTTTTTCACATACTGATGCATCTAATCCTGAGGCACAACAAGTTTCTCAACCTGCCGATGTTGGTCCCAGTGCAGAGGAACAACAGGTTTCTCAACCTATTACTACGGGTTCCAATGAGGAGGTATAACATGTTTCTCAACTTGTTGTTTTCGATCCTAGTGCTGATGTTATTTCTTCGAAGTAATATAATGATGATGATTAAACTGAGGGAATGGTAGGCAATGAAACCTTGACACTGAAAAGAAAACCTAATCACTATAGTTTGATAGTGTTATCCAAAATTCTTAAGAAAAAAGAAAAAGGCATCAAATTTTTGGTGGGATGGAATAAGTGAGGACATCATGTTAACCCCAAACAATCCATTTTTAGTAGCTACATTGGAATCGTCACTCGGAAACTCCTGTCGATTGATGTACAAATGTGGCACCATGTTGTCATCAGGCTTAATAAATTGATGTTGGAAGAGATTACGGTAAAAATATGATATCATTTCTTTAATTTATTAAAATAAAATAAAATACTAAAACATTGACTTAATATTCATTCTCCCTTACAGAGTGCATTTATAGTAGATACCTCACACAAGGAATATGTATTAAGAGTTACAAGAAGTATTCATAGAGGCTTCCATGCAATTTTAACAAAATATCTTCATAAATATTCTAAAGCGAAAATCAAGCCACACCCACCTCCTCTTTATAAACACATGATATCCCAAGGAGAGTGGGATACATTTAGCAGTCATCGTGCGGTGCAGACTTTTTAGGTACATTGTTTCTGGTAGTATGTTGTTGGATGTTGCTTGTATTCCTCACATTGATTGACAGTTTTTTATTTATGAAAGAGCAACTGAGTGCTAAAAATAAGGAACGGGTAAAAACCAGTGTACCCCTACCTCAAAGAAATGATGGGGTATACTTTACTTGAGAAACAATCGCTGCATATTTTAAGTATAGAGTGATACTTTTATGAGATATATAACAACACTATAACCATGTTCCTCAGTTTATATTCAGATTGATGAAATAAAATCAAAAGACACTTCCATTTTAAACCATGTTCTATGGAAGGCATCATGTGTAAATAAATAGAAGATACTGGTAGATAAAAACACACAAAAAGTGTGGGAATCATGTGTAAGTATGACATAATATAATTTTTATTAATTTCTATTACATAACAATGATTACTTATTTTACAATATTTTTTATCTAACATCATCACAGAAATCAACAAAACCCACACTAGATACATACATACTTTCATCTACCTTGAATTAGCCAGAATAGTATGGTCGCAACAGAGCTGCAGGTTTTGGGGTGACACCTCGAACAAATTTTAAGAAGAAAAACAAGAGGATTAAAATGAAGAAACAAAAATGATGAGAGAAATACTAGATATCCTAGAAGAAAAATTCCAATGGCAGAGGGATTTGATATAAACATTGATGGGGGAAAGTCAAATAGAAGAAACAACTCAAGAACAACCAATGCATGAAGATCCCACCCCACCCCCACGAAATTTGAGGCAATCCATTACCCTCAAAAACCTAACAAAGTGAGGTTATAAATATTCTAATAATTGTTTATATGAAATGTTAATCACATAGACATTGATTCATTTACTTTACTATTATTCTACAGTGTGAAAATGATTGTGATTTATATCTATCAACTCTCACCCATCGCATTGTAGTGAGGACTACGGTGTTCAATGTGCTGAATGACATGCTACACAATAGACCACTTCCAATAGGTCATATCAAAGTTTTGATTAACATATTTCATGATATGAGCACCAAGATATATATTCCAAATGACGATGAAGACATGAATACGGTCAGACTAGTTGTTTGAACATTCATCACATGGTTGTCCATTATTGAAGAAAACATGTCAAAAATGAGGTATTCATTTCCAATTTATTTTTCAAGATGAACCTTTAACATTTAATGAAAAATTGTTTGAACCAATGAATGTTATTACAGAAGGAAAAAGGGAAGGGGTGAAATTAAAGATCTTCTCAAAACCATCTCACAGATTAACCAACCAATCTAAATGATCTACTAATAGCACTATCACCCCACCCACTCTATATCCACATTTAATGAATTTCAGGAACATGTGAATACAAATTTTATAGAAGGAAATACTCACACAGTTTATTTTGAAAAAAAAATGTATATATCAAGGGAAGAATCATATTACATTAGCACTGACAATGTAAATGAAATTCTCAAGAACGAATGTCTAGCCACCTAAGTTTTAAATGTATACCTGAGGTATGTTTTTATGATTTCATTTTAATAAAAGCTGATATACTATGATAATTATGACTAAATATATTTCATATTTTCCAAAATATTATATATTAAAAACAATTTAATATATTTCCCAACGAACAAAAATTTGGAATCGTTAGTCCTCACATCACCTCTTCAAAATAAGAAATAAATTCAGATAAAGTGGCTGAAATAATGTCATCCCTGCTCAAATTGTTTGAAAACAAAATTATGGATGACATACTCTTTTTAATACCAAAGATGTAGGGGTTAAAACCCTGAAATTTAATCATATCAAGTATATTTTAATTTCATTCAATACATATTCCTTTTGTGTTTTTAGGAAAAATTGGATTCTCATTGCGGTCAATTTGGATACTCCCAATATTTATTTTCAGGATTCAATGCATGGATATCCAAAAAACTGACCATGCAAGATGGAATTTTACAATTTGAAATAATCTAGATCCAAAATTTTAGAATTAAACATCTTGTTATATAATTTATATGATATTTTAATAAGGATTCTGTTATGATAGGGTGATGCATCCATAGCATCAACTTCATGGAATAAATCCCAGCACTAAGGACAAGAATGCTGACATGATCTACAACTGTACAAGTATTAGGGTATATATAATAATTTTTCTCTATCCAAACACATATCAAAACAAATTACTTATTTTTATCGATGCTCCTATAGTTTCGAAAACAAAAAAATGGAAAAGACTATGGCTATTAATTATAGTAAATTTATGAAAGAGATAATATTTCATCAACAAAATAGCATCACTGAAGAGGTATTTTTAAAAATAATTACTAGTTTATTTAAAATATTCATTAATCGTTTCTGTATTTATATTTTTTCAGTACTACCATGAATGTCACAAAAATTCATATTCACAAGATGATATAGATGTTTTTATAAATTAATGGGTAGGATACCTAATGTAGATTGTACACAAATAGGATAAAGGTGAATGTGTGCTACATATGTTATCCTTATATGATAATTGATATCTCCCCTTTTTAGATTTATTACACCTCTATGATCACCCTTTATTATGTTTCATATCCTTAGGTTTTGAAGAATTGTTTTAGAAATGATATTTCTTTCTAGTAGATAATTACTTAACGAGAGACTCTAATGAACAAGTTATATATGTTTTCATATTTCCAATAGAACTCGACCTAAACTATTATGTCATGGATCATTTATATTCGTTATTTCAGTCATTTATGATGTTGTTTTTACTAAGTTAGTTTGTTGGATGAATATTGGTTGTGCATCACTCACAAACTTAATAACAAAAATAAGGATTCTTCACTATTGTTGGTTAACTACTACTTTTCATATCATCTCCTTTAAACTTCTGATCTGGCGTCCTTGTAATGCTCTCATCCCACACCATCTCTATGATATCATCATTCAGCTATCACTTTTCATTATCTTCCTACACTAATTTAATAGGTAGATGGGTGCATGAAGAGAAGGAAAAGTGAACGTTGAATGATGATATCATAGGGATGGTGTTGTATGAGAGCATCATGAGGACACTAGATCAGAAGTTCATATCAGATGCTATGTTATGTGGTAATTAACCAACAGTAGTGAAGTACACTAAGAATAATTAGTTTTGTTATTAGCTTATATCTGTACCAAAGAAACCCTTTGTAAAGATGTAAAAATAATGCTACGATATAATAACTCTATTTAAAAAAATATAATGAAATTTTGATTTTATTTTAATTATTTCTTGCAGGGTTCATTTATTTTAGAAGATTTTTGTACATGTGACATGCCTTTATAAGAAGAGAAATGACATTCTATCTGCTCAATAATAGAGGTAATATTTATGTTTTCATAGTAAAATCATTATACAAAGAATAAATTCATTGTTTCATAATTATGTTTAATTTATTTCTTTTATTTAATGAATATTAAACAACTAATATATGATATCAATGAATGAAATTTTTAGGTCATTATAGTTGGTATCAGAGTAACTGGCCTATTCAAAATCGAGCAAACACATTCCATTATTTTTATACTTTGGGTAGATGATCTATAGGTCATTTGAAATAGGTGGGAATAAACCCCACCTCAATATGACATATGATGTGATGAGTATGACTCAAAGTGTCTCTTTTAATTTAAAATTGACATTATTTTCAGTAAAAAGAACAAGTCACATAATGAAAACTGAGAAAACATAATCCAATTGTTCTGATACTTTAGGGAAATACTCCATAAGTAATTTGTTACCTATAGTAATAGACCTCACTTATATTCAACACACAATGAGAATATTATGACTCAAAGTGTCTCTTTTTATTCAAAATTAACATTAATTTTAGAAAAAAACAGAAGTGGCATATTGAAAAGTAAGAAAAGGCGTTTGGATTGTTTTGATACTTTTTGTAAAAAAAATCCGTGTGTCAATTGTGACATGTGTGAATCAATCACACCTAAATCTGATGCATGATGTGATCGGTATGGCTAAAAGTCTATGTTATCAATTTAAAATTGACATTATAGATCAAAAGGTGTCACTCATTGAAAACCAATGAAACATTCTCTAATTTTCTTCATAATTTAGGATAAAAATTCATAATTTCTTTGTGACGTTTATGAAGCATTCTTATATCAAACCAATTCTTTATGCGACCGGTATGACTCAAAATGCGTGTTTCTAATTTGAAAGGACATTTTAGTAAAAAAAACAAAACCAGCATACTACCAACTGAGAAAACACCTTCGTATTGTTTTCATAATTTAGTAAAATTATCCATAAGTTATTTTTCACTTGTAGGAACTGACCACACCTTAATTAAATGCACAATGCGACTAGTATGACTCAAAGTGTCTCTTTTTATTTAAAATTGACATTAATTTTAGAAAAAAACACAATTGACATACTAAAAACACAAAAAACACATTTATATTTTTTATATCATTTAGTAAAATGATCCATGATTCATTTTTCATGTGTACGGATCAACCACACCTCAATCTGATGCACAGTGTGGCCGATATAGATAAAAGTGTCTGTTATCAGTTTAGAATTGACATTTTATCTCAAAATGTGTCACTCAATGAAAACCAATCAAAATTTCTCCAATTGTCATCATAAATTAGTATAATGATTCATAAGTTATTTTTGATGTGTATGATGAAGTATCATATCAAACCAACACACGATGTGACTGGTATGACTCAAAATTCATGATTCTAGTTTGAAATGATATTTTAGTAAAAAAACACAACTGACATACTACGAACTAAGAAAACACATTCATATTGTTTTGATAATTTAGGAAAACTGCACATAAGTCATTTTTGACATGTAGGAATCAATTTCACCTCATTTAAACGCAAAATGTGACTCTTATGATTCAAAGTGTCTCTTTTTATTTAAAATTGACTTTAATTTTAAAAACAAAACAAAAATGAAATACTGCAAACAATGAAAAAACATTTGGATTGTTATGATACTTTATGAAAGCGATCCATCAGTCATTTTTGACGTGTAGGAATAAACCACACCTCAATAAGACACATGGTGTGACTCGTATGTTTAAAACTATCTCTTATTAGTTTAAAATTGATATTTTATATCAAAATGTGTCACTCACTAAAATCCAAGATAACCCATTCTAATTGTCATCATAATTTAAGATAATTATTCATATGTTCTTTAGGGCATGTATGAAGAAGTATCATATCAAACCAACTCACGGTGTGACTGGTATGACTCAAAATGTGTGTTTCCATTTTGAAATGACATTTAAGTAAATAAACACAATTGTCATACTACAAACTGATCAAACACATTCGTATGGTTTGGATACTTTAACAAAATGATCTATAAGTCATTTGTGACAAGTTTTAATCCATCTCACCTCAATTAAACACAGAATACGACTTGTATGACAAAAAGTGTCTCTTTTTATTTAAAATTGACATTAATTTTAGAAAAGAACACATGTTACATACTGATAACCAGGAAAACACATTCAAATTGTTTTGATACATTAGTAAAATGATCCATCAGTCATTTAGGACGTTTAGGAATCAACTGCACCTCAATCCTAAGAACTATATGACCTATATAAATCTAAATGTGTCATTTAAAAATGATATTAATTTCACAAAATGAACATGTGACATAATCTGAACTGATCAAACACATTCAGATTGTTTTAATATTTTAAAACAACAATATATGGCTCATTTTTTACTAGTAGAAATCAACCATAGCTCAATATGATGCACAATGTGACTGGTATAACTCCAAATGTGTCTTTTTTATTAAAAATTGGCATTTTATTATTGTTTTATTTCATATTAATGTTTAATTTATTTCATTATTGTATTAATAACATAATATTTGTTTTCTTATATAGGTGGAATTTATTTTCTTTATTTCAAATTCTTTGTTCAAAAACTAATACCATGGACAAAAAAAATTGAGAGGAGATCACGGATACCAAACTATGAAACATTAATTTTTTTAACTATTTGTTGGAAAATTAAATTTGTAACCATATAAAACAATGTATGAAATGTATATAGATATGTTTTTTATGTTAATGATGTTATTTAAATGTATATATCACTGTTTTCTGATCTCTTGTGTGCGTTGTTTCATTCTTTTGTACTTTGTTCGTGTGTAGGTGACGTTTTTCTGCAGGTGTGCAGGTGTGCAGGTGTGCTATTAAATAAGTAGCACATCACATGCAAATAGGCCTTTATCAGCAATTTTTTGAGCTCTAATAAAGTCCTATTTTATCATCACAAATTAAAGAACTGATAAATTGGCCATTTATCATCCCTCCAAATAGCACTGATAAAGGTGGCCCTTTATCCGTGCTGAAAAGCGCCGATAAAAGGGGAACCTTTATCAGCACTTTTTTTAACGCGTATAATGGTACCCCTTTTATGAGCACTTTTTAAGCAATGTTAAAGCCCCCCCCCCCCATATCTTCTCTACAATTAATAGTACTTTTCTAGAGCCATTAAAAGGTGTTTCTAGCACTTTTAAAAGCCTTATTGGTAGTAGTGTGATGGAAGTCTGTGGGTTTTTCGTTGGGAATGGGATCCTCAGTTGGGTTGTGCTTGACCTTCACTCCATGAGTTGGGGAATCTTATCTTCCAGTTATCATCTCTCGCACTAGATGATGATGGTTGTGATCTTTATGGTTGGTTACCTCATGTAGTGTATGAGTTCTCAAAGATATTCCCAGATAATTTTTCATGCTTAACATTAGATTTGGACATGGAGTTCTAGATAACTTTGGTGCTAGGAACATAGATGATATCTATTACCTCATATCATATGTCCCAAACTGAATTGAGGGTATTAAATATTCAGCTGGGTTATTTATAATCCAAAGGATTCATTCACCCGAGCGTCTCTCCTTGGGCCTCTCCTATTCTTTATTCGGGGAAGGTTGACGGGTCCCTTTGGTTGTGTATTGATTAACAGAATATGAACAAGTTAACCATTAAAAAAATATCCTTTTCCCTAAATAGATAACTTGTTTGATCATTTGAAGGGGAAAATTGGTTTTCTAAAATAGAATTGTGTTCGAGTGACCACCAACTTACGGTGAAAGAGGTAGATATCCTAAAGACAGCCCTCTGAAGTAGGTATGCCCACTTTGAGTACTTGGTCATGCCATTTGGACTGACCAATGCTCTAGAATATTTTATGGAACTCATGAATATGGTGTTCCACCAGTATCTTGAATCTTTTTTCTTGGTATTTTTGGATAACATCTTGGATTACTCTGGATCTGAGGAAGATCATGAGCATCATTTTCATATCATGTTGGGTACCTTGAGAGAGCATCAACTTTCGGCAAAGTTGTCCAAGTGAACAATCTGGATCAGAGAGGTGATGCTTCTAGGGCATGTGATCCCAAATTAAGGAGTTTCGGTGGACCCCAATAAGATTAGTGTGGCTATTTCTAGGGAGCATCCAAAAAACGTGCTCAAGATCAGGAGTTTCATCATCCTTGCTGGTTACTACATGAGGTTTGTTCGAGATTTCTCTTAGTTTGATTCTCCCATGACCATGCTCACCCAAAATTTTTGTAAAGTTTGTTTGGATCCCAACCTTCTAATAGATAAAGTGGTAGTTGACTACCACCCTGTGTTGATCTCTTTAGAATCTCGAAAGGGCTATGTTGTGTATTGTGACACTTTAGTTATGGGTCTCGGGTGCGTTCTTATGAAGGATAATCATGTGGAGGCGTATGGCTCCTTCCAACTCTGACAACATGAAAATAACTGCCCAACCCACTCCTCCGAGATAGAAGTATAGATTCATGCTTTGAAAACATGTAGTTAATACCTCTTTGAGGAGAAGGTTGTGTACTTTTCTGATCACAAAATCTTTTCCTGCATCTTCACTCAGAAGGATCTCAATCTACGGTAGTGCCACTAGATCGAGTACTTGTATGGTACGACTTTGTCATTTTCTATACCATTGGAATGGGAAATGTTGTGGTGGATGATTTTAGTAGAAACGTACTCGTGAAAGACTTTAGGAAGTCTAATGATGAGTGGACTCTGATGGGGATCTTTTCTCACATGCATGTGGAGACCAAGGATCACAATGGAGGTGTGTTCTTGGTAAGAATTTCGTTCAATCGTTCTCTCTTAGAGTTAATTTGGGGAGAAAAGCACAATTATGATCGTTTTAGCAATCTAGTATGTTTCCTCATAGTGGGGAGACAACTTCTGATTGGTCATCATCTCTTGAGGGAATCTTGTGCCTCAAGGGCCATTCAATAGTGTTGTCATATCTGTGGTATTTAGTGATGCCAGATTGACACTAGACATAGTCGGTTGTACATCCTGGTACCACCAAGATGTATTATGTTGTGCGACGATATTTCTTGTGTCCAAGTATGGGATAAGACAGAGATGAATTTGTGTTGAGATGCTACACATGTCAGCAGGTGAAAGTTGGGCACCAAAGGCCCTACTGTTTTCTCCAACCATTACCCATTCCTACCTGGAAGTGGGACGAGGTCACCATTGAGTTCATTGTTGGCTTACCTATTACACCTCTAGGTAGGAATTCCATATGGGTAGTAATTTATCAACTGAAAAATTCATCCCACTTCATTCTGATCAAGGATACAGCAAAAGTTGATGAGTTGGGACGATTGTATCTTCAGTTTTTTGTAAGGATATATAATTTTCCATTTGCTTTTGTCTTAGATAGAGACCATCTTTTCACTTCTCGGTTTTGGTAAGGCCTTCGTAAGGCCTTGGGGTCTCATATTAAAATAAAACCGGCATACCATACTCAAACGGATGGTTAGATAGAGCAAGTGAATTAGATTTTGGAGGACATGTTTTGTGCATGTGTATTGGACTTTAGACATTCCTGTGATAGCCATTTGGGATTGGTTTAGTTCGATTATAATAATTGTTACCAATAATCAATCTGATTGGCTCTATTTGAGGCGCTCTATGGTCATCCTTGTCGATTCCCCCTGTGTTAGGATGAAGTAGCTGTAACCTCATTGTTGGGGCTGAGTCTTGTACAGGAGACATCTAAGAAGATCACGATGATTAGGAAGAATTTTTTTATATCTTAGAGTCATTATAAATTATATTCTAATGAGAGGCATCGATACCTAGAGGTTTTGGGGGCTGATCGGGTTTTTTTTAAAGTGGGCCCCTGTCAGGGTCATCACTATTTGGGAATGTAGGGAAATCTAACACTGAGGTATGTTAGGCCTTTTGAGATTACTGAGAGGATTGGAAAGGAG
Source organism: Viscum album (assembly GCA_963277665.1). Taxonomy (NCBI): domain Eukaryota; kingdom Viridiplantae; phylum Streptophyta; class Magnoliopsida; order Santalales; family Viscaceae; genus Viscum; species Viscum album. The sequence continues at coordinate 602,786,786 of OY728158.1, read as the reverse complement.
TCATACAAGTTATCTTTTCCTTATCATTTGACATCTACCCATGAATTCTTCTTTTTAACACAACTGAAGAAGTACAAGTCAGATACTTCTCATGGGCTGAATTGGGAGGAATTAGATATATAGCTCGATCTATCTATGGTTGAGTGACCAGTGTGTATTGTGGACCCTCAAGAACAATTGATTTGAGGGAATACTATTCGTATTGTTCAATTATTCTAGAAACATGTGACTAATGATCATGATACATGGGAGTGGAAGTTTTGGTTTGAAGAGCAGTTTCTATTTCTCTTATCTGATCAGACTTCAAGTTGAATTTCCGAGGGTAGACATTTTTTTATGGTGGGGAGAATTGTCATATTGATGACTTATTTTAAAGGTATTTTTCATGTAATTTTTACGTTTCTTTTTTTGGGTGGTTTCCCATACATTTTTGGAGGAAATAGTTGGTTTTCATGATTTGGCCAAATCGTGAGCCCATTTCCATATTTAAAAACAAATTTTGTTTCTTTTATAACACCTTAATTTTTCAAAAAACTTCATCCATTCAACTTCCTGCATTTCCTCCCCTAACCTATTAAAACAACCATGTCTATTTGGACCCCTTAGGAACTCATTATCATTTTTTATTTGGGTGATTTATTTAGGCATTGGGCCAACCCATGAGATCATTTCCTACTTTAAAAGATATTATTCTTAATATATCATTTATTTTTAATTTGTTTCAGTGATTCCACCTCCCAATCAAGCCAAAATACATAGGCAATCCGTCATGTTCATGTATCCCTATTTGGAGTTCATTTTCATTTAGGATTAAGGAGAAACTTCTCTGGGTTTCTCAAATCATCCATATATGAGAAGGTAATTAGTTTCAACAATAAATCATCCAATATTCACTCTCTTTCACCCATTTAATCCCAAATTGACCTAATCGTCCTCATTATATCCTCCTTATTAGTTTTGGTATCTTGGAGATTCATCCTTTGGTGTATTTGGGATATTTCTTCAAGATTCCTCAAGTATATGGCTTTCCTTCCTTCCTCGTCCCATTTTCTTAGGGTTTCTCCCATTTTCTTAGGGTTTCGTCCATTTTTCTTGAAGTTCCAAATGTCTAGAAGGTATGTATTCAAACCTAGGTTTTTATGATGGGATTCTTTGTCTTATCTTGTGGTTATAGGTTTGATTTGACTCCATTGTGGTGGGGTGATGGTGCGGGTGAACTTCCTCATAAGGATTTGGTGTTTTGACACTTGTGGTTGTTGATTCCATGTGTAATCACTATTAGATGATTTATAATTACCAGATTTATAATTTTTTCATGTTCATATTCCTTGTTAATTGGTTAAAAAACTATTTTTCGTGGCGTTTGTTAATCGAATGGTACTAAAATGGATTTTTTTTTTGAAAATGGGTGTTTTTCAGAGATATCCCAGGTCAGATCATTTGGGGTTGTTTTCTAATGGATGAAATGGTTTTATTAAAAAAATTAGTGCTTTTAATTCTATTTTTGTGAAATATGTGTATTCACATAGTGTTCAATGTGGGTTTTTCAGCGGATTTTATGTGAAAAACATTTTTATATTTTGTGATGTTGTTTTATGAAAATTCTAAATGTTTTATTGAGTGATACAAGTGGTAAAAAACATTTGTACATACTGTTTTGAATGTGGGTTACCAGAACTGATGATTTTAAGTGCAAATGGAATTTTTTAACCTATAGAATTTGTTTTAGTACAAAGGGGGAAACCTAGGTATCAGGTTGGCAGATGTGTACTAGTATGCTGGTGATCTAGAGTGGTTTTGTCCCTTTTCACTTAGCAATTTGGAAATAGACAACACTAACAAAAAAATATTAAGGATTTTTGGGAACCACTAGGTTATGGGTATTTTACCTAATAGTGACTCATGCATGAGAACAGATATTACAATGGTTTCTTTACACCAATATACGAGGTACATGGGCCTGAAAATAACTAGTGGCTAGGGGTGTTCGCGAGATTAGTGCTCATTGGATATTTTGTATTTATCATTGACTTAGTTTGTGTTGGGATAGAAAAATTTATTAGCTTATATTTTTTAATTAATTGTGTTGACTCTTAAATTTATATTTGAAAACTGTTTACTTTTAAAAGATTCATTTTTTTGAATTTATTTCCACCATTTCTTATTTATAAAAATGTTACAAGATTTTCATCTTGTATTTCTTAATATATGGAATAATTTGGGTGGTATCCTATTGATATTAGGCTCACACCATTCTTACATCCCTTGTGTGTAAGTATACTTTATCATGTTTTATGTAGGTAATGGAAAATCCTTGGGAGATGGCAGTTCGGGTTTCTAGTTTCTTCCCTTGGTGCGGTGTTGTGGAGGTGATTTTTTTGTGATAACCCCTTGTTTTTTGGAGTTCCTTGGGATGTTTCTCTGCTGATTTTATATTTCATTGTACCTCTTGTGTCATGTTTAAACCTATGTGTTCCATTCTTGGTTTTATTTAAGGCATGTTTGGCATAAATTTTCATATTTGATTTATTGATTGTTTTTTGTTGTTAAATTAATCTAAACTTAGGTAAATAGTTCCCAAACCAAAATACATGATACCCAGGAACTAGTTCCAGTCTTTGGGGAGAGGTAACACCCTTCGGGCCTTGCCATGGAATGGAATTGATGCTAGTAATGACGGAGACCATATTCAGTTTGTGACATTTATATTTCCAAATTTCTACCCAATTATCTTCTTAATCATCTCCCCTGTGTCCTAGTTATTTTGTTCTCATCCAAATAATAATTATAGGTTTATTAAGAATTTTTTCAAGGAGACGACATTCAAGAGTTAATATTCTCAAAAAACCTATTTTGAATTCATTTCTACTTCTATATTCACCTAGAATCTACAATCCAACATGGAATAATAAATACAATGTCATATATAAATATATATATATATATATAAATGTTAAATTTAAATTTTAATATATATAATCCATTATCTTCTCTTCTCCAATTATTCTAAAAATGAAACTATTGTCTATATTATGTTGGTTCACTACCTCCATGGATGATGAGTTTTCATTTTCCATTACCTCATTTTATTATGGTCATATAAATACTATTATGGTTAAATATGATTATAATAAGTACATTATAAATTACTTCATGTTCTTTAATTAATATATATACCAAACATTAAATAAAGTGAAACTAGTTTATGATGGTTGGTAAAACTTTATAAATAAACTAACTATATAACATAAGAATTTTTACTAAATGAATCACCCCTATATCAAAAAACAAAAGTATATTTGGTGCCATTTAATTTTCTATGAGGATATTTATACCATATCATTTCACTTTTATAATTGTATTCTTGTTTGAAAAATACATCAATAATTATCCAAAAGTGATCCGACCAAGGAACCATTAAAAAACACACTATGCAAAGAGACATTAAATGTTATATCTCATTGAGATGGTCATAAATGAATATAATAAAATTATAATAAATAAAATATATTTATAAAAAAATTAACTATTTAATTAATTAATTTAATTTTATAATTTGGGATATTAATTGTATGTGGAAAATGATTCAAGGACATGATGTAAGGTATCTCTTCGAACCACCCTTTTTCTTAGGGTTATGAACTTTTTCTATCTAACCCACATAATCAAAATTTGATATTATGTACTGATTCTAAATTTTGTATAAATTCGTATTACATATATACCTATATTATTCTTCCTTCCTTTGATGGGGTAATAAGTTCCTTATGTTGATCTCTCAAAAACCTTCTTTAAAATTATACCTGATTAGGGGGAACTTTTAAATCACTTAATCCTTTTATGTAATCATCATTTAATGAATTTTTTAACATTTCTGATTTCATTAAATACATTAATATTTTAGTTATATCCATTCTATTTTACCACTTGTATTCAAATAAAATTACATATTTATTCTTTCTCCAACATTCATTAACTAATTTCATAAAACTCTATTTTGAATGATCCTTGTATACCTAATTCAATACCCTTTCCCATGAAATTATTTCAAAATTAACATTGTTTTTGGACAACTATGTTATTTTATTAGATATGATAATTCAAAATATTTAATTCCTTCATCTATTTTTATTCTTAATTAAATATCATTTTATTATGATATTATGTATTATTATGTAACCCGCATTTTTCTACAGGTGATTCTTATATTTATGCCTTATGACTGATTTAATTTTATGGAACACATAATCATGTGTTTGTTATGTGGGTGCACCCAGATGTCATTCTAATTAATTCAATAATTAGTTTCACAGGAAATGATATCTATGGGAATTGGTAATGAAACTAATCCCTGATGGGTATATGTCCACCATGTGATGTTGTCGTGCGGGTTAGCCTTGACCTATCATAAAATCATATTTTTTATTGCATTCACTTACCAATTTTTCTATTAACTTGGGATACCATATTCCTTATGTTATTCTCCCATATTATTATTCATGAACCTTCCCTTTTATGATATCTTTTCATGTCATTTTACTCGCATGGATCATATTTATTTTAATACTTGGCTTTATAGCTCACCCTGTTATTTTATATATTCCCTAGCTTATACATTGTGGTATTCAAAGATAAAAGGGATTTAGGATCTCATTGTGGAGAATAAAATTAATATGATGTGTTTTAGTTTCTTTTTTATGTATTATGAACTTATTCTTTCAAAGACACAAGACCTTAGGATCTTTGGGTTTTGTTTATTGGATGTTTATGCTAAAAATCATATAATAATGTGTATAAAAGGATTGGGTAAATATAGTTGGTAAAATAGGAAATCTCTAGTAATTTTTATGAATCGGGAAAATAATAATTTATCTATAACCCTAAGGATAAGTCTAAGTATAGAAAAATATCCTAACAAATTTGTAAAGTATATAATGACTTGTTTCCAAATAATTACATCCTCTATTGGATAATACAAGTGGATGCAACTCTGGCATAATTATATGTAGGGTTAATAGCCTTGAAAAGGGGAAATTTGTTATTAACTTTATCATTAAAAAATTTATAATAAATATACCTTGTTTCACACCTAGTTTTACACTCCTAGGGTATATGATTTGTGAAATTCACAAACTATTTACGAACCAATATGTGAACTTGATTATATTTTTTTGGTAGAAAACAAATTATGAAACATTATTAAGGAAAATATAGACTAAACAATAGAGACTCATAAGCTAGAATATAAATTTCCTTGACAATTTATTCCTTCTATGTTCATGGTTTCCCTTCCATATGATTTTTATTTTGAGTTTTCTCATATATTTTTATTATAGTTAATGGTAGAAAATATGAGGTACTATTCCAATGACCAATGTCATAGGAACTGTTATGATTTCCCCAATTATATGTTTGAACTTATGGGAGTGGGATCTAAGAAATTTATAGTAGTACTGGCTCAGTTGACCCATCTAAGGAATAATAACTTGAATCACATGGAACTCCCTCCTAACCCTCACAAAGAAGTAGTTACAGTTGAGTCTTTTATGAGACAAAGGGATTCTATCACTAGTATATCTTCTGATCATCTCATCATGGACGAATATATTGTGAAGATATTATATATCCTATAATTCTTTGAACAAGACAAATTCATTATTGTTTTATACCATCATAAAATGGAATCCAATCAATGGTGGACACTCATCTATAAAATGAAGTGTAAAGATGAAATTGATTCCATAGAATGGTAAGGATTCAAGAAAATATATTTCAATAAATGTTTTCCACAAACTCTATTTTTTATAATAGAGAGTGAGTTAATCAGACTGAATAAACATAAATATGAGTCTCTAGGTAATATTAGGAGAACTTTACAAGGCTTGCACATTATGTCTGCAGCTTTTTCATCAACACTAAAAGTAAGGTGGGTTGTTTCATTAGTGGGTTAAATCCAATACTATGAAATGATTTGGAGATTATAAAATTGAAAACTATAAAGATATTTTATGTTGTTACCTCATGGTTGAGATGGATATTCGTGAAGCTCAGTATTCTTGTGGACCTAGAGGTAAAAAATATAAAATATGGTCTTCTTTATGAGGATCAACAGATAAATCTCATGGGGGAAAGAAAACCCAAAATCCCATATGTCAAAGTGTGGGGAAAATAATCCCAAAAACCATATTAAGGTAATATAGATATTATTAAATTATATAAAATAGTGTAACAAGGCTAATAAATGCTGAAGAGAAATGAATAAACCAATTAATTTTATGGAAGAAAATAACAGTCAGATCAACACTCAGCCTGAGGTTCAATGTTTCAACTGTAAGGAACAAAGACAATATATGAACCAATAAAATTTCAAGGAGGAGGATGAATATAATTTAAAATATACCTCTCATTCATTGATATTGTCTGATTATAAGAAATAATTCTAGCCTAAATTATTGAGAAAAAAGGAATACTGATGCTTTAAGACATTCTCGTTATAAGGGATTATATAGATGTATTACCTAAAGTGTTTTTGTTCTTCCTATATACTGAGAGGTTGAGTACTCAATTGAACTTAAACCTAGATTTTTTTCTATATAAAATACTCGGTATATAATTTCCTCCATTGAGTTAGAAGAAATGAAGAATCATTTACAATAGAACCTATTAAAGGGTTTTATATTCCCAATGGCTTCAATAGTGGGTACAACGGTCCTATTATCATAGAAGAAGGGTGGGTCAATTCACCTCTATATTAGTTATCATGAACTAAAAAATCATTAAAAAGAAAAAGTTTCTCTTACTACAGATTAATTAATTGTTTCAAATACTACAGGGGCCCTGGTATTTATCTAAATTGGACCCCCCCCCCCCCCCATTTAGGGTATCACCAATTAAAAGAAAAGAATTAATATATTCCCAGTACTTACTTTTGAAAAAGATATGGGCACTATGAATTCATTTTAATTTTATTAGGGCTCACTAATTCCCTAGTAATATTTTTGGACATAATGAATAGAGTCTTTAGATATTACATAGAAAAAATTATGGTAACCTTTATAGATGATATTATGATATACTCTATAAGAAAATAGTAGAATCATAAGCATTTGAATACTATGATAAAGATGTATTTAAAGGAAGATCTAAATGAAATGTATAGTAAATATCAGTTTTAGATAGAGGAAGTATCATTATTAGTGCATTTTATCATGATAGAAGAGATAAATATGGACCCATTTAAGAAAAAGTTAGTTGAGGAGTGTCCTAGAACACCATTTTTAATGAATATCCACATTTTAATTTTACTATTTAGGTATTCTAAAAAATCTGCAAGAAAAATCTAATTGTTATTAAACACATTAACCAAGATAGATTGGATTGGAGTAAAGTTTGTATTGGCTAATAAATGTGAAGGTAGCTTCAAGGAATTGAAACAAATCCCATCACTACACCCAAAATTTTACCCTAAAATATATATTCAAAAGGAAGGGTATAAATATACACCAACGATGATGGTTAGATATAATCAATCACTATGATAGCTCAATCTACTACCATCCTACTAAAGTAAAAAAATAAGGATTATACAACCCTTTCAATGATGAGAATTGAGAGAGAACCAATCTTCTTAAATTTTCTCAATATGTTAATGTGCATAATAAATGAATGAATATCATCATTAATTTCTCAAATTATTTCTTAACCAATCCTTCTAGAGAAGATAACAGTTGTTCAAAGAGATATTTTGAAAAAACAGAAGAAGGTGTAATTTATGAGAAATAGAAATCCTATGAGATCTAAATTTATGAATGAATCATAATATTTGGTCCACGACTATATAAACTATCTAATCTTAATATCAAGAAAGAGTTGTTGAATGATTCAAATTGATCTACCTTTTCCGTTCACATATGAAGCAAGAAGATGTATCAAGATCTCAGACAGCACTATTTTTGGGATAATATGAAGAAAAAAATCATAGAATATACATCAAAGTTCCTAGTATACCATCATGTGAATTATTAATGTAAAATATCTATGGGTATGATAAAATCCTTACCCATACCAACACGAAAATGGGAAAAATCACAATGGAAATTTTCACCCATTTTATGAAGACATTAAGAGGAAATAATGTAATAGGTATTGCAGTGTTTCATTTTATAAAGACTGACCACTTAATTTCAATTCAATATTACTTCTCACATGATCAAACATCAAGAATATACATTAGATAACTGGATAAGTTACATGGAACAACATTATTGATTGCATCTGATAGAGAACTGAGATTTATCTCTATGTTCTAGAAAATTATCCAACACTCTATAAATGCTAAATTGAACATCAGTATGGATTATTATCCCAAAACTAATGGCTAATATGAGTAGACAATGAAAACACTTGGAGACATTTTGATACCATGCTCGACCGATTTCAAAGGAGGATGGCATCATCATCTTCCTCTAGCTGAGTTCTCATACAATAATAGTTTCGAATCAAGCATACAAATGGCTCTATATGAATCCAGTTATAGGAAGACATGTAAAACACATATGTATTTGGATTAATTTAGTGAATTAAATCTTTTTGGAACTAAAATTATTGAGGAAATGGTAGAAAATATCAAGACCATTTAAAACACGTTAGGGACACAAAGAGTGGACATAAGAGCTATGATGGAAATCACTGACGAGGCTCAGAGTTTGATGTCATAGATAAAGTGTTCTTCCTCATATCTCAATGTAATAGAGTCAATATATTTTGGAGTAAGGTAAATTTAAGTCCCAGGTATATTGTACCCTTTTATATTCTCGATCTCATCAGAGTTTTTTTATATCAACTAGCACTCCCACCAACACTTTATCAAGTACATGACATATTATTTGTATCCTAATTGAGGAAATAAATACTAGAACCCTCGTATGTTTCAAATTCATAGGTGTTACATGTGTAAAATGTTCTCTCTTTTTTGAGGAATTTTTAAAGATCTTGGATAGTATAGATAATGTTGGGCCCAATAATAAACACCACCTAGTCAAAGTAGTATGGAAAAACCGTAAGTAAGGGGAGGTGACATTGGAACTGGATGAAGTGATGAAGTATAAGTATGATCACCTATTTTCACCATAGTATGTAAAACCAAATTCTATGGGAGAAATTTCTTAAAGAGGGAGGAATATAATGGCCTAGATTCAATCAATAAAATTTCCGTTCTGATTAAATAAATGTGTTATCTTCATTAAGGCACATACATCACATGATAAAAAAATTATTATAATATGAATATTAAATTTAGAGAATAAATATGACCATAAGAATTGAAAGTATTATAATGGGTAAAATAAAAAATAAGAGAACACTGATATAAAATTTTGGATCTTCTCAGTCCCCCAGAGTAATCGCACTCACAAACAACACTAGAGAAATGAAGCAGAATGTTAGTAAAGAAATATGAATTTTAAAAATGAATATATATATATATATATATATATAACATTAAGAGAAAAAATAATTGAATGAATAATGAATTAAATATGATTTATTTATAGAAAGTATTGAACCCATATTACTGTTGCAAATCTGACTATTATAATAGTAACCTGGATATTGGAATAGTAATTTGACTATAAAGAATTGAAACTTCACCGATAGAATAGTATATTCACCTATTTATGATTCAAATAAACTATGGAATATTATATCATGATTCAATTAAATAAATGTTCAAAAAATAATAAAATATGTGTTAGTATTTTTGTAAAACATATATGTTTTATTTTTTTTATAAAAAAATATAATGATTTAAAATATGTTTTATTTTGATAAAATGGGTTTATAAATTAATTATTTTGTATGATAATGATATTATAATTTTATGAGACTTATGAAATTTTTAAAATGGTCGTAAAATTAATCATAATATTAAAATTCGTATTTTTCAAATAAAAGAGTATTTTATAAAAAATCAAACTTCTCTTATTTAAAAAATTGTTTTCCTAAAATGGATTTAATATTAATAATCTAAACATGAAATAAAATGGTCTCGAATATCCTTAGGAATTTTTTAAAAATAGTTGATGTTTTTTTAATAGTGAAATATGGTAAAATATGCTATTTAACATTAGAAGATAAATACATGAATTTATGAGAGAGGTATGATGTAAGAACCCATTATTTTGAACTCACATAAATATTTTAATTTATATTATCATGATAACTAATATTATTGGTATTCTTGATCCAAAATTATAAACTTATGATCATAATATTCAAAAACATTCCTCTCCTCCCCTTAAAAATATCGCACCTCACAACCCTTTCTTCTCACACCTTATAAGAATTTTGGATAGAAATATTTCTACAAAATTATCATTACAATCCTCTATAACATTTCCTAGATCTACTAGTCTCACCAAAATACCAATTCAAAGATCCTTAAGGAATTTTTCAAGGAGATGACAATCAAGAGTGAATATTCTCAAATTCACACTTTTAAATTATTTTATTATTCTACATTCTCCTCACCTCCCTTATAAAATAAGGAAAAATAACTCTGTTATCATATATATAAATATATATTGGAATTATATATTGATTAATATTTACCATTCAACCTATTCTCCTCTCCACTTATTCTAAAAATTAAACCATTTTCCAAATTATGTCCGTTCACCATCACCATGGACAACGAGTTTTAATTTTCTTTTATCAACTTCAAGGATGATAATATAAATATTTTTGGGTTAAATAATATTATAATAAGTTTATTATAACTTATTTCATGTTTTGAAATTAATTTATAGACATAATATTAAATAAACATAAACTAGTTTGTGAGGGTTAGTAAAACAGCCTAAATGAACTAAATATATAACGTTAACATTTTTACTAAATAAATCACCAGTATATTGGAACCCAAAAGGATTTATAGAACAATTAAAATTTATATAATTATATTAATACCATTTAATTTCACTTCTATATTTGTATTCTAATTTGACCAATATATCAATAATTATTCACAAGTGATTTGACCTTAGAACCAGGAAATTAACACCCTTGGAAAAGAGAAATTAAACATTATATCTCATTTAAATGGTTATAAATGAACATAATAAAATTATAATAAATAAAATATACTTGTAAAATTTTATGAATTATATAATTAATTTATTTTATTTTATTTTTCAGGATATTAAATGAATGTTCATAATGATTCTAGAACATAAGTTAATAGATGGCTTTAAACCACCCTTTTTCTTTGGATAATGAATTTTAGATCTATAAATAAACTTATATAAATTTTATATTTTGGAATACTTTTAATTTTTTTTACAAATTTATCTTACATATATACCTATATTATTATCCATTCCTTTTATGGGGTATTATATGCCTTATGTTCATTCCTCAAATTCCTACTTTAAAATCAAACCTGATTAAGGGAATTTTTCTAACCCTTAGTCCTTTTATGTAATTATCATTTATTTTACATATTACCATTCATGATATCATTAAATAAAGGAATAATTTATGTATAACTATTCTATTTTACCTCTGGTTTTCAAATAAAATTTAATGCTTATTCTTTCTCCAAAATTCTTTAACAAATACCATAAAACACCATTTTGAATGTTCATTTTTATACCCAATTCTCTAACATTTTTCAGGACATTATTTACAAATTATAACAATATTATTAAACATATATTTATTCAATTAGATATAAGAATCCATAAATTTTAATTTATTCTTCTCTTTTGAATCATTATGAAATCTCTTTTTGTTATGATATTTGGCAAGATTGTGAAATCTGTTTCTTTCCATACGTAATTCTTATTTTTATGCCTTATTATGGATTTCATTTTGTGGAACATGTAAGAATGTACTTGTTATGATGGATATTGTCATATATCACTCCAATTCATTTCTTAATGTGTTTTCATCATGAGATTGGGTTAGGGAGTAAACTTAATCAAAGATAAGACTATGTCTACCATGTGATGTTTTCATGGTGGTTAGCCTTGATCTATCCTAATGACATGATTTATATAGTTGTCACATTACTATGTTTATATGTTCTTATCATACCATTTTTTTTATTTTATAATCCCATGTCCTATTTTTGAGCCATCCCTTTTATTATATCATGTCATGTTTTATAAATTACATCTATCGTGTTTTTTTTTCTTAATGGGATTTATAGATCACCCCTTTATTTTATATATTTCCTAGGTTATCCGTGATAGTTTCAGGATCTCAGAGGAATATAATAGCTTTTATGGAGAATAAAATAAATATTTTATTTTTATTTTTATTTTGATGTATTATAAACCTATGTAATAACCCAGTTTTTATCCAAAGTATGGATCCTTTAAAATTTGGTCTAATTGTTTTGGACCTGATATAAATACCTAATGAGTTCAAAAATGTTTTAGGGATCTTTGGAGATTATTTGTATCATGTAACCCCATTCGGTGGAGATTAAACTAGGTCACAAAGTTAGTAGAAACTCTTTGTCCCAACCCACATAGTTATCTCTTAACCAGGCCGGGCTGGATAGAGGAGTAAGCAGGGTGGAAAATTTTCCTTAGCTGTATGTTATGGGATGCACACCCATGCTGAATGTCTGCAGATTTTAGCATTGGTGGTTTTCACAGTTGGAGCACTATTCCCTTAACCATGTGGGCTAAGCATGTGGATATCATCCTTAAGTAATAGGAGGCACATGGTTGGAACATGGTTTGGACAACCATGCGACCAAAAATGTAGACACTTATTTGCTGGGGAAAATTTCTAAAAATACCATTAATAATATAATATTATTTCTTCTTCCCTATTTGGCCCATTTAGGATAATACAAAGGCTTCCACTCTCCCATTTTTTGGCTCTCAAGGACTCTCTGATAGGTTTTTCTCTCGTTCTTTGATCTAAAGTCCAATTCTATCATCATTCATCATGTTAGTTGTGCATTGGTAAGTACTTGATTCTTTTTAATAGTTTTTCATTCTTCATTCCCGCAATGATGCAATTTACATGTAGGTTCACATGCACTACTTTTAGGGAATTGATCCATTATTTAGTTATCTTCCTATCTAATCCAAACTAATGACATATATAAGATGGTTATATTCTTGCGAGCTTAAGGTAAGTGGTCTATGAATCATCCCTCATGTTTCTCCATTTTATAAATTTATATAGTGTGTGGGGGATGATTTCAATAGGTGTGGCCTATTAAATTCATTTTCGTTGATTATATTTGTTAGAATCATATTCTATAACCCTTTTTAAATATGTTATCCATCATTGGATGTTATGAAATCAACATCAACCACCCAAATTAGGTTTTTAAAATATTCATTTTTTTATTGGTTTTTCATGTTCATATATACCACTGTATGGGTGTTCTATGGATTGAATCTATTAATGGTAAACCCTACCTTAATTAAATGAATAATGAATATAAATTTTTATCTCTTTTATATGGTAATTTAACTTGAACCTTAAAAAGTAAGTGTTCCAATTAATCAGAGAATATTTTAAATTTAATTGGAATGTATACTATTTGTGTGACTTGGACTAGTTAAATATAATTAAATGGTGTGGTTTCACATCCGTAGCACACCTTCCCATTCTTCGTAGAAGGAAGTAGATTGAAATTAAGAATTTATTATGACTTTCATGAACTAGTAAATGGTTTCATTCATATTTACGACTTGTCACTCTAATGAAACGCAATGACTTAAACCAAATGACCTATTTAAATTGAATGAGTAATACATTGACAAAATTATATAAATAATTATTCCTAAGTCGCATATTTCATATGGAAATATTCACTATTATAGGAGTGGTCGAACTAGATCCAACCTTGTATTCCTAAGGGAATGCCTTGACAACTCGTGGTAACCATTATTATTCAATGATTCTGGTTTCCAAGGATGATACCCACCTTGGAACCCAATATTTAACTACCAGTGGATGCCAAGCATGAAACTGTAGTATCCCAAAATTATCATTATAGGATTCCTTGGATTCAAGCCTTTGATCTAGCATGACATATTCAGACATGTGAAACCTTGGATACACCCATGGTCCTATTCATGGCTTATCCCATTTTACCTTGGATGAATTCCTTGGACTTAATAAGAATCATATTACAGTGGAATGCCAAGAGAGATGCCTCTTTAATTATGTGCAGACCCCATATTCCTAGGATATATGTTATTACTGAGTTGTATTGACCTCTGAGTTCAAGGATTCCTTGGTTATTACCTTGGATCCTCTTCAATATTATCATCATCATAGGATGACTTATTTTGTCTTGGATCCTTTAATATTATTATCATGGATGATGTTTGTGTTGGTTATACCTCATGTGACTTACTATATAAATTAGAACATGATTAATGAATTAAATGGTAACATGTTCTTGCACTGGTTAAGGTTAAATTTGGTTCTATGTATTTAAATTATTTTACTCCTTTACTATTAAATATTAATTCCAGTACACTATTTCAGCCTATATTACATGGATTGGATGTTATATAAATCATTTTTGTTGGAATATAGTGATTTATCTCACACCCTATGTAACAACCCGATATTTTATGATAAGTATTCTTTTTAATTTATTTGATGTCATGTGTTTTATACTACAACAAGATTATCTTGTGTTATATGCAACACCATATTATCTTGCAGTATAAGCAACACTATTCTTAGATTGTGTTACACACAATTTCAAGTTCGTTTGATAATTGTCATTCTACGCAACATTGAGTGTACATATATATATATATATATTCAATGTATAAATAAAATATGGTTGGATTCTGTTATATGAAACAACAAAAGAGTCTTTCACAACATTCAACCCTAACTTGGCTTTCATTACACGCAATCGCGACCTTCCTCAGTAGTGTGTGTAGTACCCAATACCGGGTTTCACTAAACAACGATATATGGTTATAATATTTTTATAACCTTATTATGAACTAGCCGTTATGAATAGTATTAACTAAATTATGAATTTTATAACATTATTACTCATCTTACACATTTTCTAGAACATGGTGTAAGAACAAAATAAATTTTTCGGGTAAAATAAGTATTTTTCAAAAAATGCAGTTTTGCCGCCTTTTGATGGCGCATCCACTTTAAATCTAGTTTTTGACATGTTTATAAGTTCAATTTTACAAAATAAAATTATTCTTTGGAATCAAGATATAAAATTTTACCTTGGATAAATTTTTCATATTATTCTGATAACTTTCATATTTTAATGAATAGTAAAAACATGGTGTATTTTAATTAAAAACAACTTTTTTCATCCTAATAACTTATGTGGTTAAATTATAATATTTAATGGTTTTAAATTATATATATAATATATTTTTACAATTTAATACAATTTTAGTCATTGGATGTAATTTCACATCTAAACCAGACATAAACAAGTGTCAATCTTTTGATAGTTATTATCTCTTAAGAACACGTTATTTGTTTTGACGACGGGAATTAATTTCTAAATTAATTAATGCAACTGATATGTTTTGAATTTGGTAAAATAGACATCATTTTTAAGTTCATAATATCAAATATAGCTTAGGCCTAATTTTTGGTATTTTTCTGGAAACTTTCATTTTTTGATGAATAGAGAAACAAATAAGAGGTAGTAAAAAATGATTTTCATAAAACTTAATTTTACCTCTTCTGTGAGTGGAATTTCAAAAATCCAAGATACATGGTTGATGTCAGTAAGTAAAATGTGATTCAATGAGATGAAAATAATTTTTGGCGAATAGTAACTTTTTACTTTTTTTTACCATGGTTAAAAGTAAATAGAGTAATTAAGTGTAAAAATGATATTATAATTACCCAAACACATGTTCTAATTCTATTGGATAAGTGTAATTCGACCAAAAACAACCTTATGAATAAAATATGACCATTTAGGCCCACTTATATTAGATTAGGACATTTATTATTAATTTATTTAAAGAAGGGTTAAAATAGTTAAAATCAAAGTTTAATAAGTAAATAATTTTTAATATAAGGTTATACATAAGATAAATTCGACTATAAATATTAATTAGAAATCTAATATTATTTCCTTTATAATTGTATTTTATTTGTAATTTTTAGACATTAAATAACTTAATTTATTTATGACACAAAGATGATGTAGTAGTTATCTTATTAATGAAATATTGACATAATTGATGTTATAAATACCAAAATAAATGTAATTTGAGACTTTTTATGAATTCCACTAATTTTATAGGTTAATATGACATGTTAGTATTTATTTAATTAACTTTTTTCGAACTAATCATTCTGTTATGATTTTTACAAAAATCTATTACTAAATAGTTTCAAAATTGATATAAAATAGTTTTTAAAAAAAATATTATATTATTAATTGTTATTTAATTACTTAAAATCTAAGGATCGTCCATATGACTTAGATAAGGTTATTTATATTAATAATAAACAACTTGGGGTTCGTTTGGCTTCTTATAGTATATTTATTAACCTTATAGTGTAAGAACACAAAAAGACACGGTAAAAGTAAAATTATCTAACTTAAAGTTAAATATAAATGATAAGGTTAAAATAGGAACCTAAACTTGTCTAAATTATATTGGATGAGAGTATTTCGACCTTCCCCACGTTAGATTCTAAATAACTCAATTTGGATCTATTTAAAACCGAATTTTGCTTTATAATAAAATAATATATTTAGTTTTTCCAAAGGAGCCCCTCTCCTCCATTATAAAAGGGCACCTTCTCCCTCTCTTCTTCACACCACTTTGAGCCTTCAGTCTCGGCCAAACCCTGCCAAATTCTCTTCTCCACTTCCCTAACAACATACTAGAGGTCCTGGTCTTCTTCAAAGACCAATTTTAGTACCCTAAGAGGAGGACTCCACTTCCCTAACAACATACTAGAGGTCCTGGTTCCGGCTTCAAGATGAACACGGACGGGTCTTGCTCCATGGGAATAATGAGAGGTGGGGGAGTGGTTCGAGACTCTAAGGGGAACGTCAAGCTGGTGTTTTCTTCTTGCTTCGGGAAGGTCACTCCCCTCTTGGCCGAGGCTAAGGCGATGCTCACCGGTCTATCTCTTTGCATACAGCAACAGGTGACTTTATCTCAGGTGGAAACGGATTCCTTAATTCTCCACAACTCCTTGATAGGTAAAGGCGGTACTCTGTGGTCCATATCCTACATCATCAGGAAGTGCAAATCCTTTATTCGGGATATCATCCAAGTGTCCCACACCTGGCGTGAGGGCAATAAGGTAGCATACTATTTGGCTTCCTTAACAGAGCAAGGATCCATTCACACTAGTCTTCTTTCTTCTAATTGCTTGAAACCAGAGGCTGTTAATTTAATTAAAGGGGATTCCCTCGGCCTGCACTACTTCAGACCTCCATAATCTTGGGTTTTTTGTTTGCCGGTGCCTTGCGCCTTTTGTTGAATAAAAATTTATTTTGGATGGGGGAATGTCCGTTACCGATTCTATCAACTTTATTTCTTCTTCCACTTCTTCTTCTTATGTTGTTTCATTATGAAGTAATAACATAAGTATCAATAATATACTGATATGTTATTAAAATTATGAAACAAACCTATTTCACCATCTATCCATCCTACGGAAAACGAAATCACCACGCGTGCGTACGTACGGAATACCATCTCCATACCGTGGTGTAATCTATTTTCCACCAACAACTTACTTGGATGGGTATAATGGTGTAAATGATAACTATATATGATTATTGTAAATTGATATTGATTATGAAATAGTATACATACACTCAAATACAATTCCATGATCATGAGAATGATATCATCGCTCGTGCGTACGTACGGACTACCGTCTCCACGACGCGATGAGATTCATTCTCCACGTTAACCATTCATGAATGATTATATAGTATATATAATAAGTAATCATGAAATATATAACATAATAATGATACTGGATTTATGTGTATATATATGTATGTCATCTACTTAATTCCATTCAACTCAATAAGGAAACGAAAACAGTATTCATGCGTACGTACGGCCTACCGTCTCCATGAACGGTGTATTTCTTTCCATTTACTGATCTATTATATATATGTATATTCTGAATATATATTATATATAAATCATGTTTTATATTCTGGAATTAATTAATCATGATCAAATTAATCATATTAATAATTACAAGTCATAACACGGACGACAAATAAAACGATTTTACCCAAAACGCTCTTTAACATGGAATTTACAAAAGAATGGGTAAAATAAAGTCATAAGTGAACCATATATGATATCATAAAAATAATTATGATTCTAGAATAAGTAAATAACATTATTTAAATCATTATACAGGAGTTTCAGACACTTACTAAGCAAATCGGACCTAAGGTAAGGAAAAAATATTACAATCTCATTTTTATCTGAGATTGTTTATACTTTGGTATTTACTGGGGTGTATTTTATCATCCACATCCATGTTTCCTCAATATGTAATATTATTTCCATCCACCTAAAATTTTTTAAATCCAATTTTACCATTCAGTGAGTTTTTAGTAAAAGATATGAAAGGAATCTTTTGTCATTTTTCGTTCGAGGTACTTTTTGACTTTTCCGACAAAAGTACGAGAAGAATATTTTTTTAACTTATACGGAATGAAGGGATTTTTAAAACATTATTTCCAAGAAGCTTCCTTTACAATTTTTCAAGTTTATTTTTAATCAACTTCTTTTAGTTTAGAATTTTATGACATTTTAAGAATGAAAAAGTGTTTTTGAAGTAGAAAGGATATTTTCCTCAAGAATGGAGTTCAAGTGTTTTATCAAAATTATTTTCCATCTAAGATAATATAGGGTTCTGTTTCTATCCCTATTATTACATGGATTTGATTATGTTGTGATGGAAATATTTTTATGAATTCCTTTATCTTATATGAATTGTTTTATGATGTCACGATGCTTAAGATTCCCATTTTTATTACATGGGTTATGCTATGATGTATGGTTTATTATTTTGTGGAACACATAATAATGGAATCATTATGAGATGGGTGGGACCTATATCTCCCTACAATCCATTGGGTAAATATGTTATATCTCATGAGATAGACATGGCTGGAATGGTAGGTTAAACTAGTTCAGTGAAATAGGACTTAAACGAGGAGTGAACTCGGTTCAGAAATGGAATTTATCCACTAAGATAGTCTTGGCATTGAGTCTTGACTAACAAGAAATGATTCTCTATGATTATGTGTGTATGCCAAAAAGTTTCATGTTTTAACTTATGATTATTGGGATTAAATTTCACTACTATGATTTATCCCATGTTATGAAATTATGATTTCTTTTGCAGGTTAAGATTTCAAAAAGTTATGTTATTATGTATATGATGTGATTGATATTTCTTTTGTTTACCCTTACTGAGAATTTGAGCTCACCCTTTTATGTTTTCTTTTCCCCAGGATATAAAGAAATATTTTAGGTAAAAAAAAGGAAGATATTTATGGGAGATGTTGAAGATATTTCACCATGATTAGAAGATTATATTCCGAGTTTCCAAAGACACTAAACTATTACAGTTCTTGTGTGTGTGTTTTTGTTATGTACTAAGTATTCCGCAAAAGTAATGTAATTTCCATGCATGTTAAGCTTCAGGTCTCTACAGTTGGTATCACAGGAAAGGTTTAGTCATCCTTTGGAAACTAGGATGCGAAAACGTTAGTGAGATCCCTAGAGATATGTCTAAGGTATGTCTAGGGATGTCTCTAAGGTTAAGTATATGTATAGGTTATAGTCCTAGAATTGCGCTAACAATCTTAGAATTTAACCTATGATGTTAGATATTGAGTGTACTCCCCCTTTACTATGTTTTTTTCTCTAGCATGATTTTTTCCTCTCACGGAATTATTTTTCTGTTTTAGTTAATGGAGGGAACCAGAAGGAATTCAGTTAACATTGAATCCAATGGATAAATTGGTGACTATGAGCAAAAAAATTGAATAATTCCTAAAGATAAAGATATTGTGATTATGCCGAATCATTCATCGCGATATATGATTAACAAGGTGAAATTTAGTGGTATTCCTAAGTCATCAAATAAGAGGAAGATGGAATTTTATGCATGTTCGCATAGTGAGGAGCATAGAGAAGGGAAGACTGAGATTTCTATATAAGGGAAGAAGAAACTTGAGGAATACCTCAAATGGAGGGACATATGTTATCTGTGTGGAGAAAAGGGTCATAGAGTGACAGATTGTAATGGAGTTCAATGTCTTATTTGTGGAGAACATGGGCATTACCCAACTCAATTCCCTGACATAAAAAATTTACTTTTAAATCAAGGAAGGACTTATTTCAGGACAATCATTGAAGAGGATGGATTGAAGTGTTTATGTAACAGCCCGAGATTTTATGAAAAATGTTCCTTTTAATTTTATTTCTGTCTGGTGTTGTGCGCTACACCAAAAGGAGCTTGCACAACACACATCCTTGACTTTCCTTGCATTACACGCAATCGCGACCTTCCTCGATAGCGTGTGTTGTACGCAACGTCAAGTTTCGCTAAACAACGATATGCTATTAAGATATTATTAAAACTAGCTGTTGTGAATAGTAATAACCACTTTTTGAAATTTTGTAAATTTTATTTTTCAAAATGGACTTCATTTATGGATTCGGAGTATCGAATTTAGCCTAAGGTGAAATTTTGGTACTTTTCGGATAACTTTCATATTCTGATGAATAGTGAAAATTACTAAATTATAATTAAAAACAACTTTTTTTAATCGAAATAATTAATAGTGATAAATTATTAATTTGAGTGGTTTTAAAGTATATTTAGAATATATTTTTACAATTTAATACAATGTTGGTCATTGGTTGTAATTTCACATTTAAACCAGACATAATCAAGTGTCAATCTTTTGATATATATTGTTTCCTAAAAACACGCTATTTATTTTAACAGCGGGATTTAATTATAAAATTAATTAATGCAACTTCTATGTTATGAATTTGGTAAAATAGACTTCATTTTTGAATTCGGAATATGAAATATAGCTTGGGATGAAATTTTGGCATTGTTCTGAAAAACATCAATTTTTGATGAATAGTGAAACTACTAAGTGGTAGGTTAAAAACTGAATTTTTGCATAAAACTTAATTTTACCGCTTCTGTGAATGGAATTTCGAAAATCCGAGAGACACGGTTAATATCATGGACTAAAATGTGGTTCAATGAGATGAAAATAATTTTTTGGTGAATAGTAACTTTTTACTTTTTTTACCACGGTTAATAGTAAATAGGGTAAATAAGGGTAAATATGATATCAATATTACCCTAACACATGTCCTAATTCTATTGGACAAGTGAAATTCGACCAAAAACCAACTTAGGAATAAAATATGACCATTTAGGCCCACTTGGATTAGATTAGGACATTTATTATTAATTTATTTAAAGAAGGGTTAAAATAGTTAAAATCAAAGTTTAATGAGTAAATCATTTTTAATATGGGGTTATACATAAGATAAATTCGACTATAAATATTCATTAGAAAGCTAAAAAGATTTCCTACATGATGGTATTTTATTTGTAATTTTTAGACATCATATAATATAATTTATTTATGACACAAAGATGATGCAGTAATTATCTTATTAATGAAATATTGACATAATTGATAATATAAATACCAAAATAAATGTAATTTAAGACTTTTTATGAATTCCACTAATTTTCTAGGTTACTATGATATATTAGTGTTGATTTAATCAACTTGGTTCGAACATATAATTCTGTTATGACTTTCACAAAAATCATATATCAAATAGTGTCAAAATTGACACAAAATAGTTTTTAAATCAAATATTATATTATTAATTGTTATTTTATTCCTAAAAATCTAAGGTTCGGACAAATGACTTAGATAAGGATATATGTATTAATAATATACAATTTGGGGTTCGTTTGGCATGTTATAGTAAGTTTATTAACCATATAGTGAAAGAAAACAAAAAGACACGGTAAAAGTTAAATTATTTAACTTAGAGTTAAATCTAATTGATAAGGTTAAAATAATACCCTAAACTTGTCTAAACCCTATTGGTTGATAGGATTTCGACCCATCCCCACTTTAGCTTCGAAATAATACCCCTTGGAACCATTATAAACCGATTTTGACTTTAATATAAAATAATATTTTGAGATATTCCTAAGGTGCCCCTCTCCTCCCCTATAAAAGGACACCTCCTCCCCCTCCTCCTCACACCAATTTGAGCACTCAAGCTCGGCCAACCCCTGCCAAAATCTCTTCTCCACTTCCCTAGAAACATCCTAGAGGTTCTGGTCTTCCTCAAAGACCAATTTTAGTGCCCTAAGAGGAGGTCTCAAAGAGGCGCTTCAAAGAAGAGGTAATTACCGTTACCAATTCTTTCATCTTTATTTCTTCTTCCACTTCTTCTTCTTAGGTTGTTTCATTATGAAGTAATAACATCAGTATCACTCATATACTGATATGTTATTATAAGTATGAAACAACCCTATTTCACCATCTATCCATCCTACAGAAAAAGAAATCACCGCGCGTGCGTACGTACGGAATACCGTCTCCACGCCGTGGTGTAATCTATTTTCCACCACCACCTTACATGGATGGGTATAATGGTGTAAAGAATAACTATACATAGTTATTACAACATCATATTGATTATGATATATTGTATAATCCACTCCAATTCAGTTCAATATTTATGGAAATGATATCATCGCTCGTGCGTACGTACGGAATACCGTCTCCACGACGCGATGAGATTCATTCTCCATGTTAACCAATTTAAGAATGATTATAAAGTATATATAAGAAATAATAATGAAATATATGACATTATAAAGCTACTGGATTTATGTATATAAATATGTATGTCATCTACTTACTTCCATTTCAAGACAATAAGGAAAGTAAAACAGCGCTCATGCGTACGTACGGACTACCGTCTCCATGAGCGGTGTTTTTCATTTCATTTATCTATCTATTATATATATATATATATACTGAATATATATGATATATAAATCATATTTTATATTCTGGAAGTAAGTAAATCATGATATAAGTAATAATAATGTCAAGAACAACAAGTCAAAACACCTACGATAAATGAAACGATTTTACCCAAAACGCTTCTTTAACATGGAATTTACAAAAGAACGGGTAATATAATGTCATAAGTGAACCATATATGATATCATAACAATGAATATGATTCTGTAATAAGTCAATGACATTATTTAAATCATTATACAGGAGGTTCGGACACATACGAAGCAAATTGGACCTAAGGTAAGGGAAATATCACAATCTCATTTTTATCCGAGATTGTTTATTCGTAAGTATTTACTGGGGTGTATTTTATCATCCACATCCATGTTTACTCAATATGTAATATTATTTCTATCCACCTAAAATTGTTTAAATCCATTTTTACCCTTCAGTGAGTTTTTAGTAATACGTATGAAAGGAATCTTTTGTTGTTTTTCGTACGAGGTACTTTTTGACTTTTCCGACAAAAGTACGAAGAATGTTTTTTTTAACTTATACGGCACGAACGGATTTTTACGGTTTTATAAAGCCTTATTTTCATGAACCTTCCTCCAAAATATTTCATGACTATTTTTAATAAAATCTCTTTCTTTTAAAATTGCATGATGTTTTGTGAAAAGAAATTGATTTTGAAGAAGAAAGGATATTTTCCTCAAGAATTCATTTCAAGTGTTTTATCAAAATTATTTTCCATCTAAGATAATAAAGGGTTCTGTTTCTATCCATATTTTTACATTGATTTGACTATGTTGTGATGGAATTATGTTTATGAATTCCTTTATCTTATATGAATGGTTTTATGATGTCATGTTGTTTTAAGAATCCCATTTTTATTACATGGGTTATGAAATGATGTATGATTTATGATTTCGTGGCACACATAAGAATGGTATCATTATGAGATGGGTGGGACCTATATCTCCCTCCAATGCATTGGGTAAAGATTTTATATCTCATGAGATAGACATGGCTGGAATGGTAGGTTATACCGGTTCAGTGAAACAGGACTGAAACGAGGATTACTCGATTCAGAAAGGGACTTTGTCCACTAAGATAGTCTTGGCAATGAGTCATGACTAATAAGAAATGATTTTCCATGATTATGTGTGCATGCCACAAAGTTTCAAGTTTTATGTTACGATTATGGGGATCTCATTTTCACTTCTATGATTTATCCCAGGTTATGATATTATGAGCTCTTTTGCAGGTTAAGATTTCCAAAAAAGCTATGTTCTTTTGTATATGATGTGATTGATATTTCTTTTGTTTACCCTTACTGAGCATTTGAGCTCACCCTTTTATGTTTTCTTTTCCCCAGGATATAAAGAAAGGTTTATAGGTAAAAAAAAGGGAAGATCTTTATGGGAGATATTGAAGATCTTTCACCACGATTAGAAGATTACGTTCCGAGTTTCCAAAGACACTAAACTATTACGATCCTTGTGTGTGTGTTTTTGTTATGTACTAAGTATTCCGCAAAAGTAATGTAATGTCCATGTACGATAAGATACGGGTCTCTACAGTTGGTATCAGAGGAAAGGTTTAGTCAACCTTTGGAAACTAGGATGCGAAATCGTTAGTGAGATCCCTAGAGATATTTCTAAGGTATGTCTAGGGATGCCCCTAAGGATAAGTATACGTATAGGATATAGTCCTAGAACTATGGTAACTATATTAGATTAAACCAAAGATGATAGATATTTAAGTTACTCCCCCTTTATTACGATTTTTGCATCTAACACTATTCTGTTTGGGTTTTAGAAAATGGCTGGAAACAAGATGATTCACAATAATGGAGGATATGATGGACAATGGAATGATATTCTTCATGAGCAACCAAATGAAATGGGATTTGGATGTCCAAACATTATTATTATGCCGAATCAGCAATCTCACAACATGATCAATAAAGTAAAATTTGGTAAGTTTCCTGACTCGACTAATAAGAGAAAGATGGAGTTCCATGATGATCATAGAGGAAAGAAAGTTCAATTTCCCCTATGTAAATCATGTGGGAAGAGGCATCAAGGAGAATGTTTCAAGGGAACTGGAAGATGCTTTGGGTGTGGAATAGAAGGACACAAAGCAAGTAAGTGCAAAGGAAAAGGGTCGGTTAACACCATGGATGAGGATAATGGTATTGCTACGACATCAAAAATGGTTAAGTGTTTTAAATGTGGAATTTATGGGCATTATGCAAACAAATGCCCTAAGGGAAAGACTCATGAAGAGAATCAGTATGGTCATATGGGTAGTATTTATGTGGATGATGATGAAGAGACTACAAATGATATGTGAGATGAAAGAATTTTTGAAGCTCGGTCAATGATTTCAGAATGTAGTGGAATGATTACATGTTTATCATGTGTAATTTTGGAATAAAGAGACATCTATGGATTGTTACACTGTTGTCTTTCCTTGTGTTTTGAAAGTGTATGATTAATGTTACCAGTATCCATGAAAGGTTATTCAGATATTTTTGGAATGTAGATGATATGCGCATAATGAAGGGATAAGGAGAAAATTAAATGTTTGATAGTATTCATGAGCTCATGATTGATATAAGGACTAAGTGATATCATGGTTTGAGTATATAGAATTTTGAGGATTTCAGTATGTGAGAAGTGTTAACTTTTAACTGCATTCAAGTTTTCACTAAGGTTCAATGGGTATTCAAGAGAGTAAAAGATTAAGGCCTTTGAATGTTTGGAATGTGACCAACAAGATATATCTTATGATATATGGGGATCAACGATGGTATTAAATCTCTGGTAATCGTTTTCACTATGTTATGAGAATGGACTGCAGTATTATGGATAAGCCTAAAGATTGGAATGAATTATGTTGGACATAAGTTAGTATTGTTTAAGGATAGAAGTTTTTTCGATATTATTGATGGGATGTTATAGTAACGTAGTTTTAGAAAAAGGACAACCTGCAGGACGGGCGACAGCCCATCGCTTCGGACAAGGCTGTAGGAATCGAACCCACAACCGAAGTGTAACTGGCCTTTATCGCCTACCACTGACCTACAGGAAGTCCCTATTTAGTAGAAACTAGTTTTATTATATTAAGCAGTATGATATATGAAGTATAAGTCCATTTTAGGAACCATATGTGATTAATCTCACTATAGATCGACTTATGTATATAATTTTTGCTAACCTTTTGTTTGAGACAGATGGAATGACCCGTCATTCTATCACATGATCTGCTAACACTTCACGAATAACAAATTCAACTTCATTTATTTAAGAGATGAAGTGGAAATTGTTAAAGGCACGAACAACAGCGAGATTGTACCAAAATAAAGTAAGTATTTATTCTAGTTCAAATTCTTTAACTTTAGGGAAATGATCTTGAAAACCAAAAATGTTGTCCTAGTGATCTTATACCTGATGAATCAGATGGTACCTTAGATCGTCACAAATTTATGGATTTGTGATTACTGGCTTTTCCATAGCCATGTTCTCTACCACTCTCCATCAGAACATGATGGTTAGATTTCTCTTCCATATCCATATTTTCACCTATGTGGAAACCCAGTGATTAGTTTATTTGGGTAATCGTTACATTTCATACTTTAGTTTTTAAAGCCAAGTTTTGGTATTCCTTTTTACGATGTGGGTTTCTATTAAAGAAACTTTCGAATAGTTAACCATTTATAACCCCGACGAATTTCGAGGGCGAAATTCATTTTAAGGGGGGTAGAATGTAACAGCCCGAGATTTTATGAAAAATGTTCCTTTTAATTTTATTTCTGTCTGGTGTTGTGCGCTACACCAAAAGGAGCTTGCACAACACACATCCTTGACTTTCCTTGCATTACACGCAATCGCGACCTTCCTCGATAGCGTGTGTTGTACGCAACGTCAAGTTTCGCTAAACAACGATATGCTATTAAGATATTATTAAAACTAGCTGTTGTGAATAGTAATAACCACTTTTTGAAATTTTGTAAATTTTATTTTTCAAAATGGACTTCATTTATGGATTCGGAGTATCGAATTTAGCCTAAGGTGAAATTTTGGTACTTTTCGGATAACTTTCATATTCTGATGAATAGTGAAAATTACTAAATTATAATTAAAAACAACTTTTTTTAATCGAAATAATTAATAGTGATAAATTATTAATTTGAGTGGTTTTAAAGTATATTTAGAATATATTTTTACAATTTAATACAATGTTGGTCATTGGTTGTAATTTCACATTTAAACCAGACATAATCAAGTGTCAATCTTTTGATATATATTGTTTCCTAAAAACACGCTATTTATTTTAACAGCGGGATTTAATTATAAAATTAATTAATGCAACTTCTATGTTATGAATTTGGTAAAATAGACTTCATTTTTGAATTCGGAATATGAAATATAGCTTGGGATGAAATTTTGGCATTGTTCTGAAAAACATCAATTTTTGATGAATAGTGAAACTACTAAGTGGTAGGTTAAAAACTGAATTTTTGCATAAAACTTAATTTTACCGCTTCTGTGAATGGAATTTCGAAAATCCGAGAGACACGGTTAATATCAAGGACTAAAATGTGGTTCAATGAGATGAAAATAATTTTTTGGTGAATAGTAACTTTTTACTTTTTTTACCACGGTTAATAGTAAATAGGGTAACTAAGGGTAAATATGATATCAATATTACCCTAACACATGTCCTAATTCTATTGGACAAGTGAAATTCGACCAAAAACCAACTTAGGAATAAAATATGACCATTTAGGCCCACTTGGATTAGATTAGGACATTTATTATTAATTTATTTAAAGAAGGGTTAAAATAGTTAAAATCAAAGTTTAATAAGTAAATCATTTTTAATATGGGGTTATACATAAGATAAATTCGACTATAAATATTCATTAGAAAGCTAAAAAGATTTCCTACATGATGGTATTTTATTTGTAATTTTTAGACATCATATAATATAATTTATTTATGACACAAAGATGATGCAGTAATTATCTTATTAATGAAATATTGACATAATTGATAATATAAATACCAAAATAAATGTAATTTAAGACTTTTTATGAATTCCACTAATTTTCTAGGTTACTATGATATATTAGTGTTGATTTAATCAACTTGGTTCGAACATATAATTCTGTTATGACTTTCACAAAAATCATATATCAAATAGTGTCAAAATTGACACAAAATAGTTTTTAAATCAAATATTATATTATTAATTGTTATTTTATTCCTAAAAATCTAAGGTTCGGCCAAATGACTTAGATAAGGATATATGTATTAATAATATACAATTTGGGGTTCGTTTGGCATGTTATAGTAAGTTTATTAACCATATAGTGAAAGAAAACAAAAAGACACGGTAAAAGTTAAATTATTTAACTTAGAGTTAAATCTAATTGATAAGGTTAAAATAATACCCTAAACTTGTCTAAACCCTATTGGTTGATAGGATTTCGACCCATCCCCACTTTAGCTTCGAAATAAGACCCCTTGGAACCATTATAAACCGATTTTGACTTTAATATAAAATAATATTTTGAGATATTCCTAAGGTGCCCCTCTCCTCCCCTATAAAAGGACACCTCCTCCCCCTCCTCCTCACACCAATTTGAGCACTCAAGCTCGGACAAACCCTGCCAAAATCTCTTCTCCACTTCCCTAGAAACATCCTAGAGGTTCTGGTCTTCCTCAAAGACCAATTTTAGTGCCCTAAGAGGAGGTCTCAAAGAGGCGCTTCAAAGAAGAGGTAATTACCGTTACCAATTCTTTCATCTTTATTTCTTCTTCCACTTCTTCTTCTTAGGTTGTTTCATTATGAAGTAATAACATCAGTATCACTCATATACTGATATGTTATTATAAGTATGAAACAACCCTATTTCACCATCTATCCATCCTACAGAAAAAGAAATCACCGCGCGTGCGTACGTACGGAATACCGTCTCCACGCCGTGGTGTAATCTATTTTCCACCACCACCTTACATGGATGGGTATAATGGTGTAAAGAATAACTATACATAGTTATTAAAACATCATATTGATTATGATATATTGTATAATCCACTCCAATTCAGTTCAATATTTATGGAAATGATATCATCGCTCGTGCGTACGTACGGAATACCGTCTCCACGACGCGATGAGATTCATTCTCCATGTTAACCAATTTAAGAATGATTATAAAGTATATATAAGAAATAATAATGAAATATATGACATTATAAAGCTACTGGATTTATGTATATATATATGTATGTCATCTACTTACTTCCATTTCAAGACAATAAGGAAAGTAAAACAGCGCTCATGCGTACGTACGGACTACCGTCTCCATGAGCGGTGTTTTTCATTTCATTTATCTATCTATTATATATATATATATATACTGAATATATATGATATATAAATCATATTTTATATTCTGGAAGTAAGTAAATCATGATATAAGTAATAATAATGTCAAGAACAACAAGTCAAAACACCTACGATAAATGAAACGATTTTACCCAAAACGCTTCTTTAACATGGAATTTACAAAAGAACGGGTAATATAATGTCATAAGTGAACCATATATGATATCATAACAATGAATATGATTCTGTAATAAGTCAATGACATTATTTAAATCATTATACAGGAGGTTCGGACACATACGAAGCAAATTGGACCTAAGGTAAGGGAAATATCACAATCTCATTTTTATCCGAGATTGTTTATTCGTAAGTATTTACTGGGGTGTATTTTATCATCCACATCCATGTTTACTCAATATGTAATATTATTTCTATCCACCTAAAATTGTTTAAATCCATTTTTACCCTTCAGTGAGTTTTTAGTAATACGTATGAAAGGAATCTTTTGTTGTTTTTCGTACGAGGTACTTTTTGACTTTTCCGACAAAAGTACGAAGAATGTTTTTTTTAACTTATACGGCACGAACGGATTTTTACGGTTTTATAAAGCCTTATTTTCATGAACCTTCCTCCAAAATATTTCATGACTATTTTTAATAAAATCTCTTTCTTTTAAAATTGCATGATGTTTTGTGAAAAGAAATTGATTTTGAAGAAGAAAGGATATTTTCCTCAAGAATTCATTTCAAGTGTTTTATCAAAATTATTTTCCATCTAAGATAATAAAGGGTTCTGTTTCTATCCATATTTTTACATTGATTTGACTATGTTGTGATGGAATTATGTTTATGAATTCCTTTATCTTATATGAATGGTTTTATGATGTCATGTTGTTTTAAGAATCCCATTTTTATTACATGGGTTATGAAATGATGTATGATTTATGATTTCGTGGCACACATAAGAATGGTATCATTATGAGATGGGTGGGACCTATATCTCCCTCCAATGCATTGGGTAAAGATTTTATATCTCATGAGATAGACATGGCTGGAATGGTAGGTTATACCGGTTCAGTGAAACAGGACTGAAACGAGGATTACTCGATTCAGAAAGGGACTTTGTCCACTAAGATAGTCTTGGAAATGAGTCATGACTAACAAGAAATTATTTTCCATGATTATGTGTGCATGCCACAAAGTTTCAAGTTTTATGTTACGATTATGGGGATCTCATTTTCACTTCTATGATTTATCCCAGGTTATGATATTATGAGCTCTTTTGCAGGTTAAGATTTCCAAAAAAGCTATGTTCTTTTGTATATGATGTGATTGATATTTCTTTTGTTTACCCTTACTGAGCATTTGAGCTCACCCTTTTATGTTTTCTTTTCCCCAGGATATAAAGAAAGGTTTATAGGTAAAAAAAGGGAAGATCTTTATGGGAGATATTGAAGATCTTTCACCACGATTAGAAGATTACGTTCCGAGTTTCCAAAGACACTAAACTATTACGATCCTTGTGTGTGTGTTTTTGTTATGTACTAAGTATTCCGCAAAAGTAATGTAATGTCCATGTACGATAAGATACGGGTCTCTACAGTTTACGTATTGGTTTTGAAGAATAGTGTTGTTGAGGTACTTTTATGGTGTATTAGAATATTTTTGTATTAGTCTATTGTGGTCTTCAATAATTTTATGGTACCGATAACCATGAAAAGTGATTCAAATATTTTGGAAAGCGGATGATATGCGCATAATGAAGGGATAAGAAGATAATCAGTTGTTTGATTGTATTCATGAGCTCATGATTGATATAAGGACCAAGTGATATCATGGTTTGAGTGTATAAAATTTTTGGATTTTGGTATGTTGAAAGAGTTAACTTTTGACAGCATTCATGTTTTCACTAAGGTTTAATGGGTATTCATTTTTCAAGAGAATGCATGATTAAGGTATTCACATGATTGGAATGTGACCAACAAGATATATGGGGGATAAATGATGGTATTCTCATGCTTGGTTGATGAAATTTCAAGTAATCGTTTTCTTTATACTATGATCTTAGACTAAAGTATTTTAGATAAGCCTAATGATTGGAATGGATTATGTTGGACATAAGTTAGTATTGTTTAAGAATAGAACTTTTTTTGATATTATTTATGGTATGTTATAGTAATGTAGTTTTAGAAAAAGGCCAACCTGCAGGACGGATGATAACCCATCGCGTCGAACAAGGCTGTGGGAATCGAACCCGCAATTGAAGTGTGACTGGCCTTTATCGCATACCAATGGCCTATAATAAGTCCCTGGTTAGTAGAAACTAGTTTTATTTTATTAAGTGGTATGATATATGAAGTATAAGTTCATTTTTGGAATCGTAGATGATTAACCTCACCATAGATGGACTTATGTATATTTGATTACTTCTGATAACCTTTTGTTTGAAATAGATTGAATGACCCATCATTCTATCACTTGACTTGTTAACACTTCACGAATAACAAATTCAACTTCATTTCTTTAAGATATTAATTGGAAATTGTTCAAAGCACGAACAACAGTGAGATTGTACCAAAATCAAGCAAGTATTTCTTCTAATTCAAAATTTTCAAATTTACGGAAATGATATTGAAAACCAAAAATGTTGTCCTAGTGCTCTTATATTCGATGAATCAGATGGTACCTTAGATCATCACAAATTTATGGCTTTTTGATTGATGGAATTTTCATAGCCATGTTCTCTAACACTCTCCATCAAAACTTGATGGTTAGATTTATCTTCCATGTCCATATTTTCACGTATGTTCTCATATATGGAATCCCAGCGATGATTTACATTGGGTAACCGTTACGTTTCATACTTTAGTTTTTTAAAGATAAGTTTTGCTATTCCTTTTTACGATGTGGGTTTCTATTAAAGAAACTGTCGAATAGTAAACCATTTATAACCCCGACGAATTTCGAGGGAGAAATTCATTTTAAAGGGGGTAGAATGTAACAACCCGATATTTTATGATAAGTATACTTTTTAATTTATTTTATGTCATGTGTTTTATGCTACAACAAGATTATCTTGTGCTATATGCAACACCGTATTAGCTTGCAGTATACGCAACACTATTCTTAGATTGTGTTACACACAATTTCAAGTTCGTTTGATAATAGTCATTTTACGCAACATTGAGTTTATATATATATATATATATATATATTCAATGTATAAATGAAATATGGTTGGATTCTGTTATATGAAACAACAAAGGAGTCTTGCACAACATGCAACCCTAACTTGGCTTTCATTACACACAATCGCGGCCTTCCTCGGTAGCATGTGTAGTACGCAATACCGGGTTTCACTAAACAACGATATATGGTTATAATATTATTATAATATTATTATGAACTAGCCGTTAGGAATAGTATTAACTAAATTTTGAGTTTTATAACATTATTACCCATCTTAAACATTTTCTAGAACATGGTATAAGAACAAAATAAATTTTTCGGGTAAAATAAGTATTTTTCAAAAAATGCAGTTTTGCCGCCTTTTGATGGCGTATCCACTTTAAATCGAGTTTCTGACATGTTTATAAGTTCAATTTTACAAAATAAAATTATTCTTTGGAATCAAGATAAAAATTTTTACCTTGGATAAATTTTTCATAATATTCTGATAACTTTCATATTTTAATGAATAGTAAAAACACACTGTATTTTAATTAAAAACAAATTTTTTCATCGTAATAACTTATGTGGTTAAATTATAATATTTAATGTTTTAAAGTATATTTATAATATATTTTTACAATTTAATACAATTTTGGTCATTGGATGTAATTTCACATTTAAACCATACATAAACAAGTGTCAATCTTTTGATTGTTATTATCTCTTAAGAACACGTTATTTGTTTTGACGATGGGAGTTAATTTTTAAATTAAGTAATGAAACTGATATGTTTTGAATTTGGTAAAATAGACATCATTTTTGAGTTCATAATATCAAATATAGCTTAGGCCTAATTTTTGGTATTTTTCTGGAAACTTTCATTTTTTTGATGAAGAGTGAAACCACTGAGTGGTAGTAAAAAAATGAATTTTTCATAAAACTTAATTTCACCACAACTGTGAGTGGAATTTCAAAAATCTGAGAGACACAGTTGATGTCAGTAATTAAAATGTGGTTCAATGAGATGAAAATAATTTTTGTTGAATAGTAACTTTTTGCTTTTTTACCACGGTTAAAAGTAAATAGGGTAATTAAGGGTAAAAATGATATTATTATTACCCTAACACATGTCTTAATTCTATTGGATAAGTGTAATTCGACCAAAAACAACCTTAGGAATAATATATGACCATTTAGTCCCACTTGGATTAGATTAGTACATTTATTATTCATTTATTTAAAGAAGGGTTAAAATAGTTAAAATCAAAGTTTAATAAGTAAATAATTTTTAATATAAGGTAATACATAAGATAAATTCAACTATAAATATTAATTATAAAGATAAAAATATTTCCTACATAATGGTAGTTTATTTGTAATTTTTAGACATTAAATAATTTAATTTATTTATGACACAAAGATGATGCAGTGATTATCTTATTAATGAAATATTGACAAAATTGATGTTATAAATACCAAAATAAATGTAATTTGAGACTTTTAAAGAATTAAACTAATTTTATAGGTTAATATGAAATGTTAGTATTGATGTAATTAACCGTTTTCGAACTAATAATTTTGTTATGATATTTACAAAAATCAATTACTAAATAGTGTCAAAATTGACATAAAATAGTTTTTAAAACAAATATTATATTATTAATTGTTATTTTATTCTTAAAAATCTAAGGTTCGGCCAAATGACTTAGATAAGGTTATATATATTAATAATAAACAACTTGGGGTTCGTTTGGCTTCTTATAGTAAGTTTATTAACCTTATAGTCTAATAAAACAAAAACACACGGTAAAAGTAAAATTATCTAACTTAAAGTTAAATATAAATGATAAGGTTACAATAGGAACCTAAACTTGTCTAAATTATATTGGATGAGAGTATTTCGACCCATCCCCACCTTAGATTCGAAATAACTCAATTTGGAGCCATTTAAAACCGAATTTGGCTTTATAATAAAATAATATTTTTAGTTTTTCCAAAGGAGTCCCTCTCCTCCCTTATAAAAAGGCACCTCCTCCCTCTCTTCCTCACACCACATTGAGCCTTCAATCTCGGACAACCCCTGCCAAATTCTCTTCTCCACTTCCCTAACAACATCCTAGAGGTCATGGTCTTCTTCAAATACCAATTTTAGTACCCTAATAGGAGAACTCAAAGAGGAACTTCAAAGAAGAGGTAATGTCTGTTACCGATTATTTCAACTTTATTTCTTCTTCCTCTTATTCTTCTTAGGTTGTTTAATTATGAAGTAATAACATAAGTATCACTCATATACTGATATGTTATTATAAGTATGAAATAACCCTATTTCACTATCTTTCTATCCTATGGAAAATGAAATCACCGCGCGTGGGTACGTACGGAATACTGTCTCCACATCGTGGTGTAATCTATTTTCCACCACCACCTTACTTGGATGAGTATAATGGTGTAAAGAATAACTATATGTGATTATTTTAAAGTGATATTGATTCTTAAATATTATACATACACTCAAATACAATTCCACGATCATGAGAATGATATCATCGCTCGTGTGTATGTACGGACTACCGTCTCCACGACGCGATGAGATTCATTCTCCACGTTAACCATTCATGAATGATTATAAAGTATATATAATAAGTAATCATGAAATATATGACATAGTAATGATACTGGATTTATGTGTATATATATGTATGTTATCTACTTAATTCCATTCAACTCAATAAAGAAACGAAAACAGCATTCTTGCGTACGTACGGCCTACCGTCTCCATGAACGGTGTATTTCTTACCATTTACTGATCTATTATATATATGTATATTATGAATATATATTATATATAAATCATTTTTATATTCTGTAATTAATTAATCATGGTCTATGTAATCATATGAATAATTACAAGTCAAAACACGGACGACAAATAAAACGATTTTACCCAAAACGCTCTTTAACATGGAATTTACAAAAGAACGGGTAAAATAAAGTCATAAGTGAACCATATATGATATCATAAAAATAAGTATGATTCTGGAATAATTCAATAACATTATTTAAATCATTATACAGGAGGTTCGTACACTTACAAAGCAAATCAGACCTAAGGTCAGGGAAAAATATCACAATCTCATTTTTATCTGATATTGTTTATACTTTGGTATTTACTGGGGTGTATTTTATCATCCACATCCATGTTTCTTCAATATGTAATATTATTTACATCCACCTAAAATTGTTTAAATCCAATTTTACCCTTCGGTGAGTTTTTAGTAAAAGATATGAATGGAATCTTTTGTCGTTTTTGGTATAAGGTACTTTTTGACTTTTCCGACAAAAGTACGAGAAGAATGCTTTTTTAACTTATACGGAATGAATGGATTTTTAAAACATTATTTCCAAGAAGCTTCCATTACAAGTTCTCAAGTTTATTTTTAATCAACTTCTTTTAGTTTAGAAATTGTATGACATGTTAAGAAAGGAAAAGTGTTTTTGAAGTAGAAAGGATATTTTCCTCAAGAATGGAGTTCAAGTGTTTTATCAAAATTATTTTCCATCTAAGATAATATAGGGTTCTGTTTCTATCCCTATTATTACATGGATTGGATTATGTTGTGATGGAAATATTATTATGAATTCCTTTATCTTATATGAATTGTTTTATGATGTCACGATGCTTAATATTCCCATTTTTATTACATGGGTTATGCTATGATGTATGGTTTATGATTTTGTGGAACACATAAGAATGGTATCATTATGAGATGGGTGGGACCTCTATCTCCCTCCAATGCATTGGGTAAATATTTTATATCTCATGAGATAGACATGGATGCAATGGCAGGTTAAACTGGTTCAGTGAAACAGGACTGAAACGAGGAGTGAACTCGGTTCAGAAATGGACTTTGTCCACTAAGATAGTCTTCGCATTGGGTCTTGACTAACAAGAAATGATTCTCTATGAATATGTGTGTATGCCACAAAGTATCATGTTTTATGTTATGATTATTGGGATTACATTTCACTACTATGATTTATCCCATGTTATGAAATTATGATTTCTTTTGCAGGTTAAGATTTCCAAAAGTTATATTCTTATGTATATGATGTGATTGATATTTCTTTTGTTTACCCTTACTGAGCATTTGAGCTCACCCTTTTATGTTTTCTTTTCCCCAGGATATAAAGAAAGGTCTTAGGTAAAAAAAAGGAAGATCTTTATTGGTGATGTTGAAGATCTTTCACCACGATTAGAAGATTATATTCCGAGTTTCCAAAGACACTAAACTATTACAGTCCTTGTGTGTGTGTTTTTGTTATGTACTAAGTATTCTGCAAAAGTAATGTAATGTCCATGCATGTTATGCTTCAGGTGTCTACACCCTATAAGATCTTCCACTAGTACCCAGGAAGATTACAAGTATGTCGATGTTTCCTGGGGTAAGATTCCTATGTTGAACACATAATATTTCTTGCTTTATTAGGATGGATCTTGGTTTCAAATGACAAAGCTAGAGCTCAGGATGATTGGATAGGTTTTGGATTATTTTTCATTCTATTGTATATCATGTATTTCCTACTATAATGTATACCTATTTTCCAGTTTTTTTATACATGTGAAATAAATTATCTTTATCTTCTGAATATTACTTACATTTTCTTCAATTATTTAATATACATGTCTTATTCTAATATGATGGGTTACTGCTCATTGACTTTATTTTCTATTTCTGTTGTGTTATCTGTTTATCTTACTACTTCCACAATTTACCTATTATTACATTTTACCATTATGTTACACTCTGGTAATTAGAGAATATTTTCCATATAGATACACTCTAGTCCCTATCTATTAGTTGGAATCCTCTAGTGTTTGGGGAGATGTGCATGAGGCCATATGGTAAACCAAGCTTGAGGCACCTTTTAATGGCACATGAGTCTAGGACATCACAAAGTGGTGTCATAGGTTCATTTCATTATTTACTGTTTGGATACAATAGACAGATGATTAAAAAGACTTTTTAACTTTATAGTAATTTATTCTTGGGCATATCTAACACATGTTATTAGAAAATTCCAAGTTTCTCAAATAAGAGTTATTGTTCTATTTTGACTTATTATAGTTTTTAAACATTCCTCATTGGATGATGCACATGTTTTGTGAAAATTATCATTATTATTTTGATTGAGGTTTTCAATTTATAATTGGTCAAATAAGATGAGGGAAAGGATCACCAACTGTGCTTCATGATAGAAACCTAGAATTCACATATTATGAATATGTTATGCCATATTGGTTAATTTAACTACTTTTATTGTTTGTCTTTTCTAGGATTGTTGAGTAATGATATGGTAGTTGTATTATGCCTATGATACTCTTTCAATGGTATTTAGGGATCTATAGCTTCAATTCAAGAAGTGTATGGGACCAGGTGGGATGGAATGGGTAATTTACTGATTTGATCCATTAGAATAAAAATCAATTAGAGTAGATTTCTGTGATAAGGAGTATGATCCATAATTCAATAGAAATGAAAATCCAATTTCTAATCATACCTTGAAATAATTTTATAAATAAGTGCAACTTAAAAAGTAAAAAATGACTTGAAAATGAAATGTTTTCCAATAAATGAAGAGGTAAGGTATAGTTTACCCTTCACCTATTAATCCCCATGTAATATATAATTGAAAACTTAACAATATTTGACCTCTTTATTAGGTAGTAGGGGTATTATATTTTGGGTAGTGATACCTAATTTTACTTTATTTTTTCTCATGTGATTTTATATGTTCTAAAATATTTATTTGAGGAATGTTCTTGGAATTAGTAGACTTATTCCAATACAACATCATTGTTTCATGAGTCAAGAGGTTGGTGAAAACTATGCTCCAGACATGGTGGACCCTAGGCCACATGTATTACAACCTAGAGTTCTATTGAAGGTACCCCCTATTATACCTGATCTGGCCACTAAATCTCATCTTCATGAGAGTTTCACACATCTGATGTAGTCTATATATGGTAAGGCATGACCTACACTACAAAGGTTGATTTGACCCAGGAGTTTGAGAAGCTTCATCCTCCCACCTTCTCAAGGGATGGTAGTCCATGTGCTTCTGAGTCTTGGCTAGAGGCTAATCTATTTATCATTGGGTATATGGAGACTCTTCCATAATGGAGGTCCAAGCTTTCCACAAATATGTTGTGTGATTCATCCATGTGTTGGTGGCATGTGATAACACAAGGTATTCATCATTAGGGAATTGTCTGAACTAATTTTTAGATTACCTTCTGTGATCACTTCTTTCGTCATATGTTGATAGTTAACCGAGATAGAAATTTCATACATCTAGAGAAGGTTTCTATGTTTGTCATGGACTATTAAATGTGTTTTACTGAGTTGTATCACTCTTCAACACTTCTCGATTGTGACAATCTTTTATGTGCCAGACACTTCAAGGATGGCCTCCAGTATTCCATTTTTACTCAAGTGAATGACTTTCCCCACCCTACTTTATTTTATATCATCAATAAGTATCATTTTAGTAAGTGAAACGTGAGGGAAATAGATTGTACTAGGAATATAGTGTTTGTGTAGATGTAGTCCAGTAGTTCTTCCAATAGTAGGAAACGTTCCCATGAGGTTTCATGTCAGATCTATAGTGGTTAGAGTAACCACACTGGAAGATCCATTGTTTACCATGAGTGTGTTAGGAAGGGGCATCTAAAGCCTCAATGTGATAGAGACCTAATGGAGTTTCATGCATGAATCCATTGAGGGAATATTCAGATATTATATCCAACCATTCCATTTGGTTCTAGTAGAAGAGGCTATGAACCAGCTCTAATTTCAGGAGAAGGTTCTTCTACACCATGTCAGGCGGGGAGTTGGAGTAGCACCATCAAGACTATATGGGGAGGCGTTCATGCTCATGACAGCTAGAATCCAGATCAGCGGCACTATCAAAGTGGTCATACTTAGGGTAGTCCAACTATAGCACAAGTTCGTAGAGTAGGTTAGTTTAATTGTTTACATAAGATAATCTAGGATTAGATTGTTGGACCATTTATCATATGAGGTATTATTCTAGTATAATCCACTATAGTATCTTCTTTATTTTATACATCTACTTCACACACATTCATTTCTTTATCTATCATGGAAAGTATTGGGTTATAATTTCGGTATTACTATGGTGTAATGACCCTAGATACACTATTGGGAGTTCAATCAGAGGGAATATGCCAATGTAGGTACCATTCCCTTGAGATAGGATGTTACCCTTTCTTTTGGGACCTATTTGTTCTAAATATGATAGGCTCCAATTTCATTCTCGGAGATGGAATTGCTTCTTCTATATCATGAATTTTTAGACTGTAATCATTATAGGGTTTCATTTACATCTCCAGAAAGAAGAAGGTATGGAAAAAAAAGGTGAGTGTGATTTCCAAGATAGTAGACATGAACCAGAGCATCATGGGCAAGGTGGAGTGACCACCCATATTTATAGTCTCTTCATTGTGGAATAGGAAGTACACTTGGAAAATCCCCCCCCCCCTCCAAGTAGATTGTTTCAGGGATGTCTTTCTTAAATATTTTTCTAAATTACCTCATGAGATAGAGGTAGATTTTACAATTGTTCTAGTTCGAGGTGTATCTCCAGTGTCCACTACTCTGTATAGGATGTTATCTTTTGAGCTCTAAGAGCTCAAGCGGTAGTTGGGGATTTAGAGGCCAAAGGTTTTATAGGGCCTAAAACTTTCTATTATGGTTCACCTATGATTTTTCCAAGAATGAGGATGGGACCCCTCATTTATGTGTGGATTATTGATGGTTGAACGAACTCATGGTCAAGAACCAATATCCACTCCCTCTAATAGAGGATATCCTTGACTATATCCAATGTGATAGAGTACTATCTAAGATCTAATTGAGACCAGGCTATCATCAGGTATGAGTTAAGACACCATACATACCTCATATATATTTCCATAGTAGGTATAGTCTAAATGAGTATATCATTATTCCATTTGGTCTTATGAATCTTCCTATCATTTTAATGGATTTTATAAATAGGGTATTTCAACCCTATCG
The DNA here is from genome assembly GCA_963277665.1 of Viscum album. Taxonomy (NCBI): domain Eukaryota; kingdom Viridiplantae; phylum Streptophyta; class Magnoliopsida; order Santalales; family Viscaceae; genus Viscum; species Viscum album. Next base: position 602,746,038 of record OY728158.1, on the reverse strand, counting down.
AGAATCTTTTTTAATTGTATTTGTGGGTGAAATCATTGTGTATTCTTATACTCATAGAGACAATGAAAAGTACCACGAGATCATTCTAAATACACTACGAGAGCACCGGATTTATGACAATATTTCTATGTGCCACTTCTGGATCAAAAACATTCACTTCATGGGTTATATTATCTCAGAATCCGGAATATATGTTTACCCATATAAGGTGATAGCTGTGGTTTCCTCATAGAATCCCAATAACATGTCTAATATATGGAGTTTCTTGGGGATGGATGGATATTATAGGTTTTTCATATAGGTCTTCTCATTACTTTATTCACCTCTTATTTGTATTACAAAGAATGGTGTTATGTTCTTGCGGTTAGAAGAGTGCAAAAAAAACTTTCAATATTGGAAAGGAAGGCTTGTTTTAACACCTATTCTGATACTTTCAGATCCTAGAAGAGACTATATAGTGTTCTATGATAATTTTGGCACTGGGATAGGTGCATTGCTGATGGATGAGGATAGATTCATTACTTATAGATCTTGTAATTTTATGCCTCATGAGTCAAATTATCCCATGTACGATCTCAATCTAGTAGCGGTTTTCCTTGACTTACATTTCTGAGGACACTACATGATGGGTGAGTGATTTTGGTGTATAAGGGCCCCACGAATGTGAAATATATCTTCACAAAGCATGAATTGAACCTCAAACAGCAATGATACTTCAAATATCTTTATTCATTTTATTTTGAGCTTGCATATATTCTCGGAAAGGGAAATTCAGTATCCAATACATTGATTTGAAGAACTAAGTAACATGTGATGGCTCCCGTGTAATGATGTCATTACTTCCTCCAGCACGTAACAAGTTTAGAATTTAGAATTGGTCTCAAAAATTCACTAACTACTGAGATGTGGTGTAGTGTCACTAAGGGGTCGAATCCATAGGGAAACTACCATTTTTTATTAGGGAAATACGATTCCTAAACCTATAAGGGATTCCTTTCTAGAAGTCTTTGATTGGGAGTTTTATCTATGTTATATTTTGGGATGACTTTAAATGTTGAACAAAGGGTTGGGATCAAGTCTTGTGTTTGAGTAAAGTATAACCTTTAATTATAACCTTGGATTGATATGGTGTCTTATTATATGAATAAAATAGGGATCACTAGTTGAATTTTCTCTTAGCCTCTAAGTTCTACCTAGGAAGTAGCTATTCTGTGATTGGGAGATAGCGACGACCTAGGTGCATTAAGTTTGGCTTCTTTTGGGAACAATGTTTCCTAAGATAGTGGTCATAGATTATTCTAATCAAATTAGGATAGGTTCATTTGTTCTATTGTCCTATAGTCTGGAACGTTCACACAAATGGGATAGATCTGGAGTTCATATCCTAATTAATAATTCAATTAGGCTTTCCTTGTTTATATTTAAATTTATATTTAGTTATTTAGATACATTTCTTGATCCCTAAACCTAAGACATTTTTATACTCATGTAGGGGTTGGACGCAATTTAATAAGTGAAATACAACATGCTTGATGGATGGATTGACATTAGTGGATTATTGATCATAAAAAGGTTCAAGAAAGGTAAATGAAATAAACATGCACTAAGTAAATCATAATTATAAATAAGATACTTAATTGAAAAAGAGAAAAAAATGGAATCTAAATACGATGGTGGGAATTAAATGCATTGAATTACAGAATCAAAACTATTGGAGTAATAAAAATGAAAAAATACTAGGAGTTTTTGAGTTTGAAATGGGAATGGGTGAAAGAATTCAAAAAATAGATGAAAGGGAGAATAGAAGCACGTTTGGGAATTTTCTTAAATGCTTTGTCGCTCTACAACTTAAATAGGAATATTTCATCATGACGTATACCATAGGTACATGACCTGTATCCATTATCGATGTTAGTTTTTATAGATTTTGGATCTCCAACACTGTGAGTGGGTCTCTTGCATATTTAAGAGATTTTACTGGGTAGATAATGTGGGAGGGTGATTCACGACATGTACTTTTTCTTTATCTAATTTTTGTGTCAATTATAAAATGATTTCATGTCTGGTGATTTTACTAGAATTAGGACATAAGAGGGTCATTGAAGATGTGTAGCGGATTTTTCCTTTAGTCTTAATGGCATGGTCACGGCTTCGCTTCATGACTTTAGGCAAGATATGATCATCAAGTACACGACATGTACAGGAGGATCACGATGTGTACTTGGCCTATTTCTCACATTTTCTACCTTTTCTCCCTTAGAAACCTATAGATCTCTTTTTCCTACAAAATTAGACACATACCAATGCATTATCAAGTAATTTAATGAAAAACGACAAACAATTGAATGAAAAATATATATATAAAGTAGGCTAATAAAATCCCCACACACTGGAACAATTGCATGTCCTCAAGAAAGAACGTCTCAACAAATATTTCTAAAATGATAAGAAATTTGTAAAACAATAAATACATTTTATGTCCATATAATTAAAATTAGTTGCAAGTAGAGAAAAATTCAATTTTAAGAATTAAACCTATATAGAAAGTTAGTCATGCCACATAGTCTATTTTTCAAAACAAATTCTAGTCTTCTAATAATAACCTCTTAACTGTTCATTAAGATATATTCCCAATTGCAAACTACCGGACCATTCATGTCACTCATCGCTTAGGTAGAAAATGTAAGTAGATATATGAAAGTACCCTGAGTACATGTCCTAACCATAGGCTTACACGGATACTATCATTTCCACTGTGTTAATACAAGCATAAGATTAATCTTGAGGTCTTTAATCAATAAAGTTATAAAGACTCTAAAGCTATGGGTCAGTAGGAAAAATGAGAAAAAATTAGCTCAATTAGGAGGGTAAGCTGTATAGTATAATGAAAAAATTAGAAAACAAGTGTGATGGCAATCCATCTTCTGGAAAGTTAAATACATACTCCATCATCTCATTTTGGATCCATATATATATCAAGTGTATATAAAAAAATGATTATGTTCCTTTCATTTTGTTTATTTTTCATTTTTAATTTTTGAAAGTCAATCCTAGGTTAGATCTTACATCAATCACCTAACCACATATGATCCTTTGAGGGGTTCGTTGTTCTGGAAAATGGTGATTTTTGACCCTCCTAGTACACAACCGATATCAATTTTTCGTTTATTTTTCTATTTTTCACAGGAACAGAATAAGAATGAAATTTTAAAAAAATGGACATGGATCATAGCCAAGTAGTTAGATTAGTGCACCATACATATCTGAAAAGTGTAAGAATCCCATGATATCTGAATGTCTCCCACACACTTATTCCAAAATATCCTTAAGCATTATACAAGGAATATGGTAGTAAGGGAAATATTCTTGAAATAGATTCATTCTAATAGTTCATTCATGGAAACTATGGACTAAACAAATGATATATTCCAACGGGTCTCAGAAAAAGTGGATATCAAATAATGCCTCAATCATTTTAAATAAATATTTGTTCAGTCATAATTATGATAAGATCTTAGTGCAAGTTATATTTGGTTTACATGCCTTAGGTATCCCTCAAGAAATAATCTTAGATAAGAGTATGTAATTGAAGGCTTAGATTCCACTCAATTAGTGAGAATCAAAAAAAACTGTCAACCACAAAGGGCTTAAATCCTATATAATAGTTCAATTAATCATAATTTCAAAGATCTTCAATTTGAATTCATTCTCTAAACTGAGTAATCATTCTAAAAAATTCTAATTAGGAGTGAAACATGGTACTTAATAATTTTACACTTAATTGTTTCTTTAATTACAAGGGAATAATGATTTTCATGTTTAAAGAATGCTTATTATTTATAAAAATTTCTCTAAGACAAGTTAGAATAGTAAATATTCGTGTGTATCATTGGTGAAACTTTGAGAAGACCCCCACCCCACATAGATTAAGAGACAATGTCCCCTCTATCAATAAAATGATTGTGGGAGAGGTATAGTAGTGAATTTTAATGTATTAGAAATGTAATATTAGAGAAAATTAAAATAAGAGAGAATCGAGAGCTCCTTAGAATGAGTGGTATGCCATGGGGGTGTTTGAACTGTCATAGCAAGAAAATCTAATATACCTGAAAAAGTGCTGGAATATAAAATCTAACATTAGATAACAGACATTAGTTCATAGGTATAAACATATGGAATATTAGAAAAAAATATTAGGCACACAGAGTGATAAAGTGGGGTTGTAATTTTATTCAACTTTTGCTAGTTTTACAATATAGGTTTATGAAAGACACAAAATGAAGAATGAAAAGGAAATGAAAAAGTCATAGCAATGAAGACTCTATAAAAAAAGTAATGAACTATCAGTTTCCTTCCAAAAATAACTATCTAAATGTCATCATCCAGATGGGTGGACAAATATTGTTTTCAGATAGTCCACTGGCTCAGTTTCTCCTTCACCTTTTATAGCTACTAAAGGTTGTTCCCTTAAGCTCGTGTGGTCGCATCGATGGGTTAATCACTTCACCCACAACCATGTGATAAAGAATGAGGTGTGGTAATAATAGAATCATTTGTCACGGTGGCTACTATTTTTGGTTAATTATGAGTGATAGCTCGTCAATCTGTCGAGCAATGTTGATGACGTGCTCGAGTACCCATTGTTCTAAGACTGCTAGTCATACTTGACCATCAAGGATGGAAGATGATTCTGAGGATCTTGACATGCTAAAGATACAAATAAAAAGAAGAACTAAAAACACAACAAAATTTAAAAACAAAATTTCATGAATATATATATATATATATCCATAGTGCATACAGATGTAGAAAATAAAATGAATAAAACAACAACCCATGAAAATTACATGAAAAGTGTCCCAAAATCCTAAAATATAGATCAAAATCATATCAGAGATCCACCCCCAAAAAACTTCTCAAGTGTATTCCCACAACCTGGTGTCTCGATCGACTGGTCGGGTGTATCTACGTCAGTAGTAGTAGCAGTACAAGATATAGGTGCACTAGAAGTGAGTGGTGTGTTAGAGGAGGAATGGAGATGTAATATGGTGGTGGGTGGGGAAGTACCAATCCATACTGGGGTCATTGTTTTAGAGGAAAAATAAATTAATGGTACCTCATGTATGGGCTCAGTAGAAACCCCCTTGCCCCTCCAAGCCTTCTTTTCTTGGAACTCCTACTAGGTGGAAGGGTTGGTGAAATTGGGAGGAAGGTCCAACTGGCTGGAAGGGGGAGGTAGACTGGTAGAGGATGAATGTAAAACTGGGGAGGGGAGAGGGCGAAATGTAAATGTAGTGTTCTTAATTAATGGGAGATATAGGTGGGAATATATTTAGAACATATTCACCAAAACACACTGGATATCAACCTGGAGATTAGTGAGGGTGTGAAAGGATGGTTTTGGTGCGGTTGAAGTGGTGGCGGAGGTGGTGGTGGTGGGTATGCGTGTAGTATGTGTGGCTTTCTATGGAGGCTGGGGTGGATCTAATGCTAATGATCTGGCTAGGTGTTCCTGAGGTGAAGCCTCCTGGACACCTAGTCCCTAAAAATAAATGTCATCCTCTCACACAAGCATGTTCATTTCCTATAGAAGCACAATGTCAATCAGCTCGATGATTCCAATCGAGGTGATGGGTATTGATGAATCAAATATGACCAAGTAATTGTCCAGGTGAGTGATAAATGATTCACCCATGAGGGTGCCCCCCTTCCTCTGAGTCGGGACTCTAAAATAGGAAGAAAACTTGGTGGCCATATTTATGGGTGGCCCACTCATAGAAGTTTCTAGTATCAAGATATCCATCTGGATGACACTACCATGGATCTCTCCCCATGAAAACCAGACATGGTCCATGGATCTATGCAAGATGAGCAATACGGGGCCCCATAGCTAAGTCAACTTCATGAGTTGAGGGTCATGATTTGACTGGGGGTCACGGGCGAGGAGAAGCTATAGGTTTGGGGCAGTCTTATGGACTGGGTGTGTCTTTAGGTCAGGGTAAACATCAGAGATAATGAACTTTTTGGTGTAGATACCAAGACCAATGCTTAATTTAGAAAAACAAATCTAGTGATGTCTGCCGCCAAGATGAAAACATAGGTAGTCAATAGTGATCTCAAATATGGAAAATAACTCAAGAAATAGATCCTGGTATGTCTCCTCCTATGTGGAGATAATTTTGTTGATATGTAAAGTCTCTAAGAGGTGCAGGCCATCATCTACAATTCTAAACACGATTATCATTCCCAAGATCAAAGAATTGTTTGTTTGCATTGTCTTCACCCATAGGTGAAGAAGGTTTACCCAATGATGTGGGTTTCTAAGAATAGAACCAGGTGAAAATGAAGGTTCTCATCGATGGAGGGAGAGGAGGTTTCATATTGAAATTAGGATGTGGTGTGGGGGCGCATAGCATCTAGTTTCTAGCTCTCACAGTCGGAGGAGGAGGCAGAGGGTGTGGGCTCTGAATGGGGTCTCATGGTGTGCGCCATAGATACAAGAGGGTGCAGCTAGCATGCTAGAGGAGCTTAGCAGTGTGGTGACTTGGTTTAGTAGTTGGGGAAGAGGATAAGGGTGTGTTTAGAAAGGTAAGAGGGGAGTTGGGCATGGGTTTGAGAGTGGAGGAGGGGTTTGGGAGGTGCCTCGGGTGTAATGGGGCAGCGGGAGTCAAGGGAGACAAGGGGTCATTAGGGATGAGGGATTGGGGGGATAAGAGATGTGGTTCGTGACTTGCAAGTCATAACCTACAATTTTTTAAAACCAAACTGACTATGTACATGAAGTTTACATATTAGTCACATCATGTGTGGGGAAAAAGTAATTTCAGGTGAAAAAGAGGCATGTCGTGAACACAATTTACACAATGTGTACTTAACTGTGTTTGACTCATTTTTTTGTAGTTCTCTCTACACCTCATCCTACTTTATAAATGAGATTCATGGAAATTGAACCTAATATAACAAATCTAAAACCTTCCAAACCAAGTTTCCCTCCTAGTAAGCACTTTCTTTATAGTTGGGAGCTTGACTCCTTGAAATTTTAGTGAAACATGAGGCAGATGACACATACTTCATGGAATGAATCCTAAAACACCTTTAGCCTTTAACCATTAACCTTGAATGGTGGTCCTCTATATCATTTAATTTCAATTTTTCCATAGGGAAAAACTTGGATAACCTAAAAAAGGACCATACCATATTGAATTCATCTTTCCTGGAAATAGTTTTAATCATGAATTGAATAGTAAAACCTTATTCCCTTGGATTAAGGTACATCTTTCAATTTTTTTGTCGTGACATTTTATTCATTTTTCCCTGGTAAATCCTTGAATTTTCATATGTATTTCTCCTGATTTACTCCAATATGGTTAATTGTAATAAATTTTCCTCTCCATACTTTTCTACATCCAGATTCATCTATCTTATTTCCCAAAATGTATGATGTTCGAACTCCATTGGAATATGAGACAGTTTACTATATACCTGTCTAAATGGGGTGGTGCCTATGGGTGTTTTTTAAGCAGTTCTGTTTTCCCATTATGCATATTCAAACTTCTAGATCTAATCACTTTTGTTGGTGTTTATAGTTTTCTGTAAGATTAGTTTCACCTCCCTTTTTAACAATTTGACTTTCCCACTTTTTGTGGGTGATAGGGAGTTTCGATGTTATATCAAATTTTAAATCTTTCAAGAATTTTTCACACTTTATGATCTAAGAAATGTGTTCCATGATCATTGATGAGTAATCATAGAAATCAAAAATGTAAAAACACATTCTTTTGACGAAAATCCATGACCACATTTGTTGTGTCTTGTATTTTGGCTTCAGTTACAACCCATTTTGAGACAAAGTCTACTACAACTAGAAAGTAACTCATGACATGTGAAGTATGAAATTTTCCCATAAATTTAATACCCTAGATTTCAAAAACATCAACTTATAGAATGGGGTTTTGTGGAATTTTATTTCTTTTACTAATGTTTCCCATTCGTTGGCATCTATCACATTGATGGAAGAATCCCCAAGGGTCAGGATGCAATGAGGGCTAGAAAAATCTGATCTGTAGGATTTTTGGCATTGTACACTCAGGGACATGATTTCTTCTAGTTGGTGAGGTGTGATACATTTTGATGACATTCTATATCTATCCCTTCAAGATGTAGAATATAAAAATTCCATTAGCACAACACTTGAATAGAAATGGTTCATCCCAAATGTGGTGTTTTTCATCAGACAGAAACTTCTTGAATTACTGTTATGATAGGTCATGGTGGAGATATTTTATGGAAAGATAGTTATCCAAGTCTGAGAACTTAGGCTGGGTCTTGACACTAAATAATTTTTCATCTATAAAATATACTTTAATATCAGTCTTTCTGTCATCTTTAATGATGGTCAAGGGAAATCAAAAGAGTTGGTCAGCAATGACTTTTTCTATTCTTTTGGAATCCTTGATTATAAATCTGGATTTTTCATTTTTATTATTCATCTGGTTTTAAAGGGTGGCATGATCTATGTGGACAATTACTTTGGATAGAATGAGGTGTTAATGTAACATTTCAAAGGAATATACGATGGATAGGAGTTACTTTTCTGTAGTCGTATAATTTACATGGCCTTTACATAAAGTATGGTTGGCATAATAGATTGGTCATAAGGTTTTTTCATTGTGTTGTCTGAGCACATCTCCTAGAGCTAGGTCTCTAGAGTTGCACATAAACTCAGACTCTTTTTTCTAGTTTGGTACAATGATAACAGGATATGCAACCAAAACATTTATTAGTGTTTCAAAAGATTTTCAATAGTCCTCATTGAATTCTAAAGGAGTAGTTTTTACAAAAAGTGTGTCAGTGGATGTGAAAAGTTTTGAAAAATCTTTTACAAAGCATCTATATAACCCATAATTCCCAAGGAAAATTCTGATCCCTAAAATATTTGACGGTTTAGGTAGATCTTTGATGATTTAGATATGTTCTAGGTCAACCTCAATTCCTTCTTTGGAAATATTATACCCCAGTATAATTCTTCCCTGTACCATGAAGTGATATTTTTCCCAATTCAGCACTAATATTATCTCCTTATAGCATTAGAGAACCAGTTCTAGATTTATTTTATAGACATAAAATTATCACCCACAGACTGAGAAATCGTCCATGAATATTTCGAGAAATTCTTCATCTATATTCTGAAAGATGTGTGTCATGAATCTTTGGAATAATGTTAGTGAATTGCACATACCAAATGACCTGAGTCTATATGTGAAAGTACCAAAAGGGAAGCTGAAGGTTTTTTTTGGATAGTAAGCAGGGTCGGCTATAATTTTATTGAATCCTAAATAGCCATCTATGAAATAGTAGAAATCATGCCCTACTAGTCTCTCTAGCATTTGACCCATAAACGGTAAGGTAAAATGATCTTTACTTATTGCTTCATTCAAACATATTTATTCAATGAAAACTCTCTAGCCAGTGATGGTGTCTGTTGGAATGAGTTCATTAGCATATGTCCTTTCTACTTTGAGTCCTCCTTTCTTGGGAATGACTAAGAGGGGACTATCCCATTTACTATCTGATATAGGAAATATTATGCAATCATTCATAAGATTTAATACTTACTTCTTGAAAACCTCCTTCATTGGTGGTGTGAGCCTCCTCTAAGGTTTTCTTTCTTGTCATTCATACTTTTCTAATAAAATTTGGTGGGTGAACTCTGAAGTATTGATTCCAATAATACCTACCACACCCTAGTAATTTATTTCTTGTGTCTTTTTATGACATCAACTAGTTATTATTCCTAATACTAAGATATTTTGACACTTGTAATGATGGGAAAATAGAATGAATCTCCTAAATAAGAATACTTTGATGTACTTGATAAATGTTTCAAGTATAATTGGGGTGGTTGAATGATGGATGGGATAAATAGTGGCACATTGTCTCTGGTGAGTGGGTCAATAAATCTAAATTCTTAGAATTCATAGTATTATTAATTTTATAAACATGCATCATCTATCTATTCCTCAATAGTCATGTACTCATCTCCTTGATGAGAGAGATAGATGGTGTTACAGTCCACTGTATCATCTGAATGTTTTTCAACCTTTATCATGTTAAACACTACTAGTTCTTCTCAGACTCTAAAGATGTGATGTCCTTGATTAACATAAATCAAGGCCTTTCCTGTCGCCAGGAAGGGTCTCCCAAGAATGATTGGTACATCTCCTTCCTCTTCCCTTTCCATAACTAGAAAGTCTAGAAGGAAAATGAATTTACCAACTTTTAGTAGAACAACTTCAAGAATACCACTTGGGTACTTAACTGAGCAATTGGTTAACGACAATTCTACCCTTGTTGTCTTAAGATCTTTGAGTCCTATCTTATGGAAAAAACACATCGGCCTAAAGTTAATTATAGCTTCAAGATCTCAGTGTTCTCTTCCAAATTTGTGCTCTCCTATCACACAATGGATTGAAAAGCTTCCAACATCTCACATCTTTGGTGGGATTTTCATATGTAAAACTGTACAAAATTCATCATTTAATGAGATGACTCCAAAATCTTCTATCTTTTTCTTGTTTGATATCAAGTCCTTGAAAAATGTTTCTTACACAAGATTTTAGTGATTTCTTCAATGAAAAAAATATTGATATGCAATTGTATGAACATTTCATGAATCATTTTTTACTGATCTTCTTGCCTACTTTGCCTAGATCTTTTTGGAAAGGTAATAGGTGTCTTGTATGGAGGTGGGGAAATATAAATGGGTTCCTTATTTTTTGGGTGGATTGATCCTTCTCAGCTGGTATTTCTTCTTGTGGTGTTGTGGGAATTGATTCATCTACTTTTTTATGTTGTTTCTTGGGCTGCTACCATGGACTTGTTTCCATTGGTTGTTGGAAGTCTAACACTTTTTTCTCCTTGGAACTATGTCCTTAGATTACTCTCATGGGTATGTCTCATTGTTACCAGGTAGAGTTGTCGGTAATCTTTCATATAAGGTTTCTGAGATCTGATACATTTGAATCTCCATGTTTCTCAAAGATGATTGTTGGTTAGCGCTTCGACTTGGGCAGATAACTGGGTGGTATCATCACCTTGGTGTATTCAATGTCATGGTGGTCCACAATAATTTTTCCACAGACTGTCATTGTGGTATACTTGGTCCAAAATAACCCTTCTCATGTCAAGTGTTTTAAACATCAAACCTCCCTCAGCAGTAGCATCGATCCCTATTTGTCCCGCTAGTTGGAGTCCTTGATAGAAAGTTTAAATTTGAATCTAAGTGTCTAGACTATGATGTGTACACTTCCTTATTAGTTCGTTGAATCAATCCCATGATTCCCATGAGGATTCTCCATATATTTGTTCAATGTTCTGAATTTTGTTCTGGAGATTCTAGGTCCGGATTGGTGGAAATTATTTATTGAGAAACGTTTTTGCGATCCCATCCAAATTTGTAATTATCTTGGGAGCATGTATTTTAAGCCAATATTTTTCTATGTATCTAATTGAAAGGGGGAATACATGAAGACTTATGGCATCTGATGATACTACCTGGTTGTGAAAGGTATCACAAACTTCCCAGAAGATAGAAATATGTTTTTGGTGGTTGTCACTTTGAAGACCACTAAACTGCCCCATATTCTAGATCATGTGGCTGACACTAGGTTTAATTTCAAATGTTTGTGACTGAATTAGAGGGTGTATAATTCTTGGTGTTTCACCATGGATCAATGGTAAACCATAGTCCATGATGGTCATCTCTAGGTGCATTGGGTGCTCCACAATTTGATGTTGTTTGGCAGGTTTGGTCCAACAGTGTGATGTTGCTCGTCCATTGCTGACCAACTGAGTGAAGAAAAACGCCTTTCGATCTTAGGATCGAAGGCCAAGGGTTCGAGTGCTTCAATGATCCTTGATCGATTCAAGGGACCTTAGTACATACACTATAAATAATGAATAAGACACAAGGTTGTTAATAAAAAAGGGGATGTGGGAAAGGTGATCCTAGAGTAGAAAGACCAGAGTTCTTTTCTTTCCAAAGCTATATTTCCTCCCCAGCAATGGTGCTGGGAATTTAATGGCTCTCTCATGGCGGTGTCATTACTTCCTCTGATTTGTAATAAATTTTGAATTTATTATTTCCCACAAACATTAATTAACTACTAAGACGTAGTGTAGTTGTAGTACGAGGCCGAATCCACAGTGATACTTCCCTTTGACATAGGGGAAATATGATTCCTAAACCTGTAAGGGAGTCCTCGGTAGAAGTCTTTACAAGGAATTTTACTCTATGTTCCATTTTGGGATGACTTGAAATGATTAATGAGGGATTGGGATCAAGTCGTGTATCTAGGTGAAGGATTTCCTTTAATTCTAACCTTGTCAAGATCCTATGTCATAGTCTGTGAAGAAAACAAGGATCACATCCTAGGCGCATTATGTTTGGATTCTTTATGGTATAAAGTTTCTTAATCTAGTGATCATAGCTTAGTCTACTTCAATTAGGATAGGTTCATTTTTTTGATTATCTTGTGGTCAGGGATGTTCTCGTAAATGGGGTAGATTGTGGGTTCATATCCTAAAAACTAATTCAACAAGGATTTCTTAGTTTAGATTTAAATTTATATTTATTTATGAAACCCCTCATAAATTTAGCTACTCATGGAGAGGTAAGACAAAATTAAATAAATGAAAGACAAAATTCTTGATGGATTGATTTATATTAATGGATTTGGGACCATGAAAAGGTTTGGGAATGGTAAATGAAATAAACATGAACTAAGTAAATCATAATATTTACAAGTCAAAATGAAATAGAAATTGAATCTAAATGTGATGGAAGGAATTAAATGCATTGAATAATGGAAGATACAAAACTCATGGATTAATACAAATTCACAAATAATAGGCATTTTAGAGTTTGATAGGGGAAAGGGTGGAAGAATTCAAAAAAGAGATGAAAGGTAGGAGTGAAGCACGTCTGGGATTTTTCTGAAATGCTCTGCCGCTCTGCTGCTTAAATAAGCATATTTCTTCACGACGTGTACTGTAGGTATATGATTTGTATCCTTGATATGTGTTAGTTTTTTTTTATTTTGGATCACAAGCATGACATGTTGGTATCTCACGAATAGAAAAGGTTTGAATGGGTACACGTAATGAGAGGGCCATTCACAATGTGTACCTTGTCTTTATATGATTTTTTCATGGATTCTTTGCAGATTTATCATTCAGGGATTTGACTAGCATCAGAATGTAATAGGGTTATTCAGAAAGAGTTTTAGCTTTTTCCTTCAAACTTCATGGCATGGTCACGTCTTAGCTTCGTGACTTAGGGTAGGTTATGATCTTCAGGTACATGACATGTACAGGCATATCATGATTTGTACCTTGAATGGTTTGTACCTTTTCGGCATTTTCTCCATTAGAAACCAATGAAGTTCATTTTCTTTAAAAATTAGACACATACTAGTAAATTATCTAGTAATTTAAAAAAATATAACAATTGACTGAAAAATGTATAAATAAATTAGGCTAATCAACATGACATATGGGAAGATAGTGATGAATAGAAATTGATGGCCCTCTTATATGAGATGTATTTGGAGTTTCATGGTATTCTATAGTAGTCTTATCTATCATCCTTGATTGTTACCTCTTCACTCTTCGATAGGGTAAAGAGTAGATTGTTTTTAGATCGTGAGGGGTTTTTTCTTATGAGAGTATTATTGGACATGACCCACCTCCAGGTTGGTATGTGGATAGAGATTAATTCCTATGTATTCAAGGACAAGTCTGGGTTTCTATTGATGTGAGAGAGAGAAATTGATGCATGAGTCCCATGATTCTTAGTTAGTGGATCATCCATACATCACCAAGATGTATTGAGATATGTGACTCCAGTATTGGTGACCTTGGATGAAATGTCAGATAGAAGGTTTTATCACTAGGTGTTCCACCTGAAAGCAACTGAGGGTAGAGAACTAGAGACCTATTGGATTGTTATATTATTATAATATACCATAATTAAAATGGTAAGATGTTTTTATGGATTTTTTAGTCATATTATCGAGGTTTCCTTGAAGTAGTGACCAAGTTTGGGTTGTTAGGGATCGACTAATGAAAGTAGCCAAATTCCTTCCTATATAGGATACTTCCTCAGTTGATGAGATGGGAATACTATATGTTTGTGAGATCGTATGGCTACACGAGTTCTCTTGTACTATCAATTCAGATTGGGATTCTCCTTCCACATCACAATTATTGTAGGGATTAAAGATATCTAAGGGCACACAAATAATTCATATCATAGAATTTCACCGTCCGACTGATGGTCAATCCTAACAGACAATACAGGTGTTAGAGGACATACTCTAAGCATGATTCCTATATTTTGGCGGTTCATGGGAGGAGAACATACCACTCTTTTCTTTATCCTACTATAATAATTTTCATAAGATGATTTAGATCTATCCTTATGAGGCCTTTTATGGTAGGTCATGTCATTCACCCTTGTGCTGGTTAGATCCAGGTTAGGTAGAACTGATAGGTCCGCATATCATCCAAGAGACTTGAGAGTATAATTATCTAATCATGAATCATATTTATACTATTCTATCTAGACAGAAATCAAAAACTCATCACCATCTATGACATCTAGATTTTGAGGTCAGGGATTGTACTTTCTTATGGGTATTACCTAGGCTTGGGAATATATGGATCTTGAGGAAAGGGAATCTTTTTCCTTATTATGTGGGACCATTTGAGATTCTGGAGAGATTTTGTACAATAGAATACTAGTTATTACTACCTCATTGGTACCGTTCCATGAATGAAGTCTTCCACGTTTCATATCTTCATCATTACCATGTCGAACTATTTCATACTTCTAATCCCAATGGGGTTGAGTTAGATGTCGATGATTCATTTGAGGGGTATCCTATATGCATAATTGGATGGAAAAAGAATGATCTCCAAGGAAGGTATGTTTCTTTAATGTGGGTTCTATGTTATCACAGTGATGTAAAGGATGATACTTGGGAGTGGGAGGTCAACGTACATTCCTATTGGATGGAGTTGTTCTCTAAAAGTGCTTCACCTCCCTTGGAAGTTGAACTCAGATATTTGATTATTAAAGGGTTGAATACTATAATAATATGATTTCTATGTCAGTAATAGATCAATTAAAATTTATATTTGGACATAATACGGATTACTAATGAGTTTATGATGTTTTTGGGGGTGTTCAGATCCTATTCGAAGCTAGAAACCCATACTGGTGGAGAAAAATACTAGGCTGAATGATTAGTAGAAACCAGGAGAACCAACCTACACAATATCTCCTAACAATGTAGGGATGTATGGAGGAGAAATAAATGGATATGGTTTTCCCTAACGAAGCACTGAGGTCCACACTCCCATGTGGAATGTTTTCAGTTTTTATCAAAGGTGATTCACATAGTTGGTGCACAGTTTCCCGAACTGTGTGGCATAAAACTAGATGTTCCCTCATTAAGTATGTGAGGTTCATGGTTGGTGAACATTTTGGCCAACCATGTGGCTAAAATATGCAACAACTATTTGGTGGGGAAAATTACATAAATACGCTTAATGATCTAATTTTTTCCTTCCTCCCTCCTTAGATCATTCTAGGGAATAGGATGGCTTCTCAACTCCAATTTTGAGGCTCTCAATACCTCTTGGATATTTGTTTCTCTGGTTCTCATATCTAAAGTCCAAGTTGATCCTATTTCATCATTTTGGATGTGTATTAGTAATAACATGATTACTTTTAAGATTTTCTATATCTTCTTTTCCTTGATGATTTTATTTAGATGTAGTCTCATATGCCCAATTTTTAGGGCGTTGATCCATTCTTCATTTTTCTTATGTTACAGGCCAAACTAAAGGCCGATACTGGAAGAAGAAAGTCATACGATCTTAAGGTAGGTGTTCTATGATTCATCCCTAATGTTTTTTGTTTTATAAATTTATATAGTGTCTGCGCGCCAATTTCATCGGGAGTGGGCTATTAAATTCATGATTTGTGCTTATTATTGTTACAATATTATTATAATAACCTTATTAAATATGTTATCCATCATTATACATTATGACCTCAACATTGACCACCTAAAATATGGTGTTATCATATTCATGCCTTTAGTGGTTTTTCATGTTTTTCTACATCACCATTCAAGTGTTTTGTGGATTGAACCTATAAATGGTAAGACCTCCCATAATTAAATGAATTATGAATTAAAATGGTTATCCCTTGTATATGGTGATGTCCCTTGACCCTTCTAAGGAAAGTGTTCTAAGTAATCAGTGAATCTTTAAAATGTAATTAGTGTGTGTACTATATATGTCACTTAGACAAGTTGAATGTAATTAAATGGTGTGGTTCACATCTGTAGCACACCATTCCATGCTTGATGGATGGAAGTGAAGTGAACCAAATGAATTGATTGTGACTTATAAGAACTAATAATTGGTTCTAATCCTAGTTATTGATTATCACACTAATGAAATTCAATGACTTAAACCAAATTACGTATTTAAATGGAATTAGTAATACATGGCCACCTTTATATAAATAATCAATCACATGGGGATAATTTTATATAGACCTATTTACAATTATTAGACTAGTAAAAATTGATCTATCCTTTCTTGAGGTAAGGCCTTGAGCACTAATGGACTCCATTTTTATTCAAATAAGCTGGTTTCCAAGGATGATACCCACCTTGGAACCTTATCCTTGTCTACAAGTGGATTTCCAACATGATGTCATAGGATACCTTCATAGTCATTATAGTATGCCTTTGATACACTCCTTGGATCCAGCAATGCACCATTGGACTTGTGGCACCTTAGATTCACCCATGGGTCCTATCATTTCTTATCTCATTTTACTTTAGTTGAATTCCTTCTATTAGTTAGAATCAGATTAAATTAGAATGGCTTGGGCTATGCTCGTTGGATTACACACAAACCCCTTATATTTAGGCTATAGGTTATTACTGAGTTGGCTAGACCCATGAGGTCACGAATTATTTGGTTATTACATTGGATCCTCTTAATTATTATCACCATTTCATGATGCCTTATTATGCCTTGGATCCTTTAAAATTATTATCATGTCATGATGTTAGTGTTGTCTATACCTCACAAGACTTACTATATAAAATGTAACAAAATTAAGTAATGAAATGGTCACATATTTAGACACCAACTGAGGCTAAATTAGGTACTAAGTATTTACATTATTGTACTGCTTTACTTTTATATATTCATTCATGAACACTATTTCAATTTATATTACACATACACGTCATTATAGATTCCATTGGTGGTGTCTTACTTAGATTTATCTCACAGCCTATCTAGTCCACCATTGGTCCCTAGGAATATTACATGTATACTGGTTTTGAAAATGGGAAGCTTCCTTATTTGGAGACCTAACATTTCTTGCTTTATTAGGATGGATCTTGGTAGCAGATGACAGAGTTGGATATCAGGATTCTTAGATAGTTGTTGGCCTCTTTTTGCATCATCTTAAAATATTTTATATCTTGTTTCCATGTTTACATGTTTTCCCATTTTGTAAACACATGACATACTTTATCATCAGATTTTTAGTATTAATATCAATTTCTTCTATTATTTATTATACTTTTTGGCTTCTATTATGGTGGTTTACCAGTTCAGTGTCTTTAGTTTATGCTTCTAATATACTATCTGTTTATCTTAAAACTTCTTATATTCAACCGTTATTATATTTATCCACTGTTCTCCACTCTTCTAATGAGGTTATACTCTCCCCATGGAAACACACTAAGCCCTCATTGTTGTTCATCATCCTCTAGATTTTGGGAGATGCACTTGAGACCATGTGGAAAATTAATCTCAATTCACCTTTGAGTGGCACCTGAGTCAGGTACATCACAACCTATTCTTACAAATGCATTGGGCCTCATGATCTTTGGGTTTCATTGATTGGATGTTTATGTTAAAAATAGGTAGTAATATGCGTAAAAGTCTTGGGTTACTATAGAGTGATTGTTAGATGTTCACTAAAATGTACATGAATGAGACGCATGTACACAATCATATGATTCATAAAAAAAATATATAATATATCATATCATATATGTATAGTGTATATTTAATACATGCATTTGATGCATGTATATTTTCATGCATACAATGCATGTATGTTTCCATGTATATAATGCATGTATTGATATAAATGTATATATATATATATTAAATATTCATGATATGAACATACATAATTATCAACGTGAGGAAATATTTGGATCTCTCTCGAATGGTTTCATCGAATTTGAAGCAAAGGTTGTTTCGTAATGGATTCGCATCAATTCACTAAAACATTAAAAAGTATGGTAGATTCAATTCTCATGTCACACCCATATATTTTAAAATAATTACATTGTGTTTGATATCATATATGACATGCAACACCGAGCTTAAATGACCCATGAAATTTATTATTTAAATATGATTGTCATAACCTAGTCAATTAATTGGTGTGTATGAATAGTATTAACCAAATTATGAAATATATATATATATAGTTCCTAATAAATAAAAATTTATTTACATGTTATTAGAAAATAACAACTCAAATTTTTAGTAAAGTCTTTTTTGAAAATATATTTTCTTTAAAAATTATTTAATTTTTAAATTTATGTTTGGGAATTATAATTAATTTATACCAATTTTATAAAATGTATTTTATAAAAAATAATATAATTTTTTAAATATGTATATAAAAATTATCTTAGGGTGAAATTTTTTGATTTTTTAATAGAGTGATTTTTTAGTGAATAGTGAAAAATACTGTTTTTTTGTAAAACTGTCATTTCATTACAATAAATCAATAATTTAAGATTATCATTATAATTTAAATTTTAATTAAAAATAATAAATTATTAGTTATTTATTTATAATTAGAATAATAATTTACATTTTTATCATTATCATACCATATTTTGGTACAAGTTTTTTTCTTTATCTTAAAACACATTTTTCTAAAAACTGTTTTTTATGTGCATATGGTTTATAAAATTTAATTAATTAAATATTAATTAATGAAGACTGATTTAAATTAAATGTATATATTATATATCTAAATATATTAATTTAAATTCATATAAAGATTATTACTAGACATATATTTAATATTATATCATCTTATGCTGGAAAAATACATTTCTTGAAAAACTATTTTTCGACACGATTTTCTGGTTTATTTTAAAATTAAATTCTATAAATTCTATAAATTTAATTTCATGGAACATATTAAGTATTTTTAATCATTATAATTAATATTATATAATAATTTCTACTTAAACCTTTTTAATTACTAGTACAAACAATTAAATTTATTTAACGCGATTAAGGTTAAAACGAGGTTTTGTTCATTAAAGACACTAGTGTAAAAATTAATTTTCCACATAGATGGAATTTTTATTTCATAAATTTGATTTAATATTAATACTTATTGGTTATAAATTATATAATAATTATCATTTCAATTAGGATTAAAGGATAAATTACTATGGTTAATTAATCTAATTGTCATAGTGAAAAATAAAATGGAAAAGGTAAGTAAACATAAAGGATAAGGAATAATATGATTAAAACATGTTTATTTTTTATGGGGGATTTGAATATAGATCTTAAATTCTAAAAACTAGATTATATATCAACTTTATAGGCACTTTAGGTGAGATTGACTTCACATTATTGAATAGTTTTAAGTATTAACAAAAATGCCACTCCTCCTCAATTATAAAAGGGAATTCCCTCCCCTCACTTATTCACACCTATAAAGCCATTTGGCATAACCAAAAACTGAAATTTTCTCTCAAAAAATCATTATAAATATTAAATTTATTTTTTATTCCCAAAATACCAACCCTGGGGTCCTTAATTATAGATCCAAAGGAGGTTTCTCTTAGAGAAGGTAACCATCTTAACGAAGCTCTTTCTTTTTCTTTATTATTTTACTACATTCAAATATGTATTAAAAATTCCAATATAAAAACACTTTTACATATCATATAGTGGGATATTATTATATTTTTGGAATAATATTTTTCCATATCTTCCACTATCAAATGGGAGACAAATTCATCGCTCAAGCGTATGGTGGACAACCACCTCGCGAATCAATGTAATTTTTTTCCATCACTAAACCACACGAATATTCATAATTATGGAAATAATTAATAAGTATGATACCTATAAAGTGATATTAATTCTTTAAAATTAATATATCATCAAATTTATTACCATTTCATGCAATAATGTAATTATATTTTTGTTCGTGTATATGTACGGTCTACTGCAGCTACAAAGAAATGTGATTCATTTTCCATATAAAAATTTAAATAATGTTTAAAAAATGTATTAAAGGAATAAAAAATATATTTATTTTATTAATAAAAAAATTTACTATGGATCTATATCTTATTCACAATAACAACAACTTATATTACAAATCATGCATTAGAAAGCAACATAGTTAACAAAAGAAATAATGGTAATAGTGAAATTTTATTAAAAAACATGTGATAAAATACTATAAAAAGCTAATATATGATATTATAAACATAAATATAGTTATTTTATAAGATAATAAAATATTTAATACAATTATACAATATTTTAAAGCATGTTCAACTAAAGGAAAACATGAGGTGATGGATTTTTCTTAGATTTCCTTTCATCGAGAAATATTATACTATTATAAACCTAATTTATTTAATAGGGTGTATATACTACCCCATTATCATTTTATATAATGATATGTATTAATAAATCATAGTATTTTTTGTTTAAATTTTAATCAATTCATCCAAGGGTGTTAGACATAAAAGTTACCATGTGGAAAGGAAATTCATAACTCAATTTATTTTCATTGGGTAATATTATATCCTCACTGGCTTATATATTCTAAGATTATGTTTTTAATTAATTATATTTATATTATGTTTTATTTTATCTTTTTTATGTGTATTTACATTTAACACACATAATTACTTATTTGATAAATTCTAACATCAACCTATTATGATCTTTTTAATTGCTCATTTCACAATATCATTTTAATCAGGACAGTTTATTCTTGATTTTCTGTTGAAGTAAATAATTTGATCATTGTATAATAAAATCCATTACTTTTATTATATTCTAGTTATTCAGGAATATTTCATGTAATAAAACAAATTTTTTCACATTGACGCTTAAAATGGATGATAAAATGTTTTTATTGAAAGAGATGACATTATTTATCTCTTTGGTTTAAAATCATTTTTCTTCCATAACCATGTTTTTTAAATATGTTTTCAAAGATGTTTTTTTCATTATCCAAATGAATTATTAAATCGATTTTTAAATATGTTTTACTTTTTACAAAAAAAATTGAAATTACTCTTCTTGTCTTTTTTCGAATGATGTACTTTTATCTTGTTTACAATATTTTGAAAATAATGTTTTTTAACTTATATGACATGTATGGAATTACGCACTATCATGACCACTCACTATTTGGAATCCTACTTTACAACTTTACAAGTTTATTTGAAATAAAATTCTTTTTTACATTGTATAAATTTCTAGTTCTTAAATGTGATTTCTAAATTGAAAATGATATTTTCATAAAGAATGTTTTAATGGTGTTTTGATATTATTTCTATTAATCATAAAAATAAAACATTTATTTTATTTTTAGTCTACTATGGATATATTGTAATGTTTCCACACATATTATTTATTTGGATGGTTCATGGTCATTTTTACCAAGGAAAGTATTTATATTCACTTTATTGGTTAATTTTTGTAGTCATTAACTTCCCTTGAAACATCCATTTTCTTATTATCATTAGATATTACATTTCACTTAAATACACAAATTATTTATCATGGATATTCTTATTTATTAAATCATATATCATTTATATATATGGTTATTTATGATTAATGGTACTTGATTATTGTGGAAATTATTGATAATATTAATTATTTACTCAAAATGGATATTTTTTCATAAGTCATGTTGCTCATTAATTAAATTGATCATTCGATACATTAGAAATGCATTAGACTTATAGTGAAGATTAAGGACCAGAATTATTTATCGATGTGATGCATCGATAGTATCATGAGGTGAATTAGTAATCTAGCATTAAATGAATAACTAGTGTATACCTTATCGTCTATTAAACTGGTCTAGGTGAATTGTCTTTACAATATAGATATCATGACGTCTGAGATCATAATGTTCAATATTAAGAATTTACTTCATTGAGAATTTAGTTATTACTATACATGATATTATTTCATTGATATTATCTAGGGATTCTTTTCTTTTCTCAAATTATTGATTAAATGGCATGTGTTCTCATCTATTTACATTTCCATATTGAGAATTACTTATATAATCTTGATATTCAAGTTATTGAGTAAATGGAATGTGTATTCAGTTGTTTACCTGACCATATTTTTTAGACCCTATATATTCATGATAGATTCCTCTGTATATAAACCTTACTGAGTTTTTTATCGTAACCATATTTTTTCCCCTTCCCTGGGATATGAAAACAAAATCATTGAATGTGTTCAAGGATAAAAAATATTTACTTTCACTATGTTGTAATTTATGTTTTCAAATATAATGCATGAATCAAGTATGTATCAAGTTTACCAAAACTATTAAACTTGTTTGTCCTTGGGGTGTAATAAATTATATCTAACAACAATGTAATAAAGAAAAAATTGAATATAGGCTATAGGGGGTGGGTTCTTTAATTTTCGTATATAAACAGAAGAGTTTAATTCTATGTTGTTATGTGTACTGATTGTTGTCCATGGAGATATTTTCATTAGTTTCAAACAAATTTTACTATAAAAACTCTCTTCTTACCAAATTTTTATTTGTTGTTTCTCAATGAAGGTGTTATATCCCCTCCCCCATTCACAAAACCTCACCATATGATCATAGATCCTCCATTCGATGTACTCCCTCGAAGTAAGTAGGAATAGATTCAAATACACTTAGTGATCTCTCTCAATCATTCTACCAATATTAAGAGTATGAAAAATACTAAAAATGGGCATCAGGTATTCTCTATTTTGTTGTTATTTTACGTGTTTTATTTCTTAAATAAACATCAGAATATAGTTGTGTTGTTTTCCACTATTAATAATCATTATATGATAAAAAAAATCCAACACATTTTGTAAGGATAATACTATATATGCATACAATAAATTATGAGTTCAATTGAAGACTAAACTTATTGTTCTATGTAAAATTTACGAAACTCATTAAAAATACATTGATATATTCCCAAAAAACTGGGATATATTAAATATTAAGTTTTTACCAAACCATTTGGGCTATATAAGCTTCATTACTAGTAATAAATACCTATATTATTGAATTTCAAGCAATAGAGTGTTCATAATCATTCTTGAATTCATATTTAATCATTGGAAAAATTGGGATATGAGATGATATTTTTCTTGTACCAAAAACTAATATGAGATCTTTATTGAGAAAGAAAATCCATACCCAATATCACATGGAATTATACTAAGTAGAAAATAACTAGATTTGTAGGAAGTATCTTCCCAATAACCCCAGTTGGAGAAGAGTTGCGTTCTATAGAGAGAATCATCGCATCATTGAGGGTTTATAGAGGTAAATCAATATATAAACATTGAGGATATGAATAAATAGTCTTATTATCTTTCCATGATATAAAATAATGTATATAAAAGAAATCAAATAAGATTACTGAACTTATAACCAGTACAATTTCATGATTCAACTTTTATTGAATCGATAAAACCAAAATGGTTAGTTGGAGTAATAAATAAAAATATCTTAATAAATTAAACAAAACAACCTTGTGAATAGAAAAATTAAACATAATATGTTTGAATCTATAACACTTTCGTTTCTTTACCATCCCCTAAAGATCCTCCACACATGACTTCCTCCTAAACATATTCCTCGATATTGTCTCCCATGTAAATAGGAATAATAAAGAGTGAGATCAAATTCTTAGCAAATGAAAAGAATATCAATGAATCATAAAGGGTAAGATCATAAACATGAGATAAAAAATGATCATGGGAGAAATACCAGATTATAAATAATATTAAATCATAAGATATGGTCGTAAGGAATTTTAAAATTACATAGATTATGGAATAATGACATATAAAATCAAAAGGGGTCATCATGAAAGGATAACTTATACCATTGAATAATAATGTGAAATAACAGGATAATAATAATAATCAATCAGATATAACATGGTAATATGGCACACAAAAATCAATAAATAATTAAATTGTGAATATAGCTTACCATTATCACGTCCATGTATAATGTTGTGAACATAGAAAACTACAATCATGTCCAGACATAAAATTGTGAACATAGAAAACTATATTCATATTGATCTACAAAGTTTCAAACATAACTAACCTCAATCATGTCCATGCATAACATCATTATCTCAAGAGACATAAATATTCTACATAACATGATAGAGGGATATATTGTACCCACCTATCACATAAATATAAAACATACATATGTGTACCATAATAAATATAATCATACATCAAATCTTAGTTTAATCATAGTAATAAAATAGGTTATATAACATTTTCATAAATTATAGAATATAAATCAATAAATAATTGGGTTGAAAGATACCCAAAATTAAATCACCCATAAGATACTTTGTATATCAAAATTTGGCAACTGATATAAGAAACATAATTCCATAGATGGAAGGTCATTCATAAATTCAGAGGAAATATAAATTGAAATTTGAAAAGAGTTTTCTTGAAGTTTTATAATCATAAATAAAAAATTATAATTCACTTTAAAATTAATTTTCAAAGGCTGAAATGATGAATTTTAGAACATTATAAAAATAATAATAATAGAACTTCTAAAAAAATATAAAGTTTAAAGTATAATAAATGTGTATTGGAAGATACCAAATAAAAAATATAGAAAGATATAACTTTTAAATAATTTTTTTCATTTAAAGAAACATGCATCAATAAAAGAATAATACAATTTATTTTTGAATAGAGGAAATGAGAAACATAAAAGGTATATAATTGAATACATGATTATCTTTCAAAAAATAAAATCACAGTTTTCGGTAAGAAATAATATGGATAAAGAGGTAAAATACCCAAAATATAAAGTGATGTTTTTTTGTCAACGAACATTTATCAAATAACAATAAATCAAAAATTAATTTTGTAAAGGAAATGAAATATCAATAAAAATGAATATAAAATAGCACATGGTTAAAATAAAGTTCTGAATATATTAATATTTAGATTATGTATTCAAGGAGAAAAAATATTACTCAATGAAAAGAATATCGAATCAAGAAATCCCTTACAATTTTAGTGATGTATGAATCAAAATAAAATGAAATATTTGTCATTATATAGAATTATAAATACCATAAATCCAAATTCAATTATTATAAATTATGTTGATGTGGAAATATTTATACCACATGAAGGAAAATATGTGCATCATACAAAACATGCCTCAATGTAGGGGAATTGAGAAAAAAACCTTTCCAATACTTTGGAAATCATCCAATGTGAGTTATACCCTGTATAATAAACATATACAACATAATAATTTATTTTATATCCTTATTCATATCTTTTACTTATTATAAAATTTTATTATAATCATTTTTTACACATATATTAGTTACTTAATTTTGATTATTTTGTAAAAAATATAAAATGGGGATGTCGATCCTTGTTATTTGGAAAAAAATTCATCGTTATCATATTATTGAATGTGTTGGAATAAACATATTTAAATTATTTATAATTTCCCATGTTTATTTGATTGAAGTTATGGGTATTGTTCATGTGATTGTAATTTGTGGAAAGCATGTTTTGTAAAATTTATCAATAATAACATGTTACTTTATAATGACTATTTATTTTTTTGTCACCTTTACAAAATCATATTCATAACATAAATTACTCTTTAATATCATATATTACTAGTATTAATGCCTTGATACTTATTCATTTTGAAAATAGTAATGACGGTATAACATCATTCATGTAGGTTGTTGAACAAACCCCAATAAAAACATATTGTACTAATGAAAAGGTAAAAGAATGAAGTTATATAATAGTTATATCATTTTTATATAATTTTAATGATGTTAACATAACATAATTAGAGTGTAAATGTGATATTATAAGAGAGGATATGATAATATAAAAGACTGTAATGAATATGAACATGTTACCTACTAGGATGGAATCACTCTTTCATATAACCACTTCATTCAAAATGAATTAGTTAAGAGAGGATGGAATAGATCACCTTATATAGGTGAAAATGATTTAATTTTTTTGATAAAATTATGTTATATAAATAGAAATGATGAAACCACATTAGAGTTAAGCGTGTATGGTAAATAAATATTGGTGAATCTTGCAAATGAACCAAGGTCACCCCTCAAAAAACAACCCAAGATGGATTGTGATGAGGCAAGAAGGGCGTTCTCAGTCCCCACATGTGGGAGACAAGTGTTTGGGTATCAGTAAGGACTAATTGTAAATTATTTAACCTAATAAAATAGTAAAAATAATAAATTAGTAAAAAAAGAAAAACCAAAAGTGTAATAAACCAGGAACCCCAACATAATAAATAAAACAACATGATGTTAGATCCCAATAGTTAGGCACCTTTTAACCATATTCATAATCCTTTAAAATAAAATATAGTATAAGACAATTTAAGACAATAAAACAAAATTGTTTTTACTGTTTTTTTTATTTAAAGCAATTAAAAAAGTAGTTTCCCTTGAAAAACACCCCACTTTAAGAAATATGATATTATTTACAAGTAAAAACACAATTTATGTTCCCTTAAAAATCATTCAAAAATTATAGTTAATGTATTTTTATAAAAATAATTCAAAGAAACTTTATATTCATTTTCATAAACTATAAAAAACCATACTTTGGAAAATATATCATCATCTTGGAATCCTATGTTCTTAATGGGGAACAATATATAACTGATATAGCATGGTCAACAATAGAGAAAAAATCTATATGTTATAAAACAATTACACACCAATTGAACCACCTGAATACTCATTCTTACCTTTCTTGTCCTAACTGAGGGGAAGCATCCCATAGGTTAACCAAAGTCCCACCAAGGTCCACTAGACAAATTATAATTCTAAATTAATATGAATGTATACCTAGAACTTCCACATATCCAAATAGGTATTACCATGACATATAAAATTTTGTGTTCAATTTTATTAATAAACATACCGTATAACTATATTATAAAATAATTATTAAAATCAATCACACCTCCAAACAACCAAATAAGAGCATCCACTTTATCCAATAATAATAAATCAATTAAAAGTCCCCTTGATAGGGATACTTATTACAAAAATTCAAATATACATAATTTACATAACATATATAGGGGCTTGTATTATGGGTTTTCATTTCCAAATAAATCATAAAAAGTCCCAATCAGGACTTGGAGTCATTATTAAAGGATAAAATCAATAAACATCCCTTTATAAAACAATAAATAATAATTCCTCATTTTATTGCTTCATTTGAATAAATTTTTTCAAAGTATCTATCAAAAATTGATAAACACTTCAGTTATTTAAAATAAACACTTTTCTATTATTTTTGAAGTCAACATAATATATAATTCAAATATAAAATCATCGATCATAAAACTTGGGATTTCAATTTTAAAATTAGTCTTAAACCATTAAAATGTATATATAAAGACCAAATCACATAAAAACTCATTTTTATCATTTTTTTAAAACTCTATAAAGAAAAAATACATTGATATAACTACCAAAATATAAGAAGCAATAGTGAAATATATTTAAAACTCATCATGAAATCATAATAAACCATATATTTAATTTAAATGATAGATTCATGGGATACTTGCGTCAAATCTCATTGATTTCAACAACCATAGAAGTAATCCAATATGGCACAACAAAAACTGACTTATGAAACCAAGAGAAAACCAATGAACTCTTAAAACAGAAAAATTACCTAATTAAGAGAAATATTAGATTTTAAGCTCCTCCCCCATGGATACTAGGATTAGGTAGGATATAAGGAAAATAGAAGTGGAAGGAGGATATATTATCTTAAAGAACCATCCTATTTACTTGAAGGGACTCAAAGGATCCACCAGTGAGGAGAAGAGAAACCAAATACATGTTGTTATGAGTCATATGCTTCCAATTATAGGGCAATTTTTAAACTCTAGTAGAATAAATTTATTAAAACCCAAAATTAAAACTTGTCTGAATTCATTCACACCATGCACCACCATTCATGTCATGAATGGAATTTCGCCCCAAATAATAACGTTGTAAAATTCTATTTCATGGAATGAGTGGAATTACCCAAAAATTAAAGGCCTTCAATATGGGACTATTGAAATCTATGAATAAGTGTTTCATGATGTGAAAATATCTTTCAAAATCTAAACTATAGACTCCAGTACTATAGCCTCCCCAGACCATCTGAAACTCTTGAAAAATAAAGCACAATAATGGATCAATGTAAAAATCCATAACCTAAATAAATAAAAATGGAAATGGAAGATATGGAATTGATCATTATCCCCACCATAGAAATTTTTTCACTAGAAATTCTCAAGGACAATGGTTTTCCAAGAGAATGAAGAAAATTATAGTTTAATGGGAAAAATATTCAAAGTATAAACTTCCAAAACTCAAGCACCACCCAAAAACCCAGTTAGTCCGAAACACTCCACAAGAATGAAAGGCTAAATGATATTTCACTAACATCTCTTTATTCATAACCTAGACAATTATTCATCAACTAATCAATTTATGATAATCAAAATCTTAGATAACTCATTGAATTCTCAAAATCACCATAGTCAATAAACCTCAAGCATCACATAGGAAAAAAAGACCCAGTAAAACCATCACTCCATTCAAAACATCCAAGATTGATATAATATTAGAGATAAATATTAAAATTATAAATTTTTGAGATTGGGTTCTCTATACCCAAATCATTTTTGTACTTTTATTACCATTACATGTTTAAAATTTGATATAAACATGTTTATTTTCTTATCATAATAGTTTTGATAATCTTGCATCCACTATTTACATGGTAATTTACGTAGAATAAATATATTATCAAAAGATTATAGAAACTATTAGATATAATTTTAACCTCAAGATACATTGAATGCAATCATAAATATATTCCCAATGGTTTGGACACATCATACTAATGACACACAGTTGATGTCTAGAATTCAGGTGATAGGGGCTCATAAGCAATGATACTTATTATCATGAATTTTTCACTCAGTGATCTTGAGTAGAATATATCATGAGGACTTCCCTGCTGATAAGAACACCACATGTTTTGGGTTTCATTATTTATTACTATCTAATAAAAAATTTATTGGTCTCTACAATTGATATTAATATTAATGTGTATACTTTGATCATGTTCTTTGATATAAGTAAAAAACTATGACATTGAAATTGTGTTGTGTTGGATTGTATTTCAAGTGTCATTTTTGGTATGGAATTTGTTAAATTATCAAACTATAATTTTTTTAACTCAAGTTAAGAAAGATATATTTCATGGGCCCCAGTTGATTAATATGGTAGTATGTTCATTAAATCCATGGTCAGGGTATAATAAGTTACGTTCAACCATTAAGGTCATGAAATATATAAATCATAAAAAAGATTATGACATGAGTGTGATTCCTCCATTATGAGATATTGTGAGATATAGATATTATATTACACAGAGTTTTCTAGTAGAAGGTTTTAATAACTATGACATTATTTATCTCTTAGGGGATATTATGGGTTGTTATACTACACTCTTGGATGGTGATTTAGACTCAATACTATCCATATAAGGACCAAGATAGATACGCACTAATTGTTCCCACTAGTTGCACCAATTTAGATGAATATAGGGTTAGGACAAAGTGGGACCCACATATTGGGTTGGTGAATGTCAAAGTGTGAATGATCACAAGTAAAAAATAATTCATTTATATTACTAAATTTTAGAATAATTATTCTTTAATTTATTTCTTAAGGTACTAAAAATTTATTTTATCCAAAAATTTAATATGAAAAGATATAATATTTCAAATTAAAATTATATATTGAAGGTTTATTAAATTATTTGGGGAGCTTATGAGATTATTTAGTGGTTTTTATTTTATCCCAAAATATGTCTATATGTTACACGAGGGTGGTAAAACATTCAAGACATTTGGTACAAGTTTAATTAATTGAAAAGTGTGAAAAAGGTTCTAAATTAATTTTTACAACTTTCTAGAGACCAAATTGAAATTTTGGAAAGTATAACTTAAGTATAAAATATTATTTTAGCATCATAAATAATGTGACACACCATTTTCATGAATCTAATAAGTATCTCAATATCTATATAAATATTTATAATGTGAATCTGAATGAATAACAATGTTGGATTGATCCTACTTTCTTGATTGAGTCCATGTTTTTCAGAAGTTCAAAGGAACGTCATAAAGCTCTTTCATTTTCCCATATAGAACCCTAGAATCAACAATTGAGGATCTAGGATATGTGGTGAATGTGTAAATAATATTGAGTATTAATAGCTTGATACCATTAATCGAAAACATACTAACAGTTTTTGAATCAAATAGTTTATTTCAAATGAATAAGTTCCCATTTACAATTTTTGTAATTTTATTCTTCATGCCAAAATATAATTACGAGTGATACTTTGAGAAATACAAGATATGGGTTTGGTGGATTCAATATTTTTAATAATAATCCTCATCAAAAATTTTAAAATAGGTATCTTTCATGCATCCACTGTGCCTTGAGTTCCTTCAATTGATATCAGAGTGAATGTATAACTATTTAAGTAAAAAAATTAAAATTTTGATTAATTTTCTTTTACAATGAAAAATGGTTTTGATGTAGTCCCAACACAACTAAAATTTTGTCAATATGATTTTTTATGAACATGTTAATGATTATAAAAGGTCAATGGGTCTCAATAATCAATTGTGATTCAATTTATATGTTTACATTTTGTTCCTATTTTATAGCTATAGGTCCGATGGATTTTTGGCTGGTGTGCAATGAAATCATGTTGCATATTAACTAGAAATACAAGTAGATGGCATGAGTACTCCAATGGAAGATAACATGTGGTTCAATCCTAGAGTATAAACTCAAAAACCTAAAAAATATATGAAAATCTTTGAATGGTTCAATAATTAAATTTCACAACAATAAAAAAAATGCTTTTTCAGGTGGTCAAATGCCACCCGCATGGATTACCAATCCACCCCAATCTATAGGGAGGTTATCCCATGAACTAAATATATATATATATATATATATATTATAAATTATAATACCTTATATATTAAAATATATAATATTATTTACATCGATGTGAGGGAAAGGGGCCATGGAACTAGAAAAAAAAAAGAAACATGCAAATGTAGGGAAGTACTCATAGAGGATTGAACTCAAGACCCATAGGGAAGCTATATTATATATATATATATATATTATGTACATGTATATATATATATATTGGTTTTTTATATATGTGGAACTTGAAATTGGGACGCCCGGTCTAGCCCCATCTTCGGCCGAATTGATCGAGTCTAGGTCCAACCTGCCCAACCCATAAAACTCATTCCAATACTTAATTAATATCCATGGACCTTATCTATATCCAAACATACATAAAAATTATAGAAAATTTTAAGAAAATAATTTTCATTTTCTATGATTTAATAAAATTATTTCACAAATCGCGATACATGCTGATAATTAATTAAAATTATTTTGATGAAATTTAAGGAATTTAAAAATACCCACGAGTTGAATTTATAGAAATTGATTTTTATTATGAAATATAAATTAATTTTTATTAGTCATTAGATGATACCAACTCATTCATGTTTTTTATTATTATTAAGATTATTTTTAGTATTAAAATGTAATAATTATTCTTTTTTGATGTTATGTACATTGTAATTCCCTACGTAAAATGTGTTAGGGTTAGAATGTCTGAATTTAAATGATGAAATATAATTTTTCATCTTTATTTACCCTCACATTCATGTGGTTATACCTTGTAAATATCATAGGATTTCTTATAAGCGTAGTTCGTGTCCAAAGGAGGTGTGAACTGAACAATTAAAGTGCATCGGAGTTACAGACACTGCAATTCGAGTCATGTGTCAATTCAAGGAATTCTTCTATTATGAATGAGGCTTGAGTTCTTGGGAAAAATTTTGAGAGTTACATATAGGGTCTGAAAAATTCCTATAAATAGGAAGATAGCCCCCTAATTTGAGTATGCTAAACACTTATTGGAAAGCGGAGCTATGAATCGCGCATGTTTTGAGAGGCATTCTATATGGGAGTTTAATGCATGTAGTGAGTTCCGTGAAAGAAGGGATTTTTAGGCAGGTAGTGATTTTCACATAAAAATGGAGTTTTACGCAAGTATTAAGTTGTGTGAAAGATGATTTTCCGTGACAAAGTAACATTTTTCACACAATGAATTAATGATGTTCACAAGTCATCCAATAGTTGCGTGGAAGTTTTATATTTCTCAGTAGTTATACAATAAAGTGATATTAATCAATTGGATGAATGTTAAAATTCAACAGAGCATCTATCTGTAGTTGAGGATGCATGAAGTCATAGAAATAGTGGGACATAAAAGTCCATAAATTGTGTGTGTATCCCTTCTAAGAGTTGTGAGAAAAAGAAGAGGAAGACAACGATCTTTTCCAATGGCAGTGAGCCAAAGAAAGAGACATAGAGAGTAACCCTTGGGAAAGTAGTGAGATGACCCTAAACATTGTAAAGGTAATGAGACTAGCATAGATGTGATCTATAGCAAACCGTGGGATTGGAAGTGAGCTTTAGTGGATCTGGTACATCAACACATTTTCATTGTATGCTCCTTGGATGTAGCCCAGTGAGGGTAAGCTAAGTTAAATCTTTGTGTCCTTATGATTGCTTTATTGATTTAATTTTGGTGCATTATCATTAGACAAAATTAGAAATTATATGATATATATAAACACTAAATGTAAAACAATGTGACCCTTATAATAAATAGGTCAAGATATAAGGGGGTAAGAATAATTTTGAAAATATTATCCATACCCTCATCCCCCCCCCCTCATTGGGTATCTAGGCCCCTTTTGGAACTCACAGTTGGTATCAGAGCATTACTTTGGTTTATCATTTTTTTTCTCTTACATGGTTTAGTCAATTGTAGAAATTAAAGCTTCAGTTTTCTCTTATCTCATTGTACAATGGAAAAGGGAACAGCTTCAAAGATGAAGTACAATTTTAGTGGAATTTATCTATATGGAAGTATCTATGGATATAGTTATTTTTAGTTGATGTAATCCAAAAACAAATCAAATTGTGAGACTATTTCTTCATTTAAAGAAGTTACAGAAATAAATGAAGAATCTAAAATTCCAAGTGATGGTGGAACTAATTAGGATGAATATATTCCAAGAATTAAATTAATAGATGTTGTCAACATGAAAAAGGAATTGGATCAAAAATTAAAAGAGTAAAATGTCTCACGTGATATTCAAATCCAATTTATAGAAATTGAGTTCAACAAGCTAAAGGTATTAAAACAAAGGATTATTGATGTGGATATTGATCTGAGGAAGTGGAATGATTCCAAAGCTGAAAAACTATAATATATTTCTACAATGATAGAAAAAAATATGATGATATGTTAAAGAATCTTCAATTAGAAAAATTCATAATCTGGGAGCTATAAACGATGATCCTGCTACACAACTATCTGAACTGGTTTAGGAGAACCATAGACTACAGTAAAAGAATGCATGTTGAAATAATTATATTACCCAAAAATATTCTAAAATAAAGGATCGATCTGAAATGATAGATAAGTTCTCTTAAAAATGAAAGTTGAGTAGCTAGTGGGAAGAATCTCATAAGAGAAGATAAGGCTCAACTTGAATCAATAGACAAAAATATTAATCAATAGGGAGAAGAGAATGAATTCATGAAGATGGAAGTAGATAAATCTAATGCTAAAGGTAACACAAAATTGAAGGATACTTTGAACTTATTATTATTTTATCATGTGGAAGGTAATAATGAAATGAAAAGAAAATATACTATTTCAAAGGAGAAACATAAAGGGATTGTCTCATCCCAAAGTCCATTCATTTTTGAAAAAAAATTAGTATTTTATATGATTATCCCCCTCACATGGATGATAGTAATAGAGCTGTGAACATTTCCATAAATTGGTAAAATCCTTTAGGTACTAAAGATAGACCTAAAAATGATCTTATAAGAATTAATGACATCATGTCCTATTTCTATGGGATGCATGTTCATACTTCAACTTTCTATAATGAAGACTTGGACTATATTTCAAATTATTAATGAATAAACATTGATAAATTTGAGAATAAGAAGAAGATTCTTGAAAAGTCTGAAAGGAACACCTCTCTGGTGAAATCATCCATCATATGTTATTATTGTTGAAGATACGGAAACAATATGAGCATGTGTCAATAATCCTGAGGTCTCAATATCACAAGAAGAAGAACTTGGGATGCAACAAATTCCAAGCCAAGAAATCATAATAAAAGGTATGTTTTTAATGGGATATGTTTTATATACTCTAACCATGGGAATTTGGAATGATATTATAGCTGGAAGAAATCTTGGAGAGAAAATGAATTTGAATGGAGATCTCTAACTCTAGTGGTGTATAATAATAAATGCTATACTAAAAGACAAAATTAAAATTTGAAAATAGATTTCAAGTATTAGAGAAAACACAAGGATCTAAATGAATGGTGTATCGAACACCTCCTAATCTACATGCACAATAACTCTAGGAAATAATGTGAATGAACCTAAAAAAAGGGAGTAGATACTACAGTTCTATGTAAGAAGAATTTATGTTCAGTGAAGAACCAACCAGTAGAAAAAAACAGTGTAGATACTAAAATAAATTATAAAATAAAATTGTATAAATATTGTCTCCACAATATAAAATGTGTCACAAGGTAAGAATTTAAATAAGGGTAAAGATCACTATTATTGAAGAATAATCAAGAGAAGATAGTCAGTGGAGAGATTCTCACTCAGAGAGAGAATCATAAAAATTTGATTTTTGGTGGAGTGTCAAAGAAGGAAATTGGTACAAGGGGGTTTAAACCCCAAATTATGAAAAAGTATAAGCCTAAAGAATCTACATGTAATATTAATAATGAGCATGTGGATAAAGAATGTCTATTAATATGACCAGAATAGTTGAATTTATCTATATGGATGAGACAAGCACATAAATATAAAAGTTCTTTGCAAGAAAGTATCAAAGGGTTGATCCATCAAGATCAAAAAAATCTTATTCTTGAGGATTTTAGATATTCCCCTCTCCCTATATGTATAAAGTCAACTGACTGATGTTCATGTGTTTTTGGTTCAAGGGGAGACATAATCCAAGGGGAAGTGGAATCAAAAGATGAAAAATGGTGATGTGATGTGCTCTAGAAATTCAACTAATTCAAATAAGTCACAAGAGATGAATAATTAATCTATAAGAATTCCTTAAAAGGAGTTGACGGTTATGAAATGTGTTGAATTAATTGAGCACAATGTAAAGTAATTTTGTTATCAACTTTAACTCTTGTTTC
This sequence comes from Viscum album, assembly GCA_963277665.1. Lineage (NCBI taxonomy): Eukaryota > Viridiplantae > Streptophyta > Magnoliopsida > Santalales > Viscaceae > Viscum > Viscum album. The sequence continues at coordinate 602,710,166 of OY728158.1, read as the reverse complement.
CTACACTGAGTTCTAACTTAGTATGATTAGATGTTTTGTTGGTGGCTCATTACAAAGTTTTACATGAGTATAATCTGTTTTGGAGAAGAAGAAGGTTTGTGGGTCTAAACAGTAGGCCTAATAATATGAATTTTTGCACATCAAATGGGAAGAATTATATATTCTAATCACATGAAAGGTCTCAAGGGTATAGAAAGAATGAATATTTATGTTTTATAATATCAGTAAGACCAATTTGGGGAGAAGCAGCAACATTCATGTATTTCATGATTATCTATTTTTCTCTAAAAATATCATATTAGCATACTATTTTTAAGGATACCCAAAATTTGCGATAGAATATCAAACAAAATTTAACATGTATAATAAAAATTAGTTGAAATCAATGATGTCATTGTAGTAGAGAATGAATAGAATAGTTGATAGGATAATGAATAGTTTCCTCTTGGTTGAAATGAGGAGCAAAGAAACGCAGTACAAATAAAGTTAAAAATTTTCTACATGGATGTCAAGTCAGTGCCTATGAAAGCGATTCAAAAAGAAGAAATTTATATTGATCTTCCAGATGGTTTTCTTATAAATGAATATGATAATAGAGTGTGTTGGATGAAGCAAGCATGGTATGGGTTGAAGAATGCACCAAGATCATGGTATCCAAGATTCAATTAGTTTTTAAAAATACTCAGTTTTCAGTGTGGTGGAGTTGATTACAATATCTATGTCAACAATGATAGTAATCAAATGATGATGGTGTTTGTGTATGTCAATGACATAATCTTTAGTAGATCAGATAAAGATAAGTGTAGATAGATTTCTAAATTCATGAAAAGTGAGTTTGAAATGTCAATAACTGGCGATTTGGCATTTTTCCTTTGTTTAAAAGTGACACAAAGAATTAATTTCACATTCATTTCTCAATATAATTTTTCGTTGGAGGTTTTGAAAGCATTTTTAATGTATAATTCTAAAGAGATGATGACTCCAGTGGTGGCTGGATAAAGCTGTCAAGAGATAATGAAGGTAAATTTCTTAATGTCACAGAATACATCCAGATCATTGGAAGTCTATTGTAATTAACATTAACAAGACAAAATATTTTTCTTTAGACATGTCAAGAAGTGTGATATCAAATTAATCCCTTGTAAATACACTTGCATGCAGTGAAAAGAATACTTTGGTATATCAAGGGCAACGTGGATTTTGGCTTGTTGTATAATAAAAAATATCATAAAGAGTTATTGGGTTATACAGATGCAGATTAGAATGGTTCAACAGATGATAGGTAATCAATGTCATAAGGTGGTTTCTATATTTTTAATTTTTGTATTTGTTGTCAGAAATTGGATTTCATTTCATTAAGAACTATAGAAACTGAATATATTGTGGTTACACAATCATGCGTGCAGTTATTGTGGATGAAGCAACAACTTGATGACATTGGAGTTGAAGTGAAGTCTCCAATCAAAATTCATTATGATAATTAAAGTGATATAAATCTTAAGAAAACCACATTCCATCACTCAAGAAAAAATCACATTGAAATTAAATATAATTTTGTCAATTAGAAGGTGGACTAGGGTCTTGTGAAGTTGGATTATGTTCACACAGAACTATAGGTTGTATACATTCTGACAAATTCCTTACCCAAAGAAGCATTTGAGAGACATCAAATAGCTCTGGGTGTTCATTCAACTCCCTACACATGAAAAAGTTTATATGTGGGACCTACCACTTTCAGAGGTATGCTATGTTTTTTCCTAATGCATGGATCTATGTTCCTTACCCTGTTGTAGAATATAATGAATTGACCTTCAGTTTTGTTGGAAAAGGGGTATAAATTTTGTCTATGAAAGAAGAGAAAGTGTCTTAATCAAGATAGGGGACAAGCTACTAGCTAGAGCAATGATATTGGGGGATTTGAAGCTGACATGGGGAGTAGTGAAGTTGCATGTCTCTAACAAACCATGAAATGAATCTATGACACGATGAGAATTCATTGTTCTATGGAAATAGTTAGTGCTTATCTTGGACATATTTAAACAATAAAAGACATGATAATCCACGAACTGAAGTAGGGGAGTTTTAAATCTGATGATTCTTAAGGTGATCAATCAAATTTTAAATATCACAAAATTCAGAGTGCATGATGAAAGTAGTTGAGAGGTTTTATATTGAATTTCTTCATTAAGTAACTTTTCATTATACTCTTGTTTCTCACATCGAGCATGGCTCATATGTGCTTAGAGTATGTGTTAAGTAAATCTTTGATCGTTATTTGAATCACATGAAGTGAATGGTGGTATAAGACGGAATACAATTTTAGGAGGTATCAAAAAGTGAAGGGTCTTCAACAAACCCAAAGGGGGGTATTTTTGAGCGAAAATCCCCTTGGGTAACATTGATACATTTTTGGTTTAATTATATTTGTTGATAAATTGGGTTTCCATGGTCAGTTGTGGAGTTTTAGATATATTTTTTACAAACTATTTTGAAAATGATAAATGAAAAAGGAATGGATGATCTGGAGGTGGTACAAAAATATAATATATAAGGTGGCACCATTTCCCAGTGTATGCTAAATATTTGGGTCCACAAATTAGGGAATTAAGAAAAGTGTTTTTGGAAAAGGAATTTCTGTGCAAGTGTTAAAGAGTTTGGGAAAGTTGTGCGCCTTAAATTTTCTAGTATTATCTCATCACAATATGGAACAGGAAAGAAGTTCACGAAAGATATGTATTTATGTGAAAGGTGAGTTTGAGCGAAATAGAATAGCACGAATGAGGCCAGTTCACTTTGGGAAGATTGAACGAGTTGTGCGAAGGGTCAAAAACATCATATAAATAGCTGGCTACCCCACTCATTTGAGTATTCTCAAAACATAGAGGAAATCGATCTCTGAATCGCGCAAGTGGTGAGTGGCATGCAATAAGGGAGTTTGGTGCAAGTATTGAGTTGTCCGTAAGAAGGTATTTTCATTCAAGTAGTGAGTTGCATGTAAAAAGGGAGTTGTTCTCAAGTATTAAGTTACGTATAAGTTGGTTTTCTATAAAAAAGTAATATGTCATGTGAAAGGAATTAAAGTTTCATTCAAGTCACCCAAGAGTTGCTTGAAAGTTTGATGTTTCCCAGTTGTTATGTGGTAAAGTGATATTCATCAATTTGATGAAATTGGAACTTCAACAGGGCATCTATATATAGTTTAGGATGTATGAATTCATTTAAATTAAGAGACCTACATGTCTATAAACTCTATGTGGATACCTTCCAAGAGAAGTGAGCAAAGTAAGTGGCAGACAATGATCCTTTCCACCAATAGTGAGTTAGAGAAAGTGACAATAGGAGTGACCCTTTGGAAAGTAGTGTGTTGACCCTAAAAATTATAAAGTCAATGAGCCTGATCATATAAGCGATCAAGCCTGAACCATGTAAATGGTAGTGAGATTTAGTGAAATTGGTACATCGGTATATTGTCATTGTATGCTCCTTGGGTGTATCCTAGTGAGGGTGAACCAAGTAAAATCATTATGTCCTTGTGATTTCTTCGTTGCTTTACTTTTAGTGAATTATCATCAGAAAAAATTGGAATGGATATGGTCAATATAAACACTAAACATAAAACAAGGTGACACATATAATAATGTGTTTAAGATCTATTGGGGTGGGAATGATTTTTAAAAGCATATACAAACCCTGACTCACCCCCCCCCCCCACACTCAGGGTATCTAGGCCCCTTTTAGACTAAACATTAACTAAATTTTGAATCATAGAATTATCCATATCTATATGTTTTAAACTATAGAGTAAAAGTGTTGAGACATGAAAAGTAAACCTTTATATAAGATGGGGCACCACTCAATAGATCATTGATCAGTGAGTTAATGATGTTGGATAGACAAATGCCTACCTTAGACACTCAGAGTAGTATAATTTCCATAAATCAAGCTATGAATAGAGGTTTTAGAATCCTCACCACTAGAATAATCCATTGACGAAGTATACTGAATCTAGTAGATGAGGGATGCTGAGATTTGATAAAATAGTATGAGATATTTAAAACTTAATAATTTGAAAATAAATATTTATAATGAAGATAAGGTAATAATATACTAACTATAATTTTTCTAGATAAAATGAAAAACAATACCTATTTTATTTTATTTTTATCGATATTGGATAAAGAAAATGTTCTAATATTCCATAACTTCCTAGATATGTACATATGCTTGCATATAGTACTATGCGAATAGAGGGATATTTATGTGTTTTAATCCCCACTACCTATTGATATTCCTCAAGAAAAAATAATTGAAGATAAAGATAAATAAGAAACGCATATGGATGATGCACTAGATGTTTAGTGCTTCATGTTTTCATCTATGTTTAGTGAGCTATAAAAAATTTATGAGGAAAAATGTGATTTCCAAGTGTTTTCTTAGAGCCAAGGGTTACACCAAGATGGGCCTCAAAAAGAAAAATATGCGATATTCAATGCATTGAATAGATTCATGATAGAAAAAGGGATTCATTAAGGACCTCATGTATTTAATATACTTTTGTATATTGAGAGACTAGTATCCCTAGGACTCAAACTAAACCGGGAACCAGAAACTGATCTTATTCTTTCCTATTTACGTCATGTCTTCTTGACTTTAATTATTAATTATAATATGAATAACATGAATAATTCACTCCCATATTTTTTTCTTTAGTTATTGAATAAGATAAGAATATAAAGAATTTTAATTCTTTTACTTTTATGGTGAGCAATAGAAGAAAAGGAAAAGATAAAGTAGAAAAGGATATGTCAATGTCAAAGACACTAATGTGCTACACTTATAAATTGAAAAATATATAGAGGGAGAGCAATGAACATGAGGTAGTATGTTTTACATGTGGAAAGAAGGGCCATTGGAAGAATAATTTCATAGTTGGGAACAAGAAGAATTTCTTTTTAATGGAAAACCAAAAGTTTTATTAAAAAAGAAGGGATTACACCAAATGAAAAGAGGGAGTTTTGTTTACATCTCGAATATAAAGCAGAATCAGCTCGTGGTGGAGTTCATCACTCCACGTAATATCATACACCGCACCCACGTTTTCCAGACCATCATCAATCCTATTAGCTTCTCTATAGGTGTGCATTGCAATAAAGCTGGTGGAGGAGAGAGAATGTAGGCAGTCAATCTAGCGGGAAGTGAGTTTCCAAGCTAGATGAATTGTACCCTTCCAAATGGCTTGAACTATGGTAGAGGAATAACTCTCAATGCAGATGTTGTTCTAGTTGTGAGCTATATAAAATGATATAGAATGAATAACACTCCACATCTCATCTTCTAAAGAGGAGGCAAATCTTCATGAGCCGTAGAAGCATCCAAGGATCTGATCCAAATGATTTCTGAAGATTCCACCACAACCCGCTGGGCCAGGATTGCCATTGGAGGCCCCGTCCGGATTTATTTTGATCCACCCTGTAGGCGGGGGTTGCCAAAAAACTTCCATCGTAAATTTAGGGTGAGGAAATTTCCCATTAACTCCAATGCACCTCAAGATCCCAAGGTCTCTTACAGAGTTAGAGAAGTGTTCATTCTGAATCGATGTAGCCTCTCGAATCACAATGAGAATTCTCATTTTGCCATCATTGAGATTAAATGAGTTTTTACGAAAAATTTAATCATTCCTACCATACCAGATCACATGTAGAATCTCTGCAATATCTGCTGTAAACAGATTCTTGATTTTCTTAGAGTCCGAGATTTCCATGCATCTCTGAAGTTGCAATGTTAGGGAAGTGCCAAACAACCATCTGCATTCAAAGATGTCAAATACATGGTTCCAAAGAGCAGAAGTTGTATCACAAGACAGAAAGAGATGATTAATATCCTCCCTATGTTGATTACACATACAACATTTAGTGTATAGGTTGACCCTGAAAGCCTATAGACATGAGTCAGTGGGGATCCTACCATGAGCAATACTCCATACCAAAGTAAAGTGCGAGGGTTTTATCCAAGCTTTGTTAAAGTTTTTGACCCTATTTAAAAAGTTGTTGTCATTATTGAAAAAGAAGTTATAGTAACTTTTAGAGTCTAGAATGTTGTTATGTGCAGGCTCCCATATGATAAAATCATTATTCTGTGAGAAGGGATAGGAATCAACAATGCTCTTGATCTCATCAGGAAGATAGTCATTTTGCGATTGAAGTGTGTTCTTTATGGTGTATTTGATGTTCAAAGGGGAGTGATCAGGTGACAATAAAGAGATAAGGGGGGAGCCTGTCCAATTATCTAGCCAAAATCACAAATTGGAATCTTTATTGACCAACCATCTAGAATTTTTCATAATAACATTAAACGTACGTTTGATGGATGGCCAAAAAGAAGACGTGCAATGATTAAAATTTTTATTCCTCAGTTTTTCAAGAAAGAGATCTCTAAGAACATAAGTGGCAGGCGAGTTATTACAAATAAGGTTCCACTTCAGCTTGTCCTGTAGGGTATCATTAAAGAAGGTAAGGTTTTTTATGCCAATTCCACCTTTATCAATGGGTTTACAATAGGTGGACCAGGGAATGGTAACCATTTTACTTTCAAGAGTACTCCCTATCCAAACAATGTTTTTAATGGTAGTATTAATGCGTTTTAGGAGACTAGCCAGCCATTTGTAAATCATTATAGAGTAGACATGTTTTGAGACAATTGTAGATTTAACCAAGAAAATCCTACCGGCCATAGAAAGATTTTTTTCTTTCTAGGAGGATAGGTTCTGAAGAGTATGGTCAATGATAGAAGAGAAATAGATAGCCTTAGGTTTTCCCAAAAACATAGGGACTCCCAGATAAGTAAATGGAAATGTGCCTTCCTTGATGCCAAGATCATTTGTGATCTTGATTTTCCTGCCAGAGGGGAACTCTTTTCAAAGTAAATATAATATTTTATCCAATTGATATATTTCCCATAGACTGACTCATAGTGTGAGAGAATGGCTTTTAAATTGTTTAGATTCCTTTTGTCTCGTTTCAAAAAGAGGATTATGTCATCCGCATACAAAAGATGAGAGGGTCATTCAGGTTCCTGGAGGCAGATATCGGATTTAAGTCACCTTTTTCAACTATTTGTGAAATAAGTCTGCTTAAATAGTCTTCAAAAATGGATAAAAGAATGGCAGAGAGAGGGTCACCCTATCGGACCCCCTAAGAACATTTGAAGTACCCCTTTGGGGTGCCATTTAAGAGGATGGAAATATGGACCAAATTGAACAAGGTTTTGATTTTGTTTAAGAAAATATCATTGAATCCAAAATTGCCTAGAACTTTAAATATGAAATTCCAATCGATAGTGTCAAAGGCATTGGCGATATCATGTTTTATGGAAACATCCCCTTCTCTCGTTTTCCTGTTGAGAAGGTTAGTTGATTCATAGGAAAGACAAATATAGTTTTTAATTGATCTACCTGTAATGAAACCAAATTTATTCCAAGAAACAATTCTATTTCTAATTGGAGAAATTCTACTGGCAATGAGTTTGGTGATAATTTTCATGAGGGGATTTATCATAGAAATAGGGCGAAAGCTGTGGAGTTCATCAGAATTTTTAGTATTAGGAATAGGAACTAGGAATTGGGAGTTAAGACTCTGAGGGAGAATGCCAAAAGAGAAAAAGGCTTTAACCATGCAACAGATGTCCTCTTTTAATACATCCCAGTGATTTTGATAAAAGTTGTTGTCAAAACCATCAGGTCCAGGAGAACCATCCATATTAAGACCAAAAACAGTGTCTTTGATCTCTTGATCCAAGGGGATGTTATTAATCATGACATTCTCTTCCTCAGTGACCAATTTAGGAATCACTTCAGGATAAAGATCAATATTAATAATCGGGCCATTGATGAGATTATCAAAATATGAAACCACATTATTGGAGATGGTTTCTTCTATGTCAAATATTTGGTTTCCTTCTCTAAGGAAGGAAAGGGTTCTGCATTATTTTTTAACCCTATTAAGGGCATTGTATAATTTGGTGTTTTTATCTCCATCATTTAGCCATTTGGTTTTGAAAATTTGTTTTTTGAGGTTATCTTTGAAGTTAAGAAGAGTAATCAACTTGGTGGAGATGATTAGTTCTTATTGAGAGATGTCACTAAAGTTGGAGGAGGTGTTATGATTTTGAAATTGATTTAGATCCTTTTCGAGAAGAGAAATGGTATTATCAATTTCATTAGACTTGGTTTTACACCAATTTTTAAGTGTTTTCTTAAGGAATTTCAGTTTCAAAGGATAGGAAAAGGGATCCTTATTATTATGAAAATTATTCCAGAAGTTATTAATGATGTTGGCACAACTAGTGTCAGAGGACCAGGAATTATTGAATCTGAAAGGGGACCTGGGCTCCGGGGTGTTATAGGAGAAACTAACGAGAATGGGATGATGGTCAGAGGAAATCTTAGGGAGGGTGATACTAGAGATATTGTCTCATTTATCAAGGGAAAAGTCATTAGTGAAGGCTCAGTCAAGTTTGCTGGAAACTACCCTATTGAACTGATGACGATACCAGGTAAACTTAGCACCTGTTAAAAGGATCTCAGTCAAGTTATTATTTTCAATACAGGCCTTAAATTCCCTAGAGGAGATTCTGGTATGCGAAGGTCCCATTTTTTCATTGTTATCCAAGATGACATTAAAATCACCAACGAAAAACCAAGGACTATGAATCCTACTATTCAGTTGAGTGACTTCATTATATAGGGGTCTCCTATCTTGATATCTATTTAAAGAATATATAAAAGTTGTGTAAACATGAGTCTGTTCAAGAATATAATGACAAGTAAAAGCTTGATTAGAGAAACTGTATATGTTAACATTTTGAAGCGAAGAATGGGTAAAAACCCATAGGGATTCAGAAGAAAAATGATTAGAGCAGGCTCTTAAAAAGGAGTAACCCAATGGGTAAAATGTGTTGATATCTAGAAACAAAGTTGACTTTCGCTTCGGAGATAGAAAACATCATCGGGGAGTGAGTAGTGATAAATTGTTTCAAAACATTTAAAGTATCATAATTCCCAATACCTTGGAAATTCCAATACATCACATTCATTTGACCCTTTTTTGGTGGGGCTTTCCCCTTTCTTTTTAGATTCCAAGGCTCGTGCCCTAGTTGAGACACCCAACGTGTCATTTTTCTGAAAATTTTCTTGCTTTCCCTATGTTGTCAAAATGGGTGTCAAGGAGGTGTTATTAGTTTGTGAGCAAACAACAAGGTTAAATAATCTGTCACCTTGTAGGTTTACATTATGAACAGTGGTATTAGCTAGGTCAAAATCATGGGAAGAATTATCATGTGTAGCAAGAGAAGGAGAGGAATTACCCCCCCCCCCTTTGGGAGGACCCTTTATCCAGTGTAAGAATAGAGACTAGATCCCTTGCTGGGTCCAGATCCTGCTCAGACTGAACAGCCAGGTCCTGTACTAAGTTCTGTTTCTCAGTTTGTATAGGGGTCAGAGAAGAGTTTTTTTAACTTTGTTTTTGGATAGATGGAGAGAGAAGAGCATTCTTATAGTCCTGCACAGGTACAGTTATAGGATATTCCTGTATTTTCTCCTCTATTTCCGGTGAAGAGGAATTGGGGCAGATGATAGGGATTTATGAAGAGGGGTCAGTCGCAATAGAGGATAAGGAAGCAGCCTTTAGGGAAGAAGGAAGCTGTTGGGTTCTAGAAGTGGGCTGATCAAAAGGATCATTCTCGGCTTCCTTCATATAATTTCCCAGGATGAGATTGGAGACCTCTGATGTTTTACGAGGAACAAGAAGCATGGTGATGCTTATACTTTAGGTATATTTATCATTGAATGAAATATAACTGTATCTATAAGATGGGTTCTGGATACTGCATGTGGTTGACACATTCAAATTCAGATATAGGAACCTAGTAGATACAAGAAACTTACAAAGGGTAAAGTTGATCTTTAAGAAGAAAATGGCACACGACTAGTAGTATTAGTAGTGGTAGATTATCATCATACTTTTATTATTGGTTTGTTTCTTGTACTAAAAAAATTGTTATTATATACCATCTATTACCAGAAACCTAATATCAATGTTGATTTTTGACACTATGGGATTTTATTTCATGTTTGGAAATAAATTTTATCTTATTTATAAGGGTAAAAAAATTTATGTTATGTAAAAAATTAATAATTTATTTTTAATACTTGAATTAGAAAATCCATTTTTTAAAATCAATGAAAAATCTAGTGAGAATGAATCATATCCTACCCGCCTGTAGAATATTAGGATAGGTCGTGTAATTGAGAATCATTTAATCCAACTATATAAATAAGGTTTTTTATAATCCATTGAGTTAAAACCCTTAAATAGATTTCATTCTTGTTTATAAGTTAAAATGATCAAAGAATCCTTCAATGGAAAAGGGGAAAGATCCAAATAACCATTAGAATCGGTTTATAATGATGTATGTGGTCCACTTCAACTAGTGGAAAGGGTAGTTTTTATAAATTCATTACATTTTCTAAGGAATATAGTATAGATAGATATAACTACTTAATAAGGTATAAGTTAGATTCATTAAGTATGTTTAAGGAATGACATAATGAAGTAGACAATCAATTTGGTAAGAAGATAAAGAAACACCACTCGGACCATGGTGGAGAATATCTTAACCAATCTTTCATTATTCATTTAATGCAGTGTGGGATAGTTTTTTGACTCACTCATCCCTTTACACCTCAATGGAATTGTGTTAGTGGGAGAAGCAATTGGACCATACATGACATGGTTGGATTGATGATGAGTCATTAAACACTACCTTTATCATTTTGGGTACATGCATTTAATATGGTCACTAAAGTGGTAGATGTGATTCCATACATTTTATGGTATAAAAAATCATATTGCGTCACACATATGTGTATGGGGATGTAATGGTTCTTTCAATACTATACCTAGTGAAAAATTATCATCTCAAAGAAATAAGTACATATTTATTGGTTATACTAAGGGTAGTAAATAATGTTACCTTTATAACCATTTAGATAAAAATGAGATTATATACAGGCATGATATATTTATAGAAAGTGAATACATTTCCAATTGAAATAGTGGGAGAAATATTGACTTTCAAGAAGTTAATTCTCGAGGAGAAAAAAAAGTTGTAACGGGAGTAGAATTCATAAGAGATCATGGGAGAGTATAATGTTCCTAAGACACAAGTACTATGTATGTCTACCATAGAGCTTAGAGAACTAGAGTGATATGGTTTTATTATCATCGAGTCAGGTGGAAAATTCCACCTATATAATGATGATCCGCTAACCTATAAGTATGTAGTGAACATAAATAATGTTGTTAAATGATAATAAGACATGGATTTTGAAATACATTCCATATACCAAATTCAATTATCAATTTTTGTAGACCCACTTGATAATGTAAAACCTATTGGTTGTAAATGGGTATTTAAGAAAAATATGGATAGGTATGGTTGAGTGAGAACCTATAAGGAATGCTTAGTAGTGAAGGGTTTTAGGAAATATCAAGGTGTCAACTATGAAAAAACCTTCTAACCAGTTACAATACCTAAATCCATCATAATATTAATTTCATTAACATCCTTCCATTATTATGAAAATTGGAAAAGTATGTCAAAAAATATTTTCTAAATGGGAAGTTGGTTAAAGATGATTGTATGACATTACCCAAACAGTTTATTATGTCAAAGAGTTCCAATAAAGTATGCAATATATATAGATCCATTTATGTATTGGAGTAGGATTCATACTCATTTAATGTTTATTTTTTTTATTCCATGATAGAATTTGGTTTCATTAATAATGAAAACAATCCATGTGTGCATAAGAAGGATAATGGGAATTCCATCATTTTTCATATTTTATATGTTAATGACATATATTCTTGTTAAATGAAGTGAAAATATTAATGTTCCTGAATAATTACTTAAATGGATTCTTCTTCATGAAATAATTAGGTTAAGAAACCAATTTTCTAGGGCTCAAGATCTATCAAGATAGATCTCATAGGATGATTGAGCTAAATCAAATTGCATATATTGACACGGTACTCAAATAGTACAATATAAAAAAACCCAAGATAGGATAGCTTCCAATGTAACAAGTAATTAATATATACAATAAAATGTGGCATTATACATAGGATAAGTTTTAAAGAATCAGTAAAAACCCGTATTCTTCAGTGGTGAGACCAATCATGAATTCTATGAGATGTAGTAAGTTTAATTTTTTTCTTTTCTTTAATCATATGGTTAAAATATAAATCCAATCAAAGATAGATGCATTAGGAATCCTCCAAAACTATCCCAAATTACTTGAGGCATATATAGGATAAGTTATTGGTGTATGGATAAGTTAATAAGCTAGACATGAGGTGATACATTGATTCTTACTTCTAGACAGATCAAGACGATCTAAATCATAGTAATGATATGTTTTTTCCTAAATAGTGGTGAAATTATTTGGATAATCATAATGAAGTTTGTGTTTGTCAATTATATATATTAATATAAGTATGTAGTGGCTTCTGATGAAGATAATGATGATTTTTGGATACGTATAATTGTTTACAAGCTTGGAATTGTACCTTGTTGTGCAACCCATGTTATAGTTTATTGTGATAATACTACAGTAGTGGTAATTTCCAAGAAACCCAATTGACACCAAAGGAATAAGAATATAATTTGGAAGATTCATCTCTTCAAATATTTTACTCATAAAGGTGAAGTCTTGGTTAACAAATTCACCACATAAGATAACACAGAAGACCCACTGACTAAAGTAATATGTTAGAAGAAGCATCATTATCTTGTGAGGGCTGACGCAGTTAGATTTATTTGTAGTTGTCTATTTTAGGGAATCTATTTTTCCTTATAAAACTATGAAATATATTAATGAATTTTATTGGATCCAAGTGATAGGACGTTGTATGATTCTGAGGCTTAGTGATCCTGGAATTGATATTATAAAAATATTAAATATATTAATATCACGTACATGTTGTTTTCCTTAAATATTAGAATAACGCCAAAATAAATTCTCATATCATAAATATAAGACCATGATTGGTTCAGAAATGCTGGAATGACCCTTGGGGGGACTTAAGGTTGGTCAGCGTCGGGCTATCGATTGAGGAAACCAAAAAGGGTTCATTTGAGAAAATAAGTAATTTAATTATTTATTTATCTTATTAAATAATCTAACGTAGTTAATCCACAAATCAATAAAGTTGGCCACATAAACCTATGAGGATTTTAGAGGATCTTTGAGAATTATTTGTTGGTGGTTCACATCGGAGGATGACATGTGATTTGATCCTGGTAGATGGAGAAGCAGTGAACATGGTAGGATATATCCTTCACTAGAGAATTTATTATTCATTAAAGACCAATCAAAATTGTGGAAGGATTCCTCAATTATTATTTCATTCCTTTTTATTAAATTTTTAAATCCTGGATTTAATCTTATTTATTTGATATGTGACTATTCTCTCTTCACTTGATCTCATTTTAGTAAATTAAATTATTGATTTCAATTTAAATATTTTTCCATGATCTCACCCTAGATATCCCATTTATTTTATCATTATCCAATATCTATTGTACAATAATGGTTACACCCTTGTTCTTGTGATATTCTCCCACTCGTTCTTCACATTCTTCATCGTTGGACCTCATGATCTAAATTCAACATTTTTGGGTGGGTTTGAGCATGAAAGAACCCCCGAATTCATGATGGTTTAGATAATGATGAAAGGATTAGTGATTAATGGATGGTTCATGGTGAATTGTGGGTTTTGGGTGATGATTCGTGGATCCAAGATCTAGAGTGGCAACAGAATCGAGAAGAAGATGATGGGTGGCTTTGCGTGATTCATGTAGGTTTCCATATTCTAATTGCTATCCATTAGAGGCTCAGATCTAATGGATGGTGGTGTTTTCTATTGATACCAAGTGATCAAATGGGGGAAATCACGGCTATGGAAGTGGATATATATAATCATGAAAACTAGTTTGTCTGGCCTATGAAAAACTCAACTACATGGATTTTAGTATAGAAGAACACACATAATGTAGTCCCATGTCTGTAGTTCTAGGGTTTTGGGTTGAGTTAATGATCACGCGTCATGTGGTCAGGCCCACAAGCTATGTGACCCTCCTCGAGTGGCGATGTCTTATTCTAGATGAACATGCTTAGGAACTCATGTGGTCATACATGTCGTGTACTCTGGGAATATAGAAGTGCACATAGAGGTATACGGGATTGGTCTAATAACCAATAATATCAAGGAACATGAATAGGCATACGAGAATGGCCCAAAGTACATGGGCATGACCATCTATACACGTGCAGGCCTCGAGTAGCTGAGACACATCGTATACCACATGTTAACATTGTATAAAATGACATGGATTCTAAGATAAGTCCATAGGAGAACATGTACATGTTATGAATAGGGGTCACACATTTTTTAGACCCCGAAACATGCAATGAAGTTTCCTCAAAAAGTTTTTCCTCTCATATCTCATCTATTTGGACTCATATTATGGAATATGAGTATCCTATAATAAGAAGTATTCTTCGTACAACATGATGGTGAACATTGTAGTTTCATATGAGATATGATATGATATTTTAAAATCATGATTCTTATTTAGGTGATGCTTGATGATGTAAATGATTGGGCATGATCACTAGAGTGATTCTGGGGTTCGAACTCCCCTATCCCACTAGGGTGTGGGTCCCCCATAATATTTTTATAGGTATACTTAGCACTTCCTTACAATGAGTATGGGTCCTCAATATATGGAGTGGTACTCCCCCATATTCGAGATTCGAAGGCATACAGGTCCTCCGTAGGAATTATGGCTCCCACTGATGTGAATATTAGCATTGAAGAGAGAGACCATATACATGGACTCATGTGAGATTATGTTTGCTGCTAGGAATTAGAGAGATAAATTTTGATATATAGAAATACTCATAAACATTGACTGGGATATGGGATAGAGATCTCATTTATCTCTCATCTGGGTTTCGTTTTTATCAAATCTATTTGTATCTATTAGATTTTGATTCCCTCAATATTTGGGCTAAGATGACTAATTATATTGTATATTTATGATGATATCTTTTCAGTTTTCAAGTAATCTTGTTGGGTGTGTATATAATCATCACTTCGTTGTGTATTTATGCACATGTCGTGTCTTATGTAAAGTATGGAAATATTTGTGGTGACTTTAGTTGAACATAGTGAAAACTGGGTGCATTGACTGCATACAGCGGCCAGGCTTGGAGATGAGGATCCATTCCATTTGATCTTTCTTATATTATAGTTATTTTTGGGTTAAGACTTCATCTATAAAAAGTGGTTTATTTTTTTCTTTACACTTTTATTTTGTTCTGTCATACTTTGATGTATTCCCTTGAGGGTATTGCATGCACTATTTCCTCTAGATGTTGTTGTCTTTTATTATTCCTCTTTACTATTACATGGAGATGAATGGGTGTGTCTATGTACCAAAACATTACTAAAAAACCTCTCATTTTATATTATTCCTTCTCAAAACTAATCAACATCCCCAAGCCTATTGGAGGCAGTCTTGGATTTTTCATAAATCAACCATTCATCAGTTAGTCAGGCCCCTGGGATTTGGGTTTCGACAGAGTGGTATCAGAGGTATTTGTTCCTTGGGATGGTGTTCAGAATCATCCTGTTATGAGTAATTTTTTAGGAATTATAAAAATGGTTTCCAAGTGTCTCGAGTGTTTAATTCGGGCCAAGGACCTTACCGTTGATGCATTTTTCATTGAATCCATTCACTAGGACTCTGACCACTTGTTTTCAGACTTATCATACGAAGACATTGGTTGCAGGGAACTTAGTACAAGCATTATATAGGATCGATTCCTTTGATTATCCTTCTTGGTTAAACTCCCCATATATATATATTTATATATTCTAATTTTACCATGTTATGTCTTGATTATTTTTTGGATTCCTCCACAAATATATCCATCCATGTTATTGATTCAGCATTGTGAGGACATTATGATGAGCGATGATACCTTAGTTCAATGGCCATCTCACAAGGTATTTTCACCAAATAGACAATGATCAACACCACCTAATATCAAGAATGAGTAAGTACCACTAGTTTTGGCTGATAATCTACACTGGATTTGTGCACTATGTAAGTTCCAACATCAAAGTCTATTGAGGTTCCACAGTGATCAATATCACCAATCAATAAAGGGTTGGCTTGAATTGTTAATATGATACTTCAAGATCATGAAAACCCTAAATATTTATATGTTTTTTCTAGCATCCAATATTTTCCATGGAGCGGCATGGTATTGGTGGAGTTTGGTGACATAGACTCATGATAACACGATGCTCTCAGGGTATGACTTTCATCAGCTATTTTAAGAGGATTATTACCCTTCATTATTATGCTCAGTTTGAATATAATAAATTCTTGAGTTGTAGAAGGGTATCATGATTGTTTTTGAGTACACTGTGAGGGTCACTAACCTCATGTGATAATCCTTTAATATGGTGTAATATGTATTCTTTCAATCTAGGAATTTCAATCAGGGTATCCATAAATAAATTTGAGTCTGTGTGGTCTCTTTATATATTTCCACTTATGATGGAGTGATAGATTATGATCTAGTGAGTGAGATCTACCTATCTAAGGGATATTAGATAGATAAATCTATAATTGGACATCATGTGCATGATTTTTCTGTTTTAGGAAGTTGGAGTAAGATTTTGAGTCCACTACAAATGAGGCATTCCCATTCTCATACTCCAATTCATAGATCTATGGATTAGGGATTGCATAGAGGGACATGTATTCCTTAAGAGTGGTGATTCTATATTTTTAATGGGTAGGGTCACTTTGCTCATGATTTCCCACCTGATCATGAAAATTAGGATTGGGATATTGTAGATGGACCACGTGATAGAGGCAACACAATGATCAGGGATATCCAAGATGTGGGTATGGTGGCCCTCAGGGAGGTGTCCTTGTTAAAGGAGTTGGATATACTCAATAGGAAGGATTATTTGGTGAAAAAATATTATAAGATAGTACCACCACCACTTCTTGGTATACCATTTTAGTCTCAAGGAGCTCATAGTCAAGGCTAGGACCAGCTGCAGTCCATGGGGGGCTATGACCAGGTTTTACATGAGATGATCTAAGGTATGATATGTTTCTATTATACTTTTTCCCCAGTGCTAGTACTCATAGTTGACAGCAATTCCTTCATCTCCTCATTCCTAGTATAAAATTTGGATCTTTTAGGTTTTATTTCATACTAGTATCTATGGATAGAGGTTTATACAATGAGTAATTCTTTGATATAATATATATTCCAGTTTCGCGTGCTATTTCATGGTGGAAATGATATTTTTTTCAAACAATTTTTCATCATGATGAAATATTATATTGTCAAGTTAGGTATTGATTGGTTATCTATGTTCCAAGACTATATTTAATGGCACTAAATATGTGTCAAATGCCTACTAAAAGATGGTAATAGATTCTCCTTTGTGGTAAAGGGATATATCATGGTAGAATTAGTAGTTCTGGAATGCAGGAAGATGTAAACCATCACCCATCTGTTTCTTAGTTTGGTCCTTAGTGCAATGGGCTATTCAAAAATCTTTATTCTTTTGGTAGTGGATGACTTTGTGGATTTCTTCCCTAAGGATGTCTTGGAACTACCTAAATAATAAGATATATATTTATGAATTTATTTTCACCCTCGTACTATACTTATGTCTTATATGGAATATTGGATGGTCCCTTCCGAACATTGGGGACTGAGGGTGTAGTTGGAGGACCTTTGAGAGAATGGTTTCTTCAGACCCAATGTGTCCCTATCACTAGCTCCAATGTTGTTCATGAAAAGGGAAGATGAGAGATTGATTATTTGTTTTTATTATAATCACATGAACCAAGTTATAATAAATAAAAAGTAACACTTAATGAATATTGATAAAATCTTTGACCAGTTCTGAGGTGCGAATTGGTTCACAAATATCAATCTTAGGTTCATCTACCATTATTTTTGGGTTTATAAGGTGGATATTCTGAAGATAGAATTCTGATGTTTCTATTTATATTATGAGTTCCTTGTGATGCCTTTTAGTGTGAAAAATTCTCCCACTGTGTTTATGGAATTTATGAACCAGATCTCCTATCCATACCTTGACCAATTTTTCATTGCCTAAACAGATGACATATTCATTTACTCCAAGTCAGAGAAAGAGTATGTAGAGTTTCTAAGGATGGTCCTATACTTACTATGAGAGAACCATCTTTATGTAAAGATCTCAAAGTACCATTTATGGATCTGTATGGTTCAATTTATGGAGCATGTTATTTCTGGGAATTATTTAGTTGAGGAATCAGTGGAGATTTATGTAGTAATTGGTTGGGAGTCACCCAAGAGCATGTTAAAGGTGCAGAGTCTTCTTATCTTGAAAGGGTACTAAAATATGTTTATGGAAGACTTATCTTGGATCACAGCTAATTTCGTTTCTTTGATATGGAAAGGGAAGTTGTTTACCTATACATAATAGTGTTAGAGAGAATTTTAGGAGTTGAGGATTAGGATGACTAGTGATCTTGTGTTGAGACTACCGATGGAGGACGTGTAGTAAATAGTATTTTTTGTAGTCTATGGAGAATGGCTCAGTTTTCTGTTGATATATATTCTGGAAGTGATTGCATATGGTTCGAGGCAGTTAAGACCCCATGATAAAAACTATACAACCGATGAACTGGAGTTGGAATTGGTAGTCTTTACTCAAAATATGTAGAGGCACTATCTTCTTGGAGGGAAATTTTTTGTATATTTAGACCATTAGTTTCTCAATTATGTCTTCACTAAGAGATATCAAAACCTAATTTCAATGAATTTTTAATATTTCTTATAGCACTATGACTTAGAGATAGCAAAGGCTTCTCCACACTAGCACCCGGAGATTCCTTTCACGATGTCCAGAGATACGTAGTGCTATGTGGATCACCGCTAGAGAAAGTCTACACTTGGCTTATGCGACGCAATGACAAATCACATCAAAACGTGATCAAAAATATCAATGAAGAAAGAATAACATAAAAGGTACTTCTTTTAAATTAATTAAATTTATTTTAATCAACTTGTGACGATCCTCATTTGTGGTTCCAGGACTATTTTTCTTCTTTGTCTATTTCTATGATTCAATTCATGGAGTCTGGAATTTATCATCATATTAATCCCAGATTGATCCTTTCTAATGAAAAAAATCCAAGTGGGCACATCCACCCAAGAGCTTCCGCTATGCTCAGAACCTTTAATTGGTATTAGAGGTAGGGTACAACATTGATTATAGTTATTTATTTTGTGTTGATAATTTACGCATTTTTATTTTATTCAATTCAAGATAAAATGTTCTATACAACTGAATTAATGAGATCTGTTCTTCCTCCTTTGTTTCCCAATTCACATCACAAAAAAAACCTTTTAATTTTAATTTTGATTAAAATAAAAATGAGGAACTCATTAGAAGGAGCTACTCTTTCTATCTGTACAACACAAGAATACACGGTGTGTAGTGAAAACTACATGTCATGTACTTAGGTTCAACGAACCGGTACTTGTCCGCCAAACCACTCCGTGTGAATTGAGTATACCTAAGTATTTATTACACCTTTTTGACCAAAAATGAATGGTGTGTGGAAAACAGAATACATGGCATTTATACTAAATCAACACGCCGTGTAGTCCGATCTAGCCCAGGTGAAACCATGCACAAAGAGAATCCACGTACCGCATACACGGGATTTCCAGGACGGTAACTGCGTAACAAGGAAGTACACACCATGTCATATTAATCTACATGCCATGTACTCCAAAATTTCCAAAGTAATGAAAACATGACAAAGCCCTCAGTGTGTACTTTAGATAAAGGGTGAAAACCAATATATGTCGTGTAATATAGCCTACAGGTTGTGTACTTTCCAGAAATGGAATTTAACCTGGTTTCCTCCAAAAATACAAAGACATTGTAGAAGTAATATGGATGAGAAGAATCTCAAGGAAATTCATAAATGAATTTAAGTTAAATAATTGATTAATTATAATATCATAATTAATAGAATTCAATCGTGACTTATCATGAATAATAGAACGATTAAAAGAATTTGAATTCTAAATATGCATAAATGTTTTTCCATTCTATGGATGATCATGAGATAGACCAAATAACCTTTTTGTGTTTATGGTTTCATTTAAATTTATTTAAATTCATTGGGCTGCAAGCCTTCTTCCAATAAAATTTAGGGCCTGCGTGCCCATGGTTTTTTTAATGTAAACCCCATGTAATGGAGGATCTCCCAAGTCAGAGGAGTCAGTTCAAAACCTGAAGTTGAGGCGAAACCAACCCAATAAGATACAATGGTGGACAAGTGGGAGCTTCAAATCACAAACCATCGATTCAGGGTATTTTCCCCTAGGTCAGGGTTAGCTTATCAAAACCACTAGATAAGCTAACCAATAGAATCTCATGATCATGCCATCTTATTTTATTTCTGTCTGATTTCATAGTTTATTTATTATGTATGTGTTTTCACAATCACAGAATTAATGAAAGATACCAGCATGAAAAGAAGGAATAAAATAAAAACTGGACTATGCGTCAACATTATCATAACATGGTTAATCACTTAATAAAGCATCACTTAATATTAACAAGCATGTGATAATTCAAAACTATGCATAAAGAATAAAATCCCTAAAATACCATATTTAGTCAGACCAAGACTTTTGTTACTTGATTAAGGGAAAGTCTCAATAAAACTATGTCTTTGACCAACCCTTGTTGGGAAACTTACTTTTATATAGGAATCTACTATGAATGTTTTGGGTTGACTTAAACATTTTACATCAAGGGGAATAGACCATGCTAGACTTGTTGTAAAATGGAGGCACATGTTGGGAAATCCAAGTCAGGATTTCAGGATTGGGGAGTCCACTCAACAGATCAAGGAATTATAAGCTCATAGTTGTCAAAGACCTGCCTACCTAAATACCTTCTAATAGATTGACCAACCCTTGTTGGGGTTATTCAAAGGGTAATATGGATCCTCTCCGCTAGAATGTCAAAGCAACTAGATATTCCGAGTTCAATGGTGAGGGATATTGGGAATTGATAAAATAGTGGGATAATTAATAAATTCATTTATTATTTTTCAAAAAATGTAATCAAAAGGTACTGATACATCTGCTCTTTTAAATTGTAGAATCAATATGAAAAACTCATCAACCACATTTTCTCTATGATCAATTCTAGATAAAGTCAATATCCTCACCGGTAGTAACTTTCAATAATGGTTTAGGCACCTTCGGGTTATCCTATGCCATGAATTAAAGTTTTATGTACTCGATTCCTCACTTCCTGATTGTCATACCCATGGGGCGAGTGGTGAAGATTTCCCGGTCTATGATCAACATTTGAATGATGCACTTGACATTCAATGTTTGATATTTCATCAATGTCCAGTGAGCTTAGGAAGTCTCGTAAAGACATCAATGCCAATGTCATTCTTGAGCACATCTATGGTCTATACCAGGAGATAGAAAGATATAAATGGATTGAGATCTCCAAGGCTATATTTCATATCAAGCTTGTAGAGGGTGACCCACCTAGGCCTAAGGTAGTCAAACTCATTGGATACATTGAGCGCTTGGAGGTTCTAGGGTATAACTCCCCAAAGAACTGGGTACCAATCTTATTCTTGACTCACTCCCCCAGAGATTCTCTAACTTTGTTGTAAATTTCAAAATGAACAACATTGAGAAGTCTCTATCAAATCTTCTTATCTTTATTCTCCAAGTGGACAATAATATGAAGTGAAAAAATCCTTCTATCCTTATGGTGAAAAAAAGGAAAGGGAACTCTAAATAACTTTAAGCCCATTGATTCTTCATGGCCTTCCAAAAAAGGAAGACCAAATGGAGGAAATAGAACATGAGGATATTTGTTTCGCATGTGGTAAGAAGGTCCACTAGAAGAAAAACTGCACCCAGCCAAGGAAGCAAGGGGAAGCTTTAGGTGCGTTTGTTATCGAATGAAATATATTTGTTTCTATCAATTGGGTATTAGATACTACTTGTGGTGCTCACATTTGTATCCAAATACAAGAACCAAGTAGATTCAGAAATATTGACTGAGGTGAGGTGGATCTGGGAGCAGCCAACAGAGCTAGACTTACTGTTGAAGCTTTTGGAGACTACCACCTCACATTTCCCACGAGGATGGTCTTCATATTAAATGGATTTTATTATGTACCCTCTGCAACCAGAAACATTATTTTTGTATCCAGATTTGATATTGATGGATTCATATTCAAATTTGGAAATGAATTTTGCTACTTTTATAAAGAGAGCATTTGTTTTGGTAGGGCACATTTATATAACGGCCTTTATGTGTTAGACTACACTAACCAAGTAATGGAAATTGGTGAAAAAGTTAATTCACATGACTCATACCACACCCAAATTTGGCATCACTGGATAGTCATGTCAATGAGAAACATTTGAAAAAATTACATCAAGAAGGGTATTTAGATTCTTTTGAACTAAACCCACTTGGTGTATGTCATGCGTGTCAACAAGGAAAAATGACCAAAGCCCTATTTAGTGGGAAGGGTGAAAGGGCTAAAGATATTCTAGAATTAGTTCACACAGATGTGTGTGGACCATTTCTAGTTGAATCATGGAGTGGGTTCTTGTACTTCAAAACTTTTACTGATGATTTTAGTAGATATGGATATATTTGCTTAATGAGGTATAAGTCAGATTCTTTTGATCGGTTCAAAGAATACAAGAATGAAGTTGATAACCATCTTGTAAATAAGATTAATAAAATCAGCTCAAAAAGATGAGGATAATGTCTTAATCAGGACTTCATTGATTTCTTACAATAGTTTGGGATTCTGTCTCATCTCACTCCTCCTTACACTCCTTAGTGGAATGGTGTATGTTAAAGGAGGAACCGCACCCTGTTGGACATAGTGAAATCAATGATGAGTCTTCGATTATCCTTTTAGGGATATTAATTATAAACATCAGCACACATATTAAACCATGTACCATCTAAATCGATAAATTGGATTCCATATGAGTTATGGAGTGGATGCAAATCCAAGTTATCAAATTTACATGTGTGGGGTAGAGAAGCATTTGTTAAGTCCTTTTCAGGTAACAAACTTGCACCCCGATGCACAAACTGTATCTTTATAGAACATCCCAAGGAAAAAAGGGGATATTACCTATAAAACCCTTAGATAAAAAGGTTATAGTGTCAAGACATTCCATATTCCTTGACAGGGAGCACATCTCCAAAATAGATAGTGGGATCGAGATAGACTTCGATAAAGTTGAGGCTCATGATACACAGGAGTTGGTACAAGAACAGAATCCACAAAGCCCAATGGAAGTACAATCTATTCCAGAGAAACAATAACTACATAGGAGCCTGACAGAGGTGAGAGAACCAGAATTGTATGGTTTTTTTATCCCCGAGGATGGTGACTCATTATTGGTTGACAATGATGATCCTCTTACCTTTAAGGAAGCAGTTGAAGGCACAGATGCTACCATGTGGAAAAAAGCCATGAATTCTAAAATGGATTCCATATACCAAAACCATGTTTTGATTTTATTAGATCCTCCAGTTGATGTAAATTTTATTGGTAATAAATGGGTATTCAAGAAGAAACTAGATATGGAGGGACAAGCTAGTACCTATAAGGCACAACTGGTTGCAAAAGGTTTTAGACAGCGTCAAGGAATTTACTATGATGAAACCTTTTCAAAAGTTGCAATGCAGAAATCTATCAGAATCCTATTGGCCATTTCCACTTACCATGACTATGAAATTTGGAAAATGGATGTCAAAACAACATTCTTTAAAGGGAACCTCAAGGAAGATATCTACATGACACGACCTGAAGGTTTTATGACTTTAAAAGATGCCAACAAGGTTTGCAAGTTGCAGAAATCCATTTAGGAATTATAGAAAGCATCAAGGTCATGGAATATTCGTTTTGATGAAGTTGTAACAAAATATGGCTTTGTTGAGAATGAATGTGAGCCTTGTCTCTACAAAAGATTTAGTGGAAGTGCAGCCTTTTTCCTAATAGTAGATGTTAATGACATATTACTAATTATAAATGAAGTACCTGTCTTAAAGTCAGTTAGGGCATGGTTGGATTAATTATTCTTTATGAAATACTTGGGTGAGTCAGCATATATTCGTAGTATCAAGATCCATCGTGATAGATCCAAGAGAATCCGGGGCCTGCGTCAAAGTACATACATTGACAAGATACATAAGAGATTCAGTATGGAAGAGTCCAAGAGGGGGTTATTGCTAGTGTCACATGGCATTCATCTTTCCAAGAAAATGTATCCTCAGACACATGAGGAAATAAAGAAAATGGCCTGGATCCCTTATGCATACACGAATTGGTCAGTCATGTATGTTATGCTATGTTAAAGGCTATATGTTGCTTACGCATTAAGTGTGGTAGGAAGATATCAAGCTAATCCAGGAGACAACCATTGGATGACATTCAAAACTATCCTTAAGTATCTAAGGTGTACTAAGGATATGTTCCTGGTTTATGGAGGAGATGAGGAACTAGTCATTAGAGGACGTGTAGATGCTAGTTTCCAGACTGATCAAGATGACATGAAGTCGCAGACTGGGTACATATTCAGTTTGAATGGATGTGCAGTGAGCTGGAAGAGCTCAAAGCAAGGTGTGGTCATAGATTCTATAATAGAGATTGAGTATATCACAGCTTATTAGGTAGCTAATGAATCAGTATATATGCGAAGTTTCATCCAAGAGCTGGATGTAGTACATAGTAGTGAAGATCCTATCACACTCTATTGTGATAATACTACAACTTTGGCACTCGCAGAAGAGACAAGGTCAAAATAGTGGACAAAGCTCATACTTCGGAAGTTTCATCTCTTGAGGTATTTTTCTCATAGAGGTGAAGTTGCAGTGAGTAGTATTTCCATGGAAGACAATGTGGTGGACCCCTTGACTAAATCCTTGACTCAGCAGAAACATGATCATCATGTGACGTCTAGCGGACTAAAAGTCGTAGGCAGTTGGCTCTAGTCCAAGTGGGAGTTTGTTAGAGTTGGTATCCTGAGAACCAATTGTTTGTACTTTGATTATGTGAATGTACACTTATAATATATTGTTTATTGTTCTGCATGATTATAATATAATAATGTCTTGGAATAATTGTTGCTTTAATAAGGTAATGGAAGATCCCTCTATAATGATAACCTTGAAATTCTATAACAATATTCTTAAATAAAGTTCTACAGTTGGATGACATACTATGATAGGACACATAGTATACAAATTTTCATGTGAGAGTACTCATAAGAATATGAGACTCTCTCTCATAGAGTTCACACTTGGTAATATCCAAGATGGGAGATTATGAGAACAGAACCGCCAATAGTAATTCTGCATGTCTTTGGGTCATCAGACATGACTATCTATGAGCATGTGTAATGGTTCTTAGATTGGAAGATTATCATAAACTCATGTTAGGATTCACGCACTTAGATTTTCTGAGAAAAACCATCATGAAGACAGTGGCTGGGAAGTAGGGTACGTTGGGTGAATCACGAATGACATTTTCTTGATGGATAAGTTGAGGAAGTATTTTTCCCTTCCATATTTATTGAAGTAGATATCTCAGGCCCTCTGATTGAAATATAACTGTTGCCCAAATTCCATCGACATGGTGTAAAAATGATTTTATTTCTGGAAGTCAAAGAATGACAAATCAAACATATAGGTTTATGACACTGCCCTGAAACCTGCTTGATGAGATATTTAGACAAAGGGATTAAATTACACCGTAATCATTCGTATGAGATGACACATCAATGCAGTGTCGACTTCTTTCTATTGGGTGTCATGTCCCATTGCTAGACAGTAATCATGGATTTTGGGCAAGCTTGCCTAATGCCAATGAGAAAGAGGCCTAGAGGGACACACACTTAGTGTATCCAAGTATCTCTAGTAGAATAAAGATTATTCCCATACGTGGTTTAATAATTATTCAAGGAAGCCAAAATTGTTTTAATGATGGAGGAAGAATAAAATAAAAAATATATATTCACGTTGTGTACTGATGATTACACACAATGTAGTTTTCATTTTGGAAAGGAAATGAAAAACAAGTACACACTGTGTATTAATGATTACATGTCGTGAAGTTTTATAAAAAACAATTACACACCATGTATTAATGATTACACACCATGTAGCTTTTTCAGTCGGTATTTTTATGAAATAATATTGTTTTATTAAATGATATTTATTATAATTAGCATGGGATAATGTCATGTAATTATTGATTTGACATGATGGGTTTTCAATAAGAGTTAATGAAGTAAATAAAATTCGTAACGCATTTATTTATAATCATAACTCTATAACCTCAAAACCAGATTATAAATATCCTCACAACCCCAACATTTTCCCTTAATCATTGTGCACCACAATTCTAGAAAATTCTTTCAAGAGAGAAATAAAACCTTAATCCAAGAATTCTCTCAAGAATGAGAGAGGTCCTCCTCTATCGGATCATGACGATCTAAGGTAGACAACACAAGAAAAGGATTCTCCATGCTAGCACTCAGAGATTACTCTGGCAACGTCTGAAGATACGTGGTCCAAATGTGGATCACATCTAGAGGAATTATACACTTGGATTATATGATGCAATGACGAATAACATCGGAATGTGATCAAAAATATCAACGAAGAAAGAATTCCATAAAAGGTACTTCTTTTCAATTAATTAAATTAATTATAATCAACCAGGGACGATCTTAGTTTCTGGTTCCGGGACTATTCTTCTTCTTTTTCTATTTCTGTGATTAGATCTGTGGATTCTATCATTTATCATCATATTGATCATGGATTGATCATTTCTAATGACAAAAAGCCAAGTGGGCACATCCACCAACAAGCTTCCGCTACTCCTGGAACCTTCAATAAGGTGGTTACAGTCATGTTGCATGAGGTCATGATGAGGTATTTTTACATTTACACCATGTCTAAACATCTCGGTGTGTAAAATATGTATAAAGACCTATAGTGGTAGTTTTCATGGTACGGAATGAGGAAGTGTATTGTAGCATACACCTCTCAGTGTCTCGCATGTTCACAGGTGAAAGCTAAGAACAAGGTTCTGGATGGTTTGATGTATCCTATTGAGGTCCTAGAGAATAAATGGTACAACATATCCATGGAATTTGTGATAGGGATTTAATGGAGAGTGCGAGGGAATAATTTCATATGGGTAATACTTGACTGAATTACCATGTCGGAGAACTTACTTAATATTAGGGAGTAGAGTTCAATAGAGATTTTGGGGAAATTGTATGTGTAGGATATATTATAACTATATGGGTTACCCTTTATTATTTTATCTAACCGTGATGAAAGGTTTATTTCATGATTGTGGATTATCTTACAGGAGGTCTTTGGGACCTGGTTGAGGATGGGTATAATGTTTCACCCCTTGATGGATAGGAAAACTGAGTATATTATCCATGTGTTGTAGGATAAACTAGGGGCTAGTGTGTTAGATTTAATTTAGATATAGGAGGGTCACTTTCCCTTGGTATAGATTTTATAGTAACAGATATCACTATACTATCGACATGGCACATTTTGAGGCCCTATATGGGAGACCTTATATGTTAAACTTTTGTTGGTATGAGATTGGAGATACTTATCTTTTTAGGTTATATAAGGTGAAAGAAATGATTGATAATGTTCATGTGATGTGTGAGTGCATGATGACAACCCAGATATTGAAAAAATCTTATACAAACCAATGTTGTAGGCACTTGGAGACCTACTATAGAGACCATGTTTTTACTGAGTGTTTCTCCATGATGTGAATTGTAGAGGTTTGGACAAAGATTCAAGTAATCCCATAGGTTCATCGAGCCATTTTATATCCTATAGAGGGTTGGATAGGTTGATTACTTCCTATAAATATCCCCACAGTTGAACAGGGTACATGACATATTCCATGTGTTGCAGCTGAGGAGATATATGCACGGTACTATGCATGTTATTGACTAGGGTGAGATGACCATCAATGATAAATCCACCTTCATGGAGTACCAAATGGTGATTTATAATCATAAGGATAGGATCCTATGAGGAAATAATATCCCCTTGGATTATGTGTTTTGGAAGAACAAGATCATGCAGGGGAGCTCCTAAAAGTAAGAGAAACAAATGTGGGCTCTATAACCCTTCTTTTTTTAGCTTCATCTTTTTGAAGGAGAAATCCTTGAAGGATAAGAGAATTTAGTGACCCTTTTTTCCCTTGTAAGTCTTTGAAATATATTATGTAAAATATTCAGAGTAAAGAGATGATATAGCATGATATTCTGAGGTTCGGTGAGTCTGGTATTTATATTACTAAAATATTAAATATATTAATATCTTGTTCATGTATTTTTTAAAAAAAATATGTAATAACTGTTAAACATAGCCTCAAATTCCAAATATGAAACCATGGTTGATTCTAAAATTCAGGTTTGACCCTATGAAAGACCTAGGGTTGTCCAGTACTAAATGGCTAGTTGAGGTAGCCAGGGAAGGAGCGTTTAACAAAATAAATGATTTAATTTTTTATTTATATTATTAAAATAACTAAACTATAGAATCCTCTTTATGAAACCAATTATAAAAAAACCGATAGGGTTAACCACATAACCTTGGGAGGATTTGAGAGGATATTTGTGTGTTCTTTATTGAAGGATTTCATTGGCAGATGAAAGTTGATTAGATCCAGGTGGGTCGATGGGTAGTGAATTTAGAAGGACTTATCCTTTGTTTTAGAACACATTCATCCTCAATGATCAATTCAAATCAAGGTATGACTCATCAATTGTGGTTTCCTCCCTTTTGATTAAATTTTTAAAGTATGGATTTGATTGGTTTTATTTGATTTATGATTATTCACTCTTATCATCAACACATTTTATTAAATTGAATTGTTTATATTAATTTATTAATATTTCAATTATATCACCCTAGATATGACATTTAATTGATCATTAGGTTATATATCATGGCCAAGGATGGTTACATTCTTGTTCTTGTGCTTTTCCCTAACTTTTTCTTCATGTTATTTGTCGTTGGACCATGGGTTAATTATTCAACACGGTCAAGAGAATTTGAGAAAAATAAAAACCTCATATTCAGGGTTTTTTTGTACAAAAAATAGATTGGTGATTTGTGTATGGACGGAAATGGATCATTGGTTATGGGTGATGGTTCATGGATTCGGAATCCAGAGCAACAATTGGATCATGAAGTATGTGATGGGAGGCACAACAGGTTGCATTGTGGACTTCCTACAGGTTTCCAAAATATGATATTCATCTATAAGAATCTAGGAATCAATACCCAAATTCAATTTCTCCTGATCATAGGTAGTAAAATGGACTAAATCATATTAGAGAAATCAGATCTAGAGACACGTGAAAACCATGTAGTTCAGACTATAAAAAACATGACTACATGGCATTTTTCTCATAAGAACACACGTCATGTATTCCCTAGGATATGGAACAAGGGTTTCAGGTGGTGTTAATGGTCACACAACGTCAAGCTAGGCTCACACGTCGTGTGACCCTCCCCGGGTGGACAACCCAAGTTCCATATATAGCATGCCCATGATTCCATGTGGCCATACATGCTATGTACTCTATAAGTATATGGGAATTCCAAAAGGTACATGTTTATATCCATGTACTCTGCTATGGCTAGGTAAAAATATAGTAACATTGAAATACATCAAAGTATATAGGCAAGGGCAACTATACAGAGTCAGGACCCAAGGAGTTGAGGCCCACCGTGTACTTTCAATACATGTTGTATATGAGGACATAGCTTCAAATATATATCTAAAGAATAACAAGTCTAGATGATGAGGAGGGGTCACACACTTTTTGTACCCCCATATATGTTGTTTAGTTTTCTCATAATATTCTTCTGCTTGTATCTCCATTGTTTGGACTCATTTCATACACCATGTTTAGCCTATCCTGAGTAATTTTCCCTATAGAACATGATAGTGGACTTCATTATAACATAAAAGATATGATATGATATGTTTAGAGAATGATTCTTCTTTTGGTGATGCTTGACTATGGCGGTGATTGAACAAGATCATCAGAGTAATGTCAGGGTTAGACCTCCCATGTTGAACTAGGGCATAGGTCCCCCATAATCTTTATATATGTATCGTCTTACACTGGGAATGGGTCTTATATATATGGAGATGTACTTCCCTATCATAAAGTTATGAAAGTGTGAAGGTCCTCCATGGGAGTTATGGGTCCCTTGACTTTGGAGTATATTATCTAGGAGAGATTCCCTCCACACATATTCTGGTGATGTTATGTTTGAATCTGGGAATCATAGATGCACTATTGGTGTTATAGGCAGACTCATCAACTTTTCCAGGGCAATGAGATAGAGATCTCATTTATCTCTTATCTGGGTTTCTTTGTGAGCATATATTTTTATAACTTTTGGTATCATTTTTCTCTTTCTTTAGGTTGAGATGACTACTAATATTTTATCTTTCTTTTTTTCCCACTTAGGTTTTTAGGATATCCTACTAGGTATGGATATACTAACCCATATATGGCCTTTTCATTCATGTGTCATGTCTAATGCAGACAATGGATAGATCAGTGGTGACTTTCTTGGGGTATAGTGATACTTGAGTGCGTTGATCAAGTGTGGTGGTCAATCTTATAGAAGAGGATATGGGCACACCAATCTCACATTTAGTCTATTAGTTTCCAGGTTGAGACTTAATTTCTAGTTTGAATTATATTTTTCACCTTTACCCAGTGGTTTTGTTCTATTGTACTCCGATTTATTCCCTATAGGTTATTGCACTAATGGTTTACTCCCGATATTACTATCTTTTATTATTATTCTTCATTGTTTCATGGAGACAGATGGGTGTGTGCACAGGTATATTGGGAAAAGTGCTCCCATTTTATATTTTACCTTCTCAGTTCTTGTCTCTAGCCCCTAGCATATAGGATTCAGGTTATGGGTTATTATAGAAAGCCAAAAAAAATTATATAAATATTTTATTTCATGATACAACATTTGATAATTCAAAAGATCATTTGGTGGTTATTTTCTTGGAAATTAGCTATATATTTCCTGAATTACATGAGGATAACATAAAAATAAACATTATTCAATCATTTTTTGATACACCTTGTTATTATATCCTAATTCATTTTACTACATGTCATATCCTAGGGATATACATTAAAAGAAAGGGGTGATCATAAAGCCTGACAAGGGAATAAACAAAGGAAATACTTAGATTGGGAGTAAGAGTTATATAATTAAGAGATTATTATATGAATAATAGGTATATATTAACAGAGATAATAAGAATCATAACATGTAAATGAGGATATAGCATAAAAATAGGATATTCATGAGAATATCACCAAGTCTCATCTCTAAGGTGTCAAAAATCATAATTACCAACGTTATTCACCAATGTATCATAGGAATGTTATCTCTATAGTTTAATTATTTACCTAATACATTGGAGTGATATCATAGAGCACCCTTCATATGTATAAAATCATATTATCCACAGTGAACATAAATGAAATCATTTCATCAATAACCAACAGAACTAAATAATGGGTTTCATTTAAAAATCAGTGCACATAAAGTGCTTAAGGTATTGAACAAAACAACATTTTTAACCCATGAAAAGGGAATATGAGTTTAATATATGTAAATATCAGAATAAATAAAATATTTTTACATATAGGTGAATTCTGATGAAACATTAATAGGTTTATGTATTCATATTATTAAAATACTTCATGTAAAGGGGGAAGTCATGAAAAAATAGTTGCATAACGGTATACCACAAGGATTATGGGAAAAAATTAGATGGATTAGGGTTAT
Organism: Viscum album; assembly: GCA_963277665.1. NCBI lineage: Eukaryota > Viridiplantae > Streptophyta > Magnoliopsida > Santalales > Viscaceae > Viscum > Viscum album. The sequence goes on along the minus strand of OY728158.1, from coordinate 602,678,031 downwards.
CCCACTGGTTAAACAAAAAACATTATTGGGGAAAGGAATAAATATAATTAATAAAGAGAAATTGGTTGGAAACATAGGATAAATATATTAATAATCTACTTGAATGAAAAAAGAGAAGAGGAGGATTCCTTTACCTTGAAAAGTTTCTTCTTAAATTGTGGAGGAGGAAACCATAGAACCTTTGAGAAACCTTAGGAACACCTTGGAGGATATTTATAGTGGTTAAAAACGAATATCTTTTTTGATTTTGAATTTTTATTGGAGAGCATTGGGAAAACGTTATTTTTATATAAGAGGAGGGGTGGGTTTTAAGTGATCAAATATTCATTATTTTACTATATAAGATAACCTCTTCTGAGACCAATCAGTTAAAACTATATTAATAGGCTAATTAAGAGTTAGAGAGAATGGTTGGATGTTAAATACTTTTAGAAACCTAATAATACCTACCAAACCACCCAATTAATTCACACAAATCAAAAATAATTATTATCCTTAAATTTTGAATTTTTTGTTCCAAAATAAAAGGTATAAATTATGAAATTAAAGTAAATATTTTTTAAAAAAAATTACAATTATTAAATTATATTTTTATTAAATAAATTTTTTAATAAATTTCTAAATCAGGATGTCATAAATTTATAGTAATTTTTAAAGTAGCAATTTATTATTTTTCAATAAAAATTTAAATTTTTTAGATAATTTTAAAAAATAATTCAAAGATAATTTTGACAAGATGAGTCCTAAAATAAATTAAATTTATTAAAAATAATTATCTGGGAATGAGAATTTTATTTTTACATAAAAAATTATTTTAATGAAAATAAATTATTCAATAGAAAAATCAATATTCAGACTATTGTAAAAATTAGTTTCATATTCATTAAAATATATTATCATTTAGAAATAATTTAATAATATTATTAGATGAAATAAAATTTTATTTAATACTTACATATAATTCATATTTGAAAATATTTTATTAATTCCTTGAAAATAATACAGTTTGATTATATCATTAAATGATCTCATCGATCATTTAAAAATGAAACTACACAACTAAAAAAATAACCAACTATTTTATTGAATAACGATCGTAATGTGGATCAACCATATTAGTAGAAAACATAAAGGGTGTTGATCATATTTACCTATAAATACACTCTAATTTTTTAAATTCATCATTCACATTGAATCAAAACAAGGTTAAATATCATTTATAAAATGAATTTTTTATTACTAACTCTCTATTTCTTTTTTATAGCGCTTTTCATGGTTAGGATGATTCTATGGGATTTAGGTGACCCTTTTTATTATATTTTACTTTATTTATTCTTAGTTATTATTTTATTTATAATAATTGGATTAATAATATGAATTATTATAGACTAAATGTAATGTTCTTAAATAATTGAATATGGTGTTGTTAGTTTTATAGTAATTATTTTACATCCCTTTTACTAATTTTGGGTTGTAAAAGTTTATCTCGACCTTTGGTGCAAAAACATATCATGAAATAAAAAAATTATGGGCCATTTTATTGTAAACAAAAAAAAATTTATTTTGAGGCAAGAGATCCATTAATAAAATAATGAAATTTTCTTGGTCATTACATTCTTCCCCCTTATAAAAATTTCACCCTCAAATTTCAATTTTCTATACATATAAAAACCCTAAATAATACATTTTGAGCTTCATTATCTAGGTTCTTCATCCCTTTAGTTTTTTCAGGTTGTTATGACCTTCATGAAGTGATGCTTCATGCGTAACAATTGTACGTGAGGATATTTTTATAATAATCTACTTCCATTAACCAAATAAATCTCATTCAACATGGATTTCATAGATAAAACATCAATAAATCATTAAAAAAATTATTATATATATTTTTAAAACAACTTCTTGAAATTTTTTTCTATATTATAATATTACTGATTCGTCTCCAAATAATTCAAAACAGGGGTTTTTCTAAATCAACTAAGATATTTCACCAAAGATAGAAATAAAAATTAGATATATATATATATATATATATATATATAGGATTCTCATAGGTCTCCCTCTTTTGTAGCTTCTTGAAAATCATTAAGTTCTTCGTATGTTTGAAATTGAGAGAATAATTTGAAAAGACCCTGATGGTACTTTCCACACTTAGTATGGTAATAAATTTGAGAGTTAAAGATTCACCAATATACAATACATGGTCCTTGAAATAAACAAGTGATGTTAGATGTATTAGACAACTCATGATGTTTTTTTCAATTATCCTGGATATTGGAAAATATTTTGAAGTCATATGAGCATGAATTTAGGATTACCCTTTTAAGTAGATCTTCTAGAAGATAGAGAAGAGTGGTTCATGATCTTCATCCTTATATCTTTTAGTCTGTTTTAAATAAAAATAATTAATAAATGAAATAAAATTATCACCACCTAATTATAGTGAAATCAGTCACATTTTATTTCTAGTCTCTGTATAAAACTAATATAGTTATTTCTAATTGGTCAATGATATCATAAGAGGGTAGAGTATATAAATTTGATATAAACTAGCTTATAAATGTTTAAGGTACCAAAATTTTAAGACTAGTCTCATTTAATATAAAACTATATCACTCTTTTATCAATCTAGTTTTCTTTATGTTTATTTTAACATAATATTAACCAAATTCCTTAAACTAAGAATATTTTTTTTAATCTATGTAATCCATGATCTATTTCCTAACATAACCTCTTATTGTCATTTGTGATCCCTTAATAATTTTTATAAAGGAGCTTGTAAATTTACTAAATAATATCCCCCAGGATTGTCAAACCAGGAGTGTACCATGTCCCATTGTCAGGCACCAGTTCCTGATCGAGTCTAGCTCAATGCAGTGTTTTCAAGTGTTCCCCTAGGTGCATCAGTGTTAGAGCCAAATCCACTTGTTCATATCCAGGCATGTATTTATTTTCTTGGAAACCACATACATAATCTTAGCAAAATACCATGTTTTTTTCTATATTTAAACTTATCCTTAGGGTTTTTATTAATGTTTTCTAATCCTAATTTCCAAAAATAACCAAACCGCCATTTTCTACCAACTATAGTGACCTGAATTCTTATTAAATAAATATTTCATTTCATGATACACCATTTGAAAATTCAGAAGATATTTTTGGGTTTAGTGCCTTGTAAATTAGGTGAATATTACATGAATTAAATGAGGATATCATAAACACAAACATTATTCAATTATTTTTTGAGACACCTTGTTATTCCATCCTAAGTCATCTGAATGCATCTCATATCCTTGGGACATAACTCAAAATAAAGGGGTGTGTATAAATCCCAATAATTGAATAAAAAAGGAAATACAAGGTTTGGGAGTAAGAGGCTCATAAATAAGGAATGATCATAGGAATAGGAGGCATATCATAACATAAAGAACATGAATCATAATATGGAAATGTGGGTACATCATAATAATAGAACATTCATGTGTATATCACCAGGGTACATCCCCAAGGATTCATATCTCCAAGGTCCATCCCCAAGGATTAATATTACCAAGGACTATCCCCAAGGTATCATATCACCAAGGTCCATCTCCAAGGTTTCATATCACCATAGCCCATCCCCAAGGTGTCAAAAATCATAATTACCATGGTTATTCACCAAGGTATCATAAATGTGCCATCTCTAAAGATTATTTATTTACCCAATTCATTAGTTCTCTATCACGGTGCACCCCTTATATTTCTTAAATCATGTAGGATATATTTAAGATAAATTAAATAATTTCATTAGTTATCTATGGAAATAAATAACGAGTTTCATTTAGAAATCATCGCACACAAAGTGCATAAGGACTTCAACAAAATATAATTTTCAGACTATGAAAAGTGAATATGGGTTTAATAAATGTGAAAACAAGAATCAATAATATATATTTTAATCTAAGTCAATTATCATGGAAATGGAATAGGTTTCTTTGTTCATATTATAAAAATATTTCATGAAAAATAGAAAATTCATGAAATAATTTTGGCAACATAACGACATGAAACAATAAATATGGAAAATAATAATGAGGGAGATTGGGTTTATTCAATTGGTAAAAAATTAGTATAATGAGTAAAAAAATATAATGAATAAAAATAAAGAATATGGACACATAGAATACACGTATTAAGAACCAACTTGAATGAAAAATGATAAGAGGAGGATTCCCTTATGTTGAAAATTTTCTTCCAAAATCATGGAGGAGGAAACCATTAGACCATGGAGAAACCCTATTAAAACCATGGAGGATTTCTAGAGGTGTTAAAATGGAAAAAAAAAATTGGAATTTGAATTTAGAGTGCAGAGGAATGGGAATGGGTGGTATTAATACAAAATGAGCGGTGGGTTTAAAGTGATTAAATATTGGTTATTTTACTATATAAGCCAAAGACTTATAAGACCAATAAATTCCTACAAAATTATTGAACTATTTAAGAGTGGGATAGGGTGTTTGGACGTTCAAGAATTACCTAAACTGAACTATTCCTACCAAACCACCCATTTAATAAACATAAATCGAAAATAATTTTTATCTTTAAAATTATAGTATTTGTTCAAAATGAAAGGTATAGATTCTTAAATTAAAGTTAATATTTTAAAAATATTTTTTAAACTTATTAAATTATATTTTTATTAAATAAAATTTTTCCTAAATTTCTATATCATGGTGACATAGTTATGATGTCTTAAATTCATCGGGATTTTTTTGGAGGTAAATTCACTTTTTGACTAAATATTCAACTTTTTCAAAAAATTACCAAAAAATAACCCAAATATAGTGTTGAAGTCATGATACCAAAATCTATTTTATTTATTAAAAATAATTATCTAATTATTATAATTTTAATTTTTAAATAAACCATTTTTTATGAAAATTAATTGTGTAATAGAAAAATCAACACTCTCACCATTATAAAAATTACTCTGGGCTAAATTGAAAAATATTATCATTTAGAAATAACTTTATAATATTATTAGATAAAATATAATTTTATTTAATAATTCCACATAAAAAAATTTTAATATAATATATTTTATAGTCATATAAAATAATTCAGTTTGATTAAATCATTAAACTATCTTGACAATCATTTAAAAATGAAACTACGTAACAAACAAAATAGTGACCCCCTATTTTATTGACTAATGATCATAATGTGGAATATCCATATTAGTTGAAAAATATAAAGGCAGTAGATCATATTTACCTATAAATACCCTATGATTTTTACAATTCATCATTCACATCAATTTGAAACAAGGTTTTCTAGCATTTGTAAATTGAATTTTTTATTACTAACACTCTGTTTCATTGTTCTAGAATTGTTCGTGGGTGGTATGATTCTAGGGAATTTAGGTGACCCTTTTTATTGTATATTAATTTATATATTCCCTTTTATTCTTCCCTTTGTATTATTTGGATTAATAATAGGAATTTTTATAGATATAATGAAATATTCTCAAATAAAGGAATAAGTTGTTGTTAGTTTTTTTGTAAGTGTTTTTCTATCCTTTTACTTATTCCTGGTTGTAAAAGTTCATATTAACCGATGATGTGAAAGATTAATCACAGAATAAAAATTTGTTCTTTGTGTTGATATTTTAAAAATAATATTTTTGGGAAGTAGGATACATTTTCTGGGTCATTACAATTATCACGGCTCGGCCTTCAATCGACCAAGAATGCCCCAGTGGGTCAGATCATTACAGATCTAGTGTAAGTGGGAGTATTGAGAGTATTTTACATATATACAACTAGTTTATATACTTTTATTACCATTACATGTATATATTTTTGATATATAGTTGGTTATTTTCTTACAATAATAGTGTTGAAACTTCTATGTCCACTATTTATAATGTAATGTCCTTATATTACATTTCGTATCAAAATGATATAGGGGTTCCAAGCTATAATAAGAACCTCAGGATACTATGACATTAATCATTAATATATTTCATATAGTCTAGATACATCATCCCAATGGTGTACGACTGTTTGGTTTTGGGGGCTCATTAGCATTGAGACTTCTTCTCATGAAGTTTTTATTTAGTGATCTTTGGTACATTAGATAATGAGGACTAACCCACCAATAGGCACACCACAAGTTTTTTGTGTCATTATTAGTTCCTATATATGAACATTTTTATTAGTATCAGTACTTGATACCATTATCAATGTGTACTATTTGATCACATACTTAGAAATAATAAAAAAACATGACATTGATGTCTTGGTTAGGTAGATTTTATTGGTTATTTCCTGGGTGGTACGGAATTGATCGAATGATAAAGATATAATTTGTCTACTATGAGTTGAGTAAGGGATATCTTTTGGTCTTGGGGTGATCTGGATGGTAGTGCCTTCCTTAAATCTATGTCCATGGTACAATAATTTATGTTCATTTGGTAAAGTCATAAAATATATAAATATTAAAAAGGATGGTGATATAATTATGTTTAATACTTTATGAGATATAATGAGACAAAGATATTATATTTCACATAGTGTTTTCAAAGGATATTTTCATAGCTATGTCATTCCTTATCACCTTCAGGGTTGTGATGGGTTATTAGACTCTACTCTTTATCAATGAGTTGGAATCTATACTATCAAGATAAGGACCCAAAGACCCACCCACTGAGTATATCCACAAGTTCTACCTATTCGAATGAATAAGAGTTTAGGAAAAGGTAGGCCCCAAGTGTGAGGTTAATGAATGTATGAGTGTGAATTATCACAACTAAAAAAATCAATTATACTAATCAAGTTTAAAATAGTGATGATTGAATTTATTTCTCAAGGTATTTATAAGTTGTTTGATCATATAATTTATGTGAGAAGATATAATTTGTCAAACAAACATAGTGCATTCAAGGTTCATTATGTTTTTTCAAGAGATTACAATTTGAGTTAATGATTTATATTTTATCACGTAACATGTTAATATGTTACAAGTGGGTGTTAAAATATTTGTGACATTTATGATAAGATAGATTAAGTCATAAGTGTGCAGAAGGGTCTAAAACAATGGTTATAAAATTATAGGGACAAAGTTTTAATTTTGGAAACTATAACCGAAGTATAATCGCTTATTTTAGACTATTGAATAGTGTGAAATGCCATTTTCATGAATTTGATAGATCTATACATCTCTCTCTCAAGATTTAGAGTGATAATTTTAAGGAATAACACGAATAGATCGATCCATGTTTCTTTATCAATTCTACATTCTTCATGTGTTCAAATTTACATCATATAGATCTTTAATTTCCCATTCTAGCACCTAAGAATTAAATATAGACATTCCAAGATCAATGGTGCACATGTGTATGATCTATAAGATTCCAATATTAATACATTTTATCCACAACACAGTAACGGTGAGCAAATAAAACCAATAATTTCAAATTAAAAAGGTACTATTTATGGTTTCATTCAATTTTATTGTTCATTCTTAAATTGAATTGCACGTGATCCTTTGAGAAATATGAGGATGGGGTTTTTTGAATTTAGTTTTTTTTACTTTAATCTAATCTTAAAATTTTAAATTATTTATTTTTCATCCAACTTCTGTAACATGGGTTACTATATAAGTTCCTCTAAAGGAACTATATAGACAAGCCTTATGTCATGTGAGGGTAACCAGGGACCATTCTTCCATAACACTAGATCTCAATGAATCCAATAAAACATATGACTATAATTGGCACTGACTCTAAGTCTCCCCAACACATATCCAATCTTCCCAATGTATGACCATTTAAAATAAAGATCTCATCACATGCCCACATCATAGAAAATGAAAAACATAACTAAATATTAAGGCCTAAGAATTTCAAATACAGCCAATATCCAACTAAGGATAACCAAAAGATAACATGTGAAAATGAATAACGCATGAATCAACTCCAAGGTTTCAAAATCCCAAGGAATCTCTTCCTTGATTCCTGAACAGAATTAAAAAATCCCATTTTTGATTCAAATCCCAAGAAAAACCCCATGAATTCAACTCTCATAGATGGAAAATTAAAGATATTCAAGACTATACCATGTGAGAAACCATTTAAGTTCAAAAATGATCACAAGGAAAGAAAGGAAGATTGATTAATTCATGAAATTAGGCTCTAAAAACAAGAGTATGCCTCAAACCATAATGAAACCAATAGTGTCTCGTTCACCCTCTCAGCAACTAAGGTTCATCCGAAAACCAAAGAGCGTCCACCTGATCATGGGAGAATAAGATAAAATAAAATAAAATAGATCATCCAGACAATAACATCATTATATTACTACCAAAAAAGAAGGAATGTGATAGTTTAAGGTACACACAATCTGATTCATTGTCTACAAGGACATAATCCTTAAACCCCCATGAAGGATAGAGAGACAACATTCCATCAAAGAAACCTCACTAATGGTGGTCTCCCCACAATATTATAATTTACCTTAGACTCAAACTCCTCTATCTCAACTCATAAATATCCTTGAATTCAAAACAAAAGTGACATCACATGAAATTCCATATAAATAGGTTTTTTACATCACCAAGATAGAATCCATCAATGAAACTATAAATTTCAAAATAACATCATTGAATATCTACAATAACCAAATCATAACCCCAGACAACACAAGGTCCACTATGAGAAATAGACTATATCAAAAGAAAAATAAAATGGCATTTACATCATCATTAGGTTCAATATGTTGAATTAAAGGACCTTTAGAAGGGATATATTTATCTCTACCTTTCCTAAGAGAAAATCCTCTTCTGAAAATTTTTAGGTGGCCTAAACAACCATATGGACAATTGGTTTTGGGATCTTCTAGATGAGTAGGTTTCTTATGTCTCATATTTTCACAATAATATCAAACCAAGTGCTTACATCAAGAATATAGTTATGAGAATAAAGAATATAACATTTTAATATCGGTACTCACTAGTTTAGACTTTTCATACTTCCTTATTACACTATTGTTTCATTCTCCACCACACTTAGGAATATGATAAACCACCAATGTGTTCAGTGTGCCTATCAAGCCTATTTAGATTTTATATCTTACTTCATAACTACTTCATAAGTTTCAAGGAAAATAGAATACACTATCAGTGGTATCTATGGTCAAATACCTTCATTAAAACACCAATCCATTAAAGAATCATCAAAAACCAGATCAGGAAGGTTTAAACCTAGCTCGATAAAATGGTGTTCATGCAATAACATAATTCTATCTTTTTTTAGAGGATAAAAATTTAAATATACTTTTTTCCTTCACTATATCAAATAATAATTACATAATGAGTTATACATTGAAACTTTCTCAATTATGTTCTTTTAGTGGATTATTCCATATGGTAGACTTACACCACATACAAATCAAACCCTTCAGCATGATGGTTAAAACGTTTCCTTTTGAGATATAGGATGTTCAATATTGAAAAAAAACATCCAAACCCCTCAGTAACCATACTATTTCTTACAAATAATCTAGTTTCTAAAATAATGGATGAGGATTCATGTTTTATAACTCTCAAATAAAATCCTTAGGCTAGTGAAATAGAGGAATAACTCCAAGATCTGATCCTAGATCAGATGGAAAACCCATCCCAAGAAAATATTGATCATCCAAATATTCCATTATATCCAAACTGAGATACACCCTAAAATAATAAATGCAAACACAAAAAAGACAAAACTAAGAACTCAAATACCATAACAGAAAACATAAATCTATAAGAAATCTTAAAACACTATATAAATAAAATTCAAAAATAACACTTTACAACAACATACAAAATAACTACATAGTCGGTCTTTATTTCATTGAATATAGAATTAATTTATTTCACCCAAGAGGTTTTTATAAATAATCATTTAAAAATAACATCCATTATTTAAACCAACCATTTGAAAATCATTTCTAACATAAACCCTTTAAAATAACCCAATTAAAATTTATTAACATCATACAAAAACCCTAAAAATAATACACTCTACCACTCATTACAAAATGATTTAACAATGTAATGACTTAAATTTTCCAAATTTTAATTTTAGAAATTATTTGAGAAAATTATGATACTAGGAGCTAAAACGGTGTGTGATTCCGATTCGCAGTGTACCTGCAACAATTCATAGAAAAATGTTACGTTTTTAACAGCACAAGCATATTACTTTCCTAAAACACTAGAATAACTCTTAAATAGGTGCTCAGATCAGAAATCAGAGGAAACCTATGAACTTAAAACATGATTTTTACCCTAGGAACGACTTAATTTTTATCGTCGTGGGACTTCTATGGAAAAAACTGAAAAGGTTTTAATTATCATTAAATAATTTAAAGATAAATTATTTTATTGAAACAATTAATTTATTTTTATTAAACCTTTGTTAGGAATCGATGGTTATAACCATAACCCTAGAATTCCCATGATACATGGAGAAAGAATCCTATCAAATGTACGATGATAGATTTGAGAATGAATCGTGGATTTTCGTGCCCATGATGTTGGTGGATATCATCAATGACAGTAACACAACTGTGCCTTGATAGAAAACAATCCATATCCTAGGTAGTGTGTTTGATTTCTGATTTCATTTCCCCATTATTTATTTCTATGATGAATGTGGTTCAATCCACAAACATATTGATTTGTGGTTCTATTGTTGTTTCGGGATGGTATATTGTTATGGAATTATCAGGAGATTAGTTTATCCTCATCATATATCATTATAATGAGAACGAATCAAGGTCAACATGTAAAAAAGAAAAGGTTCATTCTTTGGGCCAACTTGTGATTTATTTCCCCAATTATTGGTTTTCCTTTTTGTGGTATCCTCGTGATTGCGGGTGGACTTTCTAGGAGGATTCGAACATGATCAGACCCCTGATTAGAGGCCAGATGAAACAGACACCGGATCAAAGTTGCACGGGACTCGAGGATCATAGAGGTGTTTTCATTTTTGCGATTGGAGAACTGAAGGTGGAATAAAGGACTATGGAAGGAATGTAATAGGTGGTGTGGTCAAAGGTCTGGAACTTCCAATTCCACGTGGGATGTGGTGGTTCCGGAACATGGTAAGGATGTGGACGTGACTGGTGGTCGTGTTATGCGGCAGGGTGGACGTGTGGACCGACAGTAGTCACCACAGGTGACCGAAAGTGTGGACTGACATAGAAACAGATTTTGGTGGTAAAATGGGTAGTTCTAGTGGTCCAGGATGGTGTGGTATAATGGTACGATGAGGTGGGTCAGGCCCAGCTGGAGTAGACCAGTTCTAGTGGGCTGAGTCGACCCGCCAGTCGAGTTTGACCCGAGTCAGACCTCATGGGTCAGGGTGGACCTACATCAAACCCCATGGATGGGGGTGGAACTAGGTTAGAATAAGGTGACCATACCATTCCACTGTCAACCATGAAGGTTGACCGAGCTACCACATGACCATAGTAGCTGGGGCACAGTAGACATCGATGGTCAGTCCACAGCCCAGTGAACTGCCTTCTGAAATTTTTCAAATGGCCATAACTTTCAAACCATATGTCTGTTGGAAAATCCATATACGAAGTTGAGACCCTTGGGATGAGGAAATATTTTTGAGATATCCTAATTTGTTTTTTTGGTAGTGTTCATATGAACTAATGGCTTCAGGAGTGAGTTCTCCCAGAAGGAGCCCGCTTCGAGCAAACATTTTTTTACTGGCTATAACCTAGCGATTGTGTGTATTATAGATATTGTGTGTCATATGGAGATATTCTATCTTTTGTAGACTATGTGTATTATATATATTGTGTGTCTTATGGATAGTCTGTGTATTATGGATACTATTTTCTTGTTGAGACTGTGTGCCTTATTGGATTGAATATATCTGGACGTCTTTGATATATTTTTTGTAGACATATATCAATGTGGATATGACTATGAAATTCATTAGGGTATTACTTTATGGTATTCCTTTGTTGTATTCCTTCATGGTTTTAACTTTTTTGTATTCATTCATGTTATTTACTTTGTGGTATTTCTTTGTGGTATCCCTTCATGGCATTTCATTTGGGGTATTTCCTTTGTGGTATTCCTTTGTGGTTTTGGGGTGCCCTATTGAGTATTGTTTTACTCACCCCTATCAGGGATTTTCTCTCATGTGTTGTGTCTACTATATATGATTGACTCTCCAACAGAGTTCCAGGAAAACAAGGACCAGGTGGTGCCTTGTGACACCGGACAAGATGAGGTGTGTTGCGGTATCTTTTCTAGAGACATTCCTAGTATCTCTTACTTTATAGGTTGGACTTTTGTCTACATATTCTTCTCTTTTTGTAAGATTTTTTTGTCCCTATTTACTTTCTATTACTTTCACTATTGTATTATGGTTGTGGGATATAGTGGATTTCAAGAATTTTTTACTTATTACTTTTATATTTCATCATTTCTATCTTGGAGATGTGTGTGTGCATATAGGTACTTTGAAAAATGACTATCATTTGTGGGATATTCCTACTAGTTTCTAGTCACAATCCTTATCCTATTGGATGCAAGATTAGGGTAGTCATGGCATGGGCCCCTCTGTGGTGGGTCGTGAAAGAGAGGTATCAAAGTAGGTTGGTTCTACCTTAGGATCGGGATTCTGTGAGGTTGGCTTGGGGAATAGTGGTAAGTGTTTGGAGTTTGGATTTCTAGCAAAAGAATCTAGTGTTGGTGTGGCGACAAACATATCCATATACCAAGACTCTGGGCACCATCTTTTTGACTCAGGAAAATAAAACACTGGTTGCATGAAAAATAAAGATACATGAATCATATATAAATGTGTTGTGACTTCCATGTTTTTCTTTATTCAGCTCTCCAGATATACTCTATTGACCTTAGTACATCTTTTTTTATTACACTATGCCTCTATATAGAAATCCAGATAGGATTCCATTATGTGATCATAAGGTTGATCTACCTAGCAATGAGGCATCTATACAAGGGCTTGAACAGAAGATAGCACCTCTATGTGTTTTATCAGTTATACCACCACATGTCGAGTAGAAGCTACTACCAGCACTACCATATGAGGATCCACATAGAATAATTGTGTTTCATGAGTTTTAGAGGCAATGACCTCTAAAGTTTTGGGGTGATCCAAACCCCTATGCAGTTGAGGATTTTCTAGAGGTAGTTACTTGTCTCTTACGCCTTGTGAGGATGCCTTTGGACTAGATGGCAGTCCATTCCATGAGTCCTTTTTATGGATTTGTGGGAATATGGTGGAGCTTAGTTACATATACACATGATGATATTACTCTCTCTTAAGAAGACTTCAACCATCTATTCATAGAGGAGTTCTTTCTGACCACGTTGCAGTCAGTGTGCATATAGGAGCTTCTGTATTTACAGCAAGACAGTCAGACTGTGGAGGATTATTCGACAAGATTTACCAATCATTCATGCTACTAAAAAGATATAGTATAAGACCCATTATTCTAGGCGCATACCTTCAATTAGATTTTATGTTGTGATATGAGGGCATCCATGATATCCCTTAGCATTTGTACTTATGTAGGGGTACTAGAGCATGACCTAGTAGTGGAGATATTTCTAACATAGAAGGCACCGGTAGTGGGAGCTACCAGTATGCATCAAGTAGCTGAGACCTCAAAAATAGGTATTCAATAGTAGTTTCAGTGACCCAATTGGGTCATGTGCATTGGGAGAAATCCTAGGACATAGGATTTGTGGTACGAGGCTCCCAGGGTATCTCTAGTTAGGTGAGGGATAGGTTGTGTAACTTGTGTGGGTATTAGGGAAATCTATAACAAGATTGTCCAACACATTATTTTTCCATTCAGGATATGGTTGAGGATACACCAAGGTAGAGTAAGAGGCAGAAGTAGGGTGGTCCGTATGGTGGTGGACGTGGCGGGTGAGAAGACAGGGTGTCAGGAAGTGGTTGAAGGTTTGAACTATTACAACCACCACCCATAAGTGGTCCACAGCAGGCTTAGGGAGCTGGTGATAGGGACAAGTCCAACTACAAGTGATGGAGGCTTATGACCCCAATTCTCCAGGGATGATTAGAGGTACAATATTTGCCTTTTTCACCTTAGATATAGTTTCTTTCTACATAGGGGTCAGACATTCTTTTCTTAACACGGACCTTTTTCAAGACTCGGAGATTCCAGCTGAACTGTTGGATCAACCCTTACATTTGAGACTCCTACATTAGGAGATTTTATGATCACACACTGGTGTCGATAGTGTGACCTTAATCATATAGGACAGAGTTTTGGTTGGGATCCCTTGGTAGCATCATCGAGGCCCTACAAAATCATTCTCGGTATGGATTGGTTATCCACAGTTCATGCCCAGATTAACTGTTTTAGGCATAGAGTGCAGTGTTTCTATAATGATAAAACCAGGTTTTCATTTTTTGGTGAAAATGAAACATAGGAAGTTCATGATGAAATAAAACATTAGAGGGTGGATTCGATCACTCATAAGTTGGATATCCTTACCCTCGGTGCAATAGATGATTTGAGTCCACAATTTCCTCTAGTGGTGGCAGAGTATGAGGAAATATTTCCTGAGGATATTCTAGGATTACCTCCGCATAGAGATGTAGAATTATTCATTGATCTATAGCTGGGGATAGCACTGATATCTACACCTACATATCATATGGCTCCTACAAAGTTTTATGATTTGAGGTTGCAATTTGAGGACTTGTAGAGGAAGGTCTTCATAATACCTAGTGTTTCACCCTTGGTAGCCCCATTTTTGTTTTCCAAGAACGAAAATGGGATATTAGAGTTATATGTGAACATTCAGTGCCTAGACAAGGTTATCATGAAGAATAAGTAACTACTACTGAGGATAAATGACATCTTTGATCAGTTGGAAGGGGTGTGGTGGTTTTTGAATATTTACCTCAGATCTGGATATCACCCACTATGAGAACGAGATGAGGATATACCAAAGATGTCCTTAATATTTCGTTATGGCCACTATAAGTACTTGGTGATATAGTTTTTCATGAAGAATTCCCCAGTAGTGTTCATAGGGCTCATGAACTAGATATTTCACCCTTACTTAGACAGGTTCGTGGTGGTCATCATTGATGAAATCCTAGTGTTCTTGGTGTCTGAAGGGGATCGTTTAAGATAGTTGAGGATGGTCCTAGACTACTCCAAGAGCACAAACTTTATGGGAATCTCTCAATGTGTTAGTTCGGGATTTGGGAGGACCATTTTCTAGTAAACACCATTTCAAAGGATAGAGTTGTTGTGGATCCAATGAAGATTGAGGCGGTGCTATCTTGGAAGCCACCCAAAAGTGTTATAGAGGTGTGGAGTTTCTTTGGTTTGGTTGGTTACTATCAAGGTTTGTACCTAAATTTTTGCAAAGTAGAAGAATATGTGAAAGCTTAAACATGAAAGGGACTTCCTTTTGTGTGGATAGAGAAGTTCTAGGATATTTTTTAGCAGCTGGGGCAGATATTGACAAGTACTCCCATCTGAAGATTGTTAGAGGATGGTACTGAGTACATAGTGTTCTTTGATACATCTAGAACCAGGATTGGTTGTTTTTTGATGAAGGTGAAATCACTAATTTCCTATATTTAACACTAGTTAAGACCACACAATTACAACTATGTGACCCATGATCTTGAGTTAGCAGTGGTATTCTTCACTTTGATGATGAGGTGACACTACTTGATGGGTGAGCAGCTTATCATCTACTCTAACCACAATAGTCTCAAGTATATATTCTCTCATAAGGATCTGAACTTGAGATAAAAGTGATGACTAGAGTTCCTCTAGGACTATGGATTTGATATTTTCTATACTCCTGGGAAGTGGAACATGGTGGAATATGCTCTCAGTAGGTGATCTTGTTCTCAATTGTTGAACGAGGCATCAGAGAAGTTGTCATTCTTGTAAATATCCTTTATGGATGGGGATGGATTAGCTTATCTCCACTCTATGGTTGTTACCCATCCAATATTACAGTGATCCATGGAGGAGTATCTTGGGGATACTGACTACGAGACTTTACATACTCAGATGTCCACAGGGCAGGCCGCTAATGGATATTTGAAGGGAGGGAAGAAGTTTGTTCTTTTCAAAGGGTGAATAGAAGTACCAATGGAATTACAGGAGGAGGGTTTTAGGGAGTTCCATACATCCCCTTTGTAGGTACATCAAGGTGTGGTAAATAGGTACCGGGACCACCGACATTAGTTTTAGTGGCCAGGGATGAAGTTGTAGAGTTTGTTTCTTGATGCCACATTGGTCAATAGCTGAAGTCCAAGCACTAGGTTCCAGTGGGTTTGACTCAAACCCTTGAGGTTTAATAATGTAAGTGGTATAGGATATATGTGGACTTTATGATAGGTTTAACACATACTTTTATGGGAAACTATACCATCTGGGTGATCATTGACCTACTCACAATTTTGGCCCACTACCTTGTTATTTGGGAGTAGAGTTCAGTATAGAGCTTGGGATTCCTCTACATACAAAATATAATTTGACTCCATGGAGTTATATTGATTATATTACTAGAGAAAGATGCTATCATTACATCCCTATTGTGGATGGGATTGTAGGAGGCATTTGGGACTCAGTAATGGTTGAGCATAGTATTTCACCCACAGAAGGACGGTCAGATAGAGCAGACCATACAGGTTCTAGTGGACATTATAAAGGATTTCATGATAATTTTTTTCCCATGGTTGGGAGTATCACCTACCCATATAGATTTTAGGTACAAAAAATAGTTACCATTCCACTATCGTATGGAACCATTCGAGGCCTTGTATGGGCAACCCTATTGGTTACCACTTTGCTGGACGGACCCCAGAGATTCGGCACTCATGGGACTGAGTTGGTGTAGGTGACTATGAAGAAGGTAAAGAACATATAGGAGTGGATGAATACTATAGGGAATAGTCATTCTTATTCTAGTATATGAAAGAGTCCTATGGAGTTTGAGGAAGGAGACCATGTGTTCCTTCGGGTCTCACCTTAACACGGATTATGAAGATTTGGCTGGGGAGGAAATCTATCTCTCAGCTTCATCGGACCATTTTCAATACAACTTAGAGTTAGCAAGGTTTTGTACCACTTATACCAACCTTTGCAATGATAGTGGTTTCACAACCTCTTCCACGTTTCATAGTTGAGGAGGTATGTGCATGACCCATCACACTATATTTACTGGGATGAGTCAGACATCAATGATGAGGTGACTATTGTTGAGTACTTGGTAGAGATCAAGTATCAATAAGAGTGTTTCATTCATGGTAATTTGATTCCTCTAGTGCATGTTAGATAGAAGCAAAGTAATCTCTAGGATGGAACATGGGAGTGGAAGGCACGAATTTGTGCTCAGTACCCTCATTTTTTTATTATCCCTTGTTTTGTCTTTTCGGGTACGTAAAGCCATAATATAGGGAGAATGTAATGATTCATATTTTCCTAATTTTATTTTTAAAAATTATTTTGGGAAATTCTGACACTATGAACTGAGATGGAATGTGATTCTGAGCCCCGATGTGTCTGGAACAATTAATTGAAAAATGTTATGTTATTAATAACATGCTTGCACGATTTTCCTAAAAAAGGTGAATAACTACTAAATGGATTCCCGGATCAGAAATACGAGGGAACCATTGAACTCATAACCCATTTTTTACCCAAGGAATGACTTAAGGTTTTCTAGCATGGGTCATTTGTGGAAAATCCCTAAAAGGAAGTAATTTTCATTTAATAATTTAAAGATAAATTATTTTAGGGATGAATTGAATTTCTTTTTATTAAAACATTGTGAGGAATCTATGTTTATCACCATAACCCTATAATTCCTCTATGATATTGATAAATAATCCTCTTGAATGACTAATGACAGATCGAATAATGGATTGTGGATAGTTGTTCCAACGAAGTTGGAGGATCACCTCAATGATGGTAATGAAACCATTCCTTGATAGTGAATGATCAATTTCCCAGGTAGGGAATTTTATTTCTGATTTCTTTTCCTAGTTCCTTATTTCCATGATAAATGCAGTTCAAACCACAAACATATTGATCTGCGGTTTGATCATTTTTTTGGTATGGGTTATTGTTCAGGGATTATTGGGAGATTAGTTTATTCTATTCGTTTATCATACTAACAAGAAAGAATTGAGGCCGACATGAACAAAGTCAATGGTTCATTATTTGGGTGTTATTGTTCCTTTGCACCCCCATTCTTGGAGTTCTTTTCCATTGGATCCTTGTGATTTTGGCTCAACTTGCTGGGGGCTCCAAAAACAATCAGACCCCCGGATTATAGGAAAGATGAAATAGAAGTCGGATCAGTGTAGCTTAGGACCCAAAGATCACATAATTATTTTCATTTCAGAAACTGGAGAACCATAGGAAGAACAGTATACCCTAGAAGGAAGGGCATCGGTGGCCGGTCGGGCACAGCAGCATGGCGCGTCCGGTAGCCACATTAAGCGGTCGGGTGGCCTTGTGGACCAACAACAGTCACCGCGGATGACCACATGAGCAGAATAACCTAGAAAGAGGACAAGTTGGGTGACCTTATCAAGAGAATAGGCTGGGGCCAGTGGGTCGGGTTGACAAGGTGGACCAAGTTAGACCTGGTGGGTCAGGTTAGACTCTGAGGGTTAGGGAAGGCCCAGGTCCAATCCGGCCTAACAGATCAGGTGATGGTCAACTATGGTAGTGGATCTTGAGCCATGGTCGACTATGTTAGTGGATCTTGAGCCACGGTCAACTGTGGAATTTGACCGTGATCCACGGTTGACCGTGGAAATCAACCATGAGCCATAGTCAATAGTGGAAGTCACATTTGATCCATGATCAATCCTAGCAGCAAAACCATAGGCATGGTCGACTGTGGTAGTCAACTGTGAGCCATTGTTGACCGAGTTACTTTATTGTGTTTAGGCCGGAAATTGGTTGACGGATCATACAATTGGTCAACGACCCAGTGAACCCCCTTCATAAAATTTTCAAACTACCATAACAATCAAACCATACACCTGTCAGACGAGCTGTCTATGGCATCAAGACCCTAACAATGAGGTAGTATTTTTAAGATATATTAAAGTAGGTTTTTGAGGGTGTGTGAAAATGACAGAATGGATTGTGGAGTGTGTTCTATAAATACAAGTTCTCTTTTCATAAAAAAAATGTTGTTGGTTGTGGACAAGAGAATGTTTATCTTATAGATACTATGTGTGATATGGAGACTATGTGTCTAATGTAGATGGTGTGTCATATAGATACTATGTGTCTTTTGGAGACTATGTGTCTTCTTGTGACTGTGTGTCTTATTGGATTGAGTATATCTGGATGTTCTTGATATATTTTCTTCATGTATATATCTATGTGGATCTGACTATGAATTCCTTTGTGCTGTTCCTTTTTGGTATTCCTTGGTGGTATTCATTTAGGGTATTTTCTTTTATGGTTTTCCTTCATGATATTTCCTTTTTAGTATTACTTTCTTGTATTTCCTTTATGGTATTCGATTATGGTATTCCATATGGTATTCTATCATGGTTTTTACTTTGTGGTAATATTTGTGGTTTAACGGTTTCCTTCTGAGTATTGTTTTACTCACCCCGACACAGGATTTTTCCGCATGTGTTGTGTCTTATGAAAATAATCAAATATTCAATGGAGTTCATGGGAGACCAGAACCAGGTGGTGCCTTGTGAGACTCGATGGTTCGAAGTGTGTTCTAATAGCTTTTCCGATGACATTCCATGTACCTCTTACATTATATATTGGACGTTTGACTCCAAATTCTTTTATTTTGGTGGGCTTGTTTTGGCCCTGTTTACTCTCCAATACTTTCACTATTGTAATATGGTTGTGGGATATAGTGGTTTTCATGCATTATTTACTTAGTTATTTTACATTTCACAATTTTTTTCTTGGATATGTGTGTGTGCATAAGAGTGTATAGGAAAGTTTCTATCATTTATGTGATATACCGACTTGGTGCTAGTCACCAGCCCCTGACCTATTGGAGGCGATCTTGGGGTAGTCGGGACATGGGCCCCTTTGAAATGGGTCAGGAAAAAATCTTTATAAAAAAACAATCATCATTTTCAATTCAAAATAATTTAGAAACCTTACCAAAACCAAGAATCATTATTAATTTAAAACATTTTGAATGAATTTTATGATTTATGAAATCAGCACCTATTTTAAAAACAAAAAATGTTTTCAAACAAAATAAATTTTAATTCATATTTCAATTCTACCAAAAAAACATAAACATTCATAAATCACCTTAATTCATCATAATCCAGTCTTAAAAAAAAATCAAATAGTTAAAATCCACACAGGAAAAAAATAAAAGATCGTGGAAACTCATGGCTATACAAGGATTAACTTTACTATCTTGACCAACTATATACTAGCCATAAAAATTCCAATGTAAGTCATTTAGGCCTCACACTATACACAAAATTTGAAAAACCATGTATTGGTATCAAATGACCCGGAGTCCCTCCCTATTTCTATTATAACTCATAGATCACCAAAAATTAAAGACTATTATTCTCAAACAACCATGAACCAAGCTCTATCATTGCATAGACTCATCCCAAAAACCCTAAAAACTTTACAATCGTCATGAAAGGTTGTGAAAACTACCATTTCATGATCTGCTTCAAATGTTCCAAAAATCCAAGATCTTATCTATCAAACTTCCCTAGTTATTAATAAAAACCTCCCTAGATATTAGTTTTTAATGAACAAACCTAGTTCACCCATGAAACAAGAACATAATACTAACCATGAAATGCACTAAGGGTGTTCTTGATCCAAAAAGGATATAAATGAGCATATGTGAATCATCATGAACACATTGGGAATTATTTCACCTAATAAATTGGGAATAATAATAAATAAAAAGCATAAGAAAAACCAAAATAGGAATAATCTATGAACTCCAAAATTATAAATAATCCAACATCATATAAGATCCCAAAAGTCAAGGTCAGTAGATAATATAACTAAAAACAAGGAAATAAAAAAAACAAAGCACCACTACCAAGTCTCTATATGAAAGTGAGGAATCACCACTTACACCTCCATCAAACCCAAACTAAGAGATCCATGAAAATCCACTACATCCAAGTTTCCCACTAACCTATAATATATAATAATGAGATAATAATCCCAATAGGTCTCTACCTACTAACCTAGTTCATAAATCATTAAAATAAAATTTATAACATACTAGTTTTAAAATAAGGATACCAAATAGGTTTTCACTTGTTTTTCTCATTTAAAACATGAAAAAAGTAGTTTCCCTTAAAAACACTACACT
This sequence comes from Viscum album, assembly GCA_963277665.1. NCBI lineage: Eukaryota > Viridiplantae > Streptophyta > Magnoliopsida > Santalales > Viscaceae > Viscum > Viscum album. The sequence continues at coordinate 602,656,641 of OY728158.1, read as the reverse complement.
TTAAAAAACAATTATATTCTTTCTTTGTAAAAATACAATTTTTTTCATTTAACAAAATCATTCAAAAATTGTGGTTAAAGTTGTTTTATTGAAAACCCTAATAGAAATATGAAATATATTTTCACCAACTATCAGAACCCATACTTTTGAAAATATATCATTTTCAGGGAAACCTAGTTGATGAAGGGGGTATTATAAAATAGATATAACATGGTCATAAATAAAGTAAATTTCACATGCCAAAAAAAACTACATACCAATTTACCTACCCAAACACCCAGTATTACCCTATCTACCCTAACGAAGGGGAAACATACCGCAGATTTTTCTTAGTCTCACTTAGGGCCACTAACTAGAGAATAATTCTAAACTAGTGTGCAAGCACACTTATAATTCCCACCTATCCTACCATGTCTTCCCATGCAATATAAATGGAGGGGAATATTTCATGTAATAAGGATACTATATAATCATATCAAAAAATTATTTATCTTGCCCACACCTATGAACACACACATAAGATCATCACCTTTATTCAAGGATAAAAAATCAAATTGATTTGATTTAAAATAGATACTTATTACAGTTATTCAAACATTCATAATTCAAATCACATATTAATTATCATGACTAATTGGTTTTCATTTCCAAATAAACCATTAAATGTATCAACTGGTCCTTGGAGTTGTTTTTTAATGATAAAATAAATGAACATACCTTTATAAAAACAAACACAAAATTCATCATTTAATTACTTCAAAATAATATAATTTTTCAAAGAATTTCTCAGAAAGGGGAAAACACATCTGATCATTAGAAAACAATATTTTTCCATCATTTTGTAAATCGAAATTGTATGAAATTTAAAGATTCAACCGTCATTGAGCCAACACGGAATTTAAATTTTTGGAAATAAGGATTGAAACAATAAAATATATTTAAAGATATTCTCAAATGAAAAAACCTATTTTCTCATTTATTTAAAACTCATGAAAGAAATAATCATTTGATATAACTACCAAAATATTAGCAGAAATATTGAAAGACATTTAAAACCCATCATTAAAGAACAGGTATTCATATATTTAATTTTAAAGTGAGATACAATGGATATCTAACTCAAATATTTTATTTTTTTAATGACCACATAGGTAATCCACCAAAGCTCAACCTAAATAGCCTTATAAAGCCAATTGGAAACCAATAAACCCCTAAAACATAAAAATACCCCAATTTAGAATAACTTGGGATTTTAGGTTCAACCCCCATAGATTCTAGGATTAGGGAGGAAGGAAGAACAAGAGAGATGAAAATATGATATATTTCCTTGAGGAAACAACTGCAAGACGTAAAGGGACTTGAAGGATCCACCATAAGGGAGGATAGAAACTAGATAGGAAATTTTGGAGGTCATAAGAGTTAGAAATAGGGAGAATTAACCACAAAATAATTAAACTAGGGTAGGTTACACATAGTAAAAACCCAAAATTAAAATTGTGTTTCCTACATTCATGATGCGAATCATTATTGATGGTGTGAATGAAATTTATCAACAAATAATCACACTGTGAAATTCCATTTTATGGAATGAAATGATTATAAATAGAAATTTAATGGCTTCAAGACAGGACCACTAAAATCATTGTAAAAACCTTTTGTATTTTAAAACAATATTTAATGGTGTTAAATAAGTAATTCTATAGTTTCCAGCATTGTAAACTCCCTCGGGCCTTCCAAAACTCCGAAAACCCAAATCATAAGAACAAATCAATATAAAAACCTAAACGAAATAAATAAAAAAGGAAATTAAAGATTGGGGTGTGATAGTTGAAATTGTATGATTGACTCTCACACCTAAAAAAAGTTTTATATAATTATTTAATATTAATTTTATAATAAAAAATCTGATCGACACCTTGATACCCCATTTACCTCTTTTTAATTTGTTTAATTATTTACCATGGTAATTATTTTTTTACCAATTAAAAATATGAACCCAATTACCAAATTTTGATGATATCATTCTAAATTTTTATTTAATTTAATCTAATTCAAATTATAAATATAAGAAATTTATCTTTTAAATGAAATGTTAACATACATAAAAACTAATTTTTATATTGAAAATATTTTTTATAAAATAAGTGTTTTTATTATTATTTCATATAAATTAATAAATGTTAAATGCGTAATATGATATTTTTTTATAATTATAAACATTAACTTTTAGTAAAATCACATTTAAATAAGGACGTATTTAGTTTTCTAACAAATATGTCTAACGAATAAAAAAAATTTGCAAGTCATTTTTTTAACGCGAAATTATTTCATTATTATTTCTAACCAATTTTTAATCATTATTTTCATGTTAATTTATTTTATATATATCTGTGTGTGTGTAATATGCCTAATTAAAATCATTCCTTAAAGTTATCAATTTAATATTTTAAGGAAAAAATTTAAAACATTTAAAAAAAATCAAAAGTATCCTTCTTTAAAATTGAATGGTTTTGATAATATTTATTTACTTACCAATAACTCATTAGATCTTATCAATCCATTACTATGAAAATAATTCTCTGGATTGTATAAATATATGTAATCAAAATCATCCATTAAATGCTATAGAATATATATATAGCGTATAAAAATAAATATTTTATAAAAATGAAAATATTTTCATAAATTTATTATCATTCTATTTCACTCATGAATAAATTGTAATATATGAATCATATAATTTCTAATATATAACTAAATTTTATTTTTGATAATTAAACTACTTGAATATTTGCATATTGAATGTCGATATATCCAATGACCATAGAATCAATGACCCCAATTTCCTAATTTTGATGTTATGAATCTAAATTTGGATTTTATTTAATCTAATTCAAATTATAAATATAATAAATTTGTCTTTCAAATGAAAACTTAACATATATAAAAATTGTTTTTATAGAAAAATGAATTTTTTAAAAATTAGTATTTTTATTATTATTTAATATCAATTAATAAACATTAAATGAGTAAAATGATATTTTTTATACTTATAAAAATTAAATTGTAATAAAATCATCTTTAAACGATGATATATTTGGTTTTTCAAAAAATATGTATAACGAATAAAAAAATTATAAAATCATTTTTTTTAATGAGAAATTATTTAATTCTTATTTCTAAAAAAATTTAATCATTGTTTTTATTTTAATTTATTTTATATAAATATAATATGCTTCATTAAATTTATTCCTTAAAGTGGTCAATTTAATATATTAAGTAAAAAAATAAAAACAATTTAAAAAAGTAAAAGTATCTCTTTTTAAAAATTAAATGGTTTTGTTAATATTTTTTTGCTTACTAATAACTCATTCGACTTTATCAATCCATTGCTATTGAAATCATTAACTGAATTATATAAATACATGTAATCAGAATGATTATTTAAATGTGACAGAATATATATATATATAATATAAAAAAATAAATATTTTCTAGAAATTAAAAAAAAATCACAAATTTATTATCATTCAATTTCACTTAAGAATCAATTTTTATATATAAATTATATTATTTCTAATATCTTGCTAACATTTATTTATGATAATTAAACCACTTGAATATATGTATATTGAATGACCATATATCCAATGACCATAGAATCAATGAACATCAAACACACATGATTTATTTAAAGGGAAATACATACTAAAATCATTGGGTGACACGCGGTATACATGTTTTAAATATTAAAGAAAATGTTTATGATATGGTAGATCAAGTGGTAGAGTCTTAAAGAGGGATTTTGTAGATTAAGAGATGTATAAATACAGAGGGTTGGATGCAGTAATCCACTGAGTACCTGATTAGGTGGTACTGGGTAACCAATGGAGTATAGAGTGGCCTGTGTTCGTAGATCAGGTACTCAGTTCTTCCCAAAACCAATTTTTTTTAAACATAGGGCATTTTTATATATTTTTGGGTTTCTATTTTAATCCCCTCATTGGGTCCCTAGGTTTGAATTGATCAAAGTTAGGGGCATCCATTTTCTTCTCCTCTCCCTTCCCTTTATCCACCCTTAATGCATTGTGTCCAGAAGGGATTCCTTTAGAGATTAAGGTAGATTTTTATCCTCTCCCTCCCCTTGTCTTATTTTTTCCCTATTCCTCAAATTTCTATATGAATTTTTAATAGTTTTTATTTCTATTTTTTGATAATATTAGAATAGGTTTGAATTTAAGGGGATTTGGTATGGATTTTGATGTAGTTGTATATTTATGTATTTCTTCCACAATCATTTAGTGAGATAATTGTGTTTTTAATGGATTATAATGTATAATTACTTAATATTGTGTAATTTGTAGTGTAAATTTTAATTCAATTAATATTAAAGGGAAAATGTGTTTTTAGGTGATACATTTATAAAAGGGTTCTTTGTTTAGATTTTCCTATGCTTTAAGAACCAATGGATTATAGGATTTTAAAGAAAATTTAACTGAAATATATGTTTTTTGAGGGTTTTGAGTGTTGAATTTAAAATCTCAAAAGTTTTCTGATTTTATAAAAAAAAATATCGTAACACTTTTAATTTTTTAACTATGATGTTATAATAGTACATGAAACAAAAAATTATCCTTAAATTTCATATAAATTTTTTATTTTTTAAGATTTTTCCCATTTTTATATTTTTGGTCAGAGTAGAAACTCAAGAGGGGGTGAATTGAGTTCTTACTTAAAATTTCTATTAAAAACATTATGATAAAAATCATCAATTTGAAAACAACCCAGTTAACTAAGTTAGTAGAGATATAAATTTTCAATTGGTCAACAAGTTTCTCAAAGGTTAATTAGTCCTCAGTTGAATCAGTGTAAAACACTTATCCAACTTTTGAAACAGGTTTACTAAATTAAACACATATACACACCAACTAAAACAAACTATCAGAGTGAATATAAAATAGTTTTTTGTTTTAAATTTATAAGAAGTGGAAAATAGAAAAATAGAGTTTGAAAATGGAAGGTACACTGCAAAGTTAAACTAGAACTTCAGTCTCAAACTAGGACTTAATCTTCTCTACTTGGTGGTCACCTACCCCCAAGTAGTTTATATTAACAATAAACATGATACACAACATGTATCAGGATTTAAAATAGTTTTCATGAACTTTCCAGGGATCACACCCTCTGCCATAGTTCTTTGTGGTAAAAACACACAACCTCTTCCACGGTTACATATGGGAAACAAAGTGTAAATATTGTTTTGGGTTAGGATTTTCAGTATCCTCTAGTTCAATCACATGAGACAGTGTGTGTAATAGATAAAAACAAACTTCTCAGAAATAAAATATAAGAAACATAATAGATATAATGTTATAAAGATTGAGTTTAGAAGGCGATTTGTGTTTTCAGTTCATATCTTGACTCCTTGGAGTGATAAAATTGCAGTTCAAGTATTTCTCTTCAAGTTGTCTCCAAAACAGAGTGTATAAACTCTAGGTTCTAGATTATAGGTACTCAGGTGTTCTACTTCTTTGTTTGAAAGAGATTTGATGAAGCACAGAAGACAGTGTTGAGTTTGTTCTCCGAAATGATCTTTTTGAAGCTCTTGGTTTCTCAGTATAAATGATGGAAGGTTCTCTTTTTTCTTCAGTTCAGTCATGTAGTTTCCCTTATTCATCCTCTTTTCTTATCTTCATCAGTCTAGAATTTTATATTTGGGGTCCGATAATAGTTATAGGAACACCACGTGTGGGCTTCCTCGTACCTTATATAGTATCCAGAGATAGTCTCTTCATATGTCTACAATCAGCATTAAATAATTCCAGAAGCATTAAATTTTCCAAATATGATAATTACAATAATCTTAAGAAATTGAAAAAGTATGGAGTAGAAGAGTGGGTATTGATAGACTGGTAGCGATATCCTTCTCAATGGTAGGCTTCATCGGTAGCCTTCATCGTTAGCCTTCATTGGTATCCTTCATCGGTATCCTTCATCAGTAGCTTTCATTGGTAGCCTTCATCGATAGGCTTCATCGGTAGCCTTAATTGGTATCCTTGATTGGTAGGCTTCATTGGTATCCTTATAGAAGTTACCTCTAGAGGTAACTCTTCAAAAGTAGACTTTGAGTGAGAGTCATAGCGGTGAGATTGCATTGATAACCTCAGTGGTGAGGTTCCTTAGTGGTAACCTCTATCAGTAACCTTCTAGGGGTAACCTCCATTGGTGAATTTTATTGGTGGTCGTCCAATGGTAACCTCTATCAGTAACCTTCTAGCGGTAACCTCTATCGGTAACCTCTATCAGTAACCTCTATCGGTAACCTCTATAAGTAACCTCTATCAGTAACCTCAAGTGGTACCCTATAACGGTAACCTCTAACTTAGAAAAAATTTGTACTATATACATAATTGAGAGATCAGTGAGATTAAAAATACATAGTTATTTCTTGATAGAAACTAAAAATATTAATGAAAACTGATTATCATATAAAAGAAACATGATTTGGGATTATCAAAACATGTGAGTCCAACAATCTCTCCCTTTTTTATAATCAAAAATTATGTTAGTGAAATTCATATTTAAGAATTTTTGAATTAGGGTTAATAACATTTGCTAATTTTTGCAGAGATTTTAGTATACATATATTATACATCATTAGCTAAAATAACATAAAATTGAACCATGTTAATTGATGAAAATATATCAGAGCATATATTCAAGAACTCCAGTCTTAATACTTCTTTACCTTTGTGATTAGAAAAAATAATGAATGACAATAAGTAGAAAAAAGATAATTTTTGTATTAATGAAATAAGTGTACAATACACAAAAAATATTAAAAAGATCAATATAAACTAAGACAACCCATATTAAATTCACATCATAAATTTCCAAGGGATATTTGACTTTAAGAGTTGAGGAGGCTCGTTCAGAAGACAGAGGTACAACCCTAGGTATGGTGGTGAGTAAGGTATGAGGTGCTATTACAGAAGAATCAACAGACTGATAATGAGTAGATCTTTGAGGAATCATAGGAGTAGAGCTTCTGATGGCCAGTGTAGGAGACATCAAAGGGGAAGCACTGGTGGAGCCTAAATCTGATGAGGAATATGTTAAAGTTGGAGGAACAATAAAGGGAGTGCAGTCCACATGGAGGAAGGGAAAAAGAAGATTTTGAAAATCTATAATGATGATCCCTCTTCTATCCATTGCTGAAATTAAATCATCCTTATTCTCTAAAAATTTCTTAAAATCAGGACTCAACTCTCAAATATTTCTTACTTGATCCTTAAATGCATGAGTAACAGGTGGGATCCTCAAGTTCTCCAACATTAATTTAAAGTGACCATTCATCTGATGCTTAGTGTACACCCTTTTATAATAGAAGTCAACTTTATATTTGATGGCCTTATGATCTTGGGAATCCTCCCCTAAGTAATCTCCTACGAGCTATGGGATGTCTCTGGTTATGGAAATGACCTAAGTCATAGATTGAGGGTCTGAGGTACTTACACCAGAGAGTTTCTCCAATTCTTCTCTAACAACTGATCTGAAAACATAGAGATTGACAGGAGGAGAGGTCGATGAGGAAGCAGAAGCACAAAGAGGTGCCATGGTAAAACCTAATGAATCTATAAAAGACTTGGTCATTCCATCGGTGAACCTTTTCACATCATCATCTAGACCACTCACATGGGTCTCTATGGACTTATTAAAGTCCTCAAACACAGTGACCATCTGCTGAACAACACTCTTAACAAATTTAATGTCTACTCCACTTGAGATCTTGAATCCATATATGAGTCTGAACTCATAATCGACTATTTCAAAAAATCCACATATTCTTACAAGGTTCTGACTTGATTCTTTCATTCCTTTACTTCATGTAGCAAGTTGGAGTGAAAGGTAGAGATTATACTTTCCAAGGCACATGCCACAGCCTATTGATTGAGAGACATTGTTCTTTTTATCCCAAGATATCTCCCATCAAAGTGTCTCTTCAAATCTGATTTTAAAGACTCCAATTCATCCCTCTTAACATAATTATGATGTAGAAGAACAACTGGTTACACAATAGTGGTCTTTGAAACATAACGAACTGAAGGTCTTCTGTTACGTTTGTCATCTTCAGAATATTCATAGTTTAATCCCAAAACCATGAATTCAGTATCTTCTGGCCGATCTTCTATTTCATGAGAAACAAAAACTGAATAGGTGGAAACTGGTTCCTCCGCCTCACTTGGAGCTTCCTCCTAGTCAACTACATTCACCTCTGTTATTCTTCCTTGATCAATTGAAACAATAGGAGAGTCCACTATCATCTCTTCTACAGAACCTTAAACCACATCAATATAAATTCAAGATCCAACTAATTCATCATCCTTCTCCTCTTGACTCTCTCCTGCATCTGTATATCCTATAAAAGGACTAAAACCTAGGCATTCCTCTTCACTTTCATCAATAGATGTATCAAATTCATTAATTTCAGATTCAGCTTCATACTCCTCCTCTAAGGTCTCTCAAATAGTAATGTCTCTTAAGACATTACCTTATCCTTCTTCTTCATTAGTTTCCACATCATCATTGTCCCTTAGGACAGTATCTCTTCTAGTTAATCTCTTTTGTGGGCTAGGCTCACCAAAAGATACAGCATTACATGAGGACTTGATGGAAGATCAAGATCACTCTTGTCATCAAAAGGAGAGTCCTCTCTCTCTTTCACAATAGTAACCACCTATTATTCATATGAGTACACTGGATCCACTTCATTAGGCATTAAACCTAGATCTTTTTTATTCTTTGGACTAGTGGGATTGGTTATAGGATTGACTTACAAGTATAAATTAGACTCATCATTCACCCACTCCCTTTTCCAAGGGTTCCAGTTTATCTTCATAAACATTTAAATCATTTTGGTAATGCAGAAGTTTTCCCTTACAACAATGATTTATTCCTTATTTCCAGTAACTCCTTTCACTTTTAACATTAATGATATCAACTTGGCATGAAATAAAGAATTTGAATTATAGCTAGGATTTTTCATATCCTCAAATTAAACCATTAACAACCTACAGAGATTTATCCTTTGTCCATGCTTCAACAAATACATCAAAAATATGTCATGATACTTCAAAGTAGAAAAATTCCCCCCTCCTGGGGCTCAAGACCTGTTGAAAAATTTTAAATTATAATCTATTTTCCCCGTCCATCTCAGTAGCTATCACCTTCCTAGGGATTCAATTCCCTGTCAGTTCAGCCAAAGCCTCTTCATTGCAGAAATACTCACTGGTGGGAGGCACCACTCTATAGTAATAATCGAAAATGCCTTCATGTGGGACTCTTAAGCATTTGTCCCATTCAGCAGAAGAGAAGCTCACACTTACTCTATTTACCTTAGAAATAATTCGGTTCTCATATTCAGACTACTAAAACGTCAAAAAATCATAAAATACCTTTACGAGATTTAGGTAATATGGTCCATTTTTATTTTCAAAACATTTTACCCAATCCTAATCTTAGAGTGCCTTTAGCACCAGAGACCTGCTCGACAACAGCCATTCCGAACTTAATTCCTTTTCTACCGTGATTTCCCTCTTTGAAAAATGAGGATTGATCAACTTCACCAAATACATGCTTCCACAAATAGACATGGTTTGAAGACTCTTAGGGTTCAGTGCATCTCCTTCATCGCCAACCATTGGTCCTTTCAGTATTTCCATTGCGATCTGATGCGGTTTGAGGATTTATCATAAGGTTAGGTTCAAATCATTAGGAGAAAAAGGTTCAGGAGAGGATTGAAGTGGATCAAAATGTGGGTTGTACTTTGTTTTTATCATTTTGGGATAGAAAAAAATCAAGTAAAAGAAATAAATAGGATTACAAAAGTTTCAGATTCAGGTAGAAAAATGCTAAGTCTTGAACCCAAGTAAGGTCAAATATCAATAAGGAGCCAACTGTGAGGTCTATTGGTGAGGTCCAATAGTGAGGTGTCCTAATGGTGAGGTCCAGCGGTGAGGTCCAAGTAGTGAGTTCCTAACGGTGAGGTTCTAACAGTGAGGTCCAATGGTGAGTTCCAATGGTGAGGTCATAACGGTGAGGTTTAACAGTGAGGTACAATAGTGAGGTCTAATGGTAAGGTCCAATGGTGAGGTCTAACGGTGAGGTCCAATGTTGAGGTCCTAACGGTGAGGCCCTAAAACAATTTATCATACCTAACTCATGTTTGATGTAATTTAACCTCTCATAATTCAATGGCTGTTTGAATATATCATCCAATTGATGTTTAGATCTAATGAATTCAAGAGTGATATCAACTCTTTGATAATGATCTCTCAAGAAGTGAAGCCTTACATCAATGTGCTTTCTCCTAGCATGAGATACTAGATTTTTTGAGATGGTAATAGAACTTGTTATATAACAGTTTATAAAGACATGTTTGAATTGATATCCATAGTCCAGTAAAGTGTGTTTCATCAACAAAATTTTATCACAACAACAACCAGCCGCTATATATTCAACTTCAGCAGTGGATAATGAAATAGAATTCTGTTTCTTACCATACCATGATACTATTGACTTTCCCAAACTATGACATGTTCCATAGGTTCTCTTTCTATCTAACTTGAAACTAGAAAATTCAGAATCTAAAAAACTTATCAAATCTAATTATTTTCCTTTTGGATAAAATAGTCCTATGTTTTGGGAATATTTGAGATATTTAAAAAACCTTTTAACAGAACATAAATGAGATTATTTAGGATTGTCTTGAAAATGAGCACCCATGCATACACTGAACATTATATCAGGTCGGCTAGTAGTAAAGTAGAGAAAAATTTCAGTCATACCTCTATAATTGTTTTGATTTATTGGTTTACTAATTTCCTCAGAATCTAACTTAAAAGTGGTACTCATAGGTGTATCACTACCTTTATTACTATCCAAACCAGAACATTTCAAAAGATCCTTAGTATATTTACTTTGATTTAAAACAATTCCATTTTAATTTTTAAAAATTTAAAATCCAAGGAAAAATGTAAGTTCCCCCAATAAACTCATTTCAAATTCATTTTTCATCATCTTTGAAAAATTAGTACATAAAGAATTTTTAGTAGATCCAAAAATAATATCATTTACATAAATTAGTACTATTAAAATATCTTTGAAAATTTTTTTAATAAAAAGAGTTGGATTAGCTATTCCTTTAGTAAAACCGTTTAAAATAAGAAAAGAATTGAGTCTATCATACCAAACTCTAGGAGCTTGTTTTATAACATATAAAACTTCATAATGTTTAAAAACATGATTTGAAAAATGGGGATTTGTAAAACCATGGGATTGTTCAACAAACGCATCCCCAACTACATGCCCATTTAGAAATGCATGTTTGATATCCATTTGATAGAGTTTGAAATTCAGATGAGATGCATAAAGAAGTAGTTTCCTAATGGATTCTAATATAGATACTGCTAAAAAGTTTTCCACATAGTTTATTCCTTCTTCTTTACTATATCCTTGTGCAACTAATCTAGCCTTTTTTCTGACTATATTTCCAGACTCATCCACTTTATTTCTAAACACCCATTTAGTGCCTATGGTCAAAGTGTCCTTAGGTCAATATAATTATTTCCAAAATTTGTTTCTTTTAAACTAATTTAATTATCCTTTCATAGTAATCACCCAAAATTCTTCCTTGATTACATCATTAATATTTCTTTGTTCAAGTTGTGAAAAAAAGATATTGATGTACAACCTGGTTTCTCAGAGAAGTTATAGTTTGTGTCCCTCTATTTATATCACCTACTATAGAATTTAAAGGATGATTCTTGAGAGTTATAATACATTTATAAAGGGTTAGACTAGACTCCTCATGATTTTCTACAGGTTCGGATTCAACATTCTCTAATTCTATAAAATGTCCAGAACTAGTTTTTTTCACTGGGGGTTCACTATCTTTATCATTAAGGTCCAGAATAGACATATCTTCCTCAAGATATTCTGGGGAGGTTTTAGGGTCATGTGGATCAGTATCATCAAATTCTACATGAACTGATTCTTCCACATATTCGATTCTCTTATTGAATACTCTATAAGCTTTAATAAAGATTGTGTAACCTAGAAAAAAACTTTCATCACTTTTGGAAGAAATTTTTTCAAGATTATCCCTAGTGTTAAGGATATACACTTTGAAACCAAGAACTCTAAATATATTAACCTTAGGTTTCCTATTATTCCATAACTCATAAGGGTTCTTCTTAAGAACATGCCTATTAGGACTCTATTGATGACGTAAGAAGCTGTATTAATGGCTTCAGCCCAAAAATAGATTGGTAGGTTATACTCATTTAGCATAGTCTGAGAAATCTCTTGAAGTGTCCTACTTATTCTTTCTACAAGTCCATTTTTTTGAGGTGTTCTAGGAGAAGATAAATTGTGATTACAGCCATTATGTGAGCAAAAAGATTCAAACTCCTAATTTTCAAACTCATGGCCATGATCACTTCTCAAGGTCTTAATTCTAAGTCTACTAAGATTTTCTACAGAAATGGAATATTTAATGATGTAAGAACATGAATTACTTTTGTGCCCTAGAAAGTATACCGAAGTGTATCTAGAAAAATCATCTACAAGAAAATAGACATAGTGCTTCCCATTTAAACAAGAAACTCTTGATGGTCTAAAAAATTCATCTGAACCAACTCAAGGATTTTAGAAGGTGAAACTTCTTTCTTTGGTTTGAAAGAAACTTTGTGTTGTTTTCCCTTTTGTAAAGGATTATAAACTTCATTAAGTGGGAATTACAATCTAGGTAAGTCTATAAATAAACCTTTCCTAGCCAGTTTCGTAAGTGAGTGGATATTGTAGTTTCCTAATCTTATGTGCCACAACCAAGATTACTTATGAAAACCATTTAAGCAAGAAAACATTTTCTTAGCTAAATTGTTTAAATCAACAGCATATAAATTTTCATTTCAAATATCTATGAATATTAAATCATTTTTAGAATTAAAAACATTTTAAGAATCATTTTCAATCTTTACATTAAATCCATCATTACACAACTGAGATATACTACGTATATTGTACTTTAACCCATAAAAAATTACTTTTGAAATAAATACTCTATTAGGGTTACTAATTTGGACTAAGTAAATGATCTTCCCATTATCTTTATCACCAAATGTAACATGTCCACCACCAACATTGATTAGGCTCTTGAAGCATGAATAGTCTCTTTTCATATGTCTTGAACATCCACTGTCAAAATACCATACAGTTTTATAGGATCCCTTTAGAAAATTTTCCAAGAAAACATATTAATCATAGGGTAACTTTTGTACCTAGATTTTCTTAGGTTCGGAGAGGTTAGCAAGTAAAGCTTTGGGAACCCATATTTGTCTTATTGGATTCCTATAATCAATAGATATATTTTGAGGCATGAACACTTTGTTAGGTTCATTAGAAAATGTTTTTCAAAAGATGGTCCAGAATTTAAACAAGTAAGGAACTATCTAGATTTTGGAACTAATTTGTCTTTAATAATCCTTCTCTATCCTATTTAATATCCTAAACTAATTGTGTATTTTGGACCAATTTTTTTCCCTAGAAACTAGTTCAATGTATCTCCACCAGCAGTAAACTTCTCAACATCACTTTTTAATTTCTCATTTTATAATTTTGGTTCAGTATTTTATTTTAATAGCTGAGTAAATTTTTTTTTCAATATCCAAATTAGATTTATAATTGGCATTTAAAGCATGTTGTCTTTTCAATAATTTATATTTATCCTTGATTTCATTAAATGTATCCTCAAGCATTCCATAGTATTAAAATAGTTCATCCTTATTCATATTTTCATCATTATTTGATTCACTCTCATTCCCAGAATAGTAAGAATTATGTATAGTAGAATTGAGTGTTAACATTGATGTTTTTGTCATAAAACATCGGTTTTCATGTTTATTATTTTTAGTATCAGAAGTGTCAGATACATTGTAGCTATCTTCTGAAGCACTCTAAGTAGCTTTAATATCCTTTTTATATCCATTTCCCTTGACATTATATTTCTTCTTAAACTTTAGGTTGGGGAAATCAGCCTTCACATGACCTTTTCATTTATACTCATAATAGATTATCACATTTTTGTTTTCATTCCATTTTTTGTCCTTTCTCTAATGTCCTTTACTATCATACCTTCCTTTATAATTTTACTTTTTAAAGAACTTATTCATTCTGTAAAATGTTTTTGAATCTTCTATCAAGATGATCCATCTCATCATCGCTTTTAGAGTCTAAATATTCACTGGTGGAACTATCTATAAAACATAAACTTTTTCTTTGTCTTTGCTCTTTGATGTAGCAGTCTTGAATACTATAGATTTATTTCTTGGTTCTTCATCTGCTTCTTGACTCACCTTAATCTCTTATTTGTACATCATGAGTTTTCCAATTAGTTCTTTCACCAGTATCTTTCTTATGTTGTAGGATTATCAGATGGAAACAAAAGTTCATCTCCATCTATCAGGTATGCATCAAAGAAATCTCATAATCTGATCCTTTTTTCCTACTGGTTTTCCAAGAAGACTCATGGTATTTATTATTTAATTTATCCTGAGATATATTTAAGATATAGGCTCATCAATCTTTATTTAAAAATTATCATATTTAATAGTATAATTATTTAATCGTATTACTTTAACATTGGTTGTTCCCTCATGGGAAACAGCCATGGTATCCAAAATGTCAAGTGCAGTTTTACATGTAGATATTCTATTGAATTTTTCATTACCTAGAGCACAGTACAATGCATTCAATGCTTTACAGTTATTATTATATGTAGCTTTAGTCAACTTAGACCATGTGTCCTTAGTAGTAGCAGGTAATGCATGTTGTTCTTCAATTATGTCCCATATTTCAGAACTCATGCTCTCTAGATACATTTTCATTTTCAATTTCCATTGAGCATAGTTAGTAACATTAATGAAATGCTTCATGTTAGTAGTTGCACCCTCAACTCAGTTATCCATAGTTAATTATAATTTAAAGAACTGAAAATTTAGATATGACAAAAATTTTAAGATATATAAGATACAACCAAAATCACCATTGAAAAGAATATGAAAATCTTGAAAACAGTTCTAATGGTAGCAATAAAAACAACCTTTGATGCCAAATATTGATTAGAGTAGAAACTAAATAGGGGTGAATTCAATTCCTACTTATAATTTCTATTAAAAACATTATGATAAAAATCCACAATTTGAAAACAACCCAATTAATTACGGTAGTGTAGATAAAAATGTTCAATTGGTCAACAAGTTTCTAAAATATTGATTAGTCCTCAG
The DNA here is from genome assembly GCA_963277665.1 of Viscum album. Taxonomy (NCBI): domain Eukaryota; kingdom Viridiplantae; phylum Streptophyta; class Magnoliopsida; order Santalales; family Viscaceae; genus Viscum; species Viscum album. Next base: position 602,641,297 of record OY728158.1, on the reverse strand, counting down.
TTGAATTAATGTAAAACACTTATCAAACTTTTAAAATAGGTTTACTAAATTAAACACATATACACACCAACCAATACTATCTATCAGAGTGAATATAAAATAGTTTTCTATTTGGAATTTATAAGCAATGGATAATAGAAAAATAGAGTATGACAATAGAAAGTAAAGCGCAGAGTTAAACAATAAGTTTAGTCTCAAGCTGAGACTTAATCCTCTCCACTTGGTGATCACCTGCCACTAAGTAGTTTATATTAAAAATAAACTTGATACACAGCCTTTATCATGTTTTAAAACCGTTTTCACAAACTACCTAGGGCTCACACCCTCTACAACAGTTCTTCATAGGAAACATGCACAACCAGGCCACACACTGACTCTTCCACTATTACATGTGGGAAACAAAGTGTAAATAATGGTTGTGGTGAGGATTCTCAGTATCTTCTAGTTCAAGAAAAGGAGAAAATGTGTGAAACAGAAAAACACACACTTTTCAAAAATATAAGATAAGAAACACAATAGATCTAATGTTATAAATATTGAGTTTAGATGGCTCTGTGTGTTTGCAGTTCAACTCTTGATTCCTTGGAGTGAGAAAATTACAGTTCGGGTCTTTCTCTAGAAGTTGTCTCCAAAACAGAATGTCGCAACTCTAGCTTCTAGCTTCTAGGTAATGAGTTATTCTACTTCTTGGTTTCAAAGAGATTTGATAAAGCACAAGAGACAAACTTGAGTTTGTTCTCCCAAATGATCTTTGTGAAGCTCTTGGGTTCTTAGTGTAAATTAGGGTAGGTTCTCTTTGTTCCATAGGTCAGTCGAGTAGTTTCTATTATGCATCCACTTTTCATCCCTTCCTCAATATTCTATTTTATATTTGAGTTCCAACAATAGGAATAGAAGTACCACATACAGTCTTCCTCATACCTCGTACTGTCTCCAGATACGGCCTACTTATAAGTCTATAATCATCATTAATTAGTGTCAGAAGCATTGAATTTACCCAATATGACTGTTAGAATAATCTTAAAAATTTGAAAATTTATGGATTAGAAGATTGGGTATCAATAGAAAGGTAGCGGTATCCTTTTCAACTGTAGGCTTCATCGGAAGCCTTCATCAGTATCCTTCATCAGTATCCTTCATCAGTTGCCATCATCGGTAGATTTCATTATTAGCCTTCATCAGTGGCCTTCATCGATAGGCTTCATCGGTAGCCTTCATCGGTAGCCTTCATCGGTAGGCTCCATCGGTATCCTTATAAGATTTACCTCTAGTGGTAACACTGCAATTATATCCTTTGAGCGTGAGACTCATAGTGGTGAGCTTCCATTCATAACTTCAGCAGTGAGCTTCCATAGCGGTAACCTCTATCTGTAATCTTCCAGTGGTAACCTCTATCAGTAACCTCTTTCAGTAACCTTTGAGTGGTAACCTCTATTGGTAGCCTTCCAGTGGTAACCTCTATCGGTATACTTTATCAGTAACCTCTATCGGTAGCCCCTAACAGTAACCTCTAATAGTTACCTCTAACTTAGAGAAATTTTGTATTGTAAACATGATCGAGAGATCGGTGAGATTAAAAATACCTAGTTATTACTGGATATAAACTAAAAATATTAATTAAATATGATTATCATATAAAAGAAACATGATTTGGGATTAACAAAATAGGTGAGTCCAACATTTATGAACTATATTTCATTTCTTATAAATTTTAGAAGATGTGTAAGAGTTATAAAAATCCTCTATCTCACTCTTGGGTCATCCCCCACATTTCAAATATGATGTATAAGGGTCATAAATTGTTTTTGAGAGATGTGTAAAGGTCATAAAAGACCTATATAAGGGTCATGTTGCACACCTTAAGGCTATGTAAAAGGTATATCTGCATTTCATAACTATTTTTTAAGAATATAGGTCTTCTCAAACTTGTGTCATGGTATCCACATGATTTAATAGAGCTACATAAAGGTCCACTCTACTTTAATGAGGATACATAAAGGTCATATATACTGTGTGAAGTCATCTTCATGACTAATGTACTTGCATAATGTTCAAAAATTGTGCTATATAAAGGTCATAATAGTGTGTTACATCAAGGTCACTCTATGAATCGATCTAACATAGGGTAATCCAATATTTTAGAAGCATTATGTAAAGTTCAGTTCACATAAATACCATCATTAGGGAGAGATCTACGTACGGTTTTTATGATAAATTAAAATGTGTGAGCCTTAAATATCAATATTAACTATATCAAAGGGATGTTGAATCTGATCTTGAAAAATTTCATTTGAGAAGCTAATAAATATTTCTAAGTAATAGAGATGAATTTATGAAGTTTGGAATTTTTTTTAGGTGTTTATTGTTTCTATTAAAAGAAAATTCATATATCAAAACCACATTATATTAAAGGGATTATCCCAAGTGGCCTAAAGAAGGAAATTAATAGTGATAGTTTACAAGTAGATACCAAGGATTTGATATTAGAGTTGTTGTTTGTCATTTTTTACAGTATGAGTTTATTCAAAAGGGTGTTTTACATAATTTTATGGCATCCAAAAATAATTTATCGATTCAATATAAAATCTATATGGAAGATAATTCTAGAATAAACATATAGATTAAGAGAACTGATGAAGGCACTAATGGAATGATCTACACTTCAAAGAGAATGGTATCTTGAAACAAATGAGTGGTTAGGATCCAAACTCAAAAGAGAATAATTCTTTATTCCTTATATCATATCTTACTAAATTTATGTATCATTTTACTTGTGTTTTCATTTCTTTTTTTTAACATTCTTTGTAACTAAACTCATTGAGGGGGAAAAATTTTATCTTCCATTTCATCTTTTGTTCTATATTTATTTTTTCAATAGTTTATTTCATTCTTCTTTGTAATTTTTCACTTAATTCCAAATTGATTATGGTTTATATATATATGGATGAAAATATATTTCAAGGATGTTTTGAATTATTTTTTCAACTATAATAAATAGTAAAGTTAAGTGGTTGGAAGTATATAGAATAAAAATTCATGACCAAATGATAGTTTTCATTCTTGAATGACTTATCTTATCTTTAAAACTATTTATAGAACTTCTTTCATTCAATAGAATGATTAAATTTAATTCTTTATCAATAATCATATTTTCATGAATCATTCCATAACCATTGGTTCTAAAATTATGGACAATTTTCACACATCATATACACTTCTTATATTATTTCATTTCTATAAACATTTAAATTCAACAAGAACTTTTCTTTCTATTGATTTCAATAGTTTAGGTTCTAGATAATCCCTTTGACTACAATCTCTCCTTCCCTTGGGTCCAACCCAACATGACACTATACTAGTGTGAGTAGGATATATAAATTATGTTTTTATAGTCCAAAGACCCATCAAAATTTTTATTTTATTTAAGGATGTATAGAATTGAGTGCTTAGGGTTAAAATTGAAATAAAAATTCAAATGGAAAATGGAAAAAAATTATTATAATTCAATGTTACATCGAGGTAGAAATTTGAAGAAAAATTTTGTGGTGGTGTGTTTTTAACCTTTAAAATGTAATTTTTATCTACTGTGTGTCACAACTAAAGTTATATGAAATTTTTTTATTGATCAGGGACTTCTATCACTATTATTTTACACTGAGTTTGAAGCTTTTTCTTTTTTTAGTGAGAGCTTAAAACTCATTTATACTTTAATAATAGAATAATTTGATGTTTCTAATAGTAACATTAAAATATTTGGTGTTTTGTGGATATTATGGTCACACTTATTGGTAGTTTTCCTACAATCATCTCTAGTAGCCGATAAATTTTTTAAAAAAATAAAATGTTTATGAAATAGTATATGAGATTCAATAATACTTGAAAGAAATGTTAATTGAAAAAATTTAAAACATGATCAAGAAAATAAAACATTAACCATTTAAAAAAATAAATTTTTATAATTAAGAAAAAATTTGGAGGATCAGGAAGAAATAATTAATAAAGAAAATTAATTGGTAGAGTTTGAGTATCAACATGTAATAAAATGTGATGAAGAAGAGAAAATTTATGATCCTGAACACAAAAATGATGAAATTTTTAAAAAAAATATAGTATTAGTACATCCAAGAAGTCTTATAGGTGTAAGGATATCAACCTCCTTTTATTATTTTTCCACCATAACTAGTAAAATTTATGAGTTTTAATCAAATATCATCTTGGGTTGGGGAGAACCCTGAAAATAAAATCCTAGTTTCTAAAAAAATTTCAACATGTTTATTTAAATTTCGAATTGTGAATGAGAGTTTGAATTTGGTAATTTTTTGGAAGACAACACTAATTAAAAAATGGAATCCTGAACTTTTTTAACCCTTTCTAGAAATTAATCATCTCTATTTTAAAATTTTGAATCAAACACTTTGTCAAATGGTGTTTGATGAAGAGGAAGAGGGGGAGGATTTTTTTCACTAATCATTACATTATTGAATTTAATGTTGATTGGGAATAAATTATTCATAAAATAGGTAAGTATGACTTAAATATATATTTTTCCTGCGTTATTACTAAGAGGACTGGATTGGAGTTATCTTTCACTAGGTTTGATATAGAAATCCTCAAAAAAATCATTTATCATTTGGGATGGAGTGTTTAAACTTTAATAAAATATTAACATGCACTATTTATTCTAAGATAGGAAAAAAATTTACGGGAGGTGAATTCTAGTAATGTTTTATCATTCGATGAAATAATGGATGTATATTATAACCTAACAAAACTGAAATTTAAAAATACATGTTTGAATAAAATGAAACTTTTCCCTATTCAAAAATGAATTACATTGATATTATTTATTTCAGATAGTGGAAATAAAAATGAAGGTAAATGAAATCATTTTTAATATGTTAAAATTGAATTTTTTTTCACTTAGGGTTGGAAATGAGTGATTTTCAAACTGATTTGAAAATTATTTTTCTGAACCTATTTTAAAAAACTCAGCTACATGAACCAAAGTTTTCTATACTTTTAAGTTATAAATTATATATGAGTGATAAGAGGATAGTTATAAACCTCTAGGGGGACCTTATAAACTATTTACACCACAATTAGGCCTTAATTATCTAAATTATTGAACAATTACAGAAGTTGATGCTAAGTTTTCCCCAACTGTCAAGGGTGCCCCGAAGTGTATTTTAATGCTATAAAAGGGTTTTTTATTTTCCTATAAATTTTAAAACCCATAGACATAAATTTTTAACTAAAAATTATTGGAAGGAAAACTTATGTTGGTTTATAGAATATAAATTACAATGTTCAAGGGGTTGTGGTTAGTTCTTAAGGAAGTCTCACTAAGGGAATCGGAACTTGTGTTGTGTGGGAGGAAACACTTAATCTACTAAAAAAATATTTTTTTTTTTAAATAAATATCACTAAACTATAATTATATATAACATCACCTTGTCCCCTAACCTCTATACTCAATTATTCCTAAAACTTGAATTTTGAAAAATAGTCCATAACATCAATATTTTCCTTAATAACCTAAAACTTCACTCACATGATCTTAGATTTTCTTTGTCTCATATTTTTTATTATAATTATTTGGTTCTCATGTTAAACTATTTTATTCTTCTAGTTACTTAAATGGAGATAAAAATTGGATCCCCAATTTCATAAGGGTAAGAGATTGCATGGCCTTAGAATATAATGTCACCAATTTTCATTGAAGTTTATTTTCCAAATTTATAATTCTATTTGGATTTTAATGTGGGTTCAAACTGTTGATTACTATCATAGTAGTTAGTTAAAAATATATAAATTTATGTTAAAAATATACATGGCATAAAACTAAGTGTATAGTAGAAAGGGAAGTTCAGAAAATTGTTTATTAAAAATATTTCCATAACTATTTGATGGGTCCTAAGATTGTTTGAATCTACGATGTTGAATACTATTTTGAAATATTCTTGAAATATTATTTTAGCACTATAAAAAAATAAGTTTTTCAAAAAACTTGGTAATGGTTTTGAAATTTATATTGTTTACTAATTTATGAATTAATCTATTAAAAATTGTTGAAAGCGTTGTTCATATTATAAAAGTACATGGAAAATATATCGGTTACAGCTTATGAATTTTTATCATTTTCTTATAAATTTATTCCATTACATGAAAATTTTTTAACTTATTTGAAACTATTTTTTAACCTATAAACTGAAGGAATTCATTCATAATTTTTTTTCAATTTCACATAAAATTTTAAGTAGTAACAAGATGGAACATTTTTCCATGTGGTGAAGTTATTTATTATTTATGTTTACTGGAAAATATGTTTTTTAATTAATTATGTCCCATTAATATGATTTTACAACTAATAATTTTAAGACATTCTTGATCCAAAAATGTTTTAATTGTTTCCTTCTACCTTATAATTCAACATTGGTGGAAATGTTGAGTTTCAAATGTGGGTGAGGGGTTTCTTTATGTCATGACATATTTTTCAATATAGTAAACATCTAAAATACCCAAAAAAAATCAAAGTTGATTTTATTAAAGATTTAATTTTTATTTTCATTCATCGTAACTGTTTCATGAAATTCAAGTCTGTTTTAAAACATTGACTGATTAATATTTTATATTAAACAATTGATTAAATCAAGTAAAATATTTTATTTTTATCACATTAAAATAATTTCTTTTGTAAAAACATTGAGAGTAAGATTTATAATTTTTATTTCATTCAATTGGGAAAGAAATGAACTACTAAACCTAGGTTGAGATTTTCATCTTTAAGATAAAACTATTTAATGATTTATATATACTATAAAATTAATTATTAAAACTCACTAATCCATTCAATTATGTCAATTTATTTTTGTGCTAGAATACGTGAGTTTTTTTACTATAGAGAAAAATAAAAAAATGAAGGAATAATTGAAGGAAATGTTAAGATAGTTTAAATTCTTTAACATTTTTAAATTCAATCATCTTTGTAAAACAAGAATCCAAATTTTAACTAAAAACATTTATTTTAATTTCGTAATCATATTTACTTTATTGTAGGAACCCATGTGGTAAAACACATTAAAAACAACCTCTTTGATGGAATTTGAAATATTTTATTTTTAAGATTACTTTCTCTCCCAGTCAATCTGATTGATTAATTTCTCAGGTACAAGATATGACTTAATTGTAGGGTAATTAGAGGTGGATATATTTTTATACATGTTTAACACATCCATTATAACAATATAAGTTCTTTTTGAATTCCAAAATATTATTATGATAGACAATTATTGAATATTGGTTAATCTATAGTTAAAATTGAAATTAATTGAATATTTATGTAAAGATTTGGTTTACAGTACTAAATTGAAAAAAAAATTATTTGTTTAGAATTTTATATGATTTAAGAACTAATTTTTTTTATGAAACATAAATTGAAATATATTTTTATTTGAAGCATTTCATGTGTTGGATTTAAAATCTAAATAGTTACATGATTTTGTCATATAATAGTTTTATCAAAGAGATTTTTGGTTTTCATCTATGAAGTTATAATACTCCATAAAATTTTAATTCAAGCCTTCAAATTCATATGCCTTTTTTATTTCATATGATTTTATTAATTTTCATATTACTTTTGTTTAATTGTTTTCAATATTTAGTGGATGTGTAAGAGTCGTGTAGAGTCTTCCAATTCCATCAATCCAATATTAACAATTTTTACTAAACAAAATTGCGGGGAAACCAACAAATTCATAGAATCCTAGAATAATAGAGTCTAATATCATTGGATCTCACAATATTAGTACACTCCAGAGGGAGGAATATTAAGGCATTAAAGATGTTACATGAGTTATCAAAAGTTTCCCAAGATTCTATGAAGTTTGTAGCCATATTACCTACCTTCCATATGTGAGTAATATCAAGGAGATTATAGATGAGACTCATGCATCTGCAAACTTGGTAAGTGATGTCCTAAATAATTTAGATAGTCTCCCTAATGCATCTATGAAGAATAGATGAATCAGTTTCCACCCCATCTATATCATATACATTTTCTAAGGGCCTGACCATATTTTTAAGAGCTACATAAAGGTCATACAAGTCACAGGGATCATGTCACGTGGTTTAATGTTATGTAAAGGTACCACCACTTTTCATAATCACGGTATAAACATCAAGATCATCTCATACTTGTCTCGAGGTATAAAACACTAATTGATCAATGTAATATCGAATATGGATAGAATCTAATAATGGAATAAACTAATAGATCAAGAGAAGTGGTGAATGATCTAGAGTCATGATCTACACTTCAAATAGTAAGTTAGATATAGAAATATGATGGACTACAATCCAAACTCTATAGAGAAGAAATCCTTCTTCCTTACGTATTCTCTTACTAAATTTATATATCATTTTACTTGTCTTATTCATTAATTTTTGTTAAACTAGAATTGTAACTAAACAAATTGATGGGAATGAATTTTTTATCTTCTATTTAATTATTTTTCCTATATTTATTTTCTTGGGGTTTCATTTCATTTTACCTTGGAATTTGTTAATCAATTTAGTATTAATTTTGGTTTATTTATCGATGGATGAAAATTTATTTCATGGATGTTTTCAATAATTTTTTTCCCTATAATAAATATACATGTTAAGTGGTTGGAATTATAGAGAAAAAACATTCAAGATCAAATAATATTTTTCCTTCTTTAATGATTTATCTTCTTTTCAAATCATTTTATTCAAATTTTTTTCATTCAATAGTATTCTTCAGTTGAATTACTTCTCGATAATCATATTTACATGAATCATTCCATAAAATTAGGCTGTAAAATTGTTGAAAATATTAACACATAACACTCACTTCTTCTATTATTTCATTTCTACACACACTCCAATTCATCAAGAACTTTTCTCTCAATTTATTTCAATATTTATGTTTTTATATAATCCCTTTGACCACTCTCCCTCCTTCCCTTGGGTCGGAACCATATTTCCAATATATTGGTGTGAGTAGGAGATATAAATGAATCTTTGATAGTCTAAAGACCCATAAAAATTTGGCTTCGTTTTTAGGGTGGTCTATTATAGAATGTTTTGGTGTAAAAAATCAAATATAAAATCACATATAAAAAATGGAAAAAAATAACAAAAATGTCATTGGACTTAAATGCAATATCAAGGTTAAGATTTAAAAAATAAATAATTCCTAGTTGTGTGTATTTTAAATTTAAATTTTTTTTATCTACTTTGGGTTAATAAAAAAGTTACTTGAAATTTTTTGTGCTTAATTTCTTTGGCCTATCACTATTATTTTATACTGATTTTTAAAGAATTTCATTTTTATGTGAGAGATTAAAGCTCATTTATAACTTAATAAAGGAATAATTTGATGGTTATAAAAATAAAAATATAAACTTTTTTGTTTTTTGTGGATATAATGAGAACACTTTATGGCAGTGTGCATAATATTATCCCTAGAATCCCCTTAATTTTTTAAAAAATAGATTTATTTGAGATAGTACCAGAAAATAAATACCCCTAAAAATAAATATAAATAAAAAAATAAATAAAATGGATCAAGAAAATGATAACATTCAAAATTTAAAAAAAATAGAATTTGGATAGAATTTGGAGGATCAGTAAGAAATATTTAATCAAGTAATTGAATTAGTAATGTTAGAAAATGAACATGTCATAGAATATGAAGAAGAAAAGGAAAATTATGATCTTGAACCTCAAATGATGAAATTTAAAAAAATTATACTAACACAACCAATAGGTCTTATAGGTGGAATAATATAAATATCCTATTATTATATTGCCACCTAAGTAATTAAAATTTATCATTTTAAAAAAATGGCATCTTGGGTTGAGGATAACCTTCATAATTAAAGCTTGATTTCTAAAAATTATTCAATATGTTTTTTTAAAACAATTTTGAATAGTGAAGGAGAGTTCGAATTTGGGAAGTTTTTTAAGACAATATTAACTAAGAATAAGTAGATTATGAAAATTTTTAACCTTTTTTGAAAGCAATCTTCGCTATTTTAAAATTTTAAACCCAACACTTTCTCAAATTATTTTTATATAGAAAGAAAGATGTTTTTGGTTTTTCACTAATGATTACCTACTTGAATATAATGTTTATTGGGAATTAAATATTAATAAAATATGTAAGAATGAATTACATCTATCTTTTTATAACTTTTTTTACAAAAGGAATTAATTTAACTTCTCTTTCATCAAGGATTATATAGAATGACCCAAAAAATTCATTTATCATTGAGGTTGAAATGTTGATACTTGAATAGTTTTGAGCATTCACTATTTAATCTAATATAGGATACCTTTTTATGATTAGAGAATTCTGGTAATGTTTTAATATTTAAATAACTAATAGAAGTAAATCATAAACTAACAAAACAAGAATTTAAAAAATGTTGGAATAAAAGGAAACTTTTACCTATTAAACAATGAATTCCTCAGCAATTGATTTGTTATTTTGAGATAGAGTAAATAAAAATTAATGTGGAGGAAATAATTTTGAAAATGAAAAAATTAAAGTGTTTCACTTAGGTTTGGATAAAAATGATTTTCAAATTGATGTAAAAAGTATTTTTTTGAAACTATATTGAAAAACTCAATTACAAGTACCCAGGTTTGTGATACTTTTTAGTAAATATTATTGATGAGTGTTATCAGGATAGTGATAATCCTATAGGGGCACCTCATAAACTATTTACACCTCAATTAGGCTTCAATTGTCAATATTCTAGAACAATTACAGAAGTATGTTCTAAGTAGTCCACAAATATCAAGGGGTGATCCCACGGGTATTTTAAATCTATTAAAGTGTTTTTTATTTTACTATACATTTTAAAACCCTAAACACTAAATTTATAATTTAAAATGATTGGTGGGAAAACATTTGTGGGTTTATGGATGAGAAATCACACCCTCCAAGTGGTTGTGGTTAGTTCTTAGGAATGTGTGACTAGGTGCATCAAAACTAGTGTTATATAGGCGGAAACTCATAGTCTAATAAAATATTATTTTTTAAATGAAAATAATTATAACTCACCTTAAATTATCTATAGCCTCACCTTCTCACCCAAATTACCATCTCAATTATTCATTAAACTTGAATTTTAAAAACAAATCCATAGCATAAATGGTGTCCTCAATGACCTGAAAATTCACTCAAATCATCTAATATTATATTAGTCTAATATTATTTATTTTTAATATTTGTTTCTAATGTTAAAATATTTTAATCATCTAGATGCTTCAATTGAGACCAAAATTGGATCCCCAATTCCATAAGGTATATAGATTACATGGAGTTGGAAAGTAGTGACACAAATTTTGAGTGAATTTGTTTTTAAACATTCTCATTATATTTTAATTTTAATGTTGGTTTAAATTGATTAATACTAACCTAGTGGTTGGGTAAATATCTATAAATTTAAGTTACAAATTTACATGGTTGAAAACTAAGTTTGGGGTAGAAAGGTTGGTTGATTAAATTATTCATTGGTGAATATTTTTTAAATTTTTTGATGGGTTATAATCTTGTTTGAATCAATGATTTTGAATACTGTTTTGAAATAGTTTTGAAATATTATTTTTAAACTATAAAATTTTATTTAGTTTATTTGAAAACCTGCGAAATGGTTTTGAGAGTTCTATTATTTACAGATTTATGAATTAATTTGTTAGAAATTATTTTAAGTGTTGTTTACATTAAATTTTTATTTAGATAATCTATTGGTTACTAATTACAAATTATTATATTTGTCTTATAAATTTATTCCATTTCATGAGGAATTTTGAACTTATTTGAAAGTATTTTTGAACCTATAAAGTTTGAGTATTAATTAATACAATTTTTTTTCTTTTTCACTTAAAAGTTTAATTAGTAACTAGCTGGAAATTTTTTATCATGTGGTGAAGTAATTTATTGTTTATGTTGAGTGGAAGATATATTTTTTAACTTCACTATGTCCCTTTAGCATGATTTTAAAACTACCAAGTTGAAATCCTTCTTGATATAATTTTTTTTTAAATGTTTCATTCAATGATAAAATTCAATGTTGTAGAAAATGTTCAATTTTAAATATGTGGGAGGGGTTTATTTAAGTTATAAACTATTTTTCAATTTAGTAAACATTAAAAATACCCTAAATTTTATCAAAATTGATACTACTCAAACTTTAATTTTCAGTTTTAGTGGTTGAAAATGTTTTATGAAATTGAAGTCGGTTTTAATACTTAGAGTGATTAATATTTTATATTATATAATTTATTTAATTGAGTAAAATATTTTCTTTTTCTCACTGTAAAATACTTTATTTTGGTGAAACTTTGAGAGTAATATTTATAATTTTAATTGGATTCAATTTTGATAGAAATAAAATCTTAAACCATGGTTGAGATTTTATTCTTTAAATTAAAAATGTTCAATATGTTATATATATTTTGGAATTAATCAATAAACTCACTCATCCATTCACTTATGTCAAATTATTTTTTTGAAAAAATATGTGAGTTTTTTCATTGTGGAGAAAAATAAAAATTTGAAGAAATAATAGAGGGAAAGGTTATGTTAACTCAAATACCCTCAAGTTTTTAAATTCAATAATATATGTAAAACAATAATCCAATTATTGACCAAAACCATTTATTTTAATAAAGTAATCATACTTTGTTTCTCATGAGAATCCATAGTGTAAAACACTTTAAAAAATCAAACTTTTTCTAGAATTAGAAATCTTTCATTTTTAATATTAATTTTCTCTTTATGAATATGTTTGATTAATTTCTTGAAGATAAGAAATTTTTTAATTTTTGGAGAATATTATGTGGATGTATTTTTTTACACATTTACCACAGTAATATTAGAGAGAAAAGTGTATTTTTAATTCCAAAATATTCTTTTAATAGATAATTATTGAATATTGGTTAATCTTTAATTGAAATTTATAAATAATTAAGTGAATATGAGGTTTTCAATAAAAAAATTAATAAAAATTTCATTGTTTATATTTTCGTACTATTTAAGAACAAATTATTTTTTATTAAATTTTAATTGAAATATATTTTTAATTGAATTATTTAATGTTTTGGATTTCAAATATTGAAAATTTATAAGATTTAATCATAATTTTTTTATTAAAAAACGTTTTGGTTTTCATCTATAAAGTTAGAATAGTTCTTGAAAATTTCATTCAAGTCTTTAATTTCATATGACTTTTTTATTTCGTATGATTTTATTCATTTTCATATAACTTGAGTTTCATTTTTAACAACATTTAGTTGTTCTGTAAGAGTCATGTAGAATCTTCAAACTCCATCCGTCCAAACAAATATATTGAAAATTGGGGGAATCCCATAAAATTCATGGGGGCCTAAAATAATGTAGTCAAAGAGCATCAACACTTATAAGAATAAAACAATCTTGAGGGGCAAATAATATGTTATTAAAGTTTTTACATGAGTTATTATGGGTGTCTGAGGATCCCAGGAAGTCCATATCCATATTACCTTCCTACCAAGTTTGAGTAATAACAATGAGATTCGAAATAAGACTCATGTATATGAAAACCAATTAAGTAATAGCCCAAGGAGTTTATATAGGAACTTTAATGGATCTATGTATAATAGATGAATTAGTTTCCACCCCATGTATTTAATAAACTTTTTATGACCATATTTTTTGAGATCTTCATAAAGGTCATACAATTCACATGGATCATGTCACTTGGTTTAACATTATGAAAAGGTACCTACATATTTCAGAAGCATTGTATTAACATAAATATCATATTATAATTTTTTAAGGTATCATCGTTATTAAAGGAATCTGAAAAAAATTCCTTCACACTTTATAGAGGCTAATTGAAGGTCATAAATTATAAATAAAGGTATCTAAATGGATGGGTACTCTTGTATGGTTCATTTATTGTACTACCTAAACATTATAGTGATGAGTTACATAAAGGTCACTACATGGATACATCCTTCAAAAGGGTAATCCTATATTTTAGTAGCACTGTAAAATGTGCATCTCATGTAAAGATCATATTCAAAATGTGATCCACATAAGGGTGCTATGAGATATTAAAAGTCAGAGAGTTGTAATTCTCATATTTAATTACAATAAAGGGAGTTTGAATATGGTTTCAAAGAATAATTCATGAAAATCTACTAAATATTACTGAGGAATTTGGAAGAATGAATCATACTAAAAAAATTTCTAGGTGGTGATTACTTAGAGTTAGAGCTTGTGCATGTAGGGGAATCACATTCTATTTAATGGGATATCTCAACTAACCTAATGAATAAAATTAATTTTTATGGTCGACATGTGGATACTATGAATTTGAACTTGGTATTATTGTTTATAATTTTCAATGTTCGGACTTCATTCAAAAGGGTATGATACTTCATTTGATCAATTCCATCACTAAATGATTCATCTCCCATTTTCTATTTCTAGAAAATAATTGAAGAAAAAAATTACATATCTAGAATATGGAGGTAGTATTTGGATCAATGAGATGTACTTTAAGTATGAAGGATGTTTGAAACAAATGAAAGAATGGAATCCAAAGTTGACAAAAAATCCCTTCTTCCTTATCCTCTCTATTTCTAAATTTTTGTATAGTTTTTCTTGTATTTAACTTTCCTTTTATTTTAAAATTATCTATAAATAAACTCATTGAAGGGAATGTATCTTTTTTGACTATTTAATCTTCTATTTTGGATTTATTTTTTCAATATTTCAATTCATTCTTCCTTGGAATTTTTCACTCCATTCAATCTTGATTTTGGTTGATGTATAAATGGTTGAAAACCTATTTCATCTCTTTTTTCCAATTTTTTTCCACCATAATAGATCTATGATTTGGGTAGTTGGTAGTTAAGAGAATGAAAATTCAAGATGAAATGATAGTTTAATTCATTTAATGAATCCTTCTCTTTGAAAACATTTTTCAAGAACGTTATTCATTCAATAGGCCATTCAGTTAAATTCATTGTTAATCATCCTCCTTTCATGTCTCATATCATAACCTTAGGTTTTAAAGTTACTAACACTTTTCAAACAAAATTCTTATTTCTTATATCATTACATTTATATATAAACTTAAATTAATAATGAACTTTTATTTCCATTATTTTTAGTAGTTTTGGTTTTAAATAAGATCTTTGACCAATCACCATTATTCCTTTTATTATCAACCTATTTTACACTATAAAAGTTTGAGTAGGAGATATAAATTACATTCTTATAGTGAAACATGTTGATTGTTTGGGTCACTTCAATTCAATTATTTTGAAATCCACAAAACACTTCATTTAGTATTTTATCTAAATTGATTTTATAGTTTTATCATTTATGATTTTAGTATATAAAATAGTTTAAGAAAAATATTGATAAATTTAGGTTTTATGAAATATTGATGTTCTGGGGATTTGTAAAAATCCAATAATCTTAGGAAATTAAAAATACTAATAGTTTTTGGTTTCACTAAAATAAATATGAAAATCAATTGTTTTTATTCAAACCATAAAATAACTATAGAAAGGATCAAACAACAAAATCAAAGATATAGAAAGATATTATACCCATAGAAATATGAATAAGAAAGTCGTTATCGATACCATTTCAACAGGCCATGACAATTGTGAAATCTAACAATTGTAGGATTGCTTATAAATATTGTTATATCTCGTGGATCAAAAGAATTAGAGAACAACAGTAATAATTAAATGGGAAATCTAAAAGTTGTTGATCATCTAAAATCTTTGCAATCTCTTATTTTTTGAGTACTACTATTCTCTCTAATATTTTTCTTTTTGAGTTTTTTTACTAATAACTACCATTATTTGAATTTTTCCTTGAAAATATCTTAGTATTTTAGTTGTATTTTTTTGTCGAACTATCGGTTAAGTAATAGGAACACCAATCCACCAGCTATTGTAGCAGAAGTATCAAGCTACTGGTCTAAGTAGTAAAAGTATTGAACTGCCAGTCTAAGTAGTGGAAGCATCGATCTACTAGTCATAGAAATGGGGTACATTAGTCTATCAATTTTCATGTCAAGGAAATTTCAATCATATAGTGTAATTATGATATATACCTACTTTATAATTTAAGAAACATCTACCTATACGAAGGTTTATAGTTGATGATACCTCTTATAAATTCTATAGATATAGCTTTAACTTTTTTCTAAAAGTGAGGTTTTAATTAACATCCATTAAAGAAGTATTGGGTTTGTTAACCAATACTCTATGTTTAGTTTTAATTTACAATTTGTTAACTCTTTTATCAAAAATTTCAAATATAGATTGTTTTTATAATTCCAATATTCATATAAATTTTATTATTAATTATGAAATACAAAAACATAAATTTAGTTAATTTGATTTTTTACTTTGATTTTACTTTGGATTTATCTAATCCTCATAATTTCAATACTTATATCTTTTTAGTATAATGAAAAACAATAGTTTATTTCCAAAAAAAATCACCCCCATATTAAAGTATAATCTCCATACCATTTATATCCAATGTTTTCAATCATAGGAGGTTTCTACATTAGAAACTGAACCTGATATTCCCATTTCATTATTTTTATAACAGATATATATATTTTAGTTTCCTTCCACATAACAAGTGTGTACATAATTTTTTAAAGTATGGAAGAAACACATATTGGATCTATTGAGAATATTAATCCAAAGAAACCACATATCTTTAATGGGAATGATTATTAATATTAGAGAGACAAAATAGAAACATTTTTTATAAATATCCGAGTTGAAAATTATCTTATTCTTTTTTGTGACAAAAAAATAATATAGAAGTAAATTTATAATTTTTATAGAGAATGGAAGAATTAAATTCTACTTAATTTAAAATTCTGAAATACAATACTATATTTTATTCAAAGAAAAATATATATTCAACTATATTTATCTCAAATTTCTTGTAGTAAATGGAAAATATTGAAGTTAATCATTTTATAACATGAAAATTTCTTAAAAATAAGAGATTTATGTTAAGAGAATTTTATTAAGACTTTTATTTTCTTCCTGGTGAATCAGTTTCTAAAATTTCTCAAAGATTCATGGTAATAGTAAATAGTTATCAATACCTTAGACAAAAAGAATTATTTAATGATTGACTTTTTGAAATATTCATGGTCATTATTATGAAAGAATGGGAATAAAAAAACTATTATTGATGATACAATAAATATTATTAGAAAAGTATTGAAGAATTAATTGGTACCCAAAAAAAATATGAAATTATTTTAAAAATAGATGTAGAAATAGAAAATTAGCATATTGGGGTTTCCTTTACAACTACCATAGATTCAAGTTATGAAAATTGTAAAATAAGAACATCTTAGAAAACTTCTAGAAATGTAAATAAATAAAATGAGTGTGAGCCAATTGATGTTGAAATTTTTAACCTATAAAGAAGAATTTTGAAATCTAATAATTTTAGAAGAAATTATTCAAAGGAAATAAAAGAGAGGATTGATACTTCTGAACTAATTTTTTATAAATATAGAAAGCAAGGTCATATTCAACATAATTCTCCTAAATTAAATAACAATGAAAGAAATTATTCTAAAAGTTATTCTAAGAAGAAAAGGAAAAAATTCTAAAGAAATGGATACATATATCACAACTTACATTCATTCTACATTAGATAGTTCACCTAAAGAAAATTATTATAGTATAAAAATAATTGGATTTTAGGCCAATTTTCCAAAATCAGAAGAAACAAAATTTGGAAAGATTAACTACTGAAGCACTTATGAATCTAACTATATATAAAAAAATGTTATTATTCTTCCAAAAATGATTCTAATATTTGAAATTCATCTAGTTCATATGAGAAAAGATATTTTGAAATTTTTTAAGAAATGAGAGAATATACTGCAAAATGTAAAGAAATGCGCTAGAAGATGTACAAGAAATTTAAGGAGTATAAAGATGAAACTAGTGTAAGAAAATCCAAAATATATAAAATTTGGGAATAATATGATAGAAATAAGAAGTAAGAATGTAAAATTTATTTATAGTTTAGAAAATTCAAAGGAAAAGCCTAAAAAATAATACTGATCTAAAAAGGAAAATCAAAGATAAAGAATATGAAGATAAATAAAAAAATAATATAAATAATATTATGATGAAAAAAAGTCTAAAAATTTCACTTTTTACCAAGACAATAAAAATATTATCAACTGGATTTTGTGATCAAAATAAAAAAAAATTGACTAAGGCCACAATTTGAAGAAAAAGTGAGAAAATATACACTCAATTAATACATAAAAACTCTATTTGGTTTTGGTTTAAATAAAAATTGAAATTCAATCTATAGAAATAGTTAGTTTGTTCAAAATATTTCACCATTCAATAAAAAATACCAAAAAGGAGGACATTGGAAGAAATATTGTTTCCTTAATAGTGTAAAATCTTTTAGACAACATAGGGGTTTTATATCATTGAAAATATCAATGAACATAAAACACCTACACAAATCTATGTTTTATTGATTTTGTTTACAAACTCTTCAAGGAGAAAAGAGTTCTAATTCTGAAGATTTAATTTATACATAATGGAAACTAAATATCAACCATCAGTGCCTCTGGTATTTCATGTTTATATTTTTTTAAATCATTTTCCTATAGTTTTTATTACTTACTTTTTGTGAATATATTACTTTATATTTTCATATTAAATTTAATTTATTCCATTTATTTATGGGGTTAACTGTTAATTGTTTCCAGCTACCTTGTTAAATAATCATTACTTTTTCAAATAACTTCAACTTTAAGTCAAAACATTTATAGAAACACATATAAAATAAGAATATCAGTCCATTCATCAATGGAATAATAACATAAAAACTTGTTTAAACAACTTTTTTAGTTCATAAGATATTTTAAAAAGTGTAATATGCTTTTAATATTTTAAATTTGTTGTAAATTTTGTTGTGTTTCATTTACCCGTATTTATTTTATATTTATATTTAATTTTCATAAAAATTTAAAATTTTAGTTTATTGACATTTATTTAATTTTCATCTTAATTTCAGATTATTTTCTACATCCTTGATTTATAAAATTATTTTTAAATTATTAAAGTGTTGGAAATTTAAAATTGAAATAAAACCCACAAAAATAAATATGACATCACATGTTTTAGTGAAATTCAATCTGTTATATTAGATCAATTAAACCTACATTGAATCATTGTCTTAAAAAAATTTCTTTATAAATAGGTGGACTTAATATTTTTTAGATTCATTCATTGTTATCAGAAGCGGAGCTCATAATTTTTTTCAGATTTCACTTTTTGTTTTCCATTTCTCTAATGGTGTCATCTGGAGAACTCATCACCCGAGAAATTACCTGAGAATGATTGGTTAATTTTGATCTACTAAAACTTATGTGTTCATTCTAAAATATATAATTATCTTTCAAGTTTTTAAAAAGATAGTTTCATCAACAAAAGAATATAAACTATTCAACCCACTATCGATCCAAGAGTTTTATGAATCCCATACTTTGTTTGAAGAAGAGGGTGTAAAAATGTTAATGTGTGTATTTTTTTTGGAATTTCACTATGTCATTGAAAAATTTTATTGAGTTGTTAGAAGTTAAGTTAAATAGGGAATAATTCCTTATTACCTATAAAATTCCTAAATTATATAGAGAATGTTTTAAATCAGAATCTGAAAAATAAATTATTCATGATCAATGATAATTTTCACAAAGAAAGGCACCAACACCCTGAAAATAAGATTTTATTCTAGTTTATCTTGTTATTTATCTTACTAATAAATAGAGACAATGATATGATCATGATTCATGATGTTTATATATTATATTATCTAGTGATGTTTAGAAATATGAATCTATAAATTTTTCTATGGACTAATATCTAAGCAATGCAAAATGATATTGCTAAGATAAAGATCTTACTATATGGAATAATTCAAAACATAACTCTTGTGAAGTTTCTAAAGGAGTAAGATAATGAAAATGAAGAATATAAAAAATATAATTAATATATATACCATATGAAGAATTGGATTAATTTATGATGACTAAGAGAATATATTTTTAAAAAAATAATATGTATTTTATTATACATATTTTTATAAATCATATGAAGGAAATGTTTAGATTCAAGCAAAGCGGAAAGTGTATGATGTTTCTATTTCAGATAAGGCTTCTCTAAATAAGCTTAAAATAGTTAAGAAATTTGAAAATGAAAAAGATTTTTTACACTTGGATAAGGATAAAGAAAATATTTCTAAATCAAAATCTTATAAAATTTCATTAAAAGTAAAATTAGTTTCTCAGATGATCGTATCAAAAATTTGATCGATACCCAAATCGATTTCCTAAAAGTTAAAGTTAAGG
The DNA here is from genome assembly GCA_963277665.1 of Viscum album. Classification (NCBI taxonomy): domain Eukaryota; kingdom Viridiplantae; phylum Streptophyta; class Magnoliopsida; order Santalales; family Viscaceae; genus Viscum; species Viscum album. Next base: position 602,620,835 of record OY728158.1, on the reverse strand, counting down.
ATAATTACTTATAAATTTAAATAGAAAATAGTGGAAGAGAAGAAGAAAAATAATTTTTCTATAAATTTGAAGCATTCATATATTTTTAAATCAATTATTTCAAAAGTAATGATAAATCAGTATGTTACTGAAACAATGTTAAAGGGAAAGCTTCATTTTGAAGGAAAAGGAAAAGAAGTCAACCTAAAAAAATTAAAAATTCATCCCCTTTATATTTACCTCAAATAATAACTATAATTCTCTTTTATAAGGTTTTTCAAGTTTAACCATCAATTATTCTTACAACTAAAGTTTAGATAGAAAAAGTTCCTCCATCTACTAAAGTAGAAGTTTCACTAGTAAAAGTTTTATCAAAAGTAGTTAATGCTGAAAAATAATTTCAAAAGAAAAGTTAATCACCATTGAAGAAAATTTATGTATAATATTTATCCTCTCTAAAATCTTCAGATCACACATCTACAATAGTTATATCTTCACCTTCTTAGAAAAATCATTAAAATTTAGTTTCATGAGAAGAAAGTTCATGTTCTAGTTATTTCTCATCAAATTATTCTATGAGAATTATTGGTGGTAGAAATGTTATAAATGATTATCCAATTGATATTGAGGATTTCCCCCCTAAAAATATCAAAGAATCATAAACTCAACTGATTTTCTATAAATATCAGAAGAATAATAAGAAAATTATATTGGAATATACAGTATTAATAAAAGCTCAAACCTTTAATTGAAAGCAAGATGTAGTTCTAGTCATGAAAATAATAATCAATAATTATGTAAGAATGATACTTGAGATTATTAAAATAATGGTACTTCTTATAAATTAGTCATTATATAATCAAAATATTGAACTTTAAGATCAGTTTATCAATTAAATAGAAAAAACAAAGGAATATCTAAAAGAATCGTAGATTAAAAACATATCATTGTGAGTGGAAATTAAATAATTTCAAAAATTGATTCAAATTTAAATTCTACAGAGCTACCACCATTGGTGAGTATAAAATTTCAGTCTATAAGAATTATGAAATTCTTTATATGGAGATAGTCATCCTTGAAGTTGTTTTGAAATATCTAGAAATAAAAATCAATGGAATCTCTTCATCAATAGAGGACTTGAAGAATATAGATATAATTCCAACCCAATGGACTATGGGTCAGAATCTGAATATGGTTGATTATAAATAGATATCATAAGATTATAATTTTTATATCATCTCTTTAGATGATAATATTTTTAAGTAAATTTTATTGTTGAAATATCAAGAAGAATGCTTTTCAAAGAAAGTTTCTGAATTTGATCATAAGTTCATTATTAAAGATGATATAATATTATATCTAGGGAAATATTTCAAGAATATGAAATACGTGATTTAAAAAACAATAAAGAACAATTTATTTTCAATATTACTGATTTCTTGTATGATTATAACCATAAAACATTATTCTACAAACATTTGATAAATATTATTTTGATGATGATATTTCAATAGTTTTACTTGATTATATCATTGATATTTCTATGAATGTAATTGTAAGAATTCTCTACCATTTTTATAATAGTTATAATTTTTTATATTTTTGTTCATATATGTAAAAACTTCTTTTTCATAAGTTTTCCTTAAAAAATTAACCCTTCATTTTGAAAACCAAAAAGTGGGTAAAATACTCTAAAAAATATTATTCTTTTAGAAAGGGGATAATTTTATTTAAATATATATAGGGGTATATTTCAAAAATACTTTTAAAAAGAGAGATAAATTTTTAAATTTATTTCTTTAAAAACTTAATGGCAAGATATTATTGAAAATTCGTTACAAATAGTGTACTTTAAAAGAGGCATAACATCCATTTTCATTAAAAATGGGGAAAACATTTCAAAATATTTATAACTTTATATTTTATTAAGATGATAAATTTATAGAGTAAATATATATATATTTATCGAAAGTTATACAAGGAGTAATTTTTTTTAATATGTATATTTAGACCATTTAAATTTTTTATTACATGTTTATGTTGTTCAAAAGTGGGAGATTTTCGAGTCATTGGATCAGTTCACTTCACTAGTTTTGAAAATCATGAAACACTTCATTTAGTATTTGACCTAAAAAAATATTATTTTATCTTTCTTGTTTTTAATATATAAAATCATTTTTTTAAATAATAATAACTTGATGTTTTATAAAATAAATAGGGATTTAGGATTTGTAAAGAACTGATGATCTTACGAATTTTAAAATACTAATATTTTATAGTTTCACTAAAATAAACATGTAAATCAATTTTTTTTATTCAAACAAAAAAACTATAGATGTGTTAAACTAACTAATCTGTAGATATGGAAATAGTATATACCAATCAAAAGATGAATAATAAATATGCTACCAATACTTTTACAACTAACCCTAGTATTTTCTAAATTAAACCGCTGGAATATTTCTTATAAATAGAGCTCTACCTCATAATCTAAAGAAGAAGAAACAATTGTACACAAAATAGGAGCATTCCAAAAGTTTCTGAATGTTTTGAAGACTTTCAATAGCTTTTTTCTTGATCACATTCATAGAATGTAATATTTTAATTTAGGAGTGTTTATAATAAGATTTATTATTGTGTGAGGTTTTCTTTGTAAATAAATTATTATTTTAGTTGTATTTTTTATCGAGCTCTAGATTAATTAAATCTCACACCAAGATGCTGATTTTTGTAGTGTAAGTACTAAGATACTAGTCTAAGTAGTGAAAGTATTGATCTATTATTCCATGTAGTAGGAGTACTGAGCTACTGGTCTAGGTAGAAGAATAATTGAACTACCAGTCATTGTAGAAAAGTAAATTGAGAAACCATTTTCCAAAGTAAGTAAATTTGGATAAGTAGAGCTTCCAATGTAAGTAAGAAAGAGTCTAGATATAGAATTTAAGAGGTCAATGCCTTTCAATAGGTTTATAGTAGAAGATACATCAGATCATGTCAATATATATACCTTCCATTTTGATCTAAAATTGAGGTTTTAAATAATTAATTTTAAAGGAGAATTTAGTTTACAAACCGATACTCTGTATTTAGTTTTAATTTCCATTGTGTTATCTATTTCATTGGTAATTTGAAATAATTTTTTTTTTAATTTTCATTTGTATATAAATTTTATTAATAATTATGAAATTTCGAAACTTAAATTATGTTTCCCTCATTTTTACTTTGATATTGTTGTGGGTTTATCGTATCTTCATAATTATCATACTTATATATTTTTAGGATGTTGAAAATAAATATTTGATCTCAAACATTAATTAACCCCTCCTTTTAGTATTATTTTTATAGAAATTTGATTATTCACTATGATCTATTGCATTCCATTGTTATGCGCTAAGTGGATAAACAAACTGGGTTTTATTCAATTTCTCTTAAGGTAATCCACTAAAAAAATATTTCCCTTAGTTTTTCACCAAATTTGAATTTAATTGATTTATGAATTGGAATCGTACGTTAGGTATTTGGTTGGTATTGGTCTTAGGGGTGTTCCTGGATTGATCTACACACTATTGCTCAAGATATTGGCACCATTGTGTCACCCCGTGAGTTGTCACTCATTTATGCCTAATTGAATAATTTTGGATTAATTGGTTAAATTAATTATAAGATATTTATAATTAATTTAGAAGCCTCCTGGATGAGTTATAGGGACTTTTTTTATGATCATGCATGGTTATTTCCTTCTCAGGGATGAAATAAGATTATATTTTGGGGATAGTAATGTGATTGAGGTAATTATTGTCAAATATTGAATATTTTTATGGTTGTGCATATGTTGTACATGTGGTAGGCCTCGGTAAGTGGGTATGATATGATGGAACGGAAATCATGAGTGGTTTCACTCATGATAGGTGAGGCTAAGGGGCCAAGTTTGGCTTTTAGTGTGTCCTCTAGTGGTGTGTAATGTTGAGTAGTTGTTAGTGGATTTGTCATTTATGTGAGAGGATTGACTGAAATAAAATTGTAACCTTAGATATTATCCATCATAGATCTATAGATTTAGTATCCTTCACATATATCACTATATACATATACCGCTCCAAAAGAGTAAGGCCTAGGATTGACCCTTTGGGACGACATGGGTATGGCCATATGGGGCACGGTTTATAGTGGACAAGCAAGTGTAACCCAACAAAAAACTAAATCAAGTTTTACCACTTGATGATAAATGAGTATAGGATATTGGAATCATGATATGTTCCCTAATCCTTAGGGGTAAAACATGTGGTCTTTTATGGTGACATTACCTATAGAAATGACTTAATACTTAGAAAATGGAACTGTGAGGGGTTTCTTGACGCGAATATGACTGGTGAGCCTTTGAATACGTCTTTATATGTTCCTTGCTAATGGGAACTCAAAAATTAGTTAGTATTGGTGAGGAGTGATGTTTATCTTTTCAAAATAAATTTTTAGTACTTAAATTTTATGATATATTTATTTAATTATGTCTTTTGCCTAATTTTTAATAGGTTTTATTTCTTCTAGGAAGGAAGTAGTTTAAGTGTAATTTAGAAAAAAAATAAAATATTTTTATTATTTTTAATGGGAATTTTATTAAAGGAAACTTTTGTTTTTTGGGAAATAAAAGATTCTTTAAACTTGATAAAGCAAGGTGTACATGAGGAACAAGCTAGTTTAGAGGAGAGTCGTGCTTGGGTTAGTAAATGACAATTTTCAAATGAACCAGTGGAAATCATAGCACATGTTAGTGCTAAGTTGAAGGGTCTAGATGGGGTGGCCAAACGATACCCATATGGACTGCTACCATTGTGTCATGTATGATAAATGAACATTATTATTCCCTCTAAACTAATGTGAAACAAAAAAGAGGAAAATAATATTCATCACGTACCAAAATTACACCACTTCTCTCTCTCATCCTAGTGTTATCTCCCTTGAATATAATCACTATATTTCTCATGTTGTATACCTTCATGCCTTATCTCTATAATTCCTCCTTTCCATCTGTGGAGCTTGATCTCATCATAAATAAACTATTATGAAATGAAAAACCCCAATGGGAGAACCAATAGACCTTGGGAGATCCTCTATGAAGTCACCAGGAGGATAAATATTCTGTGCATGCATATATAAATCTCGGTAATCAACTAAGAAGGCCAAATTAAATGATGGTGATGGTGAATTATTAATGAAATCTGGGTTTTAAGTCACATTTTATTGGCTTGCACTACAATGGATAGTTGTGTATGAGTAAAGTATTTTCTAAAGTCTATAAACTAGTTCATATAATGAATGGAAAGCTTCATACCATGAGAATGTGAATAATTGGGAAGCATATTTTTGGTGATAGGTTCACATTGAAAAGGGTCCAGTTAAAACCACTAATTGCAAGAAATGGCAGTGGAAGTTGAAGAATTTTTGTTCGCACCATGAAGATAATGTTCATGGTGTTAAAGAAGGATAATATAAATGTTTGAATAAATATATAGTAATTCATGTTACGTGCTAAATTTTTCATGTTTTGAAGATTCATGGTTATTTAGATCCATTGGAGGATAAATACCATTTCATTCCATGAAGCATAATGTACACTGTGAACTAAAAATATAGAAATTAATATGGATTTGTCCATAATATCTCTATCAGATGATATAGAATATAATTTATGAGAGATCTAAATGGGGATATACCCATGTATTATTCTTTTTAACTATAGGATTTTGAGTCCAACTTAGAGTGTAAGAGATATGCTTAATATATGGGATATATATATATAAATATAAGAGATATGGATACAAGGCGATGGATATATTTGAAAGAATGAGGTGGTAGGATATGAAAATAATCTTGGATTTTATAACTTGAGTAATGGAGGTCAAATTATATTGTTCAAGTTCCTCTAGTTGAAGTGTTATTGGTAATAGGGTTCAGTTATTTTTATTTTAAACAATGTTATGGCTATCATGAGTGGGTGGGTGTATTCGCTTCCAAATAGTTAGTAATTGGGTGTTTCTCTTATTGAATAATTGTACTTGTGATTGATGCAAGTTGGTATTTTTTGTTTATAAATTATTATTTTTTATATTTATTATTTATTATGTATCACCATTGTGTGAGGGTGAGGAAGTTCTCTTTAATACATTAACCAATTACTTTGATTCTTTCATTATCATTGTGTGGTTTAGAGAAGTTGTGTTTAAATATGGTTTTGGGTCACATATTTTATTAGTAAATCATAGTAATTTTCTATGAGAAAGGAGGGGTATTTGGAAAAAAGATTGATTACCGAGAATGAGGAATTAATTATACCCAATTCTGAAAAAAAAACATGGAATAGTTAACTATATTTTTACTTCACTAATCTATGAACTTAAAACTATTATGTTTGGTAAATCTTCCTCGTAATTAAAGTTACACTTTAAATTTTTATTTTTATTCATTATAAACATTATAAATCATTTCTAACTGATCCCTATGGGTTTAACCTTTTGTAACCATAATCTATGATACACCTATAGTTAATTATTAGGCAGTTTATATTTAAAAATTCTAAACAAGTTCTCTCATATGAATTAATTATACCATGTAGATGATCAATTTGTTGGTTCCATTTACAATTAATGGTTTCTTAAGAGATTTAGATAATTATGAGTTTCTATTTTATTTCTAGTTTATATTTTCTCCATTACACTTGGACTTTTTGTGTTATGTTCTTTAGGTTAAACCACTAATGCATGAGTACTCAACTTGAGTAAATTTGGTGTAGGTATTGTAGCAGTACAGTAACATATTGTAGTAACAGTGGCACTATAGCAATGGTGGGCACTGTAACAGTGGTAGGTCACTGTAGTGGTGGGAGGGTACTCTAGTAGCGGCGGATACTGTGAAATTATGTAGCAAGAGTGTATTGTAGTAGTATAATTCATAGAATGGGCCTTGGGCCAAATATTGGGGCCTACAGGACATGTAATGGGTTAAATGCCCTATGGGCCTTCGGGCTATGTAATGGGTCTCCCTCTACCCAGTTAAAAGAGATCTTTTCTTTGCTTTAAATAATAAATGATGTGTCGGCCCCAACCTTTTAAAAAAAAGTTAATATAATATGGTCAAACCTCAAGTGTGGGTGTTCAACCAAGAATTCTTGAGAAACTGGTCACTAAAACTAATTTTGTGATAAATTTGGAGATCATTCAAATGATCTAAAATTCAATTCAATTCATCAGCCTATCACATGAAGACTCAAACACTCAAAGTGTCCTAATGATTTTTGGCACATACTAATTCAACAACATCTATATTGATGTGGTAAGACAATGAATATTTTGATTTTAACTTAAAGATAAATCTCATGATTGGATTTAGAGTCTACCACCACACTCTATCGCCACATGGGATGATTTGGTAAAAAAATTATTAACTATCTTCTTCCCTCCCTCAAAATAAATAAATATTCATTAAAATATTTTAAATTTCAAAAAATTTGATGATAAATAATTATAAAATGAATGGCAGTGGTTTAAATATTTTATTAGGAAATATCCTCATCATGGTATTAAGATTTGGTTGCTCATTAAAAATTTATATAAGAGTCTTCCCAATGGTAATATATCAAAATTATATCCAATTTTTAGAGGTTCACAAATGAAAAAGTCAGTGGAGGAAGTCTATGAACTTTAAAATGAAATGTACCACAATAGATTCTTATGGAAAATTTAAGAATCAAAAAAGAGAAGCGTATAAATTTTAGATTGAAATAAATGGATAGTAGAACAAATTGAGTCCTTGAAAAAGAATTTGGGTTTCTTATTTATCATACACGAACCCTAAGTTATGTATTGTGAAGAAGAAAAATATGATGATTATAACTTAAAAATAATATTTAGGGATAGAGGTCAAAAAATCAAGTCCAGGGGCACTAGAAAAAGGAAATGAGATATCAAGAACCCCAAGGTCCCTCTCCCCATATATAAATTAGTAATTTGTAGTATACCTTAGAAACATTAATTATAATAACCCAAGATTCGAACAATGAATTTAAAGATTAATCAAAGGATAAAAATAATTCCAGGTGGAATCTATAATTTCATTTTGGACAGAAATACAGCCAAGTTAAGGAGAGGCTAATGGGGAATGCTAACGAGCGACATGGATGTCTACCCAAGTGGATAACTGAATGTTGTTACCTTTAGATGTGATAAAATGGTTAATTAAAGTACTAAATATAGAAGTAAATAGAAAGTGATGCAAGTATAAAAATAAAAAGAAATGGAAGAGGAGGTTAAGGATAAGGAAAAGGATAAGCGGAAGGAGGAGGTAGTTCGGGAGGAATTATCACAACCTTAAAAAACACCATTACAATTTCTAGAGAGGATAAAGCAAGGGAGGGTATAATAAAAGAGTGGTAAATTTATATAAATTTTCAAGAAACTAAAATTAAACATCCACTTTATTTAGGATTCAGAGAACATGCCTACATATGATAAATTATTAAAATGTTTAATATATAACCAGAGGAAACATTAGGATATAGTAACAATAAAACTCATGGGAGAGTGGTTAGTTATGATGGAAATAAATTACTGAATATGAAGCAATCCCCAAGTATATTTTAAACTCCAGTTAATACTAGTTATAATGAGTTTTGAAAAAAAAATTGTGATATAAGAGTGAGTATAAACATAATATCCTACACTACTTTAAAAATACAAGGATTATAGGTGATGAATCCCAAAATGGTTTCCATTTAATTGGTCAATAAAATTGTAATACATCTATATGGTATGATTTAGGACTTTCAAGTTAAGAATGATAATTTTTATTTTATGATAAACCTCCTTATTCTTGGCATGGATGTGGAGAATCCTTCATAATTTTGAAAAATACATTCCTAGATATATGAGAGCCTTAATTGATATATAAATTTGGTAATTGTATTTAAGGGTTACTAAAGAGTAGTTTAAATTCAACATTCATCAATCAAATAAAAAATTGTGATGAAAAGGATGATGATTTGGATGGGGATAGCAAACAAGGAGTTGACTGTATTACATCCATTGAGAAAAGGGAAGATATATATGACTTTAAGAAAAAAATAGTGGATATAAAAGAAAAAAATGAGGAGAGAAAAATTTTATAAAAAATATACAATATTTGAGGAACTATTTTGCCTAGAAAGTTTAAGGATGGAAAATATGTTTTCTTAGTCTGTGTCCTCACTTTTGAATTTTTTTGAATAAGAAAAACACTGGTGGATTATCACTCTATATTGAGAAATCACTGATCGAACCATTTACTAATATAGATTAGGTAACATCCTTCCAACCCTATATCGCCTAGCTAAAAAGAAATATGGTCTAGATAAACAACCTTAATCAAATAATTTCTGATAAAAAATTAGAGTTTTTAATTTTCTATAAGATCATAGTATTTAATTAAGTTTGGGTTTATATTTAGTTTTAGATTTTAGTTTCAACTCTCAGTCATATTTTTCATCTTAAATGAACATAAACATTACACATTCACTTGGGTATTTTGTTTTATATGGTCATGGTAATAAAAAAGAATAATAAAAGAGGAAAAGAACAATAGTTTTAGTAGAAAATGGATTATTACTTTTAATTAATTATTTTTTACTCCCCCACAGGCTGATTTCTCTGATTTTTTAATGGAACTTTAAATCTCCACTTAGATTCATGTTTCAATTTTTGAAATATGATAAAAAAAACCACTTATAAATCCCATGATTCCATGTTTTTAATTTCAATTTTAATGAGATTGAATAAGTAATAATGGGGATGAATTAAGAGAGATAATAATTGGGGTATCAGTTTGATAAACCATGATTTAGAGGGTCTAGTTGGTTTTGTAGATGAAATTATTATCACAATTTTTTTATTTGAGCTTATGTCGTTAATGTGTATCGATTTTTTCTTATCATTAATTCCAGGATTAATTGAATCAATTTTTACTTTTCTTATTTCTGATATTTTTTTAATCCAATTTTTCATATTATTTTTTATACCCATTTCTTGAGAGATAATAGGGGTATCTACACCAACTAGAACATGTATTGAGGTCAAGTAAAATTTATGATTATACAAAGTCACATTTAAAATGATTAATGTATTTTTATTCAAGACATTTGTTCTTGGTACCTAACTTTAACATTATTATCTTTTTCCTTATCCCATGTAATCTACAAATGAATTTTAAGGGAGACACACAGTATTAGAATATTCAATCCTTCTCACCCAACTCTGGGTATTTATATATATATAGTGGTTCAAGTATTTTGGAGAGGTTATTCCTGGTAGAAAAGGGATATTTCAAAATTATGAGAAGAAATATATGTGCTTAAAGACATACTATTGGAAGGTTTATGAATTTATTTCATTATGATTCATTTTTTTCCTATACAAAAAAATTATTGATTTAAAAAATAAAAGTGAAAAAGTCGTGTTGAAAATACTGTAGAAAGTATTCTTTAAAAATAAAATTTAGAATAATAGTGTATTATTATTTTCATTTACCATTAATTATTTTTGAGGTTTACTTTGAGTTTGGTAAGTAATGATAATTTCATTATTTGAGTAGAAGTGTTTCTTTGATATTTTCTATTTTTTTATCATGAAGATGAACTTTAGAGCTTAACCTCTATTTGGAACTTATTTTCTTCACATCATCACATTCCTACCCTTATCCTAGAATTAATAAAATAATTTAATGTCAAATCCTCATGATTAATTATGATAATTTTCCTCTTAGGTAGGTGATTTGAGACCCTTTTCAAAATTATGGTTAGGATAGTTTACTTGATGTATGATCATAACTCTAGTAAATATTTACTTTGAGTGATGAGGTAAAATAATTCAAAAGTGAGGTATATCAAATATTGAAATGCATAGAAATAATAAATTAGGAATATTGAATGGATGTTAATAAGAGTTTCAATAATTTCAAAAGGGTAAAATTAAAATACATGATTTATTTTTTCATAAATATTTAAATATTTGAAAAGATAAAATTTATATGATTCTTAAAATTATTTTACTTGAAGGTAATAGGTTTATCTTTATATATGTGGAATTTAAATACAAGTATTATTGGTTCCCTTTGTGGTTTTTTTGAGATTATATGCTTAAGGAAAAGCAAGATTCTAAGTGTGGGGGGATTCGGTGTTTATATTCCAGGAATGTATTTTTAGTAATTAAATTCTTTGATTTATTTATTTATTTATTTTTCAAGAAAATTCATTAGTTTTATTTATTATTCGAAGGAAGTATTTTTAGTGTAATTTTGGAAAAAATAAAATATAATTATTATTTTTAAAGGGAATTTTATTAAGGGAAAATTGGTTTTGTAAGAATAAAAATGAACATTATAATGAACCAGTCGAGGATGCAACATGGACCAGCACCTAACCCAATACGTCACTGATTTAAGGTACATTCTAGATCAACTAGAGCTAGTGAAAAGTTCTCGTGTATCATAAGTGACAATGTGATAATTATTTTACCCTCAATAATATATATATAAATAATTTTTTCCAACCAGGAACCCAGCATGAGGTTTACATAAATTGGAGAACATGCCAAAATAAATAAATAGATCTCAAAAAATGATATCCAAACATGAAATAACCATAAAGAGTAATAACAAAACCATAAAAATACATTTCCATAAAAATAAAACTTTCTATAAATGGTTATAAATCTAATAAAAAAGAAAACAAAAGTATAAGGTCAGAGAGGTCGATACCAAAGATGAACCACTAACTCCATGTGACTCTCAAGTCAACACTCTGAACCAATCATCCATCTGCTTCAATAAGATTTTTTAACCATACCAAACCCAAAATAGAAGACCTAAAAACCAATACAAGATATGAATACTACATAGCCACTCGTGTGAGTACATAGGGTGTGATCAATAGGAATTTCAGACACCATAGCGAGTCCATTTCATTCCTTTTATAAAAGAAACCAATTACACTAGTTTGAAAATGAATATAAATAAATATATTTTTGTGTCACTTCCATGGTATGAAACCAAACAACACTTAACATACAAAATTTAAGTTTTTTCTTTAGAAACCAAATTTGAAACTATCATTTCTCAATTTTAAATAATCCGTTGAAAAAAAAAACTCATCTATTTTTCTTAAAAAACATTACACTTCCATTAAGAATAATAAAGGATAAAGGAAATCCAAAAGGAAATAAATTCCATGGAAAAGTATATAAAGGAATAACAATAATTAAATAATTTAATCCATATAAAAATAATTCAAACTCATAAACAACCAATGTATCAAAGAAGGATGAATCCCTAGAGAAGAAACTCACATGATAAATAGGTATTAAATAAAGTGTAACATATGATGCATATCATGAGGTAACACCATAGGGAATAATGATAAAATACTAGAAATACCAAGTTTGAACCCCTGGCCTATAGGTCTTGCAGTTTGACACTCATCACCTAAATCACTCTCAACTAGCCTCATAATACACACGTCCCTTGCCTAGATTAATATTAATTAAGGACCACTAGCTATGGAAAATATTTAACATGTGAAGAAACCATCCCTATATTTCCCACATAGTGTCCTAACATTCCTCATGCAATACATAAAGTAGGTGGGACACTACTAAGACAATTTTAATAACATGATAACAAAAAAATACCGATGATAACATTAAAATTTTATACTTCCCACCTCAAACATCCCCCATAATAAGATCCATAATAAATGAGAAAAATAGGGAATCATAATTCAATCATCTGTCAAAAGGATATACATAAACATCATAACCAAATACAATGGGGCTAAATAAGGGCATAACCAGTCAGTCAAACAAACATCATTTTACAAAGTACTAACCGAGCCCTTTATATCTTACATATAAAATATACATTTTAGAAATCCATTTTTAGAACCATTTGTAATATAAACACAATTCCAAGGTAAATCAAAAAAACAACACTAAAACATAATCATAACCAATCAAGGAAACCACTATTAAAATTAATTAATCAAACTCATACCATTAGAATGATTAAAATCATTAAAATTAAAAAAAGGTACCCCATTTTATAAATCACATTCAACCTAAATGGTAATAAAAATTATTTTTATTAATGAAAATAATGATTATAAATTTATCAAGCACTTAAAAGGAATATAACACTGTATGAAAACAAAGTTTCATTAAACTATGAAATACACCCATTATGAAAAATGAAAACCAAAAGAGACTAAGGGAAAAATTATAAATTAAGTATAGATAACATATACCATTTTTAAATAGACTAAAAATGATTTTAGAACACCAATAATTCAAATAAATATCAAATAAAAGTAAATGAATCTAAAACTCCTTCCTAAAGCAATGAAATTATGTCTCCTCCATCAAAAAAACCCAAATAAGTCTAAATAGATGGCTCACAATACCTATAAACCATAATTCCTAAATTAGAACATACAGGGTCATAAAAAACACCCAACCTTGTCCATTAAGGTTAGGGAAGAATCTAAAAGGGGAAAGAAACCCAATAAGAAGGAATTAGGAGCCCTAACCTTTCAATCCAGATTAAATCCTACCAGTAAATTGCTAAGAATCCACCATGGTGTGGCATATGAGGAGGAGAAATTCACTTTGAAGGTGCCTAGGTCAAGAGAGTATAAATGGGGAAGAGTAGGGATGAAATGTCATGAATAAAAGACTAAAATAACTAAACCTAAATAGGTCATATGGTTTACCAAACTTTATGTTGATTAGGGGATGACCACTATCTAAAACTACCTAGGTCACATGGTTTACACTGTATTTTTTCACAAACCATGCACCTAAGAATACAACCCTGTAAAAGCTCTACAAACATCAAGGTTTTACCCTAGAATACATTAAAACTCAAGGTAATTTATCAAATACCAAAAATATATAAAGAAGTGACATCGTGGGTGTCATAATTATTTAAATTATTCCACTTGGTGCCCCAAAAAATTCATTGGTAACTTAATACAAGTTGGAAATCCAAAACCAACTCACCCTATGAAAAAACCTAATCAACTACCCAGCTTCCCAAATTAAAAAACTGAGGAAATGAGACTAAAGGATCCCACTTCTAACCATGATATAATTTTTTAGAACTTACCAAATGATAATGTACTAGGAATCCTAAGGAGTAGACTTCTCACAGGAAAAAAAGTAAGGAGACAACAAAATAATACATTAGGATACTCACCCATAAAATATTCTTTGAGTTAAGCAATGTCAACATACATACCATCACTCCTAAGAGCCTCTTAAATATTAATCCATACCAAAAGACAAAACATAATCACCACCTCTATAACATCTTATAATGTAATATCTCAGATCAATGTAAAATCCCAAAAAAAAGAATCTATAAGATACACCACAAGAATGATGAAACACAAGGAGGCCTAGTATTGGTCTCCCATTATTTATAAATATCATAATAAAAATAGAACTGAAGAGGCCAACATTACAAGAGGATGAAACATATCCATCACAAGTCTTCTACAACAAAAAAGATAATGATTAAAGAACTCCATTAGGGGACACAAAAATCTAATCCCAAAATGAAACACACTAAAACAAAGAAAAACAAGATGAGTATCTCCAAAATAAAATATCACCAAACGGAAAACATTTTTAATCCATTATATAACAGAAAAATATAATAAACAAGGGACATAGTATAAGTCCCAATGTAAGAAAAAATTAAAAATATAAAAAATATGACATTTTTCAAAAACACTACTCATCTTCAGACTCTCCGATGGAAGAAACACCTGAGATGAAAACCTAGATAAAATATGGTATGATAGTTCTTCGCTTTATGCTCGTTCAGATTAATGTGACTGAGGTGTCCACATAGATGACAGGATCATGGAGTTTTAAAATAAGAGGACTTTTTGTTCTCATAATTCCCACATTTAAATCATAAAAATAGATTTATGTTCACTAATATGGGAACAAAATGTTCCTAATTGGGAGTACCATTATCACCAAATTCCTACTTTTTCTTCCTAATATCTAGATAACCCTAATTGACACAAGGTAAGGTCAAATCATCACTTGGAATAGGTTTCCCTTCCAATATTCCCTCAAAAATGATGGCCTAGTACGTCACCTTCATGTATATAGTCAATCCAAACTGAAACACTAACGAACGAAGGCTCAAATGAATTCCTATAGAAAATATCCATGCATTTTTCAATGCATCAGTAGAAAAACCTAGAGAAAAATCCTCTAGTCTAGTGAAATTATAAACATAATGTCTCACTCACTGATCAACCTAATGAACACTTAAAAAATTGAGTGCCTTCTCAACTCTCACCTTCTTAGGATAAAATCATTTCTTTAAGGAAGTGTTAAAATATCCCCAAGATAAAACCTAAAATTTATAGGAATGTATAATGATATTAAACAAATATAAACCGACTACTTCAAATAGATTAGTGGTACGCCAAACCCAATAAGTTTTAGAAGTTAATTGTAAATCAAATATCTCTTCAACCATAGCTAGTCACTCTTTCTCCTCATGGTATCCTTGATATCCACAAAATACTATAGGGTAGAAATTAAAAAACACCTGAGCCTGATCTAGAATCCAAGAATTATATGTCCATTCCACTCCATCGAGAGTTTGGGTAGAGTCATAGTCTAGAAGGAAAACTTCTGGATCACAGGGGAAACACCCCAAATCATTGTCTTATTTAATTTTTAACTCATTTCTAGGGTTACAATCTAAAATATAAAAAAAATACAATCATAATACTTTAAATACTCAAACAATATATAATGAACACAATTCAAACATATTCAAACCATTTCAATTCCTAGTTCAAAATTATAAAAACAAGGAATTGAAAATTAAAAAAACCATGTTAAAGCTCCACTTTCAAAAGCATTAAAATATTTCAATCCCAAAAATTGAAGAAATAAACTTCTTTAAAAATAGTTTCACCTTTAAAATCAAGAAAAAAATCATTTAATATTATATAAAACATCTTATCCTTTTCAAAGGTTCAAAATCATTTCATGAAATCATCTTAAAATGTGCAGACCCTGACCCTAGTAGCCTAGGGTCGGTGGATGCTATTTAACATTGGTACTAGATACAAGGAATCACATCTTTAAGGAAAAAATAGTTTAATAGTCTTGGTAAAGTAAATAAATATTTGAATTACATCACATTAGAAAACTTAAAATAAAACATGATATTTTCTTTGAGAGTAATACAATTCCTTTTGGCATATCCTAACATATCAATCATAATACACTTCATTTCATCCTATAGAAAGGAGATATGAGAATGGTTTGTGATCTAATGATTAGTAAGGGTCTGTATATTGTGTAATATTTCATGATAAAATTAGGTATAATCAATATGGGAAGTTGAATAACTAAAAGAAACATGTTATTTAATCAATAACTTGAATATGAAGAATAATGTGATAGAAATAAATTATGATCAATTAATGTCATATAAATAATCAAATGAGATAGAAAATTATCCATGGATATTATAAATAATTTAATAACCACATGGATATCAAAAACTATGCTCAAAATGAGGGAATTCAGAATTTCATAAATCATAAAAATCTCATCAAGCCCTCATTCTAAGACATCATTCATAAATTGGTAAATCCTTTGAAAAATTGCCAATCTAGTCTGTCTCATGAGACCTATCAGTGAATCGAGGTGTTATTGTGGGCATTGATCATCATTTAAAAAGTCTAATTCATTCCTCAAATAAAAGCGGTGATTCATAATCAATATAAAAATTCATATTGGAAAATATAATATGAAATATTAGTAGTTTTCCCAATCAATAAATATAATCACAACCCATCCATAGTAATATGGAAAGTGGTATCAAAATAGTACATCCTCAGCCAAAATGATCAAAAACCATCTAGAAAAATAATAAATAAGGTATAATTACAATATATACATAGTTTATTATAATTAAAATAATTTTTTTTATTCATTAATATAGATACTATAAAAATTTCATTAAAATATTCTTGATTAAAATAACCTTTTCACTTTGAAAATCACTTTTAAAGAATAAAAATTTCCAAAATATTAGGGAAATTATTTTCTTTAAAATAACTACAAAGAAATAGTAGAGTAATATCTAATTAGTTGATCATTAATGAGGGAAATATATTTATTTCATGCCATATAAGTTAAAAAAATTCCTTTCAAACTTCTCTAAAAAAGGTCAAAAAGTACCTCTTTTATAAAATGAAAGAAGATCCATTTCAGAACATTTTTGTAAAAACAAAAAACTGGGTAAAAATTTCTTTAATAAATAATTTTGAAAAAAAAAATTAAAATATTTTTATAAAACATATATATGAGAGAAAATGGATTTTCAACCAAAGAGAGAAATAAAGTAAGTTTTTGTTAAAAACATTTTCATAATAATTTTATGTATTAAATAAAGGAAAAAAATTCGGATTAATTGAAAAGTTCATGGATAACCTGACTATTATAAAAATATATTGGTTTTGATTTATAAATATTAATTCTTCCCCCATTATTAACTTAAATATAAACAATCCTGAATAATGATGACATTTTGAAATAAACACTTATCATTTTTTTAACTATTGAATCATAATCACCAAGAAATAAACATTAAATGAAAATTTAAATATCATGATTATATATATATAATACTAATATATTATATCAAATGTCTATTATATACAACACACAAAATAAATAAGTGGTTAATATGGTATATATCTCATGGAAGTGAAAGTAAGACAAGAAACTCTTACCTTAGGTTAGACTTACATCATATCCAAATCAACCTCCAGCAAAATAAAATGAAATTTATTATCCATATATCCCAGAACAATACTCATATGCATCAAACCTAATATGATTTACTTATAATATTTTATCAATAGTTTATTTAAATTTTTTTATAAAGATCAGTGTTCCAGATGGTAATTGGTTTGTTTTTCATATATATTTTGTTTTAGTAGTTTCAACCCATATGATATTTTCATGGTTTCGTCATCTAAAAATTTTATTCAAGGTATAAATATCATATATATATTCATTATATACATATTAAGATTCATCCATAATATTTATTGATATAAACAATTAATTACAACATTCAAGGAGATGGTAAGTCATTCATAAGCATAACGTTGTTTTCATTTTCTAATAAATGGAAAAAATAAATAATAATTATCATTTCTAGAATAGTTATTTTATCATATAAATTATATATATTCCTCAAACACATCATTATTACCATCTATGTAAAGTGTAAATGAAAATTGGATTACATTGGTTGGTGGAAGAAGTAGTACACATGTATGCACGAGTGATGTTATAACTTTCCAATAGATTAGAAGGTAAGAATTTATATGTGATATTATATTTTAAAAATCATATTTATGTCATAAATATCAAATATACTTATTATTTATATCTTCATAACCATAGAAGTATAATTGTGATCAAAAATTAATTACACAGTTACATGGAGACAGTAATCCATACGTATGCATGAGTGATGTTTTCACTTTTCATATGATAGAAAAGAGATGGAAAATTTATGTAACATAATCATAATAACATATTATAATATTTATGATAATATATTTATAATTTTATTATGGTTAAAATACATCAAGAGGAACTAGAATAATAAATAAACATTAAAGAGTCAGTAAAGTTGATTTCCTCTTCTTTGGTATACTTCCTTTAGATCTCTTCTTAAGGGGACTAAGGTTAATATTTTGGAAGGAACAAAACCACTAAAACTTAGATAAGGATGTTTATAATAAGAATGGGTGGTCTTCAGTTGAGATACGTGTCTTAAAATTTTGAAAATAAGATAAATGATAGGTGTCCTTTTATAATTGAGGGGAGGGGAAATCTTGGAATTAATTAAAGTATTATGTTAATATAAATTATTTTTAATACCCAAATGAAACTGAATTAGTATAATTCAAATATAAGGTAAGGATAAGCTTAAATACCTCCATCTAAAAAAAGTTTCACAAGTTTTGGGAATATTATAACCCTAATCTAATTTTGATATTCTAATTTCAAAAATGATATTATTTTTATAAAATGGAATTTATATAATTTCTAGAAATAATTTATAATATTTTACCACAAAAATAAATAATTTTTTTTCAAGAAACTATATTTATAAATAATAAAATATATTTACTAAAAAATGAGTACTTATTTCCAAATCATTAATCAATGCATTTTTTTTATTTGGTCCTTTAAATATATATATATATATATATATATTATATTTCAGTAAATATTATTCCTACCCACCAATTCAATGAGAAGGTTATAACAATCATCTAAAAATATTTCACAGTTTGTTTAAGCTTAGTTTTTCTGTTGTATATGCTATCAAACATAGTGTTCTTTTAAAATCTTGGGTTATTACACCCCACCCCCCAAATAAATTACATCCTTGTAATTTGAACTTGTTCTTGATAATCAAGGGTTTTTTTATTTTAAACATCCTTCATGGAAAACCCACATCATAAAAGGGTTAATAAAACTTTCTATTAAAAAGAGGGAAAGAGGATTATGAAAGTCACCACAAAACTAGGTTTCCAAAAAATGGATCATCAATGGGAATTGAAAATAAGGTCTTGGAAGAGAAAACTAACACCTAAGGATTAATAGAGGGTGATAAATAATGTGGTCCTGAAAAAGTTTACCATCAAAAAATCTTAAATATGTTATGGTTTAAGAGATCATTTATTTCTCAATGAGAAATGTAAATGGATAACATTTTTATTTCAAGGTATTTTTTTTAAATTTGGTGGATTATTTTACTATCCAAATAAAACTCTCAAGAAAATAAACATACTTTATTTCTGGCCATGTTATAATAACAATTTAATCCTTTGGTTGTTATTTTATTAATTACACTTTTTCTCTTACTCTAGAAAATTGATATTTGAGATGATTATTTTTCTTAAAGCAATTTTAACAAATCATAAGGTCCATAAGTCATTCCTTTAGACTTTAAATATTTACCAAAACCAAAATGGTTAGCACAAGTTATCCAATAACACCAAAAGTTCAACTTAATCCTTTATATAAATATTTCTCTTAAAGGATCAACGAAAATATGTCTAACCAAATTCAAAAATCCAAAAAACTAAAAACAAGGTCATTAAATTTCCAAAAATAAACTTATCATTGATCCACCATAAAGTTACTCTTAATGTCACATGTAAATACTTTGATCACATGGTAATAACTTGAATATCCATAAACCTTAATAAAAACATGCAAACTTACAAGAATTAAATATATCTTAATTCCATAAATAAAATGAATATAAATCCAAAAATACAATAAAATCCATCATGAATTACTTTGTCTTCAAATCACTAACCATTTAATAGGACACCAATAATATCCCATTTTCTTATTCAATGTCAATATTATCTTTATACCAACTAAACATTATTAACTCAAAATCATGAACATATTAAGGGATGTCATTACATTATTCATGTATTCTTCAAAAATATCACTTTTCCACTAAATCACTTTACCTGGGTATCAGTACCATTCAATATATAATTTAAAATCCTTAATGAAAAACCATTAAATATTATTGATTTGATGTTTCGTGATTCTTATAACTAGAATATAATAGATAAAATACTTCTACAAAATAATTCTATAATCTAAAACATAAATAATGAATCCAAATAAACAAGTACTTTAATCATTACACTTCATCAATATTAACAGCATAATCTTGACCGCGATGCATTTTCTTCAGCTGAGGTGTATTCCTTTGACACCTGGGGAATTATTTTTCATGGTTCCCCATCTCCTTATAGTTGAAATATTGAACATTTAAGGTTTCTTTCTTACTTTTTCATTTACCTTCCTGATGTATTTTCTCCCCACACTTTAAGAAAAATCCCATTCACTTCTTTCAAGTACCATATTATTTATTTCCTAAATTATCACATTTGAGAAAATTGATATTTACCTTCATCCCATTATTCATTATTCTCTTCCATCAAATTATTATATTTCTTTACTTCAATGGCATAAGATTTATAGAATTATTTCTCTATATTGTTAACATATTAAACTATATTCTCATATGATAAGAAATTATAGGATAATTTTTACCTTTGAAGTATTATCTTAATACATTAAAATAAATGGTCAATATTACTCTTTGGATTATATATGTAGTCCACACAATACCTTGTTATCCTTATAAATATGGCTTTATACTTAGCAACATTTTCATCTTCCTTTTGTCCCGTACAGAATAATTGTCTTTCTACATCTTCTCATTGTTTACAAGGAAAATAATTTTCCAAGAAAGGATTATTATAATCCTTTCATTCTATGATTTTTATTTCTTCCTCATCATTAGTGTTTTAAATCAATAACCACCACTTATCTGAATCTCATGTTAGATGATAAATTTCCATGATAACCTTCAACTTGTCGTTACATCCCAAAGTGAGAAATACTTTCTCTAGAAAATTTATCCATTGCTTTGCGAAAAATAGGTTTTTGGTCCTATTGAATGATGTATTTTTTTATGCATGAATAATTCAAATATTTTTTAACAAAATTTTGGGTTGGTAGCTTGATCTATACAAGAAATGTTATTGGTCAAAACCGAAGCCAAATTCCATGAAATAGTTTTAATTTTTTCATCACCAAAAGTATATCAAGCAATAGATTCATAATATTTACCATAATGGAAATAACTATATGGTTTATATGTATTCATATTATTTTCATTCATTACAATAGGTTCCATTTCTAAATAATATAATATACTACCTCATATAACAACATTAGGAACCATAATATAAAATTCAAAAACAAGTGTAACATTTAACATAAATTTAAAATTTATTTATATAACAATTATTAAAATAATAATCTTGGTTTATTTGAGAATATTATAAAATTAGTTCATATAGTTAAGTCCCATAATCTATGCTTTTCTAAATCTAGTTTCTAAGGTTTCTACTAAACTTCCTTTGATACCAACTATAAATACCCAAACCATATATTCCAAGAGTTGGTCGATACTTTATTAGAGTGTAAATAGATACAAGGAATCACATCCAAAAGGACCTAATAGTTTATTATTCTTAGTAAACTAGAAACATTATCGAATTACATTACAGTTTAAATCTTAAAATATAACATAGTATTTTCTTTCAAGACACTATAATTTCCATTGGAATATCCCTACATATCAATCATAATACACTTCCTCACATCCAGGGGAAAGGAAACATAAGAATGGGGTGATCAATAATGCTTCGTAAGGGAAAGTGTATATTAGAATATATCATAAATAATTAATTCATGACCAATATGGAAATGTAAATAACTGAAAACAAATGTAATTTGAATAATAACTTTAAGCTAAATAATAATATGGAAGTAATAAATGATGATCAAATAATTCCATATAAATAGTTATATGAGCTTGAAACTTATTTTTGGTTATTTTAAATAATAAAATAATCACATGGATATAAATAACTAATTTCATAATTGGGGGATGCATAATTTTGGAAAACATAAATATACATTCTAGGTATTGTGTAAAGACATCTTATATAAATGGGGGCATTGTCCAAATACCCAATCTGGTTTTTCTTATCAGACCTATCGATGCATCGAGGGGATATAGAGGGAATTACCTTTAACTTACAAATTCCAATACATTCCTCATATAAATGGGTTGAATAATAATCAACGTAAACATTTTTAGAAAAAACTAGCATATGAAATGTTAATACTTTCACCAACCAATAAGTATAATCTTAACTCATCCATAATAATATGGAGATTGGTATCAAAATAGTACATCCCAAATCCAAAATAATCATAAAACATCCAAATAAATAAAAATGATGGTATAATTAAAACATATTCCCAGATTATTATAAGTAAAATAAGTGTTTTTTCATTCATGAATCGAAATACCCTAAAAAGGTCACTAAAAATATTCCTGAGGAAAATAACTTATTCACATTGAAAATCAATTTTTTTTTAAAAAAAATTCCAAAATATTAGTGAAATAATTTTATTTAAAAATAACTATTAAAAAGTATTGATTAATAATCAAATAATTGAGTATTAACGATGGTAGAAAATTTCATTCATGCCATTTAAGTTAAAAAACACTCTCCTCACACTATTTTAAAAAGTTAAAAAAATATCGCGTTTAGAAAATGAAAAAAAAATTCCTTCCAAACTATTTTGTAAAAAGATAAACATGCTATCACGACCCGTCCTCGGGGCCCGTGCCGTGACTACCCCAAGCCCGCCTTCCATAGACCAGGGGCTGGTGACTAGCACCAAAGGCGTAAATCCCGATAACTGGGAAGGCATTGCCTTTATAAAAGTAAACAAACACCACAGAGTACAAGCGGAAGTAAACACTAAGTACAAAGAGATGTGCTGAAAGGAAAAATGGGCCAAAATACAAACCCAAAAGAAAGTACAACTACAACTGAACAAATTACAACAGAAAAAGACAATAGCTGGAGGGATGGGAGCGGCTCCTGGGTCATCCTCCTCGGATCCTACCTGAAGGGTAGGTACAGATGGCGCAGCTCCTGGATCGTCTACCAGGGATCCTACCTGAAGGGTAGGTACAGATATCCTCCACAACGCTCTCGCCCGTCAACCTCCTCCGAGTGTCGTCTCGTCGTGAAGTCCACCTCCGAATACTGACTCGTCGTGTAGTCCACCTCCGGGTGCCATCCAGTCCTCAAACACTCGGCCTCCGTCAGCACTGCCCATCGTCTGCAACCAACACAACGAGGTGCGGGCATAGCCCGTGCAGGGGTGAGTATAACGATACTCAGTAGGGACCCCGAGACCCTCAAGGTCTCACTAAAACCAACAACGATAACCACAAAGAAGATCTCAACAGATAACCTCTACTTAGGTATATGCCCATACATATACCTAAGTTATCAAGTAACCCATCTCAATTATGAGCAAACACAAGGATCATGAAATCAACGGATAACCACTACCAAGGTATATGCTCATACATATTCCTAAGTTATCAAGTGACCCATCTCAATCAGGAGGTAAACACAATGGTCAAAAGTCTCAGCTCAAACCAGGATTTTCATTATCGAAACCGTAACTGCTGAAGAGCTCTGCCTCTGGAGTGTACAGTGGTCCTATCACGACTCCGAGGTACTGCTCACTAACCTAAGACAGTTGAGGTACTCCTCCTGTCGAGTACCGCTGGCATGCCACCTCACACAGTAGTGCTTCCCACCGGGTTCTTCCACCCAACACAGTAGTGCTCCCCCCTCATAGCCTATAGAGGTACTCCTCCTGTCGAGTACCGCGGGTCTGCCACCTCACATAGTAGTGCTCCTCCGCTATGGGTCTGCCACCTCACAAAGTAGTTCTCCCCACTGGGCTACGTAAGTCACTCCGAAACGAATCGGACAAGCAGTCTTCAGGTCTCGGCCGGCTACACGGTCTCCGTACTCCGTACGCTCGTCTCTAGGAGGGTCCGCTCCACGAGATACAAGTCGATACTCCAAGTATCTCAAATTCCCATGAAAAAGTATCTCAAAGGACCGCCTCGTCATAGGGGTCTCAACGCAATAGACGGTGCGTCAATCGAACGCCCGGTCTATGAGTTATTAGCCTTTTCGTCCGAGAGGCCCGGTTGGTTTCGTGAGCAAACAAAACCCGGCCGTATCTCAATTGTACCCCGAACTCTCATAGGGTAAACTCATAGGGACCGTTTCTCAAAAGATCACCAACGCCGCTGACGGTTCGTCAAACGGACGTCCGGTCAGAAAGATATCAGCTTTTCTGTTCCAGGGGCCCGGTTGGATTTCGGGTGCAATCCAACCCCGCCACTATCCAACTGCATCCAAATCTCGGGCGGAGGATGCCAAATGTTCCGTATCGTCAACAGAAACGCAACGCAACAGACGGCGCATCAATCGGACGCCCGGTCTGGAATTTATTGGCTTTCTCGTTCCGGGTTCCCGGTTGGTTTTTAAGGCAAAACCAGCCCGACCGTACTCCACCTGTGTCCAAACCTCGGGTGGAGTATGCCAAAAGATCAGTCTCACCAAGAGGAACTCAACAAAGCTGACGGCACATCATTCAGACGTCCGTAGCTCAAGATATGAGCGTTTCCGCTCCGAGGGCCCGTTTGGTTTCGTGTACGAACCAACATGGCCAAACTCAAAATATTCTGAAACCTTGAGTACGATATACCGAAACGACCATCTCGATCCAAGGATCGCATCGCCGCTGACGACAGGTCGTTTGGAGGTCTGTAGCCCGAGTTATGGGCATTTGAATCCAAACCGCTCGGTAACGGGGGTTTCGGGCTCGGGCCGTCCCGGCCCGAGACCCCCCAGCAGGCCCGAACCGGGTCGACCCGCCCCGGACAGGGTCGACCCGGCCCATCACGTCCCGGCCCGACCCGGCACAGCCCAGCCCGGCGCGCCGGTTTGGCGCAAGGCAGCGCGCCCAGCGCGCTGCCAGCTCGGCCTTCGGCCGAGCTGATTGAGAACGGGGTGCCGCCTGCCCCCCTTTTGTGAAACCGCGGCCCCTTAATTGGGGCCGCATGAAGACCCAGCCAGGGGAATTATTTCCCCCGGTCTCCACTACCCGGTCGGCCCGCACTGGCCGGCCGGTTCCGCCAGCAAGGATCAGCGACGGCCGGTCCTTCCTTCGCCGACACCGGCGGCCCGGTACCGGCCGCCGGTCATCTTGCTCCGCCGCGGCCCAGAACCGGCCGCGGCCCTTGTTGTTCGGCGTGGTGCGACGGTGTCGCGCCCTTCCGCCGTGGCCCCGCTCCGGCCGCGGTGTCTTCGACTTTCTTCGATGCGACGTGACGGCGTCGCGTTCTTGAATCTCTTTCCACTGCGCGGTGCAATGGCGTCGCGCGTATGTTCCGCATGAACCGCGTGGTGCGACGGCACCATGCTCCTTCGTACCAACCACAAAGATAACAATTATGAAATAAGGAGGAGGGTCAGCCGTGTTTGTGCAGTCCAACCCCTCCCATTATTCAATAATAAAAAGTCAAAAACCACAAGATTCGACAAGCCAGAATCAAGAACGGAATCAAATAACATTAAACCCCTACCTCGGTTTCAAGTGCGGAGCACGTCAACAAGCCGCGGAAGACAAGCGTCGCGGAGGTCAGGCGTCACGGGAATCGAACATCGATTTCGTTGACATTGGAGGAAGAAGCGCTCAGTGAAGTCGAGTCGAGTCGAGTCGACACTCTCAGAATACTTTTTGGGCGGCAGTGCTTCCCTTCCTTGCTCCGGTTGAAGAAGGTAGAAGGTGTTGCTTCACGTTCTTCAGAGACGTGGAACGTTCTTCTTCGAGAGGTTGAAGGTCTTCCAAAAGTTCTTCTCCTCTCCTTAGTTCTCCCCACAATGTTTATTCCAACCCAAAGAGAAGAATAGAATCTCTCATTTTAATGTTGGCAAAATTATTTCAAAAGAAATCAAACACTCAAAATAATTAATTAAGTTGGTTTAATTAATTAAATGCAAAGTGTTGGAAAGAATTTCAAAAGTTTGAAATTAATATAACTCTCCTAAATTAATAACCTAAGTTTACAAGATTAATTAGAGAGGAGTTATTGGGAGTTTAAAGGGGAGATGAAGAGTTAGGTTCGTGTGGGCCCCACCACACTTAATCCTCTCAAGGGAGGTTAAGTGGATGTGGGTCCCACCTCTAACTCCCTTTGGGAGGATTAACCAACATGGATAAAATAAAATGTGTTTCCACATTTTATTTAACTTCTTTTTAATTCCCCCAAAACTAACTCTCAACCCGCATAAAACGCAACCTCGGAAAAGGATACCTTAAGCGAATATCGGCGCTGCGAGATCATCGGTGCCCTCGGAATTCGATTCCGGGCACCGGATCAAATGTTAGAAAAACCCGCTCATTCGTTCACTGAACGTACCCAAGCCAAACTTCGGAAATTGATTCCGGGCACTCCGGGCCTCGGAATCAAGTGCCGTCAGAAACCGCATTCTTGTAAAATCCCAAAGAAAATTTAGAAAAAAATTTCCTTGAATTTTACGGGTCTTTACACATGCATAAAATTTTCCTTAATAAATTATTTATATAATTTGAAAATCATTTTTGAAATTTTTTTAGAAAACATAGACATGGAAGAAAAATTATTTTCAACCAAATAGATAAATAAAGTCATCTATTCGAGAAAAAACCCTTTTAATGGTAATTTTAACTACCAAGGGAAGTAAAATAGAAATACTAATTGAAAAATTAATCAAAAAACATAGTATAATAAAATATATTATGGTTAATATATAAATATCAATCAATTACCTCTAGGGATATTTAAACACAAACAATCCTGAATAATGATGTGATTGTAAAATAAACCCTTACCGCTTTGGTAACGTTTTAATCATAATCCCTATGAAATAAATAGCTTCAAATAAAGCCTTAAATATCATGTATATAGATGGAGTCGTTATATATCATATCAAAGGGATAGTATATACACCACAAAAAAATAAATAATTGATGAATATGGAATATGTCTCACAAAAGTAAAAGTGAGATGAGAAACCCTTACTTCAGGTTCGAATTTCCTTATATGCGTCTGAGCCTCCTGTATAATAAATACAGATTAATTATAAATTTATTATATAACCATAATAATATATATCATACTATATATTATTTTATTATAAACTTTTATAAATCATTTATCAAAATCATTGTTCTGGGTGATAACTTGTTCGTTTCTCTTATATATTGTTTTACTTACTCATTTCAATCCTTGTAATTTTTTCATGGTCAAAATATATCCAAAATTTTAATAATGATACAAATATTATATTTATTCATTTAATACATATTTAAATTCATCCACAAAATTTATATATATATAAATTAATTACATCACTGATGGAGACGGTAGACCCTACGTGCGCATAAACACTACATTCATTTTTGTATGGATAGAAAAAAAGAGGGGTAAATAATTATTATTTTAAAAATAATTATTATTTCATATAAAACATATAAATTCATAAAATCCATCCTTATTAATATCCCTATAAATCATAAATGAAAAAAGGATCACATCACTTCGTGGAGGTGGTAGTCCACATGTACGCACGAGCGACATTATCATTTTACAACAGATTAGAAGGTAGGAATGTGTGTATAATATTATATTTATATAATCATAGTTATTTATTAAATATCATATATACCAGTTAGTTCTAAATTTATAATCATTGAAATAAAGTTTTCATGAAAAAAACAACACTATGTGGAGATGGTAAGTCGTACTTACGCAGGAGATATGTTTACGCTTTTCATAGGATGGAAAAGAGATAAAAATTATTGCACCATTACAATAAAATATTAATATATTTATGATATAGTAATTATTATTTTAATGTGGTTACAACACATTTATATTAAGTAGAAGAGGAAATAAACTTAAAAGAGTCAGTAAAGACTATTACCTCTCTTTTAGTATAATTTCATTACTTATCTTCTTAAGGGACCTATGGTTGGTCTTTTGGAAGGACTAGAACCTTTAAAACATTGATAAGGATATTGAGAATAGAAATTGGATGATTTTGGATGTGATATACGACTAAATTGTAGTAAATCAGAAAAAAGATAGGTGTCCTTTTATAATTCAGGGGAGGGGCATTCTTCAAATTTCCAAAATTATTAAATTAATATAAATTATTTTTCATGTCCAAATTGATATAATTTGAATACAATAAGAGATTAAGTCAAAATCCCCTCATCCAATAAAATTTGGATAAGTTTGTTTTTTTATTTTCTCACCGTAATATAATTTTTATATGTTGATTCAAAAAATTATATTTTTTATAAAATATAATTTATATAAGTTCTAGAAATTAGATATAATATTTTCACACAAAAATAAATAAAAATATTTTTTTAATAAAATTTATTTCTAAATCATAAAGTAACTCTACTAATAAATGATTACTTATTTCAAAATAATTAATCAATGCATTTTTATTGATTATGTTTTTTATATATATTTCATAATTCGGATAATACTATTCGTACCTGCCAACTTAATGGATTTGTGATAATGGTAATTTAATAATATTTAATGGTTTAGTTAAGCTCATTGTTCCATGTTGGATAAGATATCAAACATATTTTACTTTTAAAATCTATTTTTGTAAAATAAAACACGACAAAACATGGTTTTTCAGACCATCTCAAACAGCAAACTAATAACATTTCTTTAAATCATAATAAAAAAATCCAAAACCTAAAATATTCCACCCAAATACTCAAACAAATCCAATCATAATAGAATCTTGAAGAATTAAAGGAGTGAAAGCAACAAAATTTTCAAAATTTCTCCACTACATAGAGTTTTTTCATGCTTTTTTTTACATTGATAACTTCCACTGAAAGTTATCCAGAACAGTTCATATGGACTACACATGGTTTAATAGACTGTGAACCTCAACCATGCCGCTCTATAATATCCTCCAGTTTTACACTAAAACTTTTAATTCCCTAATATTTCATTGTGGTCCTCTCATAAAGCAAGGTTGTGTAAAACCACATCAAATTATCTCATAAATTAAAAACCATAAATACAGAATTCAAAATAAAACTCCCAACCACTCATGATAACTTGAGGTCTAGTATAAATAAGAGGAGGGTGAGAAGTCATTTTCACCCACACCTTGAGATCTGAGGGTCCAATATTATTTCTCAAATTTAACCCGAAATAATAAGAGAGTGAATATCAAAAACCTAATCCACTTTCATGAAACCTAGGCGATGATACTATTTATAATGAACAAATCAACGGTGTCACCTCAACCAACACCCAACCCAACATCTCATTGACCTGAGGTGCATTCATGGCTACCCTAAGCAGGATACAAGAATCAATGAATCCCAAATAAAAACATGGGAACAATTTGAACCTAGATAATTTGAATATAAATAATGGTTTCCAATCAAGAACACAGAATGTGGTATTCAAGAATTGGACAACATTCCAAAATAAATAAATAAATCCCAAAAAATGACATCCAAATATGAAACAACTATAAAGTAGAAATAATTAATCCATAAAAATGCATTACTAACAAAATAAAATATTAGATACAATTTTATAAATATAAAAAATAAAACAAAATAAAAGTAGAAAGGAAAAAAGTCAGATACCCAACAGGAAGAACCAAATCCATGTGACTCTCAAGTCACCACTATAAACCAACCATCCATATTATTCTATATGGTAGTGCTACCAAATAATTTTTGAAAAAAAAAAGACATAAACCCAACACAATATATAAAGACTTTATACCAAACAACATTAGTATTTAGTGTGTGATCCATAGGCTAGTTAGATACCACCATTAGTCTATTTTATTCCTTTAATAAAATAAAAAAACCCACTAGTATGGAAATTAATATAAAAAATATATATTCATTTCACTTCTATATTTTAAAACTGAACAACACTAATTGTACACACTTTATCTATTTTATTTTGAAAAAAAAAATCAAAATTTCCTTTTCCATTTGAAATAAACCTTTAAAAAAGCCATAAATGTTTCTTTAAAACCTTTACACAACCTTTAAGAGTAATAAGAAATATGGGAAATCCCCAAGGAAGTAATTTTTTAAGAAAATTTCATAAAGGAATAAAAATAATGAGAAAAGGAAAATCATCTAACAATAATTCACCTTCATAAATAACTAAAGAATCAAAACATGATCAATAATGAGATAAGAAACACACATTCTAAATTATAATTAAATCAATTGTAATATAGTATATATATCATTATGCAAAAACATAAGGACTAAAAGAAAAAATAAACAATGTACAGAGGTAGAACCCCTATTCTACAGGTCTTATGGTATGACACTCATCACCTAAATCTATCTCAACTAGCCTCATTAGAGTCAAATTCCTTGGTTAGAAAAATATCAGAAAAGTTTCAACAGCCAAGGAAAACACTCAACTAGTGAAGAAACCATCTCTATATTTAACACTTCGTGTTTAAGGTTCCTCATTCAATAGATAAAGATTGTGGGCCACTTCCAAACCAATGTTAATCACATGAAAATAATAAATCCTAAGGATAACATCCACATAATATCCTTTCCACCTTTAGAATCCCAATTCATAGGAGCCTCAACCCATAATCATCGTAATTAATCACAACTTAAGGATACATAACATAGATAAACATAAACATCATTGACATGTAAAATGTGGTTCAATTAGGGAATAGCTAATCAATCAATAAAACATCATTTCACAAAGTCCCAACTAGTCCATTTACTTCTTACTTATAAAATATACATTTTGAAAATATATTTTTAAAACCATTTGTAATAGAAAACAATCCAAATAAAATCATGATAAAAACTAAAACATACTCACAAAGAGTAAAGGAAACCATTGGTCTATTTTATAAATCAAACAAAGACCATTATAAAGTGTAAAATATTAAAATACAAAAAATCCACCACTATTTACAAATCACATTCAACCCAAACACCAATAACATGACATTTATATTGAATAAAATCAGCATTGAAATTTTATCAAGCACCTAGAAGGTATAAAACACCATTTGGAAAAAAAATCATTTAACTATGAAATCCATCCATTATAATAAATTAAAACCAAAAAAACATTATGGGAACAACTTGATAAACTAAGTATATATGACATATACTATTTTTTACTAGACTAAATATTATTTTGGGACACCAATAATTCAATAAAATCTCAAATATAAGGAATGAAATGGAAATAACAACAACAATTGATGAAATCATGTTGCCTTTAGCAAAAAACACTAGAAGTGGTCTCAATAGATTTCTCAAAACCCTTAGAAAACAAAATAACAAAATAGGAACTACCCCATCCAATAAAAGTGTCTAACCAAGTATAATAGGGTTCATGAAGAATAGAAAAATAGAAGAAAACTAAATAATAAGTAAGTAGGATCCCAAACCTTTTTATTTGGGTGAAATCCCACTAAGAAATCACTAGGAATCCACCATGGAGGGCATTAGAACGTGGATAAAGGACCTTGGGGGATCCTAAATTAGGGGAGTCTGAATTGGGATGTTTAGGGAGAAATACTCAAAGAAAAAAATAGTAGAAGGCCAAAATTCCAAAAACTAAGTTGGTCTCATGGTTTACCAAGTCACGGAGTGATCATGCAATCACCATTATCAAAAAACTGCCTAGGTCAAATGATTTACACTACATGATTTACCAAACTATGAACCTAACCATAAATCCTTGTAAACTATACAAATAGTTCAAGTTTTTACCCCTATAACACCTTAAAACTCAAGGGAATTGATCAAAGAGAAAAAATACACAAATAAGTGACATTGTGGGTGTCACTTCCTTTACACTCACCCAAAGAAAAAGTACCTGACTATCCATATAATAAATATGAGAGTATTTCCTATTTCATCACTTGATAAGTTTTAAAATAACTATAGGAAATCTTAGTGTGGGTCGATACTTGGAAAGAGAATATGAACATTGTGTTGTGGGGATTCATATCTTGGTCATTACCACACACCATATATAATAAAGGATCAATATTTTGTACTCCAAATAGATGTAAGAAAATGAAGTTATAGCTAGTATTTATCACTTACCAAAATTCCTTTATTTCACTCTTTCACTAACATTGTCTCCCTCACATAAAATTCATCCACTACTCTTGTCATGTACCAATATTCCAATTCATTTTAATTCCACCATTGATTACATATATAGAGATCGATATCTTTATCTAGAACCAAGTATGGAGTGAAAACCCACCATGAGATAACCACTATAGCTTGTGAGATCCTCTATAAGTACTCTATAGGGATATAGATTCCACGCATATAGGTTTAAATCCT
Source organism: Viscum album (assembly GCA_963277665.1). Taxonomy (NCBI): domain Eukaryota; kingdom Viridiplantae; phylum Streptophyta; class Magnoliopsida; order Santalales; family Viscaceae; genus Viscum; species Viscum album. The sequence goes on along the minus strand of OY728158.1, from coordinate 602,587,812 downwards.
AGTTAATCCACCGAGAAGGTCATAGGAATAAATATTCATGATGATGTTTTAATGAAAATCGAGGGTTTATACTGTGTTTGAGTATCTTGTGTTATCGATAAGAGATGTGTTTGAGTGAATACTTTCAAAATTATGGAAACAAATTTATTTCACTAATGGTTTGGATTATAAACTGAGAATACAAATAAAGTGGAATGATATTGTTGGAGTGTTGTTTTCATCATAAAGGGTCAGGTTCATGTCAAAAATGTACAAGAAATAGTTTTGAAAGTTGGAGGATTTTTGTTCACACCAAGATGATAATGGATATAGTACAAAGAAGGATATTTAAAATGTTTGAAGATACGTATAAAATTTCATTCCATTAATAAAATATATCGCATCAACAACATTCATGATCATGAAAAACTAGTTGTGGATAATGAATAGACTGTGTCGTGAAGCAAAGTTTTCACTGCAAACTACATATATAGAAATAAATACACATATGGCCAACCTCACCAAATAACATGGATGTTATGAACTATATTTTATGATAGATATAAAGGAGATATACATATGGATTATACTTCCTATATAAATTATTTAGATTCAAACTTAAAGTTGAATTGATATGCTAAATATATGGTATAGATATGATGATAAGATCTGAATATACATGGGTAAGGTTGTCTATAAAGTCATTAGGGGTGGGATATACAAATCATCTTAGATTCAATCACATAAGTCCTCAAGGACATAATATTTTGTAGAAGTTCCTCTGATTGGAGTATTATTACTAGTTGGGATGTGTACTTTTTATTTTATGCTCTCTTGTGGGTAGAATGAAGAGGAGAGTTTATTTAGTTCCAAACATATAGTAAAGGGTGGTTTTTCTTAATGAAACATTGTTTTTATAATTGATTCAATTTGGGATTTTTTTGTTATATTTATTCATTTATTCCTTTATTATTTCTAATGCTCGACCATTGTGTAAGGTTAAGGAAATTATCTTTACTATATTAACCATTTTCTTTCAATCATTCATGACTAGTGCATTATTTATAAAATTTGTGTTTAAATATGGTTTTCGGTCACCTATTCTATTAGTTAATTTGATTACTTTCCCAAAGGAAAAGGGTGGTTTTTATAATAGAGAGTTATAAACAGCACCAATGAGTTTCTTATATCCTATTTTGATAATAACATAGATTAATTACTTATATTTTTATTTCTCTAATACATGAACTTGTATCTAGTATGTTTAGTATGTCTTCCTCTTAATTGAAGTTATACTTTTAATTTTTATTTCCATTAATTTTAGACATTATAAATATTTTTTAACTTATTCCCTATGGGTTTGACCTTGGGATACCATATGTTATACTACACCCATGGTTAGTTAGTAGGTAGTTTCTGTTGAAAAATTATAAACTATACCTCATAGGAAGTTACGAAACCATGCAAGTGACTAGTGATCTAGGTTTGAGATGGGACTATAGAATAGTAACTGCTTGTGATAGTATAAACCATGTGATATGGGTAATTGAATGGAATATTAAGTTGTTATGAGTTATGTTAGGATCGATGTATGTGTCTTCAGTTTATATCATCATATAAATGGGTTTCTTAGTGAGTAATTTTGGTTTAGTTTACCAATTATTATAGTGATAATTACTTTACCATGGTTATGTCAATGTTTTTTTGGTTCATATATTATGATGATAATTTTTTTTACCTTATTATTTCATTTTTTATAGTGATAGTTAATTTTCCTTATGTTTATTTAGGTTTTTATATATCATGTACCTTGGATGGTATACTGTTCATATATAATCAATGATGGATAGTTATAATAGTTATACCTTATTCACTTAGTGATATATCTTCACACAAATTGTGAAGATTTTGGTGATACAAAATTTTCTTTAATTGTGATGATTATAGAGAAACATCATTATCCATGATTGTAATGTGTGTGTAAATACCTTATTCTTTATATTATGTATGGTGATACATTGTTCATTAGGTTATAGCAGCCCCAACTCTAGTAACACAGAGTTGATGGTAACTTATTACATCGGTACAAAATATAAGGGTACCCACCTTGTAGTATCAGTAAATTTATCATCATCAGCAAACAAGATACCTATATTATTTCTATGTTACATTGTAAAAATAAAACATAGCTTGGAAAACTTTCTTACATCCTTGAACATCATTCAAATATTCCTCCTTCATGTCCTCGAGAAATAAAAAAATAAAATGTCATCTCAAATTATTTTTAAGGGTTGTGTATAGTGGAATATATAATGAGTAAATAAGGAATTATCAATATGGAAGAATTTATAATCAAAACACATGCCTTTCAACCAAAAAATTGGGTTTAAATTACATCCATGGATAATATCAATACAGAAATCATAGGGATAATGGAAACTAAATTCTAAAAAAAAGAAAATTCATAATTATATAGATTAATTATCTTACCATCAAGGCCTAGACCAATATATCATTAATATTACAATTAAGATCTCAACTAATATGTTCTTAATAAATTGGTTAGTTTAAACTAGATACCCATTAAATATGGTCTGGAAGTAGTTTTGTCTCATGAGACATGTTGATGCGTCGAGGTAATATCTATAACCAAACCCCACTCATAACTTACATATCTAATTCCTTATTTATATATTGAATAATAAATATAATTCAATCTCAAAATTCCTTATAAACCAAAAATTATTTTTCACTAAATCAAGAATACAGAATATTTTCCCAATTAAAGAAATAACATTCTTAAGAAATGTCCTCCACTTGATAGAATAAATATAAATGGTATATGATTGATAAAAAATGAAATTGGCTGAAATGAAGATGAATTTGTATATGATACATAAAATATAGGCATGTATGAAAAACCATTTCCCAATGAAATGATGGATATTGATAGAGAAATTGGTCATGAATAAGTTAATGACCACAAAACCATGATTGAGTAAAATATTAATGAAGATAATAAATTCATAAAAAATAAAGATTTTGTAGTAAAAAAATTCCTTTTTAAATATAAAATAAAATAGAAGTAAAATATTACAAATAAATTCCTTGTAAGTTTTTTTAAAAATTAAATTAGTAATCACTTTCAAAATATTTTAATTAATTTAAAAAATAATATACTTTTCTTTTGATAAAATTTTAAATAAAAATTCACAAAATATTGAGAAAATTATTTTCTTCGAAAATAACCATGTAAAATTTAAAAGGGAACATTTAAACTATATAATAGTAATGATTATGGTCAAAGTCTCTCATGCCATGTATGTTAAAAGCGAACATTCTTTTTACACTTTTGTAAAAGGTTAAAAAATGAATCATTCAAAAAACTTTTAAAAATATTCCTTTTAAACCATTGTAAATAAATTAAAATGTTGTCAAAATTAAATTTTTAATAAAATTTTATTAATATTTAATAACTTCCATAAAACAATTTGAAAATTGAGATTTGAGAGACAAAAATTCATAATTACAAATAAAACTTAAAGTCGGTATTCCTTGCGTGTAACTTAATTTTTTATTCTTGATACAACAAGAAAAGAAATGGAAAATAAAAATTTATAACACCAATAATAACTAGAGGAGAATAAAATATGTGTGTTTTAATATATTAGGATCATAAAATTTTTCCAAAGGAAATATGAACATAAATAAACCCAAATTAAAATGAGATTGTAATAGAAATATCATACTACCTTGGTAACTTTTGAATGAAACCCCCTAAAATAAAAAAAACCTAAATAAAGAACATTTAATTCCAAAAATAAATATTATTTCATTATATAACATGTCAAACGGTAAGTATATAAACCATGTAAAATAAATTAGGTGAAAAATGTAATGACTTCTTGAAGTGGAAATGAGATAAAATTACCCTTACCCTAAGTCCAACTTGCTTCATCTGAGCTCTTAAAATATTTTATAATAAATTTATATTTTTTATAAATTAACAACATAAACATATTCATAGTAATAATATCATACATGATTCATTTATAACATTTTATCACCATTTTATTTATAATTATTCATTAACATCATCACCCTGTGTGTCAACTGTTCCATTTTTCAGGTGTGTTTTGGTTTGGTATTTTTGGTCTATGAATCTTTGTCATGATTTCATAATATAAAAAATATTAATCATGATATAATTATTATTTTTATACAATTAATATAAATTTATAATAATCCAGTAATGTTGGTTATGAAAAAGAAATCACATCAATTTGTAGAGGTGGTAGTCAACACGTACGCTTGAAAAAAATTAGCATCTTCCAACGATTGAGGTGGTAATAAGTTAAGCAATATATTATATTTTTAGAATTATAATAATTTCATTAATATCATATATATTTATTAAACTTATCATAATGACCAGACTTGTGAGTCGGTGATGAGAAACAAATCATGTCGCTTCATGGAGGTTATAATTAACACGTATGCATGACTGATGTTTTCATTTCTTATAGAATATAAAAGAAGATTAATAAGGGGTTTTTCATAAACATAATAATATTTAAGTATATGAAATATTCTTATGTTATTATATCAGTGTGTTTAGTATATAATTTAAGGAGGTAGAAGAAGAAAAATGAAAGAACTCAGTTAAGAGTTATAACACTTCTTTGGAAATCCACATTTGGATTAAATATTAAGTCTTATTAGGATGGTCGTAGTAGAAGACCAAAAGATATAGGAAGTATAGAAGGAAAATAAGAAGTTATTTTGGTATATCTTGGATAAACTAAATGGAAAATTATTAATAAATGATAAGTTGTTCGTTTTTATAAGTGAGGTGGGGGATTTGTAAATTCTTGAAATAAAAATATATAATATGTGTCTAACTCATGTCAAATAGATCAAAAAAATTTATATTCTAAGATAATGTTTCTATTGTCAAAATATAATCAACTAATTAATTTTTGATAGGTTTTGGTTTCATTTTAACCTTTATATTTTGGTATAAACCCCTAATTAACATTATTTAACCTCAACCATTGAAACAAATATTTCACACTTTAAGTGTGACGAAATTAATTTTAAAAACGAAAAGTGGCACATAAATTAACCATGAAGGATTGTATTGAAATTTTCACATCCACATGAGTCAATATAGTATTTTTATAATTTTCTAGTGATTTAAAAATATTAAACATTAAAAAAGTTATAAATTCATTTTCATAAATATTGACTTTTATTGGAATTAAAGGCATCAATATAATAATTGAATATAAATATAAATACATTCACCAGTTCTAGTAATTCTTAATTATCCATTAAATTCATGTTACTCTATAATTCATCCAAAATATTTTACTTTTAATTTTTTTAAATTCATTTACATGATTTTTCTATTGTTTTCACAAGAACTACATCGGTGTTGTGTAAGTGTTCAAAGAAATTATTTTAACACCCAAAGATTTTATATTTATTTCCTTTTAAATAAACTTATGGTATTTGATAGTTGGACTTACACATAACCTCGAGTTTAAATGAATCATAATATAGTAAATATTTATAACCTAACTGTTAAATTAGAAGGTATAAATATTATTTACCACATTGTGAAAAAACATTATTAATATTTTAAATAATTCAAATGTATTTATTAAAAAAATTTAAATAATTAGTCAATTTTTATTAAGGTCGTTTATCATTTAAAGATATGTTTTCTTTAAAAATGGTCGTATTGTATTTTTTCATGAAAATTATAATTAATTATAACCATTTTTAGAAATTTTATTTGAATAAATTAATATAATTTTTGAAGTCATCATGTGAGTGTTATTTAATGGTGAATTTTTTTATTTTTTCAAAAAAATATTTATTTTTTAGTTAATAGTCGAAAATACCTGTTTTTTGTAAAAACAATAATTTCCTTTGAAGTAAAAGTATCACTAGGAAATTTATTGTATATTAAATTAAAATAATAATATTTTAATTATAAAATATATAATTAATTATCTATAAATAATCATTATAATTGATTTTGGTATAAGGTCATTTTATGTCTTAAAACGCATTTTTCTAAAAACTATTTTTTAAGCGCAATGTGTTTTTATCCTAATAAATTAAATTAATATTTTTTATTAATTGTTTTAATGAAATTTATATATTATATATTCAAAATTATATTTTAACATTGATTTTATGGTTTTTCCAAGTAAAGGATTGGAATTGGATTATGTTTCATGCTTAAAAATGAATTTTTATAAAACAGGTTTTTGTAGTAGTTTGAGTGCTTATTTAAAATTAAAATATTCCAGTGATATAAATTTAATATAGTAAAATGGATTTAATATTTTAAATAATAATAAATTAAATAATTTAATAGGGTCAAATTTATTTTTGGTTATAGTAGATATTAAAAATGGTTACATTTTGTCACCATGGTTAAGGTTAAAACTGGTTTACCAGGGGGATAAATCAAAAGATAAGAGTTGGATTTCCACAAATTACTATCCAATTATTATTAGTTAAAGATATTTCACCCTCATATTATCTTAAATATTAATTATTTTCTATTTGGATCCACTTTCCCAGGATAGTGACCTTATATCATTGAAATATTTTAAGAAATTCAATAAGTGTCTCTTCACTCTCTGATAAAAGGGAACCACTTCTACTCCACTATTCACATAATTTTAGCCTTTAATATTATAAAATAACTACTCAAACAAATTATTATATTTCTTACCATAACCATAGATCTTTTGGTCTTATACTAATATAAATATTTCAAGAATTTCTATTTAAGCCAAAGGAGGCCTCTCTAAGAAGAGGTATAAATCTTAATGAAGATCTTTCGATTTTATTTATTATGAAACCATCTATAAACATACTGAATATATAAAAAATGAGAAATAAAATATATTAAATATACTGATATAATATTATAATTTTGTAAAAACCAATTCCCACCCCTTCTTAATCAAATGGGAGATAAACTTATTTATTGTGCATACCTGTGGGATACCGCCTCCACGTAGCGATAGGATTCATTTTCCACCACCTTCTTTCATAGTTAGTTATTATAATATACTTAATGTATATATATTAAATTTATGATATAATATTTATTTTTTAAATTTGAATTATAATTTACCTCTATTTCATTCCATCCATCGAGAAGTGGAAAATATTCCTTGTGTGTATATACATACTCCCGTGTCCACGTAGAAACGTAATTCATTTTTCATCATATATATATATGAATGCTTATAAATATATATATAATGAATATATATTATATGTATAACATTATTAATATTATATATATCAATTAACCATAATTAAATTTCAAGGATCAAAACTGTTGAATCAAAACAAACACGAAAAAAAATTCAATTAACACTCGAAATGATAATGATAATAAAACATTTCTAATGAATGGGTAAAAAATATTATAAGTAAAACACATATGGTATTATTTTTATGAATATGGTAATATTATATAATTATAATGAAACTAAATTTACTAAATGTGAGGTTATATCACTTACAAATTATGACGGACTTGAGGTAAGGGTTTCACGTCTCAATTTTGTTTCCATGAGACATATGCCATATACCTAGATGTTTCATTCATGTGGTGTATATATTGAAATTTTTATATGTTTTATAATCAATATAATTATATTAATTATTTTTAATGTTTCAATTTAAGTTATTTATTTCATGGGGTTTATGATTCAAAAGTTAAAAAAATGGAAAGGTTTTTTGTTACAATCTCAGTTTTTTAGTGGGATTGTTTATGCTTAAATTTCAGATGATGATATTATATGATACATATATCAAAAGTATTATTTATTTTATTATAATATATTTATTTTTTATATTAAATTTTTTACTTTCATGTTTCTCCCTTTATGTACTCAAGATACCAAAAGAATGTTTTTTAGTAAAATCGGCTTCATTTCTCTCTTTAGTGAGGAATATTTTATTCCAGGGGAAAATTTTATTTAAAGTATTCTAAATAATGTTTTTAATATTATAAAATGACTAATTAAATATATTTTTAAGCATTTTTGACATTATATAAAAAAATTAAATTAATCTTCTAGTCATTTTCCAAATAAAGAAATTATGACTTTTTTCTGAAAATGTGAAAGCAGTTGATCTTCTAACTTAAACCATATAAAAGGACATCCCTAACAACATGGATACTAATTAATTTGAAGATTAAATTATAATTTTACTTGGTTATTTTCAAATAAAAAATTTTCCTTAATATTTTTGAAATTATTAGATTTTAAATAAGTTGTTTTAAAATTAAATGGGTATCTTCCTGAAGATATATTCTAATGATATTTTAAAGGTATTTTCATATATAAAAATATTATTTGATGTTTCTTATAATTTATTTGGGATATGATCCAATTATTTCATATTTACTCTTAATAAATATGGTATATTATTTTGATGAAGAAATTTTTATGGAACTCATATCCATTCTACAGGTTATGAGATAGTGATATTTTGAATGTTTCATGATCTTGTGACATGAATGTGTATGGTTTTCAATATTTTATGGGTGGGAATATATTTATATATCCATAAAATGAATTGGCATTGAACCTTTACTATGTAAATGAATTAATGGGGATTGAAACAAATAAACTATGAAAATATTGGTAGCGGACCTTGACTAAGGAAATTTTTTTCAATGCTAATGTGTATGCCACAAACCTATGCCTTATTTTTATGATATGTTCTCATAAATAATTATTGATTGTTGATGAGTTTGTACCCTTATGTATTATTCCATTTTTTTTACAAAACATTTATGACATGTTTCATGATTAATGATCATCGATTGATTGGGTTCATTATTATAATTCATGATCATGTTTTCATAACATTATTCTTATCTTATGCTCAATTCCTATCATTGATTAATATCTATTATATTTACCATTATTGATCATTTGATCTCACCCTTTATTATGTTTACCTTACCCAATTTGTGAAGAAAGGTTTTATTTATATTATGTCTAATAAGGGTTCTATTTGTGAAAAACATAAATGTTATTGATGTAGATATTTTATATACCAGTTTTTTATCTATTCACGTTTCCAAACACACTAAAACTTTATATTCCTCGAGTTTATATTACTATAAAAATTATTGAATATTAATCTAAAATGATAAAATATCAATGTGGGTAAGTTTTGGGTCTCTATAGTTGGTACCAGAGAAAGGTTTAGTTATTTTTGGAAACTATGATGAGGAAACTATAGTGAGATCCCAAAGGATAATCATAAGTGTAAGAAAATATCTTAATGTTCTGATAATGTTGATATTTTTTTGCTTTACTATCAATACATCCATGTCTAAAGAGTACAAGAAGATGTGGTTTTGGAAAATATATATCTAGGGGTAATAACCCTAAGAAGAGTTGGTTGATTATATCTCGATCATCATTCTCGTGAATAGAGAATGGTCCCTTACAATGCACCAATTTTGACACTCCTAGGGGATAGTATTTAGTTAATTTAAATTTTATTTAAAATCTATTGTTAAGGATTTGATTGGATATTTATCTTGGATGACCTACGTTAAACCTAAGATATCATATATCGAAAATATGGGGTTAATATTTATATATCATATAAATTATTTTCAAAATTATATGATTTCCCACTATGATTATTTTTTATTATACTATTTTTTTGTTTCAATCAATGTTTATAACTAGAAAGAATCATATTAACATAGAATGTTACATACAATGGAATTATTATCCTCTTGAGTAACCAAGTGGGTCAGTTTTGAGAAACCTCGGGATTATCCCAAATCAACTATCATGTTAAACAATTAATAATCTCAAATTGGGTGAGTTTTTGGAGACCTAGTAAGTGAAAAATAGATTTTCATAAAGACCATGAAGTAAATAATATTTATCTTCATACTTTCCAATAATATGGGAAGAAGTTCCTGGGAAAATTTTTCAATAGAATGACTAGATGTTTTATTTTTGGAAAAGGGAATAAAGAAACTAATTATTGAGGAAAAATAAAGTGTTCAATGGAGTTAAATGAATTTCATCATAAGGAACCATTTTTATTACACTTTATTATGTTTCAGGAACTTAAGAATTATTTGAGTTGATTCCCTGGTCCAAGGGATAACTTCTAGACCAAAGAAAGGTGTATGTTATATATATAAATAAAGTGAATCATGATACTTAAAGAGCACTCTGTAATTGTGGATGTCATGTTAAAGTTTGAAAGAATGTATCATATGAAAATATTATTATTCTCCCTTTAGTGAAATTTGATGTGATTTTGAGCATTGATAGCTCTATCTACATATATCCCTTAAAAATTACTAGAATAAGGAAATGACATTTGATATTCTAAATCAACCAATTATTATTTGTCAGTGAAAGGATAGACATGAACTTAAAATAGAAATTACTTCCATTTTAGGGGCTATACTACCAATTCCTGAGGGATATTTATATCATATGGTTGGAGAGAAAATCAATTTTGAAGATATTCCTATTATACAGAAATTTTTTAATGTATTTCCAAAATTGTTTCCTAGTCTTCCACTGAATCATGAATTTGGTTTTATAATATAAATCATTATTGGTGTTACATATATTTCAAAGACTCCAAATAAAATAGCTTAAATTGATTTGAAATAATTGAATAAGAAAATATAGAATAATCTTGATAAGGGATTCATTCGGTCAAGTGCATTACCATGGTGTGTACCTGTTCTTATTTTAAAGAAAGATGGATCAATGTGATGTATCATGGATTATCGAGATCTTAACAGGATCACTATCAAGAATAAGTAACCCCTTCTCCATATTATGATTTTCTTGATCAATTATGAAGATATCAATATTTTTACAATATTTATATTTTATCTAGATACTATTAGTTGAGGGTCAAAAGTGAATACATACCCAATACATCCTTCAGTTTGAGGTATAGACATTATGAGTATATAGTGATTCCATTTGGTCTTACTAATTCTCCGTATATCGTTATATATTTAAGGAATGGAGTATTTATATGTTACCTCAATCAGTTTTCAATAGTTTTTTTAGATGATATTCTTATATATTACAAGAGTATTAAAGATAATGAAGTCACATGAGGATTGTACTGAAGTCCCTAATCAAGGATAAGTTATATGAAAAATTTACCAAATGTGAATTTCGTTTATAGAAAGTTCCATTTTTTTCACATAATCTCAAGGGAGGGTTTATTGGTGGATCCATTAATAAGAAAAGTTATTGAAAATTGGCCCAAACTAACCACTATGACTAAGATTCATAGTTTTATTTTATTGGATGGATATTATCATCAATATTTGAATGATTTCTCATGAAAATATAATATTACCACCATGGTGACTCGGATGTGAGTATTGTTCATTTAGACTGATAAATTTTAAAAAAATCAATGAATTAAAGATAAGTTTAACTAGTGAACCTATGTATATACGTATTCATGTCCAATCTCATATGAACATATTTCAATATGCCTTCGTAGGACCACATTTTTTATAATGTGTTCAGGCAGTGACAATTGCAAGAAGATGGTTCATCGATGAAAAGGGGGCTCTTTTGTCTGGCGGCTCATTTACTTGAAACTTTCTCACAGAGAAATCAAAATAAAGAATCTACTCAGGGGTAAGCATATTAATTCTCATGCATACGAGAATGAATTTGCATACCTCTGAGTAGATTCTTCATTGTGATTTCTGTGTGAGAAAGTTGCAAGTAAATGAGCCGTCAAACAAAAGAATAGTCATCAATCCAAAGGAAATTGTGTCACCTGTAAGTAATGGTAATTATAAAGAAGTAGTTGTAATTATTTATCTTTTTTTCAGACAGTGTTTTTATAATTTCAAATTATTCAAAAATAGTAATGATTTTATATTTTGTAGAAAAATATGGAATAAATAAGTTGACAATAATCATTATTTGATGATCGTGCTTGGATAAATATGCGTAGAAATCTAAACGGTTCTGGTTTAAATCCTATATATATTGAGGGTGTTGAAGCTTTCTTATCATTTGCATCATCAAAACCAGAATATGTTTCCGAAGGCACAATAAAGTGTCCTTGTAAAAAAATGTGCTCTAAGAATGTTTGACACATTTGACAAGGTTGGGGGATATCTCTTGTGGATTGGTTTTCAACCAGATTATGTTTTTTCATATCAACATGGTGAGCGCAGTTTGAGAGAAGATACTAATAACTTGATTCCGGATCCATCACAGTTTTAAAATTTAGTACATGATGTTGCAAGTCCATCTGTTCAACAAAATAAAACTCAAGATGATATTGATTTGACTCCAGATTTGGAACCATCCAAATTTTATGAGTTGTTGAGGTATTCTAATGATGCATTATATCCTGGTTGAAAGATAATAAAATTAGAAGCGGTTGAAAAATTTATGGCTATTTAATCAGATAATGAAATGTCAAATAGCTATTTTGATCAGATATTTTCTTTGTATGAAACCCTATTACCTGAAAGAAATGTGTTTCGTGTAAATTACTATGAGAGAAAGAGTCTGGTTCGTAATCTGGGCCTTAGTTATTGGAAGATTCATGCATGTCCAAATGATCTCATCTAATATTCTAGTGAAAATGATCCGTCAGATAGTTTTCCCACATGTGAACAATCGAGGTATAAAGAAGCTCAACCAAGGAGGTATGGATCGATTCCTGTAAAACAGTTGAGATATTTCTCCCTTACACCCAGGTTTCAGCATTTATTTACGTCTCAGAACACAGCGGCAATGATGTCATGGCACAAAACCAAGATTTCAACTAATAAAATCTTGAATCATCAATCTGATGATGATTCATGGAAACATTTTGACCGTCTACATCCATATTTTTCTTTGGAATCCAGAAACATGTGATTGGGTCTTTTTACTGACGGTTTCTGTCTGTTTGGTTCTTATGGTAGTCAGTATTCATGTTGTTCTTTCTTTATAACACTGTACAATTTACCTCCATGGATGTTGATAAAGGATCTCTATATATTTTTTACCTTATTAATCCCAGGACATCCAAAAAATAATATTTATGTTTATTTAAAACCATTGATTGATGAGTTAAATTCATTGTAGAGTGATGGTGTTAGTACATATGATGTTTTTGTGAAACAAAAATTCATATTAAAAGTTTCATTGATGTGGATGATTGGAGAATTTCCGTCATATGGCATGTTATCTGGCTGAAGTACACATGGTATGAAATCATTTCCTTACTGTATGAAAGACAATAAATCCTTTATGCTCTTCAATGGAAAAAAAACCTTTCTATTTTGACTGTCACCACAGATTTCTTCCAACCGATCATCATTTGTGGAGGAACAAATCTCATTTCAGAAAAGGTACAATTGAAATGGATGACCCTTAAAAAATGATCTCAGGTACTGAGTTAGAATCAGTTTTATTTTCAATAACTCCCATCACATTTGGTCCAACAGTAAACCAATAGAAAATTCATGGCTTTGGTAAAGAACATAATTGGATAAAACAAATCATTTTTTGGGATCTTCCAAATTGGTCTGATTTTTTGGTCTGCCAAATATTGGATGTCATTCATATTGAGAAGAACTGTTTTGATAATTTATTTCATACAATTTTGGATACACCAGGTAAGACCAAAGATACTGTAAAGGCATGATTAGATCTTGCCCAAATTTGTAGGTGACAAGAACTTGAACAATTTGAAAATTTCATATCACAGAGGTTAATGAAGCCAAAAGCAGCTTATACACTATCCAAAGAGATTCTCTTATTATTTTGTTAGTGGATTACTGATTTGAGACTTCCATATGGCTATGCATCCAATTTCGGCAGATGTGTTAAGAATGGTTATATTACCAGATTAAAAAGTCATAATTGTTGTTTTAAAATGGAAAGACTTGTGCCGATTGGATTCATAGTTTTGTTGAATTCGATGATTTGAGATTCGATAATAGAGATATCTTATTTTTTTCAAGACATTTGTGCAGTGACAACAGACTAAGATGCACAAAGAAAACTATAAGAAGATGTTGTTTTCATGATATGTAAACTGGAAAAAATATTTTCGTTGACTTTATTTAACTCATTTAATCATCTGATATTATATTTTCCACATGAAGCTAAATGTGGAGGTCCGGTATAGTTTCTATGGATGTACCCATTCAAGAGATGCATATAGAAATTGAAGAATAAAGTAGGTAAAAAAGCATCAATTGAAATCTCAATTGCTAAAGATTATTTTCAAGAGGAAATTTCTTTTTTCTACTCTCATTATTTTGAATCTCAATATCACTCAAAACACAATCGCATAGGACAAATTGAGGGTAATGTTAATGACAAAATGAACAATCAATAATCTATTTTTAATCAGCTAAATCTTGGTTTTGGTGGAGTTCATGAACGATGGCTTTCAGATGATGAACATCACAGAGCACATACATATGTTCTGCTCAACTGTGAAGAAATGAAATCATTTGTAATGTGAGTGCTTCTATCACTTATTATATAATTTATGTTACAATATGTAAATTTTTTTATAGGTTATATGATAATCATATCAGGAAACAACTTCCAAAAATTACAGCAGCTGCTCTTGAAAAATGTAGAACAAAAACAATTTCTCAATGGTTTCAAAAACTGGTAACATAAATTATTGATGGTTTAATATCAATTCTCTTTATTGTTTATTATATTGGTAATTTTTTAAAAAAAAATATGTGTCTCAACATGCTGATAAAATTGATAAGCGATTGTGTATATTGAGTAACCCACCATCCAAAATGGTTAAATCTTATAATGAATATGTGGTGAATGGTTTTCAATTTCATACACGTGCTTATAGGGAATCAAAAAAACAATGAACAATGGAGTTTTCTTGAGAGGATCGCATCACAGAGAAATTGAAGTTTACTTTTATGGCATTTTGGATGAAATTATTGAGCTGTGTTAACTAGGATAGAACTATATAATGATGTTTAAATGTCGGTGGTTGGATACTGATAGAGGCTTGCGTGTTCATCTGACTCATGGAATCGTCGATATTAAATATAAAATTATTATTACAGTAAATGAACCATTTTTACTAGTTCAACAAGAAAATAAAATTTATTACACAAAATATTATGCTACTTCAAGATACTTGAGTGATTGGTGGAGCATAATAAAAATGAAATCTCGGGAAAATTAGTTTACTCAAACTAAATTTGGTTCTCCTAAAGTGGAAGGAATTGAAATTCTTCAAGAGACTGCTCAAAATCCATCTTTTCAAAAAGATACATGAATATTGATCTTGACACTCCATAATTAAGGATCGATGATGACAAAGATGTTAATGAGGTTACAAATGAATGTCAAATGACAAGTGATGATGAAACTGAAACTCATATGGATATTGATGATGTTGAGGAGGAAAATGAATACATTGACATTGACAGCTATGGACATGATTATGAAGATGGAAATTGACACAGTTAAATGTTGGTTATAACCATAACTAATATATATCTATATATAATAGTTATTTTCAAATATCTTCTAACAACAATCATTTTGTGTTTCAGATGGATCCTGATCTATTTCGCGAGTTGTAGGAGGCTGAGATACCATTGGATGAGGGGGATTGTGGACTATCTGACCCACAGCCTACTGACGGTTTAGGGGGTATGCAGAGGGGCTGCGGTCTAGTACAACTGATGATTCCTGACACTATCCCCAATTGAGGTCCACGTCTTGGCTTTGATCCACACACATGGAGGTATGGTAACCTGTATATTTTAGTAATAATCCATTAATTTATTTATATATATAATAATTGTTTTATTATTTATTCCTTTTTCACAGATTTGAGCATGTATCTATTGGAAAGGAGAGTGATATCTTATACAATTATTTTTCTCAGCCATGGATCACATGGGAACAGATTCTCATCGATGTTTGGGCAACATGTTCA
Source organism: Viscum album (assembly GCA_963277665.1). NCBI lineage: Eukaryota > Viridiplantae > Streptophyta > Magnoliopsida > Santalales > Viscaceae > Viscum > Viscum album. The sequence continues at coordinate 602,571,816 of OY728158.1, read as the reverse complement.
ATCATTTACTGGTACGTAAATAAGTAATATTTATTTTGATATTTATTTTATTAATAAATTGATATTATAAATTATTTTTAGGGTTTACAGTATTCCATCGATGATAGCATGCGTGAAGCTATCCATGTGGTATGGTAGGTGTGTATGTGTTACCGTTTCCGTCAGTTCTTGCACAATTTTTGAAGAACAACCATTAAAAAAGCAAGAGTGACAGAATTTGATTAGTTGTGTAGATCCCACTGACCAGAGTACACATCATCTCATGTTTTGGATGGATTATGTTTACACTTTTAGGTAGTGGATTTTAGAGGAGAGCTTCAGTGGGATGGTAGAACTGGGGGAGACAGGATGTGACACATCGAGCTAGTAGTTGTACATTTAGTACGCATCGAGCTCATCTGGTAAGTATATTTTTTGAATATTTTATATAACTTTAAATAGAAACAGTTTATTTTATATTTTGGTAGGCAGTCGAGCATCCGGATATTACAGAGTTCAACATTTATCGGAGGATGTACAGTGATCGATCAACTAGAGATATTAGAGGAGATCGCCAGTGTTGGATTATGGTTAGTTTTATTTTTTCAGTTTGACAATTAACTGCATATTATATTTTCACAATTTTAATTTCAAATTGGAATTGAAGGAGTCATATGAGGCTGTGACCTCTCAGACACAGGTTGAGAGACCGGACGAGACTACTGAGCAGACCAGTGCCCACCATTTCGATGAGGCGGTATGGATTCAGGTGACTCAGTATGGCGTTGAGAAGGGCCGAGTAGTTGGTATCAGCTCCCATTTAACTCCTGGTACTTATTATGTTAGTGCTACGATGTCGGCATCCAGCTTGAGAAGAGCTCATGGAGAGGCATCATATTCTACCTCACAGTATTAGGATCAGTTGCGAACTCAGGCTAAGCTTATAGAGAGTTTGCAGAAGTAGTATAAAGAGATGTGTCGGTGGCAGGAGTAGCAGCAACAGCATGAGAGGGAGATGCATTGATGGTAGCAGCAGCATCACGAGTTGATGGAGTACATGTGTCGTCTAACTCGTTGTTTAGGGATAGAGTTTCCTCCACTATATTTTATAGCTCCTCCAACTCCTCCAAAAAATGACCCCCTAGTGATTTGTTTTTTACGTTAAAAAAATTTGAATTCAACATTTGTAGTAATATGAACTATTTATAGTTTCAGTTTTTTATATTGGTGAAAATATTGCATAATTTAATTTTTTTTATTTTTAATATTTTATTATTTATTATTAGTATTATATTTTTTAATATTTGTTTATTTTAATAAAAAATAATATTTTATGACTTTTTTGTATTTTTTCTAAATATTGAGAATTTTAATAATTTTTTACTTTTTTATTATTTTAATAATATTAATATTATTTTTTATTAATCATAAGTTTATTAAATATATTTCTTTAGTATTATATTTTTTAATATTTGTTTATTTTAATAATAATACTAGTTTTTTATTTTTTTTATTATTTAAATAATAATAATATAATTTTTCCATAAATCATAACTTTATTAAATATTTTTTTTATTATGTTTAGTATTTGAGATAAGACCTTTTGTGACAGGCTCCCGTTGTAAATAATTTCCATATAATTTTTTATTAATAGTATTTTCTATGGGACAACAATCTCGTCGCAAAATATTTTTATATATATAATGTCTATAATCGGAGGCTTATTTGGACCTAGAACTTCCCCATCACAAATAGTATTTGTGACGGGCCCATCGCAAAAGGTTCATTTAAATGTAATGTATATAATGAGAGGCTTATTTTCAAAGGGAACCTTTCCCTTCGCAAAAACTATTTTTCACAACGGGCCGGTCACAAAAAATTGTATTTGCGAAGTTGTTTTCTGCAACGGGATATTTTTGGCAGGGCCCCATCACTAAAGCCTATTTTCTATGAGATCCTACCGCAAATAGATCATTGCAAATACCTCTAATTATAGTAGTGGTTTAAGATAAAGGAGGTCTCTCAAAGAAAAAATATAAATCATAACTGAGCTCATTCAATTTTATTTATTCTTCAAAATTCTATAAAATTATTGTATCAATAAAAAAATTATTACTAGAGTATCATAAATATAATGAGATTTTATTATGATTATTTCATAACCAATCCTCTCCACTTCCCCATCAAATGGGAGATGAAAGTGTTTCTCTCACATACATGTGGACTACCGCATCCCTGTATCGATACGATTCATTTTCCACCATCATCTTCCATGGTTGTTTATTATGATAGATTTAATGTATATATATTATATTTATGATATAATAATGACTCTGGAAATGTTTATAATTATTTACATTTCTTTCATTACATCCATCAAAAAATGGAAAACATCACTCATGTGTACGTATAGACTACCATCTCCATGTAGTGACGTAATTAATTTTTAATCACCTATTTATATGAATGGTTGTAAATATTTATATAATAAGTATATAAAATATTTATATCTTGATTAATATTCTATAGATTAAGTTAACATTATCAGAAAGATAAAATTCTTTAAAAATCCAATGAATCTTCTTTATAAAGGTCTTTCTAAATTTTTTGAACATATATTTAAAATCAATGTTTCAAAAAAAATTGAAACATATTTCTATTTCTTGTATTCTGAAGATCAAGCTTAAATTCAACAATTAATCCATGTAAATATTCTACCATTACCATTTCGTTGAGGACATGCTTCCTCTACAGGTGTCTGCTACCGATAAGAGAAAAATGGAGGAATTCTATACCTTACGTAAGGTAGTTCATATTTTATAAATCACTCATAAAGGAAAGATAAATAACTTTTGTAAGGGTGAAAATGATTTTACATGGGTAGAGTATGGGTGATAAAAAATTTCAATAGGATATTTAAAGGTAAACTATTTTTTATACATGTGGTGTAAAGATAAACATGAATATATATAGCTTGTGTAAGGGTTTTGAATCACATAAGGGAACTCACATAAGAGTAAAGTTCATACATAAGGGTCATATATTAACCTACGTAAGGATAAATTGTAGCTCACATAAGTGTACCATCTCACGTAATTTTAAATACCTAGTCATGTAAGGGCAAGCCTACACTTTCCCTTCTTATGTAAAGGTAAGTAGAAACCCATGTAAGGGTATAATAGAGCATAAAGGTCGGTCAAGATTTCATAAGGGTAAAAACTAATTTCTAAGACATGTGTAAGGGTGCTTAAAATGTTATGTGAGGGTAGTTTGAATTTTAGTAAAGGTAAAAAGGAAAACTTATGCACTATATAAAGGTACAAGGAAAATTAGATAGGCTAGGTAAGGATACTTCAAAGATTATATAGAGGTAAAAATGAATTTTCATGAGGGTGATAAAAATTTACAAAACATACATAAGGGTAAATAAAAAAATTACAAAATTTCTTTTTCATAATATTTAAACAAAAAAATTATAAATAATAATAGGAATAAATGATTAAAAATTAAATAACAATTAAATTCAATTAAATTTTTAAAAAGACATTTTTAAAAATTAATTAATTAACACATGTAATAAGATGTCCACCTTTAAATAAAGTGTACATAAAATATTATTATTTATATTAAACACAAAATATAATTGTACTTAACAAAAAATAAAACATGTAACACAGTTTAAAATTTAAAATTTATAATAAACTAAATATAGCTGTGGATATTAAAATAAGGATACTTTAACTAATGTTAATCATTAATTTCAATAATATAATTAAAAAATTTCCAGTATAAATTAAATAATAAAAATAGAGGATATTTTCAATTTTTCAAAATAACAAAACACTATTTTCCAAAACTCCCAATGTCTCGACAATAACCATCACCCTATTTTAGTAAATTGAAAAACTGAAATTTTAATTCAAAAACTCTATAATATTTTCTATATTCTTTAAATTTATCAAAAAAACAAAAAAATTAAAAAAATAGTCCCCTTATTTGAAATTCAAGTCCTCTATTAATTAAGAAAACAAAAATATAGATTGGATATTTAATAAGAAAGTAAATTATTCACACTCCTTATATTAGATAGATTAAATCTATCAAATTTTGAAATGATGGCAATGATTATGCTTACATAAAATAGAGTAAAAATCCTACTTAAATAAGAATTTATAATAAAAAATCTATAATTAAAACATCCTTAACACACAATTATTTAGATATATGATTCCAAAACTCAAAATCCCAAAATAAAATTTCACAAGTTCTATAAATAGATTTTTCAAATAAAGTCAAAATTTTACTAAAGATAAGACTCCCCCTAAATTGATGCAATTACCCAAAACACATGAGTATAAATATAAAAAAACGTTAATCATATATGATCCCCCTAAATTGATGCATCTACAAAAAAATATATTTAAGTAATTTAAAATATATTTTCAATGAATTAAATAAATAAAAAATTTATAAACATGCCCGTATACCAAAAATAAATCTATTGAACATTGTTTATAAAGAAAACAAATAATTTGATGCATGTCAGCATACTATATTTTATAACAAAGATATAAAATTCATATAATCAAAAAAAATACTTACCTGGGAATGTTGACCACCTTAGATCCAATATGATTTAAATATAATCCTTTGGGACCCCACTTATATAAGTTTTAGTCATCTTAGCATTGAAAATATAGTTTTAAAGAAATAAATTTTGTTTCTTAATGACTAAACATGTTATAGATAGAAATATGAAGCATAGTGTCTAAAAACCACCTTAAAACAAGTAACATTAAAACCCTTACCATTACTACTCTTAAAAAACACTGTATTATATGTCTTAGGAATCTACATATTATAACCAAAACTATATTAGTCCTTAATTATTCTATTCATGAAAATCATCTTATCAAATTGTTCTTATCCTTTAACAAATGTAGTCAAAGTTCCCTTTAAACCAATTATTTCATTTATAATTTTTATATTCTCTTTTTATACATTTTATAAATTTTTCTAAACTTTATCATTCGATCATTAAGATAAATTCCTTGGTTTATTATTTTCATCAATTTTATTTTTACATTGTTTCTCAACTTTAGATATATAATCTAAAATCAATTTAAATCTTCTTTCTTGACATTAATATTTCTTATAAAAAATCATTATTTATTTCATTATAATTTCTAAACATATCATTTTTCTTTTTCAATACTTTCTATATCGTTATAATTAGAACATGAAGTATAATTTTTATAATTCTTATTCTCTATAACCAACATTTTATTTTTATTTTTTATCTTAACATATTTTTTTTCTCAAACACCTCTATATCTTTCAAATAACACTCTTGTAAACATTAATTCTCTCTTATTAGTCCCTTGCAAAGAGCACTTTTGGATTCTATTTCATCACAAGAACTTAAATATATCTTGGAATTTGTTTCCTAATAATAATTTAGGGTAAAATAATCATGATTTAATAATGATGAAAATGATTATTTTGGTACCTTATCAGGTGTATCAGTAAAATAAATATTACTTGCTTTCTTATCACTTTTTTTATTCCTCGCTCCTTGAATTTGACTCCTCTGTATAACTCCAACCAACATGATAAGATTTCTTTATCTTTTTCTTGTATTTCTTTTCTTTCCATTCCTTATTTAATTTTAGACAATCGAATTTGATGTTTCATGTCTTTTTATATTCAAAATATGTTAATTTTAGAGCATTTTTTCAATTACATTACTTACCATTCCTTTTAAATCCCTTCTAATACTTCTTTGATCTTGATTCCTTGGAAATTTATTCTTTCTTTACAAGATATTTCAAAAATTTAGTAGGTTGATTAAAATAATTTACTTTTAAGTACTAAAAAATATTTTACTATTATTAAAAAATTAAAAATAAATATACTTGTAAAATTTTAATATTACTCCCTTTTTTTCAATAGATTCATTATCATTGCTCTTCGGCTACATCTTATATTAAAGAAATGATCCAATAATATTATCCATGTTATAATGAGTGAAATACTTACTTTCTTCAATTTTAACCTACTTTAAGTTCCATTTCCTAGGTAATTCTTGAATTATTCTCTTTATAAGTACTTAATTCTTTGTAGTCTCCCCCCTTGAAACCATGTCATTCAAAATTTTAGTAAATCAGTTGTATATATCACTAACGTTCTCATGATAATACATTCTAAAATTCTAAAATTTTGTATGATGTATTCTTGATTTGGTTATTTGTAACTTATCAGTACCACAATGAGTGACTTTTAATGTCCTCCAAATTTAATAAGCGGTTTTTTATGGGGAAATGTGACTAAAAAGGTTTATAATTAATGAAAAGTAAAGTAAATTTATGGATTTATGATTTAGAACATACTCAGTAACATCATTTTCATTCAATGTATCAAAATATACTTTATGAGGTTTATAAATTTTAATCATGGTATTCCAAAATTCAATTCCAATATTTTTTAAAAATACCTCCATGTAATCCTTCCCTAATGAATCGTCAAATCCATGGAACTGAGGTGGTCTAAGAGGATTTATGACTTCAATTTTATAACTTTCCATTAAAAATAGAAATAATCTTTACATAGAAAATTAGTTATAGGACAGATCTAGTATAATAAAAATAATAAAATTGCAACTTAACATATCAAAAAAATATAGAGTATTGGAATAAAAATCTATTATAAACTATCATTTATGAAACCTCCTTGGATACTAATTTTTGGGTAGAGTATTTGATTGAAAGATGGAGTATAGGAGGCGAATAGTCCTTTTAAACTTATTAAATATAATTAAAAAATTGTCAGAGTATTATTTATGTAAATAAAATAATAAAGGTATGTGAGTGTTGTTTTCATGAAAAAAATGGTGAGATAAAAATAAAAAACAATTACACCAGGATTTTTATAGTAGTTCGATTCACAATTAACCTATTATACTCTTTAATCCCCTATAACTTAGCAAGAAGATTGTTGCTAACTAAAACAAAGAGATAATAAGTCCTTTATATGTACAGAACTATCCTAGCATATTACATGACATAACTTATCTTTTATACCTTTATTAGAAATATAAAGATCTCATTACATTCTGAAGATAGATTAAACCATTATTACCTTTTCCAAGATCAGAAAGAACTCAGACTATTCTGACAATAGACTAAACCTATCACTCAAACATTTGAGGGTGCAGATAGAACCCAGTGATCATGAATTTTGGTTTAGTGATCATAACCAAATAATACCATTTGAATAGAGGTATAACCATGTGGGAACTATGAAATACATACACTTACACTAAAAAATAAAACAAATGGGAAAAATATAAGATGTTGATAAAGAAAGTCAAGTGTAGAATAGTGATATTTTCCCCTTCAAGAATTGATGAAAAACAAATAAATATTGGGAAAAAAGTAATGCCTCTACAAATCTGTAGTAATGAAATTTCATAAATTTATATCTCTTCTTCTAATATCATCATATTTACTACTTTGGCGCAACCCTTATTTATAGTATATAACTTAATGACCATTATTCATCATAAATCGTTAGAATATTTTCCACACTGTTTTTTCCTATTAACTCAAAATATATTTTAAATAAATAGTTATAAAATAAAAAAAAAAGTAAACACATTACCATTTCCTATATTTTTAATCTCACATTAAAATTCAAAAAATAATCCCCATTAATTATTCCCTAATACTGTTTCATCAAGGACCTGCTTTTATTATGGGTGTCTCCTATATAATATAGTATAGTAGGGTAATTATATACCTTATGAAGAGTTGTTCATGTTTTATAAATCATTTGTAAAGTTAAGATAAAAAACTCTTGTAAGGGTACAAATGGTATTACATGGGTTTTGTTAGGGTAAGAGGAAATTTTAATAGGATGTGTAAAGGTAAGCTATTTTTTATAAATGTGAAGTAAAGGTAAATAGAAATTTATATATATTTCCTAATGGAATTAACTCACATAAGGTTAATTTTGTAAGGGTAAAATAACTATGTAAGGATCATATCATAATATGTATAAGGGTCAAGTGTATCTTGCGTAAGGGTATCGACTCACATAAGGGTAAATACCTAGTCACATAAGGGTAAGCCTATGTTTTCCATTCTCACGTAAGGTTAAGGAGAAAGCTACATAAGGGTAAAAATAAATTTTATTCAGGTGAATTACATTTTTCATATATTACGCAAACATCATCCGAGTTTACAAAATGGTAAATCCTTATTTCTAGAATATGCGTAACAGTACTTCAAATGTTACGTAAGGGTAGTCTGAATTCATGTAAAGGTAAAGAGGAAAACCATACATTGTTTAAAGGTAAAACCCAAATTACATATGTTTTGTAAGGTCACTTCCAAGATTACATAAAGGTATAAAATAATTTAAATAAGGGTGATATAAAAATTTAAAATCATATGTAAGGTTAAATAAAATAAATAAAAAATTATTTTTTCACAATATTTAAAGAAAAAAATATAAAGAAAAATATGAATAAAGGATTAATAATTAAATGAAAACAAAATTAAACAAAAATTATAAAAAATAATAATAAACCATGTTCAAACATAATAAAATTAACACATATAATAAAATTTCCACCTTTAAATAGAGAATACATAAAATAATATAAGTGATATTAAACATTAAATATAATTATGCTAAAAAAATTAAAACATGTCATAAAATTTAAAATATAAAATTTAAAATAAACTAAATAAATTAATAGATATTAAAATTAGATTATTTAACTAAGTTAAACTTTAATTCCTATAATAAAATTAAACATTTTCTAATAGAAATTAAATAATTAAATGAGAGGTGGTTTTCAATTTATCAAAATAATAAAACATAATTTACCAAAGCTCTCAGTGTTATTACACAAACGTAATTCATGATTGGTATTAAGTGTATGTATATGGATGTATTATTGAGTTATAATAAATTTAAATTTATTTTATAGGAGGTTAGAGTACTTATTAAGCGAGATTGACTTTAGGTAAGGGTTTCTCATCTCACTTTTGTTTCCATGAGATATATGTCATATTCACCACTTGTTTCCTTCATGTGGTTTATATACTATCCCTTTGATATATTGTATTAGTAATATCATAGTATTAATGGAATCTAAAGTTTCATGTGAAATTATTTCTTCTATGGGTGTTATGAGCCAAAATTTACCACAACGTTAAGGGTTTTATGTTATAATATCATTTCTTTTATTGAGATTATTTATGGTTAAATTTATAATGATGAAATCATATGATATATCTCTCCAAAATATTATTTATTTTCTTATAATTTGAATATTTCTATATATTACATATTTTCCGTTCATTTTTCTCTCTTTATGTACTCAAGATATAGAAATTTGGTTTTTAAGGAAAATCAACTTCATTTATTTTTTTAATTGGGAATGTTTTCTTCCATGACCATATTTTATTTAAAATTTTTTCAAAAATATTTTTATTATTATACAAGGATTCATTAAATCCATTTTTACCCATTTCTGAATTTATATAAAAAAAATTTAAGGAATCTTTCTATTTTTTTCTAAATGATGTAGTTTAGGATTTTTACCAAAAATGTGAAAGAAATTTTTCCTTTAACAACCACTGCATAAATAGTTTTCCCAACCATCATGGATAATCCTTTCTTTAAAGTTTCCTTCATTACTTTCCTTCATTATTTTCAAATAAAAAACTTTCCTTAATATTTTTTAAATTTATAGATTTGAAATAAGTTATTTCAAAATTATAAGAGTATTTTCCTCAAAATATGTTCTAGTGATCTTTTAAAGGTATTTTAATCAATAACAACATTTATTGATGTTTCTTATGATTTATTTGGGATATTATCCTATGTTAATATATTTATTCTTTATCTATATGGTTTATTATTGTAATGAGAAAATTTTTATGAAACTCATATCATTTCCATGGGTTATTAGATGATGATATTATGAATATTTTATGATCTTATAGAATTAATATGTATGGTTTTCTTATTTGATGAGTACGAAAAATATTATATATACCTCCAATGAACTGGGTAAATATGGATATCTTATGAAATAATAAGGTATATAATAGCGAGTGAACCCAATTTAGTAAGTTTCTTTGTCCAATAACATGGTCTCGGGAGTGAACTTCGACTATGGAAATGATCGAATGATGAGTGAACTCAATCCAATATGATGGACTTAGAAGCGATATCTGACTAAATAGATGGTTTTATATGATTATTTGTATGCCAAAAAATTACGCCTTATTCTTATTTTATGTTCTCATGGCTCGTTATTTATTATTTAAGATTCCACACTCTTAGGTCAAATATCATTTGTTTGGAAAAAACCTTAGGATATATTTCATATTAAAGATATTTGACTGATTGTGTATGGTTACTGTAAGTCTTTTTTATGTTCTAATATCCTAATTATTATCGTATTATCATTTATTATCATCGATTAATATCTAATGTTTTACTCTTATTGAGCATCATATCACACCCTTTCTTATGTTTCCCTTCCCTAGGTTATAAAGAAAGGTTTTTGGTATGATATATATAAGAAGGGTGATTGTTATAAAGAACATAATGGGAATTGATGTAGATATTTTATATAATATATTTTTATGTATCCATGTTTCCAAATACATTAAACATTTATGATCCTAAAGTGGGTATTATTGTGAATTGTATTGAATAATCATTTAAAATAATTTAATATTTCTGTATGTATGGTTTGGGTCACTAAAATTATATTATCTTTAAAAATTAAAATTAAAGTACTATCATAAAAACAATTTTTTAATTTCATAATAAATTTTTATAACCATTCATACCTTTTTTATCCTTCTAAAAACATATTATATATTTTAAAAGAAAGAGAGTGACATTTTATAATTTTTATTAAATTAAAATAATATAAACATCACAATCAAAGGAAAGAAGCATAAAAATAAAATATATTTTAATATAGGATTAGAATGGTTGAAATATACTCATAAAACAAAACAAATGAAATTTTTATATTGATATTGAACCATTGACCCATAGTTTTAACCTCGTTTAACCCATTTTACCCATTATCACGGTGACTAATTTTTATTATGTTTACTATTAATTTTGAGTAAAAATAAAATTTCATATTTAAAAAATTTTAAAATTACGATTATAAATATGAAATATATTTTTCTATATTAAATTAATATAATTGGTAAAAATAATTTTAAAATAATTGTGATAAACTCATCAAAAATAACTTCTATAAAATACACTTTTAAAACATAAAAATAAATTTTCACCCCAAAAAAGAATAACATTTATTCCTATGGACATTCTTGGAATATTTTTAATAAATTAAGACTTATATTACTTCCAATACAATCTAAAATAAAATTTAATTTTTTAATTACTAGAAAATAAATGACAGTTTTTTCAAAAATCGTTATTTTTCATTATTCACCTAAAAATCAATCTTTTCTGAATAAATCAAAAAATTAACCAAGGATAATTTTTAAATGATAGTTTAAAAAATTATTATAATTTTTTAATATATAATTTCTAAAATTATCTAAAGTTAATTCTAATTATCCACTTATAAAATGTCTGAAACCCATTTTCAGAATAAAGGTATTTTAAAGAATGAAATCAATTTATTCTTATCATCTCATTAGTAAAAAAACTAGATTAATGTTAAATTTATTGATTTATTTTATTATTTGTATTAATCAAAATATATCTATATATATTTCATAATTTATATATTCATATTCATACCTACCAACCCAATGACTAAGTTATAATAGTCATATTTAAATAATAGTATCTTTTAATAATTTTAAACTTGGGGTTGTGTGTAGGGTACAATATCAAACATAGTTTTATTTTAAAATAAAATATAATATAAAAAATCAGGGTATTACATTCTTCCCACCTAACAAAAATTTCATCTTCATAATTTTAATTCTTCTTTTCTAATATGAAAATTTTATAATATAGAAATAAAATACGATAAATAATTTATCAGGAAATCAATTTCTAGGTTATGACCATGAAAATTATTAGGCGTGTACCTCTATAAGACTCACACTTTAAAATTAGAATATGAAAATATACCATGGTAGAATATTTTTACTTTCCACAAAAGACGTCAATGATTTATATTCAATTTTCTTGAGTTTGAGAAATTCCTTTACCATTGGGATAGAAAATATGATAAAATTTTATTACTTAATTTCTTCCCATTATTTAAGCATGATTTCATCCTTTTATGTGCATAATTATTATCATGATGAGTTTTTCATTATGAAATCACTAAAATCTACTTTAAATTGACTATAAGATCCATAAAATTGTGAAAATTTATTCCTCTTATCTAAAACTAAAATGGTTATCATAAGATAAAATAACAACTGATATTAAAAAACCTTCATAAAAATTATTCTCCAAAATCTTAATAGTAACAAAATATAAATTCAAAACTCATCAAATATCCTGATTAAATTTGAATCCAAAAATCAGAAATGATTGACCACTAATTCTTCCAAAATCTTTTGATTTTTTATCCTTAAAAAACATTATCACTCAAATATATATGTGATCTAATTATATATTATAAAATATTTTTTCTTAAATAAACTTAAAAAAGAATCACATTTTCATATCCCATAATAACATTAAAGTTCATCTATACATTCTTCCAAAAATATCACATTTTTATAGAAATCAATTTTCATAGTGATTTATATCATTCATCATATGTTTCCAAAATTCACATTTTATAAAATTTCCACACAAATAAATATTATTAGAACAAACCTTATATTTTTCCCTTAATCCTCATACCAAACTACCATTGATAAATTACAATACATCATAATCATATATTCTCAAAATTAACAAAAATTAACCAAAATTAAAATCCTTAAAAGTTACATTCATTTATGAGGGATATTATTTTATTTTATTTTGTCTTAGAAGGATCAAACAATATTCCATCAATAGATACAATATTTCTAAGAAAAGAAACTTCTTAAAATCAATATTCAAACTTACAAAATTTCTCATATAACTTCTTTTTCTCAATAATGAAACTCAACTGATTATAAAGCTCTTCATAATTTTTAGAGTATCTCAAGATATAATCAATAAATACCACAATAAAATTATTATGTTCATCTTTGATGATTGGGGCATCAGTTTTAATAATGCCCCTTCTCGTTACAATTAAATTATTGGACATTAACATTTTATTTCTTTCCTTTGAATCTAAGATCATGATGTCCTTTTTTCACTCTTGTAATAAACTCACATTATCTTTAAGAATTTTCCTAGGTGATTCTTCCCACAATATTGAAATGTATAATGTTGAATATTTTTTCTAAAAATTTATTGATCACCTAAAATTCCATGAAACTCCATTTCTCTTTTATTTTATGTGTTTGTAAGTTCTATTAGGTTTAGATAGTTATTCACAACTCAAGATAGTAGGTTGGGAATAATTATAAGATCAGTAACTATAGTTTCTATACTGTTTGTCTTTTCCATATAGTCAAGGATATTAATCATAAACTATGTTGGCTACGCTAATATCAACATAATCTATATAGATCCTACACTCATGGTATAGGGTTTCTTGGAAGGGAAACCCCTATATTGAACACTAACATTGATATGATTTACCTTTCCTCGAATAGGAATCACCTCTAAATAATGGAAGACACATAATTAGTTCATAAAATTTTGAATATTGAGCTATAACATAAAAATCCCTAAAATTTATTGAACATTATAGGGATTTTCATAATTCTCATGTCAGATTTTTTCTTTTAAAATATAGTTTCCAAGGGTCCTACTAAATTTCAAATGGTACCAACTGTAGCATCCCTAGCTCTAATAACCAAGATTTCATTCTTACTTTTACATTATAATAGGATAAAATGGATCACACCATGAAGTTTTTATTAGATTAATAGTCTTGATAAAATAGATTCATACATGATTTCCATATTATATTGGAAAAATAAAAAATTGCATGAAAAACTTTCTTTCATCCTTGAAATTCATTCAAAGATTCCTTCTTCATATCATATGGAAATGAAAAAAAATAATGTATGGTCTTAGATGATTATTAAGGGTAATATATAGTGTAATCTATCATGAGTAAACAAGGTATAATCAATATGGTTAGGTAGATAATCAAAACACATGTCATTTAATTAATAACATGATTTTAAATTATATCCATGGATAATACAAACATAGAAATCACATGGATAGAAAGTGAATTATCAATAAATGAAATGTGTAATTATATACATTCATGATCATTCCATCAAGGCCTTGACCAAGATATCATGAATCTTACTGTTAATGTCTCATCCAAGACTTTCTTAAAAAATGAGTACGCATAACATCCTAATTCAAATGCTTAGAGATGGTGCATTATTATAATAAATTAGAATGATTACAAGGAATAAAGTTCAAAAGGACAAATCAGTTCAGTAGCCTTGTAAAAACTATATTAAAATCAAAAAAATACATTACATATTCAAATGAAAAACAACATATTATCCAATTTAAAGACTCTCATATCCCTTAGACTATCCCTAAAAGTATATACTAATATACTTCTTCACATTATAGGAAAAAATAAATATAATAAAGGGGTGAGAACATATGCTTAGTAAGGATAAACAATATAGTGGAAGCTACCATAAATAAGCATAAAAATTTAAGGCAAGGAATAAAACTGAAACACAAGCCATTTAAAACATTTTATTCAGCATAATATTGCAAGAATAAATAAAATAATTTCATTTAAGTATTTAAATAGATATTCTACTCTTTGAATAACCACATTTAATATCAAGAAATAATCTCATAATGTGCAAATGTACAATACCAGACATACTGTCAAAGCCTTGTGCCAAGACCATATGGATAAGACGTTAGTCAAAACCCAAAATTAACTTGTCTCGTGAGAACTAACAATGCATTGTGGGATTTCATTAACAATTCTCCAACCCATAGGGATTTCATTAACTAGTCCCCAACCCATTATTTACAAAGTCAAATTCATTCCTCATATGAAAAGGGTGAAATATAACATAAACATTCATATTGAATAATGGTTGAGGTTAATCTAGCTATTGAACTGCCTTCCAGCATTATTTTCAATGCCTCCGACTACAAATTTGAGCTCAGAATTGAATACGAAAAGAAGCCTTCCTATTGTGAAGTATGCAAATTGATTGGTCACAACCTCTCAAATTGTAGGGTGGTTAGGAAACAAATGGACCCTCCAAACAATAAAGATTGGCAAGAAATAAAACTTGCCAAAAAGGGGTCCACTATCTCGACCAAACCTCAGCCTCCCAATAAAGGAAAGCAGGACACTTGGGTTAAAAAATCCAACGTTCTGTCATCTCTGGAAGGAAAATCCTGGGGGGATTTAGTTGAGGAAGAGGAGTCCCTCAAAAAAAATAATAAGGCTGTTATGGTGTTTCATGATTCAGTGGCGGTAAGTGGTGAAATTAAACACACTTCAGTCATTGATGCTTCCTCCTCACACTCTCTAGCTTTGGATGACCATGCTAGTAGGGACTTGGGGTCGGCTGCTCTTGCCCCTGTGGCTCTTCCTGCTATCCCGGAGGTCTTCAATTCAGCATCAAGAGCTCTGCAAAAACCTGCAGACCCAGGTTCTTCGAATCCCCCTATTGCTCCTAATTTGAATAATATTGCGATTGATTCTGTCTCTTCTGAAAATGATGCAGTGCATACTGATTCTATTTCCACTACCACTGCACATACCTCGCCTATCTCTTCTGCTGATGATTCAGTTCCGGCTATTGCTGCTGTCCAACATACTAGTTCTATTGCTGTCACAGGGGTCCAGACTCCTCATGCTATTAATGTTGATTCATTAGCGGCCAATAGCTTATCCAACATCACACACACTCCGGAACCTGCTCCTGCTTCATCGGTTCCTATTATAGATCTTCAATCATCTGCTTCAGAACCCGAAAATCTGGCACCTCATGTTGTCAACCTTGACACTGCTTTGGCCAGCTCTGGCTTCAGCACTGCCCCCCCCCGGTTCCTACTCTTTCTGTTCTTGATTGTACTGCTAATAATGTCAGACCACCTCCCCTTGCGGAATTACAGACATCCAATCTGGAAAAAGCAGTATCTGAAAATCTCATTCTCCCTACTTCTGATAATCTCATCAGCTCGGCTCATCCCTCCTCTCCAAAAATTTTGGATGACAGTCCTTCTCCCTTGGATTGCTCTGCTAACCAGTTTTTCGCACATACTCCAGTGGATCATTCTGCTGCTCAAGCTGTTGGTCTTGGCAGCACAGACTCTGAGCACAATCCTATCAATGCTCCTAGCAATGAGGCACCCACTAATGCCAATATTCAGTCAGACAATCTAAACTCTTCTTCCTCCCCAATGGTCACTAGATCGCAAAAGAAGAATGTCTCTGGAAAATCCAAAAAAAAGAAGGGTGCCAACCCAAAACGCAAATAGTTATGAATTTTCTCTATTGGAATTGTCAAGGTCTAGCTAACAATGACACCTCCATTACTATTAGGAGGCTTATAAACACTCATAAACCTCAACTCTTTGCCATCTCTGAACCTAAAGTTAACTTCAATCCCAACTACATGAGACTAGGTGCTCCTAACTATAGTTTTTTTGGCTCATGTAACCATGGCACTCAAACTGACTCCATGTGGATCTTTCATCATAATTCCCTTCAAAATGTGCATATATTTAAAAGCTCAGATCAGCAGGTTACGTGTGATTTCATGTTGAATGATCGCCTGTTGTTTTGTACGATGATTTATGCAAATAATAGATACCAGGACAGAAGGTCTTTATGGCATGACCTTTCTGACATGGCCTGCTCTATTAGGGACATTTGGGTTGTTATGGGTGATTTCAATGCTATTCTAAGCCCTTGTGAAAAAATTGGCCCCTCACATCTTACTATTTCCACAAATGAGTTTAGGTTAGCTATTGACGACTGTAATCTTTTAGAATTTACTCTTACTGGTGCCAAATATACTTGGTACAGAAAACATCATAATAAAATGGTCGCCAGTAAGCTTGACAGAGCTTTTGTCAACATGAAGGCTCTTGATACTTGGGATAATATTTCTAGTATAACCCTGCCTAGACTTAACTCTGACCACCATCCTATTTTAGTGAGCCTTTGTATGAACACCCTTAGGCATCTTCTCCCCTTTAAATTTAATAATGTGTGGTCCTCGAACTCGGATTGTGTCGCTCTTATACACCGCACTTGGAACTCCATGAATCACCACAAGGATGCTTTTTCCTGCATTTTTAAGTTGAAAATCCTAAAACAGGCTCTTAAAAGTTGGTGCAAATCTACAAGTTCTAAAATTGACCTTGAAATCTCCTCTCTGGAAAATGATCTTAGTCGTGCTCAAACGCAAAACACTATATCTGATTTCAGTTTGGATCCCCAGCTAGAAGCTAACCTCGCCCTTAAACTTAATTCTTTGCTCACTTTTAAGGATAACCTTCGTAAACAAATGTTTAGGACTAAATGGCTTGTGGATGGAGACCGTAATACTAAATTTTACAATACTCTTCAAAGAATAAGAAAGGCAAACCGTCCTCTATCCAAACTTATTCATGGTGATTTGCTCATTGATACGGAAGAAGCCATAACGGACCATGTCACCTCGTACTTTTACAACATTTTTAACGGTCCGGACATAAATATTGACATCAGGGACAACATTATCCCCTTATTGGTTGATGATAGAGACAATGAATCTCTTTTATGTATTCCGCTCGATCAAGAAATTAAAGATACTGTCTTTGGCCTTAATCCAGACAGTTCTCCTGGTCCAGATGGGTTCAATAATGGATTCTACCAAAAGCATTGGGACATTATCCAAAAGGATGTTTGTAACCTTGTTAAAACCTTTTTTTCCCATGGCTCTCTGCCTCATGGTATTAATGCCCAATTTTTAGTTTTAATTCCTAAAGTTGAAAATGCCTCGGAGATTCATCAATTCAGACCCATTGCTCTCATTAACTCTCTATATAAGATCATTACTAAAATAATTGCGAATAGACTGGCGCCCATTTGTGACAAAATTGTTTCATGGAATCAATTTGGATTCATTAAAGGTAGGGCCATACAGGAATGCATATGCCTGGCCTCGGAAGGTACCAATAGTCTTAATAAAAATACTAGAGGGGGGTGTGTGTCCATTAAGCTTGATATCAGAAAGGCCTTTGACACTATTGACTGGAATTTCATCTTCAGGGTGTTAAAAAACTTTGGTTTTCAGGACTCCTTCATTGGAAGACTGAAAACCCTTTTCAGATCTGCCTTTATTTCTATTCTAATCAATGGCTCTCCTAGGGGCTTCTTCAACTGTTCTAAAGGTGTCAGGCAGGGTGACCCCCTCTCGGCTATCCTCTTTGTCATTGCTGAGGATTATCTAAGCAGACTTTTAAATAGTCTGGTAACTCAAGGATCCCTGAAACCCATACAAGCTTCCAGGAGCTTAAATATTCCTACCCACCTCTTGTATGCTGATGACATCATTCTTTTTCTTAAGGGGGATCAAAGGAATATCCATGTCTTAAAACATGCTCTTTCCCATTATGAGGAAGTCTCTGGTCAATCTATATCCTGGAATAAATCATATATTTATTTTGGTAAGAACTACCCTGTCCGAAGAAAAAATTACATAACTTCCTACCTTGGTATTAAAGAGGGTCTCCTCCCTTTCGCTTACTTAGGTGTTCCGCTTTTTTGGGGTCGTCCTAAGGCTAGCTACTTCACTAATATCTCTGATCAAATTGTGAACCAACTCTCTACCTGGAAAGGAAAATCCCTCTCTATGGCTGGCCGGATTTGTCTAGTCAAATCGACCATTGTCTCTAAGCTGGTTTACACTATGATGATTTACAATTGGCCTGCCAGCATT
Organism: Viscum album; assembly: GCA_963277665.1. Taxonomy (NCBI): domain Eukaryota; kingdom Viridiplantae; phylum Streptophyta; class Magnoliopsida; order Santalales; family Viscaceae; genus Viscum; species Viscum album. The sequence continues at coordinate 602,552,821 of OY728158.1, read as the reverse complement.
GTCAAGAAGATTAATACCTATATCAAAAACTTCATCTGGTCAGGCAACATTCTTGAAAGAAAACTTGTTACTATTCCCTGGAAAACCTGTTGTAAACCTCTAGACAAAGGTGGCATTGGCATTAAAAATTTAAAGATGTTCAATAATGCTCTCCAAGCCCATCTTACTTGGAGCATTATCAATGGTAATTCCAAAGCTTCTGATTTCTTGAACAATAGATTCCGCTCCAAGCTTTTAAGTGGGAAGCTCAGCTACATTAACTCTTCTATTTGGCCCTCGATTAAAGACTCGTATCAAAGGATCATGGAAAATTCTAGATGGATGGTTAGTGCTGACTCTTCTATTAATTTTTGGTGTGATAAATGGTGTGGCAATCCCCTGATATCTTTGTTACCTCCTAACATCACTCCCGAAGACTATAACCATTCCATAAAGGAGGTCTTACAATATCATAGACATGCTCTCCCCGACAATATTGCGCAGATCGTTGATAATCATCAATTTTCTTCTAATGGTGATTTCCTTCTCTGGGAACCTGCCCCGAATGGCATCCTTGACTCCCAAAACTTCTACCATCATTACTTTTCTGATAGCGATTCTATTCTTCACTGGGTTAACCATTTTGATAAGCCGTGGATCAAACCCTCTAGGCTTACTCTCATTTGGAGAATTGCCCATAATAGATTACCCACTGAAGACTGTCTTCAAGTCTTTAGCATTCAACTTTGCTCCATTTGTCGATTGTGTAATCAACACAGGGAAGACGCTGATCATCTTTTTTTGTCGTGTGCAACGGCTTCTGCTTTATGGAATTATGTTTTTGACTTATTTAACTGCAGATGGTCCCTTTCTGACACTATTTGTTTATTACTTAACAAGTGCACTAGTTTTGTTTTCTCTCCTCAGGTTAAAAATCTTCTGCTTACGGCGGTGGCAGAACTGCTTCATGTGATCTGGTATGCTAGAAATGACATTATTCATAATAAGCGCTCATTTAGTTTAATTGCAGGTAAATCTCGAATTCTCATTGCGATTCAAGAAGCTGCTTCCATTCAAAAAGACTGTTGTACCAACTCGGTGGGTGATTTTGAGATCCTTCGTCACCTCCGTGTGCCCGGCGTCTTCCCTCGGACCAAACGATCTTTTGAAGTTTTCTGGCAAGCTCCGATGTCGGGATGGATCAAGGTAAATGTTGACGGTGCCTCCAAGGGTAACCCAGGTCCGGCTGGTTGTGGTGCTATTTTTCGCGACTCGGCTGGTCTTTGTCAGGGTTGCTTCTATGCTGGCTGTGGACATTCCTCCTCTCTGGAAGCGGAGATGATGGGTGTCATCCACGCCGTTGATTTTGCCCATCAAAGAGGCTGGAAAAAACTCTGGATTGAAAGTGACTCTACTACCATCATCCATGCCATCTGGAATGGTACCATTCATCTGGCTTGGTCTCTCACCACTCTTTGGATGAAATGTCTCAACTCTTTACAAGGGATTGACTACATAGCCACTCACGCCTATCGGGAAGCAAATGCTGTTGCTGATGCTCTGGCCAACAAAGGCATTCATCAGTCACTGACATGGCTGGCCTCCTTACCTACCGAGTTTTATTCTCTGTTTGACAGAGATTGTAAAAGAATTCCATCTTTTCGTCTCTTGTAACTTTTTGCTTATTAATAAAAAGACTTTTACCTTTAAAAAAAAATATCAGATAAAAATGAGTTTACAGAATTAACCCCTACCTTGGACTTTACTTTAGTCAAGGGAGCATTAACCACCTGTAAAATGTTTAAATAGTGTTATCAAACTCTAATAGGACCATAAACCTATTAATGATATCATATATGATCCTATTATTCCATTTTTTTATAATATTTCAATATTAACTTTGTTTCAAGTTCTAACTCCTTTGTTTTCATATGCTTATTTTGTCATGTAAGTCATGTTTCTTATGAATATGACATATTTTATTCATATCTAGAATAATATGAAGTTAATAAATATCATATTAAAACATCATATGAATTTTATTGTCATTCTTGATTGGTTAACGTGGAAAATGTATCTCTTCTCATCGGGGAGACGGTAGTTCGTATGTACGCATGCGCGATGATATCATTCACTTAATTTTTAAATGGTATAGAATTGGATGGTAAATTAATTATATAGAATAATTACCATGTTATATTAATTATTTACATCCATTATACCCATTCAAATAAATTATTGTGGAATAACAAATTACGCCACAGTGTGGAGATGATAAGTTGTGCGTACGCACGCATAGTGATATTGTTATCTGTATGATGGATAAAAGGAGGTATAAGGTTTTATCATAATTATAGTAACATCTAAAAATGTAGAATATACTGGATTTATTACTTTATTATGTAATCAAAATAAAAAGAGGAAGTAGAAGACTAAAATAATTTTTAAAGAGGTAATAAAACAATTACCTCTTTTTTGAGTATCTCCTTTTGATTTTCATTAAAGGGCTACTTAGGATGGTTTTCTTCCTAAAGTGTGGCCTCTAAGACGAATTGAGGGAATTTGGTAGAGGAAATGGGAATAGTTTGTCCAACAAAATGGTTTTTAGAGTTGTTATTAAAAAATAAGAAGAGGTTCCCTTTTATTAAAGAGGGGAGGAGAACCTTTGGAAACACCAAAACTATTAAATTAATATTAATTAATGTCTAAATCCAATTGAATAAAAAGTGGATTATTTCTAATATAATATTATGATGAATTGAAATCCTATCAACCAATAAAATTTAGACATCTTTTTTTATTTTAAACCGTATCATTTTAATTTAACCTAATCTAATCTATTTAATTTTATTTTTGTTAATAGAATTATGTATATTAAATGGTCATAAATATTTACTTATATGGTTTCAATTGACCATAAATGGATATTTTATGAAATTTTAGACCTTATAATAATAACTTTGAGGTTTTTAAATATTTTTATGATATTTAAATAATTTAATAAAATGTTATTTTTATAAAATATCAATAGTGTCAATTTTGACACACTTCATTCCTTTGATTTTAAATACAATCCACACAAAAGATAACTTCGAAAAAAAAATTAATATACTCCTAACATGTCATAGTAACCTATAAATTTTTTTATAACCTTAATTAATTCAAATTAAATTTATTTTAATATTTTTAAAATTATTTATTTGATATTTCAATTAATAAAATAATTTTTGTGTCACTATTTTGTCATTATTAATGGTAATTATTTAATCTCTAAAAATTATATAAAAAAAATTATATTTTGTAGGTAATTCTTTTATATTTCAATATAATACAAATAGTATATTTTATCTCTTATTTATCATAATATTAAAATTAATATACTTATATAAAAAGAGAATGTGAAATTTTGTCACATTTATTGATTTTAATAATATTAATGTCATATTTATGGTAAAGAGGTCATTAAGTGACAAAATATAAAACCATAGATAATAAGTGTCTAATTTATTCATAAAATAGGATTTTGACAGGTGTTATGGTAATTTATAATATTAATTATACCTTTAATTACCCAATTTACAATTAACTATGGTAATAATAAAAAACTTACTAAAGTTACTATTTATAATGTCCAACAAAAAAAAGTAAACAATTAACATAATTTGGACCCACTAATTATAAATATGAAATCCATTTTTATAAATTCAAAACACAAAATTTATAGTAATTAATTTAAAATTAATCAAGTTGTCGGAATGAAAAATGGGTTTTTAAAAGTTAAAAAATTAAAAAAGATTGAAAAGTACTTACATAAAAATTCATGGTCAAATTAATGCGAGTGACCAATATTATATTTACTGATAAAAATATATCATATTTTAATATTAAAGCCATTAAATAATATAATTTATCCACATAAATTATTTTGATAAAAAAAAGATGTTTTCGTTTAAATTTTAGTATATTTTTATTATTCATGAAAATATGAAAGTTATTAGAAAAATACTAAAAACAAAAAAAAAGTAAATATTGACATACTTATTATAAATAAGAATTTTATTTTTTAAAATATAATATGTAAAAGTGTCAGAAACTAGATTTAAAATGGGTGCTCCATCAAAAGGTGACAACACTTAGTTTTTTTTTAATGCTTCTTTTATCAGAAAAATTGAATTTATTCTTATATCATATCTATAAAACATATAAGATGAATTTTAAACACTTTTTTAATATATTAAATATATAATACCTTAATGAAATCCATCAAGAGTGATTTTATAAACCTGTTTATTTTCATTTAAATAGTTTTTTAGAAGAAAGTTAATATTATTCAAACCTGAAATTGTAATGAATATGTTATAAGATAACATAATAATATTTATCTATTTGCTTAAACTCAGTCTTGCATAAAATTAATTCTATAAAAATAACAAGAAGTTTTGTGTTATACAAGCCAAGTATAGTGTTGTGTATACCGCAAGCTAAGTCAGTATTGTGTGTAGTGGAATCTTATCTTAGTGTAGTGTACAACACAAGCAATTGAATTTATTTAAAAATAAACATATTGTGGAATCTTGGGGAATTACATTCACCCCCCCCCCCCTCAATTAATTTTTTCCTCACAATTTTTGAATTTGGATTCGGTAACTAAGGTATGATTATTTAAAATGTGTTTATTATAATCCCACATCTGAATAAAAATTGATAAAACTTCCACCATAAAACAAATAAATGGAAGTATAAAGGTCACCATAGAAAACACATAATAGGGTTCCATGTAATAAAACATGGATATGAAAGAAAAATGTAACTATCAAGTTATGAAGGAGAGTGATGGAGTACATGATTAGGTGGAAGTTAGTAATCACAAAGCTATAAATCTGTGATGATCCAAGTGGACATTTGGTTCATTGAAAAAGAAAGTACTAGGAAATCATTTTTGTTTTAAGATCATGTCCATAGTGTTTACTTAATATAATAAGAACAGGAGAAGGAATACTAACTTTACAAGTGGAGTTCCATCGTTTAACTAATTTCTACCATAAACTCACCTTTCTCTTCAAAATATAATAAAAATCCAAAATATTCTATTTATCTTAATCATATAAGGTTAAAAAAATAACTTATACCATTTAAATAAATAAAACTATGTTATACTAATTGGGGACTTCTTGTAGGCCAGTGATATGTGATAAATTGTTTTTGCACTTCGGTTGGGGGTTTGATTCCCACAGCCTTGTCCGACGCGACGGGTTGTCGCCCGACATACAAGTTGTCCTTTTCCGAAAACTATATTAATATAATGTTATAGAAATAATCTTAACAAATGTTTTAACCTTAAATAACCCTATCTAATATCCAATTTAATTCATTCTGAACTTCAATATTATCTAAAATACTTTTATCCAAACTCACAGTCCAAAAATTTATAAGGAAGGTCACATAACATAATGCATATTCTTTTTGTCACATAACATGCATATGAATACCTTCATCATGTATTCTCTAAAAACACTGTAATAACCTGAATTACCATAAAACCATATTGAATACATCCGTGAATAATTATTCCTTGTGTAAGACATAGAATTTTGGATATATTCCATAAATCTCAAAAATTTGTAAAATCCCACAATGATGGAATAAACAACCATTAATCAGTTCCATGATAATTATTAATATCCAACATTCGTTATCCTAATCAATAATCTCTTTATTCCAACATCATTGTCTTAGTATCAGAAACATATTAAGGGTTATCTTTCCCTCAATCATATTTTTCTAAAAAAAATAACTTGCAACTGTGTCACATTACTTGGTAGCATACAATCTCAAATCCTTAATGAAATTATACAATAGTACAATCCTTATATACTCCAAAATTCTTATAAATAGTATATTTTTAATTTAAATAAAATAATTCTTAAATATGAATATTAATCATTCCCCTTCATCTTCAATAATATCATATCTTGATCATTATCCAGTAGCATCATGTGGTGTAAATTTCTTTAATGATTGGGACATTATTTCACATAGTGCCCCATATCCTTGCAGTTGAAGCACTGTACATTTGAAACCTTTTTCTTACCCTTGAAACCATCAACTTAGTGTTTTTTTTCTCCAAACTTATAACAAACTCCCATTCCCTTCAATCATTTACCAAATTGATCCTTTCCACTATTATCACATCTGGAAAAATCATTTTTCCCTTATTCCCATTATCCATCTTTTTCTCTGTCATCCTCTTCTTCTCTTTCTTCCCTTCAAAACCAAAGGGCTCATAGAATTATTTACTTATCTTATTAACACATGATGTTATTTCTTCATATGATGAGAATACATGGGAGACTATTTCCCTTCGAAATATCATATTAAGACCATGAAAGATTTGATCCTTCTTACTCTTTGGATCATGTGTATTGGTGAGGTTCACATTCCTTCTACTCATCTCCATTTCTAAATGAAAACATATAATAGGGTAGATTATATCTTAATTTATAATCAAAAATCTAGAAAAATTCTTAACATGTATTTAATATTTACATGTATCTAGTCTCGTAATCATAAAAATGGTTTCTTTAGGGACATACTGACTCATAAATCCTTCATAATGGCTTATAAAAAATTTCAATTATCCTTATTATATCCCCCAAGAGGGTCAAATCAGGTGCATAGTAAGGCCCATTTTCCTGTACCAGGTTACCCTGAGTTAAGCCCAGAAAACCTTTTTCAATTTGTTACTTCTAGGTACATTATTTCCATAACTATGTCCACTTGTAGTATCTAGATAGGAATTTATTTCATAGAAGACCCGCAAAATATCCATATTAAAAAATATCTATGATTTTATTCTATACTTATCCTCAAACTCGGTCTTAGGTTAATGTTACCTAATCAATGTTTTTCTAAATTTAGTTTCCAATGTTTTCACTAAACTTCCTATGATACCAACTGTAACACCATGACCCAAGATACTTGGATCCAATTCATTATTTTAATACTTTGGCATTATTAAAAGGAATCAAGTCCGGAAAGACTGATCATTTTAGTATTCTTGGAAAAACTAAATAGAAAAATAATTTTTACATTACATCTTGAAATGAAAAACAACATATTATCATCTTTGAAACTCTCATAACCCTTAGACTATCCCTATAGGTCAATCATAATATAAATCTTCGAATCCTAGGGAAAAATAAATATAAGAAATAGATGAGATTGGATTCTCGTTGAGGATAGAAAATATAGTAGAAGATATCATAAATAAGCATAAACACTTAATGTAAGGTATAAAACTGAAGCACAATCCTTTTAAAGCATTATCTTTTGCATAATATGGTAAGAATAAATCAAATAATTTCTTTTAAACAATCTCATGGATATTCTAGTAGTAGAATAACCATCTATAATATCAAGAACTAATCTCATAATGTGGGAATGTATAATCTCATAAATACTGTCAAGGAATTGTGCCAAGACCGTATGGGTATGACGTTAGTCAAAACCCAAATTAATTTGTCTCATTTGAACTATCGATGCATCTTGTGGCTTTCATTAATTGGTCCCCAACTCATAGGGCTTTCATTAATAGGTCCCCAACCCATATGGATTTCACTAACTGGTCCCCAACCCATTATTTACTAAGTCTAATTCATTCTTCATATGAAAAGGACGAACCATAACACAAACATTTTTATTAAAACTAGCATATAAAATGTTAATACATTAACCACAAACCATGAATGGTATCAAAATAGCACATTTATTGTCAAAAATATCATAAAAACTTAAATAAAATATGGAAGATTGTATCAAAATAAATCAATTTCAATTAAGCATAAAATCCAACAAGGTATGTTGAAATAGATGAAAATAATCTAATAAGATCATTAAAACTCTTTGAGAGAAATATCCCTTTTCACTTGGAAATTATTTAAAATCATGCACAATTATAAAAGAAAACATTTCTTTTAAAAATTAAACTATAATCTTTTAAGGGAAGCATCAAAATTTTAAGGTGTCATAACGGTCAAAAGTATCTAATCACTCCATATTAGCTAAAAAACATTCCTTCCTTATTTTTCGAAAAGGTCATAAAGTACCTCGTTTGGAAAGTGGCAGAAAGATTCCCTTCAAAACGTTTTATAAAAATTCAAACATGGTTAAAAATTACAGTAAACAGTTTTTGATAATATTTTGAAACATGTTTTAAGATACATGGACATGTATGATAAATATGTGCTCATAGATACTTATATATAAACAATCTCGGATAAAAAATAGATTACAAAATTAACCCTTACCTTGGACTTTACTTTAGTCAAGGGTGAATTAACCTCCTGTATAATGGTTAAATCATGTTATTAAATTTTACTAGGACCATATCCATATTTATGAAATCATATATGATCCTCTTATATTGTTTTGTTATTAATATTATTGTATTACCATTGTTTCGGGTGTCAACTGCTTTGTTTTCCTATGCATATTTTGTCATTTAAGTCTTATTAATTATGTTTAGGACAAATTTTATTCATATACAGAATGATATTATGTTTATATATATTAAATTTACTCATCATATGAATTTTATAATCATTCTTTATTTGTTAAAATGGAAAATGAATCTCACTGTGTCATGGACATGGTAGGCCGTATGTACGCACGAGTGACGATATCATTCATTTTATGGTTAAATAGTATGGAATTGGATGGTATATTAATTATAAATAATAATTATCATGTTATATTAATTATTTAAATCCATTATACTCATCATTATACCCATCCAAATAAATTACTATTGAATAAAAAATTACACCGCGACGTGGGGATGATAAGTCGTATGTATGCACGCATGGTGATATTGTTATTCATAGGATTGATAAAAGTAGGTATATGGTTATATCATAATTATAATAACATATCATCATTTATAAGATACTAGAGTTAATACTTTATTATTGAATCAACATAGAAAGAGGAAGTATAAGAAGAAGAAAAATTGAAAAAGGTGATAAAACAATTACCTCTTTTCAAGTATCTAGTTTTTGATTTGCACAAACCAACTTCTTAGGATTGCTTTTTTTACAAAGAGTGTCCTCTAGGATAAAGTGAGGGAATTTGGAAGAGGAAATGGATAGTTTTTGTATGATAATAAAATGCTTTAAAGGTGTGATTAAAAGATAAAGAGAGGTTCTCTTTTATAAGAGAGGGGAGGGGCACCTTTGGAAACACCAAAACTATTAAATTAATATAAATTAATTTTTAAATAAAAATGGATCCAAAGTGTATTATTTCAAAGATAATATGTGTATGGGTTGAAATCCACTCAACCAATAAAATTAATACATGTTTTTCTTTTATTTTAAACATTATCATTTTTACTTATCCTTATCAAATCTATTTCATTTTAATTATAGTAATAGAATTCTAAATATTAAATGGTTATAAATATTTTCTCATATGTTGTAAATTGAACATAAATAAATATTTAATGAAATTTTATACCTTATAATTATCACTTTGTTATTTTTAAAATTTCCTATGATTTTTAAATAATTTAATAAAAAAAATTTGTTTAAATATCAATAGTGTCAATTTTAACACTATTCATTTCTTTGATTTTAAATAAAATCCACAAAGAAGATAACTTCAAAGCCAAATATTTAATATTATTATAACTTGTCATATTCACCTATAAAATTAATGAATAACATTAATTAGTTAAAATTATATTTATTCAAATATTTTTAAAATCATTTACTTGATATTTCTATTAATAAAATAATTTGTGAGTCACTATTGTTTCATCCTTAATGGTAATTATTTGATCTCAAAAACATATAAATAAAGTTATATGATGTATTTAATTATTTTATTTTTCCATAGACTACCTATATTCAATGTTATCTCTTATTTATCACTATATTAAAATTAATATACTTATATAAAATAATAGTGTAAAATTTTATCACATTTATTGATTTCAATAATATTAGTGTCATATTCCTAGGAAAGTGGCCATTAACGGATTAACTTTACAAAAATAGATGATAAGGGTATAATTTAGTCAACCAATAGAATTTTTAAATTTTTTACCTTAATTTATAATATTAATTTTTATTTTAATTACCCAACTTACCCTTAACCATGGTGACAATAAAAAATTGCTAAATTTATTATTCATAATCTAAATAAATAAAAGTAACCTATTAACATAATTTGAACCCACTAATTCCAAATATGGAATCCATTTTGAAATATTCAAAAAAATTAATTTTTAGTAATTAATTTAAAAATAATCCCATTGTCAAAATGAAAAATAGATTTCTAAAAGTTAAAACATTGCAAAAGTTTGAAATGTTTTTTCTTAAAAATTGGTGGAAAATTAATGACAATGACGAAAATTATATTAAATTATAAAAATATATTCTATTTTAACTTTAAAATCATTAAATAATATAATTTATCCACATAAATAATTTTTTTGAAAAAAATTAATTTGATTAAAATTTAGTATATTTTTACAATTCATCAAAATATGAAAGTTATCATAAAAATGCTAAAAACTCAAAAAAAGTAAATTTTGATGTCTCAATTCCAATGAATAAGTTTATTTTATTAAATATAATATCTAAAAGTGTCCAAAACAAGATTTAAAATGGTTGTTCCATCAAAAGGTGGAAAAACATCATTTTTATGAAAAATACTTCATTTATCAGATTAATTGAATTTGTTCTTATATCATATCTTGAAAACATATAAGATAAATTTTAAAGACTACTTTAAATATATTAAATATATAATACATTAATAAAATCCATCAATAGTGATTTTATAAACCTATTTATTTAATTTAAAAAGTTTTTCAAAAGAATGTTATGATTGTTCATACCCACCATTATAATGACTAGGTTATAAGGTAACATAATAATATTTAGTTGTTAATTTAAAATAATTATTTCATAAAATTAATTCTATAAAAATAACTTGAAATTGTTTGTAACATAAGCCAAGCATAGTGTTTTGTATACCGCAAGCTAAGATGGTGTTGTGTGTACAGCAAGCTTAACATGGTGTAGTGTACAACACAAGATATATAATTTATTTAAAAATAAATATATTGTGGAATAGTGGGGTGTTGTAATAGGAATAAGCCAAATACCCATCTAATATGTCATGCCTACTGTTTTTTCGCATGAGACATGTTGATGCATAGAGGGTTTGTCTATAACCAAGTCTCACCCATCACTTTTTCGTCTAATGTGTTCCTTATATATTGAGTGATCAAAACAATTCATCCTAAAAATTCCTTATAAATCAACAATTATCTGTATTGAATCAAGAATAAAAAATATTTCCCCAATCAATGAAATAAATTTCCCAACAAACTTTCTTCAACTAACACCATATATTGAAATGGTATATGATTGAGATAACATCAAAATGGTGGAAATTATTTCTTATAAATCCATGATAATTATATGAACATGTAGTAAAAAATAATGTTTAATGAAATGATGGAGAGTGATAGGGGACATGATCATGAAAAGCATAATGACCTAAAAACAATGAATCAATAAAGGATTAAATGATACTTCAAATTCATTAGAAATGAACATTTTTTATTAAAATAAATCCTTTCTAAAAGATAAAAGAAACTATAAACAAAATATTAAGTATAAATTCATCTTCTCTTTTTGTAATAATGAATTTATAAATAACATTAAAAATTCTTTTCATTTCATTAATAAAATTATACCCTATTCTTTTGATAACATTTTAAATCAAAATTAACTTAATATTTTGAAAATAATTTCTTGTAAAATAACCACGAAAACTTATAAAGTAATTTTAAAATTATAGTATTTTCATAATGGTATAAATTTTTTCATGTCGTATAAGTTATAAGAGAACATTTTTTCACACTTTTTCCAAAATTCAAAAAAAAAATACTTATTAAGGAAACTTTTAAAAAGATTCATTTTAAAACTCTACATATAAATTCAACGGTAGAGAAAATTAAATATTAAAAAATATTTCATGTATAAAAAAAACTTCCTTAAAACAATTTTAAGAACATGGATAAGGAAGACAAATATTCCTGACCAAAAAGAAGAAATAAGGTTGATATTCCTTACATGTAACTTACTTGTTGATTATTACATAAAGAATAGAATAAATTAAAAATAAACATGTAAAAAAAAATCATTAATATAGGATAATAAAATATAGGGGTTTTAAGATATTAGTATCATATAATATTTCTAAAGGAAATTTTAACATAAAAATCCTGAATTAAAATGATATTGCAACTGAAATGTCTTACTAATTTGGTAACTTTTCAATAAAAACTCATTAAAATAAAACAAATGAATCAAAAAAATTAATAACATGAATAAATAGGATCTATTTATATATCTTGTCAATGTTATAGTGCATACACCATGTAAAATAAATTAGGTGTATAATGTAAAACTTGTGTCATTGAAGTGGAAATGAGACGAGATTACCATTACCTCAAGTCCAAATTGCTTCATATGCACTCTTAAACTCTTATATAATAAATTTATAAATATTGTAAATATATAATATATCTATATTCATATTTATTATACCATATATTATTCACTTATAATATTATGTCACCTGTATATTAATAATTATTTATTAACATCATCATCTTGGGTATTACATGTTCTAATTTTCATGTATATTTTGGTTCATTTGTTTCATTCCTTACATCTAGGTCATAATTTAATCATATTAAAAATAGTCATCATTAACTAATTATAATCTCTATACAATAAATAAAAATTTATAATCATCATTGAAATGTGAACAAGAAAAATGAATCGCATCGCTTCGTATAGGTGGTATTCAGTGTGTGCACCTGAAAAACGTTATCATTTTCCAAAGGATAGAAGGGTAAGAAGGTAATTAATATATCATATTTATATAATCATAATTATTTCATTCATATATTGTATATTTTTTAAATACATCAAAATAACCAACCTTGTGAGTAAATTATTTAAAACAAAACACATCGCTTCTTGGAGGTGGTGGACCACACGTACGCATGAGTGACATTTTCATTTCTCAAACGATGGAAAAGGAGTTAAATAATAGTTTCAAAATAAATATAATAACATTTAATTATATTTAATTCACATATGTTATTATATTACGATGTTTAGGATAAAATTGAAAGATATATTAGATTAAATAAAATGAAAGAACTCGGTTAAGAGTTATACCTCTTATTGGGAAATCCTCCTTTGTATTACACCTTAAGCCTCCTTAGGATGGTATTAGGAGAATAAAATAATATCCATGAAGTATATAAGTAAAATTTTAATTTATTTGGATAGATATTTTCTGAACTAAATGGATCATGAATTGTAAGAAAGGGAGTAGAGGTGATTCCTTTTAAAATAGAGGTGGGTGGAAAACATATAGATACTTGAAATATAAAAATATTTAATACATATATAACTCATGAAAAATGGATCTAAACTGAATTAAATGAGAATATAAGTATTATAGTGTCTTAATATAATCAACCAATTTATTTTAGATAAGTTTATAAACCATTTTAAACCTCTCTCCCCAATGGCCTGAAGGCCTTCATTTTTTATTGATTTTGATAATCCACCTTTTAGGGGTGAGGTGGAACACTTAAAAGGACCATATAAGTAAGTATTACATTTCCCAAAGTCCTTAGAGTAAATCATTTTCTGTGGAATTTAAACATTATATACAACCCAGACTAACTACTTGGAACTACTCCTTCCCCAGCATCTTCATCATGAAATCAGTTATCCACCTTCTCATGGCTGTTCAGTAATACTTTCTCGTGCATGCATAGGCTTGTCTCGATGGAAGGTGAAAAACTCTCTCATTATTTCAATCCGTTTGGCTTCTTTTTTGGTGAAATCTCATTTTAAACCTTATCTTTTAGTTTATCCCCATCATTAATCTTGTTTATCCTTAACCTGTATAAAACATATTTCACTCTTTAAGAGTCTTGAAAGTAATTTTGAAGATTTAAAGTAGAATATACAAAAAAAAATTGATGATATGTTTCCCAATTTCTCATTAAATTGAGTAAAAATAATATTTTTAAAATTTTATAATAATTTAAAACTAATTTTTAAACATTAAATACTATTTAAAGTCTTTTTCCTGACTATTCACTTAACTTGACTTTAAAGAAATTAATATAATAATAGAATTATAATATAAATACATTATCCATAAATAGTACTTTATATTTAAATATTTAATTCATGTAATACCATAATTCATCCAAAACATATTACGTTTAATGTTTTTAAAATCATTTACTTGATTTTGTTACTTCTTGTACAAGCGTTGCATCAATAATTCATAAGCATTCAAGGAAATTATACAATATCTAAAAATTAAAACTAAATTACTATCATAAAATTAATTTATTCATATTCAAAATAACATTTCATAACAATTCATTTATTCTTTTCATCCCTTTGAAAACATATTAGATATATTAAAAGAGAGTGACATTTTGTAATTTTTCTTAACTTAAAATAATATAAAGTTCATAATCAAAGGCCAATGACACCAAAATTACATATATTTCAATATTATATGATTATTTTGGAAATAAAATAATCCAAAAAAATGAAATTTTAATTGTGAACTTGATGCATTAACCTAGAGTTCAGACCCCATTTAACCAATTTTACCCTTTATCGTGGTGACCAATTTTTACTATGTTTATTATTCATTATGGATAAATATTAAATTAAATTATTTAAAAAATTAAATATATTGATTATAAATATGAAATAAATTTTTCATGATTGAATTCATATAATTTTAATAAATTAATTTTAATATAATTATGCAAAACACATCAAGAATAGTCTTCATAAAAATTCCTCTTTTAAACATAAAAATGATTTTACACCAAAAACCAAGTAAAATATTGATTATCATGGGAATAGTTGTATTTTTTTTAATAAAATAAGAGTAATAAAATCTAAAATAGAATTTAATTTTTAATTAAAATAAAATAAGTGAAAGTTTTCACCAAAATCAGTATTTTTCACTATTCACCTAAAAATCATTCTTTCTCGAAAAAAAAAATCACGATAATATAATTCTGAAATTATTATTTCAAAAATAATGTTTGTTTTTTAAAATATATTTTCTAAAATTGTAATAAATTAATACTAATTTCTAATGTATAAAATATCTAAAATTCATTTTTAGAATAAAAGTATTTTTAAAGTATAAAATTAATTTATTCTAATTCTTTTCTTAGTAAAAAATATTAGTTGAATGTTAAATTTATTTATTGAATTAATTATTTTATTAATTAAATAATTTATGCATATATTTTGTAATTATTTTATTCCAATTCATACCCATGAACCCAATGACTAGGTTATAACTGTTCTATTAAAATAATATTACTTCATAGTTCATTTAGGATCAGGGTTGTGTACGGTGTATGCTATCGAACATAGTGTTATTTTAAAATAAAATATGAACTAACATATAAGGGTATTAAAAGTTTATATATCATTTTCCTTAATTGTGATGAGTTTTTTGATACCTTGTCTTCCCCATTTTGTGTGGTGATACATTGTTCACTAGGTGATATTTCATTCATCCTGACTACAATGAGTTTGGTGATTTATTTTTTACCCTATAGTGTGTAGTGATATATCATTCACCAGGAAATACCTCAATCATCATGTTTGTTTAAGTGGTGTTCCATCCACCTTTATTAATGAATATTGTGATGCAATTTTCACCCTGGATGATGATTTAGTAATACCTTGTTCACCCTAAATCATTGTATAGTGATAGCTTAAGTGGTGATAGATTTTTCAACTGCATGGTGTGTTTAGACCCTGGGAGATTCATTCCATTTTGGAACTGGCCAAAGAAATTATGTGTCAACTATTAAGGTGAATTATAGAGTGCCAAATGGGAAAACTGTTGTATACAGTTAATGCTACAACTTATTTTTCATTCAATACATACATGTATATATATTCTGGTTTTTATTAGGGACACCAATAGTGGTAGCCTATTGAGTTTTATTCTCAAGACTTACATGGGATCTTTGGTTATTTTTTATAACTTAGGTTTGGCATGAAGGCTCGGGAGATGGACATAGTATAAGTATATGATCTAGAGTATCTTAACAGGGATGTGGAGGTGAGTCTGAGGTTATTTAAAGTACAATGGATAACTATCCTTCCATTTAATTTTAATTTATTATTATTTATCATATGATAAGACTATCAGTTAATCCAATTATGTTAATGGATTCTCTAATTATAAGAGATACATCCATTATAGCATGGCTATGTTACTGTTATAGTATAATTTCCACTTTAAATCGATTTGAACTACTATAGTGTTATCTAATTTTTTAATCTCTATTATTACCTAATATTGTTGCAATGATACAAGAGTTATATATAGGGAACTATATTTTTTTACATGACTATTATACCATTTGTAAGGGAAATAACATAATATTAATATAATTAAGGATCAAAAGGTTTGGTATCTTGAAAAAATTATATTTATACATCACTTATACAAAATAGAAATTAAAAATTATTTCAATCATACTTATTTATTTTTTTAAAGATATAATATTCTCCTTATTACATGTAATCACCTAAGTATGTATATTAAAGAGTGGGGTAAACTAAAATCATCATTTCGTGAGGTAGAAATTCGCCATCCACGGAAACAGTATGCTCTTTAACCATTATATGTAGGTGTTTGTAAGTGTACCTTGAATAATTCTTATAACAACATCCTAGTATATTGAAAATACTAGTGTTGTTACAAAATAAATGAATAAAAAGAGTTTAGGGGGTTGTAGAAGCAAAATAAACCAAAAGAACATTAGAGAAGACTTTAACTTTAAATCGGGTAACTCCTCTTGGTTTGTACCAAAAGGGTTTCTTGAAGAGATTTATGACTTAGGTAAGTCTTCTAGGATTAAGAGAGGTATGTGGAGAGTTAAAATGAGTAGAGTTTGTCTGAGCCAATGTCTTGAGAAGTGTGTGTAAAGAGGTAGAGGTGGAGGCCTTTTATAAGAGGAGAGGAGGGGCACTCTTGGAATGTTATAAAATGTGTTTCAGATTTAAAAGGTCCCACATTGTTATATTTTGAGGATAAGGTGATAAGGGGTCAAAATATACTCATCCAATAGGTCTTTGACAAGTGTAAGTCTTAGATTTTAGATTATCTTTTCATTTTATTTAAATCGTTCATTAATGAGGTAATCGCTGCATCATCATGATGTCATAAATAATTTAATTTATTTAATGTCTAAAAATTATAAAAAAATATACTATGATGTAGGAAATATTTTTATCTTTCCAATAACTATTTATAGTCTAATATATAATTTATGTAGACAAAATTAAAAATGTTTTACTCAGGTGATATATTCTTTGTTATATTTAACTTTCTTTAAAAATAAAAAGATAAATAGTCATTATCACACAAAAGTGATTCCATGGGGTCCCCATGTTTGGAAAAAGGCATCCCATGGTTGGCCATGACACAAATACCAGCATTAGGACACATTTTTAAGTCATTTATTATTATTATGATATTATTTTATTATCCTTAACTACCCAATTACTAATTAATCAAGATAATTAAACACAATTACCATCGTTACTATTCATAATGTCCCATAAAAAAGAGTCTTGATTACATAATTTTGACCTTCTGATTCCAAATATGTAATCTATTTTACTAAATTCCAAACACAAAAATTGAAATAATTAATTTAAAAATAATTCTCATTGTCAAAACAAATAGCAGGTTTTTAGAAACAATATCTATGAGAAGTTTGGCACTTGTTTATGCCAAATTCCAAAGTGAAATTAATCCCAATGACCACCATTGGATTACATGGTAAAAATATATTCTATTTAAAATTTAAAAATAATTAAAAAGATAATCTAACCATATAATTAAATTAGATGAAAAAGCAGTTTTGATGTAAAATGCAGTATTTTTCACTATTCATTAAAAAATGAACATTCTCAGAAAAATACCAAAAAATTATCCAATGTAAATTTCAATGTCCCAATAATAAATATTAAGTTTACTTTAACAAATAGAGCTTATACAATTGTCAAAATTGTGATTTAAAAATGATTTTCCATCAAAAGGCAGTAGAACAATATTTTAAAAATATTAGTGTATTTCATGCTTAAGATTGGATTTATTCTTATTTTAAGCCTCTAAAACACTATCTAATTCATAAATATACATAGATAAGAATATATATTATTCATTACTTACTTGGTATGTAACATCCTTACCCCCTTTAGAAAATTGTGTCCCCACAATTTATTTACTTATCGAATAAGTGAGGGTATTTATCCGTCATTGCATTTTCAGATTCCCATGTTGCCTCTTCAATAATGTAATTTTTCCACAAAACATTTACTTGATGGATCACCTCATTCCATAACAATTGCTCCATGTGGTCAAGAATCTGGACCGGTTGTTCCTCATAAAATAGGTTCTCTTCCAGCTGAACTACCTCTGGACTCAAAACATGAGATGGATCTGGCATGTACTTCCTTAACATTGAAATATGAAAAACATTGTGTACCTGAGATAAACTCGTAGGTAAATCCACTTGGTATGCAACTAATCCAACTCTCTCTAGAATTTCATTTGGTCCAATGAACCTTGGACTCGGCTTTCCTTTCTTACCAAATCACATCACACTTTTCCATGGTGATACTTTGAGAAAAACATGATCACCTACCTCAAAAGAGAGATCCTTCCTCCTGTTGTCTGCATAACTCTTCTTCCAGCTCTGAGCTGTTCTCATGTGTTTCTGTATCAGCTAAACTTTTTCTGCTAACTCTTCTACCAATTCTGGTCCCATCAATTTCCTTTCACCCACTTCATCCCAGAAAGCTGGAGTTCGGCACCACTTCCCATATAATTCCTCAAATGGTGCCATCTATATACTGGAATGGAAACTATTATTATAAGAAAACCCAACCAAAGAAAGATGTTGGTCCCAACTTCCCTGATAATCCATCAAACAAGCACGTAGCATATCCTCCAAAGTCTGAATCGTTCGTTCTGACTGCCCATCTGATTGAGGATGAAAAGTTGTACTAAAATTTAATTTAGTACCCAATGACTTCTGAAGGCCTTTCCAAAAGTTAGAAGTGAACCTGGGATCACGGTTAGATACAATGGAGAGAGGAACTCCATGTAATCTAACTATCTCTTTAAGATACAAATGGGAAAGTTGATCTAGGGAAAAAGTATCTCGTATAACAAGGAAATGAGCAGATTTATTCAAGTGATCTATAATAACCCAGATTGAATTATTACCTCGAGGTGTCTTAAGTAATCCCACAACGAAATCCATGGATATATTCTCTCATTTCCACTCTGGCACTAGTAAAGGTTAAAGAATCTCTTTCAGTAACTTCCGCTCTGCTTTTACTTTTTGACAAGTCAAACACTTCACAGTAAAATCAGCAATATCCCTTTTCATTCTGTCCCACCAGTAATACTCCCGAAGATCTCTATACATCTTAGTACTGCCTGGATGAACTGAAAACGGAGAACTATGAGCTTCACATAACAACTCTCTCTTCAACTGTGAATCACAAGGCACACACAATCTCTTCCCAAATCTCAAAACACAATCATTATCAATGTTCAATTCAAGTAACTTACCCTTCTGAACCAGCTCTACTTTTTCTGCAACTCACTATCTTGCTTATGTGCTTGCTTAATTCTGTCTGATAGAGAATATTTCACTGATACCTAAAACAAAACAGAAGGACATCCTGAACCAACAACTTCTATTCCAAAGTTCGTCAAATCCTTAACCAAATCATCACGTTCCAAACACAACATTGTTAATGAAGCATTACTTTTTCAACTCAAAGCATAAGCCACTTTATTTGATTTTCCTGGATGGTAATGAATTGTACAATCATAATCCTTGATTAATTCTAGCCATCTCCTCTGTCTCATGTTCAATTATTTCTGAGTGAATATATACTTTAAACTTTTGTGATTAATATATATTTTACACTTTACTCCATACAAAGGATGCCTCCAAATTTTTAAAGTGAAAACAATAGTAGCTAATTCCAAATCATGTGTAGGGTAATTTACCTCATGAGTTTTCAACTGACGTGAAGCCTAGCTATTACCTGATCATTCTGTATTAGGATGCAACCAAGTCCTTTCAATAAAACACCACTATAGATAACAAACTCCCCATTCCTGGAAGGTAGTGCCAAAACTGGATCATTCACAAATCTTATTTTCAATTCCTAAAAACAATCATCACATTCTTTTGTCCAGAAAAACTTAACACCCTTTCGAGTTACCTTAGTCATTGGACTAGATAACCATGAAAAATTTTTAAAAAACATTCGGTAATAGCCTTCCAAACCAAGGAAGCTACGAATCTCGGTTACATTTTTGGGTCTTGTCCATTCTTTAACAACCTTTGTTTTTGCAGGATCGACAGCTATCCCATCTTTAGAAACAATGTGACCAAGGAAAGAAATTTTCTGAAACCAAAACTCACACTTGCTAAATTTCCCATACAATTTATTTTATTTAAAGGTTTTCAAAATAACCCTTAAATGTCTTTCATGCTCCTCTTTACTTTCAGAAAACACCAAAATATAATCAATGAAAACAACCACAAACTTATCCAAGAACTCATAGAAAATTATTTTCATAAGGTCCATGAATACAGTAGGTGAATTGGTTAGCCCAAAAGTCATAACTACAAATTCATAATGTCCTTATCTTGTACGGAATGCGGTCTTCAGAATATCAGGTTCCTTTACCTTCGACTGATGGTACCCCGATATCAGGACAATCTTTGAAAAATACTAAGCTCCCTAGAGCTGATCAAACAAATCATCGATTTGAGGCAAAGGATATTTGTTCTTAATAGTGATGTAATTCAAGGCTCTATAATCAATGAAAAGTCTCATTGAACCATATTTCTTTTTAAAAAATAAAATAGGAGCACCCCATGGTGATGTGCTAGGTCGAATGAAACCTTTCTCTAATAAATCTTGCAATTTCTCCTTCAACTCTAAAAGTTCAATTTGAGTCATTCGATAAGGGGGTTTTGAAATTGGCTTAGCATTAGGAACTAAGTCAACAGTAAATTCAACTTCTCGATCTGGTATTATTCCAGGCAACTCGTCAAGAAAAACATCAGGATACACATTTACCACTAGCACATCATTAATCTAAATAGTTCCCTTGTTTTCAACAATATGTGCAAGGTAACATTCATTTCCATCTTTTACAAGTTTCTGGGCCTCTTGATATGTTATCAATAGTAAGGGTTAATTCTTATACAAAAACTGAAATTCTTTCTGAAAATAAACTTCTTTATCTCTACAGTCAATCTTAGCATAGTAAATAGAGATCCAATCCATACCCAGGATAACATCAAACTCTACTAGAGGTAAAACAATAAGGTTTGAAAGAAGGTTCTTTCCATGGATAAGGATAGAAAGATTCTTATAAATTATTTTTCCCTCAACATTTCTCCCAGGTGTTTTTACCACAAGTTCAAGAGTCATTTCTTGATATGGTATTCCCATTTTACTAGAAAAGTTTTCAGAAATGAAAGAATGTGTAGACCCTGAATCAAACAACACACTGGCATAATCTGAAAAAACAAACAAAGTACCTGATACCACTTCATTTGATGGCCCAACATCTGCTGAAGTATTTGAAAAGGATTTCACCACCCCTTTCTACTTGTAGTCTCAGTGCTTCCCATCACTCGATCTCTTTTTCGGACACTTGTTTGCATAGTGACCCATCTCATTTCACTTAAAACATTTCACTAACTGTAAATCAAATTTGGTCTTACCATCACCCTGATCATTTTCAGTGCAATCACGAGCATTTTGTCCCATATTACCACATCGGTAGCACTTTCTAGAATTTAGAAGACATTCCCCAGCATGTCTTTTACCACGTTTATCACAAATTTGAAACTTAGTTTTCTTACCATCAGACCTTTTTAAAGAATTCTTCCCTTTATCCTGCCACCTCGGTCTCTTCTTCTGTTGGTTGTTGTAGAACACTTGATAATCAACAAACTCCATTTCCACCTTCTCATCACATCTAACAAGCTTTTCATAACTCTTGAACTTGTGAGAAGCTAAAGCCCTTCGATATTTTGGCTTTAATCCTGAGTAAAAATGATTGATTTTACTATCAAGGTCTCGGATAAAATTTGGAGCATACCTTTCCAATCGAGTGAAACTCTCTTCATATGCAGCCACTGAGTTGTCCTCTTGCCTCAATTCCAAGAACTTTTTTTCCATCATAAGTCGAACATCCATACAAAAATACTTCTCAAGAAACATACCTTTGAATTCATCCTAGTCGAGAGCATCAATATCATCAGCGTCCTTGATATTTTTAACCATCGACCACTACTGATCTGCTTCACCCTCCAAACGGTAAATTGCAAGACTAACCTTTTGATTTTATGAACACACCATGACCTCGAAAATCTTCTCCAATTATTTAATGCACCCTTCAGCTAGCACAGGGTCAGATGATCCTTTGAATTATGGGGGATGTTGCCTCATGAAATGTTCTACCACTGACATGTTCCTCTGCGGTTGATCTGGCTGATCTCGTGCATGGATACCACCACCTTTTATCGCTTGAGTCAACTGCACCATTACTGCAACAAACTGTTCAGTTCCAATTCTTACAATCTCAGGATTCTAAATCGGAAGGTCATTTCCTTCTGTATGCCTTCCTAGCGTTGCTTCCATGTTTCCTCTATGGAAAACCATTCTGAACAAACATGTCTTAGATGAAGCAACATGGTAATCTTCAAATGCTTTATCATTTCAATTTGACCATAACAAAAAAAATATTTTTGGATAATCATTTAATAGAATTCTAACTCCTAAAGTTATCTAAATCGACCTTTGATACCAACTATAAGGCCCTAGCCTTAAACATTACATAATCTTGAGTTATTACAAGATTACACATTGAGGATTTTTTCAGGTTTAGAGTTTTAGAGAATTAGATCATAAATCATGCATTACATTCCACATTTAAACAATTTGGTTACATTGAAGACAATATTCACTTTTCCCATCAAAGGAAAAATATTTAAAACAAAACATGGATTCCTTCATGACACTTCCTTGACACTATCATCACATTATGTACCTTGCCCTTGACCTGTGAAAAACATTTCAAAAACTTGGGATGAGAACAAAAATCTCAGTAAGGGATATAAAAGTACGAAATGAAAAAATTAGTCCATGTAAGAAATTATACATTACTCATAAAACATAAGCATATTAACATACCTCATCAAATCATGAATAAAACATAGAAATAATAAGGCATAAAGGTAACTTGAGGCATTCATAACATTCTAACGTAGGGAGTAACCCTCATGGTTACGTTTGGAATACCCATCACAGTATATTCCATAAATCTCTTTAGAGAAACCTTAATGTTTAACCCCTTTGTGTTAACCAATGAATTGGAGAGCCATATCAAGCTCACCCACCCTTATTTTATCATAGAACCACCCATCTTCATAACAATTCCCAAGAACCATAACATAATTGTATCACACAAAACATGCATAAAGGAAACAAAACATTTCCAAATTTCAATCACAAGATATCAATACAACACATTGATATAATAAAAACATAATTAAAACCATTTTAAATACCAAAATAAAAGAAAAGTAAAACATCGTATTTATTTTTCATTTAAAAAAAGTTATGGCTTGTAGAGGAAGCTGAAACTCAAATAATGGTCACGGCGGTGGAGAAGTCGTTGTCGCTGCATACGTACGAAAAAAACATTCCCTTTTGTCGTTTAGTAAAACGCTTCATATGAAAAAAATTCCTTTTGAATAAATGTAAAATTCAAAGATCTTTATACAACGTATAAAAGAAGGTTGTGTATAAAACAAAATATGCCTCAATGAAAGGAGATTGAGAAGAAGTCCCTTACCTCGGGTCCGACTTGACTCGATCGTTCTTTAACGTCCTTAATAATAAACTTGAGCTAATTTATACTTTATTAAGAACCTTTTTTAAGTTCATTATCCATTTTATATCACTTATTACCATGTTATGAACACTATGTAATTATTTAAGTTAATAATGGTCATTTTGTCGATCATTGGTACTTGAGTCAAAAATAAACTCTTTATAATTACAAGTTGTTCATGTGGTAAAATATCCATTATATCCATAATTATATTCATGATTTAGATATCATATATATCATATATATCCATTATATACATACATTTATAATATTACATAACATTTATAGGTAAGAAATGAAATGCACCGTTCATGGAGACGGTAAGCCGTACGTACGCATGAACGCTACTTTCATTTCTATTTCCTATTTAATGGAATTGAATGATAATGATATAAATGTATATTATAATTCCATTATAATATCATATATAATATAATTAACTCCATCCTTTACATGTCCCACATATGGCATTAACGAATCAAATCACTTTGAGGGGGCGGTAGTTGGCACTTCCTAAAATGAAGATGTCGCGTTTACCCACAATGGAAGCCATAAAGGTATTCCATAAATGAAAAATACAGAAGCTTAAGGAAAACATAAACATATTATATATCATATATAAATATAGTGGCATCTTAATGGCCACCTATTAAGGTGTTATAAGAATATTGAACAATCATCGTTTCGTGAGGTAGAAATTCGCCATCCACGGAAACAGTATGTTCTTTAACCATTAGATGTAGGTGTGTGTAACTGTACCTCAAATAATTCTTATAAAAACATCGTTGTATATTGAAAATACTGGTTTTTTTACAAAATAAATGAATAAAAAGAGTTTAGTGGGTTGGAGAAGCAAAATAAAACAAAAGAACATTAGAGAAGACTTTACCTTTAAATCGGGTAACTCCTCTTGGTTTGTACCAAAAGGGTTTCTTGAAGAGCTTTCTGCCTAAGGTAAGGCTTCTAGGATGAATAGAGGGATGTGGAGAGATAAAATGAGTATATAATTTCCGATCCAATGGCTTGATAAGTGTGTGTAAAGAGGTAGAGGTGGAGGCCTTTTATAAGAGGAGAGGAGGGGCACTCTTGGAATGTTATAAAATGTTACTTTATATTGAAATGTGTTTCGGATTTAAAAGGTCCCACATTGATATATTTCGAGGATAAGGTGATAAGGGTTCTAAATATACTAATCCAATAGGTCTTTGACAATTGTAAGTCTTAGATTTTACATTATCTTTTCATTTTATTTAAATCGTTCCTTAATGAGGTAATCGTTGCATCATCATGATGTCATAAATAATTTAATTTATTTATTGTCTAAAAATTATAAAAAAAATACTATAATGTAGGAAATATTTTTAGATTTCCAATTACTATTTATAGTCCAATAGATAATTTATGTAGACAAAATTAAAAAAAATTACTCATGTGATACATTCTTTGTTATATTTAAATTTCTTTAAAAATAAAAAGATAAAAAGTCATTATCACACAAAAGTGATTCCATGGGATCCCAAAGTTTGGCACAAGGCATCCCATGGTCGGCCATGACACAAACAGTAGAATTAGGACACATTTTGGGGTCGTTTTTTATTATTATGATATTATTTTGTTATCCTTAACTTCCTGATTACTAATTAATCAGGATAATTAAAGACAATTACCGTCGTTACTATTCATAATGTCCAAAAACAAAATAGTCTTGATTACATAATTTGGAATTTCTGATTACAAATATGTAATCCATTTTACCAAATTCAAAACACAGAAATTGCAATAATTAATTTAAAAATAATTCCCGTTGTCAAAACAAAGTGCGGGTTTTTTAGAAACAATATCTATGAGAAGTTTGGCACTTGTTTATGTCCAATTCCAAAGTGAAATTAATCTCAATGACCACCATTGGATTACATGGTAAAAATATATTCTATTTAAACTTTAAAACCAATTAAAAATATAATCTAACTATATAATTAAATTAGATTAAAAAGCAGTTTTGATGTAAAATTTAGTATTTTTCACTATTCATTAAAAATGAACATTGTCAGAAAAATACCAAAAAATTATCCAATGTAAATTTAAATGTCCCAATCATAAATAATAATTTTATTTTGACAAATATTGCTTAGAAAAGTTTCAAAATTTTGATTTAAAAATAGTTTTCCATCAAAAGGCAGTAAAACAATCTTTTAAAAATATTAGTGTATTCCATGCTTAAGATTGGATTTATTCATATTTTAAGCCTCTAAAACACTATGTAATTCATAAATAGACATAGATAAGAATACATATTATTAATTACTTACTTGGGATGTTACATTTTCTATATGATCCAAGATATTCAATGACTACTTCTCATAATAGAGTTTATCATACAATTATACTACCCTGATATTCAATACAAGTGAGGGATCATGTATGTACTTCCTTAAGAGTGATTTGTGGAACACATCATAAACTTGATCCATGATTGGTGGAAGTGATAACTAATAGGACACTACTTCTATGTGATCTATAATCTCTTAGGGGACAACTTACCTAGGGATAAGTTTTCCCTTATTTCCAAATTACATGAAACTCTTCCATAGTGATATTCAAAGGAACACTTTTTCTTGAAATTCAAACTCTATTTCACTTCAATGGATGTTAGTATAACTATTATATAGATATTGGGAAACATTCATATGTTTTTTAATGGCTTGAACTTTCTTTGTGATTTCTTATGTAAGATCCATTCCAATTATATTTTTTTCACCTACTCAATTCCAAGATATAGTAGTTCTATATTTATTCGCATATAAAACTTCATATGGTGCCATTTTAATACTCAAGTGAAAGAAATTTTTGTATGATAACTCAAACAATGGGATTTATTGATCTCATCCTCCTTTAAATTCCATTGAGTGGGATCTTAATATGTACTCAAGTTTTTGAATGTTCCTTTTATATTGGCTGTAATTATTGTGGTGATAGGTCATACTAAAGTTCAATTTAGTATTTAGATCATTTTGGAGACTTCTCTATAATTTATAGGTGAACCTTGGATCATGATTCAAGAAAATTTAAAGCGGTACCCCATGTAGCCACACCACTTCTTTTACATATATCTTAAGAAAATTTTTTTAAGGTTTAAATCTTACAAATAGAAATAAATTTGGAAGTCTTGGTGATTTGATACACTACAACCCATATCATATTGCTTCCTTTAGAATTCTTCAGGAGACTGGTGAAAAAGTTCATGGTGATGTTCTCCCATTTCCATATGGGTATTGGTAATGTTTCAATCATCCCCTTGGAATTTGTTTCACTCTAATTTAGCTTGATAACATACCAAGCACTTTGAGGTGTACTCAACAATATCCTTCTTCATTTTGTCCCACTAGAAGTGATCTCAAAGATCATGGTACCTCTTGGTACTTCCATGATAGATGGAGAAAGATGAGCTATGTGCATTATCCAATATCTCTTTATTTATCTCATGTGATGAAGTCACATAAATTCTATTTGAAAAAGAAATGAACTCATCTTTATCAATGTTTAATTCTCAAAAAATCCATTATTTTTCTACTGTAACCTTTTTTGGAGGATCCAAATAATCCCTCTATGACTCCTTGATCATATCTTGAATAGATGGTTATGTTATAATTTATGCAACGTTGGATGTCTCTATTGAAATAGTGGGTTCCCTAGACACAACTACGCGGTACTTTTGATTACCATATCATGTGTAAAGTTAGTTATACATGGTATCATCATACAATTATATTGTATACTTTTCTACATCCACTATTATAATGGTAATTCCCAAAGATTAATTGTTTTGTTGAGAGGTTATAGAAGATCTCATGCTATAATGAGAACCTCAAGATAATATGACATTAATATAAAATATATGTTCTATGGTCAAGATACAGCTTAATGACTAGACATAGTAGATTTTTGACTATTCGGTGATGGGGGATCATAACAATTGAGACTTCTTATCATGAACTACACACTTGGTGATTTATAGAACTTAGATCATGAGGACAGACACACCAATAGAAACACCACATGTTTTGGGTGTCATTGGTCATTCCTATATATGGACATGTGTATTGGTCTCCTTAGTTGAGATCATTACCAATGTATGCCACTTGATTACTTACTTTTATGTAATGAAAAAATCACGGTATTGAAATCATGGTGAGGTAGCTTGTGTTGGGTGCATCATTGGTGGTATGACATTGGTTGAATGGTCAAGAAAGGATTTGTCGCTTCTATGTTTAGGAATTTGTATATCTCAGGCCTGGTTGATCAGGATGGTTCTACCTTAATAAGACTTTGTCCAAAGTAGTAAAAAGGTAAATCCATATGCATAAATCAAAAAATAATAAAGAAATTAAAGGACAATGACACAAGTGTGTGTCTTGTTTTATGAGATATTTAATGACAAATAGATTATAGTACACAGTCAGTGTTCATAGGTTGGAAGTAATTTATATGACTATCCTTATCTCTTAAGGGTCCATGATGGGTTTTTAGAATCCTCTCTTGGTCTGTGGATTTTATTCGCTGCTATCGAGATAAGTTCCTATAGGGTCACACACAACAGTGTATTCAAGAATCCACCCTATTCAGTTGAATAGTTATATGGACATGGTGGGCCCCTTCACGGGGTCCGAGTGCTATCCAAAGTATCGATCACCAAAATAATTAAATAAATTCATTAATATTTAAGTTATGAATATTTTGGATTGGATTTATTTAAATTATTTACAAGTTTAGTATATAAGAGAAAATATTAATCGAAAGAATTTTATTTTAATATTCATGGTTAATTTAATATTAAGTGGGATAGAGAGTCGATTTAAATGGCTTGGATTTTATCATGTAATATATTTTACATATATTACAAGTATGTGATAAAATAATAAATAATAATGACGTAGTTTAGTTCATCAAAATTATTTATATAGTAGATGTTGAAATAAATGGGAGTTAGGGAACCCAACCGGGTATTTATCAATTCTTCTATAAATAAGAAAATAGGCTCTCTCTCTCTCTCTCTCTTTTGTGGTTATTCACTATTCACTCACATTCATGGAATGAAAGTTGAGAGCCTCTCTCTCCTCCTTCTCTCTAGATAGATAATCTTTTGATCCAAGAAGCTTGGATCAATATCACTCTCTAGCATCGAAGCCATCTCGATGCGGTGATCATTGGGACGTCAAAAGTGTCATTAGATCTCTACACTAGCACCCATAATTCGATGATCGAAACTCCCATGGTTTTTTTAAGTGTGTGTGGATGATATGGAGGGTTCTTACTTTGGATCCTTCCAACAAAGATTTTCATTGACTAGTTGCAGTCGACCACGGCTTCAGATTTGAAACAAGTATGTTTTTATTTTTATTTTCTACTCCTTGTAATTTATTTGAGATCCTCAGACCTTTCCAAGGCTTGGATCATTGGTGTCAACGAGTCTTGTTGACCCGCCGATGAAAATTTTAAAATCCCTGGCCCATAGACTTCTGCTACGGACCCTGGAACCTTTCACTCTCCCATATCATTATAAAATCCTAATCCATCCTTTGCATGACCATTAATATAGGGTCTTTATTTAATCTATAACATGGATAGTATAGTAGGTTCTTTCCTTCTTAGATCATTATATACCTTATTTTCCTTTCCAGGATGGTTGTAAATAGAGAAATCATAGCCCTTGATCAACTCTAACCATATTCGTTGGCATGTGTTGAGCTCATTATGTGTGAGTAAATACTTCATACTTTTCTGATCTATATATATATATGTGTGTGTGTGTGTGTGTGTGTGTGTGTGTGTGTGTGTGTGTTTGTGTGTGTGTGTCACACTTATCTCTATATATGTAGTGTCACTAAATATTCAATGAAAATATTAATAAAAACAACTCTTGGTCAAGTTTTATGTAATTTTTCTCATGGATCACTAACTATTGTGAGGCATAGACTATCACTTTATAATTCCTCATGAGTACGCAACCCAATCCTTTATTTAAATAATCACTGTATATCACAAAATCATCTCCACTTGAGGGAAGTGTGGGTAAATTTATAGTGATAACCACTTATTTAGATCCTAAAATATTTTATCACATTCTTCTAGCCATACATACTTTACCCCTTTCCATATTAACTTATTTAGTGGGTTATACAATCATGAGGAATTTCTCAAAAATAATTGGTAGTACCCAACTAATCCAAGAAAACGATGGATATCAGTGAAACTAGTGGTTATAGGCCACACTTCAATTACATTTTTCTTTAAAGGATCCCCATAAATTCCCTCACTTGTGATCCCATTCCCCAAGAATTTGACTTGAAGCATCCTCAAGTCGTACTTGCAAAAATTAGCATACAACTTCAAATTCCTTAATTTCACTAACACAATCCTTAAATTATCTTCATATTCCTCCTTTAACTTGGTGTAAATGAGAATATTTTCAATAAAGACTTCTAAAAAAATTCAAGGTGGTTTATAAAGACTCTAATCATCAAATACAAGAAGTTTTAAGTGGAAATGGAAATTCTAAAGGTAATCACTATAAAATCATAGTGTTTATACCTTGTATAAAAGGATATATTTTGAATATATACCTTATTCAACTTTAGCTAAAGATATCCAGAACAAATATTCACCTTTAAAAAGTACGGATCTCCTTGAATATGGTCGATCAAGTCATCAATCCTTATAAGGGGATTCTTTTTATTTGTGGTTATCTTGTTGAGATCTTAGTAATTAATGTACAGCCACATAGATCCATCATTTTTCTTGAAAAAGATCATTGGCACACCTAAATGTGATGAACCAGCTCATATGAACCCTTTTTATAAATTCACTTATAGCTAATTATTTAACTCTTCCAATTCCATTAGGACCATCCTATAGGGGATTTTGATGATAGGAGTAGCTCTGGGTATAAGCACTATTGAGAAATATTTCTTATGATCTGGGGGAATTCAGGAAACTCTTTAGGAAATACATCATCATATTACCTTAAAATGGGAATTTCTTAAAGTTTGATGATTTCCATTAACACATAAATTTTCAAAATTTATGATTATTCACTAGGTGTCAACACCCACACCATTGATGGATTTTCCGAAGGAGATTCATGATCTTCTTTAAATTTGTACAAGAGAATGGGGTGGTCTAGAATATATAAGGATATTTATTTTTTCTTGAAATTTGATATGAGATCTATATAATGAAAGCTAATCCATGCCCAGTATAACATCAAATTCCACTAAATGAATGATTATAAGATTATCTTGAATAATCTTTCCACATATGCTAATAAGAGAAGATTACAACACTTAGGTTTCAATGATCACATCACTAGGTGTTTTTATGGATAACTCTACTTCAAGGTATTAAGGATGTGATTTAACAATTCTAAAAAACTTTTAGGATATAAATGAATTCATATAACATTAATAAAATAATAAATTACAATATTGAGTTAATAATATGTGTACCTTGTATAACTTTATTTTCATGTTCCACCTCAGCGATGGTGATTTCACAATATTTCTCCTGATCCCTCGTCTTTGGTGGTTACTAAAATCTATTACCCTTGAAGACCCATGGTTTAGTGTTATTGATTTCATAGTACCCTTTCTCATTATAGTTAAATCATTTAACCACGGGTGGTGCATTGGGTGGTTCCTTTATTTCCTTCTTTAAATTCACCAACTTCTTCATGTCACTTTGACATTCATAAGGGTGTTGGGATTTTCTCCTGTACTTAAAGTATTTCCTTATCCCTTTAAGTAAATTTCTTTGATCCTTCTTTTCACATATATGATATGTGGGTGGTTTTATCTTCTTTACGATTTTTTCATTCAATCCCCATACATGAAACTCCACTATTATATTATTATCTCTATATCAATGGGACCATTATCTAAAATCCGTAACTACTTTGAGATCACATAGAACTACTTCTTTTTAAATCCCAAAGTATTAGATAACTAGATCCTTCTGAAAATTTTCTTTAAATCCACTAAGTAATCAATCTATTTTGTTTATCATTTTTTATAATAATACCCAAGGTGTATCTTGAAAGCCTTGTGAAATTATAATTTTAATCCATCAAATATTCACTCTCTTTTTACATAAGATCTAGAAACTCCATCCTTGTATTTTTTGAGGAGTTCTATGAAGATACTTGTTAAGAAATGTCTTCTTAAAGTCTTTCCACTCCAATTTTTCCATTTCATCTTTTGGATTTGTATTCTTTATTAATGTCAAAAATTGATAAAACACTCTATATAAATGATATATGGTGAGAGTAACTTTCTCCTTCTCTATACAGGATAGCATATAAAAGAACTTCTACATTTAGTTAACCCACTATTCTATGAAAAATGGATCATAATATCTTCTAAATGTCGGTATCCATTAGCACATAAAGGATTCAATGTATGGTTGTTACTTTTTAGCTGAAGGTGGAAATTCTACATGGTTTAGGTTATTGTTCATATCCTGAGATATCTTGTTAATAATTTCTAAGAAGTTTTTAACTCCACCTCCCATTTCATTGATAATATCATTCATATAATCATTGGATTATCCCTAAAATGGGTTTTTGGTCTAGTTGCTCTTGGTTCCAACCATTTTCTAAAATATAAAAGGTTTGAATAAAATATATTTCAATAAATAATGAATAAATAATTTATTATCATTTTAAAATAAATTATAAAATAATACCTTATGGGATACCAAATATTAACATAGCCTTTTTCTCAAATGATGCTTCAAGGATCATGTACTTTAATACTATTCTAACTTTTAGAGGAATAGTTACATTAGTTCTGTATATTTTATAATGGATTTTATAGAGCTTATGATTAACTAAACCATATCCCTTGGGAGTGCCAAACCTGCAATGTAGTGAGGCCTCTTTGTTATGCACTCGGTACAAGTTGAGTTAATACCCAGTGATCCCCTTAGGGGTTATTATCCCTAGTTTCATTTTTGTCATATCAATATCAACTTATAATATCCAAACAAGGATTTAATTATTTGATAATATTATTCTCTTATACTTTACCTAAAATTCATATTTTTTCTCTTAAAACTTATAATTATCCCTAGGTTTTTCACTAATTTTTTTAGTCCCAATTCTCAAATTAACTAAACCATTCCTATGATACCAACTATAGTGACCCAAATTTTCCTTACATGAATATGACATAATTTTTGAGATAAATAAAATAATAGTAATACATTAATGATCAGATGTTTTAGTATCTTGGGGAAATTAGTTTTATACATCACTTGTAAATAATAAAAATTACACATTATTTAAATATTTCTTTTTTATCCTCCTAAATGATCTCATATTCTCTTTATTACATGTAATCACCTAAGGATATACATTAAAGAAAGAGGTGATATAAAAGCCTAGTAATGGCAGGAATAATATAGAAAGAATAAAAGATAAGAATAAATTTTACATAAGTGATCATAGCCATCATCCTCATATCAGAATCATGGGAGAATCATCAAAATCATGTGGGAATCATTTAAAAAAGTCATGGAATGTGGAATATGCATAGTAATGAAACATCATAACATAGTGGTGAAATAACACATATATTTGTGAACAAATATATCAACATTTTCATGCATAATATATGAACATAAATAGTAACATCATAATTTTGAATAAAGATAGCATAATTTTCTCAAACAATGAAAATAATATCATGAGATATATCACATTACCCAATGTATTAGAAGGATATATAATTTCAGTCCCATCCGTCACATCATAAAATAATAATGATCAAAAATGTCACATAGAAAGAGAATATATAACAATTCTATCCATGAAATAAAATCATGATAAGGAATAGGTTTCATAAAGATATGATAAAATTTAAATTAAAGAATAAACTTTAGGTCACCCCTTCTCAAAACAATAGATCAAAGAAAACATATTCTCTATTAATTTAACCAAATATCCTACGATAATGGTATCATAATATATTCTAAATGTTAGTGGACATTGGAGCATAAATGA
Source organism: Viscum album (assembly GCA_963277665.1). Taxonomy (NCBI): domain Eukaryota; kingdom Viridiplantae; phylum Streptophyta; class Magnoliopsida; order Santalales; family Viscaceae; genus Viscum; species Viscum album. The sequence goes on along the minus strand of OY728158.1, from coordinate 602,518,671 downwards.
TTTGTTGGAAAGGTTTTTTTCTTAGGAGAATATGGATGTTCCACACGGTTAATGTTATTTTTAATAACCTAAAATAGCTAGGTAAGCATCACTATGAAGTTTTTAACGCCACCTACCATTGTATTGTGAATGTCAATCAGATAATCATTGCATTGTCCCTCACATAGTTTGTTGATATGGTTTCTCCCAATTCCCACAATTTTCTAAAATATAAAAGGCTTGAACAAAACATTATTCAATAAATCATGAAACAAATAATGTATTCCCATGTACAAATAAATTATAAAATAATATATTATGGGATCCATAGGTTTGGAATAGCCTCCTTCTCAAATAATGCTTCTAGGATCATGTACTTTAATATTTTTCTAACTTCAATAGGAATAATTACTTTATCTATTTAACTTTCATAATGGTTTTTACATATCTTATGATTAATCAAAGCATAACCCCTAAGAGTGTTAAAATAGTTATTTAGTGAGGCCCATTAATCATGCACTAGGTACAATTCGAGTTAATGCCCAATAATTCCTTTTAGGTATATTGCACATAGATACATATGTTCCAGATCCACATCCACTTGTAGTATTTATACAGGGATTTCATTACTCAGAAATCATATTCTATTATACTTTACCAAAAAATCCGGATGTTTCCCTTAAAACTCAGAATTATCACTAGGGTTTTCACGAATATTTAAAATTAACTAAAACATACCAATTATACGTACTATAGAAACCCAAATTTTTATTACATGTGTATTATATCATTATTAATATAAATAACATAATAGTAATACATTCAAGTATAGAAAGGTTTAGTATCTTGGGAAAATTAGCTTCATAATTCACTTGTACATAATAAAAATTAATAATTATTTAAACCCTTATTATTTATCCTCCTAAAATATATCATCTCCTCTTTTGTACATTAAATCGATTAAGGATATTCATCAAATAAAGGGGTGAGCTAAATTCTAGATAAGATTTGGAATAACATAGAATGAGTAAGAGATAAGAATCAATAGTATGTGGGTGATAATAATCATCATCATCATATTATAATAATGGTATCATCATCATAAGCATGAGGGAATAATTTAAAAAGGCATGGAATGTGGCATATTAATAATAATAAAATGTCAAAACATAATGTTCAAATACCACACATAGTTGTGAACAAAGTTGGTTTCAGGTTCATGCATAACATATATTCACAAATTATAACAACATAATTATAAACCAATATTGAATAATGTTTTCACATAATAAACATAATATCATGAGATATATCACATTACCTAATTAATTTTATGGCTATATAACCCATCATATCATAAAATGTTCATGACCATGAATGCCATAGGGAAAGAGAACATATACCAATTGTAGTCATGAAATGAACCCATGGAAAGGAATGTGTTTCATGGAGATTTCATAAAAAATTAATTAATGAATAAAATTTAAGGTTACCAAATGAATATGGTATATCATATTTTGGAATTAAAGTTCATTATTCTTCAGTGGAGAACAAACAGATCAAGAAGAGTCAATGCTATGTTTTGGAAAATAAATTAATTTTAAAAAATCTCTGAAATTTGCATAAAAATCATTTTTACAAGGTAGAAACATGTATATCCCCAGAAATAAAAGGTAATGAATAGATAAAATATATTTTAATGAAATTAGAAGAATATCAATACTAAAAATATTTTTAAATAGCAGATAACCCTAAAATGAAAGAGTTGGGTTTGAGAATCTCCTTGCCATAAATCAGATTATGTTTCATCTCATTTACGCTACCTATATAATAAACTTAATTTTGTTAATAGATGAAATTGGAATTTAATTATATTAATTTATTTCACTATTGATAAATTAAAATTTTTGAATTCTATATAATATTACTCTTTGTTAAACGTGAATTTTTTTGATGTAGTGTTTTAATTAAATTATCTCGTTTTGTTTTGATTTTATTATTTTTTGTTCAAGGTCATTTATACATTAGTAAAATTAATTCCATAATATTAATATACATGTAATTACATATTTATATATTTTATATAATTAATTCTAACCATCCATGAGGGTATTGATAAGAAAATAGTTGTTAATGTCCTCATAGGTGGTTAATTGACCGTCGAGAGGGCATTATCAAAGGAAGAGGAAGATAAGTATGACACATAAATATAATAATTATAGCATTTCAAAATAATTAATAAAATTTTAACATACTATATAATTTATTATAAAAGTTTAGGGTGTAAAATTAATAAAAAATAATGAATTGAAGAAGAAAATGAGAGAAAATTTTGATGAAACCTTACCCTCTTCTGAATGTTGCTTCTTTTCTACAACACTAAAATCCCTAAAAGATTGAATTTTAGTAACACTAGAACAAAACTATGTATAATAAGTGGACTAAGATAGGGAATTTGGGTATATATTTTTATTTTATAACTGAGGTAGAAGGTATTTTCTAATGGGAGAGGGGGTGTTTATACTTGAGAACATGGTTATTTTTGAGTTAAAATATTGAATAAAATATGATTTCCATGAAAAAATTTATAATAGTGATTTTTAGAAATTTTAATTCATGATTTCATAAAATAAAATTATTTTAGTAATTTTAAATATTTCCAAAACCAAATTCTTTATTTTAATAAAAAGGAAATGGAAAATGTGAAAATTGTTATTTTAATCGAATAGTTTAATATTTTAGACTTGGAAAACACTTATTAGGTTTGTAATTTGAATTTAATGAATTATATAACTTATTAATCATGTTTTTGGATGATCCTAAATTTCTATAATTTATTATGTCATTATTAAATCATGAATAATTTAATCTAAAACATACGAGTTACAAAAAAACTGTATTTTAACTATTCATCAAAAAATAATGTTTTTTCAGAAATTGAAAAAAAAAATCAACCTTAGATAATTTCAACATGATGATTCTAAAAATGAAATTAATTTTACCATAAAAATTTTATAACATAGTTGAAATAAATTATTAACATAAAAATTATGATTTTTATAAAATACATTAAAATAAAATTTATTAAAAAGGTGATTATAGTTTCACTGAGTTTTTAATATTGATATTTATTTTATGGAATAAAAAATTCTATATTTTCTTAAATTAATCACGATAGATATTATTTACATGAAATTTTTCTATTTTGAGAACAGTTTACTATTCCAATAGTCAAGTTATTATTCCTAATGGTCATGTTACTATTCTTAACAGTCGTTTTATTTTTACAATGGTCAAGTTCCCATTACAAAGGCCATATTAACTTCTATAAATACCCTCTAATTCCTTCATTTATAATTTAACTCATATCGCACAATATCCTCAGCCCAGTTGGTGAGGACTCGGAAAGTGCATCCAAGAGACTCGAGTTCAAAACTAGGTGGAGATATATTTCTAGGTTACTATAGCAGGTACTATAGAAAATCATGTTCGGTACTGTAGCAGTGGGAATTATTCATCCGATTGGGATTTCGGGCCACCGGTTTGGGCCTTGAGTCCTTTAAGGCCTTCGGGACACCCAAGGCCTTCGGGCTAATAAGGCTTTTGGGCCACCTCAAGGCCCTCGGGCCACCTCAAGGCCTTTAAGACACCTCAAGGCCGACGGCCCGCCTTAATTTTTTGTTTAATGATCAAAGAGACTCTACAAGGAACAAACTCCAGAAGAGGATCAGAGAAGGCATATTCACCAGAGCATAAGCTAATAGGATTTTCATAAAGAGAGGGTATTTCATTTCCATCAGGACCAGCTTGTGCTTACATGAGACGCCTAGCCGAACAGCCCTGCAAAAGGTGAAGATCTGATATCACAATGAAGAAGCTGGGAGGAGGAGTTCCAAGTATAGTATATATAATTCCTAAGGCCTACTGGTCATGTAATCTCTAAGCATACAGGCCTTTTGAGGGTTCTTCCACATCCCTTTAAAGAAGTTTTATCAAAAATCAATAAAAAAATAAGGACTTCGGGTTATTCGGGCTAATTTAACCCAAATCCTCTCAAGGTTCGAAATTTTTAATTTCTAAAATGATAATTGGATTATTAATGTTTTGTATTTTCTTCATAGCGTTTTTGTCACTGTGATGATTATAGGGGATCAAGTTGATCCAAATTTTTATATTTTTATTACCCTTTTTATTTACCCGTTGTAATATTTTTAGTTTTTATAGCAATATTTTTTTTAAACATAATATTTTCATTTAATGAAATAAGGTAATATGTGTTTCATGTGTTTAAACTATATTATATACATAATTATCATAAGAATTATTTATGATAATCATTTTGAATTTTATATATATCCTATATAATTTTAACATTTTTATTTTTTGTTTCTTAGACATAATATAAGTACAAATTCAATTTTTCAAATAAAAGAAGTATTTATAAAAAAATGAAATTTTACTACATATTTAATGGATAATAATTTTTAAAACAAATATTTGACACTTTTATATATTAAATTTCATGAAATTAAATTCTTCTTTAGAATTGGTACATTAAAATTTAGGTTGGATAAATTTTTGATACTTTTCTGATAACTTTCATATTTTATGAATGGTGAAAAATATGAAAATTTAATTGAAAACATCTTTTTTAATCAAAATAATTAATTATATTAAATTATTAATTTAAATGGTTTTGAAGAATAAATATATTATATTTTTATCACTAAATACAATTTAGGTCATTATAAGTAATTTCACATTTAAATATGACATAAACGCGTGTCAATCTTTTGATAGTTTTTACTTTTTAAAAACCCACATTTTGGTTTTGACAATGGAAATTAACTTTAAATTAATTAATGAAACTTATATCTATTGAATTTTGTAAAATAGAATTCATTTTTGAATTCATAATATCAAAATTATCTTAGGGTGATTTTTTGTTATTTTTCTGAAAATATTCAATTTTTGGTGAATATTGAAAAAAACTTCCTTATTGTTTAAAACTGACTTTTTATTTAAATAATTATTTATTTTATTTAAATTTATTTTAAGTCAAAATAGATATATAATACCTATAAAAGTTCAATGTAATTTATTGGCTTCATTTTTTAATAAAATTAGATGTACTAAATTTTATTGAACTTTTTACCGTCTTTTACACACATTCTAGGAGCATTTTCAAATTTGCATAAAACATAGTTTTTATCACTTCTATGTGTTGAATTTTAAAAATCTGAGAGACACGGTTGAAATCAGTAAGTAAAATGTGGTTCAATAAGATAAAAATAATTTTTGATGAACATTAACTTTTGACTTTTATTTACCACGGTTAAATGTAAATAGGGTAATTAAAGGTAAAAATGATATTATAATTACCCTAACACATGTCCTAATTATATTGTATAAGTGTAATTAGACCAAAAACAACCTTGGGAAAAAATATGATCCTTTAGGTCCACTTGGATTAGATTAGGATAGTTATTATTATTTTATTTAAAGAAAAGTTAAAAGTGTTAAATTCAAAGTTTATTAAATAAACAATTTTTAATATAGGGTTGTAAATAAGATAAATATGACTATAAATATTCATTATAAATCTAAAAAGATTTTATACACAATGGTATTTTATTTATAATTTTTAGACATTAAATAATTAAATTTATTTATGACACAATGATGATGAAGTAATTACCTTATTAATGAAAGATTAAAATAATTGATATTATAAATATCCAAATAAAAGTAAATTTAGACTTATGATGAATTCAAACTAGGTTAATATTACATGTTTGGGTTTATTAGATAAATTTTTTTTAGGTGATAAGGTTGTTATGACTTTCACAAAAATAAAATATCAAATAGTGTCAAAATTGACATAAATTAGTTTTTAAAACAAATACTATATTATTGGTTGATATAATATTCCTAAAATTATAAGGTTAGGAAAAAGGGATTAAATAATATTATATATGTTATTACTGAACCACTTGAGGTTATCTTGGATGTTTAGAGTAAGTTTATTAACCATATAGTGTAAAAATATAAGAAGACACTATAAAAGTTAAACAATTTAACTAAGAGTTAAATATAAAACATAAGGTTAAAATGGTAACCTAAACTTGTATAAAACCTATTGGTTGAGATGATTAAGACCCATAACCACCTAAGTCTTTAAATAAATTCATTTGGAGCCATTATAAACCGAATATGATTGTATAATAAATTAATATTTTAATCTTTTCCTCAAGTGACCATCACCACTCTTATAAAAGGGCACTTCCCCTTCTCTCAAAATCACAGCTCCAAAGCCATTTATCTCGGCCAACCCCAACCCAAATATCCTCCAAAATTCCCTAAAAAAAACCTAGAGTCCTTACTTTGATCAGAAATCCAACCAATAGAGGCCTTTTGATCAACTCAAAAAGAGACTCTCAAAGAAGAGGTAATAATTTCACCACACACTTTCAAGTTATTTTCTTCTTCCACTTCCTATTTATTTTTTTCATACCAAAATAATAAATACAGTAACTTATACATACTGTGATGTTATTATAAATATGGTACAAATATATTTGTTATTCTATCCATCCTATAAATGACAAAGTCACCATACATGTGTACGTACGGCTTACCATCTCCACGTCACGGTGTAGTTTGTAATTCAAACAGTTAATTATTTGGATGGGTATAATAATGAGTATAACTAATGTAAATAATAAATATAAAATGTTAATGATTATATATATATGATATAACATCCAATTAAAAATGATTTCACCAACAATATAATGATATTTTTTTCTCATGCGTACGTACAGATTACCGTCTCCACGACGCAATGTGATTCATTTCCATGTTCACAATTCAACGATGACTATAAAAATATATATTATTAATAAGTATGTAATATATGACATAATAATGATACTGTAGATATATATATATGGACTTAAATTTATCTTATTCACTTACTTCCGTTCAATACGATATGAAAACGAAAATAACGTTTATGCGTACGTACAGCCTACCATATTCAAAATGGTGTTTTCGATTTCATATATATATCTATTATACATATTTATATTCTATATATATATATATATATGATATATAAACCATTTTTTAAATTCTGAAATTATTTAAATAATGATCTAAGTGACACGATCAAGAATAACAAGTTAAAACACATACGATAAAGAAAGATATTATTACCTGAAATGTTAATTTTACATGGAAATAATTATTAAATGGATAGTATAAATTAATAAATGAATCATGTATGATATAATAAATATGAATATGGTTCTGGTATAATTTAATAACATACTATGGTCATTATACAGGAGGTTGAACGTACCTTAATCCAAAGAAAAGTGAAAGGTAAAGGTAAATTTCACAATCTCATTATTATCCCTGGTTGTTTTTACATAAATATATACTAGGACATATTTATTATCCATGTCCATGTTTCATAAAATATTTTTCTAAGTTATTTTTTTAAGGAACTTTTTTAATAAAACATCATTTTGAATTTTTTAAATATTTATTCTTCTAAACTTTTCTCATTAATTTTTGTGTTTGTAAAATGGTTTTAAGGATTTATTTTTATGGAAATGAATGTTTTCCAATGTTAATTACTTTAAAAAGTTTCAAAGTGTTATGGGACGATCAGATTTAAAAATTTCTTTAAATGTCTTCCTTTCCAAATTGTGTGACTTTTAAATGTTTACATGAAAAAGGGATATTTCTCTCAAAGATTTTTACAAATCATTTTCATCTATGTCAACATACTTTGATGGATTTTAAATTTGATTGGAGTTGATTTATTATGATACAAATCTTCCATATTGTATTGAAAGATTAAGAAGGATCATATCTTTCATGATATTAATCCCACATTTAAAAGAGAAATAGTCTCCCATGTATTCTCATAATATGAAGAAATAATATCATGTGTTAATAAGAAAAATAAAGAATTATCTGAGTCCTATGGCTTTGAAGGGAAACAAGAGAAGAAAATTATGGAAGAGAGAAAGATAGATAAAGGGAAGAGGGGAAAGAAGGATTTCCCCATATGTGATAACTGTGGAAAGAATCACCTTGGTAAATGTTTGAAGAGAATGGGTGTTAGTTCTAAGTATGGAAAAAAAAGGACACCAAGTACGTGATTGCAAGGGTAAGAAAAAGGTTTCAAATGTATAATGCTTTATCTGAAATAAGTTGGGACACTACGCAAATCAATGTTCAAATCATCAGAGTATACCCCAAATGCTACAATTGGATAATAATTAAGTTATGATACTACCGAAGATGAAGAGAAATTATTAGAGTTATTATGTTGTTATAAAAGTATTGTGTCATTTGAGTAATGTATTATTGATGTGCATGTTAAAAGAATTATAAAGTATATAGGGATTGTACTATACTCTGATTTCATTAAGGAATTAAGATTGTGTGGAACCAAGAAAGGTGACTCAATAGTGGTTAATTTTTTTGGAAAATATATGTTTGAGAGAAAGATAAACCTTAATATGATTCTGATACTGAGGTAGTGATTTTGGAATAAGATATGATTGATTTGGATAAATTATATTGGATATTCTTGACTAACTTAAAACTGATTAATGATTTGTATATTCAATCATTGTTAGAGTTCACAACATTTTTTGATATAAGGAGTACATCTAGTATTATATAAGGAATAAGGGAGCCTGAATGTAATCAATAATGTTTTACGGTAATTCAGTGTGTTACTATATTTTAAAACAATACATGATGAAGGTATTCACATGTTATTAAGTGGAAAAAAGGATCTTCATTATGTTTACATTCCTTATAAATTTTGGACTGTGAGTTTGGACATAAGTATTTTGGATAATTCTAATGATTGGAATGGATTAATTTAAATATTGGATAATATTTTTTAAGGTTAAAAAAACTTATTAATATTATTTTATTGGATTGTTATAAAAAGGACAACATGGAGGTCAGGTGATAACTCATCCTGTCCGACAAGGCTGCGAGACTTGAACCCACAACTGAAGGTCCACAAGGGTGTATCATCTATCACTGGCCTAAGTGATTTCCTGGTTTTTATAATGTAGTTTTTTTTAAATATTCTGACAAATTTATTATAAATTTATTATTTTTCGAACCCTATACGATTAGGATAAATAGAATATTTTCAAATTCTATTATCTTTTGGAGTAAAATATGATTTTGTTGTAGGAATTAATTAAATGATGAAACTCTACTTGTCAAATATATTTTTTCCACTTATTCTATGAATAAATTAATTATTAAACATTAAGGAAGGGATATTAAAACCAAAATGTGTTATCCTAATACCTTATGTTTTGTTGAAATGATTATATTTTAAATTAGTATAGATTGATGGATTTGAGGACCTCAATTTTACACTTATTTTTGATTGATGTCCTCAATCACTCCCTATAAATATTTACATTTTTCCTCCAATTATGTTTCTCTAATTTCCTCCAATGTTCTCCTAATCGAGATCATAATTTGATGGTGACTTTTTAATTTCCCTTTCCATCTTATTAAGACTAAATTTTATTAAACCAATTTCTAATGTGGGTTTTCCACAAAGGTATTTTTCTATTTTTAACCTTTTCGAAAAATAATTTCAAATTGCAAAGGACACAATTTATTGAAGCAGGGGAGAATGTAACACCCCAAGATTTCATAGTATGTTATCTCTTCAAAGTAATTCAATAACTAGCGCTACATGCCACAACGAGTTCAAGCACACAACGACTTACCAAACTAGCCGTTCAAAAAGCCGTTGTGAATAGTATTAACTGAATTTTGAATTTTATATATATCCTATATAATTTTAACATTTATATTTTGTGTTTCTTAGACATAATATAATTACAAATTCAATTTTTCAGATAAAAGAAGTATTTTACAAAAAATGCAATCTAACCACCTATTTAACGGAGAATCCTTTTTAAAATAAATATTTGACACTTTTATATATTAAATTTCATGAAATAAAATTCTTCTTTGGAATCAGGACATAAAAATTTAGTTTGGATAAATATTTGGTACCTTTCTGATAACTTTCATATTTTGATGAAAAGTGAAAAATACCAACTTTTAATTGAAAATAACTTTTTAAATCGAAATAATTTATTGTGTTAAATTATTCATTTGAATGGTTTTTAAGTATAATTAGATTATATTTTTATCATTTAATACAATTTAGGTCACTATAAGTAATTTCACATTTAAATTTTACATAAACACATGTCAATCTTTTGACAGTTTTTACTCTTTAAAAACCCACATTTTGGTTCTGACAATGAGAATTAATTTTACATTCATTAATGAAACTTGTATGTGTCGAATTTGGTAAAATAGAATTCATTTTTGAATTTGAATATCAAAATTATCTTTGGGTGAATTTTTGGTATTTTTCTGAATACATTCAATTTTTGATGAATAGTGAAAAAAACTGCGTTGTTGTTTAAAACTGACTTTTTATTTAGATAATTATTTATTTTATTTAAATTTATTTTAAGTCAAAATAGATATATAAGACCTATAATAGTTCAATGTAATTCAATGTATTCATTTTGTAATAAAATTAAATTTATTAAATTTTATTGAACTTTTTACCGTCTTTTATACACATTCTAAGAGCATTTGCAAATTTGCATAAAATATAGTTTTACCACTTCTATGTGTTGAATTTCAAAAATCTGAGAGACACAGATGAAATCAGTAAGTAAAATATGGTTCAATAAGATAAAAATAATTTTTGGTGAATAGTAACTTTTGACTTTTATTTACCACGGTTAAATTTAAATAGGTAATTAAAGGTAAAAATGATATTATAATTACCTTAACACATGTCCTAATTCTATTGGATAAGTGTAATTCAAACAAAAAAACCTTAGGAATAAAATATTAACCTTTAGGTCCACTTGGATTAGATTAGGACATTTATTATTATTTTATTTAAAGAAGATTTAAAAGTGTGTTATTCAAAGTTTATTAACTAAATCATTTTTAATATAGGGTTATACATAAGATCAGTATAAATATAAATATACATTAGAAATATAAAAATATTTTCTACATAATGGTATTTTATTTATAATTTTTAGACATTAAATAATTAAATTTATTTATCAAACAATGATGAACCAGTAATTACCTTATTAATGAAAGATTAAAATAATTGATATTATAAATATCCAAATAAATGTAAATTGAGACTTCTGATTAATTCCACCTAGGTTAATATGACTTGTTAAGGTTGATTATATGAATTTTGTTCAAAGTGATAAGGTTTTTATGACTTTTATAAAAATAAAATATCAAATAGTGTCAAAATTGATGTAAATCAGTTTTTAAAACAAATACTATATTATTGGTTGATATAATATTCCTAAAAATATAAGGTTCAACCAAAGGGATTAAATAATATTATATATGATATTACTGAACCACTTGAGGTTCTCTTGGAAGTTTAGAGTAAGTTTATTAACCATATAGTGTAAAAATACAAGAAGACACAGTAAAAGTTAAACAATTTAACTAAGAGTTAAATCTAAAACATAAGGTTAAACTGTTAACCTAAACTTTTCTAAAATATATGGTTTGAGATTATTTAGACCCATAACCACCTAAGTCTTGAAATAAATTCATTTGTAACCATTATAAACTGAATATGGTTCTATAATAAATTAATATTTTGATCTTTTCCTAGAGTGACCATCACCCCTCTTATAAAATGGCGCTTCCCCTTCTCTCAAAATCATAGCTCCAAAGCCATTTACCTCAGGCAACCCCTACCAAAATATCCTCCCAAATTACCTCACATAAACCTAGAGTCCTTACTTTTATCATAAATCCAATCTATGGAGGCCTTTTGATCAACTCAAAAAGCGACACCCGAAGAAGATGTAATAATTTCACCACACTTTTTTAAGTTCTTTTATTCTTATACTTCCTCATTATTTGTTGTTTTCAAACCAAAATAATAAATACAATAACTTATAAATACTGTGATGTTTTTATAAATATGGTACAAACAAATTTTTTATTCTATCCATCATATAAATGACAAAGTCACCATACATGTGTACGTACGTCTTATCATCTCCACTTCATGGTGTAGTTTGTTATTCAAAAACTTAATTATTTGGGAGGGAACAATAATGAGTATAAATGATGTAAATAATAAATTTAAAATGTTAATTATTATTTATGTATGATATAACATCCAATTAAATATTATTTCACCAACATTATAATGATATTTTTGCTCATGCGTACGTACGGATTACCGTTTCCACGACGCGATGAGATTCATTTCCACGTTCAAAATTAAACGATGATTATAAAAATATATATTATTAATAATATGTAATATATTACATAATTATGATACTGGATATATATAAATATATATTTATGTACTTGCATATATCTTATTCACTTACTTCCGTTCAATATGATATGAAAACGAAAACAACGTTTATGCCTACGTACGGACTACCGTCGTCATAAATGGTGTTTTCCATTTCTTATATCTATCTATTATACATATTTATATTCTACATATATATATGATATACAATTCATTTTTTAAATTATGGAAGTATTTAAATCATGATCTAAGTGATACGATCAAGAATAACAAGTTGAAACACGTACGATAAAGAAAGCGATTATTACCCGAAATGTTAATTTAACATGGAAATCATTTTTAAATGGATATTATAAACTAATAAATGAATTGTGTATGATATAATAAATATGAATATGGTTCTTCTATAATTTAATAACATACTATAGTCATTATACAGGAGGTTAAACATACCCTCGGCTAAAGGAAAGTGAAAGGTAAAGGTTAATTTTACAATCTCATTATTATTCGTGGTTGTTTTTACATAAATATCTACTGGGACATATTTATTATACATGTCAATGTTTCATAAAAGATTTTTCAAAATTATTATTTTTAAGGGACTCTTTTAATAAAACATCATTTTAAATTTTATAAATATTTATTCTTCTAAACCTTTCTCATTAATTTCCATGTTTTTAAAATGGTTTTAAGGATTTATTTATATGGACATCAATGTTTCAAAATGTTAATTCCTTTAAAAAATTTCAAAGTGTTATGGGACTCTTTGATTCAAAAATGCCTTTAAATATATTCCTTTCCAAATTGTGTTACTTTTAAATGTTTTCATGAAAAATGGATATTTCTCTCAAAGAGTTTTACAAATCAATTTTCATCTATGTCAACATCCTTTGATGGATTTTAAACTTTTTTGAAGTTGATTTATTATGATACAAATCTTTCATATTGTATTGAAGGTTTTTTGATATGTTTGACTGTGGATGTGTTATTTTTATACCATTCATGGTTTATGGATAAAATATTGATATTTCGTATGCTAGTTTTAGTACAAATGTTTATGTTATGTTTAAACCTTTTCATATGAGGAATGGATTGAACTTAGTAAGTGATGGCTGGACGCCACAATAGCTTCTTGATGCATCGGTAGGTCTCATGGGACAAACTAGTGTCTTGGCAGAAGACCTTGACAAAATATTATTTTTAGTCTTGGACAGGGCCTTGACTATGTGGTTATGAAGTCTGGCATTATGCATTCCATCATTATGAATCTAGCTATTGATATTGAATTTAATTATACGACTAGTAGAATACCCATGTGAATAAGTAAATGGAATTTTTTTATTTATATTTTCCATATTATATTGATGTTTAAGTTTAAAATTCTTATGTTTTAGTCTTATACATTGCCTTAAATATTTATGCATATTTATGAAAGTTTCTGCAATATTGCTTCCTACTGAGCATCTGAGCTCACCCCTTTCTATGTTTTATTTTTCCCAGGATGTAAAAATTATATTATGACTGACCTGTAGGGATGGTCTAGAGGATATGAATGTGGTCAATGGAGACAATTTTTTTGTTGTTTTTTTTCATTTGGTAATGTAATGTAAAACTTATGAATGTATCTGGTACTTCCAACGAAACAAAACGGATCCGTATTTTGGGACATGATTCCTTGTATCAAGTCAATGTTATGTAATAATGCATTGACTCTGGGTAACTAGGGTTGGGTATTTACCTTTTATATTAGATAATGTTTAGTACATATCTTGGAAACTAAATTTAGAAAAAGTGTGATTAAAGAACATTACCACAAGATAGACTTTGAGGGTTAGTATGGAATAAATTCATAGAATTTTGGTAATGTGGAGATTTTTTATTTTTCCGAGCAATACATCCCTGTCTGGATACGAGCAGGTAGAGGCAGATTGGGAACAGATGTACATAGGAGTGAAAAATATGATAATGAGTTTCGGGCTTGACCTGGTGTATCCTAGTACAAAACAATGGGCCTCGTTGTACTCTTGGTTATGACACACTCAGGGGATATGCTTAGGAAAATTCAAATTTTCATTACAATCCATTATGAAGGATTTTGGAGTAAATACTTCCTCAAAAAAACATTTTATGATTATAGATTATATGAATAATCTTTTCAATTCACGTTAGGTATTTTACAAGTTTGGAATTATGCATTGTGATTCATAAACTAACCTAGTATATACCATTGTGTTGAAATGGAACCTAGTAGAATTAATGATAATTCTAGCAATTCGCATGATTAAAAGATTAAGAAGGATCATATCTTTCATGATATTAAGACAACATTTAAAAGGAAAATAATATCCCATGTATTCTTATCATATGAAGAAAGAGTATCATGTTTTAATAAGATAAATAAATAATTACCTAAGTCATATGGATTTGAAGGGAAGCAAGAGAAGAAAATGATCGAAGATAGAAAGATAGATAAAGGGAATAGGGGAAAGAAGGATTTCCATATATGTGATAACTGTGGAAATAATCACATTGGTAAATGATTGAAGGGAATGGGTGTTAGTTATAATTTTGGAGAAAAAGAAAACCAAGTACATGATTGCATGGGTAAGAAAAAGGTTTCAAATTTACAATGATTTAACTGTAAGGAGTTGGGACACTATGCGAATAAATGTCCAAATCATCAGATTATACCCCAAATGTTGTTATTGGATAGTAATCAAGTTATGATACTACCGAAGATGAAGATAAATGATTAGAGTTATTATGTTTTTATTAAAGTGTTGTTTCATTTGAGGATTGTATTATTGATGTAAATGTTATAAGAATTATAGAGTACATAAGGATTTTACAGTAGTCCTATTTCATTAAGGACTTAAGATTGTGTGGAACCAAGAAAAGTGACTCAATATCAGGTAAATTTTATTGGAAAATATATGTTTCAGAGAAAGATAAACCTTAATATGATTCTGATACTGAGGTAGTGATTTTAAAATAAAATATTATTGAGTTGGATAAATTATATTGGATATTCTTGACTACATAGAAACTAATTAATGATTTATATATTCCCTTATTGTTGGAGTTTACAACATTTTTGGATATAAGGAGTATATCTAGTATTATATAAGGAATAAGGGAGCATGAATATAACCAATAAGGTTTTGTGGTACTTTAGGGTGTTACTCTATTTTAAAAGAATACATGATGAAGGTATTCACATGTTATTACATGGCAAAAGGGATCTTCATTGTGTTTACATTGTTTATAAATTTGGGACTGTGAGTTTGGAAATAAGTATTTTGGATAATTCTAAAGGTTGAAATGGATTAAGTTAAATATTGGATACTATTGTTTAAGGTTAAAAAAACTTCTTAATATTTTTTTGGATTGTTATAAAAAGGACAACCTGGAGGTAAGGAGATAACCTGTCATGTCCGGAAAGGCTGCGAGACTTGAACTCACAACCGAAGGGCAACAATGGTGCATCACCTATCACTATCTTACGTGATGTCTGGGTTTGTATAATGTAGTTTTTTTTAAATAGTCTGACAAATTAATTATAAATTAATTATTTTTTGAACCCTATACGATTAGGATAAATAGAATATTTTTTAATTCTACTATCTTTTGGAGTGAAAGATGAGTTTGTGGTAGGAATTAGTTAAAGGATGAAAATAAACTTGTCCAGTATATTTTTTCCACTTATTCTATGAATAAATTAATTCTTAAACTTTAGGGAATGGATCTCAAAACCAAAATGTCCTATCCTAAAACCTTATGTTTTTTTGAACTGATGATATTTTAAATCATCATAGATTGATGGATTTGAGGCCCTCAATTTTACACTTGTTTTTTATTGATGACGTCAATCACTCCGTACAAATATTTACATTTTTCCTTCAATTATATTTCTCTAATTTCCACCAATGTTCTCCTAATCGAGATCATAATTTGGTGGTGACTTTTTTATTTCCCTTTCCCTCTTATTAAAACTAACTTTTATTAAACCAAATTCTGATGTGGGTTTTCCACAAAGGTGTTTTTCTATTTTTAAACTTTTCAAAGAACAGTTTCAAATTACAAAGATACAATTTATTTAAGAAGGTGAGAATGTAACACCCCAAGATTTCATAGTATGTTATCTCTTCAAATTAATTCAATAACTTGTGTTACACGCAACAACGAGTTTGAGTGCACCACGACTTACCAAACTAGCCATTCAAAAGTGGTTGTGAGTAGTATTAACTATATTTTGAATTTTATATATATCCTATATAATTTTAACATTTATATTTTGTGTTTCTTAGACATAATATAATGAAAAATTCAATTTTTAGATAAAAGAAGTATTTTACAAAAAAAAAATCTTACAACCAATTTAATGGAGAATCCTTTTTAAAAAAATATTTAATTCTTTTATATATTCAATTTTATGAAATTAAATTTTTCTTTGAAATCGGGACATAAAAATATAGATTGGTTAAATATTTGGTACTTTTCTGATAACTTTCATATTTTGATGAAAAGTGAAAAATACCAAAATTTAATTGAAAACAAATTTTTTAATCGAAATAATTTATAGTGTTAAATTATTAATATGAATGGTTAGGAAGTATAATTATATTATTTTTTTATCATTTAATACAATGTAGGTCATTATAAGTAATTTCACATTTAAATTTGACATAAACACATTTCAATCTTTTAATAGTTTTTACCTTTTAAAAACCCACATTTTGGTTTTGACAATGGGAATTAATTTTAAATTAATTAATTAAAATTATAGGTGTTAAATTTGGTAAAATAGAATTAATTTTTGAATTCGGAATATCAAAATTATCTTAGGGTGAATTTTTTGTATTTTTCTGAAAACATTCAATTTTTCATGAATATTGAAAAAAACAACGTTATTGTTTAAAATCTACTTTTAATTTAAATAATTATTTATTTTATTTAAATTTATTTCAAGTCAAAATAGATATATAATACCTATAAAGTTTCAATGAAATTCATTGGATTAGTTTTGTAATAAAATTATATGTATTAAATTTTATTGAACTTTTTACTGTCTTTTACACACATTCTAGGAGCATTTTCAAATTTGCATAAAACATAGTTTTACTACTTCTATGTGTTGAATTTAAAAAATATTAGAGACATGGTTGAAATCATTAAGTAAAATGTGATTCAATAAGATAAAAATAATTTTTTGTGAATAGTAACATTTAACTTTTATTTACCACGGTTAAATGTAAATAGCGTAATTAAAGGTAAAAATGATATTATAATTACCCTAAAAGATGTCCTAATTCTATTGGATAAGTGTAATTCAAAAAAAAACAACCTCAGGAATAAAATATGATCCTTTAGGTCCACTTGTATTAGATTTGGACATTTATTATTATTTTATATCATGAAGAGTTAAAAGTGTGAAATTCAAAGTTTATTAACTAAACCATTTTTAATATTGGGTTATACATACGATCAATATGACTCTAAATATTCATTAGAAATATAAAAATATTTTATTCAAAATGGTATTTTATTTATAATTTTTAGACATTAAATAATTAAATTAATTAATGACAAAATGATGATGTAGTAATTACCTTATTAATGAATGATTAAAATAATTGATATTATAAATATCCAAATACATGTAAATTGAGACTTATAATGATTTTCACCTAGGTTAATATGACTATTTAGGGTGGGTTAGATAAATTATTTTCTAAGTGATAAGGTTGTTATGACTTTCACAAAAATAAAATATCAAGTAGTGTCAAAATTTACATAAATTAGTTTTTAAAACAAATACTATATTATTGGTTGATATAATATTCCTAAAAATATAAGGTTTATCCAAAAGGATTAAATAATATTATAAATGTTATCACTTATCCACTTGAGGTTCTCTTGGATGTTTATAGTAAGTGTATTAAACATATAGTGTAATAATACAAGAAGACACAGTAAAAGTTAAACAATTTAACTAAGAGTTAAATCTAAAACATAAGGTTAAAATGGTAACCTAAACATGTCTAAAATCTATTGGTTGAAATGATTTCGACCCATAACCACCTATTTCTTGAAATAATATCATTTGGAGCCATTATAAACTGAATATTATTGTATAATAAATTAATATTTTAATCTTTTCTTAAAGTGACCATCGCCCCTGTTATAAAAGGGCACATCCCCTTCTCTCAAAATCCCAGCTCCAAAGCCATTTATCTCAGACAACCCCAACCCAAATATCATCCAAAATTCACTGAAATCAACCTAGAGTCCTTACTTTTATCATAAATCCAACCTATAGAGGCCTTTTGATCAACTCAAAAGGAGACACCTGAAGAAGAGGTAATAATTTCACCACACTCTTTCAAGTTCATTTCTTCTTCCACTTCTACTTTATTTGTTGTTTTCATAAAAAAATAATAAATACAGTAACTTCTATATACTATGATGTTATTATAAATATGGTACAAACATATTGGTTATTATATCCATCATATAAATGACAAAGTCACCATACGTGTGTACGTACTACTTACCATCTCCACGTCGCGGTGTAGTTTATTATTCAAACACTTAATTATTTGGATAGGTATAATAATGAGTATAAATGATGTAAATAATAAATATAAAATTTTAATTATTGTATATATATATGATATAACATCCAATTACATATGATTTCACCAAAAATATCATGATATTTTTTCTCGTGCGTAAGTACGGATTACCGTCTCCATGACGCGATCTGATTCATTTCCACGTTCACAATTCAATGATGATTATAAAAATATATATTATTAATGAGTATGTAATATATGACATAATAATTATAATGGAGATATATATATATATATGTATGTATGTACTTACATATATCTTATTCACTTACTTCTGTTCAATACGATATGAAAACGGAAACAATGTTTATGTGTACGTACGGCCTACCATCTTCATAAATGGTGTTCTCCATTTCATATATCTATCTATTATACATATTTATATTCTATATATATATATGATATATAAATCATGTTTTAAATTCTATAAGTATTTAAATCATTATCTAAGTGATACGATCAAGAATAACAAGCTAAAACACGTACGATAAAGAAAGCGATTATAACCCAAAATGTTAATTTTATATGGAAATAATTATTAAATGGCTAGTATAAAGTAATAAATAAATCATGTATGATATAATAAATATGAATATTGTTCTGGTATAATTTAATAACATACTATGGTCATTATACAAGAGGTTAAACGTACCCTCATCCAAAGGAAAGTGAAAGGTAAAGGTTATTTTCACAATCTCATTATTATCTGTGGTTGTATTTACATAAATATCTACTAGGACATATTTATTATCCATGTCAATGTTTCTTAAAAAAAATTCAAAGGTATTATTTTTAAGGGACTCTTTTAATAAAACATCATTTTATGTTTTTTAAAGATTTATTCTTCTAAACCTTTCTCATTAATGTCCATGTTTTTAAAATGGTTTTAAGGATTTATTTATATGGACACGAATGTTTTAAAATGTTAATTCCTTTAAAAAGTTTCAAAGTGTTATGGGATGATTTTATTCAAAAATATCTTTAAATGTCTTCCTTTCCAAATTGTGTGACTTTTAAATGTTTTCATGAAAAAGGGATATTTCTCTCGAAGAGTTTTACAGATCATTTTCATCTATGTCAATATCCTTTGATGGAATTTAAACTTGTTTGAGGTTGATTTATTATGATACAAATATTCCATATTGTATTGAAGGTTTGGTGATATTTTTGACTATGGATGTGTTATTTTTAAACCATTCATGGTTTATGGAAAAAAATATTGACATTTCATATGCTAGTTTTAATACGAATGTTTATGTTATGTTTAAACCTTTTCATATGAGGAATGCATTGGACTTAGTAAGTGATGGGTGGAGCCCGCTATAGCTCCTCGATGCATCAGTAGGTCTCATGTGACAAAGTAGTGTCTTAGCACAAGTTCTTGACAAAATATTATTTTTAGTCTTGGAACACGGCCTTGACTATGTGGTTATGAAGTCTGGCATTATGCATTCCATCATTATAAAATTAGCTATTGATATTGCATGTGATTATTCGACTAGTATAATATCCATGTGAATAAGTAAATGGACATATTTGATTTATATTTTCATATAATGTTGATGTTTAAGTTTAAAATGATTATGTTTTAGTCTTATATGTTTCCTTAAATATTTATCTTTATTTATGAAAGTTTCTTCAATATTGGTATTCGTATTGAGCATCTGAGCTCACCCCTTTCTATGTTTTATTTTTCCTAGGATATGAAAAGTATATTATTATTGACCTATAGGGATGGTCTAAGGGATATGAATGTGGTAAATGGAGACAATTTTGTTGTTCTTTTTTTTCATTTTTTAATGTAATGTAAAACTTATGGATGTATCCAGTACTTCCAAGGATACTAAACGGATCGGTATTTTGGGACATGATTCCTTGTATCATGCCAATGTTATGTAATAATGCATTGACTCTAGGTAACTAGGGTTGGGGCTTTATAGTTGGTATCAGCTAAAGTTTAGTACATACCTTGGTAACTATATTTATAAAAACTTTGATTAATGAACATTAACATAAGATAGACTTTGAGGATTAGTATAGAAGAACTTCCTAGAATTTTGGTAATGTAGAGATTTTGTGTATTTTCCAAGCAATACATCCATGTCTGGATACGATAAGGTAGAAGCGGATTGGGAACAGATGTACCTAGGAGTGATAACTCTGAAAATGAGTTTCAGGCTTGACCCAAGGTATCCTGGTACACAACAATGGGCCTTGTTTTACTCTTGGTTATGACAATCCCGGGGGATATTCTTAGGAAAATTCACATTTTCATTACAGGCCATTATGAATGATTTAAGAGTAAATACTTCCTCAAAGAAAACATTTTATGATTATAGATTATATTCATAATCTTTTCAATTTAAGATAGGTATTTTACAAGTTTGGAATTATGCATTGTTATTCATAAACTAACCTAGTGTATTTCATCATTTAGAAATGGCACCTAGTATAAATAATGAGAATTCTAGAAATTTTCATGATTGAAAGATTAAGAAGGATCATATCTTTCATGATATTAAGCCAACATTTAAAAGTGAAATATTCTACCACGTATTCTCAACATATAAAGAAATAGTATCATGTGTTAATAAGATAAATAAATAATTCTCTGAGTCCAATGGCTTTGAAGGGAAGCAAGAGAAGAAAGTGATGGAAGAGAGAAAGATGGATAAAGGGAAGAGGGGAAAGAAGGATTTCCTCATATGTGATAACTGTGGAAAGAATCACCTTGGTAAATTATTGAAGGAAATGGGTGTTAGTTATAAGTGTGCAGAAAAAGGACACCAAGTATGTGATTACAAGGGTAAGAAAAAGGTTTCAAATGTACAATGCTTTATCTAAAAGGAGTAGGGACACTACGTGAATCAATGTCTAAATCATCAGAGTATACCCCAAATGATACTATTGGATAATAATCAAGTTATCATACTACCGAAGATGAAGAGAAATGATTAGAGTTATTATGTTGTTATTAAATTATTGTTTCATTTGAGTATTATATTATTGATATACATGTTATAATAATTATAGAGTATATAAGGATTATATTGTAGTCTTATTTCATTAAGGACTTAAGATTGTGTGGATCCAAGAAAAGTGACTCAATAGTAGGTTAAGGGTTCTGGAAAATATATGTTTGACAGAAAGATAAACCTTAATATGATTCTGATACTGAGATAGTTATTTTGGAATAAGATATGTTTGATTTGGATAAATTATATTTGATATTCTTGACTGCCTTGAAACTGATTAATGATTTTTATATTCCATCATTGTTGGAGTTTACAGCATTTTTGGATATAAGGAGTATATCTAGTATTCTATAATGAATAAGGGAGCATGAATGTAATCAATAAGGTTTTATAGTAATTGAAGGTGTTACTATGTTTTAAAAGAATACATGATGAAGGTATTCACATGTTATTACATGGAAAAAAGGATCTTCATTATGTTTACCTTTGTTATAAATTTTGGACTCTGAGTTTGGACATAAGTATTTTGGATAAGTCTAAAGGTTGGAATGGATTAAGTTAAATACTGGATACTATTGTTTAAGGTTAAAAAAACTTCTTAATATTATTTTTTTGGATTGTTATAAAAAGGACAACCTGAATTCCGGGCGATAACCTATCAGGTCCAGCAAGGCTATGAGACTTGAACACGCAACCGAAGGGCAACAAGGGTGCATCACCTATCACTGACCTACGTGGTGTCCTGGTTTTTATAATGTAGTGTTTTTTAGATAATCTGACAAATGAATTATAAATTAATTATTTTTGGAACCCCATACGATTAGGATAAATAGAATATTTTTGAATTCTATTATCTTTTGGAGTGAAAGATGATTTTGTCGTAGGAATTAGTTAAAGGATGAAACTCTTCTTGTCAAGTATATTTTTTCCACTTATTCTATGAATAAATTAATTCTTAAACTTTAGGGAAGGTATCTTAAAACCAAAATGTGTTATCCTAATACCTTATGTTTTGTTGAACTAATGATATTTTAAATCATCATAGATTGATGGCTTTGAGACCCTCAATTTTACACTTGATTTTGATTGATGACATCAATCACTCCCTATAAATATTTACATTTTTCCTCAAATTATGTTTCTATAATTTCCACCAATGTTCTTCTAATCTATATCATAATTTGGTGGTGACTTTTTCATTTCCCTTTCCCTCTTATTAAGACTAAATTTTATTAATCCAATTTCTGAAGTGGGTTTTCCAAAAAGGTACTTTTCTATTTTTAACCTTTTCGAAGAACAATTTCAAATTGGGAGGACACATTTTATTAAAGTAGAGGAGAATGTAACACCCCAAGATTTCATAGAATGTTATCTCTTTAAAGTAATTCAATAGAATGCGCTACACGCAACAACGATTTCAAGCGCACCAAAACTTACCAAACTAGTCGTTCAAAAAGCAGTTCTGAATAGTATTAACTATATTTTGAATTTTATATATATCCTACATAATTTTAACCTTTATATATTCTGTTTATTAGACATAATATAATGACAAATTCAATTTTTCAGATAAAATAAATATTTTACAAAAAACTTAATCTTACCATCTATTTAATGGTGAATCCTTTTTAAAACAAATGTTTGAAACTTTTATATATTATATTTAATGAAATTAAATTCTTCTTTATAATCTGGAAATAAAAACTTAGTTTGGATAAATATTTGGTACTTTTCTAATAACTTTCATATTTTGATGAAAAGTGAAAAATACCAAATTTAATTAAAAACAAATTTTTTAATTGAAATAATTTATAGTTTTAAATTATTCATTTGAATGGTTTAGAAATATTATTAGTTTATATTTTTATCATTTAATACAATTTTGGTCATTATAATTAATTTGACATTTAAATTTGACATAAACACATGTCAATCTTTTGATAGTTTTTACTTTTTAAAAACCCACATTTTGGTTTTGACAGTGGGAATTAAAATATAATTACCCTAACACAAGTCCTAATTATATTGGATAAGTTTAATTTGACCAAAAACTACCTTAGGAATAAAATATGATCCTTTTGTTCCACTTGTATTAGATTAGGACATTTAATATTATTTTATTTAAATAATAGTTAAAAGTGTGAAATTAAAAGTTTATTAACTAAACCATTTTTAATATTGGGTTATACATAAGATCAATACAACTATAAATATTCATTATAAATATAAAAAAATTCTATATAAAGGTATTTTATTTATAATTTTTAGACATAAAATAATTAAATTTATTTATGACATAATGATGATGTTGTAATTACCTTATTAATGAATGATTAAGATAATTGATATTATAAATATCCAAATAAATGTAAATTTAGACTTCTAATGAATTAAAACTAGGGTAATATTACTTTTTAGGGTTGATTATATAAATTATATTTGAAGTAATAAGGTTGTTATGACTTTCACAAAAATAAAATATCAAATAGTGTCAAAATTGACATAAATTAGATTTTAAAACAAATACTATATTATTGGTTGATATAATATTCCTAAAAATATAAGTTTCATACAAAGGGATTAAATAATATTATATATAATACTACTGAACCACTTGAGGTTCTCTTGGAAGTTTAGAGTAATTCTATTAACCATATACTGTAAGAATACAAGAAGACTAAGTAAAAGTTAAACAATTTAACTAAGAGTTAAATCTAAAACATAAGGTAAATATGGTAACCTAAACTTATCTAAAACCTATTGGTTGAGATGATTTAGACCCATAACCTCCTAAGGATTGAAATAATTTCATTTGTATCCATTATAAACCGAATATAATTGTATAATAAATTAATCTTTTAATCTTTTCCTAAAGTGACCATCACCCCTCTTATAAAAGGGCACTTCCCTTTCTCTCAAATTCACAGGTCCAAAGCCATTTAGCTCAGATAACCCCTACCCAAATATCCTCAAAAATTCCCTCAAATAAACCTAGAGTCCTTACATTGATTAGAAATCCAACCTATGGAGGCCTTTTGATCAACTCAAAAGGATACACCCGAAGAAGAGGTAATAATTTCACCACACTCTTTCAAGTTATTTTCTACTTCTACTTCCTCTTTATTTTTTGTTTTCATACCAAAATAATAAATCCAGTAACTTATAAATACTATTATGTTATTATAAATATGGTACAAACATATTTGTTATTTTATCCATCATATAAATGACAAATCATCATATGTGGGTACGAACAGCTTACCATCTCCACGTCGTGGTGTAGTTTGTTATTCAAACACTTAATTATTTGGATAGGTATAATAATGAGTATAAATGATGTAAATAATAAATATAAAATGTTAATGATTATGTATATATGATATATCATCCAATTACATATGATTTCACCCACAATATAATGATATTTTTTCTCGTGCGTACGTACAGATTACCGTCTCCACGACGCGATGAGATTCATTTCCACGTTCACAATTAAACGATGATTATAAAAATATATATTATTAATAAGTATGTAACATATGACATAATAATGCTAATGGAGATATATATATATATATATATCTTTTTGTGTGTGTGTGTTCATACTTTCATATATCTTATTCACTTACTTCCGTTCAATATGATATGAAACCGAAAACAACGTTTATGCGTACGTACGGCCTACCGTCTTCATAAATGGTGTTTTCCATTTCATATATCTATCTATTATACATATTTATATTCTATATATATATATATGATATATAAATCATGTTTTAAATTCTGGAAGTATTTAAATCATGATCTAAGTGATACGATCAAGAATAACAAGTTAAAACACGTATGATAAAGAAAGCGATTATTACCCGAAATGATAATTCAACATGGAAATCATTATTAAATGGATATTATAAATTAATAAATGAATCATGTATGATATAATAAATATTAATATGGTTCTTTTATAATTTAATAACATATTATGGTCATTATACAGGAGGTTAAACGTACCCTTGACCAAAGGAAAGTGAAATGTAAAGGTTAATTTCACAATCTCATTATTATCCGTGTTTGTTTTTACATAAATATATACTGGGACATATTTATTATCCATGTCCATGTTTCATAAATGTTTTTTCAAAGGTATTATTTTTAAGGGACTATTTTAAAAAAACATCATTTTAAATTTTTTAAATATTTATTCTTCTAAAACTTTCTCATTAATGTCCATGGTTTTAAAATGGTTTTCAGGATTTATTTATATGGACCTGAATGTTTTAAAATGTTAATTACTTTCAAAAGTTTCAAAGTGTTATGGGACACTTCAATTCAAAATGTCTTTAAATTTCTTCCTTTACTAATTTTGTGACTTTTAAATGTTTTCATGAAAAACGGATATTTCTCTCAAAGAGTTTTACAAATCATTTTTATCTATGTCAACATCCTTTGATAAATTTTAAACTTTTTTGAAGTTGATTTCTTATGATACAAATATTCCATATTTTATTGAAGGTTTTTTGATTTGTTTGACTCTGGATGTGTTTTTTTTATAAAATTCATGTTTTGTGGATAAAATATTGACATTTTGTATGATAGTTTTAATACGAATGTTTATGTTATGTTTAAACATTTTCATGTGAGGAATTCATTGGACTTAGTAAGTGACAGGTGGAGCCCGTTATAGCTCCTCGATGCATCGGTAGGTCTCATGAGACAAACTAGTGTCTTGGAACAAGGCCTTGAAAAAGTCTTTTTTGTAGTCTTGGAACAAGGCCTTGACTATGTGGTTATGAAGTCTGGCATTATGCATTCCATCATTATGAAATTAGATATTGATATAGCATGTGATTATTCGAATAGTAGAATATCCATGTGAATAAGTAAATAGAATTATTTTATTTATATTTTCCATATTATGATGATTTTTAAGTTTAAAAGACTTAGGTTTTAGTCTTATACATTGCCTTAAATATTTATGCTTATTTATGAAATTTTATGCAAGATTGTTATTCGTACTGAGGATCTGAGCTCACCCCTTTCTATGTTTTATTTTTTCCCAAGATGTGAAAAGTATATTATGACTGACCTATAGGGATGGTCTAAGGGATATAAATGTGGCCAATGGCGACAATTTTTATGTTGTTCTTTTCATTTTTTAATGTAATGTAAAACTTATGAATGTATCTAGTACTTCCAAAGATACTAAACAGATCAGTATTTTGGGACATGATTCCTTGTATCATGCCAATGTTATGTAATAATGCATTGACTCTGGGTAACTAGGGTTGGGAATTTACAATTCGTATCAAATAAATTTAGTACATACCTTAGAAACTAGATTTAAAAAATTGTGATTAACGAACATTACCATAAGATAGACTTTGAGGATTTGTATAGAAGAACTTCCTAGAATTTTGGTAATGTAGAGATTTTGTATATTTTCCAAGCAATACATCCCAGTCTGGATAAGAACAGGTAGAGGCGGACTGCGCACAGTTGTACCTAGGAGTAAAAACTCTGACATTGAGTTTCGGGCTAGACCCAGGGTATCCTGGTACACAATAACGAGCCTTGTTGTACTCTTGGTTATGACACTCCCGGGATATATACTTAGGAAAATTCACATTTTCATTACAAGCCATTATGAACGATTTAGGAATAAATACTTCCTCAAAGAAAAAATTTTATTATTATAGATTATATGCATAATCTTATCCATTTATGTAAGGTATTTTACAAGTTTGGAATTATGCATTGTGATTCATAAACTAATCCTAGTGTATGCCATTGTTTAGAAATGGCACCTAGTATAACTAATTAGAATTCTATAAATTCGCATGATTGAAAGATTAAGAAGGATATTATCTTTCATGATATTAATCCAACATTTAAAAGGGAAATAGTCTCCTATGTATTATTATCATATGAAGAAATAATAACATGTGTTTATAAAATAAATAAATAACTCTATGAGTCCTATGTCTTTGAAGGGAATCAAGAGAAGAAAATGATGGAAGAGAGAAAGATGGATAAAGGGAAGAGGGGAAAGAAGGATTTCCCCATATGTGATAACTGTGGAAATAATCACCTTGGTAAATGATTGAAGGGAATGGGTGTTAGTTATAAGTGTGGAGAAAAAGGACACCAAGTAAGTGACTGAAAGGGTAAGAAAAAGGTTTCAAATGTACAATGCTTTATCTGCAAGGAGTTGGGAAACTACGAGAATCAATGTCCAAATCATCAGTGTATACCCCAAACATTTCTATTGGATAATAATCAACTTGTGATACTACCGAAGATGAAGAAAAATGATCAGAGCTATTATGTTGTTATTAAAGTATTGTGTCATTTGAGTATTGTATTATTGATTTAAATGTTATAAGAATTATAGAGTATATAAGGATTGTACTTTACAATTATTTCATTAAGGAATTAAGATTGTGTGGAACCAAAAAAAGTGACTCAATAGCAGGTTTATTGTTTTGGAAAATATATGTTTGAGAGAAAGATAAACTTTAATATGATTCTGATACTGAGGTAGTGATTTTGGAATAAGATATGATTGATTTGGATAAATTATATTGGATATTCTTGACTACCTTGAAACTGATTAATGATTTGTATATTCCATCATTGTTGGAGTTTACAACATTTTTAGATATAAGGAGTATATCTAGTATTCTATAAGGAATAAGGGATCATGAATGTAATCAATAATGTTTTATGGTAATTAAGGGTGTTACTGTGTTTTAAAAGAATACATGATGAAGGTATTGACATGTCATTACGTGGAAAAAAGGATCTTCATTATGTTTACCTACACTATAAATTTTGGACTGTGAGTTTGGAGATAAGTCTTTTGGATATGTATAAAGGTTGGAATGGATTTAGTTAAATATTTGATACTATTTTTTAAGGTTAAAAAAACTTCTTAATATTATTTTTTTTGATTTTTATAAAAAGGAAAACCTGGAGGTTGGGTGATAACCCATCATGTCTGGCTAGGTTGTGAGACTTGAACCTACAACCGAAGGGCAACAAGGGTGCATCACTTATCACTGGCCTACATGCTGTCCTGGTTTATATAATGTAGTTTTTTTTAAATATTCTTACAAATTAATTATAAATTAATTATTTTTGGAACCCTATATGATTAGGATAAATATAATATTTTTGAATTCTATTATCTTTTGGATTGAAAGATGAGTTTGTTGTGTTAATTAGTTAATGGATGAAAATATACTTGTCAAGTATAGTTTTTCCCCATATTATATGAATAAATTAATTCTTAAAATTTAGGTAAGGGATCTTAAAACCAAAATGTTTTATCCTAATACCTTATGTTTTGTTGAACTGATGATATTTTATATCATCATTGATTGATGACTTTGAGGCCCTAAATTTTACACTTATTTTTGATTGATGACTTCAATCAATCCTTATAAATATTTACATTTTTCCTCTAATTATGTTTCTCTAATTTCCACCAATGTTCTCTTAATTGAGATCATAATTTGGTGGTGATTTTTTCATTTCCCTTTCCCTCTTATTAAGACTAGATTTTATTAAACTAATTTATGATGTGGGTTTTCCAAAAAGGTATTTTTCTATTTTTAACCTTTTAGAACTAAAATTTCAAATTGAAAGGAAACAATTTAATGAATCAGGTGAGAATTTAACACCCCAGGAATTCATAGTATGTTATCTCTTCAAAATAATTCAATAACTTGTGCTACACGCAACAACGAGTTCGAGCGCAGCACGACTTACCAAACTAGCCGTTCAAAAAGCAGTTGTGAATTTTATTAACAGTATTTCTAATTTTATATATATACTATATAATTTTAACATTTATATTTTGTGTTTCTTATACATAATATAATGACAAATTCAATTTTTCAGAAAAATGAAGTATTTTACAAAAAATGCAGTCTTACCACCTATTTAATGGAGAATCCTTTTTAAAACAAATATTTGACACTTTTATATATCAAATTTAATGAAATTCAATTCTTCTTTAGAATCAGGACATAAAAATTTATTTTATATAAATTTTTTGTACTTTTCTGATAACTTCCATATTTTGATGAAAAGTGAAAAATACCAAAATTTAATTGAAAACAAATTTTTTAATTGAAACAATTTATAGTGTTAAATTATTCATTTGAATGGTTTGGAAGTATAATTAGACTATACTTTTATCATTTAATACAATTTTTGTCATTATAAGTAATTTCACATTTAAATTTGACATAAACACATGTCAATCTTTTGAGAGTTTTTACTTTTTAAAAACCCACATTTTGGTTTTTACAATAGGAATTAATTTTACACACATTCTAGGAGCATTTGAAAACTTTCATAAAACATAGTTTTACCGATTTTATGTGTTTAATTTCAAAAATATTAGAGAAACAATTGAAATTAGTAAGTAAAATGTGGTTCAATAAGATAAAAATAATTTCTGGTGAATAGTAACTTTTGAGTTTTATTTACTGCGGTTAAATGTAAATAGGGTAATTAAAGGTAAAAATGATATTATAATTACCCTAACACATGTCCAAATTCTATTGGATAAGTTTAATTTGACCAAAAACAACCTTAGGAAAAAAATATGATCCTTTAGGTCTACTTGGATTAGATTAGGATATTTATTATTATTTTATTTAAAGAAGAGTTAAAAGTGTTAAATTCAAAGTCTATTAACGAAACCATTTTCAATATAGGGTTATACATAAGATAAATATGACTATAAATATTAATTAGAAATATAAAAATATTTTCTACATAACGGTATTTTACTTATAATTTTTAGACATTAAATATTAAAATTTATTTATGAGACAATGATGATGCAGTAATTACCTTATTAATGAAAGATTAAAATAATTGATATTATAAATATCCAAATTAATGTAAATTGAGACTTCTGATGAATTCCAACTATGTTAATATGACATGTTAGGGTTGATTATATAAATTATGTTCGAAGTGATAAGGTTGTTATGACTTTCACAAAAATAAAATATCAAATAGTGTCAAAATTGACATAAATTATTTTAAAAAAAAATACTATATTATTGGTTGATATAATATTCCTAAAAATATAAGGTTCATCCAAAGGGATTAAATAAAATTATATATGTTATTAATGAACCACTTAATGTTCTCTTGGAAGTTTAGACTAAATTTATTAACCATATAGTGTAAGAATACAAGAAGACACGGTAAAAGTTAAACAATTTAACTAAGAGTTAAATCTAAAACATAAGGTTAAAATGGTAACCTAAACTTGTTTAAAACCTATTTTTTCAGATTATTTCGACCCATGACCAACTAATTCTTGAAATAAATTCATTTGGAGCCATTATAAACCGAATATTATTGTATAATAAATTAATATTTAAATCTTTTCCTGAAGTGACCATCACCCCTCTTATAAACGGGCACATCCCCTTCTCCCAAAATCACAGCTCCAAAGCCATTTAGCTCGACCAAAACCTACCCAAATATCCTCCCAAATTCCCTAAAAATAACCTAGAGTCCTTACTTTGATCAGAAATCCAACCTATGGCGGAATTTTGATCAACTCAAAAGGAGACACCCGAAGAAGAGGTAATAATTTCATCACGTCTTTCAAAGTTATCTTCTTCTTCCACTTACTCTTTCTTTGTTGTTTCCATAACAAAATAATAACTCTAGTATTTTCTACATACTGTGATGTTATTATAAATATGGTACAAACATATTTGTTATTCTATCCATCCTATAAATTACAATGTCACCATACATGTGTACGTACGGCTTACCATCTCTACATCGTGGTGTAGTTTGTTATTCAAACACTTAATTATTTGGATAGGAATAATAATGAATATAAATGATGTAAATAATAAATATAAAATATTAATTATTATGTATATATGATATAACAACAAATTACATATGATTTCACCAACAATATAATGATATTTTTGCTCATGCGTACGTACAGATTACGGTCTCCACGATGTGATGAGATTCATTTCCACGTTCACAATTAAATGATGATTATAAAAATGTATATTATTAATAAGTATGTAATATATGACATAATAATTCTACTATAGATATATATATGTGTGTGTGTACTTACATATATCTTATTCACTTACTTCCATTCAATACTATATGAAAACTAAAACAACGTTTATGCGTATGTACGGCCTACCATCTTCATAAATGGTGTTTTACATTTTATATATATATATCTATTATACATATTTATATTCTATATATATATATGATATATAAATCATGTTTTAAATTATTTAAGTATTTAAATAATGATCTAAGTTATACGATCAAGAATAACAAGTTAAAACACGTACGATAAAGAAAGCGATATTTCTCTCAAAGAATTTTACAAATAATTTTCATGTATGTCAACATCCATTGATAGATTTTAAACTTGTTTGAAGTTGATTTATTATGATACAAATATTCCATATTGTATTGAAGTTTTGGTGATATATATGACTGTGGATGTGTTATTTTTATACCATTCATGGTTTATGGATAAAATATTGACATTTCATATGATAGTTTTAATACGAATATTTATGTCATGTTTAAACCTTTTCATAAGAGGAATTCCTTAGACTTAGTAAGTGACGGGTGGAGCCCGCTATAGCTCCTCGATGCATCGGTAGGTATCATGAGACAAACTATTGTCTTGGCATAAGGCCTTGACAAAATATTATTTTTAGTCTTGGAACGATACCTTGACTATGTGGTTATGAAGTCTGGCATTATGCATTCCATCATTATGAAACTAGCTATTGATATTGCATGTGATTATTAGACTAGTAGAATATCCATGTGAATAAGTAAATGGAATTATTTGATTTAAATTTTATTTTAATTTATTTTAATTCAAAATAGATATATAATACCTATAAAAGTTCAATGTAATTCATTGAGTCATTTTATAATAAAATTAGATGTATAAAATTTTATTGAACTTTTTATCATCTTTTACCTACCTTCTAGGATCATTTGAAAATTTTCATAAAACATAATTTTACCACTTATATGAGTTGAATTTCAAAAATCTGAGAGACACGGTTGACATTAGTAAGTAAAATTTGGTTCAATAAGATGAAAATAATTGTTTCTTAATAGTAACTTTTGACTTTTATTTACCACGGTAAAATGTAAATAGGGTAATTAAAGGTCAACTGATATTATAATTACCCTAACACATGTCCTAATTCTATTGGATAAGTTTAATTCCACAAAAAACAAACTTAGAAATAAAATATTATCTTTTAGGTCCACTTGGATTAGATTAGGACATTTATTATTATTTTATTTAAATAAGAGTTAAAAGTGTTAAATTCAAAGTTTATTAAATAAACCATTTTTAATATTGGGTTATACATAAGATAAATTCGATTATAAATATTAATTAGAAAGATAAAATTATTTCCTACATAATTTTATTTCATTTATAACTTTTAGACATTAAATAATTAAATTTATTTATGACACAATAATGATGCAATAATTACCTTATTAATGAAATATTTAAATAATTGATATTATAAATATCCAAATAACTATAAATTGAGACTTATGATAAATACAACTAATTTTATAGGTTAATATGACATTTAAGGGTTGATTATATAAATTTGTTTCGAATTGATAAGGTTGTTATGACTTTCACAAAGTCAAAATACCAAATAGTGTCAAAATTGACATAAATTAGGTTCTAAAACAAATACTGAATTATTGGTTCATAAAATATTCTTAAAAATATAAGGTTAATCCAAAGGTATTAATAAATATTATATATGTCATTATTGAACCACTTGAGGTTATCTTGGAATTTTAGAGTAAGTTTATTAACCATATAGTGTAAGAATACAAGAAGACCCGGTAAAAGTAAAACTATTTAACTAAGAGTTAAATCTAAAAGATAAGGTCAAAATGGTAACCTAAACTTGTATAAAACATATTGGTTGAGAGTATTTAGACCCATAACCACCTAAGACTCTAAATAAATTCATTTTTAGCCATTATAAACCGAATATGATTGGATAATAAATTAATATTTTAATATTTTCCTAAAGTGACCCTCACCCCTCTAATAAAAGGGAACTTCCCCTTCTCCCCAAATCACACCTCCAAAGCCATTTGTCTTGGAAAAACCCTGAAAAAATATCCTCCCAACTTCACTCACATCAATATAGAGTCCTAAATTTGATAATAAATCCAACCTACGGATCCCTTTTGATCAACTCAAAAGGAGACACCCGAAGAAGAGGTAATAATTTCACCACCCTCTTTCATGATCTTTTCTTCTTCCACTTCCTCTTTATTTGTTATTTCCATACCAAAATAACAAATACAGTACCTTCTACATACTATGATGTTATTATAAATATGTTACAACCATATTTTTTATTCTATCCATCCTATAAATGACTAAGTCATTATATGTGCGTAAGTACGGCTTACCGTCTCCACGTCGTGGTGTAGTTTGTTATTCAAACACTTAATTATTTGGATGGGTATAATAATGAGTATAACTGATGTAAATAATAAATATAAATTTTAAATTATTCTGTATATATGATATAAAATCCAATTAAATATGATTTCAACGTCAATATAATGATATTTCTGCTTGTGCGTACGTATGCATTATCGTCTCCATGACGCGATGAGATTCAATTCCATGTTCACCATTCAACGTGGATTATAAAAAAAATATTATTAATAATTATTTAATATATGACATAAAAATTATATTGGACATATATATATATACTTACATATATCTGATTCACTTACTTCCGTTCAATAAGATATGAAAATGGAAACAACATTTATGCGTACGTACGGCCTACCATCTCCATAAACGGTGGTTTCCATTTCATATATCTATATATTATACATATTTATATTCTATATATAAATGTGATATATAAATTATTTTT
Organism: Viscum album; assembly: GCA_963277665.1. Lineage (NCBI taxonomy): Eukaryota > Viridiplantae > Streptophyta > Magnoliopsida > Santalales > Viscaceae > Viscum > Viscum album. The sequence continues at coordinate 602,483,687 of OY728158.1, read as the reverse complement.
ATATTCTTTAAGTATTTAACTCATGATCTAAGTGATACGATCAAGAATAACAAGTTAAAACAGGTACGATAAAGAAAGCGATTATTACCCAAAATGATAATTTAACATGGAAAATCATTATTTAATGGATAGTATGAAGTCATAAATGAATCATGTATGATATAATAAATATGAATATGGTTCTGTTATAATCTAATAACATACTATGGTCGTTATACAGGAGGTTAAATGTACTCTCGGCCAAAGGAAAGTGCAAGGTAAGGGTCAATTTCATAATCGCATTATTATCTAAGGTTGTTTTTATGTAAATATCTACTGGGAAATATTTATTATACATGTACATGTTTTGTAAAAGTGTTTTCAAAGGTATTTTTTTTAAGTTAATCTTTTATTAAAATATCATTTTTAAGGTTCTAAATATTTATTCTTCTAAAACCTTTCTCATTAATGTCCATGTTTTTAAAATGGTTTTAAGGATATATTTATATGGACATGAATTTTTTAAAATGTTAATTCCTTTAAAAAGTTTAAAATTTATATGGTATACTTTGATTCAAAAATATATTTAAATGTATTCCTTTCTAAATTGTGTGACTTTTAAATTTTTTTTGAAAAATCGATATTTCTCTCAAAGATTTTTACAAATCATTTCCATCTATGTCAACATCCTTTGATGGATTTTAAAATTTTTTGAAGTTGATTTATTATGATACAAATCTACCATATTGTATTAAAGGTTTTGTGATATTTTTTACTATGGATGTGTTATTTTTATACCATTAATGGTTTATAGGTAAATTATTAACATTTTTTATACTAGTTTTAATATGAATGTTTATGTTATGTTTAAACCTTTTCATATGAGGAATGCATTGGACTTAGTAAGTGATGGGTGGAGCCTACTATAGCTCCTCGATATATCTTTTGGTCTCATGAGAGAAACTAGTGTCTTGGCACAAGCCCTTGACAAAATCTTATTTGTAGTCTTGGCACATGGCCTTGACTATGTGGTTATGAAGTCTGGCATTATGCATTCCATCATTATGAAATTATCTATTGATATTTCATGTGATTATTTGACCAGTAGAATATCCATGTGAATAGGTAAATGGAATTATTTGATTTATATTTGTGATATTATGCTGAAGTTTAAGTTTAAAATTATTATGTTTTAGTCTTATACATTGCCTTAAATTTTTATGCTTATTTATGAAAGTTTTTGCTATATTGTTATCTTTACTGAGCATCTGAGCTCACCCCTTTCTATGTTTTATTTTTTCCAGTATGAGAAGAAGTATATTATGACTAACCTGTAGGGACAGTCTAAGATATTTGAATGTGGTCAATATAGACAATGTTGTTGTTTTTTTCATTTTGTAATGTAATGTAAAACTTATGAATGTATCTAGTACTTCCATGGCTACTAAACTGATCAGCCTTTCATGACATGATTCCCTGTATCATGCCAATGTTATATAATAATATACAGACTCTAGTTAAATAGGGTCAGGTAATTACAATGATGTGTTTGTGTAGAAAAACTAATCACACTTCTTGTTCAATTTTTAGAGCAGACTCACTATCCCTCTTGGTTCACAACCTCTCATAGGATAGTAAGATCTGTCATGACCTGACCCACCAGAAACCCCCCTAGGATGGCAGTAATCTTGGGGTGACTCCCCAAGCCTAGATCTAATAGGATTGGGGATAGAAACTAGTGTCCATTATCCATATCACTGAAATGGGAGGCCTTATCCTCAGTATTTTCACACTTACTCCAACTGACTCCATGAATCAGTGTTTAGATATAAGAAAATGCTAAAATATCTAGAGTGTAAACCATGAATGAAACAGCCTCCTGGAAATACATTAAAGTTAAATAGTGTAATGTAAAATATATAAAGAGGAAAATACACACCCAAATAGAAATGAGGTCCCAACATAACAATAATGGGAAAAAGTAAAAACTGAAGAGTGCCCATATCCAATCTCCAAGGTCATCCACCTAACACGGTCAGCACCTCCAAGTACCAATAAGATCCTCTAATACTGAGTCCACTAATGTCACCACAAATCAAAATGTTGACTTCATAAGATAGAACACATGTGAGAAAATCCCATACAGGGGTGATTATATACATACCTAGTAGGATTTCCTAAAAACCAAGAAGGGGAAGCAATAGAAATAAAAAAAATTAGATCAACCCAAAAAACAAGAGGGTGAAGAAAATGAAACATCAGATATGATCAAAATAAACCCAAGTGAAGAGAGAAAGGGGATATCCTTCTCCAAGTCTATCTAATAACAAGGAGTCTTCCAATTGATTTAAAGGTCTCCTCACTAATTCCAAATAACCCACATAACTAAAGAACATATGAAGTGAAGTGGCTGATTCTCACTAATGTGTATCACAACTAAAGGAGAACTATATCTTACCCAGGAATCTCTCATAACCTCTCAAGAATATGGAGGTATCACACCTCTCCACTAAATAATAGAGTTGAGGGAGAACTACTCTAATAGAGGACCCACCAACTTCCAAAGCTCTATGGACGGGTGTCTACTCCACAGATAGAGGACCCATTCCCTATGTAATGTGGGCAAACACTATCTCGGCCAATATAAAATAACAAGATTCCCTCACCCTAGAGAGAGACAAAGGAGTACCAACCCTGATAACACTCTTATGATCACACCTGAACACTATCACTATCTATGCATCACTGAAGGAATTTTCTGGAAAACATCACCTCATATTGTATCTATCAATCCAAAATAATGGTTTATACCATATACCACGTAGAAAACTACTCATGATAGGCTACTCATGGGCCCAAATATTAGTCCCAAAGAAAGAGATGTTCAAGGTAGAATATTCTAAGGGGAGTAAATGGAATGTCCTTGATGTAGCGTTGTCGTGCACGCTCTCAAAAATATTTATACTAAGTGCAGCACAGTGGCTGACCTAGGTCGATCTCTTGAGGAGCCTTTTGCAGTCAATCGCTCACTATTTCTAATTCACTATGTATATATAAACTAAAATGACCAGAAATGATATTTGATAACTAAAAGTACAAAACTAAAATTAAATATGCAGATGCAATGCAACAGAATGAATGCAAACAAAATGATGTTATGACAGAAAGGAGACATTCCCGAGAGCATCACCCAGAGTGAACCTTCATCGTCTCATTATTAGTTTCAAATTTACTTAATGAACATGCTCCATCGTATGCATGAACATCCCCTTCTGCCTATGGTTGTGAACATATGGTACTCTCAACGATCGCCGAGAGACCACACATCCACCTCCTCGATCGAGGGAAAATATTGCAGAAGTGAAAGCTAAACCTCGGGTGGCAAGTGGAGACACAAAGGCGCCTTACCCACTAAGATCCCCCTTGGTATAACTCTAAGTAAATAAGAAACATTAAGAATGAATGTTCAAATACTTGGGTTCATCACTGGATTACTCCCCCGGGAACTTCCTCGGGTTAGCTACTCATGATCACGAGCATAAGAGTTCACAGTGAAAAGAAAACGGGGAGAGATAACAAAAGAGAGAAAGAAAAGTGAAGAAAGGAGAACACTTGAATAAAAATATGAAATGCTATTACATAATGAAATTAAAAGAAAATACAAAGCTAAACTACATATAATGGCCAACAAAGGCTATTCCTAAGTTGCCAACTCTTTGGAATGAAAAAGAGATACACTTTTATAGGGAAAGGGTGTGGAAATTTGGCTCCAAAAATCATCCCCGAATGTAGGCGCGTGGATGGATTCTTTAATGACAGAATTTGGAACTTGGTCCTTCTTGAAAGTTGTTCCAAAACTTCTCCTCTGTCGACCCACGAAATTTCAGATTTATTGGACATGTAATGAAGGAGTTATGGCCGCCTCACTCAGAGTATTTAATTCTGTCCAGGCAGACTGTTCGTATTCCAATACACCGAGTTCCAACGCATTAATGTCCTTGAAAATGAAAGAATAATGCGCGGACTTCTTAATGAAAGTTCTTCATCCGGATGTCTTTCAGCTCCATGTAAAGTTTCAGCTCCATTGGGTCGGCCATTTATGAGAAAAAAGCTCAGCATTAAAACATTCCAAATCTGTACACAGTTTTCGAGGCCTGGTTTGTGAGCTGGATGTGAGCTTCCAAATGATTGATTGAGCTTTTGGTCCAGAAGGATAAAATGAAGCTAATCGAACATAGAAACCTGGAAAAGAAGAATTTTACAATTTGGATCAGTTTAGAAAAAGTTATGGCCGAAACATTATAATAAATGAAAACTGTTTAAATACAAAATAAGCCATTTTTCCAATTAAGCTCAAAAATACTCCTAAAACATAAAATGTGACAATTGACCCTTAAATAACACATTGGTGGGATTAAAAACATTGAAATTCAGAATAAAATAATTGAAAATATGTGTTCTATCAATTCCCCCACACTTAAACATTGCACTCCTGGGCAATCATCTTATACCAAGGTCAAAAACAAACTTCTCAAAGCATAAATGACAACATAGCTCAATTATCATATCAAAGGAAATATCATGCCTCCTACATGGAAAAAAATTTCAGAACTCCTCAAAAATCATATGAATCCATTAAATCTCATGTTAATCCTCACATGCATGTCGTACCTACCTCCCCGGAAAATTATTTCTCTCTTCACTCAAGGATATTTAATGTGGAGTTTTCCTCATTCCCAAGAACATGTGTGATTTCCATAGGCTTGCTATCCTCCTAGTATCTCCACTTCACAGAGTCAAAAATGTGTCAATCATGAGGTCTTTTTCATGGGTTGTTCTGAAGCTGAGGGTTGGCAGGTTTAAAATGTAAAAACATCTGAGGCAGAATGAGGAGGGTTAAGCTCTAAAGTGAAGTAAATGCATGAAAACAGTTTTGCTCAAGAATGGTGTGCTCCTCAATCAGCTCAAAAACGAATCACCTCCAAACACCTCTTCTTTCGGGAAGTTCACACTTGGGTTTTCAGCATCAATGATTTTCATCCCTCTTTTCCCCATTTGTAGCATTGTTTCAGCTTGAATTCAGATCTGGATTTCTCTTCAGAATCATGTTTTGGAGGAAAAGAGAGGCAGTTTTTGATCTTCAAAAATTGGTGAACACCCAGCCCATATGTGTAATGATATTTTGGGCCAACCATCCATCTTCCCATCATGACATTTCTTCCACCCAAGCAGCAATAAATATGGCAACACTTTCAATTTATCTCAAAAAGATTCTTCAGGAAAGCAAAACAAAGCCCATCTTCTCCCTCCCCCACACTTGAGTTCAACAATAATCATGCATTTAACTTCTAGAGAAGGTTGGAAAGGGATAAATGGATTATAATGTGGCTACCTAACAAGGTATTTCATGGCTACTAGGGGCTTAAAGAAGGTCAGATGAAAAGGTAGGCCAAAATAAGAGTTTAATGCAAAAAGGGGCTTTCAAAGTGATGCCTCAATCATACGTGACACATTCCATGAACTCTAACAGCTTTGAAAAAGAGAAAAATAGCAAGTTCTGGATCACACAACATGTCTCAAGACTCTCAAGAAAAAGAGAAATGTAAGAATATGTCAAACAGGTTTAGAAACCTCTCGGGTTAGGCATGATTTTCAATTTGGACAGCACTAGTGCACATGAGTTTCACAATCAATCAAAAGTCATCAAATGAAAAGATCAGAAATCAGAAACAAAATCCATTCAGCAATCATTTAAATCCTCAAATAATCAAATCAAGAAATGGGACAAAAATACCAAGATGGTTTGAATTTTCCCAAGTATTCGATTCAGCTCAAGATTCCTAAAAACACACAAAACAACATGAAAAAGGAAAATAAGAAAATTTCAAAAACATCAACATGATAAATAAAATGAAAGAACAAACAAAAGAAATGAAAACTCATAAGAAAAATAAATAAAAAGAAAGAGAAAAAGGAATAGAAAAGGGATAATGCTTGGTTTGACTCCCCAAGCGGATGCTAGGTTTTTACTGCCCCTAGTCAGGCAGTTGCAGCAGATTATCCCCAATCAGATGGTGGATGTGGTTTTTTTGAGATAAACCACCACATGTGACTTTTTCCAGTGTCCATCAGTAGACACTGAAATTGGAGAACACCAAAGAAAATAAGAAAGTTCCCAACCCCCAAGAAAGAATAAAGATAGAATTTGAGATCCAGAGTGGGAGGGAATAGAATATAGGGGTGCTCCCTGTGAACTTCTGTGGTGTCCTCCTCCAAATGGTATGAAATTTGTTGTAGAGGAGGCAGTCGCACCACCGCTAGCTTCTCTAACTCTTCTTCCTTGATCACCACCACTTGAGTGGTATACTTCATATCATCCAAGGCCTGCTCCATTTGTACTGTATCAAAAATTTCAGGAAAGGAGAAGTCAGAAAGCAATTCAGTTTGAATAAAATTAAAACAAGAGGAATCAATTAAGAAATCTTCCCTTTCAAGTAAGTCAGCTTGAAAACTGATCTCTTCTGGTAGGACCATTGGCATCTCCATCTCAGCAGGTGCATATTCTTCATCGTCCTCCAAAGAAAAATAGAGTTCAAAAGGTTCTGATTGTTCAATATCAACCATGGGAAGATCAAGTTTCAGGTTATCTTCAACAAAGTGATTCCAGGATTCATCCAAAAATTGTTGATCTCCCATAAGTGTATCAGCTGGAATGTGTAAATTAGGGACCTCCTTGAGCAATGGATGAGTTCGGGATGTTATGATTAATTCCTTTAGAAGCTCCTTCTCACCCTCCTCAGGTTCTTTGACATAAAAAATAATCGGTGAAATCTCTTCCACCACTTGTTTGGGTTCAGGTTCAGGTTCTGGTTCAGGTTCGGGTTGTTCCATCAGTGAACGAATATATTCATCAAACCTTTTTTCAGTTCTCTTCAGTTTTTGAATCTCTTCATGAAGTTCTTGCATTTTGGATTCATAATCATTTTGAACTTCTTCATGCACCTTTGATTGATCAGTCCATGCATAAAAATTTGAATTTAAATTCATCATGAACAAATATTTTTTTTAGTTTTTGAAATTTATGATTTTTTTGTGTTTTTTTTAAATTAAAGGAAGAAAAATAATTTACAATAAGTGAATAAAAATAATTAGTGAAGACTACTTGGCTCCCCGGCAACGGCGCCAATTTGATGTAGCGTTGTCGTGCACGCTCTCAAAAATATTTATACTAAGTGCAGCACAGTGGCTGACCTAGGTCGATCTCTTGAGGAGCCTTTTGCAGTCAATCGCTCACTATTTCTAATTCACTATGTATATATAAACTAAAATGACCAGAAATGATATTTGATAACTAAAAGTACAAAACTAAAATTAAATATGCAGATGCAATGCAACAGAATGAATGCAAACAAAATGATGTTATGACAGAAAGGAGACATTCCCGAGAGCATCACCCAGAGTGAACCTTCATCGTCTCATTATTAGTTTCAAATTTACTTAATGAACATGCTCCATCGTATGCATGAACATCCCCTTCTGCCTATGGTTGTGAACATATGGTACTCTCAACGATCGCCGAGAGACCACACATCCACCTCCTCGATCGAGGGAAAATATTGCAGAAGTGAAAGCTAAACCTCGGGTGGCAAGTGGAGACACAAAGGCGCCTTACCCACTAAGATCCCCCTCGGTATAACTCTAAGTAAATAAGAAACATTAAGAATGAATGTTCAAATACTTGGGTTCATCACTGGATTACTCCCCCGGGAACTTCCTCGGGTTAGCTACTCATGATCACGAGCATAAGAGTTCACAGTGAAAAGAAAACGGGGAGAGATAACAAAAGAGAGAAAGAAAAGTGAAGAAAGGAGAACACTTGAATAAAAATATGAAATGCTATTACATAATGAAATTAAAAGAAAATACAAAGCTAAACTACATATAATGGCCAACAAAGGCTATTCCTAAGTTGCCAACTCTTTGGAATGAAAAAGAGATACACTTTTATAGGGAAAGGGTGTGGAAATTTGGCTCCAAAAATCATCCCCGAATGTAGGCGCGTGGATGGATTCTTTAATGACCGAATTTGGAACTTGGTCCTTCTTGAAAGTTGTTCCAAACCTTCTCCTCTGTCGACCCACGAAATTTCAGATTTATTGGACTTGTAATGAAGGAGTTATGGCCGCCTCACTCAGAGTATTTAATTCTGTCCAGGCAGACTGTTCGTATTCCAATACACCGAGTTCCAACGCATTAATGTCCTTGAAAATGAAAGAATAATGCGCGGACTTCTTAATGAAAGTTCTTCATCCGGATGTCTTTCAGCTCCATGTAAAGTTGCAGCTCCATTGGGTCGGCCATTTATGAGAAAAAAGCTCAGCATTAAAACATTCCAAATCTGTACACAGTTTTCGAGGCCTGGTTTGTGAGCTGGATTTGAGCTTCCAAATGATTGATTGAGCTTTTGGTCCAGAAGGATAAAATGAAGCTAATCGAACATAGAAACCTGGAAAAGAATAATTTTACAATTTGGATCAGTTTAGAAAAAGTTATGGCCGAAACATTATAATAAATGAAAACTGTTTAAATACAAAATAAGCCATTTTTCCAATTAAGCTCAAAAATACTCCTAAAACATAAAATGTGACAATTGACCCTTAAATAACACATTGGTGGGATTAAAAACATTGAAATTCAGAATAAAATAATTGAAAATATTTGTTCTATCAGTCCTACTATGGTACATAGCATGTCCAACTATGGTACACGGTGTGCCTCGACAGGGTATACGGTGGTTACCATGAAGGTGAAACTTGGGTTGTGTCTCCTAGTTTTACTCAACATGTAAATCCAAAGTACATAGTTATGATGTAGGGTCACATGGTGTGTGTTTACACCTAGACACCTAGATGTGTCCTCCCTTAGATGTGGTATGGATAGTCATGTGACTCTATATAGCATATACAATTACCTGGGGTCCAAAGAATGTACACATGGTACACGGATCGAGTATCCATGCACATATAAACATCATGTACCCTAGAGTACATGACATGTATAGAAACATGGGATCCTAGGTGTGTACCTTTATCACATAGATTGGCTGCTCAAGTAGGATCACATGATGTGTAGGCTAAGCCACATGGCATGTGATATTTTACCCAACCGAAACCATAACCGCTGGAAGATCTGAAACTACGTGGCATGTATTCCTCTAGGTTACATGGTTTGTAGTAATATATTTTACAAAAACCAAAGTTCCTTCACATTAACACTATATCCTCCTTTATGATCATCTTCCTCGCCATTTGAACACCCAAAACTAAAGGAGTACATCTATATTTATCATTTTATGGCCTCCGGTGGCTCGAAAATGGGAATCGGGTTACCCAATCAATAAATGTCACATCATCTACCACCATTTAGGGTCCCAAACCTTGATGCCATCACCCATATCCAAAAAACATCTCAATCCATCCAAAATCACCACTTCCAAGGTTTTTTACGCATCCTCCAAGAACCTTAGGTTTTGATCGTGCTCAAATCTTACCCAAAAATGTTGAATCACTGACCCTATGGTCCAATGAGGAATAACACGAAGAAAATTAGTGGGAAAGACACAATAATAAAATAAAAACCACAATTTTCCGATGTTATATCATCCAATGATTTTATAATACAGAAAAAAGGGTGAAATCAAGGGTCAAAAATTAAATAATTGGGTCCAAGAACATTAATTAGAAACCAGGATTATGAAAAGAATAGAAATTATAGAAAGTAAAAAGAAATAAAAATCCATGCTTGAAGATTTAAAAAAAATATTGGAAATCACAAAATAAAAATCCCTACCTCAAGAATGGATCCATCATTGGTAAAGAATGCATCTGCTAGTGATGAAGGTGATGATCCCATTGTGGTCATCATCCGCCTCACGATCCTCCTTGATCATTGTCATTGATCAAAATTCCCGAGTTTCCAAATACAAAAAAAATCTCTCACTTCCACCTTTAATATCTCATGGTTATGTCGCTATCCCTGGAAAATCATTATAATGATGTATAAATAGAGGGGTATTAGGTTTTTGGGCATTTAAATAAATTAAATTATTTATTTAATTAATTACATAATGCACCCATCAATGGACACCTATAATCAAATTCCTGAAACTAACTAGCCTTATGTAGCACCTAGCGTAAACCCCACATTTCAGAAACAACCATCATCTTGGATTTCCCATCTAAGGTCCTGTTCATTTTTGAAAACCATTTATTTTGAAAAATGTTCATGTGATTTAATATATATTAATATTTTTAATATATTAATTCTAGGTTCCTATGAAACCCAACAAGATAAAATAATCTAAGGAAAAATTCAAAGATATATATATAAATATTCAAAGGACTAAACTAATGAAACTGGAGTTGTTGTATTCTCCCCTCCTTTAGGGATTTTCTCCATGAAAAGAATAAGTTGAATAAAAATTTGGGGATACTGAGCCTACATCTGACACTCATGATTCTAGGAGATCTCCTACATTATTCTTTTTGTAAAAGCACTTGAACCAATTTAATGGTTCATCCATGTACGATCTTCTACTATAGGTCATTGATTTCCACCAAGTACTCCATGAAGGTGACTCTATCCTCAATGCCAAGCTCACTATATTCAATAACATGCTAAGGGTCAAGCACGTATCTACTCAACTATGAAACATTGAAGATGTCTTGCACTCTGTTTCACTATGGGGGAATGTCCATGAAGTAAGAAACCTCACCAACCCCATATAGAAACTTATACAGCACAAAGAACCTCAGGGAAAAGTTTACTCCGCAGCCTTAACTTCATAATCCACATCGTGGGAAGACTCTCAAGAATACATGATCTCCATGTTCAAACTCCAAAGTTCTATGACATAATTTTTCAAAAGATTTTTATTGACCCCAATCTATCATCAAATGATAAAGGATCACTAGAACTCTTCTCTAACATTACCTCCACCTTATTTGGCCCAAAAAGTGAGGTCATTCCAAGATTATTCTATCATGAGGGTGACCTGTAGGGTCTACCAATCAGTACCTCACATGGTTCCACGCCGATAGTGAAGTGATAGCTCTTATTAAAAGAAACCTCTACCAAGGGTGAGTGATCCACGTATCTCCAGCCAAAAAACCCTCATGCTGGTCCACAGACCATTCTCCAAAACATAGTTAGTATTCTTAGATTGGACATCCATATAGGGGTGGAACATTGTGATCATCAATAACTAGGTCCTTGAATCCTCCAATTTTCCCCTCCATAATTATGACATATATCAAACATTGTTATTAGAGACTAACATCAGGGTTACCCATGAAGTTGGATGATCTCTTACACATACAACCCTCCTAAACTCCCAACTAAGCTCTACCCTTGAATAGAAAGGAAGTGTGATAACTTAGTAAGTCAATCAGAAATTGGTTAGATAGAATCGTGTTCTCTCATTGAACATGGAATACCTATCATAATATATATCAATATTCCATCTCACTATAATTTATAAAAATAAAAAGGTTGAATCATACTAAATAGAACTTGACATTCAGCCTTTACCTATTAACATGTGAGACACTAAGAAACAAACACAACATCCCTCTACCTCAATCTATGCCAACAAAACTATTTTTAAAATTCTTTTAATATATTTGATACACATGAATGTATAGTTAAGGTATATGTATGAAACTCCCTCAATACCTCTTCACACAAAGTGACTAGAACTACCATATTTCCTTAGAAATGGTATGATGTGTACCCCCTTTATAAAATTAATCTGCTGCATATCCTGAGGATATTCGGTCATGAAATACTTCACCGTCGACATCTCCCAACTAACTATCTCCCATATGTTGAAAAATACATGGAGCTACTACCATCAACTGAAGATTTGATACACCCATCTCATCTTCTAGGATCAGTTGTAATGATGTCAACTGCACTAACACCTCTTCCACCAAGAAATAATTGGATTCCCTGCTATGGGTATCTAACAAAAACCTCCAATAGCACCCCTCCAAATAAACCAAACCCTATACCTCTGAAAAACTCTTTGGTTGTAACATCCAGTTAGCCACTTTAAATTATTTCACTTCTCACTTTTTGTTTCCCTCTTTATTTGGTTGCATTTTGGGACTCCTAAGGATGGAGATACTTTGCTAGTGAAAATGAACTAAACTTTGGGAATATATGTTTGTTTGAATTAATTGAGTCTCGGTACAAGTGTGTTAAATTCTTGGCGAGGTTCTGCCAAAGTTCTAAAAATACCAATGATGGTTTGGGTTTTTGTATAAAATCTGAAGTATTTTTTGTCTGCTAGGATATTACCCACCAAGTAATGATTACACCACGTTAAAGTTACAAATGTTGTGTAAAGTGTTCACGTTGTGTATTAGTCACCATGAAGATGTTGTGGGATGGGTATAGGGTGTGAAAATCCTACATGCCATAAAAATTTTGCACATCTTGTAATCGTAAAAATTCATATTTTTAATCTGAGGTGATGCTTTTTTGGAGTTTTTGAGTTTCATGAATTAAAAAACATAAAAAGGGGTTTCACACCATTTAATTCTCACCAATTGTGTTTTTTGGTTGATACAAGGATGATTTGTTATTTCATTCAGCCACAGCCTCATATCCCTCGACCTAGGATCTCTCCCATGCAGTTTTGGAGACCTCTGCTCCTTCTGGATCTTTTCATTCAGAAATTGATCTCTATTGTGGTTTTGGTTCATTTCTCCAGGTGAGTATTCCTTAAACTTATTCAATTCTATTAATTTAACTAAAAACCCTTTTTGTTATATTTTTTGATTTATAATGATAAATCTTCTCACTCCTTTCTAGATCTTTTGCGCGATCTTCCTCCAGAGGCTAATCCTTGTATTGATTGTGGTATGGCATGTGATTTTCTTCAAGGTATGTTGGGTTTTGTTCTATTTTCTAACCAATTTCCTTTTTTAATTGACTATAATATGTGAGGATTGATTCTTGGACCTCTATTGTGGTCTTTTCATTCTTCTTTATTAGTAGATCATATTGCAGGAATGTGCTACCCAAGTTTGAGCTAGGCGGTTGTGTCTCTAGCCTATGTTGGATGAATTGTATTGATTTTGTTTGGATAAATTGTTTCATAAAATTATATGGTGTGATATATTTATTTATTTGTGTGTTTGGAATGGGATTTTTTAGAAAATATGGTTTTTCCTATTGTTTTGGTAAAGGAAAAGGTATTTTCAAAGCATTGTGAAATGGATTTATGAAATGGTTTTCAAATAATGGATTTGATGAAATAGTTTGTAAAATATATCACATGGGAATCCTTGGACACTTATATGGAAGGTTTAGTAATATACCTCATCCATTTTTGGGGTCGGTTCACTCATGGGGCGGTTCTATTATCCCTATGATAGTTGATCTAATGATTTGTTAGACCTGTTGGGGGTTCACTTCCTATGGTGTTCCTCTACTCTCTAAATTTGATGCGTGTATCTAGATAATTGATGTGTGATTGTCTATGATTATATATGAGTTTCCTAGTTATCTTGACCTTTGGTGATCCTTTACATGATGTTACATATGCTTTTTACACCTTATCTATTTTGGATTGTACTATTTTACTATACTGCAATGGATTTTGTATGATATGTGATACATGATTTTCTTTGATTTGTCTAAATTTATGTATATGAAACGCTTTGAAACTTTTTTACCTGTATTATTTTGGAAATATTGAAAATGGGGAAATAGGTGAAACATGTAGTAATAGGCCTCATCCATTTTTCGGGGGGTGGAATCAGGGGCTGTTCCTATGGTCTCTAGGCCCATTGATAAAGGGAATTTCTAGACCTATTAGGGGGTTCACTTTCTAGGGTGTTTGATAGAGTTAATATTTTCATTATTATAAATATGTTTTTAAATGATTTGAACCCTCCCAATTATTCAACTTGAGTATATTTTGTTACTCCTCGACCCCAGTTACCCAGATTCGGTGCATTATTGTGTAACATTGGCATGATCACAAAAGATCAAGTCTCGAAAGACCGATTAGTTTAGTATCCTTGGAAACACTAGATACATTCATAAATGTTACACTACATCATAAAGTGAAAAACTACAATAACAAAGTCTCCATAGTCCACACTCATATCCTCTTCTGACTATCCCTGCAGGTCATTCATAAAATACTTCTTCACATCCTGGAAAAATATTAAAACATTGAAAGGGGTGAGCTCAGATGCTCAATAAGGATAACAATATTGAGGAGGCTTTCATAAATAAACATTAACATTTAAGGCAATGTATAACTAAAACAAAAGCCTTTTTAAACTTGAACTTCAGCATAATATGGAAAAAATAAAATTAAATAATGTCATTTACTTACTCACATGGATATTCTACTAGTCTAATAATCACATGAAATATCAATAAACACTTTCATAATGATGGAATACATAATGCCAGACTATCATAACCACGTAGCCAAGGCCTCGTGCCAAGACCATAAATAAGATTTTGTCAAGGCCTCGTGCCAAGACACTAGTTTGTCTCATGAGACCTGCCGATGAAATTTTTTTAGAAGATAATTATGTTTAAAATCGCTCAAATATACTCCAGTGTTTTTCTGAAAACATTATGCAATCTTCTGAAAAAAAATAACTAATTCTGAGACTGCTCGACTAATTACAGGCCATGATGGGTCCACGCCCAATCCCTTCCTGTCTACCACACTTGAGAGTCGGGTTTTCTGAAAACATTTTTAAGCTTGCTTTAAATACGTATACATTTGCACTGGATTTTCATATATTTGAGACAAATATCTCTCTCTTTTTTGAAATCATTTAAAAAAAGTTAAGGCTTGTGGAAGAAGCTGAAACTAAAATAATGGTCACGGCGGCGGAGAAGTCATTGTCGCTGCATACATACGACAAAAAAACATTCCCTTATGAAATTTAGTAAAACGCTTCATATAAAAAAGATTTATTTTGAATAAAAATAAAATTAAAAGGGATTTATACACCATATAAAATAAATTTGTGTATAGAACAAAATATTCCTCAATGAAAGGAGATTGAGACGAAGTCCCTTACAAAGATCATTTTTTAAATAAAATAGATCTATCATGTGTATTAACTATATGTACACATAATGAAAGTACAAGTAAAATATAGGACATAATAATATCATGACAGTAATTTGAAAGTAGGAGATTAACCCAAATAATGAAAATTGGGTTAAGAAGTTCCCTTACCTCATGTCCGACTTGACTCGATCGTTCTTTAATCTCCTTTAAAACGGGTAACTCTTTTTGATTTGAGCTCAAAGGCTTCCTTGGAAAGACTTCTACCCAAAGTGATGCTTCTAGGAGTAAGAGAGAGAAGTTGAGAGAGTATTTGGGCAGAGGTTGGCCGAGCCAAAAGGCTTTGAAGGTGTGAGTAAGGTGGTAGTGGTGGGGGCCTTTTCTAAGAGGAGAGGAGGGGCACTCTTGGAAAGTTAAGAAATGTTACTTTATTATATAATGAGTTTCGGATTTTAAAGGTCCTAAACTTATATATTTCAAGTAAAAGGTGATAAGGGTTCAAAATATACTCATACAATAGGTTTTTGACAAGTGTATGTCTTAGATTTTACATTTTGTTTTTATTTTATTTAAATCGTTAATTAATGAGGTAATCACTGCATCATAATGGTGTTATAAATAATCTAATTTAATTTAATGTGTAAAAATTATAAAAAACTATCATTATGTAGGAAATATTTTTAGCTTTCTAATGAATATTTATAGTAAAAAATATGACTTGTATAACCCCATTTAAAAATTGTTTTAGTAAAATAACTCATGTTTGTGACATTTTTATTTTAAAATTAAATAAAAAGTTTTTAATGTCATTTTCCTACCAAAGTGGCTCCCTGGGGTCCCCAAGTTGACCCATGTATTTTCTTGGTCGTCCATGAGTCATCCAATAGGGTTAGGACAAGTGTAAGGGTATTTTCATATTTTTATAATATCATTTTTACCTTAAATTTCACTAATTACCTTTAATCGCGATTAAT
The DNA here is from genome assembly GCA_963277665.1 of Viscum album. Lineage (NCBI taxonomy): Eukaryota > Viridiplantae > Streptophyta > Magnoliopsida > Santalales > Viscaceae > Viscum > Viscum album. The sequence goes on along the minus strand of OY728158.1, from coordinate 602,467,625 downwards.
TAAACTTAAAGGTTACTATTCACCAAAAAATTATATTAATCCCATTGAACCACATTTTACTTCCTAATGACAACCATGTTTGTCAGATTTTTTAAAATCAAATCACATAAGTGTTAATGTTTCATTTAAACGGAAAAATCAGTTTTTTAACTACCACTTAGTGGTTTCACTATTCATCAAAAATTGAAGTTTTTCAGAACAATGCCAAAATTTTACCCTAAGATATAATTGATATTCTGAATTCAAAAATGATGTCTATTTTAAAAAATTCCAAACATATAAGTTTCATTAATTAATTTTATAATTAATTCCCACTGTCACAACAAATAGCATGTTTTTAAGAAACAATATATATCAAAAGATTGGCAATTGTTTATATCCAATTTCAAAGTGAAATTAATTATAATGAACACCATTGGATAAAATGGTAAAAATATATTCTAATTATACTTTAAAACCACTCAATATTATATTTTATCACTATAAATTATTTTGATTAAAAAATTTGTTTTAAGTATTTTTCACTATTCATAAAAAAATGGAAGTTCTTAGAAAATTACAAAAAATTAAACTTAGGATAATTTCGATATTATGAATACTAAAATGAAGTCCATTTTGAAATATAAAATTTCTATAATTTTAAAAAGTGTGTATTACTATTCATAACGGCTACTTTGATTAGTCGCGGTGTGTTAGAACTCGAACTTGCGTACAACACACGCTACTGTTTTATTCAAAAAGAAGTGTACCGTGGAAGCTTGGGGTGTTACATTCTCCCCTCCTTCAAATAATTTCATCCTCAAAATTTCATATAATATCACTGTATAAAAATACTCGGATGATTCTTCATCATAAGTTCCTCGGGTTCCCATGTTTCCTCCGACATCTTGTGGTTTCTCCATAGAACTTTTACCAGACGAGTCATCCGATTTCCCAGCACTTGTTCTCTTGTATCAAGAATCCTGAAGGGCTCTTCTCAATAAGATAGATTGGGTTCCAGTTCTAATTCCTAATAGGTGAGTACATGAGTTGGGTCAGGCATGTATTTTCTCAATAGAGATACGTGGAATAGATCATGAACTTTGGAGAGACTTGGCGGCATTGCCAAACGGTAAGCTACAGCCCCAATTCATTCTAGAATTTCGAAGGGTCCAATGTACCTGGGACTCAATTTACCCTTCTTACCGAAACGTATAACTCCCTTCCATGGAGATACCTTTAAGAAAACATGATCTCCTACCTAAAATTCCAAATCCTTCCTTCGGTTTTCGGCATAGCTCTTCTCCCTACTTTGAGCTACTTTGATGTGGTTTTGGATTACTTTCACCTTTTCCATCGTTTCCTCCACCAGTTCTGAGCCTACAAGTTTTCTTTCACCAACGTCATCCCAACAGGTTGGTGTGCGACATCTCTTTCCGTATAACGCTTCATATGGTGCCATCTGAATACTTTAATGGAAGCTATTGTTATAGGAAAATTCTACTAGAGGTAAATATTGATCCCATATTCCTTGAAAGTCAAGTGAGCATGATCTCAACATGTCTTCTAAGGTTTTAATAGTTCTTTCTGATTGTCCATCTGTTTGAGGGTGGTAAGCAGTGCTCAAACGAATTTCAGTATCCAAGGCCTTCTAAAGACTTTTCCAGAATCTTGATGTAAAACGAGGATCACGATCCGAGACAATCGACAGGGGTACTCCATGAAGTCTCACAACTTCATTAATATATAGTCTTGCTAGACTTTCAAGTGGTAGATCTTCCCTTATAGCAAGAAAATGTGCTGACTTCATGAGACGATCAACAATGACCCATATTGCGTCATTCCTTCTAGGAGTCTTTGGTAGTCCCGTGACAAAATCCATCGTAATATTATCCCATTTCCACTCAGGTATGGGAAGAGGTTTCAATACTCCACCAGGCAGTTGCCTTCCAGCTTTCAATTGTTGACAAACCATACATCTTGACACAAAAATCATCAATCTCCCTCTTCATGTTATCCCACCAAAAATTTCCCTTTAAATCTCTATACATTTTGGTGCTCCCAGGGTGTATAGAGAAATTGGAACTATGAGAACCATCCAACAATTCCCTCTTTAAATCAGGTATATTGGGGACACAAAGTCTCCTCCCAAATTTCAAAATTCCATCTTCATACACAAAGTCACTCAATCTCCCCTCATTCACAGCATTAATATTCTTTTTCAACTCTTCATCATTGGCCTGAGAACACTTTATCCCTTCTAGTAAATATGGTTTGGCAATCATTTGAAAAAAAATTGATGTTTCACCCTCCATGATGATTCTCATATCCATCTTTACTAGATCCATGAAAATAGGATCCCTTTCCACTCTCATCATGTTCAAAACTCCATGATCTTTTCTACTCAAAGCATCTGCAACCTTGTTTGCCTTTCCTGGGTGGTAGTGTATCGTGCAATCATAATCCTTGAGTAGTTCAAGCCATCGCCTTTTCCTCATGTTGAGTTCTTTTGTGAGAAAATATATTTCAAACTCTTGTGATCGGTATATATCTCACATTTTTCACCATAGAGATAATGTCTCCATATCTTCAAAGCAAAGATTACAGTAGCTGACTCGAGATCATGAGTAGGATAGTTCTGCTCATGAATTTTCAGCTGTCGTGATGCATAGGCAATAACCTTATCATTCTGCATAAGGACACAACCAAGTCCTTTCATTGATGCATCACTATAAATAACGAACCAATCATTCCCTGATGGTAGAGTCAATATAGGAGCATTGACTAATCTTCTCTTCAGTTATTCAAAACATTCTTCACACTCTTTTTTCCAGACAAATTTAACCTCTTTACGTGTGAGCTTCGTTAATGGGTTATCCAATCGGGCAAAATTCTAGAAAAAATGTCGATAATAACCTGCCAAACCAATAAAGTTGCGTACCTCAGTTATACTCATCGGTGCTGGACATTCTTGGATTGCCTTGGTATTAGAAGGATCAACGGAAATTCCATCCTTAGAGACAATATGTCCATGAAAAGAAATATCCTGAAGCCAGAATTCACACTTTCTAAAATTCCCATATAATTCATGCCTTCTAAGAGTCTTCAAGATAATGCGCAAGTGATTTTCATGATATTCGTAGATTTTGGAGTATACCAATATATCATCAATAAATACCACCACAAAATCATCAAGATATTCCTTGAAAACCCTATTCATTAGATCCATGAATACAGAGGGTGCATTAGTCAATCCAAAAGGCATTACTATAAACTCGTAATGCCCATACCTTGTTCGAAATGCTGTCTTCGGAATGTCTTTATTCTTCACACACAAATGATGGTATCTAGATCAAAGGTCAATCTTTGAAAAGTATTGATCTCCATGCAATTGGTCAAATAAATCATCAATGTGAGGTAGGGGATACTTGTTCTTTATTGTTATAGCATTGATCTCCATGTAGTCAACGCACAACCTCATAGATCCATCTTTATTCTTAACAAAAAGGACAGGGGCTCCCCATGGAGAAACACTAGGGCGAATAAATCCCTTATTACTCAATTCCTCTAGTTGTTTCTTTAGTTCAACTAATTCCACGGTGGCCATCCTATAAGGGGTCTTCGATATAGGCCTTGATCCAGGAATTAAATCAATGGAAAACTCAACTTCTCATTTTGGAGGATGTCCAGGTAAATATTCTAGAAACACATCTACATATTCTTTCACAATAGGTACGTCCTCTATTTGAACATTCCTTTCCTTGTCATTAGTCATTTCATTCTCTTCCTCCCTAATAATTGAATTTAGTTGAGCTACTGGGGGTGGATCTAAATAAGAATTAGGTGGTGATGATTCTTCTCTAAAAATAAGGTGTTCCTTATCATCATCATCAAAAATAGTAACCTCATTCTTATTATAATAAAACTTTGCATCATAGTCTGAAAGCCAATCCATACCGAGGATTATATCAAACTCAATAATAGGTATGACAATGAGATTAGCGGATAAAGAATAGTTATGTGCTCTAATGGGGACTGATTCACAAAACTTTGTTGCAATAATACTTCCCTTAGGAGTTTTGACTGACAATTCTCTTGTTAAATCAAATTGGAAATATCTAATTTTCTTAGCAAACTGGGAAGATATGAAACAATGCGATGATCCAGAATCAAATAATGCATTTTCTAAACTTGAGGAAAATATTAAATTACCTGCCACCACGTCTTTCGGAGCTTCAACCTCAGTAGCAGTGATATCAAAAGCTTAGCCTTGATCCCTTGGACTCTTTTGAGGTAAGTTCCCCTGATGCTTAGGACATTAATTTGCATAATGTCCCATCTCTCTAAAATTATATCATTCCACATTGATAGAAACTTTCTTTCCCTTGCAATCATGATCTTGGTGGCCTTTTTCACCACACTTGTAACAGACTCTCATCCCCTTCAAGCAAGTACCGGGGTGTTTCTTTCCACATTTACTGCAGGACTAATATTCAACTCTTCCCTTCTTCCCCTTATTTTCATTTCCAGATTGATCAGAAGATCTCTTCCTTTCTTGCTTTACTTTAAAGTCATAAGACTTTGAGAATTCCTTTTTCCGTCTTGATAGCACACGAGACAATATCTTCGTATGATGAGAAGGTTTGTGAGACTAATGCTCGACAGAGAAATGGTTTTAACCCATCAAAGAAATGATCAATATTACTTCTTGGGTTACGTATATAATTTGCAGCATGCCTCGCTAACCTTGTAAAGTTAGCCTCATACATTGTGACATTCTCATCCTCCTTCTTCCTCAGACTCAGAAATTTCCTTTCCATATCTACTCGATGGTCATGTGGAAAGTATTTTTCTAAGAAAATTTCCTTAAACTCCCTCCATTCCATACTTGATACTTATTCATCTTCCTTTTTGTTTTGAATCAGCGACCACCATTGATCAGCATCTCCAGTGAGGTGGTAGACAGCCATGACAACCTTATCCCTTTCGCTACTCCCCAAGGTGTGGAATATTTTCTCTAAGGAGTTTATCCATTGCTTAGCTACTAATGGATTTGTACCCCCATTAAATGTTGGTGGTTGTTGCCTCATGAAGCGCTATAACATTGATCCTCCACGTTTCAGATCAGGGTGCTCCATACGAGTAAGGTTATTATTCATAACCTGAGTGAGTTTTCCCAATATGGTAATAAGTTGATTAGCACCAGTTGTATCTCCAGATCCACGATAATTATCTTGAGCAGGAGGGAAATCCCTACACAGAGTGCATGTATTGATACGGTTTCCATTCCTTCCACTAGGCGTCATTTCTAAACAATGGCATAAACTAGATTAGTTTATGAATCAAAATACATAATTCCATACTTGTAAAATACTTAACTTAAATTGAACTATTTATGGATATAATCCATAATCATAAAAATGTTTTCTTTGAGGAAGTATATACTCATAACCCTTCATGGTGGTTTGTAAAGAAAATGAGAATTATCCTAAGAATATCCTCCGGGAGTGTCGTAACCAAGAGTGCAGTAAGGCCCGTTGTCGTGCACCAGTTCTCGTTTGAGTCTAGCTCAAAGCGGTGTTTTCGGGTTTTACCCCTAGGTACATCTGTGCCAGAGCCGCCTCTACCTGCTCGTATCCAGACAGGGATGTATTTCTCGGAAAACTCACAAAATCTCTATAATACCAAAATTCTAGTAAGTTCTTCTATACTAATCCTCAAAGTCTATCTTTGGGCTATGTGCTCTAATCAGAGTTTATCTAAATCTAGCTTCCAAGGTTAGTACTAAACCTCCCTCTGATACCAACTGTAACGCCCCGACCCCAGTTACCCAGAGTCGGTGCATTATTGTGTAACATTGTCATGATCAAAAAAGATCAAGTCTCGAAAGACCGATTAGTTTAGTAGCCTTGGAAACACTAGATACATTCATAAATGTTACATTACATCTTAAAGTAAAAAACTACAATAACAAAGTCTCCATAGTCCACACTCATATCCTCTTCTGACTATCCCTGCAGGTCATTCATAAAATACTTCTTCACATCCTGGAAAATATTAAAACATTGAAAGGGGTGAGCTTAGATGCTCAGTAAGGATAACAATATTTTGGAAGCTTTCATAAATAAACATTAACATTTAAGGCAATGTATAACTAAAACAAAAGCCTTTTTAAACTTGAACTTCATCATAATATGGCAAAAATAAAATTAAATAATGCCATTTAATTACTCAAATGGATATTATACTAGTCAAATAATCAAATGAAATATCAAGAACCACTTTCATAATGATGGAATGCATAATTCCAGACTATCATAACCACATATCCAAGGCCTCGTGCCAAGACCACAAATAAGATTTTGTCAAGGCCTCGTGCCAAGACACTATTTTGTCTCATGAGACCTGCCGATGCAATTTTTTTAGAAGATACTTATGTTTAAAATTGCTTAAATATACTCCAGTGTTTTTCTGAAAACATTATGCAAGCTTCTGAAAACAAAATAACTAATTATGAGACTGCTCGACTAATTACAGGCCATGATGGGTCCATGCCCAATCCCTTCATGTCTACCACACTCGATAGTTGAGTTTTCTGAAAACATTTTTAAGCTTTCTTTAAATACGTATAAATTTTCACTGGATTTTCATATATTTGAGACAAATATCTCTCTCTTTTTTGAAATCATTTAAAAAAAGTTAAGGCTTGTGGAAGAAGATGAAACTCAAATAATGGTCATAGCGGCGGAGAAGTCATTGTCGCCGCATACATACGACAAAAAAAAACATTCCCTTTTGAAATTTAGTAAAACGCTTCATATAAAAAAGATTCATTTTGAATAAAAATAAACTTAAAAGGGGTTTATAAACCGTATAAAATAAATTTGTGTATAGAACAAAATATGCCTCAATGAAAGGAGATTGAGACGAAGTCCCTTACAAAGATCATTTTTTAAATAAAATAGATCTATCATATGTATTAACTATATGTACACATAATGAAAGTACAAATAAAAGATAGGACAAAATAATATCATGACAATAATTTGAAAGTAGGAGATTAACCCAAAGAATGAAAATTGGGTTAAGAAGTTCCCTTACCTCGTGTCCGACTTGACTCGATCATTCTTTAATCTCCTTTAAAATGGGTAACTCTTTTTTGATTTGAGCTCAAAGGCTTCCTTGGGAAGACTTCTACCCAAAGTGAGGCTTCTATGAGTAAGAGAGATAAGTTGAGAGAGTATTTGGGTAGAGGTTGGCCGAGTCAAAAGGCTTTGAAGGTGTGAGTAAGGTGGTAGTGGTGGGGGCCTTTTATAAGAGGAGAGGAGGGGAACTCTTGGAAAGTCATGAAATGTTACTTTATTATATAATGAGTTTTGGATTTTAAAGGTCCTACACTTATATATTTCAAAGAAAAGGTGATAAGGGTTCGAAATATACTCATCCAATAGGTTTTTGACAAGTGTAGGTCTTAGATTTTACATTTTCTTTTTATTTTATTTAAATCGTTAATTAATGAGGTAATCGCTGCATCATAACGGTGTCATAAATAATCTAATTTATTTAATGTGAAAATGGGGTAATTCTATAAAATTGACAGTGTTTGGGAGCTTCTGTTTTTCATGCATAACTTTTATATTATTGATCCAATTGAAGTGAATCCTTTTTTGTAGGCTTCTTATGCTCGTGGGCTTTAAATTTGTCTTCTAGACTAATACCCAATTTGAAGCCCAATGGTGATTCCATTTGGTTTTGACAGATAAAATTCAAGGGATAGTTCACATTAAATTTCATAAAATAATAATCTCATCAAGGCGTCTTTTGGGTGCATTCAAGTGGAGTGGGTGAAATAGTGTTTGGAGGCTAGAAGAAGTTAAACTCACTAATAAAGGAATATCTCCCTTTACAGATTTCCAAAGGCTTTTATATTTTAAGGATCAATGGAAAAATAACATTCCCACATCATATAAGAAGGGATCTCGGCTTGGTTTGGATGGATGGTGGTCGTAATAGAGGCAAACTTCTGTAGGACAGATTCTGGAGGACCAAAATTTTTGTTCTTGCTTTTATTTCTTTCATTATACTTAGCTTTGTAATGACTTCTTCTTCCCACTTCAACTCTTTTACCCATACAATGGTGGGTTAGATCTTCGGATTGTTTGGGGAGGGGTTGGTTTAACCTTTTGTAATTCTTTAGTTATTTCATTTAATGTTTTAAAATCCTCTTTTATCTTCTGTGAATAGGTTTCAATTTCTTATAACCGTTTTTATTATCACGTACGATTGTATCTGATTTTAGATTCTGTTGTTTATTTTTATTTTGTCAAGGATTAGTATCTCCCTCCACTAGGTTCTGGTTTATATACAATGGAATATATTCGGACTTAGTGGTGAAGTACACGGTGATCACCGGCACATGTGGGAGGAGGAGTGAACGTCCTTGATTGCTTGGGATCAACAAGACCCAATTGGGAATTTCCAAAGATAATTGGGGGTATTCTCTACCACTCTATTACACATTGGAAGAAGAGTAGACCAGTATGAGGTTTTACTAAGGATTACTCTTGCATTATTATTTGACCAAGAGAGTGAGGAGAAACTATTCTATATTCACACTCATAACAACTTAGAAAAAGAGAATTGGGTAAAGTGAACTATGATAGAATTAAAATTGGAAAACCGACCCTAACCTAATCATCATTTCATATCACTAATTTAAATCATAATAGTTTTCAATTTTTTCTAAAACTTTTACTTAATTTCTTTACTTTATTTAGTTTCTTTCTTGTATTTTACAAATCAAACAATTTCAAAAACAACATCACTTATTTATATTTTTTTAAGTGACAAACACTATTGTTGAGCACTCCTATCTAGAGACAACCTAGGTAACCCACTATAATACATTTTAAATTAGGTTATATTTGTTTCTACCACACCCCATGATAAGCATGTGTCAAAACTTAGAGTCGTTGTCAGGGAGGTAGCGCCAACATTTATTTTCTTTTCTTTCCTTTCTCTTTTCATATTTTCTCATCAAAATTGAACGAGTAGAACCTCAAAAACTGAACCTTTTCCCATAGATCCTGAAATTGAAATAACCTTGTTGAATAAACTTAAAAATCGTAGTTTTAAATCTGAATTTGAGGAAATTCCCCTTGCAGACTCAAGTGAAAATTCAAGTGTTCACTCTGATCTTATCATCATGGATGAAAATCAAAACCCAACCCTTAGAGACCTCTATGCACTACAATACCTTAATCAAAACACCCAAAATTCCATGATACTATTAAAAATGATTTTAAAATAAAACCTAACATGATTCCTTTACTTCCAAAGGTTCATGGTTTGGCAGGTGAAGATCCAAATAAACACATTAAAGAGTTCGCACATGTTTTCTCAACTTCCAGACCCCATGGAGTTGGTGCAGAGCAAGTAAACTGGAAGGAATTTCTATTTTCAATGGATGGGGATGAAAAATAATGGTTGTATAGCCTACAACCAGGAGATGTTCATGACTTGAATGACCTGGTAATATGTTCTATGCCAATATTTTTCCCCACCTCTAGAAGCACATCCATTAGAAATGAATTCTATACTATACGACAATCATCTAGAAAAACCTTTTTGAGTACTGGGAGAGATTTAAGAAGCTATGTGACAGCTGAAAACATCAAGACATTGAAAGAAATAAATTTATTATCTTCTTCTATCAATGACCATTGGACAATGACAGAAACCTTCTTGATGTATCATCTAGAGGTGCATTGATTGACAAGTCACCAGAAGAAGCCAAGGCCTTGATTGAGAAGATTTCCCAGAACTCATAGAATTTTGGAACAAGATGTGTTGGAACAAGAGGTATTCATGAGGTACACACTTCTCATCCATCACCCTTACGAGAAACTAATATTGAACAGCTAACTATTATGGTGAGGTAGATGACATTGAATCAAGTTAGTGACCTACAAGCGTAGCTAAGGTATGTGGTTTATGCTCATCACCTAATCATTTCACTAACTAATGTTCTAAAATATAGGGAATGGAAACATATGCGGAAGCCTTTCAATTGACAGAGTTCCAACAAAATCAAGGATGGAGAGATCCTAACCATGTTTAATATGGGTTTGAAAATCAGCAGAATCAAGGTAGACCACCATACCAATACCAGTTTCAAAACCAACCACCATTCCAAAAGAAATTCTAAAACCCACCACCATTTAAAAAAAGAAGTCGTATAACCATCCTTCTTACCAAAAACTAACCACTTTCCAAATACACTATGAGAAACCATATACCAATTCACAACCTCCAATTCAAAATCAACAGCAAAAATATGAGTTTGAGGGGTTTAAGGACACCGTTAAAGATTTATCCAACAAGTTTGAAAGTCTCGTGGACTTTCTAAACAAACATCTAAGTAAACAACCTTCCCAAACAATCCCAATCACAAAAGATAATGTCGTTATGATAACAAAAATAAGTGTAAAATAACTCCCACCACCAACCACCATTGAGCCTATAACAAGACCACGTGGGATAAGGGAGAATTTAATTGGAAATAATAAAAAATCTATGAAAATGCATCAAGAAGAAGATAAAAAATAGGAGGATGATAAGGATAGGCCAAGGAATAAGAAACAAGAAACACCATTTCAAAGGAAATAAATGGAGAAGAAATATATACCCCAACCACATCCATCAAGTATGGTTGAATCAAAGAAGTTTCAAGAAGAAGCACTGCAAAAAGAAATTGTGGAAACCTTCCAAAAGTGGAAATCAACAGACCTCTGCTTAAAGCACTCAAAAAAATTTCAAAGTATGACAGATTTTTGAAGGATATTTGCACCAAGAAGAGGAGACTTTAAAGTAATGAGAGGATAAATTTGGGAAGAAGTGTCCCAGCCCTTATCACACCACTATTACCAACCAAATTTCAAGATCAATGGACGTTTTCTATTCCATGCACCATTGGTTCATTAAATTTCTCTAATGATTTGTGTGATTTAGGTGAATCAATTAATGTATTTCATCACTTAGTATATACTTATTTGTATATGACAGACCTGAATCCCACAAGAGAGGTGTTCTAGCTTGCAAACAGATCCACAGTTTTCCCAGCAGGAGTTTTGGAGGATGTTCTGGTAAAAGACAACGATCTTTTATTCCCTTCTGAATTCTATTTGTTGAATATAGAAGATGAAAGTATCCCTTCACACTCACCCATAATTTTGGGGAGACCTTTCTTGAAGATGTCCAAAACCATCATCAATTTCCATGTAGGGACACTTACCCTGGATTTTGGAGATAGCACTGTCCACTTCAATATTTTTGAATCCATGAGGCACCCATCAGATGATCATTCACTCTTCGTACTCTCCCATGAATATGGAATAGAACCAATTGAAGAATCAGGTATGTTTCGTGAATTCTTATCATTATGAGAGAATATTTCCATTAAAAATATCACTGAACATATGAATTCCCAAAGCACTGGATATTCTGATTTCCTATGAGAAGATGAGGAAAAATCTGGTTTCTTTAATAATTTTTTAAATGATGAAGAAGGTGATATAATTTATTATGTTCATGATATCAAGACTTTGGAAGTGGGGAACCTCAATTTAGTTTCATCCCTTTAGCATCCCCCTGATCTTAAAACCACTCCCCACTGATTTAAAATATGTTTACCTTATAGAGGGAGAGAAATTACCAGTAATAATTTCTAATAATCTATCTGAAATTTAAGAAAACCCATTGATTGAGATTTTGAGAGAGAATTTCTAAGAACTAGGGTGGAGCTTAGGTGATATTCTGGGAATAAACCAAAAAATTTGCTCACATTTAATTTTTATTTAGGGAGATTCCAAACCTATCAGACAACCCCAAAGGAGGTTAAACCCCACCCTGATGGAGGTTGTGAAAAAATATATTGAGAAGCTATTAGAAGATGGGATCACATATCCCAAATCAGATTCACAATGGGTTAGCCCCATCCATGTAGTCCCAAAGAAAAATGTCCTAACCATTGTGAGGAATGAAAATAATGAATTAATATTTATGATAATTTAGAATAGCTAGAGAGTGTGTATAGATTTTAGGAAGTTGAATCAGGTCACTCGAAAAGATCATTAACCTATCCCTTTCATTGACCAGATGCTAGAGAGATTGGCAGGGAGAACTCGTTATTTCTTTTTGGATGGATTTTCATGTTATTTTCAGGTACCCATTGCTCTTGAGGATCAAGAGAAGACTACCTTTACTTGTCCTGTTAGTACTTTGGAATACAAAAGGATGTTGTTTGGATTGTTTAATGTTCTGGGTATATTTATAAGGTGTATGGTAAGTATATTTTCTGATTATATTGAACATTTCTTGGAGGTTTTATTGGATGATTTCACAGTTTTTAGAAATTCTTTTGACCATTATTTGAAAAATCTGGAAAAAGTTTTGAAAACTTGCATTTAAAAGAACCTTGTTTTGAATATTGAAAAGTTTCATTTTATGGTTGAGAGAGGAATTTTCCTTGGGCATGTAATTTCACAGAAAGGCATTGATGGTGATAAATTCTTTTCCTTATCCAACTTGTTTCAAACATGTTAGAAAATTTTTAGGAGATACAGGATTCTACAGAACGTTTATCAAAGATTTCAGTAAGATTTCTATCCCTCTATCTATATTACCTTTGAAAGATTCTGATTTTTATTTCAATGTATCATGTAAGGAATCCTGTAATGAGTTGAAAAAGGTATTGATTACACCACCAGTAATGCAGCCACCCAATTTGGAAGAACCATTTGAGCTACTTTGTGATGCTTCAAACCAAGAAGTTGGAGCATTCCATTCTTAGAGAATTGAGGGAAGTCCACAAGTCATTTCATATGACTCAAAAACCTTAGATGTGGCGCAATTAAACTACATAACAACATAAAATGGTTTTTTAGAAGTTTTTTTGCATTAGAAAGATTTAGATCATTTATGCTTGGAACTAAATTCATTCTGTTTTCAAATCATGCATCTCTTAGGTACTTGATGAAGAAGGCTGAAGAAAAACCAAGGCTTGTGATATGGATGCTATTATTACAGGTTTTCAACATAGAAATCAATAAAATAATGGATCTGAGAACCAAGTGGCTGATCACTTACGTAGACTACCCAACACTTCTGAAGTCGAAATTCCAGATAAAGAACCTCTGAATGATCGCCTTCTAGAAGAGCAGTTGTACTTGATTGAAGGATAAATACCTCGGTATTTTGACATGGTGAATTATCTGGTAACATCTCAGGTTCAATCTCATTTTAATTATCACCAAATTCACAAATAGAATGCTGAATATAGATATTACATCTCAGATGATCCATTTCTTTGGAATATTTTCAATGAACAAGTGATAAGAAAATGTTTTCCTGAAATTGAAATTGATTCTATCTTTAAGTTTTGTAATAATTTAGCTTGCGGAGTCCACTTTTGAACTCAATGGATATCAAGGATGGTTTTAGAGTCTAGACTTTATTGGCCAACACTTTTTATTGATTCTCAAGAATTTTGCAAACAGTGTGAAAATGTCAGTTCATAGGAAATATTTCAAAGAGACAAGAAATGCCGCAAAATCCACTTAATTTTTGTGAAATTTTTGAAGTTTTGGGGATAGATTTTATGGGCCCTTTCCCAATGTCATTTGGAAATTTTGATATTCTGCTTTTTTTTATTATGTTTCCAAATGGGTGGAATCAAAAGCCACTAGGACTGACAATGCTAAAGTTGTTTGTGATTTGGTTAGGTCTAAGATATTTTGAAGGTTTGGATTTCTCAGATCCATCATTAGTGATCAGGGGACTCACTTTTTCAATATTATAATGTATTATTTGTTGAAAAAGTATGGGGTGAATCATAAAACATCAACTCCCTATCATCCATAGACTATTAGGCAAGAAGAAGTGTCCCACAGGGAAATCAAAGGAATTTTGGAAAAGACTGTTAATCCAAATAGGAAGGAATGAAGCCAAAGGTTATTAGACACATTATGGTCTTACATGACAGCCTAAAAAACCCCAATTGGAATGAGTCCACATAGGCTGAATTATGTGAAAAGTTTTCAGCTACCTGTGGAATTGGAACACAAGGCATACTGGGTTGGGAGGAAGATGAATCTGGATCTTCAAAGTACTGGGAATGAGTGAAGATTATAGTTACAGGAGCTGGAATAAATTATAAGAGAATCTTTTTAAAATTCCAAGATTGGCAAAGAGAGAACAAGAGTGGCTCATGATAAGCTGATCCAACCAAAATATGTTCATCTTGGAGACAAAGTGTTGTCATTCAATTCAAGACTCAATTTGAAGCAAGGTAAACATTGTTCTAGGTGGGAAGGTCCATTTATAGTTACTCAGGTATATCCTTTTGGTGGTTTGTAGATTGTAAAGGATTGAGCAGAGGAGCCATTCACTATTAGTGTACATAGGCTGAAGAAATTCCACAAGAAGGTTCCATCAGATCTAGTGGAGGAGATCGCACTCCTCCAACCTAATTATCAATAAAATCCACTTGGTCATACCGCTCCTTTACACTTTATTACTTTTTGTGATTCATTTTTCAAATATTATTACATGCTAAATCAATTTAAATGCATTCAGAACACTGTATCATTTAAGTGTGGCGGAGGGAACCTTTGTAGCTTAAGATTTTTATTTATTGTTTGTCTTCCTATTTTCACCTATTTTCAAAAAAAATAAAATTTTGTGTGTTTCTTTTTCAAATTTTGTGTGTTTTTAAAAATTTTGAGCAGAAATGATTATCTTTTACATTTTTGAAACCCATTTCCATGAGTGAAATAATATATTCCAAGAAACTGTTATTAAATGAATGTTAGAAATGACTTTATTTCAAGTTCAATTCTTTGAGAATTTCATGAAAAGTAATATGATTTTTGAATCCCAAACCACATATCACTATCTTTATATTTGAAATCACATTCCCATGAGGCTTCTATACCTATTGTTTTCATATTATTTACATTCACCTCACTTCTTGAGAGAACCAAACAATGCATGGTTTAACCAGAATTTGATTTATTCCTATCAAAACTTGAGTGTTTGAGGTACATGTATTTTAAATAATTGAGGCATCTATTTGGTTTTAAATCTCCCTTTTCAATAAAATCCTTTTTTATAATGTCCTACCTTGAACATTTAATCCTTGAAGCCTTTGGATGTTACGAATAGCATGTTAGGTTAGCCACATTACAAGCCAATATTCCCTATCCAACCTGATCTTGAAGTGAAATTGCATGATCTATTTGAAATTAAGTGTGGGATAAATCTATCTTGTGTTGTGATACTTCAATGTGTGAAACTTTTGGTTGAAATAAAATATTTAAGAGATGATTTTTGTACTGAAAAAAATCATTCTGTTGAAAGTTGTGCCTTTTCTGGAGCTTTCATAATGAGAGAGGTTGTGCCTTTCTAGAGCTTCTAATAGAGAAATAAAGTTATGCCTTTTGTAGCTTTTAAGAAATATTATGTTTGAGAAGATTGAAATGTTTTCTACCGAAATGATGAAATGTGTGAACATTCCTTGATATTTCATAATGACAGATCTGATTTTATACTAAGGGGAGGGAAGAGGAGACCGTACTTTTGTGAAAATTAGATTACTGCAATTTTTCTTCAAAAAGAGCCAAGCCCTTTTCATTCATCCTTAGACTTTTCACTTCTAAATTCTACCAACCTAAAGCCACAGAAAAACCTTGACAATTACTCATGATAAAAAAATTTCTTTGACTCACATCATATGGAGATATAGAAATTTATCAACCTATAGCGACCCTTGTATGAGTTTGGAAGAGAAAGACATTGCTAAAAAATTGAAATTTGTGTTATGAGAGATAATGAAAGTTAGGTAAGTGTTTTGTGTGCATGGGAGGAGAAATGAAGATGAAACATAGTGAATGATCTGAAATTAAGAACTTGAAATAATAGTTTTTAAGTGGGCATGATATATTTTGTTTCTTGTTGTCAAATTGGTGGATCTCATGGATATGTGTTTTGAATTTGCTTGGATTTTATTTTTATTTTGACTTGTCCAGGATTCCAAGTGATAAGTGTGCAGGAATTGATAGAATTAATATTTTCATTATTATTAATATGTTTTTAAATGATTCAATGCCTCAAAATTATTAAATTTGAGTATATTTACATCAGTTATGTGTTTTTGGTGTATTTGGGGCTGAAATGTGAAAATGGGGTAATTCTATAAAATTAGCAGTTTTTGGGAGGTTCGGTTTTTTGGGCATAACTTTTATATTATTGATCCAATTTAATTGAATCCTTTTTTATAGGATTCATATGCTCGTGAGATTCAAATTTGACTTCTGGACCAAGACCCAATTCGAAACCCAATGGTGATTCCATCTGGTATCTACGGATAACATTCAAGGGATGGTTCACATAAAATTTCATAAAATAATAATCTCATCGAGGTATCTTTTGGTCGTGTTCAAGTGGAGTGGGTGAAACTGTGTTTGGAGTCCAGATGAATTTAAACTCGCTAATAAAGGAATATATCCTTTTACACTAGTCCAAAGTCTTTGATATTTTGAGGATCGACGAAAAACTAAATTTCCCACATCTTATAAGAAGGGAGCCTAGATTGGTTCGGATGGATGGTGGGCATAACAGAGGCAAAATTCTGGAGGATAGATTCTGGAGGATCAAAATTTTTGTTCTTTCTTTTCTTTCTTTTGTTCTTCTTAGCTTTGTAATGAATTATTCTTCCCACTTCAACACGGTTACCCTTACCATGGTGGGGTACATCATCTGATTGATTGGGGAGGGGTAGGGTTACCCATTTGTAATTCTTGAGTTCATTCACTTAATATTTTAAAATCCTATTTTCTCTTCTGCGAATCGGTTTCAATTACTTATAACATTTTTTATTATCATGTACGATTGTATCTGATTTTATATTCTCTTGTTTATTTTTATTTTCTCAAGGATCAATATCTCCCTCCACTAGGTTCTGATTTATATATGATGGAATAGACTAGGACTTAGTGGCGAAGCACATGGTGATCACCTGTATATGTGGGAGGGGTAGTGAATGTTCTTGATTGCTTGGGATTAACAAGACCCGATTTGGAATTGCCTAAGATAATTGGGGGTATTCACTACAAATCTATTACACATTGTAAGGAGAGTAGACCAATCTGAGGTTTTAGTTAGGTTTATTATCACATTATTATTTGACCAAGTGAGTGAGGAGAAATGATTCTAGATTTTCACTCTTAACGACTTAGCAGAAGAAAATAGGGTAAACTGAACTATGATAGAATTACAATTGGAAAACTGGCCCTAACCTAATCACCAATTCATATCACTAATTTAAATCACATAATTTGTTAATTTGTTGTAAAACTTTTACTTAATTTCTTTACTTTATTTAGTTTCTTTCATGTATTTTCCAAAATCAAAAAATTTCAAAAACAACATCACCTATTTCTCTTATTTTAAGTGGAAAACACTATTGTTGAGCACTCCTCTCTAAAGACAACCTAGGTAACCCAATATAACACATTTTAACTTAGGTTATATTTGTTTTTTCCACACCCCATGACAGGTATGTGTCAGTGTTCCTATGCTCTCTAGATTTGACACATATATCTAGAGACATGATGCACAATTATCTAGGACTAGGTTTGAGTGTCCTAGCTATCCTGACCTTTGGTGATCCTTGGCATTGTGTTACTTATGCTTTAGATGATTTGGATATTTCATCTTATACTATTTTAATGTATTTCCATGGATTTTATATGATATGTGATACATTCTTTTCTTTGATTTAACTACATTGATGTATGTGAAATGATTTGAAACTGTTTAACAAATCTTATTTTGAAAATGAGGAAAATGTGGAAATTAAATGTATTTACATGATTTTGATATAAAGTTTTTTGACTATTTAACATGTATTATTCTCTTTAAATTTGAGAACGTTCATATTTTTACACAGAGACTTGATATGGAACACTTGGTTGGGATTCTACTAATCCTGGTTATATCACACCTTGTGCACCCCTTCGGTGGTGTGTAAACCATTGTGTGTATTTCGATTTAAGTAAAGTAAATGGATCTTAGTGAGGCAATGAGGTTTCTGGCAGCTGAGTCTAGGTAGCTGGTGGTGAGATTTTGGGAATTTTTCCACACTATCACATGGAGTAGCTATTTTAGTTTATGTCATCCCTTTCTATTGAACTTGTACCTTAGAGATTGTTTAGCTACTTTTGAGTTGTATGAATTATGCAGTTTAAATTTTTTTATGAAAAATAAACATGTTCCTTCTTCCACTATTTCTTTTCATTGTGTACATATATATATGTATTTTTTTGAGTTGGGAAAATAATTTCCTCTAGTTTTTTTTATGGCCGAGTGCTATTATCCAGCCTGTGTGGGTCAAGAATGCCCTTTGGGCATGTGGAAATTTGGTTTGGGTACCAATTTGAGAGGCTATCCAGATTAGGTTTACCACATGGGCGATTCCCCTGAAAAAACTACATCAATCTTCACTAGATCCATAGCTACACTATTCTCAAATATGACATGCCCCAAAAAGTGAATATCGAGGATCCAAAACTAAAACTTTGAGAGCTTAAGATAAAGTTGATCCCCCTGGAGCAAATATAAGACAATCCTCAAATGATTTTCATGCTCCTCATCTGATATAGAGCATATGATTATGTCATCAACAAGGACAACTAAGAATCGGCCCTAGTGTGGATGGATGTAACACCCCAAGGATTTGGAAATAAATTTAATATTGAAAGCATGAAACACTATGTCTATACAAAATAATAATTACTATAACCTATCCAATAAATATAATTTTTCCACTTATGTGATTTCAATTATGAAAAAATGACATACACGGTTGCGGTGAAGGTGATTTTTAGATTCTGATAAAACAA
The DNA here is from genome assembly GCA_963277665.1 of Viscum album. NCBI lineage: Eukaryota > Viridiplantae > Streptophyta > Magnoliopsida > Santalales > Viscaceae > Viscum > Viscum album. The sequence continues at coordinate 602,448,687 of OY728158.1, read as the reverse complement.
ACCTAATTTTTTTGGTGAATAGTAAGATACCGTTATGAATAGTAATATGACCATTATGAATAGTAAATTGTATTATTATTTTATTTTATTAAGGTTATAAGATAATGATATCTTGATTAATTTTACAAGGTGATATAAAATGAATTATAGTTTTAAAAATGTTATTTTTTGAATAAATTATGATTTTATTTAAAAATTAAATTAATAATATTTAGAAAATTATTTTCAGAATATGGATTTAATTTTTAAATTATACATTTCAAAAAATGGTTAGGGTGAATTTTTGGTATTTTTCTGAAATACTTGAATTTTTTATAAATAGTAAAATATGGTAATTTACTGTATATATACATTATCAGTTAAATTCACTATTCTTAGAATCATTGATGGTGTAAGCAGAATTGGTTAGAACTCACATGCACTTATTAATATTATGGGTCACATGAATCAACACTATTGGTGGTCTTGAGGGAAATAATAAAATAATGAATAAGATATTCAAAAATCACCCTCTCCTCCACTATAAAAACCCCCCTCACTCTCATCTATTCACTCCTCTCAAGACTTGTGCCTTTCTAAATTCTATTAAAATATCCTCCAAATCTCATCCCCCACGTCCATAAACCATTGGTCCCATAAAAATACCAAAACCTCTCCCCTAAAGAGGCTCTTATGGAATATTACTTCAAGAGGTAAACTTCTCTTTTCATTTCTTTTATTTCATGTTGTTTTCTTTTATTTTTCTTTCCTCGCCTCATTTCATCAAAATGTTATGAGAAATCCATTACCTTAAATGCAATTTAATTTTTTTATGATAAAGTAATAATTATTCATTATCTCACCATTCCCATTCTTTTATATTAGAAATGAAAACACCATCTGAGATGTGTTAATTTATCACATTCAAGGACGACGGGTTTTAAATTTCTATTAACATCTTCAATTCTGGTCATGAAACCATTTTTATGGTTGAACCAGATTATTAAATAGGTAATATATCCTATATAAGTTTCTGTAATCTTTTTGTACAAATGGTATTAATTTATATATCAAAATGAGTTCTTTGTGATAAAAAATCACCAAATAATCCAAACAATTATCATTAAAGTTTTATATAATGATTCGTCTTCACTCCAAATAACCAAATGAATTTTATAAATATGTAATCATTTGTATGTTATATAATAACATATAACTTCAATTCTGTAAAACCATTCTCATTATACATGTTTCTCCATACATGAATATAAGTAAACCAATCATGAAAACCAAGGAAGAAAACGCTCACAAACAATGAAATCGAATCTCTTGACACCTCAAAAGGCCAGGAATAAATCTAATAAGGTTATAATAAATAAATTTAAAGTAGAGGATTTTCTTGAATCATTAATTTATAAACCTAAATTTTATTATTCAATTCATTAAGATCAAGATAGGAACCCCTTCGGACTTAAGGTAAGGGTTTTCTACCCAAACCTCCATTTTCATTCGGGTTACATTTATTGTATACTTACCTCAATGAAATTATTACGTATTATTAATTAATCCTCATAAATTATGTGTGATTTCTCTATATATTTTTACCAACTATAATCCTTCTTTATTTGATGGGGAGTTACATGTTTCAAAAGGAACTTTCAAAATTCTTTCCGAAATACAAGCCTGGTTCAAGGGAATTTATCAAATTTTCACCTATTTTCATGGGCACTCTATAATCTATTTTTAGTAACCATTATTTTCATTAAAAAATTCATTTTATTATGAGAAAACTACCATAATTAACTTCTAGTTTTATACAGAGATTTTTTCCAAAAGAACTCTTCTCTTCCAAATAAAGGGTATTTATCTCAAAAATTACTCAATGATTTTATAACTGTATTTTCACATATTTCAAAACTCTGTTTATTATTATGTTTAAATGGGGTTAATGTTTTCTGATATAATACATTATATTTTATTTAATGTTTTCTGATTATTTTTATGGTGGGTATTCTTTCTTGATACCATTAACCAATTTACTTCAAATGGTTACTGTTTATGTTTAGTGTTCACAGAAAGTTATTTACATTTCATATGTTAGTTTCAATATGAATGTATGTGTTGTTTATATTTATCCCCATTCATAAAAGGGATGCATTGGACTTATTATGAGATGGGTGGGGCCTACTATATCCTCTCTATGCATCATTCAGTCTCATGAGACAAATAGATCCAGAATTGGTCGAGGCCTTACCCATTTTTTAAGATATGGTTTTAGCCGAGGCCTTAATCATTTTTAGATGTCTTGGTCGAGGTCTTGAAGGTATGTTTCAAAATCTCCATCATATGTATTCCCCTCATTATGAAGTTATAAATTGATAGTTCATTTGGTTATTTGACTATTAGAATACTCGTGATTGTGTTTTATTATGAAAATGTTTACCCATCTCATATTCCTACCATAATGTGTTCAAGTTTATTATTTTTAAAAACGTGTTTCTAATTATTCACCATGCCTAATTTTTATGTTTATGATATCTTCCGCTTTATTTTTTACTTTTACTGGGCATCTAAGCTCACCCCATATTATGTTTCATTTTTTCTAGTGCATGAAGAGGTATATTATGATTCACTTGCAGGGATAATCTTAGAGTGGTTGATGTTCCCAATGGAACTTTTATGTTGTTTTTCACTTAAAGTTGTAATGATGAACTTATGTATGTATCTAGATTTCCAAATATACTAAACTATTCATTCCTTTAGGATATTAATTTCTTGTAATCAGACTAATGTAATGTGGTAAGGCACCGAATCTCGGAAACTGGGTTCAGGCCTTTACAGTTTGTATTTGGGGAAGTTTAGTAGAAAACTTGGAAACTAAATTTACAATATGTAGATTAGATAATAAAACTATAAGATAGTCTTTGAAGATAAGTATATAAGAATATCCTACAATTTTGGTAAGGAATAGATTATGTGGATCTTTCTCGAAAATACATCCATGTCTGGATACTACAAGTGGATGTGGTTCTGACACAGATGTACCTAGGAGTGAAAACTCCAACAAGGAGTTTCAGGCTTGACATGGAGTATCCTAGTACACAACAAAGGGGCTTACTACACATCTTGTTTGACACTCCTGAGGGATATGATTAGGATAATTCACATTTTATTTACAAGCCATTATGAAGGATTTAAATGTAAATTTATCCTCAAAAAATCCATGTTTATGATTATGGGATTATCCATGCATAGGATATCAATTTATGTTAAGTATTTTTCAAAGTTGAGATAGTACATTATGATTAATAACATATCTATTGGATTCCATTATTTATAAATGGTGCCTAGTGGAAGGAGTAGAAACTGCATGAATGTGTGTATCTCGTGTAGGGATGCCCCTCTTATATAAGATAATGATGTTGTCTATACAGCTGCAACTGGTACGGAGCAACTTATAACTATATTGGGATAGCTTACTTAGGTTATGAATAATAACCATACCTGTATGGAGCATCTGTATCCACAATGTGGAGGAACTATGTTAAATTTTTTCATAAGAAAATAGCCTCCATCATTTAATAGGACAGAAAACCTATTCGTAGTGGAAGAGTGGATAAGTTCCTTAGAGAAGATATTTCTCACTGTGGGAAGTAACAAAATGGAGAAGGTTTTTATATTAGTTTATCTTATATTAGGAGATGTTAATCAATAGTGGTCACTAATTCAAAACAAAAAGTAGGATGAAGAAATAGAAAACATGGAATGGAGTCAATTTAATGAACTTTTCTTATAGAAATACTTTCCTCGTGAACAGCGAGTGGATATGGAAAGGCAGTTTATGAATTTGAGGCAAAAGGAATTTGAGAATGTTGAAAAGTATGAAGCTAACTTCACAAGGTTATATTGGAATGTTTTGTGCTATATAATACAAGGAGAAATATTGATTTATTTTTTTATGTCCTAAATCCATTCCTCCAACGGGTACTAGTCTGCCAAACTTTCTCATCATACGAAGACACAGTATCATATGCTATAAAGAAGAAAAAGGATTTCTCTAAGTCTTATGACTTTAAAGTAAAGAAATAAAAGAAGAGGCCTGCTGAAAATTCTGGAAAAGGAAATAAGTAAATGCAACAGAAGGGAAGAGTTGACTTTCCACGCTGTGATAATTATGGAAGGAAACACCCCAGTGCTTGCTTAAAAGGAAAAGGGGTGTACTATAAGTGTGGATAGAAAGTCCATCATGCTGGTGACTAAAAGAGGAAGAAAGAATCTAATAGTGTTCAATGATATAATTTTAGGTATATTGGACACCATTCTAATGTTTGTAAAAAACTTCAAGGAAACATGCCCTAGAAAAGTCTAAGGGAGAAGGCACAAGCTTATGTGATCACAACCAATGATATAGAAGTTCCTAATGACATGGTCATAGGTACATTAATCATTCCCTCAAACATAGAAAATGATTTATTTGATTTTGGATGAATGCATTATTTCTGTTGGTCAGAGTGGATACTCAAGAGGGGGGGTGAATTGAGTTCCAATTAAAAATTTAAGTTAAAAACTTTTAGTATTAAAATCCCCCAAATTAAAATGGACAAGTTAATTAAGGCAGTAGAGATATAAGTGATCTATTTTTCAACAGGTTTCTCAAAGGTTGATTACTCTTCAGTAGAGTCAGTATAAGAACTAATTCTACTTTTGAAACAAGTTTACTAAACAGCTTAGATATACACACTAACCAGAACTAACTATCAGAGTGAATGTAAAAATAGATTTATGTTTTTTCTAATGTAAGCACAGCTAATAGATGTTAAACAGAGTAAAGTAAATATGAACACAACAAATTTAAACAAGAGGTTCAGTCTTAAGACAAGACCTAGTCCTCTCCACTTGGTGATCACCTACCACCAAGAAATTATATTAAAAGTGATACATAGCCTGTATCAGGTTTACAATAGCTTTCACAAACTATCCAGGTTTTTGAATCTCTACCACAGTTCTATGTGGGCAAATAAACTTCCAAGCCACACTAGGCTTCTTCTAGACTTATACGTGGGAAACTAAAATAAAGAGAGTTTAGAATGGGGCTTTTTAGTATCCCTCAGTTCAAGTACAAGAGTCAGTGTGTGTAACATACACACTTCTCACAAATGTAAAGTAATTAAACATAGTAGAGCTAAAGATAGTGGGGATGAGTTTAGAATGCTCTGTTGTGTTGGCAGATCAGCTCTGGACTCGTTGGAATGAATGAGATGAAGTTTTAGTCCTTTTCTGTAAGTTGACTCCAAAACAAAGTGTCGCAACTTTAAGGTTATGACTTCCATATGTAGAGATGATCAGCTTCTTGGATGTTAAGCTCTTTACAGCACACCACGACAACTTGAAAAAGATTCTTTAAATTGATCCTCTTGAAGCTCAATGTTATTCTGAATGAGATATTGAGGATTCTTCTTCAGATTGTGTATGATTCTATCTTATGAGTATTCTCTGTATATTAAATATCTCCATGCCACTTCTCTTGTTTTGGTATGCATATATTGTTCACTTTTCTCTGAATGTATTTATCATATATATATATGTGTGTGTGTGTGGGTGTGTGTGTGTGTGTGTGTGTGCTCTCTTCCAGTTCAGCCTTTTTGACTTGGTTCAGCAGGGGCTGATAAGAAAGATGCTTTACCCACATGTGGTCTTCCTCGTACATCGTACTGTTTCCTGATATCCATGAAAATATCATTAAATAATGTCAGGTGCATTAATTTGTCCAGACATGACCGTTATAATAGTATTAATAAAATTGGTAAAGGAAAGAATAGAATATCATTTGACTGGTAGCAGATGCATGTCACACGGTAAACTTCAACTGTGGTCTTTTCAATTGTGGACTTCATCAGTAGATTATTCAACTGTGAACTTCACTGGTAGGCTCTTTTACTATAGACTTGTAATGGTAGTTGTTTACTCTTTGTAACAGTGGATCCTTATCAGTAGAATTTGAGCAACAGTCGACTATCTTGACAGTAGGAGTTGTCCAGTGGTAGCCTTCTACTAAACTTGTCCAACTGTAGGATTGAACAGAGAGGTTCTCAACAGAAGACTTGAGAAAGAGTCTGACAGTGGTCTTCTAACAGAAGCCTTGTCACAACAATGACCTTGTGATAGTAACTCTTTGTCTGTGAGCTTTGATAAGCAGATCATCGGTAGACTTGTGATAGTAACCTTGTACCGATAGCTTTCAGCAGTGACTGTAAATCTTAAACAGTGATCTTCTAGCATCAGTTACTTAGAGTAAGAGAAATCTATAATAGTGACTTTGATCAGAAGGCTCTTACCAGTATCCTTTAACAGTGAACTTATATTTAGATAAATATGTACTGTAAGTTGATGCAGCAAAGTCATGAGTCTTAAGAATATACATTGTTGAGAATAAGATAATTGTATATGTAGATTAAAAAGATTAATTACTGAATTAATATATTATGATCAATATTTAAACATGATTTGGTATTATCAAAACAGGTGAGCCCAACAATTTCATATCTTCCCATTTTCCAAGAAAATTAGATATTTCCAATTTTATTTAATAAGGGAGTTTCCAATCAAAACACCTCATGGAAGTATCATTGCAACAAAGATGTGTTAGGTAGTCCCCATTATGGCATATAAATGTGCTTTATCTGCTGATTTTATTATCATACCCATGATTGACTTTGATACAATCCTCAGTATGGGTTGGATTTCAAAACATGATGTGAAAATATATTACAAGAAGAAAGAGATTTCAATTTTTGAGAACGATGTAATATACATTATCTTTTGAGTGGAAACATCATGATTTGGATCTTATCTAGATCCTCCCCCAGTAGTTATACTTAATTAAATTCTTATCAAGGATGAGAATGCAATATATATGGGTGAGGAAAGAAATATTAAAATTGATAATGTACTTATTGGGCAATAATATATTGAATTTTTTCCAGAGGATTTACCCGGACATCTTCCATAGATGGAATTTGAATTCTCTATTGATTTAATTCTTGATTCAAGACATATATCAAAGACTCCTTATATAATATCCAGTATGTAATTAGTATAACTGAGTAAACAACTAAATTATTTGAGTGATAAAGGATTTGTTGACACTAGATTTTCTTCATGGGGATCCCTTATTCTTTTAGTTAAGAATAAAAAAGGATCTACAAGGTTGTGCATTGACTATACGGAGATCAATGATATAATAATAAAGAACAAGTATACCCTACCTCGCATAGAAATTTTATTTGATCAAATTCATGGAGCACATTATTTTTCAAAGATTGACCTTCAAAATAGATATCATCAGCTATGAGTTATGAAGGAAGATATTCCAAAGACAGTATTTTGAATCAGGTATGGGTATTATGAGTTTACAGTAATGCCTTATGGACTGACTAATTCAACCTCTATTTTAATGGATCTAATGAATATATTTTTCAAGGAATATCTTGATGAATTTATTGTGGTATTTATTGATGATATATTGGTATACTTCAAAAGCTATAAAGATCATAAAAATCACTTGTGTGCAATTACTATAAGGACCCGGCCTTAAACATTACTTATTATTGAATTAAATGAATAATTCACATTGAGGGTCTTTTTAGGTTTAGAGTTTTAGACAATTAGGACATAACTATTACATTTAAAAGGTTAAAAAGTAGACACATCTACTCAGCTTCCATTTTTTCACAAAAATAAAAAACTCTTGAACAAAGGAGACATGTCTAGTTCCTTGTTTTAGACAGCCTTACATTTCCTTGATCCCATCTGTGACCCTATTCAACTTTATATCTTGTGAAAAACATTTCAAAAAAACTTGGGATGAGCATAAAAGGCTCATTAAGGGTTATAACAATACGGAAAGAAATCATTAGTCCATGTATACATAGGAATCAATGAAATCATACTTTACTCATAAAGTATAAGCAATTTAACATACCACATGGAATCATAAGATTTACGAATAACTCATAGAAATCATAAGACATAAAGGTAACTTGAGTCATTCATAAAATTCTTACATAAGGAGTAACCCTCATGGTTATGTTTGGAATACCCATCACTGTATATTCCCTAAATCTCTTCAGAGAAACATTAACGTTTAACTCCTTCACGTTACCCAATGCATTAGAGAGCTATATCGGGCTCACCCGCCTATAGTTTATCACGGAACCACCTATATTCATAAACAATGCCCAAGAAACATAACATAATCATAGAACATAACTTAAGCATAAAGGAAAGATAACATTCCCAATGCAATAACCGTATAACATTTTAAGATATTGAAAATAATAAATCCTTTATAAAAACCATTTTCAAAACCATTTAAAACATTTAATAAAGAGATTTTTGAATCAAAGTGTCCCATACCACCTTGAAGCTTTTAACATTTTAAACCATTAATATCCATATAAATAAATCCTTAAAAACATTTTGAAAACATAGATATTAATGTGAAATATTTATAATAACAAATCATTAAAACATTTAAAGCGATATTTTAGTTAAAGGGTTTTTAACAAAATTTGAGACACTTGAATACAATAATTGATGAATAACATTTAATCAGAACTTTATAATATCATGAGAATAAATTGATTCATGATATAATATTCCAAAGGACAGTATATACACCATATAAGAGTGAATTGGTGCATAACAACAATAAAGTCTCAATAGAAATGTAAAATGAGATGAAATCCCTTATAAAGAAGGTATCCTTAAATTAAGGATAAATCAATCTCATAATTATGTGTAAAAAATATAAATACACCCAATATAAGTGGATATTAAGTGTAAAAGAATCAAAGGTCATTCACACATATTCAAATGATTACATATTCAATGTTGAACCCAAAGAAATCGAAATTGGGTTAAAAAGTTCCCTTGGTAAAATTCGACAGCCTAACGGCGTCACTTTAAAATTCATAAAATTAGTTGATGAGAGAGAAAATGGTATATCATCACTTGGACATAAAATTTACATCAATAAGGATATATAAGAACATATCCCAACATAAAAATATGTAAATTAAAATAAATAACAAAATAAGTCTTTTTTAAAAGAGGAGTGTGAAAGGTTCCCTTGCCGATTTGGGCAACTTTCGAAACGTACACCCCATGAAAGAAGGGTAATACAATGAAGATGTAACTACCCATAAATGGGATTATATTAAAAAAATAGTAAAATAATGGTCAGTACATACACCACACAAAATTAAATAGTGGCCAATGTAGCATAAATCTCACGAGAATAAAAAGTGAGATGGAAATCCCCTTATGAAAATTTGGCAGCCTAACGGCGCCACATAAAACTTCCAAAAATGGATTGATGAGATAAAATAGGGTCTCTCATCATATTAAAATAAACTTTATAGAAAGAGTAATATAAAATAACATCCACCAACATAATAAAGAGGATCTTAAATTAAGATACATAAAAAGAGTACTTAAAAATAAAGAGAGAGGTAGGATCCCTTACCTCAAGTCCGACTTGTCTTGTTCGTTTCTTTATATTCCTGAATAATAAACTTTTGTAAATTTATAATTTATTAAGGACCTACTTTAAATTTTATTATTCAATTCATATCACATATTATAATGTTATAATAATTAGTTAATTATGTGAGTTCATATCAAATGTTTTTGTCGATGTTTGGTACATGAGTCAAAAAATGAACTTATTTGAAAAGAATCGTCCATGTAATTATAAGTACATCATCTCCAGAATAGTATTAATGATTTAAATATCATATATATCCAGTAAATATTCATTTTATACTATTCCATAACATTTGGAGATAAAAAGAAATGAAATGCACCGTTTATGGAGACGGTAGGTCGTACGTACGCATGAACGCTACTTTCATTTCTTTGTCATATTAATGGAATTAAAAATAATTGAGAGATATATATATATTATAATTACAGTATAATATATATTTTATATAGGTCAAATAAGTTCATTAATTTCATTCTTTATACATTCCATTTATTGCATGAACGAGTCACATCACTTGAGGGGGCGGTAGTCCGCACTTCCTCATATGAAATTATCGCATTTGCACAACATGCAAAGAATAAAGGTATGATTTCAATATAAAATACAGAATCATATATAAAACATAAATACCATATATATCATATATAAAATACAATGACATCATAATGGCCACCTTTAAAGGTGTTAAAAGAATATTGAACAATCATCATTTCGTGAGGCAGTAATTCGCCATCCACAGAAACAGTATGTTCTTTAACCATTAGATGGATGTGTGTGTAAGTGTAGATCTAATACTTATTATAAAAACATCCTATTATATTTAATATGCTATTTTTGTTACAAAATAAAGGAATAAAAATAGTTTATGGGGTTGTAGAAGCAAAATAAAATAAAAGAACATAAGAGAAGACATTACCTTTAAATCGGGTAACTCCCTTTGGTTTGAACAAAAATGGTTCCTTGAAAAGCTTTCTGACTAAGGTGAGGATTCAATGATGAAAAGAGGGATGTGTAGAGATTAAATGGTCAGGGGTTGTCCAATCCAAAGGCTTGAGAGCTATGGGTAAGGAGGTAGAGGTGGGGGCCTTTTATAAGAGGAGAGGAGGGGCACTCATGGAAAGTCCAGAAATGATACTTTATTTTAAAAAGAATTTAGGATTTTAGAGGTCCCACATTGATATATTAAGAGGATAAGGTGATAATGGTTCTAAATAGACTCATCCAATAGGTTTTTTAGAAGTTAAAGTCTTATATTTTACATTATCTTTTCATTTTATTTAAATCGTTCATTAATGAGGTAATCGCTGCATCATCACGATGTCATAAATAATTTAATTTATTTAATGTCTAAAAATTATAAAAAAATACTATGATGTAGAAAATATTTTTAGATTTCCAATGAATATTTATATTCTAATATATTGTTTATTTAGACTACATTAAAATTATTTTACTTAGGTGTTACATACTTTGGTTACATTTTCCTTTCTTTAAAAAAAATATGATAAAAGGTCAATATCACACTAAAGTGATTACATTGGGTCCCAAGGTTGGCACAAGGAATACCATGGTCGGCCAAGACACCACCAATAGAATTATGACAAATTTTGGGGTCATTTTATATTTTTATGATATTATTTTCTTACCCTTAATTACCTGATAACTAATTAAACATGATAATTAAAGATAATTACCGTCTTTACTATTCATAATGTCCAAAAACAAGAGTCTTAATTACATAATTTGGACCTTATGATTCCAAATATTAAATCCATTTTATCAAATTCAAAACACATAAATTGTAGTAATTAATTTAAAAGTAAATCTCGTTGTCAAAACAAAAGACGGGTTTTTAAGAAGTAAAATTTATCAAAAGATTGACTCTTTTTTACATCCAATTGAAAAGTGAAATTACTTCCAATGAACAAAATTGAATTAAGTGATAAAAACATAATTCAATTATACTTTAAAAACAATTAAAATGACAATCTAAATATATAAATAAATTGGATGAAAAGGCAGTTTTGAATTAAAAACTGTATTTTTCACTATTCATTAAAAAAAGAATTATCAGAAAAATACCAAAAATTAACCCTAATATATATTTGATATTTCAAATTCAGAAATGATTTCCATTTTACCAAATTCAAAAAATATATGTTTCATTAATAAATCGTATAGTTAATTCCCGTTGTCAAATCAAATAGTGGGTTTTTTGGAAATAATATCTATGAAAAGTTTGTTACTTGTTTATGTCTATTTTCAAAGTGAAATTAATTATAATGACCACCATTGAATTAAATTGTAAAAATATATTCTAATTAAACTTTAAAACCAATTAAAAATATAATCTAACCATATATTTAAATTAGATGAAAAAGCAGTTTTGATGTAAAATGCAATATTTTTCACTATTCATTAAAAAAATGAACATTGTCAGAAACATACCAAAAATTTATCCAAAGTAAATTTCAATGTACCAATAATAAAGAATAAGTTTATTTTGAAAAATAGATCTTATAAAATTGTCAAAAGTTAGATTTAAAAAAGGTTCTCCATCAAAAGGTAGTAAAACAATCTTTTAAAAATATTAGAGTGTTTATTCTTAAAATTGGATTCATTTAGATTTTAAGCCTCTAACATTTATTGGATAAATGTAAAAATATTTAACAAACATATGTAATAATTTTGTAGTTATTTCTGTTCATTCCCTTCATTACAACGTCTAGGTGTTAACTATTATAATATTATTATTTATTAGTGTGCAACGTAAGATTTCAAAGAAACTCGTTGTTGCGTATTGGGTACGCCATCAAGCATAGCATTACCTTTAAAGTAATATTAACATTTTATTCACAAATATTGATAAACCTTAGAATGTAATATTATTTATTTACCTGGGATGTTACAATTATGATGAATCTTAGAAGAAATAAATTATATGGAAAGTTTAGAAGGTGTGAATTTTGTCTTCAATCAATTTCCTTTCTTGGCAAAATTGCCTCTAAGGATGGAATATTTGTTGATCCTACAAAAACAATTGGTGTGTAATAATGGCCTAATCCAACAAACATAACTAAGGTGTGTAGTTTTATTGGTTTAGAAAGTTATTATTGGTGTTTCGTTCAAAAATTTACCCATTTAGCCAACCCAACGACCAAGCATACACGTAAAGGGTTTAAGTTTGTATAAACAAAAGAATGTGAGGAATGTTTTGAATAATTCAAGAGGGTATTAGAGAATTCTATGATCCTGGCTCTACCATCATGGAATGCTGGATTTGTGATCTATAGTGATGCATCAAAGGAATTGGTTGTTCCCTTATGAATAATGATAGAGTTATTTCCTATGCATCAAGGAAGTTAAAAATTCATGAACAAAACTAACCTACTCATGATCGTGAGTTAGCAGCTGTAATATTTTCTCTAAAGATATGGTGACATTATCTCTACAGTGAAATATTTGAGATATATAAGGATCATAATATCTTGAAATATATCTTCTTGCATAAAGAACTAAACATGTGGCAAAGTTGATGGCTTGAACTACTAAAGTATTATGATTTTTCCATACGCTACCACCCAGGAATGGAAAATAAGGTATCTAATGCATTAATAATGTATGATCATGGAGTCCTAAACAAAATGAGGATTAAAAGAGATCCAGTTTTTATGGATCTAGTAAATATGGATATGGGAATTATCAAAGAGGACGAAACATCACTACTTTTTCATTTGGTTTCCCAACCATCTTTTTTGAAAAGGATTAAAACTTCTCAGTCTGATGATGGGAATATTTAAAAGAAAATTAAAGATGTGAATGAAGGGAAGTTGGATGACTTTGTATGTGAATATGGAATTCTGAAATTTGGGAAGAGGATATGTGTTCCCTCTATACCTAAGATGAAAAGGGATTTATTGGATGATGCTCATAGATTTAAATTCTCTATACACACTGGTAGCACTAAAATGTATAGAGATTTAAAAGAACATTTCTAGTGGAAAAACATGAAGTGGGAAATTGCTGATTATGTATCAAGATGTTTAGTCTGTCAACAAGTGAAATTTGAAAGACAACATCCAAGAGGATTCACAAAATCTCTACCAATTACTACATGGAAATGGGATGACATCACCATGGATTTTGTCACTGGATTACCTAAAACTCGAAGAAATAATGATATGATATGGGTAATTGTTGATCGACTTACGAAATCTGCACATTTCTTCACTATAATAGAGAATTTACCACTAGATAGCCTATCAAGACTCTATATCAATGATGTTTTGAGACATCATGGGGCACCTCTCTCAATTGTATCTGATCTTGATCCATTATTTATATCGAGATTATGGAAAATTATTTAGAAATATTGGGATAATGAGCTTGGATTGAGTATTCCTTATCACCCTCAAACTGATGGGAAATCAGAGAGGACGATCCAAACCTTAGAGGGCATGTTGACATCATGTTCAATTTACTTTCAAGGTATGTGGGGTCAATATTTACCCTTAGTGTAGTTTTCCTACAATAATAGTTTCCATTAAAATATTCAAATGGAACCATATGAAGCATTGTATAAAAAGAGATATCGTACACCAACTTGTTGGGATTAATTTAGATAAATGAAGCTTGTGGTGGAAGCAAGAGAAAAGGTAAAGACGATTCAAACCCATATCAAAGAAGATTAAAGAAATAAAATGATCTATGCTGATAATCAAAGGAAGGATTTGGAATTTCAAGTAGGAGATCATGTGTTCATGTAGGTATCTCCATGTAAGGGTGTTATAAGATTTGGGAAGAAAGAGAAACTGAACCCTAGGTACATTGGACCATTTGAAATCCCAGATATAATTGGAGTTGTTGCATATCGTATGGCTATGCCACCTAGCCTGTATAAAGTACACAATGTGTTCCATGTCTCATTGTTGATAAATTACATTCCATACCCAACACATGTCCTCATTTATAAAGGAATCTAATTGGAACCTAACCTATCATACTATGAAGATCCTATCTAGATTCTGGACACTAAAGAACCAATGTTGAGGAATCAGACAACTCTATTGGTAAATATACTTTAGAAAAATCAAAAAATAAAAGAGGAAACAATAGAGATTTAGGAGCTTATGATGAAGACCTATCCAAATCACTTTATGAGGTAACATTCTGTGAATTTTGAGGACAACATTTTTCTGAGGGGAGAATGTAACACCCCAAGGATATTAAAATAAATTTAATATTGAATGCATGAAACATTGAGTCTCTAAAAACCAACTCTTATTATAACCAAGCCAATAAACATAAATTTTTAGATTTTGTGATTTGAATTCTGAAAAACTAACAGACACGGTTGCGTTTAGGGTGATAATTTGAGTCTGATAAGACAAACTTAATTTTTTTTCTTGATAGTAACATACCCTTATGAATAGTAATATGAATAGTAATGTGAACCTTATGAATATTAAATCATATTATTATTTTATTATCTTGAGGTTATAAGATAATGAGATATTGATTAATTTTTTAAGGCGATATAAAACGAATTATAGTTTTAAAATTGTTATTTTTTGAATAAATTGTGATTTTATTTAAAAATTAAATTAATAATATTTAGAAAATTATTTTCAAAATATTTATTTCATTTTTTAAATATACACATTAAAAAATAGTTAAGGTAAATATTTGGAATTTTTCTAAAATACACGGATTTTTTGTGAATAGTAAAATATGGTAATTTATTGTATATATATATATATTATCAGTTAAATTCACTCTTCCTAGAATCATGGTTATTGTAAAAACACTTGGTTAAAACTAAAATTCACTTATTACTATTATGGATCATTAATAAACATTATTTGTTGTCTTGAGGGAAATAATAAAATAATGAATAAGATATTCAAAAATCACCCCTCTCCTCCACTATAAAAACCTCCCTCACTCCCTCTTCCCTTTAGTACTCTAAAGCCTTGTGCCCTATATAAATTCTACTCAAATATCCTCTCAATATACTACCCTAGTTAAATCATATCTTGGTATCATAAAAGTACCAAAACCTCTCACCTAAAGAGGCTCCCAAGGAAGATTACTTCAAGAGTTAATTCCTCATTTCATTTTTTTTATTTCAAGTTCCTTTCTTTTCTTTTTATTTCCTCACATAATTTCATCCAAATTTTATGATAAATATATTACCTTAAATATACTAGAATTTTTTTATGATAAAGGAATAATTATTCATCATATCTCATTTTCCCTTATTTTATACTAGAAATGAAAACACCATCTGAGATGTGTTAATTTATTACGTTCAAGGAGCATGGGATTTCAATTTCAATTAACATCTTAAATTCTAGTCATGAAATCATTTTTATGGTTCAAACAGATAATTATATAGTTTATATATTCTACGTAAGGTTATATAATATTTTTGTACAAATGGTATTAATTTATAGATCAAAATGAGTTCATTGTGATCAAAAATCACCAAATAACCCAAATAATTATCATTAAAGTTTTATATAATGATTCATCTTCACTAAAAATAACCAAATAAATTTTATAGATATTTAATATCTTTGATGTTAAATAATCACATATAACTTCAATTCTAGAAAACCATACTCATTTTCCATGTTTATCTATACGTGAATATAAGTAAATTAGTCATGAAAACTGAGAAAGAAAATGCTCCCAAAAAATTAAATTAAATCTATTAACCCATAAAAAAGACATGAATGAACATAATAAAGTTATAATAAATAAATTTAATTTATATGAGGTTTTGTAATAATTAATTTATGAAACTAAATTTGACTATTCAGGTCATTAAGATCAAGTGAGGAACACCTTCAGACTTAAGGTAAGGGTTTTCCACCCGAACCTCCATTTTCATTCGAGTTAAATTTATTATCTACTTACCTCAATAAAATTATTATGTATCATTATGTAATAATAATAAATTCTATTTGAGTGTTCTATATATTTTTACCAACAAGAATAATTCTTTATTTTATGGGGAGTTACACATTTTTAAAGTAACTTTCAAAATTCTTTCTGAAATAAAATCCCAATTAAAGGGAACTTATCAAATTTTCACAAATTTTCAAGGGAACTCTATATTATGTTTTTAGAAACTATTATTTTCTTAAAATCACTAATTTTATTATGATAAAACTACCTTAATTAACTTTTGGTTTTATACAAATATTTTTTCCAAAATAACACTTCTCTTCAAAGTAAAGGGTATTTATCTCAAAAAATTACTCAATGACTTTATAATCATATTTTCAACAATTTCAACTCTCTTGTTGATTCTTATGCTTAAATGGGGTTAATATTTTATAATATCATCCAAAATATTTCATTTAATGGTTTCTGATTACTTTTATGGTGGATATTCTTTCTTGATACCATTCACCAAATTACTCTGGATGGTTAGTGTTTATGTTTAATGTTTAGAAAAAGTTATTTAAATTTCATATGTTAGTTTAAATATGAATGTATATGTTGTTTATGTTCATCCTCATTCATAATAGTAATTCATCAGACTATTTATGTGATGGTTGGGGCCTATTATAGCCCCCCCAATGCATCAGTAGGTCTCATGAGACAAATAGATATGGACTTGGCTGAGGCCTTGACCTTTTTTAGATATGGTTTAGGATAAGACCTTAATCATTTTTTGATATCTTGGAAGAGGCCTTAATGGTATGTTTCAAAATTTCCAGCATATGCATTTCCCTCATTATAAAGCTATAAATTCATAGTTTATGTGGTTATTCAAATAGTATAATACCCATTATTATGTTTTATTATGGAAATGTTTACTCATCTTATATTCCTGCCATAATGTGTTCAAGTTTATTATTTTAAAAGGCATGTGTTTTCAATTATTCACCATGCTTAATGTTTATATTTATTATATCTTCTACGATATTGTTTACCCTTACTGAGTATCTAAGCTCACCTGTTCTTATGTTTCATTTTTTCCAAGACATGAAGAGGTATATTATGATTGACTTATAAGGATAATATTAGATTGGTGGATGTTTCCAATGGAAATTTTATGTTTTTTTCACTTAAAGTTGTAATTTTGAACTTATGTATGTATTTGGATTTCCAAATCTAATAAACTATTCATTCCTTTGGGATACAACTTTATTTTAATAATTCCAATGTAATGTAATAAGGCACCTACTCTGAGAAACTGATATTGGGTCTTTACAGTTAGTATTAGAGGAAGTTTCATAGAAAACTTTGATACTAGATTTAGAAAATGTAGATTAGAGAAAAAAACTCTATGATAGTCTTTGAGGATAAGTATACAAGAATATACTATAATTTTTGTAAGGAATAGATTATGTGGATCTTTCTATCAAATACATCCCTATATGGATACTACATGTGGATGTGGTTCTGGAACAGATGTAACTAGGAGTGAAAACTCTGACAAAGAGTTTCAGGCTTGACCTAGGGTATCCTGGTACAAGAAAATATGCCTTACTATGCACCTGGTTTGACACTCCAAGGGTATATGATTAGGATAATTCACATTTTCTTTAAAAGCCATTATGAAGGATTAAAATGTAAATATTTTCTCAAATAAACCATGTTTATGATTATGGGATTATGTATGCATAGGATTTCAATTTATGTTAAGTATTTTTTTCTAAGTTGAGATATTATATTATGATTCAAAACCTAATCTAGTGTATTACATTATTTAGAAAATGGTGCCTAGTAGAAGAAGTGGAAACTGCATGAATGCATGTATACAATGTAGGGATTTCCCTCCTATGCAAGATAATGATGTTGACTCTAGAAATGTGACTGGTGCGGAGCAACTTATAACTATATAGGGATATCTAACTCAGGTTATAAAGAATAACCTTACACATATTTAGAATCTGGATCCATAATGTGGATGAGCTATGATAGATCTCTTTTAGAAACAATGTCCTCCATCATTTAATGGGACTATAAACCCATTCATAGAAGAACATCATATAAGTTTTTTAGAGAAGATATTTCTCACCTTGGGAAGTAACTAAAGGGAGAAGGT
The DNA here is from genome assembly GCA_963277665.1 of Viscum album. Lineage (NCBI taxonomy): Eukaryota > Viridiplantae > Streptophyta > Magnoliopsida > Santalales > Viscaceae > Viscum > Viscum album. The sequence continues at coordinate 602,430,097 of OY728158.1, read as the reverse complement.
TGTAATGGATGTTTTTCTTCTGTCGATAAATGTTGATTAATGGTGGTCACTAATTCAAAACACAAAGGAGGGTGAAGAAATAGAAAACATGGAATGGAGTGAATTTAAAGAACTTTTATTAGAGAAATACATTCCTCAGGAATAGCGAGTAGATATGGAAGGGAAGTTTCTGAATTAGTGGAAAAAGGAAGATAAGAATGTTGTAAAGTATGAAGCTAACTTCACAAGGATAGCAAGGCATGTTGTGTACTATATACATAATACAAGGATAAATATTGATCAATTATTTGATAACCTAAATCCATTCCTTTGATAGGCACTAGTCTTCCAAACTATAGTCTCATGTGCAATCAAGAAGAAAAAGGAGTTCTCTAAATCTTATGACTTTAAAGGAAAGAAAGAGGAGAAGAGGGTTGATGAAAACTCTGGAAAAGGAAATAAGGAAATGGGGAAGAAGATATGAATTGACTTTCTAGCCTGTGATAATTTTGGAAGGAAACATTGTGGTTCCTACTTAAAATGAAAAGGGGTGAGCTATAAGTGTGGACAGAAATGTCATCATGTTGGTGATTTCAAGGGGAGTAAAGAAGCTATTAATGTTAAATTTTATAATTTTAGGTAGATGGGACACTATGTTAATGAGTGTCCAAAGTTTCAAAGAAACGTTTCATAGAAAAGGCCAAGGGAGCATGGATAATCATATGTGGTCACAACTTTTGATATTTAAATTTCTAATGATGTGATGGCCGATACTTTAATCATTTCCTCAAACTTATCCAATGATATATTTGATTTTGGGTCATCACATTATTTCATATCTTCCCAATTTGACAAGAAAATTATATATTTTCATTTTTATTTAATAAGGGAGTTGTCAGTAAAAACTCTCAAGGGAAGTATTATTGTAACAAAAATGTGTCAGGAAGTCCCCATTATGGCATATGAACATACTTTATTTGCTGATTTTATTATCATACCCATGATCTACTTTGATATAATCCTCAGTACGGATTAGCGTTTGAATCATGATGTAAAAATTTATTACAAGAAGGAGGAGGTAAAATTTTTTTAGAATGATATAGAATCCCTTATCTTTAGAGCAGAAACATCATCATCTGTCTCTTATCTATATCCACCACCAATAGCTCTACTTAATGCAATTATTTTCTAGGATGAGAATGAAATATCAATGGGTGAGGAAAGAAATATTCAAATTGGGGATATACCTATTTTGAAATAATATATTGATGTTTTTCGGAGAATTTACCTAGACATCCTCTAGAGTTGGAAGTTGAATTATTTATTGATTTAATTACTAGTTCAAGATCTATATAAAAGACTCCTTATATAATGGGCACTATGGAATTAGTAGAAGTGAAGAAATAACTAGAGGAATTGAGTGATACAGGATTTATTCTCCCTAATGTTTCTCTATGGGGATCCCCTGTTCTTTTTGTTAAGAAGAAAGATGGAACTATGAGGTTGTGTATTGACTACAAGGAGATCAATGCTATAACAATAAATAACATGTATCCCCTACATCGCATGGAAAATTTATTCAATCAACTTCATGGTGTCCAATATCTTTCATAGATTGAATTTTGATTTGGATATCATCAGTTGCGAGTGAGTAAGAAAGATATTCCAAAGACATCATTTTGAACCAGGTATGGGAATTACAAGTTTACAGTAATACCTTTTAGACTCACTAAATCACCCTTTGTTTTCATGGATCTAATGAATAGATTTTTCAAGGAATATACTGATGACTTTGTGGTGGTATTTATTGATGATATCTTCGTCTACTCTAAAAGCTACTAAGATCATGAAAATCACTTGTGCACTTTTCTAAAGACTCTTAGAAGAAATAAATTATATGGTATGTTTAGAAACTGTGAATTTTAGATTCAATCAGTTTCCTTTATTAGACATATTATCTCTAAGGATGGAATATCTATTGATCCTATGAAGGAAAAGGTTGTGCAATAATAGCATACTCCAATAAACATAAATGAGGTGCATAGTTTTATTTGTTTTATAGATTATTATCGGTGTTTCATTCAAAAAATTTACCTTTTATCCAACTTAATGAAAAATCTTACACATAAAGGGGTTAAGTTAGTATCAACAAAATAATGTCAGAATTGTTTTGAGAAATTAAATAGGAGATTAGTGAATTCTCTGATCCCGGTTCTACCATTGGGGAATGGTGGATTTTTTATCTATAGTGATTCATAAAAGAAAGGACTCGTTAGGTCCTAATGAAGAATGATAGATTTAATTTCTATGCATAAAGGTAGCTAAAACTTCATGAACAACACTATCCTACTCATGATATTGAGTTAGCATCAATAATATTTTCTCTGATGATATGGCAACATTATCTCTATGGAAAAAGATGTAAGATATATACAGATCATTAGAGCTTGAAATATATATTCTCACAGAATGAACTCAACATGAGGCAAAGGCAATGGTTTTATATACTCAAGGATTATTATTGTTCAATATACTACCACCAAGGAAAGGAAAATAAGGTAGTGGATGCATTGAGTAGGAAGGATCATGGAGTCCTAAAAAATGAAGATTGAAATGGAACCTGTGTTTATGGATCTAGTAAAGATGGATATGGTAATTATCAAAGAAGGTGAAATAAAACTACATTTTCATTTGGTTTACCAACCATATTTATTGTAAATAATTAAAACTTCTCATTCTAATGATGGGAATCTTAAAAATAAAATTAAAGGAGTGAATGATGGGAACATGGTTGTCCTTATGTGTGAATATAGAATTTTGAAATTTGGGAAGAGGATATGCATTCCCTCTATACCCACGATGAAAAGGGAGTTATTGGATGATTTTCATAGCTCAAATTTCTCTATACACCCTAGTATCACTAAAATGTACAGAGATTTGAAGGAACATTTCTGGTGGGACAACATAAAGCAGAAAATTGATGATTGTGTAACAAGATTTTTAGTCTTCCAACAAGTGAAGGCCGAAAGAAAACATACAAGAGGAGTTATCAAACCTCTAACAATTTATATATGGAAATGGGATGACATCACCATGGATTTTGTCACTCGATTACCCAAAACTCCAAGGAAGAATGATCCGATATGGGTAATTGTTGATCGACTTACGAAATCTGCACATTTCCCCGCTATAAGGGGGGATTTTCCACCAAAGCACCTAGAAAAACTCTATATAAATGAAGTTGTGAGATTCCAAGGGGAACCTCTCTCAATTATAACTGATCATGATCCACAATTTACATTGAAATTTTGTAAAATTATTTAGAAATATTTTGATACTGAGCTTCAATTGAGTACAGCTTATCACCCTCAAACTGACGGGCAATTAGAGAGGATGATCCAAACCTTTGATTATATGTTGAGATAATGTTCACTTGACATTCAAGGTATGTGGGATCAATATTTACCTTTAGTGGAGTTTTCCTACAATAATAGTTTCCATTCAAGTATTAAAATGTAACCATATGAATCATTATATGGAAAAAGATGTCATACACCAAATTGTTGGGATGAATTTGGAGAAATAAATATTGGGGGCCTAGTGCTTGTGGAGGAAAAAACAACAAAGGTAAAGACTATTCAAACCCATATCAAAGCAGAAAAAAGCAGAAAAAAAGATCTATGCTGATAATCTAAGGAATGATTTGGAATTTTAAGTAGGAGATCATGTGTTCCTGAAGGTATTCCCATGGAAGGGTGTTATAATATTTGGGAAGAAAGGGAAATTGATCCCTAGGTACATTAGACCTTTTGAAATCCTAGAGGGAATTGAAGCAATTACAAATTGTTTTGCTATGCCACCTAGCATGTCTAAAGTACACAATGTGATCCATGTATCATTATTGAGAAAGTATATTCCAGACCCAATGCATGTCCTCACTTCTGAAGGAATATAATTGGAACATGTCCTATCATATTGTGAAGAGCCTCTATATATTCTGGACACTAAAGAACAACTGTTGAGGAATCAGACAACTCTATTGGTAAAGATACTTTAAAAAACTCATAAAATCAAAGACGCGACATGGGATCCTAAGGATATTATGATGAAGACCTACCCAAATATTTTTATGAGGTAACATTCTGTGAATTTTGAGGAAAAAATATTTTTAATGAGGGAATAATGTAACCCCCCCCCCTAAGGATTTGGAAATAGATTTAATATTCAACTCATGAAACACTGAGTCTCTACAAAATAACACTTATTATAACCTAGCCAATAAACATAATTTTTTCACTTTTGTGATTTGAATTTCGAAAAACTAACATACAGGGTTGCAGCGTTCTGGGTGATATTTTGAGTCTGATAAGAAAAACTTAATTTTTTTTTGTTAATAGTAACATACCCTTATAAATAGTAATATGAATAGAAATATGACCCTTATGAAACCATTTTTATGGTTAAACTATATTATTATATAGGTAATATATCCTATGTAAGGTTATTTAGTCTTTTTATACAAATGATATTAATTTATAGATCAAAATGAGTTTATTAAGATCAAAAATCTCCAAATAAACCAAACAATTATCATTAATGTTTTATATAATGATTCATCTTGACTCCAAACAACCAAATGAATTTTATAACTATGAACTATTATGTATGTTCACTAATCACATATAACTTCAATTATGGACTATCGTTTTCAATCTATATGTTTATCCATACATGAATATAAGTAAACAAATCATGAAAACCAAGGAAGAAAATGCTCCCAAACAATGAAATTCAATCTCTTAACCCATCCAAAGGCCATGAATGAACATAATAAGGTTATAATAAATAAATTAAATGAATATTAGGTTATAGACCCATTAATTTATGAATCTAAATTTGATTATTCACGTCATTAAGATCAAGTGAGGAACACCTTTGGACTTAAGGTAAGGGTTTTCCACCCAAACCTCTATTTACATTCGAGTTACTTTTATTATCTGTTTACCTCAATGAAATTATTATGTATTATTATGTACTCCTTATAAATTATTTTTTAGGGTTATATATATGTTTATTGACCAAAATACTTCTTTATTTTATGGGAAGTTACACGTTTTAAAAGGAACTTTCAAAATTCTTTCCATAATACAAGTCTGATTCAAGGGAATTTATCAAATTTTCACCTATTTTTATGGGAACTCTATAATATATTTTTAGAAACAATTATTTTCATAAAACCAATATTTTTTTATGGAAAAACTAAATTTATTCGATTTTGGTTTTGTATGAATATTTTTTCTAAAAGAACTCTTCTCTTTAAAGTAAAGGGTATTTATCTCAAAAATTACTCAATAATTTTATATGCATATTTTCACCTATTTCAACACTCTTGTTGATTCTTATGTTTAAATTAGGTTAATGTTTTATTATATCATCCACCATATTTTATTGAATGGTTTTTGATTAGTTTTATGGTGGAAATTATTTCTTATTACCATTAACCAAATTACTCTGAATGGTTAGTGTTTATGTTTATTGTTCGGAGAAAGTTATTTACATTTCATATGTTAGTTTAAATATGAATGTATATGTTTTTTATGTTTATCCCCATTTATAAAAAGAAAGAATTGTACTTATTATGTGATTTTTGTGGCCTGTTATATCCCCTCGATTCATCGGTAGGTATCATTAGACAAATAGATATTGACTTGGCTGAGGCCTTACCCATTTTCTAGATATGGTTTTGTTTTAGGCCTTAATTATTTTTAGATGTCTTGGATGAGGTATTGATGGTATGTTTCAGAATGTCTAGAATATTAATTTCCCTTATTATGAAGCCATAAATTTTTATTTCATGTGGTTATTAAACTAGTAAAATACCCATTAATGTGTTTTATTATGGAAATATTTACTCAGTTCATATTCTTTTCATAATGTGTTCAAGTATTTTATTTTTAAAGACATGTGTTTTTAATTTTTCATCATGCCTAATGTTTATGTTTATGATATCTTTCACCGTATTGTTTACCCTTACTAAGAATCTGAGCTCACCCCTTCTTATGTTTAATTTTTTCCAGGACATGAAGAGGTATATTATGATTCACATGCAGGTATAATATTATAGTGGTGGATGTTACCAATAGAACATTTATGTTGTTTTTAATTTCAAGTTGTAATGTTGAAATTATGTATGTATCTGGATTTCCAAATCTACTAAACTATTCATTCCCTCGTGATACGAATTTCCTGTAATCATGCCAATGTAATGTAATAAGCCACCAACTCTAGGAAACTGGGTTCGGGTATTTAAAATGGAAGATTCAGTTCATAAGATCCATGAACATAATGAGGTAATTAGTTACATTGAAAGGAATTACCAGTAACTCATAGTGTTCATAGAGAAATTGGAATGTCATCTTCGAAATATAATTCTTTCAAACCCTCAAATGATGGTAGTTAGACCTAAGATCAATCTTTGAAAACCAAATCAATCCTTTCAATGAGTTTAAAAGGTTTTCAATACTTAGAAAGGGGTACTTATCTTTGACCATCACCTGATTCCAGAGATGATTAACCATGAATAACCTCAATCTCTCATCCACCATTTTTCACAAACAACATCGGAGCCTCCCAGGGGTAACACATTGGGGCTAAAAAAACCGCTCATAATGTCTACTACTCCTAGGATCATACTAGCCAACTGAAAATCAGTCAGATTCATCCTCTAGCACACATTGAAAAACATATCAAAGTATTATTAATGCTACAAAAATATCAATCTAGAAGCTCTCTGTAACACCCGAATGTTTTTTATGAAATGTATTCTTTAAATAATTTCTATTCTTTATTATATTTCATTGCACGCAATCGTAAGTTTAAACGAACTGCAAGATTCCCTTAGTATAAAATTACTATTATATCCTAGTCGTTACATTAGCAGGAATAATTCTGACTTACTTATGAAAATGCATTGAGAATTATTTGGCTATCAATAATTTATGAAAAATGTAAATCAATTAGATATTTTTATTTTTGAGTACATTATTATTTTTAATGAAATTAATTTGATTTATATGTGTTATATACTTAATAAAATATTTTTTATATTCATCCAATGGATATTTTAGTCATAAGTTATGAATAAAACCCTATTTGATGTATAAAGACCTATTTTTTAAGTTTAAGTTTACACATTTGAATGTAGAAACCCTTTTAAATTAATATTGTGACACATAAACATGTTATTTTGAAGCGGGATATAAAGATTTACTTTGGATAAATTTATGATATTTTTTTAATAACTTTCATGTTTTGATAAATAGTAAAAATATGCTAAATTTTAATTGAAAATAACTTTTTTCATTGAAATAATTTATATGGTTAAATTATATTATTAAATGGTTTCAATTTATAAATATAATATATTTTTGCTATTTAATATAATTTAGGTCATTGGAATTAATTTTACATTAAATTCAGATGTAAAAATATTTCAATCTTTTGCAATATTTTATCATTTAAATCCCATAATCTCATTTCAAAAATGGGATTAAATTTAAATTAATTACTGAAAATTATATGTTTTTAATTTTGAAAAATGGATTCCATATTTGGAATCAGTATGTCCAAATTATTTTAATAGGCTACTTTTATTTTTGGGCATTATGAATAGTAACTTTGGTAATTATTTTTATTACCATGGTTAAAGGTAAATCAGGTAATTAAAGGTAAAAGAAAAATTATAAAATTACCTTAACACCTTTAAAAATCCTATTGGATCACTAAATTTGACCCTTATCATCTATTTTTTAAAATGGAATAACTTAATGGACACTTACAAATGAATATGAATGAATGTAATAAAAACTAACGAATGTGACAAAATGTCACAATCTCGCTTTATATAAGTATATTAATTTTAATATATGAATAACTAGGAGATAATATCAACTATATATAGTATCATTAAATCTAAAATAATTAACTATATCATATAAATTTATTTATAACTTTTAGAGATTAAATAATTACCATTAATGATGACACAGTAGTGATGTAGAACTTATTTTATTAATAGAAATATCAAAAAATGGAATATCATAAGAACTAATTAATGTGATCTATCAATTTTATAGGTTATTATGACATTTTAAGAGTGTATTAAATATTTTTGTTCGAATTTATATTATATGTGGATTTTATTTAAAGTCAAATAAATGAATAGTATCAAAATTGAAACTATTAATATTTTATGAAAATAACATTTTATTAAATTATTTAAAAATCATAAAAATATTTAAAAATTACAAAGTGATAATTATAATATCTAAAAGGTCCTAAAATATCCATTTATGGTCAATTAAAACCATATAAGTAAATATTTATTACCATTAAATATTTAGAATGTTATTACCATAATTAAAATTAAATAGAGTAACTAAGTGTCAATCAAAAATATGTGGTTTAAATTGACAAAATAACTTGTCGAAAATTTATTTTTTATGGGATTAAAACCCTATATCATCTCATATACGAAATTGGGACATTTAGAATGTTTTTTTGGTAGGTTTTGATTTTATTATAAATTATTATTTATAGAGTTTCCAAAAGTGCCCCTCACCTCAATTATAAAATAGAACCTCCTCCCTCACCTCTATACTTCATTTTGAACCATCAATCTCAAACATACCCATAAATGTTTCCTTATATGCTTCCTTATTTTAATTCTATAGGTTATTTTCATCTTCAAAGACCAAATCTAGTTCTTTAAGAAGAGATTTAGAGGAAGCACTTCAAGGAAGAGGTAATCTCTTCTATCAATTCGTTCAAACTTCTTTCTTCTTCTACTTCATATTCATTAGTTATTTAATTATAAATTAATAAAATCAGTATCACTTATATACTGATATGTTATTATAAATATTAAACAACCATATTTCACCTTCTATCCATCCTATGAAAAATGAAATCACCGTACGTGTGTACGTACAGCTTACCGTCTCCACATCGTGGTGTAATTTGTTTCTAACCACCACCTTACTTGGATGGGTATAATGATGGAAATAATAACTATATATTTCTATTATAACATGGTACTAATTCTGAAAAAAATACACACCATATACTTCAATACCATTCAAAAATTATGGGAACGATGTCATCACTCGTGCGTACTTATGGCTTACCATCTCCATGATGTGATGTGATTTGTTCTACATAATATTCATTAAAGCATGATTATATAAATGAATTGAATGAATAAATATGAAATATATTATACTAATACAATTATCTAAATTATATAACTATAACCTAAAAATATGAATAATAACTTATCTGATAAAACATGCATAAGAACATAAAGTAGTTAATACCCAAATAACGAGTAACAATGAAATGTTACTAACAAATAGATGAAAATATGATAATAAATATTATCATAAAAATGATTATGATTCTGTAATAAATAAGTAACATTATTTCAATCATTATACAGGATTTTTAGATACATACGAAGCATATCAGACCTAAGGAAAGGGATAACTTTGTAAATCTAGTTTTTATCCAAGATTGTTTATTTTTAAGTATTTATTAGGGTATGTTTATCATACACTTACATGTTTCCATAATATGTATTTAAAAATATTATTTATATCCTTATATAATTTTTTAAAGTTAATTTTTCCCTTTGGTGAATTTTATATTAAATGGTATGAAAGGAATCATTTATCATAATTCAATTTGAGGGACTTTTAGACTTTCCTATAAAAGAAGGAGGGGAATATTTTTTTTAACTTATATGAAATGAAGGTATTTTTATGGTTTCATGACACCTTATTTCCATGAAGCTTCCTCTACAAAATTTCAAATTTATTTTCAACTAAATTCTTTTCTTTTAAAATTTCATGGCATTTTGAGAAAACAAAACACTTTTGATGAAGAAATGATATTTTCCTCATGAATTAATTTCAAATGTTTTATAAAAATTATTTTCCATATAAGATGACACTATTTAAATAGAGTTATATTTATTAAACTATTATTAATATGATTTTATTGTGTTTATGATGGAATTTGATTTAGGAAATCCATTTTTTATATGAATTATGATGGAATGATGTTTAAGAAACCCATTTTATTCCATGGGTTATACTATAGTGAATGTTTTTATGTTTTTGTGGCATGTGTAAGAATGGTTTCATTATGAGATGGGTGGGAACTATATCTCACTAAAATTAATTGGGTAAAGATTTATATCTAATCATAGAGACATGACTATAACAACAAGTAAATCTGGTTCAGTAATATAGGGATGGAATGAGGAGTGAACTTGGTTCCGTAATGGATGTTTTCTGTTATGATGGTCTTGGAAAAGAGCCTTGACTAATATGAAATGATTTTTTGTTCTTATAGGTGTATTAAATGAAATTTTATTTCTTATGTTATGACTATTGGGATTAAATTTCACTTTTATGATTTATCTAATGATATGATATTATGATCTTTTATATGGAGGACAAGATTTTCAAATGTTATGCTCTTATGATTATGATATGATTGATATTTCTCTTGTTTACCCTTACTAATCATTTTAGCTCACCCTTTCATATGTTTATTTTCCCCAAGTCATGAATAAGGTTATTAAGTAAGATATTTCAAAAAGGATTCTAGTTATGAAGAAATAAGTGGGAGATAATGTAGATTTTTTATGAACCAGTTGTTTATTTTTTCCAATTTCTAAAGACACTAAACCTAAATGGTCCTGGCATGGTTTTTTTTATGTTATGTAATAAATATTCCTCAATTTTAAATTATTATCTATATATAAAGTATGGGATATTATAGTTGGTATCAAATCAAAGGTATAGTTTTCCTTTGAAAACTAGGATGAGAGAACCTTAGTAAGAACCCTAAGGATATGTCTAAGTATATGTTACAATCTTATCTTAGTGTTTTAGAGATATTCATGAATAACGTAGGATAAAACCTAAATTTTCTTAAATTTAAAGTTTATTCTTGAATTATGTGGTTTTCCCATTATGATTAATGTTTCTCACACTATACCTCCTGGTTTTAGTCAATGGCTAGAACCCAAAGGAACCACGTTAATGTTGAATGTGATGGGAAATGAAATGATTTTCCCCCTGAGAAACCAAATGTTATAGGAGCTAAAATACAAAATCTTGTAGCCATGGTCACAAAACTTTCTCAAGATATGAATCATTTTGGACATGAAAATGATAAAAGGATGGAGTAGCATTGTGTTGAATCCTTCATGAGTTATCATCCGCCTTTATTAAGTGGGTCTTCTAATCCTTTAGTGGATGAAAAATGGATTAGTACCACTGAAAAGATATTTTTAGTTCTAAAATGTTCTGAACATGATAAATTCATCTTATAAGAATATTTTTTGAAAGGTGAAGCTGATCAATGGAGGAATATTATCAAGAATATGAGGCAAGGAGATAAAATTGAATCCATGGAATGGGACAATTTCAATACTTATTTTTCAGTAAGTACTTTCCTCGTATTCTTCAAAAAAAGATGGATAAGGACTTCCTTGAACTTAATAAAAAGGATTAAAAATCTTTTGGAACCTATGAAGAAAACTTTACAAGACCTGCAAGGTATTCTTTTGGAATTATTATCCAAACTAAGAGTAAAATTGATCGATTCTTTTGTGTCTTAAAACCAAGTCTCTAAAGGGAATTATCCATAAGGGACTTCAATAGCTACGATGAAATTGTTTTATGTGATCTAAATGTTGAGATAGATATTACAGTAACCCATCATTCATATGGGATTAATAAGAAAATAAAAATGGAATTCAAGGAAAAATCTAAATACCACACTAAAAAGAAGATGAGTTTTCCCTTATGGTCAAAGTTTGGAAAGAAACATGGAGGGAATTGTCTTAAATGGACTAGTAAATGTTTTAAGTGTGGAAAAGAAGGTAATAAGGAAGTTAAATTCTGAATTGATGGGAAAAAATGTCTAATCATGCAAACAAAGAAAATTCTTCACAGAATTCACCTCCTACACTTCAATGTTACAAGTGTAAGGAAATGGGGAATTATGCCAATCAATGCCCAAATCCAAGGGTTATTGATGATGGTCGATGTCAACAAACTCTTAAGGACAAAGACAAATGAAAGTCACATGCAATCACTATTAGAGATATGGAGTATGATAATGGAGTTGTGAAAGGTAAACTTACCATCTGCTCTAATGTAGAAAATGTTTTATTTGATTCTGAATCCACCCACTCTTTTATTTCTGATGAATTTTCTTAGGGTATAGTTATATTACCTCAAAAATTAGATGTTTAGTTAGTTGTGACAACTCCTAATGGAACAACAGTCACATCAAAAGTTTACAATTCATCTCTAGTTGAAGTTTGTGGGAAAGTGATTCCTTGAAATCTTGTGATCCTTCCTATAGTGGAATTTAATGTGATTCTTGGCATGGATTATCTTTCTCTATATGGAGCACATATCAATTTGAAAGTAAGGGAAGTCTCATTTCATATTATAGATCAATCTATGATCATCTATTGATGCAAGGATGAATATAACCTTCCAGTATAAATTTCTTCCATTTTATGGGTCTTGATTCTAATAAATGAAAATTATTTATCTCAAATAGTTGGAGATAAATCCCCAATTAACAATACGAACATTGTATGGGAGTTTGATGATGTCTTTCTAGAGGAATTTCTAGGTCTTCTACCAAAGCATAAAGTTGAGTTTTCAATAGTACTCATATCGAGTGTTTTGCCTATTTCAAATAAACCTTATAGAATGGACCCAATTGAGTTGTAGGAATTGAAGAAGTAACTTCAAGAGAATCCTTATAAGGGATTCATATGCCCTAGTGCATGACCTAAGTGAGAACCTATTCTATTTGTTAAGAAAAAATATAGATCAAAGAGACTCTACATTGATTATCGAGAACTTAATGAGATCACTATCAAGAAAAAATATCCTCTTCCCCATATTGATGACTTATTTTACCAACTACACGGAGCTCAATACTTTTCAAATATTGATCTCCATTCAAGATATCATCAATTAAGGTTCAAAAAGGAGGATACACCGAAGACGGCATTCCATACATGTTATCAACACTACAAATTTATAGTGATGCCTTTTCGTCTTACTAATTCCCCCACTATCTTCATGGATCTAAGGAATATATTCTTTAGAAACTATCATGATTAGTTTTTGGTAGTCATTATAGATGATATTCGTGTTTATTCGAAGAACAAGGAAGAACATGAAGACCACTTGATAATTGTTTTGAAGACCCTGATAAAGGAGAATATTTATGAGAAATTTACCAAGTGTGAATTTTGGATTTAGAAAGTTTCATTTTTGGGTCACATAATCTCAAGATAAGGGATATCTATGGATCTAACAAAAACAGAGGTTATTGAAAGATGGTTGTGACCAATAACGGTAACTGAGATCCAAAGTTTTATTTTTTTTAAGGGTATTATCAATGTTTTGTGAAAGATTTTTTCATGATTATCTAATCCAATCACCAAGTTGACTCAAAAAGGAGTTAAGTTTGTTTGGATGGAGTAATGTGAAGATAATTTCAAAGAGCTAAAATGAAGGTTACCCAGTGCACCTATGTTCACACTGCCTTATAGTGGAGAAAGGTTTTTGATCTACAATGATGAATCTAAGAAGGGGTTGAGATGTCATCCCATGAAAAATGATATGGTGATTGCTTATGTCTCATGGTAGTTGAAAATCCATGGGAAAAATCACCCAACTCATGATTTGGAGTTAGATGTGGTAATATTTTCATTAAAGATATGAAGGCATTATCTTTATGGTGAAAGGTGTGATATTTATAATGATCACAAAAGTTTAAAGTAAATTTTCACATAAACGGAGATGAATATGCACCGAAGAAGATGGTTGAGTTTGATTAAATATTACAACTACAAAATAAATTACCACCCAGGGAAAGCGAAAAAGGTGGCAGATTCTTTGAGTTAGAAATATCATGCTAGATTATCCATGATGAGGATCATAAAAGATCTAATATTTATGGATGGGAAAAGGATGGATTTGGAAATTATAATTAAAGGGGAGAAATATTATCTTTCTCAAATGACTGTTTAACCATAAATACAAGTGAAGATTAAGGAGTCATAGAAGGAAGATGTAGAGCTACAAAAGAAGGTGAGAAATGTTTCTGAATTCAACCTAGATTGTGATGGAATAATAATATTTAGGAGTATGGTTTATATTCCTACAATATCATAATTAAATAAGGATCTATTGGATGAGTCTCAAAGTTCTTCATTCTCTATTCTACCTAGAAGCAAAAATATGTACAGTGACTTTAAAGAGTATTTCTGGTGGGATGGCATGAAAAGAGAAGTTTCCAAATATGTCTCTTGATGCTTGGTTTTTCAACAAGTTAAAGATGAGAGACTGAAGTATAAGGAGATGTTACAACCATTACTCATACCATAATGGAAATGGGAAAACATGACTATGGACTTTTTCATCAGACTTCACAAAACATCCAAAGGCAATAATGCAATATGGGTTATAGTTGATCGCCTTACGAAGTTCACACACTTCATTTCTATTATAGAGGATTTCTCTCTTGAACAACTTTCCAGGATATATATAAAGGAAGTCTTAAGATTACATGGAGTACCAATTTCCATTATATTTGATCAGGATCTAAGTTTTACCTCTATGTTCTGGAGAAGCCTTCAGTATGCTCTAGATACAAAGTTAAGTGTCATCACTACTTATCATCCTCAAACAGATGGTCAGTCTAAGAGGACAATTTAAACATTGGAAGACATGTTGAGAATGTTCTATTTGTATTTCAAAGGTCGTTGGGATCAACACCTACCTTTGGTAGAATTTTCTAATAATAAAATATTTCAGTCTAGCATTCATATGGAACACTATGAAGGACTTTATGGAAAGAAGTGAAAAACTCCAACTTGTTGGGATAAAGTTAGGGAAAGAAAGCTATTAGGACCTGATCTTGTTGATAAAATGGCAGAAAAGGTTATATATATTAAACAAAACATAAGTGGATCTTAGAGTTCATAAAAATTATACTGATAACCAAATAAAAAACCTAGAATTTGAAGTGGGTGATAAGGTGTTCTTTCAGATATCTCATTGTAATAAAGGAATGAGATTTGGAAAGAAGGGAAAGATAATACCTAGGTATATCGGTCCTTTTGAAATTCTAGATCATGTTAGAAAGGTAGCTTGACGATTGGTACTTCCACAAAATCTCTATTAAGTTCATGATCTGATCCATGTATCTCTCCTAAGAAAGTATATACAAGATTCTTTACATGTACTAAGCTCAGAATTCATACCTCTAGAGCAATATCTTTCTTATGAAGAATAACCGAAAGAGATTCTAGATCATAGAGAAAAAGTTCTACAAAACAAAACCACTCGCTTGGTTAATGTTTTATGGAGGAACCACCAATTTTAATAAGATACATGGGAAATTGAGGATATGATGAGATAGAGGTATCCTCGTCTGTTTGTTTCCATGTGATAAATTTTGAGGGCAAAATTCAGTTTATGGGCAGTAGAATGTAACACTCGGATGTCTTTTATGAAATATTTTCTTTAAATAATTTTTATTCTTCAGTTCATTACACGCAAAAAATAATGAGTTTAAATGAACCTCTAGATTCCCTTCGTATAAAATTATCTTTAAATCCTAGCTATTTGGGTAGCGGGAATAATTGTAACTAACTTATGAAAATGCATTAAGAATTCTTTTGCAATCAATTATTTATGAAAAATATAAATCAATTAAATATTTGTATTTTTTAGTGAATTAATTTTTATAATGAAATTAATGTGATATATATGTGTTATATACTTAATAAAATATAGTTTATATTAATCCAATGGATATTTTAGACATATACTATGAATAAAACCCTATTTGATGTATAAAAACATATTTTTTTTAAAGTTTCATTTTATATATTTGAATGAATAACCACTTTTAAATTAATATTTTCTCACATAAACATGTTATTTTTAATCAGTATATAAAAATTTACTTTGGGTGAATTTCTAATATTTTTTGATAAATTTCAAGTTTTGATGAATAATAAAAATACGCTAAATATTAATAGAAAATAAATTTTTTCGTTGAAATAATTTATATGATTAAATTATATTATTGAATGGTTTAAAAGTATAAATAAAATATATTTTTACCATTTAATGTAATTTAGGTCATTGGAATTAATTTTACATTAAATTCAGATGTAAAAACATTTCAATCTTTTGCAATATTTTACCTTTTAAAACTCGTTTTCTCATTTCAACAACAGGATTAATTTTTAATTATTCAATGAAACTTCTATGTTTTTAATTTTGTAAAATGGATTCCATATTTGAAATCAATAGGTCCAAATTATGTTAATAGGATACTTTTATTTTTGGGCATTAGGAATAGTAACTTTGGTAATTATTTTTATTACCATGGTTAAAGGTAAATCTGGTAATTAAAGGTAAAAATAATATTATAAAATAACCTTAACACCTATAAAAATTGTATTCTGTGACTAAATTCTACCATAATCATCTATTTTTTGAAATTAAAAAACTTAATGGCCAATTACCTATGAATATGACATGAATACAGTAAAAACTAATGAATGTGACAAAATGTCATAATCTCATTTTATATAAGTATATTAATTTTAATATATGGATAAATATGAGGTAATATAGACTATAGATAGTATCTTGAAATCTAAATGAATTTCCAATATCATATAAATTTATTTATAATTTTTTGAGATTAAATAATTACCATTAATGATGATACAATATTGATGTAGAAGTTATTTGTTTAATAGAAATATCAAAAAAATGGAAACTCTTATGAACTAATTAATGTGATCCACTAATTTTTAATCTTACTATGACATGTTAGGAGTTTATTAAATAATTTGGTTCAATTTTATCCTCTGTTTGGATTTTATTTAAAGTCAAATAAATGAATAGTGTCAAAATTAACACTTGATATTTTATGAAAATAAAATATTATTAAATTATTTAAAAATCATAAAATATTTAAAAATTAAAAATTTATAATTATAAGATTTAAAATTTCATAAAGTATCCTTTTTTTTTAATTAAACCCATATAAATAAATGTTTATAACCATTAAATATTTAGAATGTTATTACCACAATTAAAATTAAATAGAATAACTAAGTTTTAATTAAAAAGATATGGTTTAAATTCACAAAATAACTTGTCAAAAATTTATTAGTTTATAATATTACAAAACCTATCTCATATCATCTTTTAAATTGGGACATTTTGGATGTTTTTTGGGTATATTTTTATTTTACTATAAATTATTATTTATGGAGTTTCCAAAACTGCCCCTCACCTCAATTATAAAAGGTCACCTCCTCCCTCACCTCTTCACATAATTTTGAGCCTTCTATATTGGTAATCCCCTGACCTTTTTCCTTATAAACTTCCATTTTTTAATTATATAGGTTCTCTTCATCTTCAAAGACCAACTCTAGTTCTCTAAGAAGAGATTTAGAGGAAGCACGTCGAGGAAGAGGTCATCTCTTCTATCGATTCTTTCAAAATTCTTTCTACTTATACTTAATATTTATTAGTTTTTTCATTATAAAGTAATACAATAAGTATCACTCATATAATTATATTTTATTATAAATATTAAACAACCATATTTCACCTTATATCCAACCTATGAAAAATTATATACACAGCATGTTCGTGCCTACGACTTACTGTCTTCACGCCGTGGTGTAATCTGTTTTTCACCACCACCTTACTTGGAAGGGTATAATAATATAAATAATATATATATATAGGATTATTATAACATGTTACTAATTCTTAAATATTACACACAATCCAATTTAATACCATTCAACAGTTATGGGAACGATGTCATCGTTCGAGCGTACGTACGGCTTACCATCTCCACTATGCGATATGATTCATTATACATAATATTCATTAAAGAATGATTATATAAATGAATTGAATGAATAAATATGATATATATTATACTAATATCATTATTTAAATGATATACCTATAACCTAAAAATAGAATAAGAACTTATCTAACAAAAAGTGGATGAGAACATTAAGTAGTTAATACCCAAATAACGAGTAACAATGAAATGTTACTAACAAATGGATGAAAATATGATCATAAATATAGTAATAAAAATGATTATGATTCTGGAATAAATAATTAACATTATATAAATCATTATACATGATGTTCAAATATATATGAATAATATCAGACCTAAGGGAAGGGATAACTTTCCAAATCTCATTTTTATCCGAGATTCTTTATTCATAAGTATTTATTGGGGTATATTTATCATCCATGTCCATGTTTCCTAAATATATGTTTCAAAATATTCTTTATATTCTTCTATAATTGTTTAAAGTTAATTTTACCCTTTGGTGAATTTTTTATTAAATGGTATGAAATGAATATTTTATCGTTATTTGATTTGAGGTACTTTTTGACTTTCCGGTACAAGTATGAGGAGAATGTTTTTTTAAATTATACAGCATGAATGGACTTTTATGATTACATAAAACCTTATTTCCCAGAATCTTTCTCTACATGATTTCTAGTTTATTTTAAACTAAATTCTTTTCTTTTAAAATTTCATGTCATTTTGTGAAAAGAAAACTCTTTTGAAGAAGAAATGATATTTTCCTAAATAATTAATTTCAACTGTTTTCTAAATATTATTTTCCATCCAAGATGGAACTCTTTAAATAGATTTATATTTCTATCCTAATTATTACTATTATTTTATTTTGTTTATTATGTAATGTGATTTAGTAAAAACATTTGTTTTATATCAATTATGATGGAATGGTGTTTAAGAAACCCATTTTATTTCATTGGTTATGCTATAGTGAATGGTTTTATATTTTTTGTGGAACACGTAAGAATGGATTAATTATGAGATGGGTGTAATCTATATCTCCCTTAAATTAATTGGGTAAATATTTATATCTCATTAGATATAAATGACTAGAACGGAATATAAATTTGGATCAGTAATACAGGGTTGGAACGAGGAGTGAACTCAGTTTAGTAATGGAATTTGTCCACTATAATGGTTATGGAAATGAGCCTTGACTGATATTAATTGATTTTATGTTCCTATGTGTGTATTCCATGAAATTTCATGTCTTATGTAATGACTATTTGGATTACATTTCACTTTTATGATTTATCCAATGACATGATATTATGATCTTTTATAATCAGGATAAGATTTTAAAATGTTATGTTCTTATGATTATGATATGATTGATATTTTCCTTTTTTAACCTTATTGAGAATTTGAGCTCACTATTTAACATGTTTTATGAACCAGTTGTTTATGTTTCTCAGTTTCTAAAGACATTAAACCCATACAGTCCTGGCGTAGTTTTTGTTATGTTATGTAATAAATATTCTTAAATGTTGAAGTATTATCTACATGTAAAGTATGGGATATTATAATCTCTTCTCTAAGAGTCACGTCACACTAACCAAAGCGAAGTACCATCTTAGAAACTTACTCAGTGAGATTATTTAGATGTGAAGGCTAATCTAAAGGATCCACTAGAATCACTAGGTCATAAAAAATGGATGTGTAAAGATTGGAGTAATCTACACCTTTGTGTAGCTAGAGTGGAAAGTCATGGGTCGTACCACGGATCACTCTGACACCTCTAAGTCATAAGACTCCACTTCTTTAATTTATCCTTCCATTTTCCCAACAATTCTCCACAACCATATTTTAAACTGATTACCTATCACATTCAAGGAGACCTCAAACATATAAATCAAAGGAACTCATCTTCCACACCTTGAAACTACCCACTCTGGGTGTCACTAACTAACCCACACAGCTTTAAATCATGTCACAAGAGAATGCATATTGATGGGGGGAAAGTGTCCCACTTACTCCCATGATTGAATTTGCTATTAACCACACTAACATGGGGATAACCCATAGAAAAAATACATTATTCAAAAAATAAATGAATCAAAAAAAAAGAAAAAAGAGATATAGGTCATACCTAGTACTATATCTAGAGTCCTTGGATTGAAAGCTTAAGTTGTCTATCCTTAAGCTTAATGAGTCAGAAAATCTTGAGAATAATAACCTGACTCATCACAGGCATAACATCTCCCATGCCCAAAATGACATCTAGATATTATATAAGACATTCGATCTGAAGAACCTTCAAATATGATAGGGTCCACTATGCTTCTACTGTGCTAAAAATCCTCATATTTGAGTCCATGTGAGTATGCCTCTTGAACTGAGAGCTTAAAGACTGATGCCTATTAGCCTTTACAGATGGTTCATCCCCAGGAGGTCCACTGTCAACTATAATTACCCAATTATCCCTTCCCAAGAAGCTCTCTATATACCGATCTTCATCAAGAAGATCTTAAACATGAACTAGTGGTCTAATGGAGGTATAAAACTCATTGTGGAAAATGCACTCAAACTCTTCCTAATAGATTTTTCCCCATCATACACCTAGGAAACAAAACCCCACCAACTTCTGGCTACCCTACAGAAAAGGATGGTTAAAAACATGACCATCATCTTGGGTGGAATTCACATATGATAGAAAACTTGAACCATATACTCCAACCAAACTTCTGATTCATAAGAGTCTGCCTCACCCTAGAATATGGGTGGCCTGTGATCCTCATATACTAGAAGCATGATCGGTCTATATGTATAGTCATCCTAAAAAATTTGAACGAATAGTAATTTATCCTCGCAAGAAACCTCAAACTGGCCCACTAGGTGTGGGTCCTCTTACTTCTAAATGGGTAGAAGAATTTCTCATTGGCCAACAAGAAAAACCAGCTCATGAATTAGATCTTAAATTTTATCCTTGATATTATATTAGCTATCATAGGGACCCTGAACTGGGGTATCCTCACTCAACTAGTCATCATCACAGCTCTACATCATCATTAAAATTGGATTCCATCATGAATATATCTTTAAAATTACCAAGATATTGAAAATTTTGATGAGAATATATAGGGAGATGACACAAGGACATAAATAGTGAAAATACTTAATCCTATATGATTCATGTGCCATTGATTTCCCGAAAAATGATATCTCAACATGTTGAGTCAACAAGTATGAAGTCAGAGTCCTGATGTATAGATATGTCGACCACCACACCATCACTCGGTCCCCAGCTTTGAGAAGTGAACTCGAGACGCTCTAACACAGTTTCCCTAAGTTCCCAAACCAAAACTCACAATAATTCTAATTCACACTAAACCAAAAACAGCATTTAGCGGTGGTTTGTTAAAAACTGCCACTAAAACTATCATTTTTTTCAAAACACCGACACTTCTCCCCCGAACCCCACAATCCCCCGACCCCCACGACCCCCCATATCCCAACCCTAACTTCCTCTAACTGTCATACCTCGCCTATGGTCCTAAGCATCGCCGCACCTCACCGCCGGTCCCAAGCCTCACCGCTTCTCATAGTTGGTCCTGAGCCTCATCGCCCCTCTGTTGTAAGATTTTTTGATTCGTGAAGATGATTTTGATATTATTTAAATATATATATTCATAGAATATATTTATGATATTTATAGAGATTCAAAAAATTAAATTTTTTGCTCTAATTATGATGAAAAAACTATATGATTTCAAGATTATCATTTTGAATAGTTTCAAATATAGAGATCATTTTGTTACAAATTTTCATATACTTTCTAATTTTTAATATTGTAAAATATCTTCAAGGTATTTTGAGATTTAAATATGAGGAAATGATTTTAATAATAGTGTGTTCTGAGGAATTAAATAAGACTAGAAATTTAAAAATGTTTATTAAATCATTTGTACCTCAAGTTCTTAAATTAGGAGGGAGATTGAATTTATTTTGAATATTATGAAAGATCAAGGGGAAGATCTATCTTTTGTGTTGAATCATGATAGAGATCATGAAAGGTATTTTCATTTCTAATTTATACAGAATTGTAAACCATATGGATCTAATATCAAGAAAGGGAGGATACTTTTTTATTGGGGAATGGGTTTAGGTTAAGGATGATACATACCCTACTGTAATCACTTTATTACATTATTGATACATTTATGCATTAGAATTATCTTGTGCGTGGTGAGGAAAAAGTCACTCACATCGAGTGTTAACCTTGTAAAAAACTTGTGTTCATGTTTTTTTTGCAAATAGGTAAGTGGTAGTTTTTAATGTCAAGGGGTTCCTGAATTTAACCAGTTAAATATGGTTATTTAGAAAGAAAATTGTAAATACTTAGTAATAATAATTCAAACTGCTTCATAGTATTATATATCAGATCACCTAGTAACATTAGGTAATTGGGATAAAAACCATTGGAGAAAACCCTTAGTTATATGGAGCTAGCATTAGTATATGGGGATAGAATTTTATACTCAAATTTATTTTTAAATTTCTAATATGGATGAATGAAAGAGATTCACTAATAAGAATTCCTGATTTGGTGGATAGAATAGTCAATGTGATGATTATCCACATATTCCAAAAACTTCATGGGTGTTAATATTGAAAACATCATGGTTGTATTAACACAAAGACCCAAGTTGTGGATAATTACCATAAACATATGGAAAGTCATACTTCATCGTGGAATTGACCTGAGTAAATGACCTATTTTATTTTGTGGACCTGTGGATTCAGTTATAGTTTAATGGTGGGTATCATCATTAGAAAAGATATTTAGTATAGGGGAACACTAGGAACATTTGAATTTTTTTTAAACAATTTATCATCTAGAAGGAAATTTTGATCAATGGTGTGAATTAATAAATAATATAAATAATGAAGAAGACATTTAATCTATGTTATGGTGTGATTTCATGAGGTATTTACTTAAGAAATACTTCACTCAAAATGTAAAAATCATGATGAGATGAAAATTCCTTGAACTAAAGTAGAAGAATAATGTATCCACTATGATATATGAAGTTAAATTTACTTAGTTAGAAAGGTATGCTTTTATATTTTTCATTTATCTAGAAAGTAATATTGATAGATTTTATAATTGATTAAATACAAGTCTTTATAATACATTATAAATCTAGGAGGTCAATATTTATAAAGGAATTTTATGTTATACTGGAAATTTATAAATAGAGTTATTGAATAGTCAATGATCTTGGAGTCTTTGATAATAAGTTTAAAGTAAAGAACCATTCTGGAAGTTCATCTAATAGAAATGGAGAAAGGAAGAAGTTTTATTATCCCACATGTAATAAAAAAATCCAAGATTCCCCCTTTGAATCCATGATTCATCCAATTATAAGGCCTAAGGTGGATTTTTTATCACCACGGGATAGAAATTAGTTACTAAGAATCAAACATACTCTATTGGGAAAGATTTCACCTAATAAAATATAATACAAGACAAGTGGGTTTCACCCCAAAAATCATAATAGCCTTCCATTAAATTGGTGGGTCTTATACAAGATAAGAAGTTTTGAAATAACATATAACCCAACATGGAATAGAGACTCAAAGTCAAAATTAAACAACAAGGCCTATTCAAATATAAAAAACGTGTACATCAATAATTCTAAAAGAAAGGAAACAATGTGATGGTAATCCTATTAGGATGAATATTCATGAGATACCAAAATAAATGTCCAAAAATAACCAAAACATGAGCCATTGTAACTCATCATTGTGTGAATAAGGGGTATCTACCACCTATCCACCTCCTCCAAAACCCCCAAAAAATACAATATACCCACTACCTCATAGAGGATCCTTTCCTTTAATCGAGAAAAATAATAAAAAATGTATATACACCATAAGGGTGGCTATAGGGTGTGAGTATAACAAGCCTCGTAGGATTACACCATATGTCGTAACACCCTATTCTCGCTTTTATGTGTATAAATTTATTATATTATATATTGTATAAAGTTTAAAGTGTTTTGGGATGAAAAATATAAGATATTAAATACTTTTCCAGGATGTAAGGTTTCCATGTGGTTTTGTAAACCATAAAAGTAAACTGGGTTGGTAAATAATGAAACCTACTTGAAATGGGGAATTGTTTTTATTTTTTTATTTTTTTATTTTTTCATTTTTTTATTTTTTTATTTTTTTATTTTTTTATTTTTTTATTTTTTATTTTTTATTTTTTTTATTTTTTTGTTTTTTTTTTGTTTTTTTTTATTTTTTTATTTATTTTATTTTTTATATAATTTCATTCCCCACTTTGAATAGGAAGTTCAAGAGTCTTACCCCTACTAACTCTCTCCCTTTCCTATCCTTCCATAGTGTAATCTAGGTGATTTATTAGTGGTTTCTCATTCAAATCATAAGGTGACTATCTCTTCACTCTTATCCTTCCTTATTCTTTTTATTTCTTCCTTGGTTCTCACTTATTCTCTAACCCTAGCCGCCATGGTGTTTGAACCTCAAGTCTAGGGATGTCTTGAATGGGGGTTTCTGTTTTCTAGGTATTGTGAATTTCCTACTATGACCTCGTATTCTACTATTCATCGAAGGTGATGTGATTTTTTCCATTAAGGTAGGTGTCTCCATACCCTTATTTTTATTTGGGATTTATTTTAATGATTGTATTTTTAAACTTGTTTTTATTAACTAGAAAATTAATTTATAAGATACTTGTAATGGTTTTATCGTGGAAAAACACTACTTTCCCATTTCTTCCTTATGTAAAAATCAATAGAATTACTAGTGATAAGGTATTTTAATTTCAAATGTAATTATATGCATGTTTCATGTTTGATAAAATTATAATGATTGTTTTCTCTAAAATAAATGAGTTACACGTGATGTTTTCAACTAAATTGATTTATAGTTGTGGGTACTCCATGGCTTAAGCATTTTCCTTACCTAAAAAGGATGTTCCTGGTTTATAGAAATGTATTATTAACCTTCTTTATTGATTGTGATTTTAATATTATATTGCTTGTATATTCTTTGGATTTTACATTTTTTGGGTTTTAAATGTATGATGAAAAATTAGGAAATGCCCATGTGTATAAGATTCAATGGATTTCTAAATAATGTTATCCATTTTTGTTTTTTCTATAAATAGAAGCTAAGGAAAGAAGTGGATAAAGAATAAGAAAGACATTTAGAACTTCATGGATTCATTATACTGATTTGTTGAGGCATTTCTAGTTTCCCTTTATTTCCTTATTCTGTATTAATTACAGAAGTGTTGAAGTTCACTACTCTACACCAATTTCTTCATCAACATATTCTAATAGTCCAAAAAGTTTTATTATTTTTCAGAAGTGTTTTTAATTATTATTTCACAGATGGTTATACGTACATTTAAAAGTTAGTGTATGATTATTTAACATATTCATATTTTTTCAACTAGTACATATGAATCACTTTTCCTATTTAGTAATAGTTATGTGTTTTAATTTTTTTCCTAATTTTTAGGCACATTGTGATATATATGGATAAAAGCTGTATCACATTACTGTGGAACACACCTCTGTTTACTAAGGGTTTGGAAGAGTTTTTAGATTTTTCAATTTCCAATCTATCTATTAATTGCAGAATAAGATGTCCATGTCTAAAATGTAAATTTAGAAGATGATTGAAGAGAGATAAAGTTCATGAACACTTGATATTGAAGCAATTCTCTGCTCATTATTTGTGTTGTATTTGGAACGGAGAATCGAACATTACAGAAAGGTTTAGCACCGATGTAAATCCACAGAATGATCTCCCATCTTTGGTTACAATAGAGAATGAAATGTAAAACCTTATAAATGATTCATTCGGCATTACAAGACACCAACATCAACATCAAAACATATCATAACAACCAGTTTATGGTTCTAAAAATAGAAATGTGATGAGTGATGTTTTTTAGACTATATGAAAATCAGATCAAGATTGTTACATATCAATGGATCCTCCTCTTGATTTTTTGGAGACTAATGTAAGAGAAAACTTCACTGAGCAGACAGATGTGTTTCATAGTTTAGTTGACAATGGAAATCAAGAGTTGTATAGTGGATGTTTGAAATATTAAAAACTTTCTTTTCTACTGAAGTTGTACTATATCAAATGGCTATGTGAAATTACAAATAAGGTGATGTGCATGATATTGGAATTGTTGTGGGATTTTTTTCATGAAGAAAATATCCTTGAGTCTTTTTATGATATGAAAAAAAATAACAATCTCGATATGAATTATACAAAAATGCATGTGTGTCCCAATGATTGTATGCTTTATTGGGAATAGGCTTCAAGCAGGCCGGATTTCAAGAAATTTTCTTCTTCTAGATAGAAGTATATGGGTGATGTTGGAAATATAAATCAACATACTACCATGAATAAGAAGAAAGGGAACACAACTACAAAGGTTTTGCGTTACTTTCCTTTAAATCCTCGATTAAAAATATTATTCATGTCATTGAAAAATGTCAAACACATGAAGTGGCATTTTGTAGATAATAAAAATAATGGGTTAATGTGACATCCAAGATATTTATAATCATATAATAAATTTGATTAATTACATCCATATTTCCCATATGATACTAGGAATGTTCGATTGGGATTGGATGTCAATATATTCCACCCATTTTGGGACTTTGAGTACCAGTTGTAGCATTTGGCCAGTTACTTTGATCCCTTACAATCTGCCTCCGTGGATGTGTACGAAACAAATGTATTTTATCATTTTAATGATTATTCCTAGAAAAAAAATTCATGGAAATGATATCGATGCATACTTGCAGCCTTTAATTGAAGAATTATAGGAGTAATGGAGAAACGGTGTTGAGACATATGATGCATCTTTCAAAAAAATGTTCAAAATGAAAGCTGATCTAATGTAGACCATTATTAACTTCCCTGGACTGGGGAATTTATCTATTTAGAACACTTACATAGGTTTGGATTGCCCTATTTGTAACTTTTCTTTTTATCCAGAGCGGCTACCACATAGTAAAAAATGGTGATTCTTGTTTCATTGAATATTTCTTGATGCATCTCATAGATTTCAAATGAACAAGTCAAAATTCAATGGTTTCTGTTGGTTGGAGTAGATTACTCAGGACAGGAGGGGTGAATTGAGTAACTATAAAATTTTATGTTAAAATTATTTCTAAAAAGGTTTCCCCAGAGATTAAATACAGCCCAGTTAATCAAGGTTATACTATTATAAGAGTTTGACAGTTTAAATAACTTCTTATAAGATTGATTAATTCTCAGAAATATTAATTTGTGTTATTAATATTACTTTTTAAGTTATTCTACTAAGACAAGCCAGTTATAACTTCTTTCCAAGACTAACTATCAAAGTGAAATTAGTGATTTATGAATTATATAATAAAGCAATAAAACAGATAAGACTAATTTAAGCAACACAGTAGATATGAAAAAAGTGGTTCATTCTCAAGCAGAGACCTAATCCACTCAACTTGGTGATCACCTACCACCAAGCAGTTTATATAAAAACTTTTATCCACACCCTAGATCGGGGTTAACAATAGTACATAGACTGTCCAGGCCACACAAGGACCTCTTCCACAGTTTTCCTGGGTATAAATAACCAGGACACAAAGGGACCTCTTCCATAGTTTTTAGTGGGTATCTAAGAGTAAATAGAATTTTGAGTAAGGATATCCTATATCCTTTAGTTTAATGCAGGAGATAGAGTGTGTTGTTCTACAGGTACACACTCTGCTCGAAAGGTAGTAAACAGATACCCAATAGAGCAAAAATATAGACATGTGTTTAGAAGTTCTTGGAGTGTTAGTATTTACTGCTTTGAACTTCTTAAGATGAATAAGATTCAAATCTCGAGTCCTTATTAGTAAAACAGAGTGTCACAATTCAGCTTGTGTTCTTCATGAGGTTCGACAATGCGAAGATGTTCTCTGGATTCTAGTGTACTTCGTATGTTATTCAGCAGAGTTACGTTGCAGGCATGTGACAATCTTTCCTTTAGAAATTCTCTCAGTGTTATTTATTGTAGGGCTCATAGCCTTGTTTTCGTTTAGTATCGTGCTATTTGATTCTTGGCCACACTTCTCTTTTATCTTGGAATGCATGTGTTGGAGCCGATAGGTTGCATGGATACCGCACCTTCTACCTTGTACTATAAGATTATATGTCTACAAAGAAACATTAATTATGTCTGTGCATTTAAAATCTTCAAATATAACCGTTAGAGATTAAATTGAAAAACGAAAAAATAGTTTAAGAAAAGATGTCACAGTAAGTCATGGAAATGGTGTCTCCTTCACACGGTGTCTAGATTGATCACGATGTCTTGTGGTCACGGTGTCTTGTTCACAGTGTCTTATTCACATTGTCTCATGGTCACGGTGTCTTGTGGTCACGGTGTCTGGTTCACGGTGTCTTTTTCATGGTGTCTCATGGTCACAGTGTCTTGTTTATGGTTTTTGCTTCATGGTGTCTGCTTCACAGTGTCTTGTTCTTCATGGTGTCTTGTTCTTCACGGTGTATTGTTCTTCATGGTGTCTGATTCTTCACGGTGTTAGAAAGACATAACCAGTAGCAGACTTACGGTGTCTCATACTTTTCAAAGTAACTGTATTCAGACTTAATCAATGATGATAATAGAATGGATTAGACTTAAGAATTTTTCAAATAAGGTATTATGAGAGTATATCAAAGATAGTATAAAGTAAGTAAACTAAATGTAGAGAAATTAAAATCTTGAATGGCTCTTCTTAAAGCATGAGATTACTTAAACAACAAGACACATGAATACACATGATTGTGATATAACTGATAGGAGTTAACTAGGTTTAATAGGATTTGTGATCATTAAAACATGATTAATACAAGAGGTTTCCAACAATCTACCCCTTTTTGATGATCACAAATCATGTAAAGTTAATGTGTATATTGGATTCAACTATAGAGATAAATGGATAACATATATAAATTTCTCCCCCTTTTGGGATTATCAAAAAGATAGAATAAGAGAATTCAAATGTGCACATTCTATTAATATCACCGAAGGTCCATTACAAACAAAAAAAATACAAGTAATATCATTCCTATCAAAATGGAGTAATCATTGTTCTTCTTCAGGGGATGGCCTTATCTTTTCCTTTAGAAGCAATGGCCAAAGAGTAATCCATAGGGTCAGAGGTCGAGGTAGAAGAAGGAAGGGAGGTAGTTGACAAAGAGGATAAAGAAAGGCCTTCAAAGACTGATGGAGCCAAATTAGGAGTAGTAGAAGATCTAGGCAGTTGTTGGTCGAGAATCACAGGCCTGATCTGACTCAGGGCTTGTCTGACAGACATAGTAGTGGAGGTTAGGGCAGAAGTGAAGCTAGGCAGACTAGGTCTTAGATGTGGAGCCACTAGAGCAACAATGGTTGTACTCTAGGCATAAATATAGGGCCTCAGGAGTTGGATAAAATCTCTAATGATCTCTCCACCATACTTCATGGCTTTCTCAAAATCATCCTTGTTCTCTATAAACTTGTCCAACAATTGAGTAAACTCGGTGAGCTTTTGGACTAGGGTCTTAAAAGCTTGAGTCACAGGAGGAATCCACAGATCTTCTACAAGATACTTCAAATGATTTGTCATATTGGTCTTGGAGAAGATTCTGTTGAAGTAGAAATCCAATTTATTGGAAATCTCTTGTTGAGCATCATTAGCAATTTTTGAGTGTATTTGGACTAGGTCAAGAACTCTATCATGGTTCTTGACAAATTCAGATAGAGAAGTCATATTGAAACCGCTGAGTACATCTTGAAGATCTTCTTTGACTACAGTTCTCAGCAGATCATTATACAAGGAGGGTTTAGAAGATTGAACAAATTCTTTAGAGGCATTGACAGTTGTGGTCAGAGATCTGAGTTGATTTAGCACCTTTTAAAGAAACCTAGTATACTCATCAGTGAGTTTATTAAGATTTAAAAAAAGCTCTCTCATTTCCTTCACAATTTTTTTATTCCTTTCAGCAACCATTTCATCTAAGAAATATAGATAAGTTTGAATCTGAGACACAACAACCTGTGGGATTTGAGAAACAACAGGTTCTACAGGATGAGCAACAAGCTTTGATCTCTAATGTAGCCCTTTATGCATATCTTCAACCATACTTCTAAGGGTCTTAACTTCATTACTGAGCAGCTTATTTTCAACTCTTACTTCCTGAATCTCATTAATCATTTTAGGTTGTATTTTCCAAATCACTTTCTACAATAATAGTGAGGCATCTCTCTCACTTAAATTGGTCACAGGAAGAGATTGGGTATTTATGAGTTTCTCAAATCCAAACAAGAGGGTAGTACCAAATTCCTTCATATCATCCTTACTCACAAAAGATGGTTGTTAAGATAAAGGTTCAGGAATAGGGACTGGTACAGGCTCAGGTTCCTTGTCAGGTGCGATATTGGAGACTGATTTCAACTGAAATATAGAATAAATATCAAGGTCGGTTGCTGAAACCTACTGAGAGTCATCCACATCATAGAAACTGTGAAACTTATACGGAGTGTCTATAGGGCTTGACTCAATTATATGTTAATCTTCAATAGACATGAGATTTGGGGTTTTCTACCCCTCAACATGTGCCTCTTTCTCAGGACTGAGAATCTTAGGATCTCGGTCTAATTCCACTGACTCAATTCTATGTTCCTCACTAATTTCTTGTCTAGCAAGCTAAAAAGCTAGTTCCATCTGTTCTTTAGTTGAAGGGGTGATTTCAAGA
Source organism: Viscum album (assembly GCA_963277665.1). Taxonomy (NCBI): domain Eukaryota; kingdom Viridiplantae; phylum Streptophyta; class Magnoliopsida; order Santalales; family Viscaceae; genus Viscum; species Viscum album. Next base: position 602,399,311 of record OY728158.1, on the reverse strand, counting down.
ACATATTGTTCCACTGGTAGTTACTCATGATTGGATTCTTGCATAATAGGTAGCTCTTCCACTATAGGTTCTTCCATGGCATGCTTTTCAGATTCTTTGGAAACTGATTCTGTTTTAGCCTCGGGTTGAGTTTTCAGATTAATAGCTTCTTTAGGAGCAGGGACTTCTTCTTCAATAACTTCATGAGGAACAGTAGTCCTTTCTTCCTCAACAAAAACAGCTTCCTTAGGTGGCACTTTAGCCACTTCTTCCTCTTCTTCATGATACTCAACAATCTCATTTGGTTCCAAACCAGGATCATAAATATCTCTTGGTCTTGAGGGATAATCAACATGATTTAATTTCTTATAAACTCTATCATTGTCTTCCACCCATTCCTTTTTCCAAGGATTCCAGTTTATTTTCATTCTCTTGATGGTTACTTTTGAAAGGCAGTACTCACAGTTCTTTATAACTTCCTCATTAGTTCCAACCAAACCTTTGGCATGCAGCATGGATGAGATAAGCCGAGTGTAAAACTGGGAATTTGACTAGGATGTGGATTTGATCATCTCACACATATGATGAATGATATACTTGAAAAGGTTGATCTTATTCCCATTTTTCATAAGGTAGATCAGAAACACATCTTGATATTTCAAAATAGAAAAATCACCTTTTCTGGGGCTAACCAGATTCTATATAAACATGAATAGGAGCCTTGATTCTCCATCTAGTTCAGCAGCAATGGCCCTCCTCTTGGTACCATTTCTAGTTATGGATTTCAGAGCATCTTCCAAATAAATGAATTCGGTTGAAGGTGGAGGCTCTCTCTGGTAATCCTCATAGATTCCTTCATGAGGTATCTTAAGGCATGTAGCCCATAACCTCGAAGATAATGAGCATATCGGGCCATTGACCCAGCTTCTTACAACATTACTATAACCACAATCAAAGGAGAATTGTACGTACTGGTAAAACTGAGCCACTAACTTAGGGTAGATGGGTATATCTTCCTTCAAGAACCACTCTAACCAGCATTGTTGTTCTAACACTTTCAATACCAGAGACTTACTAGACATAATCCATTTGGGGAAAATCTATTTCTCAAGTACGATAACATGGTTTACCAAATTCATATTTAAAGGTCCTTCAAGTACTAGCTTAGGTTCATTGTTCTTCTTCTCTGAGCTGCGCTTCTCTGGTGTCGAAGATGATGGACGTTTCATCCTTGGCATTCACTGAAGGTTTGAGAGAGAGAAGGGTTGCAGGGATGAAGAAGCGTTCAAAATTATTAAGTAGAAGAAACCTCAACTGAAGAATTGAGTGATACTTTCTTTATTTTATCATTTAGGAATACCAAATGTCGTAAAAATAAAAACATGGAAAAATAAAGAAGGGAAAAGAATAATTACCACGATATGGGTTTTTTAAAAAAAATTATAAAGAATTTTTATGGTGAGACCATGTCTAGTCATTACAGAGAGACAATAAATGCACGTTACGGTGAGACCATGTCTGTTCATTACAGTGAGATAGAAAATGCACATTACGGTGAGACAGTGAAAGAGCTACACCGTGAGACAGTGAATGAACTTCTCAGTGTTCCTTATGGTGAGACAAAAACTGAATCATAGTAATCACAAAATACTAACTATGAGACCGTAAACATGAAACAGTAAGATACTGAATAGTAGGACATGAAACAGTAAAAAGTAAGATATCTATTTTAGATTTATCTTGCCTAGTTCATATATGATGTAGTCTGTTCTCTTAGAATTTAATAGTTTGGTGAATATATCAGCAAGATAATATTCAGTTTCAATGAATTCCAAAGTGATATCACCTTTTTAATATTTATCTCACAAAAATTGATGTCTTACATCAATGTTCTTTATCCTAGAAGGTGAAACATGATTTTTTGAGATGTTAATAGCACTTGTGTTGTCACAATTTATAGGTACATGTCTGAATTTATATCCATAATCTATTAATGTGTGTTTCATCCAAACAATTTGTGTACAAAAACTACCAACAGCTATATATTCAGCTTCTGTAGTTAATAATGCAGCATAATTTTGTTTCTTACCACACCATGATACTAGTGACTTGCCTAAAAGGTGACATGTTCCATAGGTACTTTTTCTATCTAACATACAGCCACCAAAGTCGGCATCAGAATAACTAACTAATTTAAATGATTGTCCTTTAGGATAAAATAGTCCTAGATTGTTTGTATGTATGAGGTATTTGAAAATTATATTTACAGCATTTAAAAGGTATTCCTTATGATTTTCTTAAAAACGAGAACACATACAAACACTAAACATAATGTCTGGATGAATATCAGTTAACTAGAGTAAACTTCCAATCATTCCTCTATAAGTTTTTTGATCAAAAAATTTTCCATCTTCATCAAGATCCAACATACAAGTGGTACTCATGGGATTGTTACTAATTTTAGTTCTATCCAATCCAAAATGTTTTAAAATATCTATAGTATATTTTACTTTGAGTTAAAACAATTCCATCATTATTTTGAAAGATTTTAAATCAATGAAATAATTTTAGTTCACCCATTAAACTCATTTGAAATTCATTTTGCATCATTTTAGAAAAATCAGCACATAAATAATTCTTCGAAGATCCAAAAATATTGTCATCTACATAGATTTGAACTACTAAAACATCATTAGAAATTCGTTTTATAAAAGGGTAGGATTAGCTATTCCTTTTGTAAAAACTTTGGAAATAAGAAAAGTACTCAATATATCATACCAAGCTCTTGGAGATTTCTCTAAACCATATAAAGCTTTTGATAGTTTAAAAATATGATTTGGAAAATGGGGGTTTGTAAATCCAGGGGGTTGTTCAACAAAAACATCCTTAACTATATACCCATTTAATAATGCACTCTTAACATCCATTTGATATAGTTTGAAATTCAGATGTGCAGCATAGGCAAGAAAGATTTTGATGGCTTCAAGTCTGGATACTGGTGAAAAGGTCTCCTCATAGTCAATTCCTTATTCTTGACATAGCCTTGTGCAAATAATCTAGCCTTGTTTCTAACTATGTTAACAGCTTCATCTACCTTATTTCTAAACAAAAATTTAGTGCCTATGGTGAATGTGTCCTTGGTTCTTTCAATAAGTTTCCAAACTCTGTTTCTTTCAAACTAATAAAATTCTTCTTATATATCCATCTCATAAAATTCATCATTTGATAGCAACATTAATGGTGTTAGGTTCAAGTTGTGACAAGAAGACTTGATATTCAACTTGATTTCTAAGAGAAGCTCTAGTTTGAGTTCCTTTGTCTAAGTCTCCTACAACAGCATCTAAGGGGTGGTTCTTAAGCGTTATAACAGTTATAGAAAAAGAGGGACTTGTGATTTCAGGTTCATCAACAGATTCTGGTTCATTGTGACTTGATTCTAAGGAATTTCCACAGTTGGATGTTTTCCCATATTCTTTCACAGAAGAATTTTATGATTTTTAATTAATGTTCAGATTTGATACATCATCCTCTATATTCTCTAGAATGGTTTTAGGCTCATGTGGATCTGTTTCATCAAATTTGATATAAACAGATTCCTCCACACATTTAGTTCTTTTATTGAACACTCTATAGTCTTTACTAGACAATGAATATCCTAAAAATATACCTCCATCACTTTTGGATGAAAATTTTTCAAGATTTTCTTTGGTATTAAGAATATAGACTTTGCAACCAAAAACTTTAAAGTAGCTAACAGTGGGTTTTCTATTGTTCCATAATTCATATGGAGTCCTCTTATAAATAGGTCTGATCAACACTCTATTGATTATGTAGCACACTTTATTAAAAGATTCATCCCAAAAATAAATAGGTAGGTCATATTCACTAAGCATTGTTCTAGAAATTTCTTGCAGGGTTCTATTTTTTCTCTCTACAACTCCATTCTGCTAAGGTGTTCTAGGGGCAGAGAAACTGTGACTACAACCATATTGTGAGAAAAAGGATTCAAACTCTTGATTTTCAAATTCACGTCCATGATCAATTCTTAAGGATTTAATTCTAGGTCCACTAATATTTTCTACAAACTTGGTATATTTTTTAAAATGAGAGTAGGGTTCACTTTTGTGATCCATAAAGAAGGTCCAACTATATCTAGAAAAGTCATCAACAAGAACATAAATATAGTGTTTCCCATTTAAACTAGAAACTCTAGATGGTCTAAACAAATCCATGTGAACATGTTTGAGAGGTTGAGAAGTTGACACTTCTTTATTTAGTTTGAAGGAAACTTTGGGTTGTTTTCCATTTTGACAGGGATTACACACTTTGTCATTTGGAAACTCATGTTTTGGTAAGTCTTGAACTAGGATTTTTCTAGTTAGATTTCTAAGGGAGTGAACATTACAGTGTCCTAGTCTCCTATTCCAGATCTAAGATTCTTTATGAAATACACTTAATCATGAAGCATTTTGAGAACCTAAATAATCTAAATTAACAGAATAAACATTTTCATTTCTTAACGTAGAAAATATTAATTCATCATTATAATTAAATACATTACAAGCATCATTTCCAAATCTAACATGAAATCCATCATCAGTTAATTGTGAGATACTAAGCAGATTATATTTTAAACCATCAAAAAACAGTACTTTAGAAATTAAAACTGAGTTAGAGTTACTGATTTGGTCGAGGCCAATAATCATTCTCTTGGAATTTTCACCAAATGTGACATGTCATCCATCTAATTTTATCAGATTCTTGAAGCATGAGTAGTCTACTGTCATATACCTTGAACATTTACTATCTGAGTACCATAGACTTTTATAGGAGCTCTTTAAGCAGCTTTCCTTCAAAAAGATTAAGAAAAAACAGATTTTGGTACCCATACTTGTTTGGGTCTAGTAATATTAGTAATAAGTTCTTTAGAAACCCATATTTTCCTCATAGGTTTCCTATAAGCATTATATAAAGTATTCGAAAAATAAACTATATTTGGTCCACAAAAACTTGAAACAGTAGAATATGTATCATGGATTGAATTAGTTGATTTGAGTCCAGAATTGGGAGTAAAACTGTATGTCCTAGATTTTGAAACAAAATTTGTTCTACCAAGGTTTCTTTTACCAGGTTGATAACCAATTACAGTGTTGTATTTAGGGGAAATTTGTTTACCTATAATTTGGGTAAGGGTATTTTTCCCATTATTAAACTTTTCTAAGTCACTCTTTAATTACTCACTAGATATTTTTAATTCATTGTTTTCTTTGAGGAGTTGATAATTTTTCACCTTTATAGTTGTGAGTTCAGATTTAATAGTCACGGTAAGAGCATGTTGTTTCTTCAAAGATTTATATTTTTCTTTTAATTCATTGCATGTTTTCTCAAGAATGTTAAATTATTCAAACATTTCTTTATTAGTAATTTTTTCAGAGTCACTTTCATCTTTAGAATAGTATGAATTATGTATAGAAGAGTCTATTGTTACCTCAAATGTGTTTTTCATAAAACACATATTGGCTTTGTTAGCCTGTTCATCATGTGATGTCTCTGGGTCACTTGAACTGTGCTCAGAATCACTCCAGGTTTCTTTTATTTCCTTTTTATACTTCTTTTCCTTGTCCTTATATTTCTTTTTGAACTTGAGCTTTGTACATTCATCCTTGATATGTCTTTTACACTTACATTCATAGCAGACAATTTCATCAGTTTTGTCACTTCTTTTCCAGTCCTTCTTCCAGTTTCCTATTTGGTCATATTTTCCCTTAAAGTTAGGCTTTCTGAAAAAGTTCTTCTTTTTGTAAAATCATTTGAATCGTATGGCTAGTTGAGCTATCTCCTCATCACTCCCAGGTGATGATTCTTCACTGGTGTAGCTTTCTATAGAATCTTATAGTTTCCCTTTGCCTTTGTGCTTAGAGGTGGTGGTCTTGAATGCAACAGATTTCCTCTTTGGTTCATCCTCTTATTTCTTGTTGACTTTTAGATCTTCCTCATACATCATTAGTTTCCCAATGAGTTCCTTTATAGGTAGTTTTCTAATGTCTCATGATTCTCTAATAGTGACAGAGGTTCCCCTCCATCTGTCAGGTAGACTTCTCTTCCAAGTGAAATCATTATATTTACAATCTCATTGAACCTAATATACATGTCATAAATAGTCTCATCGAGTTTCATTTTAAAATTATCATATTTGATAGTATAAGTATTAAGTCTCATTTCTTATACACTAGATGTTCCTTCAAGTGAGACAGACAGGGTATCCTAAATTTCATGGGAATTTTTACAAACAGAAATTCTATTAAACTCTTCATCACCTAAAGATCAGTATAAATCATTCATATATTTTCAATTGTTATTGTAGGCAGTTTTGGTAGGTTCATCCCATGTGATTCTATTAGTAGTATTAATTTTGTATTCATCTATAATAGATGACTAAATTTCAAAACTCATACTCTCTAAATGCATTTTCATTTTAATTTTCCATTGAGAATAATTGGTTTCATTAAATAATGGTGTTCTGTCGGTTGCAGAACCTTCCAATCTATTATCCATAACAAAGTATTACTTTAAAAGAGAAAGAAATTTAAAATTAACAGAAATTTACAGATCTTTAAAGTAAAACTACAATCACAGTTGAATAAGATTACACAGAGTCCTAATAAATCTCCTCTAAAACCAAATGTTCGTCAGATTAGATTACTCTAGTGGGGAGGGTTGAATTGAGTAACTATAAAAATTTATGTAAAAAGTATTTACAAAAAGGTTTCCCCAAAGATTAAATACATCCCAGTTAATCAAGGTTATACTTTTATAAGAGTTTGGCTGTTTAAATAACTTCTTAGAAGATTGATTAATTCTCAGTAATATTAATTTGTGTTATTAATATTACTTTTGAAGTTATTATACTAATACAATCTAGTTATAACTTCTTTCCAAGACTAACTATCAAAGTGAAATTAGTGATTTCTGAATTATACAGTAAATTAATAAAACGGAGAAGACTAATTTAAGCAGCACAGCGGATATGAAATAAGTGGTTCAGTCTCAAGCCAAGACCTAATACACCCCACTTGGTGATCACCTACCACCAATCATTTTATATAAAAACTTTGATCCACACCCTGTATCGGGGTTAAAAATAGTACACAGACTGTCCAGGCCACACAAGGACCTCTTCCACAGTTTTCGTGGTTATAAATAACCAGGCCACATTGGGACCTCTTCCATAGTCTTTTGTTGGTATCCAAAAGTAAATAGAGTTTTAAGTAAGGATATATTATATCCTTTAGTTTAATGCAGGAGACTGAGTGTGTTTTCTATAGGTACACACTCTGCTCAAAAGGTAATAAACAGATACACAATAGAGTAAAAATATGGAGGTCGGTTTAGAAGTGATATGAGTGTTAGTCTTTGCTTCTTTGGACTTATTGAGATGAAGTAGATGCAGATCTCAAGTCCTCGCTAGTAAAACAGAGTGTCACAATTCAGCTTGTGTTTTTTATGAGGTTCGACAATGCGAAGATGTTCTCTGGATTCCAGTGTACTTCATATGTTCTTCAGCAGAGTTTGGTTGCATGCATGTGAAAATATTTCCTTTAGAAATTCTCTCAGTGTTCTTCGTTTTAGAGCTCACAGCCTTGTTTTTCGTTCAGTATCGTGTTATTTGATTATTTTCCACACTTCACTTTTATCTTGGAATGCATGTGTTGGAGACAACAGGTTGCATGGATGCTGCACCTCGTACCTCATACTGTCATATAATATGTCTATAAAGAAACATTAATTATGTCAGTGCATTTTAAATCTTCAAATATGACCATTAGAGATTAAATTGACAAACGACAAAATAGTTTAAGAAACGGTGTCACAGTAAGTCGTGGAAACGGTGTCTCCTTCACACGGTGTCTAGATTGATCATGGTGTCTTGTGGTCACGGTGTCATGTTCATGGTGTCTTATTCATGGGGTCTCATGGTCATGGTGTCTTGCGGTCACAGTGTCTTGTTCATGGTGTCTTGTTCATGGTGTCTTATGGTCACAGTGTCTTGTTCACAGTGTTTGCTTCACAGTGTCTGATTCTTCGTTGTCTCTTGTTCTTCACAGTGTCTTGTTCTTCTCGGTGTTTGATTCTTCATGGTGTCAGAAATACATAACCAATATCATACTTACGGTGTCTCAAACTTTTCAAAGTAATTGTATTCAGACTTAAGCAATAATGATAATATAATAGATTAGGCTTAATCATTTTTCAAAGATGGTATTATGAGAGTAGATCAAAGATAGTATAAAGTAAGTAAACTGAATGTAGAGAAACTAAAATATTTAATGGATCTTCTTAAAGCATGATATTACTTAAACAATAATACACATGAATACACATTATTGTGATATAATTGACAGGAGTTAACTAGTTTTAATAGGATTTTTGATCATTAAAACCTAATTAATACATGCGGAATCCAACAGTTTCATTGATCATATACCACCTCTAAAGTTGTTAACAGGTTCTAAAATATTGATAAAACTTGGAAATGTTGTAACAAAATTGGGTAAGGTGTGTCATTTGAATGATAGTTGGGAAAGAGTTCAAAGTGCATCATAAAGTGAAATCGGAATGCAATAATGGAAGAAAAAAAGTATATTATTCAAACTTCTGTATTAGGAATTTAATTTGTTACGACATAATGTTTATGTGGTGCATATTGAGACGAATGTTAAGGAAAATTTGATATTCACATTTCTTAATGAGTATGTAAAGTCGAAGGATCATCTCAATGCTCAAAAAGACTTACCGGCAATGAATATAAAGCATGATATATGGCCAGATTATAATGGAAGGTATGATACGGAAATTTTTCAATGAAAAATAGGGATAAATATATATTCCTTAGAATTGTAAAATGTGTGAACATATTTTATGGGTATTCAAGTAGAATCTCAAGCTGTGTTGACATAAATAATCATAGGTTACATGGATTTAAAATCCAAGATTCGCATATTTTTTATAGTAGTTACTTCCATTGGCATTGCGTGCATTATTACTTGAAAAGGTTACTTCTATTTTACTCAAATTCTGTATATTTTTCAGACAACTATGTGAGAAAACTCTACATCCATTTCTTCTTGAAAACCTTTAGGATAGATTTTTATTAACACTTTGTGCGATGGAGATTATCTTTCCTCTGTCATTTTTTACTGTCATTATGCATTTAACTGTGCATTTGGTTGAGAAAGCTAAATTAGAAGGCCCCATACATTATCATTGGATGTATCCAATTGAGAGGTACTTTATTTATATGTTTTTCATTTCAATAAACAATTCCTAGAACTTCATTAAATACATAATTAGGTTTTTTATTTTATTTAACAGATATCTTTGGCATTTGAAATCATATGTGAAAAATAAAGCTCAGCCTGAGGGCACTATTTATAAAGGATATTTGGAAGAGGAGTGTCTTACCTTTTGTTCTATATACTTGGATGACATTGAGACAATATTTAATCGAGTTGTATATGTTGATGACACATCGAGTCAATCTGAAATACATGATAAATAAAAAAAATTCCTGCTATTGGCTGATCAGTAGGGTGGAGATCAAATGTTACACTAACAAAAATATAATTATTATAGGAACATAGATATGTGCTACTGAATAGTGAAATTTTATATCCACTTATTGAAGGTTTAAGGATAAAAATAAAGAGACAAATGTGAGGATAAATGCGAAATATGAAAGATATAACAAAAGTTTTTAATAAAGAGATTATAGAATGGTTTGCACAATGTGTATGTTCATAAATCAATATGACTATTAGGTTGATACATGTATTTTATAAATATAATAATGTATATTAATTTTTTGAGATCATGAATACTGATACTCGAGTAGAGTTGTCGGAAGATTTGAATTTTCTCACTCGAGGTCCTCTAAAACAATCTAGAAATTTCAACGCTTACAATGTGAATGTATTTATATTTCATACAGTTGATCAGGAAGAGGATTTGAAAACACATAATAGTGAAATATTTAAATTTTATGAAGTGGAATACTATGTAAAATTGACTGATATTATCGAATTAAACTACCACAGACATTTTTTAGTTGTTTTATTCAAATGTAATTGGGTGGATATTATCAGGGGTGTTAAAATATATTCCTTTCAATTTACTTCTGTGAACTTTTCTCGCTAGATGGATGTTGGTGAACATGAACTACATGGTCTATATATCTTATCATCATAATCAAAAATGATATATTATGTGAAGGATGTCATGGATGAAGGGTGGAGGGTAGTTTCTCATGTAAAGCAAATACACTTCTATGATATGGGTGATGAAGTGAAATATTTGAACTCTAACATCGAATCCCATTAACAGAAAGAAGAAGACTTATTTGTCCATCATGATATTGAAAATATTAGTCTTGAAAGAGTGAATAAAGTAGATAAAGTAATGATAGAGCAGAAAACTGACATGATTTAAGGAGAAAATGATTGTATGTGCAGTTATCACTTCATATATCAACCACTTATGTCATTTGTGAAGTCATTTATTATCATTGTTCTGTATATTTTGTTTGTTAATACTTTGTACATGTTATAATTTCTATATTTTTTTGTCTTCATGAATTTTTTAAAATATATGTTCTAAACTTAATTTTATTTGATTAAATGACTGGAATATTGAAGAGGTTTTATACTCACACTGTAGGGTCAAAGAGTTTTTCTAGAAGTAGATTGACTCTTGTAATCTTTTCATTAGTTTAAATATTTATTACAAATTTTTATCTGTTTAATATATTAAATTGTTGATTTATCTTTGTTTAATTAATTCACCGAGTTTAACCCACCAAGAATCTCAAATAGAAGTGTGGTAGAATGTTCATAAAAAATATCATGGGAGTTTTCTTAATGAGATTTCCAAAGAAGTTGGGGTATGAATTCATTTTTCAATATAATAACTTATTATAAATTGTCACTATGTTAATATATATTGCTTCTAATATGACTGATATTTGATTTATAGGTAAAAATTAAAGAACTATGGGATGTCAATCCCACACAGTCCTACTCAGTCTCCCAGGATGACCCAGTTGGTAAATTCCTTGGGAAGGATTATCCTGGTTGAGTGCGTAGATGGGTTTGGGAGAAATACCATCTGAGTTATTTGGCAAACAAACAGGGATTAAAAGTGATGACTGGTGGTGAGAAGGTAAATCATACAACTTTAAAATCATTTAGTTCACAATTTTTTATTGATTTTAAGTTTAAATATAAATATAAAACATCATTTAATTTTCAATATAATTTATTTATAGGTTCAGGTAGTAGGAAGTGGAGATGGAGATGAATAGGGTGACGATCAGAGTTCATCATTGGGAAATGATTAGTGGAGAGTCTTTTTTCATCAATCAATACATCCAATGTGGGTATTTATTATCTTTTTCTTATATTTTAGATGGGATTAGGACAACGGGTGCCCTACGTATGTGTTTTATAACCATGTGTCTAAATGTTGTGTTTCAACTGGATATGGGGATTGAAATTTATATATGATCATATATGATGTTTAGTTTCTTGTCTCTCTTTTACATATAGGTTGACTATTTTAATGTGTTGTGTTTTGTTTGATTTTTTCAATGTATTTAGAAATGTATTATTTCTTTCAATGTGTTGTTTTCCTTGGTCAATGTGTGGATTCTATATGTTTTGGTGTGAATCAATGTTTGTTGATTATTTAGTTTTAACATGTTGTTTTCCTTGTACATTGATGATATATTTGATGATTTGGTAAAATTTTCTATGACACTGTTTAATTGTTTTGGTAGCAGGTTCTGGGGCTGCAGAACCTACATTTTATTTTGTTTTAATTCATGGTATAGCGTTAGTTTAAACCGCCTCTAGTTTTTCACAATGGTTTAAATCACTACTATATTATGGTATTTTTTAGGTTCAATGGTTAAAACTGCTATTAAATCCCAGTTATTTATTAAAGTGAAAACCGTCGCTAAAATAAAAAACCACGGCTAAATACATCTTCTACGACACTTTCTAGAAACCACTGCAAAATGGATGAAACTGCCGCATGTTGATTTTCGACACCAATTTTAGCGGTGGTTTTTTGAAATCGTTGTAGAACCATATAGTGGCTGTTTAAACCACTGCTAGATAAAAAAACTACTGTTATATGGTCAATTTTTTATAGTGTCCAAACGCCAACCTAGTGGGATGTGTAAACTATGATACTACTATGTCTGACCCAATCCACCGAGACCTTTTCTTGGATGGTAATATTCTGAGAGTAACACCCTAATCCCGCATCTAATATAGTAGGGGTTAGGGACTAGCATAGAGTATGCATATCACTAAAATGGGAGGCCTTAGCCCAAGGACCTATATGCACACAAATAACCAACTCCATGAAACAGTGCAGATATATAATAAAATACTAAAACATATAGAGTGTAAACCATACATTCAGAAAACACTAGAAAATACATCAAAGTGTAGCATTGTAATGTAAAATATATAAAGGAGAAATACACACCCAACCTAAAATGATATCCCAACCTAACGACAATGGGTAAAAGGGAATATGACCAAGATTCACAAGGGGACATGGCGGTCGGGACTAGATTGAGCAAGGGAAAACAAGGGAACCTTAATGCTGGGATTTTCCTAGTTCATAAGGGATGGAAAAAGGCTAGACCCCTCAATGATTACTCAAATATCCCGAATACAATTGTTACTAGATCTTTAGGTAAGAAAAAAATGGGACAGAGAAACAAGCGGGGAACCCAATAAGTGTTCTAGGTGATAAGAAGTTGTCTGGAGAGTTGGGTAAGAAAGTTCTTGGTAAGGGAATCAAGGCCAATTATGTCAAAGTCATGGTATCAAACATGGAACCAATTTTGGATTGAACCTTAAGCAGAATGGTGGACAAGTTGGAAGTGGAGACTCGAGAACATTTACAGCTTGTTCTCCACTCTAAGAAGGAAATGATAGAATAAGAAATTCATATTAATGCTTCACAGGAGGTTGTAAATAGAATATACAAGAGATTTATTATAGTTTGAACTAATGATGAGCAATTGGAATGGATTAAAAAGCAGTACCACATCTTAGCGTGGGGTTTTAACGAATGAAATATCAAAGCGGAATAATATATCTAGGCTTGGGACAAGATGGTGAATCATTTTTAATATCTTCTAAGGAATGACTTGAATACGCAGGTGACCACTCTTCATTGGGGGATTTATAGGGTAGATGGATCTAATATTCTTAGTCTTGTTTTTAAAAACTCTTGTGGGTTCTTTTATGGTTAACACCTATACTTTGGACATGTTTGGGTTTCCAACTTTTTTCTCAAAAGTGCTTTTGAAATAAAAAAAATGATTGGATTGATTGATTAAATAGGGAAAAGGGAAAAATGAAGAGTTCCTAGCTCACAATCTCCAAGTTTGACCACCAAACATGGTCAACACCTTCAATTACCACTATGATCCTCCAATACTAGGTCAACCAAATTCACCCCCAATATTCTTACTGACGATATGAGACAGAACACATTCAGATAAAGCCCATTCTGGGGTGATTATATGAAGACCCATTAGGATGCCCCAAAAACCAAGGAGGGGAATAAATAGAAATAAGAACATTAATATCAAACCATAAAGTAAGAGCATGAAGAAAAAAAAATATCAGATACGATAAAAATAAATCCAAGGGAAAATAGAAAGGGAATATCCCTCTCCACAACTGGCTAAGAATGAAGATTCTTCCCATAACTCCAAAGGTCCCATCTCTAATGTCAAACAATCCATGTAACCGTATAAGGTATGAAGTGGAGATCCCACTCCTCACTAATGTGTATCGTATCCATGGAATCATTATCTCTTACCCATGCATCTCTCATAACCTCTCAATAATAGGAGGTCTTATACCTTACCGCTACCACTACTACACAATCCACAATCCATTTTTTGAATTATTAAAAAACCACTTTATGGGTAAGTAGGAACCTTACAAAAAGTTCTAAATTGTCACCAGCACATGAACATAAATAATTTCAAATAAAACATACCACAATAAACAACCAAAATAAAAATATGAGTCCACCACCATATGAACCAACCAAATAGGATCGACTATTCAAAATTGCCACCACAACAAAACCGATTCAAAATTTAAAATTCAAAAGGATGAAAACCATCATACCCCCATGGGACTAAACTACTTCGAACCGATCGCCAACTCCATCAACACATCACTAACCTAATCACCTCGATACAGCCACTGCCATCATCAACAACTCATCACCTACATCATCGCTATCAATACACGTCATGTCAGCCTCACCGATGAGACCCACTGGAAATTGTCGGCTTTGAAAGGGAACCATTATCAAAAAAACATAAAATGACAGAACCGTATTCACAAGAAAAAACCATAGTCAACATCGTCATCATCATTCACCATATTTTCAACTTCATCGTCCCCATAGTCACCAAACCTGAAAACCCAATCTAACTTCAACACTGAATGATCATCAAACAGAAATATCTCATGCAGAAAATCGTATCAAATCTTCATTGATTGCATTGAGAAGAAACGCAAACAAGAACTGAAAATCAAGAAACCGAATTCACAAGAAAATAATGTTGCATGACATGTCTAGAGCACCAACAGCCACCAAACCAAACATCCAAAAACCTCAAATATTTCACCGCTCCAAATCCGAATCAGAGAGGTGTCAAGGAATGTGAAGTTAGAGTAGGGTTGAGTGGAAGAGATCTCCAAATGATTCCATATTCAAAGAAAACCCATAGAAGGCATGGAAAAAGAAATTTGAATCTGAAAGAGCCTAGAAATCCATCAACTACCAGACCACATAACCCAAAATCTCTTTGAACCGAAGCTCAAGCTCTGACCTAGAGAGGTGCAGGGGAAAAATAGATCAAAGCAGGGTGAGAACAGCCAAGGAATTCCGCAACAAATGACAGACGACAGGAAGACCAAGAGAACAGAGGAGGAAAACCCATGACATAGATCCCTAGAGAAAAGAATAGAGATATCCTATAGAAATAATGAGGAAATGAGAAAGAATAATAAGGCCAAAGAGAAGTAAATTTGAAGAAAAAAATAAAGTGGGGAGATCCATCGTTGCCGAAGGGCTTTGGAAACCCTAGGAGGAGATGGGAGCTGAAAATACATCTGAATGGGGTTCCATATCTTCCCCTTTATTATGAAATTATTCACTAATCTACACTCATAATAAATATAATCAAATTGGATGATTCTATACCACTACTATAAAACAGGACTTTAATAGTGCTAAAATTGGCCTTTGTTAGTACAAAAAAAGTGTGGAATGATAAAGCGCAATTAAAATACCTCGGCCTCTATCAGTGAATTAATTATAATTGATAAAGGGAACATTTATCAATACTTCTAAGAGTTTTAATAAAAGGTCATACTGTAGTGTGCTGCTAAATTTACAGCATAATACAACACCAAAAACAGCAGCAAAGACAGGTACAAATACATATTGAAAATGATATAAAATTTAAAACATAATACAAGAAAAAAATTATATTATATATATTTCAAACATTGTTTTATATAATTACATGAGTATATAAAAATTATCACAAACATTCAAAAAAATAAGTATTCCATTATTATTGGCCCCTGACCCCCAATAATGCTATTTCCGAACAATCCAACTCAACTCAATAAAAATAATGCACCTATATAAGAAAATTATTTTTATGTTAGTAATACTATAAATAAATAAATAAGCATAAAGTGTTAATTTTAAACTAAACTTTGAGTCATACCAAGAACATTGTCTACCAGATTGAGTTGCGGTTGATTCTTGCACGTCACACCATTTCTTGTTCGTCTTCAAGAATTATCTCTATGAAAATTAACTAAAAAATTATAAGATAAAAATTATAATGAAATTAATTAATTAATAATATATTGAAAACACACACTTAGAGTCATAGCACTCACATTGTGCATCAGATTGAGGCATGGATGATTTATACACACATACCAAATGACTTATGGATCATTTTCCTAAATTATCAAAATAATATGAATTTTTTTACTCATTTTTTAGTATTTCCCTTGTGTTTTTTACTAAGATGTCATTTTAAACTGGAAACATGCACTTTGAGTCATACCAGTCACATCATGCGTCAGTTTTACATGAGACTTATTCCTACACATCACAAATGACTTATGGATAATTTTTCTAAATTATCAAGATAATATGAGTTTACTTGCTCAGTTTTTAGTGAGGGAAACTTTTTGAACTAAAATGTCAATTTTAAACTAATAACGAGCACATTATGTCATATTAGGAACATCATGTATCATATTGAGGTTTGGAAGATTCCTACACATCAAAAATGACGTATGGAACATTTTACTAAAATATAAAAACAATCCAAATGTGTTTTATTGGTTTTAAGTATGTCACTTATCTTTTTTTACCAAAATTAATGTTAATTTTAAATAAAAAGACACACTTAGAGTCAAATCGATCACATAGTGAATAGGGTTAAAGTTAGCATAATTCCTACACATCAAAAATGAATTATGTATAATTTTGCTAAAGTGTAAATATAATCTGAATGTGTTTTCCTAGTTTTTAGTATGTCAACTATGTTTTTTACTAAAATGTTATTTTAAACTAGAAAAATAAACTTTGAGTCATACCAGTAAACTTTTGTGTTAGTTTGATAGTATTTTGATCCCTACATGTCACAAATTACTTATGAATCATTTTTTATAAATTATCAAGACAATTCGACCATGTTTTCTTGGTTTTTAGTGAGTGGTACCTTTTATAACATATTGAGTTTTTATAAGCCTTTTTTCTTGAATAAATTAATTTTATTTTATGTGTTTAATTTCATACTACACTGATTCAAAATTTCTTTATATGATATACCAATTAGATCTTTCATTACACACAACACCAACTTGGCATGCGTTATATGCAATATTGAGTTTCTACGAAACAACATTTTATTATTATAATTATTTCAATGGAACAGTTATAACATAGGGGTTAAACTTAGTAATATGAATATTAATAACTAATTTTTAAATATTATTTATAATTTTTTCATATAGATAAATCATATTTATAATAATACATATAATTTTTAGTAAAATCTTTATATGTTTGAAAATACTATTTTTTTTAAATAACTTATTTTTTATGTACTTATATGAACAATATTAAAATTGATTTTAGACACTTTTTGGAATTTAATTTGAAAAAATAAAATTCATTTTTGAATTCATAATTTTAAAATTATATTAGGGTTAATTTTAGTGATTTTTTTGAAAAACTTCATTTTTTGGATGAATAGGGAAAAATAATGAATTTTAATCCAAAACTGCTTTTTCAACTAATTTATTTATATATTTAAGTTATATTTTAATTTGTTTTTTAAGTTTAATTAGATTATTTTTACATAAATTAAATCAATTTAGGACATTTTAACCAATTTCAAATTGAAATTGGATATCAAAACATTCCAAACATTTAAACTTGTTTGCTAAAAAAACTCGTTGTCGTGACATGTCTACGGGATTAATTTTAAATTAATTTATTACAATTATATGATTGGAATATGAAAAATGGATTAAATATTTATAATAATAATAATTTATAATTTATAATAATTTCAACTTAGTTTTTGACCAAAAATATTAGTGAAAGTGGTTAAAATTAACTACAATGATTAAGAGAAAAAATTGTTTAACAAAGGACTAAACCTTAAACTTAAGGCCCAAAATAACATAGAAACTTATCCAAAATCCATTTTATGTCCATATTCATACCCTATACCAAATTTTATAGGATTTTTATCATTATTTTATTCACTTGTAATGCGAAAAACATGGGTGTAATTCTCTTTTCAAAAATTAACAAGAATGTCAGTACTCCTCCACTATAAAAATGCACTCACACCTCCCCCATATTCACACTTATAAATCAATTTTTATTGAAAAAAATAAACTAAAATAATCTCACAAAAATCCCCCCCCTCATCCTAGAAGCCTAAAATTGGTCATAAATCCATCCAAGGAATCCCTTTAGTGCAAACCAAGAGCAGTTACCCAATGAATGGGTTGCATCCTTCCTCAAACTCCTTTGTTTTATTTTCATTCTCCCCAACAAAAAATATTCTTACATTGTGATTATCTAATAACCTCATTATCCTAAATATACTTATATGTTTTTATACTATGTTTTTTACCTACACTTACACACATTTCCATTTAATGGGTAACAAACTTACTATTCTTGAATACGGTGAACTGTCACCTCACGAAATGATGTTGTTCATTTTTCCTTTACCACATATCACGGATGGGAATTATGATAAAAAAATATTTTTTTTATATTATATTTATTATTAATTTATACTTAAATAACTATTATATAATACAAATATTTGTGATTTTTACTTTTTGTAAACATAATAATTTCATTTGGGGAAGTGTGGACTATCGCCTTCTTAAAGCGATGTGATTCGTTCACACTCTACGCGAAATGTTTTAAGGATGGTCTTATTAAAATTATTTGATATATATTATATAATAATTCTAAATTAATTATGATGTATATATACATATATATAATTTACATTTTTATTTCAATACAAAAATAAAATACAAATAGGGTTTATGCGTACGTACGGTCTACCGTCTCCATGAACGGTGTATTCCATTTCATCTTTCTATATTTTATTTATTATTATAAATAAATATATAATTAATATTTATATAATATTTATATCATGTTTTACAATCTTTGAATAATTAAATCATGATCTAAGTAATATGATCAAAAATAATAAGTCAAAACATGTTTGAAGAACAAAGCGGATAATACCTGAAGCAAAACCTTAACATGCAAGAATTAATAAGCCGGTGATATAAAGAAATATATGGTATTATATATAAGAACATGATTCTGTAAAATATGAATAATAAACTTATATTTATTATACATGAGTTTTTTATGTGTACGATGAGAGTCAATACATAAGGTAAGGGAATTTCTAGTCTCACTTTTATTTCTCTGAGATTTATACCTAATTCGCCACTCGTTTCTTTTATATGGTGTATATGCTATACATTAATATATTATATGATTATTATCATTAAATATATATTTATTTAAATTTACATTTTATGATCTCTCTTTCATGGGGTTTATATTTTAAAATTTATCAAATTAATAAAGTTGTTCTGTCTCAAATTTCCTTCTTTGAGACACATGCCATAAATTTCAAAAACCGTGTTTTCAAAAATGTTTTTAAAGATGATATTTTAAGAAAATATTAAATTAAAAAGGATTTTAAAATTTTTTATAGTTTTAAAATAATCCATTATAAGTTTTCAAAAAAAAATTAAAGAAATTTTTTCCAAAAAATTTCCAATCTTTATTTATATGTTTTAAAGTTTATTTTTAAAGAAAATGGTTTTTAAAAGTTTTTATGTTTTAAAAAGAATTTTTCAAAGTATATTTTGCTAGAGAAATATTTTTAAAAGGTATTTTAAAATTATTTTCCATATAATATGACATATTTTGGTGTTACTCATTCATTTCTGGGAAAATGATCCAAAGGTTCCATTCATATTTTTTATCTGGGTAGTTTATGATTTTATGGCATGCTATTTATGAAAATTGTTTCTCTTTCATGGGTTATATATATATATATGTAACCTATTTCTATTTAATAGGTTGTGTTCTTATGAAAACTTCTTCTTTTAATTGTTTATTATTTTGATGAAATTATTATGAAACCTGATTCTTTTTCCACTGGTTATGATATGATTAAATTTTTATGATACCCATTTCATTTCATGGGTTATGATATGATTGTCTATGATCTTTTGGAACATGTATATATGATTTCATTATGAGATGGATGGGACCAAAATCTCCTTCCAATTAATTGGGTAAAGATTTATGTCTCATGATATAATTATGGTGTTCAAATTGTTGAGCTTTATCCACTATGGGAAGATAGGGAAACCCGGTCCACTATGGGAAGATGTTGAAAACCGATCTACTATAGGAAAATGGTGAAACCCAATCCATTATAAGGAAACTATTGTGACAGAGGATGGTTGTGTGTCCTTCCTGGTAGGTTTATTCCCCATGAAGTGTAGTAATAATTTTTGTCAATGAACCCTGACTTATAGGGGATAGTATTACATTTTTAGGTGTCTACCACAATTCTATGTCTTATTCTTATGTTGTTCTTTCATGGATTATGATCTTGATTCCATTATGATTCATGTCTTGTGAACTTCCAATATTTATGTCATGATTTACGTTTATGATATTTTATATGTATGGTTTGATCTTATTAAGTTATTATCGCATTCTCATACCCTTATTCTCATGTTTATACATATATATCTCCCTTGTCTACCCTTACTGAGCATTTTATCTCACCCCTTTTATGTTTCCTTTCCCCCAGGTTATAAAGATATGTATTATGTATGATCTGTCTAAGAAGGGATCTAATCAAGAATAGTCTATTGGGAGATAATGTATCTCACTTATGTACCAGTGTTTATGCTTCCATGTTTTCAAAGGAACTAGAATAATATTGTTTTTGGATGTTTATTTGTGTAATGTATTAAGTATTCCAAAAAATTGATGTAATATTAATCTTTGAAAAGTGAGGGTCACTATAGTTGGTATCAGATCAAAATTTATTTAACCTTTGTAAACTAGGACAAGAAAACCTTAGTGATAACCCTAAGGATATTTATATAGATAAGTATAAGGATAATGAAAAGTATAGTAAAATTTTATGGAACTTGGTAAAAGATTAAGAGAGTGGTTTCCTTGAAGTAAATATTTGTGTTGATACTAAAAGTGGAAATGGTTCTAGAAAAAATATTCCTAGGATTAACAACTCAGTCAAGGTATGTTGGGACTAACTTGATTGTAACCTGGTACACGATTTTGGTCCTTTCTGCACACCTGGTTTGGCTCTTCTAGGGGATATTCTTTGGGAATTCATGGACTCTTCATAAACCAATATGAAGGTTTTAAAAATATTTTGGATATGAATAACCTATAATAAGCTTAGTTTCTCATATATTAAGTAAGGTGTCACAATTTAGACATCATGTAAGTGGTTTTTCATGATTATGTGGTTCCTCACAATGAAAACTATTTCTTTCTCTATGATTTTTGGTTTTATTCAATATCTAGAACCCAAAGGAACTATGTCAATTGTAATTGAGAAGGAAAATGCAATGAGTGGTCTCCTGAGCATCCAAATGATATGGGAGATTGAATTAAAACCCTTGTTTCTATGCACACATAGTTTTATCAATATATGAATCATACTAAGATTCCAAACGAGAAAAGGACAGAACAATGTTTTGTTGAGTCCCTCATAAGGCAAAGTTCTCCTTATTTAAGTGGGTCTTCTAATCCACTTGTTTATGGACATTGTATCAGTACCACTAAGATGATATTCTCCATTCTCCATTTTTTTATCATGATAAATTCATTTTTTTGTTTATCAGTTAAAATTTAAAGCAGAATGGTGGTGGACTCTAATTAAGAATATAGGTAAGCAAGATGAAATTGAATCCATGGATTGGGATGAGTTCAAGAATTTATTCTTAAATAAGTACTTTACTCATGTTATTAATATTAATATGGAAAATTAATTCCTTGATTTGAATTAAAATGATTATGAATATGTTGGTACTTATGAGTATAATTTCACAAGACTTATGAGGTATGTTTTTGGAATTATCATCCAACCCAAAAGTAAAGTTGATAGGTTATTTAGTAGCTTAAAGTTAATTGTTAGAAGTTTGTTGGCTATGTGTGACTTTAGTATCTATGAAGAGATTTTGAATTGTGCAATAAAATTTGAAATGTATGTTGGAGTTATGCATCAATCTCAAGGTTTTAACAAGAAAAGGAATATGGATTTCAAAGAAAAATCTAAAAACCATGGAGAGAAGAATATGATCCTTTATTTATAATCTAAGTATGGAAATAATCATTGAGGGAATTGTATTATGGAGTCTAATAAGTGTTTTAAGTGAGTAAGGGAAGGCCATTGGGTAATTTATTGTCACACTGATGGGAAGATGTTGTCCAATGATTCAAATAGAGGGAAAGTTTCATAGAATGCACCTCACACACTTTAATGCTTTAAGTGTAAGAAGTATGGGCATTATGCTAACCAATTCCCAAGCCTGAGGGATGGTGATGATGATCGGTGTCACCAACCTCTTAAACTGATGGATAAGGGTAAATCTAATGTAATCACCATTTTTGACAAGGGTTTCTATAAAAACAAGGTGAAAGGTACACTTTTCATCCACTATAGAACTACTAATGTCCTATTTGATTCTATATATACCCACTATTTAATATATAAATAATTTTATATGTCTATTAATATTCCACCCAAATTATTAGATGTGGAATTAGCAGTATGTACCCTTAATGGAATGATTATTTCATCACAATTCTATGATTCGTCTCCAGTTTATGTTTGTGGGAATTGACTTCCAAAAAATCTTTTCATTCTTCCCCTGGTTGAATTTGATGTCTTCTTAGGTATGGAATATATTTATCCACATAAATCAAACATCAATTGTCGAGGAAAAGAAGTTACGTTTGATATTTCAAACCAACCTATGATTGTATATTAATGTGATGATAAGTATGAACTTCCTATATATATTGAATCTAGTGTATGGGTATTAATTACCATTCATAAGACATTTTTGTCTCAAATGGTTGGGGAGAAACTCAAAATTGATGATATTTCTATTATTTGAAAAAAAATGGATATGTTCCCAGAATATTTTTCTAGCCTTCCACCAAAACGTGAAGTTTAGTTCTTAATATAACTCATACCAGGTTTTGCACCAATTTCAAAGAATACCTATAGAATGTCCCCAATTGAGTTGTACTAATTGAAGAAGCAACTCTAGGAAAAACATGACATGGGATTAATTTGGCCAAGTGTGTCACCTTGGGGTTCAAATTTTCTCTTCATGAAAAAGAAATATGGATCAATGAGACTCTATATTGATTATCGAGAGTTGAACAAGATTGTGATCAGGAACAATTATCCTCTTCCTCGTATTAATGAATTGTTTGATCAACTACGTAGATCTCAATACTTATTAAAGATTGACCTTCATTTTGGATATCATAAATTGAGGTTCAATAAAGAGGATAAACCCAATAAGGAATTCCGTATAAGGTAGGGACACTATAAATATATAGTGATTCCTTTGGGTATTACTAATTCCATTTTTATCTTCATGTATTTGATTAAAATAGTCTTAAGTGATTATCTAAATCAGTTTGTGGAAGTATTTATCGATGATATTATTATCCATTCAAAGAGAAAGTAAGATCATGAAGACCACTTTATAATTTTACAAAAGACCATGAGTAAGGATAATTTGTATGAAAAATTTACAATGTATAAATTTTTGCTGCAAAATATTTCATTTTTGGGTCAAATAATCTTAATAGATGTCATAGCAGTAGATTCATAAAATATGTAAGCTATTGAATGTTGGCCTAGACCAACCATTGTGACTTATATCCATAGTTTTCTTAGATTATATTGATATTATTGAAGGTTTTTGGAGAATTTCTCACGACTATTAAATCCTCTATCCAAGTAAACTTGGAAGGGTTATAAGTTCCTCTAGATAGATGAACGTGAGGAAAATTTTAGGTAACTAAAAAGAAGGTTGGTTAGTGCACATTTTCTTAAATTACCCTATAGTGGTGAAGGGTTTTTAATTTATAGTGATGTATCCATGAAGTGATTGAGATGTGTTCTTATGTAGAATAACATGGTTATTGCTTATGCCTTGCAACAATTGAATATCCACATGCAAAATTACCCAACTCATGATTTGGAGTAATCAGTGGTAATTTTTTCATTAAATATATGAAGACATTATATTTATGGAGAATGGTGTGATATATATACCAATCATAAAATTATGAAATATATAGTCACACAGAAGGAGATGAACATGCATTAGATAAGATAGTTAGAGATAATAAAGGATTATGATTTCTCAATACCTTACCACCCTAGAAAATAAAACAAGGTGACTGGTGCTTTGAGTAAAAATGATCATGCTATCTTATCCATTATAAGGATCGTAAAAGAACCAATATTTTTGGATTTTAAAAGGATGGATCTGAAAATGTTGAAGGAAGGGGAAAATCTGATCTTTCTCAATTGAATGTTCATACCTCTATCTAAGTGAAGATCAAAGAGGAACAGAAGGAAGATATAGAGCTTCAAAATAAGGTCAGATATGTTATAGAGTTTAACCTTGATTAGGATAAAATGATAAAATTAAAGAACCATGAATGTGTTCCATCCATACCGGATTTGAAGAAGTATTTGTTAGAGTAATCTCATAGTTCTTCATTTTATATTCATCCTGGAAGTATGAAAATGTATATATACTTGAAAGAATACTTCTGGTGGGATGGAATGAAGAGGGATATCACTGAGGTTGAATTTCAGTACTTGGTATTCTAGTAAGTAAAGGATGAAATACAAAATTCTAAGGGTATGTTTCATCTATTACTCATACTAGAATGTTAATGGGATAATATCATTATGGATAATGTCTTTGGACTCCCTAAAACCTCTAAAGGGTTTAATTCTATATGGATGGTATTTGGTCACCTTACTAAGTCAAAATACTTCATCACTTTTAGAGAAGACTTATCTTAAGATCAGATTTCCAAGATATAAATTAAGGAAGTATTAATGTTACATGGAGTACCACATTCTATTTTATATGATTAGGATCTGAATTTTACCTCAAAGTTATAGAAAATTATTTATCAAGAACTTGATATGGAGTTTTGTTTCACCACTGATTATCATCCTCAGATGGATGGTCAGTCTAAAAGAATAATCCAAACACTAGAGGATGTGTT
The DNA here is from genome assembly GCA_963277665.1 of Viscum album. Classification (NCBI taxonomy): domain Eukaryota; kingdom Viridiplantae; phylum Streptophyta; class Magnoliopsida; order Santalales; family Viscaceae; genus Viscum; species Viscum album. The sequence goes on along the minus strand of OY728158.1, from coordinate 602,374,312 downwards.
AAGATACAATTTTTTGGATTTCAAATATGGTTGGGAAAAATACCTTCCTTTATTTGAGTTTTATTACAACAATATATTTAACTCAAGCATTCTAATATCTCCTTGTAAATACCTCTATAGGAAAATGTATATCTATAATTTGCAGAGATTAAGTTGGAGAAATAAATATTTTGGGACCTGAGAGAGCTGAAGAAATGGTAGAGAAGGTTAGAACTATTCTGCATCATATCAAGGAAACTCAAAGTCATTATAAAATTTATGTTTATAACCATTGGTGTAACCTAGAATTTGAATTTTATGAGAAGGTTTTTCTACGAATTTCTCTATAGAAGAAGGTTATGAGGTTCAGGAAGAAAGGGAAACTAATCCCTAGGTATATTGGTAACTTTGATAATCTTGATCATATCATAATGGTAGCCTATCGCTTAGAACATCCACTAAATATCTATCAAGTAAATGATGTTTTCAATGTATCTATCTTAAGGAATTACTTACCATACCCTTCCCATATATTGATCTCAGAATTCATACTGCTGGAGTAGTATCTTTCTTTTGAGGAACAACCAGTTGAAATTTTGGATTGTACAGAGAAAGTTATATAAAATAAGACCACTCACCTAGTTAAAGTTTTTTAGAGAAATCATTAGTTAGAGGAATAAACATGGGAACTTGAGGATATTATGAGGTATAATTATACTCTTTTTTTGTATCATAATGAAAAAATTTATGGGGAAATCATTTTAAGGGGGTAGAATGTAACACCCTGATTTTTTATTAGACTTTTTTCTCAAATAAATTAATTTTTTAGATTCATTGCATTGAAAACTACACTAATTAAAACTATCCTTATATTATATAACAAGTTATTCTTACACTACATGTAACACTGACTTGGCTTTCATTACATGCAACACTGAGCTTCTATGAAACAACATTTTATTGTTATAATTATTTAAACAGGATAGTTATAACATAGATATTAAACTTACTAATATAAATAGTAATAAATAATTTTTAAATATTATTTATAATGTTTTTATATAGAAAAATCACATTGATAATAATACATACAATTTTTAGTAAAGTATTTATATTTTTGAAAATATTATTTTCTTAAAAAACTATTTTTTATGTCCTTCTATGAACAATAATAAAATTAATTTGGTACACTTAAAAATTTAATTTGATAAAATAAACTTAATTTTTTTCATAATTTCACAAATTATCTTAGGGTGAATTGTTTGTATTTTCTGGAAAAAAAAACTTCATTTTTTGGATGAATAGAGAAAAATATTGAGTTTTAATTCAAAACTGCTCTTTCATCTAATTAACTTTTATAGTTAATTTATATTTTAACTTTGTTTTAAAGTGTAATGATATTATTTGTTCATAAATTAATCCAATTTATTTCATTGGAACCAATTTCACATTGAAACCGGATATCAAAACATTACAAACTTTTAAATATTTTTCCTAAAAAAACTCGTTATCATGACATGTCTATGGGGTCAATTTTAAATTAATTTCTACAAATTATATAATTGGAATTTAAAAAATGATTAAATATTTGGACTCAAAATAATTTATAATTTATAATATTGTTAAATTATTTTTTGATCAAAAATATTAATGAAAGTGATTAAAATTAATTACAATGATTAAGAGGGAAAATAACAAAAAAAGGGAAAAAACTTTAAAGTTAAGGCCCAAAATGACCTAAAAACGTGTCCAAAATACATTGGTTGTGCATATTTAGAACTTATCCTCCCTTTTATTATATTTATACCATTATTGGATCCACTTTTCATGGGAAAACATGGGGGGAATTCCTTTTTCAAAAATTTACAAGAATGTCAATCCTCCTCTACTAAAAAAACATTGAACCCTCCCCCTTATTCACACCTCTCGATCCCTTTTTATTACCCAAACTATTATCAAATGAGCTCCCAAAATCCCTCCCCTGATCCTAGAATCCTCCCTTTGGGAATAAATCTATCTAAAAAATTCCTTTGGTGAAAACTAAGAGGATTTACCAAAATAAGATGTAACATTATTACTCAAGCTCCTTTGTTTTATTTTCATTCTCCACTAACTAATATATCAGCCCCATTTTTTGGTAATTAACCCTTCATTTATTAATTTTAAGTATATAAATTATAAGGGTGAATTTTGGGAGAGTTTGAAAAAAAATTGAGAGTTTTTGGGGCTTTTCTACTGGAGCACGGTAGGTGCACGGTTTGTAGAAACCATGTAACACTTGAAGTAAATCATGCATAGTGAGATAGGGGGAGGGAAGGAGCATGGGCGGAACATGGTTTTTTCAAACCATACATCCACTAAAGAGAAACAATGTTCTTTTAAAAATGGCCTTGGTATTTTTGTTGTAGTGGATTCGGCATGGTTAGCGCCTGGTTTGGAGACCATGCGAGATGACAATTCTAGGATCATCCTTGAGGTGGTGGCTAATGCATGGTTAGAACATGCTTTTCCTAACTGCATGACTAAACCATGCATAGCAAGAAACCACCTACTTAAAGAGTGGATATAACTCATTTTTTGTTTTAACCCACTCATTTTTTATCCTATGCAGCCCTAACTCAGTATTTTGATTCCCAAAGGCGAAGTAAGGTTCTCCCATCGATCTGAAGGTGATATTAAGGCTTACCTTGGTGTTAAGAAGATTATTCATAATGATAAGTGATCGTTCTTGGTATTTCTTGATATTTTCTTAAATCTACTTCACCCTCTCTCTCAGTTTCTTAGATCTACTCCTACTTTGGGTAAATCTAAGATATTGGATGCCAAATATGATTTTATTTAGCTTGTTTTATGATAGGGGAAGAAATGTAAGGTGGGTTCATGAGGATTCAACCTAGTTTTTGTTACCTTTTTTGTGACGTTTATCATTTTCTTCAAAACTATCGAGGTAGGTGGCTTCACTCTCGACCCATTTATTTTGAACTTTAAGGATTGGTTTAAAATTTATTATTTTCATTGAAATTGGTTGTGATATTTATGTAAATCTCTTGTTGTAAACCCTCTTTAGTTATGGTTTAGATAATTGTGTAAAATTTATCATTTTTGGAAAGTTAAATTGGTTTCTTGATTTTAAAATTCTGATTTTAAAATGTATATTTTCTAGAATTATGGTAAATGGTTTCACTGAGATTTTTAAATAAAATTAAGGTTTTATTGAAATAAATTTGAAATGGTTTAAATGATTGGTTTTGGCATTGGGAGTGGGCATAAAAGTTTGTGTGTGTTCATATACATTCGGGAAGAATAAGGGTAAGAAGTCTCTCCCATAATTTTGGGATGGATAAGGGTTAGGGATTTCTCCCCCATTAAAATTGGTTCATTTATATGTGTGTGTGTTCATGTGCATCCAAGGCGAATAAGGTTATAGATTCTACCCCATCATTCTGGGATGGATAAGGGTTAAGAATTTTTCCTGTGAAAATGGTTAAGGGTAAGAAGTATCCCCCATCATTCTAGGATGGATAAGGTTTAGTACTTTGTCCTATCAAAATGATTAAGGGTAAGAAGTCTCCCCCATCATTTCTGGTGTGGATAAGGGCCAGTGCTTTCTCCCACCAAAATTGAACTTGTGAAATGGGTTTTAATATATTGTTTATTTACTTCCCTTGAAAAATTGGGTTATCTTGAGAGAACTATTTTATTAGAACTTGATTATATTTTTATCTAAAATATTTTAGAAATTGTTTTATATAAACTATTTTATATAAATGTGCTAACTTGTTCTATCCTAGTGGTGTGAGTAGAGAAGTCATTGTGGAAAACCTACTAAGTTTTAGTACTCACCCCTTCTTTGTCACTTTAGTGCTTTTTAGATGTTGTTTATTAAGATATGGGAAAAGGTAAAGTATCACACATATTTATCTCTACTTCATTATACTTTGGTTGTTTGGAGGAATTGGATCTTGGATCATGTGGATCCTTGGAGTTATGTGGTTTTCATGGAGACTTGTAGTTTGTATTCCACTATTTACTTTGATGTTTGTTTGTCTTTCATTGTGTTACACTTTGGTTGGTTTGATATAAATGAAATATTTGATTTGTCTTTCATTTTTATCATGCATCATGTAGTGTTTTATTTGGTTATCATTTTTTGGTTTTTTGTTTTAATTTTCAAATGTAAAATCATCCCCCATGTATATTGAAACCCTTCGGTATTTATTTCCATCCTTTGGAATCTTAGGGATGTATATTAAGTCCAAGTAACCTTCCATCACCTTCTTAAGCCAATGAGAAGGGGTGGGTTATTACGAGTGGTATCATTTTGGACTTTCCTTTGTGGAGAAAGTGGTCTAAGTCTTGGTTGGTCTTTAACCTTGTATTAGTTTTTGGTATTATAGTTCAATTCATTATAGTCTATTCCTTGAGTTGGTATCATATAAATGAGTAGGATTGTCGGAACTTGAAATATAGAGCATAAAAAGATGTAGCTAACCTTTTTATACTAAACTTCAAGTTGCCATGGAGTTTGGTAAATATGTGTTTTTGAGACACTTATAGGATTTGGAATCTCATTGTCATGGTTTTAGCCAATGAGACGAGCATGACATGAATTAGAGGAATTACTTACCACTAGGAATGCATACATCATTTTGAGTAATAATTTATGATTTGGTTCAATGTTTTGATTTTTGAAAAATGTGTAAATTGTTTTCGAATGAAAGATTTCGAAAAATATAATGGTCGTGATATTTTTAAAATGGTAATATTTTCAAAAGTAAGTTGATATTTTTTTCAAAAATGGTTAAACATTTGAAAAAGATGATTTTTGGAAAGAATTATTTTGATAGTATGTTGTGTTAGAATTTGAAATTGTTAAAAATTTAGTTAATATAGAGTGAGACTTATGAAATTGTTTTATTTTGAGAAAATGGCACCTAATAGGTGTCATAGGAACCAGTCATAAGAGGTTGTTGAGAATGTGTTTCACCTGAGCCATAAGTGAACCAACACTTGGTCCCAAGCATCACATAGGATTTTCAAACCATTCAGTCAGGACTGCAACCAGGGAAATCACAATAAAGAAATAGAACAAGTTATTATGGATGATAAAGTTGAAATATCTATGGTGCGAGGTACGATTCTTTTGAAATGCCAATTTCTATCATATCAGACAAAGATTTGAGTTTTATGTCTCATTTTTGGAAATCCTTACATAATTCCCTTGGGACTCGGTTGAAAATGAGTACAGGGTGTCATTATCAAATGGATGGGAAATCATAAAGGAAAATACAAACATTGGAAGACATGTTACAAGCTTGTTTAATGGATTTGGGTGGCCCATGGGAAGAGCACATACACTTAGTAGAGTTCTCTTATAACAACAGCTATCAAGAATCAATACATATGGATATTTTTGAATAATTATGTGGGAATCCATATCTTTTTTCCCTTTTTTGGGTGTAAAAATGTGACACTTCAGTAGTTGGGCCAATTATTTTCCAAGAAACAATGGAGAATATTTATTTAATCAAAAATAGGATGGATATGGCTCAGATTCATCAGAAATATTATGCGTATCATCATTGATGGTCATTTTTGTTCGCAGTTAGTGATCATGTATTGTTGATGATTTCTCCAAGGCTTGGACATCGATGTTTTGGGAAGTAGGGAAAGTTATCTCCATGATACATAGTCCCTTTTAAGATACTGTAATGGGTTGGAGAGGTGGCATATCGGTTGGAATTGCCACTACTATTCAGTATGTTTCATAATGTGTTTCATGTATCTCAATTGAAAAGGTATCAGCCTGACCTTAACCATGTGATCCTATGGGATCATATTGACCTAGAATGGATGCTTAGTTGGTACATATCCTAGTATGGATTGTAGATAGGAAAGAGAAAGTATTGTGTGGAAAAATCATCAGTCAAGTGCGGGGTTTGTGGAAACATAATCAAATTTAGGAAGATACTTAGGAATGCAAGAAGGAAATGAAAGAGAAATTTTTTTAACTCTTTTAGGGTAATGATGGTTTTCTATTTTTGGGGGATATAAATACTGATGGTGGGGAGAATTTATCACCCCTAGTTTTTGGTAAGTAACCATTTATTTATGATTTTTAAGTATATTAAGTATAAGGGTGAATTTTGGGAGAGTTTGGAGAAATTTTTTAGAGTTTTTAGGGATTTTATATGGGTGTATGGGTGATTAATGGTTTGTGTAAACCATGAAAAAATTACCAGAAACCATGCATAGTGATATATTGGAAAAAGGGAAGGCACACGGATGACGCACAGTTTTTCCAAACTGTGCGTTCACTAAGGAGAAACTATGCGCTTTGAAAAATGGATTTGGTATTTTTTAGGTAGTGGCTTAAACATGGTTGGTGCATGGTTTGGAGGCTGTGTAAGATGACCATGTGAGGATCATCTTTCTAGCTGTTTCTAATGCATGGTTAGTGCACGGTTCACCTAACCTTGTGACTAAACCATGGGCGGTAAGAAACCTCCTCCTTAAAAAGTTGATCTCAATCATTTTTTCCTTTAAGCCACTCATTTTTCCTTTATGCATACCTAACTTGGGATTTTTATTTCCCAAAATTTAAGGAAGGTTCTACCGTTTATCTGAAGGCTTCCCTTGGTGTTTAGAAGTTTATTCTTCATGTTAAGTGATCATTCTTGGTTATTCTTGATGTTTTCTTAGATCTACTTCTCCCTCTCTCTCAATTTCTTAGATCTACACCCACTATAGTTAGATGTAAGGTTGTGGATATCAAATATAATTATATTTGGATTGGTTTATGATAGGTTAGGAGATATAAAGAAGGTTTATAAATATTCAACTTGGTTTTTGTGATGTTTTCCATGTTGTTTATCACTTTTTCAAAAATTCTCAAGATAGGTGGATTCACTCTCGACTCCTCTATTTAAAACGTGAAGGACTAATTTAAAATTAATTTTTTTTGATTAAAATTGGTTGTGTTATTTATATGAATTTCTTATTAGAAAGAATATTTAGTGGCGGTTTAGAGAATTATGGAAAATTGGTCATTTTATGGAAATTTAAATTGGTTTCTAGATTATAAAATGTTGATTTTAAAATGTATATTTACTAGAATTGTGGTAAATGGTTTCATTGAAATATTTTAAATAAAAGTACGGTTTATAGAAATAAATTTTAAATGGTTGAAATGATTGGTTTGGAATTTTTATTGGGTATAAAAGGATGTGTTTTTTCATATTCATTTAGGATGAATAAGGGTAAGAAGTCTCCACTATCAATCTAGGACTGATAAGGGTTAGTACTTTCTCCCCCATCAAAATTGTTTCATTTAGTTGTGTGTGTTCATTTGCATTTTAGGTAGAAAAGGGTGTGGAGTCTCTCCCATCATTCTAGGATGGATAATGGTTAGGGATTTCCCCCATGAAAATTGTTAAGGGTAAGAAGTCTCCCCCATCATTTTGGGATAGATAAGGGTTAGGGATTTCCCCCATAAAATGGATAAGGGTAATAAGTCTCCCCCATCATTTATAAGATAGATAAAGGTCGGGGCTTTCCCCTACCAAAATTGAACTTGTGAAATGGGTTTAAAATTATTTTTTGGTTACTTACCATGGAAATTGTGGATATCTTGAGAAAATTGTTGTATTGGAACTTGTTTATAATTTTATATAAAATATTTTAGAAATTTTTTTATATAAACTATTTCATATAAATGTACTAAATTTTTCTATCCTAGTGGCTTTAGTAGGGAAGACATTGGGAAAAACCTAATGAGTTTTAGTACTCACCCATGCTTTGGCACATTAGTGCTTTTATAGATGTAACCTATAAGGATATGGTAAAAAGTAAATTATCACACATATTTAACACTAATTCATGATACTTGGGATATTTGGAGGATTTTGAGCTTGGAGCATGTGGTGAAGGACCTCAGAACACCCTCAGATGGGAGGGGTGAATCAGGGTGTCAAATTTTTATTTTAAAGTGACAGATCTTGTTCCCATATTAGTAGGAACTTGTTAAATCTATTGGTTGTTAATGTGAAGTAATTTAAACATTCACACGTAGAAGGACCACGAAACAATTTTAGTTGGTTCACCACTAAGTTCTATTCCATGAAGAATATACTAATAGGTTGTCGGTCATAACAAATTCCACTAATTTTTACTAGTTGTTGAACAATTTTAGCACAGTCACTTTGTGCCAGGTGCACTTCCTGTACAAGGTTTTAGGGATAGCATGATACGTCCCTTGGATCTGTTGGGTCGGAAGAACACCCCAAGGAGGGAATGATGGCAAGAGGGGGGGGTGAATTGCCTTTTAAAAAATTGATAAACAAATTAAAATCAAAGTAAAAAATGCAGCGGAAATAAAAGAGGCAAGACACGCAAATTGATAACGGAGTTCGGCCAAAACCCGGCCTACGTCTCCGCTCCCAACTCAACCGTTGAGAGATTCCTACCGCTTGCTTTTCAATGGTTTTAGCAAGAAACCCACTAGTCTTTGAGGTAGCACTAGGACCTATTACAGCTTGCTTTTGTGGTTTAGCAAGAACCCAATGCTTTTAATGGTTAAGCAATAACCCACTAGTCTTTTTACGGGTGAAGACTAGCTCACCGATCTCAAGCCTTTTACAAGGTAAGGCTTGACAACCTCTTCACACCTTAGTGGTGGTGTGAAACCCAAAAGAAGGGGGGAAGAGAAAAGGGTTGGGGTTTGTAGGCACAAACCCAATTTTAAGCTCAAAAAAAATAAATGCAATAAAACCCGTAATTGGGAAGACTCGGGCGCCAATGGATGATGGAGTTGATGGGCGTGCTCTCCCAAGCTTCTTGAGTGGAGCTCCTTGGATGTGGAAGTTGTTGGAGCTCTTGGGGTTCCTTTGAAGGAAGTCGCCGGAGGTTGGCCAATTGATCCAAAATATGTCCGTTGGCTTCACAAGTGTTCCGGTTAGTGTCCGGGGCTTCCTTGGCCTTTATTTATAGGCATGGAACCCTTGGGGAGGCTTCGGAGCCGTTGGAGAGGCTTAGAGAGCCGTTGGGAGCCAAGTGGACAGGCTGGTCAAAAGCCCAACGGCTAGTTTGACTGGATCCACCGGCTGGCCGGTACAGTCCCACCGGCTGGCCGGTGTGTGCAAAAAGGCATAGGATTCTTGTCCAGGGGCCACCGTCTGACCGGTACATCTCCACCGGCTGGCCGGTGCCTTGGTAGAGAGGAAGAGTCTTGATCCAGGCTCTACCGGTCGACCGGTGAGGAGACAGTAGCAAACACTATTTGAGCTGGGTGCCACAGGTCGACCGGTGGCAGATCCACCGGTCGACCGGTGGGGAGGCAGTAGCTACCCCTTGAGTCTGGGTGCCACCGGCTGGCCGGTGGTGAAGCCACCGGTCGGCCGGTGGACTGAATTTCAGTCCATTTCTGCCTCTTCCTTGGTCAACTTCTTGGCAATCAAATGCCTATCAACACAAACACTTAAAACACAATGTTAGATAAAAATGAAAGTGATTGTGATCATGAAAATCAAACAACGAGAGGTTCGAGATGTACAACAATCTCCCCCTATTTTGATGATCACAATCACTTAAACAATTAAAGTAAAAACATGAATTGAAAGGAATGCTTAAATAAAATGAAATGTAAAGCAAAGCATGATCAAAAAAGTTTCTCCCCCAATCAATCAAGAAATTCTCCCCCTTTGTGATTATCAAAATAGAGTGGGGCATAAAACTTGATTGAGGGAAAGCGTTGAAAAACAAGATTTGAGATTTGAAAATCAATTGAAATTTGAAATTTGAATTGAAAATTTGAATAACAGTTTGAATTGAAAGTTTTGAATCAAAAACCAATTGAAACCAAGAGTTGAAAATGAAAGATTGAATCGAAAGTTTTGAATAAAAAATTTGAAATGAGAATTTTGAATGAAATTTTTAATTCACAAAAAGGCTTAAAAGAACCTAACTCCCCCTAAATAAGAACAATAAATCACCGGGGGAAGGAAATAAATTTTGGCCCGGAGAGACTCGCAAGAAGGGATTTTTCAATCCAAACTTGTCTCATAGCGGGTCTTCTCCTATAAAATTCATCGGAAAAGTAAAAAGACTTGGGTTGGCCATAACGGGCATTTTTACAATTACATTCATAAATAAGGTGCCCGGGTTTTTTGCAATAATTACAAAATTTAAATTCGGAGCTCCCCCTTACAAAAATAGTGGGTGCATGGGAGGAGGAAGCTCGGTTGGTGTAGCCAAGTCCGTGTGTGGTTCTAGAAACACGTTGAGAACCAAGGAGATTGTTCAAATTTTGTTCCCCTTGGGTGAACTTAGCAAGGGTCTCCCTAAGGTCTTTGATGGTTGATTCCATGGAATCAACATTTGGAAAATTTTGGATTTTAAGGGACATCTCCTCCTTCTCTTTGAGAAGTTGTTCTTTTTCGGAGGAGAGTTTTTTGAAAGACTTTTTCAAAGCAACAAATTTTGAAGATAGTTCATGAAAACCTTTTTCTAGTTGATCTCTAGCATGTGAGAGTTCTTCATAAGATAAATGATTTAAAGAATTTGAAGAACTAGAGGAGGAAGAGGAGGAAGAGGAGGAAGATACCTCATGTTTTGCCATTAGGCAATTATTACCATTGTCGCTCGAGGAGAAGGAAGAGAAGGAGGAGCTATCACTCCATGTTTTCTTTAAAGCCTTCTTCTTCTTCTTCTTGGCCCTTTTCTTGTGAGGTGGGCAAACGGGCTTGATCTTTTCGTCGGGTTCTTGCTTTTGATCGGATTCTCGCTTTTGATCGGATTCTTGCTTTGGATCCTCGCTAGTACCTTCATAGGTTAGTTCTAACAATTTCCAAATATCATAAGAAGTAGTGCAAGAAGAAATACAATCAAATACATTACGGTCAAGACCACAATGAAGAGCGTTCATGGCTTTTCCATCAAGCTCAAAATAAGCAATGTCATTGGGGGTCCATTGAGATTCATCTAGACTAGAGAGAGTATAACCATGCATGACAATTTTAAAAATAGAAAAACCAATGCTTTTAAGAAATGTAGTCATGCGGGTTTTCCAAAAAGAATAGTCGGTTCCATCAAAAAATGGAGCACGACCCAATGAATAGCCTTCGGGGGCGTAAGAGGTTGAAGCGGTAGAAGCCATCAAAAAGGATCTTTAATTTGAAACCGGTTAGGGAATTATTCAAATACGTCCTTTGATACCAATTGTTGGGTCGGAAGAACACCCCAAGGAGGGAATGATGGCAAGAGGGGGGGTGAATTGCCTTTTAAAAAATTGATAAACAAATTAAAATCAAAGTAAAAAATGCAGCGGAAATAAAAGAGGCAAGACACGCAAATTGATAACGGAGTTTGGCCAAAACCCGGCCTACGTCTCCGCTCCCAACTCAACCGTTGAGAGATTCCTACCGCTTGCTTTTCAATGGTTTTAGCAAGAAACCCACTAGTCTTTGAGGTAGCACTAGGACCTATTACAGCTTGCTTTTGTGGTTTAGCAAGAACCCAATGCTTTTAATGGTTAAGCAATAACCCACTAGTCTTTTTACGGGTGAAGACTAGCTCACCGATCTCAAGCCTTTTACAAGGTAAGGCTTGACAACCTCTTCACACCTTAGTGGTGGTGTGAAACCCAAAAGAAGGGGGGAAGAGAAAAGGGTTGGGGTTTGTAGGCACAAACCCAATTTTAAGCTCAAAAAAAATAAATGCAATAAAACCCGTAATTGGGAAGACTCGGGCGCCAATGGATGATGGAGTTGATGGGCGTGCTCTCCCAAGCTTCTTGAGTGGAGCTCCTTGGATGTGGAAGTTGTTGGAGCTCTTGGGGTTCCTTTGAAGGAAGTCGCCGGAGGTTGGCCAATTGATCCAAAATATGTCCGTTGGCTTCACAAGTGTTCCGGTTAGTGTCCGGGGCTTCCTTGGCCTTTATTTATAGGCATGGAACCCTTGGGGAGGCTTCGGAGCCGTTGGAGAGGCTTAGAGAGCCGTTGGGAGCCAAGTGGACAGGCTGGTCAAAAGCCCAACGGCTAGTTTGACTGGATCCACCGGCTGGCCGGTACAGTCCCACCGGCTGGCCGGTGTGTGCAAAAAGGCATAGGATTCTTGTCCAGGGGCCACCGGCTGACCGGTACATCTCCACCGGCTGGCCGGTGCCTTGGTAGAGAGGAAGAGTCTTGATCCAGGCTCTACCGGTCGACCGGTGAGGAGACAGTAGCAAACACTATTTGAGCTGGGTGCCACAGGTCGACCGGTGGCAGATCCACCGGTCGACCGGTGGGGAGGCAGTAGCTACCCCTTGAGTCTGGGTGCCACCGGCTGGCCGGTGGTGAAGCCACCGGTCGGCCGGTGGACTGAATTTCAGTCCATTTCTGCCTCTTCCTTGGTCAACTTCTTGGCAATCAAATGCCTATCAACACAAACACTTAAAACACAATGTTAGATAAAAATGAAAGTGATTGTGATCATGAAAATCAAACAACGAGAGGTTCGAGATGTACAACAGGATCACTACCATTGACTCCCCCTTTCTCACTACTTTGGGAAGAATATGAACTCAGTTTATCAACTTAAAGGTTTCTTCAATGGGTTTTAATTAAATCATCCATCCCTAACTATAGATAGATTTTATTTTGAAGTAATTTTCCCCTATCGATGTAATCTACTTTTCCACCTAATATTCATTCATCAACTTGTCCTCTGAAAACTGTCCTTCTTACTTCTTGTACCAAACTACACCACGTACTACGAGTGCTTCATGAACCACCTCTCCTTCTGTGTTCTATATTGCTTTACGAATGAATTATTCCTCTTTGAAACACCTCTCTTTCACAATCTGTAAGAGATTCCTCCACATACTACCTCTCCTACATGGACATGTCTTCCTGCAAACCACTTCAAACTTCATCAACTTACTCCAAATTTTTAATTGGAAACTCCTTCATGAGTTTGTCTTCCCATTAACCACTTTGGAATTCACTGAATTCCTCCCAAATTTTTAATCTTAGTGTCATGCCCTAATGAAGGGATTATTTCTCCTTATAAAGGAAAATAGTTCTGCATCATCTTCTAAACTGAGATTTACCAAATCTTCAATATGAAACCTCCTTTACCGCGTACCGTGCATCTCCTGCAAACCATTTTCCCTACACATTCCATGTACCACCACTCTTCCCTCACAGAGGTTGTACTCTTACATGAACTGATCTTCACCTTGCTTTTTCCAATGAAAATCTATCTAGAAAACTGTTTTCCTTCCATGTACTGTGAACCTTCCTTTGAACTATATTTTTCCCTTGAATCAGTTTTCATTCATGATCTATGTATCTCCCTTTACGACCACGTAGCACCGCTATGAAAAAATCCTACTTTTTCTATTTTTCTTCACATACCCATGTACCTCCTTTGTAGTCTACGAACAATCCTTCATGGTCCATAAACTAATATTTTCATACTCCTTTGCATAAAACAGTCCTTTGAAAAAATAATAAAGTACCGATTTTGAAGCCCAAAAATTTAGAAAACACTAGGAAACTACACCACCTTAAACACCTTCTTCGACGTGTACTATAAGAATCATTATCTTGAAACCCCCTTGATAAAATAATTGTGAATTGAAAACAAACACAAACCATTCTCTAGTTCCATCAAATAATCCCCTTGGGTCCAACATGTTACGCCTTGAAGATATGTGCTTTTCATTGAGACTTGTAGTTTATCTTCTGTTGTTTACATTGATGTTAGTTTGTCTTTAATTGTGGTACACTTTGGTTGGTTTGATATAAATGAAATATTTGAGTTGTCTTTCATTTTTATGAGGAATCATGTAGTGTTTTATTTGATTATGGTTTTTTGGTTCGTTATTTTAATTTTAAAAGGGAAAATTGTCCCCCAAGTATATTGAATCTATTTGGCATTTATTTCCAAACTTTGGCATCTTCGGGATGTCGCCTAAGGCCAAGTAACCTTCCACCGCCTTCTCAAGCCAATGTGATGAGGCAGGATGTCACACCTCAAATATTCTTATCCCATTCTTATATAATAACCTCAATAACATCAATATACTGATTTAATTTTATTATAAGGTTTCTACCTACACTTACACACACTTTCATCTAATGGGTAACAAACTTACCATTCTTGTGTGTGGTGAACTATCGCTTCATGAAATGATGTTGTTCTTTTTTTCATTACCACCTCTCATGGTTGAAACTTTTGATGGAAACTCTATTTTTATATGATATATATTATATTTATAATGTATTTAAACTTATGGAACTATTATATAACTTAAACCTTCATGATTTTCATTTTGTGTAATTACAATAATTTCATTTGGGGAAGTGTGGATTAAAGCCTCCTCAAAGCGATGTGATTCATTCACACTCTACAAGGAATGTATTAAGGAATGGTTTATTGAAATTATATGATATATATGATATAATAATTCTAATGAAATTATGATATATATATATATATTTCATTTAATTTATTTCTTTCAATATAACAATAAAACAGAAATATCGTTCATGTGTATTTACGGCCTACCGTCTCCATGAATGGTGTATTACATTTCATCTTTCTAAATGTTATAGATTACTTTAAATAAATATATAATGAATAAATATGAAATTTATATCATGTTTTACATTTTTTAAATAAGTAAATAATCATCTAAGTAAGATGATTGAGAATAATAAGTCAAAACATGTATGAAGAACAAAGCAGATATTATCCGAAGCGAAATCTTGACATGGAAGTGTTAATAAGTGGGTGATATAAATCCATATATGGTATTTTATATAGTAATATGGTTATGTAAAAGATATATAATAAACTTATATTTATTATAGAGAAGTTTTTTATGAGTACGATGAGAGTCAAGACATAAAGTAAGGGGATTTCTAGTCTCACTTTTATTTCTATGAGATTTATGCCTTATCCACCACTCATTTCTTTTGTGTAGTGCATATATTGCGCATGAATATATTATATGGTTACTATAATTAAATATATGGGTATTCACATATACATTTGATTATATCTATTTCATGGGGTTTATGTTTCAAAAGTTACCAAATCAGTAAAATAGTTTTGTCTCAACTTTCCTTCTTTGAGACACATGCCATGAATTTCAAAATTCAATTTTTCAAAAATGTTTTAAAAAAAGTTTTTAAAGATGATATTTTAAGATAATTTTCAAAGAAAAATAACTTTAAAAATTTTTTATGGTCTTAAAATAATCCTTTATAAGTTTTAAAAGTGTTTTAAAAGAAATGGTTTTCAAGAAATTTTCAAGCTTTCTTTATAAGTTTTCAAGTTTATTTTCAAATAAAATGGTTTTCAAAAGGTTTTATGTTTTAAAAAGAAATTTTCAAAGAACAAAGGATATTTTCCTCTAGAAATTATTTTAAAATATATTTCAAAATTATTCTCCATATAAGATGACATTTATTGGTGTTATTCATGCCTTTTTGGGAAAATTATCTAAATGTTCCATTCATATTCTTTCTCTGAATGGTATATGTTTTTATGGAACGATATTTATGAAACCTATTTCTCTTTCATGGGTTATATGTCTATAAAACCAATTTCTTTTTTATAGGTTATATTCTTATGAAACTCGCTTATTTTCATGGGTTATGATTTTGATGAAATGATTATGAAACCTATCAATTTTTTCATAGGTTATGATATGATTATATGTTTATGATACCCATTTAATTTCATGGGTTATAATATGATTTTTTATGACTTTTTTCACATGTACGTATGATTTTATTATGAGATGGGTGAGACCTATATCTCCCTCTAATGCATTGGGTAAAGATTTATATCTCATGAGATAATTATGGGATTCAAGTTGACAAACTTGATTCACTATGAGAAGATGGGGAAACTCGGTCCACTATGGGAAGATGGGGAAACCCAATCCACTATGGGGAGATGGGGAAACCCAATAACCTATGGGGATTTAGGGAAACCCAATACACTATGGGAAGATGGGGGAACCTGATCTAAGGATATGACTGTGACTGGGGAAGGTGGTGTGTCCCGCCTAATATATGTAGTCCCCACGAAGTGCCCTCATAAGTTCTAGCAATGCATATTGACTTATAGGGAATGATATTACATATTTATGTGTATTAAAAAATTCCATGTCTTATTCTTATGTTATTATTTCATGGATTTTGATCTTGTTTCCCATATGATTCATGTCTGGTAAACTACTAATATTTATGCAATGATTCATGTTTATGACCTTTGATATGTAGGGTATGATCTTTTAATGTTTTGATCACATTACCATACCGTTATGCTCATGTTTATACTTACATATCTCCCTTGTGTTCCCTTACTAAGCATCTGATCTCACCCCTTTTTATGTTTCATTTTCCCCAATTTATGAAGATATGAATTATGTATGATGTGTCCAAGAAAAGTGATAGTCATGAAGAACCTAGTGGGAGATAATATAGCTCACTCATGTACTGGTGTTTATGTTTCCATGTTTCTAGGTGTTAGGATAATATGGTATTTAGGAATCTATTTGTGTAATATATTAATTATTCTATAAAATTAATGTAATGTTAACTTATGAAAAGCGAGGGTCGCTATACTTTTTGTACTAAAATGTCAATTTTAAATGGATGAAGGACCCTTTGAGTCATACTGTCCACATCGTGCATTGGATTGAGGTTAATAAGATTCCTACATGTCAAAAATGACTTATGGATCATTTTGATAACGTATCAAAATAATCAAAATGCATTTTCTCAGTTTTCAGTATGTTAATTTTTTTTACTAAAATTAATGTCAATTTTAAATAAAAAGACACACTTGGAGTCATAGCAGTCACATTGTCCATCGGATTGAGGTGAGGCTGATTACTACACATCAAAAATGACTTATGGGTCATTTCCCTAAATTATAAAAATAATACTAATGTCTTTTCTATATTTTGAGTATGTCAGTTATCTTTTTTACTAAAATTAATGTTAATTTTGAATAAAAAGACACACTTGGAGTCATACAGGTCACACCATGAGTTACATTGAGGTGAGCCTAATTCCTACATGGTAAAAATGACTTATGGATAATTTTTATAAATTATTAAAACAATCTGAATGTGTTTTATTGTTTTTTAGTGTGTCACTTGTCTTTTTTACTAAAATTCCATTTTAAATAGGAAACACTCACTTTGAGTCATACCGGTCACATCGTGTGTCAGTATAATGTGATACAGATTCCTACACATCAAAAATGAATAATGAATAATTTTCATAAATTATCAAGACAATTCGAGTGTGTTTTATTAGTTTTCAGTGAGTGGCACTTTTTGAACTAAAATGTCAATTTTAAACTAATTACGAACACTTTGAGTCATACCAGATACATCGTGTATCAGATTGAGGTGCTGATAATTCCTAAATATAAAAAAAGTGTAAAGACAATAAAAGTATGTTTTCTCAGTTTTTGAGTATGTTACTTGTCTTCTTTGCTATAATTAACGTCAATTTTAGATAAAAGACACACTTGGAGTCATACTGGTCACACAATGCATCGGGTTGATGTGAAGCTAATTCATACAAATCTAAAATGAATTATGGAAGATTTTACTATAGTTTCAAAAAAAATATAAATGTGTTTTATCAGTTTTGAGTATATCACTTTTGTTTTTTAGTTAAAATTCATTTTAAACTGAAAAAAAACACTTTGAGTCATACCGGTCACATTGTTTGTCAGTTTGATGTGAGACTGATTACTAGATGTAAAAAATGACTTATGAATCATTTTACTAAATTATAAAGACAATATGACTGTGTTTTCTTTGTTTTTAGTGAGTGATACTTTTTTAACTAAAATGTTAATTTTAAAATGATAATGAATACTTTGAGTCATATCGGGCATATCAAGTATCATATTGAGGTGCGTATGATTGTCAAGAATCAAAAATTTCTTATAGATCATTTTCCTTATTTATAAAAAAAATTGAATGTGTTTGATGAGTTTTCAGTATGTCAGTTGTCTTTTTTACTAAAATTAATGTCAATTTTAAATAAAGACACACGCTTGGAGTCATACGGGTTACACAGTGCATCATATTGAGGTGAGGATGATTAATACATGTATCTAATGAGATTTGGATCATTTTTCTAAATTATAAAAATAATATGAATTCATTTTCTTGGTTTTGAGTATGTCACTTTTTTTTACTAAATTCTAATTTTAAAATGGAAACATACACTTTGATTTATACCGATCACATCGTGTGTCGGTTTTATGTGAAACTAATTCATAAACTTCAAAAATGACTTATGAATAATTTTATTAAATTATCAAGACAATTATAACATGTTTTCTTGGTTTTCAGTGAGTGAAACATTTTGAACTAAAATGTCAATTTTAAACTCATAACGAACATTTTGAGTCATAACAGAAACATTATGTATCATATTGAGGTGATACTAATTCATACACATCGAAAATGAATTATGAATCATTTTCCTAAAGTATAAAAACAATAAAAATGTGTTTGATCGGTTTTGAGTATTCCAGATGTCTTTTTTACTAAAATTAGTGTCAATTTTAAATAAAAAGACACACTTGGAGTCATATCAATCACACCATACAACAGATTGAGGTTCTTATGATTCCTACACATCCCAAATGACCAATGGATAGTTTTCCTAATGTATAAAAACAATATAAATGTGCTTACTTGATTTTTATTATGTCACTTGTGCTTTTTACAAAAATGTAATTTTAAACTCGAAACACATACTTTGAGTCATACCGATAACATTGTGTATCATTTTGATATGAGACTGATTTGTACATGTCACAAATGTATTAAAAATCATTTTAATAAATTATCAAGAAAATACAAATGTGTTTTCTTGGTTTTTAGTGAGTGACACTTTTTTAACTAAAATATCAATTTTAAACTAATAACAGACACTTTCAGTCAAACTGGGCACATCGTGTATTGGATTGAGGTGAGGCTAATTCCTACATATAAAAAATGACTTATGGATCATTTCTCTAAAATATTAAAATAATATAAATTCATTTTCTCTATTTTGAGTATGTTATTTGTCTTTTTTACTAAAATTAAAGTCAATTTTAAATAAAAACACACACTTTGAGTCATACCAGTCACATAGTGCATCATATTGAGGTGAGTATAATTACTACATGTCAAATATTATTTATGTATCATTTTCCTAAATTATCGAGAAAAATCAAATGTTTTTTCTTGGTTTTGATTGTGTCACTTTTCTTATTTACTAAAATGTCATTTTAAACTAGAAACGTACACTTTGAGCCATACCAGAAACATCATGTGTCAGTTTTATGTTAGACTAATTCCTACACATCACAAATTAATTATGAATGTTTTTTCTAATTTATCAAGACAATATTAGTTTGCTTAATTGGTTTTTAGTGAGTGACACTTTTTGAACTAAAATTTCAATTTTAAACTAATAATAGAGACTTTGAGTCATACGAGGAACACCGTGTATCGTATTGAGGTTATGATGATTAATAAATATTAAAAATTACTTATGGACCATTTTCATAAAGTATCAAAACAATATGAATACGTTTTATTGGTTTTGGGTATGTTAGTTTCCTTTTTTACTAAAATTAAGGTCAATTTTAAATTAAAAATACACAATTAGCATCATATCGGTCATACTCTGTGTCGGATTTAGGTGCGGAAAATTTATAAATGTCAAAAATTACTTATGGGCCATTTTATCAAAGTATCAAAACAATATAATGTGTTTTCTTGGTTTAGAGTATGTCAATTTTCTTTTTTACTAAAATTAATCTCAATTTTAAATAAAAAGACACACTTAGAGCCATAGTGATCACACCTTGTGTAGGATTGAGGTGTAGCTGATTTTTACACATCAAAAATGAATTATAGATTGTTTTCCTAAAGTATCAAAAAAATACAAATGTTTTTTCTTGATTTTGAGTATGTTGCTTTCCTTTTTTACAAAAATATCATTTTAAGCTGGAAACTCACACTTTGAGTCATACCGGTCACATCATGTATTAGTTTGATATAAGGCTGATTCCTATGCATCATAAATGACTTATGAATCATTTTCATAAATTATCAAGAAACATTTAGAATATTTTCTTAGTTTTCATTGAATGGAACTTTTTGAACTAAAATGTCATTTTTATACTGATAACGAAAATTTTGAGTCATACTGTACATGTTGTGTATTGTATTGAGGTGCAGCTGATTCCTACATGTTAAAAATGACTTATGGGTCATTTTTATAAAGTATCAAAATTATATGAATATCTTTTCTCAGTTTTGACTACGTCACTTGTCTTCTTTACAAAAATTAATTTCAATTTTAAATAAAATGACACACTTTGAGTCATACTGGTCACACCGTGTATCGGATTGACATGTGGTTGATTCCTACACAACCAAAATGAATTATAGATAATTTTACTAAAGTATCAAAAGAATATGAAATTTATTTTCTTGGTTTTTAGTGATTGACACATGTTTTGAACTAAAATTTCAATTTTAAACTAATACTGGACACTTTGAGTTATACCAGGAACACCAGGTATTAGATTGAGGTCTGGATTATTCCTACATCTCATAAATGACTTCTAGATCATTTTTCTAAAGTATCAAAACAATAAAAAGTGTTTTATTAGTTTTTAGTATATCAATTGTCTTTTTTACTAAAATTTCAATTTTAAATTAAAAGACACACTTTGAGTCAGACTGGGCACACTGTGTGTTGGATTGATGTGCAGATGATTCCTACACATCACAAATGACTTGTGGATTATTTTCCTAAACTATCAAAACAATATATTGTGTTTTTTTAGTTTTGAGTATGTGATGATTGTTTTGAACCAAAATATAAATTATAAAAAATAAACATACGGTCTGAGTCATACCAAACACACTGTGTATCGGATTGGGGTGTAGCTGATTGAGTATGTGATATTTCTTTTACATTAAAATATATACAAAAATCCATAAAAGAGATTACATGTTCCATTATGATGGAAGAGGAAATGTCATGTTTCCTCAAACACTTCACTTTTCAGGTAGTATGGGGTTTCCTCTTCAATCAGAAAGGAACATGTTCTTTCTTTTCTGGCTTGTTGTGGATAGTCGAATGAAAAATATGAATTTACAAAAGATCAGTGAAAAAAAATAAACAAGTATTAGATAAAAATGATTATGAAATTATCTTACAAATAGTAGATAAAATAATGACAAAATTAATTAAATAAGTAGTCGGAATTTATCTTTTCATGATGGTTATATACATTCTTGACCCATTCCTTTATTTTCATTATCTCAGTTGTAGCCTCGAAGTAAAATCTCTCATGATCATGAGCATCTTCAAATAATCCACGCCAAATCGAGAAAAAGAATCCACCTATATAATATGTAAGAACCCGGATCTTCATTTTAGGTATGAATCTTTATTTCGGGTTGTTTTTTAGGAAAAAGGAAGAAATGGGGTTTTTTTTCTATGTGCACGCCATGTACTTATGAGTACACACCATGTACCCAGGTACCCCATATAGTCACATACTGGCAATGTAAAAGCTGAGTACATGGCTGTGTTGGTGACCTGGCATACTGCTTAAGGCAGGGGCCGGTTAAGGCTACTACACAAAATGAACCTTTAATGATCACACTTTGTATTTTACTTTTAATTTGATAAATTGGAGTGTAGTCACGTCTCATCCTTGGGAATGTATTTTTCTCCTCTTGGTTTGTACAGGAGAGTGATGGAACATCTTTAAACTTTGAACACCTCCTGATTCTCCATCTGACCTCTGATTGAGACGTCATCAAGTGAATTGGAATCCCACCAGTGAGTTCTCAAAGCCCATAGAGCCCTTATTAACTATTCCTCCTCCTTCATGAATTATTCAAGGTTGAACGTTTTTCACCTTTTTATAGATATATTAAATTTTAGGCTGATTCAAGGGCTGAGGTTCAAGAGTATTATTCGTACAACATCAAAGTAGGTGGTTTGTACCTTTTTTTTATCGTATTTGGATTATATATTATAAAATTGTTGTATACCCACGTTTTGGGTTTTGTGTGTTGGGAATTATACCCTATTTATTACCTGTTATGGTTTGGTAGATTGATAGAAGGGTAGTTGCTTATGCATAAGGTTATATACCTTGATTATGGGACACCATGGGTGTGTCTCCCTTGTTGACTGTTTTCTGGCCATTTGGTTTAGGATTCCTGTTAGACATGTCATGTTATCCATTCATTGCTTTTTAGAATGGACTCTATTATTATAGGAGACGCATGTGATAAGAATTGTGAAAGTTTGACCAAGTAAAATTTTACTGTGAGAGATTCCCAAGGTAGGGTCACCTATGTATGTTTTACTATTATGCTGACCAAGGGGGTATTGACTATAAGAGCTTCCATGTGGTCATCAACCTAGGGTTTTATATCGTGAGAGCTTCTCAGGTGGTCATTTATAATTTTTTGATGTTATGTTAACCAAGGCGTATTGACCGTGTCATCTGCTCTGGTGGTCATTTGTAAATGTTTAGTGAAATGTTATATCAATGGAGTTAGACTTTCAGAGCTACCCAGAGGGTCATTATCAAATTATTTGTTGTCATGTTAGACCAAGGGGATTAAACTATGATAACATTCCCAAATGGTCGTTATTAAATAATTGAATGATTGTGACAAGTCTGTCAAGACAAAGCACAAGCTTGGACTCGGTCTTACTTGATTGTTTAGATGGTCTTCTGAGACATCTGGTTGTGTTACTATTACACGGGGGGATATAGATCTTAGGCTAGATCTTGGGGTTATATTATTCAACGGGTTGAATAATTATTAAAAGGAAATGAATGTAATTAAAAACTATAGGACTATTTACTTTTGAGTACTTCCTAGTTTATTTCTTCATTTCTACATATTACCTGCTATATATATATATATATATTCATGGATAGTTAGACACAGATCTTTTGGTGGTTTCTAATTTGAATTCATCTCACACCCTATTTGGGTCATGTTTTTGGACCTAAACAGATTATATAATCATAGGTATAGATAAGGTCAAGCGCCCTTCTTCATCAGGTACTTGATTACTGTATATTGGAGCTAGAGAACATGGGACCAAGATGAGGCTTGTAATGATATTGTAGTTTACTAATTTTCTATACTTTGGTTTTATTATTGTATTTCCAAAATTATGACTTGTTTGGATTCTTTCCTAGACACATGTGACATGCATCATTTATATATATATGCTCTAGTTGTTATATTATCATCATTCTTCCACTGCTTATTTTTTTATAAGGTATTATTGATTCCTCTATTGTTTACTACTTAATTTACACTGTGTACACTCTTCCAATGAGGTCATAGTTTCCCCATTATCACACTATGGCCCTCACTGCTAGTTAGTAGACTCTAGAATTTGGGGAAATGTGCTAGAGGTCATGTGACCAATGGGGTTCAGGGCACCTTTGGGCAGCACCTAGAACTGAGATGTTACAAAGTCATATCTGAGGTGGTTTTGTTTTTTATTTTCCTTATTATTTATTGCCAATAGACTGAGATAGGAAGAAATAGGTAGTTAGTAATAAGTTGTGCTCAGGAGTAGCTAACATGTGTGTAGGGAAAATCCTAGTTACATCGAATATTTCATTTTTTTTCTAGTTTTTCAATTATTACAGTTGGTTTGATTTTTCCATTGGGTGATTCACTTATTTTGTGCTTTTATGATTGATATAATTGTGGTTCTATTTCTGTTTCAACTTGAGGATATGAGGGTATTCTATCTCATGCATCATAAAGTCACTTGCTAGAGATCACATGTCATGCATTCTTGTCATGCCATTTAGAGTGCATTACTGATTACATGATGTTGTGATAGATGTTGTGATAGATATGCATGTTGTTGTGATAGATGTTGTGATAGAAATACTTGCTATTTTGATAGGTTATTGGTGAATTTAAGGTTTCATTTGGATGGACACTAAGCTTTGGTCCCTCAGGTGTTATGGGCCCTCTTGGATCAGTATTTGGTGGATCATGTTTGAACTTTAATTGAATTTTGACAAGTTATGATGTGATAAAGGATGCCAAAATTTGATTCGCGGGGAGTATAGGCTCCCACAGGTTATAATTTTTCATGCCTTGGAAAAAATTTAAGTTTTTAAGGGTTTCAGAGAATTTTTAGAGGCTTACTATCTGGAAACCCAGAAAACACAGTGTGTGATGTTATGAACACACGCCATGTGTTCTTATGTTCGGGAAGAATTGACTTTTTTTAAGTACACATTGTGTACTATATGTACATGTCGTGTAGTGGTTGACCGTATGATTGAATGTGTAGGAGAGACACAGGGTTGATAAATACTTAGTAGAATAAGTCATGTACTGGGATTACACATTGTGTTATAAGATACCATGTATTTGGTTGTGTGACTAACGACACGGGTGGATGGAACCTTAGTAGTACACACCATGTCTAGAGTGTGCACGTCATCTTGTGTTACACTGGGACGGAACTGTGTGGTTTTAGCCCTGTAGAATAACTTGGGTAGGAGGGGATATTCAAGTACATGCCATGTCTTATAAGGAACATGCCGTGTGTATGGGGTGTTACACACCAGGTTGAAAGAGGTATACGCACATGTCAAAGGCTTACGAGAACACTCTATGTGGAGGTTCTACATGCCGTGTAACCCTGTTATATAAAACTTGAATGTTTTCCTTCTCCTCCCTCATTCTTTCACTTATATTTTTATGTCCTTGATAATATTGTACAAATGTGTGCACTTGACATCAAGAGTCATTCCACTTAGACGTCCTCTGGTTATACACCAGATACAGGGAAATGATCAGACACCAGAAATAGTAGATCAGGGACTACCCGTACATCCTCCCGTCATGCCTGTCTTGGAACTAGCTGTTATACCAGACGTAGGGGCTGATTCATAGTTTTATGAAGTATTTTTTAGGATGATTCATTCTTTTCAGGGAGCACCACATCCTACCCTGTCTATGGTAGAGTTGACATGGGTGTTCCAACACCAGCAGCATCCCACTTTTTCAGTGGATGGAGAACCACATGCTACAAATTCATGGTTGGAGGACATTATTTCTATCTTCAAGCATCTAGAGACACCTCTGAAGATGAGGGTGAATATCACGATAACATGCTACATGATTTCTCCAAGAGATGGCAAAATGTTATCTCATAGGAGGGACGTCATCGAGATATGACTTGGGAAGAGTTTCAAAGGACCTTCTATGATTAATTCTACCCTAAGACACTAAGGGATGGACGATCCTGAGATTTGTTTCATTTGGAGTAGGGCTATCTTTCAGTGATGGATTATTCTTCTTGTTTCACAAAGCTTTATCACTTCACACCAATTCCGGGGGGTGATGAGTTATCACCGGCTAGGAGATTTGAGGATGGTCTCAAGTATGATATCTGATCGCAAGTGAATGTTTTCAGGATGACTTCAGTGCCTTCTATAGTAAACCAAGTGCTAATTAATGATCACAATCTGAGAGAGTTGGGAGTTGCGAGCCTGGGTGGTTCAGCATCCAGGGTTGGTACTCCTTCAAAAGATAGCAGTAAGCACCACAGGGAGCTTTCATGCAATGTTTCTTCAGGTATCTAGGTGGTATGCAACCAGTGCAGGAAGAGTGGGCATATGAGACCACATTTCCTGAAGGACCCAGTCGGGTTCTAATCTTATGGAAATATGGGCCATATTCAGCACTTTTTCCGAAGGTTCTCACTAGTAACGGGTGATAGAGAATCTGTTGTGACTCCACGTTCAGCAGCTGGACCACCAGTTTCTTATCGATCAGGGAATTGGAGTTCTCTAGGACATTCAGGTCGAGGAGGCGGTTGTGTCCACGGTAGCTAAATGATAGGTTTTTATTAACAGCAGATTGGATCAGCTCAGGGTGGTCAGGAAGGTTCGTAGGGTCATGGTACAGGTTAGACTTTTACAATGGACCAGACCCAGAAGGAGTAGCATCTTGGACCCTCTACAGTTAGAGGTACAATTCTAGTTGCCTCAGTTTTAGCTTCTACTATTTTTGATATAGGGGATTCTCATATTTTTACATATTTTTCCATTATGGAGAGCCTTGGGCTCTGTATATTTACTTCTAAGGATGTTATGATTCTAGACACTCCACTGGGGATTAGGACATCTAGTGTACGTCAGTGCAAGTAGTGCCCTGTCACGACCCGTCCTTGAGGCTTGTGTCGTGACTACCCCAAGCCCGCCTTCCATAGGCCAGGGGCTGGCGACTAACACCAAAGGTGAATCCCTGATAAAAAGGGAAGGCACAGCCTATAAACCTGTGACACGCACAGACTGAACACAAACTGTAGAAGCGAAAATTACTAATATAGAAAAGAAAGGTGTGATGAAATTAAGTGGTACAGTATACAAACCCAATAGAACAACAAGTACAAGTAAAAAGGGAAAACATCACCTGAATCGTCCACCAGGGAATCCTACCTAAAGGATAGGTACAGATCTCGGACAACTCATCCCCGAGGTATGTCCCGTCTAGTCCAGCTCCGAGCAGCCTCTCGTCCTTCACCTCAGCCTCGATCACTGCTGACCGTCGTCTGCACAGAACACAATAAGGTGCGGGCGAAGATGTGCAGGGGTTAGTATAAGAATACTCAGTAAGGGACCCTGAGACCCCCGAAGGTCTCCCATAATCCACTAAGGATAAACCACAGAAGTGAGATACAATTAGGAAGTATCAACCGTCCCTACTTAGGTATGTGCCCATACATATACCTAAGTTACCAATCAATGTCTGGTTCCAACACTCGAGCCAAGTACAACCCATTCCACAAAGGAAGTAAAGTCAATCATTTCGATGATAACAACTGAATTTCAAGACTCATATCACATAGGTATACAACTCATGTAGAGGGGTAGAGATTATTAGATGTAGACACTGAATCATCTCCTCTGTCAAACCCGCGTAGGATCCTGGAACAGTATCAGTGATGTCGAACCCACGAAGGATCCCGGTACAGAAGTCATCACTGTCAAACCCATGGAGGATCCCGGTCCAGTACCATCGCTATCAAACCCACGGAGGATCTTGGTACAGTATCATCGCTCTCAAATCCACAGAGGATACTGCTATAGTAGTAAGTCCACGTAGGATCCTATCATCTCAGTCACAGCCAGCCATTGGGTTCCCTCACACAACATGCTCGATTCCAGGAGGGTCCTCTCCTCGAGCCAAGTGTTGATACATCAGCTACCAAGAAGTCTTGAGTTGATGTATCTCATAGTTATGTCTCATCATAAGGAACACAACGTGACAGACGGTGCGTCAATCGGACGCTCGGTCTGTGAGTTATTGGCATTTTTGTTCCAGGGGCCCGGTTGGTTTTTAGGTTCAAACCAACTCGACCATACCTCAACTGTGTCCAAACCTCAAATATTATATTCCAAAAGAACCATATTTCTCTAAGATTTCCATCGCCATAGACGGTTCGTCGAACGGACACCCGTAGCCTAAGATACGGATGAAAGTGTGATTTCAGGTTTAACAGGTCCGGACTGGGGCCAGACCCGGTCCGCGGGTCCAACCAGGTCCGGGGATCTGGCTCGGCCTGAGTGGGTGGCCTGGCATGACAGTGTCCTAGCCCGAGAGAGGCCTAGCATGAGTGGGCGGCCCAGCCTGGCGGTCCGTGTGGCCTGGCTGGCTGGCCCGCGTGGCCTGGATGGCCGGCCCACGTGGCCTGGCTGGCCACACGTGGGAGGGGGTGATGCGCGCCCCTATTGTCGAATAGAACCAGTGCTAAGCATCGGTTCAGGTCACCCGTAGAACCCTAGGGGTCCCACCTTGTCTGGTTGGCTAAGCGGCCAGCCGGTTTCGCACCACCGACACGATATAACGGCACAGCGCTACTTCCACCGTGGACCGGCCTGGTTGCGCCCCCCTGCTCTTCCACGTGGCGTGACAGCACCGTGATCCTCTAGCGATAGTCCGGCCTCCTTTCTCCGATGAGACCCACACTGGACGTGGCCCGATTCTCTACGCGGTGCGATGAAGTTGCGCCCCTTCGAAAACCCAACGGCCTTTGCGCCGCCGATTTCTTGTGTGGACGGCCTGATGCTGGTCGTTGTCGCTCCGCCTCCATTTTCAAAAAATGAGGAATTACAGGGGGTGTTGGGACATGTTCATGCAGCCCACACCCTCCGCGTAATGATGTTATCAATTGGCAAGACACATCCATATTTGAACAATATTTAACAAAAATAAGAATTAATTCAAATCCCCCTACCTCGAATTTTTCATTCATTGACAATGTTGGAAAAATGGAGGACATCGATTATTCATTCACCGTGTTCTTCACGCACTCCCAATTCTCACACTCATGCTTCAGAAAGTGTTCTAAGGTGACGAAGTCGAAGATGGAATTCTTCGCGTTCTTCAATGGAGAGTTCTCCTCCTTCCCCAAGCTCCACCCAAAAGATTATGCCAACCCAAATAAAAATAATAGCATATCCATCACAATAATCATTGGCATGAATTCAAATGGATTCAAATGGGTTCCAATTAATTAAAAGAAAGAGTTTAATTAATTAATGGTGAGCGTCGGCACATTAAAATAAAGGGGGGAGGTGAAGAGTTCCATCCCACATAAATGGGGTGTTAGAGGGGGTTTAAAGCCCGTATAGACCCCACCCAGAATATACTCCCAAGGGAGGTTATGTTTGGGTGGGACCCACCACTAATGTAACACCTCAAGATTCAACGGTACACTTCTCTTTTAATAATACAGTAGCATGTGTTGTACACAACTTCGAGTTCTAACACACCACAACCAATCAAACTAGCCGTTACGAATAGTAATACCCACTTTTTGAGATTTTATACATTTTATATTTCAAAATGGACTTCATTTTTGGTTTTGGAATATCTAAATTAGCTTAGGTTGAATTTTTGGTACTTTTTGGATAACTTTCATATTTTGATGAATAGTGAAAATTACTAAATTTTAATTAAAAACAACTCTTTTAATCGAAATAATTAATAGTGATAAATTATTAATTTGACTGATTTTAGAGAATAATTGGATTATATTTTTACCATTTAATCCAATGTTTTTTATTGGACATAATTTCACATTTAAACTGGACATAACCAAGTGAAAATCTTTTGATAGTTATTATCTCTTAAAAACACGCTTTTTGTTTTAACAGCGAAAATTAATTTTAAATTAATTTCTGCCACTTATGTGTTTTGAATTTAGAAAAATGGATTCCATATTTAGAATTAAGAGGTTTAAATTGTGTAAATAGTTAATTTTATTTTTAGATATTTTGAATAATTACTTCGGTAAATATTTTATTAACATGGTTAAAGGGTAAATCCTATAAATAAGGGTAAAAAATAATATTATAATAATAATAAATGACCCTAAAATGTGTCCTAACCCTATTTCTTGATACATGTCCGACCATGTGAATCTTTGGGTCGATTTTGGGACTACATGGATCCACTTGTAAGTGATAATGACACTTTATATTAATTAAGTTAAAGTAAATACAAAAATGACATAAGCATATATATTTTAGAAAAACAATTTTTACATAGGGTTATATTTGTTATATTTTCATCCATAAATATTAATTAGAAAGATAAAACTATTTCCTACATAATGGTATTTTATTTATAATTTTTAGAGATTGAATAGTAAAATTTATTTATGACACAATAATGATGCAGTATTTTCCTTATTAATGAAAGAATCAAATAATTGGTATTATAAATGTTAAAATAAATATAATTTGAAAGTTTTGATGCCATACACGAATTTTATTGATTAATATGAAATTTTAGGATTTTTTAAATTAATTTGGTTTGAATTGATAAAGTTTTTAAGACTTTAACAAAAATCAATTATTAAATAGTGTCAAAATTGATATAAAGGAGTCTTTAAAACAAATATTATATTATTAATTGATATTCTATTCATAAAAAACTAAGTTTTGGCCAAAGAACTTATATAATGATATTTTTATTATTAATGGACCACTTTGGGGTCTCTTGGAAGTTTATAGTAAGTTTATTAACCATATAATATAAAAATACAAAGAGACATGGTAAATGTCAAACTAATTAACTATGAGTTAAAACTAAAAGATAAGGTTAATAAAGTGACCCAAACCTGTCTAAAACCTATTGGTTGAGTTGTTTTCAACCTATACCCACATTTTACTTTAAATAATTCACTTTGGATCCATTATAAACCGAAAATGATTTTATTATAAAATTATATTTTAAGTTTTTCCTAAGGCGCCCCTCACCCCTCTTATAAAATGGCACTCCCCCTTCTCTCTAACTCACACCTTAAAATCCTTTTATCTCAGCCAAACCCTGCCCAAATATTCTCTCAACTTAACTCAGTTTAAATTAGAGGCCTTAGTTTGATCATAAATTCAACCTAAGGATCCCTTTTTATCAAATCAAAAGGAAGAACCCGAAGAAGAGGTAATGTTTTCACCACCCTCTATCATGTTCCTTTCTTCTTCCACTTATTCGTTATTTATTATTTACATTCTAAAATAATAAATCCAGTATCTTCTATATACTATGATGTTATTATAAATATAGTACAACCATATTCAGTATTCTATCCATCCTTTGAATGACATGTCACCATACGTGCTTACGTACGGCTTACCGTCTCCACGTCGTGGTGTAATTGTAATTCAAAACATTATTATTTGGATGAGTGTGATAATGATGTGTAATTGATGTAAATAATAAATATAAAATGATAATTGTTATATATATATTATATACCATCCAATTATATATTAATTTAATATCAAAATAATGATATTGTCACTCGTGCGTACGTACGGACTACCTTCTCTACGAACGCGATGAGATTCATTCCCCATCGTATCCATGCAAGTATAATTCACATTTGATGATTAAAAATAATGTTTAATGACTTGATATCATTCTTTATATGAATAATATAAAACCAATCCATAACAATCACGACTTATGTAACAAAACATATAAAAGAAAATGAGTAATTTAACACCCAAAACGACGATAATACTAAGATATTATTAACAAAGCAATGTTAGAAGATCATATATGATATCATATTAATGTATATGATTATTGTATAATTTAATAACAATTATTTCACAATTATAAAGGAGTTTAACCTACCCTCAATCATGTAAAAGTATAAGGTAAAGGTTTATTTCACAATCTCTTCATTATCTGAGGTTGTTTATACATAATTATCTACTGGGACCTTTTTATCATCCACATCCATGTTTCTTAAAAATGTATTTCAAGTCATTATTACTATTTTATAGACTATGGTTTAAATTCATTTATACCCTTTTTTACTTTTTATAAGATGTTTATAAAGGAATCTTTCCGTCGTTTTCCAAACAAGGTCCTTTTTAACCTTTTCGACAGAATTAAGGTAAGAATGTCTTTTTTTAAATTATACGGTGGGTGTGGCTATTTTCAGCCATTATAAAACAATCGAGGCTTTCCTTACAAGATTATAAAGATATTTTCAAAGTAAATATTTTATTTTATAATTATGTGACATTTAAATGAATTCAAAAAAAGAGGTATTTCTCTCAAATAGTTTTGATTTCATCTATGTCAACATCCTTTGATGGATTTTAAGATTATTTGAAGTTGATTTATTATGATACAAAACTTACATATTGTATTGAAGGTTTTGTGATATGTTTGACTATGGATGTGTTATTTTTATACCATTCATGGTTTATGGATAAAGTATTGACATTTTGTATGCTAGTTTTAATATGAATGTTTATGTTATGTTTAAACCTATTCATATGAGGAATGAATTAGACTTAATAAGTGATGGGTGGAGCATACTATAGCTCCTCGATGCATCGGTAGGTCCCATGAGACAAAGTGGTGTCTTGGAACAAGGCCTTGAAAAAATATTATTTGTAGTCTTGGCACAAGGCATTGACTATGTGGTTATGATAGTCTGGCATTATGCATTACTTCATTATGAAAGTGGTTATTGATATTGCATGTGATTATTTGACGAGTAGAATATCCATGTGAATAAGTAAATGGAATTATTTTATTTTATTTTTGTCATATTATGCTGAAGTTCAAGTTTAAAAGGCTTTTGTTTTAGTTATACATTGCCTTAAATGTTTATGCTTATTTATGAAAGTTTCCGCTATATTGTTATCCTTACTGAGCATCTAAGCTAACCCCTTTCTATGTTTTATTTTTCCCAGGATGTGAAGAAGTATTTTATGACTGAACTGCAGGGATAGTATGCAGGGATATGATTGTGGACTATGGAGACTATGTTTTTGTAGTTTTCTATTTTATCATGTAATGTAAGACTTATGAATGTATCTAGTGTTTCCAAGTCTACTAAACTAATCGGTCTTTCAAGAATTGATCTTTTGTGATCATTCCAATGTTATGTAATAATGCACCGACTCTGGGTAACTGGGGTCAGGGCGTTACAGTTGGTATTAGAGGAATTTTAGTACAAACCTTGGGAGCTATATTTAGATAAACTCTGATTCGAGCACATAGTCCTAAGATAGACTTTAAGGATTAGTATAGAAGAACTTACTAGAATTTTGGTATTGTGGAGATTTTGTGACCATTCCAAGAAATGCATCCCTGTCTAGATACGAGAAGGTAGAGGTGGATCTGGTACAGATGTACCTAGGAGTAAAACCTGAAAACATCGCTTTGAGCTAGACTCGAATGGGAATTGGGGCAGGACAACGGGCCTTGCTGCAGTCTTGGTTACGACACTCCCGGGGGATATGCTTTGGATAATTCTCATTTTATTTACAAACAATTATGAAGTATTTATAAGTATATACTTCCTCAAATAAAACTTTTTTCTGATTATGGATTATATCCATAAACTATTCAATTTATGTTAAGTGTTTTGGAAGTTTGGAATTATGTATTACGATTCATAAATTATTCTAGTTTATGACATTGTTTAGAAATGGTGCCTAGTAGAAGGAATGGAAATCGTATCAATGCACGCACTCCATGTAGGGATTGAAATCCTGCTCAAGATAATTATAGAGGAGATAGAGATACAACTGGTGCTGATCAGCTTATGACCATACTTGGACAACTCACTCAGTTTATGAATAATAAACTTACCCGTATGGAGCACCCTGATCCGCAGTGTGGAGGATAAATGTTAGATCACTTCATAAGGCTACAACCACCAAAATTCAATGGGAGTACAAATCCATTAATGGATGAGCAATGGATAAATTCCTTAGAGAAAATACTCCACACTTTGGGAGTATAAAAAGGCAAAAAGTTTTCATGGCAGTTTACTGCCTTACTGGAGATGCTGATCAATGGTGGTCATTGATTCAAAACACAAAGGATGACAAGGAAGTATCAAATATGGAATAGAGGTAGTTTAAAGAGATTTTCTTAGAAAAATACTTTTCTCATGACCATCGAGCGGATATTGAAAGACAATTTCTGAGTCTGATGAAAAAGGAGGATAAGAACATTGCAAAGTATGAAGCTAACTTTACAAAGATATCAAGTCATGCAGCCGATTATATACGTAACCTAAGAAGTAAGATTGATCGTTTCTTTGATGGGTTAAAACCATTTATCTGTCGATAATTAGTATTTCAATCCTTCTCATCATACAAAGATATTGTCTCATATGCTATCAATATAGAAAAGGAATTCTCTAAGTATTATGAATTTAAAGCAAAGCAAGAGAAGAAGAGATATGGTGAACACTATGGGAAAGGAAATAAGGAAATAGGGAAGAAGGGAAGAATTGAATTTCCACCCTATGATAATTGCGGAAGGAAGCACCCTAGTTCCTGTCTAAAAGGAAAAGGAGTATGCTACAAATGTGGACAGAAAGTTCATATTGCTGGTGATTGTAAGGGAAAGAAAGACGCTACCAATGTTCAATGCTACAACTGTAGGGAGATGGGACATTATGCAAATGAATGTCCTAAGCGTCAGGGGAACTTACCTCATAAAAGGCCAAGGAATCAAGGCCAAGCATATGTTATCACTGGTACCAAGTTAGAAGCTCTGAAAGACGTGGTGGTAGGTAATTTAATGGTTTCTTAAAGTTTAGAAAATGCTTTATTTGATTTTGGATCATGGCATTGTTTGATATCTTCCTAGTTTGATAAGAAAATTAGATATTTCCAATTTGATTTAACAAGGGAGTAGTCAGTAAAAACTCCTAAGGGAAGTATCATTGCTACAAAGTTTTGTGAATTAGTTCCCATTAGGGTATATAAATGTTCTTTATCTGCTAATCTCATCGTCATACCCATGATTGAATTTGATATAATACTCAGAATGGATTGGCTTTCAGAACATGATGAAAAAACTTATTGTAAGAATAAGGAGGTTACTATTTTAGATGATGATGATAAATAACACCTTATCTTTAGAGCGAAATCATCACCACCTGATTCTTATCTAGATCCACTCCCAATAGCTCAACTAAATTCAATTATCGGGGAGGAAGAGAATGAAATAACTGTGGGTGAGGAAAGGAATGTTCAAATAGGATATGTACCTAAAGTGAAAGAATGTATAGATGTGTTTCTGGAATATTTAGCTGGACATCCTCCCGAATAAGAAATTGAGTTTTCCATTGATTTAATTCCGGGTTCAAGCCCCATATCGAATACCCCTTATAGAATGGTCATTGTGGAATTAGTTGAACTAAAGAAACAACTAGAGGGATTGAGTAATAAGGGATTTATTCTCCCTAGTGTTTCTCCATGGGGATCCCCTTTCCTTTTTTTTAAGAAAGATGGATCTATGAGGTTATGTATCGCCTATAGGGAAATTAATGCTATAACAATAAAGAACAAGTATCCCCTACCTCGCATTGAGGATTTATTTGACCAACTGAATGGAGCTCAATAATTTTCAAAGATTGACCTTCGATCTGGATACCATCAGTTGTGTGTGAAGAAGGAAGACATTCTGAAGACAGAATTTCGAACCAGGTACGAGAATTACGAGTTTACAGTAATGCCTTTTGGGCTGACTAATTCACCCTTTGTATTCATGGATCTAATGAATAGAGTTTTCAAGGAATATCTTGATGATTTTTGTGGTGGTATTTATTGATGATATCTTAGTATATTCGAAAATCTACGAAGATCATGAAAATCACTTGCACATTATCCTAAAAACACTTCGAAGACATGAGTTATATGGGAAGTTTAGCAAGTGTGAATTCTGGCTTCAGGAGATTTATTTTCTTGGCCATATTTTCTCTAAGGATAAAATCTATGTTGATCTTTATAAGACCAAGGCAATCCAAGAATGGCTAGAACCAATGAGTATAACTGAAGTAAGTAGTTTTATTGGTTTAGCAGGTTATTATTGGAATTTCGTCCAGAATTTTGCCCGATTGTATAACCCATTAACAAAGCTCACACGTAAAGGGGTTAAATTTTTTTGGACAAAAGAGTGTGAAGAGTATTTTGAAGAACTGAAGAAAAGATTATTAAATTATCCTATATTGACTCTACCATTGGGGAATTATGGGTTCGTTATTTATAGTGATGCATCAAAGAAAGGACTTGGTTGTGTCCTTATGCGCAATGATAGAGTTATTTCATATACATCACGACAGCTAAAAATTCATGAGCAAAACTATCCTACTCATGATATTGAGTTAGCTGATGTAATATTTTCTTTGAAGATATGGATACATTATCCCTATGGTGAAAAATGTGAGATATATACCGATCAAAAGAGT
Source organism: Viscum album (assembly GCA_963277665.1). NCBI lineage: Eukaryota > Viridiplantae > Streptophyta > Magnoliopsida > Santalales > Viscaceae > Viscum > Viscum album. The sequence continues at coordinate 602,338,475 of OY728158.1, read as the reverse complement.
TTGAAGTATATTTTCTCACAAAAAGAACTCAACATGAGGCAAAGGAAATGGCTTGAATTATTCAAGGATTATGATTTCCCGATACACTACCACCCAGGGAAGGCAAATAAGGTGGCAGATGCATTGAGCAGAAAGGATCATGGATTTTTGAACAAAATGAGAGTTTAAAGGGATCCAATTTTCAGGGATCTAGTAAAGTTGGATATGGGAATAACCATGGAAGGTGAAATATCGATACTTTTTCAAATCATTTCCAAACCATATTTACTAGAAGGGATAAAGAGTTCTTAGACCGATGATGAAGAATTTCAAAAGAAGATTAAAGCTGTGAATGATGGGAGATTGAATGACTTTGTGTATGAAGATGGCATTTTGAAATTTGGGAAGAGACTTTGGGTTCCCGATATACCTGATTAAAGAGGGAATTGTTGGATGATGCTCATAGTTCCAATTTCTCTATACACCCTGGGAGCACCAAAATGTATAGAGATTTGATGGAACATTTTTTGTGGGATCAATATTTACCTCTGGTGGAATTTTCCTATAACAATAGCTTCCATTAAAGTATTCGGATGGCACCATATGAAGCATTATATGGAAAGAGATTTTGCACACCAACCTGTTGGGATGATGTTGGTGAAAGAAAACTTGTAGGCCCATAACTGGTGGAGGAAATGATGGAAAAGGTAAAGGTAATCCAAAACCACATCAAAGCAGCTCAAAGTAGGCAGAAGAGCTATGCTGATAACTAAAGGAAGGATTTGGAATTTCAGGAAGGAGATCATGTTTTCTTGAAGGTATCTCCATGGAAGGGAATTATACGTTTTGGTAAGAACTGTAAATTGAGTCACAGGTACATCGGACCTTTTGAAATTCTAGAACAAATTGGGGTTGTAGCTTACCTTTTTTCAATGCCGCCAAATCTCTCCCAAGTTCATGATGTGTTTCATGTATCACTGTTGAGAAAATACATGTCTGGCCCACCGCATGTACTCACGTATGAGGAAGTAGAACTGGAACCTGATATATCTTATTACAAAGATCCGGTCAGGATTCTTGATACCAGAGAACAAGTGTTGAGAAACCGGACGACTCATCTAGTAAAAGTTCTATGGAGAAACCATAAGATGGAAGAGGCAACGTGGGAACCCGAGGAATTTATGATGAAGAACCACCCGAGTCTTTTTATGCAGTAATATTATAGAAATTTTGTGGACGAAATTATTTGAAGGAGGGGAGAATGTAACACCCCAAGCTTCCACGGTACGCTTCTATTTGAATAATATAGTAGCATGTGTTGTATGCAACTTCAAGTTCTAACACACCGCAACCAATAAAACTAGCCGTAATGAATTGTAATACCCACTTTTTGAAATTTTATACATTTTATCTTTCCAAATAGACTTAATTTTTGGATTTGGAATATCAAAATTAGCTTAGGGTGATTTTTTGGTACTTTTCGGATAACTTTCATATTTTGATGAATAGTGAAAATTACTAAATTTTTATTAAAAACAAATTTTATAATCGAAATAATTAATAGTGATAAATTATGAATTTGAGTAATTTTAGAGTATAATTAGATTATATTTTTACCATTTAATCCAATGTTGGTCATTGGACATAATTTCACATTTAAACTGGACATAAGCAAGTGCCAATCTTTTAATAGTTATTATCTCTTAAAAACATGTTTTTTGTTTTAACAACGGGAATTAATTTTAAATTAACTTATGCCACTTATGTGTTTTGAATTTAGAAAAATTGATTCTATATTTATAATCAGGAGTTCTAAATTGTGTAAATAGGTAAATTTTATTTTTAGACATTTTGAATAATTACTTCGGTAAATATTTTATTTACCATGGTTAAAGGGTAACTCCGGTAAATAAGGGTAAAAAATAATATTATAATAATAATAAATTACCCTAAAACGTGTCCTAGCCCTATTTGTTGATATATTTCTGACCATGGGAATCTTTGGGTCGATTTTGGGACCCCATGGATCCACTTTTAAGTGATAATGGCACTTTATAATAATTAAGTTAAAGTAAATACAAAAATGACATAAGCATATATCTTTTAGAAAAACAATTTTTACATAGGGTTATATATGTTATAATTTCGACAATAAATATTCATTAGAAAGATAAAATTATTTCCTACATAATGGTATTTTATTTATAATTTTTAGACATTTAATAATTAAATTTATTTATGACACAATAATGATGTAGTATTTTCCTTATTAATGAAAGAATCAAACAATTGGTATTATAAATGTTAAAATAAATAAAATTTGAAAGTTTTGATGCCATCCACGAATTTTATTGATTAATATGACATGTTATTATTTCTTAAATGAATTTGGTTCGAATTAATAAAGTTTTTAAGAATTTAACAAAAATCAATTATTAAATAGTGTCAAAATTGACATAACGGAGTTTTTAAAACAAATATTATATTATTAATTGATATTATATTCCTAAAAGTATAATTTTTGTCCAAAGGACTTATATAATTATAGGTGTATTATTAATGAACCACTTGGGTGTTTCTTGGAAGTTTATAGTAAGTTTATTTACCATATAATATAACAATACAAAGAGACATGGTAAATGTCAAACTAATTAACTATGAGTTAAAACTAAAAGATAAGGTTAATAAAGTGACCCAAACCTATATAAAACTTATTGGTTGAGTTTTTTTCGACCTATCCCCACATTATCCTTTAAATAATATTCTTTGGATCTATTATAAACCGAAAATAATTTTGTTATAAAATAATATTTTAAGTTTTTCCTAAGGTGCCCCTCACCCCTCTTATAAAAGGGCACTCCCCCTTATATCTAATTCACACCTTCAAAGCATTTTTCCTCAGCCAAAACCTACCCAAATATTCTCTCAACTTTAATCACTTCAACCTAGAGGCCTTGGTTTGATCATAAAGCCAACCTAAGAGCCCTTTTGATCAAATCAAAAGGAAGAACCCGAAGAAGAGGTAATGTTTTCACCACCCTCTTTCAAGTTCCTTTCTTCTTCCACTTATTATTTCTTTGTTATTTACATTCTAAAATAATAACTCTAGTATCTTATATATACTGTGATGTTATTATAAATATGTTACAACCATATTCAGTATTTTATCCATCCTTTGAATGACATGTCACCATACGTGCTTACGTACGGCTTACAGTCTCCACGTCGTGGTCTAATTGTTATTCAAAACATTATTATTTGGATGAGTATGATAATGATGTGTAATTGATGTAAATAATAAATATAAAATGATAATTATTCTGTATATATGATAGACCATCCAATTATATATTAATTTAATATCAAAAGAATGATATTGTCGCTCGTGCGTACGTATGGACTACCATCTCCATGAATGCGATGAGATTCATTCCCCATTGTATCCATGCAAGTATAATTCTCATTTTATGATTAAAAATAATGTTTAAGGACTTGATATAATTATATATATGAATAATATAAAACCTATCCTTAACAAACTTGACTTATGTAATAAAACATATAAAAGAAAACGAGTAAGTTAACACCCGAAACGACGATAATACTAAGATATTATTAACAAAGAAATATTAAAAGATCATATATGATTCTTGTATAATTTAATAACAATTATTTCACCATTATACAGAAGGTTAACCTACCTCAACCAAGTAAAAGTACAAGGTAAGGGTTTATTTCACAATCTCTTCATTATCTGAGGTTGTTTATACGTAATTATCTACTGGGACCTCTTTATCATTCACATCCATGTTTCCTAAAAATGTATTTCAAATCATTCTTACTATTTTATAGACAATGGGTTAAAGTAATTTATACCCTTGTTGACTTTTTATAAGATGCTTATAAAGGAATCTTTCCATAATTTTCCAAACAAGTTCTTTTTTAACCTTTTCGACAGAATTAAGGTAAGAATGTCTTTTTTTTAACTTATACAGCAGGTGCAGCTATTTTCCACTGTTATAAAATCGTCGAAGCTTCCCCTACAAGCTTATAAGGATATTTTAAAAGTAAATTTTTTATTTTTTAATTATGTGACTTTTATATGAATTCAAAAAAAGAGATATTTCTCTCAAATAGTTTTGATTTCATCTATGCCAACATCCTTTGATGGATTTTAAGATTATTTGAAGTTGATTTATTATGATAAAAAACTTCTATATTGTATTGAAGGTTTTGTGATATGTTTGACTGTGGATGTGTTATTTTTATACCATTCATAGTTTATGAAGAAAGTATTGACATTTTGTATGCTAGTTTTAATACGAATGTTTATGTTATGTTTAAACCTATTCATATGAGGAATGAATTGGACTTAATAAGTGATTGGTGGAGCCCTCTATAGCTCCTAAATGCATCAGTAGGTATGATGAGACAAACTATTGTCTTGGAACAAGTCTTTGACAAAATATTATTTGTAGTCTTGGCACAAGGCCTTGACTATGTGGTTATGATAGTCTGGCATTATGCATTCCTTCATTATGAAAGTGGTTATTGATATTTCATGTGATTATTTGACTAGTAGAATATCCATGTGAATATTTAAATGGAATTATTTCATTTTATTTTTTCCATATTATGCTGAAGATCAAGTTTAAAAGGCTTTTTTTTAGTTATACATTGCATTAAATGTTTATGCTTATTTATGAAAGTTTCTGCTATATTGTTATCCTTACTGAGCATCTGATCTCGCCCCTTTCTATATTTTATTTTTCCCAGGATGTGAAGAAGTATTTTATGACTGACCTCTAGGCATAGTATGCGGGGATATGAGTGTGGACTATGGAGACTATGTTGTTTTAGTTTTCCATTTTATCATGTAATGTAAGACTTATGGATGTATCTAGTGTTTCCAAGGCTACTAAACTAATCGGTCTTTCGAGACTTGATCTTTTGTGATCATGCCAATGTTATGTAATAATGCACTGACTCTGGGTAACTGGGGTCGGAGCATTACAGATAACCTCCTCTTGGATGTTTTAACCACCAAGAAATAAAAATATGCTAACTCTTATTTTTATTTAACTTAAGTAAAAACCCCCAAAATCTAAATTCCATTCTTGTTAGAACGCAACTACGGTGATGGTCTCACTAAGCAATCACCGACACTATGAGTTCAACTGTGCCCTCAGATTTCAGTTCCAAGCACTGGTTTAAAATATATAAAATCCCGCTCGTACGTTTACTGAACATACGTGAACAAAACTTCAGAAATTGATTATAGGCACACCGGGCCTTGGAATCAAGCGCCGTAATTCTTCATGGACTCGTAAAAATCCCATGAATTTTAGAGAAAAAAATTCCATGGGATTTCTGGGTGTTTACATTCTCCCCACCTCAAGGATTTACATCCTCGTAAGCTTCAACACGAACTAAGAGAATAAATGTGGGTACTGAGCATGCATCTGATCCTCACGCTCCCATGTGCTCTCTTGGAGGTTCTCATGCTTCCAATGAACGTGAACCAGAGTTATCGACCGTCCATGAAGGACCCACTCCTATCGATCCTAAATATACACTGGAACCTCCATTAAATTCACCCCGTCATCGATTTCCATCTCTCCATGGTTGATGATGTGGGAAGGGTCATGCACATATCACCTCAACTGAGATACATGGAAGACTTCGTGCACCCAATGCAAATGCGGTGGAAGAGCTAAGCGGTAAGCCACCTCGCCTACTCTGCTGAGGACCTGGAAAGGTCCAATGAATCGCAGAGATAACTTTATGCCTCATCCAAATCTCTGTAGAACTCGTCGAGGCGAGACCCATAGGAAGACATGGTCGCCATACTCAAACTCCAGAGGCCTCTGTCTCCTGTCGGCATAGGACTTCTGTCTGCTCTGTGCAATCTTCATCCGCTCCTAGATGATCTGCACCTTCTCAGTGGTAGCCCGTACTATCTCGGGTCCCACTAGTGTTCACTTCCCTAGGACTGTCCAGCACAGTGGAGATCTGCAAGGTCGACTATACAAGGCCTCAAAAGGTGTCATACCGATGGTGGAGTCATAACTGTTGTTGTAAGATAACTCCACCAAAGGAAATTGATCCTCCCAGCTGTGACTAAAGTCTAGGACACGTGTGCGGAGCATGTCCTCAAGGGTTTGTATGGTCCTCTCACTCTGGCCATCCGTCTGAGGATGGAAGGTGTAACAGCCCGAGATTTTATGAAAAATATTCTTTTTAATGTCTTGTGTTGTACGCTACACCAAAAGGAGCTTGCACAACACGCATCTTTGACTTGCCTTGCATTATACGCAATCGCAACCTTCCTCGATAGCGTGTGTAGTACGCAATACTGAGTTTCACGAAACAATGTTATGCTATTAAAATATTATTAAAACTAGCCGTTATGAATAGTAATAACCACTTTTAAAATTTTAGAAATTTTATCTCTCAAAATGGACTTCATTTTTGGATTCAGAGTAACGAATTTAGCCTAAGGTGAAATTTTGGTACTTTTCGGATAACTTTCATATTCTGATGAATAGTGAAAATTACTAAATTTTAATTAAAAGCAACTTTTTTAATCGAAATAATTAATAGTTCTAAATTATTAATTTGAGTGGTTTTAAAGTATATTTAGAATATATTTTTACAATTTAATACAATGTTGGTCATTGGTTGTAATTTCACATTTAAACCAGACATAATCAAGTGTCAATCTTTTGATAGATATTGTTTCTTAAAAACACGCTATTTGTTTTAACAGAGGAATTTAATTACAAAATTAATTAATGCAACTTTTATGTTATGAATTTGGTAAAATAGACTTCATTTTTGAATTCGGAATATGAAATATAGCTTGGGATGAAATTTTGGCATTGTTCTGAAAAACATCAATTTTTGATTAATAGTGAAAATACTAAGTGGTAGTTAAAAAAACTGAATTTTTCATAAAACTTAATTTTACCGCTTCTGTGAATGGAATTTCAAAAATCCGAGAGACACGGTTGATGTCAGTAAGAAAAATGTGGTTCAATGAGATGAAAATAATTTTTGGTGAATAGTAACTTTTTACTTTTATTTACCACGGTTAAAAGTAAATAGGGTAATTAAGGGTAAAAATGATATTATTATTACCCTAACACATGTCCTAATTCTATTGGACAAGTGTAATTCGACCAAAAACAAGCTTAGGAATAAAATATGACCATTTAGGCCCACCTGGATTAGATTAGGACATTTATTATTATTTAATTCAAAGAAGAGTTAAAAGAGTCAAAATCAAAGTTTATTTACTAAAACATTTTTAATATAGGGTTTTACATAAGATAAATTCGATTGTAAATATTCATTAGAAAGCTAAAACGATTTCCTACATGATGGTATTTTATTTGTAATCTTTAGACATCAAATAAGTTAATTTATTTATGACACAAAGATGATGCAGTAATTATCTTATTAATGAAATATTGACATAATTGATGTTATAAACACCAAACTAAATATAATTTGAGACTTTTTATGAATTCCACTAATTTTATAGGTTACTATGATATATTAGTGTTGATTTAATCAACTTGGTTCGAACATATAATTCTTTTATGATTTTCACAAAAATCATGTATCAAATAGTGTCAAAATTGACACAAAATAGTTTTTAAATCAAATATTATATTATTAATTGTTATTTTATTCCTAAAAATCTAAGGTTCGGCCAAATTACTTAGATAAGGATATATGTATTAATAATATACAATTTGGGGTTCGTTTGGCATGTTATAGTAAGTTTATTAACCATATAATGTAAGAAAAAAAAGACATGGTAAAAGTTAAATTATTTAACTTAGAGTTAAATCTAATTGATAAGGTTAAAATAATAACCTAAACTTGTCTAAATCTTATTGGTTGATAGGATTTCGATCCATCCCCACTTTAGCTTCGAAATAATACCCTTTGGAACCATTATAAACCGATTTTGACTTTAATATAAAATAATATTTTAAGATATTCCTAAGGTGCCCCTCTCCTCCCTTATAAAAGGACACCTCCTCCCCCTACTCCTCACACCAATTTGAGCACTCAAGCTCGGCCAACCCCTGCCAAAATCTCTTCTCCACTTCCCTAGAAACATCCTAGAGGTTCTGGTCTTCCTCAAAGACCAATTTTAGTGCCCTAAGAGGAGGTCTCAAAGAGGCACTTCAAAGAAGATGAGGTTCGGACACTTACAAAGCAAGTCGGACCTAAGGTAAGGGAAATATCACAATCTCATTTTTATCCGAGATTGTTTATTCGTAAGTATTTACTGGGGTGTATTTTATCATCCACATCCATGTTTACTCAATATGTAATATTATTTCCATCCACCTAAAATTGTTTAAATCCATTTTTACCCTTCGGTGAGTTTTTAGTAATACGTATGAAAGGAATCTTTTGTCGTTTTTCGTACGAGGTACTTTTTGACTTTTCCGACAAAAGTACGAAGAATGTTTTTTTTTTAACTTATACGGCACGAACGGATTTCTACTGTTTTATAAAGCCTTATTTTCATGAAGCTTCCTCTAAAAGATTTCATGACTATTTTCAATAAAATCTCTTTCTTTTAAAATTGTATGATGTTTTGTGAAAAGAAATTGATTTTGAAGAAGAAAGGATATTTTCCTCAAGAATTCAATTCAAGTGTTTTATCAAAATTATTTTCCATCTAAGATAATAAAGGGTTCTGTTTCTATCCATATTTTTACATTGATTTGACTATGTTGTGATGGAATTATGTTTATGAATTCCTTTATCTTATATGAATTGATTTATGATGTCATGATGTTTCAAGAATCCCATTTTTGTTACATGTGTTATGCGATGATGTATGTTTTATGATTATGTGGCACACATAAGAAAGGATTCATTATAAGATGGGTGGGACCTATATCTCCCTCCAATGCATTGGGTAATGATTTTATATCTCATGAGATAGACATGGCTGGAACAGAAGGTTATTTCGGTTCAGTGATACAGGACTGAAATGAGGAGTGAACTCGGTTCAGAAAGGGACTTTGTCCACTAAGATAGTCTTGGCAATGAGTCATGACTAACAAGAAATGATTTTCCATGATTATGTGTGCATGCCACAAAGTTTCAAGTTTCATGTTATGATTATGGGGATCTCATTTTCACTTCTATGATTTATCCCATGTTATGATATTATGAGCTCTTTTGCAGGTTAAGATTTTCAAAAGCTATGTTCTTATGTATATGATGTGATTGATATTTCTTTTGTTTACCCTTACTGAGCATTTGAGCTCACCCTTCTATGTTTTCTTTTCCCCAGGATATAAAGAAAGGTTTTTAGGTAAAAAAAGGGAAGATCTTTATGGGAGATATTGAAGATCTTTCCCCACGATTAGAAGATTACGTTCCGAGTTTCCAAAGACACTAAACTATTACGATCCTTGTGTGTGTGTTTTTGTTATATACTAAGTATTCCGCAAAAGTAATGTAATGTCCATGTACGATAAGCTTCGGGTCTCTACAGAAGGTGGTTCTCATATGTAACTGCATCCTAAAATCCTCCTGAAACCCCTTCCATAGTCGGGATTTAAACCGTGTGTCGCGATCAGAGAAGATCATCGTTGGTGCACCATGAAGTCGTATGATCTCCCGTATGTAGAGGCATCCCAAGCTCTCTACTAAACTCTGCTCTCTGATCGGTAGGAAGTGGGCTAACTTGGTGATTCGGTCAATGATCACCCATATTGAGTCATTTCCTCTGGATGTACGTGGAATTCCCGTCATGAAATCCATGGATATCCCATCCCACTTCCACTCTGGGACCTCTAAGGGTTGAACTAAACCTGATGTAACCTGGTGCTCCACCTTCACTTGCTGACAAGTGAGGCATCATGAGACAGACTCTGTTACTGCCTTCTTCATACCTGGCCACCAGTGTTGTCGTCGGAGGTCCTGATACATCTTCGCCACACCTGGATGTACCGCTAAAGGAGATGTGTAGAACTCCCTCAACACTTCCTCCTGAAGTGATACTGGTACCATAGTATGTTCTCTGAAGAGAATGACGTGCTCCCCACCTACAGAAAATCCATCAGGTGCATGCCATGTGGATATCTATGTACGTCGATCCTCGTAGTCGATATCCCCATGTTGTGCCTCCCTGACTCTCTAAAGAAGTGGGGGTGTGACTATAAGAGACTACAGAAATTCTGCTCCATCATGATCCACAAAGGTTAACTACAATGCGGCCAGCTGCTCTGTCGCCTATCCTAGCAGTTGAATGCCTGATCTCTCTGCTGAGAGCATTTTCTAAAACATTCCCCTTCCCAGGAGTATAGACTATCTCAAAGTCATAGTCCTGGAGGAACTCAAGACAACGTCGTTGTCTCAGGTTCAGTTCCTTCTGTTAGAATATGTACCTGAGACTATGGTGGTCAGATTAGACTATAAAACACTCACCCATTAGATAGTGTTGCTACATCTTCAAGGAGAAGACCACTGCTGCTTACACCAGGTCATGGGTAGCATAGTTCTTCTCATGTTGTCTCAGCTGATGAGAAACATAAGCTATCACTACTCGCTCCTGCATCAAGACACATCAGAGCCTGGTCCCTAATGCATCTCAATAGACTATGTACCCAACACCCACCTCCTGTAGCCTCAAGATGGGCACACTAGTCACCCTCTACCTCAGCTCCTGAAAACTCTGATGGCATATCTCTAACCACACGAAGGGTTTCCACTTCTTCGATAATACTGAAAGTGGTTCTGAAACTCTGTAGAAGTCTGGCACAAATCTCCAATAGTACCTAGCCAGTCTCAGAAAACTCCATACCTCTGTCACACTCCTGGGTGGCTCCCAAGCAAGTACTGACTCGATCTTTGCTGGATCCACTGCAACTCCAGCCTCTGAAATGACATGTCCTAGAAAGTGTACCTCTTGGATAAGAACTCGCACTTCAAGAGCTTACAATAAAGATAGTGATCCTAGGGTGTGTCCAGTACTACCCACAAATGGAAGTCATGCTCCTCCTCAGTAGCTGAGTAGATCAAAATGTCATCGATGAAGACTACCACAAAGAGATCAAAGTATAGTTGAAAGATCTTGTTCATGAGTCCCATGAACACTGCTGATGTGTTGGTTATTCCGAATGGCATAACCAAGAACTCGTAGTGGCCATACTGGAATCTGAAGGTCATCTTCTGCACATCCTCATCCCATACTCTAAGTTGGTGATAGCCCGACCGAAGATCTATCTTCGAGAACCAATGTGATCCCTTCATCTGATCAAAGAGGTCATCAATCCTTGGGAGTGGGTAATTTTTCTTCACGGTCACCTAGTTCAGGCGCCGATAATAAACACACAGACGCAAGCTCTCATCTGCCTTCTTGGCGAACAAAATCGGGGATGCTCAGGGTAAAACACGGGGTCGGATAAATCCCTTCCCCTACAAGTCCTCCAGCTGTACCCACAGATCACGAAGCTCCACGGGAGCCATCCAATATGCTGGACTAGATATCGGTGTCTTACCAGGGTTCAAGTCAATGTAAAAGTCTACCTCTTTGTGAGGAGGTAGTCCTAGAACGTCATCAGGGAAGATATCTGCATACTGATCCACCACAATAGAAAAACTCAGACTCCGCACATCAACTGCTCCGAGAATGAGGCTAGCCAACTGATGTGTGATCACCTGCCCCATCCTCTGGGTAAGTCCATCCTGCGTTGCAAAGGCTCACTTCTTTCTGGTGAAGGTAAACCTCAACCCATCCTCATAAACACACTGCACTTTCCACCTAATGCAGTCAATCTGAGCATGAACTGTGGATAACCAGTCCATACCCAAGATGATGTCATAAGGCCTCGACGCCACTACAAGGAGATCCTAGCCGAAGCTCTCGCCTCCTAGATTAAGCTCACACTACCGGCACCAGTGCATAAACGTCGAGTCTACTCTCGTAGGAGTCTCTAGCCGTAAGGATCGAGCCAACGGCTCCATTGGAATCTCCAAGCTCTGAACGAGGGCAACAGAAATAAAAGAATGACTCGTACTTGTGTCTATAAGTATTGAAGCAAGGGTAGAGTAAACACAGATAGTACCTTGAATCATCTCAGGTGTTCCATGGTCGTAGGCCTCGATTGCCTACAGCTGAGCCCGTCCCTATCCGCCAACTCCCTGTGGTTAGGGTGGACCTCCTGGTGGTGGCGGTGGTAGGACCTTGAAACGTCGTCCACCACCTGCTGCTCGGCCAACTCCTCGGCCACGTTCAGATGCTCCCGACGGACCACCACGGTCAAACCTATGCCTCTTCCTGGGAGGTCCCTCTACTATTTTCTGCTCATCTGCATGGTGGGTCAGGTAGCCACAGGCCATGTGACCCTGCCCTCCGCATGCATATCACTGCCTGCTCCTCGTATGGCTGGCTCTGTCTCGTGTTCCCTGCACAACCAAACCTGTATCCTGGGGTCTCCCACCTCATGGCCTGGTCCACTTGGACCTCTGCGACATCTGTCTACTGCTGACTGCACAAGACTCTACTATGTGTAGCCATGTGGTGGGTCTCACTGTTGGTGACTACTCAGTAAGAAAACTCTCCACTAGAAGGGCTCGCTACAGCCCCCCGCCTATGTTGGAATGCTAAGGGAGATCATCGAAGCCCTGATATCATACCTGAGTCCCTGATCGAAGGTCTAGACCCTAAAGAATGGGCCACGTACCATATCCGTGGAGTAGCGTGAGAGGTCAGTGAACCTCGCTGAGTACTGTGCCACCGTCATGATACCCTGTTGCAGATGAAGAAACTCCTGAATCTGCACCGCACAAAGGGTGGATGAATCAAACTCTGACAGGAAGAGACTCTCGAAGTCTACCTAGAGTAGTGATGCCTCATCATGCACCTGGTGTATCAGGGTCCACCATCTACATGTTGCTGCCTGTAGGAGACTCACGGCAAGGATCACCATGAGGTTGGCTGGTGTCCTTACCAATCTGAAAACTCTCACAATAGCCTCCAGCCAATCCTTAGTTTCCTATGGGTCCGTCTCTCCCCTGAACCTGGGTGGCCTCTGGTGCTGGAACTCATGCAACACACTCAGACGGTGTGCAATCTCTGCTACTAGAGCTGGTGTTATCGGTGGCCCAGTGGGTAGTGGTACCGCTGGTACCTCCACTGTGATGGGGCCCTGCACTGAGGCCTCATCGCTTGGTAGGCTACCATCTCGTACAAAACTTGGAACCCTAGTTGGCTGCCTACATGGGTCCATCCTGAAAAGAAACAGGTGCGCCATAGTCAAAACAATATACATGGTGGGCTGACACAAATTAATAATGAAGAAAACTTTTCAAAGGAAACAAACATGCAATCAGTATTTTCGTGCACTGAATCGGAAGTCAGAAGTCTGAGTCCTAGTGTATGGATACGTCGGCCACTACACCAACACCGGTTTCCCTAAACTGATAACCACACACAAAACACTTAACATTATTGCCATTAAAATAATAAGAGTCTAAGTTATATGGTAGAACCGACTCCTATGATACCAATTTGTCATGACCCATCCTCGGGGCCCGTGCTGTGACTACCCCAATCCCACCTTCCACAGGCCAGGGGCTGGCGACTAGCACCAAAGGTGAATCCCTGATAAAAAGGGAAGGCATTGCCTTTAAACATGTAACACACATAGACTGAACACAAGATGTAGAAGAAATAAGTACTAATATAGAAAAGAAAGGTGTGCTGAAAGTAATTGGGCCAGTATATAAACCCAACTGAACAACAAGTACGAGTAAAAAGGGAAAACAGCTCCTGGATCGTCCACCAGGGAATACTACCTGAAGGGTAGGTACAGATCTCGAACAACTCGTCCCTGAGGCACGTCCCATCTAGTCCAGATCTGAGCAGCCTTCGGTCTGTCTCCCTCAGCCTTGATCACTACTGATCCTCGTTTTCACAGAACAACACAACAAGGTGCGGCGAAGCCCATGTAAGGGTGAGTATAACAATACTCAGTAAGGGACCCCGAGACCCCCGAAGGTCTCCCATAATCCACTAAGGATAAACCAAAAAAGTAAGATACAATCACGAAGAATCAACCATCCCTACTTAGGTATATTCCCATACATATACCTAAGTTACCAATCACTGTCCAGCACCAACACTCGAGCCATGCACAACCCATTCCACAAAGGAAGTAAAGTCAATCATCTCGATAATAACAAATGAAATTCAAGACTCAACTCACACAGGTATACATCTCATTTATAGGGGTAGAGATGATTAGATATAGCCACTGAATCATCTCCTCTGTCGAACCCACGTAGGATCCTGGAACAGTATCAGCATTGTCGGTCCCACGGAGGATCCCGGTACAGAAGTCATCACTATCCAACCCATAGAGGATCTCGGTCCAATACCATCGTTTTCGAACCCATGGAGGATCTTGGTACTGTATCGTCATTTTTGAACCCATGGAGGATCCTGGTACAATAGTAGGTCCACGTAGGATCCTATCATTTCAGTCATAGCCAGCCATTGGGTTCCCGCACACAGCACGCTCGATTCCGGGAGGGTCCGCTCCTCGATCCAAGTGTCGATACATCAACTACCACGAAGTCTCGAGTTGATATATCTCATAGTTCTGTCTCATCAAAATGAACCCAATACGACAGACAGCGCCTCAATCAGACGCTCGGTCTGTGAGTTATTGGCATTTCTGTTCCAGGGGCCCGGTTGGTTTTTAGGTTCAAACCAACCCGAACGTACCTCAACTATGTCCAAAACACAAGTAGGATATCCAAAAATAACTATCTTTCTCTAATATTTTCATCACCGCAGACAATTCGTCGATCAGACACACATAGACCAAGATACAGAAGAAAGTGTGATTTCAGGTTTAACGGGTCCAGACTGGGGTCCGACCCGGTCCGCAGGTCCAGCCTGGCCCGAGAGGGTGGCCCGGCCCGACAGTGGCCAGGCCCGAGAGCGGCCCGGCCCGAGTGGGTGGCCCACATGGCTTGGTTGGCTGGCCCGTGTGGCCTGGATGGCAGGATCACGTGGCCTGGCTGGCCGGCCCGCGTGGCTTGGTTTGCCGGCCCGCGTGGCCTGGCGGGCCGGCCTGCGTGGCCTGGCTAACTGGCCCATGTGGCCTAGCTGGCCACGCATGGGAGGGGGGTTCCGTAACCCCGGTTGTCGAATGGAACAGGCACTAAGCACCGGTTTAGGTGGCCCGCGGGACCCTAGGGGTTTCGCCTTGTCCGGCTGGCCAAGTGGCTAGCCCGTTCCGCACCACCGGTGCGGCGCGATGGTGCCTCACCCATGCTTCCTCCGCCGCAACTTGCCCTGGACGCAGCTCACTTCCTCCGCACGGCGCGACAGCGCCGCACTCCTTCCTCCGTGGCCTGGCCAGGCCGCGGCCCCCTGCTCTTCCGCGCGGCGCGATGGCGTCGCGCTCCTCTGGCGGTCGTCTGACCGCTTTGCTCCACCGCGGCCCACACTGGTCGTGGTCCAGTTCTCTGTGGGGCGCGATGGCGCCACGCCCCTTCGGCGACCCGGCGGCCTTTCCGCTGCCAGTTTCCATCACGGCCAGCCCGACGCCGGCCGTTGTCGCTCCGCCTCCGTTGTCAACAAATGAGGAATTACGGGGGGTTTCAGGCCGTGTTCATGCGGCCCACACCCTCCGCATTATGATTTTATCAATTGTCAAGACACAACCATATTTGAACAAGATATAACGGAATCAAGAATTAATTCAAATCCCCCAACCTCGAATTTTTCGTTCGTTGACGATGTCGGAAAAAGGGCGGACGTTGAATCATCATTCACCGCGTTCGTCACGCACTCCCAATTCTCATGCTCGAATATTATCCCAAGGGACGTTATGTGTGGGTGGGACCCACCACTAACCTCTTCTTGAAGGTTTTAACCACCAAGAAATAAAAATAATCTAACTCTTATTTTTATTTAACTTAAATAAAACCCCCAAAATCTAACTTCCATTCTCGTTAGAACGCAACTATGGTGAAGGTCTCACTAAGAAATCACTGAAACTGCAAGTTCAACGATGCCCTTGGATTTTAGTTCCAAGCACCAGTTTAAAAGATATAAAATCCCGCTCATAAATTTACTGAACTTACCCAAACAAAACTTCCGAAATTGATTCCGGGCACACCGAGCCTCTGAATCAAGCACCATAAATTTTTGGGGACTCGTAAAAATCCCATGAATTTAAGAAAAAAAATCCATTGAATTTCCTGGTCTTTAAATGCCTCTTGAGATTGGTGGGTGTCACTTCTTATGGGAGCTCTATGCCTTTGAGATGATAGGCTTCGGTGTCTTTCTCATAATGGATTGGTTTGTCTCTTTCCAGGCCTTTGTTGACTACTATCACCGCAGGGTGAGTTTTACATCGCCATAAGGCATGTCTTTTCTATACAAGGGAAAATGGGATATCCAGATGATAAGAGTTGGACCTGAGAATCATGGGTTGGGAGGAGTTACATCCCAGATTATGAGTCTATATCTGGATGACTAGGGGACTTCCCAGATGGACTTTCCTCCAGTGGTAGATCATTTAAGATATGTCTTTCCAAAATACTTTTTAGGTTTACCTTCAGAGTGAGGTGTATTTATCTATTTATCTTGTTCCAGGAGTAGCACCAGTGTCTATTCCTACTTATAGGATGGCTACACCAGAGTTATAGGAGATCAAGAAGTAGTTAGAGGAGTTTTAGGTGAAGTTTTTCATCTAACCCAGTACTACTCCCTAGGATTCACCGGTCCTTTTTACGAAGAAAGCGGATGGTACCCTCAGACCCTATGTGGATTATCAAAATTTTAATCAGTTGAAGGTCAAGAACCGATATCCCTTTCCGAGGATTGATTATTTCTTTGATCAGCTTCAAGGATATCAGGTGTTATCGAAGATTGACTTGAGATATTTTTATCATCAATTCCATGTTAGACCATCATATATACCTCTTACATCATTTTTTGAGTAGGTATGGTCTATAAGAGTATTACGTTATGCTAGTCGGTCTCACGAACGCGTCAGCTATTTTCATGACACTGATGAACCGAGTGTTGTATCCTTACTTGGATTCTTTTTTGGTAGTCTTCATGGACGATATCTTGGTGTACTCTCACACTCAACAAGAGCATGCCACCCATCTTGAAATCATATTGAGTACACAGTGAGAGAATCATTTATATGCTAAGCTCACAAAATTCCACTTTTGGATGGATCATATTCACTTCTTGGGTCATGTTATCTCAGAGACAGGAGTATCATTAGACCTAGAGAAAGTGAAAGTAGTAGTTTTTTGGGAACAGTTGAAGAATGTCTTTGAGTTATAGATTTTTATGGGGCTGGATGGTAACTAAAGGTCCTTTATTTAGAACTTTTCATGATTAGTGGCACCACTAATGATCCTGACTAAGAAGGGTGAGAAGTACTTGTGGATAGATTCCAGTGATTCAACCTTTCAGGAGCAGAAAGGGAGATTAACTTCAGCATCGATACTAAATTTATCAGATCTGTTAAAGAGTTACACTATTTACTGAAATGCAATATGTATCAGGCTGGGAGCAGTACTTATGCAGGGAGGAGGAGTTATTGAGTATGGGTATCAGTAGTTGAGGCCACATGAGAGGAATTACTTGATGCACGATCTCAGGTTAGTTGCAGTTGTGCATGCTTCACATTGTTGGAGACATTATCTTTTAGGAGTGCATTATTTGGTGTACACTAACCACAAAAGCCTCAAGTATATATTTACTCAGCAAGATATGAATTTTAGATAGTGAAAGTGGGTTGAGTACCTTTGGTATTTTGACTTTGAACTTGCATATACACCTGGGAAAGGCAATGCGGGGGCTAATGTGTTGAGTAGGAGGACTCATATAAAGGCGGTTCAGAAGGATAGAAATGAGTGGAAGCTTATAGATCTATTCTCTGAGATGCATTTGGAGGTGTATGGAAGATAGGGGTATACATTTATTTCCTCTATAGTTATTACCTCTACTCTACTGGATGGAGTTCTAATGAGGCAGCTATCAAATTCTGAAGGGATAGTCCTATGGGAGAGTGTTCCAGGAGAGGACCCTACTCCTGGGTGGACCATAGGTGACGATGAGGTCTTGCATTTTCATGGATGTTTATGGGTGTCAGCAGACATACGTGAGTAGTTTATGTGATATTTTCATTCCTCGTAATGGGTAGTTCAGCCTGGTGTCACAAAGATGTACTGAAATCTACAATGTCAGTATTGGTGGCCAGGTATAAAGAGGGATGTATCTGGCTTTATTATGAGATGTTCCACCTATCAGTAGGTGAAGGTGAATCATCAACGACTGGAAGGGATTTTAGAGTTATTACCCAATCCTAAGTGTAAGTGGAATGATGTTTTAATGGATTTTATGATAGGTTTACTAAGGTCACCTCAAGGGAATGAAGCAGTTTGGGTTGTTATCGATAGGAACGTGAAGGTTGAACACTTCCTGCCTATTAAGGAAACTTTTAGTGTTGATGGGATAGGAAGGTTGTACATCCAAGAGATAGTAAATTTGCATGGGGTTATAAATCCTATCATTTCATATAGGGATTCTCGATTTACTTCTCATGTCTAGCAGGGACTACAAAGGGATTTGGGTATATAGGTACTTCTGAGTACAGCTTACCATCCCCAGACAGATGTCCTGTCAGAGTGTAAGATTCAGATTTTGGAGGACATCCTTTGAGCATGCATCATGTATTTCGGGGGTTCTTTGGAGAGAAGCATACCCCTAGTGGATTTTTCCTACAACAAAAGTTTTTAGGTAATGATTTAGATGGTTCATTATGAGGCTTTGTACGATAGGCCATGTCAATCACCCCTATGTTGTCTGGAGGTAGGAGAGGCATCTATGTTAGGTCCTTGTCTTGTCCAGGAGACCACAGAGCTGGTGGAGTTGATTCAAAAGAGGATAGATACTGCACAATATCACTAGAAATATTATGTTGATTGATGGAGACAACCTATGTAGTTCGAGGTTGTAGATCAGGTTTTCCTACATGTCATACCAAGGTTAGGACATGGGAGGATTAGGAGATAGGGGAAGCTTTCACTAAGATACGTCGGGCCATTTGAGGTTTTGGATAGAGTGGGGATAGTTTCTTATCGGTTGCATTTACCTAAGAGGTATTGGGCTATGCACGATGTCTTTCATGTTTCTCAGCTATGATTTTACTTTTCAGACTCATCTCATGTTTTTGAACTTAAGGAGGTTGAGTTTGAGTTGAATGCATCCTTCGAGGAGCAACCTATTCAGATTGTGGATTGCATCAAAAAGGTTCTCCATGGATGGTATGTTCCTATAGTATGAGTTTTATAGCAGTATGGATGAGTGCAGGATGAGACTTGGGAGAGGGAGGCCGACATACGATCACAATGGCCATAGTTGTTTTGAAGTTTTTTCTTCACCACCCTTGGAAGGGAAATTCGGGGATGAATTGTTTTATCGGGGTAAGTTTTTAAGAACTTGGATCTTCATTTTAGGTATGGATCTTTATTTAGGGTTTTTTTGAGGAAAAAGGAATAAATGAGAATTTTTTTTCTAGGTACATGTTGTGTACTTATGAGTACACATCATGTACCTGGGTACCACATACAGCCAGCCACATACTGGCCGTGTAACGGCCGAGTACATGGCCGTGTAGGTGACCTGGCAGACCGCTTAAGCCAGGGGCCGGTTAAGGATACTACATGGCATGTACCTTTAATGAACACACTATGTAGTTTTATTTTTATTTGATAAATCAGAACAGGGTCATGTATCATCCTTAGGAAAATCTTCTTCTCCTCTTGGTTCATATAGGAGAGCGATGGAATAGTCGAGAACTTCGAACCCCTCCTGATTCTCATTCCAACCTACGATTGAGATGTCATCGAGTGTGTTGGAATCCCACTGGTGATTTCTCAAAACCCCTAGAGACTTTATTCCTGATTCCTCCTCTCTCATGAGTTATTCAAAGTTGAACGTCTTTTACCTTTTTGAATATCTACACCATTTTAGGCCGATTCAAGGGCTGACATTCAAGATTATTGATTGTAAGACATCAAAGTAGGTGTTTTGTGCCTTTAGTTGATCATCTTTGGATTATATATGCTAAAAGTATCGTATACCCACATTTGGGGTTTTGCGTGTTTGGAATTAGACCCTTTTTATTACCTGTTATGGTTTGGAAGATTAATAAAAGGGTAGTTGCTTATGCATAAGGTTATATACCTTGATTATGGGAAAACATGGTTGTGCCTCCCTTATTAATTTTTTTTGGTCATTTGGTCTAGTATGCTTGTTAGGATTGTCGTGTTATTCATGCCTTACTTGTTAGGATGGAGTCGATGATTATAGGAGATGCATGTGATACGCATTTTAAAAGTTTGACCAAGGGGATTTTTATTGTGAGAGATTTCTGTGGTTGGGTCACCTATGTATGTTTTACTATTATGTTGACCAAAGGGGTATTGAATATGAGAGCAGTCAGGTGGTCATCGAACTAGGGGTTTAGACCATGAGAGCTTCCTAGGTGGCCATTTATAATTTTTTGATGCTATGTTAACCTAGGGGTATTGACCGTGTGAGCTGCCTAGGTGATCATTTGTAAATGTATAGTGCTATATTAGACCAAAGGGGTTATATCGTGAGAGATACCTAGAGGGTCATTATTAAATGATTTTTTGTCATGCTAAACAAATGGGATTAGATTGTCATAACTTTCCCAAAGGTTCTTTATTTAATAATTGAATAGTTAAATGATTGTGATGAGTCTTTCAAGACAAAGCACAAGCTTAGACTTGTTCTTACTTGATTGTTTAGATGTTCTTCTGAGATATCTGGTTTTGTTACTATTACACAGGGGGATATAGAGCTTAGGCTAGATCCTGGGGTTACATTATTCAACGGGTTGAATAATTATTAAAAGTGAATGAATATAATTGAAAACTTTATGACTGTTTACTTTTGAGTACTTCCTAGTTTATTGCTTTATTTATGCATATTACCTGCTATATATATATATATATTCACTAATAGTTAGGAATAGATAATTTGGTGGTTGCCTACTGAGATTTGTCTCACACTCTGTTTAAGTCATGTTTTTTGACCCCAACAGATTATATGATTATAGGTATAGATAATGGAAATTTCCCTTCTTCATCAGGTACTTGATTTCTGCATGTTGGATCTGGAGAGCATGGGACCAAGATGAGGCTTGCGATGCTATTGTAGTTTACTACTTTTCTGTACTTTGGTTTCAGTATTGTATTTCTAGCATTATTACTTGTTTGGATACTTTCTTATACACATGTGACATGCATAATTTATATATATATTCTCCAGTTTTTATTTTATCAATAGTCTTCCACTATTTATTTTTGTTTTATGGTATTAATTCTTCCGCTATTGTTTACTACTTTCTTTTTGATGTGTATGCTCTGCCAATGAGGCCATATTTCTCCATTATCACACTGTGGCCCTCACTATTAGTCAGCAGCATCTGGAGTTTGGATAAATGAGCTTGAGGACATGTGATCAACTGGGTTTGGGGAACCTTTGGGTGGCACTTAGAATCGGGATGTTACATAAGAAAACAATTATTATTTTATTAATACTATAAAGAAATAAATTAAACACAAATATGAAACAATAATTTAATAAAATGTTTATTTTAAACTGAAATGACACAATTTGATCCATACTGGGTACACCGCGTATCTCTTTGATGTGTGGTTTATTCCACTATTTCTTTTTATCCTATGGTGCATTCAACACTCTAGGCCTTCTAACAATATTGAAATTTGATAACTCTAAATGTTGAATACATTGGAGAATAAAAAGAAAATTTCATCATCATGAGTGAATCATCCTTATTGAGTTAATGATCCTAGTGCAGGAGTGAATCATCCTTATTGATAAAGTCATTTCTTCATGATCTCTGTGAAAATTAACAAAATAATTATAATATAAAAATCATGAGGAAATTAACTAAAAAAGTAGATAAAATAATGAAAAAATAAACTAAAAGGAAATTTGTTCTATTTAAATGTCATTAAACTATAGTGTAATTATTCTTGATCATATGAAACTAAAATAAAAGTAATTTATTCAATCTTACATGAACCTAAAAGAAAATACATTGAACTGCCTAATATGAAATTAAACTTCCTTTAGTGGTCCTTACCACATGAACTTTAAACTATATGAAATATCATCCTACATATAGGATGATTAGCTATACGATATTTATTTATTAAAGTCTATAAACTATAAATCTCAGGATAAAGGACTGTATTTTCTCACTACATTTTCGATATTAAAATATTTTTTTTACTTCATCACAACTTAAAATTATAACACTTGTTTTTCAAAGATAATTGACACTCCTAGTCCCATTGTTTTAAACTATGATTTTAAATGATATAATTTTCAATTCACCCATTGTGGATACATATGATATATTTTAGAATCTCAGTCCCAACAACATTATATATTTAACCACTTTACAATAACATAACATTCATATATTACACAGACTTCCCATAAAAACTTTTATCCTTTTTGGTTTGTGTAAAAACCATATATAAACATTTTCCTTCTTATTTTCTACAAAATAAATTGCATAACACATTATATATTCCTAGATTATATTAAACATTAGCGTATACCTTTATTTATTCCTATAAAACATTAACCATTAGTGTAAACTTATAAGTATTCATTGATTGAACAAAAATAAATATTTACATTTGAGTTTTTATGGAACAAAATAAAATATATATTTCCCTTTCATCATCATAGATAGTAAAAATTCCATGATAAACCATTTACCTTATTTGATGTAAAAAAAATTAGTGTTACTCATTATGTATTTTCAAACGACACTAAACTCCATTATAAATTGTTTATCACTTTTTGATATTATTAAACATCATTATACCCCTTTATAACATATAAATGACACTAAAATATAGTAAATCCATTAAGTATTCATGTATTGTTCTATAAATTATTATATACTTTTAAATATTTTGAGTGATGATAAAATCTAACATAACATCATCATTATTTGTTTATAAAAATGGGAACATCCCTATTCTTATGTATTTTTTATTGAGAATGATGTTGAGTTTTTTATTGATGAGCCTATGAATATAAATTATTTTACATAATGAATGTGAACATGTATATTAGTGTCGTACTAGTGGACACATGTTTTTATGGTGATATGGTGAACAAGTATTTATATACATAATAAGGATAGGTTAAGCAACACTAATCATGTAATGATTGTGAGATTCTATGTGATATAATGGTGGGATGATTTAATTTCACATCATGTGCATTCAAAAGAATTAGTTTTTTTTAATCCATTTCACTAATGTAAACTTTATTTGTTACTTGTATGGAGTTCACAAACATTTGTGATATTATATCATGCATCTAATTTATGATCAAATAGCCCAAATAATTCTACCACCCACCAAAGTGAAACCATTATATTGTTATTTTCTTATATAATTTAACACCACCCATGATGGAACCCTAGAGAGGTAATTAGTCTAATTTTATTCCAAAAATGATAATAAAATTAACCAAAAAGTATATAAAATTATGACAAAATTAACTAAATAAGTAGTAGTAATTCACCTCTTCATGATGCTTGATTAGCCACTAAATGAGGATAATATTCATTGGTAATATATATAATATTCATGTTATTTATTATTCATAAACACCATTTTAGTGCATTTTACACTTTGAACATCATTTCACATTATGATTGTAATACCTTCTTAAAATGCACTATTATGTGGTACATTTTTAAACATCATTTAAAGTACCAAATTATTCATCTTATTATAAATATTTTAATTTGATAATTGATCTACACTCCAATATGAACATGTTTCATTCAGGGATCAATGGAGAATTCATGGAGGATTATGGAGATATTTGGCAATGAAAGGAAGCAATTCTGGAGAAGACAGATTGGACACTATCCCACTGATGAGACTGTGGGGCCCAACATATAGGCCCAATTAATCCCAAATTTCTTGGTATTCTATAAGACATGTATAGGAACAAATCACTCTACAGGAGTTAATGCTAATTCGTCTTCCATGGTGGTAATTTAGGCGTCCCAATTTAGAGATACAATTCTGGGCCAGATTCTGTGGCCTAGAAAAACATCCCACTAATTTGATCATATCGCGGAATAAACAACTCCAAATGGGCCCAAATTTTACAGGAGGTTAGAAGACAGCCGGAGCTACATTTTCTTCTTCTATGTCCCACTCTGATTCGGCATTATAGAAGGTCTTCCAGATGTGTATGTTCGTTGGATGAAAACTGGCTGCCACCTCGGGTCAAACGTGAAAACGTCCAAATTCCACAAGCTTTCCACCACCTATAGCCTACCAAAATTAATTAAGATGCTTTGTACTATTGGTGGCTCGACCCAAGGCTCCCAAAATGCCTATTTAAGGCAGTGGTGTTGAAGGAGTTGAGGATCTTGTATGCTTTGTTCAATTGTAATGTTATGCTGCATTTTTGTTGCCTCAATTTTGTCTTTCACATGTAAGTTGTTCAATTCACTTTAGTTTCTTAATAAAAGTTCTTCTTCTACTCTTATTCTATTGTTCTTAATATCAATTTGATACCGTTGGATCAAGGTATGAATTTATTCACACCAACCCTTGTGAAATTATTCACACAACGGTGGAGTGATCATTTTATTTTTGTTGTTTTCTTTACTTCTCCATTTCCTCCCTCATGAGTCTACTTTCCGCTTCCATTGAAACCATGGGATCAATGGAGGGCTAATCCACTTATGGGTTTATCCAAGGGAGTAGAAAGGGGCTGTATTGGATGTTATTTATCACCTAATTAATGTATAATCACTTCTTTAATTGGGATTTTTATTTGATGATTTTTAAACTTCATCGTCCTTGTTGAATTTAAGGCCACACACATCAAGTACTAATACGATCCTTTACCTTGAAGTGCTCAAAACATTGATCCTTCAAGTGTATAGGTGATTAGTATTAGAGGGTTTAGGCATTAAACCAGTAAGTGATGATGTTGTTTTATCTCCTTAAATGAACCCATCTCAAATTTAAGAAATTGAAATCATTAAAAAGAAAATACGTCCAATCCACCCCGAGCGATAACCTAGGATCAACTCATTCTTTTAAATTGAATCCACTTAAATCTATTAGATATCTTTAAAACCCATCCAAAATCAATCCAATTTGGCCACTTCATAGCCAAAAATCCATCCCTTAGGTTGTGTATCTTAGGTATCTTCTTAGGTCTCTGTGGAATCGACAACCCAAGCTACACTACAAGGACCGTTCTACCCTTCTTCTCTTGGGTAAATTTGGGCGTGAATGCTTGTATACATTCTGACACCATGTTTTCTTATCATTTCTAAACAATTTTATTTCCTCCATTATACTTAACCTTGATAAACATATCAAAAATAAAATATTAACATTATGATACTAATACTTCACACCCCAAATATATTTCTAAGGTCATAGACCATACTATATCACTAACATAGTAGGTAATCACCTATATTTTTTGTTGTCAAACATTCTGACACCATGTAAATTTCCCACTCATATCTAAACAAATTTACGTATTCTTTTGAGTATTAGGGTTGTCTAAAATCTTGGTAGTACTGAGAAAATATAGGCAAACAAATGATTAAAAAATATTTTTAATGAGATTATAATTACATTTGAAAATTATCTATTCAGGGATGCTGGTATTTTCACGGTTTATGATCTCTTTAAAAAATTTACAAACATAATATCCACAATCATTGTCATATCTTGCTTTGGAAGCTATAGAAACATTGAACAACATAATTAAATTGTTTTGAAATATTTTTTGATATATAAATATTTCTTATATACCTGAATCTTTTTCCATTTGATGTAATATATAGTCTTGTTATGCAGTCACCAACTTTATTCCATGAATTAGCTTATATTTAGAGACCTCCCTATCATAAAAAAAATTATTTTTAAAACACAAAAATGAAACCTATAATTCAAATTTTATCAATAAAATTTTTATTTTAGTGTATTAAAGATTCACAATACACATCATGTGTGGGCGTTTTGTTGGATATCCATGTATTGGATCAATAAAAACTATTTGAGGCGTCCATATTAAGTGTGATCGGTATCCAGTACTTCCTAAAAAACAAATAATTGATGAAAAAAAAAATATAGTTTAAGTGATTATATTGTAGAGTTTTACCCCTTCATTGTAGAAATAAAAAAGAGTTTGTTGCCTATTATTTTTTTTCAAACACATTGTATAGCTCATATTTCTTTTTATCAATTTCTTTATTCTCCAAAGAAGTTTCTTGGGTAGAAATTATATAGGGATTAATGAATCCAAATTGTTCTTCTCGTGATTTTTTCTTTATATAGTAGTAATATAAACACCTATAGATAATATTAATATTTATTAACTTTAATGAACATGTTATATCACTATTGGGAAAAATGTATTATGAAAATGTACCTTATTTATGTATTCACAACTGAGACTCCAAGACATTAAAACTTGAGAATCTCATTTATACTCTTGGGACCAACTATATATGTAACAAAAGTTAAAAATATTTATTCTTTATATGGAATGTAAGACATATTTTCATCTTTAAATTTGGTATTTTCATGAAGTTATAAAGTTAATAAATATAGATTTAGAACTAGCATGGGTAAGGTACTCTCAGAAGTTCCTTTTGATTTCTTGATCGATTCACTAGATTGTCTTGATCATACCTTTCATTTCCCCAATGATTTACCAATGTGTAATACCATAACTCACTTAATCCCCTTTTCATAAACTATTATAGGTTTTTAATAAGAAAAAAATTATTAAATACATGCCGCATTTATCTTTATAATGTTAGACAGTTATGATATGAAAGTTCCAATAGCATAATTGACTGTTGTAATATCTAGATCTTCAAGTGGAATAGGAAACTCAATAGTCATCTCTTAAGCTACCTTAATCCATACTCTCATGTTATATTTTTGGAGTTATTTATTATGTAGCTTATCTCCTAGGATATTATAACAACCCGGACTTTTATGAATAAAATTCCCCTTTTTAATTCAATTAAATGTCTTATAGATATAAAAACCACATGCACTTATTTTGTTTTATTATATCCAATTGAATTTAAAAGATTATTAATTATCTTTACCATTGATAATATATCCATTGAACAAAGATCACATAACTAGTATAAATATAGGGTTTTAATAAATCCTTTTGGCACAAGAAAAGGAAGTGATGGCCCCAACTAGTAGGAGTATACCCAATAAATCCCATCTATCATAGCTTCCAAGGAAGATACCATTTCTTGGATTTTCCTTAGACCAATTCCAAGCTCATATACAACAACTTAAGCTTGATAGAAACCTTTTATAGGAGAATTTCAAGCTCATCGAGATCAATGCCCAAACCATGTTCACCTAACAGCCCCATGAAAGACCCACCATCACCCACCTTACTCTTAGGGAATATGTTGGTGTAATAAAAGGATATGTATCAAGACCTTATAAATAGTAATATTTATATCATTTTTTATATAATATTAAATATATTTTATTCTTATTATTATTACTTTGTAAATTATATTTAAAGCACAAATAGTATTTTTAGTTAAAATTCAAATTCAATTAAGAAATATATTTTTTTGAATTAATGGATTTTTTAAATAAATAATATTTTAATAAAATATTATTATTAAATTATTTTTTAAAATACAAATGATCATATAATTTTTTTATGAAGTCAAATGTGATTTTTATTTGGGTTCGAAAACTGTTATTGATAAAAACCCGTCATTTTAAATAAATTTCAACTTTTATTTTTAAAAGTAAAAATTCACATATTTATAGAATTATTAATATAAAATTAATAAAATTTTTGGAATGAAGACATCAAAATTAACCAATGGTTAATTTTTAAAAAAATTTTGAGAGAGTCAAATTTTTTGCACAATAATTAAATACCATATAAATATATGATGTGTTTATGACATCATAATGGCCCAATGGTGATGTAATAAATACTATAAAAGGTATAATAGACCAAATATATGTTTTTAATTTAAAATAATGTGATTTTAATTTTATTTTATTTATTTTATAAATCCTTAGTGAATCCTGCAAGACTTATAAAATATTTTTAGATTTTAAAATCATTTCTTTAAAAGTGTGACTCACCTCTACATAAGAAAGGGAAATATTTTACTATATTTGGGATTAGGCCTTATTAAATAATTTATTCCACTTGTATTTGGTAGAAAACATGGGCAAAAACCATGGTATGGTTTGTGTTTTTGAATATTTTATTATGTAGTGTCCAAAACCAAAATAATAAAGAATTCCCCCTCACTTTATATATAAACTCACCCAAGATCCCATTTCTCTTCACTAAAACTCATTTAAGCTCATAAAAACTCTTCCCTCTACTCTCTATAGTCCTCATAAGGATCCCCCAATCTCCCAATAATCCTCTCTTAAGCCATTGGAGTCACACATGGAATTAAGGGATTCTCTCTCTCCTCTTTTTATCAAGCACTTCATTTATGATATTCCCTTTTGATTTCCATTTGCCTAAGCTGGGATATATTCTTACCTATCCCCCTTAATTTAAAATTATGTTTTAATTTTTGGATCCCCTTTCACTCTCATTTATCCCTCTTACTAACCCTTGTGTACACTCATTACTATACCAAAATTTTGTAAGTAATCTTCCACCCTCCTCTTTTATCATGCATTCTATTTATGTTATGTATTATAAATTCCTCTTACCAATATGGGGATATTTTCTTAAATATCAATATTACATTCAATGTCATTTTTGAATGATTATATACACCTTTATATCTCATCAACCCATTTTATGAATTTCTATATGAAGTTGTTATGCTGCTGAAATTGCACCACAATTTTCCATACCAAAATAATCATGCAGTGAATACCATACCCATTAATCTATAAAGGGTATTCACTTTAATGCACATATACCTATTTATTGGGTACTTTAATGTATTTACTCCACATTATTAGATCTTTTAATAAATTATGATGTTGAATGAAACCATTTCATATGATCTATGTGGCACACTAAAACATGAAAATGAAATGATTATGAAGGGTGAACCCTGATAGTGCTATAATGCATTGGGTAATGGTTAGTATCATGATATGTCATGTTTTATAGGGGATTTAACTAATTACTTTATGGGAATTTTTCCACCATGGCATCTTGGTGGATTAATCCTTGATCTATTTATGATGTAGTTTTCTAAGTTGTTGCCACATTTTCCATGTTATGATTATCATGCTATATCATGCATTATTATTCATATTCCTTTATGACTTGTTGATATGAACTGTATAACATGTATTAATATCCTCATTTTATGCCTTGTTTATTCCCTTACTAGGCTTTATATCTCACCCATTTCTTATGTATTTCCTCAGGTTATCTCATGTAGTGTTAAGTACGAATGAAAATTTTGGTTATGTTAAAGAAGTTTTCAACAAATATATTGTTATTCGTGTTTTAAGTTGTTATGTAATGTACATAATTTACAAAATAAACTAGACCTCTTGATCTTCTGTGTTGTATTAAGTGAAATTTTATGTAATAAATAATGTTTCAAAAATGAAATAAAGAGTAGGGTTTTTATATTTGGTATCAGCAGATAGGTTTAGTTATTTTTGAGATTAGGATTAGAAAACCCTAGTGAAAACCCTTAGGGATAAGACTAAGTGTAAGAAAACTTCCCTAAATTTAGGTGAGTATATAGTAAGTGGTTTATCAAGAAAATACATCCCTATTTGGATATTACAAGTGTACATGGTTCTGGAATAGATATTTCATGGAGTAACAACTATGACAAGGTGTTCCGAGCCTAACTCAGGGTAACCTGGTACAGGACAATAGGCCTTACTGCACACCTAGTCTGAAAATCCTGGGAGATATGCTTTGGTAAATTTATAAGCTCATTATAAACCATTATTAAGGGAACAAAAAAATTCCCATAATAATATGTCTTAGGAAGTAGATCATGGATAACATATATTGAATCCTAGAAACTCAGAATTTAAGGAAATAAGTGTAATTTATAAGTTATCCCTTTAATGTCATTGGATTCCCCTTTATGTGTTTAATTGTTTAAGATTATTATCCCTAATTATATTTTAGATTTAGTAAATGAGTAGAACAAGAATCCAAAAGTAAAAGTTAGGGTTATCTTTCATAGTTCTATGCATTGCTTCATATCATGAAAGTTTATTAGAACAATAAAAACACCACTACAAAGCATGGAAGTAGATATGTTAGTGAAAACAACAATTGGGTAAATTATTGAATCCTAAGTATATAAATCCTCCCTTGTAACAATGTTTGGATTGAACTTCTTGGTGAACCTTATCATACTTCCCTTGGTATAATTTGATGAAATTTTGGGCATGGATTGGCTTTCCCTATATGGAGCCAACATAAATTGCCGTGAGAGAGAAATTGCTCTCCAAATAGAGAATTGACCCCCGATTCTATACAAGTTCAAGGAGGAGTAAGAATCTTCTTTAGCACCAACATCCCAATCATGGATACTATTTCCCTATGATAAAGAGTATCTATCCCAAATGATTAACTCTAAGGAATGAATAATCCTCTAAGACATGCCTATTGTGAGGGAATTCATTGATGTGTTTCTCAAGGAGTTTCCTAGTCTTCCTCCAAACAGTGAGGTTGAATTTGTTATCAAACTTATACTTGGGTAATTTCCCATATTCAAGACTCTGTATAGAATGGATTTTTTCAAACTTGTAGATATAAAGAAACAATTACAGAAGAATCTTGATAAAGGTTTTATAAGCCCAAGTGCTTCACCATGGGGTGCACCATTCCTCTTCACCAAGAAGAAGGATGGGTCAATGCACATTTTCATTGATTATCGTGAGATCAAAAAAATCATGATAAAGAACAAGTATCATTTTCCATGAATTTATGACTTGTTCGATCAACTACATGGAGCACAATAATTCACAAAGTTTGATCTGTGGTTGGGATATTACTAAGTAAGAGTGAAGAAGGTGGATATCCTCGAGACTACTTTTTATATAAGGAAAGGGTATTATGAGTTTATAGTGATGGAATTAAGACTCACTAATTCCCCAAAAATCTTCATGGACTTGATGAATAGAATCTTTAAAGAATACCTCAACAAATTTTTGGTAGTATTTATAGATGATATTCTAATATACTCTAAAACCAAGGAGGAGCATGTGGAGAATCTGAGCATTGTGCTAAAGACCTTGCAAAAGTATAATTTCTTTTCAAAGTACAGCAAGTGTAAATTCTAGTTGAAAGAAGTCCCATTATTAGGGAACATCATCACAAGAAATGGGATATCAATGGATCCTTCGAAGACAAATATAATTTAGTGATGGACGAGGACAACACCTGTGATAGATATTCATAGTTTCATTATGTTAGCAGGATATTTTCATTTATTTGTGAGAAATTTCTCACGATTTTCAAACCCTCTTACCAAGATAACTTGAAAGGGATTAAAATTTTATTGTAATGGTGAATGTGAAGAGAGCTTAATGGAGTTTAAAAGGAGGATTATCACTACCCCTATGCTCACACTACCCATAAGTGGGAAGCTTTTCATAATTTTCAGTGATTCTTTGAAGAAGGGATCGAGATGTGTGTTGATGTAAAATGAAAAAAAAATTGCCTAAGCCTCAAGGAAGTTGAAAATTCATGAGTAAAACTATCTCACACATGATCTAGAGTTGTCGGTTATGATCTTTGCATTGAAAATATAGTGGCATTATCTTTTTGGGGAGAAGTGTTAAATATATACAGATCAAAAAAGTCTCATATATATATTCACACATAAATATCTAAATATGTGCCAACAAATATGGTTAGATATCATCAAGGATTATGAGTGCTCAATCCACAACCATCTTGGGAAAGCGAACAAGGTGGAAGATGCTCTAAGTAGGAAGGACCTAGAAATTATATCATTAATGAGAAGTGAGAAGGATCTGATCCTCTTAGATTTGAAGAAGATGAATAGGAATCATAAATAAAGGAACATCATCAATACTTTCACAAATTATTTCTCTAATATCTCTTTTGGAAAGGTTAAAGGATGATAAAAAAATATAATGTAGTAATTCAAAAGAAAGTGGAAACTATCCTAAAATGGAAATCCTCAGATTTCAATGTTAATGAAGAAGAAACTATTAGATTTGGGTCAAGACTATGTGTTCCATCAAATCCTAAGTTAAAGAAAGAACATTTGGATGATACACATAGTTTGACTTTCTCTATTCACCCAAGAAACACAAAGATGTATCGAAATATCCAAATGCATTATTTGTGGGATAACATGAAGAAGGAAATTGTGGATTATACATCAAAGTGTCTGGTATATCAGCAAGTGAAGGCTAAAAGAAATAAGTCTAAGGGTATTATTCAACCATTACTCATACTAGAAAACATCACCATGGACATTGTCACCAGACTTCCAAAGACATCCAAGGGAAATAATGATATCTGGGTTGTTTTGGATCATCTTAAAAATATTTCACACTTAATCACAATTCAAGAGGATTTCTCACTTGATCAACTAACATGTATTTACATCAGAGAAGTGGTAAGGTTTCATGGAGTATCACTATCGATTGTATCTGATTGAGATCCAAGACTCACCTCTAAGTTTTGGAAAAGTCTACATCATTCTCCAAAACACTGAGTTGAACATCATTATATCTTATCACCCTAAAACTGATGTCCAATCTGAGCATATTATCCAAACACTTGAGGATATACTGAGATATTTCTCAATAGACTTAAAAGGTGGAAGGGACCAACATCTTCCTTTGGTGGAGTTCTCTTATAACAACAGTTTGCACTCAAGTATCCAAATAGCCCCCTATAAAGCCCTTTATGGGAAGAGGTGCAGAACACCATCATTCTTGGATAAAGTTGGGGAATGAAAACTTCTAGGTCCTGAAATGGTCGATGAAATGGTGGATAATGTTAAGACCATCCAGCAGTACATCGAAGCTTCTCAAATTTGACAAAAGAGTTATGTTGGTAATCGTCAATGAGACCTAGAGTTTGATGTTGGAGACATGGTATTCCTCCGCATATCTCCATGGAAGAGAGTTATGGGATTTGGGAATAAGGAAAAGCTTAGTCCAAGGTACATCATCCCTTTTGAGATCCTTGATCGCATCAGAGTATTGGTCTATCAAATGGCACTCCCACAAAACCTATCTCAAGTACATGATGTATTCCATATATCCCTCTTAAGAAATTATATATTAAATCCATCACATGTAATCAATACATAGGTGGTAACATTAGATAATTACCTTTCCTATGAAGAGCATCCAGTGAAGATCTTAGATCGTAGAGAAAATGTTCTACGAAATAAGACAATGTCCCCATCAAAGTGTTATGGAGAAACCATAAGTTTGAAGAAGCAACATGGGAACTAGAGAAGGTGATGAAGAAAATTTACACTCATATGTTTTAAGTGTGGGAAAAGGAAATTTTTAGGGTGATATTTCTAAAGTGGGGAATATTTTAACGACCCAAACTTTTATGAATGAAATTCCCCTTTTTGATTCAATTAAATGTCTTATGGATATAGAAAACACATGAACTTATTTTATATTATTATATCCAAATTCATTTAAATTACTATTAAATATATGTATCATTGATAATATATTCATTCAACAATATTCACATGACTAGTATAAATATAGGGTTTTAATAAATCCTTTTGGCACAGACAAAGGAATTAATAGCATCAACTAGTAGGATTATACCCTATGAATCCCATATATCAGAGGTTCCAAGGGATGTATCATTTTTGGAATTTTACCTATACCAATCCCAAGCTAATATCCAACTACTTAATCAAGAGTGAAACCATTTACGGGAGAATTTTAAGCTCGTTAAGAACACAGCCTAAACCATGTTCACCGAACAGCCTCATGAAATCCCATCATCACGCACCATAATCTTAGAGTGTATAATGGTGAATAAAGTGATATGTATAAAGATCCCAATTATAGTAATATGTACATTGTTTTTTTATAGAATATTGAATATATTTTCTTCCTATTATTATTACTTTGTAAATGATTTTTAAAGCAAAAAATAGTATTTTTGGTTAATATTCAAATTCAATTAAGAAATATATTTTAATGAATTAATGTATTTTTTAATTAAATAATATTTTAATAAAATATTATTGTTAAATTAATTTTTTAAATATAAATTATCATGTAATTTTTTTATGAATTCAAATATACTTTTTATTAGGGCTTGAAAACTATTATTGACAAAAACCCATCATTTTCAATAAATATAAGTTTTTATTTTTAAAAGTAAAAATAAAGATATTTATACAATAATTAAGATAAAATTAATATCATTTTTTTAATTAGTACATCGAAATTATCCATCGGTGAATTTTTCATAATTTTTTGATACAGTCAAATTTTTGAGTAAAAATTAAATACCGTATAAATATACAGTGTGTTTCATGACATCATAATAGCCTAATAGTGATATAATAAATACTATAAAAGTTATAATTTTCCAAATATATGTTTTTCCTTTAAAATAATTTTATTTTAAGTTTATTTTATTTATTTTATAAAGCCTTAGTGAATCCTCTAAGACTTATAAAATATTTTAAGATTTTAAAATCATTTCCTTAAAAGTGTGACTGAACTTCACATAAGTAAGGGAAATATTTTATTATATTCAGACCTTGGAATTATAAAATAATTTATTCCACTCCCCTTTAGTATAAACCATTGGAAAAACCGTGGTATGATTTGTAGTTTTGAATATTTTATTATGTAGTGTCCAAAACTAAAAATAATAAAGAAATCCTCCTCCTTTCCTTTATAAACCCACCTAAGATCCCATTTCTCTTTAATAAAATTCCTTGAAGCTCATAAAAACTCTTCTATATACTCCCTAGAGTCCTCCTAAGTCTTCCCTAAGCTCCCAAGAAGCCTCTCCTAAGCCTTCGAAGTCACACATCCAAGTAAGGGATTCTCTCTCTCCTCTTTTTATCAAGCACTTCATTTATGATATTATATTTTGATTTACATTTGATTAAGTTGGGATAAATTATTACCTATCCCCCTTACTTTCCATTTTATGTTTAAATTATGTTATCCCCTTTCACTCTTATTTATCCCTCTTATGTACCCTTATGTACACCCGTTACTATGTTGAACTTTTGTAAGGAATCTTCCACCCTCCTCTTTTATCAAGCATTACTTTTATGTTATGTCTTATAAATTCCTTTTTCCTGTTTTGGTATATATTCTTAAATATCCATCTTACTTTCCATTTTATGTATAAATTATGACATACCTCTTTCTCTCTCATCAACTGTTTTATGAATTTCTATATGATTTCGTTATGCTGCCGAAATTGCACCATGATTTTCCATGACAAAATCATCGTGTAGTGAATAGAATACTCATTATATATCAAGGGTATTAACCTTCATGCACATATACTTATTTATTATATAATTACATGTATTTATTACACGTTCTTATATTGTGTAATAAATTATTATGTTGAATGAAACCATGTTATATGATCTATGTGGAACACTTAAACTTTAGAAGAAAATGATTATAAAGGGTGCGCCTTGATAGCACTCTAATGACTTGGGTAATAGTTAGTATCATAATATGTCATGTTGGGATAGAGGATTTATTTTATTCTTTTATGTGACTTTTTCTACCATGGGGTCTTATCATATTTATCCTTGATCTATTTAGGATGCAATGTTTTAAGTTGTTGCCACATTTTCCATGTTATGATTTTCATGCTATATCATGACTTATTATTCATGTTCCTTTATGCCTTGATGATATGAATTGTCTAACATGTATTAATATCCTAATGTTATTCCATGTTTATTACCTTACTGGGCTTTATGTCTCGCCCATTTCTTATGTATTACCTCAGGTTATCCCATGCAGTGTTAAGTATAAAGGAATGTTTTGGTCATGTTAAAGAAGTTTTCAATAAAGATGTTGTTTTTCATGTTTTAAGTTTTTATGTAATGTACCTAATTTCCCAAACACACTAGACCTCTTAATATTCTGATTTGTATTAATTGAAATTTTATGTAATAAATCATGTTTAAAAATGAAATAAATAGCAGGGTTGTTATATATGTTATATATCAAACCCCTTATAACAATGAAGTGTGTCGGTATTGACAGATAAAAATCACATACCAATTTACCCTGTAGAATTTTAGTAATATAAAGTTATCAGAAGTTTTTTGATTCGCATTTAGGAAAAATTGATTACTGCGGGTAAGGTATGTTTTTTAGTGGAATGACTAGCCTAAAAACTAGTGAGGTCATTTGTTTCTTCATGTGTGGATCTTTATTCAACCACGGATTTTCTTTGATCCTTTCTCATATATTGGTCTGCTAAACTAGACATAACAATAATATCTTAAAAATCATATATTTGTGTCTAAAATCCTTTCATCATCTTTTATGTATCTTCTGGGGGTTTTAACTTCTTGAAATATGTTCAAGGATACACTCCAAAACCTACTCCTCTAATGCGACCATATTGTTTCAGCAACTTGAAAGCTACTAAAAGTAGTTTTTCTTATGGTATGGACATTACTAATTCTTATGTATGAATCATATAAAAAACATATAAATATAAATAGATATTTTTTTGTAAAATTATTATAAATCATAACAAATCACTATTATTTCATACTTACACATGTTTCTCATACTATTTTTGTGTTTTCATCAACTAGTTTACCCTCCCTATTTACGCGAGCCTCCTTCCACAGCACATGACATGTGATAGAAGTGGCTTTAGATTTTGATTCATCAATATTCATATAAACAAAGGAACATATTTTTCTTCATATCACATAAAACTTTTATTATTACTTTAAAATACATACCAATTTCTTCTCTAGAGAATCATACCTCATCCTTGCTTTGCGATAGGGGTACATTGGTTTTGATGCATGTTCTTTATTTTAAGCACTCTTTTGTTGTTTCATAAATTAAATTTTTTGAATCAAATTGGATAAAATAAATAATTTCAAATAATATATTATCAACTATAATTAACTTTAAATGATTTTTCATCCTAAAAACTGATTAAATCATTCTATGTTTCCTACTTTATAATTTTTTCATAACTAACTAGTGGATGGGTATTTACTTTCCCCTAAGAATCCCTATGGTATAACTTGGTAAGAAGAGTTTGGAATCCTCTATGTGCTTCTCCAATGGCCATTAAAAAATATTTATTATGGAAATATTCTAAAATAAATGAACTCTACAAAGAATAATGAAAATTAAATCAATGTTTCATTATATAATTTTTCAGTAAAATAAAGATATTATATCATAACATTACCTTTATATCATCCCAAATGGTTTCCTTTGTTATAGTCTGGATTTGGTTCCAAGAATATATATAAATCATCACATTCATCCTCATTGTGACCCCAACATAACAAATAAACATTGACTTATTGGGGTCAGCATGTTGGCTGCATTGATTCTAGCCAACCTAAAATTTTATTACCTTAATTTTTTCCATGATAATTTTATTCAACACTGTGATTATACTTCATTCTTTTTTTTCATCAACATTCTATTGATCCCATAATAATTCTGTAGTTTTAGCATCAACAGTATATTTTTTCCCAGATTGGTAACATCATCATGTGCAAAAGACATTGTATGCATGAGTAGT
Source organism: Viscum album (assembly GCA_963277665.1). NCBI lineage: Eukaryota > Viridiplantae > Streptophyta > Magnoliopsida > Santalales > Viscaceae > Viscum > Viscum album. The sequence goes on along the minus strand of OY728158.1, from coordinate 602,300,581 downwards.
CAAATATTTAATTTATATAATGTTAATATAGTAGATAATAGATAATATTATGAAGAAAATAATAGTATATTAAAAAACACTTTAACCTTATCATTAAACTCTTTTTTTAAAGTTTTAAGGGATTTGGCTCCTCTATCAAGAATCCAAATCCACTCTTTGTGGTCCCCTCTAACATTCAAGACATTATCTGGATTGGCACCACCATGAACTCATTGTGATATCCTAATTAAAGGTTCATCCTCAGTTGAATTTTCATCTTACGCTATATTTTTTTAGTCACCAGTAGGAAAATAGACCAATTATTGTTTGTTGGATCTGAGACATAAAATACTTTCACTGATTATGATGCCATTATGAATGACTCGTCCTTTTCTCATTTCACACTAAAATTCAAATTCAAAAAGCCCATTTCATAAACTTTCATTTCACTATTATTTTCATCTCATTTGCAATGGAAAATCTACACTTTAAATGTTTTATAATCCAACTCATATATCTTTTTGGTCATGCTGAAATATGACATATTCGAATAAATTGGATTTCTACCCTTGGAACTAGATATGTGCATCGCTTCCACCACAAGCGTAAATCCACCATTTTTTCATCACACTAAATTTATTATTCTATTTTTTATAGAACATATAACTATTGATTACAAAACCAGTGTAAGATATAACATTTTCATTTGGTCCCCTGGATAGCCATCGAAGTTGTTCAGTAATTGAATTCAAATTTTTAGATAACTCCTTATAAATTTTATCTCATAACCAACCTATAAAATACTGATTATATCTATTTTATATCCATCTTTCATCCCTTTATGGATTCAAATCTCTAAGAATTTCATTGTGGGGTTCAAATTATGGATCAACATCTTTACTATTATGTAAAATGTAAAGATGTGCTTGTTCCCACTCTGTGACGGTAATTGTAAAAACATCTCTTTCAAAAATCTAATCGCCCATATAGAGTACACTGTGACGAGACTTTGGGAGACTTATGCAATCAACATCTGATAAGTAATCAGTGTAGAATTCAATATCTTATTCAGCAATATATCGTTCTATAATTTAACCTTCAAGTCAACTTCGATTCTTAACATACCCTTTCAAAATATTCATTTATAGTTCAATGGGGTACATCTATCTATAATGTATAGGACCACATTGTTGAACCTATATAACCAAGTGAACCATCAAGTGGACCATTATATCCAAGAATTATGGTGGGAAGAATATCTCTAATTTACATAATATGACTGAAACCTTCTTATTCATGAATGGAAACTTCACCAGGTCTATAACTTTACTATATATGGTATTGAAAAAGAAGTGGATTCTGGTTAATGTATGTCACGCATTTTTAGGGAGAATGCAATATAAAGAAACAGGCATCAAATCTTGCATCAAAACATGACAGTCATGTGATTTTAGTACCTATAAATTCAAATTATTCATTGACATGACATTATTTATATTTGATGAATACCCCTATGGAACTTTTACACCATTAAGAAAAATTAAAATTTGTAATTTTTCCTGTTTGAATAGAGTATATGCTACTAGAGGAAGAAAGGTATGCCCTTTACCCTTCATCGGTGCCAACTCTTCCATTATCCCCATTTTAATCATGTCTAACCAAGTGTTGATGCCATATTTTTTTTTAGGAACATTTAGTAATGTTTCAATACCACTATCAAATATATTTTTTCTATATGCATTAAATCAATAAATTGTCAGATGTATAAACAATTCCAATACGATAATTTAGAGAAAATTGATCTCTTTTTCCAACCTGATTTCATAAGGTTTTTTTAAAATGGTTTTCAGAAAATATTTTCAATATATTTTACTTTATTGAATAGTTTATCACCCATTAGTGGAGATATTGTTGTACCTTGTTCGGTATTCCCATTGAATGTTGTTATCCAGAATTGGTATTTATTTCATCGAGATAAAAATTTCTAATGTCTTAAAAACACAATCTTCAAGAAGTGTTTCAACCAAATTGAGTGTGTGCATTATATAAAAATGAGACACCCTAAAATTCCTTTAATTATAGGGCCTAAGAAAATTCCATAAGTAGGAAAGTCATTTATAATCTCATACAACATGACCCTTTATGTCAATTATTCACTTCTATAATCATCATAAAATGTAACACTTATAACCCACATCAATTTTAGATCTTCAATCAATGGATCCAAATAGACTTCAATATAATTATCGAGTTTCTTTGGTCTATATATCAGTAAAGACAACATAATGTATTTTTTCTTCATGTATAACCATGGAGGAAAGTTAAAATCTACCAACATGATGGGTTGTGTACTGTGAGTAATACTTTGTATACCAAAAGGATTTATTCCAAATGTAGATAATTCAAGATGAAAGTTTCTCGACTCATTTCTAAATTTAGGATACTCGTAATAAATTTTCTTCCATTAAGGAGAATCTATTGGATGAAATGGGTTCCCATATTTAATTTTTGTATCTACATTCCATGTCAATTGTTTCACAGTTTCCTTACATCCATGTAGTTTTATAAACTGTGTAATGATAGGAAAGTACCATACATATTTCTAAGGACTTGATTCATTTTTCTTATATCGATCCACACCACACTTAGGGGATTTTAGGAGTGATTCATGGTCCCTAAAAAACAATATTCACTCATTTGGAAAAATATTTATTTTTTAGAGATCATTCCCATTTAACATAGCATTTTTTAAGAATTATATGTTCGACATGGAAGTTTATTTTATTCTAGTATCATATCATTCAGGAGACTAAGTAGTTCTCTAAAGTTGGTTTCGCTCCATCCAATACCAACTTTCAAATTATATAACTTCAATATAGCTGAAAATGTTGTGTATTTAGTATAATCGGTATACAATGGTCTTTTATCACAAATATTTAACTTATCAAACAACTTTGGACAATCACAAAGGTCATATTCAATTTACATTGTCATTTCTTACATGTGATATCCATCATCATTTACACTGATATTCATATCAAATGATCCATAAATCATAATATCATCCTGATCAGTGTGCATGTTAATTTTTTCCCCGTGTTTAGTCTAACATCTATAGTTCTGATATATTCTAAGAAAAAAAATGTTTTCCCAACTCTTTCAGACTAATTTTTCTTCAATAAAAACAACATAAACATGGACAAAGGATTTGAGAAGGGTATTATACATGTTCTATTGAAAACTTGATGAACTCTTTTACTCCATCTTCATACTCATTTGTCATACGATTAGCATGCATCCATTTTTTGATTCATATCCATCCTATTAGGTTCATAAAATATTCATTTTATAAAAAAAATATGCATAATATATTCATTATCAAAGTTTAAAATTATAGAAAATTATAATTAGAGTAACCCTACATTTAATTGTTTCAAATAATTTCAGTATGCTTTGAAGGAAATGGGTAATTGAATTTAAGAAAATGATTACTCTACTCTGATAGGTGATATCCTCTGAATTCATCCAAAATGATCATTGGTACCTAGTATAGGATAACTAATTCTCAAAGTAGTTCAAGAAACATAGGTCCATGTCCAAAAGAGATGGGGGATGAGTCTCAAGAAAAAAATGCAATAATAACTATTTGGGAGATGAAGTTGATGAGGATGATAGTTGTCTCCTTAAATCTAAATATTTTCGGTCTGGGAGTTGGAAAAGCACTGGACAACATTTCTTAGTTTTTTCCTAAAGATGAAAAGTTTCTTAGTCATGCAAAGGTTTGTCATGAAGCCACACTTGAAATCCATTTCTTTAATTCCACATGATAATAAACATTTTTTCAACAATTAATGGGATACATACCCAATTTTATATAAAAATTGTTAGCATCAAGTGAAAAAATTTAAAATCATATTAAAAAACCATTAACAATAAATTAAAAGTTTAAGATAATTTACATGGAATGGTGTTCCCTTTGAAATGTTTAAAACTTTATAGTTTCACTTTGAAATCACTTCATGAGTTTCAAAACACTAAATTCATTTTAGTTCATTTTAAGGGAAAACCTCATTTTTTTATTTCAAAACCCACTTTAACATTTAAAACCAAGTTTACTTTTTCAAAAGTAAAATTTAAAATAGGCATGACCATAAAAATTATAATTAGGGTATTACCCAGCCTAAATAAAATAATTATTATTAAACATTTTATAAAACTATCATGAATAAAACATTTTTTAAAAGACAATAGTAAATTAACAATTTAAATCCTAACATTATTATCCTGGACTACCTGCCTGAATATTGAGGTTCCCATGGGAGTCTTTCAAAATTCAATCAAGGAACTATTCTATCCACAAATAAAATATTTCACATGCCATAAAATTTATTCAAGAATCAACATCAAGAAGGTTTTACAAATATTCATGACATTGAAAAATATTTTCCAAAAGATCATGAGGTGTTAGACAGAGTCAGTGTGTGATATCAGGATTTTCTTGATAGAGAGTTGAAAAATCAATGGATTTCAACACCATTAAATTATAATGAAAATTATATTGAGTGTAAATGGTGTATTAGAACACCAAATATAGATCTTCATGAAATAATGAAAGAGAAATTAGTCACCCATTACACTCAGCTTGGTCCTTCAAATAATCCAACTACATCTTTCAACTTTGAAATTTTAGAAGTTTCCAAAGGATTTATGGTTCCCTCAAACATGTATACCAACTATATCACCTCAAGTAGACCTTTATCAATATAAAAAAGAAGGATTTTATTAATTCAAAAGTTTTTGGATATATTAAATTAGGAAAAAAAGTATATGGCTCCACCACTCCTTTTTTATTCTGGGTAAAGTCAACAATATGAATGTTGGCTCCTAAATGATAGGATGAATTACCATGAGTATCATTTCTAGATATGAATTTCCGCATTCCATCAAGAAATCGTTGGGAGGCATTTCTATATAACATGAAAAATAATCTTTGTAGATTTATTCTTTAAAAATTTACTCAAACAATCCCCACATAACCATGGGAACAAACATTAGAGAAAAATTCACCAAAATAATACACTCTTCCAAAACATTTCCTTTATTTTGAATCACCATCATTTGATAACATGTCTAAAAAATAATTTTAAAAAATTAATCATGCACAGAAAACATTTGAAAACATTTCTAAAAAATGATAAAACCTATTTAACAACTCTTTCATGAGTTTAAAATACATTCCATTCCATCATGTAATTGATAACATTTTTATAAAAAACAACTTTCATTTCAAAAATCTTCCTAAATTAAATTTTTGAAAACCACCACTTTTGAGACCACGCATGATAGTCAAAATAATTTACAAAAAACCATAACACATAGTTTCAAAATAGAAACATTCCATAAAATTATTCTTTGAAATGATACACCAAAACTAATTTTAAACAAAAAAACTTAATTGGTTTTGATAGAAAAATAGATTTTAAATCACCATGATAAACAAAAATAGTACATTAAAAGCACTATTTGATCCATATACAAAAAAATAAAATCAAATTATGATATATTTGAAATAAAAATAGGTTAAAATTGAAAACCCAATAAGGATATAGAGTTGTGCATAATTTCACCCCAAGGTTTGTAGAATCATGGGTCAATCGTGTAACATCATCTCAAGAGTTCTCAACACCAAACACATGGGTTATGCATTATTTATAGACCATGAAGGAAATAGTTTTCCTCTAGCTATTATTAAACTATTACCCAAAAACTCAAGAAACCACCAAAATATCTTATTCAACTCAATGTGGATAAAAATATTTTCACCTCATGTCAAAATACATAAAAAATAATCAAAATATAATCAAATTAAAGTCTTGATAAATATTACTCATGGAAACTCATTTATTATCGTGAAATATAGTTATCAATAGCCTACACATATCATACCTCGTGAGTTTTGAATTCTTAGCTCCATACAATAAGACTCATCAAATAAAAAGAGTTCTTTGATGCCATTTTGTTATGAATATGGTAGGTTCAACCGGCCAAATCACCTAAATTGTTCCTCCACAAGACTCGAAGAGTATTCTTGATTTCCAAGAGCACAGGTAAAGAACCATGGTATTAATATATATATATATATAATGGGTAAGGATTTCGCCCTTTAATAACATTAAACAAGCATTGTAAGCGTTTCTAAGTATCGGGCAAGGTGTGTCTATACATTAGACATCCGTGGATATAAACTAAATAGTTAAAAATAAATAATCAGAACAAAGGATTCATAAGAAAAATAATCAGGTATCTTTGTAAAGGAAAATAAAATTCAAATAGAGAATATTTATAAATTTTCCAATAAAATAACATCCTAGAATAAATCAATAACTAAGACACAGCTCAAACAAATCCATGTGACTCATGGTTACTTACCTCCACCAAAATGTCCATAAATGGAATACATTAATGAAATCCAAATTAAGATCATAACCTCAGATCATATATGAAAACACAAAAGTTATATATACCTATATGGGTATATATATAGGGTGTGAGCCAAATGGGACTAGTAAGATTTCACCAAATAGTCTACTAAATTTAATTTATAAAACATTTCACAAAAAATAGTCTGAACACCATTTAAAAAAATGTTTCAAAAAGGAAAGTATGAAGGAATGAAATATCATACATTTATATATTTTCAAAATCCCAAGGTAAAACCTTATTGGAATATAATATACAACCATGATTAAGATAAATAAATTTATACTCATGTAGATAAAAAATAATTTAAAATCATTTTTTCAAAATCCAATTTTTACCAACCAATGGATAGAATAGTACATTTAAAAGTGAAAACACTTTAAAATATTAAAAATTTGCAATTTAGAGCTTATGAAAATAAATCAAAATCAATTTTATTCATTCAAAACATTTCTCAATAGAAAATTTATAATAAAAAAGTAAACTCAACCATAAATTAAAGATGGTATATAAATCAAATGATATCCATTATAACAATGATCTATAATAATAGTAAACAAAAATAAATTGCTACAACATGTCCATGAAATGTAAAGAGGGATGAAAACAATGTGTGTAGCAAGATTCTCTAAGATATCATCAAATGATAAATCATCATGTGAATCTCACTAGATCCTAGGGTGTGACAATATTAAACATGAACTAGTAGAATCAACAACCTAAGGGTTCCCATCTATAACAACATCGTCAGCAAAGAAATAAGGCTATAAATAAACAGTTTTTGAAGAAGAATGGAAAGTAGCACACACATTGAAGTACTAAAAGATAATTGAGATTTCTTAAAATGGAAAAACAGTGGAAAAAATGTAATGAATAGAAAGAGAGAATGAACAAAACAATGCAAAAAAGAAATGAAAATAGAGAAACTCCTAAATCGCCCTACTGCTGGGAAATATTTAGGCAAAAACACCATACGCGGAACCAAAACAAGCAATCAATGAGTGAGGAGGATAAAATAACATACCTTGGATTTGAGCCTTGATTTGTTCGAGAGAAACTAAAGGAGTGTTAGAAGTAGGGGACTTTCACACAAGCTTGAGATATAACAACTAAAATCAGTGTGCTGGAGTTCTTTAAATAGATCAGGTTATCATCGCTTCCAAAAAAGCACTGATAATGATACCTTTTATCAGCATTAAATTAATAAGTGCTGATAAAAGATATCATTTTTAGTGCCAAAGTAGCGATGATAAATGATTTATAATTATAAATAAAAAAATTAAATATATTTAAAAATATTTATAAATGATTATAAATGTATTTATATCATTATATATATTTACATATTTACATATATATATATATATATATTAAATATATTCATTACTAAAATATATTTATTATAATTTAATAATTATTTAAATATATAATTATATATTTATAATTATATAAATAAATTTCTAAAAAATATATATATTATTTATAATTATAAATATATAATTTTATATATATTATAAATATACATTTATAAATATATTTATATCATTATATATAATTATAATTATATATATATATAATAAATATATATAAATATAAATATATTAAATATATTCATTATTTAAATATATTTATTATAATTTTATAATTATAAATATATTTATATCATTATATATATTTATATAATTATATATATATAAAATATATATAAATATTAAATATATTAATTATTTAAATATATTTATTATAATTTTATAATTATTTAAATATATAATTATTTATTTATAATTATATAAATACTTTTTAAAAAAATAACATTTATATATTAGTATAATTATATATATTTAATAAATATATATAAATATAAATATAAATATAGTAAATATATTCATTATTTAAATAAATTTATTATAATTTTATAATTATAAATTTATTTATATCATTATATATATTTATATAATTAGATATATTTAATAAATATATATAAATATAAATATAGTAATTATATTAATTATTTAAATATATTTATTATAATTTTATAATTATTTAAATATATAATTATTTATTTATAATTATATAAATACTTTTTAAAAAAATAATATTTTTATATTAATATAATTATATATATATTTAAGAAATATATATAAATATAAATATAAATATAGTAAATATATTCATTATTTAAATGAATTTATTATAATTTTATAATTATTTAAATATATATAATTATTTATTTATAATTATATAAATACTTTTTCATAAAATAATATTTATTTATTTATAATTATAAATATAGTAAATATACATTTATAAATATATTTATTTCTAAATATTTATTTACAAATATATTTTTAACATTATTAATGAATATTTATTCTTAAATGCTTACATGTTAAAAATGAGTGAAATTGAATAATTAAAAATGAGTACACTTTAAAAATATTGAAAAATTTGATAAGTTTTATTAATTAAATATAAATTATTAAAACAATAGGGATATATACAGAAATAAATATGAATACATATTGAAAATATTAAAATATAGTAAATAAATATATATAAATAAATATTAGAAAATGATTAAATTTCAAAAAAAATAAAAAAAATATATATTTATAAAAATGAATAAATAATACCAAACTATAATAATATAAAAAATAAATAAATAAAATTTATCGATTAAAAACATAATATATTTAATGTATCATTTTATAACAAAATTATAAAATTAATGCTAAAATTTGAATAAATTACATAAATATTTGGTGTATGTGTTTCTATATAAGATTTCATTAATTACGTAAAAAATTATGTGTGTGTGTTGTATATAAAAATTCATTAATTATGTATATGTGTGTGAAATCAATATAACACATATTTGATATATGTTAAATTGAAAAATCAAATGATATTCAATTATGTCCATTACTTGATGCAATTAGTCAGTATTTTTAATTAATATTAATTTTTAATTATATATCATTCTTCACTAAATATATGACTTATTTAATGTAAGACTAAATATTTTGTATTATTTAAGTCGTATTTTAGGAAATATTATATATATAGATATGTGTGTGTGTGAATATATTTCTATATTAAATGTATTAATGAATAATTATATATAAACACTATTAAAAGGAGGAAAGTTAGTGTTGCTAGACTTGACCACTTGGACAGGTCCCAGAGGAGGTGATGGAGCTGGCGGTTCATCTCTAAAGAGCTTTTTGGATTTGGTTGTTTGAGAGGGTATGGAGTCATCCATCAGATCGGGTCTGTACTTTGTCACAGGACACTTGATTGTCGAACTGCCTTGCAATGGTGGAGAGTCTCATCATGATCAATTGCTAGGGAGGGGCAACTCCTTGTTGTCAGTCTGGTTTTACTCTTTTTTCCCTTCGGGTGTGATTTGTCTTAAGTCTATGGAGTCTGATTGGGTTTCCCCCCTTCTTCTCTTAAAAGGGCGCTTTATCAAATAATAAAAAATATTAAGTCCTTCAGGTCGTTGGATGGATTAATATGTTTTTAATTATTACATTTTATTCATTTTCTATATTTATATTTAATATATATTATTTATTACTATTTCTAATTAATATATATATATATATATATTAATTTTATGAATTTTTATTAATATTTGTTTCAAAAATAATTTTTTTAATAATTTTGTAATTCATTCATTTTTTATTTTTTTTAATTATTAAAATTTATTCATTTTTAATTTTTTTTGTTTAATTATTATAATTTATTCATTTTATATATTTATAATTAATATATTTGATTTATTAATATTTATAATCTATATATGTGTGTATTAAATTTATTCATTTTTATCAATAGTTATTTAATTAATAAAATGTTTAATATTTTTCTTAATTTACTCATTTTTTATTTTTATTTGTTTGATTTTTTTATTTTATTAATTTTCCATATATATATATATATATATTATATAGACTATTTATTTATATTTATAATTTATATATATGTATATTAAATTTATTCATTTTTATCAATAATTATTTAATTAATAAATTTTTTAATATTTTTTAAAATTTACTCATTTTTAATTTTTATTTATTTAATTATTTCATTTTATTTTGTGGTCTTTATCAGCCCTATAAAAACATTGATAAAGCTGACTTTTATCATTGCTAAAAATGAAATGCTGATAAAGGGTACCTATTTATGAGCGCTAAAAAAAGCATTGATAAAGGGTAACTTTTATCAGTTCTTTTTTAGCGCTTATAAAGATCAACATTGTTAAAGGCATGTTTTGTAGTAGTGGAATAGATAAGGGAGAAATGGTCCAATAGAGGACCCACCCACCACCATAGCTCAATGATGGGGAGTGTACTCCAGAGATAGAGGACTCGTGCCCTCTGTAATGTGGGGAAGCACTATCTCTACCTGTATAAAGGATTTGGGAGACCTGTACCCTAGATAGAGACACGGGAGTATCGACTTCTTTAATACTCTGATGATCACACCTGAACACTATCACTAACTAAGTATCATCGAAGGACGCGTCCCAATAACACCATTGTGCTTTATATCTTTGATGTTGAAACAAAGACCACTATTGTGTCCCACATAGAAAACTACTCAGGATAGGCTACTCGCGGGCCCAAATATGAATCCCAAAGAAAGAGATACACAAGGTAGGATATTCTAAGTGGAGAACATGGGATTTCTTATTAGGTTACATGGTGTTTACTGCTAAGTCGAAACTTGGCCATGTCCCCTCATTGTACTTGGCATGTAAAACTAAAGTACACAGAATGTATTTAACTTCACACAGTGTATGACTCCACCTAGACACTTGGGTGTGTAAATTAATTTCATTTAATTTAGGATCCATAAAATTTGTATTTATCACATATTTAGATAAATAAAATTCAAAATAAAAGACATAGCTTGATTCGTTGAACTTATGGATTTGAGTCTCCTTGATTTTCTCCCACTTAAAAGAATTTTTATCCTTTGCATATTCTCACTTACATCATGGATTTTATATAACATACCAGAATTTTGATCGAGGGTTGATTGGAAAGTACAGGACCATTTAAATAAGGATAAAACAATTTTCATGGGTGGTTATTTAATTTACTGTCAAATTCCATCAATATGACAAGTTTATCCATCATTATCCCATTATACTAATATTAAAAAAATGACATGAGTTATTCCAACATTCTCCCATTTAACTCATATGATATTACATTTTGATGTTTAATATATTCAATTTGTCATTATTCACATTTATATATATTTTATCATGTATACAACATTCATCATAATTAAGGATAATTTCCACATGAGTCAGGGCGTTCGTATATTCTCTATTAATATACTCCCTTCCATGTACTACAATATTGAAATTTTCCTTATCATAATTAAAATGGGATATATATATATATATATATATATATAATTGTCCCAATGATAATGTATTTATTAAAGACTATCCATGTTATCATTATTCAATTTAATCATGTATACTTATTGAAAAAAAATAGGCAACATGATCAAAACATTTATAAGTTCAAGTATCAACTGTAATAATCATAATAGTCAATACATACAATCAATTCTACTCACTGACAATGACCATACTTTCAACATGTCCAATAAATTTCTTGGCTGTCAACCCTTTCATCAAAGGATCAGCAATTATAAGATTTGTGTTGATATGTTCAATTGATACCTTACATTTTTAAACTTCCTCTTTAACTATAAAGTACTTTATTTCCATGTGTTTAGAACCTTTGGAATATTGGTCATTCTTGGAAAAGAATACTAATGTAGTATTTTCATAATAAATTTTCAAGGGCTTGACGATACTGTCAACAATTCCAAGTTTTAAAATAAAGTTCTACAACCACGTACCCTAAATTATAGCTTCAAAGCATGTTATAAATTCAGCTTCCATGGTAGAAGCAGTTATAATTGAATGATTTTCATTTTCCCATGATCTTGAACCTTCAGCTACAAGATACACATAACCAAAAGTGGAATTTATAGTATCAACACAGTTGGAAAAGTTTGAATCAGAGTATCCAATCACCTCAAGATCATTGTATCTTTTATTAGTAAGCATGTGATCCTTTGTTCCTTGCAAACATCGCAAAACTTTCTTTGCAACACTCTAATGATCCATCCCAGGATTACTTTGGTATCCTCCCAACATACGAACCACCAAGATAATATTCATTCTTGTACATTTTTGAGCATACATCAAGATTCCAATAAAAGATTCATAAGTAATTATTTTCATCTGTTTTTGTTCCAAATTATTTTTGGGACATTGATTGAGATTAAATTTTTCTACTTTCTGAATTGGAACCAATGATGCTGAAATTTTTGCATCCTAAACCACTCTTTAATTTTATTAATGTATGAATTTTGAGATAATCCAAATAAACCTTAAGTTCTATTATGTAATATTTCTATTCCAATCATGTACATGGCTTCTCCCATGTATGTCATTTCAAAATTATTAGAGAGGAATTTCTTAGTATCACAAAATAGACCAAGATCATTTTCAGCAATAAATATTTCATCAACATATAAAATCAATAATATAAATTTACTCCCATTTATCTTCTGGTATATACACTGATCAATAGCTTTTTTCCTTAAATCCAAAAGATATAATGGTATAATTAAACCTAATATACCATTGTTGGGAATCTTGTTTAATCCCATATATTGACTTCTTTAATTTACATACCATGTGTTCCTTTCCTTTAATGTAAAAACTCATTGGTTGATCCAGGTAGACATATTCCTCTAAGTTTCCATTTAGAAAGTTTGTTTTAACATCCAATTGATGTAACTCTGAATCATAAAAAGCTACCAATGTCATGATAATTTTTAAAGAATCTTTCTTAGAAGCTGGTGAGAAGTTTTCCATATTGTCTATACCATCCTTTTGAGTGAATCATTTATAAAAAATTCTGACCCTGTAACATTCAAGGTTACCATGAGAGTCGCATTTGGTTTTGAAGACCCATTTACATCCACCTCTCTTGCATCCTTCAAGAAATTCCATAAGGTCCCATATTGTATTTTTTTCATGGAATTCAACTCATATTTCATAGAATTTGACAATTTATTAGAATTATCATAGTTGATGGCTTTAGAAGATGAAACTAGATCATTATCAATGCCAAGATTGCTTTCTATTTCATGTAGATAAACCACATGGTTATCAAAAATAGTTGACCTTATTTCCCTTTGGTATCTTCTTAACACTATTTCTTTGGGTTATTCAACCATTTCTTAATTTTGAATTTTGGAAACATTCTATTTTTTTTCTAAATGATTATTTTGTGATGCAATAATTTGAGAAACAACAACATGTGAGGTTGAAATACAAGGAAATAGAACATAAATTCTAACATCTTTAATTTCAACATTTTGTGGAACCTCACTCCCACTGGATTCACCATTATCGATAAATCTAGAATTTCCAATTTCCAAAATTCTCATACTATGGTTAGGACAAAAAAATATATATGTAATGATCTGTGTTTTGAATCGGATAAAAATGCAAAGGTTTTTTAACTTTTCATTTACCAAACTGTCCATTATTAAATATAAGCTTCAGAATTTAATTCTGAGTGTTTGAACCCTTCAAGGTAATGTTTCTAGACTTGGGTGAAGGCCCGAGGGGTCCCTGGAAAGTCTTGTTGAGTTTTGGAAGCATCAAGGTCTGGAAAAATCATGTTTTGAGGGTCTACATAGGGTGCACAATTTTTCTGAAACCATGTGTCCTTCTACAGAAAACCGTGCGACCTAAAATAGATGGACAAAGGCAGTGTGCATGGGATTCACACAGTTTTCAAAACCATGTGCCTAGCCCTCATGGGTAGTTCCACTTAGGCAGTACACTTTCACTATTCACCACATGGTTTTTAAACCATTCAGTCATCCCATGTAGAGTTCCCCAGGTGCCCAGTAAAGGGCGCACGGTTGGCGCATGGTTTGACAAACCATGTGCCCCAAACTGTGTGTGATACCCTCTTTTAGAATTAGAATTAAATTAAAATTAAAAACCTAAATCTAACTCATCCTCCTTTCTCCCCACATACTCACGTGTGATGAGCCCCCCTCCCCTTCCTCTCCTACAATGTGTGACACACCCCTCCCAGCCTCTCCTTCAGTCACCGATTTCTTTAGGAATTCCTCAAAAATATCCATTGATTCTACAAAGTGGATTCTCTTACACCCTCATCTTCCCTTATTCAGTAATTTTTCCTTATCTACTTCACGCTATATTAATCATCTGAACCTTAGGATTATGATTAGTCTAATTATTGACATCTCTTTTGTTTCTTTAGCGTGTAGTGAGTCTCTTGGGACTCCCTTGCTTGTGTTCTGACAATCGTCACTGAAGGCGAAGTGTTTTGGGTCATCTCGGTCCACTGTTGTCAATTTGGGGTAAGAATTTCCTTCGTTCTTATTTTTTGATCAATTTATAATTGTGGATTTTGTGGTTTATGAGTTCCTGGTAATTTTCCTTGGGTTTTTTGGTCCTTACCTTGGTGTTTTTGAGACCCTAGTTTTTTGTTGTGGAGTGTTTGGTGACTCCTCAAAGTCTTTCACACACATACACAGGTGTGTTTGTGTGTACCCCCTTATACATGTTCCCTCATGATTAGAGGAACATGTACATGGGTTTAAATGGTATAAATATATAAATTGGAATGTATGTGTGTGCAAGGGTGAATCATTTGTTATTGTTGTAAAATTTGTCAAGTTCTGAGTGTTTGGCTTGGTTCCTCTTTGAGGTAGGATCCCTATCATTTCCCCTTTAATTGAATAATTATTTAAATTGAATTTAGATGCCTATTAAATTATTCTTTATTATATTGAATTGAATTTATTGAATAAGTTTTTAGTTTAGATAATTGTTTCGTTTGATAAAAAATTCGTGGTTTTATAATAAAACCCCTCCAACAGAGGTGCGCTGCCTGCAAAAACTCACAATGGTGGTTTATGCTTATTTATATTTCTTGGAATTATTTCATTGATGTTTTCCTTATACTTTATGTCATTGTTAGTTATAAATCAAACCTCATACATGTAATCTTTGATATCTATGAAGGGGTTTCCCTATATTTATTAAAATGGTTATTTGAACCAAAGCACCCTCTAAGTTCCCTTAGACTTTTAAGATGGAATTGCCCAAGTATGAAAGTGTTATAATGACCATGTCACCTCTAAGTGACCCCACTTTGATCTTATAAATGGTATTTCCATGTTTTAATGAATTTAATGATTTAAATGGAACCGAACATGGTTAACTTGTCACATGAGAGATAATGCCTCATGTAGTGAATCATGTAATAGTTTAAAAAGGAATGGAACTTTTTAAAGGAGAACATGAGAGGTTTTGCCTCATGTGCCATGCCATATAATTGATCATGACTTGGTTATTTTGAAATTATTGATGATGTGGCATAAGAGTAAATTTCTTATGTTCATATTATAAATTTTGGACATGCTTATATGGTATAATGAACTATATAAATGACTATGTGTCTGAGGTAATTCCCCATCAAAGTTATATATATGATATTTCTTTATAGAGGCTTTGGAATTATGGTAAGGGAGTTCTGATGAGAATAGTTACTCAACACTCTTTTACATCAATGTTGGGCATGGTAACCCTCACCACTGATACTTGAGAATGATGGTAATGGAATGGGAAATCATGGTGACTCTCCCACCCTTACATTGATGTCGGGCTTACTACCCCGTGAGTAGATCTTATTAGATCATAGAATGGTTGTTGGATGCTTGTGTGTTATGTCCCAATCCACTCCAAAAAATATATTTATGTATATATATAGTGACTTTTTTTAACTTATTCTGGCTACTTTTCAAAGCAGGTATCATCATTAGGTGTGTCTTAGGAACCTGGATGGGTTGTCATTTATTTATTCAATTCTTTTATTACTTCTCTATAATTGCACACTATTTAATTATTATTCACTATCTGGATTGGGTTTGACATCATGGGTTCCAACCTACTAAGATTTATATATCACACTCTGCTTGGGCCTCCATTATACTGGGGTACCCGAGTATACTTTCTTGTTCACAAGATTGTGGACCTTGGTTGATTTCTTTTTATTGTGTGCTTGTACCTGGAGTCAGGAGAAAAGGACTGAGCTCAAGCTTAGGATGTTCATGGATATCGCCTTAGGAATTTTTAGTTATTTTCTTTAATTGAGTCTTGTATTTTTACTTTATTGTAAAGCATTCTATTTGTTTACTATTATAGATTACAGATCATTACCATGACAATAATGCATATATTTTATAAACTAGCATTGGAAACTTTAAATAAGTTACTATAGTATTTGTCTTAAATTGTTTTTTATTTCCTTATTACTGCTTATGTTAATGTATTTGTTTATTATCTGATGTTATTGTTGTGCATATTTTATAAGAGGTAATAGTCTCCCCAATATCATCTTATGAGACCCTCGCTACTTGTCGGTAGCCTCTGGTGTATGGGGAGACACGCTTGAGGCCATGTGACCCACCGGTCCGGCTACCGGTTTGATGGTAAGTCGGGTTAGGACGTTAAAAAGTGGTATCAAAGGAGGTTATATTTTTCCTTTGCCTTACTATTTTGGGTTGGTAGACAGGATACTAAGAATGTGTCGGCACTTGGTTAATAGTTGTGCTTGGGACTAATCACCCCACGTACAGGAAATGACCAAGTTGTTAGGGCTGTGAATTGTTGTTCATGTTGTTTGCTATTACAGATGATATGATTTCACCTAGAGTGACTGGTGTACATTCCGTTGCTGATGATTTATAGAAATTTATAGAAATTTACCCTTGGCCTAGTTTCATGAGGATGAATAATTTCATACATTATATTAGTCACATAGGAATTAACATGTCATACATATGTCATGACATGTAGTTGTATGTTTTGGTTTCTTGCTAATTTAAATTGTGTGCCTCAAATGTATGTCATGGATTGTATTCATAATAATTCCTATTTAGATAGAATTTTTTTGTGATATATTTAGTATGATAGCATGAATCCATGTTGTTTGTTTTTTTTATCATGATTTTCCTGTTAAAATTCCATGCTTCTGTGTTATAGTATGCTTCTATGATTACTGTTTACGATAACATGATATGTTTTTTTAATATCTAAATGGTTGAATGGGATGAAAATATATAGGTTGTGAATGACTGGGAACCAGTTTTCAATTGTGAGGTGTATGGGTGCCTAATAAAAAGGAAAGGGTAACCCATATGTTCTAACCATCTTAAGTAATCTATATGTAAGTACCTTTTAAGGTTGTGGTTAAAGTGTGAAGGCTGTTAAATTAAAATGATAAAGTGAATTGGTTTTAACTAAAGGGAGCCAGATGCCAAACTGTAAAGTGTATGGTCATTTTACAGGTTGGTAGGTGGCCACCCGTATGACTATAACATTGTATATGATTGTGTTAAATTTTTAATTGAGATTGGTATTGATTAATGAGAACCAATTTTTAATCCATGAAGTGTATGGTCACTTCATGAATTGGGAAATGGAAACCCATTTTAAAAATGTAATGGCATGATGTATTGTGAAATACTTATAAATTTAAAAGTAGTTTAATTCTAATCTGAAGTGAACTGGTTAGCTTTTAAAATGAAATTTGACCTAAGTAAGTCATTTGGGAAATGTTCTTGTGAAATGACGTGTTTAGGTGTTTAAAACATTAAATTGAGCAATAGTTATTGGGTTTCTTTCTAAATAACCCAAGTTGTATTAATGGGACCCTCATAGGTCACCTTATCTACATAAAAAAATAATTTATTTTGAAAATTTCCTAATTTTTAACAGGATGTTGATAAATGTAAAATGTTTAAAAAGTAAGTTTAATGACACTTGCCTATTTTTATTTGAGTTTTTGGATGAAAATCAAGTGCATATGATTTCATTTTAAAATGGTACCGGATTCTTTGAAATAAATCTTTTAGATGCTTAAAGATTTAAATGTGATTAAACGTAGAGGGTTTGAAAATGAAACATGTAGTGGTGTCCTCTATTTAGACCCTCATGTAAGGTCAGTTTGAGTTTCTACATTGATTTTCCTTAGAATAAAAGTGTGAGTGTTTTCCATAGGTGTTCTTTTCTTTAGCAATGACTAAGATGATTGGCTTTTGATCCAGTGACTTTTTTTCGACATGACCTCATTATGGGTCGATATTTTCTACTCTCGTAAGGGGCTATCCCATAGTAAGTAGCACCCTTAGATATTAAATTTCTTGATAAAAATGTGATATTTCTATTGTATGGTTCCATTCAGGTTCCATCATCCCTAGTCGGACCCCATTTTCTTTCTAAGTAACACCCTTGTTCGAATAGGTGGTCATGTTTTTCTATGGATTTTGTTATGGGATTGAGCATCGATAAATGTTCAGTTTCAGCAAGTTAGACATGCCTCAGACATGGTTATCTTATTCATTGGTTATTGACCATTTCTTTTCCTCAGTAATGGATAACTTGTTATGTCATCTTCAAGGTTAATGGTCATATGGGGAAATATGAATCTGAAATAAATCTCTTGTTCTATTGAGTATGTAATTAGGTCATCTCTAAGTAGAGATACCTGGGTGTTAAGAAATCAAATTTTTTCCAATGCTCAAAATGTTTTTTCTAGGTACTCTAGTGTTTTGACACGCTGGTCTCATTGGTTAGGATTTCTTGTATGCTTTTTCATGATGATCGGGGCTTAGTGGAGCATTACACATACCTTTGTATTAAATATGGTTCAAGTGCACTTATGAATAGCTATTTTTCTTTCCTTTTGTGACTAGGACACTCATAAGGTGGTGAGTTTCATGTTGGTTCTAGTAAATGTGTCCTTATAAGTAGAAGTAATGCAATCGATAAAGACCATTTAGAAATGGTCAGTTTGCTTAAAAGACCTTAGGGCTGTTGGGTTTTGTAAATGTTTGTGCTTTCTTGGAAGTATGACATTTATTAGGATGGTGGTGTAGGAAACCCTTAAGTAATGTTGTTGTTCATGGTTATACTTTGGTGGTAAATTTTGAACAAACATGAAATTCCTTCAGGTGGTAAAGGCATGTGTTCAGTTAATGACAGTGCATTGGCAGGTGAAGCTGAATTTCCTCTTTAAAGTCGGCCAGCTGTGGTTCAATTGATCTTCATGGTAATATTTAAATCCTATTACTATATTCTTCTAAGTGATAAGCATGTCCCCTATCTTTACATCATCCTTGATGTGCTAAGAGAGCATCTGTCTTACACCACACTAAATCTTTAAAAGATTTTGAGCTTATTGGGTGGTTCTCTTTTGGTGTTTCATGTTGGAGGTATGGTTTCCTTTGTGTTTTGGTTAGGAACATCACCGTAAGTTGGTTATGTACTTCATTGGACTTGTTTTTGGTGAATTTGAGATTCCTTGGGAGGAGGCATCACAGTTTTGCATGTAAAATTTCGGTCGTCTAGGTCGGGTGTCTTCTTGTAAATGGTCATCTGGAAGTGGCTCAACTTGTATCTTTCTTGTTCAATGTTTACAGTCATTTAATGACCGTTTTTAGGAATTTCTTCGAGTAAAAATGAGTGCGATATGTGTCAGCTTAATCCTTTTAAGAAAAGTCTGATTGACTTGTCTAAGTGAGGTCGATGGGGAATAGACCATTTGGTAAGTTAAAAATCATGCTAGAAGCATCGTTAAAGTACTTGAAGCGTGCTTTGAAGGGAAATTCTAATAGTGGAGATGTCTTAGTTCAAAAATTTCCTTTTTCTAACTTTAAATCCTAAGGTGGGAAGTGCCTTTTTTCATATGTTTAACGAGACAATGACATGATCGTGTCTCTAGTTTAATGAGCTCAAGTAAGTGTTGTTTTAGTATTTCAGTTGGAAAATGAGCATTGGATCGAGTTTTAATGGCTCAATTTCCATGTTTATAAATGGTGATCTAAGGTTCATTGGGAATTATGAAATGCAAAGCAACTGTTTTAATGAAGATTTATGACCCAAGTAAGTTGGGTGATGTTTCCATTATTCCTGAAGGCTTCTCAGGAATGATAAGTTCTAAGGTGGGGAGTTTGTAATGATCTGTGTTTTGAACCAAATGAAAATGAAAAGGTTTCTAAAATTTTCATTTACTTAACGGTCCATTATTAAAACCAATATTTAGAACTTAATTTTTAGTGTTGGAACCCTTTAGGGTAATGATTTTGGACTTAGTTAAAGGCCTGAGGGATCCCTTAGAAGTATTGTTGAGATTCAGAAGTGTCGGGGTCTAAAAAACTCAAGTTTTGAGGGTATGAACATAGTGCACTGTTTTTCTGAAACCATGAGGCCCTCTACATCAAACCGTGTGACCTAGAGTAGGTGGATAGAGGTGGTGTGGATAAGTTGTGCATGGTTGTCCAAACTATGAACCTAGCCTGCATGAGTAGTGCCACTTAGGTAGTACCCTTGTACTGTTCATTGCACGGTTGGTGAATTTTTTTCAAACTATGCATCCATCCTGTGTGGAGTGCCCTAGGTTCCCATTAAAGGGTGCATAGTTGGTGCATGATTTGAAAAAATGTGCATCCCAAACCATGCATGATACCCTATTTTAAAAATTGAATTAAATTAAAATAAAATAAACATTAAAAACCTAAATCTAACACACCCTCCTTTCTCCCCTCATAACTATGAGCGATGAGGCCCCCTCCCCTTCCTCTCTTATAGTTCATGAAACACTCCTCTCAACCACTCCTTCATTCATCGATTTATTCAGGATTTCTTCATGAATCTCCTTTGATCTTTCAAGGTAGAGTCTCCAACACCCTCATCTTCCCTTCTCCAACAATTTTCCCTTCCCTCCTTCAACCTTTATGAATCATCCAAACACTAGGGATACGAGTAGGCTGATTTTTTACATCTCTTTTGTTTCTTTAGTGTGCAGTGAGTCTCTTGGGACTCCCTTGATTATGTTCCACCAACTGTTGCTGAAGGATAAGCAGTTCAGGTTATCTCGGTCTGTCGTCATCGATTTGGGGTATGAATTTCTTATGTTCTCCTTTTTTTCTCAATTTATAATTTTGGATTTGTGTTTTATGAGTTCCTAGTAATTTTCCTTGGGTACATTGGTCTTTTTCATGGTGTTTTTGAGACCCTAGTTTTTTTTTGTAGAGTGTTTGGTGGCTCCTCGAAGTCTTGTGCACACATATACAGGTGCATATGTGTGTGTGTGTGTACCCCCATGTACATGTTCCCTCATGGTGAGGGGAATGTGTACTTGGTTTTAAAGGTTATATAAATATATATATATAGGAATGTATGTATGTACAAGGGTGAAGTGTTTGTTTTCATTATCAAAGCTTTCAAGTGTCGAGTGTTCGGCTTTGTTCCTCTTTGAGGTAGGATCCCTATCCTTGCCCTTTTAATTCAAGAATTATTTAAATAGCATTTATATTCCTACTAAATTATACTTTTTTATATTGAATTTAATTTAATTAATAAGTTTTCAGTTAAAATAATTGTTTCTTTTGATAAACAAGTAATGTTTTTTAAATTATTTCCCTTCAACATAGGCGAATTGTCTGTGAAAACTCACAGTGATAGTTTATGGTTATTTTTCTTTCTTTTAATTATTGCATTGATGTTTTACTTATACTTTATGTCATTTTTAGTTGTAAATCACACCTCATACTTTGCCTCTTTCATATCGCTGAAGGGGTTTTCCCTCTTTTTATTAAAATGATTGTTTGAACCAAAGTGCCCTCTAAGTGCCCTTAGACTTTTAAGATGGAATTTCCCAAGTAGGAAAGTGTTGTAATGGCCATGTCACCTATAAGTGGACCCACTTTGATCTTATAAATGGTATTTCCATGTTTTAATGAATTGAATGAGTTAAATGGAACGGAACATGGTTAACTTGGCACATGATAGGTAATGCCTCATGTAGTGAATCATGTAATAGTTTAAAAAGGAATGGAACTTAACTAAAGGAGCACATGAGAGGTTTATTCTCATGTGTAATTTCATATAATTTATCATGACTGTCATTTTGAAAGGCTTGATGGTGTGACATTAGAGGTAATGCCTTATGTTCATATTCTAAATTTTAAACAAGCTTATATTGTATAAAGAACTATATAAATGAGTATGGGTGGGAGGTAATGCCCCATGCCAGTTATACATATGATATACCTTTATAGAGGCTTGGGAATGATGGTAAGGGAGGTTTGATTATCATAGAGACTCAATGATCCTTTATATCAATGTTGGGAATGGAGACCCTCACCACTGATACTTGAGAATGATGGTAAGGGCGTGGGAAAGCATTGTGACTCACCCTCTCTTACATTGATGTCAGGATTACTACCCCATGAGTAGAGCTTATTAGCTCATAGACTGGTTGTTGGATTCCTGCAGGTTATGTCCTGGTCCACTCCAAAAATATATTTATGTATATATAAATATATATAGTGACTTTTTGAAACTTATTTTGGCTTCGAGCCAAAGCAGGTGTCACTATTACATGTCCCTTAGGAACCTGGACTAGTTGTTATTTATTTATTCAATTCTATTATTACTTCTTTATACATGAACATATTTAATTATTATTCACTGTTTTGATTGGGTTTGACACCATGGGTGTCAGCCTACTGCGATTTATATCTCACATCCTACTTGGGCCACCATGGCATTGGGGTACCTGCATATAATTTCTCGATTACAGGACTGTGGACCTTGGTTGATTTCTTGTTGTTATGTGATTGTACCTAGATTTAGGAGAAAAGGATTGAGCTAGAGCTCAGGATGCTCATGGATATCACCTTAGGACTTTTAGTTCTTTTATTTAATTAAGTCTTGTATTTTTATTGTATTGTAATGCATGTTATTTGTTTATTGTTCTAGCTTACGTATCATTACCATGACAAGCATGCAACTATTTTACAAACTAGTGTTGGCCACTTTAAATTAGTTAATATAGTATTTCCCTTCCATTATTTTGTATTTCCTTATTACTGCTTGTGATACTATCTATTGTTTATTATTTGATATTACTGTTGTGAATCTCTAATAAGAGGTTATAGTATCCCCACTATCACCTTCTGAGACCCTATCTACTAGTTAGCAGCTTCTGGCATATGGGCAGATGCACTTGAGGCCATGTGACCCACCAATCTGGCTACCGGTTTGATGGTAAGCCGGGTTGGGATGTTTCACTATACCCCTTTGATTTCTATGTATAACCAATGAAATATCCAATGATTTTTCTTCCATCCAATTTTATTTGTTGTTGATTACATACTATTATTTCTTCCTGACAACCCTATACATGTAGGTTTCTCAAACTAGGTTTCCTACCAGTCCAAATCTCAAAAGCAGTCTTTGGAACTAGTTTACTAGGAACCCTATTCAATAAATACATGGAATTTTTTAAATCATGCATCCACAATAATAAGGGTAAAGAATAATTACTTAACATACTTCTAACCATATCCATTAAGATTATATTATACCTTTCTACTACACTATTTTTTAGTAGTGTACCTGACATAGAGTATTATGCACATATGTTATGGATTTATAGAAAATTTAAAAATGGACTAGGGATTTGTCCACTTTCATCAAATTTTCCATAATATTCACCACCCCCATTAGACCTTATGACGTTCACCTTTCTGTTTAATTGCCTCTCAACTTCATTTACATAAATTTCCATGGCATTTATTGCTTGATATTTCTCATACAATAAATAGACATGTCCATAATGTGAAAAATCATAAATATAGGTGATAAAGTATTTTTATTTACCAAATGAATTGACATAAAAAATTTAAATATATCTGTAACACCCTAATATTTTGTGAAAAAAAAATTTGAATTAATTTAATATTTTTTGATATTTCGTATTTCATGCAACATTGGATATAGTTTTTTTTATATTACAACACGACATTTGGATTGCGTTATATGCAACACCAAATTAATCATGCACTACATGAAACAATTATATTATCTTGTGGTACAAGAAACAGTATGTTTTTCCTTTATTACATGCAATATAAATTCCATTTGATAGCTTGTGTTACATGTAAGGTCGAGTTTTACCAAACTACAAGATACTATTAATATTATTATTAAAATATTATTATAGCTACCACATATCCATTGGAATAGAAGTTACAAATAATATTAACTAAATTTTGAAATATGATTTACACATATATATATATATATAATGAATCCATTAGTTATCAATTACTAAAATTGAATGTAAGAACTGTTTGAAAATAAAAAAACTACTTTTCTAAGAAAACTATTTTTCTATGTACAAACACAAATTTATCTTAATAAATTAAAAAAAACAACTTTTTATTAATTTTTTCAATAAATTTTATATATTATATATTCAATAAATATTTTTGATACTCATCCAATATATTTGATAACTATAAGATAAGAATAAATCCAATTTTATGAATAAAAAGATGCATTCTTCTAAAAAGTAATTATTCCACCTTTTAATGACAAACACTATTTTAAATAAAATTTTTGGCACTTTTATAAATTTTATATGTCAAAATAAACTTTATTTTTGAAATATGAACATAAAAATTAGCTTATGGTGAATTTTTTGTATTTTTCTGTGAGGTTTTATTTTGTGATGAATAGTGAAAAATACTGAATTTTAATTCAAAAATGCTTTATTGTCTAATTTATTTAAAAGGTTAAATTATTTTTTTATTGGTTTTAAAGTTTAGTTAGATAAATTATATATAAATTAATTAAATTTGGGTCATTTTAATCAATTTCACTTTGAAATTGAATATAAAAATTTACCAAACTTTTGAACATTTTACTTTAAAAACCTACTTTGTCATCTCATCTACAGGATTAAATTTAAATTAATTTATGAAACTTATATGATTTTAATCTGGAAAAATGGATTTAATATTTGTAATCAACATAATTTATATGTATGTCAATTACAGAATCAAATAGATCAATTTTATGTATTGATGAATACCCCTGGTAATGAAAATAGATTTGGGTATTCACATAAATAATACAAGAGAAATTATTGAGAAAAAGAGATAGATTTTATGATGAAAATTCTGCAGCATAACATCTATATAACATGGTTTTAGAAAGAAATAAAAAAGAGAGGGTACAAGGGTATCCCATACATAAATAAATCATTTTACAATATAGGTACATAATAAAATAGAAATAAGATCATGGTGTGGATATTTCAATGACATACCACATGAAAAGGAAACATGAAAGTAAAGAGAAAATGTGATTTCTTTTACAAAAATTTGGAAGCCTAACGGCCTCACTTAAAAATTAAGAAAATAAATTGATGAGAGCATAAAGGGTCTCTCATCATTTTGACATGAAATGGACAGTGATGATAATATATAATAACATACCCCTACATAAGAAGATGGAAACTAGAAGACATAACATAAAGGAAGTCATGACTTAAAAGAGGAAGGTGAAAGGTTCCCTTATCTTGAAGAGTGACTTTGAAAGATCAACGTTTGGGACCTTGGGGGGCTTGAGGGAACCTTGTTAGGAATCCTTGGGAGGTAAAAAGACCAGATCTTTGTTGAGGAGGATTTTGGAATGAAAGGAATGAGGGAATGGCTTGGTATTTATATCAAAAGTGAGGGATTATTTTATTAATTTCCAAGGGACACCTCATCGGTGTTATTTATAAAACCATGGGCTTGACCATGGTATTTTTCCATGGTATTGGACACTTGGGACACCTCATAGCATATCTTAAAATTCACAAATTGACCAGAATGATTACATCATTAATGATGTCATTAAACTCACTGAAACTCAAAACTGTATTTTCACAATTCACCGAAAAATAAAACATTTTATAAAAATATCATAAATTCACCATAAACTAATATTTATACTCTTAATTAAAAAATGAAATCCATTTTATGAAAATAATTTTCTAAATATTTTTAATTTAATTTTTAAATAAAATCATTATTTATTCAAAAAAATAACTCTAAAACTATAAATTTTTTTGTAACACCATGACAAAGTATTCAAGGTCCCATAAAATTATCATATAACCGTAAGAAAATAAAGTAATAATTTATGATTATATTTTATGAAAATTAATTTCCATTTTAAATTATAAAATTGTAAATAAAATATTTATGACATTCAAAAATACCAAAATTTATACTATGATCATTTTTTCACTTTTAAGATTTATAAATTGTATTTATACATTCATGGGTGAAGTTTCTATTTTTTTGGTTGATTTACTATTCATTTCTATTTATTACTATACATAAGGGTATGTCAATATTCACCAAAAAAATATTTTGATCTTATTTAACCATATTTTTCACCCTGATTACAACTATGTATGACGGATTTTTGAAAATAATTTCACAAAAAAGTTATTTAATAATAAAAAAAATTATACTATTCATCAAAAAATACTATCCATCAAATACTATTCATAAAAACACTATTCATAAAAAACTATTCATCAAATTGAAACTTCTTAGAAAATTTCTGAAAATTCATCCTAGGTTAATTTTGACATTTTAAATTCAAAATTTATGTTTATTTTACCGTAATAATTCTCTATGTATGAGAAATATTTGAAAAGTACAATTTTGACTTCTAAAATAAATTTATCAAATTTATCTTAAACATATACTTTATTAAGAAAAGCTATTCCAAAATCAAGAATGATGAAATAACAATTTTATTTATACCAAGGAATTATACAAAGTATCTAAGGTCCCATTACATAGCCCCTTATAACACCTGCATAGGACCTAAGTGTAAGGTGTGATATGGTGATAGAATCTTAGAGAGACTCAGACAACATTGCCCGAGTGGTGATTTCTATCAGCTTGAACTTCTTCCTTAAGCAATTATGTTCAAGCTTCACATGTTGAAGTTCTGCTTGGGCTTGGTCCAGAGAAAAGCCCAGTTATGCAACCTCCTTCCCAAGCTCTGACAGATGGACTTCGTATGGCCTGAGTCTACTGGATGAGGTCATCAACTCTTCTTTCTATATTAATTAACCAAGATCACTTGTATTTATAAACAATAATCATAACATTAAGAGTTTATTTTTCAACGGTCATATTGACCAACGGTTATATAATAGTTGAAACCCAACAGTATCACTTCATTAATTAAAGGATATAGTTTTGTTAAGTATAAAATAACACACAAATTTAGGAAATAAATATTATTAAAAATTTCAGGTCGTTGCATTCTTCCCCTCTTAAGAAATTTATTCCCAAAAATTTTAACTCGTACCCTAAAAAGAGAAAAGGTGTGGGTACTTCTACCTCATAGACTCCTCTGGTTCCCACATGGATTCTTCGCATTTGTAGTTCCTACACAACACCTTAATAGGGTGGGTAGTCTTGTTGCGTAGAACCTTGTCTCTATGATCCAAAATCTCCACCGGCTGCACCTCATAAGAGAGATCATGTTCTAGTTTTACCACCTATTCATTTAGTACATATAAAGGTTTAGGTATGTACTTCCTCAAGAGGGATACGTAGAAAAAATCATGAACTTGTGCTAGATTTGGAGGGAGTACAAGCTGATAGGTCACTGCTCCTATGCGATCAAGGATTTCATAGGGTCCAATGTACCTAGGGTTGAGCTTCCCTTTCTTCCCAAACCTCATGAATATCTTCCAAGGTGAAATTTTAAGAAATACCATGTTACCAACATCAAACTCCAAGTCCCTTTGACGGTTGTCGGCATATCTGTAAAGACCCATAAATTTCAAGGAAATTTTTTTCTTAATTTTCTTTGGAATTTTACAAGAGCGCAGTTTCTGACGGCACCTGATTCCGAGGCCCGGTGTGCCCGGAATCATTTTCCGAAGTTTGGCTCGGGTACGTTCAGTGAACGGACGAGCGGGTTTTTCTAACTTTTGAACCGGTGCCTGGAATCGAATTCTGAGGGCACTGATGAAATCGCAGCGCCAGTATTCTCTTAGAAACGCCTCTTCCGGAGTTGCGTTTGCTCGGGTGTGGTTTTTAATTTTCGGGCTTAAAGTTAAGAAATAAAATAATTTTGCGACAACTTTATTTTATTTCACTTAAGCCACTTGGAAGCCACTTGAAGCCACTTAAAGGTGGCTTGAACTGAGTTGAACTGGATAGGATGCTATCCGGAAATATCCTACCCCCTTGGTAGGATATTTGTGAGGTGGGGCCCGCACGAACTCCGCTGTTTCTTTCCGCTAAGAAACGCACCCGTGAAAACCCGTCTTAATGAAAGTCAACCGACGCGTTTTCTAAATTCTTAACAGACCATTTAATTGGGCTCTTTCTCTCGTGAATTGAATGGGCTGATTCTTTCGTGAATTAAATGGCCTGTTTCTTTCATTGAATTAATTCAACGAATTAATTCAATCGTTTCTTAACCTGTTTCGTGTGTTGGCATATTAATAAAATAAGACCAACCCAAATCTTTGGAGAAGGTTTGAGAGGATTCTTGTTCTTCTTCTCCCTCGCGAAGAACACGAAGAACGCGAAGAACGCGAAGAACGCCGAACCCGGAAATCGACGACGCTTCCGTCCGTGACGTTCTTCCACGCTCCGATCTCCGATCACCGACCGTTTGAGGTGAGTGATTTCGGATTTCCTCTCAAAAGTTCCTTTCTTTTGGTTTTTAACGAAACACAGATTTAAATATTAATAATTTAAATCTGTTGTTCTTGGTTCGTTGAGCTCGCCGACTCAACGCCGGATTCCGCGACGACGCGACGCCTCCCCGCGACGACGCGACGATCCCTCTCTTTCGCGACGATCCTTTCCGCGAAGGACGCCCGCGCGCGACGATCGACGAGGTAGGGATTTTATAATTTTGGAATACCCCTCTTTATATTCCCGTGAACGTTCTTCAAAAACTTAAGAGCCGGTTTCAAATGAACAATTTTATTTTATTAAAATTGTCGGTTCATGTGTTGAACAATTTCTCCCGTTGTTTTTATCTAACGCGGAGGGTGCGGGTCAAACGAACACGGCCCGGCAACCCTCCGCCGTTCTTCGTGTTTTGCGGATTTGGCAGGCAACGACGAAACGTGCCGCAACGGGTGTTTGATGATCCCGCAGTAAAGAATGGAACCCGGGAGGAACAATGGCGCAGACGGGAAGGAAAACGGGTCACCGGAGCGACCCCGGCGGCCCGCGGAAGCCGGTGGTGGCGCGGGTCGCCGGCGCGGCGGCGCCGGCGGCCGGAGGTGGCGGCACCCCGCGGGTGTCCAGCGCGACACCCCGCGGGTGTCCAGCGCGACACCCCGCGGTGCCGCGGGTGTCCAGAACGACACCCCGCGGGTGCCGCGGGGTTGTCACGCGGCACCCCGCGGGTGTCCAGGGCGACACCCCGCGGGTGCCGTGGGGTTGTCACGCGGCACCCCGTGGGTGTCTGGCCGACACCCCGCGGGTGCCGCGTGGGTGTCACGCGGGGCGGCGGCTTTCCCCCGCGTCGGCCGCTCGGCCGCTCGGCCGAGCCGAGCCGGACCGGCCCTGGCCGGGCCGGGCCGGGCCAACCGAGTCGGACCCGACCTGGTTCGGGCCAACCAGGGGGGGTCGGGCCGGGTCGGCCCGGGCCCGGACCCCCCCGTCTTCGGACGGACTTCGTTCAAATGGCCGTATCTTGAGCTACGGGCCTCCAAACGACCCGCCGTCAGCGGCAACGCGATCCTTGGATCGAGACGGTCGTTTTGGTTTATCGCACTCAAAGTTTCGGAATACTTGGGGTTCGTCCGGGTTGGTTCGTACACGAAACCAACCGGGCCCTCGGAGCGGAAACGCTCTTATCTTGAGCTACGAACGTCCGATTGACGTGCCGTCAGCTTTGTTGAATTCCTCTAAGTGAGACGGATCTTTTGGTATACTCCGCCTGAGGTTCGGAGGCAGGTGGAGTGAGGTCGGGTTGGTTTTGCCTTAAAAACCAACCGGGCCCCTGGGGCGAAAATGCCAATATCTCTCAGACCGGGCGTCCGATTGACGCGCCGTCTGCGACGTTGAGTTCCTGTTGACGATACAGAACTTTTGGATACATCAACTTCGGACTTCGTGACAGTTGATGTATCAGCCTCTCGGCTCGTGGAGCGGACCCTCCCGAACGAGCTCGCTGTGTGCGGGAACCCTAGTGCTGGCTGTGACTGCTACTTCGACAGCGACGACCGTGCAGAGATCCTCAGTGGACTGCGGCGACGACTGTGCAGAGATCCTCCGTGGACTCCGACGACGACCGTGCAAAAATCCTCAGTGGACTGCGGCGACGACTGTGCAGAGATCCTCAGCGGACTGCGAGGACTACTGCACTCAGCGATCCTACGTGGATCAGGGCTTCAGGTCCTGCGTGGGCCCGATCCTGTGTGGGTCCGATCCTGTGTGGGTCACTGCAGAGATTAGTTACCTATCGATCCTTCGTGGGTCCGACGACTTATATGGATCATTGATCATCTTTATCGTCATCCGAAGAAGTATACCTGTGTGAGCTGAATCTTCTGTTTTCCTCGATAGAGGTGGTGCGCTTGGTTGTAGTGGCAGATCCGCGATACTGGAGACGAGCGTACGGAGTACGGAGACCGTGTAGCCGGCTGAGACCTGAAGACTGCTCGACCGACTCGACTTGGAGTGAGTCGACTAGCCCAGTGGACGGAGCGCCCGGTATTTGGCGGCAGACCCACGGCGGACGGAGCGCCTGGTAGTTGGCAGCAGACCCGCGGTACTCGACTGGAGGAGTACCTCTGTAGGCTATTTGGGTGAGCGCCCGGTATTTGGCAGCAGACCCTCAGCGGACGGAGCGCCCGGTAGTTGGCAGCAGACCCGCGGTACTCGACAGGAGGAGTACCTCAGCAGTCTTAGGTTAGTGAGAAGTACCTAGGAGTCGTGACAGGACCACTGTACACTTTAGAGATAGGGCTCTTCAGCAGTTATGTTTTTGATAATGAAAATCCTGGTTTGAGCTGAGTCAATGATCCTTGTGTTTCCTCTTGATTGAGATGGGTTATCTGATAATTTCGATATATGTATGGGCATATACCTATGAGAGTTATCTGTTGAGTTTTCCTGTGTGGATTACGTTTTCCTCTCCTTTGTGGATTGTGTTGAGTTATCCTGTGTGGATTTACTGTTTACTCTCCTTTGTGGATTGTGTTGTTCTATCCTGCGTGGGTATGCGTTTTTCTTTCCTGTGTGGACTGGGTTGTGCTAGGGCTCGGACGTTGGAGCCGATCGGGGAATTGATGACTTAGGTATATGTATGGGCATATACCTAAGCCGTGTCAGATGTTACTTCGTGATTGTATCTCTCCTTCGTGGCTTATCCCTTGTGGATTTCGGGAGACCTTCAGGGGTCTCGGGGTCCCTACTGAGTAGCTTATACTCACCCCTGCACGGGCTATGCCCGCACTTCGTGGTGTTGGTTGCAGACGACAGGCAGTGCTGATGGAGACCGAGTGTTCGAGGACTAGACGGTACCCGGAGGTGGACTACACGACGAGTCAGTACCCGGAGGTGGACTACACGACGAGTCAGTACCTGGAGGTGGACCACTGGGCGAGACGTGCTCGGAGCGGACGGCGGGACACGAGGAGCATTGGAGCTATCTGTACCCACCCTTCAGGTGGGACTTCCAGAGGACGGCTCGACGCTGCAGTTTTTCCTTTCAGTTGTTGTTTTTCCTTTCAGTTGTACTTTACAGTTGGGCTTGTATTTCCGGCCCCTTTTACTTTCAGCACAGCTTGTACAGTTTTTACTTAGTGTTTACTTTTCTGCTTGCTTACTCTGTGGTGCTTGTTTACTTTTCAAAGGCAATGTCTTCCCTTTTTGTTGGGATTTACGCCTTGGTGCTAGTCGCCAGCCCCTGGCCTATGGAAGGCGGGCTTGGGGTAGTCACGGCACGGGCCCCGAGGACGGGTCGTGAAAAATTGGTATCAGAGGCGGTCGGTTCTACTGCAGACTCTGATCTTTCTTCTATGTGAAGCAATAGTGTTTAGCGTATTGAGTGTGGTTATCAGTCCAGGGAGTCCAGTGTTGGTTCGGCGGCCGACGTATCCATACACCAGGACCCTGACTTCTGATTCCTGACTTAATGCATGAAAACATTGATTGCTTGTGTGTTCCAAGTTTTTTTGTGATTACTTGTGTCAGCTCACCAGGTATACTGTTCTGACCGTGGCATACTTGTTTCCTTTTCAGGATGGCACGACGACAGCAGCCAGGTAGGGTTCCTAGAGTAGAGCACGACGACAGTCCGCCGAGCAACGAGGCCTCGGTACAGGGCCCGTTGACAGCAGAGGCACCGGCGGTACCTTTACCCACCGAGCCCCCGATGCTTCCAGCACTGGCAGCTGACGATGCACGACGCCTCGAAGCTCTGCACGAGTTCCAGCGCCAGCGACCACCCAGGTTCCGTGGGGAGTCGGACCCCCAGGCAGCCGAGGACTGGCAGGAGGCGGTCGTCCGAGTTTTCAGGCTAGTGAGGACACCCGCAGACCTCATGGTGATCCTCGCGGCGAGCCTACTGCACACAGAAGCCGGACGATGGTGGATCCTTATGCTCCAGGTACACGATGAGGCCACCCTCATCTGGACGGACTTCGAGAACCTCTTCCGCTCAGAGTTTGTCCCGGCCACCCTCCGTGCGGTGCGCATCCAGGAGCTTCTTCAGCTGCGGCAGGGCAGCTTGACGGTCGCTCAGTACGCGGCGAGGTTCACCGACCTTTCTCGCTACTCGACAGACATGGTACGGGACCCCTTCTTTCGGGCCCGGACCTTCGAGCAGGGATTGAGACATGAGATCAGGGCATCGCTGATCTCTCTTAACATCCCGACCCAGGCAGGAGTGCTAGAGAGAGCCCTTCTGATCGAGAGCTTCCTGGCTGAGTCCACAGCGAGACCTGCCGCAGGGCGGCAGATAGCGGAGTCATCGGCAGCAGGTAGTCGACGGATGACTCAGGGTTCTAGGCAGACCAGACCTACCGGTGGCCGACTGCACGACTCAGGCTCAGTTGTGCGGGGGAGCCGGGGTGGAGTCAGAGCCAGGCGTGCCGAGAGTGGGCAGTGTTACTCCTGTGGCGGGATTGGTCACATGGCTCGTGACTGTCCGACCCGCCATGATGATGATCAGTAGTTAAGTGAAGAACCTCCCAGGCAGAGTCAGAGGTTCGACCGTGGCGGTCCGCAGGGAGGAGGCGGACGAGGCAGAGGAGCTG
The DNA here is from genome assembly GCA_963277665.1 of Viscum album. Classification (NCBI taxonomy): domain Eukaryota; kingdom Viridiplantae; phylum Streptophyta; class Magnoliopsida; order Santalales; family Viscaceae; genus Viscum; species Viscum album. Next base: position 602,266,868 of record OY728158.1, on the reverse strand, counting down.
GCCGCGCAGCAGGAGGTGGGCGACGCTTTGAGGCTCTGCCACCACCACCACCAGGAGGTCCGCCCCGACCACAGGGAGTAAGTGAACATGCGAGAGCTCAGCTTCAGGCAGCCGAGGCCTTCGATCATGGAGCTCTGGGAGCAGATGGACAGGAGCAGAACTAGTGGATACGTCCTTTGTACTTCTGGTTCCTTGTTGCTTTTGTGTAGCATCTTGTATTATGAGCTGCAATAATAAAAGACGCATACCTTTGTGATATTTTCGTTCCTGTCCTCTTTCGTGATGTTACTAAGAGGTTCCAGTTTTGGCTGTTGACTTGACCCTCACTTGTGAGACATCTACTGGAGGAGACCAGTTACCACAAACTAAAGCCGACAGTGTGACTCAACCCTTGGAGGCGAGAGTAATGGTTGGATTTCTTGGTAGTAGCGTCGAGGCCTTACGACGTCATCCTTGGTATGGATTAGTATCAACCATGTCGGGATTGACCGTATTAGGCGAAGAACGTGGTTTATCCAGGGGATAAGACCAGATTTCTCTTTTCGGCAAGGAAGAAATCGTGGCAGCTCTAGTGGGACCAGAGGTGGTCCGGGCCACGACAGAGAAGGTCCAGGTGAGCACATGGGAGCGGAAGGCTCAGATGCGGGCTCAGTACCGCCTTGTATCCCTAGTTTGTGTTGAAGCTTTACGGGGACGTAAAGCCCTGTGGTGGGAGTAATGTAAAGACCCATAAATTTCAAGGAAATTTTTTTCTTAATTTTCTTTGGAATTTTACAAGAGCGCAGTTTCTGACGGCACCTGATTCTGAGGCCCGGTGTGCCCGGAATCATTTTCCGAAGTTTGGCTCGGGTACGTTCAGTGAACGGATGAGCGGGTTTTTCTAACTTTTGAACCGGTGCCCGGAATCGAATTCTGAGGGCACAGATGAAATCGCAGCGCCGGTATTCTCTTAGAAACGCCTCTTCCGGAGTTGCGTTTGCTCGGGTGTGGTTTTTAATTTTCGGGCTTAAAGTTAAGAAATAAAATAATTTTGCGACAACTATATTTTATTTCACTTAAGCCACTTGGAAGCCACTTAAAGGCGGCTTGAACTGAGTTGAACTGGATAGGATGCTATCCGGAAATATCCTACCCCCTTGGTAGGATATTTGTGAGGTGGGGCCCGCACGAGCTCCGCCGTTTCTTTCCGCTAAGAAACGCACCCGTGAAAACCCGTCTTAATGAAAGTCAACCGACGCATTTTCTAAATTCTTAACAGACCATTTAATTGGGATGTTTCTCTCGTGAATTGAATGGGCTGTTTCTTTCGTGAATTAAATGGCATGTTTCTTTCGTTGAATTAATTCAACGAATTAATTCAATCGTTTCTTAACCTGTTTCGTGTGTTGGCATATTAATAAAATAAGACCAACCCAAATCTTTGGAGAAGGTTTGAGAGGATTCTTGTTCTTCTTCTCCCTCGCGAAGAACACGAAGAACGCGAAGAACGCGAAGAACGCGAAGAACGCCGAACCCGGAAATCGACGACGCTTCCGTCCGTGACGTTCTTCCACGCTCCGATCTCCGATCACCGACCGTTTGAGGTGAGTGATTTCGGATTTCCTCTCAAAAGTTCCTTTCTTTTGGTTTTTAACGAAACACAGATTTAAATATTAATAATTTAAATCTGTTGTTCTTGGTTCGTTGAGCTCGCCGACTCAACGCCGGATTCCGCGACGACGCGACACCTCCCCGCGACGACGCGACGATCCCTCTCTTTCGCGACGATCCTTTCCGCGAAGGACGCCCGCGCGCGACGATCGACGAGGTAGGGATTTTATAATTTTGGAATACCCCTCTTTATATTCCTGTGAACGTTCTTTAAAAACTTAAGAGCCAGTTTCAAATGAACAATTTTATTTTATTAAAATTGTCGGTTCATGTGTTGAACAATTTCTCCCGTTGTTTTTATCTAGCGCAGAGGGTGCGGGTCAAACGAACACGGCCCGGCAACCCTCCGCCGTTCTTCGTGTTTTGTGGATTTGGCGGGCGACGACGGAACGTGCCGCAACGGGTGTTTGATGATCCCGCAGTAAAGAATGGAACCCGGGAGGAACAATGGCGCAGACGGGAAGTAAAACGGGTCACCGGAGCGACTCCGGCGGCCCGCGGAAGCCGGTGGTGGCGCGGGTCGCCGGCGCGGCAGCACCGGCGGCCGGAGGCGGCGGTACCCCGCGGGTGTCCAGCGCGACACCCCGCGGGTGCCGCGGGTGTCCAGCGCGACACCCCGTGGGTGCCGCGGGGTTGTCCCGCGGCACCCCGTGTGTGTCTGGCCGACACCCCGCGGGTGCCGCGTGGGTGTCCCGCGGGGCGGCGGCTTTCCTCCGCGTCGGCCGCTCGGCCGAGCCGAGCCGGACCGGACCTGGCCGGGCCGGGCCGGGCCAACCGAGTCGGACCCGACCCGGTTCGGGCCAACCAGGGGGGGTCGGGCCGGGTCGGCCCGGGCCCGGACCCCCCCGTCTTCGGACGGACTTCGTTCAAATGGCCGTATCTTGAGCTACGGGCCTCCAAACGACCCGCCGTCAGCGGCAACGCGATCCTTGGATCGAGAAGGTCGTTTTGGTTTATCGCACTCAAAGTTTCGGAATACTTGGGGTTCGGCCGGGTTGGTTCGTACACGAAACCAATCAGGCCCTCGGAGCGGAAACGCTCATATCTTGAGCTACGGACGTCCGATTGATGTGCCGTCAGCTTTGTTGAATTCCTCTAAGTGAGACGGAACTTTTGGCATACTCTGCCCGAGGTTCGGACGCAGGTGGAGTGCGGTCGGGTTGGTTTTGCCTTAAAAACCAACCGGGCCCCTGGGGCAAAAATGCCAATATCTCTCAGACCGGGCGTCCGATTGACGCGCCGTCTGCGACGTTGAGTTCCTGTTGACGATACGGAACTTTTGGATACATCAACTTCGGACTTCGTGACAGTTGATGTATCAGCCTCTCGGCTCGTGGAGCGGACCCTCCCGAACGAGCTCGTTGTGTGCGGGAACCCTAGTGCTGGCTGCGACTGCTACTTCGACAGCGACGACCGTGCAGAGATCCTCAGTGGACTGCGGCGACGACTGTGCAGAGATCCTCCGTGGACTCCGACGACGACCGTGCAGAAATCCTCAGTGGACTGCGGCGACGACTGTGCAGAGATCCTCAGCGGACTGCGACGACTACTGCACTCAGCGATCCTACGTGGATCAGGGCTTCAGGTCCTGCGTGGGCCCGATCCTGTGTGGGTCACTGCAGAGATTAGTTACCTATCGATCCTTCGTGGGTCCGACGACTTATATGGATCATGGATCATCTTTATCGTCATCCGAAGAAGTATACCTGTGTGATCTGAATCTTCTGTTTTCCTCGATAGAGGTGGTGCGCTTGGTTGTAGCGGCAGATCCGCAATACTGGAGACGAGCGTACGGAGTACAGAGACCGTGTAGCCGGCTGAGACCTGAAGACTGCTCGACCGACTCGACTTGGAGTGAGTCGACTAGCCCAGTGGACGGAGCGCCCGGTATTTGGCGGCAGACCCACGGTGGACGGAGCGCCTGGTAGTTGGCAGCAGACTCGCGGTACTCGACTGGAGGAGTACCTCTGTAGGCTATTTGGGTGAGCGCCCGGTATTTGGCAGCAGACCCTCAGCGGACGGAGTGCCCGGTAATTGGCAGCAGACCCGCGGTACTCGACAGGAGGAGTACCTCAGCAGTCTTAGGTTAGTGAGAAGTACCTCGGAGTCGTGACAGGACCACTGTACACTTCAGAGATGGGGCTCTTCAGCAGTTATGTTTTTGATAATGAAAATCCTGGTTTGAGCTGAGTCAATGATCCTTGTGTTTCCTCTTGATTGAGATGGGTTATCTGATAATTTCGATATATGTATGGGTATATACCTATGAGAGTTATCTGTTGAGTTTTCCTGTGTGGATTACGTTTTCCTCTCCTTTGTGGATTGTATTGAGTTATCCTGTGTGGATTTACTGTTTACTCTCCTTTGTGGATTGTGTTGTTCTATCCTGCGTGGGTATGCGTTTTGCTTTCCTGTGTGGACTGGGTTGTGCTAGGGCTCGGACGTTGGAGCTGATCGGGGAATTGATGACTTAGGTATATGTATGGGCATATACCTAAGCCGTGTCAGATGTTACTTCGTGATTGTATCTCTCCTTCGTGGCTTATCCCTTGTGGATTTCGGGAGACCTTCGGGGGTCTCGGGGTCCCTACTGAGTAGCTTATACTCACCCCTGCACGGGCTATGCCCGCACTTCGTGGTGTTGGTTGCAGACGACAGGCAGTGCTGATGGAGACCGAGTGTTCGAGGACTGGACGGTACCCGGAGGTGGGCTACACGACGAGTCAGTACCCGGAGGTGGACTACACGACGAGTCAGTACCTGGAGGTGGACCACTGGGCGAGACGTGCTCGGAGAGGACGGCGGGACCCGAGGAGCATTGGAGCTATCTGTACCCACCCTTCAGGTGGGACTTCCAGAGGACGGCTCGACGCTGCAGTTTTTCCTTTCAGTTGCTGTTTTTCCTTTCAGTTGTACTTTACAGTTGGGCTTGTATTTCCGGCCCCTTTTACTTTCAGCACAGCTTGTACAGTTTTTACTTAGTGTTTACTTTTCCGCTTGCTTACTCTGTGGTGCTTGTTTACTTTTCAAAGGCAATGCCTTCCCTTTTTGTTGGGATTTACGCCTTGGTGCTAGTCGCCAGCCCCTGGCCTATGGAAGGCGGGCTTGGGGTAGTCACGGCACGGGCCCCGAGGACGGGTCGTGACAATATCTCTTTTGCCGACTCTGAGAAGCCTTAATGTGTTGCTGGATGGTGTGGACTTTTTCTGTCATCTCTTACCCAAGATCAGTCCCAAGAAGAATTCCCTCACCAACTTTATCCCAACAAGTAGGAGTTCTACATCTCTTCCCATATAGAGCTTCATAGGGTGCCATTTGAATGCTCAAGTGGAAGCTCTTGTTATAAGAGAACTCAACTAATGGGAGATGTTGATCCCATCCACTTTTAAATTTCATTGAGCATGTTCTTGGAATGTCCTTGAGTGTTTGAATAGTCCTTTCATATTAACCATCATTTTAGGGGTGATAGGCTATACTAAAATTCAATTCAGTTCTCAGAGCATGTGGAATACTTCTCCATAATTTTGATGTGAACCTTGGGTCATGATCAGATACGATAGAAATTGGAACTCCATGAAGCGTTACCCCTTCCTTCACGTAAATCTTGGAAAGTTGGTCAAGAGAGAAATATTCCCAAATTGATATAATATGGGTAGTCTTGGTGAGACGGTCCACAATAACCCATATTGCATTATTTCCTTTGGAAGTTCTCGAAAGACCAGTGAAGAAGTCCATAGTGATATTGTCCCACTTCCATGCTGGTATGGGTAGTGGTTGCAATACCCTTTAGAAATTTGTCATACTACCTTCACTTGCGGACATACTAGGCACCTTGAAGTGTAGTCAGCAATCTCCCTTTTCATATTATCCCACCAATAATTATCATGAAGGTCCCTATACATTTTTGTGATTCCAAGATGTATAGAGAAAGTAGATCTATGAGCTTCATCCATCAACACCTTCTTTATTTCTAGAATAGATGAAACCTAGAGTCTTGTCTGAAATTTCAGTACACCTTCTTGATCAATATTGAACTTAGGAAACTTCCCATCCTTCATAGCCTCATACTTCTTCTGTAACACAGGATCTTATTTCTGAGATTTCTTGATCTTATCTAGTAATGACGGTTGAGAAATAATTTGGGTTAGGGTTGATGATGTCCCTTCCCTTATAATTCCCATGTCCAACTTTACTAGGTCATTGATCAAGGATCTCTTTGAATCCTCATCACGGAAAGAACAGCTGGGTCTTTCCTACGTACTCTACTTTTAAGGCAGAGATCAAAGTCCACGTAGTTCAAGATAGAAATGTGAGATTTATGCATGATTAATGGCTCAAAGAGAGATGTCATAATTACTTTTACACTCTAAGCTCATGTGAGTCATGCTCGATGTGATAAACAAGAGGTTTCAGTAAAACCTGACAATTATTCCATGAAAGATGAAATCATAAGAAATGATGTGGGGCTTATGTATACATGACTGCCCAAATAGATAGAGATCGGGACTTATTTTCAGAGAAGAAGTCCGGGAACAGGGTCCATAAAGGTATATGTGCTTTTATGGATATTTGGATACTCTAACTTGGGGCTTACTCTTGAGGAAGATTCCCAAATTAGGAGGGGACTTGGGGCTTACTCCTAAGGAGGATGCCCAAATCAAAAGAAATTAAGACTGGTTAAGAGAAATTAGAACTGGGGCTTACTTCTGAGAAGGAGGCCTAGGTTAAAGGGACTTGAGAACTTAGGATTACTCCTGAGAAGGAGGCCCAGGTTAAGGTAATTTGGAATTTGGGGCTTATTCCTAAGGAGGATGCCCATATTTGGGAACTTGGGGCTTATTCCTAAGGAGGATTCCCAAATTAGGGAAACTTGAACTAGGGATTACTCTTGAAAAAGAGGCCCAGGTTAGGGGACTATTGACTGGGGATTACTCCTAAAAAGAAGGCCCATATTTGGGAACTTATGACTGGGGATTACTCTTAAAAAGGAGGCCCAGGTTAAAGGATTTTCTCATCTTAATGGATGAGGTTGAATGAATGAAATCTCTCACCTTAGTGACATGAAGATATGTAAATCACTAGGTTTTGAGAGATGTTCCACAGAATTCCTTTCAGATAAGGAATCCAACCAAGGAATCATGTCATAGATGAATTTGAAGAGGGTTTTTAAGGCTAAATATTTAAGAGGATAGGTGGATTTGAAGAAAAGAGATGAATGGACAGGAGGGGCACCTAAAAGAAGGTAGGCACACAGGTCCTGTTTGGGCGCGCAGGTCCTGGTCGCGTAGGTATACCTGCGCGACACATAGGTACCTGCGCGATGGTCAACCAATAGGGTAATACTTGGGTGAGGCTTGGCTCAAGCCCTTAGTATTATACCTAAAGATTTTTAAATGAGTGGCGCGTAGGTTTTGTTGAAGGGATAAGGCGGCGCACAAGTGTCTTCATTTCCCTGAAGGGTTAGACACTAGGCGCGTAGGTGTTGATGAATTTAAACACTTAGTCCTTATTCCCCCTCTTTATATCTTTCGTTCTAGGTAAGAAATTACCTTAGAAGTGTTCGGAAGGCTTCGAGAAGAGACTAGGGCACCGAGAGCTCAAATCTGAGTTTCTGGATTTTTCCTTCCCGAAATGGGGGGCCCACAGGGGGTATTTATAGGTCTTTAAAGACCTTGGGTGATAATAACTTAGGACGTGCAACTCACCTGTGCAACCAATATGAGGCGCGCAAGTATACTTGCGCGACCATGATGAAACTTGCACGACCCGAGTGTAAAACAAATCTTTGTTCATGCCTTTGTCAATTTTTTATGTTTCTTTAAAGGATAAATCACTTTGGACTAAGGTATTTCCCTTTTTCAGTCTTTAGACTCTGTGACGGAAAGGATAATCCACAAAAGTCCCCCCTCAGAGTTGGATCCGAAAGAAGGAGGATGTGACTCTGAGGAAAAAGGAGAAAACCAAGGAACTGCGGCACGCAAGTGTTGAGTGTGCAGATGGCATCACGCAGGTGTGAGTAGTGCAGGATTCGGCGCGTAGGGGTGCGGCCTTGCCTATAAATATGCATCCATTCCTCGTGCAAAGCAGTCGGTTCTCAAAGATTCCTACTCTCACCATGAAAGTTTTCTTTGTCATGCAAGTTACTTGTTTTCCACTAGTTCTTTGTGTCGCGCTTCTTTTGTTACCTACTTTAAATTTTTACCTAAGCCAATGGGCCTAGTAAGCATAGTTTTATTTTTTCTAGGATTATTATAAATAACCCTACAAACTTTAAAATATTTCTATTTCTCAATATTACCAAAATCATACAAAATTTATGTTTAATGAGCTGGGACTTGACTTTTATTCAGAGTTCCCTTGTCTTTTGTAGGCAGTTTAAATACATGCACATCGGACATAAAAAGGCTAATGTTTTAAGGTCAAAATAGCTTTGATCGAATGGATTAAAATCGACTCAATTCCTTGATAATTTATCTGAAAACATATTACCATATTCAAGTATGGATTAAAACATGTAAACTATAACCTAAGAAATTTTGAATCTGAAGAATGATATGAAAAATGGATAAAAGGAATTAGAAGAAGTATTTCCCAAGAATGAAGTTACCACTATTTAACAAACCCGTTAGGGGGTTGAATTATGTAGGGACACTTAAGGGCATTGGCTGCATAGTCAAATAATAGCATCTTTTGGATGACAGGTTTGTTATGTAGACTACTTATGCAAGGATGGCTAAGGGAACATGCTGCATAGTCAGGTAAAAGAACTCTGAGAAATTTTACTTTTCTATTGCTAAAAGCCGGTGAAAGTTTATGGATATTCAAATTTTCCAAAGTATGGAGTCTGTTGTATGGAGAGAGGTACTTGAATATGGAGAGGATATTTCCAATCAAGATTATCAAAGAATTGGATGAATGTCACTCCTACTAAGGTCTGACCCAAACGTAGGGAAGGGAAATATAAATCATAGAATTGAATGATTTCAGATCATGAAAAAGAACATGGGAAAAATATGTTAAGGATGGCAATTTTTTGCGGATCCCTACATATTTTCGTTAAGACGACTAAGAACAAAAAGAGGTTTTCTTACCAACAATGAAGTTACAATTATTTAATAAACCCGTTAGGGGTTTGAATTATGCAGGGCCACCTAAGGGCATTAGCTGCATAGTCAAATAGTAGTATCTTTTTCCTGACAAGTCTGTTATGTAAACTATTTATGAAAGGCTGCCTAAGGGAACGTGCTGCATAGTCAGGCAAAAGAACTCTCAAGTATCAGACATTTTGTGACCAGAAGTCAAGAAAAGGGTTATGGAGATCTAGAAGTATTTAAGGTTAGGAGTATGACACATAAAAATGGGCATTGTTCAATACATGTGGAGATACATAGACCAATGCTAACCATAATCATGTTGTGGCTGGGTCCTTAATTGAGGTGTTGTACTTCACTACATATCCCATAACGATGGGAATCAATCCATACGTAGTTCTTGAAATACAGTTTAACTTCATGTGGGATGAGAGTATGGGAGATCTTAGTTTAGGTTCATAGAGCTCAGACCATAATAATGAATACACAGTGTGTGTTTTATAAACCTGATGTGAATGAAGACCAGGGTTTCCATACCACATTCATGTTTTCACAGGGGGACTTTTCAGCCAAAGGACTGAAAGTGGAATTTGGGGTTAAGCCCAAAGACTTGGGGCTAGATTCGAGGGATGCTCGAACGTTCCTACGTAACCCATAAGGATGGGAATCAAGCCGCATGTAGTTCTTGAAATACCCTTTGTACATATTTGGTTCGTACAAGTGAAGGGTGAAAGAGGACTTTAGTGCAATGATGGTTTGACCCAAGATAAAAGGTTAGGGAATTTCCATGTATGCACGTAGTCTTTAGAATATAACATGATTGGAGATCAATGTAAATAATTATTCCCTCTCAGGTGAGGGTTTCAAAGAATGTTTTAGTTTATTGTCATACAGGACAAAAGTGCAAACAATTTAATGTCATATAGCAAGGACGATGGTAAACTAATGTAAACAATATTGGTTCTGGAGGCAGTTTCATGAATCAACATCGTATGAGACGAAGGTGAACCGATGTGAAGAGATTTATTTTGGGCTTGAACCTCATGAGGTTGCCTACGTACCCATCCTAGAAGGCAAGGATCAAAGTACATGTAGTTCGATTGAAGAATGAATTGGTGATCAAGTTGTTCTTGAGGACAATGACCTAAAAAATAGTTTTGGTACTTATACATGGTTAGCGTCCTAGAGAGGGTGTTATGGTTGAAGTTTAATCTAAGCTCATGTGATTCATACTCGGTGTAAGAAACAAGAGGTAGAAACTACCTTAACGATGCACAGTTTAATGTCATGTAGGATATATGAAGGGACTATGCAGTTTAAAGTCTTGTAGTGAGGACTATTGGTACTGCACAGTTTAGTGTCATGTAGCAGGGACAAAATACAGTTTAATGTCATGTAAGACTTATTAAGGGACTTTTTTCAGTTTTACGTCATGTAGGACGAATGAGCGGTATAGTTTAACGTCGTGTAGGACAAATATAGGGACACAGTTTAACTTCATGTTGGACGTGAACACAGTTTTGCATCATGTTGGAAAATAAGGGTGTTGTACAGTTTAGCATCCTATAGCTAAGATGATGGGGACAACACAGTTTAACGTCATGTTGGATGAAATGGGGACTGTGCAGTTTATTGTCATGCAGTAAGAACAAAAAAGGACACAGTTTAACATCATGTTGGACGTATTAGGGACTTTTCACTGTTTAACGTCATGTTGGACGATGGCACAGTTTAACGTCATGTTGGACGATGGTGCAAGTAGTTTAAGGTCATATGCGTGGACCAGCGATTATGCAGTTTAACATCTTGATGGATGTATTAGTATTTGTGTTACACAAAATACTTATTCAGAAATCTAGCATTGGTTGGAGTAGTTATGAGTTCTCCATCCATTGAGATTAAAGAATAATCTCCATTGGAGTAGACCTTATGTATTGAATAAGGTCCTTCCCATTTTGGCTCTAGCTTGGGAGGTTTCTTTCCTATTATAATTGGAGTTTTGAGAACCAATACCAATTCTCCCTGAATGAATGAACTAATATGAACTTTTTTGTTGAAATCTCATGTTATTCGATTCTGATAGACTTCCAAGTGGTGCAAGGTGCACAATCTTTTCTTGTTTAATCGTTCCAATTCATCCAATCACTTTTGAGATTGTTCATCTGTAGATGACTGATCACAAATGGCTACCCTGAGTGATGGTAATTGAACCTCAATGGGGAAGACTACTTCTGTTCCATATATCAATGAATATGGAGTTGACCACGTTGCAGTGCGGGTGGTGGTTCGATAAGCCCATAAAGCATGAAAATGTTTATCAGGCCATGACTTATTATCTTTATCCACCATATTTTGCAGTATATTTGAAAGATTCTTGTTGAAGGATTCTATTTGTCCATTGGTCGCTGCATGATACTGAGAGGAATAGTTGTATTTGATGTTGTATTCTTGATACAAGTTCCTTACCTCGGATGAACAGAAGTTGGTACCATTTTCTGTCAATATGGTATGAGGGACACCAAATCTAGTAATGATGTTAGACTTGATGAATCTAACAATGATTTTAGAACTGACTTCTTTGAGAGGTATTGCCTCTGCCCATTTGGAAAAGAAGTCAGTAGCAGTAAGAATGTACTTAAACTACTTGGATGTATCTAAAAAGGGTAAGGTCCCACTACATCCATTCCCCATGTGTCAAATGGCCACGAGTATTTGGCTATATGAAGCAACTCTGGGAGTTGATGGATGAAGTTGGCATGTACTTGGAAAGAATGACACTTCTTTGTGAAATCAACACAATCTTGTATCATTGAAGGCCAAAAGTATTCAAGCCTTCTAATTTGATCAGATAGTCTATGTCCGCACTGATGGGCACCATAGACTCCTGCATGCACTTCTTTCATGACATGCATTGTCTCTTCACCATCAATTCATCTGAAGAGAATTCCATCAAAACCTCTTTTGTAGAGAATTTTCTCTAGGTGATCTGGGCTATCATAAAGAGTGAAGTTGACCACACATCGCCAGATTTGTTCTTTCTCAGCTCTATCAGGTGTAAGTGTTCCATTTTGAAGGTATTCACTGATAGGTGTCATCCATCCCATAGTATGACCATATGGTTCATAAATGGGACTAATTTCATTGATTTCCTCTATTCTGGTTTGAACATAAGGTGAAATTTTACGACAGTGGCCAATACTGATGGTTATATTGTCCCGATTTGGATCTGCCAGAGCTATAGCTATATTAGCCAGTGCATCATCTTGGAAATTTTTTGATCATGGGACATAATAAAATGTCGGTTCTGAAGGAAATTACACCATTAAATCTCTGACGTAATCATAAAAAGGGATTAAATCTTATTTTCTGATGGTATAATCCCCATTGACATGTTTGATTACCAGGTCTGAATCACCATTCACCTTTAAGTGATTAACTTGTGCTTGAAGCGCTAACTCCAATCCTGTGATGAGAGCTTGGTATTATAATTCATTATTTGTCCCTCCTTCCAATGATGAGAAGGATTAGGGTAGCACTACCTTTTTGGGAGAAATGAGCACAATTCCTAACCCAAATTTTTTTAATTTAGGATCTTCCATTTTCTTCCCTGTTGGAATTCTGGAAGCACCATCAAAGTACATTTCCCATGTTTGAAGACTATCTTGAATAGAGAAGACTTCCTCATTAGGAAGTTCAATATCTGAAGATGTATCTTCTACTGAAGGGTGTTCAGCAAGGAAATCAGCCAGAGCTTGGCCCTTTATTTCCTTTTGAGACACATATTGGATATCAAATTGCTGCAAAATAACTAACCACCTTGCTAGATGTCCTGTAACCATTGGAAGACTAAGGATAAATTTCAGCGGATTATTAAGAGATACCAAATGGACATCATGATGTTGCAGGTAGTGTCTCAAATTTTGAACTGCAAAGATTAACGCTAGGCAGTACTTTTTAATACTTGAATATCGGGTTTCTGCTTCAAGCATAGTCTGACTGAGATAGTAAAGGTTGTTTTCATTCCCAGCATCATTATTTTGAGCAAGGAAGGCTCCCAATGATCACTCTAAGGATGTCACATAAAAAATAACTAGTCTTCCTTCAACAGGTGGCATTAATACCAGTGGACTCAAGAGATATTTCTTGAGAATATTGAATGCTTCTTGACATTCTTCAGTCCAATGGTAAGTCACTCCCTTCTTTATCAATTTGGTGAAGGGTAAACTTTTGCCTTCCAAATTGGCGATGAAATGCCAAATATAGGCCAAGTGTCCTTGAAGTCCTCTCAATTATTTCAAATTCTGAGGAGGTGACATACCAAGGATTGACTTTTTCTTCTCAGGATCGACTTCGATACCACGATGGCGTACAAAAAATCCGAGAAATTTTCCTGTGGTTACCCCAAAACCACATTTTAAGGGGTTCATCTTCAAATTATGTTGCCAAAGTTTGTTGAATATGACTTCCAAATCAACCATGTGATTAGAACATTGTTTGTATTTAACCGCAAAATCATCCACATAACATTCAACAAACTTCCCTAAAAAGGGTTTAAAGATATGATGCATGGCATGCTGATATGTTGCGCCTGCATTCTTCAGGCCAAAGGGAATTACCCGATAGAAAAACACACCCTAAGGGGCTCTGAAAGCTATAGATTCTTCATCTTCTAGATCCATTCAGATTTGATTATATCCAAAATATTCATCCATGAAGGAAAGTGCTTCATATCCAGCTATTGCATCAATTAAGAGTTCTATAATCAGAACTGGAAAATCATCATTAGGAAAATGTCGATTAAGATCTCTGAAATCAATGAAAACTCTAATTTTTCCATTCTTCTTTTTCACAGGGACAATATTATCCAACCACTTGGGATATTGAACTTCTCTAGCGAAGTTAGCTTTGATAATCTTATCCACTTCAGCTTTGATTTTGTAATCATATGTTGGGTGTGTTCTTCTTGCAGCTTGTTTGAATCCTTGATATTCTTCTGGAAAACCCAAACGATGAGTAGAAACATCAGGATCAATCCCTATAATTTATGTATAGTTCCAAGAAAATATATCTCAATTTTTCTTTAAAAATGAAACATACATCTCTTGCTCTTCAAGATTCATGGCCGCACTAATTAAAGTGGGGAATTTCTGTACCCAAATTTATTTCTATGAGTTCATCCAAAGTAGTGGAGATACCCTCTTCAAATGTTAGAGGAGCATCCCTAAGATCTTCCTCTTCTTCTTCAACATGTGTTATGTCTTCTGTTTCTACTTGCATAGTAGATGATAAAGCAGAATTTCCATGATCAGAAGAGATGTTAAAATTTGAACATCTTGAAGAAGAGGCTTCCATTTCTGACCCTATTGATGATGAAGGGTCTTCCTTGGGTAATAAAGAGGAGATGATGGATTGAGAATCGACATCATTGTTCACCTCTGACATTGCTATAACTTCTTATGGCCCGGTTGGTGAAGTATATACTTGCTGTATTTTGGCATATGAAATGAAGACATCTCCATTTGAGCTTTCATCATTGCTTGGTGAATCACCACTTTCTCCCATATTGTCTGGCTTGATTTTCGTAATTGACATTATGGAAGTTTCCATAAGAGTACTTGGATTTGGGTCTATCCTATCAATTTGACTGATATACAACACATAATATGTACTCACATGTGTGAATGGGTTTACTGGAATATTTTCCAAACCATATGGAGCATTAAGTTTGGTAACCAACCTTGTTGTGGATTTATCCTTTCCCTTCATGTGATAGAGTTTTGCCTCAATGTATTGAGATTCACATGTTTTGAATGGGTCCTTATCACCATACAATGTCCCAATTTGACCATTGAAACAATATTTGAGGCATTGATGGTATGATGAAGGGATGGTCGCATGTTGATGTAGCCAAGGTCTTCCAAGGAAAACATTGAAGGTTGTATCGTGATCAACAACCATGAAATCTGAATTGGATACAAGATCTCCAAACTGAGTTCTAAGTGTAATCTTGCCCAGTGGTTCTTGTTCATTTTTATCACATCCTTGTAACATCAAAGTAGAAGGAGATAAATCATATTCTGTGAGGCCCAATCGACGAAGTGTATGAATAGGTATGAGGTTGACTCCTGGAACATTATCAATTAAATCTCTTTGGATGTATACACCATTGACCTTTCCAGATAAATACAAAGGTCTAATATGTCCATGCACAACATCATCTTCATCTTCATATATGAAAGATATCACTGCATGGCATTCTTCGGGACCATTCTCAACATGGTAGACTTCAACCGCAGCAATTTTAGTTTTTAATTCCTGAGGACTTGACAAAGCCTCGATGAGTGACTCCCAAAGATCCTTTAATATATTCAAGGCATCCAAAATTGATAACTTGTCCAATACTTGGGCCAATTGTTTCAAGACATCATATTTTTTATCAAAAGTTCTGTGTTTCCCAACAGGAACATGTGGTTTCGTAGGTGCCTTATAAGTTGATGCTTTGGGAGTAGATGCATCTTGTATCGGGGTAGGAGTTGGAAATACTCCTGGCTTTGGAATATTAGACCGAATATGTCTATTTACTTGCTGAGAGGAAAAGGGTGTAACCTTTAACTGATCCACCAGAATAATTGTTCCAGGACTGAATCTGCTATTGGTTGAAGAATTTTCTTGTTCTTGTTGAGCCCGTTGAAGGGCTCTGCCACGAGTTTCTACTGCATATATAGTTCTAGCAGGGTTAGAATTGGAATAGTGGGTTCTGGGATATCCACGTCTTCCTCAGTATCCCAGCCCTCTGGAACTCCCTCTAATTCCTTTGTTTGATACAGGGAACTCAGGCTCATCAAAATCGAAACTGTGACTGGCATATGGATCTGTTAAGTGAATCATGTTAACAGAACCAAAGATCATCTCTTCATCTAACAAGGACTCTGCCTAATTAGCCAGTTTAGGCTATGCCGTTTGGTGGGATGGTGCCCGTGGCTTTGAAGTAGATGGCATAAAATCTACCAAAGTCAAAGACAACTTGGGATTTGACATGATCTCATCTTCTTCTGATTGTTCCTCTTTCTTTGAATTATTCCACCCCTTTGAGGACTTTCCCTATGATGAAGAGGGTTTTGCTGTTGCATTCATAGCAGAAGATAAAATTGGTTTCTTCAATTGCGTTTGAAAAATGGAATGAGTTCAGTTGATCATTTTTCTGACCATCCAATCATCATATTTTTGCACTTTTTTTGATTTCTTACCACTCGCCTTCTTTCTATAGATTTTTAGCAGTAACACATGCTACCTGAGCTGAAGAACCTTTCAATTTGACTTATCCCGAGTCCACCATCTTTTGTAGGAGGTCTTTGAAGACAAAACACTCCTGAATAGGATGCCCCAACATCTAATGAAACGGGAAATAGTTGGGATGGTCTTCATCTCCTTCCTTATTTGTCCTTTTGGGCCTTGAAAATTGAACCAAATTATTTTCCAGAGCCAAAATGAAGTAACCAGGAACTTGTTCATTTCGGAAATAATAAACTTTGCTCTTCATATCCTTAAATTGTTTCCGTCTTTGATCTCTTTGATCATCTTGACTAAACGGCCTCTGTTGTTGACACTTAGGAGGTGAAGCCCTTCGATAATAAGAAGGTTTTGAAGTAGAAGTAGGTACAAATGCTTGTTTAAGCATAATTTTAGCAGTCTCTGCTTTACCCATTCTCCTTCCTGGAGCTGATGGAATTACACGAGATTTATCCTTAGTCTTCATAAGAGAGTCTTCAATCTACTGAGCGATCTAAGTAAGGTCTCGAAACCCTCCTGTGTATTTCACAGAGATCAATGGTGTGCATAATTCATCATGCATATTTTCCACACAGATTGGAAACAATTCTTCTTGAGGGAGTGCTAAGTTTAGGGAATATGTTAATCCCTTCCAGCGAGCAATTAAATATGAAACCCTTTCATTCTCCCTTTACTTACAATTTGTAAGATCAAAAACTGTTATCTTTGGAAAATTTGAGCTGAATTGAAGAAGGAATCGTTGGCGGAGATCCTCCCACCTGGTAATTGACCAGGATTGTAAGCTTGTATACCAAATAAAAGCAGGCCCTTGTAATGACTATACAAAACACTTGAGCTTAATTGCTTCTTGTTGCTGAGGGGTTCCCATCATATGATTGTAATGAGAAACAAAATGTGTTAAGTGTTGCTCTGGGTCTCCCAAACCATTAAATATTGGAAATGTGGTGCTTGCAAAATTTGATGGGGGAGGAATTGCATCAACCCCTTCAGGGTAAGATCTCTTTTCTGGTTGAATTTGTGCATTCTTTCCCTCTATAGCTTCCAACCGAGCTTTTAATGACTCAATAGTAGTTATTAACTTTTGAGAAACATTCTGTTGAACTTAGACCTGAGAAGGTGCAATAACTGGAGCTTAGACAGGTGTGGTGGCTGGTACTGCAACTGATGGTAGCACCACCAATTGTTGTTTCGCATGACCCATAGGATTAGACCTGTGATGGTGTACTGGTAAAGGAGGATACTCTTGATCCATATTAGTAGTTGCAACAAATTCCCTTGGCTGACTGACTCCAACACCCTTAGGAGGAAGACTACCTTGAAGTAGTTCTGCATTCAACCTCTTTAATTCCTTCATTTCTTCCTCCTGTTGTGAAAAGCATTGCTCTATTGAGAGTGATTGGCCTTCTCTAGAGGAAGGGTGGAATGTAGCCTGATTCTTTCCTTTCCCCTTGTTGGACGCCTTTCAGAGAGGGTGAAGTTGATTATTTGAAGGAATACCTAGATTCTGAGTAATTCTTTGATTTTTTGTACTCACACCTTCTTCATTGGCCTCTGTGTGCATAGCCTCTTGAGTAGGAACTTCTTCATCTAATCCCTCTGAGTGAGCCTCATCTGGGGGATCAACAAAAATGACATTGATGACATTAATTGATACATAATGCATTTCATCTCCTATATCAGAATTTTTGCAATATTTTCTTCTTCCATGTACTTGATGAGACATTACCTTTTGTTGATTTGATCCCTCAAGAAATTCTTAATGAACCGTAATGTAGAGGGAATCTCTTGATAATTCGGATCTTCGTTCCTCTTGTGGATTCTTCCCTAATCGAGAGAAGACTGACTTTCTATGAGGAAGAGATTGGGGATTTGAAAAAGTCCCCAGTCCTATGGACTGGGGCTGTTCCTACTCAACTCCTTAAATCCTATTTGTTGATTCTGAGGGTTGGGCTAAAAGAGCCTCTAGTCTAGTAAGCTGGGGTGGCTCTTGAGTTGCTATATCTGATAATTTCTTAAAATCTCTCCTGATCTTGTGGACTTTAGTCCAGAAATTAGCTGGATGCATCAACCTACATCCACTCAAATCACCTGGTTCAAATGAACGTTGGATGATTTCAGACACTTCTATCACTTGATGATGTGCACGCTCTAAACAGAAAGCCTGTTTGATATTCTCGTTTGCCTGATTCAAGAGTAATTCGACAACTTATTCTCTGTATGCCTGATTTTGAGAAGAACTAGTTGAGACCTGTTCTTGAGTGAGAATTTGATTACAAACAAATCCAATTGGTTGTGGCTGTCCATGGGCAATAACATTTCATGAGACCATTTTTGGCAGGCTTTGTTAGCTGGAGAGTACAGTGAAATGTAGAGCTCCATGAACACCCCATCCCCTAATATGAATACCATATGGGGCATTGGCAATTAACTGGTGCAATCTTCTTAGTGCTCCAAGGCATGAACGCTGAAGGGCTCTCTACTGCTTTTTAGCCTTTGGATATCAAGAAAGTGAGAGAGATTACAAGTCAATTTGGCGTTGTAACCCTTCTATTATCTTGACATGATTTTCATATTCATCATAAGATAATATTTTCTTTTTCAATTGAAAAATAGTTTTCCACATGTTGAGATGAATATCTTGAATACAATATTCCGTCAACATCTCTAGAATATCATTCTGAGAGTCAACCAAAGGCCAAAACATGACTAGCACTTCACCTTTATCCCGTTGTTTTCTCATATTCAGCACTTCCTCTTTATCATTCAATGAAGATTATTCTACCTGATTAGACCGGAGCTAGTTCTTTCTTATTACTTCATCATATTCAACAAGATTGGTAGAGAATTCACTTATCAAACTAGAAGATGAATGACCCAGGGGTGGTTCGGAGAATTACCTACACCCTGGGCTATCTTCTGATTGAAAAAGTATTTCACCTGCTAATGGTAAAGCATCAGACATGACTGGATTCACATTTGAAAGTGCCTCAAGATAAGAGGGATTTCTCATCACTACATTTTCCTTTGAATAATTTTCCAGGCAATGAAAATTACTACTACATAGAGGACTTTCTTAGCTAAATTCATCATCATGGGGAGGAAAACCATGGTGGGTTACAGCAAAAGATGAAACCTCTTGCTCCTTAGTCTTCTGGCCATGCAGAGGGTTATCGTGGCTCTAATATGAAGATGATACTTTGAGATCGACCGAACTGTCATGAAGCAAGCCTTCATGAGGAAGTGTCTGATGAAGACCTTTGGAATTAATGTTCCCACTATTGGGAACTGAGAGAGTAGAATCTTGAGTTTCAAAAGATAATTGTCTGAGTGCATCAAGAACTCCAGCATCGAGCAAGGCCTTGTTACAGATTGGCTCTTGATTTCTTGATTGTGCTGAATGGGTCTTTTTCTTAGACGCCTTCTTACTTGCTTTGGGAACCACTTGTTGACTAAAGTGGTTATTATGGGCAGGTGTATGTGCCTGCTCAGGAGAAAGAATCAGGTTAGGCTGATTATCTTCACTCAAATCAGGTGTATGTGCCTGACTTGGTTGTTCGTATGACATGGGGGAGTATTCCCCACAACCCTCTTGGATTGGAACAAAGGTGTGTGTCTGTTCCGGAGTGAACTGTTGATGTGTCACTCCACTGGTAGGGATAGATTTGCATTTATTTCCCTATGATGCTGCTGAAGCTGTTATAATATCCTAGAAGTCATCCAGAATATGAGCAGGGATTTTCTTCTACTCCTTCACCATTGTTAGAATGTTTTTGGTGACTTTAGCTACCAGAAAGGGAATATATGTCCATTCTGTACTTGGAGTAGGTGTGTGTTCCTACTCCTGTCCTCCTTTTACTGCCAGTGAATTCTAACAATACTCATTTATGGGGGCAGAGAGTTGAGTCTGCCTCCTGTTTGTCATTGGGGCTTTCCAATTGACTTCTCCGGGTGCTACCAAACGAGAATTTTGGTAGTCTTGATCAATACTAGCAGGTGTATGTTCCTACTGATTGCACTCCGCAGAACGTTGTTGATAAACTTCCTTCAATACTGGCAGACGAGGCTGCTGGCAGGATTGATGAGTGTAAGCAGGTGTATATGCCTGTTTACCAGTTGTTAACACATTGGGTTGGTGGGCTTCATCGTATGTAGTCAGACGAGCCTACTGACTAGATGATGATTTATAAATAGGTGTATGTTCCTGTCTATAGTACTCCGCCAGAATTGCCTGGCGGGAATGGTGTGTTGCTGCCAGACGAGTCTGCTAAATAGTAGAATTAAAACAGACGGGTGTGTGTGCCTGCTTGTTGCTTTCCACCAAGTTAGGTTAGTGGACTTCTCTAGAAATTTCAGAGATAAAAACCTGCTCAATGTTGACCATATTTCACCTCTGGCGGTTTGTCCTGCGGACTCGGGTCTAAGGAACCTGAGCTGAACCCCTAAAGGGGATACCCTCATCATGTTGAGGGCTCACTACCACACGATTCTGGCGGTGATTATTGATGGGATCCCTCGAGAAGGACTTATATCTCCTTCAATTAAGGCCTTGAGTGACCTTCTCATTCACCTCCTCAGAATATGGGAGGGAATGGTGATTGTGTTTCGGGGATAACAACCCAAAACGGTTGGAAATGGTGGTTGGCACCACCTGCTTCTTGATCGCTGGTCATCACTGTCCAGACAACCGGGGTGAATTATTGACTTGGAGGTCTTGTCGAGCGGCCTCCAAAGTCGAAATGGTACCATTTTGATGTTATTCCTTAACCAGTTCATTTGATACCCAGCGTTGAATATGCTGAGTATGTGATTTCATCCTTAGAGTGGATGACGATTCATCAGGAGTAGCAGCAGAGGTATTCACAGTAGAGGCATTCACAAGTGTGAACTTTAGAGAAGCCATTTCTGTAACACAGAAGATCTTGGAAAAGAGTTCCTATTTGATATAACATACATAATCAAGATAAGTTTGGCCACTACATCTTTTTGATGAGCACGTATGTTATTGATTGTTTTGTTGGCCCTCTCATTGAGATTAAATATGGGCCTAACAAATAAGTAAAACATCATTTTAACTTGGTTAAGGATTCACGTCGGGTTCACCATTTTTTGTTTCCTCTGGAAATGGGGATGACCTTGTTTGTTTAAGGTTCAAACATTCCAATCAGTTTCTAATGGGTTTGTTCATAGAACCGGAAACATCCAATTATTCTATATCCATTTGGACCTACTTTCCAAAGGTAGGTTCTTACTAGTTATGGACCGATGAGGCTTAAGAATTTGCATTGGTCGAGAGGATGGGAGGTCGGACTCATCACACCTTTTTGGGAGGAATTATTGTCTACTCCGAGACTCTCTTTATAGATTTAAGTTATGTTCGTGAATCCTTATTACATTACCAAGTATGAAAATGATCTTTCCTTTAGATATGAAAATCAATGATTAATATGTATAAGATTTAGAGAATATTTTATATGTATTTGAGGTTCTTCATCGATAGAGAATCATCTGTATTTGTTAGAGATTCTTAGTCAATGGTATCCTTCAATACATTTTATAGAGATCTCTTGGTTATTATGATAACCATGCTAGTTTTAAAGCCACTCAGTGGGGCACTTGAAGTTTATTATCATTCAGAAGGACATGGATTATTTCAGATTTGGGATCATACTCGCGGATGGGCTACCTATATATCCTTGTTTAGAAAAAAATAATCAAAACCCACGTAGTTCAGGAATTAATATATAGTTTAACGTCATATGGGACAGATGATAATTAATGGGTGATAGGCTTTAACCTTAAAAAGGATTCCTACGTAATCTACTTTTAAGGCATAGATCAAAGTCCACGTAGTTCGAGATAGAAATGTGAGATTTATGCATGATTAATGGCTCAAAGAGAGATGTCATAATTACTTTTACACTCTAAGATCGCATGAGTCATGATCGATGTGAGAAACAAGAGGTATCAGTAAAACCTAAAAATTATGCCATGAAAGATGCAATCATAAGGAGTGATGTGGGGATTATGTATACATGACTGCCCAAATAGATAGATATTGGGACTTATTTTCAGAGAATAATTCTGGGAACATGGTCCATAAAGGTATATGTGCTTTTATAGAGATTTGGATACTCTAACTTGGGGCTTACTCCTAAGGAAGATGCCCAAATTGGGAGGGGACTTGGGGCTTACTCCTAAGGAGGATTCCCAAATCAAAATAAATTTAGACTGCTTAATAGAAATTATAACTGGGGCTTACTCCTAAGAAGGAGGCCCAGGTTAAAGGGACTTGAGAACTGGGGATTACTCCTGAGAAGGAGGCCCAGGTTAAGGGAATTTGGAATTTGGGGCTTATTCCTAAGGAGGATGCCCAAATTAGGGAAACTTGAACTAGGGATTACTCCTGAAAAGGAGGCCCAGGTTAGGGGATAATTGGTTGGGGATTACTCCTGAAAAGAAGGCCCATATTTGGGAACTTATGACTGGGGCTTACTCCTGAAAAGGAGGACCAGGTTAAAGTATTTTCTCATCTTAAAGGATGATGTGGAATGAATGAAATCTCTCACCTTAGTGACATGAAGATATGTATCACTAGGTTTTGAGAGATGTTCCATATAATTCCTTTCAGATAAGGAAGACAACCAAGGAACCATGTCACAGATGACTTTGAAGAGGGTTTTGAAGGCTAAATCTTGAAGAGGAGAGGTGGATTTGAAGAAAATAGATGAATGTACAGAAGGGGCACCCAAAAAAAGGTAGGCATGCAGGTCTTGTTTGGGCACGCAGGTCCTGGTCGCGCAGGTATACCTACGCGACACATAGGTACCTGTGCGATGGTCAACCCATAGGGTAATACTTGGGCGATGCTTGGCTCAAGCCCTTAGTATTATCCCTAAAGATTTTTAAATGAGTGGAACGCAGGTTCTGTTGAAGGGATAAGGCGGCGCACAAGTGTCTTCATTTTCCTGAAAGGTTAGACACTAGGCGCGCAGGTGTTGATGAATTTCAACACTTAGGCCCTGTTCCCCCTCTTTAGATCTTCCGTTAAATGTAATAAATTACCTTAGAAGTGTTTGGAAGGATTAGAGAAGAGACTAGGGCACCGAGAGCTCAAATCTGAGTTTCTGGATTTTTCATTCCCAAAATGGGGGGCCCACAGGAGGTATTTATAGGCCTTTGAAGACCTTGTGTGAAAATAACTTAGGGAATGCAAGTCACCTGCATGACCAATATGAGGCGTGCAAGTATACTTGTGTGACCATGATGAAACTTGCGCGACCCAGGTGTAAAACAAATCTTTGTTCATGCCTTTGTCAATTTTTGATGTTTCTTAAAAGGATGAATCACTTTGGACTAAGGTATTTCCCTTTTTCAGTCATTAGACTCTGTGAGGGAAAGGGGCGTCAACAAGAGCCAGTCCATCCCTAGTATAATGTTGAATTATATCATGGGAATGACTACTAGATTTTTTATGAGATTTTGATCACTAAAGTAAATACTAGAGTTTCTAAACACTGATTATGCTTGGATAATTCCACCAAGAGTCTTGACTGATAACTCTACTTTCAGCAAATCAGGGGTTGATTCTAAACTAATTGCAAACTTGGAAGAAATAAAGGAATGTGTAAAAACAGAATCAAAAAAATTACTTGCTAGCTTTGAGAGAACAAAAAGAGTACCTTCCACCACATCATTTGGCACTTCAACTTCAGCCATAGTGATTGCAAAAGTACAATGTTGTTTTCTTGGCCGTTGTTGAGGCTGATGGTGATTCCCCTCCACTACCCTCATATTTGGATAGTGATTGGAAAAGTGACCAAGTTGTCCACACTTATATAAATTTACATTAGGTTGGGCCTATAACATTATCCCCTTGTATTTAGTGTTGGGAAGTCGTGGTTTCACCTCACTACAACAATTCCACATGATATGGTCATCTATTCCACACTTGTAGCACTTCCTGCTCCTGAGCAGGCAGTTCCCCGAATGATTTTTCCCACAATTATTACACATGGGATGTTGTACTTGATTTCCTCCTCTTCCCTGAATGAAGCTCCTCCCTAATCTTGTGTCACGACCCGACCCTACCGGTCCCGAGCCGCAACTACCTCAAGCCCGCCTCCATAGGCTAGAGGCTGGCGACTAGCGCTGAAGGCGTAACAATCACGGGGAGGCCTTCGCCTAAGTACCTGTACTCACGCACCCACAACCCACAAGACGCAATAGTGCAGAGTAAAAAAGGAAACCAAAAGACAGGTAGCTATATCCCAACCACAGTCATGCATCAACAACTAAAAAGAGTAAGTAAAGTGTTGGAAGTACTGATAGGTAGTCTGAAAAGTAAAAAGGGAAAACATGCTCCCAACCGCAAAGATGCCAAAACCCGGAAATAGGTTAACAGAAGAAGACGACTGGATAGACTCCCACCTGAATACTCAAGCACGACCGCAGTACGCTGCTCCAACTGTTGTGACCTCTATGCTCCTTGTGGTGACGATCAACCTGTCCGTCGTCTGCAAGGGCACACCAGGTACGGGCAAAGCCCAAGTAGGGTTGAGTATAAGGATACTCAGTAGGATACCCCAAAAGCTCGAGGGAGTAACAAAGAAGGCACTAAAGAGGTGAGCAGTAAACTAACAAGAACAGAAGAAAAGTTTAGTAAGGAGAGTGCATCTCAACCCAATAGAAATATGTAGGCACGGACCCCAGAGAGCGGGAACGGAAGTAGGGTCCAATTTGTATGTATATATATACTCAACAAGAAACCCCAAACGAGTGCGTAAGGGGATCTCCATCTCCAAGCTCAGCCCAGGGTAAGTTTCCATCAGCTCCAAATGATTCCATCCTCACAATCCAGCATCTCATCTCGTCCACCTAGGAAACCCAAGTCAGAGGGGCTCAATCACCACACTTCAATACTATCCGCTTTGGGTGGCACTAACTCGCCTGCACGGTTTTAGGGGGCATCTCAAGGACGCGTCTCAGTGGGAAAAAGTACCCCTATTCCTCGTGGGTCCTTAGGTAACGTTAGAACTGTCACACCACTGATCCGCACAATCAGGGTCCTGCTCCGATAATCTCGGAGGAAAAAGTCACTGACTAGCCTCATGAGAAGGGCTAAGTCTAAAACGTCAACGGGTGACCCACTGCCCAGCCCTACTGAAGGGTAAACCCTAATACATCATCCGGATACCCAATGACCAGCCTCGCTGGAGGGTAGACCTGGAATAAATCGATGGGTGACCCACTGCCCAGCCCCACTGGAGGGTAAACCCGGAACATGTCGACAGGTGACCCATCGCCCAGCCCTGCTGGAGGGTATACCTGGAATAAATCAACGGGTGACCCACTACCCAGCCCCGCTGGAGGGTAGACCCAGAACACGTCGATAGGTGACCCACTGCCCAGCCCTGCTGGAGGGTAGACCTGGAATCAGACGAAGGGTGACCCACTGCCCAGCCCCGCTGAAGGGTAGACCCTAAGGTGTCGTCGGGTGACCCACTGCCCAGCCCTACTGGAGGGTAGACCCTGAATCATTCTGATAGATCTGCACTACTACTGACATCACCAGGTGTCACTAAAAACGCCACTATGCATAGTTTCGGAGCGCGTAAAATAAGATCTCCACTTCACATTAATATGATCTTAAAGGAGGTTACACCATTGTAGTTATCACGGAAAAACACGCGAGATAGACTACTTACTCGCCCGATACGGACAACCGGTGAATATGGTACTATTCACCATAGTTGGCCCATGAGGGACTGCACCCCAGCTCCGATACTCGTCGGGCGAACTGCGCCATTACGATGATCTCGGAAAGATACGCAGAAACAACTACTCATGTGCCCTGAACGGACATCTGGTGAAAAAGGCACAAAAATGCTGCACGCAGCTCAAAGATGGCTCGTGGGTCCCACGTCTCAATTCCCACTTCAATGCCCAAAAACATACTGGAAACCTCCGCCTCGATGCCAGGGTCGTATCGCCGCTGACGGCGCTCAAATCGGACATTGGATGTGTCCGAGCCAACCCAAACAAGAATTCTGGCGTAGCACTTAACGCGCGTGACGCGCCACCGGGCTCCTATTTTGGGAATTAAAATTCTCCAAAACCACCCCAGAATATACTCCTCGAGACGAGGATCATCTTTCCGCATACAGAGTGTAAAACGGACACCCGTAGCGATATTTACGGGTGTCCGAAGCCGGAAGGAACAAACCCTTGGGCTGGACCGGCCTAGCTGGCCGGTCCACCTGGCCTGGGCCGGGCCGGCCACGGATCCGTGGTCCCCTCACAATCCCCGCTTCAGCTGACCGGTCACTAAGGCCGGTCTTCGGTCTATGAGGAGACCCGCTGGAAGCGGGTCTCGGTTCCCCTCGAGGGGTCGCGCCGCGACCCCTGTCTACCCGGACGACCACCCCCCGCTGCCCGTTCAAAGCGCCGCGCTGCCGCCCACACGCCGCACCGCCGCCTGGAGCCGGAGCCACCGCCTGCTAGCCGTGCCACCACCTGGAACCAGAGCTGCCACCTGCAAGCGGTCATGCCAGAGTTCGCTGCCACCGCTGGAACGCGCCACACCGCCGCCTGGGTTGCCGGACCACCCTGGATCCACCGGAAATATGGGGTATTTGGCCGGAAAACTTTCCGGGGCCACCCGGGCACCCCGGGACTCCAAAAATTGATCCGAAAGTATATTTGTGAAGATAAACTCAAGACCTACAAAACCAGGCTCTTTTCTCAATGATCAAACAACAATTCGACGCGAAGAAAACTAAATTGAAGAAATTTGCGAGAATGGAAAAGATAAAACACGAGCCTACCTCAAGGGCTTTGCCCGACGCTTCACGATCGGGATGTCGAATCCGCCTTGCCTTGCCGGAGTGATGGAGGGGAGGGTTAAAGATTGTTGAGATCCCTTGCTCTAGGGAGGAATGTCCAAGAAGGGTTAAGAGGGTGGTTAGTATGTTTAAATAGAAAAACACACTTAACCACCCGCTCATCGGCCCGTTCCCAAACTTTCGTCGGGGTCGGGATTAAGCCTCCCTTAGGAAAAACACAATGACCTGAACGTAATGGAGTCCTCAAAATTTTAATCTGAGCCTTCGTTCAAGTGTTATAAAATTCGACACCCGCGACCGCCAAATTACAAAAATGCCCATGGGGGTGTTTTTCACAGTTGGCCCGCGCCTGCGAAAATTATACCCCTCCTAGGGTAAACGGCACGTTCTGGACTCAATGGTGCCCTCAGTTTTCCCATACAAGTTACCGTTTAGTAGTTATTATATTTAATTAGCCCACCCATTGTGAACTCACGCCAAGATTAATTCCAGCCACACCGGGGCTCGGTTTCGCACGCCGTCAAAATGCCCTGCTCTGGAATCATATCAAAAGAATTTCAAAGTCTTACAGGCTCAAAAATGTGGTTCTTACAACTTGTCTCCATAAATCTCTTCTTGTCATAGGATTTATGAGACCACTGCATCTCACCAAACTCCAGTTCAACTTTAATCGCACTCCGCATGATCTCCTCATAGTTTTCATAGTCTTGGTTGGCTAGATTCTTCTCCATTCTTGTTCTCATGGAAGGAAGGAAATACTTACTGAATAAGATCCATCTGAACTCTTACCACTCCAAAGATTCAACCTCCACTCTTTCCCTCATGTTTTCAATCAGTTCTCACCACTGATCATCTTCTCCATCTAAGTGATACATAGCCAA
Organism: Viscum album; assembly: GCA_963277665.1. Lineage (NCBI taxonomy): Eukaryota > Viridiplantae > Streptophyta > Magnoliopsida > Santalales > Viscaceae > Viscum > Viscum album. The sequence continues at coordinate 602,239,115 of OY728158.1, read as the reverse complement.
GATGACCTTCTCTTGCTCTAAACAGTGGATCACATAAAATATCTTCTCTATAGAGTTGATATGTTGTTCATAAATCAATGGGTCGGTAGATCCACTTAAGGTTGGTGGTCGTTGATGCATAAAGGATTCAACAGAATGTTTTTCCCTTCATTGTGAGATCGGTATCTCAACTTGATTCAAGTTATTTCTCATAACTTGAGTTAGTTGGTTCATTATTCGCATGAAATTTTCCATTCTGGATTCCATCAGAGGGTCGTTAGTGCATGGTCCATTGCGGTCACCATTTTCATGGTTCCTCCTATTACCTTCCATTTTCAAAAATAATAAAACCTTATTGAGAAACTTATTTCATTTAAAAATCTATTAACTATAAAGGATTTTATGTCTTAAAACCTCATGCCTAAACAATTACATTTCTCTATAAATCCATCATAATGATTCATAAATAGCTTATGATTAACCAAACATATCCCCCAGGAGTGTCAAACCAGGAGTGCAGCAAGGTCAGTTATCATGTACCAGGATACCCTGGGTCAAGCCCAAAACTCCTTGTTAGAGTTTTCACTCCTAGGTACATTTGTTCCAAAGCCACATCCACCTGTTCATATCCAGACTGGGATTTATTTGTTTGTAAACCACTTACTTAATATTTCACCAAAATACCAAGAAGTTTTCCTAAATTTAAACTTTTATATAGTGTTCTTCCTAAAAAAAATTATCGCTTAATTTCCATAAATAACTAAACAATACTTTGATACCAAATATGGAATCCCTCCTTTTTAATACATAACTTTTCATTACATTTTACGAACCGATGATCTTTAAAGTCTAGTGTCTTGGAAATTAGGAACAATATACATGAAAACATTAAACATTATTCTAATCCACTTTTAAGGCTTCATCAAAGGTTCATACTAAGTAAAATTACTACATCTCATAACCTGGAGACATACATAAAAGGAAAGGGTGAGCAGAAGGCCCAGTAAGGGTCAACAAGGGAATCAGTTGACTTGTGATATCAATAAGAACTTGATGAAGAACATAAGACATGATCAATGGAAGAAGAGGAATTTCATAATAAAAAGAACATGAATCATAACTTGAATATGTGGATACAATATTTAATTTTTACATTCATGAACATGTCACCAAGTTTCATCCCCAAGGTGTCATAAAAATTTACCAAGGTTATTCACCAAGGTATCGTGAAACTTGTCATCTCTAGAGATTAAATTATTTACCCAATGTATTGGAGTTCTATTAGGGTGAACCCTTAATATGTCTTTATTTTCATTTCATACGCATAGATCATAATCAAAAATTTCATAAATAACCCATAGAGAATAAAAGAAATGGGTTTCATTTCAAAATCGTGACGTTTTAAAAAGTGCTTAAAAATATGATCATTGTGCCATTTATAACCCATGGAAAGGGACTGAGGGTTATATGTATGTCAATTAAAAAATAAAATAGATCAATTTTATGTATTGATGAATACCCATAGTAATTAAAATAGATTTTTTTTATTCACATAAATAATACCAAAGAAATTCTTGAGAAAAAGAGAGATTTTAAGACAAAAATTTTGCAGCATAACGGCTATATAACATGGTTTTAGAAAGTAATAAAAAGAGAAGGGACAAGGGTCTAACATCAATAAATTAATAATTCTACAGTAGAGGGACATAATAAAATATAAATAAGATCATGGTGTGGATATTTGAATGACATACCACATGAAAAGAAAACATGAAAGCAAAGAGAAAATGTGATTTCTTTTACGAAAATTCAGCAATCTAACGGCGTCACTTAAAAATTCAGAAAACAAATTGATGAGAGAAAAAAGGGTCTCTCATCATTTGGAAATTAAATTTACAGTAATAATAATATATTATAACATACCCCCACATAAGAATATGGAAACTAGAAGACATAACATAAAGGAAGACATGACTTAAAAGAGGAAGGTCAAAAGTTCCCTTACCTTGAAGAGTGACTTTGATAGCTCAAAGGTTGGGACCTTGGGGGGGTTGAGGGTACCTTGGGAGGAATCCTTGAGAGGTGAAAATACCAGATCTTCATTGAGTAGGATTTTGGAATGAAAGGAATGAGGGAATGGTTTGGTATTTATAGCAAAAGTGATGGAATATTTTATTAATTTCCAAGGGACACCTCATCGGTGGTATTTGCAAAACCAGGGGCTTTCCCATGGTATTTTCCCACGGTATTGGCCACTTGGGAAATCTCATAGCATATCTTAATATTCAAAAGTTGACCAGAATGATTACATCATTAATGATGTCATTAAACACACCGAAACTCAAAATTGTATTTCACTATTCACTGAAAAACAAAACATTTTATAAAAATATCATAAATTTACCCTAACCTAATATTGATTCTATGAATTCAAAAATTAAATCCATTTTAAGAAAATAATTTTCTAAAGATTTTTAATTTAATTTTTAAATAAAATCATTATTTATTCAAAAAAACAACTCTAAAACTATAACTTGTTTTGTAACACCTTGAAAAAGTAATCGAGCTCCCATAAAATTATCATATAACCATAAGACAATAAAGTAAAAATTTATTATTATATTTTATGAAAATTAATTTCTATTTTAAATTATTAAATTAATTATAAAATTGTAAATAAAATATTTATGACATTCAAAAATACCAAAATGTATACTATGATCATTTTTTCAATTTTAAGATGTCTAAATTGTATTTATACATTCATGGGTGAAGTTTCTATTTTTTTGGTCGATTTACTATTCATTACTATTTATTACTATACATAAGGGTATGTTACTATTCACCAAAAAATTATTTTGATCTTATTTAACCACATTTTTCACCCTGATTACAACCATGAATGACAGATTTTTGAAAATCATTTCACATAAAAAGTTATTTAATAATAAAATATTTTTATAATATTCATCAAAAAACACTATTCATCAAATACTATTTATCAAAAAACACTATTCATCAAATACTATGCATCAAAAAAATACTATTCATAAAACACTATTCATCAAATTGAAACTTCTCAGAAAATTTCTTAAAATTCAGGCTACGTTAATTTTGACATTTGAAATTCAAAAATGATGTTTATTTTACCATAATAATTCTCTATGTATGAGAAATATTTGAAAAGTATAATTTTTACTTCTAAAATAAATTTATCAAATTTATCTTAAACATATACTTTATTAATAAAAGCTATTCCAAAATCAAGAATGATGAAATAACAATTTTATTTATACCAAGGGATTACACAAAGTATCTAAGGTCTTGTTACATAGCCCCTTATAACACCTACATAGGACCTAAGTGTAAGGTGTGCTATGGTTATAGAATATTGGAGTGACTCAGGAAACATTCCCTGAGTGGTGAGTTCTATCAGCTTGAACTTCTCCCTTAAGCAATTATGTTCAAGCTTCACATGTTAAAGTTCTACTTGGGCTTGGCCCAGAGCAAAGCCCAGTGATGCAGCCTCCTTCCCAGGCTCTGATAGATGAGCTTCATATGGCCCAAGTCTAATGGATGAGGCCATCGACTCTTTTTTCTGTATTAATTAACCAATATCACTTGTATTTATAAACAATAATCGTAACGTTAAGTGTTTAGTTTCCAACGGTCATATTGACCAACTGTCATATAATAGTCGAAACCCAATGGTATCACGTCATTAATTAAAGGATATAGTTTTTTTGAGTATAAAATAACACACAAATTTAAGAAATAAATATTATTAAAAAGTTTGGGTCATTACATTCTTCCCCCTTAAGAAATTTTATCCCTGAAATTTTAACGCGTACCCTAAGAAGAGAAAAGGTGTGGGTACTTCTGCGTCATAAACTCCACTGGTTCCCACGTGGCTTCTTCACATTTTTGGTTCCTCCAAAACACCTTAACAAGGTGGGTAGTCTTGTTGCATGGAACCTTGTCTCTATGATCCAAAATCTCTACCAGAAGCTCCACATAAGAGAGGTCATGTTCCAGTTGTACCACCTCTGGATTTAGTACATGTGAAGGGTCAGGTATGTACTTTCTCAAGAGGGATACGTGGAAAACATCATGAACTTGTGCAAGATTTGGAGGGAGTACAAGATGATAGCCACTGCTCTTATGTGATCAAGGATTTCATAGGGTTCAATGTACCTAGGTCTAAGATTCCCTTTCTTCCCAAACCTCATGAATCTCTTCCAAGGTGAAATTCGAAGAAAGACCTTATAACCAACATCAAACTTCAAGTCCCTTCGATGGTTGTCAGCATAGCTCTTTTGCCGACTTTGAGCAGCCTTAATGTGTTGCTAGATGGCATGGACTTTTTCTGGCATCTCTTGCACAAGATCAGGCCCGAGAAGCTTTTTCTCACCAGCTTTATCCCAACAAGTAAGAGTTCTACATCGCTTCCCATATAGAGCTCCATAGGGTGCCATTTGAATGCTCAAGTGGAAGTTGTTGTTGTAATAGAACTCAACTAAAGGGAGATGATGATCCCATCCACCTTTAAATTCCATTGAGCATTTTCTCAGCATTTCCTTGAGTGTTTGAATAGTCCATTTAGATTGGCCATTAGTTTGGTGGTTATAGGCCGTACTGAAATTCAATTCAGTGCTCATAGCATATTGAATACTTCTCCAAAATTTTGATTTGAACCTTGGGTCACGATCAGATATGACAGAAAGTGGAACTCCATGCATCCTTACCACTTCCTTCATGTAAATCCTGGCAAGTTGACCAAGAGAAAAATCTTCCCTAATGGAGATAAAATGGGCAGTCTTAGTGAGACGGTCCTCAATAACCCATATCGCATTTTTTCCTTTGTAATTTCTTCAAAGACCAATGATGAAGTCCATAGTGATATTGTCCCACTTCCATTCTAGTATGGGTAGTGGTTGTAATACCCCTTTAGGAAGTTGGTTCTTTTCCATCACTTTCTGACATACTAGGCACCTCGAAGTGTATTCAGCAATCACCATTTTCATATTATCCCACCAATAATGATCATGAAAGTCCCTATACATTTTTGTGATTCTATGATGTATAGAGAAATAAGATCTATGAGATTCATCCATCAAATCCTTTATTTCTGGAATAGATGGAACACATAGTCTTGTATGAAATTCCATTACACCTTATTGATCAATATTTAACTCAAGAAACTTCCCATCCTTCACAGTCTCATACTTCTTCTATAACAAAGGATCTTCTTTCTGAGATTTCTTGATCTTCTCTAGTAATGACAGTTGAGAAATCATTTGGGTTAGGGTTAATGATGTCCCTTCTCTTATAATTCCCTTGTCTATCTTTACTAGGTCATTAATCAAAGGATCTCTTTGAATCCTCATCATCGACAGAACAGCAGGGTCTTTCGTACTTAATGCATCAGCAACATTTTTTTCTCTTCCAGGATGATAATGAATTGAATAATCGTAGTCTTTAAGAAGTTCCAACCATCTCCTTTGTCTCATGTTCAATTCCTTTTGTGTGAAAATATACTTCAAACTTTTATGGTCCATGTGTATATCACATTCCTCCCCATAAAGATAGTGCCTCCATATCTTCATAGAAAAAACAACCACAGCTAGCTCTAGATCATGTGAAGGATAGTCCTGCTCATGAGTATTCAACTGTCGAGATGAATAAGCAATGACTTTGTCATTTTTCATGAGGACGCACCCAAGCCCTTTCAGAGATGCATCGCTAAAAATAAAGAATCCTTCTCCACTTGAGGGAAGAGTTAACACGGGTGCAGTAACCAATCTCTTCTTCAGCTCTTGGTTACCTTCCTCACACTCCTTTGCCCAGATGAACTTGACCCCTTTTCAAGTTAACTTGGTTAATGTATTAGAAAGTAGTGAAAAGTTTTTAACAAACCTCCTATAATATCCCTCTAAACCAAGGAAACTAAAAATCTCATTTATTTTTATATGTTGAGGCCACTCCTCTACAACTTTTTCCTTTGCAGGGTCAACTGTGATTCCTTCATTGGTTACAATGTTCCCTAAGAAAGCAACTTACTGTAACCAGAATTCACATTTTTGGAACTTTCCAAAAAGTCTCTCCTTCCATAGAGTTTGAAAAATAACCCTTAGATGATCCTCATGCACCTCGCGACTTTTGGAATATATCAGAATATCATCAATAAAAACTACCACAAATTTATCAAGGCAGTCCTTAAAGACTCTATTCATCAAATCCAAAAAAATAGCAGGGGCATTAGTCATTTCGAAGGGCATAACAACAAACTCATAATGCTCATATCTTGATCGGAAGGTAGTTTTTGGAATATCTTCTTTATTCACCCTCAATTGATGATAACCAGATCAGAGATCAATCATAGAGAATAATTGAGCCCCACGAAGTTGGTCAAATAAGTCATCAATTCTTGGAAGAGGGTATTTGTTCTTCATTGTGATCCCATTATGTTCTCTATAATAAATTCATAGCCGCATTGATCCATCCTTCTTCTTTACAAAGAGAATATGTGCTCCCCAAAGAGACACACTTGGACAGATAAACCCCTTATCCAAAAGATCGTGGAGTTATTTCTTTAATTCCTCTAGCTCCACATTTTCCATCCTATAGGGGGTCTTTGATATCGGATGAGATCCAGGTACGAGTTTAATGGATAACTCTACCTCTCTTTCTAGGGTAGGTCTGAGTAACTCCTCAGGAAATACATCAACGTATTCATAGATGATGGTGATATTTTCTATCCTTAAACTCACATTTCCTTTTTCTTCTTCACCGATCAACTCCATAAATAAGGATATAGGAGGTTCTTCTAGACAAATATCAGGTTGAGATATATCTCCTTAGAAGATAACTTTAGAATTTCCATTCAAGACTACTGAGATTTCCTTGATTCTGCATTTGATCTTAGCATTATACATTGAGAGCCAGTCTATCCCTAGTATAATGTTGAATTCAAGCATGGGAATGACTGCTAGATTTGCGATAAGATTGTGGTCACTAAAGTAAATACTTGAGTTTCTAAACACTGAAAATGCTTGGATAATCCCACCATGAGTCTTGACTGATAAATCTACTTTTAGAAAATCGGGGGTTGATTCAAAATTCTTTGCAAACTTGGAGGAAATAAGGGAATACGTAGAACCAAAATCAAACAAAGTACATGCTAGCTTTGATAGAACAAAAAGAGTACATTCCACCACATCATTTGGCACTTCAAATTCAGCCATAGTGATTGAAAAAGTACGACCTTATTCCCTTGGCCGTTTCTGAGGCTAATGGTGATTCCCCACTAGTGCCCTCAGATTTGAACAGTGATTAGAAAAGTGAACAAGTTGTCCACACTTATAGCATTGGACATCAGGTAGGGCATGCACCATCTTCCCCTTGTCATTAGTATTGGGAAGTTGTGGCTTCACCTCACTACAAAAATTCATCACGATATAGCCATCTCTTCCACACTTGTAGCACTTCCCACTCTCGAGCAAATAGTTCCCTAAATACTTCTTCCCACATTAATTACACATGGGACGTTGTACTTACTTGCCTTATATTCCCTAATTGATGCTTCTCCCTAAGCTTGGCTCTATTGATCTCTTCTTTTCATTGGATTTATGAGACCATTGCATCTCACCAAACTCCAGTTCGACTTTCATCGCACTCTACATGATCTACTCATATTTTTCATAGTCTTGGTTGGATAGATTCTCTATAGATGAGGTCTTAGTCCACAAAATAATATATCAACCTTCACACTAGGATCCATTATAAAGATTGAGGTATAATTGGAAAGTCTAGTGAAGTTCATCTCATAGCTTCCCACATATTCATTTTCCTTCTACTTTAGCTCGAGAAACTCCTTCTCCATTCTTGTTCTCATGGAACAAGGTAAATACTTACTGGAGAAGATCCCTTTGAACTCTTCCCACTCCAAAGATTCAACCTCCACTCTTGGACTTGTGTTTTTAATTAGTTCCCACCACTGATCAGCTTCTCCTTCTAAGCGATAGATAGTCAGGGTGACCTTTTCTTGCTTTAAACCACGGAGCATAGAAAAGATCTTCTCTATAGAGTTGATCCACTATTCAGCAATAAATGGGTCAGTCGATCCACTAAAGGTTGGTGGTCGTTGATGCATAAAGGATTCAACAGAATGTTGTTCCATTCATGGTGAGATCAGTCTCTCAACTTGATTCAAGTTATTTACCAAAACTTGAGTCATTTGGTTCATCATTCGTATGAAAGTTTCCATTCCGGCTTTCATCAAAGGGCCATCAGTGCATGGTCCATTGTGGTCACTATTTGCACAGTTCCTCCTATTTCCCTCCATTTTCTAAAAGAATAAAACCTTAGTGAGAAACTTATTTCATTTACAAATCTTTTAAATATAAAGGATTTTATGTCTTAAAACTTCAGGCTTAAACAATTACATTTCTCTATAAATTCTTCATAATGATTCATAAAAAGATTATGATTAACCAAACATGTCCCCTAGGAGTGTCAAACTAGGAGTGCAGTAAGGCATGTTGTTGTGTACCAGGATACCCCAGGTCAAGCCTGAAACTCCTTGTCAGAGTTTTCACTCCTAGGTACATCTATGTCATAGCCACATCCACTTGTTCGTATCCAGAGATATATTTATTTGTTTGCAAACCACTTAATTAATATTTCACCAAAATACCATGAAGTTTTACTATATTTAAACTTTTTTTTAGGGTTCTTCCTAAAGTTTTTTATAACCTAATTTATATAAATAACTAAACTATCCTTTGATACCAACTATGGAATCCTGCCTTTTTAATACATAACTTTTCATTACATTTTACAAACAGAGGATCTTTAAAGTCTAGTGTCTTGGAAATCAGGAACAATATAAATGAAAACATTAAACATTATTATAATACACTTGTAAGGCTTCATAAAAGGTTCATACTAAGTAAAATTACTGCATCTCATAACCTGGAGACATATATCAAAGGAAAGGATGAGAAGAAGGCCCAGTAAGGGTAAACAAGGGAATCAGTTTACTTGTGATATCAATAAGAACTTGATGAAGAACATAAAGACATGATCAATGGAAGAATAGGCATATCATAATAAAAAGAAAATGAATCATAACTTGAATATGTGGATACAACATTTCATTTAGACATTCATGAACATATCACCAAGGTTTATCCCCAAGGTGTTATAAAATATTACCAAGGTTATTCACCAAGGTATCGTGAAACTTGTCATCTCTAGATATTAAATTCTTTACCAAATGCATTGGAGCACTATCAGGGTGCACCCTTAATATGTATTTATTTTCATGTGAGACACATATATCATAATCAAAAATTTCATAAATAACCCATAGAGAATAAAATAAATGGGTTTCATTTCAAAATCGTGACGTTTTAAAAAAGTGCTTAAAAATAAGATCATTATGTCATTTATAACCCATGGAAAGGGAGTGAGGGTTATATGTATGTCATTTCTAGAATCAAATAGATTTATTTTATGTATTTATGAATACCCCTAGTAATGAAAATAGATTTGGGTATTCACATAAATAATACAAGATAATTTTTTGAGAAAAAGAGAGATATTTTGAGACGAACATTCTACAGCATAACGGTTATATAACATGGTTTTAGAAAGCAATAAAAAGAGAGGGGACAAGGGTATACCATCCATAAATGAATAATTTTGCAGTATAATGACATAATAAAATAGAAATAATATTATTGTGTGGATATTTTAATGACATACCACATGAAAAAGGAAACTTAAAAGCAAAAAGAAAATGTGATTTCTTTTAAAAAAATTCGACAGCCTAACGGCGTCACTTAAAAATTAAGAAAATAAATTTATGAGAGAGGAAAGAGTCTCTCATAATTTTTACATGAAAAGTAAAGTAATAATAATATATAATAACATACCCTCACATTATAATATGAAAACTAGAAGACATAACATAAAGGATGTCATGACTTAAAAGAGAAAGGTGAAAGGTTCCCTTACCTTGAAGAGTGACTTTGAAAGCTCGAAGGTTGCGAACTTGGGGGGATTGAGGGAACCTTGGGAGGTAAAAATACCATATATTCATTGAGGAATATTTTGAAAATAAAGGAATGAGGGAATGGCTTGGTATTTATAGCAAAAGTGAGGGAATATTTTATTAATTTTCATGGGACACCTCATCAGTGGTATTTACAAAACCATGGCCTTACCCATGGTATTTTCCAATGGTATTGGACACTTGGGACACATCATAGCATATATTACTATTCAAAAGTTGACCAAATTGATTGCATCATTATTACATCATTAATGATGTCATTAAACACACCGAAACTCAAAACTGTATTTTCACTATTCACTGAAAAAAAAACATTTTATAAAAATTTCATAAATTCACCCTAACCTAATATCGATTCTCTAAATTCAAAAATGAACTCCATTTTATGAAAATAATTTTCTAAATATTTTTAATTTAATTTTTAAATAAAATCATTTTTTATTCAAAAAAACAACTCTAAAACTATAACTTGTTTGATAACACCTTGACAAAGTAATCAAGGTCCCATAAAATTATCATATAACCATAAGACAATAAAGTAAAAATTTATGATTATATTTTATGAAAAATTAATTTACATTTTAAATTATTAAATTAATTATAAAATTGTAAATAAAATATTTATGACATTCAAAAATACCAAAATGTATACTATAATCATTTTTTCACTTTTAAGATGTCTAAATTGTATTTATACATTCATGGACGATTTACTATTCATTAGTATTTATTACTATTCATAAGGGTATGTTACTATTCACAAAAAATTATTTTGATCTTATTTAACCGCATTTTTCACCCTGATTACAACCATGTATGATGGATTTTTGAAAATCATTTAACAGAAAAAGTTATTTAATAATAAAATATTTTTATACTATTCATAAAAAAAACACTATTCATAAAATACTATTCATCAAAAAAACACGATTCATAAAACATTATTCATCAAATTGAAACTTCTTAGAAAATTTCTAAAAATTCAACCTAGGTTAATTTTGACATTTGAAATTCAAAAATGATGTTTATTTTACCATAATAATTCTCTATGTATGAGAAATCTTTGAAAAGTGCAATTTTTACTTCTAAAATAAATTTATCAAATTTATCTTAAACATGTACTTTATTAATAAAAGCTATTCCAAAATCAAGAATGTTGAAATAACAATTTTATTTATACCAAGGGATTACACAAAGTATCTAAGGTCTCGTTACATAGCCCCTTATAACACCTGCATAGGACCTAAGTTTATGGTATGATATGGTTATATAATCTTGGGGAGGCTCAGAAAACATTGTCCGAGTGGTGATTTCTATCATCTTGAACTTCTCCCTTAAGTGATTCCGTTAAAGCTTCACATGTTGAAGTTCTGCTTGGACTTGGTCCAGAGCAAAGCCTAGTGATGCTACCTCCTTCCCAAGCTCTGACAAATGGGATTCGTATAGCCTGAGTCTTCTAGATGAGGCCATTGACTCTTCTTTCTGTATTCATTAACCAAGATCACTTGTATTTATAAACAATAATCGTAACTTTAAGAGATTAGTTTCTAACGGTCATATTGACTAACAGTCATATAATAGTCGAAACCCAATGGTGTCACTTCATTAATTAAAGGATATAGTTTTTTTGAGTATAAAATAACACAAAAATTTAGAAAATAAATATTATTAAAAAGTTTGGGTCGTTACAGTACATGAGGTTTTAATGAGTACAAAGAGAGTCAATACTTAAGTTAAGGGTTTTCTCATCTCACTTTTATTTTCTGTGAGACACAAGCCACGTTCACCACCCATTTCTTATATTTGGTGTGTTTACTTGACCATGTATATACTCTATGATACTTATACTTAAATTTATTTTTATTTACATATATTTTTTATGATATTTATTGCATGGGTTTTATATTTTAAAAGTTACTAAATCGGTAAAGTAATTTTGTCTCAATTTACCTTACTTGAGGCACATGTCATGTTATGCACCTATATTCTTTTACAAGGTGTATATACTGCCATTTGACATGTTATATCATGAAACTCATTCTTTTCATGAAATTTTAAGTTTCATGTAATTTCATTTTTTTACATGGAGATTATAATTCAAAGTTACCAAGTGGTAATAGTTTATTAAAAAAATATCATCATTTATCAAGATTTTTTATGATTATGCTTCCATTGATGAAATATTAATACCATTTTCCCACTCTTTGGTAATTAATATAATTAAGAAAATATTTTTATGAAAATCATTCTTTATTTCTCCTTTTGGTCGGAAATCTGTGATCTTTCAAAATCATGATTTCTAAAAATGTTTTCAAAAATGTTTTAATATTATCCTATGATGCTTAATGGACATTTTTACCCAAGTTTTACCTTTTGAACAAAAGGGTTTTTTAAAAGGAATATTCTTTTCGTTTTATGGTCGAGGAACTTTTCTAAACTTTTTATGGTGCAAAAGGAATGTTCATCATGTATGAATTTACCTATCATCGTGACCAATATTCCCTTGAATCTTCCTTTACAAGATTACAAATTTTTTTAAGAAAATATTTTCCTAATATTTTTAGAAATTTTCTTTTTTAAATTGTTTTTCAATGAAAATATTTTCAAAAATGTTTTATGTATAAAAAAATGTTTTTAAAGGTGATCTTTTAAGCTCATTTTCAAGGTAAAAGGATTTTAAAAATGTTTTATGGTTTTCAAATAATTCTTTATAAGTTTTCAAAGTATTTACAAATAAATGTTTTTCAAAAAAAATACAGTATTTATTTATAAGTTTTCAAATTATTTTTAAAGAAAAAGGTTTTCTAAATGTTTTCAAGCTTATTTTATAAGTTTTCAAGGAAAATAGTTTTCAAAAAAATTTCAAGATTTATTTATAAGTTTTCAAAGTAAAATATTTTCAAAATTTTTTCAAAGCTTACTTTACAATTTTTCAAGTTTATTTTCAAGAAAATGGTTTTCAAAAGGTTTTATTTTTTAAAAATAATTTTTCAAAGAAGAAAGGATAATTTCCTCATAAAATTTTTTTAAAATATATTTCCAAATTATTTCCCATCTAAGATGACATCTATTGGTATTAATAATGTCTTTCTAGGAAAATGATCTAAAGGTTCCATTCATATTAATTATCTGAATTATTTTTTTCATGGTATGATGTTTATGAAATTTGTTTCTCTTTCATGGGTTATATGTTTATAAAACCCATTTCACTTTCATGGGTTATATTCTTATGAAATACACTTATTTTCATGGGTTATTCTTTGATAAAATGATTATGAAACTTTTCTCTTTTCCACAGCTTATAATATTATTAAATGTTTATGATAACCATTTTATTTCATGGGTTATGATATGATTGTTTATGATCTTATGGCACATGTATGTATGATTTCATTATGAGATGGGTGGGACCTATATCTCTCTCTAATTAATTGTTTAAAGATTTATATCTCATGAGATAATTATGGGATTCAAGTCAATAATATTGATCCACTGTGAAAATGGGGAAACCCAATCTACTATGGGAAGATGGGGAAACTCGATCCACTATGGGAATATGGGGAAACATGGTCCCTTACAAGGAAAGGACTGAAAATGTGGATGGTGGTGTATCTTGCCCAGTTGGTGTAGTCCCCATGAAGTTCCTTAATAATTTCTATCAATGTATCTTGACTTATAGGGAATGATATTACATGTTTATGTGTATGCCACAATTCCATATCTTATTCCTATGTTATGATTTCATAGATTATGATCTTGTTTCCCATATGATTCGTGTCTTATGAACTGCTAATATTTATGACATAATTCATGTTTATGACCTTTGATATGAAGGGTATGATCTTCTGATGTTATGATCACATTTTCATACCCTTATGCTCATTTTTATGCTTGCATGTTTCCTTTTTTTACCCTTATTATGCATCTGGTCTCACCCATTTTTATGTTTCTTTCCATAGATTATAAGGATATATTTTATGTATGATATTTATAAGAGGGTGATAGTCTAGTAAAACCTAGTGGGATATAATGTAGCTCACTCATGTACTAGTGTTTATGTTTACATGTTTCCAAAGGTGCTAAATTAATACGGTCTTTGGGAATCTATTTATCTAATGTTTTAAGTATTCAACAAAATTGATGTAATGTCTATGTATGTTAAGGCTAGGTTTTTATAGTTGGTATTAGAGAAAAGTTTTAGTCAACCTTTTGAAACTATGATTAGAAAATTTTAGTGATATCCTTAGGGATGTTTCTAAGGATATGTATAGGGATGTCTCTAAGGATAATTCTAAGGATGAGTTAAAGTATAAGAAAATGTCTTGGAATTTTGGTAATGGATAGAGTGAGTGGTTTCCTAGAATTAAATATCTTTATGTATACTATAAGTGGATGTGGCTCTAGTATATATGTATCTAGGGGTAACAACTATGAAAAGGTGCATCAGGTCTGACTCGAGCGTAACCTGGCACACGGCAACAGGTCTTTCTGCACACCTAGTTTGACATTCCTGAGGGATATGGTTTGGGAATTCACAAACTCTTTACGAACCATCATAAAGGATTTAAGTGGAATATGAATATGAATAACCTAGTATAAACCTTAGTTTTCATAGATTAAATAATTTCAAGTCATGGTTTAGACATCCTATAAGTGATTTTTTTCATTATTATGTGGTTTTCCATTATGATAAATGTTTCTCACACTATGCTTTCTGGTTTTAGTCAATGGAGGGAATTAGAAGGAACTTGGTTAACATTGAATGTTTTAAATGTGAAAATTATGGGAATTATTAAAATTGATTTCCTAAGTGGAAATCTCATGAATAGAATTAGGAACATGGTGCGAGTATTGGTTATATTACTAAAGATAAAGAGACTGTGAATGACATGTGAAATGCAAGGGATGTTCTTCAAGTATTGTTTACATTAAACATAATAAGCATTGCTAGATTGAGGTTTGGGAACCTTAATACATGATTCATATTTCATATTCTAGGAAAGAGGTATTAAGGAATAAGTTAATAAAGCATGAGTAATTGTTTGAGAAGAAAGTTGGATGAATGAAGTATTTATGTTTTGGAATTCAAAGATTATGTTATGCAAATAATGAAATATATAAGTATTTTAAGTATAATTTTTTCATTAAGGATTGAAAGGTATATTTTGAATTATGATGAATATGTATAAAATTCATTTAATGGAATGGTGATATTTTTATTAAGGGAAGGTAACCCTTAATGTGTTCAAGATATAGAGAAAACTATGTTTAGCTCGGATAAAGAGATGATTGATTTGGATAAATTAATTTGGATAGTATCGATGACCTTAGAAATGATTAAGGATTTATTGAAAAAGTGGTTTATGTTATCATGTATGAAGTTTAAAACTTCTTGGAATTGAAAAATAAATCCAGTAATTTTTAGAATAAGGAATCATGCATATTTTCCAAAATAATTTATGGTAATCTAGGTTATTACCATGTTTCAAGAGAATATAGGATGAGGGTATTCACATGTTTGTAATGTGACAACCAATATATACTTTGTGATATGTGAGGGATCAATTTTAAGATTATTTCATGTAACACCCTAATATTTCATAGTAGATAATCTCATTAAAGTAATTCAATAGCTTGCACATCACACAACACCGAGTTCGAGCGCACCACAACTAACTAAACTAACCGTTCAAAAAGAGGTTATGAATCGTATTAACTTCATTTTGAATATTATATACTCTATATATTTTTTAAATTCATATTATGTGTTTCTTAGACATAATATAAGAACAAATTCATTTTTTTAGATAAAAGAAGTATTTTTCAAAAAATACAATTTTACCACCTTTTAATGACGAACCCTTTTTAAAACCAATATTTGACACTTTTATATATTCAATTTAATGAAATTAAATTCTTCTTTAGAAGCAGGACAAAAAAAATTAGATTGGATAAATTTTTCGTACTTTTCTGATAACTTGCATATTTTGACAAATAGTGAAAAATACTATGTTTTAATTGAAAACAACTTTTTTAATCGAAATAATTTATAGTTCTAAATAATTTATTTTAAATGTTTTAAAGTATAATTATATTATATTTTTATCATTTAATACAATTTAGGTTATTATAAGTAATTTCACATTTAAATTTGACATAAATTCATGTCAATCTTTTGATAGTTTTCACTTTTTAAAAACCCACTTTTTGGTTTTGACAACGGAAATTAATTTTAAATTAATAAATAAAACTTCTATGTTTTTAATTTGGTAAAATAAACTTCATTTATGAATTCTGAATATCAAAATTAGCTTTGGGTGAATTTTTGGTGTTTTTCTGAAAACTTTCAATTTTTGATTAATAGTGAAAAATACTGCGTTATTGTTTAAAACCGACTTTTTATTTAAGTAATTAGTTATTTTATTTTGATTTATTTTAGGTAAAAAATAGATATATAATACCTATATAATTTAAATTTAATTCATTGGAGTCATTTTAAAATAATTTTAGATATATAAAATTTTATCGAACTTTTTACCGTCTTTTACCCACCTCCTAGGAGCATTTGCAAATTTGCATAACACTTAATTTTACCGCTTCTATGAGTCGAATTTCAAAAATCCAAGAGACACGGTTAACCTCATTAAGTAAATTTTGGTTCAATAAGATGAAAATAATTTTTGGTGAATAGTAACTTTTGACTTTTATTTACCACGGTTAAAAGTTAATAGGGTAATTAAGGGTAAAAATGATATTATAATTACCCTAACACATGTCCTAATTCTATTTCATAAGTTTAATTTGACCAAAAACAACCTTAGGAATAAAATATGATCCTTTATATCCACTTGGATTAGATTATGACATTTATTATTATTTAATTTAAAGAACAGTTAAAAGTGTTAAATTCAAGTTTTCATAACTAAAACATTTTTAATATAGGGTAATATATAATATAAATTCGACTATAAATATTCATTAGAAAGATAAAAATATTTCATACATAATGGTATTTTATTTATAATTTTTAGACATTAAATAATTAAGTTTATTTATGACACAATCATGATGTGGTAATTACCTTATTAATAAAAGATTAAAATAATTGATATTATAAATACCCAAATAAATGTAATTTGAGACTTTTGATGAATTAAACTAATTTTATAGGTTAATATGAAATTTTAGGGTTGATTCAATCAATTTTTTTCGAAGTAATCATGCTGTTATGATTTTAACAAAAAAACAAATACCAAATAGTGTCAAAATTGACAAAAAAATAGTTTTTAAAACAAAAACTATATTATTGGTTGATATAATATTCATAAAAATCTAAGGTTTAGAAAAAGGGCTTAAATAATATTATACATGTCATTAATTAAGCACTTGAAGTTCTCCTGTAATTTTAGAGTAATTTTATTAACCATATAGTGTAAGAATATAAGAAGACACAGTAAAAGTTAAACTATTTAACTAAGAGTTAAATCTAAAAGATATGGTTAAAATGGTAACCTAAACTTGTCTAAAACCTATTGGTTGAGAGGTTTTAGACCCATAACCCCCTTATCCTTTAAATAATTTATTTTTTAGCCATTATAAACCAAAAATGATTTTATTATAAAATAATATTTCAAACCTTTCCTAAAGTGACCCTCACCTCTCTTATAAAAGGGCACTTCCCCTTCTATTAATTTCACACCTCCAAAGCCATTTTTCTCCACCAACCCCTACCCAAATATCCTCCCAACATTTCTCAATTCATCCTAGAGGCCTTCCTTTGGTCATAAATCCAATTTATGGAGCCCTTTTGATCAAATCAAAAGGTAGAACTCGAAAAAAGAGGTAAATATTTCATCACACCTTTCAAGTTATTTTCTTATTCCACTTCCTCTTTCTTTGTTGTTTACATTCTAAAATAATAACTCTAGTATATTATATATACTTTGATGTTATTATAGAAATTTTACAACCATATTCATTGTTCTATCCATCCTATAAATGACAAAGTCACCATACGTGCGTATGAATGGATTACCGTCTCCACGTCATGGTGTAGTTTGTTATTCAAACACTTCATTATTTGGATGGGTATAATAATGAGTATAACTGATGTAAATAATAAATATAACATGTTAATGATTATTTATATATGACATACCATCCAATTACATGCAATTTATCCATCAATATAATGACATTGTCGCTTGTGCATACGTACGAATTACTGTCTCCACGACGTGATGAGATTCATTTCCACATTCACCATTCAATGATGATTATAAAATATTTATCATTAATAATTATGTAATATATGACATAATATTTCTAATGGATATATATATATATATATACTTACATATATCTTATTCACTTAGTTCTGTTCAAATGGATATGAAAACAGAAACAACATTTATGCGTACGTACGGACTACCGTCTCCATAAACGGTGTTTTCCATTTCATATATATGTCTATTATACATATTTATATTCTAAATATATATGATACATAAATAATGTTTTATATACTGGAAGTATTTAAATCATGATCTAAGTGACACAATCAAGATTTACAAGTTAAAACAGTACGATAAAGAAAGCGATTATTACCCGAAATGTTAATTTAACATGGAAATTATTATTAAATGTTTAGTATAAAGTCATAAATGAATCATGTATGATATCATAAATATTAATATGGTTTTTTTATAATTTAATAACATACTAGGGTCTTTATATAGAATTTTAAACGTACCATCGACTAAAGGAAAGTGCAATGTAAGGGTTCATTTCACAATCTCTTTATTATCCGAGGTTGTTTTTACGTAAGTATCTACTAGGACCTCTTTATCATCCACAATCATGTTTCTTAAAAATGTATTCCAAAATATTTTTACTATTTACTATACTATGGTTTGAAGTCATTTATACCCTTGTTTGAATTTTTATAAAATGGTTTGAAAGGAATCTTTCCGTCATTTTCCAAACAAGGTACTTTATGACCTTTTCGACAAAATTAAGGTAAGAATGTCTTTTTTTAACTTATACGGTGGGTGTGGCTATTTTCCATATTTATATCATCATCAAAGATTCTTATACAAGCTTATAATAATATTTTCAAAATAAATGTTTTCTTTTATAATTATATGACTTTTAAATGATTTCAGAATAGAAATAGATATTTCTCTAAAAAAAATTTGATTTCATCTATGTCAACATCCTTTGATGGATTTTAAGCTTGTTTGAAGTTGATTTATTATGATACAAATATTCCATATTTTATTTAAGTTTATGTGATATGTTTGATTGTGGATGTGTTATTTTTACACCATTCATGGTTTATGGATAAAGTATTCACATTTCGTATGCTAGTTTTAATACGAATGTTTATGTTATATTTAAACAATTTCATATGAGGAACACATTGGACTTAGTAAGTGATGGGTGGAGCCCGCTATAGCTCCTCGATGCATCGGTAGGTCTCATAATACAAACTAGTGTCTTGGCACAAGGCCTTGACAAAATCTTATTTTTAGTCTTGGCACAAGGCCTTGACTATGTGGTTATGAAGATTGGAATTATGCATTCCATCATTATGAAAGTGGCTATTGATGTTGCATGTGATTATTAGACTAGTAGAATATCCATGTGAATAAGTAAATGGAATTATTTTGTTGTATCTTTTCCATATTATGCTTAATTTTATGTTTAAAAGGCTTTTGTTTTAGTCTTATACATTGCCTTAAATGTTTATGCTTATTTATAAAAGTTTCCGCTATATTGTTATCCTTATTGAGCATCTGAGCTCACCCATTTCTATGTTTTAATTTTCCCAGGATTCCAAGAAGTGTATTATGATTGATAATTAGGGTTAATCTGTGGGATTATTGGCGTTCTCAAAGGATAATTTATGTTGTGTAATGTAACGCTCATGTATGAAATCTATTTTCCAAGACTGCTAAACTGATCAATCTTTCGGTACTTGATTCCTTGTAATCATGCCAGTGTATTAAAATAATGCACCGACTCTAGGCTTTTGGGGTTAGGGTGTTATAGTTGGTATCAAAGGAATTTTATCAATAACCTTAGAAACTATATTTAGAAAAACTCTTATTAGAGAACACTACCCTAAGATAGACTTTGAGGATTAGTATAGAAGAACTTCCTAGAATTTTGGTACTGTAGAGATTTTGTGAGTTTTCCAAGCAATACATCTCTGTCTGGATACGAGCAGGTAGAGGCGGCACTGGCATAGATGTACCTAGGGGTAAAACCTGAAAACAACACTTTGAGCTAGACTCAAACAGGAACTGGTGCATGACAATGGGCCTTGGTGCACTCTTGGTTACGACACTCTTGGGGGATATGCTTAGGATAATTCACATTTTCTTTAGAATCCATTATGAAAGATTTAGGAAGTAAATACTTCCCTAAAAAACCATTTTTTATTGTAGATTATATGTATAATATTTTCAATTTACGTTAGGTATTTTATAAGTTTGGAATTATGCATTGTGATTCATAAACATACCTAGTGTATGATATTGTTTAGAAATGGCACCTAGTAGAAGGAATGATAAATCCAGCAATATGTATGATCCAAAGAGTAAGAAGGATCATATCTTTCATGGTATTAATCCAGCATTTAGAAAGAAAATAGTCTCCCATGTATAATCATCATATGAAGAAATAGTATCATGTATTAATAAGATAAGTAAAGAATTCTCTGAGTCCTATGGCTTTGAAGGGAAGCCAGAGAAGAAAAGTATGGTAGAAACAAAATATGGATAAAGGGAATAAGGGAAAGAAGGATTTTCCCATATGAGATAACTGTAGAAATAATCACCTTGGTAAATTATTGAAGGGAATGGGGAGTTTGCTATAAGTGTAAAGAAAAAGGACACCAAGTACGTGATTGAAAGGGTAAGAAAAAGGTTTCAAATGTACAATGCTTCATTTCCAAGGATTTGGGACACTACACGAATCAATGTCCAAATCATCATAGTATACCCAAAATGCTGCTATTGGATAATAATCAAGTTATGATACTACCGAATATGAAGTGAAATTATTAAGAGTTCTTATATTGTTATTAAATTATTGTTCCATTTGAGTATTGTATTAATGATGTACATGTTATAAGAATTATAGAGTATATAAGGATTGTACTGCAGTACTATTTCATTAAGGACTTGAGATTGTGTGGAACCAAGAAAAGTGACTCAATGTCAAGTTAAACTTTTTGGAAAATACATGGTTGAAGGAAAGAAAAAACTTTAATATGGTCCTGACACTGAGGTATTGATTTTGGAATAATAGATGATTGATTTGGATAAATTATATTGGATATTCTTGACTACCTTGAAACTTATTAATGATTTGTATATTCCATCATTGTTGGAGTTTAAAAAAATTGGATATAAGGAGTATATCTATTATTCTATAAGTAATAAGGAAGCATAAATGTAATCAATAATGTTTTATGGTAATTCAGGGTGTTACAGTGCTTCAAAGTAATACATGATCAAGGTATTCACATGTTATTACATAGAAAAAGGATCTTCATTGTGTTTACATTCCTTATAAATTTTGGACTGTGAGTTTGGACAGAAGTATTTTGGATAACTCTAAAGGTTGTAATTGATTAAGTTTGACATTGGATACTATTGTTAAGGTTAAATCATTTCTTGAGATTATTTTTGGATTGTCATAAAAAGGACAACGCAGAGGTTGGGCAACAACCCGTCGCGTCCGACAAGGCCACGAGACTTGAACCTGCAACCGAAGAGCGACAAGGGTGCATCACCTACCACTGGCCTACGTGATGTTCTGGATTGTATAATGTAGTTTTTTTAATGGTCTAACAGATAAATTATAAATTATTTTTTTTGGAACCCTATACGATTAGGATAAATAGAATATTTTTGAATTCTGTTATCTTTTGGAGTGAAAGATGAGTTTGTGGTAGGAATTAGTTGAAGGATGAAACTCTACTTGTCAAGTATGTATATATATATATATATTCCTCTTATTCTATGAATAAATTAATTATTAAACTTTATGGAAGGAATCTTGAAACCAAAAATGTGTTATCCTAATACCTTATGTTTTGTTGAACCGATGATATTTTGAATCATCATAGATTGATGGATTTGAGGCTCTCAATAGTATGGTTGTTTGTGATTGATGACCTAAATCACTCACTATAAATATATACATTTTTCCTCCATTTATTTGTCTCTAATTTCCACCAATGATCTTCTAATCGAGATCATAATTGAGTGGTGACCTTTTCATTTCCCTTTTCTTCTTATTAAGACAAAAAAAAATTAACCCAATTTCTGATATGGGGTTTCCACAAAGGTATTTGTAACGTCCTGGATCTGAGTGCCACACAACGAGTGCCCCGAACCCAATTGGTCACATCACCTTAAGCGCATTTCCCCAAACGCCAGAGGCTGCCGACTAGCAACAAGGGCCTAGGACTGATAGTGGGGAAACTATGCCCTCATTTTTCAAAGTGTAGCGCAGTGGAAAAATATATAAACATACAAAAGCGGAAGCATTAAACAATATAAACCTGAAAATGGACAATGGGACTGAAGTAAAAGATAACCAGCAGTCATATATATGATGATGCAATATGTCCCTAATTTTAAGAAATCATCCAAAAAAGGATACACTGCAATTTGATACAATACAGCACAAGATACAAAGTATAGCAAATCTAAACCCAAGTAGTGCAACAGGAACATAGTAGCATCACAAGCCTAAGCTCAGTCCCATGCTCTCCTACTCCTCTGCAATAATCATGTACCTGTGTAGGGACCCTTTCCCTTATCGATACCTGCAGCAATATAATCTATTTGGGACCAAGACATGACCCAAACAGGGTCTGAGAAATAAATCCCAGTAGGCAACCACCAAAGGCTTGTTCCCAACTATTAGTGAAAATTTCCAATAGTAATGTATAGTAATAAGATGCAGTAAACTAAGAATTACTCAAAAGTAATCATCCCTACCAGTCACATTTCCATTTTAATAATTATTTAACAATTCAATATAACAAAATTCTGAGTTTTTACGAGACTCATCCTTGACCAAAAATATCCTATACCGGTGCTACAGCAGAACCCACAATAGGATATTTAACAAGTACAAGATAAAAATAATACCAAGACTGTGATTTAGCCTAGTAGGTGTAATATAATAAATCACTATAGTGAATATTCAAAGTAACCATTGTCCTTAGACATGTAAATCCTTACCCTCAGGTGATTAGAAACGAAACCCTCAGGTGATTTCCCTCAGGCTAAATGAATATTACCCTCAGGAATTATGAATATTTCCCTCAATAATGGAAGAGACTTTCCTCAGGCATAAGAAACGTTGCCCTCAGGAGAAACAAAACCTTGCCCTCAGGCTAATCAAGCCTTGCCCTCAGGCTAAACAGAACCTTGCCCTCAGGCTAACAGAACACTTCCCTCAGGCGTTCCAGAGGAAAAGAAAGTAACTGGGCCGATCCCAAAGCATAAGCAAGCAATTTATATATGTTTCCTCTCAAGAAAACTCAAAACATGCTATAATCACGGCATACCCAGGGGTATTCTGGCCAAATGGCTAAACAAGGGAAACTCACCCTCGGGGTGGCCCTGGATCAAAGCAACGATCCCAAACAGAAGTTTATACTTATTCATTAGATTACCTATGCAATTCTAGGTATCTTAGCAGTCAAAGTCTCAGCCAAAATACACTCCGAACATGGGTTCATGGAACAATGGTACACAAAATCAACTCGACAGTTGGAATTAAACACAATACCACCTACCTCGATCTCCTCTGATCTATATACGTGAAAGGCGCCTCCTGAAACAACCTTGAACGATGTAAATCTGAGATAAATTATTACTCATTCAAACATAAATAACTTCCCTTAGGGAAATAATTTGAAGTAATGGTTCAAGAAGAGGGAAGACTTTACCCGCGCGGTTCAAACGAGATCAACGGTGGAAGAATCGGAGTCCCGGTGTGCGATCGGGAGATCCTCTAAGTCCCGGCCTCCTCTCCCATGGCTCCTGGTGATTTCTCTTCCTCCTCTGTCGAATGAGGAGGCTAATGCCTGTTTTTAATGAAAAAACATAACTACATGGCATGTACTCTCAAGTAAACGGTGTGTACTTTCCTCTTTAACTGTTCCTCTGGCGACTACTTTCCACCACCTCACTTTTCATCTACCTAATTATTACATGGCATGTATTACTAAGTACACAGCATGTAGTTATTTTTTACACCCTTAATCACTGACAAGCCTACACGCCATGTATTCCCATCCCACACAGCCAAAGTACATAGCATGTATACAAAAGTACACGGCGTGTAGTTAGTTTTTATACCCAATCCTACACACCCTATATTCTCATCCATATATCCAAAGTACACGGTGTGTGTGCAAAAGTACACGGCGTGTACCCATAAATTTGGGATTTTTCCCAAATTTCCCTTGTTTTCTCAAAAACACTTAAGGAAAAGGAAAATAAGAAACTTGTACCTCAAGAATAAGAACCAGGTTCTTACAAAATTCCCCCCTTGAAGCA
This sequence comes from Viscum album, assembly GCA_963277665.1. NCBI lineage: Eukaryota > Viridiplantae > Streptophyta > Magnoliopsida > Santalales > Viscaceae > Viscum > Viscum album. The sequence goes on along the minus strand of OY728158.1, from coordinate 602,214,467 downwards.
ATTTGTCCCCGAATTTCCCATCTAAGGGTGGTGAAGATAAAGCTGAAAACAATTATGGCCACTGTGCACGTACATCTGTCTCTCACTCCCAGGTTTCATCCTACACGCAGCCATGCTGCCATAGCACCCGTACGATAGGAACTGACCAGCCTTGAAGAACCTTCATGATCCTATCAACAATGAAAATCGAATACTCCTCAAAGGATGCATCAACCTGAAGTTCAACCTCCTCAGGCTGAAAAACGTGAGATGGGTCTGAGTGATAACGGCGCAGCTGAGAAACGTGGAAGACATTGTGCATGGCTCGGTACCTCTGTGGTAACTGCAACTGATAGGAAATCAGCCCGACTCTCTCCAGAATCTCAAACAGCCCTACATACCTCGGTGAAAGTTTACCCTATCTCTTGATCTTCCTATGTCCCAACCTCAGTGAAACACGCAAGAAAACCTGATCCCCAACCATGAACTCCAAGGGTCTTCTGCAGCGATCAGCATAAGATTTCTGAAGAGACTGTGCAGTAGCCATTTTCTTCTGAATCAACTGGACCTACTATGAAGTCTCTTGCACAAGACATGGTCCCAGTAAAGATGCCTCACCTGCCTCCAACCAGCACAAGGGTGATCGGTATGGCCTACCATATAAATCCTCATAAGGTGTCATCCCAATAGTTGCCTAATAACTATTGTTGTAGGAAAACTCGACCAGGGGTATGTGCTTCTCCCAAGAGCCCCCAAAGTCCAGGACGCACACGTACAGCATGTCCCCTAGAACCTGTATTGTACGCTCTGACTGGCCATCGGTCTGAGGGTGGTAAGTTGTGCTCAGAAGCACCTATGTACCCAGTGCCCTCTGAAAACTCTACCAGAAACGAGATGTAAAATGGACGTCCCTATCTGAAACAATAGAATGAGGAACCCCATAAATACATACTACCTCTCGGATATACAACTTCTCGAGCTCGTCAACACAGAATGTCTCCTCGATTGGAAAAAAGTGATCTATCTTCGTAAGTCTATCCACAACAACTCATACGGAATCTTTGCCTCGAGGTGACCTCAGTAACCCGATCACAAATTCCATCACGAAATCATCCCATTTTCACTCCGGAATGGGTAACTGTTGTAATAGTCCAGCTGGCCTCTGATGCTTCACCTTCACCTGCTGACAGGTGAAATATCTCATAATAAAACCAGATACCTCTCTTTTCATACCCATCCACCAATACTATCATCTCAAGTCACGGTACATTTTGGTAACTTTGGGATGCATTGTCCAAGATGAAGCATGAAATTCCCACATCAACTCCCCACGTATATCCACTGGAACCCACACTCGTCCATGGATACACAGTACCTCATCATTGCCTATCGTCCAACTAGGAGGAGGGTCCTCACTTTCCACCAACTCTCGTATAAATAGGCCTTCTGGATCTGATAGCTTTCTCATTCTCACTTTATCTAAGAGGGAGGAATTCATAGCTAAGGATGAAATATAGGTTTGCCCATGACTATCGTGCACCTCCAAATGCATCACAGATAACAAAGTCATAAGCTGCCACTCACTACTGGCCTTCTGCACTTCCTGTATCTGAGTCTTTCTACTTAGTGCATCAGCTACTGTATTACCCTTATCAGGTGCATAGGCAAGCTCAAAGTCGAAGGACTGAAGGTATTCAACCCACCTTCACTATCTCAAATTCAAGTCATATTGGGTAGAGATATATTTAAGACTTTTGTGGTCCGTAAACACCACAATTTCTCCCAAGAGATAATGTCTCCAACAGTGTAACGCATGAACAACTGCAGCCAACTCAAGATCATGCGTCGGGTAATTCCTCTCATGTGGACTCAACTGCCGAGACCCATAAGCAACTACTCGATCGCCCTGCATCAACACTACTCCCAGGCCAATACCTGATGCATCACAGTAAACTGTATAGCTCTTCCTTTACTCTGGAAGTATCAGGAATGGTGTTGATGTCAACCTCTACTTCATCTTCTAAAAGGTTGTCTCGCAAGCTTCTGTCCAAATGAACTTAATACCCTTCTTAGTCAGACCCATCAACGGCACCGCTAAGTAGTAGAAGTCCTATATAAAGTGCTTTTAGTAACCAGACAACCCCAAGAAACTCTGTATTTCAAACACGTTCTTAGGTTTCTCCCAGGAAACTACTACTCTCACTTTATTTGGGTCTACTACAACTCCTTCCTCTGAGATAATATGACCTGGAAGTGAATCTGGTCCATCCAAAAGTGGAACTTCGAGAACTTGGCATATATTTGATGCTCTCTTAGTGTACTCAGTATGATCTCAATATGGGTAGCATGTTCGTGTCAAGTTTGAGAGTACACAAAGATATCATCCATGAAGACTACCACAAAAAAATCCAGATATGGGTGGAACACACGATTCATCAGAGCCATGAAAACTGCTGGCACGTTTGTGAGTCCGAACGGCATGAACAAATACTCATATAGACCATATCTTCTCTGAAAGGTTATAAGCGGTATGTCCGATAGACTAATGTGCAACTGATGATATCCGGATCTCAAGTCAATCTTTGAAAACACTCTTGCTCCTCAAAGTTGATCAAAAAGATCATCAATCCTCGGTAAGGGATATCGGTTCTTAACCATCAACTGGTTCAGTTTCCGATAATCCATGTAGAGCCTGAGGGTACCATCTGCCTTCTTAGCAAACAAGACAGGCGAACCCCAAGGAGAAGTACTGGGTCGGATGAAAACCGTTTCTTGTAACTCCTCTAACTGCCTCTTGAGCTCCTACAATTTTGGCGTAGCCATCCTATAAAGAGGAATGGACACCGATGCCGCTCCTGGCATAAACTCAATAGAGAAGTCCACCTCTCGCTCTGGAGGTAGACCTGAAAAGTTGTCCGGGAAGACATCCCTGAAAAGATTAACAACTGGAGAGAAATCCTTCTAAAAAGTTCCCTGATCATCTAAATATAAACTCACAATTTGGGTTGTCACTCCACCTCGCCCACGATGCTCGGGTCCATCTTGGCTCTCCTGGACATCCCATTCACCCTTGTATAGAAACTCTCCACCCTCTGGTGACGTGAAACTCACCTTAAAACGATAGAAATCTACAAAGGATTGAAAGGGTACCAAAAATTCCATCCTGAGAATGAAATCATAGGTTTACATCTCTAAGACATAGAGGTCCCATAGAAAGTGACACCCACCAACCTCTAGGGGAACTCCTTGCACTGATGCACACTTGCCATTATAATTCCCAACAGAGTGTCTAGCGTTATGATATCCGAAGAAAAAGAAACACTGATCCCAAGGATCTCCACAATGGGCACAGATATAAATCTATGTGTAGCACCAATATCAAAAATTGTAGAAGATAAAATAGAAGTAACTAGAATAGTACCTCTAACAGTGGAAGGTCTGGGATCCTGCTCCTGTTGGGTCTATTGCACTACATATGTCTACCCAGTGTCACGGCCCTGTGACATAGCCTGGCTACCCTAAGCTGACCCACCCTGCTGTCTCTGAGATCCTGGTGTCTGGATACTACATCCACAACCACCACCTTGTCCTGAACATCCTGACATATTCAAATTCTCTGACTAGTAATAATCTGTTGGCCCTGCTCCTGCATGTGGAGTCTGCACAGAACCTCTCTCACTAGTCACTGGTGGAAACGCCCTGCAAAAACGCTAAAGATGACCCATCTTTCCGTAAGCTCGATACTCCACTGGGTCACATGGACACTAAGGTCTCTTGTACCCCTCTTTACCACACTAGTATCACATTATCTGGCCACCTGAAGAATTATTCTAGATAGTACTTCCACCGTGAGAGAAATTCATCTGCCACTTCCTCTTGTTGGTAGAAATAGTACCAGAGACCAGTGTTGAACTTCCCTGGTCAACGCCACTAGCTTTCCGCAGGTTATGCTCAGTAATCAATGCCTGGTTTACAATGGCATGCACTGTAGGCAACCTGAAAACATTCACCAATGCTCAGATGTCATATTGAAGACCATCCTCAAAGCGTCTAGCCCACAACATCTCATCACCCACCAGAACAAGTGAAAAACATTGTAGCTCAGTGAAGCGGGCAGAATAGTCCATCACTAACATGGCGCCCTGCTGCAGATTCATAAACTCTCAAGCTCGATCTACCCTTAGCATCTCTAGAAAGAAGAAGTCATAAAAGACTGCCTAAAAATCTCCCCATGCCATTTCTCAGTGATGCTCAGTCTGGGTGGTAATATACCACTATCTCTCAGCAGAATCACACAGCATGTAAGTAGCGAGCTTTACCCTCCTCCCAAGAGGCGTCTTCAGGTACTCGAAGATTGTCTGTATAGAACCCAGCCATGACTCTATATCTTGTGGTCCACCATCCCCTGAAAACATAGGCGGATGCTACTGCTAAAATATACGTGTCATCTCTGCCATAGATGTGGCAACCGGCGGTGCTCCCTAAAAGGTCTGCATGAACCGCATGAAGCCTTTACAGAACTGCGCATCCACGCCAAGTCTAGTATAACAGCTGGTACTGCATCTGGCACTGCTGGAGGATCCACCGGTAGCCCATGGCCTACCATCTCTGGAGTATAATCGTCTCCACTCTCTTGGCGAACAACTCATGTTTGTCTTGGCGGCATGACTCTGCAAATCAAACGCACATCTTAGTTTAATTTACTGTTGAGGTTGCTTTTTTCCATTTAAGAGTGCCAACAAAAAAATGGAAAGATTCACAAGAACTGGAAAAAAGAGACTACGCGGCGTGTATAAGGTATACACGGTGTGTACACTTAATCCCTTACAAGGTCGTGTTCTGATGCTGGCATGGGTGTGTCTCAACCCTAGGTACACGGCGTGTTACACTCGCACATGGCGTGTACACCACCCTGTGTCCCCAGCCACACAGCCAAGTCCACACGGTCTATCATCGGTCCAGACTACACAGCGTGTCCCATAGGTACACGGCGTGTACTAGAAGAGCTCCACTAACCTATGTTGTTCGAGACACGACTGGGTTCACGGCTCACACTACATAGTGTGTTCCAGATGGACACGGCGTGTACGAGAAAGGATAACATCGATCTGTGTTGTTAGCTACACGGTCAGATCCCAAGATTACACTACACGACGTGTTTATAATTGACATGGTGTGTATAAGCTAATATTTCTCTGTCCATGTTGTTAGTCACACGGGCAGACACAGGGTCAACACGACATGGCATGTGCAACCAATACACGGTGTGTTCCCACAAAAACTCCCTATCCCATGTCTCTGGCCACATGGCCTATGACACGGTTAGAGACTACACTACGTGTATATAGAGTACACGGCGTGTACTTAAAAAAATTACATTTCTTCCTGAACAAAAGAGTACATGGCATGTAGTCAAAACTACATGGCGTGTATTCTAGGTTTTTCCGGACATTAAGCCTTAGAAACTACTTCAGAGCCCAGAAAAACACTGAAACGAACACCAAAGTGAAAAATTCTGATCTGTGAGGGCCCATACTCCCCACGAATCAAAGCCCAGAATCTTATACATGTTATAACAAGGTAATCAAGTCAATGATCCACCAAATTGCAGTCAATGAGGTCCCATAACACCTCAAGAACCAAAGTTGGGCATTCATTCCAAAAAAAATCTCTTACAACAATACCCCATCAAATAGTAGGTATTTTTATCAAGCAACTATCACAACAACATGCGGTTTCTAGCACAACATCTATCACAACAACATGCAATTTCCAATGCACCTACATGGTATGGAACTATGCATGACATGTGATTCTAACATGTTCCTAAATGATGTATGAGATGGAATACCCTCATCTCATTGGGTTGAAACTAAATAGAACCCATGTATAAAATATAAATAGCACACCACAAGTTCGTCACCCAATGGTGAAATCAAATCAACTGTAAAATTGCAAAACCAGAAAATTGCAACACGAGGTAAATTGGATTTTCCTTGTACACAGGTCAGCTACTCTCGGGCACATCTTATTACCAAGTACCAATTCTATCTTATCCCTGACTATAGGCTCCAAATAGTAATTCAAAGAAAAGAAATTGCTCTGATACCACTTTGTAACGTCTTGGATCCGGGTAACACACAACGGGTACCCCGAACCTGGTTGGTCACATGACCTCAAGCACATTTCCCCAAATGCCAAAGGCTGCCGACTATCAGTGAGGGCCTAGGACTCATAGTGGGGAAACTATGCCCTCATTTGTCAAACTGTAGTGCAGCGGAAAAATATATAAACATACAAAAGCAGAAGCAGTAAACAATATAAACCTAAAAATGGACAATGGGACTGAAGTAAAAGATAACTAGCATTCATATATATGATGATGCAATATATCCCTAATTCTAAGAAATCAGCCAAAACAGGATATACTACAATCTAATACAATACAGCACAAGATACAAAGTACAGCAAAGCTAAACCCAAGTAGTGAAACAGGAATGCAGCAGCATCGCAAGCCTAAGCTCAGTCTCATGCTCTCCTACTCCTCTAAAACAATCATATATCTATGTGGGGACCCTTGCCCATATCGACACATTCAGAAATATAATGTATTTGGGCCCAAGACATGACCCAAACAGGGTGTGAGAAATAAATCCCAGTAGGCAACCACCAAAGGCCAGTGCCCAACTGTCAGTGAAAATGTACAACAGCAGTGTGCAGTAATATGATGCAGTAAACTAAGAAGTACTCAAAAGTAACCATCCCTACCAGTCACATTTCCATTTTAATAATTATTTATCAATTCAATATAACTGAATTCTGAGTTTTTTTTAGACTCAGCCTTGACTAAAAATCTCCTATACCAGTGCCACAGCAGAACCTATAACAGGATATTTAACAAGTACAAGATAACAATAATACCAAGCTTGTGATTTATCCTGGAAGGTGCAACATAAGAAATCACCACAGTGAATATTCAAAGTAACCATTGTCCTCAGACATGTAAATCCTTACCCTCAGGTGATCAGAAACAAAACCCTCGGGTGATTTCCCTTAGTCTAAATGAATATTGCCCTTAGGAGTTATGAAAATTGCCCTCAAGCATGGAAGCTACTGCCCTTAGGCATAAGAAATATTTCCCTCAGGTGAAACAAAAGCTTTCCCTCAGGCTAATCAAACCTTGCCCTTAGGCTAAACAGAACCTTTCCCTCAGGCTAATAGAACACTGCCCTCAGGTGTTCCATAGGAAAAGCAAGTAACCGGGCCGAGCCCAAATCATAAGCAAACAATTTATATATGTTTCCTCTCAAGAAAACTCAAAACATTCTATAATCATGGCATACCCATGGGTATCCTGGACAAACGGATAAACAAGGGAAACGCACCCTCGGGGTGGCCCTGGATCAAAGCAACGATCCCAAACAGAAGTTTATACTTATTCATTAGATTACCTATGCAATTATAGGTATCTTAGTCGTCAAAGTCTCAGCCAAACGACACCCCGAACATGGGCGCGTGGCACAATGGTACACAAAATCAACTCGGCAGTTGGAATTAAACACAAGACCACCTACCTCGATCTCTTCTGATCGATATACGTGAAAGGAGCCTCCTGAAACAACCTTGAACGACGTAAATCTGAGATAAAAGATTACTCGTTCAAACCTAAATAACTTCCCTTATGAAAATAATTGGAAGGAAAGGTTCAAGAAGAGGGAATACCTTACCCACGCAGTTTAAACGAGATCAACGGCGGAAGAATCAGAGTCCCGGTGTGCGATCGGGAGCTCCTCTAAGTCCCGGCCTCCTCTCTCGCGACTCCTAGTGAGTTATTTTCCTCCTATGCCGAATGAGGAGGCTACTTCCTATTTTTAAGTAAAAAACATAACTACACGGCGTGTGCTCTCAAGTACACGGTGTGTACTTTCCTTTTTAATTGTTCCTCTGGCGTCTACTTTCCACCGCCTCATTGTTCATCTGTCGATTGATTACACAGTGTGTATTACTAAGTACATGACGTGTAGTTATTTTTTACACCCTTAATCACTAACAAGCCTACACGCCATGTATTCTTATCCCACATAGCCAAAGTACACAACGTGTATACAAAAGTACACGGCGTGTAGTTAGTTTTTACACCCAAGCCTACACGCCCTGTATTCACATCCATACAGCCAAAGTACACGGCGTGTGTGAAAAAGTACATGGCGTGTACCCAAAAATTTGTGATTTTTCCCACATTTCCCTTGTTTTCTCAGAAACACTTAAGAAAAAGGAAATGAAGAAACTCGTACCTCAAGAATAAGAACCGGGTTTTTATGGTATTTTTCTATTTTTAACCATTTATTTTCAAAGAACAATTTCAAATTATGAGGATGCAATTTATTAAAGGATAGGATAATGTAACACCCCAAGATTTCATAGTACATTATCTCATTAAAGTAATTCAATAGTTTGCGCTACGCACAACAACGAGTCCGAGCGCACCACAACTTACTAAACTAACCGTTCAAAAAGTGATTATGAATAGAATTAAATTTATTTTTAATCTTATATACTCTATATAATTTTTACATTCATATTATGTGTTTTTTAGACACAATATAAGAACAAATTCAATTTTTCAAATAAAAGAAGTATTTTTCAAAAAATGCAATTTTACCGCCTTTTAATGGCGAACCCTTTTTAAAACCAATATTTGATACTTTTATATATTCAATTTAATGAAATTAAATTCTTTTTTAGAAGAAGGACATAAAAATTTAGTTTGGATAAATTTTTCGTACTTTTATGATAACTTTCATATTTTGACGAATAGTGAAAAATACTATGTTTTAATTGAAAACAACTTTTTTAATCGAAATAATTTATAGTGTTAAATTGTGAATTTGAAAGTTTTTGAAGTATAATTAGATTATATTTTTATCATTTAATACAATTTAGGTCATTATAAGTAATTTAACATTTAAATTTGACATAAACACATGTCAATCTTTTGATAGTTTTCACTTTTTAAAAACATGCTTTTTGGTTTTGACAATGGGAATTAATTTTAAATTAATAAATGAAACTTCTATGTTTTTAATTTGGTAAAATATAACTTCATTTTTGAATTCATAATATCAAAATTAGCTTTGGGTTAATTTTTGGTATTTTTCTGAAAACTTTCAATTTTTGATGAATAGTAAAAAACACTACGTTAATGTTTAAAACCGACTTTTTATTTAAGTAATTAGTTATTTTAATTTATTTTATTTTAGTTAAAAATATATATATAATACTTATATAAGTTCAATGTAATTAATTGGATTCATTTTATAATAATTTTAGATATATAAAATTTTATCGATCTTTTTACCGTCTTTTACCCACCTCCTAGGAGCATTTGCAAATTTGCATAAATCTTAATTTTACTGCTTCTGTGAGTTGAATTTCAAAAATATGAGAGACACAATTAATCTCAGTAAGTAAAATGTGGTTCAATAATATGAAAATAATTTTTGATGAATAGTAACTTTTGACTTTTATTTACCACGGTTAAAAGTAAATAGGAAAATTAAGGGTAAAAATGATATTATAATTACCCTAACATATGTTCTAATTCTATTGACTAAGTGTAATTCGACCAAAAACAACCTCAAGAATAAAATATAATCCTTTAGGTCCACTTTGATTAGATTAGGATATTTATTATTATTTAATTTAAATAAGAGTTAAAAGTGTTAAATTTAAGTTTTCATAACTAAAACATTTTTAATATAGGGTTATACATGAGATAAATTCAACGATAAAAATTAATTATAAAGATAAAAATATTTCCTACATGGTGGTATTTTATTTATAATTTTTATACATTAAATAATTAAATTTATTTATGACACAATGATGATGCAGTAATTACATTATTAATAAAAGATTAAAATAATTGATATTATAAATACCAAAATAAATGTAATTTGAGACTTCTGATGAATTAAACTAATTTTATAGGTTAATATGAAATTTTAGGGTTGATTCAATCAATTTTTTTCAAATTAATCATGCTGTTATGATTTTAACAAAAAACCAATACCAAATAGTATCAAAATTGACATAAAATAGTTTTTAAAACAAAAACTATATTATTGGTTGATATAATATTCCAAAAAATATAAGGTTCAGTAAAAGGGATTAAATAATATTATATATTTCATTGATGAACCATTTTAGTTTCTCCTGTAAGTTTAGAGTAAGTTTATTAACCATATAGTGTAAGAATACAAGAATACACAGTAAAAGTTAAACTATTTAACTAAGAGTTAAATCTAAAAGATATGGTTAAAATGGTAACCTAAACTTTTCTAAAACCTATTGGTTGATATTTTTTCGACCCATCACCACCTTATCCTTTAAATAATTCATTTTGGAGCCATTATAAACCCAAAATTATTTTATTATAAAATAATATTTCAAACTTTTCCTAAAGTGACCCTCACCTCTTTTATAAAAGGGCACTTCTCCTTCTCTTAATTTCACACCTCCAAAGCCATTTGGCTCAGCCAAACCCTGCCCAAATAGCCTCCCAACATTCCTCCCTTCATCCTAGAGGCCTTATTTGGGTCATAAAGCCAACCTAAGGATCCCTTTTGATCAAATCAAAAGGAAAAACCCGAAAAAGAGGAAAATATTTCATCACACCTTTCAAGTTCTTTTCTTCTTCCACTTCCTCTTTATTTTTTGTTTCCATTATAAAATAATAACTCCAATATATTCTATATACTGTGATATTATTTTAGAAATGGTACAACCATATTCATTGTTCTATCCATCCTATAAATGACAAAGTCACCATACGTGCGTACGTATGGATTATCGTCTCCACGTCATGGTGTCGTTTGTTATTCAAAAACTTAATTATTTGGATGGGTATAATAATAAGTATAACTGATGTAAATAATAAATATAACAAGTTAATGATTATGTATATATGACATACCATCCAATTACATACTATTTATCCATCAATATAATGATATTTTCGCTTGTGCGTACGTACGGATTACCATCTCCATGACGTGATGAGATTAGTTTCCACATTCACCATTCAAAGATGATTATAAAATATATATCATTAATAAGTATGTAATATATGAAATAATAATGATACTTTATATATATATATATATTTGTGTGTGTGTACTTACATATATCTTATTCACTTAGTTCTGTACAATACGATATGTAAACGAAAACAGCGTTTATGCGTACGGACGGACCACTGTCTCCATAAACGATGTTTTCCATTTCATATATATGTCTATTATACATATTTATATTCTAAATATATATTATATATAAATCATGTTTTTTATACTAGAAGTATTTATGTTATGTTTAAACCTTTTCATATGAGGAATGCATTGGACTTAGTAAGTGACAGGTGGAGCCTGCTATAGCTCCTCGATGCATCGGTAGGTCTCATGAGACAAACTAGTGTCTTGGCACAAGGCCTTGACAAAATATTATTTGTAGTCTTGGCACAAGGCCTTGACTATGTGGTTATGAAGTCTGGCATTATGCATTCCATCATTATAAATGTGGCTATTGATATTGCATTGGATTATTAGACTAGTAGAATATCCATGTGAATAATTAAATGGAATTATTTTACTGTATCTTTTCCATTTTATGCTAAATTTTATGTTTAAAGGGATTTTTTTGTCTTATACATTGCTTTAAATGCTTATGCTTATTTATGAAAGTTTCCGCTATATTGTTATCCTTACTGAGCATCTGAGCTCACCCCTTTCTATGTTTTAATTATCCTAGTATTCCAAGAAATGTATTATGATTGATAAGTAGGGTTAAGCTAGGAGATTATTGGTGTTCTCAAAGGATCATTTATGTTGTGTAATGTAACGCTCATGTATGTAATCTATTTTCCAAGACTGCTAAACTGATCGGTCTTTTGGGACTTGATTCCTTGTAATCATGCTAATGTATTAAAATAATGCACCGACTCTGAGATTCTGGGGTAGGGGCATTACAGTTGGTATCAGATAAAGTTTAGAAATAACCTTGGAAACTAGATTTAGAAAAACTCTGATTAGATAACACTACCCTAAGATAGGCTTTGAGGATTAGTATAGATGAACATCCTAAAATTTTGGTACTGTAGAGATTTTGTGAGTTTTCCCAGCAATACATCTCTATCTGGATACGAGCAGGTAGAGGCAGCTCTGGCATAGATGTACCTAGGGGTAAAACCCAAAAACACCGCTTTGAGCTAGACTCGAATGGGAACTATTGCATGACAACGAGCCTTGCTGCACTCTTGGTTATGAAACTCCTGGGGGATATGCTTAGGATAATTCACATTTTCTTTAAAATCCATTATGAAAGATTTAGGAAGTAAATACTTCCTCAAAGAAAACATTTTTTTTATTATAGATTATATGTATAATATTTTCAATTTACGTTAGGTATTTTACAAGTTTGGAATTATGCATTACAATTCCTAAACTGACCTAGTGTATGTCATTGTTTAGAAATGGCGCCTAGTAGAAGGAATGAAAACTCCAGTAATACGTATGATCCAAAGAGTAAGAAGGATCATATCTTTCATGGTATTAAGCCAACATTTATAAATAAAATAGTCTCTCACATATTATCATCATATGAGGAAATGGTATCATCTGTTAATAAGATAAGTAAAGAATTATCTGAGTCCTATGGATTTGAAGGGAAGCCAGAGAAGAAAAGGATGGTAGAAAGAAAGATGGATAAAGGGAATAAGGGAAAGAAAGATTTTCCCGTATGTGATAACTGTGGAAAGAATCACCTTGGTAAATGCTTGAAGGGAATGGGGTGTTTGATATAAGTGTGGATAAAAAGGACACCAAGTACATGATTGCAAGGGTAATGAAAAGGTTTCAAATGTATAATGTTTCATCTGCAAGGAGTTGGGACACTACGCGAATCAATGTCCAAATCATCAGAGTATACCCCAAATGCTGTTATTGGATAATAATCAAGTTATGATACTACTGAAGATGAAGAGAAATGATTAAGAGTTCTTATGTTGTTATTAAAGTATTATTCCATTTAATTATTGTATTAATGATGTATATGTTATAATAATTATAGAGTATATAAGGATTGTACTGCAGTACTATTTCATTAAGGACTTGAGATTGTGTGGAACCAAGAAAAGTGACTCAATGGCAAGTTAAACTTTTTGCAAAATACATGGTTGAAGGAGAGAAAAAACTTTAATATAGTCCCGATACTGAGGTATTGATTTTGGAATAAGAGATTATTGATTTGGATAAATTATATTGGATATTTTTGAATAACTTGAAACTGATTAATGATTTGTATATTCCATCATTGTTGGAGTTGACAACATTTTTGGATATAAGGAGTATATCTATTATTCTATAAGGAATAAGGGAGCATGAATGTAATCAATAAGGTTTTATGGTAATTCGGGGTGTTACAGTGTTTTAAAAGAATACATTATGAAGGTATTCACGTGTTATTACATGGAAAAAGGATCTTCATTGTGTTTACCTTCCTTATAAATTTTGGACTGTGAGTTTGGACAGAAGTATTTTGGATAAGTCTAAAGGTTGGAATCGATTAAGTTTGAAATTGGATACTATTGTTAAGGTTAAATTACTTTTTGATATTATTTTTTGTATTATCATAAAAAGGACAACCCGGAGGTTGGACGACAACCCATCGCATCCGGCAAGGCTGTGAGACTTGAACCCGCAACTGAAGAGCAACAAGGGTGCATCACCTACCACTGGCCTACCTGATGTTCTGGATTGTATAATCCAGTTTTTTTAATGTTCTAACACATAAATTATAAATTCTTTTTTTTTAACCCTATATTATTAGGATAAATAGAATCTTTTTGAATTCTATTATCTTTTGGAGTGAAAGATGAGTTTGTGGTAGGAATTAATTGAAGGATGAAACTCTAATTGTCAAGTATATATATATATATATATATATATATTCCTCTTATTCTATGAATAAATCAATTATTAAACTTTATGGAAGGGATCTTGAAATCAAAAATGTGTTATCCTAATACCTTATGTTTTGTTAAACCGACGATATTTTGAATCATCATAGATTGATGGCTTTGAGGCTCTCAATTGTACGCTTTTTTTTATTGATGACCTAAATCACTCCCTATAAATATATACGTTTTTCCTCCAATTATGTGTCTCTAATTGCCACCAATTTTCTTCTAATCGAGATCATAATTGGGTGGTGACCTTTTCATTTCCCTTTCCTTCTTATTAAGAATAAATTTTATTAACCCAAAATCTGATGTGGGTTTTCCACAAAGGTATTTTTCTATTTTTAAAAATTTATTTTCAAAGAACAATTTCAAATTGTGAGGACACAATTTATTGAAGGAGGGGAGAATGTAACACCCCAAGATTTCATAGTACATTATCTCATCAAAGTAATTCAATAGCTTGCGCTACACACAACACTGAGTTTGAGAGTACCACAACTTACTAAACTGACCGTTCAAAAATAGATTATGAATAGTATTAACTACATTTTAAATATTATATACTATATATAATTTTTACATTCATATTATGTGTTTATTAGAAATAATATAAGAACAAATTCATTTTTTCAGATAAAAGAAGTATTTTTCAAAAACTGCAATTTTACCGCCTTTTAATGGCGAACCCTTTTTAAAACCAATATTTGACACTTTTATATATTCAATTTAATGAAATTAAATTCTTCTTTAGAATTGGGACATAAAAATTTAGTTTGGATAAATGTTTGGTACTTTTCTGATAACTTTCATATTTTGATGAATAGTGAAAATACTATGTTTTAATTGAAAACAACTTTTTTAATTGAAATAATTTATAGTGTTAAATTGTGCATTTGAAAGGTTTTAAAGTATAATTAGATTATATTTTTATCATTTAATAAAATTTAGGTCATTATAAGTGATTTCACATTTAAATTTGACATAAACACATGTCAATTTTTTTACTGTTTTCACTTTTTAAAAACCCGCTTTTTGGTTTTGACAACGGGAATTAATTTTAAATTAATAAATGAAACATCTTTGTTTTGAATTTGGTAAAATAGACTTCAATTTTGAATTTGGAATATCAATATTAGATTTGGGTGAATTTTTGGTATTTTTCTGAAAACTTTGAATTTTTGATGAATAGTGAAAAACACTGTGTTATTGTTTAAAATCAACTTTTTATTTAAGTAATTAGTTATTTTAATTTAATTTATTTTAGGTCAAAATATATATATAATACCTACATAAGTTCAATGTAAATCATTGGATTCATTTTATAATAATTTTAGATATATAAAATTTTATCGAACTTTTTACCGTCTTTTACCCACCTCCTAGGAGCATTTACAAATTTACATAAAAATTAATTTTACCGCTTCTGTGAGTTGAATTTCAAAAATCCGAGAGACACTATTAACCTCATTAAGTAAAATTTGGTTCAATAAGATGAAAATAATTTTGGTAAATAGTAACTTTTGACTTTTATTTACCACGGTTAAAAATAAATAGGGTAATTAAGGGTAAAAATGATATTATAATTACTCTAACACATGTCCTAATTATATTGTATAAGTGTAATTCGACCAAAAACAACCTTAGGAATAAAATATTATCCTTTAGGTCCACTTAGATTAGATTAGGACATTTATTATTATTTAATTTAAAGAAGAGTTAAAAGTGTTAAATTCAAGTTTTCATAACTAAAACATTTTTAATATAGGGTTATACATAAGATAAATTTGACTATAAATATTAATTATAAATCTAAAAATATTTCCTAAATAATTTTATTTTATTTATAATTTTTAGACATTAAATAATTAAATTTATTTATGACACAATGATGATGCAGTAATTACCTTATTAATAAAAGATTAAAATAATTGATATTATAAATACCCCAATAAATATAATTTGAGACTTATGATGAATTAAACTAGTTTTATAGGTTAATATGAAATGTTATGGTTGATTCAATTAATTTTTCTCGAAGTAATCTTACTGTTATGATTTTTTTAAAAAAACAAATACCAAATAGTGTCAAAATTGACATAAAATAATTTTTTTTAAAAAAAACTATATTATTGGTTGATATAATATTCCAAAAAATCTCATATTCGGCCAAAGGGATTAAATAATATTATATATGTCATTAATGAACCACTTGAGGTTCTCTTGGAAGTTTAGAGTAAGTTTATTAACCACATAGTGTAAGAATACAAGAAGACACAGTAAAAGTTAAACTATTTAACTAAGAGTTAAATCTAAAAGATATGGTTAAAATGGTAACCTAAACTTGTATAAAACCTTTTGGTTGAGAGGTTTTAGACTCATCACAAAATTAGCCTTTAAATAATTTATTTTTGAGCCATTAGAAACAGAAAATGATTTTATTATAAAATAATATTTCAAACTTTTCATAAAGTGACCCTCACCTCTCTTATAAAAGGGCACTTCCCCTTCTCTTAATTTCACACCTCCAAAGCCATTTGGCTCAGCCAACCCCTACCCAAATATCCTCCCAACATTTCTCCCTTAATCCTAGAGGCATTCCTTTGGTTATAAAGTCAACCTAAAGAGCCCTTTTGATCAAATCAAAAGGAAGAACCCAAAAAAAGAGATAAATATTTCATCACATCTTTCTAGTTCTTTTCTTCTTCCACTTCCTATTTCTTTGTTGTTTCCATTCTAAAATAATAAATCCATTATATTCTATATACTATGATGTTATTATAGAAATGGTACAACCATATTCATTGTTATATCCATCCTATAAATGACAAAGTCATCATACATGCGTACATATGGATTACCGTCTCCACATCATGGTGTAGTTTTCTATTCAAAGACTTCATTATTTGGATGGGTATAATAATGAGTATAACTGATATAAAAGATAAATATAACATGTTAATTATTCTGTATATATGATATACCATACAATTACATATGATTTCTCCATCAATATAATGATATTGTCGCTCGTGTGTACGTATGGATTACCGTCTCCACGACGTGATGAGATTCATTTCCATGTTCACCATTAAACGATGATTATAAAATATGTATCATTAATAAGTATGTAATATATGACATAATAATTCTAGTTGAGATATGTGTGTGTGTGTGTGTGTGTGTGTGTGTGTCTGTATGTACTTACATATATCTTATTCACATAGTTCCGTTCAATACGATATGAAAACGGAAACAGCGTTTATGCGTACGTACGGACTACCATCTCCATAAACGATGTTTTCCATTTCATATATTGGTATATTATAAATATTTATATTATAAATAAATATGATATATAAATCATGTTTTATATACTAGAAGTATTTAAATCATGATCTAAGTGATACAATCAAGAGTAACAAGTTAAAACACGTACGATAAAGAAAGCGGTTATTACCCGAAATGTTAATTTAACTTGGAAATTATTATTAAATGGGTGGTATAAAGTCATAAATGAATCATGTATGATATCATAAATATTAATATGGTTCTGTTATAATTTAATTACATACTACGGTCTTTATATAATAGGTTAAACGTATCCTCGACTAAAGGAAAGTGCATTGTAAGGGTTAATTTCACAATCTCTTTATTATCTGAGGTTGTTTTTACGTAAGTATCTACTGGGACCTCTTTATCATCCATATCCATGTTTCTTAAAAATTTATTCCAAAATATTTTTACTATTTACTAGACTATGGGTTGAATTCATTTATACTCTTGTTTGACTTCTTATAAAATGGTTTGAAAGGAATCTTTCCGTCGTTTTCCAAACAAGGTACTTTATGACCTTTTCAACAAAATTAAGGTAAGAATGTATTTTTTTAACTTATACGGAGGGTGTGGCTATTTTCTGTCATTATATCATCGTCAAAGCTTCCCATACAATCTTATAAGAATATTTTCAAAATAAATGTTTTCTATTATAATTATATTACTTTTAAATAATTTCAAAATAGAAAGAGATATTTCTCTAAAAAAAGTTTTGATTTCATCTATGTCAACATCCTTTGATGGATTTTAAGCTTGTTTGAAGTTGATTTATTATGATACAAAACTTACATATTGTATTGAAGGTTATGTGATATGTTTGACTTTGGATGTGTTATTTTTACATCATTCATGGTTTATGGATAAAGTATTGATATTTCATATGCTAGTTTTAATACGAATGTTTATGTTATGTTTAAACCTTTTCATATGAGGAATGCATTGGACTTAGTAAGTGACGAGTTGAGCCCGCTATAGATCCTCGATGCATCGGTAGGTCTCATTAGACAAACTAGTTTTTTAGCACAAGGCCTTAAAAAAATCTTATTTGTAGTCTTGGCACAAGGTCTTGACTATGTGGTTATGAATTCTGGCATTATGCATTCCATCATTATAAAAGTGGCAATTGATATTGCATGTGATTATTCGACTAGAAGAATATACATGTGAATAAGTAAATGGAATTATTTTATTCTATCTTTTCCATATTATGCTGAATTTTATGTTTAAAAGTCTTTTGTTTTAGTCTTACACATTGCCTTAAATGTTTATGCTTATTTATGAAATTTTCCGCTATTTTGTTATCCTTACTGAGCATCTGAGCTCACCCCTTTCTATGTTTTAATTTTCCTAGGATTCTAAGAAGTGTATTATGATTTATAAGCAGGGTTAATCTAGGGTATTATTGTAATTATCAAAGGATCATTTATGTTGTGTAATGTAATGCTCATGTATGTAATCTATTTTCCAAGACTGCTAAATTGATCGGTCTTTCGGGACTTGATTCCTTTAAATCATGCCAATGTATTAAAATAATGCACCGACTCTGGGCTTTGGGGGTCAGGGTGTTACAGTTGGTATCATAGGAAGTTTAGCAATAACCTTGGAAACTAGATTTAGAAAAACTCTGATTAGAGAAAACTACCCTAAGATAGACTTTGGTATAGAAGAACTTACTAGAATTTTGATACTGTAGAGATTTTGTGAGTTTTCCAAGTAATACATCCCTATCTAGATATGAGCAGGTAGAGGTGGATCTGGCACAGATGTACCTAGGGTTAAAACCTAAAAACACCGCTTTGATCTAGACTCGAACGGGAACTAGTGCACGACAACGGGCCTTGCTGCACTCTTGGTTATAAAGCTACTGAGGGATATTCTTAGGATAATTCACATTTTCTTTACAAACCATTATGAAAGATTTAGGAAGTAAATACTTCCTCAAAGAAAACATTTTTTTTATTATAGATTATATGTATAATCTTTTCAATTTACGTTAGGTATTTTACAAGTTTGGAATTATGCATTGTGATTTATAAACTAACCTAGTGTATGGCATTGTTTAGAAATGAATCCTAGTAGAAGGAATGAGAACTCCAGCAATACGTATGATCCAAAGAGTAAGAAGGATCATATCTTTCATGGTATTAAGAAAACATTTAGAAAGAAAATAGTCTCACGTGTATTATCATCATATGAAGAAATAGTATCATGTGTTAATAAGATAAGTAAAGAATTCTCTGAGTCCTATAGCTTTGAAGGGAAGCCAGAGAAGAAAAGTATGGTAGAAAGAAAGATGAATAAAGGGAATAAGAAAAAGAAGGATTTTCCCATATGTGATAACTGTGGAAAGAATCACCTAGTTAAATGATTGAAGGGAATAGGGAGTTTGTTATAAGTATGGAGAAAAGGACACCAAGTACATGATTTCAAGGTTAAGAAAAAGGTTTAAAATATGCAATGCTTCATCTGCAAGGAGTAGGGACACTACGTGAATCAATGTCCAAATCATCAGAGTATACCTCAAATGTTGCTATTGGATAATAATCAAGTTATGATACTACCGAAGATGAAGAGAAATGATAATAGTTATTATGTTGTTATTAAAGTACTGTGCCATTTGAGTATTGTATTAATGATGTACATGTTATAAGAATTGTAGAGTATATAAGGATTGTACTACAGTACTATTTCATTAAGGACTTGAGATTGTGTGGAACCAAGAAAAGTGACTCAATGGAAAGTTAAAATTTTTGGAAAATACATGGTTGAAGGAAAGAAAAAACTTTAATATGGTCCTGATACTAAGTTATTGATTTTGGAATAAGAGATGATTGATTTGGATAAATTATATTGGATATTCTTGACAACCTTGAAACTGATTAATGATTTGTATATTCCATCATTGTTGGAGTTTACAGCATTTTTTGATATAAGGAGTATATCCAGTATTTTATAAAGAATAAGGGAGCATAAATGTAATCAATAAGGTTTTATGGTAATTTTGGGTGTTACATTGTTTTAAAAGAATACATGATGAAGGTATTCACATGTTATTACATTGAAAAAGGATCTTCATTGTGTTTACCTTCCTTATAAATTTTGGACTGTGAGTTTGGACAGAAGTATTTTGGATAAGTCTAAAGGTTGGAATCCATTAAGTTTTACATTGGATACTATTGTTAAGGTTAAATCATTTCTTGAGATTATTTTTGGATTGTCATAAAAAGGACAACCCGGAGGTTGGGCGGCAACCTGTCGTGTCCGGCAAGGCCGTGAGACTTGAACCCGCAACCGAAGAGCGAAAAGGGTGCATCACCTACCACTGGCCTACGTGATGTTCTAGATTGTATAATGTAGTTTTTTTATTGGTCTAACAGATAAATTATAAATTCTTTTTTTTTAACCTTATACAATTAGGATAAATTGAATATTTTTGAATTCTGTTATCTTTTGGAGTGAAAGATGAGTTTGTGGTAGGAATTAGTTGAAGGATGAAACTCTATTTGTCAAGTATGTATATATATATATATATATATTCCTCTTATTATATGAATAAATTCATTATTAAACTTTAAGGAATGGATCTTGAAACCAAAAATGTGTTATCCTAATATCTTATGTTTTGTTGAACCGATGATATTTTGAATCATCATAGATTGATGGCTTTGAGGCTCTCAATTGTACGCTTGTTTGTGATTGATGACCTAAATCACTCCCTATAAATATAAATGTTTTCCCTCCAATTATGTGTCTCTAATTTCCACCAATTATCTTCTAATCTAGATCATAATTGGGTGGTGACCTTTTCATTTCCCTTTTCTTCTTATTAAGACTAAATTTTATTAACCCAATTTCCGATGTGGGTTTTCCGCAAAGGTATTTTTCTATTTTTAACCATTTATTTTCAAAGAACAATTTAAAATTGCAAGAATGCAATTTATTGAAGGAGGGGATAATGTAACACCCCAATATTTGATAGTACATTATCTCATTAAATTAATTCAATAGCTTGCGCTACACACAACACCGAGTTTGAGCGCACCATAACTTAATAAACTAACCGTTCAAAAAGTGGTTATGAATAGTATTAACTAAATTTTGAATATTATGTACTCTATATAATTTTGACATTCATATTATGTGTTTCTTAGACATAATATAAGAACAAATTCATTTTTTCAGATAAAAGAAGTATTTTTCAAAAAATGAAATTTTACTGCCTTTTAATGGAGAACCCTTTTTCAAACCAATATTTGACACTTTTATATATTCAATTTAATGGAATTAAATTCTTCTTTATAATTGGGACATAAAAATTTATTTTTGATAAATTTTTGGTACTTTTCTGATAACTTTCATATTTTAACGAATAGTGAAAAATACATTGTTTTAATTGAAAAAAACTTTTTTAATCGAAATAATTTATAGTGTTAAAATATGCATTTGAAAGATTTTGAAGTATAATTAGATTATATTTTTATCATTTAATATAATTTAGGTCATTATAAGTAATTTCACATTTAAATTTGACATAAACACATGTCAATATTTTGATAGTTTTCACTTTTTAAAAACTCGCTTTTTGGTTTTGACAATGGGAATTAATTTTAAATTAATAAATGCAAATTATTTGTTTTTAATTTGGTAAAATAGACTTCATTTTTGAATTCGAAATATCAAAATTATCTTTGGGTGAATTTTTGGTATTTTTCTGAAAACTTTCAATTTTTAATGAATAGTGAAAACACTGCCCTATTGTTTAAAACCGACTTTTTATTTAAGTAATTGGTTATTTTAATTTATTTTATTTTAAGTTAAAATAGATATATAATACCTATATAAGTTCAATGTAATTCATTGAATTCATTTTATAATAAGTTTATATATATATAATTTTATCGAACTTTTTATCGTCTTTTACCCACCTCCTAGGAGCATTTGCAAATTTGCATAAAACTTAATTTTACCACTTCTGTGAGTTGAATTTCAAAAATACGAGAGATAGAGTTAACCTCAGTAAGTTAAATTTGGTTTGATAAGATGAAAATAATTTTTGGTAAATAGTAACTTTTGATTTTTATTTACCACGATTAAAAGTAAATAGGATAATTAAGGGTAAAAATGATATTATAATTACCCTAACACATGTCCTAATTCTATTGGATAAGTGTAATTCGACCAAAAACAACCTTAGGAATAAAATATGATCCTTTAGGTCCACTTGGATTTGATTAGGACATTTATTATTATTTAATTTAAAGAAGAGTTAAAAGTATTAAATTCAATTTTTCAAAACTAAAACATTTTTAATATAGGGTTATACATAAGATAAATTTGACAATAAATATTATTTAGATAGATAAAAATATTTCCTACATAAATGTATTTTATTAATAATTTTTAGACATTAAATAATTAAATTTATTTATGACACAATGATGATGTAGTAATTACCTTATTAATAAAATATTAAAATAATTGATATTATAAATACCCAAATAAATGTAATTTGAGACTTCTGATGAATTAAACTAAATCTATAGGTTAATATGACATGTTAGGGTTGATTCAATCCATTTTTTCTCGAATTAATCTTGTTTTTATGATTTTAACAAAAAACAAATACCAAATAGTGTCAAAATTGACATAAAATAGTTTGTAAAAGAAAAACCATATTATTGGTTGATATAATATTCATAAAAATTTAAGATTTGGACGAAGGGATTAAATAATATTATATATGTCATTAATGAATCACTTTAGGTTCTCTTGGAATTTTATAGTAAGTTTATTAACCATATAGTGTAAGAATATAAGAAGACATAGTAAAAGTTAAACTATTTAACTAAGAGTTAAATTTAAAAGATATGATTAAAATGGTAACCTAAACTTGTATAAAACCTATTGGTTGAAAGTTTTTCTACCCATACACACCTTATCCTTTAAATAATTCATTTTGGAGCAATTAGAAACTAAAATTATTTTATTATAAAATAATATTTCAAACTTTTCCTAAAGTGACCCTTACCTCTCTTATAAAAGGGCACTTCCCCTTCTCTTAATTTCACACCTCCAAAGCCATTTGACTCGGCCAAACCATGCCCAAATATACTCCCAACATTCCTCCCTTCATCCTAGAGGCCTTCCTTTGGTCATAAAGCCAACCTAAGGAGCCCTTTTGATCAAATCAAAAAAAAAGAACCCGAAAAAGAGGTAAATATTTCATCACATCTTTCAAGTTCTTTTCTTCTTCCACTTCCTCTTTCTTTGTTGTTTCCATTCTAAAATAATAACTGCAGTATCTTCTATATACTATGATGTTATTATATAAATGTTACAACCATATTCATTGTTATATCCATCCTATAAATGACAAATTCACCATACTTGCGTACGTATGGATTACTGTCTCCACGTCATGGTGTAGTTTGTTATTCAAACACTTCATTATTTGGATAGGAATAATAATTAGTATAAATGATGTAAATAATAAATATAACATGTTAATGATTCTGTATGTATGATATAACATCCAATTACATATGATTTTTTCATCTATATAATGATATTGTTGCTCGTGCGTACGTACGGATTACCGTCTCCACGACGTGATGAGATTCATTTCCACGTTCACCATTCAACGTTGATTATAAAATATATATCATTAATAAGTATGTAATATATGACATAATAATGCTATTATATATATGTGTGTGTGTGTGTGTACTTACATATATCTTATTCACTTATTTTCATTCAATACGATATGAAAACGGAAACAGCGTTTATGCGTACGTACGGACTACTGTCTCCATAAACGGTGTTTTCCATTTCATATATATGTCTATTATACATATTTATATTCTAAATATATATTATATATAAATCATGTTTTATATACTGGAAGTATTTAAATCATGATCTAAGTGATACAATCAAGAGTAACAAGTTAAAACATGTACGATAAAGAAATTGATTATTACCCGAAATGTTAATTTAACATGGAAATTATTATTATATGGGTAGTATGAAGTCATAAATGAATCATGTATGATATCATAAATATTAATATGGTTCTGGTATAATTTAATAACATACTATTGTCTTTATATAAGAGGTTAAACGTACCCTCAACTAAAGGAAAGTGCAAGGTAGGGGTTAATTTCACAATCTCTTTATTATTCGAGGTTGTTTTTACGTAAGTATCTACTAGGACCTCTTTATCATCCACATCCATGTTTCTTAAAAATGTATTCCAAAACATTTTTACTATTTACTAGACTATGGTTTAAATTCATTTATACCCTTTTTTTAATTTTTATAAAATGGTTTGAAAGGAATCTTTCTGTCGTTTTCCAAATAAGGTACTTTATGACCTTTTCGAAAAATTTAAGGTAAGAATGTATTTTTTAAACTTATACGGTGGGTGTGGCTATTTTATGTCGTTATATCATCATCAAAGCTTCCCATACAATCTTATAATAATATTTTCAAAATAAATTTTTTCTTTTATAATTATATGACTTTTAAATGATTTCAAAATAGAAAGAGATATTTCTCTAAAAAAGTTTTGATTTCATCTATGACAACATCTTTTTATTAATTTTAAGCTTGTTTGAAGTTGATTTATTATGATACAAAACTTCCATATTATATTAAAGGTTATGTGATATGTTTGACTGTGAATGTGTTATTTTTACATCATTCATGGTTTATGGATAAATTATTGATATTTCGTATGCTAGTTTTAATATGAATGTTTATGTTATGTTTAAACCTTTTCATATGAGGAATTAATTGGACTTAGTAAGTGACTGGTGGAGCCTGCTATAGCTCCTCGATGCATCGGTAGGTCTCATGAGACAAACTAGTGTCTTGGCACAAAGCCTTGACAAAATCTTATTTGTAGTCTTGGCACAAGTCCTAGACTATGTGGTTATGAAGTCTTGCATTATGCATTCCATCATTATGAAAGTGGCTATTGATATTGCATGTGATTATTTGACTAGTAGAATATTCATGTGAATAATTAAATGAAATTATTTTATTGTATCTTTGTCATATTATGCAGAATTTTATGTTTAAAAGGATTTTGTTTTAGTCTTATACATTGCCTTAAATGTTTATGTTTATTTATGAAAGTTTCCGCTATATTGTTATCCTTACTGAGCATCTGAGATCACCCATTTCTATGTTTTAATTTTCCCAGGATTCTAAGAAGTGTATTATGATTGATAAGCAGGGTTAAGCTAGGGGATTATTGGTGTTCTCAAAGGATCATTTATTTTGTGTAATGTAACGCTCATGTATGTAATCTATTTTCCAAGACTACTAAACTGATCGGTCTTTCGGGATTTGATTCCTTGTAATCATGCCAATTTATTAAAATAATGCACCGACTCTGGGCTTCTGGGGTTGGGGTGTTACATTTCATGACCTTATTTATAAAGTTTTGGATTTTTCATATTTCTGAAGGGTTATAAGGTGAACCATTTATAGAAATTTTAAGTTAAAATTCATATGAAGTTTGTGATATTAAAGTATTATCTCACCACATAAGGATTTATTAATATTGTATAACATGTTCTAACAAAAACATTTATGGTAATTAATGAAAAATTTGATGGTTTATCATGGATCTCATTATTATTAGTGATTACGGAATGAAAAAAAATCACCTTCCTTTTTTGGAGAAAGAGGTGAGGTGGAAATTGATTAAGGCATGAAAAAGGGTGAGATTGTACTGAATCAAGTAATTAAATATTCTCATAAAAAATATTCAACTCTAGGGAATGTATCTTAAAATCAAAAAGGTTATCCTAGTATCTTCTTTTCCGATGAATCAAATAACCCCTTGGATCGTCGTATATTTATGGCTTTGTGATTGTTAATTTTTTTTTGCCCTTGTTCTCTCTCACTCTCCATCAAAATATTATTTCCATATCCATATTTTCACTTGCCACCAATGTTCTCCCATCTAGAAACCTAGTTATGAGTTACTTTGGGTAACTTTCATGTTTCCAAAATTCCCTTTTTAAAGTAAGTTTTGGTATTCAATTTTACATTACAGGTTTCTATGAAAGGAACTTTCAAGTATTAAACCTTTAATAAACAAAACAAATTTCGATGGTGGGATTCATTTTAAGGGGGTAGAATGTAACACCCCAATATTTGGGGATTTTTTTTAATTAATTTAATCTTTTTTATATTTTTCATTTCATGCAACACTGAATATAGTTTTTTTATATTAAAGAACTACATTTGGCATGCGTTATACGCAAAACCAAGTTAATTGTTCACTAAACGCAACACTTAGATTATTTTTCAGTACACGCAACACTATGTTTTCCCTGTATTACATGCAATACCGAGTCCCTTTAATATCTTGTGTTACACACAAGGTTAGGTTATACTAAACTAAAAGATACTATTAATATTTTTATTAAAATATTATTATAGCTACCACCTAGTCATTGGAATGGAAGTTATGAATAAGATTAACTAAATTTGTGAAAATATGATTTACACATGTATATAAAATGGATCTTTGGTTATCAATTACTAGAAGTGAATGTAAGAACTATTTGAAAATGAACAAATTACTTTACTAATAAAACTATTTTTATATGTACAAACACAATTTTATCTCAATAAATTAAACAAACCACTTTTTATTAATTTTTTCAATAAAGTTTCTATATTATATGTTTAAAAATTATTTTTAATACTCATCTAATATATTTTATAGGTATAATATAAGAATAAATCCAATTTTATGAATAAAAAGATGTATTCTTCTAAAAAGTAATTTTACCGCCTTTTAAAGAAAAACCTATCTTAAATCCAATTTTTAACACTTTTATAAATTTTATATGTCAAAATAAACTTTATTTTTTGAAATTGGAACATAAAAATTAGCTTATGGAGAATTTTTTGTATTTTCCTGTGAGGTTTCATTTTTTGATGAATAGTAAAAATGGTGAATTTTAATTCAAAACTGCTTTTTTGTCTAATTTATTTACAAGGTTAGATTATGTTTTTGATTGGTTTTAAAACTTAGATAAATTATACGTCAATTAACCAATTTAGGTCATTGGAATTAATTTCACTCTGAGATTGAATATAAAAACTTACCAAACTTTTGGAACATTTTACTTTAAAAATCATCTTTATCATCCCGTCTGTGAGATTAAATTTAAATTAATTTCTAAAACTTCTGTGATTATAATTTGAAAAATGGATTCCATATTTAGAATCATAATAATTTATAATTTATAATGAGTTCAACTTATTTTTTGACCAAAAGTATTAGTTAATGTAATTAAAATTAATTAGAGCAATTAAGGTTAAATTAAGTTTAACAAAGGACTAAACCTTATAATTAAGGTCCAAATGATCTAGAAACTTGTAAAAAAGAAATTTTCTAGCCATATTTAGACCCTATACTCCCTTTTCTATAATTGGTTCCATTATTGGAGCCACTTGACATGGGAAAAACATGGGTAGAATTCCCTTTTCAAAAATTTACAAAAATGTCACTCCTCCTCCATTATAAAAAGGCACTCACCCCTTCCACTTATTAACACCTATCAAGACCTTTGGATCACCCAAAATATACTTATATAAGATTTCAAAATCCCTCCCTTCATCCTAGAATCATTCTTTTGAGCATAATTTCAACCAAGGAAGCTCTTTGGTGCAAACCAAGAGGAGTTACCCAAAGAAGACGTAATATCCTTCCTGAGATCCTTTGTTTTATTTTCATTCTCCACCCCCCTCAACTATTCTCATTACATGATTATATAATAACCTCAATATCCTAAATATACTGAGATTTTTTTTATTCTTAGATTTTGACCTACACTTACACACACTTCCATCTAATGTGTAACGAACTAACCGTCCTTGTGTACGGTGAACTACCGCCTCACAAAACGATGTTGTTCATTTTTCCTTTACCACCTCTCGTGGTTGGTTATTATGATGGAAACACTATTTTTATATGATACATATGATATTTATGATATATTTATGCTTTTAAAATTATTTTATAATACATACCTTCATGCTTTCCATTTTGTGTAAATACGATAATTTTGTTTGGGAAAGTATAGACCATTGCCTCCTCAAAGGGATGTGATTCATTCACACTCTACATTAAATGTATTAAGGATGGGTTTAGTGAACTTATATGATATATATGACATAATAGTATTACATTAATGATATTATATATATATATATATACATATATGTCATTTACTTTCTTTCTTTCAAAATGACAATAAAATGGAAACAACGTTCATGCGTACGTACGGCCTACCGTCTCCATGAACGGTGTATTCCATTTCATATTTCTATATATTATTATAAATACATATATAATAAATATATATGATATTTATACCATGATTTACATTCTTCAAATAATTAAATCGTGATCTAAGCAAGAGGATCAACAATAACAAGCCAAAACATGTACGAAAAACAAAGCAGATATTACTCGAAAACGTAACAATAACATGGAGTAGTTAATAAACAGGTAATATAAAGTCATAAACAAATAATATATGGTATTAGATGTAATAATATGGTTTTTTGGTAGATTTATAATAAACTTATATTTGTTATACATGAGGTTTGAATGAGTATGAAAAGAGTCAATACTTAAGGTAAGGGTTTTCTCATCTCACTTTTATTTTCTGTGAGACACAAGTCGCGTTCACCACCGATTTCTTATATGTGGTGTTTTTACTTCCCATGGATGAATTATATTATTATTATACTTAAATTTATGGGTATTTAAATATCCATTTTATGATCTTTATTTCATGGGGTTTATGTTTCAAAAGTTACCAAATCGGTAAAATAATTTTGTCTCAATTTGCCTTCCTTGAGACACATGTCATGTTATGCACCCATATTCTTTTACAAGGTGTATATACTTTCATTTGAAATGTTATATCATTAAACTCCTTATTTTCATGATATTTTAATCTTAATATAATTTCATTTTCTTACATGGGGAGTATAATTCAAAGTTACCAAGTGGTAAGAGTTTATTGAAACAATCTCATCATTTATCGATATTGTTTATGATTATGCTTCCATTGATGAAATATTATGATCCATATCTCAATAGCACCCATGAATTTTCTTCCCCTATATATATTCATAATGTATTCATATATTAGTATCATCTTCCCACTCATTGGTGCATAAGATAATTAAGAAAAAAAAGTTATGAAAATCCGACTTTATTTCTCCTTTCGATCAGAAATATATGTTCTTTCAAAACCGTGATTTCTAAAAATGTTTTCAAAATTGTTTTATTATTATTCTATGATTCATAAACGAAATTTTTACCTGTGTTTTACCTTTTATACAAAAGGGTTTTTAAAACGGAATCTTGTTGTTTTTCGGTCAGGGCACTTTTCTAAACTTTTTACAGTGAAAAAGGAATGTTCGGCATGTACGAATTTACTCACCATCATGATCGTAATTCCATTAAAGCTTCCTTTACAATATTATAATGTTATTTTTTAAAATAAATTTTTTTTCTGATATTCTGGAAATTCGTTGTTTTAAAGTGGTTTTCAATGAAAAGGTTTTCAAAAAAAATGTTTAAAAAATGTTTTTAAAGGTGATCTTTTAAGCTCATTTTCAAGGAAAAAGGATTTTAAAATGTTTTATGGTTTTCAAAGAATTATTTATAAGTTTTAAAATTATTTTCAAAGAAATGGTTTTCAAAACGTTTTCAAGATTTCTTTATATGTTTTCAAAGTATTTTCAAATAAAAAGGTTTTCCAAATGTTTTCAAGCTTCTTTTATAAGTTTTCAAAGAAAATGGTTTTCAAAATGTTTTCAATATTTCTTTATAAGTTTTCAAAGAAAAAGGTTTTGAAAATGTTTTCAAAGCTTCCTTTATAAGTTTTCAAGTTTATTTTCAAGAAAATGGTTTTCAAAAGGTTTTATGTTTTAAAAATAATTTTTCAAAGAAGAAAAGATAATTTCCACATGAATGTTTTTAAAAGATCTTTCCAAATTATTTCTCATATATATAAGATGGAATCTGTTGGTATTACTCATTTCTTTCTATGAAAATGGTCCAAATGTTCCATTCATATTTTTTCTCTGAATGATTTATCTTTTGATGACATGATGTTTATGAAACTCGTTTCTCTTTCATGGGTTATATGTTTATGAAACTCATTTCACTTTCATGGGTTATATGCTTATGAAACCCGCTTCTTTTCATGGGTTATGCTTGATGAAATGATTATGAAACTTATCTGTTTTCTACAACTTACGATGTGATTAAATATTTATGATACACATTTCATTTCATGGGTTATGATATGATTGTTTATGATCTTGTCTCACACATATGTATGATTGCATTATGAGATGTGTGGGACCTATATCTCCCTCCAATGCATTGGGTAAAGATTTATATCTCATGAGATAATGATGGAATTCAAGTCGACAAACTTGATCCACTGTGGAAGATGGGGAAATCCAATCCACTATGGGAAGATGGGGAAACCAGATCCACTATGGGAAGATAGGGAAACCCAGTCCACTATGGGAAGATGGGGAAACCCAATCCCTTATAAGGATAGGACTATGATTGGGGAAGGTGGTGTGTCCCACCCAGCAGGTGTAGTCCCCATGAAGTGCCCTGATAAGTTCTAGCAATGCGTCTTGACTTATAGGGAATGATATTACATGTTTATGTGTATGCCATAATTCCCTGTCTTATTCATATGTTATGCTTTCATGGCTTTTGCTCTTGTTTCCCGTGTGATTCATGTTTGGTGAACTACTAATCTTTATGCCATAATTCATGTTTATGACCTTTGATATGCAGGGTATGATCTTCTAATGTTATGATCACATTCTCATACCCTTATGATCATGTTTATGTTTACATATTTCCCTTGTTTACCCTTACTGAGTATCTGAGCTCACTCCTTTTTATGTTTCCTTCCCCAAGTTATGAAGATATATTTTATGAATGATATGTCTAAGATGGGTGCTGATCTTGGAGAACCTAGTGGAAGATAATGTAGCTCACTCATGTACCAGTGTTTACGTTTTCATGTTTCCAAAGGTGCTAAACTAATACGGTCTTTGAGTGTCTGTTTGTGTAATATTTTAAGTATTCCACAAAAATTGTGTAATGTCTATGTACGTTAAGACCGGTTTGTTATAATATTGGTATGTATGATCTCAAGGAGTTAAACACTTCTTGTGGCACATTTCTTTGTGTGTTTTGTTTGTTTTCCTTTAATACAATCCACACAAATGTTTAGGTCTGTAAAATCCAAATTTAGAAGGATTTCAATATTAATCAATCTTTCTAATATTTCTTTGGAAATATGACCTAAACATTTATGCCATAAATAAGTATACTTTTCATTTACTAAACCACATTTAGTATTTGAATTATGATGCAAGTTCATAAGTGTTTCAGCATACATATTATCAAGATTTAGTTTATATAAATCATCATATAATAAACTAGATCCAATCATGCGTGTATGTTTAAACAAACTAAAATATTCATTCCCAAAATTAAAAGCGTATCCAACAGCGTCAAGTTTTGATAAAGAAACCAAATTCCTAGATATACTAGGTACATAAAAGGCTTCACATAAATTCAAATTATACCCACTATCAAGGATTAAACGGTAAGTCATGACAACTTCCACTAGAACCTTCACTCTATTCCTCGTGAAGATGAACTTTTCAATTGGGTTTGTGATTTGGGCTGAAAGGAATCTATGTATTGTATTAGAAACATGAGTCATACAACCAAAATCAATCTATCAAGTATTATTCTAAACTTCAGTTAAGTTTGATTCATAACATGTATAAGCATTTTGATTACATTTCTTTTCAAATCAAGTCTTCTGTTTCAGACAATCCTTTTGGAAATATCCAACTTTCCCACATAGTGAAATCAATTAAATAATTAGGTATAAGAACACAAAATAGAGACTGATATCATGCAAAGAACAACTTACGGCCGAAAGTAAGCAGATACGAAAATTCATGCTTGATGATTTTAAAACAAAGGGTGGAAATTTCAAAAATGACGAGCTCTACCACAAAAACGAATCGATCATTGGTGAAAAATGTTGAAGGTGATGACCCCTCAGCTTTCATCATCCGTCTCACGATTCTCCTTCGATTTACATTCTTGGGTTGCAAAACCCAACAAAAGGTCTCACTTTATAACGATGTATAAATAGGATAGTTTGGCATCTCCTCGTATCACAACCTCCTAGTCTGAAAGATTTTGAAATCTGCTAACTCAACCTCATTACGCTACAGGATTAGGCGTTACAGCGTAATGACAGCCAAATCCATGCTCTGAATATCATAACCAAATTCATATCCAGCGAGAATTGTGACGTGCCAAGACTTCTGACTAAAGACTTTGGCTTTAATCTTGAAGTTAAGTTTATTTATCTACATTATTTTGGATTAAAATGTTAATTTATCATCTGAATTCAAACCACTGATCAAATGTGAGGATCGAGTCAGCTATCCGTTTGGTTCTAAAGTATGAGTGGAAATAACAAATAAAACAAAAGAATCTGATTCCCTCTCCACCCTGAAAACTAAACAAACAGAGATGATCAAATACAGCAAATTGGGGGACCGAGATGATGATGGAGATGGAAGAACATGCACCCTCCACCCACCCTAACCACTACAGCTCAACCATTCTCCCAAAAAGGGGAAAACAAAACGAAAATGGCGTAAATTGTATTTGAAGGAAGAAAAAACTACTGACCACTACCCTACGCCCTACCATCCACAGCCTTCCGGTCTTCATCCCATCACCGTCTGGTTCACCCGTCGCATTTCCATGATCTTCCTGTGAGAATTCGAATGCAGCTCTTCCGAGAAGGTCGGGCTGCTCGCCGGACGATACTCCGGCACCAGCCGTCCAGACTTGAACCGAACCCCGCACGCATTGCACAGCGTCTTCGGCCCCTCCGGCCCCGCACGCCACTGCGGCGTCTTCTCCGACTGGCAGTGCACGCACTTCCTCCCCCCGCCGCCGGCTTTCAACTGCCCTGGCCTCTCCGCCTTCCCGACGACGCCCGTATTCTTTCTCGGGGCGCACGGCCAGGAGTAGTTAACCGCACGCCTGCGCCGGCGTCGGAGATTCGTCCTCGCCTTAACCGGAACTCTGAGGCCGGTGCGCCATCTCACGGCGCCGGACGTCGCGCCGCCGCCGTTGCTCGTTTCCAGCACGGAAACCGGGCTCCGCTGCTTAGCGAATTTGGCGGGCATCACGAACGAAAAAATATCCATAAGCGACTCCACTTCTGGGAAGGCATCCTTGTTTGACAGCCACTCCAGCTCCTCCTCTTCTCCGGTTTCCTACGAAGAAGACAGTCAAACAGAGTTCTCATCCGTAAACATAATCTGAAGCAAGAAACGACTAGTATGTGTGGTAAAGAGGCGACAGGATTTCATCAGAGGGAGGCGCCAATTAATTCACGGAAAACGCAAGTGATTCAAGCAGAGCCGCTGCGTTACGTTCGGCCAAGATAAACCTAATTACCAGCGACTTCTTAATGAAGGCTTCTAGAAGCCTCCATCCAACAGCAATTCAAACGGAATTTTCCTCAAGACACCAAGACCGGCTCGATTCCGTTCACCAAACGCGACTGTGCGAGGAATACAGTCGCCGGAACCGCCTTACCGGCGGCCGTAAAGGAATAAATAAGACAAACTTACAGGAAATGGCTCGCGCCGCTCGGGGAGAGAAGACGAGGATATAGCGAGAGCCCGCCTTGTTTTGTCGTCGTCGTCGTCTTCCTCCCCAACGTCCGTCGAGAAGTCCAGCAGCTTGTCCATGGAAATCTCCGCCATATCCACGCCCTTCATTCCACCGCAAACCCTAGCGAGCGAGAGTTTGGTTATGGGGGAATTGCAGGTGGGTGTGGGGGAAGAAAAACGAGGCGACGTCCCTTTTCTACATTTTTTAATTTGTTGCCCCCTTTCGTACTTTTGAAAACCTCTACCGGGCAGATATCGCCTGCACTCCGGCGCACCGTAAATTCACTGCTCTCCTTGACCATCCCTCCAGTCAAACCTGTCCTGCATCGTGATTGGCCATCCTCGTCCGGTGGGGCCCGGAACGTGACGGTGCACCGTCTCCCCGTGATCAGCGTAATTAATTTGCGGGTTTGTTTATTTACTTTATTAATTAATTACGCACGTCTCCGCCGCGGCAGCGTCTTTAAGAATCGATGCGGCGGTGTCGTAAATATGGAGTTTCTCCAAGGGCTTAAATGCAAATTTAAAAGTGCGGTCTGCTGCGGCTCAGAAGCCACGTTGACGGGCTTTCCGTGATTTTCAATTTTGAATAAAGAATAATATAAGACTCCCAAAAAACATTTATAGAGTTATTTTATTGGTTTTTCGTCCGCTCATTGAATAATTGGGAACTTGACCGACGGGTGTCGACCAATGAGATCCGAGTGCAGCGTCATCGGGGCGACGAAAATCGGACACGTGGATGTTGTAATTTATCTCCCCCTGGATGTTTTTTGAAATTTAAAATCTATGATTCTGGGACACCGAAAGTGGCGGCGTTGATTTTGTGCCTTTCTCTCTCCTCCATTCATGTAAGTGGTGAGAAACGGATCGTGCCGGGCCGGGCCGGGCGGTGCTGATGGATTATGTGATTGTTGGGCCCACATTGGCCCACTGCTGCATGTGATGTGGGCCCGCCTCCGTTTTTTGTCATGATTAGTTAGGAGGTGGTCGTGGATTATTCCGTTTATGCGTTCATATCGTCTGTTTTCTTAAACAAATTTCTTAGCCACGTGACATTACTTTTCCGCACCTGACAAATTGTATAATAAATTTTAAAATATTTTGAGTCACTACAACACACAAATTCAATGAGTGTGTATCTAAACATAGTTTTATCTCAATTCATTTCCTTTTAATATATTTTTTTACAAAAAAAAAAATTAGCATTTACTTGGAACCATTCATACTGAAATAGAATAGTGATAAGTATTTCTTTTATAAACCCAACATATTTTATGTTATCTTTTAAAAAAGAATCATAACCCACAAACTCAAATCATTAATCATAATAATTTTTCTTTTCTTTGTATTGAAGACATTATTATTACATCCATACAACTAGACATAGATTGTGATTTTCCAATAAAAACCTCTAACATGATATCAAAATACATTATTTCAGCACCATCCAACATAAACTTTGTAATTCATTCCTTCAAAATAAATATCAATTTGATATTGTTTATTGATATTTATTTCAATTAATGTTATAATCAATTATAAAACACCATGTTCAGCTGATTTCTAATAAATATTCACGCCTACTTCACAAAATAAAATTATAACATTATGTTAATGAAACTAAATATTTATAATTAAAAGTTTATTATTTTTTAAAACATCGTATGGGATGATTGAAACAACATTCATAAAAATAAATAAATTTGCTAATTCATACAAATAAAAACAGTTTCAGCCGTGACAATTCTTTCAAATTTCTTAGTATAAAAGCAAACATTTTTTTTTTAACAATGTCATCTTTATCTTGGATCATTCAATAGAAGAAAATAATTCATGTCTAAAAATAGTTAAGGTGATTAAATTTTGTAAAAAAAAGTTAAAAATTGATATTATAAAATCCTTTTATAAATAAAGCGAGTAGGTCGACTCAACCCGACTAACAAAATATTGACCCCACTAGACTCGGAGAAAAAAATTAATCTACCTTATCCGTGGTTTTACAAATGGGTAAGATTGGATTCAGTTGGTTTTTTGATTTTGAGGTATTTAATATCATTTCTATTTAATGTGTTGTGTGGGAATATTTATAAAATAAAAAATCAAGTGTATTTAAATAATAAAATAAATAAAATTTACACCATGTTAAATGATTAATAAATCTTTCACGTAAACATCTAAAAGGGAAACATAAATTTGTAGACCTTGTTTATAACATTCTGATATTTTTATAAGATGGATTTTTTTTTAAACTTCTTTGATGTTTTGTGTTGTATGTTACAACAAGATAATCTTGCACTGCACGCAACACCGGTCTATCTTGCGGTATACACAACACTATGTTTTGCTTCTGTTACACACAAGTTTGAATTCTTTTGATGGATTTCATTTCACACAAAACCGAGTTTAAACGAAAAACTAAATATTATTATGATATATTATAACCTAGCCATTATAATGACGAATATGAATAGTATTAACTGGATTATGAAAATATGATTTACACACATATATATAATTAATTTTTTGGTGAACAATTAATTATAAAAGAAAATATTTTTTTTAAATAAAGGAAAATGTTTTTCTGAAAAACTGTTTAAATGCAATTAAGTGAGTTTATAAAATCATAAAATCGCTATTTATGAATTTTATTAATGAAATATACATGCAATATATTCAATCTAATGTTTAAAATTCATCTTATATGTTTTTTAGACATGATATAATAACAAATTCAATTTTTCAAATAAAAGAATCATTTTTCAAAAAATGCAATTTTGTCGTCTTTTGATGACGCACTCATTTTAAATCTCGTTTCTAATGCTTTTTTATATTCTATTTGAAAAAATAAACATTCTTTGAAATCGTGATATAAAAATTTACTTTCGATGAATTTTTGATATTTTTATGATAAGTTTCAAATTTTGATGAATAGAAAAAATATACTAAATTTTAATTGAAAACAACTTTTTTCATCGAAATAACTTATATGGTTAAGTTGTATTATTTAATGGTTTTAAAATATAAATAAATTATATTTTTATCATTTAATATAATGTAGGTCATTGACATTAATTTTACATTGAATTTTGATGTAAAAACATTTCAATCTTTTACAATGTTTTATCTTTTAAAACTCGTTTTATCATTCGAACAATGAGGCTAATTTTAAATTAACTACTACAACTTCCGTGTTTTAAATTTTGAAAAATGGATTTCATACTTGGAATTAATGAGTCCAAATTATATAAATAACTTTCTTTTATTTTTTGGCATTATGAATAGTAATTTCAGTAATTTTTTATCAATACACTAAAAAGACAAATCAGGTAATTAAAGATGAAAATAATATTATAAAATTACCCTAATACTTATCCTAATATTGTTGGATGAGTGTGTTTCGACCTGACTCATCCTTGGGTCGAAATGGTATCCTTTGGAATCAATTCAGATGAGATTAGTACATTTAATATATTTTATTTAAAGAAAAGTTGAAGTTGTCTTACTCAAATTTTAATAAATATATTATTTTTAATATAAGTTTATACATAAAATAAATTTTATTATAAATACTAATTTGAAAGATAAAGTGTTTTCCTTTATCAATAAAATAATTTTAGTTAAAATGGTAATAACCATTAAAAGACCAAAACACTCGACAAAATCATATTGGTCGAGTATATCTCGACCACAATCAGTCAAGTGTCGAATTATTGACCATTTAGAGTCACATGGAAAAAACTATGACACTTATAATATTTTATTTAAAGTGATGTCAAAGTTTTTACATTCATGTTTTAATGAATATAACATTTTTAATATAGGCTTTTCTAGAAGATATATTCAACTATAAATATTCCTCTGAAATCCATAAGAGTTATCTTCATCGTGCTATTTTATTTTTAATTTTTACTCAACAAATAAGTATATTAAATAATCACACAAAACTAATGTATTAATTAATTTATTAATAGAAGTATCAAATTAATGTTATTAAAAATATTAAAATAAATATAATTTGAGATAATTAATATATCCGACGAATTTTCTAGATGATTTTGACCCCTTAGGAATATAATAAAATATTTGGTTCGAGGATGACATCTTATCTTGATATTTTTTAAAATCCAAGAAATGAATAGTGTCAAAATTGCCACTATTGATATTTTGTCAAAATAATGTTTTATTAAATTATTTAAAAATTAGAATACATTTAAAAAATATAAAAAATTATGATATGCTCTAAAATGTTCTAAATTATTTATTTATGGTATAATTAACATCAAATAAATAAGAATTACACTATTTTAATATTGAATAATTTGTTACCTTAGTTAAAATTAAAATAGAATAATTAAGGGTTAATTAAAACGATAAGGTTTAAATTGACAGAAAAGATTGTCTAAATTTTATTGGTTGATGAGATTACAACCTTATCTCATCTCATTTTCGAAAATATGACATTTTGGAGGATTTTGGATGGGTTTTGATTTTATTATAAAATAATATTTTTGGAGATTCTAAAAGTGTTCCTCACCTCAATTATAAAAGGGCACATCCTCACTCACTTCTTCACTCACTACGGGAAAAATGGTTAATAGCGACGGGATATTTGCGACGGGAATACTTCCCGTCGCAATACCTTTCGCAAAGGAGTATTTGCGACGGACAACTATTCCCCTCACAAATAATCTGTTATTTGCGACGGGTAAAAAAACCCGTCGCAAATAGTTTGGCGCGAAATGCGCGCCAAACTGCGCGACGTCTATTTGCGACGGGGACTGCAGTCCCTTCGCCAATACCCCGGCGGCAGGAATTATTTGCGACGGGACCCGTCGCTAATAACCGTTTTAATGCCGCCCATAATTAAATGCGGCCAGGGTTATTTGCGACGGGGTTCTATCCCCGTCGCAAATACCCCGGCGGCAGGGGATATTTGCGACGGGGCCCGTCGCAAATAACCGTTTTAATGCCGCCAATAATTAAATGCGGTTAGGGTTATTTGCGACGGGCCCCGTCGCAAAAAGCGTTTTTTGCCACAACAAACCCGTCGCAATTACGCCAACCTATAAATACTGTCAACCATTATAATTTCCTTACTTCACTCTCAACTCTCAAGTGTTCCCATTTT
This sequence comes from Viscum album, assembly GCA_963277665.1. NCBI lineage: Eukaryota > Viridiplantae > Streptophyta > Magnoliopsida > Santalales > Viscaceae > Viscum > Viscum album. Next base: position 602,175,204 of record OY728158.1, on the reverse strand, counting down.
TTCACTCTGAATTTTTTACGACTTTCAGTTGTAATTTTTTTTTTCCGACTTCGAGGATTCAGTTGGTGGTGTTCTACAATTACAACGGCTCGACATTGACATCAAGTTTAAGATTTTTATCTGAATTTTAATTTCATATTTATTTTACTTATTATATTTATTTAGTTTAAATTTTTAGATTTTTTTTTTGATTTCTAATTAGAAATAATTATGAATAAGTATTAATAATTAATAGTAATTAGAGACAATTAAACACTAATTAATTTAAAATAGTTAGCTGTAATTATAATTAATTAGCAGTAATTATGAAAAATTAAAATTAATTTGAATTAATTAATAATTATTAGAAATAATTAACATTAATTAGTAATAATTTATAATAATTACCAATAATTAGTAATAATTACTAATAATTAGTAATAATTAATAATAATTCCCAATATTCAATAATTGTTAATATTTGTCAATATTTTTTCCAATAATTACCAATAATTGCAAATAATTGTCAATATTTAAAAATAATTAGGAATAATTACCACTAATTAGGAATAATTACCACTAATTAGGAATAATTACCAATAATTAGGAATAATTAACAATAATTAGGAATAATTACCAACAATTACCAATAATTAGTAATAATTTCCAATAATTAGTAATAATTTCCAATAATTAGTGATAAATAGTAATAATTAGGAATAATTACCAATAATTAGTAATAATTAGTAATAATTAGGAATAATTATCAATAATTAGTAATAATTAGTAATAATTGGTAATAATTATCACTAATTACCAATAATTAGTAATAATTACCAATAATTATTAATAATTAGAAATAATTACCAATAATTACCAATAATTAGTAATAATTACCAATAATTAGTAACAATTACCAATAATTACCAATAATTAGTAATAATTACCAATAATTACCAATAATTAGTAATAATTAGTAATAATTACCAATAATTCGTAATAATTAGTAATAATTACAAATAATTCGTAATAATTAATAATAATTACCAATAATTCGTAATAATTACGAATAATTAATAATTACCAATAATTAGTAATAATTATCAATAATTAGTAATAATTGGCAATAATTAGTAATAATTACCAATAATTACGAATAATTAGTAATAATTGCCAATAATTCCCAATAATTACTAATAATTAGTAATAATTGCCAATAATTAGTAATAATTACCAATAATTAGTAATAATTACCAATAATTACTAATAATTAGAAATAATTACCAATAATTAGTAATAATTAGTAATAATTAGTAATAATTACCAATAATTAGTAATAATTACCAATAATTAGTAATAATTACCAATAATTAGTAATAATTACCAATAATTAGTAATAATTACCAATAATTAGTAATAATTACCAATAATTACCAATAATTACCAATAATTACCAATAATTAGTAATAATTACCAATAATTGCCAATAATTAGTAATAATTACCAATAATTACCAATAATTACCAATAATTAGTAATAATTACCAATAATTGCCAATAATTAGTAATAATTACCAATAATTAGTAATAATTAGAAATAATTACCAATAATTAGTAATAATTACCAATAATTAGTAATAATTACCAATAATTAGTAATAATTACCAATAATTAGTAATAATTACCAATAATTAGTAATAATTACCAATAATTATTCAATAATTAGTAATAATTACCAATAATTAGTAATAATTAGTAATAATTACCAATAATTACCAATAATTACTAATAATTAGTAATAATTGTCAATAATTAGTAATAATTGCCAATAATTAGTAATAATTGCCAATAATTAGTAATAATTACCAATAATTACCAGTAATTACCAATAATTACCAATAAATATCAATAATTACCAATAATTACCAATAATTAGTAATAATTACCAATAATTACCAATAATTAGTAATAATTACCAATAATTAGTAATAATTAGTAATAATTAGAAATAATTACCAATAATTAGTAATAATTACCAATAATTAGTAATAATTACCAATAATTAGTAATAATTACCAATAATTACCAATAATTACTAATAATTAGTAATAATTGTCAATAATTAGTAATAATTGCCAATAATTAGTAATAATTACCAATAATTACCAATAATTACCAATAATTAGGAATAATTACCAATAATTAGGAATAATTATCAATAATTAGGAATAATTATCAATAATTAGGAATAATTACCAATGATTAGTAATGATTCGTAATGATTACCAATAATTAGTAATAATTACCAATAATTAGTAATGATTACCAATAATTAAGAATAATTTCCAATAATTAGGAATAATTACCAATAATTAGGAATAATAACATTATTACATTATTAGTATATTTTATTATTAATATTAAAATAATATAATTTTTTATATTATATACAATTCTCCTTTCATCTGTGTGTTTTCTGTCTCCACATGTAATATTTGTATGTGGAGACAGAAAACACACAAATGAAAGGAGAATTGTATATAATATAGAAAATTATATTATTTTAATATTAATAATAAAATATACTAATAATATTATTATTCCTAATTATTGGTAATTATTCCTAATTATTGGTAATTATATGAATAATTACTAATAATTAGGAATAATTACCAATAATTACCAATAATTAGGAATAATTACCAATAATTAGGAATAATTATCAATAATTAGGAATAATTATCAATAATTAGGAATAATTACCAATAATTAGGAATAATTACCAATAATTAGGAATAATTACCAATAATTGGGAATAATAACATTATTACATTATTAGTATATTTTATTATTAATATTAAAATAATATAATTTTCTATATTATATACAATTATCCTTTCATCTGTGTGTTTTCTGTCTCCACATGTAATATTTGCATTCTTTTTCAAAATTATCAACCTACTCACCAATGGAGAGGTGAAAGTGAATGCAAATATTACACGTGGAGACAGAATGTTAAACACACAGATGAAAGGAGAATTGTATATAATATAGAAAATTATATTATTTTAATATTAATAATAAAATATACTAATAATGTAATAATGTTATTATTATATAATTAATATTTATGAAAAAATAATATTAGTACTATTAAAATAATAAAAAATTTATATAATATTAAAATTATCAGTATTTGTAACAGGTTTTGCTTTATTCTCAACATATTCAATTCTTAAAGGGTCAATTTTTAGGTCTATCTCAATAAAAAGTTTGCGTCAGTCGTGTATGATGTAAACTCTATAATTATCCTTGCTTGAGTGTTTTTTCTAAAAAATTATTCAAAACCAGTAATGCTTTTATATTTTATAGAAAAATATGGAACAACGAGGTCGTCAACAATCATTATTAGATGACCGCATATGGATAAATCAACGTAGAAATCCAAACGGTTCTGGTTTAAATCCAGTATATGTAGAGGGTGTGGAGACTTTTTTTATCATTTGCGGCATCAAATCCAGAATTTGTTTCAGAAGGAAAAATAAAATGCCCTTGTAGAAAATGTGCATTGAGAACGTTTGACACGTTTGACAAAGTGGGGGGACATCTCTTGCGTTTTGGTTTTCAACCAGATTATGTTTTTTGGTATCAATACGGTGAACGCAGTTCCAGAGCAGGTGATACCAACTTGATTCCGGATCCATCCCGGTTTCAAGATTTAGTACATGATGTTGTAGGTTCATCTGTTCAACATACAGAAACTCCGGCTGATATAGCTTCAAATCCTGAGTTGGCACCGTCTGAATTTTATGAGTTGTTGAGGTCTGCTGAGGATGCATTATATCCTGGCTGCAAGATGAGCAAATTAGAAGTAGTTGCAAAATTTATGGCTATCAAATTAGATAACGGAATGTCAAACACCTGTTTTGACCAGATATTTTCTTTGCTTAAAACACTGTTACCTGAAGGAAATGTTTTGCCTGCAAATTAATATGAGAGTAAGAGGCTGGTTCGAAATTTGGGACTTACTTGTCAGAAGATTCATGCATGTTCAAATGACTGCATTTTATATTCTGGGGAAAATGAGTCGTTGTATAGTTGTCCCATATGCGGGCAACTGAGATATAAAGAAGGGAAACATGGGAAGTCTGGTTTGATTCCTGTAAAACAGTTGAGATATTTTCCGCTTACATCCAGACTTCAGCGTTTATTCATGTCTAAGAATACAGTGACAATGATGTCATGGCATAAAGCGAATATTTCAACCGATAAAAGATTGAATCATCCAGCCAATGGTGATTCATGGAAACATTTTGATAGAGTGCATCCATCCTTTGCTTTAGAAGCTAGAAATGTTCGACTGGGCCTTTCCACTGATGGTTTCTGTCCGTTCGGATCTTATGGTAGTCAATATTCATATTGGCCTGTTTTTTTAACTCCGTACAATTTAACTCCATGGATGTTGATGAAGGAGCCATATATCTTTTTGACTTTACTAATTCCAGGACATCCGAAGAAAAATATTGATGTTTATTTGAAACCATTGATTGATGAATTAAGTTTATTGTGGAGTACTGGTGTCAGTACATATGATGTTGCTACGAAACAGAATTTCATACTGAGAGCAGCATTGATGTGGACAATTAGTGACTTCCCGGCTTATGGGATGTTATCTGGCTGGAGTACACATGGTCAGAAATCATGTCCTTACTGTATGGGAGAGAACAAAGCATTTATGCTCATTCATGGAAAGAAACCTTGTTATTTTGACTGTCATCGCATATTTCTTCCAGCTGATCATCCTTTTCGCAGAAACTGATCTCATTTCAGAAAAGGAATAGTTGAAAGGGATGGACCTCCAAAAATGCTATTAGGTTCGGAGTTAAAATCAGTTGTATTTTCATTACCTCCCATCACTTTTTGGTCCCACAATAAACCAACAAAAAATTTCTAGTTTTGGGAAAGAACACAATTGGATTAAACGTAGCATATTTTGGGATTTTCCATATTGGTCTGATTTGTTGGTCCGACACATGTTAGATGTCATGCATATTGATAAGAACTGTTTTGATAATTTGTTTCATACAGTTTTGGATACGCCAGGAAAGAGCAAAGACAATGTAAATGCACGTTTAGATCTTGCCCAAATTTGCAGGCGTCCAGAACTGGAACTATTTGAGAATGTCAGAACAGAAAGGTTACTGAAACCAAAAGCAGCTTATACACTGTCTAAAGAAAACCGTTTATTATTTTGTCAGTGGATTGCAGATTTGAGACTTCCAGATGGTTGTGCTTCCAATTTGGGTAGATGTGTAAAGAATGGTCATATTACTGGATTAAAAAGTCATGATTGTCATGTTATAATGGAAAGACTTCTACCCAATGGATTAAGAGGTCTGTTGAATTCTGTGATTTGGGATTCCATAACAGACATGTCTCATTTTTTTCGGGAAATTTGTGCGGCTACAGCAGATTATGATGCTCTATGCAAACTTGAAGAAGATGTTGTTGTAATTATATGTAAACTGGAAAAAATATTTCTGCCGTCTTTCTTCGACTCAATGGAACATTTGATGTTACATTTGCCATATGAAGCCAAATGTGGAGGTCCAGTACAGTTTTGATGGATGTACCCATTTAAAAGATGCATGCAAAAATTGAAAAGAAAAGTACGTAACAAAGCATCTGTTGAAGGAGCTATTGCAGAAGCTTATTTGTAAGAGGAAATATCTTTTTTCTGCTCCCATTATTTTGAATCTGAGTATCCTTCAAAACACAACCGAATGGGACGGAACTAGAGGAATATTGATGAAATCGACAATCAATTATCTGTTGTCAACCAGCCAGAGCTTGGTTTTGGTGGAGTTTATGAACGCTGGATTTCGGATGATGAACATCACAGAGCTCATATGTATGTTCTGCTCAACTGTGAAGAGATGACATCAGTTGTACTGTAAGTGTTTATATCACTTATTCTATCATTTATGTTACAGTAAATAACTTTGTTTTTTATAGGTTGTATGATAATCATATCAAGAAACAAATTCCACAAATTACAGCAGCTGCTCTCGAAGAACGCCGACTGAAAAATTTCTCTCAGTGGTTTCAAAAACTGGTAACATAAATTCTTTATCTTTTAGCAACTCATTAAATGTATAGTTTACTATATTGATAATTATTTCACAAATTTTCAGGTGTCTCGACATGCTGATAAAATTGACAAACGGCTGTGTATATTGAGTAACCCACCTTCCAAACTTGTTAAAACTTATAATGCATATGTGGTGAATGGATTTCGATTTCACACACATGTATATGGGGAATCGGAAAAAACAATGAACAGTGGAGTTAGCTTGAGAGGATCTTATCATTGAGAAAATGAAGTTGACTTTTATGGCATACTTGATGAAATCATTGAACTCTGTTATCTTGGACAACATTACATAACCATGTTCAAATGTCAGTGGTTGGATACAGAGAGAGGCGTGCGTGTTCATCCGACTCATGGAATCATCGATATTAAATGTAAAAGTGTTCTCGTAGTAAATGAACCATTCTTATTGGATCAACAGGCACATCAAGTTTATTACGCAAAGTACTGTGCTACATCAAGATACTTGACTGATTGGTGGAGTATAATAAAAATCAAAATTCGAGACAATCAGTTTAATCAAAGTGAATATGCTTTCACTGATGTGCAAAGAATTGAAGTTTTTCAAGAGAGTACTCAAAATCAATCTTTTTTACAAAGAGACATGAGTATCGATGATGACACCCCACATTTAAGAGTCGGTGATGACGATGATGTTAATGATGTCACATATGAATTTGAAATGGTAAGAGATGAAGCAACTGGAACTCGAATGGATATCGATGATGTTGAGGAGGAATATGAAGATGACATTGACATATATGAAGATGATGATGAAGATGAACACTGATAGAATTCCATGGTAGTTATATACAATCATAACTAATATATATGTATATATAATAGCAATTATCAATTATTTGCTAACAACATTAACATTTTCTGTTTCAGATGGACGACGAAACATTTCGTGAGTTGGCGGATGCTGACCTGTCTTTCGATGCAGATGAGTTACTGGCAGATGACCCTCAGCCTGCAGGCGCTCCAGGGAGTACGCGGAGGGGGCGCGGTCTTGCACGATTGATGATTCCTGACCCCGTCCCTGAGCGACGTCCACGTCTTGGGTTTGATCCACGCACACGGAGGTGTAATAACCTGTGAAAACCTGTGGATTTGACTAAGATTTCATTAATCTATTCACATAATAAATGTTTATTATTTTTACAGTTTTCCGTATATAGCAGTCGGACAGGGCAGCGCTATTTTGCGCAACTATTTCTCTCAGCCTTGGACCACATGGAAGCAGATTCCCATTGATGTGCAGCAGGCCATGTTCGGCCATTGGTTGGTACGTACGTAAATAAATAATTTTTATTTTGAAAATTATTTCATTTCTAACTTGATATTTTGATTTATTTGTAGGGTTTATGGTATCCGATCGAGGATAACATGCGTGACGCCATCCACGAGGCATGGGAGGTGGCCATGCGTGATCGCTTTCGTCAGTTTTTGCACAATTTAAGAAAAGCTGCCACGAAGAAAGCAGGAGTGTCAGTTTTTGACGAGTCATGTAGAGCACACCGACCAGAGTACATTTCATCCCATGTATGAGATGAATTATGTGCGCACTGGTTGAGTGATGCCTTTCAGAGGAGATCATCGGTGGGGAGGCAGAATCGGGGGAGACAGGAGGTGACTCATCGAGCTGGGAGTCGTACTTTCAGTACTCATAAACAACATCTGGTACATACATTATTTATAAATATTTTATATAACTATAAATATTAACAATTTATTTTTTATTCTTATAGGCTATCGAGCACCCCGATATTACGGAGTACGACGTATATCGGAGGATGTATAGTGATCCTGCTACTGGGGAGCTCATAGGTGATCGTCAGCGTCACATCATGGTCAGTATTATTTGTTTTCAAGTTTAAAAATTAATTGCATATAATATATTCACAATTTTAATTTTAAATTGCAACTACATGAGTCATATGAGGCCGCAACGTCACAGACCCGACTTGAGAGTCAGGCCGAGTCATCAGATCAGACCACTGGCCGTCAGTTTGATGAGGCAGCATGGATGCAGGCCACCCAGTATGCCTTCGAGAAGGGCCGGGTAGTTGGTATCAGCTCTCGACTGACTCCCAGAGATTATTATGGCAATGCTGCGATGTCGGCGTCCAGCTCGAGAGGAGCTCGTGCATCTTTTTCTGCTACACAGTATGAGGATCAGTTGCGATATCAGAATGCACTGATAGAGAGTCTCTGACAGGAGCAGAAGCATATGCGTCAGCAGTAGCAGCAACATGAGGAGGAGCGTCGACGCCAGCAGCAGTTGTACGAGGAGTAGATGAGTCGGTGGCAGCAGCAGCATCAGGAGCAGATTGAGTACATGCGCCGACTCACTCATGCTTTAGGGATGGAGTTTCCTCCACCAGTATCTGCAGATCCCCCCTCCCCCCTCCCCCCCTTCAGATTAGAGTTTGTTTTTATGTTATAAAGTTTGTTAAATCAAAATATGATTTTTTTCTATTCGTAGTTTCTGTCTCATTATAAAATATTAATAATATTATATTTTGAAATAATAATATTAATATGAATAATAATATTATTTATATTTTATAATATTAAATTTTATATATATATTAAAATTTTATAATATTAAAATTTAATAATATTTTTTTTGTAATATTAGAATTATTTTAATATTTGAATGTAAAATAATTCTATTATTTTTATATTAATTAAAATAACTTATTAATATTTTTTTATTTATGAATTATAATTCTAATATTATTATATTAATTAAAATCATTTATTAATATTCTATTATTTTTTATTTTTGAATTATAATTCTATTATTATTATATTAATTAAAATAATTTATTAATAATTTATTATTTTTATTTGTGAATTATAAATCTATTATTATATTAATTAAAATCATTTATTAATATTTTATTATTTTTTATTTTTGAATTATAATTCTATTATTATTATATTAATTAAAATAATTTATTAATAATTTATTATTTTTATTTTTGAATTATAATTCTATTATTATATTAATTAAAATCATTTATTAATATTTTTTTTATTTTTGAATTATAATTGGATTATTATTATATTAATTAAAATAATGTATTAATATTTTTTTTATTTTTTATAGTATTTGCGACGGGATACTATGCCCGTCGCAAATAGTATTATTATTATATTCATTAAAATAATTTATTAATATTTTTAATTTTTTTAAAAAAAAATACTAATTGCGACGGGCCCGTCGTAATTAGTATTTGCGACGGACCCGTCGCAAATACGATTTTAAAAAGTTTTCACAAATATACAGACTTATATTTGCGACGGGAAGGATCGCCGTCGCAAATAATACCTTTCGCGATGGGCCCGTCGCAAATAATTGTTGTTGCGACGCCGTTTTCCGCGACGAGCTATTTGCGACGGGCCCCCATCGCAAAAGCCTATTAGCGACGAGATCCCAACGCAAATGCCCCATCGCAAATGCCATTATTTCCAGTAGTGACTTCACCTTGAGCATTCAAGCTCAACCTCCCCCTGTCCATTTTCCTTCTAAACTTCCCTAGTCACATTCTAGAGGTGCTGGTCTTCTCAAAAGACCAACTATAGTGCCTTTAAGAGGAGATCTAAAGGGAACTTATTGAAGAAGATGTAATCTCCTATACTGATTCTTTCAAACTTATTTCTTCTTCAACTTCCTCTTCTTGAGTTGTTTTCATTCTAAACTAATAACTCAAATACCACTTATATGCTGATATGTTATTATGATTGCAGAACAACCATATTCCACCTCTTATCCATCACACGAAAAACGAAATCACCACGCGTGCATACGTATGACTTACCGTCTCCACGTCGTGGTGTAATATGTTTTTCATCACTGCTTTACTTGGATTGGTATAATGATGAAAATAATAACTATATATGATTATTATAACAAGATATTTATTTTGGAACAATATATATACCATCCACTTCCATACAATTTCACAATCAAAGGAATGATATCATTGTTCTTGCGTACGTACGACATACCATCTCTACGACGCGATGCAATTCATTTTCCATGATCTAATTTAAAGCATGATTATATAAATTTATAGAATGAATAAATATGATATACATTACATTATTATCATTCTGTAAATGATATAAAGGAAACCCATGAATAATAATTGATATTTATATGATAAAACATGCAACAAATAACGCCCGAAAGAAAAGTAATAATGAAATATTATTAAACAGGTGATAATATGATCACATATGATAACATAAATATAAATATGGTTCTGGATCAAGTTTATAACACTCTATAATCCATTATATAGGAGTTTATGATACATACGAAGGAACCCATACCTAAGGTAAGGGATAATTTTGCAATCTCATTATTATTTGAGATTGTTTACCCATTTTGACTTTTTACTACACGGTTTGAAAAGAACCTTTCTTTCATTTTCCAAACAAGATATTTTTTTGACTTTTCCGGAAAAAGTATAAGAAAAATGTTTTTTAACTTATACGGCATGAAATGATTTTTATGCTTTCATAATGCCTTATTTCCATGAAGCTTCCCTTATAATATTTCAAGGTTATTTTCTAATAAATTATTTTCTTTTAAAATTTCATGGTATTTTAATAAAAGAAAATGTTTTCAAAGAAGAAAGAATATTTTCCTCAAGAATTAATTTCAAGTGTTCTATCAAAATTATTTTCCAGCTAAGATAACATTCTTTAATAAGGATATGTTTCATGTATAATATCCCTGTTATTCTTATGGTTTTATTTTGTATATAGTGAAATGATATTTATGAAATTCATATCTTTTTCATGGATTATGTTATAATGAAATGATATATATGAGACCCATTTTTTTCTATGGGTTATGTTATGACTGAATGATGTTTATGAAACCCATTTCATTCCATGTGTTATGATATGATTTATGTTCTTGTGACACACATATGTATAGTTTTCATTATGTGATATGTGAGACCTATATCTTCCTCTAATTCATTGGGTAAAGATTTATATATCATGAGATATATATGATTAGAACGAGAAATGATATTGGTTTAGTAATACAGGGCTGAAACGGTAAGTAAACCCATTTCAATAATATAGGTCTAAAACGATAAGTAAACCTGATTTAGTAATATAGGGTTGGAACGAGGAGTGAACTTGGTTTAGTAAGGACTTTGTCTACTATGATGGTCTTGGCAATGAGCCTTGGCTAATATGGAAATAATTTTCTATGCTTACGTGTTGCCACAATTCCATGTTTTATGCCAATGATATTTTTTCATATCTCATGGTCCTTTATGAATTACCTTATGAACTGTCAAGATTTATTTCATTACTCAAGATTTTGATATATGTTATACATAGTATGATTTTCAAAAGTTATGTTCATGTTTTTTTGATATTTTCCTTGTTTACCCTTACTGAGCATATGATCTCACCATTTTCATATGATTTATTTTCCCTAGGATATAAAGAAATGTTTTAGGTAGGAAAACTAAAGTGGAAGATCTTTATGGGAGATTTTGAAGACCTTTCACCAAATTAGAAGAATGTGTTCCCAGTTTCCAAAGGCACTAAACGAATATGGTCTTTGGGCGTCTGTTTGTGTAATGTATTATGTATTCTGCAAAAGTAATGTAATGTCTATGTACGTCAAGCTTGAGTCATTAGAGTTGGTATCAGAGTGAAGGTTTAGTCAACCTTTGAAAATTGGGATGTGAAAAATTTAATGAAATCCCTAGAGACATTTTTAAGGATATGTCTAGGGATGTCCCTAAGGATAAGTATAACTATATGTTACAATCCTAGAATTTTGGTAACAATCATGAATAACCTAGTATTAAACTTAAGGTGTCATAGATTGAAATATTATAAGTAATTTTCCTTGGTTATGTGATTTTCATCTATGATAATTATTTCTCACATTTTTCTTTTTGGTCTTAGTCAATTGCCGAAACTAGATAGAACATGGTTAACATTGAATGTTTTAGATGTGGAAAGTATGAGAATTATGAAAATTGATTTCCTAGGTGAGAATCTCATGAAGAGAATCATGAAGGTGGTACGAGTATTGGTTATACTACTGATGATAAAGAGATTGTAAATGGCATGTGAAAGGTATGGGATGTTCTAGCATTATTGTTTACATTAAACCTAAGAAGCTTGGTTTGATTAAGGTTGAGGAACCTTAAGACATGATTCATATTTTAGGAAAGACTAAGATGATGGATCCCGAGTAATGGTTTAAGAATAAAGTTGGATGATTAAGATGTATATGTTTCAGAATTCAAAGATTATGTTATACGAATCATGAAATATATAAGTGTTTTCATTATATGTTTTCATTAAGGATTGGAAATGATATGTTGAATAGTTCTAAAGACCTAGAAAAGTGATTTAAGGGTAAGGAGAGATATTTGGAGAAACACATGATTAAGGGAAAGATAACCCTTAATATATCCCTTATGTTAAGATAATGATGTTTGGATAAAGATATGTTGGATATGAATAAGTAAATTGGATGATACTAGTTTCTTGGGAACTAATTATGGATTTGTTTTCAATAGGGTAATGCTATCATGGATGAAGTATACAACTTTTTGCGACTTAAGGAATATATCAAATAAGCTTTGGAATAAGGAAACATGCATGTTTTCAATAAGGATATATGGTAATTCAGGTTATTACCATGACTCAAGAGAATACATAATGAAGGTGTTCACATGTTTGGAATGTGACCAACAAGAGATACCTTATGATATATGGGGGATAAATGTTAAGCCAAGTTAGTGAACCTATTTCTAAAGTTTTGGATTTTCAACTTTCAAAAGGATTGTAAGGTTATCAATTTATGGAAAGTTTAAGTTAAACTTCGGATGAAGTCAGTTAGAATAAAGTATTATCTCACCATAGGTGGACTTATGAATATTTGATAACTTGTGCTAACCTTTTTCCTGTGACAAATATAGATGGAATGACCCATCATTCTATTTATGGATCTCATGATCTGCTAATGCTTCAAGAGTGATAAATTCAACTTTATTTCTTGGAATAAGAGATGAAGTGAGAATTAATCAAGGCACAAAAAAGGGTGATATTGTGCTGAAATCAAGTAAGTACATCTTCTCATGCAAATTCTTCAACATTATGAAAAGGGATCGTGGTGTAAAAGGGTGTTATATTATCATCACTTTTGATGATATCAATGAACCCTTTCACACTGCTTTAGTTTATGGTTTTATGATTGTTAACTTTCTCTGGATCACCTGCTTTCTTGTGATCAGTGATATTTATCAATCTCTATGATTATTTACGATTTTCCTCCACACCCAAATCTTCATATATGTTCTCTTATATAGAAACCTAGTCATGAGTTATATTGGGTAACTGTTATGTTTCTAACATTCTTTTTTAAAAGGAAGTTTTATTATATGTTTTTATGATGTGGGTTTCTATGAAAGAAACTTTTAAGTATTAATCCTTTTATAACCCAGATGAATTTCGAGGGCGAAATTCATTTTAAGGGGGGGTAGAATGTAACACCATGATATTTTTATGATATATATATATATATATTAATTTATTTCATGTCTTGTGTTGTATGATACACCAAGATAATATTACTCTACATGCAACACCAGATTATCTAGCGGTATACACAACACTATGCTTGGCTTGTGTTACACACAAGTTCGAGTTCTTTTGATAGATTTCATTTCACGCAAGACCGAATTTAAGAGAATAACTAAATATTATTAAGATACCTTATAACCTAGCCATTATAATGGCGTGTATAAATATTATTAAATGAATTATGAAAATATTCTTTACACATGTATATATAATTAATTCTTTGGTGAGAAATTAATTATAAATGAAAATAAAACCCTTTTTAAATAAAAGGAAATGTTTTTCTGAAAAATTATTTAAATGAAAATAAACGAGTTTATAAAATAATAAAATCACTCTTGATGAATTTTATTAATGAAATATATATTTAATATATTTAATATATTATTTAAAATTCATCTTATATTTTCTAGACATGACATAAAAACAAATTAATTTTTTTCGGATAAAATAAGTATTTTTCAAAAAATGCATTTTTGTCGCCTTTTGATGGTACGCCCATTTTAAATCTAGTTTTTAACAACTTTTTATATTATATTTGACAAAATAAAATTATTATTTGGAAGTGGTATATAAAAATTTACTTTGGATGAATTTTTGATATTTTTCTAATAAGTTTCAAGTTTTGATGAATAGTAAAAATATACTAAATTTTATTTAAAAAAAACTTTTTCATCGAAATAATTTATATGGTTAAGTTTTATTATTTAATGTCTCTAAAATATAAATAGATTATATTTTTATCATTTAATATAATATAGGTCATTGAAATTAATTTTACATTGATTTTTGATGTAAAAATATTTCAATCTTTTGCAATGTTTTAACTTTTAAAACCTCTTTTCTCATTCAGACAATGAGATTAATTTTAAATTAATTACTGTAACATTTGTGTTTTGAATTTTAAAAAATGGATTCCATATTTGGAATCAGTGGGTACAAATTATGTAAATAGATTTCTTTTATTTTTGGGCATTATGAATATTAACTTCATTATTTTTTTATTAATATGGTAAAAAGGTAAATCAGATAATTAAAGACAAAAATAATATTATAAAATTACCCCAAAACTTGTACTAATATTACTGGATGAGTGTGTTTCGACCTAAATCACCCTTAGGTTGAAATAATATCCTTTGGAAGCCACTTGGATGAGATCAGAACATTTAATATATTTTATTTAAAGAAAAGTTAAAATATCTTACTCAAATTTTAATAAATATAGTATTTTTAATAAAAAGTTATAAAAAAGATAAATTTGACTATAAATATTCATTTGAAAGATAATTTTTTTCTTTATCATGGTAATTTATTTGTAATTTTTAGGATATAAATAATTACCTTAAAGTCTTATACAATGATGTAGTAAAAATTATTTAATTGATAAAAAATAAATAAAATAATTTTAATTAAAATGATAATAACCATTAAAAGACCAAAAAACTTGACCAAATCTTATTTGTTGAGTATATACCGACCATAATCAGTCAAGGGTCGAATTATTGACCATTTGGAGCCACATGGAAAAGATTACGACACTTATAATATTTTATTAAAAGTGATGTTAGAGTTGTCACATTCATGTTTTAATAAATATAACATTATTAATATAGGATTTTTCAGAATATATATTCAACTATAAATATTCCTATGGAATCTAAAAGAGTTATATTCATCATGGTATTTTATTTTTAATTTTTACTCAATATCTAAGTATATTAAATAATTACACAAAACTAATGTAGTAATTATTTTATTAATGGAAATATTAAATTAATGTTTTTAAAAATATTAAAATAAATATAATTTGGGATAATTAATATATCCAGTGAATTTTCTTGATGACTTTAACCCTTTAGGGATATACTAAAATATTTGGTTTGAGGAGAAAATCATATGTAGATATTTTTAAAAATCCAAGTAATGAATAATGTCAAAACTGACACTATTGATATTTTGTTAAAATAATGTTTTATTAAATTGTTTAAAAATCATAATACATTTTTAAAAATATAAAATAATTATTAAATGGTATAAAATGTTCTAGAATGTACATTTATGGTCTAATTGATATCAAATAAATAAAAATTATACTATTTTAATATTGAATAATTTGTTACCTTAGTTAAAATTAAAATAGAATAACTAAGGGTTAATTAAAATGATAAGGTTTAAATTGATATAAAAACTTGTCTAAAATTTATTGGTTGATGAGATTACAACCTTATATCATCTCATCTTCAAAAATATAAACCTTTGGAGTATTTTTTATGGGGTTTTATTTTATTATAAAATGATATTTTTGGAGATTCTAAAAGTGCCCCTCACCTCAATTTTAAAAGGAAACCTCCTCCCTCACTTCTTCAATTCACCTTGAGAATTAAAGCTTGGAATTACCCTACTCACTTCCCTTATAAAATTCCCTAGTCATATTCTAGAGGTTCTGGTCTTCTCAAGAGACCAACTATAGTGCCACTTGTAGGTTCCGGGCGCAGCGGAAGCACGTTGGTGGGTGTACCCAACTTTAATTTTAGCGTTAACAATGATCAATCTGAGATCTATCATGATAATAAAATTCTGGATCTTCAGAATAGAACAAAGAATGAAAAAGAAAGAGGGGAGTCCCAGAACCATAGATAGGATCATCATATGTTGGTTATAATTAATTTAATTAATTGACAAAAATTACCTTGATGAAATTCTTTCTTCGTTGACGTTTCCGGTCATGATATGATGTGATCCATCGTTGCGTCGTAGAATACAAGTGTAGGATTCCTCTATAATTGATCCACACGTACTCTACGTATCTCTGGACGTCACCGAAAGGATCTATGGGTGCTAGCACGGATGAGCCTTCGCTTGCGATGTCCGCCTTCGATTGCCTTGATCCAGTGGAAATGGATCTCTCTCTCGTAGCTTTAGAGCGTTCTTGGTGGAAAAGGAATTCTCTCTTGGCTTGAGAGATTTTCCAAATCCGTTGTGCACAACCACAAAAAAATGTCTAGGATGATGAGAAATACATATAATTGGGATTTTTAATTACATAGAATAATACAATGAATTAATTATCCAAAAGCATTTATTCATTTCATTTAATTCTTAGTAATACCCCATGTCTAATAATAACAGTTGAATATTATTATTACTTGACATGCGCCCAACGAATTACACCTAATATTATTTAATTAAATAAATAATATTATTTCTCATAAATTCCCAGAAAAACTACACGGCGTGTATATATTAATATACACGGCGTGTACTTTTATTTTCTATTTTTTCTTAATTTCCTCCACCACATTTATTAGACCTTGAATAATGACTATTTATTTCTCAAATAAATATCACTGCATTACTCACTAATAAATATATTATATTACCCACAATATATTCTCTTGAATAACTAGTGTCAAAATAAATGTGATCAGACATCCTTGAATAATTATTAAACCACAGTGAGGAATAATATTTATTCAACTTGTTAAATTAATATTTAACTGAGATACTTGGACACACTTAGTGTGTAGCCCTCTAGGCCTCTTTCTTAGTGGCATTAGGCAGAGCCTGCCTAAAGTCCAAGGTTAGTGTCTAGCAACACGCCAAGGCACCCATAGAGAAAGAAGTTAATGCCGCAACAAAGTGTCACCTCCTACGAAAGCTTACCGTGTAATGTAATCCATTTGTCTTGGTATCTCAAATCAAGTGGGTTGCATGCTAGTTCCATCAACCCATGTGCTCGATTATTCTTTCTTTGACTTTCTGGAATTGAACTTGCCCATTCCTCACCATGGCCATGGATTTATTTAGGCTATATCAATATCATCAAAGGGCCTGAGATATCTACTTCTATTATGGAACAAATAGGATAAATCCTTTATCGCATTATCTATTAATGCAATATCACTCGTGACGCACCCAACACATCCTACCTCGCTGTGAATAGTGTGTCATCACAGTTTTCGTCAATACATCTAAGTGTGTGAGTTTTAATACCCATTGATAATAATCTTAAAGTCTAAGGATCAATACACACATCCGCAGATAGGAACATCCAATGACACTATGAAATGTGGATTTCCCACTGGCGGGTCTCGTTCTCATAATATCCTCCTGGATATTACCAAGGGCGCACACCATGAGAAGGTACCTCAAAGTTTTATGAGTCCTCACCCCTAATGGACTGTATTATTTGTGTCCCTCAAATAACATCATTCGACCATAGAACACATATTCAAGAACAATGTTATGACACTTCCGGGTTCTCATCATAGTCGGGATCCGCTATGACCGTTTAATGCAACAACTATCCTTAGGACATTATCACATGCATTGTCACGCAGAAGAACAATCAAGATGTGATAAGGTATTTATTAATGAATAAAGTACAAAGTAGTTGGATCTAGGTCACCAACTCCAACAGACTCCCACTTTGACTAGATCCAATTACTAACAACCTTTAACCCGCTAGCACTCACATGATATTCATGCTTCTGTTGAGATATGCCTTTAGTCATGGGGTCTGCCACATTCTCTTCTGTGGGCACTCTGATCACTGCAAATTCACCCCTTTGATAGAAATCCCTCAAGAGGTGATACTTCTGGAGTATGTTCTTTGTCCGTTGATGTGGCCTTGGTTCTTTTGCAAGAGCCACCGCTGCAGTATTATCACAATACAACGTGATAAGATCTTTACTGCTAAGCACCAAATCAAGCTCTTGGATAAAGTTCCGAATCTATAAGGCTTCCTTGGCTGCATCAGAAGCCGCTATATATTCGGAATCCACTGTAGAATCGATGACAACTAGCTACTTTGAACTCTTCCAGCTCACAGTTCCTCTATTGAGACAAAAAATATATTTAGATTGCGACTTTAGATCGTTTTGATCTGTCTGAAAACCAACATCAGCATACCCTCTGATGACAAGCTCCTCATCTCCTCCATACACTAGGAATATATCCTTAGTTCTTCTCAGATACTTAAAGATAGTCTTAACAGCAGTCCAATGCTATTCTTTTAGATCTACTTGATATCTACCTACCATGCTCAGTGCATAGGTAAGATCAATCCTGGTACATAACATGACATACATGATGGATCCTATAGCCGAAGCGTATGATATCTTACTCATTCTATCTCTCTCTTATTGTGTCTGAGGACACATTTTCTTAGAAATATGTAGGCCATGTGACACTGGAATCAATCTCCTCTTGGATTGTTCCATACTAAATCTCTTTAGTATCTGGTCAATGTATGTACCCTGACTTAGTCCAAGCAGCCTCTTGGATCTATCACGAATGATCTTGATCCCTAGAATGTAGGCTACTTAACCTAAGTCCTTCATGGAGAAACACTTGTTTAATCGGTCCTTAACTGACTGTAAGACTGTTACATCGTTTCCAATAAGCAATATGTCATCAATATACACTACTAGGATAACGATCACATTCCCATTAAACTGCTTATAAACACATGGCTCACATTCGTTCTTAATGAAAGTAAATTTCTTTATGGCTTCATCAAATCTAAAGTTCCACAACCTGAATGCTTACTTTAATCCATAAATGGATTTCTTCAACTTACAAAACCGTTTGGCTTCACCTGGTGTCACAAACCCTTCTGGTTGTGTCATATAGACATTTTCCTAAAGGTTCCCGTTAAGGAATGCTGTTTTGACATCCATTTGTCAAATCTCGTAGTCAAGGTAAGCTGCTATGGCAAGTATGATTCTTATGAATTTAAACATGGAAACCGGTGAAAAGGTTTCATCATAGTCAATTCCTTGACATTGTCTGAATCCTTTAGCCACTATCCTTGATTTATAGGTGCTAACTTGACCTTCCATGTCCAGTTTTCTCTTGAATACCCATTTGCATCCAACAGGCTTTACATCAACTGGCTCATCGACCAGAACCCAGACTTGGTTCTGATACATGGAATCTATCCCAGAATTCATAGCTTTTAGCCATCTTGTAGATTCTGAGCTTTCTAATTCTTCCTTGTAGGAGAGAGGTTCATCATTTTCCAACAATAATGATTCACCATCCTCGATGACTAGGAAACCAAATCTCTCTGGTTCTCTTACCTCTCTTGAGCTCTTACACAGTACTTGTGTTTCTGGAACCTCTTCCACGGGGACTTGTGGAACTTGTTCCTGTACTAACTCCTGTGTATCTTGAGGATCAACTTCGTCAAAGTCAATCTTGCTCCCACTATCCTTTTTTGAGGATGTTCTCCCTCTCAAAAAAGACGACTTGTCTGGCGACAATCACTTTCTTGTCTGAAGGGTTATATAGGTAATATCCTTTCATTTCCTTGGGATATCCTATAAAGATACACTTCATGCCCCAGGGTTCTAGTTTATTTCCTAAGAAGGCTGTTGGGCAAAAATCCCTCAAGGTATCATTGAAGCATTTTTGAGGTGATTGTGTTTGTTGACAAAGTAGACATCTGTGTTGTGATTGTTGACAAAGCAAACCATGACATACAGATTTGTTGACAAAAGGGATTTCATGGTGGCATGTAAAGTTTAATGGATGTGGTTAATGATCCATGTTTGATTCAAGAACGTCAACAAAGGAATGGTTGATCTGGAGGCAATACAAAAAGAGAAGATACAAGGTGGCGTCGTTTTCCAGTGTTTGCCAAATTTTTGGGCCTGAAAATCGAAAAATGGAGAAAAGTGGTTTTGTAAAAGGGACTTGTGCGTCGTTGTCTTGAAGGAGATGAAACTTGCACGCCATATGTTTTTCAAGATCAGAACATCAAAATATGGCAAAGGGAAAAGGGGTGCCCAATTTTTAGGGTTGGTCGAGCAAGTGACTTGCGCGGGAGAGACTTGCGCGCCGAAACTTGTGTGCCAAGAGGAGACTTGCGCGCCGTCGTGCAGGGTGTCCAAATGCCTATAAATATAGGTAGACCCCTCCTCATTCGGTGTGAGTTCAACACTTAGAGAAAATCAGATCTCCCGTCGCGTAGGTGTGGTGGTCGCGCAAGTGGTGGTGTGGTCACGCAAGTAGAAGTTGTGCGCCGGTTGATTGTTGCACGTCCAGAGTGGTTTGGGTGAGAAAGGAAGGGAGTCTCCCAAGTTTTGAGTTGAAGAAGGAGGTTTCGCGCAAGTGGTTTGGTGACATTTGTGCACCAAGTTTTGAAGTAGCGTGATAGTTGGTGGTTGCGCGCCAATATTAGTTTGAGCGTAAAAGGGTGTGAGTCGTGCAAGTTTGGAGTTGCAGAAGCTTGTGTCGCGCAAGTGGTTGAGGTGGACTTGTGCGCCAGTTGTAACTTGCGTACCGAGACTTGCACGCTGTCTTGGAGAAGGGCACCAGGTATGGTTGAAGCACAGTAGTGATTCAGGCCTGTGTGAAAGCTGGAATATTGCCCAATACCTTCGGTGCAAAGAGAGATTCATCTACGGGTGAAAGTTGGACTTCAACCGAGCATCTACATACAACATAGGATGTATTCATTAGTGATAATGAAGAGACCTACATGTCTATAAACTATGAGTGGATTTTTTCCAGAGCAGTGAGCAAAGGAAGAGGAAGAAGGTGATCCTCTCCACCGGTAGTGAGCCGGAGAGAGAGAGAGACAGGGAGTGACCCTTGGGAAAGTACTGAGCTGACCCTAAACATTGTAAAGGCAATGATCCTAGGAATAGAAGTGATCTATCCTAAACTTTGTAAACAGCAGTGTGCTTTTAGTGGATTTGGTACATCAGCACATCGCCAGTGTATGCTCCTTGGACGTAGCCCAATGAGGGTGAACCAAGTAAAAATCATTGTGTCCTGTGTATGCTTTAGTTTTTGTTTATACTTTGCTACATGAAAGAGAGAGAAGAGAGTCTTGCTTAACAGCGAGACAAGATCAATAGGGGTAGTTGTTTTAATCTGTCATACCCTGATTCACCCCCCCCTCTCAGGGTATCTAACCTAGTGGACCTAACAATTAGTATTAGAGGGAAAGGTTGATATTTGTAATTCTCTCTATATGGAGGTCACCAATCATAAAGGGATTCCGATCTTTGACGGAAGTAATTTTCAAATATGGAAGAATCAAATGTAACATTATTTCTGATCTTTGGGAATGGATGTGTTTACAGCATCTATGCATGATATCTCAGCTGAAATCAACAGTGGAGCATTATCATAAGCGGAAAGAAGGGAGCTAGATGCTGACGCGAAGGGTATTAATGCTTTAAGTGGAGCCCTATCCAATGCTATCTATACAAAGGTGATGTCCTGAAAAATGTCACATGCTATGTGGGAAAAGATTTTGAATGTATATGAAGGGGATACAAAAGTCAGAGAGGCAAAGATGCAAGTTCTGTGGAACAAGTATGAAGATCTGAGAATGAGCCCAAATGAATCTGTTGATGTATTTTTCGACAAGGTAAATGTTTGTGGAAGACATGCAAGGTATTGGAGAAGTCATCGAAGATATAAAGATTGTAAAGCATATCTTGAGGAAGCTTCCACCTCGGTTTAATCTGAAAGTCTCAGCCTTGGAAGATAAAGACCCAAAAGAGCTGACATTGGACAATCTACATAGTACCTTTGTTGTATATGAAATGAGGAATGATGACAATGATGCTATGGAAAAGGGGAAATCCAAGGAGGTGGAATTTAAGTCCATGAAGAATATCACCATTAAAGAATCTTAGGATAATGAAGAGACAAATGAAGTGATGTCATTCCTTTCCTCGAACCTTCAAAGAGGAAAAGGAAAGTTTAAAGGGAAACTTCCACTTGCATGCTTTATATGTGGAAAGGTTGGACATCTCACAACAAGAAGCCCCAAAAAGTTTCAAGAAGAAAATGATGAAGATGATGTTTAAATTCCCAAGAAAAAATATTTAGCCTATGTGAAAGGGAAGAAGTAGTTCAAGAGAAATTTCTTTAAGAAGAAGAACCTTCTTTCACAAGAAATAGACAGTTCAGATGAGTATAAGGTTGAAGAGGTTGAGGAGATTGAAAATTGCAAAGATCATGGAGAAAATGCTATGGTGTCAGTAGTCGGTAGTTCTCAGGAGAAGAACGAAACCAAAGGTGATGATGAAGAAGAAGAAGTTGAAGGAAGAATAGATATGAAAGCTGAGTTAGAGGCTGCTCTTAAGAAGATAGATTTTTGGAGAGCCAAAACTAAGAAAGCTAAAAAAGTTGTTCACGATGCTAAACTCTATATGCAGCAGTAGGAAGAAGAGAAGTCTGAGTTGATGGAATAAATTGAGAAACTCAAGTTATCAACACCAGAAACCTCAGAATCATTTAGTGAGTATAAAATCAAGATTGAAGAATAGAAAAGGGAGATCGATGGCTTGAATAGAAAAGTGAAAGATCAAGTCAAGTGTATCGAAGAACTTGAAGAAGAAGAAGTGGTCAGTCTATGATGAAAAATGAAGGATCAAGAAAAACTCTTGACTCCCAATATGATATTAGGAAATCAGGTCATTTATAGGATAGAAAAGATGATAGAGGAGGCTAGTAGCTCAGCAGGAAAGAAGCAACAATTGAGCTCAGATGCTAAGGCTGAATTGGGGCTTGGTCGAAAACAAAAAACTGTAAATATTGATGTCAGACCGCAAGCACCCATTCCGAGAGTGAAGATAGATTTGGGTATGAAACAGAATATTAGCAGATCCCAAGGGAAAACCAGCAGTGCAGAAGTGACACACAGGAATGCTCCTTACATTAGGTGCTATTGCTATGGAAAGATGGGACACTCACAAAATGTGTGTTCTATAGCCAAGAGATGCCAAAGGGAACAAGAACAAAAGTAGCAGCCGAATAGAGATCAATATTATAGAGCATTATTTGAAGGTCATTGTTTTTGGTGTGGAGGATTTGGGAACATGGCTAGATATTTCACATCAATCATACAAAGAAATGTGCCAAAGCAAAACTCGAGCAGTCATAAGCAGCAAGTTAGGGAATCGTCAAGTGAGCTGAAAACACAAAATCGATTTGCAGCTCTACAGGATGAAGCTGGTCCATCACACTTTAAGGAAGATCAACTTCTCCAAACCCCACCGATTGTGAAGTCGAAGGCATGGATCAAAGAGAAAAAGGATGAGAAGGCAGTAATTGTGGAAATTGCCCTTAAAACTTCAGATCGTTCAGGAGTATGGATCCTTGACAGTGGTTGCACATCCCATATGACAGGTAACAAGGATCTCATTACAGGCATTAAATATGACAAATAAGGTGTTTTCAATTTTGGAAATGATGAAGGGCTGAAGATTATTGGTTCTGAAAAGGCTAAATTTGGGGGAAAAGAAATGAGACGTGTTGATGTCTTGGTAGTAGAGGGTCTCAGTCATAACTTGCTCAGTGTCAGTCAACTATGTGACTCTGGGCACTCTATCAGATTTACCAAGAAGATTTGTGTTGTGAAAGGAAAAGATGGAGTAGTTGTTCTATAGGGGAAAATGAAAAAGGGAAATCTTTACCTTGTAAGTGGGGAAGAAGATACATTCCTTTTATCCAGAGAGGAAGAAAACAAGCTATGGCATA
This sequence comes from Viscum album, assembly GCA_963277665.1. Taxonomy (NCBI): domain Eukaryota; kingdom Viridiplantae; phylum Streptophyta; class Magnoliopsida; order Santalales; family Viscaceae; genus Viscum; species Viscum album. Next base: position 602,150,928 of record OY728158.1, on the reverse strand, counting down.
AGAGACTTGGTTATCTATGCCAACCATCTATGGAAGATCTGGTAAAGTGTGATGCTGTTAGAGACCTTTATAAACTGTCACGTGATTGTACTCATGCATGCGATGCTTTCCAACAAGGGAAGATCATTAGAAAGACATACAAGCCAAAGGAACGAAAATCAACTAGAGTGCTCTAATTGGTGCATGCTGATGTATGTGGACCTATCTCACCATGAGCCATAAATGGGAAAAGGTACTATGTCCTTTTCATTGATGATTTTATCATAATGGACTAGGTATTTTTCATTTCCCATAAGTCAAATGTGTTCAGTTGTATAAAGCAGTATCGGAGGTAATCCGAAAGAATGCTTGGGTAGAAAATTCTGATGTTTCGTACTGATAATGGTACAGAATTCAAAAACAGTCAAGTAGAAGACTATATCAAGAAACATAGGATAAGACATCAAGTTTTATCAGTGAGAACTCCCCAACAAAATGGAGTAGTTGAAAGGAAAAATCAGATCATTAACAATATGGATAGAACGATGCTTATTGAAAAGGATCTACCATAGAAATTTTGGAAGGAAGCAGTTTTGACATCGGTCTATATTTCGAACAGGGCTCTGTTGTGTCTGAAGGAAGGAAAGACTCCATATGAAATGTGGTACGGAAAGAATCCAACATTGAAATATTTTAGAATCATTGTAAGTAAGTGTTTTATTCTCAACAAAGAAAATCACAGTAAGTTTGAGTCACGAGGAGATGAGGGGATATTCCTTGGCTACTCAGGTAAAATAAAAGCATATAAATGCTTCAACAAAAGGCTGGAAAAAAATGTTGAGGGCAATGAAGTCACTATAGTAGAAGATGAATAGAATACTCAATGACTCAGTGAACAGTTTCTGGATGAAAGTGACGAGGAGGTAAGCAATGCAGGAGGAGAAAAAGTGGCTGATTCTGATTCAGAAGAAGATACTGATGATGAGCATGAAGAAGAAAAATTAGCTTCTGCATAGAAGACAAGGAGTCAAGTTGAAATTGAAAGAAAAAATATCATTGGTGATCAATCAGCTCCAGTTCAGACTCGAAGAATGAAATCATTGCAACAAACATCATTTTTATCTCAGGAAGAGCCAAAATGTTTTTTCGATGCAGTTAAAGATGAGTACTGGGTTCAGGATATGAATGAAGAATTAGACCAGATTGAGAAGAATCATATTTGGGAGATTGTTTCAAGGCCAGCAGATAAGAATGTCATCGGGACTAAATAGGTTTTTCTCAACAACACTACTGGAAATTTGGGCTATATCCATAGTTCTAAACCATGGCTATAGGCCCCAAAACCGTGGCTATAGGTTATAACCACGGTTTCATGAACCGTGGATGGTATTGGCGTGGCTATAGGGTCAGCCCGATAGATGCCAGTAAAAGCCACGGTGACCGTGTCTAAAGCCCTATAGCCACGGTTTGGAACCGTGGCTATAGGGCTTTCCACTACATAAAAAAAATCCAACACGGTTGTGCTGGCTGTTGGGAGGACTGCCCCAGCACCCCCACCCCCTACTCCTACACAACTCCCTTCCCCCTCCCCTGCCCTCCCACCTACACACCCCCCTCCCCCTGCCCCCTCCCCCTACCCCCCTCCTCCCTGCCCCAGCACACCCCCCTGCCCCCCCACCTGCACACCCCCCTGCCCCCTCTCCCTGCCCCCTGCCCCCACCTGCACACCCCCTGCCCCCTGCCCCCACCTGCACACCCCTCCCCCTGCCTCTCCACCTGCACACCCCCTACCCCCTACCCCCTGCCCCCTGCCCCGCACCTGCACACCCCTCCCCCTGCCCCCACCTGTACACCCCCTGCCCCCACCTGCACACCCCTCCCCCTGCCCCCCACCTGCACACCCCCTTCCCCCTCTCCCTGCCCCTTTCCCCCCACCTGCACACCCCTCCCCCCTGCCCCCACCTGCCCCCCCCTTCCCCCTCTCCCTGCCCCCCTGCCCCCCACTTGCACACCCCTCCCCGTGCCCCCCACCTGCACACCCCCCTACCCCCTCTCCCTGCCCCCTACCCCAGCACACCCCCCTGCCCCCCCACCTGCACACCCCCTGCCCCCTCTCCCTGCCCCCTTCCCCCCACCTGCACACCCCTCCCCCTACCCCAGCACACCCCCTAGTACATCTATAAAAAACCATTTAGATGAGGTTAATAAATTCATGTTAGATTTAGAAAATATTAATGTTTAGGTAGATGATGAGGATCCAGAAATGATCATATTAATCACTCTTGAAAATAGATATAGAACACTTGTTATGACCATGATGTATGGTTGAGTCTATTTAACATTAGAAGATATCAAATCAGCCCATCTGTCTAAGGAATTGCATTATAGAACAAAAATAAAAGGCGAGGATAAGAGTTTTTCACAAGGGGGAGACCTTAAACTAAAGGTAAGAAAAAACAATTCAGTAGGGACAAAAATAAGATTAATAAATAACCCAAATCTAGGACAAGATCTATGGATAGAAAAGTAATATGTTTTCACTATGGTAAACCTGGGCACATTAAGCCCGAGCGTAGGAAACTCATGCGTGAGTTCGAATCCAAACAGCCCACTAACCTGTATTTTCTGGTTGATTCAGACTATGACATTTGTTTAAATCTTGAATGTGTCCATTTATACACTCAATCAAGAGTGGGTCCTAGACTCTAGTTGTTCTTTTCATATTTTCCAATAGAGAGAGTCATTTTTAGAGCTGGTCAAAAAGAGAGAAGTAGATATATTCTTAGGAAAAAATAATAGGTGCAAGGTTGAGGGAATATGATCCATTATTATAGAGTTAGATAATCAATCCATCATCACCTTACTTAATGTATGGTGGGTACCCATCTTTAATGAAACATAATCTACTTAACGGTCCCCACTCCCCTTGCAGCCCCCCTCCCCCCTATAGCCCCCACCCCCGGTAAAGCCCCCCTGGACAGCCCCCCCTCCCCCCAAAAAAATAGACCCCACCCTCTCCCCTGCACAGCCCACCCCCCTGCAGCCCCTCCCCCCTACAAAGCCTCCCATAGACAGCACCCCTCCCCCCTATTAGGTTGAGAGGGAACTAGATGTTTGTTGTTGGGATTTGGGTGAGGGTTCTGGTTGTTGGACTTTAGGGTTTTGTTGAGGTGATGTTGGATGGGGTTGGGATACTCTTGTTAGTGCAGGGTTTGGATGTGTGTACATGGAGTGTCTTGGATCTGGTGAAGTCTGATGTTGTGCCTTCCATTTTTATGTCTTTGGTTTCTAGACTCGTGAGGTCATTGGATATTGTTTCATGTGGTTGGAGTTGGTTGTGGGTGGCTTTGTGGTACTTGAAGGTGTGGTTTCGTGTGTTGTGGGACTCTCTTCTTATCAGGCCTTCATCCAGTTATAGGTAGCCTTGATTTTGTGGTGTTGGGGTCTCTAGACGGAGCTACTAGTGCTGCTAGCAATGGGTCTTCTGCAGGGTAGAGGGGATGTGTTGGTGGTGCAGCTGTTGTGATGCTTGGGCTGGTTTCTGGCTTCCGTTGTTACTGGTTGTCTTTCCTTCCACTGGTTTCTCGTTGAGGCGTGGAGCATGCTAGTTTTGGAGCAGGGCTGGAATGTTGGTGGCATCGGGTTGAAATGAAGGTCGAAGGGGGGGTGGTGTGGGCTGGATGTGGCTGGAGCAGGGCCAAATCACGACATTACCGCGACGTGACCGCGGTGTGACCGCATCGTGTTGGCCCAATCCAGCGACATCCGCGGGGCAATATCTTCCACTTATTTTTAAATAGGATGACATGGATGGAATGAGAGGATGTTTTCTCAGAATATTTAAAGAAATGAATGCTAATCTGTGATGGATAGAGGATTGGATGACCCCTGATATACCTAATTCGGTGAGAAATCGAATGCAGGTGGAAGGGGGATGGTTGGGGTGCTAGGGGGATGGTGCGGGCTGATTCGAAGGTGGCAGGGGGGCTATTGCGGGCTGAAATGCTGGTGGAAGCGGGCTCAAATAAAGGTGGAAGGGGGTTGGTGTGGGCTGGATGTGGCTGGAGCAGGGTCAAACCACGGCGTGACCGCGGCGTGACCGCGGCGTGACCGCGGCGTGACCGCGGCGTGACCGCGGCGTGACCGCGGCGTGACCGCGGCGTGACCGCGGCGTGACCGCGGCGTGTTGGCCTGGTCCAACGACATCCATGGGGCATCATCTTCCAGCCAGGAGCGAAGGGAGCAGGAGGAGGCTGGAATGCTGGTGGAAGGGGGCTGGTTGCATGGCTAGAATGTTGGTGGAAGCAGGCTGAAATGAAGGTCGAAGGGGGGTGGTATGGGCTGGATGTGGCTGGAGCAGGGCCAAATCACGACATTACCGCGGTGTGACCGTGGCTTGACCGCGGTGTGACCGCGGCGTGACCGCAGTGTGACCGCGGCGTGACCGCAGCGTGTTGGCCCGGTCCAACGACATCCGCGAGGCAGCATCTTCCACTTAGTTTCAAATAGGATGATATGGATGGAATGAGAGGATGTTTTCTCAGAATATTTAAAAAAATGAATTCTAATCTGTGATGACTAGAGGATTGGATGACCCCTGATATACCTAATTCGATGAGGGATCGAATGCAGGTGGAAGGGGGCTGGTTTCAGGTGCTGGGGGGATGGTGCAGGCTGATTCGAAGGTGGCAGGGGGGCTGTTGCGGGATGGAATGCTGGTGGCAGCGGGCTCAAATGGAGGTGGAAGGGGGCTGGTGTGGGCTGGATATGGCTGGAGTAGGGTCAAACTGCGGCGTGACTACGGTGTGACCGCGGCGTGACCGCAGCGTGTTGGCCTGGTCCAGTGACATCTGCGAGGCATCATCTTCCACTTAGTTTCAAATAGGATGATATAGATGGAACGAGAGGATGTTTTATCAGAATATTTAAAGAAATGAATGATAATATGTGATGACTAGAGGATTGGATGACCCCTGATATACCTAATTCAGTGAGGGATCGAATGAAGGTGGAAGGGGGCTGGTTGCAGGTGCTGGGGGGATGGTGCGGGCTGATTCGAAGGTGGCAGGCTGGTGGCAGCGGGCTCAAATGAAGGTGGAAGGGGGCTGGTGTGGGATGGATGTGGCTGGAGCAGGGTCAAACCGTGGTGTGACCGCGGCGTGACCGCGACGTGACCGCGGCATGACCGCAACGTGTTGGCCCGGTCTAGTGACATCTGCGAGGCAACATCTTCCACTTAGTTTTAGGATGATATGGATGGCATGAGAGGATGTTTTCTCAGAATATTTAAAGAAATGAATGTTAATCTATGATGACTAGAGGATTGGATGACCCCTGATATACCTAATTCGGTGAGGGCTCGAATGCAGGTGGAAGGGGGCTGGTTGCAGGTGCTGGGGGGATTAAAATATCACATGCCATGTGACGTGGTCACACAACATGGGATCCATCTTAAAATTCTAACGGCACTTAAAGAGTGTCTTTGTTCAAAAAACCGTTTTAATAAAAAGAGGGAAACCCCCTATAGGGATATAAAAAAGGTCAAGTATGATGTGTGCTTTATGACTAACAATGACATCAAGTATAAGGAAAACATCAATTCAATAATGTTAAGCAAGGTATACCACTATGAGTTTTCACAGACAGTGCACCTCCGTTGGAGGGGTTTTATTACAAAACCATGACTTATTTATCAAACGAAACAATTATATTAACTAAAACTTATTCAAGAATTTCAATTTAATATAAACATGCAAAATTAAGGAACCCAAAAATAAAAAAAGCCCTGATTAAAATTGGGCCAAAGAATAAAAACGGAATAAACCTTACCCAAATCTTGAACTCATTATCTTTGATGGTGGTGGATAGAACCGGTCTTATCATAAGAAACCACCTATAAGAAAATAGTGGGAAAAGAAATGAGATATAACAACTTCTTATATATATGTGATCAGTGTGTCAATTGTAGACAGAAAAAAAGGACACATTTTACACGCTTTAGGTAATTATACAGATTTTCCAAAGATTAAATCATCTTAAAAAATGAAGAAAAATGGATTCTTGAAGCTACTAGATTGAACAACCTTCAATTACAGGACATACCTGACTATAGAGACTTTGAGAGAGCTTCCCAAGAAGGATTTTCAGCATGAAAAAATAATAGGGACCATCCTCAATCAGGAACGTTCCTAAAACCGATGAATAGTGTAGCCCTTAATTTCTGCAATACCATAAACTACTTAATAACTAGACAATTCATAACTAAATATTAGAATAATACATGAATTATTGAAGAAAGGGACATAAAAAAAGAGGCATAAACACTTACATAACACTGTTTGGTTCCATGTGTAGAAGTAAAGAAAATAGATGACATGAGAACTCATCCATCCATTCAAAAAATTGGATCATTGGCATGAATGATAAACCATCATTATCATCTTCCAGGGCAGCTATCTGTAACAATGCTCAAATGAAACAGAAGTTTTCTTCTCTATGTAAAAGCACATATATCATGTTTTTTTATGAAAGCTAGTTCAGTGATATGATTATGGGACTCCATGAGAATTGGGAATCTGGAAATGGAAATGGAAAGAGGAAAATTTGGAATATAAATGAGAAAAATGAATTCCTTCTATGCCATGTGTTTATGACATGTTGATTTGCACTATTCTGTTATGTAAATCCCATGGGAATTGGGAAATATTCTAGAAATGAAAGAAGTGGGGAATCTGGAATTGGAATTCTAGCATGGAAGAAAATGTATGTTTCCTTGATGCGCTGCATTGATTGTTAATATTGGCATGCTGGTTTTATACACGTGTCCGCTGCTGCTAAAATATGTTTACGTGCATTGATGTGATAACTGTTGCTATATACTGAATTATATTGGCAGTCACATTATGTTCACAAATGTTAAGTCCAACTGAAAGAAAATAATAAAGGATATGATGAAAGAAAAGAAAACGAGGCTGATTGAACATACTAGTTGAATAATTTAGTATGATGTTGATTATATATTATGCTTGGATTACATACTAATGCCTTGGGTTCATTACTTTTCTACATGTGTTGCTACATGGGATGACGAAGCAATGCTGAAATTATATGATGAAGGCAGTGGAAACCTATTAATCTTGAATTCTATGTATGGATAGAAATATGCTAAAAAGGGTAATGAAGTATAAATTTGGAATGGAACCCTTAAGAACAGAAGATAATATAAAGGCAGATATGATGTGTAAAAATATAAGGATAAGATGTTAGAAATATACGGGCAAGTATAAACATGAAGATTACCTGGGATTAATTTGAAAGGATTTTCAATGAAGAAAGTTTAAGGTGTTAAGCATAGGTTGAAATCAGAGGTGTCACCAAATTAGCTGAGTAATTAAGTGAATAGAGAATGGAATAATTAATGGCAGCTAATTATTAATCTCTAGTGATATTTAGTAATGGATATTAAGGAATTAATTGAAATAGATGCTTGGAGTTGAAAGGGCTATCATTTCAGGAAGGACTTGAAAGCTGAAGTTATGTCCTAGAGGCCCGGTCCAATTAATTAGATAATTTATAAGGGAAGTGAATCAAATGGTTAATGTATGTATTACTTAGTTAGTTTACATTTTTTGAGTGTGTCTTCCATATAAAGACTATAAAAATTTGTGTATACGCTTTAAGTTTGGATGAACTAAGGGATGTTACACAAGACTTCGCTCCTTCTAATAGGCCTCGATATGGTGGCTCTGGGCCAGTTTATAAGGGAATTTTGGCATAGGATTCATTTACTAAAATTTTTAGTTGGTAGGGGGCAGGTCTGCCCCCTGCCCCTGCCCCCTGCCCTGCAGACCTGCCCCCTGCCCCCTACCCCATGCCCCCTGCCCCCTGCCCCCTGCCCCTGCCCCCTGCCCCCTGCCCCCTGCCCCCTGCCCCTGCCCCCTGCCCCCTTCCCCCTTCCCCCTTCCCCTGCCCCCTGCCCCTGCCCCTGCCCCTGCCCCCTGCCCCTACCCCCTGCCCCCTTCCCCCTGCCCTGCATACCTGCCCCCTGCCCCCTGCCCCCTGCCCCTGCCCCCTGCCCCTGCCCCCTACCCCCTGCCCCCAGTGATTCAACTCTTTTTCCTCCTTTAGTTAGACCCAAAACATTTGAATGGTTATAACCCCCAGTGTTGAGCCTCTTCAATAACTGGTCCCCCTATTCACAAGGCCATTCTTCTTATCTTGATCAATTATATGATGATTTCATGATCTTCCTCAATGAGATTTCTATATTTGATTTACTAATGTACAACTTCAAATACCGCGGCGTGACCGGGGCGTGATCGCGGCGTGACCGCGGCATGACTGCGGCGTGATCGCAACGTGTTGTCCCGGTCCAACGACATCCGCGGGGAAACATCTTCCACTTAGTTTCAAATAGGATGATATGGATGGCATGAGAGGATGTTTTCTCAGAATATTTAAAGAAATGAATGCTTGTAACACCCGAGACTTTTATGTTATATAAATTATCAAAAGAATCTTTTTCTACGCAACACTTGCTTGACTTGCTTTACACGCAATCGCGACCTTCCTCGATAGCTTGCGTCGTACGCAATACCGAGTTTCACTAAACAACAATATGCTATTAAAACTAGCCGTTATGAATAGTAATAACCACTTTTTGAAATTTTATAAATTTTATTTTTCAAAATGGACTTCATTTTTGGACTCAGAATATCGAAATTAGCCTAGGGTGAAATTTTGGTATTTTTCTGAAAACTTTCAATTTTTGATGAATAGTGAAACCACTAAGTGGTAGGTTAAAAACTGAATTTTGCATAAAACTTAATTTTACCGCTTCTGTGAATGGAATTTCGAAAATCCGAGAGACACGGTTAATATCAAGGACTAAAATGTGGTTCAATGAGATGAAAATAATTTTTTGGTGAATAGTAACTTTTTACCTTTTTACCACGGTTAATAGTAAATAGGGTAACTAAGGGTAAATATGATATCAATATTACCCTAACACATGTCCTAATTCTATTGGACAAGTGTAATTCGACCAAAAACAAACTTAGGAATAAAATATGACCATTTAGGCCCACTTGGATTAGATTAGGACATTTATTATTAATTTATTTAAAGAAGGGTTAAAATAGTTAAAATCAAAGTTTAATAAGTAAATCATTTTTAATATGGGGTTATACATAAGATAAATTCGATTGTAAATATTCATTAGAAATCTAAAAATATTTCCTACATGATGGTATTTTATTTTTAATTTTTAGACATCAAATAATTTAATTTATTTATGACACAAAGATGATGCAGTAATTATCTTATTAATGAAATATTGACAAAATTGATAATATAAATACCAAAATGAATGTAATTTAAGACTTTTTATGAATTCCACTAATTTTCTAGGTTACTATGATATATTATTGTTGATTTAATCAACTTGGTTCGAACATATAATTCTGTTATGACTTTCACAAAAATCATATATCAAATAGTGTCAAAATTGACACAAAATAGTTTTTAATTAAAATATTATATTATTAATTGTTATTTTATTCCTAAAAATCTAAGGTTCGGCCAAATGACTTAGATAAGGATATATATATTAATAATAAACAATTTGGGGTTCGTTTGGCATGTTATAGTAAGTGTATTAACCATATAGTGAAAGAAAACAAAAAGACACGGTAAAAGTTAAATTAATTAACTTAGAGTTAAATCTAATTGATAAGGTTAAAATAATACCCTAAACTTGTCTAAATCCTATTTGTTGATAGGATTTCGACCCATCCCCACTTTAGCTTCGAAATAAGACCCTTTGGAACCATTATAAACCGATTTTGACTTTAATATAAAATAATATTTTGAGATATTCCTAAGGTGCCCCTCTCCTCCCTTATAAAAGGGCACCTCCTCCCCCTCCTCCTCACACCAAATTGAGCACTCAAGCTCGGCCAACCCCTGCCATTTTCTCCTCTACACTTCCCTAGAATAATCCTAGAGGTCCTGGTCTTCTCCAAAGACCAATCTTAGTTCCTTAAGTGGAGGATTCAAAGAGGCGTTCCAAAGAAGAGGTAATATCCATTACCGATCTTTTCAATTTCTTTCTTCTTCAACTTCTTCTTCTTTAGTTGTTTCATGATAAAGTAATAACATCAGTATTAATTACATACTGATATGTTATTATAAATATGAAACAACCCTAATTCACCTTCTATCCATCCTACGGAAAAATGAAATCACCGCGCGTGCGTACGTACGGAATACCGTCTCCACGCCGTGGTGTAATCTATTTTCCACCATCACCTTACAAGGATGGGTATAATGGTGTAATGAGTAACTATATATGATTATTATTAAGTAATATTTATACTGAAATAATATATATATATACTCCAATACAATTCCACGATCATAGGAACAATATCATCACTCGTGCGTACGTACGGAATACCGTCTCCACGATGTGATGCGACTCGTTCTACATGATCTTCATTTCATAATGATTATATAAATGAATTGAATGAATGAATATGGTATATAATACACTAATACCATTCTGGAAATGAATTATCTATAATCTAAAGATAAGAATAAGAATTTATTCAACAAAACACGCATAAGAACAAAAAGTTATAAAGACCCGAGTAACAAGTAACAATGAAATATTACTAACAAGAAGCTAATAATATGACCATATATGATATCATATCAATATGTATGATTCTGGAATAAGTCAATAACATTATTTAAACCATTATACAGGAGCTTCGGACACGAACAAAGCAAATCGGACCTAAGGTAAGGGAAATATCACAATCTCATTTTTATCCGAGATTGTTTATTCGTAAGTATTTACTGGGGTGTATTTTATCATCCACATCCATGTTCCCTCAATATGTAATATTGTTTCCATCCACTTGAAATAGTTTAAATCCAATTTTACCCTTAGGTGAGTTTTTAGTAAAGAATATGAAAGGAATCTTTTGTCGTTTTTCCGTACGAGGTACTTTTTGACTTTTCCGACAAAAGTACGAATAATGTTTTTTTTAACTTATACGGCATGAATGTATTTTTAAAACATTACTTCAAAGAAGCTTCCTTTACAAGTTTTCAAGTTTATTTTTAATCAACTTCTTTTATTTTAAAGTTGTATGACATGTTATGAAAGGAAAAATGTTTTTGAAGAAGAAAGGATATTTTCCTCAAGAATTCAATTCAAGTGTTTTATCAAAATTATTTTCCATCTAAGATAATAAAGGGTTCTGTTTCTATCCATATTTTTACATTGGTTTGACTATGTTGTGATGGAATTATGTTTATGAATTCCTTTATCATATATGAATTTATGATGTCATGATGTTTCAAGAATCCCATTTTTGTTATATGTGTCATGCGATGATGTATGTTTTATGATTATGTGGCACACATAAGAAATGATTCATTATAAGATGGGTGGGACCTATATCTCCCTCCAATGCATTGGGTAATGATTTTATATCTCATGAGATAGACATGGCTGGAACGGAAGGTTATTTCGGTTCAGTGATACAGGACTGAAACGAGGAGTGAACTCGGTTCAGAAAGGGACTTTGTCCACTAAGATAGTCTTGGCAATGAGTCATGACTAACAAGAAATGATTTCCATGATTATGTGTGCATGCCACAAAGTTTCAAGTTTTATGTTATGATTATGGGGATCTCATTTTCACTTCTATGTTTTATTCCATGTTAAGATATTATGATCTCTTTTGCAGGTTTTGATAAAGATATGATATGATTTTTATTTCCTTTATTTGCCCTTGCTGAGCATTTGAGCTCACCCTTTTATGTTTTCTTTTCCCCAGGTCAGGAAGATGGATATTAAGTAGAATATGCTAAAAGGGACCCTAGATATGATGAAATAAATGGGAGACACTGTAGAAGATTTATGAACCAGTTGTTTATGTTTCCCAGTTTCTAAAGACACTATACCTATACGGTCCTTTGTGGTTTTGTCATATGTTGTAATAAGTGTGCTTCAATTTTGAAGTATTAACAATGTATGTAAAGTATGGGTCGTTATAGTTGGTATCAGAGGAAAGGTATAGTCAACCTTTGGAAACTAGGATGTGAAAGCCTTAGTAAGAACCCTAAGGATAAGTCTAAGCATAGAACACAATCTTAGTGTTTTAGAAATGGCCTTGAATAACCTAGGATAAGACCTTAAGCATGAAAATTTTATTCTTGAATTATGTGGTTTCCTATTATAATTAGTGTTGCTCACACTATTCTTCTTGGTTTTAGTCAATGGCTGGAACCCGAAGGAACTGTGTTAATGCGGAATGCGATGGGAAATGCAATGATTGTCCCCCTGAGCAACCAAACGATATGGGAGCTGGAATGCAAAATCTTGTAGCCATGCTCACACAACTTTCTCAAGCTATGAATCATGCAGGATTTCCAAACGAACAAAGGAGGGAGCAACATTCTGTTGAATCCTTCATGAGGCAGCGTCCACCTTCTTTCAGCGGGTCTACTGATCCATTAGTTGCTGAACAATGGATTAGTACTACTGAAAAGATATTTTTAGTTCTTCAATGTTCTGAGCATGATAAAGTCATCCTAGCAGTGTATCGTTTGGAAGGAGATGCTGATCAATGGTGGAATCTTGTTAAGAATACAAGGCAAAGGGATGAAATTGAGTCTATGGAATGGGACGAGTTCAAGAACTTATTTTTCAATAAGTACTTCACTCGTATTCTCCGAACAAAGATGGAGAAAGAGTTCCTTGAACTGAAGCAAAGGGATGATGAATCTGTTGGTACCTATGAAGCAAATTTTACAAGACTTGCAAGGTACGCTTCTGGTATTATTATCCAACCTGAGAGTAAGATCGATCGATTCTTTAGTGGCTTAAAACCAAGTCTTCGAAGGGCATTAGCCATAAGGGACTTCAATAGTTACGAGGAAATCGTTCGATGTGCTCTCAAAGTCGAGATGGAGATTGGAGTAACCCATCAGTCACATGGGTTTGATAAGAAGAGGAAGATGGAATTCAAAGAAAAATCTAAAGAGCACACGGAAAAGAAGATGAACTTTCCCTTATGCTCAAAGTGTGGAAAGAAACATGGAGGGAGTTGTCTTAAAGGGACAAGTAAATGTTTTAAATGTGGAAAGGAAGGTCATCGGGCATTTGAATGCCGTGATAATGGGAAGAAGATGTCTAATGATGCAAACAAAGGAAGGGATACACAGAATGAACCTGCTACACTTCAATGTTTCAAGTGCAAGGAGATGGGGAATTATGCCAATCAATGCCCAAATCCAAGGGTTGATGATGATGGTCGACGTCAACAAACTCTTAAGGCTAAATACAAAGGAAAGTCACATGCAATTTCTATCAGCGAGGTGGAGTACGATAACGATGTGGTGAAAGGTACACTTACCATCCACTCTAAAGTAGCAAATGTTTTATTTGATTCTGGATCCACCCACTCTTTTATTTCTGAAAAATTTTCTAAGGGTATCACCGTATTACCTCAACAATTAGATGTTGAGTTAGCTGTGACAACACCTAATGGCACATCAATCGCATCAGAAGTTTATAATTCTTCTCCGATCAAAGTTTGTGGGAAAGTGCTTCCTGCAAATCTTGTGATCCTTCCTTTAGTGGAATTTGATGTGATTCTTAGCATGGATTGGATTTCTCTACATGGAGCTCATATCAATTGCCAAAGAAGGGAAGTCACATTTCATATTCCAGATCAATCTACGATTGTATACCAATGCAAGGATGAACATAACCTTCCAGTGGAAATTTCTTCCATCTTATGGGTATTGATTCCACTAAATGAAGGTTATTTATCTCAAATGGTTGGTGAGAAACTCACGATTAAGAATATGCCCATTGTACGGGAGTTTGATGATGTCTTTCCGGAGGAATTGCCGGGTCTTCCACCAAATCGTGAAGTTGAGTTTTCAATAGAACTCGTACCGGGTGCTTTGCCTATTTCAAAGACACCTTATAGAATGGCCCCAATTGAGTTGCAGGAATTGAAGAAGCAACTCCAAGAGAATCTTGATAAGGGATTCATACGCCCTAGTGCGTCACCTTGGGGAGCACCTGTTCTATTTGTTAAGAAGAAAGATGGATCAATGAGACTCTGCATTGATTATCGAGAACTTAACAAGATCACTATCAAGAACAAATATCCTCTCCCACGCATTGATGACTTATTTGACCAACTACGCGGAGCTCAATACTTTTCCAAGATTGATCTTCGTTCAGGGTATCATCAATTAAGGGTCAAAAGGGAGGATATACCAAAGACGGCTTTCCGTACAAGGTATGGACACTATGAATTTATAGTGATGCCATTTGGTCTTACTAATGCCCCTGCTATCTTCATGGATCTAATGAATAGAGTCTTTAGAGACTATCTTGATCAATTTGTGGTAGTCTTTATAGATGATATTCTTGTCTATTCAAAGAGCAAGTAAGAGCATGAAGATCACTTGAGAATTATATTGAAGACCCTGAGAAAGGAGAAGCTTTATGCCAAATTTACCAAGTGTGAATTTTGGCTTCAAAAAGTTGCATTTTTGGGTCATATAATCTCAAAAGAGGGGATATCTGTGGATCCAGCAAAAACAGAGGTTATCGAAAGATGGTCAAGTCCAACAACAGTAACTGAGATCCGAAGTTTTCTTGGTTTGGCTGGTTATTATCGACGTTTTGTAAAAGATTTTTCACGATTATCTAATCCACTCACCAAGTTGACTCGGAAAGGAGTTAAGTTTGTCTGGACAGAGGAATGTGAAGAGAATTTCAAGGAGTTGAAAAGAAGGTTATCCAGTGCACCTGTGCTCACACTGCCTTGTAGTGGAGAAAGGTTTGTAATCTACAGTGATGCATCCAAGAAGGGATTGGGGTGTGTTCTTATGCAAAATGATATGGTGATAGCTTATGCCTCACGACAGTTGAAAATCCATGAGCAAAATTACCCAACACATGATTTGGAGTTGGCTGCGGTAATCTTTGCATTAAAGATTTGGAGGCATTACCTTTATGGTGAAAGGTGTGATATTTATACTGATCATAAAAGTTTAAAGTATATTTTCACACAAAAGGAGTTGAATATGCGTCAAAGAAGATGGTTGGAGCTGATTAAGGATTATGAATGCTCAATCCATTACCACCCTGGGAAAGCAAACAAGGTGGCAGATGCATTAAGTCGACAAGACCATGCTAGTTTATCCATGATGAGGATCACAAAAGATCCAATATTTATGGATTTACAAAGGATGGATCTTGGAATTATAATGGAAGGGGAAAAATCTTATCTTTCTCAAATGAATGTTCAACCATCTATATATGTGAAGATTAAAGAAGCACAGAAAGAAGATGTCGAGTTACAAAAGAAGGTGAGAAATGTTCCTGAATTCAACCTTGATTGTGATGGGATAATAAAGTTCAGGAATCGGGTTTGCGTTCCTCCCATCCCCGAATTAAAGAATGAGCTGCTGGATGAGGCTCATAGTTCATCATTTTCTATTCATCCTGGAAGCACGAAGATGTATAGGGACCTGAAAGAGTACTTCTGGTGGGATGGCATGAAAAGAGATGTTGCTGAATATGTCTCTCGATGCTTGGTTTGTCAACAAGTTAAAGCTGAGAGACAGAAGTCTAAGGGGATGTTACAACCATTACCCATACCCGAATGGAAATGGGAAAACATCACTATGGACTTTTTCACAGGACTTCCTAAAACATCCAAAGGCAATAATGCTATCTGGGTCATAGTTGATCGTCTTACAAAGTCTGCACACTTCATTGCTATTAGAGAGGATTTCTCTCTAGATCAGCTTGCCAGGATATATGTAAAGGAAGTGGTAAGATTGCATGGAGTACCACTTTCTATTATATCTGATCGAGATCCGAGATTTACCTCGAAGTTCTGGCGAAGTCTTCAGCATACTCTGGATACAGAGTTGAGTTTCAGCACTGCTTATCATCCCCAGACAGACGGTCAGTCTGAGAGAACAATTCAAACCCTAGAAGATATGTTGAGAGCTTGCTCTATGGATTTCAAAGGAGGTTGGGATCAACACCTACCTTTGGTAGAATTTTCTTATAATAATAGCTTTCACTCCAGTATTCAGATGGCTCCTTATGAAGCTCTCTATGGAAAGAAATGCAGGACTCCAACTTGCTGGGATGAAGTTGGGGAAAGAAAGCTATTAGGACCTGATCTCGTTGATGAAATGGCAGAAAAGGTTAGATCTATTCAACAACACATAAGAGCAGCTCAGAGTCGACAGAAAAGTTATGCCGACAACCGAAGAAAAGACCTAGAGTTTGAAGTGGGCGATAAAGTGTTCTTACGAATATCTCCCTGGAAGAGGGTTATGAGATTTGGAAAGAAGGGGAAGTTGAGCCCTAGATATATCGGTCCTTTTGAAATACTGGATCGTGTTGGGAAGGTAGCTTACCGATTGGCGCTTCCACCGAATCTCTCTCAAGTTCACGATGTGTTCCACGTATCTCTCCTGAGAAAGTACATACCAGATCCTTCACATGTACTCAGCTCAGAAGTTGTACCGCTGGAGCAAGATCTTTCTTATGAAGAACAGCCGATAGAGATACTGGATCGTAGCGAAAAAGTCCTACGAAACAAGACCACTCGCTTGGTGAAAGTTTTATGGAGGAACCACCAACTTGAAGAAGCTACATGGGAGCTTGAGGATATGATGAGGGAGAAGTATCCTCATCTGTTTGTTACAAAGTGACGAATTTCGAGGGCGAAATTCTTTTTAAGGGGGGTAGAATGTAACACCCGAGACTTTTATGTTATATAAATTATCAAAGGAATCTTTTTCTACGCAACACT
Organism: Viscum album; assembly: GCA_963277665.1. Lineage (NCBI taxonomy): Eukaryota > Viridiplantae > Streptophyta > Magnoliopsida > Santalales > Viscaceae > Viscum > Viscum album. The sequence continues at coordinate 602,134,075 of OY728158.1, read as the reverse complement.
TGCTTGACTTGCTTTACACGCAATCGCGACCTTCCTCGATAGCTTGCGTCGTACGCAATACCGAGTTTCACTAAACAACAATATGCTATTAAAACTAGCCGTTATGAATAGTAATAACCACTTTTTGAAATTTTATAAATTTTATTTTTCAAAATGGACTTCATTTTTGGACTCAGAATATCGAAATTAGCCGAGGGTGAAATTTTGGTATTTTTCTGAAAACTTTCAATTTTTGATGAATAGTGAAACCACTAAGTGGTAGGTTAAAAACTGAATTTTGCATAAAACTTAATTTTACCGCTTCTGTGAATGGAATTTCGAAAATCCGAGAGACACGGTTAATATCAAGGACTAAAATGTGGTTCAATGAGATGAAAATAATTTTTTGGTGAATAGTAACTTTTTACCTTTTTACCGCGGTTAATAGAAAATAGGGTAACTAAGGGTAAATATGATATCAATATTACCCTAACACATGTCCTAATTCTATTGGACAAGTGTAATTCGACCAAAAACAAACTTAGGAATAAAATATGACCATTTAGGCCCACTTGGATTAGATTAGGACATTTATTATTAATTTATTTAAAGAAGGGTTAAAATAGTTAAAATCAAAGTTTAATAAGTAAATCATTTTTAATATGGGGTTATACATAAGATAAATTCGATTGTAAATATTCATTAGAAAGCTAAAAATATTTCCTACATGATGGTATTTTATTTGTAATTTTTAGACATCAAATAATTTAATTTATTTATGACACAAAGATGATGCAGTAATTATCTTATTAATGAAATATTGACAAAATTGATAATATAAATACCAAAATGAATGTAATTTAAGACTTTTTATGAATTACACTAATTTTCTAGGTTACTATGATATATTATTGTTGATTTAATCAATTTTGTTCGAACATATAATTCTGTTATGACTTTCACAAAAATCATATATCAAATAGTGTCAAAATTGACACAAAATAGTTTTTAAATAAAATATTATATTATTAATTGTTATTTTATTCCTAAAAATCTAAGGTTCGGCCAAATGACTTAGATAAGGATATATATATTAATAATAAACAATTTGGGGTTCGTTTGGCATGTTATAGTAAGTGTATTAACCATATAGTGAAAGAAAACAAAAAGACACGGTAAAAGTTAAATTAATTAACTTAGAGTTAAATCTAATTGATAAGGTTAAAATAATACCCTAAACTTGTCTAAATCCTATTGGTTGATAGGATTTCGACCCATCCCCACTTTAGATTCGAAATAAGACCCTTTGGAACCATTATAAACCGATTTTGACTTTAATATAAAATAATATTTTGAGATATTCCTAAGGTGCCCCTCTCCTCCCTTATAAAAGGGCACCTCCTCCCCCTCCTCCTCACACCAAATTGAGCACTCAAGCTCGGCCAACCCCTGACATTTTCTCCTCTCCACTTCCCTAGAATAATCCTAGAGGTCCTGGTCTTCTCCAAAGACCAATCTTAGTTCCTTAAGTGGAGGATTCAAAGAGGCGTTCCAAAGAAGAGGTAATATCCATTACCGATCTTTTCAATTTCTTTCTTCTTAAACTTCTTCTTCTTTAGTTGTTTCATGATAAAGTAATAACATCAGTATTACTTAAATACTGATATGTTATTATAAATATGAAACAACCCTAATTCACCTTCTATCCATCCTACGGAAAAATGAAATCACCGCGCGTGCGTACGTACGGAATACCGTCTCCACGCCGTGGTGTAATCTATTTTCCACCATCACCTTACAAGGATGGGTATAATGGTGTAATGAGTAACTATATATGATTATTATTAAGTAATATTGATACTGAAATAATATATATATATACTCCAATACAATTCCACGATCATAGGAACGATATCATCACTCGTGCGTACGTACGGAATACCGTCTCCACGATGTGATGCGACTCGTTCTACATGATCTTCATTTCATAATGATTATATAAATGAATTGAATGAATGAATATGGTATATAATACACTAATACCATTCTGGAAATGAATTATCTATAATCTAAAGATAAGAATAAGAATTTATTCAACAAAACACGCATAAGAACAAAAAGTTATAAAGACCCGAGTAACAAGTAACAATGAAATATTACTAACAAGAAGCTAATAATATGACCATATATGATATCATATCAATATGTATGATTCTGGAATAAGTCAATAACATTATTTAAACCATTATACAGGAGCTTCGGACACGAACAAAGCAAATCGGACCTAAGGTAAGGGAAATATCACAATCTCATTTTTATCCGAGATTGTTTATTCGTAAGTATTTACTGGGGTGTATTTTATCATCCACATCCATGTTCCCTCAATATGTAATATTGTTTCCATCCACTTGAAATAGTTTAAATCCAATTTTACCCTTAGGTGAGTTTTTAGTAAAGAATATGAAAGGAATCTTTTGTCGTTTTTCCGTACGAGGTACTTTTTGACTTTTCCGACAAAAGTACGAAGAATGTTTTTTTTAACTTATACGGCATGAATGGATTTTTAAAACATTACTTCAAAGAAGCTTCCTTTACAAGTTTTCAAGTTTATTTTTAATCAACTTCTTTTATTTTAAAGTTGTATGACATGTTATGAAAGGAAAAATGTTTTTGAAGAAGAAAGGATATTTTCCTCAAGAATTCAATTCAAGTGTTTTATCAAAATTATTTTCCATCTAAGATAATAAAGGGTTCTGTTTCTATCCATATTTTTACATTGGTTTGACTATGTTGTGATGGAATTATGTTTATGAATTCCTTTATCATATATGAATTTATGATGTCATGATGTTTCAAGAATCCCATTTTTGTTATATGTGTCATGCGATGATGTATGTTTTATGATTATGTGGCACACATAAGAAAGGATTCATTATAAGATGGGTGGGACCTATATCTCACTCCAATGCATTGGGTAATGATTTTATATCTCATGAGATAGACATGGCTGGAACGGAAGGTTATTTCGGTTCAGTGATACAGGACTGAAACGAGGAGTGAACTCGGTTCAGAAAGGGACTTTGTCCACTAAGATAGTCTTGGCAATGAGTCATGACTAACAAGAAATGATTTCCATGATTATGTGTGCATGCCACAAAGTTTCAAGTTTTATGTTATGATTATGGGGATCTCATTTTCACTTCTATGTTTTATTCCATGTTAAGATATTATGATCTCTTTTGCAGGTTTTGATAAAGATATGATATGATTTTTATTTCCTTTATTTTCCCTTGCTGAGCATTTGAGCTCACCCTTTTATGTTTTCTTTTCCCCAGGTCAGAAAGATGGATATTAAGTAGAATATGCTAAAAGGGACCCTAGATATGATGAAATAAATGGGAGACACTGTAGAAGATTTATGAACCAGTTGTTTATGTTTCCCAGTTTCTAAAGACACTATACCTATACGGTCCTTTGTGGTTTTGTCATATGTTGTAATAAGTGTGCTTCAATTTTGAAGTATTAACAATGTATGTAAAGTATGGGTCGTTATAATGCTAATCTGTGATGACTAGAAGATTGGATCACCCCTGATATACCTAATTCGGTGAGGGCTCAAATGCTGGTGGAAGAGGGCTGGTTGCAGGTGTTGGGGGGATGGTGTGGGCTGATTCGAAGGTGGCGGGGGGGCTATTGTGGGCAAGAATGCTGGTGGCAGTGGGTTGAAATGAAGGTGGAAGGGGGCTGGTGTGGGCTGGATGTGGTTGGAGCAGGGCCAAATCACATCATTACCGCGGCGTGACCGCGGCGTGACCGCGGCGTAACCGCGGCGTGACCGCGGCGTGACCGCAACATGTTGGCCCGGTCCAGCGACATCCGTGGGGCATCATCTTCCACTTAGTTTCAAATAGGATGATATGGATGGCATGAGAGGATGTTTTCTCAGAATATTTAAAGAAATTAATGTTAATCTGTGATGACTAGAGGATTGGATGACCCCTGATATACCTAATTCGGTGAGGGATCGAACGCTGGTGGAAGGGGGCTGGTTGCAGGTGCTGGGGGGATGGTGCGGGCTAATTCGAAGGTGGAAGGGGGCTATTGTGGGCTGGAATGATGGTGGCAGTGGGCTGAAATAAAGGTGGAAGGGGGATGGTGTGGGCTGGATGTGGCTGGAGCAGGGCCAAATCACGGCATTACCGCGGCGTGACCGCGACGTGTTGGCCCGGTCCAGCGACATCCGCGAGGCAACATCTTCCGGCCAGGAGTGAAGGGAGCAGAAGGAGGATGGAATGCTGGTGGAAGGGGGCTGGTTGCAGGTGCTGGGGGGATGGTGCGGGCTGATTCGAAGGTGGCAGGGGGGGCTGTTGCGGGCTGGAATGTTGGTGGCAACGGGCTGAAATGAAGGTGGAAGGGGGGTGGTGTGGGCTGGATGTGGCTGGAGCAGGGCCAAATCACGACATTACCGCGGTGTGACCGCGGCGTGACCGCGGAATGACCGTGACGTGACCGCGATGTGTTGGCCTGGTCCAGCAACATCCGGAGGGTAGCATTTTCCAGCCAGGAGCGAAGGGATCGGGAGGAGGCAGGGCAATTGAATTGCGAAAACCAAAAACATGCTAATATATGGTATTATACAAAAAATTCCTGTCAAATTAACTACACTAATCAAAAACATACTAATATGACTAGAACTAAATCAAACATCATCAATCCAATTTGAGTAAAGTGGAACCAAACCAAATGGTTTTGAAAAAGATAAAACTGAACCAAACTGAAAATAATGTAACCAAAATGACTCAAACCAATCAAAACTAACTTCAATAAAGCATAATTGAGCATGAAAAAAATGAAACTAATGAAACATACCTGATTGGATCTAAAATTAATTTAATTGAATCAAATATCCCCAAATCAAACAAAATGAACCTGTTAAAATTTACATAAACCAAAAAAAATGAACCCAATAAAAAATAACTTAGCAAACCTAACTTGGCCCAAACTGAACCAAGGAGCCAGGCCTTGTGATGAACTTTTAGAATGCCTCATGCCCGCAAGTTGAGAGGATATCCCAGTCATGTGGTGTTTCACTATCCTCAACAAGATCCAAAATGCACTGCAAAAAGATAGGGAATCCAAAAATCACAAAAACCCAAATTAAAATTGAGCCGAAGAATAAAAATGGAAGAATCCTTACCTGAATCCGATGTTGAACTCACTGCCTTCTATAGTGGTGGGTAGAATTGACCTCATCATAAGTAACCACCTGTAAGTAAATAATAGGAAAAAGAGTGAGATATAATAACTTCTTATATATATGTGATCAATGTGTCAACTGTACATGATAAATGATATATAACTCCATAATAAAAAATGAACAAAGAATATTCAGATTGATATGTAAATCTCAATAATGAATAACATGATCGTTAATAAAGGCTTTTTGTTCAAATGAAATCCAATTTCATTCAATACATACACAACAGAAGCGTTGGAGTAATATTATTCTATATCTGTTGAGTATTCCATAATGGAGTAGGTTGCGCCACTATCGATGGGAAACATGAAAGATATGAGGGGATAGTGATGCAGTTTGACACCCCTTGTGTTGTGTTTTATTTTTTGAAAAAATGTGTGGACTTTTACCAAGATGATTTGTTGAAAAGATGGGGAGATTAATGGACACTTCTAAAGTGAGTTTGAGTTAGACATGTTGACAATGAGATGTGGTGGACGAAGATTGGCGATGCAGCTTGGCCATGTGAGGGAGTTCATATATTTAAAACTATAAATGTAGGTGTTTTCAAGTCCAACATGCAAGCTTACACAATATCAGGATTCTTCATGTAAGAAATGCTCTAAGGCCTGGAAATTTCTCAATACCCATTCAGAATGATTTCTTTCTCTTGAAGGAAACTTCAGATCCCATCAATAGGCAGATAATTCCTCCATGTTTCCCACTACCTCTAAAATAGGGTATATATGAAATCTATGGGGATGAAAAACTAGGAAGATAGCTTGGTAGCTTGTGTCGTGGGGATGTAACTGCTATTTTAATGGTTCATTCCCAGAATCATCAATATTTTCCTCTAAAATAGGTTATATAAAACCATGGCTATATGTCCCCACATTCCATAAAAAAAACAGCCCCCCTTCCCCTGCCCCCTTCCCCAGCACACCCCCTGCCCCCTGCACTTCCCTCCTGCCCACTACACTTTCCCCCCAGCCCACTGCACACCCCCCAGCCCACTGTACTTCCCCCCCAACCCACTGCACACCCCCTACCCACTGCACTTCCCCCCAACCCATAGGACATGTTTGATATTGTACGCCAACAATTATTTTATATGGTATATTAAATTCCCTATTTTATTTAAGCATAATGAATATATTTAATTCATTCATAATTCACTAATAGAACTGATAGGTGCTCATGGGGGGAAGAAATAATAAAGGGCTATCGCATCTCATTTAACAAAAATGTTACAATCATTAGGCAAAGAACCAATACCATTGTAAAGGATAAGTGAATCACGAGTGTCTCCTTAGATATCCAATATGTCTGCTTCCATATTTCCCTCCCTCCATGTGTGAATAACCTTCATACCATGATCAATGACGAGACTAGATTTCCTGATGACATAAGTAAGGTACCAAGGATCTGTACACTTTTACATGAGAGTGTCCACAAGAATTTTGGAATTCGATTCCATTACCCCAATTTCTATGTTAAACAGTCTATAAAAGGAGAGGCCACTGTGAAGGGAGCAATTGGATCCCTCCCATTTTTTATTATTGGTCTTCCAAAAAACCTATCACATAACTTTAAAACTCATGCTATGATATTTCCTTTCATTACCCTTATACTCCACCCTCGAAAACCAAGAGGCGATAAAGTCCATGGTGGAGCCTCTCTGTAACAGAATACTAAGGCACTGACCAACAAGATCCCAGCTGAACCAAGACCACCCATATTCTAAGAATAGGTGTCTATACGTCTCCATGTTTGAACTCTTGAAGCACTAAAAACATTAGGATAGGTGGATTCATTTCCTTTTCACATTTTCTTCCACTGATAGTACCTTATTTCTGATTATGCAGACAAGGAAGTTACGTTTGGTGGGTATCTCCTTGCACTATAATCGGTCCTCCCAATCATCGGTTTCCTGGTATGGTGGATTAAGGGATGGAATCTATTCATATTACATCCAAATATATTTTTTTTATTAAGGGAAACACATAATCTATTCATATTAGAAATCCATTAATAAGTTTATATGAATATTCAACAATTAGGGGTATCCTCCAGTTGTATGCTTGCATTCATGTTCTTCTGTGCATCATTGGGAATGATATTAATGAGATTAGGGTGTTTACATGCACGTTTAAACAAAATTTCTGGGGTTGGGTATCTAGGAATGTATAGATATTGTGCCGCCCAGTTTTCCTTCCAAACCATAATATCCCCCTCCTGACAACTTAATGAGTTTTTTTATCCAGTAAACCAAAATCATTATCCATGCAGTAGGCCAAGATCAAGAGCCAGATTTTATTCTTTTTCAAACATCTCCAATCATTCCCATAGCTAGTGGGAGGGGGCTGGTTGCAGGTGCTGGGGGGATGGTGCGGGCTGATTCGAAGGTGGCAGGGGGTTGTTGCGGGCTGGAATGCTGGTGGCAGCGGATTGAAATGAAGGTGGAAGGGGGCTGGTGTGGGATGTATGTGGCTGAAGCAGGTCCAAATCACGGCATTACCACGGCGTGACCGCGACGTGACCGCGGTGTGACCGCGGTGTGACTGCGACGTGACCGCGACGTGACCGCGGCGTGACCGCAACATGTTGGCCCGGTCCAGCGACATACACAGGGAAGCATCTTCCACTTAGTTTCAAATAGGATGATATGGATGGCATGAGAGGATGTTTTCTCAGAATATTTAAAGAAATGAATGTTAATCTGTGATGACTAGAGGATTGGATGACCCCTGATATACCTAATTCGGCGAGGGCTTGAATGCAGGTGGAAGGGGGCTGAAATGCTGGTGGAAGGGGGCTGGTTGCAGGTGTTGGGGGGATGGTGCGGGCTGATTCGAAGGTGGCAGGGGGGCTGTTGCGGGCTGGAATGCTGGTGGCAGCGGGCTGAAATGAAGGTGGAAGGGGGCTGGTGTGGGCTGGATGTGGCTGGAGCAGGGCCAAATCACGGCATTACCGCGGCGTGACCGCGACGTGACCATAGCGTGACCGCAACATGTTGGCCCAGTCCAGCGACATCCGCATGGCAGCATCTTCCACTTAGTTTAAAATAAGATGATATGGATGACATGAGAGGATGTTTTCTCAGAATATTTAAAGAAATGAATGCTAATCTGTGATGACTAGAGGATTGGATGACCCTTGATATACCCAATTCAGCGAGGGCTCGAATGCAGGTGGAAGGGGGCTGGAATGATGGTGGAAGGGGGCTGGTTGCAAGTGCTGGGGGGATGGTGCGGGCTGATTCGAAGGTGGCCGGGGGGCTGTTGCGGGCTGGAATGCTGGTGGAAGCGGGCTAAAATGATGGTGGAAGGGGGATGGTGTGGGCTGGATATGGCTGGAGCAGGGTCAAATCAAGGCATTACCGCGACGTGACCGCGGCGTGACCGCGGCGTGACTGCGGCGTGACAGCGGCGTGACCACGACATGACCGCAGCGTGTTGGCCTGGTCCAACGACATCTACATGGCAACATCTTCCACTTAGTTTCAAATAGGATGATATGGATGGAATGCGAGGATGTTTTCTCATAATATTTAAAGAAATGAATGCTAATCTGTGATGACTAGAGGATTGGATGACCCCTGTTACACCTAATTCGGTGAGGGCTCAAATGCAGGTGGAAGGGGGCTGGAATGCTGGTGGAAGGGGGCTGGTTGCAGGTGCTGAGGGGATGGTGCGGGCTGATTTGAAGGTGGGAGGGGGGCTGTTGCGGGCTGGAATGCTGGTGGCAGTGGGCTGAAATGAAGGTGGAAGGGTGCTGGTGTGGGATGGATGTGGCTGGAGTAGGGCCAAATCACGGCATTACCGCGACGTGACCGCAACATGTTGGCCCGGTCCAGCGACATCCGCAGGGCAGTATCTTCCACTTAGTTTCAAATAGAATGATATGGATGGCATGAGAGGATGTTTTCTCATAATATTTAAAGAAATGAATGCTAATCTATGATGACTAGAGGATTGGATGACCCCTGATATACCTAATTCGGTGAGGGATCAAATGCAGGTGGAAGGGGGCTAGAATGCTGGTGGAAGGGGGCTGGTTGCAGGTGCTGGGGGGATGGTGCGGGCTGATTCGAAGGTGGCAGGGGGGCTGTTGCGGGCTGGAATGCTAAGAAATGGTAAAAAGACATGGAATGTAAAATAGGTTCTTTGTACATTAACCAATTTTGGAACTTATTAGATGAACATGAAAGGGTGAGAACATTTCGGTGAAATTGGGATTTCTAAATGAGAACTGACAAGGATTGTAGTTTCTCTAAATATAAATAAAACCTAATTGTAAAAGGTTACAATATAATTAATAGTATTGACAATACAGAAACTATTTCACCTATTTTTATGATATTCTATATTCATATATATCACATATACTCACATTGATTATGAGATATATCAAAAAGATTTCTAAACAACTTTACATGTTGGGAATTTAGTTGTGGATGTTTATATGATATAACCTAAAGGTTTTAAAATACAAACTGATACTTTTATATTATACAATTTTCAATGATATTTGATATAAAAAACAATATGATATATACTTGCTTTAGATTCAAACCACAAAAGAATACTTTTAAAAGAATAAAATCCATACAATATCATTATATATATAGAAACACTCTGGGAATTTGTCCCTCATTTTTATAGGTCCAATTACTAATTCAAAGCCTCATGGCCAAACATTAAAGCTGTTATATACCAACTCACCAATTTTTCCATTACACAACATACATTATCCCTAAAATTAGGAAATTATTTATTCTTAAGTTAGTATATAATATTTAAACAAACTAAAAAACTAATCCACTAATCCAGAAAAAATTAAAAGAGTGTATTCATAACAAAATAGATGTTCAAGCATTAAAAAATGGTAGAATCTTATATAGTAGGATATCTACTGATTTAAATCATACATAAAAAATAATGAATGTGTTTTAGAAAAAATTGAATGTAATAACAGGATATTATCTTATGCATGGGGTTTGGACTCACACCTATATGACCAAGTGATTATATTATTACCCAATAACCTTTATCTTTATTTCATTATTGCACATTTAGTTTGTTATACCCAATTTTTTATATATTAATAATTGTCAAATATTAGTTATTTGTTCCTTCCCAAATCACATATTTTATTCATGTTTTCATTATTTTTAAAATAATCAATATTAGAAGTTAAATAATTAAAAATTTCATAATGTTTTTTTAAAATTCATTATATAGATAACCCATGGTATGATCCAAATATCAGTCATTGAAAAATAAATTACTATTTTATTAGGGTTTTATGAAAAAGTAATTTACCAGTCAGTAGATTCACCATTAATGTAAGATATTTTTGCATAAGTGAATTAGAACTAGCTACTACTATAACTAAACAAGATGTGTTTTTATTAAGAATTACATGGTTTTCAAAATGACGTTCCTGCACATGTAGTTTAATTCATATAGTCTATGGTCATATTAGATTTATTGTTTCCAAAACTACATTTTCTATTAAGGCGTAGTGTTTTGACAGTGCAGGGTCGATTCTATAGGGGGTATGAGGTGGAAGAAATGATCTAATTATAGAACCCTTTGGGACATGAGTCCTCTCATGATGATTTTCTTTGGGAAAACTAACTCAAAGATAACTGGGTTTAGGATCAGAGATAAGGAAGTGATCGAGATCAATTTTTGGGGTCATGAAAAAAGATGATCTTAATTCTAAATCAGTATGTTCTCAAGGTTTAGGATGTAAAGAAATAAGATGTCACTAGTTTATCATGGTAAAAACATGTATATCTATCAATGAGAATGTTATTTTGTGTTCTAGAGATAACTACATAATAAATTCATTAAGCATGGATTCTATGGTATAATGTTTCATAGTCTACTGGTAATATCCTATTCTACATCAATTAGGTCAGGTCAATTCATTTAAATATAACATGGTCATGGTTTCTTAATCTAATGTAATTTAAAATTTTTATTTAACCTAATTACAATTCCTTATGATTAAAAATATTATAATTAATGATTATCAAGATTCAAAAACCCCTACTCTTGATCACTACCCAAATAAGTTTAGTTAGTCATGGTATAATTGATCACAAATTGGCGAGAAATTGAAAGCATATTTTACATGGAAACAAATACTGAGATTAAATGACTAACAGTCATGTAATGATTAGGATTAAAAAATTAATCAACATTCAATTGAGAATAAGAAATGTAAATATCAAACCAAGCACAATTTCAATCAACATTATATTTTAAATAATATTGAGAATGAGTACAACACTGATTTGATGAAGATTGATGAGATAATCAATGAATGCACATATAGCAGTGTTTGAGATGAAAAAATGGATGAATAACTTCATTAAAATCGATCCACAATGCATGTATTAAATTAAAAAAATGAAAATACTTGATGAAATTTGATTTTGGGGAGAGGGTTCTGAACGATAATGAGAGAAAAATGAAGGAAAAATTAAAAGTGACATCCCTTTTGTACATGGTGTGCTGTTGTGGGAGAGTTCGTCGGGGAGGAGGGCACCGCTGTGGGAGAGTTCGTCGGGGAGGAGGGCACCGTTGTGAGAGAGGGCTGCATGGTGAGATCATCGGGGAGATCGTCGGGAGGAGGATACGTTGTCGGGGAGGAGGGCTGTGCGGTGATATGGCTGCGAACCGGGGGAGGATGAGGAGGGATGTGGGGAGGAGGAGACGCCGTCGGAGAGGATGGCTGCACGGTGATAGGGGTGAAAAATCGGGGAAGGAGAGGAGGGCTGCGGGGAGGAGGAGACGTCGTTGGGAGGAGGGCTGCGCGGTGTGTGAATCGGGGGAGGAGGAGGGCTGCGCGATGTGCCAATTGGGGGAGGAGGAGGGCTGCGCGGTGTGCGAATCAGGGGAGGATGAGGAGGAGCCCGATAAAGATCGGGAAAAAAAAAATGATGAAACTGATTTAGCCACGGAAATCAAATTTAACCGTGGCAATATAAAGGCTATAGCCACAGACCTATAAAACCGTGGCTATAGGTCCGTGGCTATAGCCCGGATTTTCAGTAGTGCAAGATGAACGAAGATGGCGCAATGATTTGAAACAAAGCATGACTGGTGTGTAAAGTATACTCCCAAATAGAGGGCATTGATGTTGATGAGACATTTGCACCGGTTGCAAGGATGGAGACAATCAGATTATTTTTAGCCACAGCAGTGCAAAGAAAGTTCAAAGTGTTCCAGATGGACGTCAAATCTACATTTTTGAATGGGGTTCTGGAAGAAGAGGTGTACGTTGAGCAGCCCGATGGTTTTCTCATTCATGAAGATGATAATAAAGTTTGTCGATTAAAGAAAGAACTATATGGGTTGAAGCAAGAACCAAAAGCATGGTACTCAAGGCAGGATCAGTATTTGAAAAATCTTGGCTTTCAATGTGGTAGAGTTGATTACTATATTTACATCAACAACAACAGTAATCAAAGAATGATGGTGTTGGTTTATGTCGATGACATAATATTTGGTGGATCAAATGAAGATCAGTGCAAACAGTTTTCTAAATTCATGAAAAATGAGTTCGAGATGTCAATGATTGGTGAGCTAACATTTTTCCTTGGTTTACATATGACACAAGGTAGTAATGGAACTTTCATTTCTCAATCCAAATACACCAAGGAGGTTCTGAGAAGGTTTAGAATGAATAATTACAAGGAAATGAAGACTCCGGTTGCTACCCAGATGAAATTATCAAAATATGACAGTGGATGGGCAGTTAATATCACTGAATAGAGGCAAATTATTGGTAGTTTACTATACCTAACAGCAACAAGACCTGATCTTGTTTTCACCACATGCCAAGCAGAACATTACCAAATCAATCCAAAAGAAATCCACATGCTCGCAGTGAAAAGAATACTTAATTATATAAAAGGCACCATAGATTTTGGTTTGATGTATAATGACAAATATCAATCAGTGTTATTGGGTTACACAGATGCAGATTGAGCCAGATCAGCAGATGACAGAAAATCAACATCAGGAGGTGCATTCTATCTTGGTGGATTGTGTATTTCTTGGCTAATCAAGAAGAAAAATTTCATTTCATTGAGCACCACAGAGGCTGATTATATTGCGTCCACTCAAGCGTGCACACAGTTATTGTGAATGAAGCAGCAGCTTGAAGATATGGGAGTTGAAGTGAAGTCTCCGATCGGAATCCAGTGTGATAACTCAAGTGCTATCAATATTAGCAAAAATCCAGTTCATCACTCAAGGACAAAGCACATTGAGATAAAATATAATTTCATCAAGGAGAAGGTAGAGAAAGGGCTTGTGAAGTTGGAGTACGTGCCTACAGAGCTACAGGTTGCAGATATTCTAAAAAAGTCCTTAGCCAACGAAGCATTTGAAAGGCATCGACTGGATCTGGGAGTTCAGTCGAATCCCCACACTTAAAAGAGTGTGGATGTGGAACTCCCCCTCTCCCTGAGGTATGATGTGTTTTTCCCTCATGTGATGATATGTGTTCTCTACTCTGTTATAGACTACAAAGGAGTGACCTTTGGGTTTGTTGACAAACGGGGAGAAAATAGTGATTGTTCAAGGGGAGATATTGTAGATATTTAAGAAATCATGAAATATACGGGGATAAGCTGACATGTGGAGCAGCCGGATAGGGGGATATTGAAGCTGGTTCAAAGTGCTTAGCCAAAGCTTAGCTTGGACAACATAGGCAATAGTGCTGAAGAGGATTTGTAGCTGACAAGAGTTAAAGCTGTGAGCAGATAGGGGGAGTGTTTTAAATCTGACGATGCTAGAAGTGATCGATCAAAGAATAGATATCACGACAGCTGAGGATTGTGATAAAAGTAGAAGAGTGGTGATGGAATGTGGTAAGAATATTCCCAAAAATTGGTATCAGGTTGGTGTCAATAGTGGGTGTCATAGTTAAAGTGATTCATTGATGAACTTTTCATTTACTATTGTTTCTCACGCCGTGCATTTCTCATGTGGGCTTAGAGTATGTGTTGAGTAAATCCTTGATCGCTATCGGAATCGCAATAGGTGAATGGTGGATGAAGAATTAATGTTGTATCTTTTTATGGAAGAATTGTCAACAAAACCAAAGGGGGAGATTGTTGGGAAAAAATCCCTCAAGGTATCATTGAAGCATTTTTGAGGTGATTGTGTTTGTTGACAAAGTGGACATCTGTGTTGTGATTGTTGACAAAGCAAACCATGACATACAAATTTATTAACAAAAGGGATTTCATGGTGTCATTTCAAGTTCAAGGGATGTGGTTAATGATCCATGTTTTGTAACACCCGAGATTTTTATGAGTAATATTTTGTTTTTATATCATCAAAGGAATCTTTCACTACACACTTGCTTGGCTTACTTTACACGCAATCACGACCTTCCTCGATAGCTTGCGTCGTACGCAACACCGAGTTTCACTAAACAACGATATGCTATTAAAATATTATTAAAACTAGCCGTTATGAATAGTAATAACCACTTTTTGAAATTTTATAAATTTTATTTTTCAAAATGGACTTCATTTTTGGATTCGGAATACCGAAATTAGCCTAGGGTGAAATTTTGGTATTTTTCTGAAAACTTTCAATTTTTGATGAATAGTGAAACCACTAAGTGGTAGGTTAAAAACTGAATTTTGCATAAAACTTAATTTTACCGCTTCTGTGAATGGAATTTCGAAAATCCGACAGACACGGTTAATATCAAGGACTAAAATGTGGTTCAATGAGATGAAAATAATTTTTGGTGAATAGTAACTTTTTACTTTTTTTACCACGGTTAATAGTAAATAGGGTAACTAAGGGTAAATATGATATTAATATTACCCTAACACATGTCCTAATTCTATTTGATAAGTGTAATTCGACCAAAAACAACCTTATGAATATAATATGACCATTTAGGTCCACTTGGATTAGATTATGACATTTAATATTATTTTATTTAATGAATAGTTAAAATAGTTAAAATCAAAGTTTAATAACTAAAAAATTTTTAATATGGGGTTATACATAAGATAAATTCGACTATAAATATTCAATAGAAAGCTAAAAAGATTTCCTACATAATGATATTTTATTTATAATTTTTAGACATTAAATAATTTAATTTATTTATGACACAATGATAATGCAGTAATTATCTTATTAATGAAATATTGACATAATTGATGTTATAAACACAAAAATAAATGTAATTTGAGACTTTTTATGAATTCCACTAATTTTATAGGTTACTATGATATATTAGTGTTAATTTAATCAATTTGGTTCGAACATATAATTCTGTTATGACTTTCAAAAAAATCATATATCAAATAGGGTCAAAATTGACACAAAATAGTTTTTAAATCAAATATTATATTACTAATTGTTATTTTATTCCTAAAAATCTAAGGTTCGGCCAAATGACTTATATAAGGATATATATATTAATAATAAACAATTTGGGGTTCGTTTGGCATGTTATAGTAAGTGTATTAACCATATAGTGTAAGAAAACAAAAAGACACGGTAAAAGTTAAATTATTTAACTTAGAGTTAAATCTAATTGATAAGGTTAAAATAATAACCTAAACTTGTCTAAATCCTATTGGTTGATAGGATTTCGACCCATCCCCACTTTAGCTTCGAAATAAGACCCTTTGGAACCATTATAAACCGATTTTGACTTTAATATAAAATAATATTTTGAGATATTCCTAAGGTGCCCCTCTCCTCCCTTATAAAAGGGCACCTCCTCCCCCTCCTCCTCACACCAATTTGAGCACTCAAGCTCGGACAACCCCTGCCATTTTCTCCTCTCCACTTCCCTAGAATAATCCTAGAGGTCCTGGTCTTCTTCAAAGACCAATCTTAGTTCCCTAAGTGGAGGATTCAAAGAAGCGTTCCAAAGAAGAGGTAATATCCATTACCGATCTTTTCAATTTCTTTCTTCTTCAACTTCTTCTTCTTTAGTTTTTTTATGATAAATTAATAACATCAGTATTACTTACATACTGATATGTTATTATAAATATGAAACAACCCTAATTCACCTTCTATCCATCCTACGGAAAAATGAAATCACCGCGCGTGCGTACGTACGGAATACCGTCTCCACGCCGTGGTGTAATCTATTTTCCACCATCACCTTACAAGGATGGGTATAATGGTGTAATGAGTAACTATTTATGATTATTATAAAGTAATATTGATACTGAAATAATATACATATACTCCAATACAATTCCATGATCATAGGAACGATATCATCACTCGTGCGTACGTACGGAATACCGTCTCCATGATGTGATGCGACTCGTTCTACATGATCATCATTACATAGTAATTATATAAATGAATTGAATGAATAAATATGATATATGTTACACTAATAACATTATGGATATAAGGTATCTATAACCTTAAAAGAATAATAAGAATTTATTCGGCAAAACACGCATAAGAACAAAAAGCAATAAAGACCCGAGTAACAAGTAACAATGAAATATTACTAACAAGAAGCTAAGAATATGACCATATATGATATCATATCAACATGTATGATTCTGGAATAAGTCAATAACATTATTTAAACCATTATACAGGAGCTTGGGACACATACAAAGCAAATCGGACCTAAGGTAAGGAAAATATCACAATCTCATTTTTATCCGAGATTGTTTATTCGTAAGTATTTATTGGGGTGTATTTTATCATCCACATCCATGTTCCCTCAATATGTAATATTGTTTCCATCCACTTACACTAGTTTAAATCCAATTTTACCCTTCGGTGAGTTTTTAGTAAAGAATATGAAAGGAATCTTTTGTCGTTTTTTCGTACGAGGTACTTTTTGACTTTTCCGACAAAAGTACGAAGAATGTTTTTTTTAACTTATACGACACGAATGGATTTTTAAAACATTATTTCCAAGAAGCTTCCTTTATAAGTTTTCAAGTTTATTTTTAATCAACTTCGTTTAGTTTATAATTGTATGACATGTCAAGAAAAGAAAAGTGTTTTTGAAGTAGAAAGGATATTTTCCTCAAGAATGGAGTTCAAATGTTTTATCAAAATTATTTTCCATCTAAGATAATATAGGGTTCTGTTTTTATCCCTATTATTACATTGATTTGATTATGTTGTGAGGGAATTATTTTTACGAAGTCATTTACCTTATATGATTTGTTTTATGATGTCATGATGTTTCAAGAATCCCATTTTTGTTACATGTGTTATGCGATGATGTATTATTTATGAATATGTGGCACACATAAGAAAGGATTCATTATAAGATGGGTGGGACCTATATCTCCCTCAAATGAATTGGGTAAAGATTTTATATCTCATGAGATAGACATGGCTGGAACGGTAGGTTATACCGGTTCAGTGAAACAGGACTGGAACGAGGGTGACTCGGTTCAGAAAGGGACTTTGTCCACTAAGATAGTCTTGGCAATGAGTCATGACTAACAAGAAATGATTTTACATGATTATGTGTGCATGACACAAAGTTTCAAGTTTCATGTTATGATTATGGGGATCTCATTTTCACTTCTATGATTTGTTCCATGTTAAGATATTATGATCTCTTTTGCAGGTTATGATTTTCAAAAAGATATGATATGATTTTTATTTCCTTTATTTTCCCTTGCTGAGCATTTGAGCTCATCCTTTTATGTTTTCTTTTCCCCAGGTCAGGAAGATGGATATTAAGTAGAATATGCTAAAAGGGACCCTAGATATTATGAAATAAATGGGAGACACTGTAGAAGATTTATGAACCAGTTGTTTATGTTTCCCAGTTTCTAAAGACACTATACCTATACGGTCCTTTGTGGTTTTGTCATATGTTGTAATAAGTGTACTTCAATTTTGAAGTATTAACAATGTATGTAAAGTATGGGTCGTTATAGTTGGTATCAGAGGAAAGGTATAGTCAACCTTTGGAAACTAGGATGTGAAAGCCTTAGTAAGAACCCTAAGGATAAGTCTAAGCATAGAACACAATCTTAGTGTTTTAGAAATGGCCATGAATAACCTAGGATAAGACCTTAAGCGTGAAAATTTTATTCTTGAATTATGTGGTTTTCCTATTATAATTAGTGTTGCTCACACTATTCTTCTTGGTTTTAGTCAATGGCTGGAACCCGAAGGAACCGTGTTAATGCGGAATGCGATGGGAAATGCAATGATTGTCCCCCTGAGCAACCAAACGATATGGGAGCTGGAATGAAAAATCTTGTAGCCATGCTCACACAACTTTCTCAAGCTATGAATCATGCAGGACTTCCAAACGAGCAAAGTAAGGAGCAACATTCTGTTGAATCCTTCATGAGGCAGCGTCCACCTTCTTTCAGCGGGTCTACTAATCCATTAGTTGCTGAACAATGGATTAGTACTACTGAAAAGATATTTTCAGTTCTTCAATGTTCTGAACATGATAAAGTCATCCTAGCAGTGTATCGTTTGGAAGGAGATGCTGATCAATGGTGGAATCTTATTAAGAATATGAGGCAAAGGGATGAAATTGAGTCCATGGAATGGGACAAGTTCAAGAACTTATTTTTCAATAAGTACTTCCCTCGTATTATCCGAACAAAGATGGAGAAAAAGTTTCTTGAACTGAAGCAAAGGGATGATGAATCTGTTGGTACCTATGAAGCAAATTTTACAAGACTTGCAAGGTACGCTTCTGGTATTATTATCCAACCTGAGAGTAAGATCGATCGATTCTTTAGTGGCTTAAAACCAAGTCTTCGAAGGGCGTTATCCATAAGGGACTTCAATAGCTACGAGGAAATCGTTCGATGTGCTCTCAAAGTCGAGATGGATATTGGAGTAACCCATCAGTCATATGGGTTTGATAAGAAGAGGAAAATGGAATTCAAAGGAAAATATAAAGAGCACACTGAAAAGAAGATGAGCCTTCCCTTATGCTCAAAGTGTGGAAAGAAACATGGAGGGAGTTGTCTTAAAGGTACAAGTAAATGTTTCAAATGTGGAAAGGAAGGTCATCGGGCATTTGAATGTCGCGATAATGGGAAGAAGATGTCTAATGATGCAAACAAAGGAAGGGATACACAGAATGAACCTACTACACTTCAATGTTTCAAGTGCAAGGAGATGAGGCATTATGCCAATCAATGCCCAAATCCAAGGGTTGATGATGATGGTCGACGTCAACAAACTCTTAAGGCTAAAGACAAAGGAAAGTCACATGCAATTTCTATCAGCGATGTGGAGTACGATAACGAAGTGGTGAAAGGTACACTTACCATCCACTCTAAAGTAGAAAATGTTTTATTTGATTCTGGATCCACCCACTCTTTTATTTCTGAAGAATTTTCTAAGGGTATCACCGTATTACCTCAACAATTAGATGTTGAGTTAGCTGTGACAACACCTAATGGCACATCAATCGCATCAAAAGTTTATAATTCTTCTCCGATCAAAGTTTGTGGGAAAGTGCTTCCTGCAAATCTTGTGATCCTTCCTATAGTGGAATTTGATGTGATTTTTGGCATGGATTGGCTTTCTTTATACGGAGCTCATATCAATTTCCAAAGAAGGGAAGTCACATTTCATATTCCAGATCAATCTATGATCGTCTATCAATGCAAGGATGAACATAACCTTCTAGTGGAAATTTCTTCCATTTTATGGGTATTGATTCCACTAAATGAAGGTTATTTATCTCAAATGGTTGGTGAGAAACTCGCGATTAAGAATATGCCCATCGTACGGGAGTTTGATGATGTCTTTCCGGAGGAATTACCGGGTCTTCCACCAAATCGTGAAGTTGAGTTTTCAATAGAACTTGTACCGGGTGCTTTGCCTATTTCAAAGACACCTTATAGAATGGCCCCAATTGAGTTGCAAGAATTGAAGAAGCAACTCCAAGAGAATCTTGATAAGGGATTCATACGCCCTAGTGCGTCACCTTGGGGATCACCTGTTCTATTTGTTAAGAAGAAAGATGGATCAATGAGACTCTGCATTGATTATCGAGAACTTAACAAGATCACTACCAAGAACAAATATCCTCTCCCATGCATTGATGACTTATTTGACCAACTACGCGGAGCTCAATACTTTTCCAAGATTGATCTTCGTTCAGGGTATCATCAATTAAGGGTCAAAAGGGAGGATATACCAAAGACGACTTTCCGTACAAGGTATGGACACTATGAATTTATAGTGATGCCATTTGGTCTTACTAATGCCCCTACTATCTTCATGGATCTAATGAATAGAGTCTTTAGAGACTATCTTGATCAATTTGTGGTAGTCTTTATAGACGATATTCTTGTCTATTCAAAGAGAAAGGAAGAGAATAAATATCACTTGAGAATTATATTGAAGACCCTGAGAAAGGAGAAGCTTTATGCCAAATTTACCAAGTGTGAATTTTGGCTTCAAAAAGTTGCATTTTTGGGTCACATAATCTCAAAAGAGAGGATATCTGTGGATCCAGCAAAAATAGAGGTTATCGAAAGATGGTCGAGACCAACAACAGTAACTGAGATCCGAAGTTTTCTTGGTTTGGCTGGATATTATCGACGTTTTGTAAAAGATTTTTCACGATTATCTAATCCACTCACCAAGTTGACTCGGAAAGGAGTTAAGTTTGTCTGGACAGAGGAATGTGAAGAGAATTTCAAGGATTTGAAAAGAAGGTTATCCAGTGCACCTGTGCTCACACTGCCTTGTAGTGGAGAAAGGTTTGTGATCTACAGTGATGCATCCAAGAAGGGATTGGGGTGTGTTCTTATGAAAAATGATATGGTGATAGCTTATGCCTCACGACAGTTGAAAATCCATGAGCAAAATTACCCAACACATGATTTGGAGTTGGCTGTGGTAATCTTTGCATTAAAGATTTGGAGGCATTACCTTTATGGTGAAAGGTGTGATATTTATACTGATCATAAAATTTTAAAGTATATTTTCACACAAAAGGAGCTGAATATGCGTCAAAGAAGATGGTTGGAGCTGATTAAGGATTATGACTGCTCAATCCATTACCACCCTGGGAAAGCAAACAAGGTGGCAGATGCATTAAGTCGACAAGACCATGCTAGTTTATCCATGATGAGGATCACAAAAGATCCAATATTTATGGATTTACAAAGGATGGATCTTGGAATTATAATGGAAGGGGAAAAATATTATCTTTCTCAAATGAATGTTCAACCATCTATACATGTGAAGATTAAGGAGGCACATAAAGAAGATGTCGAGTTACAAAAGAAGGTGAGAAATGTTCCTGAATTCAACCTTGATTGTGATGGGATAATAAAGTTCAGGAATCGGGTTTGTGTTCCTCCCATCCCCGAATTAAAGAAGGAGCTGCTGGATGAGGCTCATAGTTCTTCATTCTCTATTCATCCTGGAACCACGAATATGTATAGGGACCTGAAAGAGTACTTCTGGTGGGATGGCATGAAAAGAGATGTTGCTGAATATGTCTCTCGATGCTTGGTTTGTCAACAAGTTAAAGCTGAGAGACAAAAGTATAAGGGGATGTTACAACCATTACCCATACCCGAATGGAAATGGGAAAACATCACTATGGACTTTGTCACAGGACTTCCTAAAACATCCAAAGGCAATAATGCTATCTGGGTCATAGTTGATCGTCTTACAAAGTCTGCACACTTCATTGCTATTAGAGAGGATTTATCTCTGGATCAGCTTGCCAGGATATATGTAAAGGAGGTGGTAAGATTGCATGGAGTACCACTTTCTATTATATCTGATCGGGATCCGAGATTCAACTCGAAGTTCTGGAGAAGTCTTCAGCATACTCTGGATACAGAGTTGAGTTTCAGCACTGCTTATCATCCTCAGACAGACGGTCAGTCTGAGAGAACAATTCAAACCCTAGAAGATATGTTGAGAGCTTGCTCTATGGATTTCAAAGGAGGTTGGGATCAACACCTACCTTTGGTGGAATTTTCTTATAATAATAGCTTTCACTCCAGTATTCAGATGGCTCCTTATGAAGCTCTCTATGGAAAGAAATGCAGGACTCCAACTTGCTGGGATGAAGTTGGGGAAAGAAAGCTATTAGGACCTGATCTCGTTGATGAAATGGCAGAAAAGGTCAGATCTATTCAACAACACATAAGAGCAGCTCAGAGTCGACAGAAAAGTTATGCCGACAACCGAAGAAAAGACCTAGAGTTTGAAGTGGGTGATAAAGTGTTCTTACGAATATCTCCCTGGAAGAGGGTTATGAGATTTGGAAAGAAGGGGAAGTTGAGCCCTAGATATATCGGTCCTTTCGAAATACTGGATCGTGTTAGAAAGGTAGCTTACCGATTGGCGCTTCCACCAAATCTCTCTCAAGTTCATGATGTGTTCCATGTATCTCTCCTGAGAAAGTACATACCTGATCCTTCACATGTACTCAGCTCAGAAGTTGTACCGCTGGAGCAAGATCTTTCTTATGAAGAACAACCGATAGAGATTCTGGATCATAGCGAAAAAGTCCTACGAAACAAGACCACTCGATTGGTGAAAGTTTTATGGAGGAACCACCAACTTGAAGAAGCTACATGGGAGCTTGAGGATATGATGAGGGAGAAGTATCCTCATCTGTTTGTAACAAAGTGACGAATTTCGAGGGAGAAATTATTTTTAAGGGGGGTAGAATGTGACACCCGAGATTTTTATGAGTAATATTTTGTTTTTATATCATCAAAGGAATCTTTCACTACACACTTGATTGACTTACTTTACACGCAATCACGACCTTCCTCGATAGCTTGCGTCGTACGCAACACCGAGTTTCACTAAACAACGATATGCTATTAAAATATTATTAAAACTAGCCGTTATGAATAGTAATAACCACTTTTTGAAATTTTATAAATTTTATTTTTCAAAATGGACTTCATTTTTGGATTCGGAATACCGAAATTAGCCTAGGGTGAAATTTTGGTATTTTTCTGAAAACTTTCAATTTTTGATGAATAGTGAAACCACTAAGTGGTA
Source organism: Viscum album (assembly GCA_963277665.1). Taxonomy (NCBI): domain Eukaryota; kingdom Viridiplantae; phylum Streptophyta; class Magnoliopsida; order Santalales; family Viscaceae; genus Viscum; species Viscum album. The sequence continues at coordinate 602,110,834 of OY728158.1, read as the reverse complement.
GGTTAAAAACTGAATTTTGCATAAAACTTAATTTTACCGCTTCTGTGAATGGAATTTCGAAAATCCGACAGACACGGTTAATATCAAGGACTAAAATGTGGTTCAATAAGATGAAAATAATTTTTGGTGAATAGTAACTTTTTACTTTTTTTACCACGGTTAATAGTAAATAGGGTAACTAAGGGTAAATATGATATTACTATTACCCTAACACATGTCCTAATTCTATTGGATAAGTGTAATTCGACCAAAAACAACCTTATGAATATAATATGACCATTTAGGTCCACTTGGATTAGATTATGACATTTAATATTATTTTATTTAATGAATAGTTAAAATAGTTAAAATCAAAGTTTAATAACTAAAACATTTTTAATATGGAGTTATACATAAGATAAATTCGACTATAAATATTCAATAGAAAGATAAAAATATTTCCTACATAATGATATTTTATTTATAATTTTTAGACATTAAATAATTTAATTTATTTATGACACAATGATGATGCAGTAATTATCTTATTAATGAAATATTGACATAATTGATGTTATAAACACCAAAATAAATGTAATTTGAGACTTTTTATGAATTCCACTAATTTTCTAGGTTACTATGATATATTAGTGTTGATTTAATCAATTTGGTTCGAACATATAATTCTGTTATGACTTTCACAAAAATCATATATCAAATAGTGTCAAAATTGACACAAAATAGTTTTTAAATCAAATATTATATTACTAATTGTTATTTTATTTCTAAAAATCTAAGGTTCGGCCAAATGACTTAGATAAGGATATATATATTAATAATAAACAATTTGGGGTTCGTTTGGCATGTTATAGTAAGTGTATTAACCATATAGTGTAAGAAAACAAAAAGACACGGTAAAAGTTAAATTATTTAACTTAGAGTTAAATCTAATTGATAAGGTTAAAATAATAACCTAAACTTGTCTAAATCATATTGGTTGATAGGATTTAGACCCATCCCCACTTTAGCTTCGAAATAAGACCCTTTGGAACCATTATAAACCGATTTTGACTTTAATATAAAATAATATTTTGAGATATTCCTAAGGTACCCCTCTCCTCCCTTATAAAAGGGCACCTCCTCCCCCTCCTCCTCACACCAATTTGAGCACTCAAGCTCGGCCAACCCCTGCCATTTTCTCCTCTCCACTTCCCTAGAATAATCCTAGAGGTCCTGGTCTTCTTCAAAGACCAATCTTAGTTCCCTAAGTGGAGGATTCAAAGAAGCGTTCCAAAGAAGAGGTAATATCCATTACCGGTCTTTTCAATTTCTTTCTTCTTCAACTTCTTCTTCTTTAGTTGTTTCATGATAAAGTAATAACATCAGTATTACTTACATACTGATATGTTATTATAAATATGAAACAACCCTAATTCACCTTCTATCCATCCTACGGAAAAATGAAATCACCGCGCGTGCGTACGTACGGAATACCGTCTCCACGCCGTGGTGTAATCTATTTTCCACCATCACCTTACAAGGATGGGTATAATGGTGTAATGAGTAACTATTTATGATTATTATAAAGTAATATTGATACTGAAATAATATACATATACTCCAATACAATTCCATGATCATAGGAACGATATCATCACTCGTGCGTACGTACGGAATACCGTCTCCACGATGTGATGCGACTCGTTCTACATGATCATCATTACATAGTAATTATATAAATGAATTGAATGAATAAATATGATATATGTTACACTAATACCATTCTGGATATAAGGTATCTATAACCTTAAAATAAGAATAAGAATTTATTCGACAAAACACGCATAAGAACAAAAGGCAATAAAGACCCGAGTAACAAGTAACAATGAAATATTACTAACAAGAAGCTAAGAATATGACCATATATGATATCATATCAACATGTATGATTCTGGAATAAGTCAATAACATTATTTAAACCATTATACAGGAGCTTCGGACACATACAAAGCAAATCGGACCTAAGGTAAGGAAAATATCACAATCTCATTTTTATCCGAGATTGTTTATTCGTAAGTATTTATTGGGGTGTATTTTATCATCCACATCCATGTTACCTCAATATTTAATATTGTTTCCATCCACTTACACTAGTTTAAATCCAATTTTACCCTTCGGTGAGTTTTTAGTAAAGAATATGAAAGGAATCTTTTGTCGTTTTTTCGTACGAGGTACTTTTTGACTTTTCCGACAAAAGTACGAAGAATGTTTTTTTAAATTATATGGAACGAATGGATTTTTAAAACATTATTTCCAAGAAGCTTCCTTTATAAGTTTTCAAGTTTATTTTTAATCAACTTCGTTTAGTTTATAATTGTATGACATGTCAAGAAAAGAAAAGTTTTTTTGAAGTAGAAAGGATATTTTCCTCAAGAATGGAGTTCAAATGTTTTATCAAAATTATTTTCCATCTAAGATAATATAGGGTTCTGTTTTTATCCCTATTATTACATTGATTTGATTATTTTGTGAGGGAATTATTTTTAGGAAGTCATTTACCTTATATGATTTGTTTTATGATGTCATGATGTTTCAAGAATCCCATTTTTGTTACATGTGTTATGCGATGATGTATGATTTATGAATATGTGGCACACATAAGAAAGGATTCATTATAAGATGGGTGGGACCTATATCTCCCTCCAATGCATTGGGTAAAGATTTTATATCTCATGAGATAGACATGGCTGGAATGGTAGGTTATACCGGTTCAGTGAAACAAGACTGGAACGAGGGTGACTCGGTTCAGAAAGGGACTTTGTCCACTAAGATAGTCTTGGAAATGAGTCATGACTAACAAGAAATGATTTTACATGATTATGTGTGCATGACACAAAGTTTCAAGTTTCATGTTATGATTATGGGGATCTCATTTTCACTTCTATGATTTGTTCCATGTTAAGATATTATGATCTCTTTTGCAGGTTATGATTTTCAAAAAGATATGATATGATTTTTATTTCCTTTATTTGCCCTTGCTGAGCATTTGAGCTCACCCTTTTATGTTTTCTTTTCCCCAGGTCAGGAAGATGGATATTAAGTAGAATATGCTAAAAGGGACCCTAGATATGATGAAATAAATGGGAGACACTGTAGAAGATTTATGAATCAGTTGTTTATGTTTCCCAGTTTCTAAAGACACTATACCTATACGGTCCTTTGTGGTTTTGTCATATGTTGTAATAAGTGTACTTCAATTTTGAAGTATTAACAATGTATGTAAAGTATGGGTCGTTATATGTTTGATTTAAGAACGTCGACAAAGGAATGGTTGATCTGGAGGCGGTACAAAAAGAGCAGATACAAGGTAGCGCCGTTTTACAGTGTTTGCCAAATGTTTGGGCCTGAAAATCGACAAATGGAGAAAAGTGGTTTTGGAAAAGGGACTTGCGTACCGCTGTCTTGAAGGAGAGGAAACTTTAGCGCCATATGTTTTTCAAGACCAGAACATCAAAATATGGAAAGGGGAAAAGGGGTGCCCAAGTTTTAGGGTTGGTCGCGCAAGTGACTTGCGCGGGAGAGACTTGCACGCCAAAACTTGCGCGCCGAGAGGAGACTTACATGCCGTCACGTAGGGTGTTCAAATTCCTATAAATAGGGGTCGAACCCTACTCATTCAGCGTGAGTTCAGCACTTAGAGGAAATCAGAGCTCCCGTTGCGTAGGTGTGGTGGTCGCGCAAGTGGTGGTGTGGTCGCGCAAGTAGAAGTTGCACGCCAATTGATTGTTGCGCGTCCAGAGTGGTTTGGGAGAGAAAGAAAGGGAGTCGCCCAAGTTTTGAGTTGAAGAAGGAGGTGTCGCGCAAGTGTTTTGGTGACACTTGTGCGCCAAGTTTTGTAGTAGCGTGATAGTTGGTGGTTGCGCACCAATATTGGTTTGGGCTTAAAAGGGTGTGAGTCTCGCAAGTTTGGAGTTGTAGATTCTTGTGTTGCACAAGTGGTTGAGGTGGACTTGCGCGCCAGTTGTAACTTGCGCACCGAGACTTGCACGCCATCTTGGAGAAGGACGCCAGGTATGGTTGAAGCACATTAGTGATTCAGGCCTACGTGAAAGCTGGAAGATTTCCCGATACCTTCGGTGAAAATCAAGATTCATCTACGGGTGAAGGTTGGACTTCAACAAAGCATCTACATACAACAGAGGATGTATTCATTAGTGATAATGAAGAGACCTACAGGTCTATAAACTGTGAGTGGATACTTTCCAGAGCAGTGAGAAAAGGAAGAGGAAGAAGGTGATCCTCTCCACCTGTAGTGAGCCAGAGAGAGAGAGAGACAAGGAGTGAACCTTGGGAAAGTAGTGAGCTGACCCTAAACATTGTAAAGGCAGTGAGCCTTGGAATATAAGTTATCTATCCCAAACTTTGTAAACAGCAGTGCGCTTTTAGTGGATTTGGTACATCGGCACATCGCCGGTGTATGCTCCTTGGACGTAGCCTAGTGAGGGTGAACCAAGTAAAAATCGCTGTGTCCTATGCATGATTTAGTTTTTGTTTATACTTTGATGCAGGAAAGAGAGAGAAGAGAGACTTGCTTAACAACGAGACAAGATCAATAGGGGTAGTTGTTTTAATTTTTCATACCCTAATTCACCCCCCCTCTCAGGGTATCTAACCTAGTGGACCTAACAAAGGCCTTAACAAATGCCTCGTATCCCCATACACGTGTGTGTGACAAAATGGGTTTCTTTCCATTTCATAACTCTAAGGGAATTCCATTTCCTGCCTTGGTTGGTACTCGGTTTAATATGTATCCTACAGTCTGTAATGCATATCCCCAAAAGTATAATGGAATATCTGCATGACTCATCATCGACCTCACCATTTCCAATAAGGTGCGGTTCCTCCTTTCACTAACACCATTCCATTGTGGTGTATACGGAGGAGTGAGCTGAGATAGAATCCCATACTCCTGTAGAAGATCGATGAACTCTTGGTTCAGATATTTTCCACCTAGATCTGATTGAAGCTTATTTGTCTTCTTACTAAATTGATTCTCTACTTCATTCTTGAATCCCTTAAACTTCTCTAAGGCTTATGAATTATACCTCATTAAGTAGACATAACCATATATACTTAAATAATCAGTAAAAGTAATGAAGTAAGAATATCCACCTCTAGCTTCTACTAGAAATGGTCCACACACATCTATGTGCACCAATCCTAGAAGCTCTGTGGCCCTTTCACCCTGTCCACCGAAAGGCGGCTTGGTCATTTTTTATTGTAAACAAGCATGACATCTATCAAGTGGTTTTAGCTTAGTAGAGTCTAAATATCCATCTAGGCAGAGATTTGTCAATAACTTATCGTTTACATGACCGAGACGGTGATGCCACAACTGGTTGATGTATGAGTCATGTGAGTTTGTTTTGTTATCGATTACCAACACTTGGTTTTTTGTAATTTAATACATAAAAACCATTATTTAAATGCGCCATACCATAACATACATTGTTCTTATAAAAGAGACAACCATTATTTACAAACTTAAAAATAAATCCATCCATATCTAAACAAGATACATAAATTATGTTCTTGGTAACACTAGGAACATAATAACAGTTATGTAAAACCAAAATCATCCCAGTTGGTAATGAGAGGTGGTAATCACCAATGGATAACGCAGCCAACCTCACGCCATTGGCAGCTCGAAGATCTGCCTCTCCTCTGGAAATCTTTCTAAATCTACTTGGTTCCTACATTTGAATACAGATTTGAGCCCCACAAGCTATATCTAATACCCAATGTGTAGAAATGGAAAGATTACACTCGATAACGAACTCACCTTTAGTGTCCCCATGCTTCTGGGTGAAATTCGTCTTCCAGTGGCCTTTCTTTCCACATAAAAAACATACCATCTCCCGTTCATTGCCTTGCCTCTGGATCTTCCCCTTCTTGGATGGACGACGCTCAGGGGCTTCAGACCATTTATAAATCTTTGCCCCTTTTCCCTGCCCTTCCTTTTCTTATTCACCACAAGGACTGAAGGTTTGTCACGCCCCATTTCCTTATCTACCTGGCGAATTAAGGTCAGAAGTTCCGATAGACTCTTCTCATTGTTTCTCATGTTGTAGTTGAAAATAAAGCTAAAGAAGGTCTTGGGCAGTGATGATAGGATGAGATCTGTACGCAACTCATCCGGGAACTTAATCCCTAAGATGTCTAGGCATTCAATGTAGCCAATAATCTTGACTACATGTGGACCAGATGTCGCATACTCTCTAATATTAGTTGTAAACAAAGAATTGGAGATCTCATATCTCTCCTATCTTGCCTTCTCTTGATAGAGATCCTTAAGGTGAGACATCATGCTATACACATCCATGTTTTCATGTTGCTTCAAGAGCTCATTAGACATGATCGACAGCATGAAACACTGGACATCTTTGGCATCATCCATGTGTTACATATAGAGAGATAGTTCCTCATCACTGGTCTCTTTTCCAGGCACAACTGGAATAGGCTCTTCCAGCACATACAATTTCCTCTCGTGGCGAAGGATGACGTGTAAATGCCTCTGCCACTCTTGGAAATTGGTGCCAGTGAGAAGGTTTTCCTTCTCGAGTATGGTTCACAATGATATGTTTGAAGTCATTTTTCTTACCGTTTATACAAATTAAGATGAGAAAAGGTTTAGTAATTTATAATGATAAAACTGAGACAAATAAATAAATTAATACTTATTAGTCTCCCACTATTTTATCGAAATCCAATAGCCCTCACCATTGACTTCGGAATATTCTGTTGCCTGAATATTCTAGTGGTAAGGATCTATATTGCTCATCACATTACCCCAACTAGGGTTGGTCAATAAACTTTAAGGGTTTTAGGTAGGCATTCTAAATGCCAATTGCATTAACTCGTAGCTCCTTGATTTGCTGAGTGGACTCCCCAATTCTGAAATCCTTTTATTTTTGGATTTCCTCAACCTTTGCCTCTTGGTCACACCAAGTCCTGCTGTGAAAGTCAACCCTTGATGCGAACCAAGTCAAGTCAACCCAAAACCTTGAATTAGAATTCCCCGATAATTGAAAGCACCCTAACTAGGGTTGGTCAAGCACTTTGAACTATGGTTCGATTCTAACCAAGATTATGGAAGGCTATACCGACTTAATATTTCTTTGAGGGATTTTATCCGTATATATAAATTTACATTTTATTATCTTTGATTACATGACTGTTAATATTAAGTGGGATATACTTAAGCGATTAACCATGTCTAAGATAATATTTTACTCATAAGCCGATCTTATTTTAGTTCTATCTTGCATGATTGTTTAATCCATTAATTATGTGATCGTGACAACACACCCAAAATAAATAAACCATGAAACTGATAGAAATAAAATAAATGGTATGATCATGAGTTTGTTCTATTGGTTAGTTTATCTAGCAGTTGATAAACTAACCCAAGACCTAGGGGAGAAATACTTTAAACCTTTTGGGTTCGTGTTTACAGCTTTCCACCTGTCCACCTTTGTATCTCCTTGGATTGGTTTCCCCTTGGCTCCTAACTTGAGCTGCCTCCACTAGCTTAGGAGCTCCATCCATTACATATGCTTTTATCTCACACGTAGGTGAGGGTTAAAACGGGGTTTTACATAAAAGAAACCTTAGGCGTGCAGACCATACATATTAATGAGGAGAAGGCTCGCAGACCAACAAATTTAATTTAAATAAATAAATTAAAAGAAACCATTCAGATACAAAGGTCTTGGTCTAGCTTCTGATCATCAATATATGCAATGATATTTATGCATAAATAAAATTAGCATTCAATTCTTTAATAATTATTATTTAAGACAAATCACGCTCTAATCAATTAATTATCTTTAATTAATCAATCCTTTTATCTTAAAACCTTTTCTAAATTTCCTTGAGATTCTCATCCATCATAATTTTAAACAAATAGATTCATTTAAAATTATCTTTGTACGTAACTTGTACCTTGGAGGCAACCGAGTGAATTCCCATTCATAACTACCTAATGAGTAGAAATGAAAATTACGCAGATGTTAAATTAAACACACATTTATAAAACACCTATCACATGTTGTGCCTCAGCTTTATGCCTACATTATGGTAAACATTTCAAGGATTTGTATAATATAATAATAAATTTTAATAAATCTGCGTAATTTGGATAAGTACATGGTGTGTAGTTCCAACTACACGATGTATACTTTTGTTAACCGTCTATCTGAAGTACACACCCGGGGACATGACATATAGATGTACTTCAGAAATTTCCAGAGTACACGACGTGTTCAGTGGGAAACACACCGTGTAGTATCCGCGTTACATGGTTTCCAACCGAGAAAGCCATGTACGGGGTACACGGTCAAACCCTAGCCTGAAGGGACTACACGCCGTGTTCAGTGGACCACACATCGTGTAATCTGGGAACCATGTGCCACCTGTTCCTGGTCAACAAACGGTGTCATTTATGACTTAGGAATACTCTAACACATGACCTGATTTGGCAGACCAGTCCGATGCATTGAACCAAGACTACACGGCGTGTACTTCCGAATACACGCCGTATATTCTTGTGTTGTGCGACCAGGAACATTTGGAACCTCCGGATGAGATCCTCTATTTTATTTTAATCAGAATTAAAAGAAAAATTCGTTTCTATAAGATGAATGAGAAATGTGAGAGGAGGAACAAATCTCAAGATTCAGATTTTAAAGAATGATTAACTTGAATTGAAACAACTAAATTATTAAATGCGTAAATCACCAACAAAAAACTTAAATAATTATAACCAACGATATGATCCCTCTGATACCACTTGTAGGTTCCGGGCGTAGCGGAAGTGCATTAGTGGGTGTACCCAACTTTAATTTTAGCATTAAGAACGATCAATCCAAGATCCGTCATGATAATAAAACGTCGGATCTTCAGAATAGAACGAAGAATAAAAAAGAAAGAGGGGAGTCCCAGAACCATAGATAAGATCATCATATATTAGTTATAATTAATTTAATTAATTGAAAAGAATTACCTTGATGGAATTATTTCTTCATTGATGTTTCTGGTCACGATCTGATGTGATCCGTCGTTGCGTCGTAGAATCCAAGTATAGGATTCCTCTAGCGGTGATCCACACATACTCCATGTATCTCTGGATGTTGCAGAAGGGATCTCCGGGTGCTAGTGTGGAAGAGCCTTCGCTTGCGATGTCCGCCTTCGATCGCCTTGATCCGGTGGAGATGGATCTGTCTCTCGTAGCTTGAGAGCATTCTTGGTGGAAAAAAAATTCTCTCTTGGCTTGAGAGCTTTTCCAAATATGTTGTGCACAACCACAAAAAAATGGCTAGGCTGATGAGAAATATATATAATTGGGATTTTTAATTACATAGAATAATAAAATGAATTAATTACCTAAAATCATTTATTCATTTCATTTAATTCTTAGTAATACCCCATGTCTAATAATAACAGTTGACTATTATTATTACTTGACATGCGCCCAACAAATTACACCTAATATTATTTAATTAAATAAATAATATTATTTCTCATAAATTCCTAGAAAAACTACATAGCGTGTATATATTAATATAAACGACGTGTACTTTTATTTTTTATTTTTTCTTAATTTCCTCCACCACATTTATTAGACCTTGAATAATGACTATTTATTTCTCAAATAAATATCACTGCATTACTCGCTAATAAATATATTATTTCACCCACAATATATTCTCTCAAATAACTAGTGTCGAAATAAATGCGATCAGGCATCCTTGAATAATTATTAAACCACAGTTGGGAATAATCTTTATTCAACTTGTTAAATTAATATTTAACTGAGATACTTGGACACACTTAGTGTGTGACCCTCTTGGCCTCTTTCTCAGTGGCTTTAGGCGGAGCCTGCCTAAAGTCCAAGGTTAGCGTCTAGCAACACACCAAGGCACCCATAGAGAAAGAAGTTAATGCCGCAACGACGTGTCACCTCCTATGAATTCTTACCATGTAATGTAATCCCTTTGTCTCAATATCTCGAATCAAGCGGGTTGCATGCTAGTGCCATCAACCCATGTGCTCGATTATTGTTTCTTTGACTTTCCAGAATTGAACTTTCCCAATCCTCACTATGGCCATGGATTTATTTAGGCTATATCAATTCCATCAAAGGGCCTGAGATATCTACTTCCATTATGGAACAGAAGAGACCACTACGGGAAAAAGGGATTTTTGCGACGGGCTTTTTACGACGGGAATAAATCTCGTCGCAAAAGGTCTGTCCAAGAGGTTATTTGCGACGAGTCGTTACCCCCATCTCAAATAACCAAATATTTGCGACGGGATTTCGTCTCCCGTCACAAATAGTTTGGCGCGGGTAGCGCGCCAAACCGCGCGAAGGTTATTTGCGACGGGGCCTGTCGCAAATACCCGGCGACGGTTAATAGCTTTTTGCGACAGGATGTCCTCCCATCGTAAAAGGTGTGTCGGCAGAGACTATTTGCGATGGGTCCCGTCGCAAATAACTTTTTAACCGCCGACAGTAATTAATGCGGGCGTAGGTATTTGCGACGGGTCCTGCCGCAAAAGATATTATTTGCGACGGGATACCCGTTGCAAATACTCCCGTCACAAATAATCTAACCTATATATACCCTCATCCGTTTTCCCTCTCATTCCTCTCAAATTTTAGATCTTGTTTCTCTCTAAACTCGGATTTTAGAGAGAGAATTTTTCTAAGTTAATTTTTTTGTTCACGAAGAAGTTGTGAAGCCGCCTGCATCAATAGAAAATCAGTCTTAAATGTATTTATGTTTTTTTTAATTTATTATTTATTTCATTTTTTTATTTTAATTTTTTTTATTGTTGATTAGTTGTAATTAAATTAAATTTAAATTTTTTTGTCATTAGTATTTATTTGTACTAATAAATTGAAATTTTTAGTATTAATTTTTAATAATTAGTAGTAATTATTAATTATTAACGATAATTAGTAATGTTTATAATTAATTTGTAGTAATTAATAATAATTGGTAATAAATATCAATAAATAGGAATAATTAGTAATAATTAGGAATAATTAGAAATAATTAGTAATAAATATTAATAATTAGTAATAATTAAGAATAATTAGGAATAATTAGCAATGATTAGGAATAATTAGCAATAATTAGCAATAATTAGTAATAATTAGTAATAATTAGTAATAAATAGCAATAAGTAGCAATAATTAATAATAATTAGTAATAAATTGTAATAATTAGTAATAAATTGTAATAATTAGTAATAAATTGTAATAATTACTAATAATTACTAATAAATACTAATAATTAGCAATAAATACTAATAATTAGGAATAATTAGCTATAATTAGAAATAATTAGCAATAATTAGAAATAAATAGCAATAATTAGCAATAATTAGTAATAATTAGTAATAATTAGCAATAGTTAGTAATGGTTAACAATAACTAGTAATAATTAGAAATAATTATGAACAAATATCAATAATTAACAATAATTAGCAATAAATAGCAATAATTAGTAATAAATAGCAATAAATAGTAAAAAATAGGAATAATTAGTAATAAATAGGAATAATTAGTAATAATTAAGAATAATTAATAATAATTAGGAATAATCCACTATATTTACTAAACCTAGGTGTACCCAGCCTTACGTGTCAAACTACCAAAGAGCCACATCACCTAAATTCCATATCAATTTACCATTTTACCACCACCGTTCGACCGAAACTCCACTCGTATCCGACACGATTCGACGAGAGCCGACGCGTTGCTCCCCAATTTTGTTTCCATCGCTTAGCTACTTCCTCCCGCGGCTCCCCGACTAGGGTGTCATTCTCCCAGCTTCTTCCTCTCGCAACTCACCTTCGATGGCTGACTTACCAACACCCATCTTCCGGCCTACGGTTTCCCTCGCCCAGCTACTTCCTCCCGTGGCTCCCTGACCAGGGTTTCATTCTCCCTGCTTCTTCCTCTCCCAGCTCACCTTTGATGACTACCTTACCAACACCCGTCTTCCAGCCTACGGTTTCCCTCTTCTGGACTACGGTTTCCCTCTTCCGCCTTATTATCATTCTACATCTATTTATTCCGATACTAAGGTAAGATTTGCAGTCATTGTCTCGCCCGATTATATGTCGACGTCGACTAACAGATTCCGAGTTCTACCACTCATCTGTAGATAAGGGAATTCTGATTTCTTCTACTGCATCGCCGTCTACCGCAACCGTCTGCTACACCTACTACTACCAAAACCAGCAACCCTATTCCACCGCGTCGGGTGATGGAGGACCAAGGGTTGTTGTGAAGAACTGACTTCATAGTATTACTCTGTTGAGGTAATAGTTTTCTTACTATCACCCAAACTGTGAAACCTACAACATTTAATTGACTATGTTTTTTACATTACCCAGTAACCGCGATCAGATTTGCTCCTGATGACGACTCATCTTCTTATTTTAATAACTACTGCTGCTGAAATTCACACTGTGAGTATACGTTGAATTTTATTGGAACACATACCTCTTCCTGCATTGATATAATAGTATATTTTATCGCCTCCGACTAAACAGTTCTCAGTACAATGTCTCTAAAAGATGCAAGTATAGGCTATCTGTTTACCATACACATAATCAAACCTTCCAACTGCTTTAGGGAATACAATTTTATTAAACTGCAAACAAATTCGTAACTTTACTACTTCCATTTAGCACAGTATAAAGTATCTAAAACAATAGCTATTAGCATATTGGCATCATATTCCTTTCAATTTGGGTTTAAATTCCAATAACTATAACCTGCACCTTCCACTAAATCATACATGCATATTTCATTTGTAACTTTTTAACAGCTACATAAAGCTACACACATATATCTTTATCCATTTATGTGTCTGAATTCACAATTTATACTAAAATTTCTTTAATGCTCTCTTTGCATATAAATAACCCAATGCACGCCTTGACATTAATATATAAAGATATACAACCAAAAAATGCATTCCTCGACAACCTCTACAGATGCAGTGTTGCAGAGAAGAGTGCTACCGAATGAACAACGCAACTGTGAGTTTACTATCGCCTTTTTTTTACACTTATTTATGTTATAAGTTTTTTCCATCATTTGTATATGCTACTTCTGTCACACTTGCAGTGTCAAAATCTACTGGAAATCCATCAATGAAATCTACAAATCTCTCTCCTGCTCTAACAAGTGCACCGCATTCTATAAATGGCGGCGCAGATGGAGTCACACGGATGCCACTATCACCATTGTCTATCAATGGTTTATTCTATTTACATTATATTATCTAAATCCCTACTTTTTTTAATACTTTACATACTAACCGAAGAGATGCATTCTACAAATGGCGGTACAGATGGAGTCACACAGACGCCGCTAACACCATTGTCTATACCAGGTCTATTCTGTTTACATTACATTATCTAAATCCCTACTTTTTAAATACTTTGCATATTAACTGAAGATATCCCTCTTTAACTACTTCGTCTGCAGTTCAACAACAATCTGAAACAGGGAGATCATTTATCGCAAAGGAAAAAAAGCGGAAGCAAACATCGGATGCCTTCAAACAGTCTCCTATTCCTTTCTATAAGTATTATGACAATTATCTGAAAAAACAATACTTTACGCCACACAACCAACCAACTCATTGTCTAACTATTTCCTTGACACTTTCGGTAGCAATCATAACTGATGAAAACTTTCATTGCCCATCAACCTCTAGAGATGCAAGGTTTCAAAGGAGACTGCTAATGAAGGAACGACACAATTGTGAGTTCACTAATACCTTCACCCAATACTTCTTTATGTTACATAATAATACCATTATTTTTATAACCAATTGTTGACACACTACCAGTGTCAGCATCTACTGGAAATCCCTCAATGACATCTACAAATGGCGGTGCAACTGGAGACACACACACGCCATTACAACCACTTTCTATCAATGGCCTGCTCTATTTACATTTTAGTATCTAAGTACATAAATTTCTAAATACTATACATACTAACATAATATATTCATATTTAATTAGTTTGTCTACAGTGCAACAACAATCATCAGGTATGACATCATTTATCACAGGAGCAAAAAAGAGAAAGCAAAGAACGGATTCCCTCATACAAACTCCTATTCTATACTGTAAGTATGGTGACACATATCTGAAAAAAACACCCTGTACACCACACAACCGAGCTATTCTTTGTCTAACTATTTCCTTTACACTTTTGGTAGAGATCGTGACTGACAATACCAATATGTCAGATTCATCGCCATCATCCGTTACAATGTAAGCAAACTTCTGCATTTAAATTTTACTATGACCGTTAAGGGATCTTCCAAATTTACAATTTACGTTCCCATTTGTTACAGAATGAGTCGACCTGATAACACGGAATATAGTACTATATCATGTACAGGTTCGACATCGTCTTTAACACAAATATACATCATCACACGCACACACACTTCATTGATCACACATTTTAGTTATAATACTATTTTATACATATACTTTCAGACCATAGGAAATAGCTGTTTTGTCGAGAAGCATCACATTTTAACAGTTCAGATAAAAATTACTGCATCAACGGTGAAATACAACATACAAAAAATAGTACAGGTATGTTTAAAAATTTTCTTACATACTAACAACAGTCAGTTCTGATTTATTTACTGTGATTTCAGTAATAAACGACTGGTTGCTTCAGGAAACTCTGTACAACAATAGATTTTGGATAACACAGGTTAGTCTACTTATTATTTCATCATTATTGCTATAAAAATACTGGAGGCAAATACCCCGCACTATATATACTGTGTAAGTACTGAGTGCTACATTATTTTCTTTCAACCAGGATATTTAGATATTGGAGACCCATATTACGTCTGTCAGTACTGTCATGCTTTAATGTGGTTCGATGAAAGAAACAGAAAATGTAGAAACTAACAAAAACAACGTTTTGTTGGATGTTGTGATATGGGAAAGATTTCTTTGAACTTAATACCAGCTTGTCCGCAGTATCTAGAAATTTTTCTCTTCAATAAAAGTTCCACAACAACCATAACATTTCAAGAAAACATGCATATTTACAACTCCATGTTTTCTTTCACTTCAATGGGTGGTAAGATTGATAGGTCTATCAACAAGGGTGGAACTCCATGTATATTCAGATTGAATGGACAAAACTATCATCGTATAGGAAGTTTATGTCCACTAGATGGTCACCCACCTAGATTCGCACAACTATACAGGTATGACATAGCACATGAATTTTAGAATAGGGTTCGCGAGTTTAGGTATCTCTAAAACTATCTGTTATGGACTAATTTTACAATGTGGCATATTTCTGTATTAACACAACTACTGCCTGCAGCTTTGAAAACCAGAATGTACAAACTCATATTGACTACAACATAGTTGAAAACCTGCAACAAATTCTTCATGATAACAAGGGTTTAGCTCGAAAATTCAGAAGTGAAAGGGATGTTCTTCAACGCCAGGATGTGCCAAATTTGAAACTACATCTACTGAAGATAAGAGAAAAAAATCCCAGTACATATAAATTACCAAATAATTTTGAGATTGCAATGATTATTGTCGGTGATGTTGAAGATCTCAACCAAGAGCGTGATATAATCATTCATACCAAAACTGGTGATTTTCAACGAATTGGTGAGCAACACCCACTATATATTCCATTACAATATCCATTGATTTTCACAGCTGGCAGTGATGTATATGTTGACAACATTTTGCATTTCCCAACTCCTTTCACAATAAGTCCAAAATTAAGGAAGGTTACCATGAGAGAGTACTTCTCCTTCCACTTGCAATTTTGTGAAAATCAATCCTCAACACTACTACATTCAAGAAGACTGTTGCAACAGTTTTTTGCTGATGCTTATATGATGATAGAGTCTTAGAGACTATCATTAATTCACTTTAATCAAAAGAGATTGAGGGTAGATCTATACAATGGATTGCAAGATGCATTTCTAAGAGGCGACATAGAAGGTTCTTCATGCGAAAAATGGATCATTTTACCTTCAACCATCACAGGTGGTCCAAGGTATATGATACAAAATTACCAAGATGAAATATCTATTTGTAATTGGGAAGGGTATCCAGATTTCTTTCTAACCTTCACATGTAACCCAATGTGGCCTGAGATCACTCGGTATCTAAGATATAATAATCTTCGACCAGTAGACACCCCTCAAATACTATCTCGAGTTTTCAATATTAATCTTGAATATCTAATGAAAGATTTAATAGAAGGATGTTTCTTTGGAAAATCAAGGGCAGGTAACCATCTATCTGCATACATCAAATATGATTATCTATGCTGTTTGAAATTTTATCATCACTTACTTACTATAGCACTTTTGTTTCCATTTAGTTGTTCGAACTGTAGAGTTTCAGAAACGTGGCTTGCCTCATGTGCATATCTTATTATTTCTCTGATGTGAAAACAAAGTGAACATTCCAATAGCTGTAAACAAATATGTCAGTGCTGAAATCCTGGATAAAGATTCTTACCCGAGGCTACATGAGGTTGTCAAATGTTTTATGCTCCATGACCCTTACGGTGCTACAAACAAATCATCACCTTTAATGAAACATGGTAAATGTGCAAATTTTTTTCCAAAAAAATTTGTTGAAAATACGACAGTAGATGACGATGGTTGTGTCGTTTATCGGAGAAGGGATGACAAAAAAACTATTCTGAAAAATAACATTCCTTTGGATAATCGCTATGTAGTTCCATACAATCCAGTGTTGCTATTAAAGTATCATGATCATCTCAACATTGAAGTTTGTAATCAGCCGTCTTCAATTAAATACTTGTTCAAGTATATTAGCAAGGGAAATGACTGTGTAACGGCAGCACTCTATGAAGGAAACAACGAAAACTCCACACAGAATACTATAGATAAGATAAAAATGTATTATGACTACCGATACATATCTCCTTGTGAGGCATGTTGGAGGATTTTTTCATATGAAATCCATTACAGATATCCACCAGTTGAGAGGTTTAATTTCCATTTTCCAGAACATAACTGTGTCACCTTTTCAGACACCGATAAAATTGAAGATGTATTGAATCATAGAAATAGTTCTCAGTCAATGTTGACCTCTTGGTTCGAAGAAAATATTATATACCCAGAAGTAAGAAGTTTAACTTTTGCAGAGTACCCTACTAGATTTGTGTTCAACTCTCAAGATAGGAAATGGAGTCCCCGAAAACAAGGCATCTGTATTGGAAGACTGTACTATGTGCCTCAAACCACTGGCGAACTCTACTAATTGAGGATACTTCTAACAAAAATCAAAGGTTCAACTTTGTATGAGTATATCAGAACTGTAAACAGCATCACTCATGGTACATTTAGAGAGGATTGCTCTGCTATGGGACTACTGACAGATGACAAAGAGTTTGTTGAAGCTATAAAAGAAGTCTCTGCTTGGGGAATGGGATAACATGTACGTAGAATTTTTGCGAACATGTTAATCTGTAATAACATATCTTGCCCTGATATCGTCTGGGCTACAACCAAAGACATACTATCAGAAGACATTTTATATATACAGAGAAGGACCCAAAAAATTCCAGGTGCACATTTTGTCATGTACCTTCTTTATAGTTTTCTTTTTATGTCTTGACAATGTCTAATTATTACTACCCACTGGTATTTATAACATGGTAATAAAGAAAAACTACTTCAGTTTTTCTACCGAAGCTGTATACTACCCGTTAAATCTGCAACATCTTAATCTATACATGTATTTACTATATTGCAGTACACAATAATCCCGAGGAAAATGTGTATTACAATACTGACTCTAAACAACAATTCTGTTCAACAGTCTTATATATTAATTGAATTTATTTATTTTGTTCTGTAATCATTCTAAAAAATTAAGCGCAGCTCTTCGCATAACTGTTCAGTCCGCACTTTATGACTTCAAATATTTGAAGCTGTAAAAATATTCTTGCATTTTCATACATTAAATAAACATGTAATACTTCTAACTAAATTGAACTTGAAATCATTGTACATCTTTCTCTTGTATAACTTCATTTATATTTATTATAAACCAGTACAACAAAGTTTACAGCCTTTCTGTTCACATATAATTACAATAATAATTGCATCATTTTAATCTGTACAATTCTGTACAACTAATCCATAGTTTCATATATCATTTATTGACATTACATTGCCATCTGTACTACAATATTAGAATCTGTACAAATATTCTGCATTTTCATACATTAAATAAACATTTAATACTTCAAACTAAATAGAACATGCAATATTTTTACATCTTTCTCTCGTGTAACTTCGTTTATATTTATTATAATCCAGTAAAACAAAGTTTAAAACCTTTTTGTTCAAATATAATTACAATAATACTTGCATCATTTTAATCTGTACGAATCTGTACAAGTAATCCACACTTTCATATATCATTTATTCACATTACATTTCCATCTGTACTGGCCTAGATATAAGATTTTCATTTAATTCTCCGCTCTAACATTACTGACAACACATAATAACTGATGTTTTCTATCAATGTATTTCATCTTCCACTATAGTTCTTATGTTTAATTAAATATACACTATTTTAATGACTTCGTTAAAGGTTTTTCGTACTACTTTTTAACAATATTCCATAACATTGTAGATTTGACACTCACAAATCACCAGATACATACGTTTTCTTTGAGAGAGATAGAACACATTTTACAGATCAATGGAAGGTCACTTTAGTTATATCCTCCTATGCCACTTCCTGATTCATATTTTGATGCCACTTCAAATCGTTTAGTTGCAGAAGAATTTAATTACAATAAAGAAACACTCCTACAAGAGGGAAACTGTTTACATAGTATGCTTATAGATGAACAGAAAGATGTGATGTCTATCATTCTCTCTTCACTATCTAGAAACTCTGGGGGGTTCTTCTTCTTGCATGATTATGGAGGCACATGTAAAACGTTCATTTGGAGAGTAATAACATCATTGCTGCGAGCACAGGGCACGATTGTACTTTCAGTTGCATCGAGTGGAATAGATTCACTACTGCTTCCTGGAGGATGAACAGAACATTCCAAATTCCGTATTCCAATCTCCATTAATGAACATTCAGTTTGTAATATTCAGCAGGGGAGTGACGTAGTGGAACTTTTTAAATCGACTAAGCTCATCATTTGGGATGAGGCATCTATGATTCATAAGTTCTGTTTTGAGGCTTTAGACCAAACACTTAGGGACATTATGACTGTCAAAAATGATAATGCTCAAAATTTTCCGTTCGGTGGATTGAAATTTGTCATGGGAGGATATTTTAGGAAAATAATACAAGTTATACCAGGAGAAAATAGATGTGACATTGTGTATGCAAGTGTTAAGTCATCGTATCTTTGGAAACACTGTCGGGTGTTATCTCTTACAAAAAACATGAGACTGCATAGTACTACTAGCAGTCATGATGTGGCTATGTTACATGATTTTTCTAAATGGACCTTAGATATTGGTGAAGGTCGAATTGGAGAGCCTAATGACGGTGAAGCACTCATTCCAATTACTTCATCATTTCTTCTTACCGACAGTGATAATTCCATGGCTGCAATCGTCAACCATACACACCCGAGTTTCTCTAGCAGACATAGAGACCAAACCTATCTGAAAGACCGTGCAATTTTACCTCCAACCCGTGATGTCATACAAGAAGTAAATGAATATATGTTAACCCTCACTGGCTATGAAAACAAAGATTACTTCAGCTCAGACTCTGTTTGCAGTGCAAGTTTTGATACAGACAAACCAGAAAATATTTACACATCTGACATGTTGAATGGTATAAACGTCTTTGGGTTACCTTCCCACAAAATTACACTTCAAATTGGTGTTCCGATTATGTTACTATGAAATGTGGACCAATCAATTGGTTTAATGGAACTTGTATAATAGTAACACACTTGGGTTAACATGTCATTGGCGCCGAAGTATTAAATGGATGTCATTCGGGATATTCTGCATTCATTCCAAGATTAACTATGAATCACTCTGATGGTAAATGGCCATTAAAACTACAAAGAAGACAATATCCTTTGACAGTTTATTATGCGATGACTATTAATAAAAGTCAGGGTCAATCATTGTCTTCAGTTGGGCTTTATCTTCACAAACCAGTGTTCTCTCATGGTTAATTATATGTTGCAGTGTCTAGAGTCACAACAGCTACTGGATTGAAAATTGTAGTTGAAGGTAACACTAATGAGTCCTCCAATTACATAAAAAATATTGTATACAAGGAAATCTTTTATAATCTATCTTAGGTATCATTTCAAATGACTTCTATATGCTCTATTCTTCTCTGGAAAATGATTTTGTTTACTATCATGGCTATTTTACATGCTTAATATGTTTTATTTGAACACTTAATGATTATGTAGAGTAAGAAATATGTCATGCTCAATAACCATGCTGATTGAGATTAGCCCAGACGATGATGAAACACTACGAATACAAGTTCCTGTCTTGAACTTGTGGTTCAATTCGTCTTCCAAATACTCCAATGAAGTCGTTGCTGTTGATCTTATACTCTGCGACATCCAAGTTACTTTTCCTTACAATAAGTCATTATAATTTATTTTCATTGTTTCTCACTTATGATCTAAACACACACACACACATATATATATATACATTAAATCATTGTTCCTTGTAATTTTTATTGATTCCTCAGTAGCCAACATTTTAACATACTGTATGTAGGGAACCAAGATTCAATGTACCATTACGAATCGTCAGATTATCTCTAAGTACAAACAACTATTGGTTGAGGGACTATGCTATATTATACAAAACTTCCAAATAGCTTCCAACCAAGGGAGTTACCTCGGAACTAGACACCCGTGTCGAATCATGTTCACATCCACGGCGTTCGTTAGTCCGTGTGAAGTACAACTACCTCTTTTTAGTTTTCATTTTACTTCATTCGATGACATAATTCAGGAAAAAGTCCCTGAGGAACATCTAATAGGTACATGTGGTTAATACCACATAATTACAGTTCCATTTAACAAGTTATGTTAAATTAATCTGAAAAATGTCTCTTAATACAACCATATGTTATTCACAAAAACTTTGTTTCTGTGTACTGTGATTTAGAACTAATTGGAGTCCTACGTTAGTCACATCCAATGCAATCAATGGGCAGTTCTAACCACAGAATGCAGATTATTTTAGAAGATGACTGGTAATTTTTTGTTGATTAATTTCATTACATTACTATAATGGATAAAATTTACTCATTCGGTCACTTTGTTTCCCTACAGAGGGTTGAAAGTTACCTGCAGCTTATGGGGTAATTTTGCATTTGAAATGTCACGTTACATGGAAAACAACTCAGACCCCACTACCTATTGATATTAAAGCTCGTCTGGGTTAAGAGATTGATGAGTATGGTTTCTGTCTACAATTCATAATCTCAATCTATCTACTATGTGTTTTCAATATGTCGCTTCAACAAAAAATTATATAATCCTGACTTCAAACTGCTTTTAGCCTCTGTTCTTGTCACAACAACTGTTAATGCAACAAAGATTCTCTACAACCAAAACCTTCCAACAGTTGAAAACTTCAAAAGCAGGTAACATTGTAACTACTTATACTTTTGAAGTACATTAATTTTATTATCTCATAGTCATAACTGTACTACCCACAAGCTTTTTACTGTTTACTTCGATGTATGTTATTCTGCTTTTTTCAGGCTGGTGTGATAATAGCATCACCATTACATACTCCATCACCAATAAATCCCAACTAAACAATGGAAATACCATATTGGAATAATAAGAAATAAATTTTAGATGTCAAAACCTGTCAACATGTCAGCAAAATTCCCTTATTTTCCAATTTTGATTATGTAATATTATTAACTGCTCAATACTATCCTGTAATAATTTATATATTTACATTTAATTAATCTACTACAGGATTCAAGGTGCTTAATTGCAGCTATAGTTCAGAAAATTCAAAGCACCCACAACTGGTTCTATGAATCATGCCAGTCATGCATGAAGAAACTGTAGATTATAGATGGAAGCATTTGCTGCATGTCCTACAACTCCTCACATACTATCATTATTCCAAGTTTAGAATGTATTCAATGCTGCCTAAATATCTTTTTATCATTATGCTACATCCTTAGTTCAGCTGCGCAGTCCAAATGATACTGAAAGTGTAGTCATAATAACGATTTCAACAGGTTTAGAGTTCAACTACTGATTACGGACAAGACGAACTCTTTTTCTGTGGTGTTATTTGGAAAACATGTCATGCAATACATACAAAAAATAGCTGTGCAACTAAGAGAGACTTTGATACAGGTAAATCCAGGTCCTTATATCTTGTCTTTAAAAATAATTGAAATATTTTAAATAACACTGACAATGGGTTTTTTATTAGGACAATGACGAGTTTGGTTTCCCTCAAGAACTTAACTACTTCAAAACCAGAAAATTTCTATTAGGAATTGATCTGACGGATTACAATATTAAGAATCGTCATCGTCCATTTGAGAAAAATTGTTACAAAGTGGTTTATATGAATGATAATGACAAGTACATCAACCTCTTCACTGAGGTATTAGAATATAAACATGTCAGTCTGTATTTTATTCACATTATCTTTAAACCCAACAACTCAGATTACCTTACAATTTTCTTCAATAATATACAGGCTGATCAAAGCAGTTGTTCTTCTACAGTAAGCAGTGCCGATCATTATATGCAGGTAACTATCTTTCAATTTCTTTACCATCTATTTATAACAATCGATGTCAGTTTACTGATATATTCCTTTTACATTTCTTCATAGGATCATCAAACAGTTGGGTCTTCTCCTGGTACTTAAACACTGACACAAGATTAGATACTCCACCCTTGAATCCATGTTATACTCGGGTATACATATGTTATCTTTCATTACTGCTAAATTATTTCCATTAATATAACAACACATTATATTACTATAAATTATTATGATTTTTAGATATTTAAAAATCAAACATGTACAGAGTTATTACATCTATGTGCTGATAAAAAACACTCTACTCTTTAAGCTCTGCTCTTAATTTCACTGCTTTCAACTGCTCTACTTTATAGTTTCAAATTATTCTAACAGAAAACCTCTATGTAGACAAATCTGTCACATTGTTTTGATATTGAGGATGGTGTGCAAGATAATGTCTAGACGTCTCCAGACAGCGTGCCTACAGCATGTCCATCTACTCAATTACAGACCATGCCGAAGGGATATATAAACAAGAAAACCGAAAAAACAGACTGAAAACTCATACTGGAAACAGAAGGTAAACATACATCTTCACTGATCAAATACTTCTCATTATTGTGTTCATAATTATTATTTGTAGTACAATGTGTATTACATTTGATAGAGTAGAGACCGTTAATTTCAAACTTTTTCCTGCTACTGATTCAGTATATTGATATCATTACTATATAGTGTGTCATTGAGGAGACAATTGCACTGAGGATTTCCGGCTAAAAAACCAATACAATGTTCTCTTTAAAAATTTGACATACATTATAAACTTTAATGACTGCAAATGGTTCAGTATTTTGTAAAACTTTTAAGATGTACAAAATGATTTCACTAACAGCTATTCCTAATATATGTTTCTGTTACTCATGCTAGAGGACAAGATTGCTGGATGTTTTTCATTATGTTGGAGGAATTTGCTACTGGAGATTTATGCTGGAGGTTTTTGCTACTAAAATTTTATGATGGATGTTTTTGCTGCTGGACGTTTTCCTACAGATTAATTATCTTGGATATTTCATTCTGGACATTATTTCAATCTGGCCGTTTTGTTGTATTTTACATTTTCCAAGATGCTGGACGATTTTCATCAGTTTTTGATTACTAATTTATCTGAAACTGCTGGACGGTTTTTCATAATTAGGTTTTTTCATTATACTGGACGGTTTTTCCTGATGGTTTTTCATGATGTTGTATGTTTTTTCATGTTGTCGTATGTAATTCACTTATTTTTACATTTCTAAGTTGTATTATTTCAATCACTATGTTCTGTTATACTTATCTTTCATTTTTTATTCAATAGCAATGTTTGTTCTTTACTTTTATGAATATTATTCTCTTATTAGTAGAAGAATACTCTGTAGTAGATGAACTATCTCCCACCTGGAGATCTTATAACTCTCAAACATCTGGAGATATTTACTCCGGTATGGGTTTTTTTACTCTGGTATTCACAAAATTACTTCTTTTGGTTGAGTTTGGAAAGCATGAAACAAACTTAAATGACAGTGATTATTTATTCTTATCAATTAATCCTCACCAAACTTATGCAGTACTTATTATTTGTCAGTGTGTTTAAATCCTTCATTATCATATTTCTCATATTTATGATTACAACAACTGTATTCTCTTTCATTGAGCTGTCATTTTTTATTTCAGTGGCCGCTTTAGTGTTTTTATGATTGATCCATAAAATGAATTCTGCTTTCCATCCTCAAAAATGAGGAATTAATACACTTTGAAAAGATAATTCTTTTGGTCACAACTTCAAATGGTGTCTCCAAATTCTATACACTCATATTCTATAACAATACACCATTAATTTCTATTTAACATTTATTCAATATTGTTGGTCATACTCAATATTTATAAGTACTAATCTCTAAATAAAAAAAAACCACTAATCGATTACGTCGTGAGAAATCACGGGCGAGTACTAGTTAATAATAATTAGTAATAAATTGTAATAGTTAGTAATAAATTGTAATACTTATTAATAAATTGTAATAATTAGTAATAAATACTAATAAATGCTAATAATTAGCAATAATTAGCAATAATTAGGAATAATTAGAAATAATTAGCAATAAATAGAAATAAATAGCAATAATTAGCAATAATTATGAATAATTAGGAATAATTAGTAATAATTAGCAATAATTAGTAATAAATAGAAATAATTAGTAATAAATAGAAATAAATATTAATAAATAGGAATAATTAGTAATAATTAGGAATAATTAGTAATAATTAGGAATAATTACAAATAATTAGGAATAAATACTTATAATTAGTAATAAATTGTAATAATTAGTAATAAATTGTAATAATTAGTAATAAATTGTAATAATTAGTAATAAATTGTAATAATTATTAATAAATACTAATACTTAGTAATAACTACTAATTAGATATAATTAGATATAATTAGATATAATTAGATATAATTAGATATAATTAGATATAATTAGATATAATTAGATATAATTAGTAATAATTAGATATAATTAGATATAATTAGTAATAATTACTAATAATTAGTAATAATTAGTAATAATTAGTAATAATTAGTAATAATTAGATATAATTAGTAATAATTAGTAATAGTTAGTAATAATTAGATATAATTAGTAATAATTAGTAATAATTAGTAATAATTAGATATAATTAGTAATAATTAGTAATAATTAGTAATAATTAGTAATAATTAGTAATAATTATAATAATTAGTAATAATTAGTAATAATTAGTAATAATTAGTAATAATTAGTAATAATTAGTAATAATTAGTAATAATTAGTAATAATTAGATATAATTAGTAATAATTAGATATAATTAAATATAATTAGTAATAATTAGATATAATTAGATATAATTAGTTATAATTAGATATAATTAGATATAATTAGATATAATTAGATATAATTAGATATAATTAGATGTAATTAGATATAATTAGATATAATTAGATATAATTAGATATAATTGTCCTTGCTTGGTTGATAACTTTGCAAGAAGCGTTGCAATAGGACAACCCAAGTCATGCCCTTCTCATCTATAAGAATTATCTCACATGGCCCTTTACATAGACCATTCTTCCTTGAAAATTTAAGGTAAAGATACTGATGTCCCCTCAATTTTTTAAGGAAGAATGATCTATGTAAAGGGAGAAAGATGATTCTTAGAGATGAGAACGACATTACTTTGGTCATCCTATTGCAATACTACCTGTGAGGTGATCAACCATGCAAGGACAATTATAGTGTTTACATTGGACATAGCTGACACAAAATTTTTGTTGCGCATGACCTGACAATTGGTGACCCTTTGAGATTTGAACATGTTAAGAATAGAGCAAAACCTGCTGCGAATATTGATAATTTTAATATTTTATAAATTTTTTATTATTTTAATAATATTAATATTGTTTTTTCATAAATATTGATAATATAATTTTTTTCATTAGTAATAATTAGATATAATTATAATTAGTAAACGAAATCTACTTGGATAATGAAGGGAAAATTTGTAATCATCCCCACAAGGATGATTACCAAATTTCCTTTCATTATTCAACTAGTTTTCATTTTGCTAAGTGTTTCTAAGTATTGCTAAATTAGTAATAATTAGTAATAATCAGGAGCAGGAGCAGATGCGTCAGCGGGAGCAGTAGTGGAAGGAGCAACATGATGAGGAGATGCGTCGATATCATCAGCAACACAATGAGGAGATGCGTCGATATGAGGAGTGGCAGCAGGAACAAATAGAGTACATGCGCAGTCTAACTCGTAGTTTAGGGATGAAGTTTCCTACACCATCTCCTCCAGGTCCTCTAGATTATCCACCCCCAGTGATTTTTTTACATGTAACAAACATTTGAGTTCGTAGATTATTGTAATATTAACTATTTACAATTTCTCTTTTTCATATTGGTACGAATATTGCTTAATTTAATTTTTTTTTATTTTTAATATTTTATTACTTATTAGTATTATTTTTAATGTCTGTTTATTTTAATAATAATAATAATAATATTTTATTAATATTTTATATTTTTTGTGAATATTGAGAATTTTAATATAATATAATTTTAATAATTTTAATATTATTTTTTCATAAATATGTATGTTTATTTTAATAATAATAATAATATTATATTAATTTCTTATATTATTAAAATTAAAATTAAAATTATATAATATAATATTATTTATATTAATAGTATTCATATAATTATTATTTTTCGATATTAATATTTCATAATTTTATTTTATATATATTTTTATTATTAATATTATAATAATATATTTTTTTATATTATAATTATTAATATTATAATAATATATTTTTTTATATTATAAATATAAATATAAATATTATATAATATTATATAATATTATATGATTTATATTAATTATTTTATATATATTTTTTAATTTTTTTTCAGTATTTGCGACGGTGCTATTTGCGACGGGACCCCGTCGTAAATAACTTATTTGCGATGGGCCCGTCGCAAATAGGTTTTTATTTACCTATTTGCGACGTAATGAAAGTCCCGTCGTAATAGCTTATTTGCGATGACCCGTCACAAATATATTTTTTATATATAAACAAAAACTATTTGCGACGGTGAAGTTTCCTGTCGCAAATAATATTTTTTGTGACGACGTTTTCTGCAACGGGTTATTTGCGATGGGGCCCCGTCACTAAAGCTTCTTTGTGACGGGATCCCTTCACAAATAACCTGTCGCAAATACCTTGAATTCTAGTAGTGGACAAATCCTTTCTCGTATTATCTATTAATGAAATATCACTCATGACGCACCCAATGCATCCTACCTCACTGCGAACTGTGTGTCATCACAGTTTTCGTCAATACATCTAAGTGCGTGATATGTAATACCCATTAATAATAATCTTAAAGTCTAATGATCAATACACACATCCGCAGATAGGAACATCCAATGACACTATGAAATGTGGATTTCCTATTGGCGGGTCTCGTTCTCATAATATCCTCCTAGATATTACTAAGGGCGCACACCATGAGAAGGTGCCTCAAAGTTTTATGAGTCCTCACCCCTAATGGCCTGTATTTTTTGTATCTCTCAAATAAAATCATCCGACCACAGAACATATATTCAAGAATAGTGTTTTGGAACTTCCGGGTTCTCATCATAGCAGGGATCTACTATGACCCTTTAATGCAACATCTATCCTTAGGACGTTATCACATGCATTGTCACACAGAAGAACAATCAAGATGTGATAAGGTATTTATTAATGAATAAAGTACAAAGTAGTTGGTTCTAGGACACCAACTCCAACACCTTTAAGAGGAGATCTAGAGGGAGCTCGTCGAAGAGGAGGTGATATCCTCTACTAATTCTTTCAAACTTATTTATTCTTATACTTCCTATTCATGAGTTGCTTCCATTCTAAAGTAATAAATATAGTATCATATATATTATTATATGTTATTATGATTATGGAAAAATCATATTCCACCTTTTATCCATCCTACGAAAAATGAAATCACCACGCCTGCGTACATACGGCTTACCGTCTCTATGCCATGGTGTAATCTATTTTTCATCACTAATTTACATGGATGGGTATAATTATAGAAATAATAACTATATATGATTATTATAACAAGATATTTATTTTTAAACAATATATAAACCATCCAATTCCATACAATTTCATAATTAAAGGAATGATAACATTGTTCCTGAGTACATACGACCTACCATCTCCACGACGCGATGCAATTAATTATTTATGATCTAATTTAAAGCATGATTATATAAATTTATAGAATGAATAAATATGATATATATTACATTATTATCATTCTGTAAAATATATAAAGGAAACCCATGAAGAATAATTGGGATTTATACGATAAAACATGCAACAAATAATGCCTGAAAGAAAAGTAATAATGAAATATTATTAAATAGGTGATAATATGATCACATATGATATCATAAATATAAATATGATTCTATATAAAGTTTATAATACTCTCTAATCCATTATATAGGAGTTTTTGATACATACGAAGGAACCCATACCTAAGGTAAGGGATAATTTCTCAATCTCATTATTATCCGAGATTGTTTATATGTAAGTATTTACTGAGGTTTATTTATCATTAATGTCCATGTTTTATAAAAATGATTTCATAAAATATTTTAATATTCTATTATGTATGTTTAAATTCATTTTTACCCATTTTTAATTTTTACTACACAGTTTTAAAAGGACCTTTCCTTCATTTTCTAAACGAGTTACTTTTTTGACTTTTCTGGAAAAAGTATGAGAAAAATGTTTTTTAACTTATATGGCATGGAGGGATTTTTACGCTTTCATAATTCCTTATTTCCATAAAGATCCCCTTACAAGATTTCAAATTTATTTTCTAATAAATTATTTTCTTTTAAAATTTCTTTGTATTTTAATAAAAGAAAATGTTTTGAAAGAAGAAAGGATATTTTCCTCAAGAATTAATTTCAAGTGTTCTATCAAAATTATTTTCCACATAAGATGAAATTCTTTAATAAGAATATTTTTCATTTATACTATACCTATTATTACTATGGTTTGATTATGTTTATGATGAAATGATATTTATTAAATCCATATCTTTTTCATGGGTTATGTTTTAATGGAATGATATATATAAGACCCATTTTTTCCATGGGTTATTTTATGAATGAATGATGTTTATGAAACCCATTTCATTCAATGGGTTATGATATAATTTATGTTCTTGTGTCACATATATGCATGGTTTTCATTATGTGATTGGTGGGACCAATATCTCCCTTCAATGCATTAGGTAAATATTTATATCTCATGAGATAAATAAGATTGGAATAGGAAATGATATTGGTTTAGTAATATAGTGATGGAACGGTAAGTAAACCTGGTTCATTAATATATGGCTAGAATGGTAAGTAAATCTCGTTCAGTAATATAGGACTGGAATGAGGAGTGAACTCATTTTAGTAAGGAATTTTTACACTATGATGGTCTTGGAAATGAGCCTTGACTAATATGGAAATGATTTTCTATGCTTATATGTTTTCCACAATTCTAAGTTTTATGCCAATTCTATTTTCTCATGGTTCATGTTACTTTATGATTTTTTCCTTATAAACTACCAAAATTTATTTCATGAATCAATATTTTTTATATATGTTATACATGGTATAATTTTCAAAAGTTATGTTCATGTTTTTACATTCTTATGTTCATGTTTTGTTTGATATTTTCCTTGTTTACCCTTACCGAGCATCTGAGCTCACCCTTTTCAAATTATTTCATTTCCCCAAGATATAAAGAAAGGTTTTTGGGTAGGAAAATAAAGTGTAAGATCTTTATAGGATATGTTTAATACCTTTCACTAAATTAATATAACGTGTTCCTAGTTTCCAAATTCACTAGACTAATATGGTATTTGCAAAGACTTGGAATTTCCATGTATTTTTTTTAATATATGAGAATTTTATGAGTCTGTGAAAATTGACGGCGCGTGATTCTGAGGCCCAGAGTGCCCGGAATGAATTTTTGAACCTTTTTTAAGGTACGTTCAGTAAAAGTGCGAGTGAGTTTTTCTAACTTTTGAACCGGTGCTCAGAATTGAAATCCAAGGGCACCGTTGAACTCGCAACGCCAGTATTCGCTTAAGAAGACTTTCACCTTGATGGTAGATGGTCAAGGGTGAAAGTTAGTTTTTGGGTTTTTTGTGTAAGAATAAAATAAAAATAAGAGTGTGTGAAACTTTATTTTTATTTACAACACCCATGTGGGTGTTGAGAGGTGGGGTCCACTGGAACTAAACCTCCACATGGAAGTTGAGGTGTGGGGACCATCATACCTTAACCTCTCATGAGAGGTTATGGTGGTGGGAAACACCCGAACCATAACCTCCCATGAGAGGTTATGGTGGTGGGGACCACCTGAGATTAAACCCCCCTTTAATTGAGAGAAACTCTCAACCCCCATCACTAATTTGGAGAAGCCTCTTGACTTCCTCCACATTAATTGTGCCAATGAACATACCTTTAATTTTTCCAACTTAGTTAACTGGCTTGCCTTTTTTTTAAAATTAAGTAACAACGTCATTGGAATTTAGGAAGGTTCCTAATAAATGAACCGTCATAAATTTCATGATCGTTACCTACCTTTACCCCTCTCTTATATATATGGATCTTGAGAGGAGGATTTGGGATAGATTTACCAAGCGACGAAGTACTGGAAAAGTGACACGACACCCAACTCTTGGAGGATTATGCTCTCCAACGAAGAACGTGTTCTCCAACAAAGAACACACTCCCCAATGAAGAACACTCTGCCAACGAAGAATATTGACCTCCTTCAAACTTCTTCCTCGGTACTTCTTCGGACGTGGGACGTCCTCATATATGGAGAATCGACGTCCGTACTTCTTCCCGCACCAACGTCATCAAACGAGGTAGGGGTTTAATGCTATTTGTTTATCACTTTCTAGGTACTCCCTTCTTCTCTTGTGTAGCATTGGGAATGATTAAATTACGGAAGATCATGGTTGAAATTATTTGCTTCGTTCTTGTGAACCGTATGCTACCACTCTAAACGCGGAGGGTGCAGGCCAAACCAACATGGTCCGACCCCCCTCCGCTGTTCTTCTTTGTGGTGTTCTTCGGAATGAAAGAAGGCGACGAAGGAAACAACGCCACCACCCACGGCCACCGCGACCCGCGGTGCCCCCATGGCGCTTCGGCCTCCCGGACGAACTAGCCCTACACCCACCGGCCGAGCCACCCAGACCGCGTCGTCCGTATGCCGAGCCACCCCGGCCGCACCGCCCGCCGGTCGCGGCACCCGCTAGCCATGCCACCCGCCGACCGCGCCACCCTAGCTATGCTATCCGACGGCCGAGCCGCCCTAGCTAACGCCCCCCGTCAGCCTCCTGAGCTTCCCACACTCCTCACTGTGCCACAGAAGAACCGGACCGTGCCCTCGTGACGCCCTGCCCAAACCGGCCTGCGCCCGCATGACGCCCTGACCGAACCGGCCCTCGCCCCCTCGCGGGGCCCCGGCCGAACCGGCCCGTGCCCCTCGCAGCCCCCCGGACGAACCGGACCACACCCCTCGCAGCACCCCGGCTGAACCGGCCCATGCCCCCACGGCGCCTCGGCCGGACCGGACCACTCCCTTCGTCACTCCCCGGCCGAACCGACCTCGCGCCCTCACAGTCCCCCCACAGCCGAGCCGCACCGTGACCTCCACGGGATCCACGGCCCCTCGTGGCCCTCGCGGTCCGCCGAACCTCCCAGCGGGACGAGCCCGACCCAACGGGTTGGGATGGGTCAACCTGAACTGGGTCGACCCATGCCAGGTCGGGCCGGGTCAGTCCGACCAGGTCGGACCAGACCCGGGCCCACTACAACCCTTTACTTTCTTTTGGCCATATCTTTGGCACCGTACGTCTGTTTGACGTACCGTTAGCGGTGCTAGAAATATTGTAGTGAGATGGTCCCTTTTAGTATACTCCACTGAAGTTTTGGTTTGAGATGGGAAATAGTCAGGTTGGATCGAGCACAAATCCAACTGGGCCCCCGTGACTAAATGGCTAATAACTCACAGACCGAGCGTCCGATTGACGCGCTGTCTGTTGCATTGAGACCCCTATGACATGGCAGAACTTTGTGATACTTCTTCGTGGGACTTCATGAAAGTTAGAGTATAGACCAGTAGCTCGTGGAGAGGATCCTCTCAGAGACAAGTGAGCATAGTGCAGAGACCTAGTCGCTGGCTGAGACCTGACGACTGCTGACCGTTTTGACCCAGAGTGACTCTACTATCCCAGTGGGGAGCACCTTGGTGTCATAGAAGACCCACAGTGGGGATCGCCTTTGTGTCGTGATAGACCCATGATACTCGACAGGAGGAGTACCTCATCAAGCTACGAGGGAGAGCGTGCTTGGTGGCGTGACATACCCATGGTGGGGAGCGCACTTAGTGATGCGACAGATCCACGGTACTCGACAGGAGGAGTAACTCAGCAGTCCAAGGTTAGTGGGAAGAGTGCTTGGTGTCGCGACAGGCCCACTGTACTCGATATAGTAGGAGTTCTACAACAGCTGAGGTTTCGATAATGTGACTGGGGATGTTACTTGATATTACCCCTAGAATAAAATCCTGGTTGAGCTGAGTTGGTTTTTCTGTGATTTCCTCATGATTGAGATGGACCACTTGATAACTTAGGTATATGTATAGACATATAACTGTAATGACCCAAGATTTTTCAATAGTATATTAACTTACTCTTAACGATTTAATAGAGATGCTAATGGTTAATGCATAAAGAGGAGTCAATGGCTTCATCCAGTAGACTCAAACCTTATGAAGCCCACTTATCAGAGCTTGGGAAGGAGGTGACATCTTTGGGCTTCGCTTTGGACCAAGCCCAAGCTGAACTCTAGCATGTCAATATTGAACAGAAATGCCTGCTGGAGAAGTTCAAGTTAGTAGAGAATACTACTAGGGCAATGTTATCTGAGCCTCCCTCAGATTCTCTCACCATAGAACACCTTAAACTTAGGTCATATGCTGGTGTTATAAGGGGATATGTGACGAGACTGTAGCTTCTTGTGTAATCCTTTGGGATGAATAAATTGAGATTTCTTCCTTTAGTGATGTTTGTGAAATTTAAAATTTCTGGATAATTTTAGGATGTATTTTATTGATGAATTTTGAAAAAAAGGATATTTTAAAATATTTATGTAAACCTTAAATAATTAATGATGTGTAATGATTTTCAAAAAATAGTCTTCTGCAAAAGTGTTCAGTAAGGAATTTGGAGTCTAATAAGATCAACTTAATTTTTGATGAATAGTAAATTATGAATAGTGATTTTATGCTTATGATTAGTAATGTAACCAAATGGATTAGTAATCTCACTTAAAGAAAGTTTTAATATAATTTAGACACCTTGATTAAGTAATGTGATTCAATAAAATGGGTAAATAACGGTTTCATAAATTATTAGTCAAGTATTAGTTTTTTCGGGTGAATAGTGTTTTTTAATTAAAAATTAAATTAAAAATAATTAGAAAATTATTTTTATAAAATGGAATTTATTTTTGAACTCAGAGCATCGATATTATGTTATGGTAATTTTTGGGGTTTTTTTCTGAAAAAAATGAATTCTCGATGAATAGCGTTTTTATTTAAAAATTAAATTAAAAGTATTTAGAAAATTATTTTTATAAAATGGAGTTCATATTTGTAATCAGAGCATTGATATTTGGTTAAGGTGAAATTTTGGGATTTTTCTGAGAAAGATGAATTTTCAATGAATAGTAAAAATGCAGTTTTAGGGTTTCGGTATGTTTAATGACATCATAACTGTGTCATGATGATTTAATGAGATATTTTAAGGGTTTTCCGGCCAAATGTGATGAATTATTGTATTGGGGGCCCCATGTGGCCTAACTCCATGTAAAATACCATGGGAGAGCCCATGGTTTTGAGAAAAGCACTTGTGAGGTGTCCCTTGAAATTATTAAAGTATCACCTCACCTTCCCTATAAATACCCACCCTTTACTCCTTTAGTTTTCACTCCTAACTATCCCCCAATGAAGCTCTGGTCTCATTAACTTTCAAGGAGTCATCCCAAGGTTCCCCCAATCCCTCAAGGTCCAAACCTTTGAGTTTTAAGAGTTACGTTTTAAGGTAAGGGATCCGACCTCTCTCTTTCTTTTCAAGTAATCTCTTTTATGTCATTTCTTCTATGCTCCATGTTCTTATGTTGGAGGATGTTCTTATATATATTAATCTTACTTCCCTTTTTCATGTTCATATGATGAGATACCCCTTCTTGCTCTCATCAATTCGTTTTAAGAATGTTTAAGTGGTGCCGTTAGGCTGCCGAATTTTTAAGGGATTCTTTCACCCTTCTCAGTTTTCAAAGTTCTACTTTCATGTCAAGTCTTTAAAGTTCCTTTTTATTATGTTGGGTTATGATATCTATATCTATCATACTGAACTTTTATGTTCATATGATGAGAGAACCTATTTGATCTCGTCAATTCATTTTTGTTGAAGTTTAAGTGACGCCGTTAGGCTGCCAAATTTGCATAAGAGAAATCTAATTTTTGTCTTCCTTCCATGTTTTTCATCTCAAATGGTATGTCCTTTAAATTTCATTACCATGTTCTTAAATCCTTTATATTCTATTCCCCTACTTTTTTATGGATCATTTATGAGTGGGTGACCCATGTCCCCTCTCTTTTCAATGTTTTCTAAAATCTCGTAACATAGCCGTTATGCTGCAGAATTTCCATCTCAAAATGTCTCTCTCTTTTTCTAAAGTTATTTTATTTTATTAAGTGAATACTCAAAGATATTTCTTCTATAGGGGTATTCACATATATACCAAGTTGTTCTATTTTAAATTCTGGGATTTACATACATGAGACTCACCTTCCTTTTCTGTGGGTTTTAAAGTGACACAAAGATCATGTCTTTAAAGCAGTTTTTAAAACGTTATGATTATGAAATGAAACCCATTTATTTTATGCTATATGGGTTGTTTATGAAATTATTGATGATGATATATGTGGTTCACATGATGATAAAGAAAAATTTAAGGGTGCGCCCTGATAGCGCTCCAATGCACTGGATAAAGACTTAATCTCTAGAGATGACCATTTAGACTGATACCTTGGTGAATAACCTTGGTAATTTTTATTGACACCTTGGGGATGGACCTTGGTGAAACAGAAATGATTGTCTTTGTAAAATGTTTTATCCACATCTTAAAGTTATGAAAAACATTATTTTTATTATGATATGCCTCATGATTTATTTCTCATGCCTTAAAGTTCTTTTCATGACCTTATTGAAGTATCTCAAGTTCACATGTAAAATGTTTCTCTTGTTTCCCTTACTGGGCCTTCTACTCACCCTTTCTTTTGATGTATGTCCCCAAGTTATGAGATACAGTAATGAACCTAGGATGAACTTAAGGAGAAGATTTTCAAGTGTTTAAGACGAATGTTTTATCTTGTTTTCATGTATTATGTTCCTTGTTTCCAAGACACTAAACCTTAAAGATCCTCAGATTTGTGTAATGTAATGAAAGTTATGTTATAAAATGGCGGGATGACACAGTTGGATTCAAAGGATGGTTTAGCTATTTGTGGAAATTAGGATATAAAAACTTTAGGAAGGACCCTATAGAAAAGTTTAAACATAGGAAAACTTCCTGATATTTTGGTAAGTATTGATTAAGTGGTTTATCAAAAAAATAAATCCCTATCTGGATACGAGTAGGTAGAGGCAGCTCTGGCATAGATGTACATAGGGGTAAAACCTGAAAACACCGCTTTGAGCTAGACTCGAATGAGAACTGGTGCACGATAACGGGCCTTGATGCACTCTTGGTTATGACACTCCCGGGGGATATGTTTGGTTAATCACAAGTTTTTTATGAATCATTTTGAAGGAATTATAGAGAAATGTAATTGTATAAGCATTAAGTCTTAGTTAAAAGATTAATAAATGAAATAAGTTTCTCACTAAGGTTTTATTATTTAAGAAAATGGAGGGCAATAGGAGGAACCGTGCAGATGGTGACCGCAATGCACCATGTGCTGAAGGCCCTCTGATGGAAGCTGGAATGGAAACATTCATACGAATGATGAACCAACTGACTCAAGTTATGAGTGATATCTTGAATCAAGCTGAGAGGCCGATCTCACCATGAAGGGAACAACATTCTGTTGAGTCCTTCATGCATCAATGACCACCAACATTCAGTGGATCTACTAACCCATTGGTTACAGAACAATGGATAAGCTCCATTGAAAAGATCTTTTCTGTACTTCATTGTTTGGAATAAGAAAAAGTCACCCTTGCTGTTTACTGCCTAGAGGGAGAAGCTGATCAGTGGTGGTCACTGATCAAAAACACGAAGCCTAGAGGAAATATGGAAGTTATGGAGTGGGAAGAGTTCCGGGGAATATTCTTTAATAAGTATTTCCCTCGTTCCATGAGAACGAGAATGGAGAAAGACTTTATCGAGCTTAAGCATAAGGAGAATGAATATGTCAGAAGCTATGAGATGAACTTCACCCGACTTTCACGATATACCTCTAGCTTTGTCATGGATCCAAGTGGGAAGGTTGACAGATTTTTTGGTGGACTGAGACCTCATCTACAGAATAATCTAGCCAACCGGGACTACGATAGCTATGCGGAGATCGTGCGGAGTGCAATGAAATTAAAGCTAGAGTTTGGTGAGTCACAGTGGTCTCATAAATCAAATGACAGGAAGAGATCGTTGGAGCCCAGTCTAGGGAAGACTTTTAATCAGGGAGGAGGTGGAAAGCAAATGCAACTTACCACATGCAATAAATGTGGGAAGAAGCATCCGGGGCACTACTTGATCGGAAGTGGAAAGTGCTACAAATGTGTAAGAGAAGGCCATATTGCTCAGAATTGTCATAGTGAGGTGAAGCCTCAACTTTCCAACACTAACGACAGAGGAAAGATGGTTCCGGCCCTACCCGAAGTCAAATGCTTCAAGTGTAGACAGCTTGGGCACTTTTCTAATCACTTTAAAAATCTGAGGGTAGTGGAGGGGAATCACCATCAACCTCAGTAAAGGCCAAGGGAGCAAGGTAATGCTTTTACTATCACAACAACTGAAGTTGAAGTTTCGAACGACGTGGTAGCAGGTACTCTTGTTGTCCTCTCAAAACTAGCAAGTACTTTGTTTGATTCTAGTTCTATGCATTCCTTTATTTCCTTGAAGTTTGCAAAGAATATAGAATAAATCCCTGAACTACTTGAGGTAGAATTGTCAGTCAAGACTCCAAGTGGGATTATCCATGCATCAACAGTGTTTAGAGACTCCAGTGTTTACTTTAGTGAGCACAATCTTATCGCAAATCTAGTAGTCATTCCCATGTTGGAATTCGAAGTTATACTAGGGATGGACTGACTCTCAAAGTATAATGCTAAGATCAAATGCAGAAGTAAGGAAATCTCAGTAGTCTTGAATGAACAACCTACAATTATCTTCCAAGGAGAGATATCCCGAATTGATCCCTATCTAGAAGCACCTCCTATAGCTTTCTTTATGGAGTTAATCGGTGATGATGAAGAAGGAAAAGGGAGTATACAAATAGAATATGTTCCGATTGTTCAGGAATACATGGATGTATTTCCTGAGGAGTTACATGGACCTCCCCCAGAAATAGAGGTAGAGTTCTCCATTGAACTCGTACCTGGATCTCAACCGATATCAAATACCCCATATAGAATGGAAAATGTGGAGCTAGAATAGTTAAAGAAACAACTCCAATAATTTTTGGAGAATGGGTTTATCCGACCGAGTGTGTCTCCTTGGGGAGCACCAGTTCTCTTTGTGAAGAAGAAGGATGGATCAATGCGGATATGCATTGATTATAGAGAACTAAACGGTATCACAGTGAAGAACAGATACCCTCTTCCAAGAATTGATGATTTATTTGACCAACTTCGTGGGGATCAATTCTTCTCCAAGATCGACCTTCGATCTGGTTATCATCAACTGAGGGTGAAGAAGGAAGATATTCCAAAGACTGCCTTCCGATCAAGATATGGGAATTATGAGTTTACTGTTATGCCCTTCAGCTTGACTAATACTCCTGCTATTTTTATGGATTTTATGAATAGAGTATTTAAGGACTACCTTGATAACTTTGTGGTAGTTTTTATTGATGATATTTTGATATATTCAAAAAGTTGTGAGGATCATGAAGATCATCTGAGGGTTATTTTGAAAACTCTGCGGAAGGAGAGGCTCTTTGGAAAGTTCAGCAAGTGTGATTTTTGGTTACAACAAGTGGCTTTCTTGGGGCACATTGTAACCAATGAAGGAATCTCGGTTGACCCTGCAAAGACAATGGTTGTGGAGGAGTGGCCTCAACCCACAACAGTAACTGAGATTCGTAGTTTCCTTAGTTTAGCGGGATATTATAGGAGGTTTGTGAAAAACTTTTCACGGATTTCTAATCTGCTAACCAAGTTGACTCGAAAAGGGGTTAAGTTCATTTGGACAAAGGAATGCGAGGAAAGTTTCCAAGAGATGAAGAAGAGATTGGTTACTACACCTGTGTTAACAATACCCTCTATTGGAGAAGGATTCGTTATTTTTAGCGATGCATCTATGAAAGGGCTTGAGTGCGTCCTCATGAAAAATGAAAAGTTAATTGCTTATTCATCTTGACAGTTGAAGATTCATGAGCAGAATTATCCTACGCATGATCTAGAGCTAGCAGCAGTTGTTTTTGCTCTAAAGATATGAAGGAACTATCTTTATGGGGAGAAATGTGATATATACACCGACCACCAGAGTTTAAAGTATATTTTCACGCAGAAATAATTGAACATGAGACAAAGGAGATGGTTGGAGATTATTAAAGACCATGATTGTTCAATTCATTATCACCCTGGAAGATCAAACAAAGTCATGAATGCATTAAGAAAGAAAGATCCTGTTGTTCTGGAAACAATGAGGATCCTAGGAGATCCCTTGATTAAAGATCTAGTAAAACCGGACATGAGAATTGTAAGGGAAGGGACATCATCAACCTTATCCCAAATGATTTCTCAACCTTCATTACTAGAGAAGATCAAGAAGGCTAAAAAATAAGATCCTTTGCTGTAGGAGAAGTTTGAGGCTATAAAGGATGGGAAGTTCCCTGATTTCAATATTGATCAAGAAGGTGTATTAAAATTTCATACAAGACAATGTGTTCCATATATTACGGAGATAAAGAAAGAACTGATGGATGAAGCTCATAGCTCTACTTTCTCTATACATCCGGGAAGCACTAAAATGTATAGAGACCTTCGTGATCATTATTGGTGGGATAACATGAAGAGGGATATTGCTGATTTCACTACAAGGTGCCTGGTGTGTCAACAAGTAAAGGCAGAACGACAACTTCCTAAAGGGGTATTACAACCGCTACCCATACCAGTATGGAAGTGGGATAATATCACTATGGACTTTGCAACTGGTCTCCTGAAAACATAAAAAGGAAATAATGTGATATGGGTTATTGTGGACCGTCTCACCAAGACCACCCATTTTATCTCTATTCGGGAAGATTTATCTCTGGATCAACTTTCCAAGATATACGTAAAGGAAGTGGTAAGGCTGCATGGGGTACCACTATCCATCGTGTCTGATCGTGATCCAAGATTCACATCAAAATTCTGGAGAAGTATTCAACATGCTCTGAATACTGAATTGAATTTTAGTATGGCCTATCATCCTCAAACTGATGGCCAATCTGAAAGGACTATTCAGACACTCGAAGACATGCTGAGATTATACTCAATGGAATTTAAAGGTGGATGGGATCAACACCTCCCATTAGTTGAGTTCTCCTATAACAACAACTTCCATTCGAGTATTCAGATGGCACCCTATGAAGCTCTGTATGGAAAGAGATGTAGAACTCCTACTTGTTGGGATGAAACTGGTGAGAGAAAGATTGTTGGGCCTGATCTTGTGCAAGAGATGACAGAACAGGTTCATGCCATCCAACAACACATAAAGGCTGCTCAGAGTCGGCATAAGAGCTATGCTGAAAACCGTCGAAAGGACTTGGAGTTTGGTGTTGGCGACAAAGTCTTCCTTCGAATTTCTCCATGGAAGAGAGTCATGCGGTTTTGGAAGAAAGGGAAGCTCATCCCTAGGTACATTGGCCCCTATGAAATCCTTGATCGCATAGGAGTAGTGGCCTATCGTCTAGCACTTCCACCAAACCTAGCTCAAGTTCACGATGTCTTCCATATATCTCTCT
Organism: Viscum album; assembly: GCA_963277665.1. Lineage (NCBI taxonomy): Eukaryota > Viridiplantae > Streptophyta > Magnoliopsida > Santalales > Viscaceae > Viscum > Viscum album. The sequence goes on along the minus strand of OY728158.1, from coordinate 602,070,046 downwards.
TGAGGAAGTACATACCTGACCCTTCGCATGTACTAAACCCAGAGGTGGTATAACTTGAACATGACCTCTCTTATGAGGAGCAACCAGTGGAAATCTTAGACCGTAGAGACAAGGTTCTACGAAACAAGACTACCCACCTTGTGAAAGTGTTGTGGAGGAATCATAAGTATGAAGAAGCGACTTGGGAGCCTGAGGAAACAATGAAGCAAAATTACCCTCACCTTTTCGAGTAGGCCTCAAGTATAAAATTTCAGGGACAAAATTTCTTAAGGGGGGAAGAATGTAACGACCCAAACTTTTTGAATAGTATATTAACTTACTCTTAACGATTTAATAGAGATGTTAATGGTTAATGCAGAAAGAGGAGTCGATGTCTTCATCCAGTAGACTCGAACCTTATGAAGCCCACTTATCAGAGCTTGGGAAGGAGGTGGCATCTTTGGGATTCGCTTTGGACCAAGCCCAAGCCAAACTCTAGCATGTCAAGCTTGAACGAAAACTCCTGCGGGAGAAGTTCAAATTAGTAGAGATTACTACTAGGGCAATGTTATCTGAGCCTCCCTCAGATTCTCTCACCATAGCACACCTTACACTTAGGTCATATCCTGGTGTTATAAGGGACTATGTGATGAGACCGTAGCTTCTTGTGTAATACTTTGGGATGAATAAATTGAGATTTCTTCCTTTAGTGATGTTTGTGAAATTTAAAATGTCTGGATAATTTTAGGATGTATTTTATTGATGAATTTTGAAAAAAAGGATATTTTAAAATATTTATGTAAACCTTAAATAATTAATGATGTGTAATGATTTTCAAAAAATAGTCTTCTGCAAAAGTGTTCAGTAAGGAATTTGGAGTCTAATAAGATCAACTTATTTTTTGATGAATAATAAATTATGAATAGTGATTTTATGATTAGGATTAGTAATGTGACCAAATGGATTAGTAATCTCACTTAAAGAAAGTTTTAATATAATTTAGACACCTTGATTAAGTAATGTGATTCAATAAAATGGGTAAATAACGGTTTCATAAATTATTAGTCAAGTATTAGTTTTTTCAAGTGAATAGTGTTTTTTAATTAAAAATTAAATTAAAAATAATTAGAAAATTATTTTTATAAAATGGACTTTATTTTTGAACTCAGAGCATCGATATTATGTTATGGTAATTTTTGGGGTTTTTTCTGAAAAAAATGAATTCTCAGTGAATAGTGTTTTTATTTAAAAATTAAATTAAAAATATTTAGAAAAATATTTTTATAAAATGGAGTTCATATTTGTAATCAGAGCATCGATATTTGGTTAAGGTGAAATTTTGGGACTTTTCTGAGAAATATGAATTTTCAGTAAATAGTAAAAATGCAGTTTTAGGGTTTCGGTATGTTTAATGACATCATAACCGTGTCATGATGATTTCATGAGATATTTTAAGGGTTGTCCAACCAAAGGTGATGAATTATTGTATTGGGGGCCCCATTTGTCCTAACTCCATGGAAAATACCATGGGAGAGCCCATGGTTTTGAGAAAACCACTTGTGAGGTGTCCCTTGAAATTATTAAAGTATCACCTCACCTTCCCTATAAATACCCACCCTTTCCTACTTTAGTTTTCACTCCCAAATATCCCCCAATGAAGCTCTGGTCTCATTACCTCCCAAGGAGTCATCCCAAGGTTCCCCCAATCCCTCAAGGTCCAAACCTTTGAGTTTTAAGAGTTACGTTTTAAGGTAAGGGATCCGACCTCTCTCTTTATTTTCAAGTAATCTCTTTTTTGTCATTTCTTCTATGCTCCATGTTATTATGTTGGAGGATGTTCTTATATATTCATCTTAATTCCCTTTTCATTTTCATATGATGAGATATCCCTTATTTCTCTCATCAATTCGTTTTAAGAATGTTTAAGTGGCGCCGTTAGGCTGCCGAATTTTTAAGGGATTCTTTCACCCTTCTCATTTTTCAAAGTTCTACCTTCATGTCAAGTATTTCAAGTTCCTTTTTATTATGTTGGGGTATTATATCTATATCTATCATACTGAACTTTTATGTTCATATGATTAGAGACCCTATTTGATCTTGTCAATTCATTTTTGTTGAAGTTTAAGTGACGCCGTTAGGCTGCCGAATTTTCATAAGAGAAATCTAATTTTTGTCTTCCTTCCATGTTTTTCATCTCAAATGGTATGTCCTTAAAATTTCATTACCATGTTCTTAAATCCTTTATATTCTGTTCCCCTACTTTTTTATGGATCATTTATGAGTGGGTTACCCATGTCCCCTCTCTTTTAAATGTTTTTTAAAACCTCGTAACATAGCCGTTATGCTGTAGAATTTCCATCTCAAAATGTCTCTCTCTTTTTCTAAAGTTATTTTATTTTACTAAGTGAATAATCAAAGCTCTTTCTTCTATAGGGGTATTCACATATATACCAAGTTTTTCTATTTTAAATTTTGGGATTTACATACATGAGACCCACCTTCCTTTTCTGTGGGTTTTAAAGTGACACAAAGATAATGTCTTTAAAGCAGTTTTTAAAACATTATGATTATGAAATGAAACCCATTTCTTTTATTCTATATGGGTTGTTTATGAAATTATTTATGATGATATATGTGGATCACATGATGATAAAGACAAATTTAAGGGTGCGCCCTAATAGCGCTCCAATGCATTGGGTAAAGACTTAATCTCTAGAGATGACCATTTAGACTGATACCTTGGTGAATAACCTTGGTCATTTTTATTGACACCTTGGGGATGGACCTTGGTGAAACGGAAATGATTGTCTTTGTAAAATGTTGTAGCCACATCTTAAAGTTATGAAAAACTTTATTTTTATTATGATATGCCTCATGATTTCTTTCTCATGCCTTAAAGTTCTTTTCATGACCTTATTGAAGTATCTCAAGTTCACATGTAAAATGTTTCTCTTATTTCCCTTACTGGGCCTTCTGCTCACCCTTTCTTTTGATGTATGTCCCCAGTTTATGAGATGAAGTAATGAACCTAAGATGAAATTAAGGAGAAGACTTTCAAGTGTTTAATAAGAATATTTTATTTTGTTTTCATGTATTATGTTCCTTGTTTCCAAGACACTAAACCTTAAAGATCCTCAGTTTTGTGTAATGTAATGAAAGTTATGTTATAAAAAGGCGGGATGCCACAATAACTAAGTAAGGTTATCTATTGATTTCATACTTATTTGTTTATCCTTGATGGATTTTTTGAGACATTGAGGGTCTCGGGGTCCCTATTAAGTATCGTTATACTCACCCCTGCATGGGCTATGCACACACCTTATTGTGTTGGTTGCAGACGACAGAAAACACTGACAAAGGCTGAGAGTACTAGGACTGGACGGTGCCCGGAGGTGGACCATACGACGTGTCGGTATGAGGAGGATACGGACAGATGCGGAGTGCTGAGGAGGCTATCTATACCTACCATTCAGGTAGGAATCCCAGAGGACGACCCAATAGATTCTTTTCTTTCTTTTTCTTCAGTTGTATTATTTTCAGTTGTACTTGTACCTTTACTATTGGGATTGTATTCCAGCCCCTTTTACTTTCAACATTATTTTGTTTATACATTTTACTCATGTTCATATCTTTCTGTGTGTGTTTATATGTTATAAAGGCAACGCCTTCCCAGTTTGAGGAAATTACGCCTTTGGTGCTAGTCGCCAGCCCCTAGCCTATGGAAAGCGGGCTTGGGGTAGTCACGACACGGGACCTGGGGAACGGGTCATGACAATATTTGGGTGTATGTTTGTGTAATATATTATGTATTTTGAAAAAGTAATGTAATGTCAATACACGTTAAGCCTGGGTCATTATAATGTTATTTGTTTTAAAATGATTTTAATGATTTGTAATATAATAAAATAATAATAAACAAGAATGATCAATCTATTATATATTTACAAAAACATTACAAAATGATACATAGTCTCCTTGATGAGCATTTACATTTATCAACATGCTCAACACATTCAAGGTTTACAATGATATTATAGATGTTAAAATTTATCACATCATTGATGTCAATTGTCACAAGTTGGATCGAAATAGTATTTATAAACTAAGGATGCAACCAAGAAGAATTACTTAAACTTAATGGTCTTTTATGTTATTTATTTTCCCTTATATTTTGTGTTTTGTGAGAAATTAGTGGAAATGGTGATTTGAGCTTTAGTGTGATGTGGAAACCAATCAAATGGAATTGGTCCTAGGGTTTGCATCATCCATCCCCTCTTGTAACACCCCAGACTTGATCACCTGAGTAGTATCTGAATGGGGGTCGCCACAAGACCTTAGGAATGCATCATCATACGCCAAAATTTGCAGACTAGAAAAAATAGTTTATAACCAACATGGGGTGGCTATTCTCTCAGTAACATCACATACAATTAAAATTAATAAAATATTCATCATAATAAGCATCAGAGTAAGTGAAAGAAATTACAGTTGAAGACCAACCATCAATAACAGATAATATCAACATGTTATAACACAAACGATACCCATGCTATCATGACCCCCCTCTACCAGTACCCCTCCTAGGACAGTAGTGAAGATAAGGAGTGACCCTTGAGTCCCACCTTTAGTAGGTCTTGGGTTAGCGACTCACATCGAGGGTGTAAAACACTCAAATGAGAGGCATTATCCTCAATATATGAAAATGATCAAGAGAGAAGATAAAAAAACACTAAACAACTATGCGACATAATATAAAATAATCCAAACCACCCCACATGTGTATGTCAAACAATACAAATAAATTCTGTAAAGAAAATACAAAAAAAAACTAAGGTAATGACCACACAATAACTCCAATATCCAAGCTATTAATGCCCACTTCAAACCCCATAACCCTTCTAGAAACATGAAAAATAGTTTATATACCTCAGATGAACATAATATTCATACTTAGTAGGATTATACTCATGGTGTACCATGAAAATGTCAAAAAAATATACTAATGCACTAGTGAAAAAACAGTAAAACAAACAAGCACATAAACATACCAACTATCCATATCATCCTCAACATGACTCACTCACCAAATAACACAAGAAAGTAGTAGGATAATAATAAGAGAAAATCAATAAAGGTGGCCACATTCACTTCCCCACCGAGTTTCCACCCTCACACACCAACGTCAAACGTCTTCTACTCCCATCCCTTCTATGTGATCTCATAATCTCATTTCCAACCATCTTTTATGTGTGTTGAGTTATAAACCTATATATCTCAACCTTCCATAGAGACCAACATCTCATGTTGTCATTAATGTCATCATGCGCATATCTCATGCCACTACCACATTATCACATATCCAACCGCAACATTACATCCAGAGCAGTATAGTATCATGAATGTGAAGGATTCCAATCTTGTACCCTCCTCCCACTATGAATGACCCCTCATTGCATATCATATCCTTTCATTATCAAGAATTTAGACCAACTATATCGTCATCAAGGGATAGGCTCCACCACTAACCGTGCCATTACCCAATACTACTGCCAAAAGAAGAATGAAGAAGAGGGGGAAATCATCTATTTGTTCCTCACCATCCAACTGTTGGGGAAAACAACCACTAGAACATCTGGGTGTTGGTACATAATACTCGATGCTGGTGGGGTGTTCATGCATGTAGCATGAAAGTATAAGTGTGTATGTGTGTGTGTGCACACTAGAAAACACAAAATATCAACCTAAAGGTTTCACATCAACAATGAGTTATCTTCTCCTTAAAATCAACACTATACTAATGTTACCACTTGTTGACACCAACTAGATACAACCCATCCATAGAACAACCACACACAACCCATCGTTTCATTTCTTTCAATTACATGTTCATCCACCTTTCCATAAAATTACATTAACCATTGTTCATAATTATTTAATTGTTAAACCAATTACCACATATAATTTACAGTCCAATTTCATTAAAAACCACCCTACACTATTTCCCTTATTATTATTATCTCATATTCCATCACTACCAAGCTACTACAACAAGGCACTGCACAACAACCTCTCACACTTCCAATGCCATATCCTACACCTGAACCAGTCACCACCATAATCATACAAACCCCTCAAAGGACACACAACCACTAAGACAAAAACAAACATACTAAAAATGCCTAAATTCAGAATCTCAAACTACATATTTTACCACAATTCATTTATAGAGGGGTTCCACATTAAATCTTCTTCTCATGCACAGGTATTTTCAGACAATTCCAAATTCACACGGGAAACCAATTCTTAGCTGAATATACATATTAATATTTTTACGAGAGATAGGTTTAAACAAAAATTCAAGCAAGGGTCATCAATCCACAATAAGGGTTTACAATTCATAGCAATCACAACATGCACACAATAATAACTTCCAATCTCGAATAACAGTCACCACTTAGCAATAACTAGAAATATAGAAAAACATGAGAATACACCATATCTGCTTTAATTAAATTTATATGATTTGTTATCTTAATTATTTAATCCATACTAGCTACCCACTAGAAAAAAATCATGATAATTGCACAGATGTATAAATGAAGAGAATACAAAGATCTTTTACAAGGAAAAGGAGTTCAAAAACATACCGCACCGAAAATAGGGGGAAAAGAAGATGATATTGTTGCGTGGATATCATAAAGGTAAGGTATTGATCAATTGTAAATCACTTGCAGAGAAAGGAGGAATATGACAGAAAAATAAACTCCCACCTCAAAGATGACACACTACTATAGAAAATAGAGAGGGAACCAAGATGTTTAAGACACTTAGAATCACGAACATGAGGGCTTTGGGTGAAAGCATACAACTCTCAAGGTTCAATAACAAGTTTCTGATTCATCCAGACTTGAATGGAAAAAAGAAAAGACTCAAATGGAGAAAATTACATACTTTTAAGATTCCATATACAATTTCCCAAATATCCCTCAAAAGTTAATGTGGCCAACTTTCCTTTTTGTGTATATTAAATTTAGTTTTATTTAAAACATGTGGAACAACCCATTTAAAACCACATGGTTTATAGAATTAAAATACTGAATCTAATCCCTATGAAGCTAATTTAAAAAAAATATTTATCTTTAAATACAACATTTTTGGTTAAAATCATTTTTCACATCATTCTGGAAAAACGTGGGTATTTAAAAAAAACTATAAATTTTAAAAACCATTGGATCAACCATGAAGGGATAAAATGTGAAAAATATTGACCATGAGAATGGATTGACCATGATAAAGGATCAACCATGAGAAAAAATCATCGATCGTGTGAAGGAATGAATTGATCATGAGAATAAAATACCGATTGTGAGAACAAACTATCAACCGTGCGAAAGAACAGATCAACAGTGAGAAAAAACTAATTGACCATGAGAACAAACTATCAACCGTGTGAAGTAATGTTTGACCATGAGAACAAACCGATCAAAAAAACTATTGATTATGAGAACAAACCATCAAATGTGTAAAGGATTAGATTGACTGTGAGAACAAATTGATAGGTCATGAGAATAAACTATCGATTGTGTAAAAAACCTATCAACCATGATAAGTAATGGATCAAATATGAGAACAAAATATCGACCGTGTGAAAACACTATTGATTATGTTAACGAATGGATGAAATGTAAGTACAAACTTGGAAATTTTAGGGGGATAAAGACCCCAAACACCCCATTAACACCTACAAGCCTTGAGAAATCACAAAGGAAGGGTTTTAGGAACTAGGGGCATTAAATCAGATACATTTCAAATAATTCTCATCCTTGATAATAAAAATAGAACACATAATAAAAGGGAAAGGTGATCCAGACAATCACCCATAAGATACCTCTCAAGGATCTTGCTATAACATAAACAAAACCACACATGGTAGGAATAAAACACACATTTAAGTGGAATAATCAACAAAGGGGGAGATTTAATATCATATAAATCATAATGTTAAACACATCATTATAATAAAATATAATTAAGTGAAGCATCAAAACAACTCAAGGTATTGAATGCGCATTTGTGACTCCCACTTCTAAGTACTCTCCTCCACTCAACCATGCCTTTAGAACACATAAAATAAGGGTATAAATCTCCCCCACAATACCTTATCTCAAAGATCTTGGATCTCAACCAACTTCTCCACAAATTTCATGTCATCCTCGATGTCCAACTCTCCCTAATCAATGACATGAGATTCATTGTGAAGATAATGATGTATATGAGACACATGAAAGATGTCGTGAACTATTTAAAGTTATGGTGGGAGTGAAAAATGATAAGACACATCTCTAATGCACTATAACACCTACGAAGTCCCAACAAACCTAGGAGAAATCTTACTCCCTTGGAAAAACCTCCGCTTCCCCTAACAAGGGGAAACCTTCAAGAACACATGGTATTCAACATCAAACTCTAGGGGTCTCTAAATATGATATGCATAGGCCTTCTGACTATTCTATATTTCCTTCATCCATTCTTGAACCACCTAGATCTTATATATTGTGCTCTTTACTACATTAGGACTAAGGACTACTAACTCCTCAACCTTAATCTAGCACAATGGAGAATGACACGACCACCCATACAATGATTCGAATGGATATATACTGATGGATGATTATAGGAAAACTTAACCAATGATATATGATACAACTAAAATCTTCCAATGTCCAATATGCAATCCCACAAAATTTCCTCTAGAGTTTGGATGGTCTGCTCTATCTTTCCATCTATTTGGGGATGTAAAGAAGTGCTAAGGCGTATCTGAGAGAAAAAATCATGTTGCAGTTCTCTATAAACTTGTGAGGTAAAATAAGTGTCCTGATTAGATACAATGGTATTAAGTATCCCATGGAGTCTCACAACCTCATCCACATACCACATTTCTAGAGTATCCACAACATTTGATTCCATGATTGCCAAAAATGGCCCAAATTTGTCAGTTGATTGATGATAACCCAAATGACATCACAACCTCATTGGGCTTGGGGTAACCCAGTGGTGAAATACTCAAATATTACCACCCAATTAAACTACAGGAAATCTAAGGGATTAAACAAAACACCAGGAATAAGGTTCTTTTATTTCACCTATTGACAATCAAGACATCATGCCATAAACTCTACCACTGACCATTTCATCCCAAGCCACCAAAGTTGCCACCTTAAACCACAATAAATCTTGGATACACTCAGATAAACCACTAAGGGTGTTCTATGAAAGTCATAGAGAACTACCTCATGCATGGACAATGGAACAAATATCCTTCCCTAAAAAAACATTTGATTCTGATCATCCTTGGTCCACCCCTTTGGAGCATAACCATGAATAACACGGTCTCACATCACTTCCACCTCTGAGTCTCACCACTGAGACTCCTTCATCTGCCACATCAGGGATGTTTTCACTATCATATTATAGAGGAAACCTATTCTAATAACTTCTTTTGTTTTGAGATGCATCACTGTAATCTCTTCCATCCCCTTCCATTCACCCTTAGACTCCTAAAAAACATTTCCCCATGACTTTCAGATCAGACCGTCAGCGACTACATTCTCCTTTACTAGGGTGTCAGAGATCTCAAAATCATAATATTAGAGAAAATACATCCACCTCTACCGATGTAAGTTCAAATCACACTAAGATAAGACAAACCTTAGACTCTTGTGGCTAGTGAAGACCACAAATCCCTCACTGATGAGGTAATGTCACTACAGCTTCAAGGAAAACAATACTGCTGCCAACTACATGTCATATGAGTGGTATAGTTATGCTTGTGGTGATACAACTACCTAGAACCATAATATATCACTTACAATTAATATATCAAGACACATACCAATATTATATGAGAATCACTACAAAGGATTTCAAACATCACCCCTTCCTTCAACAAACACAGGGGCACTGATCAAACTTTTCTTAAAATAGTCGAAAGCTTCCTGAAACTGGCCAGTCTAGATAAAATCTTTTCCTTTCCTGGTAAAAGTATTTAATAGTGATACAATATGATAGAAGTTGGATAAAAACCTCCAATATTTTCCTAAAATACCAAGGAATCTATGAGACTCTATCACTTTGTTAGTTACTTCCGAAGAAACAATTGTCTCAATATTTGATGTTTCCATGACCACACCCTATCAAGGTACCACATGTCTAAATAAAATGAACCTCCCATGTACAAAACTCACATCTGTAAAGATTTACATAGTGTTTATGGTGTTGAAGAACTTTCATGACAAATCCAAGATCCTCGACACAATCCTCCCTTAACATTGAGTATATAAGGATGCTTTTGACGAACACGACTACAAATTGGTATAGAAACTCACAAAGAGTTCACGTGACCCATGTACATAGATGGTGAATTTGTGACACTAAACAACAAAACCACAAACTTAAAGGGTCAATATCTATACTAGAAGACAGTCTTCAGGATATTTTCATTCTTCACCCTCATTTGGTGATATCTAAACTAATGATCTATCTTCAAAATATAACTAGAACTTTTCAATGTGTTAAACAAATCATCTATTCATGGAAGGGGGTAACAGTTCTTGACCATCACAAAATTCAACTTTTGGAAGTCTACAAACAAACTCGAACTATAGTTTGCCTTTTCAGAAAATAAAAATGGATCACCCCAAGAAGATACATTGGACAGAATGAATCTCTTATACTATAAATCATAGATCTGGAGTTTCAAAATCACACAAATCCGTGAGTTCCATATGATAAGGATCCATTAAAATCAAAGATTTACCCAATTGTAACTCTATCACAAACTCAAAATTTCATCAAGGGGTAGTTTCAAAAACTCATCCAGGAAGACATCAAGAAACCCCTTAATAATTTTGGGGATCTCCGCTACCTGGGTATCCACTGAAAACTCCATGAACTGAGATAAAAGAAGATCTACACACCCTCCACACATCAAATAGTTATGCTCTCCAACAAACATTGCTTGCTGGACTACCACATCATAAAAAAAACTATCCTATAGAAATAGTTAGAAACTGCATACATAGAGTGCAACCAATCCATACAAAGGAAAAAATCATATGGTTTCATATTAAACAAAAAGAAAATCCCCACCAACTAATGGTTCCTCATCATCAGTCTATATCCTCGACATACATCAATCAAGAAAGTCTAGCCTCTAACTAGCATTGATAACTCTAGGGGCACTAGAATCCTCTCCACTTCCAATCCTAACATACAGGACAAGTTTGATGAAATAAAGGAGTGTGAATATATATAATTGAACAAATCAAAAACTAAGGTAGATGATAAATTGATTGTACCTCAAACAACCACTAATAACTTTAGTGAAGACACCTCTATAGTATGCACCTTCCCTTGTCCAACTCCTCCACCTCACTGTTGATGACCTCTATGACCACGCTCTGGCCTAGTTCCCTGAGGAAGAGGTCCATCATGTGGATATCCTATACTTGATCCATATTCTATCGATGGCAAAAAAAATTCTATTGGACCCTTCTATTGCTATGACTTGAGAGGGGATAGACCACCCAAATCAAACAAACCTCCCTAGGCATTTGAGCATTGATTTTGATGGTGACCACTGTTAGAGTTGATGCTATAGAACTAAATAATTTGTAATTTAGATTACATTTATATTCAATGAAGTGAATATTAATTTGAATAACTTATCACATATTGGTTTCCCTTTTTTATAACATCAATGTGATAATGTCCTGGAGCATCTATTGCATTAAAAAGGGCATAACAATTCCCCATTGTTATGAGAACCTTGAAATTCCATGAAGATATTCTTAAATATAGTTCTACAGTCAGATAAAATTCTACGATGTGGAACACAATATGTTGAATTTAATTTATGAATACTCGTAAGTATATGAGACTTATTCTCATGAGGTTATCACTTGGTAATATCTAATATGAGAGATTATGAGAACAGACTGCCATTAAGAATTCCACATGTATATGTTTCATCAGATATTCCTATCTATGAGTGTGTGTAATGGTAATTAGACTTTAATATTATTATTAATGTATTTCACAACTCATATAGTTTGATATATTTTATAAACCATGATGATAAAATTCATGGTGAAGTTGGATATATTGGGTGCGTTACAAGTGATGTGTTATTAATTAATAATCCAAGGAAGGATTTGTCCCTTCCATCTTTATGGAATTTGACATCTCATCCCTTAGATTGAAATGAAACCGTCACATTAAATTCATTGTCCATGGTGAAACGATGATTTTATTTCAGATAGTCAAAGAAATACGTGTGCTTGCAATGTGCTTGATGATATATTCTGATAAAGATATTATATTACACAATGAGTTCTCATATCTAGTTATTGACATTGCATCATTAACTTCTTTCTATTGGGTTATTTGACCCTTTTCTATATAGTAATCTTGGAATTTAGACAAGCTTGCCTAATGCCAATGAGAAAGGACCTTAGAGGGTCATGCACCAAGTGTTTCTGTTAATCTCAATTAAATTCAATTTGAATTTAATTATCAGAATAAATTTTATTTTTGACTCTGAGGAATAATTTTATTCAAGATTTATTAACTGAAAATATTATTCGTAAGGTACTAAATAATTTTTTATTCATTAAAAAATAATTTATTCAATGACATGAACATTTAATAAATATTTATTCATGAGACAATGAATAACATATTTATTTATTTATTTATTGAATACTTAATAAATATTTATTCACTAAACCGTGAATAGAATATTTATTTTACGAATAGATATTTAATTAAATATTTTTTTTGAGTATTTGATAAATACTGAACAGGAAGAGTGAACCAAGATTGTGTTCGATGATAAAAATTAATTTGCAAGCTGGTAAAATAATATTTATCATTATGTTAGTTTGCACATGATATGAAAATAATAATAATAATATTATTACATGGAATGAGGTAAAATAAAGTTTAATATTTTATTTAAGGTCCATTGTAAAATTAAATAACATTTTAACATTAACCCTATCTCTATAAATAGAAGATTATGTTTATTGTGTAGAGGTTGATCGAGATAGATCAATATTGAGAATATTTGTGCACAATGAATTCTAGATCCCTCTCTCAATACTGAATAATGATATATAGATTCTCTTCCATCCTCTACCCTATCAAGAATGTTAGTGAAAGGAAATTTCTTCAAGCTCGAAGAAATTGTCCAAGTAATCCAGACGAACACTACAAGATGATCAATCTGCCACACTAGCACCTGATAATCCATCTGTATTGCTCAAATATCAAAGTAGCATGTGTGGATCACCACTAGAGGGATTGTACACTAGAATCGTACAATCACAATGACTATAAAACGAAAAGGTTTCAGAAGATCAATAACATCATCAAGGAAAGATCACAAGACCAAGGTATTATTTCTTCTGATCTATTTAAAGTAATTATAAACTTAACATGAAAATATATCCTCTTGGTTTTGAAACATTCCTTGTCAATATTATTTGGAAAAATTTCATTGGTTATAATATTCACGTCTTGTTTAATATGCGAATGATCCACCAAATCCTACATTTTCTGAGTCAGGATCAGCCCCGATAAGCACTTTCTATGTGCCCAAAACCATAAAATATAACCTTCATAGGCACAAAATGGGAATTGAAATCCCCAAATAGACTCTCAAGAACCATTGGACCCTGAAAAGTGCAGAGAAAAATACTGTGATCAACTCCTTGCTGATTGGAACCTCAACTTCCCTGACATATGTGATCCTTCAACTGAAGCACTCCTCCTCGAGAAACTCTACTGACCCCCTTCTCGAGGAACTCCTCCCTATGAGTGTATCCGCTTGATCACTTCCAACTTCTTCTGAACCACCATATATGTAGAAAGTGTAAAAGGTGTTACTATATATTTTATTATTGGACACAATCCCTCCTCAAGACACCATGATCTAGACACCTCATTTGGAAAGTGATCAGTAGAAAAACATAAGATATCCTTAAACTTGATCTTGATCAATCACACACTCAAACTACCATGCTGAAAGGATATTAGTTTATGCCTCATTTATGCCTTTATCATTGAAGACAAGATATCTAGAATAAACTCTCTCTGAATGTTAGCTCGAAAAAAATCACCCTCCTCCCACTCTCTAAGATACAACATTCACCACTAGCATGCTACTCCTCACATTTGAATAACTGCCAAAAAAATCCAGTGCTCAGCTAGAGCTAGAATTAGACTAAAGGAAATATCAAGATCCTTAATCCAATGCTTTTCCTAAAGATTAAAGACACTACCATCATAATTTTCTAGACTCTGATGCTAGAAATCATGTAACACCCTCTACCACATCTCATCCTCCTTTGATGGATCGACCCTCTGATGACCGATTGGGTCATCCTACTAAACCTCCACCTCTAAAACTTCATGTGGAAGAAAAATAGGGTCCATATATAAAAAAACAAGAGAAGGAAGCCTAATCCTAGTATCATTGAATTTATTTAGATTAATTAATTATTTTCATTTTAATTTTTGATACACCCCACTCAATTACAAATGAAAACAGGCATGATGGTTGTACCACCCCTAGGTCTCCACCCCCAATCAACATTATCTCACCTAGGATGTTTAGTAAGCTTAAGGTATTTGCATCAAATCACATGATCCCCTAAACTCTAGTGTCCTAGCTAGTATCCTTTGCCACATTACACACTAAGTTGGGCTAAAATTTCCCCCCTACCATTCCCATGCAAGCCTCACTAGTGTCTAAATCCAAACTCCATTATATATCTCAACCAAAACCTCTGATACCACTCTATCATGACCCCCTCCACTGGTACCCCTCTTATGCTATTAGTGAAGAGGAGATACCCCCTTGAGTCTCACCTCCATTAGGCATTAGGTTGGCGACTTACACTAATGGTTTTAAACACTCAAATGGGAGGCATCACCCTCAACATGTAGAAAGGATTGAGAGAGAAGATAAAAAACAATAAAAAAAATCTATCAAATAATATAAAATAAAACAAACCATCCCAAAAGTTTATGTTAAGAAATAAAAATAATGTCTCCAAAGTAAATACCAAACTAAAACTAAGGTAGAGGCCCCACAACAACTCTGATCTATAATCTAGTAATGCCTAGCTCGGTCCCTGTAACCCTCCTAAAAACCTAAAAAATAGTTTATATACATAGGGTGAACATAATATGTATACTCATTAGGATCATACACAAGGTATCCTATGAAAATGTGAAAAGATAATATTAATGTACCAGTTAATAAACAACAGAACCAACAAACACCTAAACATGATAACTATCCATCCCAACCTCACCATGGATCACTAACTGAATAACTCAAGAAAATTGTAGGATAATAATAGGATAACGTGGATAAAGAAACCCCACATCTACTTACACACTGAGTTGTCACTCTCACACCCCAATGTCAAACATCCCGTGCTCTGATCGCTTCCATGATATCTCATCACCTTGTATCCAACCGTCTCTGATGTGGTTCGGGTTGAAACCCTACATATCACAAACTCCTAAAGGGCCTAGTACCGTATGATGACATTAATGTCATTATGAAAATCAATCATGCCATTGATTCACCATCACACATTCAACTATAACATCACAACCATGGAATTTGGGAATAATGAATATGAAGGAAATCAACATCGTGCCCTGTTCATACCACAAATTAACCCCACTACATATCTCATATTCTCATAATCAATAACACCACCAATTGTGCCATCATCAAGGACTAGGATTTGGTAATAATTGCACCATTTCTTGATATTTATAGAAAATGAAGAGTCAGGATAGGGGGATCATCAATCTATTCCACACTACCCATATGTTAGGGAAAATACCCTCAGAACATTTGGGTTTCAGTATATAGTACTTGATATGGGTGGGGTGCGTATCAAGGTAACATGAAAGTATAAGTGTGTGTGTTTCTAAACATAAACACACACACACACACAATAAAATACACAATCCCAACCTAAAGGTTTCACATCAATACTTTATCACCATCTCCTTAACATCAAATCCACACTAAAATTACCACACACTGCCACCAACTAGATGCAACCCATCCAAAATACAACCACACAAAATCCACAATTTTGTTTCTTTTAATTACAAGTTAATACAAATTTCTAGATTATTACATTAATAAACACCATTCAAAATTATTAAATTGTTAAACTAGATACCACATATAATTTATAGTTCACTTTCATTAATAACCACCCACAACATTTACCTTACTATTACTGTTACTAACCTCATATTCCATGGAAACTAGGCTACTATAAAAAGAACCACACAACAATATATCACACTTTTACTAGCCACAACACATCCCTCACTTGAACTGATCATCACCATCATTGTACAAACCCCTCAAAGGCCATACAACCACTAGACCAATAAAAAACATACTAACACCACACAACCTATAATATCCCTGAACCCACACTCCCAGATCTAGTTCTAAAAACATAATATTTATATTTTTGGATTTGATATAAAAAATTGTGACCTAATTTTAACTATCCAAAACTTACAACATCAAAAGGAAATACTGGATCACTTACATACCTAAGGACCTTTTAGGTTTATAGTTGTAGGGAATTAGGAAAAACTCTTTCAAAGTGGACGTATCCACCCAATATCCATTTTCCCCAAGATATAAAACTTTTAAAATGAAACATGTTTTATTTTAATGAAAAATATTCATGAATTTCAAATTGAATTCTTTTTTGTTCTTACACATATTTAAACCCTATGGAAAACATTTTAAAACATTATATGAGAACAAAATCACAGTAAGGGACATAATAAAATCCATTAGTCTAGTGAAAAACATAAAAAACCATAATTTTTTTTACCACTATCACAATATTACTTGAGAATATTAAATGAATAATATCTAGATGAAAAACACACTCTATGCTCAATAAAACCTTTAAAACCCATAACAATAAAATATAAACTCTTTTTGGAAACTTAGAGCATCATATTCATAACCCATGTTCACTTGTTTGAAAAATAATTGGATCCCAATTAAATCCATTGGATAAACCACCATATCTAACTCCCTCCTTTCCTTTAAAGATAAGAAACATTACCTAATGAATTTGAGAGCTATATTGGGCTCACTTTTTCATATAAGCTGTATTGGGCTCACCCATTCATATATGTTGTATCGGGATTACAAATTTTTATAATCTATATCGGGATCACCCATCATCTTATATAATTATAAAGTACTATATCATGAATAAGACGATTTATGATTACACCTTTTCATTATAAAACCCTTAAAAAACTCTTTTTAACCCCTATGAAAAACACTTTGAGATATCAAAATACTATTTCCTTTTAAAAACACATTTCAAATGTAAAAAACCCAGAATAAAGGGAAACAGGGGTTTTATTTGAAAAAACCTGAAATATTGTAAAGTAATACAAACATAAAATAATGGTTATGTTAGTGTAAAAAACTACTAAAGCTGTATTTATTAAAACAAAACATTCCCTTTTCAATTTTATCAAAACGTTCTGTATAAAATAAGTAAAAAGTTTCCTTTTGAAAAAATTTAAGAAAAAAAGTCAAAAGTGACATAAAATTTCCTTTATAGTTAATTCATGTACATATAAATAAATCAATAAAATAATTTAAATAATATGGACATGGAAGAAAAATATTTGGAAAATAAATCTTTAAAACATTTAAAATGAGGTTTTAAGTTAAAGTGTCCCTTACCCCAAGTCCGAATCGTCACATACGTTCTTTATCATCCTGAATAAAAAACTTATGTTAATTATTTATTTGCTTAAGAACCTTTTTTAAAGTTTATAATCCCTTATATTTTATTTATTATGATGTTATATTTAATTACTCAATCAATTAATTTCATATCAGACGTTTTGACATTATTCGACTCATATGTACAAAATGAATTTGGTATGTTGACTATGGTCAAATAGGTTATTATTCTCTAATATCTAGAATAATAATCATGACATAATTATAACTTTTATATAAAAATTATAATTTTAAATCCAACCATTAATTATGATTATGAAAAATGAACTACTTTATAATCATAGATATGGTAGGTCATGCGTACACATGAGTAACGTTTCCATTTTTCTACGATCATAATGGAAAGAAGGTAACTATTATTTTATCTTCCCAAAAATTATTTTTAAATATTAAATATTATATTATCTATTTAAATAATTTATAAATATCATCCATGTTATGTGGTGAGGAAAACGAATCACATCGCTTCGTGGAGGTGGTAATACACACATACACATGAATGACGTTATCATTTTTCAATGGATTAAATGGTAATAAATTGATGATATATCATATTTAAATAATTATAATTATTTAATGAATATAATATATATACATTACATCCGTCGTTATAATCATCCATGAGATGAGATGATGTAAAATGAATTATATCCGTTTGCGAGATGACAGTCAGCTGTACACACGAACGATGGTTTCATTTCCCATTAGATGGAAGAGGAGATGAATATAGGTTATTCAATTAAAATAATAAAATATAATTATATTTAATATATTTATGTTACTATTACATAATGTTTTAATAATATTTTAAGGAGGTAGAAGACGAAATAAAACTGAAACAATGGGTTAAAAGCTAATACTCTTCTTCGGACAACCTCCTATGATTTACACCTTAATCCCTCTAAGGTTGGTATTTTTTGAAACTCAAGACCTATAGAATGTGGAAATGGATTTTATGATGGGATTTGGATAGGTATTTTATGAACCAAATGGTTATTTAAGTGTGAAGAAAAGAGGATAGGTGGTTCCCTTTTATAGGTGAGGGGAGGGTACTCTTGGAATTACTTAAAGTATTAAATTAATATAAATTAATTTCCATTAAAATGACTCCAAAATTATATTATTCAAATATAGTATAATTATGGGTCAAAATAATCCCATAAAATAATTTTTTTACAAGTTTTAGTTATGTTTTTACCCTAATCTATTAGTTTTAACCCCCCATTAACCCTTTTGAGAATTATCGTGATATCAATATTTTTTACTCTTCAGGGGCCAATAAAGTTACTATAAAAGGAAAAGTGACCCATAAATGTACCATGGTTTATATTTTCAACCATACAACATTAAATTATCTGAATATGGTATTTTTTATGAATTTTAAATCATTTAATAAAATATTATTTATTATAAAATATCATTAATATCATTTTTGGAACTATTCACATAATTTGACTTTGAAAACAATATGAAAGAAATGAAAATAAAATTTAAACCTTTAAAGATTCTATAATATATTATATTTATCATAAAAATTCATGTAACATTTTAAATCACCCTAAAAATATTACTTTTATAGTTTTTAAAATAATTTACTTTACCTTTTTACTGTTTGCACAAGCACTCTGCCAGCGTCGTGTAAACATTTAAGGTAACTATTACATCACTAAAAATTAAAAATAAATAATTATGATAAAAAATAATTTATCTTTAAAATAAAAATTTATAATCGATCATAAGCTCTTTTTATCCTTATAAAAAAATATTATTGACATTAAAAGCAAGAGAGTGACATTTTTGACATTATATTTACTTAAACTCACATATAAGTCATTTTCAAAGAAAAATGGAACAAAATTTGTATATATTAAAATATTGTATGATTATGGGAGAAATACAATAATAAAATACATTAAAGTCAATTTCTAGGGTAATTTTTAGTCTCTATCATATTATTTTTAACCTTAATTTCCTGATTTACCCATATCGAGGTGGCAAATATTTCTACAGTTACTATTCATAATGAAAAAAATAAAAGGGATATATTTAACATATTTGGAAATAATAATTTAAAATATGGAATAAAATTTTCAATATTCAATTTCTATAAGTTGCAGAAATTAATTTAATATTAAAACACAAAATGCAATGAAAAACAGTTTTTTGAAAAAAATGTGTTTTAAGCTCACAAATAAACCTATACAAAAATCAAGAATAATGTCAAATAATATTTTATTAATTATATTATTTATAATTAAAGGATACTTATGTTACTTAATGTCAAATTAAACTTTTAAATTACTTTATTTAATTAAAATAAATGACAATTTTACAAAAAATTGATATTTTCACTATTCACTGAAAAATTAATCTTTCCATAAAAATACCAAAATTTTTCCTTAAGCTAATTTTGACATGATTAATTAAAAAAATATAGAATTTTTATCAAATAAAACTTATAAAGGTTCCAAAATTTAATTATAATATTCGCTCACAAAAAGAAATGAAAACCATTTTGAAGAAAGTATTTTCTTGAAGCATAAAATGACTATTGAAAAATTGAATACTTATTTACTAAGAATTTATCAATATATTTGTATTGAGTAGTAAATTTATATATATATTTCATAATTTGGTTAATACTATTCATTCCCAAAAATTTAACGTGTAGGTTATAACTATAACATTTAAATAATAATATTTCATGGTTTGTGTAAGCTTGATGTTGCATGTTATATACAATATCGAACATTGTGTTTTTGTAAAATATCAGGATATTACATTCTCCCCACTTTAATTATAATAACCATGACCCCAGTAGCCTAGAGTCAGTGCCTTACTTTATTACATTGGCATAGATACAATACTTAAATCCCAAAGGATCGATCAATTTAGTAGTCTTGGAAGCTAGATTACATACATGAACCTTATATTACACTTTAAAACATAAAATACAACATAGAAAATACTTTGAGAATGTCATTATTCTCCTCGGTTAAGGGAAGGTGTATAACTAAAACACAATCCATTCAAACATAGTCTTGAACATAATATGGAAAGAATAAATAATACCATGTAAAATATTCACATGATCTAGAAAACATAACCATGGATATTCTATTAGTTGAATAATCACATGTAATATCAAAAACTAATATCATAATGCTAGACATAGAGAATATACCATTAAGGCTTTTTCTAAGACACCATATATAAATGGGTAAGACATCAGCCAATACCCAAACTAGTTTATATCTTGAGACCTATCGATGAATCAAGGGGCTATAGAAGGCCCCACCCATCACTTACTAAATCCAATGCATTCCTCATATGAAAACATAAACAACATAAACATTTTTATTGAAAAAATAGTATATGAAATATGAACTCTTTAACTATAAACCTAGAATAGTATCAAAATAGTACATATATAGTCAAACTAATCATAAACCCTTCAATTAAATAAGGTAGATTATATCATAAAAGATCATACTTAATCAAATATAAGATTCAATAAAGGATATTGACATAGATGAAAATACTCTAATAAAATCATTTGAAATATCTTGAGAAAAATACCCTTTTACTTTTAAAGAATATGTTTAAAAACTGGAAATTTATCAAATTTTTTTTTATTTAAAACTAAATTTTTAAAATTGTAAAGGAAGATAAAAAAATTCAAGGTGTCATTACAACAGTAAAATCCACTCATGCTGTATAAGTTAAAAATAAACATTCTTTCTGTATTTTTGTCAAAAAATTCATAAAGTATCTTGTTTGGAAAATGAAAAAAATATTTCTTTAAAACCATTTTATAAAAAGTAAAACATGTTTAAAAGACTTAAATTGGTAGGATAATAGTAAAAATATTTTAGAAAATATTTTTAAGAAACATGGATATGGATGAAAAATATTTCTCAGTAGATACTTACATATAAACAATCCCAAATAATAATGAGATTTTGTAATTAACCCTTAACACTTTATAATTAATAAAATCGTATGCCCCATGAAAGAAACAAAATTATATGGATATTAAACTACCATAATATTTAGAATAATATTCATAAAAGGAATTCATGGGTAGTATATACACCACAAAAAATAAACAAGTGGTGAATATGGAATGTATCTAATAGAAATAAAAAGTGAGATGAGTTTCCCTTACCTTATGTTTCCTTTAGTCGAACATGCTTTAACCTCCTGTATAATGGTTTTAAGCATGTTATTAACTAATATAAGAACCTTATTCATATTGAAGTGCCCAGATCAGTGTGAATCCCTGAGAGGGGGATGGGGTGAATCAGTGATCCCTTTAAATATTTTTACTAATTGATTCTTTTCAATTAAACCTATATGGATGGTTAAAGCCTCGATCCACTCTTCTTGTGTCTCTTAGCCTTACCTCTAATGAAGCTATAAATGTAAAGGCACTGAACAGAAGGATTTACAAGGTTTGGTTCAAGGACCCACTTCTTTTTGTGTTGGTTATTCTCCCCAACATAGATTATCCACTATAATCTTATTATCAATTAAAATGGTTGATATATAGTCCCACTATATTTTTCCTCAGTCCCACAGGAGATTCTCTATACTACTTCCCACAGTGTTACCAGAGTCCCACTGGCCTGCTTCAGAGTCCCACTAAAGACTTCTTCCTCCTGAATTTCACAAGAGATGCTTCTTTATTCACCATGGATGGATCTTCTAATCTTCCTTCACGAGCTTTCTGAATCACACTTGCTCATGAATCTCTTCAAGAATATTCAACAGTCTTTGGTTAGGTCTGTTGACCTTGCTCAATAAATCTGATCACCTTTATGAACAGTCCTCTATTTCACAATGCTCAGGAAATTCTTTCTTCTTCCAATGAAGACCTGACCTCACTCGGATGTGTTCCAATGGTGCACACAACCTCTTCAAGAATATAATATTCAAGAATGATCTTTCACATTATCAACATTGTCTCTCTTCTTGGATTCTCAAACACTGTCAACTCAGCTAGAAGATCTTCTTTAACTATGTCTGGCTTCACTCTCAATTCTCACTCACTTCATGCATAGATTTCATGGGTATCTCAAATACTTATCGCAGGTGCATGTGATTGTACATGTTTTCATGCACATATAATATGTAGCTTGTAAACCCAAACACTCCCAGGTTCCTTGTATCAACAGTTTAGGTTTAGTCTCATGTGTTGTCTTCTTTTTCAATATGCACACATTCATTTTTCTTTTGATATTTTTCACACACAATTATTCTTTTGATTTGGGTTCAGTTAATATTAATCATGTGCATGCACTTCCTTTGTTACGTGTGCATGGGAATGCGTGGGCATGTGTGGATGTTTTAGATAGGATGCTATGAAACCTGAATTCCCCTTATATTCTTCTTCTTATCAAGTTCACACCCACTGTATCTTCTTTATCTTTTTATATTTCTGTTTCTTTTTATGCACTTGGTTCAGGTTACTTTGGGTTTTATATGTATTCTTTTTCAAACCTGAATGGGTGTGTGAGATTTTCTCCTCAAGAGGGTAGTGTATATGTACACTTTCCTCCTCTCTTTGTTCTTCAAATCTTGCACATGGGTGCATGTGCTCAACGCATGTATGTACATGATTCACTATTTTATGCAAACACATGAACCCTTGGGTTTCTTCAAATCAAGAACACACAACTTGGATGAATCATGAAATCATGTGGGAGTTCTCACATTTTTTTCTTTATGAAAAATAGGAAGCCTGGATGTTCTTATTCATGAAAACTAGGGAGAAAATATCTTATTCACAGAACCACAAATGGTTTGTGGATATATCTCCGTGAATCACTATAAGGGTGCAAGTGCACCTAATGCATACCAGCGGGATTCTAATCAAGAAACACAGGCGAGGGTTCAATAGAACCTGTCACGTGTTTTTGTTTCTTCTTCACAAATAGAGTGCAGTTTCTTTTGTAAACCAAGGTGGTTCGCGGTTCTCCTTTTCACAAAGGATGCATGAAACTTCTTCGCGTAGCAAGGCTGCAATGAAACCTCTAAAGCACAGTGCTCTGTTTCTTCTAAAACAGAAGCTTCCTCAATATTTTCAACAACACTTCTCGGCTTGGTGATCCTATATTTATAGGAAAGGTTTGGATCACTTGTGCATTCAAATATGTGTGAGATTCCGTGGTATTCAAATATTTGAATACCCGTGATATTTGGTCTGAACATTTCAAATGCAGGATAATATTGGAACAAGTCATGGGAGTTTCCTTTTCTACCATGGGATCCTCTTTCTCAGTGTCATCCCCTCATGCATACAAAGAGGAACTCATGAAACACATATTTCTGAAGGCTTAGAGCTTCATGACATGGACTCAAAACTACATTTGATTTAGCCACATACAACCTCCTTTATTTCGATGCATGAATGAAAATGTAGTTTCATGCATGTATTCGTTTCATTCTAACGATCCTAATGTAAGAGTTTTATCATCAATGGTGTCTATAATATGATCATGGAGGTTAGGTTGTGCTCTGGTTGTAAAGCGGCATCCACTGTCTCGGAGGTTGAAGACAACACTACTGAGGGACCATTAAACAATCCTGGTTCAAACAGATGTGGTATGGATGGATGGATGGCTCAGATTGCATCGTGGGATATGAGATGTGACGTGTGGCCAAGATCTGATGCAAGATCTAATAGGCGAAGAAGATCGCTTTCGCGGGTTAAAAATTCACCCCACATCGAAACAGGATAGCAGGGGAGGAGAAGTATATCAATTAAGGCATGCAGTCTTAGTTCCAGATTAATCCTCTCCCCCCTCCGGTGCCTCCTCGCACTGGTTCTCTATGGGTGTGCTCTTAGATCCCACTCTTCCTCCTCCGGGCGTGCTCCTAGAGCCCACTATGCACTCGCCACACGGGTTCACCACTGTGTGTGCACTTGGGGGCTTATACACAGCCTGCATGCACCTCTTGCGGACTGGCTTCGAGGCCTTCCCTTTGGGTGTTGTAGATCCTCAGGTCCCGCATATTCCTTGGGTGAGGGCTTCAGCTATCCTTCATGGTTGTCCTAATTTTTTAGAAAATTCACAAAAGATAACTTTGTCAAGAAAATGTATAATCAAGATATTAATAGTGCATTCCATCTTCAACTACCAAATCCCCTTCTTTATTATATCTTCCTATTTATTCTTTTTCTTCAAAACATCATCATTATTACTTAAGGTTTGGATCATGAATTCCAAACCTATTTATTAAGCTTCTTTGAATCAATCAAGGATGATGTGTGTATTCTACTTCACCTCATTCATTTAAAGCATAATGTATGGTAATCTTTTTGTGAAAGATGTGTTATCCTTTAAACACATGTCTTGGAACTTTGAAGATCATCTATTCAATCATTTGATTTAATTCATAGTCTTCATCCAATTAGAAGCCATCAGATGGATCTTCCACTTTCATCATGTGATAGAGTCTTGTATGTCCTTCTTCAAATGGTGTAACAAAGTGTCATCCAGTGACACATGTCTTGGAACTTAGAACCATCTCAACAATCGTCTGAATTATTTAAACTTCATCCATTTAAGATCAATGTATGGATCTTCTTTATCCTTATGCAATTGAGTATTTCATGGTGGTCTTAAAATGTTGTAACAATGTTTCATTCTTTGACACATGATTTGGAACTTAAGATCAATTCTACAATCATCTAAATTATTCACAATTTTTTTCCATAATCAAAGTGGGATCTTCACTGAATTACTAACATCACTTTAAGCATCACCACTTCAATCATTGGAACAAATTCCATCATCACATTTCTATGCACATATTGGAAACTTATTGACACTTGACTCCTTATTAACAATAAATACAACACCATTCTCTATAATACCCCTGTTGTATTTTTTTGTTAATATCACTTAAGCACATTTTGTATGGGTCAATATGTGTTACAATATTTTCTCCCCATTATTGGAAACCAAATGAAAAGGTGTAGTGGGGTCTATTTAAACCATGTTCTCCTACATTTGAATAATATCTTCTTTAATATTTTTGAGAGAGAGGGATGATGTCACATGGTTCACTTTAGCAAAGAGCCTTTAATAAATCATCTATAGGTCTATTTTGGGCAAACCTGGTGTAGAAAATAAGAGAAATATGACCAAGGTTTTCAATGCTGTCCATAAACAACCATATATGTGAAATCATGATAAGAATGTATCAACTCTTATCCTAGGGGTTGGAAATAGTCAGATTTATCAATGAAATGCTAAATCCTTCACATGATTCACCAAACAAATTAAAAATGTCACAAACCAGGCCGGGTCGCCATCCGATCCGGCACCCGACCCGGTCCGCAACATGGACCGAAGGGAATTCCCGATCCCCACAAGCTGGCACAAGTTCCTGGGTATCAAAACAATACATGGGAACAATTTACCTGAAAAAAAGTAAACACTAAACCACTAACAAGATAAAAAAACTAAAATTTTGAAATTGAAAACCAAACAGACCTTCAAACTAAAATCAAATTTAAAGGTTTAAAACTTGAAACAACATCCAAAAAAAATAACTCCAACAAAGAAAATAAAACTCTAACTCAAACCTCCAAGAAATAAGAGAGGTGCGGCATCCACAAGCTACAAATGCCAACCTGCATGAGAAGACCATCAACAAACCGAACAACCATCGCTGAGCACAATGTCACAACTCGGAAAACATAAGAAATAAGGTCTACATACATCCAAGGGTGCATGTAGGGTGTGAGCCAAAGGCCCATTAGGATACCACCAAATGAAAAGATTCCACGCCACAACATCCAAGATATAATTTAATGTGCTTATTCAAAATTATACTTTCAAAATGCTTTTAAGGAAAACCTTTACAAGCTAAATGCTAAAAGAAAACACTAAGAAAAACCATTTCACAAACACTATTTTAAAGAGGAAGAGAAAAATTCATTAAGGGAACACATACACACATACTCACACACGCACACGCACAAAAGTGATGCTCTATATGCCGACAGAAGGCACCAGGTCATGGATGGTAGAGCACTATGGGTAAATCCCCTAAGGTTCGTCTAGCTCGAGTGGGACCCTAGAACCTTGCATCTCAGTGAAACGTGAATTAAAAACCACGAACCTCAGTAAACGTGGCTAATAAGACCACGACCCTCAGAAAATGTAGCTTAGAATACCACGACCCTTAGTAGTTCATTTGTTTAGTTAGTGTTGCAATCTTCAATCCAGCTAAGTGAAACAGGGACGATACCACTCTGGATCAATAGTGCACTAGTTATAGTCCTCCCACCTAGATACCCGAGGTTTTCCCTTGTTCTCAATCAAGTTTCACATTCACATAGTATATTTCTTTCTCATATCATAGACCAAACAAGATATTGCACACAAAAGTCACCATTTTCATACCCAAACAACATTTCAAAAACTTACGCACACCAAAATACCTTTCCAAAATATATTTTCCATTACCTAATAATTTCTCAAATCCACATTTGGAAACAATCAAAGAATAACATAAAAAATTCGCACAACTTATAAGGCATTATTTAAATAACACAACTAGGTCCGACACAAATAAACACACCCAATTACAAATAGGAGAGTCATTCAGACCACTTGCTTAATAAATTTTCCTTAAAACTAGTTTTACACCAACTAAACAATTAACTGAACCATTTTCACCACTTATAAAACACCACCAAGCAATGTAAAAAGGGTTTACACCAAAAACATGTCTCATTTTACATAAAAATACTACTTTAAAAACGAATGCTTATTCAACTCTTTAAAAATACCACTTTCATGACATCTAAATAAGTTAATAAATCATTTGAGATATCTCTGAAATCATTTCAAGAAAACCCAAGAAGAATTCACACTAAAAACAGCTTTGAATAAACCACCATTATTTATAAGACACCATTTTTTTATTTCACACACACCGAAGAAAACCAAGACAATGGCCACACCTCTTTATAAGATCACCCATACTTTAAAAGCATTTCCAAAACAAGATTTTACCCCTTTTTTTCACAAAAACAAAACCAAGCCAACATGCTTACAATTATTCACTACGCATTAAAAATCTACATTGAGACATACACAACTCAATTACCCTTGAAAACTAAGTTCGCACCAACCAAACATCACCTAGAACCCAAATTGAAAACGTTGCACCAAAACAACACATATTTTTTACATGAAAAGACCATTTTAAAATCAATTTCACACTCAACTATTCTAAAAACTCATTTTCACCATATAAACAATTGATTAAACAATTTTAGAATTTACCCCAACAAGGTCTAAATGAAAAACATGATCATTTCTAAAGAAAGTGCAATTTTCATAACACATGCATGTAAAAAAAAATTTAAAATTCATTTCACACAACTTATAAAGCAAAACCAATCATTTATACAACAACACACATATAAACAATAAGACCATACTATTTTGAAAATTCGATTTCATCAAACGATCATGCCAAAACATTCTAATCATAGATCACATCATGAAATTATATCATAGAACATATTAAATTAAATAAACAATAAAGTTAAATTATCTAAGAGATGTCAAGGCATGGAACCACCAACTTCGGGTGAAGGAATTCCATAAAATTTAGTGTGCGGATCCAATTTCTCATCAAACTCACCACAAAAAAAAAAGAAGACCCTAAAACAAAAAACTGAACCAAAAAGAATTCTGCATTGAACCCCAAAGGGAATTTCATACCCGTTGAAAAAAAAAGAAACAAAAACTCAAGAAATAACAAAAACAAAGGAGAAAAAGGCTCAACCGAAGGGGTTGTGCAAGGGACCGGAGGAGGGACCACAGTTCGTTGATCCGATGAAGGGTCGGTGGTGCAAGCCGGGGTGGCGTGAGGCTCACTGGATGGATAGAAGGCTGACCAAAGGAAGAAAGGGGGGCGACTGAGATGGGGTGAGGCGGACCGAGGAGGGGAAGGGGGAGCTGGGCGTGACGGTGGTCCAGTGCAACAGGCATTTGGGAGGGAGACATTGGTCCAAGTCTAGTCGAGGAGGAGAGTGTTGGTGCGAGGGAGATGGGGGAGAAGGGTTGGTGGCCAGGAGAGGAGCAGGGCACGGTTCCCGCTGGTCGGCTGGAAGGGTGGCTCGCATTGAGGCCAGGGAGGGGGTGCGACGACGGAAGGTCGAGGGGAGTAGGGGAGGGGAGTGCAACTCAAAAAGAGAGGTAGGGTTTGGGGGTTGGGGTGCAATGGATTGGAGAGAAAGGGGCAAGAGGGAGGAAAAAGAAAAGAAAAGGAAATAAGATAAAGAAAGAAAAGAAATAAAGACCCTAAAAAAACAACATAAATATATTAATCATACCAATTTGTAATAATAATATAAACAATAACTCTGATAATGATAATAATAATATTGATAAATAAATTTACAAGAATAATGATAATATTAATAATAATAATCATAATAGTAACTGTAATAACCCTAACATGATGTTAATAAATGTAATAAACTGAGCAAAATTTAATAAAAATTTAATAATAATAACTTAATAATAATAGAGATTCTATTAATAAACACGGTGAACATAATAACAATAACAATAAGATAATAACAAACTTAATAAACTAAATAATAAACTATACAATAATCAGTTTAATAAAATTCTATTTATAAAAATAATACTCTCAATTAAGTTACTATCCAAGGTAGTAATAATAATATTCTCAAGTGACATTATTATTATTATTATTATTAAATCCAAGCTTAATTAATTCTATTTCATTAGTTGACTATCGGGAAGGGCATGCGGTGAACCGGGCGAGGTCGCGCGGCGACCCAGGCGAGGTCGCACGACTTCGAACATAGTGCGCTGGACACAGTCAAGGATAAAACACGCGTTTTAAAATAAGAACTCAAAATTTTAAAGTCGGGCTTAAAACCAGACTACCCAATGCCCATAAAATTAATAAGATAATTTATTTAAAGACGACGGGTGTGAAACTTCTCCCCACCATAAATCTTTTCATCCCCAGAAATCCACAACTAAGGTTGAGACTCAAAGAAGAAACTAATAACCCTCTAAGGTTCAAAAAGGATCCCCATAATCAAAAAGAAAAAAGCGGCAAAAACAATGTGCTTAGAGAAAGTGACTCAAATACAACTTCAATAAACTTGTAAAATGACTTTCTGATATGTGTCGCCCACCCCAAAAGAGATAGAACTCCTCCAGTTGAATGATCAAGGAAAGGAACTCTCACACCCATAGAAACCAACTTCATAAGCCGAAACATCTCAAGCACTATTAAACTAATACCACACCATTTGGCTAGAATGAACAAAAAAGATCAAGCCATGTCCAAGGAACACTCTTATCATTTATCACCAAGCCATATTTAGAAACAGAACCAAAAGGTCAACATGGGAAAGCCCAAAGGGGCTCCCCACCATTAGAAACTTACCGATGCCCAAGACGAAACTAGAAAATCGACACGAGGAGGCCCGGGCGGACTCCCCACCATTTTGAAAAAGGCCAACACTAATTCATTACAGAGACTTTTGAGTAAGACCCATTGTGGGTATCCCCATCATTAGAATCGATGAAATATTCAAAACATTGATAATTTACTAACAGTGACCAAACACCCCACCACAAGGAGCGGGGAGGGACGGGCCCAACTACCGGGGCGTCAAAACCATATACGAAGACAAACCAACATCTCCACATCCTTGGATGAGCCCTATTCAACTTTGAGACAGATTTACCCAACATACCTCATAAGGACCACTAAAGAAATTACATCCAATGGGACGTAACCCCCAATACTTTAAGGTGATGAGAAAAACACGCCTCCACATAGTCACAGAAACCTTACGCAGCCAGACGATTCGTTGAGAAGGGAACAACCATAGAAAACAATTTAAACTGCCTTTACTTTCAACACCAATGACAGAAATAAAGTCGGGGTTCCATACACTCCCGGGATTCCTGACCACGCGCCAGCTTCACTCCAATGCCTATGGCTAGAGCCCTAATGTTTGAAGCATCTCCTGCCTCGTAGTCAGGCACTGAAAACTCCTGAGAAAATATTAACCTTTTGTTGCTACATGCAACCATACCACAACTGAGAAAACACCAGCAAACACAACATACTACAACATCCAACTACTTGCTCAGGACACATCCACCAAAACTGGGGTTTAGAAGATGCACATGCATCACCTTTCACCTTAACCAAGAAACATAAGAAGGAAAGATGCACAACAAACACTCCACTTTGAATCAGAAAAAAATAGAACTCCCCGAGAGGGCACACTCCTATGAAAATAGTGATTCCCAAAGGATCCTATGAAATCCACCCTTCCTCTTTCAAAGAGAACGTACACTGCAAGATGTCACCAAACATGACCCTTGCAGTTGATGAAAGCACTAGAAGCCTTTCAATACATCGGTCATCATCGATAAATCCGAACCGCCTTCACCCTTCCCACTGAAATTCTTTTCACCATTTCTAGGGGGACCTTTAGACACAACAGTTTCAAAATTCATACCCGACGACTCAGACAACTCAAGGAGAGAAAAACTCCCTTCAAATCCTCTCGTGCCTACCACCCTTCTGTGAGAGGATCTGCTTAACCAAAGGAAAAAAGGATAGACTTAACACTGTCCCTAAAAAGGAAGAGTCCTTACTTTAATCAACTGGAGAGTCGGCAAACGACAAACTACACATGGTTGAACTTAATCACATGTTAATTATTTATGGGGGAATGCACTAGTAAAGAAATATGACCATAGACCCAATCAAACTAGTCCAATGGCCAAGACATACTACAAGCAAACACCAAATGTGTAGGGAAAACCACTGCAAGGGATTCACAAAACACTTTTAAAAAGAAACCACCTACCACACACTTGCACAACAACTTAAAAATAAGAATTCAATCTCAGGACTCAAATCAGTCAAAAAGGATTCTCAGCTCAAAATTCCTCACATCCAACACTTCCCAAAATACAAGGACACACCACATGACCACTGATTATTAAAACACCAATTTTTTTCCTTTAAAAAAACTTTTTGAAAAGAAACGAAACTAGTGGGTTGCACAAACACAAATGGTGTCCCATGGGCCTCACACATGCATGTTCTCGTGCCGCACCGACACCCACCTCATGCCCATCTAGACATTCATCCGCTCGTGCCATTAACCATTTATCTTTCCATATATTCTCATGCATGTGGTTTCCCATGAAAGCACCACAGATCAAAACCAGACCTTTCCATTTTTTTTTCAAAACCAAAAATTCAACCCACACTTTTCAAACCTTACACATCATTTTATTTTTAGAGCGCTTCATTTAAAATCATTTTTCAAGACCAAATCATTTTTACTTAAAAACCAAATTTCCATGAATCCAAAATAATGAGACGGGGAATGATGCAAGAGGGAACTAGCATCAGTGGGTGACTGGGACATATGGTTGGTGACCATACGCCAATCATGACACCTCCATGGAGAGCATTCTACGACAATGTCCCCGGATCCACAAGGCTTGCCAGGCCCTGCGAGCTCACTAAGACCACTAACCCTGCTCTCTTTTCGTTTCCCCAAAACAAGATTAACCACAGGGGCCAAAGACTCAAATAGACCTCAAATTACCCTGGTAACTCGAGTCCCACCACGAGGTGTGCTGGCCAGGCACCTTACTCGTATCCAGAACATAGAGTCCTGACAACCTTAACTCCAATCTACTGTGACTCTATCCCAAAAGTACAAAACCCAAGAGAGAAAACCTCCTCTGATACCATTTTATCACGAACCAGGTCGGGTCGCCTTCTGATCCGGCACCCGACTCGGTCCGCGACATGGCCCGAAGGGAGTTCCCGATCCCCATGATCTGGCACAAGTTCCTGGGTATCAAAACAATACATGGGAATGATTTACCTGGAAAAAAGTAAACACTAAACCACTGACAAGATAAAAAAACTAAAATTGTGAAACTGACAACCAAACAGACCCTCAAACTAAAATCAAATTTAAACTTTACAACTTGAAACAACATCCCAAAAAAATAACGACAACAAAGAAAATAAAACTCTCACTCAAACCTCCAAGCAACAAGAGAGGTGCGACATCCACAAGATACAAATGCCAACCTGCATGAGAAGACCATCAACAAACCGAACCACCATCGCTGAGCACAATGTCACAACCTGGAAAACACAAGAAGCAAGGTCTACATACACCCAAGGGTGCATGTAGGGTGTGATCCAAAGGCCCAGTAGGATACCACCAAATGAAAAGATTCCATGACACTACATCCAAGATATAATTTAATGTGCTTATTCAAAATTATACTTTCAAAACGCTTTTAATGAAAACATTTACAAGATAAATACTAAAAGAAAACACTAAGAAAAACCATTTCACAAACGCTATTTTAAAGAGGAAGAGAAAAATTCATTAAGGGAACACACACACACATACTCACACACACACACACACAAAAGTGATCCTCTATATGTCGATGAAAGGCACCATGTCATGGATGGTAGAGCACTATGGGTAAATCCCCTAAGGTTCATCTAGCTCGGGCGGGACCCTATAACCTCGTGTCTTGGTGAAATGTGGCTTAGAAACCATGACCCTCAGTAAACGTGGCTTAGAAGACCATGAAACTCATAAAACATGGCTTAGAAGATCACAACCCTCAGTAGTTCATATGTTTAGTTAGTGTTTCAATCGTCAATCCAGCTAAGTTAAATGGGGACGATACCACTTCGGATCACTGGCGTACTAGTTCTAGTCCACCCATCTAGATACCCAGGGTTTTACCTTTTGCTCAATCAAGTTTCACATTCACATAGTATATTTCTTTCTCATATCATAGACCAAACAAGATATTGCACACAAAAGTCACCATTTTCATACCCAAACAACACTTAAAAAACTCACGCACACCAAAATACCTTTCCAAAATATATTTTTTGTTACCTAATCATTTCTCAAATCCCCATTTGGAAACACTCAAAGAATAACATAAACAATTCAGATAACTTAGAAAGAATTATTTAAATAACACAACAAGGGCCGACACTAATAAACACACCCAATTACAAATAGTAGAGTTATTCAAACCACTTGATTAATAAATTATCCTTAAAACTAGTTTTACACCAACTACACAATTAACTGAACCATTTCCACCACTTATAAAACATCACCAAGCAATGTAAGAAGGGTTTACACCAAAAACATGTCTCATTTTACAGAGAAATACTACTTTAAAAATGAATGCTTATTCAACTCTTTAAAAATACCACTTTCACGCCATCTAAATAAGTTAACAAATCATTCGAGCTATCTCTGAAATAATTTCAAGAAAACCCAAGAAGACTTCACACCAAAAACTGCTTTGAAGAAACCACCATTATTTACAAGACACCATTTTTTTATTTCACACACGCTGAAGAAATACAAGACATTGTCCACACCTCTTTATAAGATCACCCATACTTTAAAACCATTTCCAAAACAAGATTTGGCCCCTTTTTTTCACAAAAACAAAACCAAGCCAACAAGCTTAAAATGATTCGCTACACATTAAAAATCCACATTTAGACATACACAACTCAATTACCCTTGAAAAATAATTTCACACCAACCAAACATCACCTATAACCCAACTTGAAAACATTACACCAAAACAACACATATTTTTTACATGAAAAGACAATTTTAAAATCAATTACACACTCAACTATTCTAAGAACTCATTTACACCATATAAACAACTGATTAAACAATTTTAGAATTTACCCCAATAAGGTCTAAATGAAAAACATAATCATTTCTAAAGAAAGTGAAATTTTCATAACGCATGTTTGTCAAACAGTTTTTAAAACGCATTTCTCAAAACCTATAAAGCACAACCAATCATTTATACAACAACACACATATAAACAACAAGACCATACTATTTCGAAAATTCTATTTCATCAAATGAGCATGAAAAAACATTCTAAACATAGATCGCATCATGAAATTAAATTATAGAACATATTAAATTAAATAAATGACCAAATTAAATTATCTAAGAGATGTAAAGGCATGGAACCACCTACCTCGAGTGAAGGAAT
Organism: Viscum album; assembly: GCA_963277665.1. Taxonomy (NCBI): domain Eukaryota; kingdom Viridiplantae; phylum Streptophyta; class Magnoliopsida; order Santalales; family Viscaceae; genus Viscum; species Viscum album. The sequence goes on along the minus strand of OY728158.1, from coordinate 602,035,035 downwards.
TCCATAAAATTCAGTGTACAGATCCAATTTCTCATCAAACGCACCACAAAAAAAAAAGTAGACCCTAAAACAAACAACCGAACCAAAAATAATTCAGTATTGAACCCCAAGGGGAATTTCATACCTGATAAAAAAAAAGAAACAAAAACTCAAGAAAGAACAAAAGCAAAGGAGAAGAAGGATCAACCGGAGGGGTTACGCAAGGGACCGAAGGAGGGGAAGGGGGAGCTGGGTGCAACGGCGGTCCAGCGCAGTAGGCGTTCGAGATGGAGATGGCGGTCCAAGGCTGGCCGAGGAGGAGAGTGTTGGTGCGAGGGAGATGGGGGAGAAGGGTCGATAGCTAGGAGATGAGCAGGGCGCGGCGCCCGCTGGTTGGCTGGGAGGGTAGCGCGTGCTGAGGCCAGGGAGGGGGTGCGACGACGGAAGGTCGAGGGGAGTAGGGGAGGGGAGTGTAGCGCAAAAAGAGAGGTAGGAGTTGGGGGTTGGGGCATGATAGGTTTGAGAGAAAGGGGCAAGAGGGAAGAGAAAAAAAAGAAAAGGAAATAAGATAAAGAAATAAAAAAAGAAAAGAAAAAAAGACCCTAAAAAAAACAAAATAAAAATATTAATCTTACCAATTTGTAATAATAATATAAAAAATAACACTAATAATGATAATAATAATATTGATAAATAAATTAACAACAATAGTGATAATATTAATAATAATAATCATAATATTAATTGTAATAACCTTAACATGATGTTAATAAACATAATAAATTGTTTTTTAATAAAAAGTTAATAATAATAACTTAATAATAATAGACATTATATTAATAAACACGATGAACATAATAATAAAAATAATAAGATAATAATAAACTTAATAAACTAAATAATAAACTATACGATAATCAATTTAATAGAATTATATTTATAAAAATAATACTCTCAATTAAGTTACTATCCAAGGTAGTAATAATAATATTCTCAAGTGACATTAATAATATTAATATTATTAAATCCATGCTTAATTAATTCTATTTCATTAGTTGACTATCAGGGAGGGCATGCGGTGAACTGAGCGAGGTCGTGCAGTGACCCAGGCGAGATCACCTGGCTTTGACCACAGTGCGCTAGACAAAGTCAAGGATAAAACATGTGTTTTAAAATAAGAACTCAAATTTTTAAAGTCGGGCTTCAACCTGGACTACCCGATGCCGAGAAAATTAATAAGATAATTTATTTAAAGACGACGGGTGTGACAAAAAAGTTCAAGTGTAATGATAAATCTCCCCCTTTCATCCCATATTTTTATCAATAAAGCACTCCCCTTAATTTATATGATAAATAAAATTAAGAACAAGGGATACAAGTGTGATTGGAATACCTCAGTTTTAGCTTCTTAAGATGATATGAATTTCAAGATTTGTAATAACATAATCTTTGATATCATATCCTTTATATTTTATCCCCCTTAAGGGGTGCACTCCCTTTTATTTTCCTTGGTGGAAAATAATCATAAGATGATCTTCAAGATATTCATACTGATAATATTCCATTGTGGAATACTTCAAGTTATTATCAAATCATGAATAATGAGTCCAACTTGTTATTCTCCACTTTGCTCATTCAACTGTCATCTTAAGAATTACCTTCATCTTCAATTCCATGCAATGTAAGTACACATATATAGAAAAAATATAAGGAAATAATATGGAACACATGTGAGCTTCTTAATAGGAGCTACAAGGCTGAGAATTGCCTCTCAACACAAGAAATCCTTTCCTTGTAGCTTTAATGTGTCTAGTACTCTTCATGCTGGTGTATCCTCTCCATTTAATGTTTTTATCTTTCATTGTCATCATAGACCCTTTACTTCCATTTACCTTAAACTTGTGTGGATTATTTGTCTTTACTTCTGCTAGTAGTGAAGTAGCTTCCACTGGTGCATGTTTTTCAATTTTAAACATCTCTAGTTAGCCTGGTAAAATATCTATACATTTATTTTCATGATGTCTAACCTTCTTACACCTTTCAAACAGTATTTGTGAGACACTTGGGTTATCATGCGCTGACGAACTCTCATGAAATTCAAATTCTCCTTCATGTGGAATGATCTATTTCCCCTTTTTCTGTTCTTTAGCTAGTAATTTATCTTCAGCACTTTGCAATTCTCTATCAATTTTCAATTGATTAGGCCAGATCACTAAACACTTATTCTTATCATTTTTTTTGATTTGGAGCTTCCACATGGATTCTTAATTTTCTTCAAGTTACCTTTCTTAGGTAAATTATTAATATTATCTTCAATAATGTCTTCAGTAAATCCCATCTTCTTCTAGATTCATTCTCCTTTTAGTTTCAGATTTCTTCCATTCATTTCCATGGCTTGTTTGAAGTGATCCATGGTATTACCTTTCTTTCCAAAATAGAATTATCTTTTCTTGGTTGAAATGAAATTCTTGGAATTCATCTTAAGCTTCTTCTTGGGAATAGTTTCTTTCACTATTTTCTTGACTTTAGTGTTTTGCATATTCCCAATGAAATACTTTTCAACTCTTTTTCCTTATTTTTTCCCTTGTCGTGGTCTATTATTTTTATCACCATATGCATGAGGCATGGTAGGAATAAACCAGTACTCATCATAACTGTGACCACTTTTGTTGCAATTATCACAGAAGTATTCAAGATATTCAAATCTATTCATGATAGATAGATTCTTCTTCATCTGTTTTTTCTGCCTTTGCTTCGCAGGATGATTCATTTCTTCACATTTACTTTCCCTAAATGTAGGCCTTTCATAATTTTTATATACTGAAACATTATTCTAGAAATCATTAGCATGATGCCCAAACTTCCAACAACACCAACAGTAGCCAATAAATCTTCTTCATTTTCTTGTAGTATCAGCATGACTAAATTTAATGCTTTGTTGTTTTTGGAATTGTCTTTATTTATTTGGAGCATCCATTTGGGAGTTGTTCTTCTTAATCATCCTAGCATATATCCTTGAAATTTTGATGGATGTATCAACATTTTTATCAATGCACATCTTCCCAGATTTTATCTCTGAACCCGCACTTGCAGATGCAACTGCATTAGTAGAAATATAAATAACTAGGTTATGGGATGCCTTATTCTTAGAGGATGTTTCCATTGTATTAGAAGATGATTTTATATTCCTCTTGGAATCATATTCCTTAATGAAAAATTAAGTGATAGAATATCTTCTTTCATTCCTTTAAGAAGTTTTAGTTTGGAGTGATTGTTGATTCTTCAATTTCACCTCCATCTCTAAACACTTCTTGTTGAGGGAGTTCTTGTCATCCTCAACTGATATCAGCTTACTTTCCCAATTCTCATTCAGCTTTAACATTTGGTCTTCATGAATATTTCTTAATTCTTGCAAATATATTTCAAGCTCTTTTACCTTGTTAGATTTGTCTTCCAGTTGAGAAGCTTTGACAACCATAGAAACTTTGTGAAACTTTTCAAATGCATGGAAAGCTTCTACAAATACAATCTCAAAGAATTATTTCTCACAAATACTTCCCTGAAATTATTCATTTACTTGATCACGTATTTAATTGAAAAGATAAATTGTTTCTTCCTTTTACTTCACTAGTTTTTTGATTGTTGGATATGCCAATCCTTTTAGACAATGCTTCTTCCATGGAATTAGCTTCTTCTTCTAGCTGTAATTTTTCATCTTGAAGAGCACTAATTCTTGAAACAATGTGTCATGCCACTTTTATAGATACCTTCTTCAGATGATCTTTGATTGTAGTTTTAATATCACTAATTGTTCTATCATCATCACAACTTGAACATGATTCATCAGAAGAGTCATAATAATAAAAAGAATTACCACATGTTGTATCTTTCAGATTACCTTCAATAAAAGGTGTATACCCATTAATAGTAAGCTTCTTCTTCATCTTCCTTGCCTGTTTATTCTTTCTATTTTTCCGAGTCTTGGAAGAAATCTCCATTTGAGGTTGCTCACTCATTTCCTGAAATCTGCACTTCATAAAGACTCCCATGGATCTTTTAGAGGTAACCTCCCTCTGATACCAATTGAAGTGCCTAGATCATTGTGAATCACTGAAAGGGGGAGGGGGTGAATTAGTGATCCCTTTAAATATTTTTACAAATTTATTATTTTCAATTAAAACTATATGGATGGTTAAAACCTCAATCCACTCTTCTTGTGTCTCTCATCCTTACCTCGATTGATACTGTAAATGTAAAGGCACTGAACACAAGGATTTACAAGGTTCGGTTCAAAGAACTACTTCTTGTTGTGTTGGTTATTCTCCCCAACACAGATTATCCATTATAATCTTATTATCAATTAAAATGGTCGATACAGAGTCCCAATATATCTCTACTAAGTCCCATATGAGGTTCTTTATACCAATTCCCACAGTGTTACCAGAGTCCCACTAGCCTCCTTCAAAGTCCCACTGAAGACTTCTTCCTCCTGGATTTCACAAGAGATGCTTCTTGATTCACTATGGATGGATCTTATGATCTTCCCTCACAAGCTTGTTGAATCACAATTTCTTGTGAATCTCTTCAAGAATCTTCAACAACCTTTGGTAAGGTTTGTTGGCCTTGCTCAATAAATCTGATCACCTTTCGGATCAGTCCTCAGTTTCACAATTCTCAGGCAATTATTTCTTCTTACAATAAAGACCCGACCTCACTTGGATGTATGCCAATAGTGAACATAAACTATTAAAGAATATAATATGAAAGAATGATCTTTCCCAATATCAGAACTGTCTCTCTTCTTGGATTCTAAAACATTGTCAACTCAGCTGGAAGATCTTATTTAACTCTGTATGGCTTACATCTCAATTCTCATTCACTTCATGCATGGATTTCATGGGTATCTCAAATACTTCTCACACGTGCATGTGATTTTTCATGTTTTCATTCACATATAATATGTAGTTTGTAAACCTAAATACTCCAATTTCTTTTCATCAACATTTTAGGTTCAGTCTCATGCACTGTCTTCTTTTTCAATATGCACACATTCAATTTTCTTTTGATCTTTTGCACACACACTTATTCTTTTGATTTGGGTTCAGTGAATATTAATCATGTGCATGAACTTCATTTTTTATGTGTTCATGGGCATGCATGGGAATGCATGGATGTTTTAGATAGTATTCTATACAACCCAATTTCCCTCCTTTTATTCTTATTCTCAAGGCACACCCAATGTCTCTTCTTTATCTTTTTATATTTCTTTATCTTTGTATGCACTTAGTTCAGGTTACTTTGGGTTTTATATGTATTCTTCTTCAAACCTGAATGGGTGTGTGGGATTTTCACCTCAAGAGGGTAGTGTATATGCACACTGTCATTATATCCTTCTTCTTCAAATCATGAACATGGGTGCATGTTCTCAACGCATGTATATACATGCTTCACCATTTTATGCAAACACCAGAACCCTAAGATTTCTTCAAATCAAGAACACACAACTCGGATGAATTGTGCAATCAGGTGGGAGTTCTCACCTCCTTTTCTTCATGAAAAATAGGGAGCATGGATGTTCTTCTTCGTGAAAACTAGGAAGCACAGATCTTTCTCATAGAACCATGAATGGTTCGTGGCTCTATCTTCATGAAGCACCACAAGGGTGAAAGTGCACCTATTGTGTACCGGCGGGATGCTCCTCAAGAAACACAGGTGAGGGTTCAATAGAACCTATCGCATATTTGTGTTTCTTCTTCGCACAGAGAGTGAAGTTTCTTTTTCAAAACAAGATGGTTCATAGTTCTCCTACACGCAAGGGATGCATGGAAATTATTCCCATAGTAAGGCTGTGCTAAAACCTCTGATGCATGGTGCACTATTTCTTCTAAAACATGCTATTCCTCAATATTTTCAATAACAAATCTCAGCTTGGTGATCCACTATTTATAGGCGAGGTTTGGATCACTTGTGCATTCAAATTCATGTGAGATTATATGGTATTCAAATCTTTGAATACCCATGATCTTAAGTTTGAATATTTCAAAGTGGGAAAAGATTTGGCGCAAGTCACATGCATTTCCTTTTCTACCGCAGGCTCCTCTTTCTCAGTGTCATCCTCTCGTGCATGCGAAGAGGAACACATGCAATGCATATTACTGAAGGCTTTGAGCTTCATTATGTGGCCTCACAAATATGTTTTCTTCATCCACGTATGAACTCCTTTATTTTGACGCATTCATGAAAACGTACTTGCATTTATGTATTCATTTCGTTCAGACAATCCTGATGTAGGAGTTTGATCATAAATGGTGGACAGAGTATGATCATGGAGGTTCGGATGTGCTCCAGTTTTACAGCATCATCAGGTGTATCGGAGGTTGAAGACGATGCTGCTAAGGAATCATCAAACAATCCTAGTTGAAACAGATACAGTGAAGATGTATGGATGGATCCGATTGCATCGCGGGACACGAGATGCGACGTGTGGCCAAGATCTCATGCGAGATCTGATAGATGGAGGAGATCACTTCTTCGAGTTAAAAATCCATCTCACATCGAAACAGGATAGCAGGGGAGGAGCTGTATGTCAATCAAGGCATGCAAACATAGCACTAGATTACTCATCTCCCCTCTCCGGTGCCGCTCTCCACCGGTTCTCTACGGGAACACTCTTAGCGCCCACTCTACCTCCTCTAGGCACGCTCGTAGTGCCCACTATTCATTCTCCGCACGCGCACCTGTGGGCTTATACACGACCCGCATGTGCCTCTTGTAGGTTGGCTTCGAGGCCTTCCCTTTGGTCACGGTAGACCCTCAGGTCCCGCATAGGGCCTGGGTGAGTGCTTCAACTGGCCTGCATGGCTGGCCTAATTTTTTGGCAAAGGCACAAAAGATAACTTTGTTAAGAACAATGTATAATCAAGATATTAATAGTTCATTCCATCTTTAACTACCAAATCCCCTTCTTCATTATCTCTTCTCGTTTATTCTTTTTATTCAAAACATCATCATTCTTCCTTAAGGTTTGGATCATGAATTCCAAACCTCTTCATTAAGCTTCTTTGAATCAATCAAGGACGATGTGTGAATTCTACTTCACCTCATGAATTTAAAGCATAATGAATGGTAATCTTCTTGTGAGTGATGTGTTATCCTTTAAACACATGTCTTGGAACTTTGAAGACCATCTCTTTAATCATCTAATTTAATTCACAACCTTCATCCAATTAGAAGCCATTAGATGGATCTTACACTTTCATCATGAAATAGAGTCTTGCATGGCCTTCTTCAAATGATGTAACAAAGTTTCATCCAGTGACACATGTCTTAAAACTTAGGGCGAGCTCAACAAACATCTGAATTAGTTAAAATTCATCCATTTAGGATCGATGGGTGGATCTTCTTTCTCCTTATGAAATTGACTATTTCATGGTGGTCTTCAAATGTTGTAACAATGTGTCATTATTTGACACATGATTTGGAACTAAAGATCAATTTTAAAATCATCCAAATTATTCACAATATTCTTCCATAATCAAAGTGGGATCTTCACTGATATCACTTTAAGCATCACCACTTCAATCATTGGCACAACCTCCATCATCACCTTTCCATACACATATTGAAAACTTATTGACACTTGACTCCTTATTGGCGGAAAATAAAACACCATGCTCTAAAAATATTTATGATATAATATATGATCTTATTATATTATTTTATCACCCATTTGTTGATAATATTGCATCATTACCCTTGTTTAGGGTGTTAAATGCTTCATTTTCATATGTATATTTTGTCACAAATGTCTCAATTATTTTCTATAGGATATAGATACAACATCTCCATAATGATATTAATGTTATAAATATAATATTTAACCATTAAATAAATTTTATAATCATTATTAAATGGATAATATATAAAATTAATCAAATCGCATCGTGGAGATAGTAGGTCGTACGTACGCACGAGCGACAATATCATTCCCTTAATGGTAAAGTGGTAAGTAATTGGTTGGTATATTAATTATATAGAATAAATATCATGTCATATTTATTATTGATATCCATTATAGTCATCATTATACCCATCCAAATAAATTGGTGATAAAAACAAATTACACCACAGCGTGGAGACGGTAAGTCGTACACACACACTCATGGTGATATTGTTTTTCATAGGATAGATAAAAGGAGGAATATAGTTGTCCCACAATCATAATAAAATCTAAGAATATATTTGATACTATATTTATTACTTTATTATGGAAAAAACATAGGAAGAGTAAGTAGAATACAACTAAACTTAAATGAATTGGTAAAACAATTACCTCTTATTTGGTGGACTTCCTTTGGATATCCTCTTAAGGACACTAGAGTTGGTATTTTTAAAAGACTAGGACCTAAAAAAATTAATTAAGAATGTTGGGAGGAGAAATTTTTAGGGTTTGGTCGAGCTAGAGGGCTCAATGTGGTGCGAGGAAGAGAGAGAAGATGCGCCTTTTTATAAGAGAGGGGATATACACTCTTGGAATCCTTTAAAATATTAAATTAATATAAAGTAATTTTGATATAACATAGATAGAAAGCAGATTATTTATAATACAAGATGCTGATGGGTCGAAATCCTCTCAAAAAATTATTTTATACATGTTTAGGTTATAATATTAATCTTATCCTTTGGCTTTAACCCTTGGCTAAACCCTTTAACTCTTACCATGACAATTTGGATTTTTAAATCTTTAGGGTTAATATAGTTACTATAAAATTACAAACAAACACCAAATGGATCAGTGATGACATATTTAACCTTATTATAGTTATTTGGTCAAATTTTATATTTTTATAAATTTTATATCATTTAATAAAATATTATTTATTTTAAAGTATCATTTATGTCAATTTTGATACTATTCATTTTTTATTTTTTATAAAATATCATAACAACATGATAACTTCGAACCAACACTTATAATATATTACTAAAATGTCTTATTTATCTATAAAATTCGTATATATCATTAATTATGTCAAATTATATATATTTTAATATTTTTAATATCATTTATTTGATATTTCCAATAATTAAACAATTATTGCATCATTATTATGCAAGTCTTTAATTAAATTATTTATTCTCTAAAAATTAAAAATAAATTATCATGATGAAGATTATTAGATTTAAAATGACTATTTATAGTATAATTTATCTATTTTATTACCATGTATTAAAAATTTAATACTTATTAAAAAACATGAGTATGACATTTTAACTTATCTTTAAATAAAATATTATAAATATCATATTCTTACCCAAGTGGCTTAAAAAGGTTATAATTTTGGCCTAAGGTTGATTTTGGTCAAAACCCACTTATCCCATAAAATTAGGACAAGTGTTAGGGTAATTTTATAATATTATAATATTATTTTTACATTTAATTACCTGATTTACCCTTAACTGTGGTAAATAAAAATTCATTAAAGTTACTATTAATAATTTCCAAAAAATAATTTGATCATATTATACTCAAAATATCATACTTAGTACAACCATTTATTTATATTTTTTCCAAATTCAATTCACAGAAGTGCCTAAATTAAGTTTAACATTAATCCCGTGGAGGCACCGAGAAGGCGGGTAAAAGGAAACATTCAAAAGTTCAATAAGATTTTATATCTAATATCAACATAAAAATAATTCCAATAAAATAAATTGGATTATTATATGTATTATTAACCTATTTTGATTTTAAAAATCGATTTAAATTATAATAATTATTTAAACAATAAGTCAGTTTTTAACTACAATGCAGTATTTTTCACTATTCATCAAAAAATGAAACTTCTCATAAAAATACCAAAAATTCACCCCAAACTAATTTTTATATTCAAAATTCTAAAATGAATTCTATTTTGAAAAATAAAATTTATTAAATTTATAAAATTTAGTTTTAAAATAGGTTTGTCGTAAAAAGGTGGTAAAATTCCCCTTAAAAAATATAGTTTTTAGGCATAAAATCAGATTTGTTATTATATAATTGTATAGGAAACATATAAGATAAATATACATAAGTTTCATAATGTGGTTAAAAATATTATTAACCACTATTTAAACATCTAAGTTAATAGATCATGGTGCGCTCGAAATTAGTGTTGCATGCAACACAAGCTAATGAATTTATTTAAAAAGAAAACATACCGTAAAATATTGGGGTGTTACATTCTCCCCTCCTTCAAAAATTTCATCCTCAAAATTTGAAATTAAACTTCATAAATCAAAGATTGACACTTCAAAATTCTTTTTTGGGGAAACCCACATAAAAAATCAGGTTAATGAGACCTCCACTTTAAAATAAAGAAAGTGAGGTACGAAGGTCACTAGAGATAACACATACTAGGGTTCCAGGTAGGAAAAAATGGACACGAAAAAGAAATATAATCATCAAGTTATGATGGAGAGTGATAGTGAACATGGTCAGGAGAAAGTTAACAATCACTAAGCTATAAATCTGTGATGATTTAAGGGACCATTTAATTCATTAGAAAATAAGGTACTAGGATACCATTTTTGGTCTCAAGATATTTTCCATATAGTTGAAGAATTAATTTACTTCATAGACTAATAACATAAGGAAACATACTTACTTTACAAGTATAGTTTCATCCTGTAATCAATTTCCACCACAAACTCATATTTTTCTCCAAATGATGAGTATTTAAGATGAATTTTTCATATCTGAATATTTCAAGTCAACTTCTATGGATCACAAAATACACAAAAGTATAACCATATATTTTTCCTGTCTTTATAAATTAGCCAAAACCAAAATGGTTAGGATAAGATAAGATAATTACCGAAAAAAAAATCTCCAAAATTCAACAGTAAAACCCCAAAGTTCAACATAGATCATTAAAAAAATAATTATCCTTCCTCAAAAATATTATAGGTTAAGATTGAAACACAAAAATCAAAAGGATTTGAACGTATAGTATTCCAAATAACACAAATCACTCTTAATGTCTTATACCAAAAATTTAATTTCAAAAATCTCATTATCTCAAAGGTTTTCTAATCATTTCCATAAATAACATGAATCACCATAAGTCCACAATAAAATCATATTTGACTCCAAAATATAATTCATTTTGTTTACCTTAATCTTATAGGACTCCCAAAATAGAAAACTTCTTCCAAAATAACATTAATTACTACCAAATAATTTTCCAATCCCAATGTTATCTATTTTATAAAACAAATGTCAATAAATCAAAAAAACTTTTATCCATTATATATTTTAACTAACTAAAAGAATGTCATGCTAACCAAGACTTCACGTTGGATAGTGGTAGACACTGTACCCTTATTGCCCTTTGGTTGTGGGGTTCAAACCCCATGTCCATTTCATACGCAAAGATTTCTCACCCAGCCTGTGGGTTGTCCTTTATATAAAACTATATTAATATAACTTCCAAAATAATTACGATGGAAATTATTGAAATAATGTTAATAACTAATTATCCTTTTAAATAAGGTTTTCAATACAAACCCAATATATAAATATATCATATATTTATTTCCACGTAGGTCCTTCCTTGGTCTAGAGTTTATCTTATAAAATAGGGCATTGACTTGGGTAATGACCAAGTTCCCCACATTTAAGGTAATAAACTAAAAATGGATTCTTAAGATCAGTTTTATTTCCTTCCATTGTACTCTTCATTTTTACATAGCATTTTTTTCTTTATCTCCTCCTTTATCATGCATAAAGCATTTCTATGTTTTATTGAGACACTTTCCCGGGTGTCTCCTTCCACATTTATTGCATGATGGAAATTGATCCTTCTTTTCTCTATGGTCTCTGGCACTGTAGCTCTTAGAAAACTCTATCCTTCTATTCTTTGGTGAGTTTGGGATTTGGTTAAGGTATATGTTGTTGGGAAAAAAATACCTTATGGTAACATTGATGCATTTTTGGGTTGATTGTGTTTGTTGAAAAAGTGGGTATCCATGGTTAGTTGTGTAGTTCTAGAGATATTTTTGACAAACTATGTTGACAAATAACCATGAAAAAGGAATGGATGCTCTGGAGGCGGTACAAAAATATCATATACAAGGTGATGCTGTTTCCTAGTGTTTTTTAAAATTTTGGGTCCAAATATTAGATAATGGAGACATTTTGATAAAGGAAGTTGTGCACAAGTGTTTAGGAGATTTGGAAAGTTGTGTGCAATACATTTTTCAAGGCCATTACATCAAAATATGGAAAAGGAAAGAAGCTCGTAAAAGTTATGGTTTTTCATGAAAGGAAAGTTTGCATGAATGAAGATTTGTACACTTGGGGAAAGTTTAATGAGTTGCACACAGGATCGAAAGAATGCCTATAAATAGGTGGATAACCCCCTTATTTTAGGTAGCTCAACACTTAGAGATAATCAGAGCTCTGAGTTGTGCAAGCTTTGAGTTGCATGTAAGAAGGGAGTTGCACATCAGATGGGAGTTGCACCTCATAAGTGAGTGGCGCACAAGTAGATAGTTACATGCAAGTAGAAAGTTGCATGAAATTTTATTTTCTACGATAAAGGAAAATTTTGTGTGCAAGACATTAAGGTTTCACACAAGTCACCTTAAGGTTGTGTAAAAGTTTGAAGTTTTCCAATACATATTTGGTAAAATTGTATTCATTAGTGGATTAAAGTGGAACTTCAACATAGTATTTAACTATAGTTGAGGATTCATTCATTCATGCAAATAAAGAGACATACAAGTCTATAAAATTTGAGTGGATACCTTCAAATTGAAGTGAGAAAAGGAAGAGGAATACAATGATCCTTTCCACCGGTAGTGTTCTAGATAAAGAGACACAGGGAGTAACCCTTGGGGAAAAAATAATCTGACCTTAAACATTATAAAGGAAGTAATACTGGGCACAAAAGTGATCCATCTTGAACCTTATAATTGGTAGTGAGCTTTAGTGGATTTGGAACTTTAGAACATCATCGTTTTATGCTTCTTAGATGTATCCCAATGAGGGTGAACCAAGTAAAATTGATGTGTCTTTTTCATGATTTAATTTATGTTCATACATTGTTACGAGAGAAAGAGATAAGTGTATTTTGTTTAATGATGAAACAAGATCCAAAGGGGCAGTAGTTTTAATCTATCATACCCTCATTCACCCCCTATTTGGGTATTTAACCTAGTGGGACTAACAATTGGTATTAGAGGGAAATGTTAAAAGTCCATGAATATCTCTCATTAGAAGAAACGAAGGTGGTCAATCACAAAGGGATTCTGATCTTTGATGGAAATAATTTTCAATTTTGGAATAATCAGATGTAGTATTACTTCAAATCATTAAGAATATATGTCTTTATAGCAACTATTCATGGAATATCAGCTAATATTGATAGTGGTTCTTTATCAGAATGTGACCTAAGAGAATTGGATACTGATGCTAAGAGAATCAATGATTTAGGGGAATCCATATCAAATGAAATATACATGAAGGTGATTTCATGTAATTCATCACATTCTATATGGGAAAATCTATTGAATATTTTTGAGGGCAACTCAAAAGTCATAGAAGAAAAGCGTCAGGTTCTATGGAAAAATATTAGGATTTATAATTAACCCTAATGAGTCTGTTGATACATTCTATGACTAGGTAAATATTGTTGTAGAATACATGCGTGGTCTTAGAGAAATTATTAAATACATAAATATTGTTAAGAACATCCTGAGAAAAATACCACCTCATTTTAATCCAAAAGTTTCTATTTTGGAGGATAAAGACCTGAAGGAGCTGACACTGGATAGCTTGCACAATACTCTTGTTACATATGAAATGACAAATGTTGATAATGAGTCTGTGAAAAAAGGGAATTATAAAGAAGCATAATTCAAGTCCATGAAGAATCTGACCATTGAATATGGTTAGAAAGATGAATATATGGATGAGGTGATATCATTCCTTTCCTCAAATCACCAAAGAGGAAAAGAAAAGTTCAAATGGAAACTAACTCTTACATGCTTTCAGTGTAGAAAGGTTGGACATATTTTTGAAAGGTTCCCCAAGAAGTTTTAAGAGGATGAAGAAGATGAATTTGAAGTTCCCATGAAAAAGTCATCATCCTATGTGAGTGGAAATAAAAATTTTATGAAAAATTTCTTCAGAAAGAAGAGAATGTTTTCAAAAGAAGATGATAGTTCAGAAGAATCTGAGGCAGAAGAGTTGGAAGAATATAAGTATTATGAAGTTAATGATATGGTGGATGTTGTCATAAATTCCCAAACAAGGTAATAAGGTGAAAATGAAGAAGGATAATTCAAATTAATAGTTGAAATTTATGTCAAATTAGAATTCTCTCTTTAGGAAATAGATGTTTGGAGATTCAAAATGAAGAAATCCAAAAAAGTTTTTTGTGATACCAAACTCTATAAGCTACAGTATAAAGAAGAGAAGTCTGAGCTAAATGATGAAATTAAAAAAATAAAGTCTTTAATGATAGAGAATGTCACAACCCATCCCCTGGGTCCCATGCCATGACAAACCCAAGCCCACCTTCGATAGGCCAAGGGCTAGCGACTAGCACTAAGTAGGAATGTACCATAAATGGGAGGCATTTTCCTAAGATCCTGCACACATGAACCCAACCCCAAGCTACATGGGATGGAGAGTAAAAACACTAAGTTAAGAAAAATGAATGCATAACACTACAACCCAAAAACAGAGTATGGTAGAAAGTAAATTAGTAAAGTGAAACCGAGCTAGAAACACAAGCGAACTAAAAAGACAATTGTAAAGTTTGACCTACAAACAAGGGAATTGAAGCTGTTCTAGGAAGTAGCTGGAAATACCTCTGTTCGTTTGATCTCACAAGGCACTATCCGATCCTGGTCTTTCTATGACTAAGACTCCACCAAAGTGTCATCAAACTAAACAAGACATGGCATGTATGGGAAAATCCTGTGTAGGGGTGAGTAAAATAATACTCAGTAGGGGAACCTAAAACACATGGTAATAAACCACCAAGGAAACACCACCAAGAAGGTACATTCAGCTCAACACAGGTATATGTTAAAAACACATATAACAAGAACATCCAGGTATACTTGAAAGGATTCTACTATGAAACGTCTCATCCACTACCGGCCATATGGTTCTACTTGTAGCATTCTCGGTTCCGTGATATCCCACTCCTCACGCTATCTGATAGTAACCACGCAGAACAACGCTACTAAAAGTCTCTGAGAGAAAATATCATCTCAATATGTCATGAAGTTTCTATGAGACTTCTGGTCTCACTGAGACAAAAATTATTGATATCGCAACTAAATCGTTGGTCACATGACTCTTCTCAAGGCACGCTCGTTATGAGAGAACTCGCTCCTTGAGCTATGAAGTCATTAAAGACCCCCACAAAGAGGTCTCTCTTATTTGGGGCCTTCCAAAAGAGGACACATTGAGAAATACCTGAAGTAAACTGATCAGGTCAATTCACAAAGGAATGAAAGATCTCAATACACAGATAGGGGTTCTTTCACCCAAGGCTCACCAGGGGGTATCCTGGCCCTACTGGAATTATCATTCTAGATAGGGGATGGGTGCTTGTGTAAATTTTGGTCACGCCCATGCTGAAAAACCTATCTAAGGCACCACAAATAAAAGTGAGGACCGACCGGGCGTCTCGGTGTGGTCCACGATCCACATAGACCCAGTAGGGCACTGAGACCTGCATAGTCATTTCATCCTACTGGTTCACCTAGATACACTCGTCACTTAGGCCTACTGGGTGAGCAAGATCCACTCTGATCGAAATCAATTTAGAACATGGGCCATTATCTATGAAAGGAATGGGATCCTGTATTATACCTAGCCCAAGGGCATCATCTCAATCTCTTCTATCACCATCTATGATGGTATCAAGATCCTGCAATGATCCCTCATAGGAAAGATAAATAGAATGATACCATCCCCTTATGGTCTAACAAAAACCCCACTAAGACATCTCAAAAGGACCGCCTCGTCTCAAGGGTTCCAACGCCATAGATGGCTCGTCAATCAGACTTATGGTTTGAATGAGATTTTTTGTAACACCCCAATATTTTATAGTAAGTTATTTTCTTTAATTCAATAGCTTGCACTACACGCAATACCGAGTTCGAGAACACCACGACTTACCAAACTAGCCATTCAAAAGCATTTATGAATAGTATTAACTGAATTTTGAATTTTATATACTCCATATAATTTTAGAATCTATATTATGTGTTTCTTAGACATAATATAAGAACAAATTCATTTTTTTCAGATAAAAGAAGTATTTTTCAAAAAAAAGCAATTTTCCCACCTTTTAATGGAAAACCATTTTTAAAACCAATATTCGACACTTTTATATATTCAATTTAATTAAATTAAATTCTTCTTTAGAATCAAGACATAAAAATTTATTTTGGATAAATTTTTGGTACTTTTCTAATAACTTTTATATTTTGATGAATACTGAAAAATACTAAATTTTAATTGAAAACAACTTTTTTAATCGAAATAATTTATAGTGTTAAATTATGTATTTGAATGGTTTGGAAGTATAATTAGATTATATTATTATAATTTAATACAATGTAGGTGATTATAAGTAATTTCACATTAAAATTTGACATAAACACATGTCAGTCTTTTGATAGTTTTTACTTTTAAAAAAATCCGCTTTTCGGTTTTGACAACAGGAATTAATTTTAAATTAATTAATGTAACTTCTATGTTTTGAGTTTGGTAAAATAGAATTAATTTTTGAATTCATAATATCAAAATTATCTTTGGGTAAATTTTTGGTATTTTTTAAAAAACATTCAAATTTTGATGAATAGTGAAAAACACTGCGTTATAGTTTAAAACCGACTTTTTATTTAAATAATTATTTATTTTATTTAAATTTATTTTAAGTCAACATAGATATATAATACCTATATAAGTTCAATATAATTAATTGGAGTCATTTTGTAATAAAATTAGATGCATAAAATTTTATTGAACTTTTTACTCTCTTTTACCCACCACCTAAGATCATTTGCAAATTTACATAAAACTTAATTTTACCGCTTCTGTGAGTTGAATTTTAAAAATACGAGAGACACGGTTGATACCAGTATGTAAAACATGGTTTAATAAGATGAAAATAATTTTTGGTGAATTGTAACTTTTTACTTTTATTTACCATGATAAAAATTAAATAGGGAAATTAAGTGTAAAAATGATATTATTATTACCCTAACACATGTCCTGATTCTATTGGATAAGTGTAATTTGACCAAAAACAAACTTAGGATTAAAATATGATCCTTTAGGTCCACTTGGATTAGATTAAGACATTTATTATTATTTAATTCAAAGAAGAGTTAAAAGTGTTAAATTCAAAGTTTAATAACTAAACCATTTTTAATATAGGGTTACACATAAAATAAATTCGACTATAAATATTAATTATAAAGATAAAAAATATTTCCTACATAATGGTATTTTATTTATATTTTTAGATATTAAATAATTTAATTTATTTATGACACAATGATGATGCAGTAATTAACTAATTAATAAAATATTAAAATAATTGATATTATAAATATCCAAATAAATGTAATTTGTGACTTTTTATGAATTACACTAATTTTTTAGGTTAATAAAACATGTTATGGTTGGTTAGATTATTTTTTTTTGAAGTAATAATGCTGTTATGAATTTAGAAAAAACAAAATACCAAATAGTTTCAAAATTGACATAAAAGAGTTTTTAAAACAAATATTATATTATTAATTGATATTATATTCTTAAAAATATAAGGTTCGGCCAAAATACTTATATAATGATAGGTGTAGCATTAATGTACCACTTGGAGTTTTCTTGGAAGTATATAGTAATTTTATTAACCATATAATATAAAAATATAAAGAGACATGGTAAATGTCAAACTATTTAACTAAGAGTTAAATCTAAATGATAAGGTTAATATAGTGACCCAAACCTGTCTAAAACCTATTGGTTGAGTGTTTTTAGACCCTTCCCCACATTATCCTTTAAATAATTCATTTTTTATCCATTATAAACTGAAAAACATTTTATTATAAAATAATTTTTCAATCTTTTCCTAAGGTGCCCCTCACCCCTCTTATAAAAGGGAACTCCACCTTATCTCTAATTGACACCTTCAAAACCATTAGGATCAGAAAAACCCTTCCAAAATATCCTCAAAACTCTCCTACCATAATCCTAGAGGCCTTAAATTAGTCATAAAGCCAACATAAGGATCCCTTTTTAATCAAATCAAAAGAAATAACCTGAAAAAGAGGTAAATATTTCATCACCTCTTTCAATTCCTTTTCTTCATCCACTTCATATTTATTTGTTTTTTCCATTATAAAATAATAAATCCAGTATCTTATATATAATTTAATTTTATTATAAATATGTTACAACCATATTCATTATTCTTTCCATCCTTTGAATGACATGTCACCATACATGCGTACGTACGACTTACCGTCTCCACGTCGTGGTGTAGTTGTTGTTCGATACATTATTATTTGTATGGGTATAATAATGATGTATAATTGGTGTAAATAATAAATATAACATGATAATTATCTTGTATATATTATATACCATCCAATTATATATGATTTTAATATAAAAATAATGATATTGTCACTCGTGCGTACGTACAGATTACCGTCTCTATGAACGCGATGAGATTCATTCCCCATCGTATCCATTCAAGAATAATTTTCATTTGATGATTAAAAACAATGTTTAAGGACTTAATATAATTCTAAATATTAATAAGATACATCCCATCCCTAACAAACATGGCTTACGTAACCAAGCATATAAAGGAGAATGAATCAGTTAACTCCCGAAACAACGATAATACTAAAATATCATTATTAGAAGATCATATATGATATCATATTAATTTATATGGTTATTTTATAATTTAATAACAATTATTTTACCATTATACAAGAGTTTAACATACCCTAGACCAAGTAAAAGTACAAGGTAAGGGGTTTCTTATCTCACTTTTAATTCTGTGAGTGTTCCATTGTTCGCCACTTATTTATTAGATGTGGTGTATTGCGTACTGACATTTGATATATATTATCATTATTATCTTTATATTCATGGTATTCTGTTATTAATTTGGTGGTTATTAACTTTTGGTCATATGACTCGATTGATTACAACTATGTAAGGGTTTTTCATCTCACTTTTTATTCTCGTGAGATTCATGCTATATTGGCCAATATTTCCTTTTGTGTGGTGTATGTATTGTAAATGATTGTATTATTGGTGTAATATAATTTAATTTATGGGTATTTACATCTTCATTGTATTATCCCTCTTTCATGGGTTGTATGTTTCATAATTTACCAAATCGGTACGAGAATTTTAAATTTCAATTTCCACTTAGTGGGCTTTACGCATACTTCATTGATTATTTAACTCCAAGATTATGTGTGTAATCACTATTTATTATTTATGTAGTAATTTATACTCCCCTTTGTGTGTATATAAGTTTGATACACATAATCACTCTATTGATAATTTCTCAATTCATTGATATAAACTTGATCTTAACTCAATTTCCATTCTTTGAGTTAAACATCCAAGTCATTGGTGTTGTTTTTACAAGAATATGTGTAAATGTCCTCTGATTGATATACATTGAATATCCAATCATATTGAGTGTATTTATATTTTTCACACATAATTATTTCATTTATTTATCCTTTACCTAAGGATAATTCCTTTATAAGGGATTTCATCTCAATATACAATCCTTTGAGACTTCTTTGTTGTTATGTACCAATTCACTTTTATATGGTGTATATACTATCCTTTGACATAGTATATCATAAAATTATTTATTCTCAAGATATTATAAAGTTTTTATTACCTCAATTATTTGTATTCAAGTGTCTCTCATTTGGTTAGGAACTCTAACTAAAATATCATTTTAAATATTTTAAAAATTTATTCTTCTAAATCTTTCTCATTATTTTCCATGTTTTAAAAATGGTTTTAAGGATTTATTTATATGGAAATTAATGTTTTAAAATTAAAATTCCTTTTAAAATTTTCAAAGTGGTATGGGAAACTTTGATTCAAAAATCTATTTTTAAACGGCTTCTTGAAAAATAGTGTGACTTTTAAATGATTTCAAGAAAAAGGGGGATATTTCTCTCAAATAGTTTAGATGATTATTTTCATCTTTGTAAATATCCTTCATTATTCTTGATTGAGGTTAATATTTTATAATACAATCTTCCATATTGTATTGAATGAGTTATTTTTTACTGTGGATGTGCTATTTTTATACCATTCATGGTTTGTGGATAAAGTATTGACATTTCGTATGCTAGTTTTAATACGAATGTTTATGTTATGTTTCAAAAATTTCATATGAGGAATGCATTGGACTTAGTAAGTGATGGGTGGAGCCCTCTATAGATCCTCGATCCATTGGTAG
This sequence comes from Viscum album, assembly GCA_963277665.1. NCBI lineage: Eukaryota > Viridiplantae > Streptophyta > Magnoliopsida > Santalales > Viscaceae > Viscum > Viscum album. Next base: position 602,014,528 of record OY728158.1, on the reverse strand, counting down.
GTATCATGAGACAAACTAGTGTCTTGGAACAAGGCTTTGAAAAAATCTTATTTGTAGTCTTGGCACAAGGCCTTGACTATGCGGTTATGAAGTATGGCATTATGCATTCCATCATTATGAATGTGGCTATTGATATTGCATGTGATTATTCGACTAGTAGAATATCCATGTGAGTAAATAAATAAAATTATTTTATTTTATATTTTCCATATTATGCTGAAGTTCAAGTTTAAAAGGCTTTTGTTTTAGTCTTATACATTGCCTTAAATGTTTATGCTTATTTATGAAAGTTTACGCTTTATTGTTATCTTTACTGAGCATTTGAGCTCACCCCTTTCTATGTTTTATTTTTCCCAGGATGCGAAAAATTATATTCTGAATGACCTGTAGGGATAGTCTATGGGATCTTAGTGTTTTCTATGGAAACAATGTTGTTGTAGTTTTCCATTTTATGATGTAATGTAAACCTTATGAATGTATCTAGTACTTCAAAGGCTACTCAACTAATCGGTATTTTGAGACTTGATCTTTTGTGATAATTCCAATGATATGTAATAATGCACCGAATCTGGGCTTCTGGGGTCAGGGTGTTATAGTTGGTATCATAGGAAGTTTAGTACAAACCTTGGAAACTAGATTTAGAAAAACTATGATTAGAGAACATTACCCTAAGATAGACTATGAGGATTAGTATAGAAGAATATCCAAAATTTTTGGTGATGTAAATATTTTGTGGGTTTTCCAAGATATACATCACTATCTGGATACGAGTAGGTAGATGTGGCTTTGGCATAGATGTACCTAGGGGTAAAACCTGAAAACACCGCTTTGAGCTATACTCGAATGGGAACTGGTGCATGACAACGGGACTTGCTGCACTCTTGGTTAAGACACTCCCGGGGGATACGCTTAGGATAATTCACATTTTCATTACAAACCTATTTGAATGATTTTAATATAAGAGAATAATAAATAACCTTGGTTAATCCCAGGGTGTTTTAGATTGAAAATAAGGTGTGATGATATTTTCTAAATAATTTTATTACTATTTTTACTCACACAATGCTTTCTGGTTTTAGTTAATGGCTGGATTCCAAGGAAGTCATAGTAACATTGAACATGATGTACAAGGTGGGAACAGTGGTGGAAATGAGAAACAAAATGAAATGTTGATAGGCATAAAAGATATTGTCCTCATGCCGAATCAGTTTTCCCAAAATATGATCAACAACATATATATCAACCAACTCCCGGACTCAAAAAATAAGAGAAATGCGGCGAATGATAAGAGCTCCAGCAGTGGAGACTATGGAGAGAAGAAAGCTAAATTTACATCATTCCAGAAATGTGGAAGGAGACATCCAGAAAAGAGTCTCAATGGAACAAAGAAATTCTTTATGTGTGGGAAAGAAGGGCATAAAGTAAAGAATTTCTGAGGAAAAATGAAGAGTACTATGGAAGAAAATAAAAATGATCCTAAGAATCCAATTACGGTCATTTGTTGTAAATGTAAGGGACCTTGGAATCACCCAAGTCAATTCCCTATTCTGTAGGATAACCTCTTGGTCAAGGAAGAACCTATGTGGAAATAAATGGATGGAAAAATGTTTAAAGGTATTAGTGCTCTTTGTTGATGAGATTACTTCGGAAGACTTTTCTCTTGTATGTGTAACCCTGTAGTTTGTTATGTTACAATTCTATTCAAGGAATAAGTATCTCTTCTTTTGTGGATATAGTTATAAATAACAATTTGGGTTTATATGACTCTTGAATTTTAGGCAATTACAGGTTATTAATTTTTGGGATGAAAATGAAAGGTATGAGATAACATTGGTGGTTAAATTATGTTATAATTATTTTGAGGAATTTATCTCATTTAGGGAATGTTATAAAATATAGTTTTTTTAAAAGGACAACATGTAGACTGAGTGACAACCCATCGCGTCAGACAAAGCTACAGGAATCGAACCGACAACCAAAGTGCGACTGTGATTTATCGCATACCACTGGACTAAGTGAAGTCCCTGGTAAGTATGACTAATTATTTTTTGGTTAAATAATTTTATGGATCAAGAATATGTTGACTTTGGGAACTTATGATTTATTCTTAGTATAGGAAAATTATTTGGTGATTAAGTGATAAATGTTATTTTGGAATATATTTTCTCTTTTTGTGACACTATATGCCTAATAAAAATAGAATACTATGGGATTTCATTTGAGGAGTAATGGTGGGTTTTTATCTATGTTTTTATTGTAGATTTATAGTGATTTGGATTATTTATGGAAATGATTTACCTATCATAGAGAATATGTTATTAGGTTAATTACTTTTAAGTATGTGACTTTAAGAGTAGTCAATGTTATTTGGAGATACAATTTAATGTGGAAGACTATGTAAGAAAATTATTCTATGTTTTGGGTTTCAATATCAGTTTGGATTATATTGAAAGATTTTATGGGCAATTGTTTATTGAATGGTATTTATTGAACTTTGGGTATTGTTGGTTTAATTTTAGAAATTAAGATTAGTATTTCTTTCTCTAAAGGATTATCATTTTTGGGGATCATCTGATCTTGTACAAACCATTTTGGATTTGGTTAATATCTAAAGACAAGGGAAATATATATTTTATCCTTTATGGATCATGTGATTCCCTAGAAGTTGATTCTAGCACCTTAGGTGTGACCAAGTCATCTTGAATACTCATCATTTGGAAAAAGAGATGAGTTGGTGGTAGGAATTTATAAAAGGATAAAACTATACTTAAAAAGTAAGTATATCTCTTTAATTTATTAGTCAATATAATAAATAAATTCCTCATCCATATGAAATGGAACTTAAAACAAAAAATGTTGTCTGTTTACTTTTATTACTGGGAAACTAATGACTGTTTATCCCATCACAAGACTGTGGTTTTCTTGTTGTTAACTATCTCCTGATTATGTTGTCTATCACTCTCCATCATAACCTGATACTTAGTTTATCTTCCATATCCATGTTTTCCAACATGGAATCCTAGTATGGGTTATGTCGGGTGACCTTTGTACTTCTCTTTCTTTCTTTTAAAGAGATAGTTATATTGACTCTTTTTTCGATGTGGGACTTTCAATGAAGTTCCCAAGACCAATTTTAAAATTTTGAGGATGTAATTTAAAAAAGGGGGGAAGAATATAACACCCCAATATTTTATAGTAAGTTATTTTCTTTAATTCAATAGCTTGAGCTACACACAACACTGAGTTCGAGCGCACCATGACTTACCAAAATATCCGTTCAAAAGCAGTTATGAATATTATTAACTTAATTTTGAATTTTATATACTCCATATAATTTTAGAATCCATATTATGTGTTTCTTAGACATAATATAAGAATAAATTCGTTTTTTTTTCAGATAAAAGAAGTATTTTTCAAAAAAATGCAATTTTACCACCTTTTAATGGAAAACCCTTTTTAAAACCAATATTTTACACTTTTATATATTCAATTTAATGAAATTAAATTTTTCTTTAGAATCAGGACATAAAAATTTATTTTGAATAAATTTTTGGTACTTTTCTAATAACTTTTATATTTTGATGAATACTGAAAAATAATACATTTTAATTGAAAAAAACTTTTTTAATCAAAATAATTTATAGTGTTAAATTATTTATTTGAATGGTTTGTAACTATAATTATATTATATTTTTATCATTTAATACAATTTAGGTGATTATAAGTAATTTCACATTAAAATTTGACATAAACACATGTCAATCTTTTGATAGTTTTTACTTTTTTTAAAAAAAACCTGCTTTTCAGTTTTGACAACTGGAATTATTTTTAAATTAATTAATGAAACTTCTATGTTTTTAATTTGTTAAAATAGAATTCATTTTTGAATTCAGAATATCAAAATTAGATTAGGGTAAATTTTTGGTATTTTTTCGAAAACATTCAATTTTTGACGAATAGTTAAAAACACTACATTATAGTTTAAAACTGACTTTTTATTTAAATAATAATTTATTTTATTTAAATTTATTTTAAGTAAAAATATATGTATAATACCTATATAAATTCAATATAATTCATTGGAGTCATTTTATAATAAAATTGGATGTATAAAATTTTATTGAACTTTTTACCGTCTTTTACCCACCTCCTAGGATCATTTGCAAATTTACATAAAACTTAATTTTACAGATTTTGTGTGTTTAATTTAAAAAATAAAAGAGACACGTTTGATATCATTAAGTGAAATTTGGTTCAATAGGATGAAAATAATTTTTGGTGAATAGTAACTTTTTACTTTTATTTACCACGATTAAAAGTAAATAGAGTAATTAAGGGTAAAAATGATATTATTATTACCATAAAACATGTCCTAATTCTACCAGATAAGTTTAATTAGACCAAAAACAACCTTATGAATTAAATATGATCCTTTTGGTCCACTTGGATTATATTAAGACATTTATTATTATTTAATTCAAAGAAGAGTTAAAAGTGTTAAATTCAAAGTTTAATAACTAAACCATTTTTAATATAGGGTTACACATAAGATAAATTAGACTATAAATATTCATTATAAAGATAAAAATATTTCATACATAATTATATTATATTTATATTTTTTATACATTAAATAATTTAATTTATTTATGACACAATGATGATGCATTAATTACTTAATTAATGAAATATTAAAATAATTGATATTATAAATATCCAAATAAATGTAATTTGAGACTTTTTATGAATTACAATAATTTTTTAGGTTAATATGACTTTTTAGGGTTGGTTAGATGAATTGTTTTCGAAGTAATAATGCTGTTATAAATTTAGCAAAAACAAAATACCAAATAGTGTCAAAATTGACATAAAAGAGTTTTTAAAACAAATATTATATTATTAATTGATATTATATTCCTAAAAATCTAAGGTTCAACAAAAAAACTTATATAATGATAGGTGTATCATTAATGAACCACTTGAGGTTCTCTTGGAAGTATATAGTAAGTTAATTAACCATATAATATAAAAATACAAAGAGACATGGTAAATGTCAAACTATTTAACTAAGAGTTAAATCTAAAAGACATGGTTAATATAGTGACCCAAACCTGTATAAAACCTATTTGTTGAGTGGTTTTAGAACCATCCCAACCTTATCCTTTAAATAAATTATTTTTGATCCATTATAAACTTAAAATTATTTTATTATAAAATAAAATTTCTATCTTTTTCTAAGGTTCCCCTCACCCCTCTTATAAAAGGGAACTCCCCCTTATCTCTAATTCACACCTTCAAAGCCATTATTATCAGACAAAACCTACCCAAATATCCTCCCAACTCTCCTAAATTAATCCTAGAGGCCTTAATTTAGTCATAAATCCAACCAAAGGATCTCTTTTTAATCAAACCAAAAGGAAGAACCCGAAGAAGAGGTAAATATTTCCTCACCTCTTTCAAGTCCCTTTCTTCTTCCACTTCCTATTTCTTTGTTGTTTTCATTATAAAATAATAACTCCAGTGTATTATATATACTGTGATGTTATTATAAATATGGTACAACCATATTCATTATTCTATCTATCCTTTGAATGACATGTCACCATACGTGCGTACGTACGACTTATCGTCTCCACGTCGTGGTCTAGTTGTTATTCAATACATCATTATTTGGATGGGTATAATAATTATGTATAATTGGTATAAATAATAAATATAACATGATAATTATTCTTTATATATGATATAACATCCAATTATATATGATTTTAATATAAAAAAATGATATTGTCACTCGTGCGTACGTACGGATTACCGTCTTCACGAACGCGATGAGATTCATTCCCCATCGTATCCATTCAAGAATAATTTTCATTTAATGATTAAATTTTTTTTTTAAATACTTAATATAATTCTGAATATTAATAAGATACATCCCATCCATAACAAACATGGCTTACGTAACCAAGCATACAAAGGAGAACGAATCAGTTAAGACCCAAAACAATGATAATACTAAAATATCAATATTAGAAGATCATATATGATATAATATTAATGTATATGGTTATTTTATAATTTAATAACAATTATTTCACCATTATACAGGATATTAACATACCCTCGACCAAGGAAAAGTACAAGGTAAGAGGTTTCTTATATCACTTTTAATTCTGTGAGAGTTCCATTGTTCTCCACTTATTTATTGGATGTGGTGTATTGTGTACTACCATTTGATATATATTATCATGATTCTATTTATATTTATGGTATTCTGTGATTCATTTGGTGGTTATTAACTTTTTTTCATACGACTCGATTGATTACAACAAAGTAAGGGTTTTTCATCTCACTTTTTACTCCTGTGAGATTCATGCTATATTGGCCACTATTTTCTTTTGTGTAGCATATGTATTGTCCATGATTGTATTATTGGTGTAATATAATTTAATTTATCGTTATTTAAATCTTCATTTTATGATCCTTCTTTCATGTGTTGTATGTTTCATAGCTTACCAAATCGGTAAGGGAATTTCAAATTTCAATTTCCACTGAGTGGGATTTACACATACTTTATTGATTATTTTACTCCAAGATTATGTGTGGAATCACTATTTATTATTTATATAGTAATTTCCAATCCCATTTTTTTGGATATATGTTTGATTCACATAATCACTCCATTGATAATTTCTCAATTCATTTATATAAACTTGATCTTAACTCAATTTGCATTCATTGAGTTAAACATCCAAGTCATTGGTGTTGTTTTTACAAGAATATGTGTGAATGTCATCTGATTGATTTAAAATTAATATCAAATCATATTGAGTGTATTTATATTTGTCACACATAATTATGTCATTTATTTATCCTTTACCTAAGGATATTGTCTTTATAAGGTATTTCATCTCAATTTACATTCCTTTGAGACTTCTTTGTTGTTATGCACCAATTCACTTTTATATGGTGTATATACTGTCCTTTGACATAGTATATCATGAAATCCTTTATTATGAAGATATTATAAAGTTTTTATTACCTCAATTATTTTCATTCAAGCATCTCTCATTTGGTTTGTAACTCTAACTAAAATATCATTTTAAATGTTTTAAAAATTTATTCTTCTAAATATTTCTCATTATTGTCCATGTTTTAAAAATGGTTTTAAGGATATATTTATATGGACATTAATGTTTTAAAATTAAAATTACTTTTAAATGTCTCAAAGTGGTATGGGACCCTTTGATTCAAAAATCTATTTTTAAACGACTTCTTGAAAAATAGTGTGACTTTTAAATGATTTCAAGAAAAAGGGGGATATTTCTCTCAAATAGTTTTGATGATTATTTTCATCTATTTCAATATCCTTAATTATTATCGATTGAGGTTAATCTATTACAATACAATCATCCATATTGTATTTAATGATTTATGTTTGACTATGGATGTGCTATTTTTATACTATTCATGGTTTGTGGATAAGGTATTGACATTTTGTATGCTAGTTTTAATATTAATGTTTAGGTTATGCTTCAAAATTTTCATATGAGAAATGCACTGGACTTAGTAAGTGACAGGTGGCGCCCACTATAGCTCTTCGATGCATCAGTAGGTCTCATGAGACAAACTAGTGTCTTGGAATAAGGCCTTGAAAAAATCTTATTTGTAGTCTTGGCACAAGGCCTTGACTACACTACTGGTAATTTGGGCTATAGCCATGGTTTGAGGAACCATGTCTAAGTTTGGCGTGACTATAGGCCTAGAATTACAGCCACGTTTTGGGACCATGGCTCTAGGTCTAGAGCCACAATTTAAACCATGGCCCTAGGTATACAACCACGGTTCTAACCATGGTAATATCTCTATAGCCATGGTTTTGAACCGTGGCTATACTAGAGGAGGGAGACAATTTATTGCCACAGTTAGAAACTATGGCATTAGACATATATCCACGGGTTTTAACCGTTCTAACCGTGGCTATAAGTTCTGAAAAACCATAAAAAAATAGACCCCCACCCCCCTACACAACCCCCCTGTAGTGGACCACCCCCTGTAGACCCCTCCCTCTTGGACACTGGACACCCCCACCCTACATAAACACACTTCCCCTAGACAGCCCCCTCCCCCCTGGACAACCCTCCTGGATAGCCCCCCGGCAAAGCCCCCCGCCTGGACAGACCTTAGACACCCCCCAAACAGACCCTAGACACCCCTAGACCCTGGACACCCCCCCCAAACAGACCGTAGACACCCCCTGGATAGACCCTAGAAACCCCTGAGATAGACCCCAGACACCCCCTGGATAGACCCTAGACACCCCCCGGACAGACCCTGGACACCCCCCGGGCAGACCCCGAACACCCTCCCGGACAGAACCTGGACACCCCCTAGGCCCTGGACACCCCCAGACCCTGGACAGATCCCCCTGGATAGCCCATACCTCCACTCCCCTGGACAACCACCCCCACCATCTTGGACAGAACCTGGAACCCCCCAAAACCTGGACACCCCCAGACCTTGGACACCCCCAAACCCTGGACAGATCCCCCTGGAGAGCCCATACCTCCACTCCCCTGGACAATCACCCCCACCTTCCTGGACAGACCCTGGAACCCCCCCAGAACCTAGACACCCTCCAGTCCTACCCCCCCTGCCCGTTCCCCCTCCCCCCTGCCCCTGCCAGCCCCCACTTGCACCCCCTACCATCCCCCACTTGCACCCCCTTCCAATCCCCTCCCCCCTTCAAGTTTCCCCCTGCCCCCTGTCAGTCCCCTCCAAATTAAATTATACACAAAAGCTACTTACATAATAATAATTAAACAAATCTAAATATAAAAAAACACATAACTGCACTTACATGAGTCTCCCTATAAGAAAAACTATCAAAGAAGTCTAGAAACAGCTCAAAAGTACCTACAAAACAAGGTAAAACATATTAGTGATCATCCCCTAAAATTATGGTAAAAAAAACATCTTATAATATTCACAAATAATATAACTCAATAAAAAAGAATAGCGCAGTCCCCCTATTGGACCCCCCTGGACAGCAGCCCCCCCCCCCACTGCTGGACCCCCCCAGACAGCAGCCCCCCACCCTGCTAGACCCCCTAGACAGAAGCCCCCCCGGATAGCAGCCCCCCCTGCTGAACCCCCCATGGACAGAACCCCCCTACTGGACCCTCCTGAACAGCTGCCCCCCCTGAACAACTGCCCCCTAGACCCCCCTGGACAACATCCCCCCTTACACATCCCTTGCACACCCCTTACCCCCCTTGCACCCCCTTGGATAGCAGCCACCCCCACCCACACACACACACACATCCCTTTTACCCCTTGCACACACCCCCTTGAACCCCCTTGAACCCCCTATTGGAACCCCCTTACACACCCCCTTGCACCCCCTATTGTGTGGCTAGTTATATGGAGGTGTATAGGTGTGTGTTGTAGTTTTTCCTAGTTTCAGGTTGGGTGGGGAGGGGCTACTCAGGTGGAGGGGTGTATGTTCGTAGGGAGTGGTATGCAGGTTACTTTGGATGCTTCTTAAGGTTGAGGATGGGAGATGCTAGGTTTATCCAATAGAGACTTATAGAGATTCTCATAGTGGGGTTATAGGTTTCTTGTGGAGGATTTAGGAGGTGGAGTTGTGATTTTTGTGTTTCTATTTAGAATTATAGGACCTTTGAAGATGGGTTTCAACTGGGGGTGTTGCTATTTGGATTTTTCTACATGGTGTAGTACAATATACACTTACATGGTGCATGGTTTTGGTTGGTTTGTGATTTTTACTATGGTTGGTAACATGTTTTGGGTGCATAGGGGTTGGCTTTCTGGTTTTTCTTCTTTGTTTTGGATTACTATTGTAGGATTATGGTTCTCTCGATTGTCTAGTGTGGTTGATATAGTTTGGGGTGGGTCTTCAGGTGGTGGTTTGGAGTAAGTTCAGTTTGCTTGTGCTCGGTTTCCCCATCTTGTGTATTCTGGTTGTTGATGGTGTAGGGATTTCTATGGTGGATGTTCTAAAATTCCCTTAAGATACTAGATGATGCAGTTTGGGAGGCATGTTTCTGGTAGGATGGGTGGTTCTCTTTCTAGGGTGGGTGCATGTTGACTACTTGGTGGGTCTAGAGGTGTTGGATTCATGGTGGGTATTAGCTCACATTTGGATCATGGACTGCTTGGGGATTCTTTAAGTTGTTTTATGGGTTAGGCGTGGGTGATGCAGTGCACTTCAGATGGATGGTAGTTGTTGACTGCTGGTTTTTTAGACTTTCTTATGGTGGGGTGGTCCATTTTGATGCAAGGTGTTCAGATGGTGATGGATAGGGCAAGATGGTGGTCTGGGGATGATTTGGTTTCTAGCTAATATTTTGGGTGTTATGTCTACTATAGGTGCCTATTGTGGTTTCATCTAGTGTGGTTTAGGGTTCTTGTGCAATTAGGTGTTGGTGTAGTGGCCATTAGTTGGCATGGTTTTTTAGAGGTCTTTCACTCTAGGCTTTGTTTGGATAGGGATGCTGGACTAGTTGGTTGATGTTGGCTGTGGGGCTGGGGGTTCAGTGGTTCTATTTCTTTAGATAAAGCTATACTTTTGGATGGGTGATGGATTTTGGAAACTTGTGTGTGTGTGTGTGTGTGTGGGTGGTTGTGAGTGATTTCATGAATGTGTGTGTGTTGTTGGTTTTTATCATTTGTGACTACTTCTTTTTGGGTTTTTATATTTCTCCTTTAGCTGCCTTGTTTCCTTGGTTATACTTCCTCTAGGAGTGCTTGTTGGTTTTGTGCTTGGGAGCTTCTGTGATTCCTTCTGCTAGTTTGTAAGTGGTGCATATGGTGGGATCTTATGATATTTGGTGGGTTTCTAGTTTGCTATTGATATGATACAATATATATATGGGGTATTCATTAGATGAAATGTGTAAACACAAGTTATGGAATTTGTAAAAATGGAAATTAAAAGAAGTGAAACGGAAATAAAAGGGGAAGGGGGATAATCAATTAGGACCCCAAGGATACTTTCTCCTTAAATCCCTAATTATAAAACACAAAAAAGGTTTATCACTCCTTTGATAATCCTCACATGAATTCACCTAAGAACACAAGAAACACAAACATAATAATTTTATAAAATCTCAAAATTCGTAATTAACCTTAAATGGGTACAAAGAGGTGGCTATTTATAACCAAATGTTAGGGATACATGTCAAAATACCTGGCCCAAAAAACATCTAAACCCTATCCCACGATTTTGAATTTCTTTACACATGTCCATGGATTTAGAGGACAATATATCCACAGAGAAGACTTTTTTGACATCACCATAAAACTTTGAATATTCCCACCCTGACATTGGAGGCTGGAGGCCAGTGAGGGCTAGAACTCGTGACTGGGGCTGTTTTTCAGGTGGAAGAGGGCTGGAATGAGTGTTTTGCAGGAGGCTGGGGTGGTGGCCGGTGTGGTGGCTGGTGCGGGCTGGATTGCAAGTGGCTGGGGGCTGGTGCGGACTCGAATGCAGGTGGAAGGGGGTTGGAATGCTGGTGGAAGGGGGCTGGTTGCAGGGGCTGGGGGGATGGTGCGAGATGATTCGAAGGTGGAAGGGGGGGATGTTGCAGGCTGGAATGCTGGTGGCAGCGGGCTGAAAAGAAGGTGGAAGGGGGTTGGTGTGGGCTGGATGTGGCTGGAGCAGGGCCAAATCATGGCATTACCGCAGCGCAACCACGGCGTGACCGCTGCGTGACCGTGGCGTGACCGCGGCGTGACCGCGGCGTGACCGCGGCGTGACCGCAGCGTGACCGCGGCGTGACCGCGGCGTGACCGCGGCGTGACCGCGGCGTGACCGCGTCATGTTGGCCTGGTCCAGCAACATCCGCGGGGCAGCATCTTCCGGCCAGGAGCGAAGGGAGCAGGAGGAGGCGGGGCAACATTCCAGCCGTCGCCCCACCGACAGAAATTGTGATTAGTCAGTCTCAATATTGATCACAAGACTCATGGAATACTATGACTGTGAACCGCTGCGGGGTGTCATCCTGAAGCAGGGCCAAATCACGGCATTACTGCGGCTTGACCGCGGTGTGACCGTGGCGTGACCGCGGCGTGATGGCGGCGTGTCCGCGGCATGACGGCGGCGTGACCGAGGCGTGACCGCGGCCTGACCGCGGCGTGACCGCGGCGTGACCACGGCGTGACCGCGGCGTGACCGCGGCGTGACTGTGGTCAAATCACGACATTACCATGGGTGACCGTGGCATGACCGCGGCATGACTGCGGCGTGACCGCAGCGTGACCGCGGCGTGACCGCGGCGTGACCGCGGCGTGACCGCGGCGTGACCGCGGTGTGACAGCGGCGTGTTGTCCCGGTCCAACGACATCCATGAGGCAACATCTTCCGACCATGAGTGAAGGGAGTAGGAGGAGGCGGGGCGACATTCCGGTCGTCGCCCCGCCAGAAGAAATTGTGATTAATCAGTCTCATCATTGATCACAAGACTCATGGAATACTATCACTGCGAACCGCCATGGGGTGTCATCCTAGAGAAGGGCCAAATCACGGAATTACCGCGGCGTGACCGCGGTGTGACCGCGGTGTGACTACGACGTGACTGCGGCGTGACCGCGACGTGTTGGCCCAGTCCAACGACATCCACGAGGCAACATCTTCTGACGAGGAGTGAAGGGAGCAGGAGGAGGCAGGGAAACATTCCGGTCTTCACCCTGCCGGCAGAAATTGTGATTATTCAGTCTCAACATTGATCACAGGACTCATAGAATACTATCACTAAGAACCACCGCGGGGTGTCGTCCTCAAGCAGGGCCAAATCACGGCATTACCATGGTGTGACCGCGGTGTGACCACGACGTGTTAGCCCGGTCCAGCGACATCTGCGGGATAGCATCTTCCGGCAAGGAGTAAGGGGAGAGGGAGGAGGCAGGGCTACATTCCGGTCATCGCCCCACCGGCAGAAATTGTGATTAGTCAGTGTCAACATTGATCACAAGACTCATGGAATACTATCACTGCGAACCACCATGGGGTGTCATCTTGGAGCAAGGCCAAATCTTGGCCTGATTGCAGTGTGACCGCGGCGTGACCGCGGCGTGACCATGGCGTGACCGCGGCGTGACCGCAGCATGCTGGCCCGGTCTAGCGACATCCGCGGGGCAACATATTCCGGCCAGGAGCAAAGGGATCAGGAGGAGGCGGGGCGACATTCTGACCGTTTCCCCACCGGTAGATGATAGAACAAATCAACTATTTAATATGCTATAACAAGGGATCTCCAGAGAAGGTTGTAGTGAGTAGCACAATGATGTAACATATAAAGGGAAACAAAACGACGTAAAATAATCATACACCCTACACAAACCATTTACAAATTCATTCACTTTACATAAACATGATTTTTTTTATAATATTCAAAGCATGAAATGGAAAGTGTCATGGTCAAGGAATATGCCTACTTGGGAAATGTCATTTGAGTTAAAGGAGTATGATAAGCCAATTTATATTATTCAAAGAAAACAAAAACTAACTAGCCACAAAACAAACACCAAAAAGAGGAATATGAAAGACTCAAACCAAATCTAAAAATGATACAAATAATTATTACTACTCTTTGGTTTAGAAGACAGCACACCTCTGTTGGAGGGGTTTTAATATAAAATCATGGAATTTATTTATCACACAATTCATTTAATTGTATTTAACATTTATTCTAAAACTCATTCAGTAAAAATAAAATGCAATAATTTAAGCAACTAGATCAACATAACTATCACTATGAGTTTTCGAAGACAGCGCACCTCCATTGGAGGGTTTTTTTTTATAAAAACATGACTTTATTTATCAAATGAAAAAATTATATTAAATAACACTTATTCAAGATATGCAATTCAATATAATTAAGCAGAATTAATAAATAAGCTAAATTCAATTTAAAGAATTCTTGAATTAAAGAGGCTAGAAGTGGGATCCTACCTCAAGGTGGAACCAAACCAACCGCTTCAGCTCTTGGAGCTTTCTAACTAAAAGTTACTGCTCCCCCACTGTGTATACACACCTTCACACACATACAAGGACACCTAGCCCCTATTCACACACCCACATGGCCATGAGAATGTGCAAAGGGATCCTTGCACATATGCTTATATGCATATACCAGTCTCCACTCACATGCATATGCATTTATATATATATACATGGGCGCACATATCCCCATACGTGCATAATCACTACCATGGTTGACTATACATGTAACGGGGGAACCCACATACATATAATTTCTTACCTATGCACACGCAGGTGAGTCGCCCTTGACTTGGCTACTCGAAAGCAACGAGTAGGGTTGAACGCACTACACAAAGGATATTAGGAACATTAAAACACATAAAGGATGCTACATAACTAGTGAGAAACCAACCAATGACATTAAAACCTTACCTCAATTGGGAGAACCAAATCCACCCGAACGAACACGAAATGATCCAACACCCTATTGAAAACATAATATGGATTCAAAAACACTAAAATACTTAAATACATGAGGTGTGAGACAAGTAGTAACCATATAATCTTACCTCATATCAAAGTCGACAGACTGAATCAATCTGAACCCCATTTTCCCCCCTTCACAGAATATAATTACCCTTTTTCCACAGAAATAAGTAAAAGACCTAAGTGGCCAATGTGATAAAGAAAATAAAATAAAAACTAAACTAAAACATACTTGTCTCCTGTGACTATACACGTCACCTCCCAATGTATAAGAACCACAATGCCCCATGGGTCAAATCATGTTCCTGCAAGCAAGGGGGAAATAGTTCCATGTTTCAAAATGATACTATCAAATAGTACATTCCTATTAATTAACAATTATTCTTCCTGTTAATGGTATATAATTAGTTTGGATCAAGTTTCAGCTTAATTTGGTTTTGGTTTGATACAAGTTTTTATCCCACCTAATAATAAAATTTTACTAGAGGACACAATTTCTAATCAAATAGAATATATCATAACAAAAAATGGATCCACACCTATGAAGAAGGTTGAACATGATAAGAAAGAATGTTTGATCATATAGTCTGATGAGTTATAAAAGGATAAACCAAAAAAATAAAAAACATTGAGAGTTCTCTAATTGATCAAGTGAATATGCAATTTTGAAACAAAAATAAATATGTGAAAGAAGAGAAAAGTGGACAACTAGTGGTATCATACAAAATCCACTACTATAAATACAGATTTTATCAGCGCTAAAAATAGCCTTTAACAGCTCTAGAAAAGCGCTATTAATTCCAGTGAAGATAGGGGGGTCCACTTTATCAGCGCTCCAAAAAGCGCTAATAAATACCCCTTTTATCAGGGCTAAAAAAAGTGCTGATAAAAGGGGTCTTTTATCAGCGCTAAAACAAATTGCTGATAAAAGGGTCCTTTATCAGCGCTTTGTTTTAGCGCTAATAAAAGACCCCTTTATGAGCGCTTCCTTTATCAGCGCTTTCGTTTTAGCGCTGATAAAGGACCCCTTTTATCAGCGCTTTTTTTAAAAGTGCTGATAAAAAGTAAAAAAATTAAAAAATTAAAAAAAATAAAAAAAAATAAAAAAAATAAAAAAAATACTTCCAATCAGGGGGGGGGGGGATTTTATAGCGCTTGAGCCCCCCTTTTAGAGCGCTTTGCCTCTCCCCTACAGCGCCCCACGCACCCCCTCCACCCTTTAACAGTGCTTTCTCCCATATTACCCCATGCCCGTGTGCCCCTACCTCCACCAGGATTTGAACTCGAGACCTCCCCCCTGCGCGCCTAAGCCCTTACCACTCCTCTATTTTGATTTGTTTTCCAATTCATGATATCTCTCTATATATATATTTATATATTTAGTTATATTTATTCGTATAGTAATATATATTTATATTAATATATATAGTTATATTATAATATATATAGTTATATTAATATATATCTCTATTTATATATATATATTTAGTTATATTTATTCGTATAGTAATATATATTTATATTAATATATATATATAGTTATATTAATATATATAGTCATATTAATATATATATATAGTTATATTAATATATATCTCTATTTATATATATATTTATTCAGATAGTAATATATATTTATATTAATATATATATATATAGTTATATTAATATATATATATAGTTATATTAATATATATATTTATAGTGATATTAATATATATATTTATAGTGATATTAATATATATATTTATAGTAATATTAATATATATATATATATATGTAGTTATATTAATATATATATAGTTAGATTAATATATATATATAGTTAGATTAATATATAGGTATATAAATATTCATATATTTGTATTTTAAATAAAATGGATATTAGTTATTATTTAGATAAAGCTAATAAAATTTATATGTAAATATATTTTATTATTTATACTTATAATTAATTTTTTATGTGTGAATATATAAAAAATATGTATATATTGTTATATATTTGATTATAAATAGAAATGAATTATAAAAAACAATGAAATTTAAAAGACATAATATCAATATGAATGTAATACCTTAGAATAAATTCAGTCCCCAACAAAAAAATCCAATAATAACCCCTTAAACGAGGCTGAAAATCCACAAAATGTTAAAAAATCAGGGTACCCCGACTAAAAACTCAGTTTTAGAGGCCTTCTGGGCCTTTTTTGGCCTCGAAAAAACCTTAACCAAGGTCCTCTCAAATCAGAATGACATAGAGATCATTGTAGGCTTTGATTTGATATGTGGTAGATCTCAAACGGACACCCAGATCAAAAGTTATGGCCGTTTGAAGTTCGAGTTGCATTTTCAACATATTTTGGATCTTTTTTTAATTTTTTTTAATTTTTTACTCTTTAAATTTTTATTAAATGACTTTTACTCCATAATAATTAGAAAATTAGTAATTAAAAATATTTTTTTATAATTTTTTTATAATCCATTTTTACTAAATATATTATATATTAAGTATATTAAGTGTAAATGTATATTTATACTTATCTAAAATATATTTAAAAATTATATATTATATTTATATCAATATAACTATATTTATATATTTATATATTAATATATTATTTTTAATTAATTTTTTTTTGAAGTCAACCCTTTATCAGCGCTAAAAAAAGTGATGATAAAGGGGTGCGTTTATCAGTGCTTTTTTTAGCACTGATAAAGGGACCCTTTATCAGCGCTTTTGTTATCGCTGATAAATGCACCCCCCTTTATCAGTGCTTTTTCATTAGCACTGATAAAAGTTGGCGCTGGGAAAAACTGTTTTTATGGTAGTGATATGATTTTTTGCAACTAATATCAAGTCATGATTTAGTGAAAGTAATCTATTATAAATAAGAGGGCATATTTGGAGAAACCTAATCATGATGAAATGGGGGAGTTAGAGATGGATTGCAATGGTTATTCAACCTTATCTAAGATTAAAGAAACCTATAGAGACTAACTACACCCCCCTGACCCACCCCCTTGCCCCACTGCCCCACCCCTCTCCCCCCTGCCCGACAGACCTCCCTGCAGACCACCCCCTGCCCCCTACCCTGCAGACCTCTACACTCTACCCTGCCGTCTCCACCCACCCCCTCCCCCTTCCCTACAGACCTCCCCCCTGCCCTGCAAACATCCCCCCTGCCCCCTGCCCCCCACCCTGCCCCCTGCCCCCCTGCCCCCTCCACCCACCCCCTGCATCTTATAGAAGGGCCTCTATAATGTTTTTGTAATCTGGGGAGGGATCACACATGTATTATCAAAGGAACAACAAAAATCTAAAATAAGTTTACCTGAACGATCACTTGATTTCATGTGAGTTGCTTGGAAGATTCTGCATTCACATCAGTTTGAGCATCAATTCAGGTTGAGAATCAATTATGGAGTGGTTTTTCTGAGGGTATCCATGAGAAGATGAAAATGACCACTTGATGTTCACTGCAAACTCCCTTTGGTTGTGCCAAAAACAACATGGTGGAGTTCTTTATAATTCAGAGAAGGGGGAAGACATGAGGTGCATGAATTATAATGATAGGGAGAGCATCTGGCTATAAAAAATTTAATTCAAATTGAAAAAGTATTTTAGTATTTTCAAACAGCTTAGTGTACAATTCCTAGATAGAATAGAAGCATACAAGATCTCTATATTAGATGAAATATGGAGGAAAAATTCAGACAAGATTCAATGACATCAACTTATAATAATAACATTGTCCACAACATCAATTCTACTTATGGAAAATAAGGCATCCATTTCAAAAATATATATGAAATTTATGATATAAAATCAGAACTTGAACTAAAATTTTGTGTTATAAAAACCCAAATAGAGAAACCCTTTAAAAGATATATCCTAGAAGTGAGACCACCTCATCAATATCAATGAACAACATACTGGTTTCATGAAAATTATGGTTCACTAACCTGCAATTAGAAATATAATTTCATGTTTTAATTTTGATCATGAAAAATAAAAAATGATCAAATGATGTTATATTTCATTTTAATAAATACTTCAGTAAAAAAACACTGGGATGTGGAATTTGTTCAAAAATATAACATACCATCAAGATCAGCAAATCAGACCATCTGATGATGATCAGATTTTAGAAAATCTGAATTTATTTAGGTAACAACCAGTAGTTAACACCTTCAAACCTTGATATACAACATAAAAATTATTCTAATATATGCTTCAATGTCACAAGTCGGGTTATAGAGTATTGTTTTCATAGAGTATAATCTATTGTTAGGAATGCAGTTATGTAGAAAATGAAAATCATGGAACTATAGTCAGATCTGGAATCTTATCTTGATAACATCAAGGGGTGAAGTTATAGTCTGAGAAACCCCATCGGAAAAGCCCCTCGACGTCGCAACAATAAATGCATGGTTAAGCTGGTTGGTCTTCTCCATATACTCCGCAGACGCTGAAACATACGGATAAACATTCACCATTTCTAAATTTAATGTTACCGTCATCCGAAACAATATAAAAATACCAAGAAATAGGCACAAAGATCAGGAAGGAGATATGACAATAATAAATATAATAAATTGAATGAAATAAATCATACAGTATGAAAATTCGAGGATGAGTTGAGTGTCTCTTGGAGTGTCTTGTAGTGTTTATGGAGGTAGGGTTACCTAATTCCTTCAATGGAAGCATCAACGACAACATATTTTATGTGAGATATTTACCTAAATTGTCTCACAAATGTCTATTACAGAGTGCACTAAATCACATCTTGGATAACAGTGACCTGGAGCCTACACATTAAATTTATTTTATAGAAACCTTCAAATTAAATGGGCAATGTCTAGCATACAATTTAAAGAGGAAGGTGGAAAACATAAAAAACATTGAAAACAAAGTAGAAACATGAACCTGGATGTTTTTTTATGGTTCCAACAACAGTATGATTCGATCTTCAACAGGTTCATGAGGTGCTGTCCAGTTTTTTTTCTTCCCAAAAAACTCAAGAAATATGTTATTAAATAGTAAAATAACTAAATAAAATAAAAGAAAAGAAAAGGGAAAAGAATTTTTAGGTTTCAAACCCCAAACAGGGGCTGTTGTTAACCTATCCACACCTGGACAGTTCCAGCAGGTCAACCCCAGTTCATTTGCTGGTGTGGTCATCAGAGTAGGAACCACCTCATCTTGTTTCTATTGAGTGTTGATTGTAGTTCCCTTTGAAATTAAACTTGAGTGAAGTCAATACGATTTCCATTAAGACCTCTTAGTATCTCTTCCCAGTATGCACCCCCTTAGCATCAACCAGACTACTTAAGTGACAGTTCTTATACAATAATCAACCTGAACCCAAATGTTTAATGAGATATAACATAGAAGCAGAGTCATGTATATAAGAGTTCATAAAGAACAAATGTTAAAGCCATGAATTATTGGTCTAACACCAGCCAAATAATCATAATGAATGAACTGTTTAATAGCGAACCACAAACAAATAGTAAAAATGAAATATGGCATATCAAAGTTTTTAATCCAGATAATGGTATTTACACATTTATCTGGAATTTCAATATGGACGACCACTGGAATGAATAATGAGAAAATAAACCTCTCAACATTACAGTTGTAGTATGGTAATAAGAAATAAATGAACATGCCAAAATGTTACCTTTGAGCAGTAGGGTGCATTAAGAGTACATTTCCTTAAGAGTACATTTCCTTAAGAGTACATTGTCAAATAGATTAGTCTTATGGATGGTAAAATTGACGTTGTTGACCTGTCACCTACCTTTTGGAATAGTAAGTAGTGGCCATATTATACCTGTGATGGCTGGTAGGATTGAAGGCTTCTTGTATTTATATTTCCCATCTATTACACTAATATGTAGGCATCATTCCTCATTTATAACAGAACAAATAACAGTTTATCCTGAATGGAAAATGAATGTAAATAAATCAAAAGAAGAATATAAATAAAATGATTTAAAGGAAAAGTAAAAATAATTTTTCTATGTTATAAAATGTTTTAATTTTGTATATGCCGAGTTTTTGTATAACAAAAACATTTAGGAATCTATAAATGAATTTATAAGAAAGATCAAGATCCATATCGAAGTAAAACAACATTATCTTGGGAATCCATAATTTCAAAAATGAAAATTAGCAATTCATATTGAACACTTTCCATAAATCTATTAAATTAAAGGAACACTAAAACTAATTATCAAAATATAGACCTTCATATCCAACAATTTATGTCCCTATACACACAAAGATGATCTAGATATTGAACCGCACCAGAAAATTAAGATTTTAAAATTTATAATAAAATAAGAAGAATGGATGAGCTTACATACAAAGCAATCCAGGAATACTAGGTAAAAAATTAAAATAAACTATCACTTATCCATTAAAAAACATGTTCTTCCATGTGATCCCATATTCTGATGAACAAATGATTCAAAAAAGCATATATGGAATTGTTTATCTTGAAAGTGGCCATGTTATAGAATATGACTGGTATTTATATTTTTCCTTATCTTGTGTTTTTTAGTAACATAAACATTTCATCAACAAGTGAGATAATCATATTTGTATTTTTGATTTATGGGAAGCATTTCATGCCACGATATTCTGTACTTATCAATTTTTTAAAATCCTTGATGCTATGCTCCTGCCAAAGTTTATAATTATTTTATTCATGAAATTATCTTTCCATTCATATTTATCATTTGAAAAAAGAATTTTTCTACTTTGGTCACTTAGATTGACAAGACCATACACAAATGTACTAGTGTAGGGAGAGAATGAACTCACTTCATTTTTCTAATTGAATCTTGAAAGGTACAACAATTGCAATACAATGGCTATTTAGATCCATGAGGGGTACAGTTGTCATGGGGATCATTATATTCTTCATTTTCTTCCTCATCTTTAAATTCATAAGAATATTCATCCTTTTTATCCTTTATTTAGTGTTTCCTCATGGCTTTAAAAACCATCTCCTCCTCTAACATCTCTATCTTCTAATGTAGAAATTTTTGGATTAAACTTGTTTGTAAAATTCCTCATCAATTTTTTTGACAATAGTGGTTTCTTTCAGCTTTTATCAATAGCCTAAAATATTGATGATTATTTCATTAACTCTTGTTAAATAATCATCAATTGTTTCTTCTTCAACCATCTTTACATTATCAAATCCTCTTCTCCATATTTATAGCTTTGCTTCTTTGACTTTTACATTACCTTCAAAGATAATTTCCAGCTTGTCACAAACCTCGTTTTCTATTTTTATCCCCACAACTTTTGTATACACTTTGTCTGATATGGCTATGAGAATGACATTTCTAGATTTTCCATCAACCTCTAGATTCTTATTATTATAGAAAAAGACATTGGAGCATCCTTTTCAATTGGTGTAAATCCCATAGTAATTGCATCTTGAACTTCTAGGCCATATGACATAAGATAGAGTAACATCCGACATGAATGTTTTTTCCATCAAAGGTGTTATGAATAGGGGTGAAGGATACCCGTGTGTGCCATTGTGGCTATCGGGGATGAGCTGGTTTGGGATGTTGTGCATGGGGATGCCAGGGGAAGTTCTGTATTTTGTAGCCTTAGTTTTTGGGGCTGGGTAGGTAAGAGCTGTTAGTAGTTATTGGGGTAATAAATAGGGGAGAGGTGGTGTAGGGTGGGACACAATTCATTTGCATTTGTACTTGGTAGCAGTTGGGGTTGGACCTTGGGAGGTTCCGACCATCATCCTTGGGTGAGTGGTATTATTCAGGGCGGAGTTCTATCTATTTATCCTCCTCATTCTTCTTCTTCTTCTAACCTACTATACCTCTCGATTATGTAGTTATAGTAAAGTGAATACAATATTATTGATCTATTTATTCACTCTCTCACTCAAACCTATGAGTCTTAACAAAAGGTAGGAATAAATTCTTTTTTGATCATGTTTATATTATCCATATTCAGAAAGGAGAGGATCTGACAGAGGGAACCTACATATGCTTTGATACCACCTGAAGTTCTCTAGAAATAGGTTGCACAACTGAGAAGCGTGGGATGAATCAATGGTACTTCTTTTATTATTTTTTTCTTTAGAAATAAACCCATGTGTGGAGTTAGGATCCTATCCACTCAAATTTTAATCTCAGCCTTACCCAATTGGAACATAAATGAAAGAAACAAAAGACACATATAATTTTTACTAAGTTCAATCCCAAAGTGGGTACCTAGTCTTTGTTGTGATCAGTTTTAGTCCCAACCATAGATTTGTCACTAGAATCAATTATCAATTACAAGTGATATGGGAGGTATCATCCTCTAACCAAAGGAAGTTTACAATGTAAAACATAACTATGTGAGTAAGATCACTTTAGATTCAGAGATATTTCAGCCTCTATTGATGATATTTCCCTTAGATCCTTCAAATAAACCGAATTAGTATGTGCTCACCTCTTCAAGAACTTCAACCTCTAATATTATGTTTTGATCCTAGATCAGTCAGTCTTTCTCATTACTGCCAGAACTTAGATGTTTTGCTTCTCAATTTCAAATCACTGAATACTCCGGATCTGCATATTTCTCTTCACACTTCTAAACTGCTCGATCTCAACCTCAATACTTTTCTCTTCATCTCTAATTTTTCAGTTCACACCATTCTACTCCTTAATAGTGAATTTATTAATAATCCAGAATTAATTAAATTCAAAAAATTAAGCACCAACTCATATTCTAGAATATTCCCACAATTGATTTGTACTCCATGATCTCCTGTGAGATTCCTCATTCAACTGTTCACATGGATCTGTTACCCACATTCCTGATCTCAAATTCCACAAATACCCATCCGCTCATTTTAGTTTAAATAAAAATTATTGTTAGTTATCTAGCTGTGATCACAGTTTATAATTTTCAAATATTTTCATTTGAAAATTCCAGAATATTAGAGAAGTGATCTATTTTAATTATCCAAAGCCCAGATTGAATCATAACATAATCATTAGTTCATATTTTTTAGAATTGAAAAACAACACAACATCATTCTAGTTAAGTTTTAGAAGTATCTTCAGGAAATTCATCTTTTCCTAAAAAATTCTTCTATGTAGTTGACCCTTACAAAACTTTCTGTATAAAAAAATTGACTCTTATGATTTGTCAAATGACTTGTGAATTCTTATCAACGACCCTTATGAATTTTAAGATGCCTTTTACGAATCAGTGTGGCTTCCTGCCTTTGCAAAAATTTCAGTCTGTGCATGAAACATATGAATCGTATGAAAAATTAGAGTTACTCATACGCACTACCACATCTTAGCCAAATTTCAGTCATTCTAACTTCCGGACCTTTGAAATCTGTAATTCCTGAAAATACACTGAAACTTCTCACACATATCATGAAAACATACCCAAATCGACAAAAAACCATTATTGAGAAAATCCCTAGTATCTAATAAAAAAAAGAACCTACAATGAAGTGTGGGTATACAATTCTATAGTTTCTAGTCCACTCTTCTGCTAAGGAATACGAACATCACCACCGTGCCCAACGCTGTAATGACCTGCGTCGTTATGGGTTGGTGAAACTAAAAGAAATCAGACTTACTTGGATTTGGAGCACGGAGGTAGGATTGCTGTGTCGGAGGATGAAGATCGCTGTATAGGATGTGACTCAATAGGAACCACGCATAGAGGAACGATGACGAGGAGGTGGGTGACTGCATCATCAGAGGAGAATTGTCCCAAGTTGGGTGGCTACGTCGGAGGAGTAGAATGGAAGAAGTTTTGGGTGACATCTCCGAGCGAGGAGGGTTCCAGTGAGTAGGGAAGAAAGGGAGGGAGGTGGATATCACGAGTGGAGAGCAGGGTAGAAATGGGGTGGGGATAGCGAGCGCACGGGAGGAAGGTGGTGGGGGATCATGAGCGTATATAAATAACAGGGGTAAATCCATGGGTATTTTTTGACCTATGGCATTACCTTAACCTATAGCCAGAATTTTATTAAACCGTGGCTATATAAGTGTGGCTAAATATTAAATTTCTAGTAGTGATATGTGGTTATGAAGTCTGGCATTATGCATTCCATCATTATTAATGTGGCTATTAATATTGCATGTGATTATTTGACTAGTAGAATATCCATGTGAATAAGTAAATGAAATTATTTGATTTTATCTTTTCCATATTATGTTGAAGTTCAAGTTTAAAAGGCTTTTGTTTTATTCATATACATTGCCTTAAATGTTTATGCTTATTTATGAAAGTTTTCGCTTTATTGTTATCCTTACTGAGAATCTGAGCTCACCCCTTTCTATGTTTTATTTTTCCCAAGATGCGAAGAAGTATATTATGACTGACCTGTAAGGATAGTCTATGCGATCTTAGTATTGTATATGGAAACAATGTTGTTGTAGTTTTCCATTTTATGATGTAATGTAAACCTTATAAATATATCTAGTACTTCCAAGGATACTAAAATAATCGGTCTTTAGAGACTTGATCTCTTGTGATAATGACAATGATACATAATAATGCACCAAATCTGGGATTCTAGGGTCGGGGCATTACATTTTTAGTGAAAAAAGGGGTCCGGTGGGGTCAGTGTCCGGTTCGACCCGACCCGCCAGGTAGACCCAGCCTATTGGGCCTAGCCCGAACTGGCTGGGTCTGACCTAGCCCATTATGGTGGCCCAACCCACTACGTTGGCCCGAACCAAGGCGCTAGTCCCGACCCGCCTGGGAAACCCGGTTTGCCTGGCCAACCCGGTCTGGGGCTGGCCTACCTGACCAACTTGACCCACTGGTGCGGGCTGGTCTTCTCCTCTTGGGATGCGACGGGCACCGAGTCCCTCCCGCAGTCCCGCTGGACCGCAACCTCCAACAATATGATGCGGCTCGCCAGCCGCGTCCGCCGAACCTCCCTTGGCCATTGATGGAGGCCTCTGTTCACCACCCGCGGAAGATTCCACGGGCCTCCTTTTCCACCACATCATGCTCTGCCTCTTGCAGTCACCGCTACACTGATGGGGCCTTCTACAAGCCACTGGATGCGCTCCAGTGGTCCGTTCTTCAATCCAGAAGTTGTTTCGGAGTGCTCAGGTCATGTTCTTCATCATTAGGGGTTCAAAATCATTACAAGATCCCTTTTCAGTGTGAATCCATTCATGTGCGATATCTACCACACTACCTTGATCCGATCACCACCATCGTCGTCTGACTTCTGTTGTGCCGTGTCCATCCCAGAACTACGACATTAGATCGTTGTGAAAAGGATCAGTTGCGCAATGATCGATTGATCTCCTAAAGTCGAGTCGCGAGACAAATGAAGAATTCCAATGACGAACAAAGAATAGAGGGAGGAAAGGCATGAATCAACAAAAAGGGATGGACCTCGATTGATTTTAGTGTCGATCGTGGTTTGTCTCCATTAGAACGGAAATCGAATTAAACAAAAAATCCATCACACAGGATTAATCAACATCAGATAACCATGAACAATCTTCCATTAAAACCCCACAAATAAAAATCCCTTATCACAAGAATGATCGAACCATGGGTCAACCTGTTCGTGGGTTTATCTGCCTTCATCATTTAAATATAATAATGGGGAAAGAAAAGATTCAAAATAACAACCCCTACCTTGATTTGGATTTCTTATAGATGTCGAATGAATTCACGTCATCACATCAATCCATGTTCTGCTGACGTTCATCAATTATTCACCGCTTGATCGAATCCCAACCTCTGATCTATCTTCACTGGCGAGAGAGCCTCCTCCCCCTTTCATTAGGGAAACTCTGAATTTATAGAGAAATTATCCATTGTTATTAATTCTAACGCTGGACCCAGTCCTCGATTAATGGAGGAAACACGTTAACACATTTATGAATTTCGGCGTTTCTGTTTCACTTTGAAACAACATCGCCATGCTGCTTCATTTATGAAAGGAGAATGGGTTTCTCTGTCACAACATCACATTGTATCCATACTGCCAGGTGTTAAAGTGTAATAAAATAAACTTCTTTAAGTTTATTTTATTCTACTTTAAAAAGTACAAAAATTAACATTTACCCTCAACCCGCACCGGTCAAGGTTAGTCTCTACTTAAGGAAAGCACATCCTCATAAGCTCAATGGTACTCTCAGATTTCCAATCCGAGTTATCATTTATGGGTTATAAGGATTTAAAAAATAAAGTAATTTTATTTAATTATTTTACTTGCGGTTATTCCATTTTTGGGTTTTCTCACTGGATACCCACACCGATTAAAGTTAAGTTTCTCCTAGGGTTAAATCACTATCCTGAACGCAACAATGCCCTCAAATTTTTTATCTAGGAAACCATTTAATATTTATTCCACTTTTTTAGGAAAACTGTTCACGAGCGTTATTTAAAAACTTAACATTTTTCAATGGATCATTCCAGGCATTCTGAGGCTTGGAATCGCACGCCGTCTCAATTCCTGGTCACGTAATTTTTCCAATAATTTTCTAAAAATAGAACCAAGAAAATCCGAGTCGTTACGTTCTCCCCACCTTGAGGCTTTATGTTCTCAAAAATCCAAACAAGGTTTACTCAAACAAAAGTTGAGAGTACTGAGCACGAATCTGAGCCTCCCGCTCCCATATAATTTTCTTAATATCCCCATTCCTCCTCTGAACACACACTATGGGAAAAGATCATCTACAAAGGATCCTTGATCTTTATTTGGTACTCAACCTAAGACACTCCAACATCGATGTCCAGCTCACCCGAGATTATGACGTGCAAGGATTTTTCAAAAATCTCCTCAGCTATGACACATGGAAGATGTTGTGTACTTGGTCTTGCTGTAGGGTAGAGTTAAATAGTATGCTACCTTTCCAACTCTACGCAACACATAAAATGGGTACTACTAGTCTTGGAGATAGCTCGCCACCCGAAGAAATCTCTGTAACCCTCGTTGAGGTGACACCCAAAGGAAGACATGGTCTCCTTCCTCAACTACAAAGGTCACCACCGTATGCCAACCCAAAACTTCAGACAACCCTACGCATACTTTATCCTCTCCTAGATGACCTGAAAAACCTCTACAAATTCCTTCTACAGTCCCTTCCATAGCTGGGATGTAAAGTGAGAATCACGATCTGAAACGATCATCATTGAAACTACACAGAGTCGAACTATCTCCAACATATAGGGGAATCCCAATCCCTCTACTAAAATCTATCCCTAGGTAGTTAGGAAGTGGTCCAACTTAGTGAGTTGGTCAATGATCACCCTGATGGTATCCTGTCTCTTGGACGTATGTGGTAAACCTGTCATGTCGATCCTTATTCCTCCAGTGTTCGTCAATTCATCAACGCTTGATCGAATCCCAACCTTTGATCCATCGTCACCAATGAGAGAGCCTATCCCCTTACCTTAGGGAAACTCTAGAGTTCTATAGAAATTCTCCAAAATTATGAATTCTAATACTAGACCCTGTCCCTGATTAATGGAGGAAACACGTTAATGTGTTTACGCATTTCAGTATTACTATTTCGCTTTGAAACAGCGTCGCCACACTGATTCATTTATGAAAGGAGAATGGGTTGCTCCATTGCAGCGTCGCAATTTTACCGTGCTGCGAAACATTAAAATGGAATAAAATAAACTTCTTTAAGTTTATTTTATTGTCCTTTAAAAAGTCCAGAAATTAACTTTTACCCTTAACCTGCGCCGGTCGAGGTTAGGATCCACTCAGGGAAATCACATCCTAATGATCTCAATAGTACTATTAGATTTCCAATTCGAGTTACTTTTTATGAGTTATACGGATTTGAAAAATAAAATAATTTTATTTAATTATTTTATTTACGGTTATTCCATTTTCAAGTTTTCTCATTGGAGGCCAATGCCAACTAAAGTTAAGTCATGCCTAGGGTAAACCCACCATCCTGAATGCAACAGTGCCATAATATTTGTGATTTGGGTACCCATTTAAGAGTTATTCCACTTTTCAGGAAAATATCTCATGTGATATTTAAAAACTTAACATTTTTCAACAGATCATTACAGGAACTCTCGGCCTCAGAATCGCATTCCATCTCAGCGCTTGGTCTCATAATTTTCCCAAGAATTTTCTAAAAATAGAACCATGCAAATCTGAGTTGTTATAGAGAACTAAGATAAGGTTTCTTAGTACAAGCTCAAAATTAAAGAACCGAAAAGAGAAATCGATAGGTTTACCCAAACTGGAAAACATCAAATCAAACATATCAAAGAACTTGAAGAGGAGGTCATCGATCTTCGGATAAATGCTAAGGGTCAAGAAAAAACATTTACAATTGGTACGACATCAAGAAAGCAGACCATTTAGGAAACAAAGAATATATAGGTGGAGTATAAAGGTCCAAAATGACAAAAGAAACAATCAAATCCAAATGATAAGGTTGATAAGAGGGTTAATAAAAATCAAAGAGGTGTGACGATTAATATCATACCACACGCACCTGCTCCAAAAGTGAATATTGATTTGAGTATGAAGTAGAGTTAGAATGTTCAAAAAACTCAAGGGACAACCAGTGGTGAAAAAGTGACACATAAGATTTCACCTCACATAGGGTGTTCATGCTACGAAAAGATGGGACACTAAAAAAATGTGTGTGCCGTAGCCAAGAGATACCAAAGGTCACAAGAACAACAATGACAGCCAAATAGAGTGAAATACTCTAGAATATATTTAAAGGACAATTATTTTTTGGTTTAGAGGATTTTGAAACATGGCTAGATACTGTACACCAACCATGTAAAGGAATGTGTTGAATTAGAACCAAATTGGCCATAAGCAACAATTCAGTGAACCAACAACGAGTTGAAAATATAAAATCAGTTTGTAGTGATGCATGATGAAGCTGGTCCATCATACACCAAGTAAGATAAATATTATCAATCCATAACGATTATGAAATCAAAAACATGGATCTAGTAGAAAAGAGTTGAGAAGGCAATGGTTGCAGAGATTACTTTTAAAGAATCAGACCGCATTGGAATATTGATTATTGATAGTGGATGATTTTCTCATATGATATGAAATAAGGATCTGGAGATCAGAATTAGGTACGACATGGATGGTATCATAAGATTTGGTAATGATGAAGGCATGAAGATTGTTGGCTGAGGGAAATCCAAGTTTGGAGGAAAATACATGAGATGTGCATATGTATTGGTTGTTTAAGGTCTTAGTCACAAATCACTAAGTGCTTGTTAAATACGTGACTCGGGATATGCCATAAGTTTTTCAATGAAGTCATGTATCATTATGAAAAAATATGGTGTATTTGTTTTATAGGGAAAGCATACAAAAGGAAATATTTACCTTGTAAATGGAGAATAAGATATGTGATTTTTGTCCAAGGAAGAAGAAAAAACATTATGGAATAAACATATTGGACACTTGAGCCAAACTTCCTTGGAAGATCTGGTGAAATACAATGCTGCTCGAGACCTCCCAATATTATTACGTGATCATACTCATACTTGTAATGCTTGTCAACAAGGGAACATCATTCAAAATAAATATAATGAAAAAGAGAAAAGGACAAAAATAATGATTGATCTCATGAATATTGATGTGTGTGGACCTATTTCATCAAGATATATGATGGGAGGATATATTATGTTCTCTTCATTGATGATTTTAGTAGAATGTCCTGGGTTTCAATCATCACCCTCAAATCTGAGGTGTTTAGTTTCATAAAATCTTATTGAAGATAAGTTGAGAAGATATTGGTTCAAACAATCCGGAAGATTCAAATAGATAATGGAACATAGTTCAAAAATTTCCAAGTGGAGGATTATCTCAAGAAACATGGGAAAGGTGTAACACCCCAAGCTTCTACGGTACACTTCTCTTTGAATAATGTGATAGCGTGTGTTGTACGCAACACCGAGTTCTAACACACCATAACCAGTCAAACTAGCCGTTATGAATAGTAATACCTACTTTTTGAAATTATATATATTTTATTTTTTAAAATCGACTTAATTTTTGGATTCGTAATATCGAATTTATCCTGAGGTGAAATTTTGGTACTTTTCGGATAACTTTAATATTTTGATGAATAGTGAAAATTACTAAATTTTAATTAAAAACAATTTTTTTAATCAAAATAATTAATAGTGATAAATTATGAATTTGAGTGGTTTTAAGTATAATTATAATATATTTTTACCATTTAATATAATGTTGGTCATTGGACATAATTTTACAATTAAACCGGACAAAAACAAGTGTCAATCTTTTGATAGTTATTATCTCTTAAAAACACGCTTTTTGTTTTAACAACGGGAATTAATTTTAAATTAATTTCTGCCATTTCTGTGTTTTGAAATTAGAAAAATGGATTCCATATTTGGAATCAGGATGTTCAAATTTTGTAAATAGGTAACTTTTATTTTTAGACATTTTGAATAATTACTGCGGTAAATATTTTATTTACCATGGTTAAGGGTAAATCCGGTAAATAAGGGTTAAAAAAATAATATTATAATAATACTAAATTACCCTAAAACGTGTCCTAGCCTTATTGGTTGATACATGTTCGGCCATATTCATCTTTGGGTCAATTTTGGGACCCCATGGATCCACTTGTAGGTGATAGGGACACTTTATTTTAATTAAGTTAAAATAAGTACAAAAATGACATAAGTATATATCTTTTAGAAAAACAATTTTTACATAGGGTTAGATATGTTGGATTTTCAACTATAAATATTCATTAGAAATATAAAAATATTTAATACATGATGATATTTTATTTTCAATTTTTAGAGATTAAATAAGTTAATTTATTTATGACACAATGATGATGCAGTAATTACCATAATAGTGAAAAATTAAAATAATTGATATTATAAATACCCAAATAAATATAATTTGAGACTTTTAATGAATTAAAATAATTTTATAGGATAATATGACATATTAGGATTTATTTAATTAACCTTTTTCGAAGTAATAATTCTGTTATGAGTTTCACAAAAATCAACTATTGAATAGTGTCAAAATTGACATAAAAGAGTTTTTAAAACAAATATAATATTATTAATTGATATTAAATTCCTAAAAATCTAAGGTTCGGCCAAGAGACTTATATCATGATAGGTGTATCATTAATGGACCACTTGGGGGTCTCTTGGATGTATATAGTAAGTTTATTAACCATATAATATAAAAATACAAAGAGACATTGTAAAAGTGAAACTAATTAACTTAGAGTTAATACTTAAAGATAAGGTTAATATAAGTACCAAAACCTGTATAAATTCTATTGTTTGAGTGGTTTTCGACCTATCCCCACCTTAACATTTAAATAATCAACTTTGGATCCATTATAAACCGAATATGAATTTTTTTATAAATTAATATTTCTAGCTTTTCCAAAGGTGCCCCTCACCCCTCTTATAAAAGGGCACTCCTCCTTCTCATTTCTTAACACCTTAAAAGCCTTTTTGTTCGGCCAAACTCTGCCCAAATACTCTACCAACTTCCCTCACTACAACCTAGAGGCCTTAGTTTGATCATAAAGCCAACCTAAGGAGCCCTTTTGATCAAATCAAAAGGAAGAACCCGAAGAAGAGGTAATGATTTCACCACCCTTTTCCAAGTTCCTTTCTTCTTCCACTTCTTCTTCCTTTGTTGTTACCATTCTAAAATAATAAATCCAGTATCATATATATACTGTGATGTTATTATAAATATGGTACAACCATATTCACTATTCTATCCATCTTTTGAGTAACATGTCACCATACGTGCATACGTACGGCTTACCGTCTCCACGTCGTGGTGTAATTGTTATTCAATAAATTATTATTTGGATGGGTATAATAATGATGTTTAAATCATGAAAATAATAAATATAACATGATAATGATTCTGTATATATGATATACCATCCAATTATATATTATTTTAATGTCAAAAGAATGATATTATCGCTCGTGCGTACGTACGGACTACCGTCTCCACGAACACGATAAGATTCATTCTCCATCGTATCCATTCAAGTATAATTATCACTTGATGATTTAAAAATAATTTTTAAGGACTTGATATCATTTTGGATAAGAATAAGATACAACATATACATGACAAACATGGATTACTTAACAAAACATATAAAAGAAAACGAGTAAGTTAACACCCGAAACAACGATAATTCTAAGATATTATTAACAAAGCAATGTTAAAAGATCATATATGATATCATATTAATATATATGATTCTTGTATAATTTAATAACAATTATTTCACCATTATACAGGAGGTTAACCTACCCTCAACCAAGGAAAAGTACAAGGTAAGGGTTATTTCACAATCTTTTCATTATCCGAGGTTGTTTATACGTAATAATCTACTGGGATCTCTTTATCATCCACATCCATGTTTCTTAAAAATGTATTTCAAAACATTTTTACTATTTACAAGAATATGGGTTAAAGTCATTTATACCCTTTTTTTACTTTTTATAAGAGGTTTATAAAGGAATATTTCCGTCGTTTTCCAAACAAGGTGCTTTTTAACCTTTTCGACAAAATTAAGGTAAGAATGTTTTTTTTAACTTATACGGCGGGTGAGGCTATTTTCCGCCGTTATAAAATCGTCAAAGCTTCCCTTACAATATTATAAGAATATTTTCAAAGAAAATGTTTTATTTTATAAATATATTACTCTTAAATGATTTCAAAAATAGAAATAGATATTTCTCTAAAAAGAGTTTTGATTTCATCTATGTCAACATCCTTTGATGGATTTTATGCTTATTTGTAGTTGATTTATTAATATACAAAACTTCTATATTGTATTGAAGGTTTTGTGATATGTTTGATTGTGGATGTGCTATTTTTATACCATTCATAGTTTATGATGAAAGTATTGACATTTCGTATGCTAGTTTTAATACGAATGTTTATGTTATGTTTAAACCTTTTCATATGGGAATGCATTGGACTTAATATGTGACGGGTGGAGCCTGCTATAGCTCCTCGATGCATCGGTAGTTCTCATGAGAAAAACTAGTGTCTTGGAAAAAGGCCTTGACAAAATCTTATTTGTAGTCTTGGCACGAGGCCTTGGCTATGTGGTTATGATAGTCTGGCATTATGCATTCCATCATTATGAAAGTGGTTATTGATATTGCATGTGATTATTCGATTAGTAGAATATCAATGTGAATAAGTAAATGGAATTATTTGATTTTATTTTTTCCATACTATGTTGAAGTTCAAGTTTAAAAGGCTTTTGTTTTAGTTATACACTGCCTTAAATATTTATTCTAATTTATGAAAGTTTCCGCTATTTTGTTATCCTTACTGGGAATTTGAGCTCACCCCTTTTCTATGTTTTATTTTCCCAGGATGTGAAGAAGTAAATTATGAATGACCTGCAGGGATATTATGAGGGGTTAATAGTGTGGGATATGGAGACAATATGTTCTTGTAGTAGTTTTTCACTTTATGATGTAATGTAAAACTTTATGAATATATCTAGTGTTTCCAAGGATAATAAACCGATCGGTCTTTCGAGAATTGATCTTTATTGTGATCATGCCAATGTTATGCAATAATGCACCGACTCTAGGTAACTAGGGTCGGGGTGTTACAGTTGGTATGATAGGAAGTTTAGTACAAACCTTGGAAGCTAGATTTAGATAAACTCTGATTAGAGCACGTAGACCTAAGATGAACTTTGAGGATTAGTATAGAATAACTTCCTAGAATTTTGGTATTGTAGAGATTTTGTGAGTTTTCCGAGTAATAAATCCCTGTCTGGATACGAGCAGGTTGAGGCGGCTCTGGCACAGATGTACCTAGGGGTAAAACCCGAAAACACCACTTTGAGCTAGACTCGAACGGGAACTGGTGCACGACAACGGGCCTTGCTGCACTCTTGGTTACGACACTCCCGGGGTATATACTTAAGATAACTCTCATTTTCTTTACAAATCATTATGATGGGTTTATGAGTATATACTTCCTCAAAGAAAATATTTTTATGATTATAGATTATATCCATAAATAGTTCAATTTATGTTAAGTGTTTTATAAGTATGGGATTATGTATTTTGATTCATAAACTGATCTAGTTTATGCCATTGTTAAGAAATGGCACCTAGTGGAAGAAATGGAAACCGTATCAATGCACGCACTCCATGTAGGGATTTCCCTCCTGCTCAAGATAATTATAGTGGAGCTGGTGATGCAACTGGTGCTGATCAGCTAATCACCATACTGGGACAACTCACTCAGGTTATGAATAATAACCTTACCCGTATGGAGCACCCTAATCCGCAGCGTGGAGGATCAATGTTAGATCGATTCATGAGGAAACAACCACCAATGTTCAATGGGAGTACAAATCCCTTAGTAGCTGAGCAATGGATATTTTCCCTAGAGAAAATATTTCAGGCTTTGGGGAGTAGTGAAAGGGAAAAAGTTATCATGGCAGTTTACCGCCTCACTGGAGATGCTGATCAATGGTGGTCATTGATTCAAAATACGAAGGAAGATGATGAAGTATCAAATATGGAATTGAGGGAGTTCAAAGATCTGTTTTTAGAAAAATACTTTTCTCGCGACCATCGAGCATATATGGAAAGGCAATTTCTAAGTCTGAGACAGAAGGACGATGAGAATGTCACAAAGTATGAGGCTAACTTTACAAGGTTAGCAAGGTATGCTGGTGATTATATATGTAACCCAAGAAGTAAGATTGATCATTTCTTTGATGGGTTAAAACCATTTCTCCGTCGAGCATTAGTCTCACAATCCTTCTCGTCATACGAAGACATTGTCTCATGTGCTATCAAGACCGAAAAGGAATTCTCTAAGTCTTATGACTTTAAAGCAAAGAAATAGAAGAAGAGTCCTGCTGATCAATCTGGGAATGGAAATAAGGGGATGAAAGGAAAGGTTGAATATCCATCCTATGGTAAATGTGGGAAGAAACACCCCGGTACTTGCTTGAAGGGAATGGGCGTCTGTTACAAATGTGGTGAAAAAGGCCACCAAGCTCGTGATTGCAAAGGGAAGAAGGAAGCTACCAATGTTCAGTGCTACAATTGCAGGGAGATAGGGCATTATGCAAATGAATGTCCTAAGCGTCAGGAGAACTTACCTCAGAAAAGTCCAAGGGATCAAGGCCAGGCTTATGCTATCACTACTGCTAAGGTAGAAGCTCCGAAAGACGTGGTGGCAGGTAATTTAATGGTTTCCTCAAGTTTAGAAAATGCATTATTTGATTCTGGATCATCGCATTGTTTCATATCTTCCCAGTTTTCTAAGAAAATTAGATATTTCCAATTTGATTTAAAAAGGGAGTTGTTAGTTAAAACTCCTAAGGGAAGTATCATTGCAACAAAGTTTTGTGAATCAGTCCCCATTAGAGAACATAAATGTTCTTTATCTGCTGATCTCATCATCATACCTATGATTGAGTTTGATATAATCCTTGGTATGAACTGGCTTTCGGACTATGATGCGAAGATTTATTGTAAGAAGAAAGAGGTTACGATTCTTGATGATAATGATAAGGAACACCTTATCTTTAGAGCAAAATCGTCACCACCTAATTTTTATTTAGATCCACCCCCAGTAGCTCAACTAAATTCAATTATTGGGGAGGAAGAGAATGAAATAACTGTGGGTGAGGAAAGGAATGTTCAAATAGAGGATGTACCTGTTGTAAAAGAATTTGTAGATGTATTTCCGGAAGATTTACCTGGACATCCTCCAGAATGAGAAGTTGAGTTTTCCATTGATTTAATTCCTGCATCAAGGCCTATATCAAAGACCCCTTATAGAATGGACACTATAGAATTAGTTGAACTAAAGAAACAACTATAGGAATTGAGTAATAATGGATTTATTCGCCCTAGTGTTTCTCTATGGGGAGCCCCTGTTCTTTTTGTTAAAAAGAAAGATGGATCTATGAGGTTATGTATCGACTACAGGGAGATCAATGCTATAACAATAAAGAACAAGTATCCCCTACCTCGCATTGATGATTTATTTGACCAACTGCATGGAGCTCAATACTTTTCAAATATTGACCTTCGATCTGGATACCATCAGTTGTGTGTGAGGAAGGAAGACATTACAAAGACAATATTTTGAACCAGGTACGGGCATTATGAGTTTACTGTAATGCCTTTTGGATTGACTAATGCACCCTCTGTATTCATGGATCTGATGAATACAGTTTTCAAGGAGTATCTCGATGAATTTTTGGTGGTATTTATTGATGATATCTTGGTATACTCCAAAATCTACGAAGATCATGAAAATCACTTGCGCATTATCTTGAAGACTCTGAGAAGACATGAATTATATGGGAAGTTTAGCAAGTGTGAATTCTGGCTTCATGAGATTTATTTTCTTGGACATATTGTCTCTAAAGATGGAATCTCTGTTGATCCTTCTAAGACCAAGGCAATCCAAGAATGTCCAGCACCTACGAGTATAACTGAGGTACGTAGTTTTATTGGTTTGGTAGGTTATTATCAACGTTTCGTCCAGAATTTTTCCCGATTGGCTAACCCATTAACGAAGCTCACATGTAAAGGGGTTAAATTTGTTTGGACAAAAGAGTGTGAAGGATGTTTCGAAGAACTGAAGAGAATATTAGTCAATGCTCCTATATTGACTCTACCATCGGGGAATGATGGGTTCGTTATTTATAATGATGCATCGAAGAAAGGACTTGGTTGTGTCCTTATGCAGAATGATATAGTTATTGCATATGCATCACGACAGTTGAAAATTCATGAACAAAACTATCCTACTCATGATCTCGAGTTAGAAGCTGTGATCTTTGCTTTGAAGATATGGAGGCACTACCTCTATGGTGAAAAATGTGAGATTTATACTGATCACAAGAGTTTGAAGTATATTTTCTCACAAAAAGAACTCAACATGAGGCAAAGGAGATGACTTGAATTACTCAAGGATTATGATTGTACGATACACTACCACCCGGGGAAAGCAAACAAGGTGGAAGATTCTTTGAGCAGAAAAGACCATGGAGTTTTGAACGTGATGAGAATTGAAAGGGATCCAATTTTCATGGATCTAGTGAAGATGGACAGGGGAATAACCAGGGAAGGTGAAACATCAATGCTTTTTCAAATGGTTTCCAAACCATCTTTACTAGAAAGGACTAAGAGTTCTCAGACCGTTGATGAAGAATTTCAAAAGAAGATTAAAGCTGTGAATGATGGGAGACTGAGAGACTTTGTGTATGAAGATGGAATTTTGAAATTCGGGAAGAGACTTTGTGTTCCCGATATACCTGATCTAAAAAGGGAATTTCTGGATGATGCTCACAGTTCCAATTTCTCTATACACCCTGGGAGCACCAAAATGTATAGAGATTTGAAGGAACATTTTTGGTGGGACAATATGAAGAGGGAGATTGGTGATTTTGTGTCAAGATGTATGGTTTTTCAACAAGTGAAAGCTGGAAGGCAACAGCCTGGAGGAGTCATGCAACCTATTCCCATACCGGAGTGGAAATGGGAAAATATTACGATGGACTTTGTCATGGGGCTACCAAAGACTCCTAGAAGGAACAATGCAATATGGGTTATTGTTGATCGTCTTACCAAGTCAGCACATTTTCTTGCTATAAGAGAAGATCTACCCCTGGAACGTCTAGAAAGACTATATATTAATGAAGTTGTGAGACTTAATGGAGTACCTCTATCGATTGTTTCTGATCGTGATCCCCGTTTTACTTCAAGATTCTGGAAAAGTCTTCAGAAATCCCTGGATACTGAACTTCATTTGAGCACTGCTTACCACCCTCAGATAGACGGACAATCAGAACAGACTATTCAAACTTTAGAAGACATGTTGAGATCTTGCTCACTTGACTTTCAGGGTATGTGGGATCAATATTTACCTCTGGTAGAATTTTCCTATAACAATAGCTTCCATTCTAGTATTCAGATGGCACCATATGAAGCGTTATACGGAAAGAGATGTCGTACACCAACCTGTTGGGATGGCATTGGTGAAAGAAAACTTGTAGGCCCAGAACTGGTGGAGGAAACAGTGGAAAAGGTGAACGTAATCCAGAATCACATCAAAGCAGCTCAAAGTAGGCAGAAGAGCTATGCTGATAATCGGACCCAGGTACATCGGACCCTTCGAAATTCTAGAACGAATTGGGGCCGTAGCTTACCGATTGGCAATGCCGCCAAGTCTCTCCAAAGTTCACGATGTGTTCCACGTATCTCTGTTGAGTAAATACATGCCTGACCCAACGCATGTACTCACCTATGAGGAATTAGAACTGGAACCCGATCTGTCCTATTGTGAAGAGCTCGTCAGGATTCTTGATACGAGAGAACAAGTACTGAAAAACCAGACGATGCGTCTGGTAAAAGTTTTGTGGAGAAACCATAAGATGGAAGAGGCAACGTGGGAACCTGAGGAACTTATGATGAAGAACCACCCAAGTCTTTTCATGTGATAAGTATTCTAGAAATTTTGAGGATGAAATTATTTGAAGGAGGGGAGAATGTAACACCCCAAGCTTCTACGGTACGCTTCTCTTTGAATAATGTGATAGCGTGTGTTGTACGCAACATCGAGTTCTAACACACCATAACCAATCAAACTAGCCGTTATGAATAGTAATACCTACTTTTTGAAATTATATATATTTTATTTTTTAAAATGGACTTCATTTTTATATTCGTAATATCGAATTTAGCCTAAGGTGAAATTTTGGTACTTTTCGGATAACTTTAATATTTTGATGAATAGTGAAAATTACTAAATTTTAATTAAAAACAACTTTTTTAATCAAAATAATTAATAGTGATAAATTATGAATTTGAGTGGTTTTAAAGTATACTTAGAATATATTTTTACCATTTAATATAATGTTGGTCATTGGACATAATTTTACAATTAAACCGGACATAAACAAGTGTCAATCTTTTGATAGTTATTATCTCTTAAAAACACACTTTTTGTTTTAACAACAGGAATTAATTTTAAATTAATTTCTGCCACTTCTGTGTTTTGAATTTCGAAAAATGGATTCCATATTTGGAATCAGGATGTTCAAATTGTGTAAATAGGTAACTTTTATTTTTAGACATTTTGAATAATTACTGCGGTAAATATTTTATTTACCATGGTAAAGGGTAAATCCGGTAAATAAGGGTTAAAAAATAATATTATAATAATACTAAATTACCCTAAAACGTGTCCTAGACTTATTGGTTGATACATGTTCGGCCATAGGCATCTTTGGGTCGATTTTGGGACCCCATGGAGACACTTGTAGGTGATAGGGACACTTTATTTTAATTAAGTTAAAATAAGTACAAAAATGACATAAGTATATATCTTTTAGAAAAAAATTTTTTACATAGGATTATATATGTTGGATATTCAACTATAAATATTCATTAGAAATATAAAAAGATTTCCTACATGATGATATTTTATTTTCAATTTTTAGAGATTAAATAATTTAATTTATTTATGACACAATGATGATGCAGTAATTACCATAATGGTGAAAAATTAAAATAATTAATATTATAAATACCCAAATAAATATAATTTGAGACTTTTAATGAATTAAACTAATTTTATAGGATAATATGACATATTATGATTGATTTAATTAACTTTTTTCGAAGTAATCATTATGTTATGAGTTTCACAAAAATAAACTATTGAATAGTGTCAAAATTGACATAAAAGAGTTTTTAAAATAAATATTATATTATTAATTGATATTAAATTCCTAAAAATCTATGGTTCGGCCAAGAGACTTATATCATGATATTTGTATCATTAATGGACCACTTGGGGGTCACTTAGATGTATATAGTAAGTTTATTAACCATATAATATAAAAATACAAAGAGACATTGTAAAAGTGAAACTAATTAACTTAGAGTTAATACTTAAAGATGAAGTTAATATAAGTACCCAAACCTCTATAAATTATATTGGTTGAGTGTTTTTCGACCTATCCACGCCTTAAAATTTAAATAATCAACTTTGGAGCCATTATAAACCGAATATGAATTTATTATAAATTAATATTTCTAGCTTTTCCAAAGGTGCCCCTCACCCCTCTTATAAAAGGGCACTCCTCCTTCTCATTTCCTCACACCTTCAAAGCCTTTTTGTTCGACCTAAATCTGCCCACATACTCTCCCAACTTCCCTCACTACAACCTAGAGGCCTTAGTTTGATTAGAAAGACAACCTAAGGAGCCCTTTTGATCAAATCAAAAGGAAGAACCCGAAGAAGAGGTAATGATTTCACCACCCTTTTCCAAGTTCCTTTCTTCTTCCACTTCTTCTTCCTTTGTTGTTACCATTCTAAAATAATAAATCCAGTATCATATGTATAATGTGATGTTATTATAAATATGGTACAACCATATTCACTATTCTATCCATCTTTTGAGTAACATGTCACCATACGTGCATACGTACGACTTACCGTCTCCACGTCGTGGTGTAATTGTTATTCAATAAATTATTATTTGGATGGGTATAATAATGATGTTTAACTCATGAAAATAATAAATATAACATGATAATGATTCTGTATATATGATATACCATCCAATTATATATTATTTTAATGTCAAAAGAATGATATTATCGCTCGTGCGTACGTACGGACTACCGTCTCCACGAACACGATAAGATTCATTCTCCATCGTATCCATTCAAGTATAATTATCACTTGATGATTCAAAAATAATTTTTAAGGACTTGATATCATTTTGGATAAGAATAAGATACAACATATACATGAAAAACATGGCTTACTTAACAAAACATATAAAAGAAAACGAGTAAGTTAACACCCGAAACAACGATAATTCTAAGATATTATTAACAAAGAAATGTTAAAAGATCATATATGATATCATATTAATATATATGATTCTTGTATAATTTAATAACAATTATGTCACCATTATACAGGAGGTTAACCTACCCTCAACCAAGGAAAAGTACAAGGTAAGGGTTATTTCACAATCTTTTCATTATCCGAGGTTGTTTATACGTAATAATCTACTGGGATCTATTTATCATCCACATCCATGTTTCTTAAAAATGTATTTCAAAACATTTTTACTATTTACAAGAATATGGGTTAAATTCATTTATACCCTTTTTTGACTTTTTATAAGAGGTTTATAAAGGAATCTTTCCGTCGTTTTCCAAACAAGGTGCTTTTTAACCTTTTCGACAAAATT
This sequence comes from Viscum album, assembly GCA_963277665.1. Lineage (NCBI taxonomy): Eukaryota > Viridiplantae > Streptophyta > Magnoliopsida > Santalales > Viscaceae > Viscum > Viscum album. Next base: position 601,972,740 of record OY728158.1, on the reverse strand, counting down.
AAGGTAAGAATGTTTTTTTTAACTTATACGGCGGGTGAGGCTATTTTCCGCCGTTATAAAATCGTCAAAGCTTCCCTTACAATATTATAAGAATATTTTCAAAGAAAATGTTTTATTTTATAAATATATGACTCTTAAATTATTTCAAAAATAGAAATAGATATTTCTCTAAAAAGAGTTTTGATTTCATCTATGTCAACATCCTTTGATGGATTTTATGCTTATTTGTAGTTGATTTATTAAGATACAAAACTTCTATATTGTATTGAAGGTTTTGTGATATGTTTGATTGTGGATGTGCTATTTTTATACCATTCATAGTTTATGATGAAAGTATTGACATTTCGTATGCTAGTTTTAATACGAATGTTTATGTTATGTTTAAACCTTTTCATATGGGAATGCATTGGACTTAATATGTGACGGGTGGAGCCCGCTATAGCTCCTCGATGCATCGGTAGGTCTCATGAGAAAAACTAGTGTCTTGGCAAAAGGCCTTGACAAAATCTTATTTGTAGTCTTGGCACGAGGCCTTGGCTATGTGGTTATGATAGTCTGGCATTATGCATTCCATCATTATGAAAGTGGTTATTGATATTGCATGTGATTATTCGATTAGTAGAATATCCATGTGAATAAGTAAATGGCATTATTTCATTTTATTTTTTCCATACTATGTTGAAGTTCAAGTTTAAAAGGCTTTTCTTTTAGTTATACACTGCCTTAAATATTTATTCTAATTTATGAAAGTTTCCGCTATTTTGTTATCCTTACTGGGAATTTGAGCTCACCCCTTTTCGATGTTTTATTTTCCCAGGATGTGAAGAAGTAAATTATGAATGACCTGCAGGGATATTATGAGGGGTTAATAGTGTGGGATATGGAGACAATATGTTCTTGTAGTAGTTTTTCACTTTATGATGTAATGTAAAACTTTATGAATATATCTAGTGTTTCCAAGGCCAATAAACCGATCGGTCTTTCGAGAATTGATCTTTATTGTGATCATGCCAATGTTATGCAATAATGCACCGACTCTAGGTAACTAGGTTCGGGGCATTACAAAAAGAGACCAAGTTTCAATTGTAAGAAATCAACAACAGAATGGATTAGTTGAGAGAAGAAATCAGATTATCAAAAACATGGATAGAACAATGCTCATTGATAAAGACCTTCCATAGAAGTTTTTGAAATAAATAATCATGACATCGATCTACATATCAAATAGAGCGTTATTGTTTCCAAAATAGTAAAAGACTCCATATGAGCTTTGGTATGGAAATAAGCCAATGTTTAAGTACTTTCGAGTCTTCAGAAGTAAGTGTTTCATTCTCAATAAGAAGAAACATAGGAAGTTTTAATCCTTTGGAGATGAAGGGATATTTCTTGGATACTAAAATAAAATAAAATCATATAAATGCTTTAATAAGAGGCTGATAAAGGTAGTTGAAAGCAATGATGAAACTATTATAGATAATGAGCATAATCTTCATCAAATACATGATCAAACTCAGAAGGATAGTGATGAAGAGATAAACAGATTAGGGGATGTTCTAGTTTTATAGGACGATTCATAAGAATACTTAGATAATTATAAGGATGATAATAAATCAGTATCTATGAAGAAACCAATGAGAAGATTTTAAATTGATTGAAAAAACTTAATTAGTAATTAGACAACACTAGTACAGACCAGGAGGATGGAAACTATAAAAAATCATCATACTTATCACAAGTAGAGACTAAATATTTTTATGAATAATATGGATATGAGAGTTGGGTTCAGGATATGAATAAAGAGATTGACCAAATTGAGAAGAATCAGACATGGGAGACTGTTTCGTGGCTGACAGATAGGAATGTCATCAAGACTAAATGGGTCTTTTGAAACAAGATTAATGAAGATGACATAGTGATTCAAAACAAAGCACAAATAGAATGAAAAGGGTACTCCTAGTTAGAGAGTATTTATGTTGACGTAACTTTTGCACCTATTTCACGACTAGAGACAATATGATTATTATTGGCTATAGTAGTGCAAAGAATGTTAAAAGTATTCCAGATGAATGTCATGTCTGCATTTTTGAATGGGGTTCTAGAAAAGAATTTTACATTGAACAACCAGATTTTTTTCTCATTTATGAAGATGAGAAGAAATTATATCAATTGAAGAAGGCATTATATGTGTTAAATTAAGCACCAAGATAATGGTATTCAAGACTAGATCAATTTTTAAAGAAGCTCAATTTTCAGCATGGTGGAGTTGATTACAATCTCTATATAAACAATAAAATTAATCAAAGGATGTTTTTTATGGTTTATTTTGATGAAATAATATTTGTTCGATCAAATGAATCTCAGTGTAAATAGTTTGTAGAATTCATGAAGAGTGAGTTCAAAATGTTAATGATTAGTGAGTTGACATTTTTCCTTGGTTTATAGGTGACATAAGGAAGGAATGACACAATGATTTCTCAATCTAAATATTCTAAGAATGTTTTTAGAATATTTGGAATGGATAAATAAAAGGATATGACAACTAAAACGGCTAATTGAAAGAAAATTTCATGAGATGATAAAGGTGAAGTTGTTAATGTCACAGAATACAGACAGATCAATGGAAGTCTATTGTACTTAATAGAGACACGACTGGATATTTTTCTTCCACATGTGAAGTAGAATGATATCAAAGTAATACCAAGGAAAACCAATTTATTGCAGTGAAAATAATATTTTGGTATATTAAGGGTATGGTCGATTTCATCTTGTTGTATAATGAATATTCCAAAAAGAGTTATTGGGTTATACAGATGTAGATTGGGCCAATTTAATAGATAATAAGAAATAAATGTTAGGAGGTTATTTCTATCTTGGTGGATTGTGTATTTATTGTCTTAGAGAGAAACATGATTTCATTTCATTGAGAGCCACATAAGATGAATATATTTTTTCTACTCAAGCGTAAACACAATTATTGTGGAAAAAGCATAAGCTTGATGACATGAGAGTTGAAGTGAAGTCTCTAATTAGAATTAATTGTGATAATTCAAGTGCTATAAATATTATAAAAAACCCAGTCCATCACTCAAGAAAAAATCAAATTGAAATTAAATACCAATTTATCAAGGAGAAGGCAGAGCTAGGTCTTGTGAAGTTGGAGTATGTTCCCGCAAAACTATAGGTTAGAGACATTCTGACAAAATACTTACCCAAATAATTATTTTAGAGGCATCAACTAGCTTTGGGAGTTCAGTTGACTCTCCACACTTGAAAAAATGCGAATAAGGGGAACCCCTCTCCCCAAGGTATATAGTGCTTTTCCATAATGTTCTAATATGTGTTATTTAGCCTATTGTAGACCACAATGAAGTGAAATTCGGTTTTGGTTATGAACTGAACTTCAGTTTCCTTGGTAAATGGAGAGAAATTTTGGCTATAGAATGGAGAAAATGTCTTAGTCAAGCCACAGGAGGAAGCTGACAGGTGGAGCAGTGAGATAAGGTGAGAAGAGAGATAGGGGGAGTTTTAAATCTAATGATGCTAAAGGTGATCGATCGAAGGTTATATATCACGATATATATAGTTTGTGATGAAATTAGTTGAGAGGTTTTATAATGAAGTGACTGATTGATTAAATTTGCATTATAATCTTGTTTCTCATGCCAAGAATTTCTCATATGGTTTGAGAGTGTGTGTTAAGAAAGTCTTTGATCACTATCTGAATCACAAGAAGTGAATGGTGGTTGAAGATAGAAGAATCTTTCATGAGGTATCAAAGTGTGAAGAGTTGTCAACAAACCCAAAGGGGGAGATTTTTGGGCAAAAATCCCTCAAGGTAACATTGATGCATTTTTGGGTTGATTGTGTCTATTGAAAAAGTGGGTTTCCATGGTTATTTATAGAGTTCCATAGATATTGTTGAAAAAAATGTTAACAATGAACCATGAAAAAGTAATGGATGCTCTGGAGGCGGTACAAAAAGATTTTATTTAAGGTGGAACTGTTTCCAAGTGTCTGCCAAATTTTTGTGCCAAAAAATTGGATAATGGAGAAAAGTGTTTTTGGAAAAGAAAGATGTGTGAAAGTGTTTAGGAGTTTTGGAAAGTTGCGCACAATACATTGTTCAAGGTCATTACATCAAAATATGGAAAAGGAAAGAAGTTCGTGCAAGTTATGGTTTTGCCTGAAAGGTGAATTTTCATGAATGAAGACTTGAACACTCATGGAAAGTTGTGCGAGTTGCATGTAGTGTCAGAAAAATACCCATAAATGGTATTCTACCCCCTTTATTTAAATAATCTCAACACTTAGAGAGAATCAAAGCTTTGAGTCATGCAATTATCGAGTTTCACGCTAGAAGGAGTTGCACGCAAGTAGTGAGTTGCATGTAATAGTTGCACATAAGAAGGGAGTTGCGCATCATAAGGGATTTTCGCATCAGAAGAGAGTGGAGCACAAGTAAAGAGTTTCACACAAGCTTAAAGTTGTGTGAAAGTTGATTTTTTGTGACAAAGGAAAATGTTGCATGAAATTCATTAAGGTTTCACACAAGTCACCTTAAGGTTGCCGAAAAGTTTGAAGTTTCCCATTACATGTATGGTAAAGCGGTATTCATAAGTGGATGAAAGTGGAACTTAAAAAGAGCATCTACCTATAGTTGAGTATGAATTCATTCATGAAAATGAAGAGTCCTATAAGTATATAAACTGTGAGTGGATCCCTTCTAAGAGTAGTGAGAAAAATAAGAGGAAAATGGTGATCCTTTCCATTGAAAGTGAGCCAGAGAAAGAGACATAGGGAGTGACCCATGGGGAATCGGTGAGCTGAACCTAAACTTTGTAAAGTTAGTGATCCTGGGAATATAAGTTATCTATCCTGAACCTTGTAATTAGTAGTGAGCTTTAGTGGATTTGGAACATTGTCACATCGCCATTGTATGATCCTTGAGCGTAGCCCAGTGAGGGTGAACCAAGTAAAATTCTTGTGTCATGTGCATGATTTAACTTTTTTCATACATTGATATAGGAGAAAGATAGAAATTCATTTTTTAATGACGAAACAAGATCCAAAGGGGTAGTAGTTTTGATCTGTCTTACCCTGATTCACCCCCTATTAGGGTATTTGACCTATTGGGCCTAACATATGTTGTTAATTATATTTTAGGAAAAGATGATTAGGCATGAATAAGATATATTTCACTTCTATCAACATCCCATTTATTTTCTCATTTCACCATCTTTTCCATCATGTTCAATGTTAAGCAGAATCCTTCGGGTTCCAGCCATTGATTAATACCAGAAAGAATAGTGTGAGTAACAATAGTCATAGTGAGAAAAATGTATAATCATTTATATAATATCATGACAAATTATTTTCAATATAAACACCTTAGTTTTAACCTAGTTTATTCATTTTCATCACATATTCAAATCCATAAAAATGATTTGTAAATAAAATGTAAATTATTGTAAGAATATCCCCCGAGAGTGTCAAACTAGACAGTAAGGTCTGTTTTCATGTACCAGGTTGTGATGAGTCAGGCCCGACCCACCTTATTAGAGTTATTACCCCTAGGTAAATTTTTATCGGAACCACATCTACTTATAGTATCCAGACAGGGATGTATAGCAAGGAAGATCCATATAATCTATACCTTACCAAAATTCTAGGATGTTCTTATATACCCATCCTTAAAGTCTATCTTAGTGTTTTGTTCCCAAATCTATGTTTTCTAAATATAATTTCCAAGGTTTATACTAAACTTCATTTGATACCAGCTGTAATGACCCCAAACCTAGTATCTCGGAGTCGATGCCTTACTTTATTAAATTGACATATATATAATACTTGAATCTTAAAGGACCGATCAGTTTAGAAGTCTTGGAGGCCATATTACATACATGAACCTTATATTACACTTTAAAACATAAAATACAATATAAAAAATCCATTTATAATTTCATTATTCTCCTAGCTTAACCCTGCATATCAGTAATAATACACATCTTGGCATACTAGGAATAATAAAACATAATAAAGGGGTGAGCTCAGATGCCCATTAAGGGTAAGAGTACAAAATAAGATATTATGAATAATAATCATAAACATTAAGGAAATGCGTATAACTAAAACAAAATCCATTCAAACATAGTATTGACCATAATATGTTAAGAATAAATAATACCATATAAAATAGTCACATGAACTAGAAAACATAACCATGTATATTCTACTACTTGGATAATCACATGGAATATCAATAACTAATATCATATTGATGGAATGCATAATGTCGAATATCATAAACATACCATCAAGGTTTCGACCAAGACACCATACATAAACGGGTGATACATTAGTTAACACCCAAACTAGTTTGTCTCATGAGACCTACCGATGCATCAAAGGGCTATAGTGAGCCCCAAATGTCAATTACTAAGTCCAATTAATTCCTCATATTAAAAAAAAACAAAAAAAACATTCATATTGAAAAACTAGCATACAAAATGTGAATACTTTAACCATAAACCATGAATAGTATCAAAATAGTTCATCCATAGTCAAAATGATCATAAAGACTTCAATAAAATAAGTTATATTGTATCATAATAGACCAACCTCAATAAAACATAATATTCAACAAAGTATGTTGACATAGATGAAAATACTCTAATAAAATCGTTTGAAATATCTTGTAAAAAACAACCTTTTACTTTGAAATCATTTATTTAAAAGACGCACATTTATAAAAGAAAACATTTTATTTAAAAATAAATCTGTAAACTTGTAAAGGAAGCTTCAAGAAATCAAGGAGTCACAATGACAGTAAAATATTCTCACACCGTATAAGTTAAAAATAAACATTCTTTCTATATTTTTGTTGAAAAAGTCATAAATCACCATGTTTGGAAAATTAAAAAATATTCCTTGAAAACCATTTTATAGAAAGTAAAATATGGGTAAAAGAATTAAATCATTGGTTGGATAATAGTAAAAATATTTTGGAAAATATTTTTAAGAAACATTGAAATGGATGATAAAGATTCTCCTATAGATACTTACATATAAACTATCCCGAATAATAATGAGATTGTGAAATTAAACCTTACCACTTTATAATCAGTAGAATCATATGAACCAAGAAGGAAATAAATTTAAATGGATATTAAAATATCATAATATTAAGAATAATATTCATAAAAGGAATTAATGGGAAGTATATACACCACACAAAATAAACAAGTGGTGAATATGACATGTATCTCACAGAAATAAAAAGTGAGATGAATTTCCCTTACCTTATGCTTCCTTTAGTCAAACGTGATTTAACCTACTGTATAATGTTTTTAAGCATGTTATTAAATTATATTAGAACCTTATTCATATATATGATATCATACATGATCTTATTATATTATTTTATCACCCATTTGTTTATTATATTGCGTTATTACCCTTCGTTTGAGTGTTAACTACTTCATTTTATATGCATGTTTTGTCATAAATGTCTCAGTTATTTTGTATAGGATATTGATCCAAAATATCAAGAATGATATTAGTGTTATAAATATAATATTTAATCCTTAAATATATTTTTATAATCATTATTAAATGGATAATAAAGAAAATAAATCACATCACGTCGTGGAGACGGTAGGACGTATGCACGGACGAGCGACGATATCATTCCCTTAATGGTAAAGTGGTAAGGAATTGGATGGTATATTAATTATAAAGAATAAATATCACGTCATATTTATTATTTATTTCCATTATATTCATCATTATACCCATCCAAATAAAGTGGTGATGAAAAACAAATTACACAACAGTGTAGAGACGGTAAGCCATACACACACACCTGGTGATATTGCTTTTCGTAGGATAGATAAAAGGAGGAATATGGTTGTACCATAATCATAATAAAATATCATTACATAGATGATATTGTATTTATTACTTTAGTATGTAAAAAATATAAGAATAATAAGTATGAGAAAAAATGAACTTAAACGAATTGGTAAAACAACTACCTCTTCTTCGATGGATTTCCTTTGGATATCCTATTAGGGACACTAGGGTTGGTATTTTTAGAATAACAGGACCTCAAAAAATTAACTAAGAATGTTTTTAGGAGAAATGGGTGGGGTTTTGTCATTCTATAAGGCTCAATGTGGTGTGAGTAAGTGAGGGAGGGGGTTTCTTTTTATAAGAGAGGAGAGGGACACTCTTGGAATCCTTTAAAATATTAAATTAATATAAATTGATTTTCAATTTCAAATAGCTAAAAAGTGATTTATTTAGAATATAAGATTATTATGGGTAAATATCCTCTCAAAAAATTATTTTCAGAAATTTTTAGGTCACAATTTTAACCTTATCATTTTGATTTAACCCTTAGTTTAACCCTTTAACTCTTATAGTGATAACTTGGATTTTTAACTCTTTAGGGTTAATATATTTACTATAAAATGCCAAAAAAAACCCAAATTCATCATTGATGACATACTTAAATTTATTATAGTTATCTTACTGAAGTTTATATTTTTATGAATTTTATATCATTTAATAAAATATTATTTATTATAAAGTGTCATTTATGTGAGTTTTGATACTATTCATATTTGTTGTTTTTAAAATACCATAAAAACATGATAACTTTAAAAAAACAACTATAATATATCAATAAAATGTATAAGTTATCTATAAATTCGATGTCATTAATTATGTTAAATTTTATTTATTTTAATATTTTTAATATCATTTATTTGATATTTCCAATAATTAAACAATTACCACATCATTATTATGAAAGCCTTTAATTAGATTATTTATTCAATAAAAATTAAAAATAAATTATCTTGATGAATATAAATTTATTATCTTTGAAATTACTATTTAAAGTCTAATTTATCTTCTGTATAACCATGTATTAAAAATGTAATACTTAATAAAAAACACGAGTATGACATTTTTAGCTTATCTTTAAATAAAATATTATAAATGTCATATTCTTAACCAAGTGGCTTAAAAAGGTTATAATTTAAGCTTAAAGTTTATTTTTTTTCGAAACACACTTATCTAATGAAATTAGGATAAGTGTTAGTGTAATTTTATAATATTATAATATCATTTTTACCTTTAATCCCTCTACAGTGGTAAATTCAATTTTACTAAAGTTACTATTCATAATATCAAAAAATTGAGTTTATACTACTAGAATATAAATATAATACTGATTAAAACCTTTTATTTATATTTTTACAAATCCAATTCACATAAGTGGCTAAATTAAGTTCAACATTAATCCTGCACATATGGCGAGAAGACGGATAAAAGGAAATGTTCAAAAGTTCAATAAGTTTTTATATATAATTTCAATATAAAAATGATTCTAATAACAGAAATTGGTTTAATATATGTATTATTGATCTATTGTGACTTTAAAAATAAATTTACATTATAATAATTATTTAAACGTAAAGTCAGTTTTTTAACTACAATGTAGTATTTTCACTATTCATCGAAAAATGAAACTTCTCAAAGAAATACCAAATATTTACCCTAAGATAATTTTTATATTAAAAATTCAAAATTTAAAACTATTTTGAAAAATAAAATTTATAAAATTTATAATATTACTAAAATTATTTTAAAAATAGGCGCGCCATTAAAATGCGGTACAATTCCCTTTAAAAAATATTGTTTTTATGCATAAAATCAGATTTGTTCTTATATAATTATCTTGGAAAAACATAAGATAAATATACATAAGTTTCATAATTTGGTCAATAATATTCATAAACACTATTTAAATAGATAGGTTAATAGATCGTGGTACATTCGAACTCAGTGTTGCGTGCAACACAAGCTATTTTTTATATTAAAAAACAAAACATACCGTAAAATCTTGGGGTGTTACATTAATAAATTGGATCCTTGAAATTTGAACATGGGATCAATAATTTGGGGTTTAAAATATGAAAATACCTTTTTCAAAATCCCACATCATAAAAATGAGTTAATACAAATTTCTCTTGAAAAGTGGGAAAGGGAAGTAAGAAGGTCATCTGGGATAACACATAACTAGGTTTACAAATAGTAAAACATTAGTGGAATGTGAAAATTTGGACATGGAAGAAAAAAGTAATTTATAAAGGATGGAATGTGATAGAGAATGTGGTTATAAGAATTTTAATGATCATAAAACTGTAAATCAATAAGGGATTAAGAAGACCATCAATTCATCAGAAATTAAGGTAATAGGAAAACATTTTCATTTCAAGATACCCTTTCTTAGAGTTGAGGAATTTATTTACCTACGTTGACCAAGAACATAAAAAAATATACTTAATTGACACGAATAATTTCATCCTTTAATAAATTTACACCACAATCTCAACGTTTTCTCTAAAAAAGGAGTATTAAAGATGTTTTTTTTCATGCCTAAAGCACTAAAATCAATTTCTAACAGATCACATAATCCATAAGATGATAATATGTTATTACTACTATTTTTAGACATTAATGAAAACCGAAATGGTTATCAAAATATAAGATGATTCAAAAATTAATACATCTTCAAAAATAATAAATGCAACATTAACATCCAAAGCCTCAACAATAACACCCAAAGTTAAACTTAGATATTTTTATAAATAACTAACCATAAAATTATTCAAAATATTCCTGACCAAGTTCAAAACCCAAAAATCAGAAGGATTTGATCACATAATCTTTTGATATTAATTTAAAATTTATTTCCAAACAACATTAGTCATTCGTAAAGTAATATACCCAAAAATGTATATACACAAAACATTTAATCTACAAGATATGCTAATCATTTCCATAAATAACCTAAATTAATATAAAGCCATATTAAAATCATATATGCTTCCAAAAGATAATTTAACCTTTATTACTCAAATAAAATCCCATATTATCCAAAATTTTACATTTACTTTAATAGTATAAGGTTCCTAAAATACTAAACTTCTTCCAAAATAACATCAATCACTTAATCACCAAATCACTTTTTGTTTGAGTCCTCATGTATTAATCTTGTTTTAATGATCACAAATCTTATTCAACCTAGTTAAATAATAAATTATATCCAATCATGTGTATTTATGTTTCAATTTCTATAATGATTTATAATGGTTAAGCTCAATCCATTTCATGCATATCACTGTTTAGTCTGAATACAGTTATTTGTCGAGCAAGACACCGTAATCCAGACACTGTAAGCCAGACACCGTAAGCCAGAAATAGTAATCCAGACACCGTAAGCTAGAAACTGTGAATAAAGACACCGTAAATAAGTCACTGTGAAGCAAGACACCGGGAAAAACACACCGTGACACTCAGACACCGTGATCAGTCAAGACACACTGTGAAGGAGACACCATTTTCTTAACATAATGTGACATAGTTTCTTAAACTATTTTGTCATCTTTCAATTTAATTTCTAACAGTCATATTTGATGCCATTAATGCACTGACATAATGAATTTTTCTTTTTAGACAAAGTATGTGGTACGAGGTGTAGAACACATGGAACCTGTCGGCTAAAACTCATGCATTCGAAGATAAAGAGCGAAGTGTGCCGAACAACAATAGAGAGCGATACTGAACGAAAAACAAATCTGTGAGCATGACCGCGAAGAACATCTTACAAGATTTTAAAAAGGAATCATTGTCACATGCATGTAATCTGACTCTGTTGATGAACATGTGAAGCACACTGGAATCCAGAGAACATCTTCACATTATCAAAACTCGTGAAGAACACAAGCTGAATCGTGACACTCTGTTTTTCACACAACTTCCAAAGAAGGACTCAAAGATTCACCTGCTTCAATCCAAAGAAGGCCAGAGCTACATTGACATCACACAGAGGATTCTAAACTTATCTTTATATTCTTGATCTACTGTGATCATCTTTTTATTTACATTTTGAGCAGTGTGTGCCCCTGTCTATTTTGACACACACTAACTCCTGAGCTGAACTGGAGGATATTGAAATCCTCACACCAAACTCTTTATACTTTAGTTTACCCATGAAAACTGTGAAAGTGGTCCCTGTGTGGTCTGGCTATTATTTTTGTTTACCCACAAAAACTGTGGAAGAGGTCTCTATGTGACCTGGATAGTCCGTGAACTGTTGTTAACCTAGATCCAAGGTGTGGATCAAAGTTTATTAATATAAACTACTTGGTTTCAGGTGATCACCAAGTGGAGTGGATTAGGTCTCGGCTTGAGAGTGAACCACTTGATTCATATCTGCTATGCTGTTTAAATTTAGTCTTCTCTATTTTACTGCTTTATTGCATAATCCAGAAATCACTAATTTTACTTTGATAGTTAGTATTGGAAAGAAGTTATAACTAGTTTTCCTTAGTAGGATAACTTCACAAGTAATATTAATTATACAAATTAAGATTATTGAGAATTAATCAATTTTCTAAGAAGCTGTTTAAAAAGTTAAACTCTTATAAGAGTACAACCTTGATTAATTGGGATGTATCTATTTTTGGGGAAACTATTTCTTTTTAAAATAATATTATTTTAACAGAAATTTTTATAGTTACTCAATTCATCCCTCTCCTCTTGAGTATACTACTCCGACCAACATTTGGTATCCGAGGTTTCTTTACTAGGACTCTATGTAATCTTACTAAACTGTGATTGTAGTTATACTTTAAAGATCTGTAAATTTCTGTTAATTCTAAATTTATTGCTCTTTTAAAGTAATATGTTAGTATGGATAATAGATTTGATGGTTCTGCAACCAACAAACCACCATTATTTAATGGAACCAACTATGCTCAATGAAAAATTAAAATGAAAATGCATCTAGAGTGTATGAATTTTGAAATTTAGTCATCCATTATAGATGAATACAAAATTCCTATGACTGATAGAATTACATGGGATGAACCTACCAAACTTTCTTACAATAACAATTACAAATCCATGAATGCGTTGTACTATTCATTAGGAGATGAAGAATTTAATAGGATTTTTGTTTGTAAAACTGCCCATGAAATTTGGGATACCTTGTCTGTCTCAAATGAAGGCACATATAGTGTAAAGGAAATGAGACTTAATAATTATACTATAAAATATGATAATTTTAAAATGAAACCTAATGAGCCTATTTCTGACATGTATCTCAGGTTCAATGATATTTTCAACACAATGATTTCTCTTGGAAGAGAAGTCACTGCCAAAGAACAGATCAAGAGAATCCTTTGATGTCTACTTGACAGATGGAGAGGAACCTTTGTCTCTAATAGATAATTGTGCGACATCAGCAAGATACCTATAACAAAACTCATTGGGGAACTGATGATGTATGAGGAATAGCTGAAGGTCAACAAATAAGATGAGGATGTACCAAATAAGAAATCTGTAGCATTCAAGACCACCTCCTTGAAGCACAAATACAAAGGGAAACTCGAAGCTTCTGTAGAAAGTTCCACCACCGAACAATCATCACATGACAGTGATGAGGAGATGGATCAACTGGCCAGAAGATTCAAACGATTTTACAAAAAGAATAACTTTTTCAGAAAGACTAACTTCAAGGGAAAGTTTGATCTAAAAGGAAACTGAAAAAAGGACTGGAAAAGAAGTGACAAAACTGATGAAATTGTATGATTTGAATGTAAGCGCAAAGGACATATAAAGGATGACTGTCCAAAGCTCAAGTATACGAATATATATGAGGACAAGGACAAGAAGTACAAAAAGGCAATGAAAGCAACCTGGAGTGCCTCTGAGGATAGTTCAAGCGACTCAGAGACATCTCATGATGAACCGGCTAACAAATCCAATATGTGTTTTATGACAAACACATCTGAGGTAACACTGAACTCTTCTATACATAATTTATACTATTCTTAAGAGGAAAGTGACTCTGAAAATATGACTAATGAAGAAATGTTTGAATACTGTAACATTCTTGAAGAGACATGAAATGAATTAAAAGATAAAAATAAATCATTGAAGAAACAACATGATCTCACTGTATATGTTAAATCTGAACTTACTACTGAAAAGGAGAAAAATGCTCAACTGCTCAAAGAAAACAATGAATTAAAAATGTCTAATAAGAAATTAAAAAGTGACTTAGAAAATTTTACTAATGTGAAAAATACCCTTACCCAAATGTTAGGAAAAAAATTGCCCCTAAATACAATACTGGCATTGGTTATCAACCTGGTAAAAGAAACCTTGGTAGAAAAAATTATGTTTCAAAGTCTAGGACGTATAGTTTTGTTCCCAATTCTGAACACAACTCAACTAGCTCAAGTCATGATACAAATTCAACTGTTTCAAGTTTTTGTGGACCAAATACAGTTTATTTTTCAAATACTTTACATAATTCTTATAGGAAACCTATAAGACAAATATGGGTTCCTAAAGCACTTATTACTAATGTTACTGGACCCAAACAAGTATGGGTACCAAAATCTATCTTTTCTTGATCATGTTATAGGAAAGCTGATTAAATAGCTCCTGCAAAAATCTATGGTAATTGGACAGTGAATGTTCAAGGAACATGATAGGAGACTACTCATGCTTCAAGAACCTAATAAAAGTAGATGGAGGACATGTCACATTTGGTGACAACGCCAAAGGGAAAATCATTATCTCAGGCCAGATTGGTAACACTGATTCAATTTTAATTTCTAAAGTACTCTTTGTTAATGGATTAAAATATAATATGCTTAGTATCTCATAATTATGTGATGATGGATATCATTTTAAATTTGAAAATGATGCCTGTAATGTCTTTAATTATAAAGATGAATTAGTATTTTCTGCATCAAGGAATGAAAACGTTTATTCTATAAATTTAGATTCTTTAGATTCGCAAAATGCTACTTTCTTAAGTGTATTTCATAAAGAATCTTGGCTCTGGTATAGGAGACTAGGACACTGTAATGTTCAATCCCTTAGAAAGCTAATGAGAAAAGGCCTAGTGAAAGACTTACCCAAACTTGAGTTTCCCCATGAAAAAGTATGTAATCCTTGTCAAAAGGGAAAAAACACAAAATCTATTTCAAAACAAAGAAAGAAGTTTCGACTTCTCAACCTCTCGAATTGGTTTACATGGATTTGTTTGGAGCATCTAGAGTTTCTAGTTTAAATAGGAAACACTATGTTTTTGTTCTAGTATATTATTTCTCTAGATATACTTGGACATTCTTCATGGATCACAAAAGTGAATCATGCTCTTATGTTACTAAGTATGCCAAGTCTGTAGAAAATCTTAGTGGCCTTAAAATTAAATCTTTAAGAAGTGATCATGGCCGTGAGTTTGAAAATCAAGAGTTTGAATCATTTTGCTCACAAAATGGTTATAGTCACAATTTCTCTGCCCCTAGAACACCTCAGAAGAATGGTGTTGTAGAAAGAAGAAATAGAACCCTAAAATAAATTGCTAGAACAATGATTAGTGATTATGACTTACCTATTTACTTTTGGGCTGAAGATATTAACACAGCATGCTACATAATCAATAGAGTCTTGATTAGACCAATTCTCAAAAAGACCCCGTATGAACTCTGGAACAATAGGAAGCCTAAGGTTAATTAATTTAGAGTTTTTGGTTGCAAAGTCTTTATTCTAAACACTAAAGATAATCTTGACAAATTTGTATCCAAAAGTGATGAAGGAATTTTACTAGGTTATTCAATTTTAAGTAAATCTTATAGAGTATTCAATAAGAGAACTAAATGTGTGGAATAATCTGTTCATATCAAGTTTGATGAAACATATCCATATGATCCTAGAACCATCCTAGAAAATCTAGAGGATGATGTATCAAATCTGAAAATAAAATCAAAATCCTCAAAATCCTCTATGAAAGAATCTGTGAAAACTTCCAATTCTGGAAATTCCCTACCATCGAGCCATAATGAACCCGAATCTGTTGATGAACCTGAAATCACTAGTCCCTATTTTTCTAGAAAGGTTAGAACCCTTAAAAACCATCCCTTAGATGCTGTTGTAGGAGACTTAGAGAAAGGAACACAAACTAGAGATTCTCCTATAAATCAGGTTGAACATCAAGCCTTCTTGTCATAACTTGAACCTAAAAACATTGATGATTCCATTAATGATGAATTTTGGGTGATGGCTATGCAAGAAGAACTTAATCAGTTTGAAAGAAACAAAGTTTGTAAACTTTTTGAAAGTCCCAAGGACACATTCATCATAGGCACTAAATGGGTGTTTAGAAATAATGTAGATGAAGCTGGAAATATAGTTAGGAACAAGGCTAGATTAGTTTCACAAGGCTATAGTCAAGAAGATGGAATTGACTATGTGGATACTTTTTCTCCAGTAGCCAGACTTGAAGCCATCAGAATCCTACTAGCCTATGCTGCACATCTGAATTTCAAACTATATCAAATGGATATTAAGAGTGAATTATTAAATGGGTATATAGATGAGGATGTATTTGTTGAACAACCCCCTGTATTTACAAATCCTTGTTTTCCCAATCATATTTTCAAACTATCAAAAGATTTATATGGTTTAAAGCAAGCTCCAAGAGCTTGGTATGACAGATTGAGTACTTTTCTCATTTCCAAAGGTTTTACAAAAGGAATAGTTGATCCTACCCTCTTTTTAAAACAAATTTCTAATGACGTTTTAGTTGTTCAAATCTATGCAGATGATATTATTTTTGGATCTTCAAAAAATTCATTATGTATTGATTTCTCTAAAATGATGCAAAAATAATTTGAAATGAGTTTAATGGGTGAACTAAAATTCTTTCTTGGATTTCAAATCTTTCAAAATAATGATGGAATTGTTTTAACTCAAAGTAAATACACTAGAGATATTCTAAAACGTTTTGGATTGGATAACACTAAAAGTAGTGGCACTCCCATGAGTACCACATGTAAGTTAGATATTGATGAAGATGGAAAATCTGTTGATCAAACCACTTATAGAGGAATGATTGGAAGTTTACTCTACCTAACTGCTAGCCATACATTCATTATGTTTAGTGTGTGTATGTGTGCTCATTTTCAAGAAAATCCTAAATAATCTCATTTAAATGTTGTAAATAGAATTTTCAAATACCTCAAGCATACACCCAATCTAGGACTATTCTATCCTAAAGGATAATCATTTGAACTAGTTAGTTATTCTGATGATGACTTTGGTTCCTATAAGTTAGATTGAAAGAGAACCTCTGGAACATGTCACCTTTTAGGGAAGTCACTAGTATCATGGTGTGGTAAGAAACAAAATTCTGTTGCATTATCTACTGTAGAAGCTGAATACATAGATGCTGGAAGTTTTTGTTCACAAATTTTGTGGATGAAACACACATTACTAGATTATGGATATCAATTCAGACATGTACCAATAAATTGTGACAACACAAGTGCTATTAACATCTCAAAAAATCCTGTTTCACATTCTAGGACAAAACATATTGATGTAAGACATCACTTTTTGAGAGATCATTATAAAAAAGGTGAGATTACCTTGTAATTCATTGGTAATGAATATAAACTTGCTGATATAATCACTAAACCATTAAATTCTGAGAGAATAGACTACATCATACATTATCTTGGCTTGATAAATCTCAAATAGATATCTTACTTGTCCTACTGTTCGACATTTTACTATGTTATACTTTAATGTCTCATGATTACAGTTTCTCAGTTACTATCTATTTTTATTATGGTCTCACCGTTATCACTTTGTACTTACGGTCTGACATTCACTATCTCACCATGACGACCATTCACTGTCTCACCGTAATGAACACTCAAGGTCTCACCGTGAAAATTATTTTTGTTTTTTCTTTAAACCCGTATCACGGTAATTATTATTTCACCTCTTTTACTTTCCCGAGTGTTTATTTTTGTGATGTTTGGTGTTCCTAAATGATAAAACAAAAAGTTTCACTCAGTTATTCACTCGGGCCTTCTCCTATTCACTCATTTTGAACCCTTTAAACCTTGAAATCCTCTCTCTCTATCTTTCTTGAACCCTCAGTGTATTCCAAGAATAAAACGTCTGTCATAATCCACACCTGAGAACCGCAGCTCCAAGAAGAAGAAGATTGCACCTAAGCTGACACCCAAGGGAACTTTAAAGCCGAATATGGTAAATCACAGTGTTGTACCTGAGAAAGAAATCTTCCCCAAATGGATTCTATCTAGAAAATATGTAGTATTGAAAGTGTTAAAAGAACAAGGCTGGTTAGAATGGTTCTCAAGGGAGAATAGACCCATCTATCCTGGGTTAGTGGCTCAGTTCTACTAGTACGTATAGTTCTATTTTGATTCTGGTGAAATTTGTGTTGTGAGGAGCTGGGTTAATGGACAAAGATTATCCTTCTCTTTGAGGTTATGGGCTGCATGACTTAGGATACCTCATGAAGGTATATGTGAGGATTATCAGAGAGGACCTCCACCTTCAACTGATTTCTTTGATCTAGAAGATGCACTGAAAACCCTAACCGGAAATGGAACCAAGAGAAGGGCCATCACTGCTGAACTAGATGGAGAAACAAGGCTTTTGTTTAAGTTTGTTCAAAATCTGGTTAGTCCAAGAAAAGGTGATTTTGATGTGTTAATATATCAAGATGTGTTTTTAATTCACCTTATGAAAAATGGACATAATATCAACCTGTGCAAGTGCATCATTCACCATATGTGTGAGTTGATCAAAGTTACATCCAAGTCGACTTCTCTGTTCTACTCTCGGATGATATCAGCCATGCTATTTGAAAAAGTTGTGGTTAGACCTAATGAAGAAGTGATTATGGACTTTGATTTATGTCTCTCTAAATCCATCGTCAAGATAATGGAGATAAACTGGAATCCTTGAAAAAAGGAATGGGTGGAAGACAATGATAAGGTTTATAAGAAGTTTAATCCTGTGGATTATCCATCAAGGCAAAAAGACATTTTTGATCCTAGTTTGGAACCAGATGAACTTGTTGAGTATTTAGAAGAAGATGAATAAGTGCCTAAAGTACCACATAGGGAAGCAGTTATTGTTGAGGAAGAAAGGACTATTGTTCCTCATGTTGTTCTTGAAGAAGAAGTTCCTACCCCTAGTGAAGATGTCAATCTGTAAATCCAACTCGAGGCTAAAAAAGAATCAATGGTGATAGAATATGAGAACCAATTCATGGAAGAGCCTACAGTAGAAGAACTCCCTGTTGTGAAAGAAGCAAATCTAGAAGAACTTCCTATTGTGCAAGAAGCGAATCTGGAGGAACTCCCTGTGGAATAATCTGTTCCTGAAATCATATCCTATGCTAAAGAAAGTATGGAGATGAAATTTCAGCTGGCTAGACAGGAAATGAATGAGGAACTTAGAGCCGAGTCTATGGATTTAGACCAATCTCCTAAGCCTCTCAGTCTTGAGAAGGAAGCACCTATTGAGGGAGAGCAAACCCCAAATCTTGAGTCTGATGAAACATCACATCCAACGGAGTCAATTCCTGTATACTTTAAGTTTAAATTTCCTAGTTTTTATGATGTGAGTGAGTCTCAGTGGGTTACTACAACCGGGCTTGATATTTCCTCCCTATTTCAGTTGAAATCAATCACAAACCTTGCACCTGAGAAGGAACCTGAACCTGAAACTTTACCAATTCCTACACCTGAACCTTTACCTAAACAGTAGTCCTTTTTCAATAAGGAAGATTTAAAAGAATTTGGCGATACTCTCTTATCTGGTGTTGAGAAACTTATGAACTCCCAACCTCGTCCTGTGACAAATTTGAGTGAGCGATATGCCTCAATTCTTTTGGAGAAAATTATCTGGAAAATCCAACCTAAGATGCTCCATGATATTCAAGAAGTACAAGTTGAAAATAAGCTGCTTAGTAATGAAGTCGTAACCCTGAGAAGAATGGTTGAAGACATACATAAATAGCTGCATTCGAGATCTGAGCCTGTTGCTGCTCCTCTAGCACCCACTATTTCTCAAATCCCTCGAGATGTTGTGTCTCATATTCAGCCTCATCTGACTTCCTTCGATGAAAAGGTTGCGGAAAGGCACAAACAAATGTTGAAGGAGATGAGAGATCTTGTGGTGAACCTTAATAAACTCACTGATGAGTACACTGGTTGTCTTCAAAAGTTACTGAATCAGCTCAAATATCTGACAACAGCCGTCAAAGATTCTAATACCTCTATTCAATCCTCTACACCTTCCTTGGATAGTACTTACTCAGATTTATAGTCAAAGAAGAACATCAGAATGCTTTCAGGGGATTTCATGTGGATTATTTATCTAAAGTTGTCAAGAACAGTGATAGAGTGCTTGACCTTGTACAAATTCACTCCAAGATTGAAAATGATGCCCAACAGAAGATTTCTAAGAAAGTAGATTTCTATTTCAACTGAATTTTCTCCAAGATTGATATGACCAACCACTTCAAATACCTTGTAGAGAATATGTGAATTCCTCCCGTGACTCAAGCCTTCAAAACCCAAGTTCAGAAGCTAACCGAGTTTACCCGATTGTTGGAAAAGTTTATGGAAAACAAAGATGAATTTGAAAAATCCATGCATTATGGTGGAGAGATAATTGCATACTTCATCAAACTCTTGAGACCTTATCTTCATGTCCAGAGTACATCAACTGTTGCTCCAGCGGCTGCACCTCTCAGACCTGGGCTACCTACCTTCACCTATGCCTTAGCCTCAACTACCATGTCTGTTGGCCAAGATCTCAGTCAGATCAGGCCTGTGATTCTTGATCAACAACTGCCTAGATCTTATAGTGATCCTACCTTTTATCACTTAGTCTTTCAAGGACTCACTTTACCCTCTTTATCTACCACGTCTCTGCCTTCTTCTACATCAACCACTTCCCCTATGGCTTCCTCTTCTGCTGCTGATAAAGGCAAAGATAAGGCCGGTCACTGAAGAATACCAGTGCTTACTCCTTTTTTATGGGAATGCCATTATTGTTGTATTTATCCTTTTTTTACTCCACTATGTTTAATCTTAATGGAATGTGAACTATTTTACCTCTCTTCTTTTAACATTTTGATAATCCCAAAAGGGGGAGAAGTTTCTATATGTTATTTTCTCTATAGTTGAATCCAATTTACACTTTAACTGTACATGATTTTTGATTATCAAAAATGGGGAGATTATTGGACTCCCCATGTATTAATCATGTTTTAATGATCACAAATATTATTCAACCTAGTTAACTCCTAAATTATATCCAATCATGTGTATTTATGTTTCAAGTTCTCTCATGATTTATAATGGTTAAGATCAATCCATTTCATGCACATCACTATTTAAGTATGAATACAATTATTTGTCTAAGTAAGACACCGTAAGCCAGACACCATAATCCAGAGACCGTAATCCAGACACCGTAATCTAGACACTGTGAAGCAAGACACCGTAAACAAGACACCATGAATCAAGACACCATGAACAAGACACCGTGAAGTAGGACACCATGAAGCAAGACACCATGAACAAGACACCGTGAAGCAAGACACTGTAAACAAGACACCATGAAGTAAGAAACCGTGAAAAAGACATCGTGACACTCAGACACCATGATCTGTCTAGAAACCATGTGAAAGAGACACCATTTTCATAACATACTATGACACCGTTTCTTAAACTATTTTGTCGACTTTTAATTTAATTTATAACGGTCATATTTGATGCCTTTAATGCACTGACAAAATGAATGTTTATTTTTAGACATAGTATGAGGTACAAGGTGTAGAACATATGGAACCTGTCGGCTAAAACTCATGCATTCGAAGATAAAGAGCAATCTGTTCCCAACAACAGTAGAGAGCGATACTGAAAGAAAAAAAATCTGTGAGAACGATTGCGAAGAACATCTTACAAGATTTTAAAAAGGAAGCATTATCACATGCATATAATCTGACTCTGCTAAAGAACATACGAAGCACACTAGAATCCAGAGAACATCTTCACATTATCAAAACTCATGAGGAACACAAGGTGAATCGTGACACTCCTTTTTTCACACAACTTCCAAATAAGGACTCAAAGCTTCACCGGCTTCAATCCAAAGAAGCCCAGAGCTGCATTGACATCACACAGAGCTTTCTAAACTTATCTTTATATTCTTGCTCTACTTTGATAATCTTTTTATTTACATTTTGAGCAGTGTGTTCCCCTTTCTGTTTTGACACACACTAACTCATAAGCTGAACTAGAGGAAGAGGTCCCTGTGTGGCCGGGCTATTATTTTTTTTTACCCACAAAAACTGTGGAAGAGGTCCCTATGTGACCTGGATAGTCCATGTACTGTTTTCAACCCCGATTCAGGGTGTGGATAAAAGTTTATTTATAGAAACTTCTTAGTGGAAGGTGATCACCAAGTGGAGTGGATTAGGTCTCAGCTTGAGACTAAACCACTTGCTTCATATCCGCTGTGCTGTTTAAATTTAGTCTTATCTGTTTTACTACTTTATTGCATAATCCAGAAATCACTAATTTCACTTTGATAGTTAGTCTTGGAAATAAGTTATAACTGGTTTGCCTTAGTTGGATAACTTCAAAAGTAATATTAATTATACAAATTAAGATTACTTAGAATTAATCAATCTTCTAAGAATCTATTTAAAAATTCAAACTCTTATAACAGTATAACCTTGATTAACTGGGCTGTATCTATTTTTGGGGAAACTATTTCTTTTGAAAATAATATTCTTTTAACAGAAATTTTTATAGTTACTCAATTCACCCCTCCCATCTTGAGTAAACTACTCTGACCAACACTTTTTAATCCCATTGTTATATATTTAATAAAAAATATATTCCAAAATTGAAATAACCCATAATTACCTCCATATCAAAGATCATATAAAACCTAATGGTTATAAATAACTTTAAACTTATGTTCAAAAAATGTAAAATAATTCTTCCTTAAACAACACTTCACGTTAAACCTTAGGGATACATATACTTCAACCTAATAAAATGTCTCGAAAAATATCATTATTCACCTTAAAATCCCATCAATTAAAACCTCTAAATGTGACGTATATGCCTTTGAACATATAATAAACCTTAAAATTATAAACCCACGATGGTATTAATAACTCTTATATTAACCTCTCATGAAAAAATCTTTATATATAAACTAAACCCTACTCTAATACCAACTATAATGGTCCCAAACCCACACTCCTGGATTCAGTGATAAAAAAATAATCTTTACATTTCTAGATTTGATAACAATAATTGTGACCCAATTTCAACCATTTAAAACTTGCAACATAAAAAGAAAATATTAGATCAATTACATACCCAATAACATTTTAGGTTTAGAGTTTTAGAGAATTATGAAAAACTCCTTCAAAGTAGATACATCAACTCGGTATCCATTTTTTCAATAATATAAAACTTTTAAAATGAAATAAGTTTTATTTTCATGGAAAATATCCATTAATTTCCACTTTAATTCTTGTTTTTTATTACAAATCTTTATACCTTGTGAAAAACATTTAAAAATGTAAGATGATAACAAAAATATCAGTAGGGGACATAAAAGAAATAAATCCATTAGTCCATTGAAAAATATAAAAAACCATAAAATTTTTACCTTTATCATTATATTATTTAAGTATATGAATTAAATTATATGCACATGAAAAACTCACTTTATGCTCAAGAAAATCTTTAAAACCCATATCAAGAAAATAAAAACCATTTTTGGAAATTTAGAGCATCATATTCATAACTTGTTTTCACTCATGATAGAAATAACTGGAGACTAATTAAATCCATAGGATAAAAATCCTTAGTTAACTCCCTCCTTGAATTTGAATATAAGAAACATTACCTAATGAATTTGATATCTATATTGGGCTCACACATTTTTATAAGTTGTATCTGGCTTACCCGTTCGTATAAGATATATTGGGATCACCCATTCGTATAAGCTGTATCCGGATCACCTTTCATCATCTATAATTATCAAGTACCATATCATGAATAACTTTTGAATGTTTTTACCTTTTCATCATAAAACCCTTAAAAATATCTTTTGAACCCCTATGAAAAATAATTCCGGATATCGAAATACCATTTCCTTTTAAAAACCCATCTTCAAAAAATTTTATGGTTTTTTATAATGATAAAGGTAAAAATTTTATAATTAATTCACATATATATAAATAAATTATTAAAATAATTTTAATAATATGTAAATGGAATATAAATATTTAGAAAATAAATATTTAAAACATTAAAAATGATGTTTTAAGTTAAAGTGTCCCTTACCTCGAGTCCAAATTATTTCACAAATTCTTTATCATCCTAAATGATAAAATTATGTTAATTATTTACTTTCTTAAAAACGTTTTGAAACTTTATTGTTCCTTTTATTTTATTTATTATCATGTTATATTTAATTACTCAATCAATTACTTTGACATCATATGTTTTGACGATATTCGACTCATATATCAAAAAATGACTTCGGTAGGTTGATTATGTTCCAAAAGGTCATTAATCCATAATATACAGAATAATAATCATGAAATAAGTATCATTTTTATAAATCAATTTTTATTTTAAAACAAACTATTAAATATGGTTATGAAAAGTGAACCATGTTACAATCATGGAGATGGTAGGCCACACATACACATGAGTAACATTTCCATTTTTCAATGATCATGATGGAAAGAAGGTAAGTATTATTTTATATATTTTTTTATTATGTAATAAATATCATATTATATCTTTAAATACTTTATATATATATCATACATGTTATGTGGTGATGAAAAAAAAATCACATTGCTTTGTGGAAGTGGTAATCCACACATACACACAAAGGACATTACCATTTTTCAACAGACAAATAGTAAGAAAATAGTTGATATACTATATTTAGAAAATGATAATTATTTCATGAATAATATATATATATATATTAAATACATCATTATAATCATCCATGAGAAGAGGTAATAGAAAATGAATTACATCGGTTCATGAGGTGGTAGTCCACCGTATACACTAATGATGGTTTCATTTCTATTTAATGAAAGAATAGATAGATATAGGTTATGAAATTGACATAATAAAATATAATTATATTGAATAAAATAAGGTTAATTT
The DNA here is from genome assembly GCA_963277665.1 of Viscum album. Lineage (NCBI taxonomy): Eukaryota > Viridiplantae > Streptophyta > Magnoliopsida > Santalales > Viscaceae > Viscum > Viscum album. The sequence continues at coordinate 601,947,595 of OY728158.1, read as the reverse complement.
TTCATCATGGTTGAATAATATTTTAATGAGGTAGAAGAATAAATAAAACTAAAACATTTGATTGAAAGTCATACCTCTCCTTCAGACAACCTCCTTTTCTTTACACATCATGCACTATAAGGTTGATATTATATCCATAATAATACCTATAGAACATTTTAAGGGATTTTAGGAAGGTATTTGTTCAGGTATATATTGAACTAAATGGTTCTTGAAGTGTGAATAAAAGAAGATAGGTGGTTTCCTTTTATAAGTGAGGGGATGGACACTCTTGTAATTACATAATGTATTAAATTAATATAAATTAATTTTTATGTTAAAATGGATCCAAAATGATATAATTAAAATTTATAATTATTATTATATGAAATTACCTCATCAAATAAAATTATTACATTTTTTGTTCTGTTTTTATCTTGATCTCTTTGTTTTAACCCCTCGCAACCCTTTTGACAATTATCATGATATCAATGTTTTTTACTATTTTGGGGTTAAGAAATCACTATAAAAGGAAAATCGACCCATAAATGGACCATGGTTGATATTTTAAACCATATCCCATTCAATTTTCCAAATATAGTATTTTTATTAAATTTAAATCATTTAATAAAATATTATTTATTATAAAATATCATCAATGCCATTTTTGGAACTATTTACATAATTTGACTTTGAAAACAACATGAAAGAAATGGAATTAGAATATAAATCATTAAAACATATCTAATATGTTATATTTATCTTAAAAATTCCTTTAATACTTTAACTAACATAAACAATATTTCTTTTATAGTTTTTGAAATCATTTAGCTTATTTTTTACTACTTGCACAAGCATTGTGTCAGTGTTGTGAAAGCATTTAGGGTAATTATTCCATCAATAAAAATTAAAAATAAATTATCATGATAAAAAAATTTATCTTTAAAATAACCATTTATAACTAAACAAAACTTATTTTTATCCCAATCATAAAATATTCTTGATATTAAAAGAAAGAGAGTGAAATTTTTTTCATCATATTTACTTAAAATAATTTTAAGTAATTTTTAAATAAAAGGGGAATTTTTTTTTCCATAAATTCAATTTCTAAATGAATATGGTAAAAAAAAACTCATATAATAGATTGAAGGAAAATTTTATGGTTATTTATAACTCTCATCATATCATCTTTAATCTTAATTTCCCGATTTACCCTTACCGAGGTGACAAAATATTTACGATGGTTACTATTCATAATGATAAAAAATAGAAGGAAACTATTTAAAAAATCTTGAAATCATTATTAAAAACATGGAATAAATTTTTAAAGTTCCAATTTATACAATTGGTAGAAATTAATTTAATACTAAAAATAAAAATGCAATGAAAAATAGTTTTGAGAAAAAAATGTGTCTATAAGCCTAAAAATGAACTTATACCAAAATTAGGTATAATGAAGATTCATATGTAATAAATTATATTATTTATAATTAAATTATACTTATGTTATTTTAATATCAAATGATATTTTTAAATTACTTTATTTAATGTAATTAAATGACAGTTTTACAAAAATCAGTATTTTTCACTATTCACTGAAAAATAAATATTTCCAGAAAAATACCAAAATTTTACCCTAATACAATTTTTAAATTATGAATTCAAAAATGATATCATTTTTATCAAATAAAAATTATAAAAGTTCTTGTGACTAAATATAATATTTACTCACAAAAAGCAATAAAAATCATTTTTAAAGAAAACATATTTTTGAAGCATAAAATGAATCTATTGAAAAAATGTGTGTTTATTTCATAATAATTAATCAATACAATTTTATTGAGTAGGAACTTTATATATATATATATATATCATAATTTTGTTAATCCTATTCATTCCCATCAATTTAAAATCTAGGTTATAACTATGATATTTGAACAATAATATTTATGGTTTGTTTAAGCTCGGTGTTGAATGTTGTATATACTATTAAACATTGTGTTATTTTAAAATATCAGGATATTACAAAATTTTTGACTCCCAAACCACATATTTTCCCATAATTCATTTATTGGGGTTCTTTTCATTAAATCTTCTCCTCATGCATATGTATTTTCACATAGTTCTAGATTGACATGAGTAACCAATTCTTAGTCGAAGATATGTATTAATAATTTTATGAGATGAGGGTTTAAAAAAATTAAATAAAGGGTAACAATCCATGATTGGGTTTTACAATTCATAGAATTCACAACATAAATAAAATAATAACTTGTAATCCAGGATAACAATCATCACTTAATAATAATAATAAATATGGTAAAACATGGAAATACACCCCACCCCCTTAAATTAAATTTTATCTGGTCCATTAACTTATCATTTAATTCATACCAATCAACCTCTTTAAAATAAAATTATATTATTTTTATAGATTCAAAAAATAATTGAGAACACAGATCCACTATTAGGAAGAGAAGTTCCAAAACACACTGCATCGAAAATAGGGGTAAAAGAAGATAATGTTGCTACCTAGATATCATTAAGGTAAGGACTTGATCAATTGTACAAAACTTTTAGAGAAAGGAGTAATATGAAGAAGAAATAGGATTCTACTTAAAGCACACCACTCTACTATAGAAAATAGAGAGGGAATCAAGCTGTTGAACATTACTGGAATCTTGAATAGGCAGGAACCGGGTGAATGTAAATGGATCTCAATGTTCAAGAAGAAGGTTCTAGTTTATCAAAACTCAAAGGAAATAAGAAAATAAAAAAATGGATAAAATACCGTACTTTTAAGATGATGAATACGATTTCTTAAATATCCTTAGAAGTTAAGGCATCCTAATTTCCTCTTGATGTATCTTAAATTCGGTTTCATTTAAAACATGCATAATGAACCATTTAAAACCATGATATTTAAGGAATTAAAATTCTAGATCTAATCCATATGAGATAAATTAAAAAAATATTTATTAAGCTTTATATTCTAAAATTTATGTTAAAAATATATTTCACATCATTTTGAAAAAATATGGTTATTTTAAAAAAATTGTAAATTTTGAAAACTATTGGATCAACCGTGAAGGGATCGACCATGAGAAAGGATCAAACATGGGAAGGTATAGATCATGATAAGAAACCACCAACCATGTGAAGGAACAAATCTACTATGGGAATGGATCGACTATGAAAACAAACTATCAAAAATGTGAACAAACTATCGACCATTTAAATGAATGGATCGAATGAAAGAAAAAACTGATTGATTCTGAGAAAAAATCATAGACTATGAGAACAAAGCATCAACAATGTGTAGGAAAAAATCAACCATGAGAACAAACTAGTCGACCTTGAGAGAAAACTATCGACTATGAAAAGGAATATATCAACTATGATAAAAAACTAATCAACTTTTAGAACAAACTATTGATCATGGAAAAAAACTATCAACCATGAAAAGGAATGGATTTAATGTGAGAAAAAACTTGTAAATTTTAGGGGGAATAGGACTCCAAACACTTCCTTGAAACCTTTAGGCCTTGGGAAATTATAGTGGAAATGTTTTAGGAACCGAGGGAATTACACATTCTCAACATACACACATATAAAAAGGCTCACCAAAAAAATTACTAAGTATATATAAATAAGATAAAATAAGGGAATAATCAACTATAAAACCTGGTTCCCTCCTTGAAAACATATCCCAACTTCATCTAGCTACCCTTAACAAATCCCCTATACAAGCTGTACCCTATAAGTGAACCAGAATATCTACATGAACTTTAGGTTTCTCAGGCATGGTGTGAAACAAAAACTTCATAGGGTATCACAAAGTGATCCTCATATACACCATCATATACAATGTATAAATTTATAGAAAAATAAACCGGGTAACAATATATAACATGCAAGCAATTGCATTAGGTCATTGTGTGCTAAAAAGGCCAGCAAGACACCTGATCTGACCTGTATCATCTAATTCTGGTAAATGAGACATCTTGCAACACAAACCTAGAGACATACCTTATTTATTTGAGTAAGGACCAACAATTATGTATTGACCCTCACCCTCTCACTCAGGGTAGTTTCTCATACCAAGTCTTGATCCCATATCCCATCCCATACTTCTACCCTCTCACTCTAGGTGAGGCCCCGTGACACACCTTGTACCATGTCTCTTACCTCCACCCTCTTACTCAGGTCGAGACCTTATAGCACATCATGTACCACATCACCTACCTATACCCTCTCACTCAGGGTGGGGTATCACATCACATCATTAACCTCTTATCATACCTCTACCCCCTCACTTAGGGTGAGGTCTCACATCACATCCCATTCCACCACCCTCTTGTTGGCTGTACAGTAAAATATACATTCATATGATTCATATACATTGAATAAATGTATATGATACATATATTATATATATATAATATATATATCATGATAATATATAGTATGTGATACTGTATATATTTCACACATAATAGATTTATATGATTCATGTATGTTATCATGCATATGATGTATGAAGAATACATGCATATAATGAATGTACTCGTGTAAAAAATAGCATGCAGTATGAATGAATACAATGCATGTAAATACGAAATGTAAACTAAAAATATAGGATTAATGTATGTACATTTCCCACATGGAAATAGACCCTCCCCACATGGTTTCATTTGGATTAATAGATTGGTATAATTCTCAATGAATGCATTAAAGGAATTCATCAATGAGACATCAACCATGGGTGTCATTAGATGACACCCAATACACATGATTCATTCTTCATTCATAACGGAGAATCAATATAGAGACCCAAACTTTTCTTACATTACTCTTACATTATTTTAAGATAAAAAACATAATAGTATTACAAATAGAGGATTCAGAGGTTTAGTGTCTTAGGCAAACTAGGACCATACATAGAAATTACATCATCAAGCACAAACATTTATTTAATTTCTTATTCTCTAGCTTCTTATTGGAACTTAACCTCTCCTTAGAACATGTTTCCACCTGAGGATATACATCAAAAGGGGTGATATAAAATCCCAGTGAGATGATAGATAAGAACAATATTGCCTGGGGTGAGTGTAATCATAACATGGGAAAAAGATCATGAACATGAGAGGAAGCCTAAATAAAAGACTTGAAGTGTGGAAATGCATAAAATTGAAACATCGTGTCTTAGGGGTTAACTACCACACATAATTGTGAAAAAATCTAGCATATTGTCCACATAATTTCACATTTACTCATGAGATTCATCACTTTACCCAATGCATTGGAGTGCTGTATAATTCTGGGCACACCCATCACATTCAAACATTCATATTGCGCTATATAATTCCGGGAGCACCCGTCACATCATAATATTATCATTATCATGCCTTCCACATAGAACATATATCAATAATTATCATAACTAACCCATGGAAAGGAATTGGTTTTATCTCATAAGAATACATTCATAAACATTGGGTTCCCAAAATAAAGAGGGAATAACATACTTGATACAAGAACCATCAACCTTGAATGAAAAGTAAAATGTGAGTTTTTAAAAGAAGAGTTCTTTTGGAAAACATTTTTTTGACATAAACAATAGTGGTAAACATGTATATCCCAGAAAAGGAAATATAATTATTAAAAAATGATTTTTTAGGAGTAACCATATAAAAAATGGAGTGAAAGAGGGAGAACCCGAAGGATGAAATTTGGGTTCGAGAATTTCCCTTTACCATGTATCTGAATGATTCCTTCTCTTCGATGTCCTGTATAATGACATTATATTTATTAATTAGAAATTCCAAAACCTTTTATACTTTAATAGGGTTCATTTTGGTTTCATTATTTCATTTTATGGCTCTTTTGATGAGTTATATGGTTTAAAAACTTTGTTCAGGAATGTTCGTTTTTATGGTCTTCTTGTGTGGTTAACTGTATTCTTAAATGAAAGTTTGGGTAGAACATGGGTAAACATCCAGAATTGATATTAAATGTTATTAATGAAATTACAGAATTTAAAATTATCTTATAATGAATTATATTATATACCGTGTGGATGAATCATTAGGTAAAAAATTAAATGATGATTGTTTGGGTTAATTTTGGCGGTTTATCGATCACAAAGAACTTGTTTTAATTTATCACTTAGTAATATATACATAAGTTAGTTCCAGAATTTTAAATAGGACATAATACATATAAAATATTCAGGTTCAACCATAAAAAGGGTTTCATGATCAGATCTAAAGGTAGAAATTGAAGAAGAAGACATGTCATTCTTGAAGGTGATAAATTAGCACCTCATGAACAACATTCTCTTTAATAAAATAAAAAGAAGAGGAGAAAGGGGGTTGGATGATATAATATCCCATTAGTATCATAAAATTCCAGTATATGAATTTTACTAGAGTTACCATACCATTTGTAAGAATATAGGTGGGGAGAGAATAAGAAAATTACATGAAATTGAAAGGGAATTAAAGGAGAAGAGGGAGAGAAATTACCTCTTGAATCCTCCTCTTGAGATCCTCCTTAAGGGGCCTAAGCTTGGTCTTTTGATGAGACCAGATGCTCTTGGATTTGGGGGAGGGGATATGGAAGATTTTTGGGCAGATTTTAGACAATGATTCAAGCCTGAGAGGTTTGATGAAATGAGGGTATGAAGGGTGGTATTTATAGTGAAGGGGAGATGGGTTTCCTTAATATAAAATTCATTAGTTTATTAATTTCCCCTAAGACAAGGAATAGTGAGTCTTAAATGAACAAGAATAGTAAATAGGGAATGTGAGTTATAGATTTGGGTTCTTACATCACTTGTGATGTCAGTAATAGTGATTTTAAATTATAATGTATTTATACGGTAAATTAATGTATTTTACTATTCACCAAAACTTCAAGTATTTCAGAAAAATACCAAAAATTTACCCAAACTATTTTTCGACGTGTAGAATCCAAAAATGTAGTCCATTTTTCAAAAAAAAATTCTAAATATGATTAATTTAATATTTAATTAAAATCGTAATTTATTATTAAAAAACAAGTTTTAAAACATTCATTTACATATTCTAAAATATAGGTACATCATAATTTCACTTGAATATTATTTTTATACTATCATAGGTAAGGTTAATATTCATCAGGGTACATCACTATTCATAAGGTAGGTTACTATTCATAAGGGTAGGTTACTATTCATAAGGGCATGTTACTATTCACAAAAAAAATATTTTTGTTTTATTAGACTCCAGAAATCATCTTGAACACAACCGTGTATGTCAGATATTCAAAATTCCCAATACAGAAGTAAAAAACTTATGTCTAAAGGTCATTTAGCACTTATTAGTTCATTATGTTGCATTTTCATGTGATTTTATGAAATATTTATAAGAAGGGAGTTTCCATTGAAAAACTTTGGGTTGTTACTATCAATATTCTCCTATATAAATTGAATGGGTTATCTTCATTGGTTGGTGTGGGATTGATCACATTTGTTCTATGTTGCTGATAATCATCAGTTTCATGAAAAGTTATTGAAGATTTATTCTTAACCATATATTTTTCGTTACCTTCAGTGGAGGTTCTAATACCCCTTTGGGTCGAGTATACTTAAGAAAAATTTGCCGATCCAACGGCTGGTGTACACCCCTTAGAGGAAACGGTCCTTAATCTACTGCTTGACCTGGTCTTCATCAAGCATTATCCTTTGTTTAAGGAAGAATAAATCCGCGACATATATGAACTAGGAATTATTTATTTTTATACATTCACTACCACAAAACAGGTCAAGGGAAGCACGTCGTTTTATCAATGCTATGCATAAAGTGCTGATGGGGGTGGGGGGGGGGGGGGTTATCAGCAGTAGCTAAAAGCACTGATAAAAGTTTTTAAAAGTAATTTATATACAATTATTATATTTATATTAAAAAATAATGTTTATTTTTATATATTAAATAAAAAATTCCTGTTATAATTAATATATATTTTTTAATAATTCAAAAAAATATATAATAGTATAAAAAAAGTATAAAATTATAATTAAATATATATGTGTTTCCAATGAATTTAGTCGACTAATATATTGATCATGCGTTCATATATGTTATGTATCATCATGAATGTGCATGTATACCTTACACTCTTCTTATTATTCATGTTTCCCATTTATGGATTATTTTTTTATTATGTATATTTTACAAGGTGAATATGATTAATTCATGTTTCCTGACCATGTTTTCATGACAAGACAAATTGATAGTTATTTAAAGAATATTTTTTAGTCTAGGGAAGACCCTAGGTCATATTTCAAGGAGCGTATATAGCTTATAGTGTGTATTTTTAATAAAGATTAGTAAAAGAGGGGGTGCTATTGAAAATAGTCTTAAAAATTAAATGACTTAATTAAATAGTTTAATAGTTGATAAGGAAAGGTGGTGTTTTATAATTATGATATAAAAGGGTTCATTGTTAGTTCACTACACACCTTTAAAGCTTATTGTTCTCAGAGATTAATTAAGTTTTGATGTAAGTCTTTGGTTGAAATCAATCAGAATCCCGATTACTTTCCAAACTCTTATATCAAAGCATGTTGAGCCAAACCTGTAACACCCCAAGCTTCCACGATACATTTTCCTTTGAATAATGTAATAGCTTGCATTGTACGCAACTTCGAAATTCTAAAACACCGAGACAAATCAAACTACATGTAATGAATAGTAATAACTACTTTTTGAAATTTTATAAATTTTATCATTCAAAATGGACTTCATTTTTGGATTTGGAATATCAAAATTAGCTTAGGGTGAATTTTTCTGAAAACTCTCAATTTTTTATGAATAGTGAAAAACACTGAGTTATAGTTTAAAACCGAATTTTTTATTTAAATAATTTTTTATTTTATTTAAATTTATTTTCATTCAAAATAGATACATAATACCTATATAAGTTCAATGTAATTAATTGGAGTCATTTTATAATAATTTTAGATTAATAAAAATTTTATTGAACTTTTTAACTGTCTTTTACCCATCTCCTAGGAGCATTCGCAAATTTGAATAAAACTTAGTTTTACCACTTCTGTGAAGTGAATTTAAAAAATATGAGAGACACGATTGATATCAGTAAGTAAAATTTGGTTCAATAAGATAAAAATATTTTTTTGTGAATAGTAACTTTTGACTTTTATTTACCATAGTTAAAAGTAAATAGGGTAATTAAGGGTAAAAATGACATTATTATTACCCTAACACTTGTACTATTTCTATTGGATAAGTGTAATTCAACCAAAAAAACCTTAGGAATAAAAAATTATCCTTTAGGTTCACCTGGATTAGATTAGGACATTTACTATTATTTAATTCAAAGAAGAGTTAAAAGTGTTAAATTCAAAGCTTAATAACTAAACCATTTTTAATATAGGGTTATACATAATATAAATTCGATTATAAATATTAATTATAAAGCTAAAAAGATTTCCTACATAGTGGTATATTATTTATATTTTTTAGACATTAAATAATTTAATTTATTTATGACACAATGATGATGCAGTAATTACATAATTAATAAGATATTAAAATATTTGATATTATAATTATCCAAATAAATGTAATTTGAGACTTTTTAGGAACTAAAATAATTTTATAGGTTAATATGACATGTTAGGGTTGGTTATATGAATTTTTTTCGAAGTAATAATGCTGTTATGAATTTAGGAAAAACAAAATACCAAATAGTGTCAAAATTGACATAAAAGAGTTTTTAAAACAAATATTATATTATTAATTGATATTCTATTCCTAAAAATCTAAGGCTAGGCCAAAAAACTTATATAATTATAGGTTTATCATTAATGAACCACTTAGTGTTATTTTGGAAGTATATTGTAAGTTTATTAACCATATAATATAAAAATACAAAGAGACATGGTAAATGTCAAACTATTTAACTAAGAGTTAATTCTAAAAGATAAGGTTAATATAGTGACCCAAACCTGTATAAAACCTATTGTTTGAGTGGTTTTTGACCCATACCCACCTTATCCTTTAAATAATCCATTTTGGAGCCATTAGAAACCGAAAATTATTTTTTTTATAAAATAATATTTCTAGCTTTTCCTAAGGTTCCCCTCACCCCTCTTATAAAAGGGCACTCCACCTTCTATCTAATTCATACCTTCAAAGCCATTTGGCTCAGCCAAACCCTGCCCAAATACCCTATAAAATATCCTACATTAATCCTAGAGGACTTTATTTAGTCATAAATCCAACCTAAGGATCCCTTTTGATCAAATCAAAAGGAAGAACCCAAAGAAGTGGTAAATATTTCATCACCTCTTTCAAGTTCCTTTCTTCTTCCACTTCCTCTTTCTTTGTTATTTCCATTCTAAAATAATAAATCCACTATCTTCTATATAATTTTATGTTATTATAAATATGTTACAACCATATTCATCATTCTATCTGTCATTTGAATGACATGTCACCATACGTTCATACGTACGGCTTACCGTCTCCACGTCGTGGTGTAATTGTTATTCAATACATTATTATTTGGATGGGTATAATAATGATGTTTAATTGAATTAAATAATAAATATAAAATGATAATGATTCTTTATATATGATATAATATCCAATTATATATTATTTTAATATCAAAAGAATGATATTGTCGCTCATGCGTACGTACAGATTACCGTCTCCACGAACGTGACTAGATTCATTCCCCATCGTATCCATTCAAGACTAATTTTCATTTTATGAATAAAAATAATGTTTAGAGACTTGATATAATTCTAGATATGAATAAGATACATCCCATCCATAATAAATATGACTCACATAACAAAGAATATAAAGGAAAAGAAATTCTTTAACACCCGAAACGATGATAATACTAAGATATTATTAACAAAGAAATTTTAAAAGATTATATATGATATCATATTAATGTATATGTGTAAAATCCTAGGTAAATGAAGAATAATAAATATTTCATATTTATTAAAATTTGTGAATTAAATATTAATTTTACTTTAAAGGGGTTTCTATGTTCGATAGCGTACCCGATACGCAACAACATGTTTCTTTGGAATCTTACGTTGCACACTAATAATATGATATTATTATTTTTAATGGTAGTTAACTCCTTGCCATTATATTGGTGGGAATGAATGAAACTAACTAAAATATGATTATACATGTTTGTTAAATGTATTTACTTTATCCAATAAAAAGTTAGAGGCTTAAAATGTGAATGAATCTAATTTTAAGCATAATTTACATTAAAAGGACGATTTATCTCCTTTTAATGGAGAAACATCTTTAAATATAGTTTTGGTATCTTTAATACATTATAATTGACCAAATAAAATCCTTCTTTATAATTGGGACATCAAATTTTACTTTGGGAAATTTTTTTGGTATTTTTCTGATAAAGTTCATTTTTAATGAAGAGTGAAAAATATTGCATTTTAATTCAAAAGTGTCTTTTAATATAATTTATTTATATGGTTAGATTATATTTTTAGTTGGTTTAAAAGTGAAATTAAAATATATTTTTACCATTTAATCCAATTTTGGTCATTGTAATTAATTTCACTTTGAAATTGGACATAAACAAGTATCAATCTTTTGATAGTTATTGTTTCTTAAAAACACGCTATTTATTTTAACAATGGGAATTAATTTTTAAATTAATTAATGCCACTTATATGTTTTGAATTTGGAAAAATAGACATCAATTTTGAATTTGGAATATCAAATAATTCTTAGGCTTATTGTTTGGTATTTTTCTGAAAAACTTCAATTTTAGATTAATAGTGAAACCACTTAGTAGTAGTTAAAAAACAGACTTTTTCATTTAAATGAAATTTTACCACTTCTGTGAATTAAATTTCTAAAATCCGACATACATGGTTGTTATCAAAAAGTAAAATGTGGTTGAATAAGATGAAAATAATTTTTGGTGAATAGTAACTTTTGACTTTTATTTATCATGGTTAAAGGTAAATAGGATAATTCAAGGTTAAAAGAATATTATAATAATTCAAAATTACCTTAACACTTGTCCAAAACTTATTGGTTGAGTCATTTACGACCATGAGCATCTTTGGGTCGATTTTGGGACCCCATTGAGCCACCTGGGAGTGATAATGACAATTTAGATTAATTAACGTAAAGTAAAGGAAAAGATGACAAAAAAAAATATCTTTTAGTAAATTAATTTTCAGAAGAGGTTATATAAATTATCTTTTTGCCTATAAATATTAATTGGAAAGATAAAAATATTTAATACATTATATTATTTTTTTTATAATTTTTAGACATCGAATAAATTAAATTATTCATGACACAATAATGATGCAATATTTACCTCATTAATAAATGATTTAAATAAATAAGATTACAATGATTAAAATATTATCCAAAACGTGTCCAATTCTGATTGGATTATTTTATTTCGACCATGAGTCATCGTATCTTCGACTATAATGATTTTTGGACCTTTAGAAATGGAATATCATTATATAATAAAATAATGTTTTCACACTTTCCTAAAGAGCCCCTCCTCTCCCTTATAAAAGGAGACCACTTATAACCAATTCCACACACCTATCAAGCCATTTGGATCATCCAAACGCTACCCAATTAAGCTCCCAAAATCCCTCTCCTCCTCCTAGAATCCTAAATTTAGGCAGAAGACACTTCAAGAAGTCCTTTGGTTCAAACCAAAGGGAGTTACCCAAATTAAAGGTAATAGTTTCTCTTAAATTGTTTTCTTTTATTTTACTTCTCCAACCCCTAAAATATTTTTATTACTTTCTTTTGTAACAAAAAAAGTATCCTTAATATACTATAATGTTTTTATGAGAAGTATTCGAACTACACTTACACACACCTCCATCTAATGGATGAAGAACATAATGTTTCTGTGGATGGCAAACTAAGGCCTCACGAAACGATGATTATTTAATTACATATTACCGCCTCTCATGGTGGAAATTATGATGGAACTATATTTATATATGATATATATTATGTTTATGATTTACTTGTGCTTATGTAATTCCCATTTATATCACGCCTTTATGGTTTTCATAGTGGGTAAATACGATAATCTCATTTGAGGAAGTGCGGACTACAACCCCCTCAAAGTGATTTGATTCGTTAATTCCTTATGTGGGATGTATAAGGGATGGAGTTAAAGATATTATATATTATATTATACTGTAATTATAATATACCTATTTATCATTATGTTTTATTTCCATTAAAATAAGAAATAGAAATGAAAGTAGCGTTCATGCGTACGTACGACTTACTATCTCTATGAACAGTGCATTTCATTTATTACCTATAAATGTTATGTACTATTATAGAAACATGTAATACTAGATATATATGATATATATGATATCCAAATCATGAATATAATTCTGGATATAATGAAACTTTGACCACATGTACAACTTGTAAATATAATGTGTTCATTTTTTACTCAAGTACCAAATATCGACAAAATGAACGTTATTAACTTAAATGATTGCATAATGTTTATAACATGGTATTAAGTGATATAAAAGGAATAATAAACTTGAAAAAGGTTCTTAATCAAGTAGAAATTAACTTTAGTTTATTATTCAGGAGATTAAAGAACGATCGAGTCTAGTCGGACACGAGGTAAGGGACTTCGTCTCAATATCCTTTCATTGAGGCATTTTTAGTTTTATATACGACTTTATTTTATACGGTGTATAAACCCCTTTGAATTTTTATTTTATTCAAAGGGAATCTTTTTATACTAAGGGTTTTACTAAACGACAAAAACGAATGTTTTTTAACGTAAGCGGTGAAAACGACGTCTCCGCCGCCGTGAGTATTATTTGATCTTTGGTTTCCTTAACAAGCCGGAATGTTTTTAAAAGGAAAAATAAATACCATATACTATTTTTACATATTTTGGTATTGAAAATGATTTTGAGAATGGATTTATTATTTCAATATCTTGAAATGATATTTTATTATTGCAATTTGTAAATTTTATCTTTCCTTTATGATTATGTTATGTGTTATGCTCATGTTATGGTTATTGGGAATTATTTACGTATACGGGTGGTTCCATGATAAACCTAGGGCGGGTGAGCTCGAGATAGCTCTCCAATGCATTGGGTAACATGAAGGAGGTAAACGTGAATGTTTCTCCTAAGATATTTAGGGAATATACTGTGATGAGTATTCCAAAGTAACTCCCTATGTAGCTGTGATAACTACAATGTAAGTATGATATGGATGCAACAATTTACCTTTATGATTAATGATTTCTATGTGTCTTTCATAAATATTATTATTTCATGAGGTAAGTAAATGCTTTCATGTTTTGTATGTATTTATGAACAAATGTTTTCATTCTTTGTTTTATAACCCTTAATGATCTTTTTATGCTCATCCCAAGTTTTGAAATATTTTCACAGGATTTAAAGATGAATAGGGTCAAGGATGGGATCAAGGAAAAGTCATGCTATCTAAAACATGGAACTAGACATGACTCCTTTTTTCAAGAGTTTTTATTTTATGAAAAAAATGGAAACTATGTAGATATTTCTACCTTGTAATCTTTTGATATTTAATAGTTATGTCCTAATTCTCTAAAACTCTAAACCTGAAAAGTTCCTCAATGTGAATTATTCATTTAATTCTATATTAAGTAATGTTTAAGGCCAGGTCCTTATAGTTGGTATCAGAGGTCGGTTTAGATAACTTTAAGTGTTAGGGTATTGTTAAAGTAATATCCATAAAGTAATTTATGTTAATGTTGACATCATATTGCATTTCCAGATTACCATGTTGCTTCGCCTAAGATATTTTTGTGTGCAGAATAGTTTTCCGCACAGGAAACAGGGTAGCTGTGTTTGGACGACATCAGGAGAAAGACAACCTTCCAAATCAGCAACCTGGGATGGTCAGAATCAGAACTGAACAATTTGTTATAGTGATGGAACAGTTGACTCAGGCTTTAAATTGTGGTGGTATCCATGTACGAGATCAGCTAGATCAACCACAGAAGAACATGTCAGTAGTCAATAATTTCAGGAGGCAACATCCCCCATCATTCAGAGGATCATCTGACCCTGTGCTAGCTGAAGGGTGGATTAAAGCACTGGAGATGATTTTTGATGTCATGGGTTATTCATAACATCAAAAGGTTAGTCTTGCTGTTTACCATTTTGAAGGTGAAGCTGATCAGTGGTGGTCGATGGTGAAAAATATCAGGGATAGTGAGGATATTGATGATCTCGATTGGGAAGAATTCAAAGGTATGTTTCTTGAGAAATATTTTCCTGAGGTGGTTCGTCGTAGGATGTAAAAAGAATTCATGGAATTGAGGATGGAGGATGACTCAGTGGATGCTTATGAAGAAGAATTCACTCGACTGGAAAGGTATGCTCCAAATTTCATACGAGATCTTGATAGTAAAATCAACAGTTTTTACTCAAGATTAAATTGAAATTATTGAAGGGATTTAGTGTCTCATGAGTTTAAAAGTTATGAAAAACTTGTTTGTTGTGCAGAGAAGGTGGAAATGCAGTTTTCTGATGATCAGGTATTCTTTGACAAACAACAGAATAAGAGGTCGAGGTGGCAGGCGAAAGGGAAGAACTATTCAAAAAAGTCTAATGGTAAGAAACTTAAGTTTACAGTTTGTGAAAATTGTGGTAAAAATCATGTCGGGGAATGTCTTTTGAATTCTGGTAAGTGCTACTGATGTGGTAAAATGGGACATAAGGCTCGTAATTGTACTAAAAAAGATCATGGTAATGGTAAGACAAAATCTGATTTATAGTTAGTAAAATGTTTTAAGTGCAATGAAATGGTTCATTATACAAATGGGTGTCCAAAAAAGAACTCAACCAAAGGAAATCTGCCAGACTACAAGCAGAAAGGGGTGGTGAAATCCTTTGAAACTACTTCAGCAGATGTTGGGCCATCAAATGATGTTGTATCAGGTATGCTATTTGTTTGTTCAGATTATGCCATTGTGTTGTTTGATTCAGGGTCTACACACTCTTTCATTTCTGAGATTTTTTCTAGTAAATTGGGAATTCCATCTCATGATATGAATAATGAACTTACGGTAAAAACACCTAGAGGAAATGTTGAGACAAAAAGAAAACATAAGAACATTCCTGTCCTTGTGTGTGGAAAGAATCTACCTGCAAACCTTATTGTTTTGCCTCTAGTAGAGTTTGATGTTATATTGGGCATGGATTGGATTTCTGTTTATCATGATAAGATTGACTGTAGAGCTAAAGAGGTTTATTTTCAGAATGATTTTCAGTTTGTATACAAAAATGAACCATTGCCGTTGATAACATATCAGGAAGCTGAGAAACTAGTAAAATATTCAAATGAATGTTACCTTGCACATATTGTTGAAAACAAAGGAACTATTCTGATTAATGATGTTCCAGTGGTAAATGAGTACCGTGATGTTTTTCCGGATGAGTTTCCTGGTATTATACCTGATCGGGAAGTTGAATTTACTGTTGACTTAGTTTCTGATGCTAATCCAATTTCAAAACCCCCTTATCGAATGGCTCAAATTGAACTTTTAGAGTTAAAGAAGCAATTGTAGGAGTTATTAGATAAAGGTTTCAGTCTACCTAGCACATCACCATGGGCTGCTCCTATCTTTTTTGTTAAAAATAAAGATGGTTCAATGAGACTTTTCATTTATTATAGAGCATTGAATAACATCACTGTTAAGAATAAGTATCCTTTGCCTCATATCGATGACTTGTTAGATCAACTCCAGGGAGCTCAGTATTTTTTAATGATTGACTTGAGGTCGGGGTACCATCAGTTGAAAGTAAAGGAAGAAGACATTCAAAAGACCACATTTTGTACTAGATATGGACATTATGAATTTTTAGTTATGCCTTTTGGGTTAACCAATGCACCTGCTGTATTCATGGATCTTATGAACATAATTTTCTCTGAGTTCTTTGATAAGTTTTTGGTTGTGTTCATTGATGATATTTTGGTTTATTCCAAAAGTAAGGAGGAACATGAAAGTCATTGAAGGTTTGTCTTAAAAACCTTAAAAGAAAAGAAACTATTTGGGAAATTCAGCAAGTGTGAGTTTTAGTTACAACAAATTTCTTTCCATGGTCACAATTTTTCATAAAATGGCATAACTGTTGATCCTGCTAAAACGAAAGTTGTTGAAGAATGGCCAAAACCACAAATATAAACGAGATTCATAGTTTTCTTGGTTTGTCAGGTTATTACCGGAGGTTTGTTGAAAATTTTGCATGGTTATCTAGTCCAATTACTAAGTTAACTTGAAAATGTGTTAAGTTTATCTGGACAAAAGAATGTGATGATTGTTTTCAGGAATTGAAAAGAAGATTGGTGAATGCTCCAGTTTTGGAACTACCTTCCAGAAATGTTGAGTTTGTTATCTACAGTGATGCTTAGTTGAAAGGACTTGGATTTTTTCTTATGCAAAATGATCAGGTAATTGCTTATACTTCACGTCAGTTGAAACCTCATGAGTTAAATTACCCTACACATGATTTGGAATTAGCTACTGTTGTTTTTGCTTTAAAAATTTGGAATCATCATTTGTATGGAGTGAAGTGTGGAATATATACTGATCACAAAATTTTGAAGTATATATTCACTCAAAAATAATTGAACTTGAGATAGAAGAGATGGTTGGAATTAATCAATGATTATGATTGCACGATCCTTTATCATCCGGGGAAAGAAAAGAAAGTGGCTGATGCTTTGAGTTGAAAATTTAATACTTCATTAACCATGTTACGTTTGGAACGAGATCCTTTGGTTTTTGATTTGATGAACTTTGGCATAGAAGTTGTTGTTGCAGAAAATTCCTCTGTTTTGTTTTAGGTGTCAGTGAAATCATCTCTATCAGACAGAATTAAGCATGCATAGAAGGAAGACAGTGAGTTGTAGAAAAAGGTTCTGTTGGTTCATAAGGGTAATTTTCCTGATTTTAACGTTGATAATGATTGTGTTTTGATATTTGGAAAGAGATTATGTGTGCCTTGTGATTCACAGTTGAAGAATGAGTTGTTATGTGAAGCTCATAGTTATCCATTTTCAGTTCATCCTGGCAGTACTAAGATGTACAGATATCTTCAGGAGTATTACTGGTGTGATGGAATGAAAATAGATATTTATGATTTTACTGTGAGGTGTTTGACTTGTCAACAGGTTAAAGCAGAGTGATAGTTACCGAAAGGAATTCTTCATCCTTTACTGGTGCTAGAGTGGAAATGGGAAAATATATCCATGGACTTTGTTGGGGGATTACCAAAGACATATCGAGGTAATAATGCAATCTAGGTTATAGTTGACCGATTGACTAAATCTACTCATTTCCTTCCTATTAGAGATACTTTGTTTCTAGATCAACTTGCTCGGTTTTATGTTAAAGAGATAGTCAGGTTTCATGGATTTCCCCTCCCCATTGTATCTGATTGTGATCCCAGGTTCACTTCTAACTTTTGGAAAGTCCTTTAGAAGTCATTGGGTACTGAATTAAATTTTAGTACAACTTTTCATCCTCAATCAGATGGGTAGTCAGAACGAACAATTCAGACCTTGGAGGATATGTTACGTTCTTGCTCGATGGATTACCAGGGAAGTTGGGACCAACATATTTCTTTGGCTGAATTTTCTTATAATAACAGCTTTCATTCCAATATACAGATGGATCCATTTGAGGCATTATATGGAACGCATTGTCGAACTCCTACATTCTGGGATGAAGTAGGTGAAAGGAAGCTGATGGGACCATAATTGGTAGAAGAGATGGCAGAGAAAGTTCAGTTGATTCAGAAGCACATGAAAGCAGATCAGAGTAGACAGAAAATTTATGTAGATAACCAGAGGAAGGATCTTTCCTTTGAGGTAGGTGATCATGTCTTTCTCAAAGTTTCTCCATGGAAAAGTGTGATTCATTTTGGTAAGAAGGGAAATTTGAGTCCGAGGTTCGTTGGACCTTATGAAATTTTGGAGAAAGTTGGACCAGTTGCGTATAGAGTGGTTTTACCTCCAATTTTATCCCAGGTACACAATGTTTTTCATGTTTCGATGTTGAGAAAGTATATGCCAGATCCATCTCATGTTTTGAGCCCAGAGGTAGTTCAGTTGGAAGATAATCTCTCTTATGAAGAACAACCAGTTCAGATTCTTGACCGTAGAGGGCAAGTGTTGTGAAATAAGGTGATTCACCAGGTAAAGGTTTTGTGAAAAAACCATATGGTTGAAGAGGCAACATGGGAATCTGAAAATTCTATGAGGGATAAATACCCCCACTTATTTTGATAAGTGAATAAAAATTGCGAGGACACAATTCCCAAAAAGGGGGGAAGGATGTAACATCCCAGGTAAATGAAGAATAAGTCATATTTCATATTTATTAATATTTGTGAATTAAATATTAATTTTACTTTAAAGGGGTTTCTATGTTCGATAGCGTACCCGATACGCAACAACAGGTTTCTTTGGAATCTTACGTTGCACACTAATAATATAATATTATTATTTTAAATGGTAGTTAACTCCTTGTCGTTTTATTGGTAGGAATGAATGAAACTAACTACAATATGATTATACATGTTTGTTAAATGTATTTACATTATCCAATAAAAAGTTAGAGGCTTAAAAGGTGAATGAATCTAATTTTAAGCACAATTTACATTAAAAGGCCGATTTATTGCCTTTTAATGGTGAACCCTCTTTACATATAGTTTTTTTCACTTTAATACATTCTAATTGACCAAATAAAATCCTTCGTTATAATGGGGACATCAAATTTTAATTTGGGTAATGTTTTGGTATTTTTCTGATAAAGTTCCCTTTTTAATGAATAGTGAAAAATATTGCATTTTAATTCAAAAGTGCCTTTTAATATAATTTATTTATATGGTTAGATTATATTTTTAGTTGGTTTTAAAGTGAAATTAAAATATATTTTTACAATTTAATCCAATGTTGGTCATTGGAATTAATTTCACTTTGAAATTGGACATAATCAAGTATCAATCTTTTGATAGTTATTGTTTCTTAAAAACACGCTATTTGTTTTAACAACGGGAATTAATTTTTAAATTAATTAATGCCACTTATATGTTTTGAATTCGAAAAAATAGAACTCAATTTTGAATTCGGAATATCAAATAATTCTTAGGCTGAATTTTTGGTATTTTTCTAAAAAACTTCAATTTTAGATGAATAGTGAAACCACTTAGTAGTAGTTCAAAAACTGAATTTTTCATTTAAATGAAATTTTACCACTTCTGTGAATTGAATTTCAAAAATCTGATATACATGGTTGTTATCAAGAAGTAAAATGTGGTTCAATAAGATGAAATTTATTTTTGGTGAATAGTAACTTTTGCCTTTTATTTATCGCGGTTAAAGGTAAATAGGTTAATTCAAGGATAAAAGAATATTATAATAATTCAAAATTATCTTAGAACTTGTCCAAACCTTATTGGTTGAGTAATTTTCGACCGTGGGAATCTTTGGGCCGAATTTGGGACCCCATTGAGCCACTTGGGAGTGATAATGACAATTTAAATTAATTAACTTAAAGTAAAGGAAAATATGACAAAACCAAATATATTTTAGTAAATTAATTTTTAGAAGGGGTTATATAAATTATCTTTTTTCGTATAAATATTTATTGGAAAGATAAAACTATTTCCTACATGATAGTTTTTTTTTATAATTTTTAGACATCGAATAAATTAAATTATTCATGACACAATAATGTTTCAGTATTTACCTCATTAATAAATGATTTAAATAAATAAGATTATAATGATTAAAATATTATCCAAAACATGTCCAATTATGATTGGATGATTTTATTTCAACCATGAGTCATCTTATCTTGGACTATAATGATTTTTGGACCTTTAGAAACCAAATATCATTATATAATAAAATAATGTTTTCACACTTTCCTTAAGAGCCCCTCCTCTCCCTTTTAAAAGAAGACCACTTCTAAACAATTCCACACACCTCTCAAGCCATTTGGTTCGTCCAAACTCTGCCCAATTAATCTTTCAACATCCCTCTCCTCCTACTAGAAGCCTTACCTTAGGCAGAAGGCACTTTAAGAAGTTCTTTGGTTCAAACCAAAGAGAGTTACCCAAATTAAAGGTAACGACTTCTCTTAAATTGTTTTCTTTTATTTTACTTATCTAATACTTAAACTCCTTTTATTCCTTTATTTTGTAACTACACCAATATCCTAAATATACTAGTATTTTTTTATGAGAAGGATTCAAACTACACTTACACACACCTCCCTCCAATGGATGAAGAACATAATGTTTCTGTGGATGGAAAACTAAGGCATCACGAAACGATGATTGTTCAATTACATCTTACCGCCTCTCATGGTGGACATTATGATGGAACTATATTTATATATGATATATATTATGTTTATGATTTCCTTATGCTTTTGTACTTCCCATTATAGCACGCCTTTACGGTTTCCGTAGTGGGTAAATACGATAATCTCATTTGAGGAAGTGTGGACTACCGCCCCTCAAAGTGATTTGATTTGTTAATGCCTTATGTGGGATGTATAAAGGATGGAGTTAATGATATTATATATGATATTATACTAGAATTATAATATACCTATGTATCATTATGTTTTATTTCCATTAAAATAAGAAATAGAAATGAAATTAGCGTTCATGCGTACGTACAACTTACCGTCTCCATGAACGGTGCATTTCCTTTCTTACCTATAAATGTTATGTACTATTATAAAAACATGTATATAATGGATATATATGATATATATGGTATCCAAATCATGAATATCATTCTGGATATAAGGAAATTTTGACCACATGGACAATGTAAGAACCCGGTTTTTGGCTATAAAGGACTTTGGAACATTCCTAATATTATTCCAGAGTAGCGCCTTCAGACGACATGCGATTCTGAGCCCCGGTGTGACCAGAATTAAATTTTCAGTGCGTTCACACTGGGAATGCCAAATAAATGAGATAACTCCTAAACGGAGATCTGGATCAGAAGTCTAAGTGTACAGATGGGTCTGGAATGGGGTGTTTACCATAGGAACGACATAAAGCATGTCGGAGCGGGACGTTTGGACCCCTCGCCCGCTACCGGAACGTTAAACAGATAAATAAATAAATTAATTTATTCGTTTAATGGTTAAACTCAAGTATCTCTTAAACGGTGGCTCGGATTGGGAAACTGAGGGTACCGTTGAGTCCGTAACGTACTGTTTACCCTAGGAGGGGTGTAAGTTTCGCAGGCACGGCCTGTCTGTGAAAAATGGCCCCAGAGGCATTTTCGTAATTTAGCAACTTCAGACGTTAACTTTTATAACTTTTGCACGGGGTCTTGGATTAAAATTCTGAGACCTTTTTTGTTCTCGGGAGGTGGTTTATGGCTTATGAGAGGCTTAACCTCGACTCTGTCGAAGGTTTCGGATGCGGGTTAAATTATGGGTTTAAATTAATTAAAATTTTAATAAATTATTTTTTTATTTAAACCCTTCTTCTCCCCTTCCCCTACCATGTTCTCCCCTGGCAGAAGAGCTCAATAAAGGAGAGATAATTCTCAAGCCCTCCTCCCCCATCCTCTCCTCTCCAAGGCGATGACGGCTCCAGCGGTTCGACGGCGAAGCGTCGGGCGACGCCCTCACAGGTAGGCGGTTGTTGTTTTCATTTTTAATTCCTGAGCCTCCTTTGAATCCCAATCATAGTGTCGAATTGTTGCTATTTCTTCGAGAAAATCCCATGTATGCATATTATATTTCATTCTATTTCTGATGCTTGTTTCATATTTCAATTCCGAGTTCCGAGGAGCTCGCAAATGTCCAGCAAAGTTTGCGGGTTTTTGAGTGTTTCCGGCGGATTTTGGGGCGTTCCGGTGAGCCAGCGCGGTGGCGGCAGGCGGCGGCAGAGCGAACTACGGTGGCGGCGGCGGGCGGCCGACTGAGGCCGAGCGGCCGGGTGAGCTGGGGGCGCAGATGGCCTTCAGCGGAGGAGGCGGCTGGGGTCAGGCAGCCGGGCGAGCGCGGCGTCAGGCGCTGGGCGAGCGGAGGCCGGCTTCGGTCGGGCGCAACAAGGCGTGGGCGGTGGGCCTCGGCGGGGCGGTGAGCCTCTGGGGGGTGGCGGCCGCGGGGTCGCTGCGCGCGACCCCCCACGTGAGGATAAGACCCATGAGTCCACGGCCGGCCCGTGCAGCTAAGCCGCGGGCCGGTCCAGGCCGGTCCAGCCCAAGGGGCTTTGCCCCCTCGACTCGGACGCCCGTAATTTCCGCTACGGGCCTCCGTTTTGCATGCTGTCTGTGGCAGTGTACTACAGACGTCGAGATAGACTTTTTGAGATGGTCTCAGGAATTTTTAATTCCCGAGACAAGGGGATCGGGGCACAGCACGACGTTAAGTGGACGGGCATTTTTCTCGGAGTTCTTGTTTTGGACGGCGCAGACACATCCGATGTCCGATTTGAGTACCTTCAGCGGCGTTGGGACCCTGGTGCCGAGGTAGAGTTTACCAGTGTGGTTTCAGGCATTGAAGCCAGAGTTGAGGCATGGGCCCCATGACCCGTCTTTTAAGCTGCGAGCAGCGTTTAACAACTTTTTCATCGGACATCCGTTCAGGTCGTGCGAGCAGTCAATGCTTGGTGTTTTTCCGAGGGAATTTCAATGGCTCAATCCGCCCGCATTAATTCTGGACGATGGTGTAGGCCCCGCGAGGACCATTTTGGGCATTTACGGTGAATTTTTATCTTCTTCACCGGGTGTCCGTTTCGGACAAGTGATTAGTCGAACTTGTGTACTTTTTTGAGAGGATCGCAACGGTGTAATCTGTTCGTTGTGTTTTGGGACTGGGATGTGGGTCCCACGAAGCACCGCTCGTGTGTGGTGTGCCGGAATGCATCTTTTTCTCCGGATATCCATTTCACTCAAGTGAGAAGTCCTTTTGACATGTTTTCCCGAGGGGATCGCAATGGTGCGTTGCGCCCGACTGTTTTCGGGGCCGAGGATCGGGATCACGAGACGCCGTTCGGGCGTAAAGCGGTATTGGCGACTTTTACGTCAGTTATCCGTTTGAGGCGAGTAGTTGGTCTATCTCATGTGTTTTTCCGCAAGGATTACAATGCTGTAATCTGTTCAGGCATGCAGAGCCTATTGCACGATCTTATTAAATGTGGAAATATGAAAGGTGTACCGATGGCGGTTCTTCCTGCGGTGTTTGTAGGGACCCCTTGGCGTGTGATCGCGTTCACTCCTGGGAGAGTTATGTTGGTGTTTAAAGAGATGTGGTTGTCCGTGCCTCATACGTTGAGGTGGAAAGTTGGAGTTGTTATGTTTACGCCTTCCCGTTGACGATGGGTGCCGTGTGCATGTTAGCCTTTGAGCTGGAGACATGGCATACTCTGGGAGTATGCAAGAACGCTGGGAGGTACATGTGGATAGTTGTACCTGAGAAAGTTTGTGCACTTGGTTAGGGTTGACTTTGGTCCACACGTCGTGTGGGCCCCATGTGCGTGCCGTGTTCTACTTTACATACTTTTGACCTCTCGCGACATAGAGGGTTCCTCGGCTCTCGACTATTGACCAGTAGGGTTGAGTCTTCCCCTGGTTCTATTCTCGTTTGTTGACCAGCAGGTTTGTGTTTTTCCCTGGTTCCGTTCTTGTTTATTGACCGACAGGGTTGAGTTTCCCCCTGGTCTTGTTCACGATGGTTTCGACCAGCATGGTTAAGTGGTTTTCCCCTGGTTCTGTTCTTGATGGTTTGGACAGCAGAGGTGCTTCGTGTTCCCTGGTAGAGTTCTTGTGGATTCAGTGTGACCAAGACATTACGCGGGCACCGATCCTCTACCCAGGAGGTTGTTTCCAGTAGGGCTGGCCAGTAGTTTGTTTCCAGCAGGGCTAGCCAGTAGTTTGTTTCCAGCAGGGTTGGCCATTAGTTTGTTTCCAGGAGGGCTGGCTAGTAGTTTGTTTCCAGCAGATTTGGCTAGTAGTTTGTTTCCAGCTGGGCTGGCCAGTGAGGTAACATCCAACAGGGATGGCTAGTGGGTTACCATGTAGCAGGGATGGCCAGTACAATGGTGTTCACCGAGCAGTACCATCTAGCAGGGATGGCCAGAGCGGTTCTGGGTTTACCTCCAGCGGGGTTGGGCAGTGGTCCCCGATGCTGGGATTACCTCTAGCGGGGCTAGGAAGTGGTCCCTGATGCCGGGTTCACCTCCTGTAGGGCTGGGAAGTGGTCCCCGATGACGGTTCCGAGCCTCCCTCCAGTGGAGTACCCTTTTACGGGATCGGGAATTGGGACTCGTCAACGACTTTAGCCGGGTCACCCTCTAGTGGATTACCCTTTTACAGGACTGGGCAGTGTGGCACCCGTCGACTCTTTCCGGGTCTCCCTCTAGTGGGGACCCATCGACTTCCAGGGATTACCCTCCAGCAGAGCTGGGCAGGCGGTCTCCTGTCGAATTTGAGGAGACCTCTTGATTGCGGGGCAGTGATGAGGTGTGGTTTGACGTTCCCCCAAAACTCTCAAGTACGAGAGGCGCTTTCCCCACCGAGACGCGACCTTGTGACGCGACCTAAAACCGTGAGGGCAAGTTAGTGCTACCCAAAGCGTATAGTGTCAAGGTGCGGTGATTTGAGCTCCTTGAATTGCAACTTGGGGTAGACGTGCGGGATGCTAGGCATCAATGGTGTTTGATTCTGGGACTGTTGGCTACTCACTTCTTGGGCTGAGCTACGGGATGGAGATCCCCTTACGATCTTGTTTGAGCTTCTTGTTTGAGCATATGGATATGTATATACCTTGTTCCAATACCAACTTCTTGGGCTTGTTTACTCTCCCTCCAGGAGAGGCGAAGATGCGCAGGGTATGCCATGTTCTTTCCGTGTCTATCTTCTTGTGGTTGGACGATTATACTCTCCTACTATAGGTAGCGAAGACTCAACGAGAAGTTCATCTTCTCGCCGTTTCTAGCTCCTTCTTTCTGGACGAGTCTACCTCCTTTCTCTTGTTGGGTTGAGCTAGACTCTCTACTGGTACACTACTACACTCCTTGTTGTATTCCTTTAATTTTTTTGGTTCGATATACTGCTCACCCATCGATATCTCCTTTGTTTCTCCCTCTAGATTTCGGGGAATCCTACTGAGTATTTTTATACTCACCTCTGCTTGGGCTTTGCCCGCACTTGGTGTGACCTTGCAGACGATGGACAGGTTGGTCGTGACTTCAGTGGAGCTTAGGAGTTCAGAAGCTTGGACTGCATGCAGTGGTCGTAGAAGGGTTCTAGGTGGGGGACCCTTCCAGATATTTTTCTTTTGTCTACCTGTTTCCGGGTTGTGGCACTTTTCTGGTTGGGAACGTGTTTGCCCCTTTTCTTTTCAATTTACCTTAGCACTTGCTTTGTACTATTTAGAGGTCGATTCAATTTTGTGGTTTATTTATAGCAGTTGGTACTTTGATTTTTGTTTTTACTTCGCAATTTTGCATTGAGTGTGCTGCGTGTGTGTGTAAAGGTACTTAGGAAAAGGCCTCCCCGAGTTGTTGTGCCTTCGGCACTGGTCGCCAGCCCATGGCCTATGGAGGCGGGCTTGGGGTAGTTGTAGCTCGAGCCCGGGTAGGGTCGGGTCTTGAAAAAGTGGTATCAGAGGTGGTCATTCCTTGGGACGTTGTTCGGACATCCCTAAAAAGGTATTGGTTTGGATTTAGGTCAATAGTGTTAAGGTGTCTCGAGAGCGGCTCTCAGGCCAGGGAGTCTAGTGATGGTGCGGCGGCTGACGTATCCATTCACCAGGACCATGATAACCCGCTTGTCGACTCGGCATGCTGAGACACTCATTGCAGGGAAAAATGGTTTGTGCATCACATAGGATTGAGTCTTTGACTATCCTTCTTGAGTCAGATCCCCATTGTTGTTATTGTTATATACATATATGCTCATCTGACGACGGCACTCCTTGATAATATTCAGGATGTCTCCGCGAAGACAACCATCCAGGATACCAGCTTTGGTTCGTGACGACGACCCTGTGAGATACGAGGCCTCAGTCCAGGACCCATCATGCGAGCCCCTTTCTCTAGGTGGGCCGGTAGCAGCATCCCCACCTGTTGATTAGTATACAGCTTCAGCAGAGCAGACTGAGCTTGAGCGCAGGTTGAGCGTGCTCCGCGAGTTCCAGTAGCAGGGACCGCTGAGGTTCAGTGGTGAGCCAGACCCTTAGGAAGAAGAGGTTTGGCTGGAGACAG
Organism: Viscum album; assembly: GCA_963277665.1. NCBI lineage: Eukaryota > Viridiplantae > Streptophyta > Magnoliopsida > Santalales > Viscaceae > Viscum > Viscum album. The sequence continues at coordinate 601,920,276 of OY728158.1, read as the reverse complement.
TGGTTCACCTTTTTAGGCTTGTGGAGACGCTGGCAGATCTTATGGTGTCTTTGGCCGCCAACCTTTTCCGTGGAGCTGCTTTGCGTTGGTGGAGTCTGGTGACACAGTTTCTTGACGGGTCGTCGCTTTAGTGGGGAGACTTTTAGTTGTTGTTTCGTGAGTATTTTTGCTTCTCCTGCTTACGCTCCATTCAGATTCAGGAGCTCCTGTAGTTTCAGCAGGGAGGGATGACAGTGGCCGAGTACGCGACTAGTTTCACAGATCGTGCATGCTTTTACCCGGACTTGGTCCATGACAACAACATCCGAGTGCGGAAGTTTGAGTAGGGTCTCCACCAAGAGATTCGTGCTTTCATAGTACCCTTGGGCATTTCCATATATGCCGGGGTGCTAGAGCAGGTGCTGGTGAAAGAGAGCTTCTTGTCACGTTCTAGAGTTGGTGGTGGCACCAGGCACGTTGGAGCCGAGACGTCTACCGCAGCTAGCGGGCGTCGACAAGCAGAACCTCGACGCATGTGGATTTCTGAAAACCGGACTCAGGGGAGTGGTTGTACACCACAGTGGCACCGAAGGGCACCAGTGCAGCCCAGAGAGAGTCGATACTATGCTTGAGATGGGCGAGGTTACCTGGAACGGGACTGCCCGACCAGGCATGCAGAGAGCTTTGGGCAGGCAGCAGGTGCACCACCACGACGGAGGGGGCGCCATGATCAGAGCAGTACCCAGAGAGGTGGTGCTAGCAGAGGAGCGAGAGGAGCTGGTAGTGGGGGATGGCTTTACGAGGTCTTCTCATCACCACTAGGCTGTCCACGTCAGGCTCCGGGAGCTGACAGTTGGGACCACGAAAAATCACAAGCTTTGGATGTCTACAATCCTGCAGAGCATGAGGTGATAAGAGGTATGCTCTATAGCTCTTCTACTTTTTGTAGTAGAATTTTTACTCTGTGTGAAATGATTTTTCTCCCTAATCCTTGTTTGAGTTGTTACTAGGGTGGCGCGGGGCATCGGTGTAACCCTGTGTTGGTAAGATAAAAGGCATGGGACCTATTTCTTTAGTCGATGGTGTTGACTCCTTCGCCCTCCGAGCATGTAAGAGAGTCTTGGTTGCGAGACATCGAATGTGAAACCTTGCGTGACTAGATATCCTTGGGTGTTTCACCATATGGATATTTTGAAGGAGGGAATCACAGATCGTTGTTCTAGGTGTGGGTGGTGATTCTAGTCGTGGCATGAGATGTAGAGGTTTGGTCGGGGATGTGATCTAACCCTGAGAGCCTTCCGGCTATTTGTGACCGTGCGAAGAGATGACGAGGTTCCCTACCACCTTGCCCTAACCCCCCAAGGTCTGGAGTGGGTGCACGATGTCTCCCACGTGTCTCACCTAAGAAGATGTGTGCGTGCTCCTATGAACGTCATTGACGAGGGTAGACCTTATGTGAACAGATCAAATCCTTTGGTCTGTGTGCAGTGGCACAGAACTATGTATGAGTTCTTCTGGGTACGGGAAATCCAGGTGCGAGCTTAGTACCCTGAGTTGTTCCCCGATTTTGCTTTTCAGGGATGAAAATATTGAAGGAGGGAATGATGTAAGAACCCAATTTTTGACTATAAAGGAATTTGAAATATTCTTAATATTATTCCAGAGCAGCGTCTTCAGACGGCATGCGATTCCGAGCCCCGGTGTGGCCGAAATTAAATTTTCAGTGCATTCACACTGGGAATGACAAATAAATAGGATAACTCCTAAACAGTGATCTGGATCAGAATTCTGAGTGTACGGATGGGTACAGAATGGGGTGTTTACCCAAGGAATGACATAAAGCATGTCGGTGCAGGACGTTTGGACCCCTCGCCCGCTACCGGAACATTAAACGGATTAATTAATTAATTAATTTATTCGTCTAATGGTTAAACTCAAGTATATCTTAAACGGTGGGTCGGATTGGGAAACCGAGGGCACCGTTGAGTCCAGAATGTGCCGTTTACGCTAGGAGGGGTGTATGTTTTGCAGGCGCGACTCGTCTGTGAAAAATGGCCCTAGGGGTGTTTTCGTAATTTAGCAGCTTCAGACGTTAAATTTTATTACTTTTGAATGGGGTCTCAAATTAAAATTCTGAGACCTCTGTTGTTCTCGGGAGGTGGTGTTTGGCCTAGGAGAGGCTTAACCTCGATTCTGTCGAAGGTTTCAGATGCGGGGTAAATTATGGGTTAAATTAATTAAAATTTTAATTAATTCTTTTTTTATTTAAACCCTTCTTCTCCCCTTCCCCTCCCTTGTTCTCCCCTGGCGGAAGAGATCAATCAAGGAGAGCTCATCCTCAAGCCCTCCTCCTCCATACTCTCCTCTCCAAGGCGATGACGGCTCCAGCGGTTTGACGGCGAAGCGTCGGGCTACGCCCTCGCAGGTAGGCGGTTGTTGTTTTCGTTTTTAATTCACAAGCCTCCTTTGAATCCTAATTATAGTGTCGAATATTTGCTATTTCTTTGAGAAAATCCCATGTACGCGTAGTATATTTCATGCTCTTTCCGACACTTGTTACGGATTTCAATTTCGAGTTCCAAGGAGCTCGCAAATGTCCGGCGAAGTTTGCGGGTTTTTGAGTGTTTCCGGTGGATTTTGGGGCGTTCCGGTGAGCCAGCACGGCGGCGACAGGCGGCGACAGAGCGCGCTACGACGACGGTGGTGGGCGGCCAGCTGAGGCAAAGCAGCCGGGTGAGCTGGGGGCGCGACGGGCCTTCAGCGGAGGAGGCGGCCGAGGTCAGGCGGCCGGGCGAGCACGACATCAGGCACTGGGTGAGCGGAGGCATGCTTCGGCCGGGCGCAGGAAGGCCGTAGCGCAGGGCCTCGGTGCGACGGCGAGCCACCGGGGTGCGGCGACCATGGGGTCGCGGCGCGCGACCCCCTTTGCAGGGACAAGACCCGTGAGATGCGGGTGTTCATGCGGCAGGCATGACCGGCCCTCGTGGCCGGTCTGTGCGTGGGCCGCGAGTCCACGGCCGGCCCGCACGACTAAGCCGCCGGCCCAGGCCGGGTGGACAGGCTGGTCCAGGCCGGTCCAGCACAAGGGGCTTCGACCCCTCGACTCGGACGCCCGTAATTTCGGCTACGAGCATCCATTTTGCATGCCGTCTACGAAAGTGTACTCCAGACGTCGAGACAGACTTTTTGAGATGGTCTCGGGAATTTTTAATCCCCGAGATGATGGGCTCGGGGCGCGACACAACGTTAAGTGGACGAGCGTTTTTTCTCGGAGTTCTTGTTTTGGACGTCACAGACACATCCGATGTCCGATTTGAGTACCATCAGCGGCGTTGGGATCCTAGTGCCGAGACAGAGTTTACCAGTGTGGTTTCGGGCATTGAATCCTGAGTTGAGGCACGGGCCCCACAACCCGTCTTTTAAGCTGCGATCAGCGTTTAACAACTTTTTCATCGGACGTCCGTTCAGGGCGTGCGAGCAATCAATCCTGGGTGTTTTTCTGAGGGAATTTCAATGGCGCAATCCGCCCGCTTTAATTCTGCATGATGGTGCGGGACCCGTGAAGACCGTTTTGGGCGTTGACGGTGAATTTCTATCTCCTTCACCAGGTGTCCATTTCGGACAAGTGATTAGTTGAACTTGTGTACTTTTTTGAGAGGATCGCAACGGTGTGATCCGTTCGTTGTGTTTTGGGACAGGGATGCGAGTCCCATGAAGCACCGCTCGTGTGCGGTGCGCCGAAATGCATCTTTTTCTCCAGATATCCATTGCACTCAAGTGAGAAGTCCTTTTGACATGTTTTACTGAGGGGATTTCAATGGTGCGATGCACCCGACTGTTTTCGGGACCGAGGCTCGGGATCACGGGACGCCGTTCGTGTGTAAAGCGGTGTTGGCGACTTTTCCGTCAGATATCCGTTTGAGGCAATTAGGTAGTCTATCTCGTGTGTTTTTCCACGAGGATTACAATGGTTTAATCTGTTTAGGTGTGCAAAGCCTATTGCGTGATCTTATTAAATGTGGAAATATGAAAGGTGTACCGGTGGCCGTTCTTCCTGTGGTGTTTGAAGGGAACCCTTGGCATGTGATCGCGTTCACTCCTGGGAGAGTGATGTTGGTGTTTAAAGATATGTGGTTGGCCGTGACTCAGCCGTTGAGGTGGAAAGCTGGAGTTGTTACGTTTACGCCTTCGCGTTGACGATGGGTGCCATGTGCATGTTAGCCTTTGGGATGGAGATGTGGCATACTCTTGGAGTATGCGAGAACGTTGGGAGGTACATGTGGATAGTTGTACCGGAGAACGTTTGTACACTTGGTTGGGGTTGACTTTGGGCCACACGTTTTGTGGGCCCCATGTGCGTGCCGTGTTATGCTTTACATACTTTTGACCTCTCGCGACGTAGAGGGTTCCTCGGTTCTCGACTATTGACCAGCAGGGTTGAGTCTTCCCATGGTTCTGTTCCCGTTTGTTGAACAATAGGGTTGAGTTTTCCCCTGGTTCCGTTCTCGTTTGCTGACCGGAAGGGTTGAGTTTTCCCCTAGTCTTGTTCATGATGGTTTCGACCAGCAGGGTTGAGTGGTTTTCCCCTGGTTCTGTTCTCGATGGTTTGGCCTGCAGAGGTGCTTTGTTTTCCCGGGTAGAGTTCTTGTGGATTCGGTGTGACCAACACATTATGCGGGCACCGATCCTCTACCCAGGAGGTTGGTTCCAGCAGGGTTGGCCATTTGTTTGTTTCCAGTAGGGCTGGCCAGTATTTTGTTTCCACCAGGTCTGGCCAGTAGTTTGTTTCCAGCAGGGCTAGCCAGTAGTTTGTTTCCAGTAGGGCTGGCCAGCAGTTTGTTTCCAGCAGGGCTGGCCAGTGAGGTACCATCCAGAAGGGATGGCCAGTGGGTTACCATCCAGCAGGGATGACCAGTACAACGGTGTTCACCTAGCAGTACCATCCAGCAGCTATGGCCAGAGCGGTTCCGGGTTTACCTCCAACGGCGCTGGGCAGTGGTCCCCGATGCCGGGCTTACCTCCATCGGGGCTGGAAAGTGGTCCCCGATGCCGGGTTTACCTCTAGTAGGGCTGGGAAGTTGTCCCCGATGATGGTTCCTATCCCCCCTCTAGTGGAGTACCCTTTTATGGGACTGGGCATTGGGACTCATCGACGACTTTAGCCGGATATCCCCCTAGTGGATTACGCTTTTATGAGACTGGGCAGTGTGGCACCCATCGACTCTTGCCAGATATCCCTCTATTGGGAACCCGTTGACTTCCAGGGATTACCCTCCAGCGGGGCTGGGCAGGGGGTCGCCTGTCGACTTTGAAGAGACCTCTCGACTGTGGGGCAGTGACGAGGTGGAGTTTGACGTTCCCCCATAACTCTCAAGTACGAGGGGCGCTTTCCCCACCGAGACGCGACCTTGTGACGCAACCTAAAACCTTGAGGGTGAGTCAGTGCTGCCCAAAGCAGATAGTGTCAAGGTGCGGTGATTTGAGCCCCTTGATTTGCATCTTGGGGCAGACATACGGGATGCTGGGCATTGATGGTGTTTACTTCTTTGATTATTGGCTACTCACTTCTTGGGCTGAGATACAGGATGGAGATCCCCTTACGTTCTTGTTCGGGCTTCTTGTTTGATAATATGGATATGTATATACCTTGTTCCAGTACCCACTTCGAGGGCTTGGTTACTCTCCCTCCAAGAGAGGCGAAGTCGCGCGGGGTATGCCACATGCTTTCCATGTCTAGATTCTTGTAGTTGGATGAGTCTACTCTCCTTCTATAGGTAGCGAAGACTCGACGAGAAGTTCATCTTCTAACCGTTTTCAGCTCCTTGTGTCAGGATGAGTGTACCTCCTTTCTCTTGTTGGGTTGAGCTGGACTCTCTACTGGTACTCTACTTCACTCCTTGTTGTATTCCTTTACTTTTTCCTGTTCGATCTACTGCTCACCCTTTGATACCTCCTTTTTTCCTCCCTCTAGACTTCGGGGTATCCTAATGAGTGTTTTTATACTCACCCCTGCTTGGTCTTTGCCCACACTTGTTGTGCCCTTGCAGAAGATGGATAGGTTGGTCGTGACTTTAGTGGATCTTAGGAATTCAAGAGATTGGACCGCGTGCGATGGTTGTAGACGGGTTCCAAGTGGGGGACCCTTCCAGCTATTTTTCTTTTGTTTACCTGTTCCCGGGTTGTGGCAATTTTCTGGTTGGGCGCGTGTTTTCCCCTTTTCTTTTCAGTTTACCTCAGCACTTGCTTTGTATTGTTTAGAGGTCGATGTACTTTTTTGGTTTATTTATAGCAGTTGGTACTTTGCTTTTCTTTTTTACTCTTTAGTTTTTCATTGAGTGTGATGCATGTGTGTGTATAGGTACTTAGGCAAAGTCCTCCCCGAGTTGTTGTGCCTTCAGCACTGGTCACCAGCCCCTGGCCTATGGAGGCGGGCTTGGGGTATTTTCGGCTCGAGCCCAGGTAGGGTCGGGTCATGACAGACAACTTGTAAATATAAGTTGTTCATTTTTTACTCAAGTACCAAATATCGACAAAATGAACGTTATTAACTTAAATGATTGCATACTGTTTATAACATGGTAATAAGTGATATAAAAGGAATAATAAACTTGAAAAAGGTTCTTAAGAAATTAGAAATTAACTTTAGTTTATTATTTAGAAGATTAAAGAACGATCTAGTCAAGTCGGATACGAGGTAAGGGACTTCGTCTCAATATCCTTTTATTGAGGCATTTTTAGTTTTATATACGACTTTATTTTATACGGTGTATAAACCTCTTTGAATTTTTATTTTATTCAAAGGGAATCTTTTTATACGAAGCATTTTACTAAACGATAAAAAAGCAATGTTTTTTAACGTAAGCAGTGACAACGACCTTTCCGCCGCTACGAGTATTATTTGATCTTTGGCTTCCTTAACAAGCCAGAATGTTTTTAAAAGGAAAAAAAAATACCATATACACTTTTTACGTATTTTGGTATTGAAAATGATTTTGAGAATGGATTTATTATTTCAATATCTTGAAATGATATTTTATTATTGCAATGTGGAAATGTTATCTTTCCTTTATACTTATGTTATGTGTTATGATCATGTTATGGTTCTTGGGAATTATTTACGTATACGGGTGGTTCCGTGATAAACCTAGGGCGGGTGAGCCCGAGATAACTCTCCAATGCGTTGGGTAACGTGACTGAGGTAAATGTGAATGATTCTCCTAAGATATTTAGGGAATATACTGTGATGGGTATTTCAATGTAACTCCCTATGTAGCTGTGATAACTTCAATGTAAGTATGATATGGATGCAACAAGTTACCTTTATGATTAATGATTTCTATGTGTCTTTCATAAATCTTATGATTTTATGAGGTAAGTAAATGATTTCATGTTTTGTATGTATTTATGAACAAATGTTTTCATTCCTTGTTTTATAACCCTTACTGAGCTTTTTATGCTCATCCCAAGTTTTGAAATGTTTTCACAGGACTTAAAGATGAATAGGGTCAAGGATGGGATCAAGGAAAAGTCATGCTGTCTAAAACATGGAACTAGACATGACTCTTTTTTTCAAGAGTTTTTATTTTATGAAAAAAATGGAAACTATGTAGATATTTCTACCTTGTAATCTTTTGATATGTAATAGTTATGTCATAATTCTCTAAAACTCTAAACCTGAAAAGTTCCTCAATGTGAATTATTCATTTAATTATATATTAAGTAATGTTTAAGGCCGGTTCCTTTTAATATGATTCTTTTATAATTTAATAACAATTATTTCACCATTATACAGGAGGTTGACCTACCCTCAACCAAGGAAAAGTACAAAGTAAGGGGTTTCTTATCTCAGTTTTAATTCTGCGATATTTACATTGTTTACCACTTATTTATTGCATGTGGTGTATTGTGTACTTCCATTTGATATATATTATCATTAATCTCTTTATATTACTAGTATTCTGTGATTCATTTGGTGGTTATTTACTTTTTTTCATACGACTTGATTGATTACAAAGAAGTAAGGGTTTTTCATCTCACTTTTATTCCCATGAGATTCATGCTATATTAGCCACTATTTCCTTTTGTGTAGAGTATGTACAGACCCTGATTGTATTCCTTTGGTAATATAATTTAATGTATGGTTATTTACATCTTCATTGTATGATACTTATTTCATGGGGTGTATGTTTCAAAAGTTTCCAAATGGTAAGGGAATTTCAAATTTCAATTTCCACTCATTGGGCTTTACGCATACTTCCTTGATTATTTTACTCCATGATTATGTGTGGAATCACTATTTATTATTTTTGTAGTAATTTCCACTCCCCTTTATGTGGATATAATTTTGACACACATAATCACATAATTGATAAATTCTCAAGTCATCGACATGAACTTGATAAGAGTAATTTTAACTCAATCTCTATTTATTGAGTTAAAAATCCAATTCATTGGTGTTGTTTTTACAAGAATATGTGTGAATGTCCTCTAATTGATTTACACTGAATATCCAATCATATTGAGTGTATTTATATTTTTCACACATAATTATGTCCTTGATTTATCCTTAACATAAGGATACTGTCCTTATAAGAGGTTTCATCTTAATTTACATTCCATTGAGACTTATTTTTTATTATACACCAATTCACTTTTATGTGGTGTATATAATTTACTTTGACATAGTATATCATGAATCCATTTATTCTCATGATATTATAAAGTTTTTATTACCTCAATTATTTTTATTCAAGTGTCTCTCCTTTGGTCAGGAACTCTAACTAAAATATCATTTTAAATGTTTTAAAGATTTATTATTATAAATCTTTCTCATTAATGTCCATGTTTTAAAAATGGGTTTAAGGGTTTATTTATATGGACATTAAAGTTTTAAAATTAAAATTATTTTTAAAATTTTCAAAGTGGTATGGGACACTTTTATTCAAAAATCTATTTTTGAAAGGCTTCTTGAAAAATAGTGTGACTTTTAAATGTTTTCAATAAAAAGGGGGATATTTCTCTCAAATAGTTTTGATGATTATTTTCATCTATGTCAATATCCTTCATTATTCTCTATTGAGGTTAATCTGTTACAATACAATCTTCCATATTGTATTGAATGAGTTATGTTTGACTGTGTATGTGCTATTTTTATACCATTCATGGTTTGTGGATAAATTATTGACATTTCATATGCTTGTTTTAATAAGAATGTTTATGTTTTGTTTCAAACTTTTCATATGAGGAATGCATTGGACTTAGTAAGTGATGGGTGGAGCCCGTTATAGCTCCTCGATGCATCAGTAGTTCTCATGAGACCAACTAGTGTCTTGGCACATGGCCTTGACAAAATCTTATTTGTAGTATTGGCACAAGGCCTTGACTATGTGGTTATAAAATTCTGACATTATGAATTCCATCATTATGAAATTGGCTATTAATATTTCATGTGATTATTCGACTAGTAGAATATCCATGTGAATAAGTAAATGGAATTATTTGATTTTATCTTTTCCATATTATGATGAAGTTAAAGTTTAAAAGTCTTTTGTTTTAGTCTTATTTATTGCCTTAAATGTTTATTCTTATTTATGAACGTTTCCGCTATATTGTTATCCTTACTGAGCATCTGAGCTCACCCCTTTCTATGTTTTATTTTTTCCAGGATGCGAAGAAGTATATTCTAACTGACCTGCAAGGATATTCTATATGGAAACAATGTTGTCGTAGTTTTCCATTTTATGATGTAATGTAAAATGTATGAATGTATCTAGTACTTCCAAGGCTACTAAACTAATTGGTCTTTCAAGACTTGATATTTTTTGATCATGCCAATGATACGTAATAATGCACCGACTCTGGGCTTCTGGGGTTGGGGCGTTACAAAACCTTGACATAACAATCGTATAGCCAAGGTCCAGATCACATGAATGGTATAATAGCTTCCAAAACAAATTTAAATCTCAAATAATTAGGGAATAAAAGGATTCTTGTGCTATCCATTCAGAATAACACAAGTCACGCACTCAAAACTTCACACTGATTAGTTAAGAGTAAAGAGCATTTCATTCGGTTAAATAAAAAAAATATAAATCAAAGTAATATAATTATGAAAGAAATGTTTTCAAACCCAAAATACATCAATCTAGTAGTATTAAAAGTTCCAAAACTCCCTTTACATGTGTGTAGCTCCCTCACAATGAACGCCCACCATTTAGCTCGACATCGGGAGGAGGAAGAACGGGTGGAACTCCTTCTTCATTATTGATCCCCCTATGAGGATAGAGGCATCCAAAAGTTATAGGATTATGAGATTACTACTATGTAAATCCAAATTGGCATCACTTCACTCTTTGACCAAAATCTCCAAACGAGGTACCCATGGTTCTCTTTTATAGCAAAAATGGGAAGTGGTTTTGGGCACACGGATTGTGTAAAACCGCATGTCCCATTGTTTTTGGCCTCCAGAAATTCTTCAATCACTTTTGAAAAAACTAGAAATTTGTTCCCCCATGTATTTGATATCTCCAGATAAATTTTGGATTCCTTTGTACACCAAAAGCTCGAGATATGAACAACACACATCCCACAACTTTTGACTCCGTGCAGATTTAGTATCCTGGACAGATCACTTATATTGGGACCCTTAATTAACGAAGGGGCTTAGGTGTATTCATAAGAGTTGTATAAAATTAAATTTTGGATCATCCCACAAATTATCAGCCCATTTGGATTCATGGAGTTTTCATAATATACCAAATAGTGGAGAAGTATTCATAGAACCAATGCAGTTTTGGCCCATTTTCCTTCTAGATCATCTCTAGGGCCTCCAAATCACCTCCTACAACAATGGAATCATCAAAAAAAGTAAAATTGATGTTTTTAACAGTGATAAACACATAATAAATTATTCAAACATGTAATGAAATTTGTTATTATTTTTATAATTTTTAATATAAAACAAGTTTAGCACAGTGGTGTAAGGGTGAAAATGAAACAGTGAATCGCGGTGCGATCACACCCCCCACACCTAAACATTTTCACTCCTGATAAAAGCTATATTTTCAGAAATTATGCATGTAGATATTACCAAAATCATGAATATTTAACATTTGAGGAAATTTTAATTCATTAAAGTACTGTGATTAATGCCCAAACCACACCAAAGAGTTATTCCTAGTGAAAATGGAAAAAGATGTCTAATAAATCATATCAGAGTGAAATTAAAAGAGATTCATGCTACTAAATAGAGAAAGGAATTCATAATTCAACCATTCCACAAAATCTCCATGTGTGTGTGTGAAAACCATTCCATTCTGTTCTTTCCACTTTTATATAATAAATATAGGTTATTTTAGCATTGTGAGCTTAAATGATTTTGTCCACCGAACCTTACCTACATCATTGGAAATAATATTTCAAGACTCACTCACTTAATCATTCCCAAAAGTCAAACCATAAGCTCCTAAACTAGATATTTCCATATGTTTCACATTTCATAACCCCCCTCATTTATTTTTTTTGTTTTTTTTTTCAGAAGTTTTATTTGGAACAAATATCACACTCAACTATAAACCCTTGTTTGATATCCTCAAGACACTGATTTTAATAGTTATAATAAGATAAAAGGTTGAGGAGGAGTGGTTTTTGACCTACCCTAGACACAACCCAATTTTGTTTTGATTTTTTAAGGTTTTACAACATTCAGATATTAGGTACACACATAAGTCAATCTAGTACAATAATGAAAGAGATCGGATAAGGAACGAACGTATGGAAATATCATTTTAAGATGAAAAATATTAACCTCACAAATATTTAACTCATATTAGGTAAGAAATATTTACACTTTTTAGTCTAGTACAAAAATGTCTGGAGATATTAGTGACATAGTTTTCCCAAAAACTACTCACACAATGGACATCATTCATCTCAAAGGTTTCACAGAGATACAACAATTTATATCATTGATAGAAAACCAATTCACTAAAAATCACTCCATGATGTTAAATTCATACAAACATTCATTCCATAATAGAGTCAGGTTTTCATCAAATGTTAAATCAACATGGAATGAAAAACTTCAACATGCATTTTTAGTAGGTTCCATGATTTTGTGACCAAAAGGGGGGGAGTAAAAATACCATAAAGAAGGCGAAAAAGAGAAGAAATGAGAAAGATGATGAAAGTCCTAATGAACTGAACAAGATGGGGAAAAGTGAAAATACTATAAAGAAGGCAAAAAAAAGAAATAAAAAATATGATGAAAATATTAGTTAAATCAACAAGATAGGGAAAAGTGAAAATACCATAAAGAAGGCAAAAAAGGGAAGAAAAAAGAAAGACTATGAAAATCCTAATGAAAACAGGAATGTATCCACCCCACACACCTAGAATGTGCAGTGTCCTCACTGTAATAAAATAGAATTTGGGAAGGAAGGATAAAAACTGGTGGGTTTCATTGTTATGTTGCTTCTTGGAAATGGAGCTCCTCCATCAGGAACTTCGGAAGGGATTCATAGAAGTGATTTAGTCACTGCCCATTTCCAGTGAAGGTTTTCTTATTTTCTTCATTTTGAACCTGAACAACACCAAATGGAGATACATTAGTAACATTGTATAGTCCAAACCAACGGGAATGATGCTTAACTGGATGCAACTTCAACCTTGCATTGTAAAGGAGGACCTTCTGCCCAATGTGAAACTAAAAATGAAGGATGAGACGGTCATGGGAATCCTTGGTTATCACCTTATAAATCATGGAGTTCTCGTATCCATATCTATGCATTTCCTTTACCTCCTGAATCTATAACTTCCTCTGAGAACTTGCAACAGAAAGGTTAGAATTGATTTGTTTAATGGCCCAGTAGGCCCGGTTCTCAATCTCAACAGGGAGGTGACAACTTTTTTCCAAAAACAAGCCTATAAGGTGACATTACAATGGAAGTTTTAAAGGTAGTAAGGTAAGCCCATAATGAATCATCGAGTCTAAGACTCCAATATTTTATGTTGGGTTGAACTATTTTTCAAGAATTTGTTTTACCTCTCTATTTGACACCTCTTCTTGACCATTGGTCTATGGGTGATATGTAGTAGACACTTGATGATCGAACCCATACCGATGCAAAAGTGATTGCATTGTTCAATTACAGAAATGATAACCCTAGTCACTAATGATGAACCTTGGTAATTCAAACCTATAAAATATCAGAGTTCTCAAAAATTCCACAACTGTTTTTGAATCATTTGTCCACGTGGCTCGGGCCTCTACCCATTTTGACACATAATCGACCTCCAGAAGAATGTACAAGTTTCAAAAGGAATTGGGAAATGGACCCATAAATTTAATGCCCCAAGCATAAAAAATGTCATTAAAGAGAAACAGTTGTTGTTGAATTTCATTTATTTTTGAGACATTCCCCATTATTTACCAATGAGGACAAGATTTGAAAAAATCATGGGAATCCTGAAAAAGTTTTGGCCAAAAGAGACCAGAATGAAGGATTTTGCGAGCATTCCATTGGGGACCAAAGTGGCCCCACAAGCAAGAGTGTGGAATAATATAAGGACAAAATGAAACTTGCTATCGGGATCACAACGCCAAAGGACTTGATCACTACATGTGTGCCAGAGTTAGGGGTCATCCCAAATGTACCTATGAGACTCACGTTTTAGACGAATGGCTTGGTTTTTGTTGAAATCAGTAGGAATGAAAGATGATACCAAATAATTTACAATTTTAGCATATGAAGGAATAACATATTGCACTTGGTACAGTTTCTCATCAGAAAAAATATCATTTATAGGAATACAGGGGGATGAGTCAATGCACGAGGATGGGGGAATCCTACTGATATGGTCAGCCACCACATTCTCTGCTCCTTTTTTATCTCTAATTTATAGATTGAATTCTTGAAGGAGGAGCATCTTGATAATGGGATGTGGTTTGGATTTCGGTTTCTTAATGATATACCTAAGGGCTTCATGTCCTGAGAACACAATGACTTTGTAACCCAAAAGGTATGACCTGAATTTGTCCAAGGAAAACACAATGGAAAGGAATTATTTTTTAGTTTTGGTGTAGTTTTCTTGGGCAGGGTCCAAAGTATGTGAGGCATAAGCAATGACATGTGGAGCTCTATTGACCCTTTGTGACAAGACTTCCCCAACTGCATAGTTAGTGGCGTTGCACATGATCTCAAATGGTAAATCCCACTGAGGCGGTTGGATTACCGGGGGTGATGTGAGACTTCATTTTAACTTATTAAAAGCCTTCTCACATTCATTATCAAAAAAAATTTGCTTTTCTTTTTGGAGTAATAGGGAGGGGGAGTGAAATATTACTAAAGTCACGAATGAAACGACGATAAAATCCAGCATGACCTAGGAAATACCGCACATCACGTACATTTTTGGGGAATGGTAAGGAAGAAATGGCATCCACTTTTGATTTATCTTCTTGGATACCATCCCCAGAAATTACATGTCCCAAAACTATACCTTGTCGCACCATGAAATGGAATTTCTAATAATTTTATATGATATTATTTTCAATACAACGATGTAGGACTGAAGCAAGACTACTCAAATATTAATCAAAAGAGGAGCCATACATAGTGAAATAATCCATGAAAACTTCCATGCAATTCTCCCGGTAATCTAAAAAAATACTAACCTTGCATCACCAGAAGGTACCCAGAGCATTTCACAGACCAAATGGCATCCTCTTATATGAAAATGTGCCAAAGGGGAAAGCAAATTTTTATTTTACTAATTTTCGCGGGCAATATGGAAATGAAAGTATCCAAAATACCCATCAAGGAAACAATAGTGGGAATTACCTACTAGCCTCTCTAGAATTTGGTCAATTAATGGAAAAGGGAAATGGTCCTTCCTAGTGTATTGGTTTAATAGGCGATAGTCTATACAGACACACCAACTATTCTGCACACGAGTTGGAGCTAGTTCATTGTTTTCATTTTTGATTACTGTAAGGCCAGTTTTTTTAGGAACTACTTAAACGGGACTGACCCATTGGCTGGAAGAGATGGGGAAAATGATTCCAACAACCAATGATTTTGTTACTTCACTTTTAAATAATTTCAAGCAGTTGAAATTCAAGCTCATGAGGGAGTGAAATAGAAATTATGATGGGAAACTTATTTCTATTATCAAGATATAAATATTTTAAATCTCGAGGAAGTTGTTTCAGTTCCAATTTAGGTGGATTTTGGATATATGGGAGTGTGTGTGAAAGTTAGAGGTCACTGATCTCATCTAACTGCTCAATGATATCATCCTCAATAAAGGAATTATCTTTTACAAGCTTATAAGTATCATCAATGGTCATTGGATCCTCAGTGTTCAAGAAATTATCAATTAATAAACATGCATGACACTTTTCTAGACCACCATAACAATCAATGCATGATTCATTACCAAGAATTTCAATAAAGGATGAAAACTCAGAAAAGGGATCGGGGGAATGATAAGAAGTGTTTTCAGGGGAAGGGAGTACATCAATTGAATTAATAGAGAGAGAGAGGAATGTTCTTTTTCGGGGTGCTTCATGGCATCAAGGATATTTAAATCGTCTATGTAACCACCAAACTCCATAGATAATTTTACATTAATTATGGTATTCATGATTTTAAAGAAAGGTATCCCCAATATAACTGGGGCATGTCCATTCATCCTATCATTTTCTATTTTAAGCACATAAAAATTAGTAGGAAAAATTAAATTTTGAACCCATGCAAGAACATCTTCTAACACACCAGAAGGGTGTGTTGTACTCCGATTTTATAGCTGAACAACTATTCCAGTGGAATTTAGTTCATTGACCTACAAAGAAGAGTAAATAGAGTGAGGTATCACATTTATAGAATCTCCAAAATCAAGCATAGATTTAGAAAAATAATACTTCCCTATGGTGCATGAAATAGAGAATGTCCTTTGATTATTGTATTTAGTAGGTAGTGACAGTTCTATCAATACTGATACATTCCTCCCAAAACTTACATTCTCATAACCATGAATTCTCCTTCAATGTGTACATATATCTTTTAAAAACTTTTCATATCTTGGAATTTGTTTCACAACATCAATCAAGGGGATGTTTACCTGTACTTTTTTGAAAGTCTCTAAAATTTCCTTATCGAGTTCAGTTTCCTTTTTTTTTCTAGGTTGGGTGGCCCTTTGAGGAAATGGAAGAGGAATTTGTTGGCTAGGAGACTCATCGACATACACATTCTTTCCTTTAGAAGGTATTATCTCAAGACATGGTTTTTCAACATTTGGAACATTTTTAATGGTTGGGATGGAGGTTTCCTCAAGAGGGGATGACTCTAATGGAGGATTTATCAGAATTTCTAATTGTTTTCCACTCTAAAGGGTGATAGCACTAACATTTCCTTTATCTATAGGGTTGAATAATGGTGGATATGAGAGTTTACTCGAACCGTGACTTTGAATTTCACCCACTGAGTAAGCTAGTTGGCCTAATTGGGTTTTTAGGTCTTGTATGGATGCATGGGTGGTTTTTTGGAATTGGTGATTGTTGACAACCATTTTTTTCATAATATATTCTGGGATAGGCTCATGTTTTGTAGGGGGTGGTTAAAAAGGCCTTTGGGGTGGTTGAGGATTTCTGGGTGGTGGTGGTGGATGAATACTCTTCCCTTGTTATTTCCATTATTGTTGAGGTTGGTTTGAACACCCCTTTGCCTATAGGCTTGGTTTTCTTTCCACCAAAGGTTGTAAGGATAGTAAGGTTCTTTCCTAAAGGGTTGGTAATAGGGGTGACCTGGAAATATTACCTCACAAATATCAGAAGTTTCTCTCAATTGGGGGCATTGTTCAGAGTAGTGGGTGTCAGAAGAACATACACCACTATCAATGGGAGGAGGAGATTGGGATTTACCTTGGGAAATAGAAAGTTGTCAAAGAAGGGTACATACCTCTTCGAGCTTCATGTCCACCTTCTTCTCAAATTTAGAACTTTTCACTTCATGGACACCTCAAATGGTTACACTGGACCATGAACTGAATTGTTGAGTGTTTTGAGACATGTTCTCAATTAGAGTTCTTGTAGGAACTGGGGTCTTATAAACTAGCACACCACCTGGAGAAGCATCTATCATGTTTCTATCAATTGGAATTAAACCTTCATAAAAATATTTAATTAAATGTTTATCAGTTATTTGGTTGTGTGGGAAACTTGAAAATAACCTTTTAAAGCATTCCCAATATTCATGTAATGTTTCCCCTTGTAATTTCCTAATAACACAGATTTATTTCATTATAGTTTTAGTTCAATAGGCTGGGAAATATTTTTCAAGAAAAAGGCGTTTCATGTATGCCCAGCCTCTTATTTGTGAATTAACATAATATAACCAATCTTTAATAGTGTCTTGTAATGAAAATGGGAATGCTCTAAGATTTAATTTTTCTTCATCCACAATAGCAGGTTTTAAAGTAGAACACATAGTATGAAATTATTTTAAGTACTTATGTGAATCTTCTCTAACGAGTCCATGGAATCTTGGTAATAAATGAATTAGACTAGATTTTAGTTCAAAATTGGGTGCCTAGCCTTGATTTTGAATGTAAGTGGGTTGGATATCAACATAAAGTGAGGTTAGTTCTTTTAATGTTCTATTGTTTTCAGCCATGTTATAAAATTTAATTTCATTTTTGATGTTGGTTCCAGAAGAAGAAGATGAATGATCAATAAGAGTGTTGTTTTCTTGTGTTTCCTCCTTCAAAGGTTTCTCCTGTGTGTCTCATGGTTGCTGATGTACGATTATATCCAATTCAAGTTCGAAAGGTGGTAAATATCCCGGATTAGAACGCATCATGCACAAAACCTAAAAAAGAAATAAACCATAACACAAAAATATAGGTAACGGTATAAGATAAAACAAATAAATATTCACAAAATTTACAAAAAACTTATAAAAAATACACACTATAAACCAAAGTTCTCCCCGACAACGGCACCAAAATTTGACCGCTTTGTCATGACACATCAAATTGACAGTTATTAAAAGAAGTTTTTTTAGTCCGGGGAAGACCCTAGTTCATATTTCAAGGTGCATTGGAAGCTTTTAAGGTGTATTTTTAATAATGATTAGTAAAAGAGGGGGTGGTTTTGAAAACGTTTTTTAAAATAAAATGACATTAAACAGTTTAACTGTTGAAAAGGTAAGTTGGTGTTTTATAATTATGAGATTAAACGGTTCATTTTTAGTTCACTAAACACATTTAAATCTCATTGTTCTCAGATATTAGTTAGGTTTTTATGTAAATCTTTAGTTGAAATCAATCAGAATCCTGATTACTTTCCAAACTCTTATAACAAAGCACAATGAGCCAAAACTTGACATAAAAATCATATAGCCAAGGTCCAGATCACATTCATGGTATAATAGATTCTAATATAAATTGAAATCTCAAATAATATGGGAAGAAAAGGATTCTTGTGCTGTCCAATCGGAACAACACAAGTCACACACACAAAACTTCACACCGATCGGTTAAAAGTAAAGATCATTTCATTAGGTTAAATAAAACAAAGACAAATCAAAGTAAGATACTTGTGAATGAAATGTTTTAAAACAAAAAATACATCAAACCAATAGTATTAAAAGTGCTAGAACTCCCTTTACATGTGTGTAGCTCCCCCACAATGAACACCCACCATTTAGCCCAACATCGAGAGGAGGAGGTAGCTCAGGTGGAACTCCTACTTCATTCTTGACCCCCCTATGAGGATAAAGGCCTACAGAACTTCTAGGATAATGAGAGGAATACTATGGAACTCTAAATTTTTAGCACTTCATGCCTTGGACTAACTCTCCAAATGAGGTACCCATGGCGCTCTTTTATAGCAAAAATGAGAAGTGGTTTTGGGCACACAGATCGTGTAATACCACTTGTCCCATTTTTTTCGGTCTCTAGAAAGTATTTAATCACTTTTGAAAAAACTATAAAGTTGTTACCCCTCATCTTGGATATCTCCACCGAAATATTGGAATCATTTTGACACCTACAGCTTGAGATATGGACATCACACAACACAAAACGTTTTGACTCCGTGCAGATTCTGTGGCCTGGACATATCACTTTAGTTGGGACCCTTAATGAACAAATGGGGATTGGGTGTATTCATAAGAGTTATAAAAAATTTAATTTTGGATTATCCCAAAAAATAGCATCATATTTGGATGCATAGAGTTTTCATACTATACCAAACAGTATAAAATTGTTCATGGAACCCATGCAGTTTTGGCCCACTTTCTTTCTGGATCATCTCGAGGGCCTTCAAATCACCTCATCATGCAATGGAATCATGAAAACAAGTAACAATACCCATTTTAACAGTGATAAACTCAAATTAAATGATTCAAACATGTAATGAATTTTTTTTTATTTTTTTTATAATTTTTAATATAAAACAAGTTTAACACAGTTGTGTAAGGGTGAAAATGAAACAGTGAATCGCGATGCGATCATTACCCATATACTATATTATGTTTTCAATACTTATAAAATTACATTAAATATATTTAAATAATAAATATATTTATTATATTTATAATTATTAAATTTTAAGTATATATAAATACTTTTTAAAAATATTTATTTTTAATTATAATTATAACTATATATATATTTAAATAATTTTAAAATTATAATAAATACATATATAATTATTTTATAAATAAATATATATATGAATATATAAAAAAATTTATAAATATATTTATTTATAGTTATAATTATAACTATAAATAAATTTATTTATGTAAAAAATTATAAAATTCTAATAAATATATTTATTATACTACTTATAAAGATCTAAATATATAATTAAATAAATATATTTATAAATATATAATATTTTTTATAAATAAATACAAATATTTATAATTATAATTCATAAATAAATATAGTTGTATTTAAATGATTAAAAAATTATAATAAATATATTAATTATATATATTTATATACAAATATCTATAAATAAATACAAATGGTTATAAATATAATTCTAAATAAATGTAGACATATTTAAATAATTAAAAAATTATAATAAATATATTAATTATATATATTTATAAAATTATAAATATATTTGTTATAATTTTATAATTATTTTTAAATATATATATATATATATATTTATAATTACAACTATAAATAATTTATTTATTATAATTTTTAATCACAAATAAAAAAATAAATATTTATTAGTTATAAATATAAATAGATATATTTTTTTTAAATAAATATTATTTCATAAAAAATATATTTATTATTTTCATATATAATGTTATATATAATTAAATAAATATATAGAAACATCGAGAAATAAATAAAAATATTTATATTTATAGTTATTAATAAATAAAAATATATTTAAATAATTATAAAATTATAATAATATGTTAAATATAAATATTATTAAAATAATAAATATTAAAAATATCTTTTTTTTATAATTTTATAATTATTTAAATAAATAAATATATATTCATTTATAATTATAATTATAAATAAATATTTATTCATATAAATAATTATAAAATTAAAATAAATACAGTTATATACATCTATAATCATATAAATATATATAACTAATATATTTATTATATATATTTCTAAGATTATAAATATAATAAGTATATTTCTCAAAATTTTATAATTGTTTAAATAATAATTTTACAAATATAAATATATATTTATAATGTATATAATTTTATAAACATATATAATAATATTAATAAATTATTAACATTATATCTTTATCAGCGCTTTTTAGCTAGCACTGATAAAAGATTCATCGGGTTTTATAAAAAAAACCCTAACTTCCTCCTCCTTCCTCACACCTCTCAAACTCTCACGGATGTCGATCACTGCTGCCGCGCCTCCTCCTCCTCCTCTACTGCCGCGTCTCCTCTGCCGCGAATCACACCTCTACCGTGCACCTCTCCTCTACCGAATATGAACCGGATCGCTATGCACCTCTCCTCTGTCGTACGCCACACCTCCGCCAAGTGCCACAAATCCGCTGTGCACCTCTCCTCCCCCAAAGGACTCCCCTGCTGCGCGCCTCTCCTCCGCCATGAATGCACCTTCGTATCACACTAAATTACAGCTCCACATTGAGTTTTCTCATCTTTCTCTATTTGATGGGGATGTTATTAATTATACAGGCTAAGCGCCCCACTGAAAATCATGGTTGTTGGTGGTCCTTATTTGCGCACTAAATGAATTGCATGTTGGTTGGTTTTTGAAAATAAATTGGTGGTCCTTATTTGCGCACTAAATTAATTGCATGTTGGTTGGTTTTTAAAGGGGATTTGATTGTTATTTAACTTTGGTGTTCTTTTTTTTATCATTTTATGAATCTTATATATTAATTTGATTTAGTAATATGTAATGATATCTCATTTGATTTTGGACACCCCATTATGTATGTTTTATATTTTTATCTTGGAATTAAATTCATTTATTATTTTAAGGAGTTGTTCATTAAGTTTTGAATTGTGTTTGGTCTCTAAAAAAGGATTTAATGTGTTCAAATTGGGTGAAATATTTAAGGATTGTTTGGAAAATTCTTGAAAATAATTTCATGTTTTGGTTATCAATGAATTCTCAAAGGTCTGGTTGGAACCTTATAAAAAGAGTTTTTGATTTGGGAACATTTTTTCTATATTATATTTGGATTTTGATGGTTATATAATGTGATTTTATTTTCTTTTGGAATGCTTTATACATGGGTAAAAGGGGCTGTTTTAGTGAAAGGTGTTTGGAGGTGAGATAAATATTTTTTATGCCATTTATATTTTATGTGATTGACTTCATGATTGATTTTGATCTCTTCAATTTCATTTATCATGAGAAATCAATGTAAATTTTGAACTCTCTAAGAGTAGGAAGGAAAATTTACCCTAAATTTTGATTCCTCCATTATTGAATATCAATTCAAACCTTACCCATTTCAATGGAACCACCACTTAGTTAATAGTGCAGTTCCACTAAATCATATAAAACCATTTCACTAGAGGAAACAGAGTAGTATTGAAACCAAGACTTTCTATCGAGTCATGATAAAATAAACACCATATGTTATGTAAACAAGATTTAATACCACTCTTTGGTAACTGATAGTAGAACAAGGAAAAGAGATGATACCATTATTCTAATTTGGTACAAATCAACAATCCAAATGTTAGACCCCCAAAACATAAATTAAACCCCTAAACCTTGGAGATAGCAGAAGAAATTCCAGAACATACCTGAATTGAAACAAATCCCCAAACCTGATATACCATAACATATAAGTAAAGATACAACCAAGTTACTACATCAGATCTCTACCTTCTATTTCCAGTAACCTCATTGTTTTGAAAATACCTCCCCTAGAATAAAATGAGGAATAAAGGATAGACGCATGACATAAATAGAATAAGCACTTTATGGTGAATCCCCTCAAAGGGAAAAATGATATGATTCAAGTGATTATCAAATAATATTTTCCTCTGCATAATTTTATATATAAATATGTAAATTAATATTTTATTACAACTTTAACAAATTAAATGAATGAATTATTAAATATTTATATTCAATGTTATGAAGTGGTCGTGAAATTTATATTGATGCATCCATCAAAGGTATCAAACATAGATTTTCTTTATGAAACTTTCTTTAAAAGGTTCTAAACTATTTTGGGACTTGATGTTGTTAAACTTATGAATGAGTATTGGAGAGGTAAGAATTCTCGTGAGACTTATAATTATACTCTTATCACTTTGATTCTAGAGGTTATTGATATGATTTCAGTTAATAATTTTTGAATTAATAGTCTTTGTAATGTCATTTATAAAGTCTTTTTAAAGATTTTAGAAAATAGACTATGGAAAATCATACCATCTACTAGTTTAGTACCATAGTTATTTTATTATTTTGAATTGAGACGTGATGTACTTAAAAGTATTGGGAATGCAACATAGTTTTTTCTAGTGATGAGTGGTATAGGTAATTTATTTTTGTGAAAGGAATGAAACTTGATAATTTCTTGATTATGCAATGGGTTCATGCTTATAAATTTTTTTAGGTGTATTTATAAAGGAAGGAACCAATAATACTTTATGTAAGAGACATATACATTGTTCTTGGGGTGTAAAACCAATTGATTTGGTGTGATCCAAGGATTTTTGGGACAATGTAGTGTTTGTATTAAACTGGAACATGGGTGTTTCATGGTTGTGAGTGTGGTCACTGACTATGGAACATATCCATTGGGACTCTGGTGTTGTGGTGAAGGATAATTGATATAACTGGACAATGGAAGCATGGATAAGAGATATCCAATGGTGGGGAGAACAATATCAGATGTTTATGGGTAATATTATTATTACACCTACCTTTGGAATAATTTGATGGAATTATACAACAATGATTTATTTGGGATTAATCGAAGTGTTTTCTATGTATCGTTTATAAATTATCTCTATTGGGATCTATGTTTTTGTGAAAATGACTATATGCTTCTTTTAAAATGATTCAAGTATTTTGAAATGTTTCTTAGAGGGATGTCACTCATTTTAAATGATTAAGATTGTTGTGTTACAAGGTTTTCTTGAATGATTTAAAAAAAAGGAATTGTGGTTTTGTGAAAGAGTGTTTGGAACTGATTGATTTATTTTAAAAATGGCGTATTATTTTAAAGAGGAATTTGTGTAAATGGTTGGTTTTTTAATGGGATTTCAAGTGTGATTTTTTAAATAGTTTTCAAAGGACATTTTATCTATAGTTTTTTCATAATATTTTAAGTTTAGATTTTTATATAATTAGGAAAACCATTACATTATATCAATATTTTGTGGAATTATTTTTTTTAAATACTAATATCATCGAATCAAATAGGAGAGATATGAATAAATACCGGATGGATGCCAATAATTTGAAAAGATAATATGAAGATGGAGTGAAAGATTTCATCAAGTTTTCCAAAGAAAATGCATACGACCCTTCTCAAATCCTTTTTCTATTTTATGCTGTTGTTATTCAAGAAAAGTTAGTCCAGAGGAGTTGGAAGAAGATTTGATCTATCACAAAATAGATCAATGTTATAAATGTTGGAATAAAAATGGGAAAAAAGAGAATGTAGCTGGTGGATGGGATAACGGTGAATTTTATGGATCATCTAATATAATTAAAAGTGTGGATAACAAAGAAGACTATATCGAGGATGTGATTATATATGTGAATGATGATGAAGATTTTATTGAGTAAATGAAAAGAACAATTGAAGATGAACTTTGTGATTTCTAAAAATTGTTTTAGCATTTAAAGAGTTATTCAAAGGCGCATTTATATGGTGGTTTCCCTAAATATACAGTATTGTTATCCGTACTGAAGCCGTATGATTTGAAAATAGTCGACAGATGGCGTGATGCCAGTTTTATAGAATTACTTGCTCTCTTTAATAACATGCTCTCAGAAGATAATGAGCTCCTGAGCTAAACATATGACACCAAACGAATGATATGTTCAATAGGTATGATCTCTACATGAATACACGCCTGCCAGAATGAATGTATACTATTTCTCAAGGACCACAAATCACTTAGAGAATGCCCAAAGTGTGGAGTTTCTTGATACAAGAAAGATAAATCTGGTCTTATGAAATTTTTATGGTACTTTCCAATCATTCCAATGTTTATGAACCTATATGGAAGTGACAAGACCGTAGGGCAATTGACGTGGCATGGAAATAGAAAAATAAAGATGGGAAACTACATCACCTAATAGAATCTCCTCAGTAGAAGAGAATTGATCATGAGTATCCTAATTTTAGAAAGGAGGCAAGAAACCTTTGTCTTGAGTTATCTATCGATAGAGTGAATCCTTTTGGTTTTCAAAGAAGTACTCCCAATACATGGAATATTATATTGGTAAATTATAATTTTCCATCATGGATATGCATGAAACAAAAGAACATCATGATATATATGATTATATTAGGGCTGAAACAACTAGGTAATGATATTTATGTTTATTTGGATCCATTGATAGAGGATTTGAAATTATTGTGGGATTCAAGTGTTATGTTGTATGATGATTATAGAAATTAATATTTCACATTGAGATCCATGTTTTATGAGATGATAAATGACTTTCCTGTTTATAGTTTTTTTAGGATATAACATTAAATGAAGTCATGGGTGTCCCATCTGCGTATAAGATACATAGTCAATTAGGTTGAAACAAACCATATACACTAACAGGTGATCAACTATTTGAGAAAGTAAAAGATGTGGACATTGATTTTGGTAAACCGTTTTCCAAAAACCTTATGAAAACAAGTTCAAAGATGAGATTTGTTTTTTTTGAATTATTATACTTGAATTTTCCGCACGTCAGATACTTTCTTGATATTATGAACGTTGAAAAAAATGTATGATACAGTGTCATGGGTATGTTGCTAAATGCACCTGGTAAAACAAAGGATGGAACTAATTCTCAGTTGGACATGGTTGATATGGGAATATGAGAAGAGTTGGCACCAGTGAAGGGTAAAAAACAAAATTTTCTTCCTCCACCTGCTTACACTCTTTCCAGACAAGAGATATATTAGTTTTTCAAATTCTTGATTGAAATCAAGGTTCTAGAGGGGTATTGCTCGAATATCAAGAACATCATGTCAATGACCGATTTAAAGTTAAAGGGACTGAAATCACATGACTGCAAAATTTGGATGAAAGATATAATTACTATAGTCTTACGTTACATTTTTCGCAAGAATTTCCATTATAAATTAATGAAGGTTTATTTCTTCTTTAAATTTATATGCACCAAAGTTATAGACCTGACAAAATTTTCTGGTATGGAAAGAGAAATTGCTGTCATATTATGTGAATTAAAAATGTTCTTCCCACCAAAATTATTTGATATAATGGTTCATTTGATAGTTCACTTGGTGAGAGAGATTTGAATACGTGGTCTTGTACACTATATAAGTATGTACCCCATTGAATGGTATATGAAGATTTTGAAAGGGTATGTCAAAAATCGAAGTCGACCAGAGGGGTGATATATTGTTGAGAAACCCACTTAATTCTATACTGAATACCTATCCTATGTGAAAAGCATTTTTCTACCAAAATATTGTCACACTGGGTGGCTGTGGGTAAAGGAATTTCTAGAAGGGAGGTTGTCACAATCAATATTACAGATCGAAAGCAGTCCCACCTTTACATTTTTCATAATAGTTTGGAGGTTGACCCATATGTCGAAACCCAAAAATAAATTTTTAGACATTTGAATCCATCAAGGGTTAAAAAATAGATATCAAATACACATAATTGAAAATTTATAGGATGGTTTCAGGACCATATATTTAAGAAGTAAGATGACAATCCAGTCTCAATTTCAGAATGACTTCAATGGTTAGATGGAGGACCAAGTGTGTATGTATTATCTTATAATTCTTATGTAATTAATGTTTATACATTCTATAAAAATGAGCATGATGAAGATAGTACCATGAATAATAGTGGAGTTACACTTGTGGTTGAAGCAATGTATGTTTCCGGTGCTAAGGACATAAATCCAATTTATGCGAATTTGTTATATTTTGGCATCATCAAAAAAATACGGGAGTTGGATTATAAAAACATCCAAGTGATGATTTTTCAATGCAAGTGGATTGATAATAGGAGTGCTATAAAAATATATGAGTTGGTATCAGTGAAAGTTTATTTTAGTAAGGAAGTGTACAAATACAAACCATTTATAATGGAATCACAGGAAGTACATGTATTTTATGTTACAGATCCAAAAAACCGAAAGTGATCAATTTTTCTGTTATTGACCAAAACCATTGAAGGGTCAAATGAAAATTTGATGGAAGATGAACCTTTCATTGGGACATAGAAATCATTTTCTAGAAGTCTTAATGTATATGATGTTTTTCATGTTAGTGGAGACCATAATGAAGAGATTTGGATAGTCATTAGAGGGGTAAAATCCCTTCATACTTTAAAAAAATAGAGTTTAATAATCAGGTTATATATTTTTTGTAATGTACATCGTGTTACCTTATGTTATTATATATTCACTACTGCTTTTATGTAATCTAAATTAAATGTTAAACCACTTATGCAAATAATTAATTCTGAATGCAATGATGCTCCCAATCCCAAGGCACAACAAGTCTCTCAACATGATCCTTCTCACAGTGCTAAAGACTAATAAGTTTCTCAATTTGTTGTTGCTGCTTCTCACAGTGTAAAGGCACAACAACCATATGCACATACTGATGCTAGAACTCTGAAGGAATATATTGATGATGTTGAAATTGAGAAAATGGTAGGAAAATAAACATTTGTGGTGCAGAAAAAATAGGAGCGATGTAGTTTGATGGTGTTAGTAAAAATCCTTTAGGAAAAATAGATATTCATAAAATACAAGGTTAGATGGAATAAGCGAGGACAACATGTTAACCCCAACAAGGCCATGTTCAGTAGTTTCGTTGGAATCGTCACTCAGAAACGTGTGCTGATTAATGTACAGTCGTGGAACCATGTTGTCACCAGGATTAAGACACTGATGTGGGGAGATATTATGGTAACATTATGATATCATTTCTTTAATTTACTAAAAATAAAATAATGAAACATTGAGTTACTATTCATCATTCATTGTAGAGTGCATTTATAGTGGATGAATTTCACATGGACTATGTATTAAGGGTTACTTGAAGTATTTATTGGGGATTTAACACAATTTTAATGAGATTTTATATTAAAGATACTAAAGGCAAACTAAACCCAGACACACCTCTTATTTATGCATACCTGATATCCTAAGGAGCGTGGGATGCATTTACTAGCCATTGTGCAGAGTAGTATTTTCAGGTACATTGTGTTTGGTAATACATTGTTTGATGATACTTGTATTTATCAATTTGATTGACAGTTTTTTATTTATGAAATAGAATCTGAGTACTGAAAATAAGGAATGAGCAACAAAACCAACGTACCCCTACCATAAAGCAAGAATAAGGTACGCTTCCCTTGAAAAAAATTGGTACGTATTTTAAATATACCATAATACTTTTATGTGACATAAAACAACATCATAATTATGTTCCTATGTTTATATGTAGATTTATGAATCTTAATCCAAAGTCACTTCCATCCCATACCATGTGCTATGGAGGGAGGCACGTGTAAATAAGGATGGGATACTAATAGATGAAAACACACAAAAGTGTAAGAAACATGTGTAAGTATGACATAATAAATATTTGTTTTGATTTAAATTAATATTATATAACAATGATTACTTATTTTCCTATATTTTCTATCTAATATATTCATATGAATCCACAAAATTCAAACTAGATGCACACATACTTTCGGTGGCCTTGAAGTAGGAAGAAAAGTATGTCCCCATCAGAGGTGCGGGTTTTGGGGTGACACCCTGAACATTTTTTGAGAAAAATACAATAGGAGGATTAAAGTGAAGAAATAAAACTGATGAGATAAATAATATCTATTCATTTTGGATGTTTAGGAATCAACCTCACCTCAATTTGATGCACGGTGTGACCAGTTTGACTAAAAGTTTCTGTTATCATTTTAAAATTGACATTTTAGATCAAAAGGTTTCACTCACTAAAAACCACGAAGACACCATATGATTGTATTAAAAATTTAGGATACTTATTCTTAAGTCCTTTGTGATGTGTATAAAGAAGTTTCATCTCAAACTAATGGACGATGAAACCAGTATTACTCAAAATGCGTGTTTCCGGTTTGAAATGATATTTTAGTAAAAAACACAATTGTCATACTAAAATCCAAGAAAACCCATTTGTATTATTTTTATACTTTAGAAAAATGATCTATGAGCCATTTTTGATGTGTATTAATCAACCACTCCTCAATCTGATGAATGATGTGACTGGTATAAATCAAAATATGTCATTTAAATTTGATATTAATTTTAGTAAAAAACCAAGGGACACATGATAGAGTTAATATTTAAATTATTATTAATATTTTTTAAAAGATTTAATCCCTCCCATGATAGGCGCATTTCAAAACTTGTTGCTATTTCTAGGGAGGTAATTCCAACATTTTTTTTCTTTTCTTATATTGCATGACTCAAAGTACAAACCCTAACCCTTTCCCTAAGATCCGAAAATTGAAAGAACCTTGTTGAACAGACTAAGAAACCTGAATTTACAATTTGAATTTGAGTAAAATTCTCTTTTAGACTCAAGTGAAACTTCAAGTGTTCACTCTGAGCCTATAATCATGGTTGAAAATTAAAATCAAACACTTAAAGACCTCTGTTCACGAAAATTCCTTATTCAAAACAATCAACTTGCCATGCCAGTGTTATAAAATGATTTTGAAATGAAACCTAACATGATTCCTTTGCTTATAAAGTTTCATGGTTTGGTAGGTGAAGATCTAAACAAACAGATTAAAGAGTTCACACCTGTGTGCTCAACTTTCAGAGCCCATGGAATTGCTGAGGAGCATGTAAGGTGGAAGGTATTTCAGTTTTCATTGGGTGGAGCTGCTAAGGAATGGTTGTACGGACTACAACCAGAAGACGTACATGACTGGAATGACCTGATAGGATGTTTTATGTAATGATTCTACCCCACCTTAAGAAGCACAACCATTTGAAAGGAAATGTACGCCGTACAAAAATCATATGGGGAGACCCTTTATGAGTACCGGGAGACATTTAGGAAGCTATGTGCCAGCTTCCAACATCAATACATTGAGGGACATCACTTTCTTGTCTTCTTCTATCAAGGACTACTGGAAAATGAAAAAAACCTTCTTGATGCATCATCTGGTGGTGCATTGATTGACAAGTCCCCAGAAGAATCCAAGGTCTTGGTTGAGAAGATTTCCCATAACTCGCTGCAGTTTGGAACAAGAGGTATTAATGAGGTACATAATTCTCATCCATCACCCTTACTAGAAACTAGAATTGAAGATGGCCTTGAAGCAAGTCAGTGACCAATAAGCGCCATCTAAGATATGTGGTTTATGCTCATCACCTGATCATTTCACTGACCAATGTTATGAAATATAGGGAATTGAAACATGTGTGGAAGCCTTTCATCCAAGACAGTTCCAACAAAATCAAGGATGGAGAGATCCTAACCAATTCGAATATGGGTTTGTAAATCAGCAGAATCAAGGTAGACCCCCATGCCAAAACTAGTTTCAAAACCAACCACCATTACACAATCAATTCCAAAACCCACCACCATTTCAACAAAAGTAGTCTTATAATCAGCCTTCTTACCAAAAACCAACCACTTTCCAGAGACCCTATGAGAAACCATCTACCAGTGCACAACCTCCAATTCAAAACCAATAGCAGAAATCTCAGTTTGAGGGGTTGAAGGACATCATTAAAGATTTTTCCAACAAGTTTGGAAGTCTCATGGACTTTCTGATAAAAAATCTAGGTAAAATACCTTACCAAACAATCCCAAACCTAAAAGATAGTGTCAGTATGATAACAACAAGAAGTGGAAAAGAACTCCCACCTCCAACCACCATTTAGCCTAAAAAAACCACTTGTGATAAGGGAGAATGAAGTTGTAAATGATTAAAATTATATGAAAATGCATCGGGAAGAAGATAAGAAATAGGAGGAGGAGAAGGATAGGTCAAGGAAGAAGAAACGAGAAACACCATTTCAAAGTAAACAAGGGGAGAAGAAAGATATACCCCCAAAATTTCCGTCAAGTATGATTGAATCAAATAGGTTTTAAAAAGATGCACTACAAAAAGAAATTCTGGACACCTTCCTGAAAGTGGAAATCAACATACATCTGCTTGAATCACTCAAAAAATTTCCAAATTATGCTGAATTTTTGAAGGATCTTTGCACCAAGAAGAGGAGAATTCAAGGGAATGAGAGGATCAATTTGGGAAGAAGTGTCTCAGCCCTTATCACACCATAGATTCCAACAAAATGTCAAGATCCAGAGATGTTTTCTATTCCATGCACCATTGGTTCATTAAATTTCTCTAATGCTTTGTGCGATTTAGGTGGATTAATTAATGTATTGCCTCAATCAGTATATGCTTATTTGTAGATGGGAGACTTGAATCCAACAAGAGTGGTGGTCCAGCTTACAAACAGATCAACAGTTTTCCCAGCAGGAGTTCTAGAGGATGTACTGGTAAAAGTCAAATATCTTTGATTCCCTACTAACTTATATGTGTTGAATATGGAAGATAATATGATCCCATCACACTCAACCATAATTTTGGAAAGGCCTTTCTTGAATACGGCCAAAACCATCATCAATGTTCATGAAGGGACACTTATAATGGAGTTTGGAGACAACACAATCCACTTCAATATTTTTGAATCCATGAGGCACCCATAAGTTGATCATTCACTCTTTACACTCTCCCATGAAGATGGTACAGAACCAATTGAAGAATCAGGTATGTTTCATGAATTATTAGCATTCAGATAGATCTTTTACATTAAAAATATCAGTGAACATATGGTTTCCCAAACTCTTGGAGATTCTGATTTCCTGTTGGAAGAAGAGTTAAAATATGATTTCTTTGATAATTTGTTAAATTATGATGAAGATGATATGATTTCATTTTTAAAGGATGTAAAACCATTGAAAGTAGGGAACCTCTCCCTTGAGCATCCTCCTAATCTAGAATTAAAACCACTCCCCATTGATTTAATATATATGTTTACCTTATGGAGGTAGAGAAATTATGAGTAATAATTGAGAATAATATATCTGAAACTCAATAAAAATCAATGATTGAGCTTTTGAGAGAGAATTTACAAGCAATAAGGTGGAACTTAGGTGATATCCGAAGAATATACCAAAAAAATTTCTCACATAGATTTTTTCTTGAGGGATATTCCAAACCTGTTAGAGAACCCCAAAGGAGGTTGAACCCCACCCTGATAGAGGTTGTGAAAAAAGAGATTGATAAGCTGTTAGAAGCTGAGATCATATATCTCATATCAGATTCAAAATGGGTTTTCCCCATCCATGTAGTTCTAAAGAAAACATGCCTAACCATTGTGAGGAATGAAAAGAATTAATTAATACCTATATGAATTCAGAATATCTGGAGAGTGTGCATATATTTTAGGAAGTTGAATCAGGTCGCTTGAAAATTCCATTTCCCTATCTCTTTTATTGAACATATGCTAGAGATATTGGCAGGGGGAACTCATTATTGCTTTTTGGATGGATTTTCAGGTACCCATTGCTCATGAGTATCAAGAGAAGACTACCTTTACTTATCCTTTTGATAATTTTTCATACAAAAGGATTCCATTTGGATTGTGTAATGCTCCAGATATATTTTAGAGGTGTATGGTAAGTATATTTTCTGATCACATTAAAGATTATTTAGTGGTTTTCAGATTATTTCACAGTTTTTGGAAATTCTTTTGACCTATGTTTGAAAAATCTGGATTTTATTTTTGAAAAATTGCATTGAAAAGAACCTTGTTTTGAATTTTGAAAAGTGTCATTTTATTGTTGAGAGTGGAATTTTCTTTGGGCTTGTTATTTCAAAAAAATGCGTTGAAGTTGATAAATCAAAAATTGAAGTGATAAATTCTTTACCTTACCCAACTTTTGTGAAACATGTTAGATCATTTTTAGGACATGTAGGATTCTACAAAAGGTTTATCAAAGATTTTAGTAATATTTCTTTCCCTATATCTAGATTAATTTTGAAAGATTATCATTTCAAATTCAATGGTTCATGTAGGGAAGCCTTTTATGAGTTGAAAAGGAGATTGATTACACCACCAGTAATGCAGCCACCCAATTGGGAAGAACAATTCGAGCTACTTTGTGATACTTCAAACCAAGAAGTAGGAGCGGTCCTTTATCAGAGAATTGAGGGAAGTCCACAAGAAATTTCATATGCCTCAAAAAACTTATATGTGTCCCAATTAAACTAAAAAACGATAGAAAAAGTGTTTTTAGCAGTTTTTTTCTTTAGAAGGATTTAGATCATATCTGCTTGGAACTAAAGTCATTGTGTTTTCTGATCATGAAACTCTTAGGTACTTGATAAAAAAGGCTAAAGTAAAACCAATGATTTTAAGATAGATGCTATTAATATAAGGGTTCAACATATAAATCAAAGATAAGAATGGATTTGAGAACCAAGTGGCTGATCACTTAAGTAGACTACCCAACACCGCTAAAGTTGAAATTTCAGATAGAGAACCGCTAAATGATCATCTTCCTGGGGAGAAATTTTACTTGATTAAAGGAGAAGTACCTTGGTATACTGACATGGTAAATTATTTGGTAACATCTTCAATTCAATTTAATTTAAATTCTCACCAAATTCACAAATTGAAAGCTGAATATAGATATTACATCTGGGATGATCCATTTCTTTGGAATATTTGCAATGGAAAAGTGATAAGAAGATGTTTTCTTGAAATTGAAATTGATTCACTCTTTAATTTTTGTCACAATTTAGATTGTGGAGGCCACTTTGGACCTCAAAGGATAGCAATGGAGGTTTTAGAATATGAACTTTATTGGACAACACTTTTCAAAAATTCTAATGAATTTTGCAAACAGTGTAAAAAATTTCAGTTCATAGGAAATATTTCAAAGAGGCAAGAAATTCCCCAAAAGGCACTTAATTTTTGTGAAATTTTTGAAGTTTGTGGGGTAGATTTTATAGGACCTTTCCCAATGTCATTTGGAAATTCCTATATTCTTCTTGCTGTTGATTATGTTTCCAAATGGGTGGAAGAAAAATCCACGAGGACTAACGATGCTAAATTTGTTTGTGATTTTGTCAGGGATAACATATTTTGTAGGTTTGTAGTTCCTAGATCCATTATTAGTGATCCGGGGACTCAATTTTTCAATAGGATAATGGAGGCTTTGTTGAAAAACATGGTGTGCATTATAAAACGTCAACTCCCTATCATCCATAGACTAATGGGAAAGCTGAAGTGTCCAATAGGGAAATCACATGAATTTTGGAAAATACAGTTAATAAAAATAGGAAGGATTGGATCCAAAGGTTAGAAGACACATTATGGGCTTACAGGTTAGCCTAAAAAACCCCAATTGGAATGATTTCATATAGGCTGATTTATGGGAAAAACTGTCACCTACCTGTGGAATTGGAACACAAGGCATACTGGGCTGTGAGGAAGATGAATCTGGATCTTTAAAGTGCTGGGAAGAGAGAAGATTGCAGTTATAGGAGACGAAAGAAATTAGAAGAGAAGCTTTAGAAAATTCTAGTATTTACAAAGAGAGAACAAGAGTGGCTCATGATAAGCTGATCCAACCCAAATACATTCATCCTGGAGACAAAGTGTTGTTATTCAATTCAAGACTCAAGCTGATGCCAGGTAAAATTTGTTCCAGGTGGGAAGGTCCATTTTAGTTACTCATGTATATCCTTTTGGTGCTGTAAAAATTGTGAAGGATGGAGCACATGATCCATTCACTATTAATGGACATAGGCTAAAGAAATTCCATGAGACTATTCCATTAGATCCAGTGGAGGAGATCACACTCCTCCAACCTATTTATCAATAAAATCCACCAGTTCGTAGATCTCCTTATACTTGATTGCATGTTGTGATCCATTTTTCTAATCTTATTACATGTTAAATCCATTTGAATGCATTGCAAACACTGCATAATTTAAGTGAGGGGGAGGGAACCTTTGTAGTTTATGATTTTTATTTATTATTTGTTTTCCTATTTTCACCTATTTAAAAAAATTGAGTTTTTCTTTTCAAAATTTTGTGTGTTTCTTTTTCAATTTTTTTGTGTTTTTGAAACTTTTCAGAAATTTGTTTTATCTTTGACATTTTTTAAACTCATGTCCATGAGTGAAACAATTTATTCCATGAAACTGAGCTTAAATGAATGCTAAAAATGACTTTATTTCAAGTTCAATTCATTGGGAATTTCATGAAAAGTAATCTGATTTTTGAATCCAATGCCACATTCACTGTCTTTATATTTTAAATCACATTACCATGAGTCTTCTGAACCTATTGTTTTCATATTCTTTACATTCACCTCACTTCTTTAGAGAACCAAACAATGCTTGATTTAACCAGAATTTTATTTATTCCTATAAAAAATTGAGGGTTTTAGGTATATGTGTTTTAAATTATTGATTAATTTATTTGGTTTTAAAACTCCCTTTTCAATAAAATACTTTTTATAATGGGATACCTTGAATATTTAATCCTTATATCCTTTATATTCCATGAACAGCCTGTTAGGTTAGCCACATTACAAGCCAATATTCCGTATCCAACCTAATCTTGAAGTGAAACTGCATGATCTATTTGAACTTAAGTGTAGGGGAATTATATATTGTGTTGTGATACATCATTAGTTGAAAATTTGGGTTCAAATAAAATATTGGAGAGATGATTTTTATACTAAAAAAATCAATCTGTTGAAAGCTGTGCCTTTCTGGAGCTTCTAATAGAGAAAGAAAGTTGTTCCTTTTCTGGAGCTTTCAAGAAATATTAAGATTGAGAAGATTAAAATTTTTGCTACTAAAATGATGTAATGTGTGAACATTCCATGATATTTCATGATGAAAAACTGATTTTCTATTAAGGGGAGTGAATAGGAGACTATACATTTGTGAATATTAGAGTAATGCAATTTTTCTTCAAAAAGAGCCAAGCCCTCTTCATTCAGCCTCAAAATTTTTACATGTAAATCCAACCAAACTAAATCCATAGAACAATGTTTCTAAGTACTCATAATAAGAATATGTCTTTGACTCACATCAGGTGGAGAATTAGGAATATATCAAGCCTATGGAGATCCTTGTATGAGTTTGGATGAGAAAGACATTGCTAAAAAAATTGAAATTTGTGTGATGAGAGATAATGAAAGTTAGGTAAGTGTTTTGTGTGAATGGGAGGAGAAATGCAGAGGAAATATATTTAATGATCTGAAATTAAGAACTTGAAATAATATTTTTTTAGGAGTCATGATATATGTTTTTTCTTGTTGTCAAATTGGTGGATCTCATGGATATGTGTTTTTGAATTTGCTTTGATTTTATTTTGATTCTGACTTGTCCAGGAGTCCAAGTGATAAGTGTGGGGGAATTGATAGAGTTAATATTTTAATTATTATTAATATGGTTTTAAAAGATTTAATCCCTCCCAATTATTCAATTTGAGTATATTTACATCATTTATGTGTTTTTGGTGTATTTTGGGCTTAAATGTGAAAATGGGGTAATTCTGTAAAATTGACAGTTTTTGGGAGCTTCTATTTTTTGATCATAACTTTTATATTATTGATACAATTAAAGTGAATCATTTTTTTAGGCTTCATATGCTTGTGGGATTCAAATTTGTCTTCTGGACCAAGACCCAATTCCAAACCCAATGGTACAACAAAATCAATCCAGCAGAGAACTCAGTTTGGATGGCAGAATGGACCCCACCACACTAAATCTGAAATATATCATTCAAAAAACCTTCAAATGAGGTGATTCAAGATTTTATCAACATAGGACTTCCAAAGGACGGTTAAAATTAACTTTAATTAATTAAGGATCTCATTAAGGTATATTTTGAGTGATTCCAATTATAGTGGGTGAAACAGGTTTTGGAGGATAGAAAAAGTGATGGTCATTGATTCGGTCATATCCTTCTTTAAACATGTACAAAGACTCTAATTTTTTGAGGGTTGATATACAACTTCGTGAAACACATTTTATAATAAGGTAACTCAGTGACTTGCGACCGTCTGGTGGGTAGAACATAGGTAATCCTTTGTAGGAAAGATTCTGGAGGATCAAAATTTCTGTTCTTTCTTTTCATTATTTTACTCTTCTTTGTATTGTAATGTGTTTTTCTTTCCCCTTATTCACAATTAACCTTACAATGGTGGAGAAAAATTCTATGTGATTTGGGAAGGAGAGGTCTTGAATTTTGTATTTCATGAGTTCTTCCTATTAATGTTTTAAAATCCTCCTTTCTGTTCTGCGAACCAGTTTCAATTTCTTATAACAGTTATTATTATCATGTATGATTATATATAATTTTAGATTCTGTTTTTTATTTATATTTGGTCAATGATCAATATCTCCATCCACTAGGTTCTGGTTTATATAGGATGTAATAGACCACGAGTTAGTGGTGAAGTACTTAGTGATCACCGGTACATGTGTAAGGAGTAGTGAATGGTCTTGATTCCTTGGGATAAACAACACCTAATTGGGAATTTACTAAGATAATTGGGGGTTTTCGCTACAAATATATTACAAATTATAAGGAGATTAGACCAATATGAGGTTTTATTATGGTTTATTCTCACATTATTATTTGAATAAGGGAGTGAGAAGAAATGATTGTGGATTCTCACTGTTAACGATTTAGCAGAAGAGAACTGGGTAAAGTGAACTCTGATAGAATTAAAATTGGAAAACCAACCCTAACCTGATCACCATTTCATATCACTGATTTAAATCACATAATTTTTCAATTTGTTTTAAAACTTTTACTTAATTTTTTTACTCCATTTAGTTTCTTTCTTGTATTTTCAAAATCAAACAATTTCAAAAACAACATCACTTCTTCCTCTAATTTTAAGTGACAAACAAATATTGTTGAGCACTCCTCCCTAGAGAAAACCTAGGTAACCACTAGAATACATTTTAACTTAGGTTATATTTGTTTTTTCCACACCCATGACAAGCACGTGTCAACATACTCAAAACAAAGAAAACCCATTCATATTGTTTTTATATTTTAGGACAACAATCCATAACTCATTTTTGATATGTAAGAATAAACCCCATGAACATGAGCCTCATCCCAGTTGTTGAGGACACCTTAAGTGAATCTAGGCGACCTGGGATCAAATCCAGGAAGAGGCTAATCTCCAGGTTATTGTAGCACACACTGTAGCAGGTACGGTAGCAGTACTCTAGCAGACACTATAGGAGGACTGTGCATAACTGTAGTCGGTACTGTATTTGGGACTATAACATCACTGCTTGGCACTGTAGCTACCGAGAATATTACCCCGTTTTGGACTTCGTGCCATTGATTTGGTCCCTGAGTCCTTAAGGCCTTCAGGCTACCCAGGACTTTGGGTAAGTAAGGCCTTCGGGCCACCTCAAGGCCTACAGGCCACCTTAAGTGCAGATGCAAACCAGACAACCTATAAAGGAACAAACTTCAAAAGGAGGATGAGAAAGGATATTTCACCATTGAAGAAGCTAAAATGATTGCAAGAATGAGAGGGTGTGGCACCTCCCATCAGTACAAGCCTGTGCATGCATGGGAAAGCCTAGCTGATTAGCCATACGAAGGTGGAGAGCTGATTTCACGATGAAGATACTGGGGAGGAAGAATCAACCCTACCTTAATATGATGCATGGTGTGACATGTATAACTAAAAATGCATCTTTTTTATTAAAAATTGAGATTTTATTAATGTATTATTTCATATTAATGTTTAATTTATTTATTTATAGTATTGCTGACATAATATTTGTTTTCTTATATAGGTGGAACCTTTTTCTTGAGTTGGGATGGTTTTTTCCACAACTAATACCATTGGTGGACATTTTTGAGAGGGGATCATAGATGTCAAAGGATGAAACATTAATGTTTTTAACTATTTTTTGGATAATTTTAAATGTAATTATATAAAATATTGTTTTCCAAACACTTGTGTGCACTATTTTGTTCTTGTGTGTGCTTCTTTGTTCATGCATGAGATGTACATGTCCTGTTTTGTGTAGGTAGTGTGTGTGTGCTATGTAGGTGCTGCTGGTGGGTGTGCTTTTTATATGTGCAGGTGATACTGGTCAGTGTGCTATTATATAAATAGAACATCATAGGCATCTTTTCCTTTATCTGCGCTATTTTTTGCAATGGTAAAGTCCCTCTTTAATAGTTATAATTAAAAAACTGATAAAGTGGTCCTTTATCAACAATTTTTTTGCACGGATAATGGACACCCTTTATCATAACTTTTTAGAGAAGTTAAAGGGGTCCCCACTTTATCTTCATCGATATTAACAACATTTTTCTAGAATTATTAAAAGCGTTTTCTAGTGATGATAAAAGCACTATATATAGTAGTGATTTACAATCTACCTTGCATGTTTCAACTATTAAAAATAGATATAAACTATTTTTGGGATTACTTATACCGTTTTGGAATATATGATCCCACAAATTTCATTAGTGGACTCAACGCTTTCTTCTTCATCAGATCAGCATGCATATTTTACTTTTTGTGAAAAAATTATTATATGTATTACTTATGGTTTTATTTTAATTATTCCAGTGATATATGATAACAATGTTATATATGTTTTACTACATCTAATATAATAATGTTAATATACTAATATGATCAGTTGGTCTTGTGAAGATAGTGTTATATGATAACATTACTTGAAATGAAAGTTATAGAAAAAACAGAGCCTTTGTTTTCGTTTATTTCTATGTTGAGTGTCAACATGGCATCAGAATAGGCTTGATATTATGTTACATGACAATTTAATATCAAGAAGAACATGTGATGGAATCTCAAGTTTTACAGGTGCACCATTTATATTTTTTTGTTTCTTGAGTTTGTTCTAACACAATATACATATACCTTGTATAAAATGTTGCATGAGTGATAAAATACTAGCATACGGATATTGAGTGTGATATAATTTTTTTTCATATCAGGTGGTGCATATGGATGTGGTGGACGCATCATGTGAATGGATCATATAATATTGAGATATTGAATCATTTTTGTGACCCTAACATTTTACATATGTTATTACATAATTTTAAGAATAACTACCCATCATATACAAACCAAGGATCATAAAGTATAGTGTATTTAGAAGCTTAGGTACCTGATTAGAAATCATGAAGCTAAAATAAAAACATCTTTTATTTAATCTCCAGAATGAGATCTTAACTTCATTTGAGATCTTACATCTTGATAGGATAAACTGGGTAATACATGAAAAAAAGGGATGATCTAAAAATCCTAGTAAGGGAATAAACATAGGAATAAAGCATATCACATGGGTTAGAAGTCATAACATGATGACATTAAAAGGCATATAACATGTATAAACATAAGTTAACATAACATGTAGAACATTGGATCTTGTAATCATAACATCATAAAAATGAGGAAGAACATATAACATGAAATAATCATGATTCAAGGCTAACTTCCAATACTATTTCACATGATAGAGCATGAATCAAGGCTAACCACCAAGACCATTGCACATGGCAGACCGAGTCCCATAAAGGAATCATGTTTACTCCCTATCCTAGCATGGAGTCTCATGGGACTAAACATTACCTAATGCATTAGATCACTATCTTGGAACCCCCATCACAAAATGTTTATAAATATGGGTACCACATAAATAATCATCCATAATGAATAAACATAAGGGTTACCCATGGAAAGAAGTGGGCATCATAATCAGGTCATAAAGCATAAAATGGTCATATCATAAAATTGTTCATGGAAAAATGTATTTAAATAATAAATGGACATTAATAAGGTAAATTAGGTATAAAACATGACAAGTGATTCTAAACTGAAGTGAAAACATATAAAAATAGTGTTTAAGAAACCTTAGAAATGAGACACTTTAGTGTGGTTTAAGGGAAAATTTTAATGATTCTTAAAAATGTAAAAGGAATAATTGTTTGTATAAAACTATAAATGAACCAAGATAGGTTTTAATGATAAAATTAATGATTTTAGAAAAATAATGGTGGCTTAAAAAATATTATGGAGTTTATTTTAAGGAGGGTAATAAATTGGGAAGTTCCCCTTAATCAGGCTTACTTATTGGGAAGAATTGAGAAGGGAACCTTTTTAAAATATGTATATACTATAAAAGAAGCATGAAATGATCAGAATAAATGATTTTTGTAACATATAAACATAATTTGTAAGAATTATACATATAAAAATAATAATTTCATTGGGGTAAAGAGAGATAAATCAAAACCTGAAGAAAAAATGGAGGTTCTAGAAGAATCCCTTACCTTATATCCGAAAGTGTTTTTCACTTGTACCCAATTTCCTAGACAATAAAATTAAATCCATTAATTGATTAATTTAGAACCTATTATAAATTTATTTAATTTATTATAATTTTATTAGTCCCATTTATGGCTATTTCATTGACTTGAAGTGTTTAATTTCATTGTTTTGGGAGTGTTTGTTTCATGGTTTCATGAGTAGTTTACTTGTGTATAATTATGAAAGTTCA
Source organism: Viscum album (assembly GCA_963277665.1). NCBI lineage: Eukaryota > Viridiplantae > Streptophyta > Magnoliopsida > Santalales > Viscaceae > Viscum > Viscum album. The sequence continues at coordinate 601,878,943 of OY728158.1, read as the reverse complement.
TGTAGAATGATAATAATTCTCTAGAATTGAAATTATATGTTATTAATAAACTCTAAAAAAATATCTTATATATATCATTTAGTTATATGGTATTATGATTATTCATTAGTTAAAATGTTAATGAAAATGATTAAATTAATTTTGGTGGTTTTTACGATCATCATGAACTTACATCATTTTATTTAATATCATGTTTATATATTGGTTTGAGAACACAAAATAACTGATAATAAAATATTATTTAACCATAATAATGGTTTTATGATCATCATTGAATGTGGAAATGTGAAATGAAAATGCATCGTCCACGATGGCGGTAAATCGACAAATCACAGACAATGTTTTCATTTTTAGAATAAAAGGGAGAGGAGAAGGGGTTAGATGATGGATATTACATTAACATAATAAAATTTTAGTATATATAAAATAATGGAGTTATATGATTTTTTTATATTGGATGAGCGGATATGATAATAAAATAAAATAAATTAAAAAAAATTAAAAGAGAATGAAAGGAGATTTTACCTCTTGAATTTATCCTCCTTGAGAACCTCTTTAGGGGAATTGAGTTTGGTATTTTGTTGATATAAAAGGATACTAGGCATGGTTAAGAGAAATATGAATATGATTTTATAGAATTTTTACAATATTAAAGGCTTTGTAGGTGTGAGGGGAAGAGGTGGTGAGGGGTGCTATTATAGTGGAGGAGAGGGGTGTTTGGTGATTATTTTATTCATTATTTTATTTTTTTGGGTAAGACTATGAATAATTTTTATTCCCATGACTAAATACAGTATATATATATGGTTAGTTTGCAATTATGGTGCTAAAATCTGTCACAAATCAAGAAATAATGAATTTAAGTTTTATTATTATATACAGTAAATTACCGTATTTCACTATTTACAAAAAAATCAACTATTTTAGAAAAATAAAAAAAATTCACCCTAAAAATTTTTTGATGTTTAAAATTAAAAAATGAACTCCATTTTAGGAAAATAATTTTATAAATATGATAAATAATTTTTTTAATTAAAATCATTATTTATTCAAAAAATACTAATTTTAAAATTATAACCAATTTTATGACACTTTGAAAAATTAATCAAGGTCTCATTAAATTATCTTATCATCATAAGAAAAACAAATACTAATTTATGAATCTATTTTATGATTTTTTTAAAATAATTATATTAAGTATAAAATTATAAATAAATATTTACATTCTTTAAAAATACCAATACTTAATTTGATATTTTTAAAACATTTATTTTGTCATTCCATGATATAAATATATTATATTTTCATTAATAAGATACCTTAATTTTATTTATACTTTCATAGGTGAGGTTTCTCTTCTATTGGATGGTTTACTATTCCTAATGGCCACATTACTATTCCAAAGGTCAAGTTTCTATTCCATCAGTATAGGTTTATTAATTTCAATGAATACCACTTATTTAATTCTATATTTATGAGAATAATGTTTTTATTGGGATCTCTATGCTATTTATGTGTTTAATACCATAATTATAAAAAGGTAAAAAATTCCATTAATAAAATATTTGGTTGTTATAAGCATGACATTCGCCGCACACAGAGGGGAATGACAATTCCCCTCCCGAATGAATCCAACATTAAAAAATTAGTTAAGAGGGGGATTGTTCATTACCCAAGATATAAAATCAATCATCTTGTAAAGACTTACTAGTTCTAGTTCTCTCCTATGGAATCCTGTGATTACCTTCATGCTAGAGATTAAACACCCTCACCTTCCACCTGTACCGCACCACACACAGGATCGTACATGCTCACACCCTTGCCACACAATGATGACTTACTCGCTAAGCTTGGTCAACTTCCCCAATGACAGCTAGCTTCTCGAGTGGGATATTTAAGTGTTGGATTTTTTTGGAGAAATAAAATAAAAAGTATCTTTTTTATAAATTTAAAAACCAGATATGCTTTTTATTTATAAATTACTTTTAAATGATAAATGATAGAATTATTAAAATTTGTTTAGTAAGATTAAAAAAAATATAAAATTCACATTTATATATACTGATTAAATAAAATTATTATTTAATTATTCATTCTCTTATGTTATTCTTGTTTATAAAATGGTTTATAAGATAGGAATAACATTAATTATATAGGCTTAATAAAAATTTGTTTCTCCATCCTCTATAAAATATGAAAAGTTCATATTAATTACTCTTCTTTATGAAAAATAAATAAAGTATGTATTTTAATTAATACAATTCAATTTATAATTGAATTATATTATTTATATACAATTTATACATTATGAAAGTGACATTTGATAATGTTTTTAAAATTTATAAAAAGATTTTTTATAAATAAATTAACAATAATTTGTTTATGGTTAATAGATTAAATGTTTTTTAATAATTTATTATGAAAAATACTTTAATATTAAAGATTTAATATTAAGCGTATCCTTTTAGAATTAGTATTCTTTATAATAATTTAATAAATTATATTAAAAGGTAACTACTTCCTATCAAATCATATGAAATTTGTGTAATCATTAAATAAAATTTTTATTTAAAAAATTCAATGATAATTTATAAAGATTTTATAAAATAAATAAATAAAGATTTTATATAAAGTAATTTATATTTACAAGTATAATTTTTTTATAATTAATTAAGTTGAATTCTGCATATTAAAGCGGGCCTTATTTAACGATCTTATTTAGACCACATAAAAAGTGTTTTGATAATTATTTTAAATACAGGTTTAAAAAATGTACGATAAATGATATTAATATTTTTTAAAAAAGTTTACCCAATAGAAATTGAATTATAAAAGGTTTATAATTTACAAAATACCATTTTTTGAATTTTAATGCTATATAATAGAAAATATGAAGGGTTTCATATTGAAATTAGATATAAAAGTGTTTATATCTAAAATTATGTATTATCCATAATATTTAGCTTAATTATAAAAGTTTATTTCAAGATTTTATTTTATGAAAAAATTTCATAAATTGTTCTCATATTTAAATTTATGAAATAATCATTTATTTAAGTTATTCCTTTGTTTATTCATGTATATAAAAATTGTTCATATTTTGAGTATTGTGCATAAAAAAATTATATGATAAATTGATTCTAGACAATAGATCTCTATATTACATTCAAGGTATGAATCTATAAAATTTAGTTTTCATCTACGTTTCCCTCAGCTTGTAATTAAAGTTATTATATTGAATTTAGTTGTTGTGAATAGTATTTTCATATTAGGTTTTAGAGTTATCATGAATTGGATTCTCCCTTGAGTAAAGTATACAAAGGGGGAGGGACTTTGGGTCAGACTACACACCATCCTGGAGGATTATGCCTTATTCTAGAAAGGCAAGGGTTGTCTATTTTTCATATTTGGCTTAGTCATGTGGATATTTTCAATCTCACATAGTTCTAAACCTTTAAATAAAGAGTTAATGTACCTTATACATATGATGTATTCAGATATGTATGAATATGTTTGGATTCTAGTTTTGGGTGAGTAACATAAATTTGTGGGTTGTGTAAAAGTAACACATTATTCTTGAATAAAAACATTAATTTAGTGGATGAAATATGGATTCTAAAACTAAATCATTATAATCATTCGTACACAAAAGGAGTAAAACATGAGAATGAAAAAAATTAAATAAGATATAATAATTATAAACTTAATTTTCATATGATGTATATTAAATTTGTAAAAATTTTAAAAGGAAAACTGTAAAGACCCGCAAATTTCAAGGAAATTTTTTTCTTAATTTTCTTTGGAATTTTACAAGAGCGCAGCTTCAGACGGCACCTGATTCCGAGGCCCGGTGTGCCCGGAATCAATTTCCGAAGTTTGGCTCGGGTACGTTCAGTGAACGGACGAGCGGGTTTTTCTATCTTTTGAACCGGTGCCCGGAATCAAATTCTGAGGGCACCGATGAAATCGCAGCGCCGGTATTTGCTTAGAAACGCCTCTTCCGGAGTTGCGTTTGCTCAGACGTGGTTTTTAAATTTTTGCGGCTTTAAGTCAGAAATAAAATAAAGTTTGTGCGACAACTTTATTTTATTTCACTTAAGCAGCTTGGAAGCCACTTGAAGCCACTTAAAGGCGGCTTGAACTGAGTTGAACTGGATAGGATGCTATCCAGAAATATCCTACCCCTTGGTAGGATATTTGTGCGGTGGGACCCGCACGAGCCCGCCGTTTCTTTCGCTAAGTAACGCACCCGCGAAAACCCGTCAAAGTAACTGAAAAGTCAACCGACGCGTTTTCTTTAATTCTTAACAGACCATTTAATTGGGCGGTTTATTTCGTGAATTAAATGGACTGTTTCTTCCTGAATTAAATGGGTCGTTTCTTTCGTTGAATTAATTCAACGAATTGATGGATCGTTTCTTAACCGGTTTCGTGTTGGCATGTTTTTAAAATAAGACCAACCTAAAAATCCTTGGAAAGGATTTGAAAGAATCTTCGTTCCTCCACCCTCTTCGCGAAGAACGCGAAGAACGCGAAGAACGCGAAGAACGCGAAGAACGCGAAGAACGCGAAAAACGCCGGCGACCGGAATTCGACGACGCACACCAAGATCTGCGACGTCGACGAGATCTACCCGCGACGTTCTTCGGCGACGCCTCTTCTTCCGCGGCCGACCCTCGTTCGGCAACAAAGGTGAGAATCAGATCTTTTCTTCTCCCTTTTTAATTTCAATATCAACGGATTTAAACTAATTAAATCCGTTGATCTTGATCCGGAGATTGGCGACGCGACGAGCGATTCCGCGACGACGCGGCGATCTCCATCTTCCGCGACGAGCAATCCCGCGACGATCCCCCGTTCGGCAACGACAAGGTAAGGGTTGATTGGAATATTTTCCTTCCCGTGATTTATTTCTTTTAAAGTAAAGAACTTGATCTTCGAACAATTTTAACATTTAAAATTGTTGTTGATTGTTTTATTGTTCCTCCCGTGGATTATGACTAACGCGGAGGGTGCGGGTCGAACGAACAAGACCCGGCAACCCTCCGCCGATCTATTTTGTTGTGCGGATTTGGCGGACGTCGACAAACCGTGCGGCAAGGGCAATTTGTTGATTCCGCAGTGAAGATCGTCCCCCGGGAGGAGCATCGGCGCAGACGGGAAAGAAATCGGGCCACCGGAGCATCCCCGGCGGCCCGCAGAAGGCGGCGGCGGCGCGGGTCGCCGTCGCGGCGGCGCCGGCGACCGGAGGCGGCGGCGGCCGGCGCGCCGCCGTGGAGGAAGCCCGCCGCGGCTGAAGCCGCGGCGGCAACGGCGGCCGGTTCCGCGGCCGCGCGGAACCGGGACGGACGCGGCGGCCCGGCCGCGTCCGCGTGGCAGGCGGCCCCCCGCGGGGCCGCGATTCTCTCCAGCCGCGGGTCGAGCCCGCGGCAATCTTCGGCCGCTCGGCCGAAGCCGAGCCGGCCGGTCCGGTCGGCCGGGCCGCGCCCAGGCCGGACCGGACCCGGCCGAGCCGGTTCGGGCCGGGTCGGGCCGACCCGGTTCGGGCCGGCCCGGTTCGGCCGACCCCAGGGGGGGGTTCGGGCCGGGTCGCCCCGGGCCCAGTACCCCCCGTTTCGGGCCCTCTACGGTCTTTCGCCCATATCTTGGGCCTGGGACCTCCGATTGACGAACCGTCAGCGGCTACGCGATCCTTGGATCGAGACGGTCGTTTCGGTATTTTTATACTCAAGGTTTCGGAAGACTTTGGGTTCGGCCGGGTTGGTTCGTACACGAAACCAACCGGGCCCTCGGAGCGGAAACGCTCATAACTTGGGCTACGGGCGTCCGAACGACGTACCGTCAGCTGGGGTAGTTTTCTCTAAGTGAGACGGAACTTTTGGCATACTCCGCCCGAGGATCGGATACAGGCGGAGTACGGTCGGGTTGGTTTTGCCCTAAAAAAAACCAACCGGGCCCCTGGGACGAAAATGCCAATAACTCTCAGACCGGGCGTCCGATTGACGCGCCGTCTGTCGCGTTGAGATCCTGTTGTCGATACGGAACTTTTGGATACATCAACTTCGGACTACGTGTCAGTTGATGTATCAGCCCCTCGGCTCGTGGAGCGGACCCTCCTAAACGAGCTCGCTACGTGCGGGAACCCTAGCGCTGGCTGTGACCTAGACGACAGAGCAGAGATCCTCCGTGGACTGCGACGACGGCAGAGCAGAGATCCTCCGTGGACTGCGACGACGGCAGAGCAGAGATCCTCCGTGGACTGCGACGACGGCAGAGCAGAGATCCTCCGTGGACTGCGACGACGGCAGAGCAGAGATCCTTCGTGGACTGCGGCGACGACTGTGCAGAGATCCTCAGTGGACTGCGTCGACTACTGCACTCAGCGATCCTACGCGGATCAGTGCCCGATCCTGTGTGGGTCCTACTACCGGTTCTGTGTGAGCCACTGCCTACCGGTTCTGTGTGAGCCACTGCCTACAGGTTCTGTGTGAGCCCGATCCTGTGTGGGTCTTCTGCGGGGGTTAGTACCTATCGATCCTTCGTGGGTCCGACGACTTAGATGGATCAGTGATCATCTTTGACGTCATCTGAAAAAGTATACCTGGTTGAGCTGAATCTTATGTTACTCTCCTTTGTGGATTGTGTTGAACTATCCTTTGTGGATTTACTGTTTACTCTCCTTGTGGATTTGAGTCTTGCTTTCCTTTGTGGATTGAGTTGTTCTTGAGCTCGTGAGCAGAGCTAGAATTGGGGACTTAGGTATATGTATGGGCATATACCTAAGTCGAGTCAGATGTTACTTCGTGATTGCATCTTTCTTTTGTGCTATATCCTTTGTGGATTTCGGGAGACCTTCGGGGGTCTCGGGGTCCTTACTGAGTAGTTGTACTCACCCCTGCACGGGCTATGCTCGCACTTCGTGGTGTTGGTTGCAGACGACGGACAGCGCTGATCGCGGTTGGGGCGTGGAGCAGGACGGTACCTGGAGGTGGACCACTGGGCGGGACGTGCTCAGAGCGGACGTGGGGCCCGAGGAGCTTGGAGGCTATCTGTACCCACCCTTCAGGTGGGATTGCCAGTGGACGACACGAGGCCGCCGTCTTTTCTTCAGTTGCTGTACTTTACTTTTCAGTTGTACTTTACAGTTGGGCTTGTATTTCCGGCCCCTTTACTTTTCTGCACTTTACTTTCCGCTTGCTGACTCTGTGTGGTTGTTACTTATAAAGGCAATGCCTTCCCTGTTTACTGGGATTTTACGCCTTGGTGCTAGTCGCCAGCCCCTGGCCTATGGAAGGCGGGCTTGGGGTAGTCACGGCACGGGCCCCGAGGACGGGTCGTGACAAATTGGTATCAGAGGTGGTCGGTTCTACCGCAGACTCTGATCGTCCTTTCTTTCTATGTGAAGCAATAGTGTTGAGTGTATTGAGTGTGGTTATCAGTTCAGGGAGCCCAGTGTTGGTGCGGCGGCCGACGTATCCGTACACCAGGACCCTGACTCCTGATTTCCGACTTAATGCATGAAAACATTGATTGCGTGTGTGTTTCAAGTTTTCTTTGTGATTACTTGTGCCAGCTCGCCAGGTATACTGTTCTGACTGTGGTGCTCTTGTTCTCCTTTTCAGGATGGCCCCGCGACGACTGCCAGCTAGGGTTCCGAGTGTTGGGCGCGATGGCAGCCCACCGAGCGACGAGGCCTCGGTGCAGGGCCCTTTGCCAGCAGTGGCACCGGCGGTAGCTTTACCCGCCGAGCCACCGATGCTTCCAGTACCAGACGCCGACGATGCACGTCGCCTCAGGGCACTGCATGAGTTTCAGAGCCAGCGACCGCCCAGGTTTCGCGGTGAGGCGGACCCCCAGGCCGCCGAGGACTGGCTAGAGGCGGTGGTACGGATCTTCAGGCTAGTGAGGACACCAGCGGATCTCATGGTGATCCTCGCAGCGAGCCTCCTGCAGGCGGCGGCAGGACGATGGTGGAGCCTGATGCTCCAGGTTCACGATGAGGCATCCTTGCTCTGGGCGGACTTCGAGAGCCTCTTTCGCTCTGAGTTCGTCCCGGCCACCCTCCGAGCGGTGCGCATCCAGGAGCTTCTCCGGCTGCGCCAGGGCAGCATGACGGTCGCTCAGTACGCGGCGAGGTTCACGGACCTATCTCGCTACTCGACCGACATGGTACGGGACCCCTTCTTCCGGGCCCGGACCTTCGAGCAGGGCTTGCGACAGGAGATTCGGGCGTCGCTGATCTCCCTCAGCATTCCGACCCAGGCGGGAGTGCTGGAGCGAGCCCTCCTGATCGAGAGCTTCCTGGCAGAGCCTTCTTCAGCAGTGAGACCTAGCGCAGGGCGGCAGGTAGCTGAGTCATCGGCAGCAGGCAGCCGACGGATGACTCACGGGTCCAGGCAGACCAGACCCCCTCGCAGACGGCCTCAGGACACCGGCTCAGCGGTGCAGGGCACACAGCGGAGTGCCAGCCTTTCGAGAGGCAGGTTGTGCTACTCTTGCGGCGGGCAGGGTCACATGGCTCGTGACTGCCCGACTCGCCGACCAGAGGAGCAGTAGACGGTGGAGGGGCCACCCAGGCAGAGGCAGAGGGTCGACCGTGGCGGTCCGCAGGGAGGAGGCGGACGAGGCAGAGGAGCTGGCCGAGCAGCGGGTGGTGGGCGACGCTTCCAGGCTCTACCCCCACCACCACCAGGAGGGCCACCTCGACCACAGGGAGCTGGCGGGCAGAGACAGGCCCAGCTCCAGGCAGTGGAGGCCTACGACCCCGACATGCCAGAGATGATTCGAGGTACGATCTGTGTCTATTCCACCCTTGCTGCAGTACTTATAGACACAGGAGCGAGTCACTCTTTCATAGCCTCTGCCCTTGTTCGGAGCTCGGAGATTCCGACTGAGCCGTTGGCTCGATCCTTACGGCTAGAGACTCCTACGGGAGCGGACTCGACGATTACGCACTGGTGCCGGCAGTGTGAGCTTACTCTAGGAGGCGAGAGCTTCGGCTGGGATCTCCTTGTAGCGGCGTCGAGGCCTTACGACGTCATCTTGGGCATGGATTGGCTATCCACGGTTCATGCCCATATCGACTGTTTTAGGCGCAAGGTGCGATGTGTTCGCACCGACGGGAGCAGGTTTACCTTCACCGGCGAGAAGGGAACCTTTGCAGCACAGGATGGACTTCCGCGGAGGAGAGTGCAGCCCATCTCTCATCAGTTGGCTAGCCTCATCCTAGGAGCAGTGGATGTGCGGAGTCTGGCTTTTCCTGCAGTGGTGGACCAGTACGTGGACGTCTTTCCCGACGACGTTCCAGGGCTACCTCCTCGTAGAGAGGTGGACTTTTACATCGACTTGTACCCCGGGACAGCCCCGATATCTACTCCAGCATATCGGATGGCCCCCGCCGAGCTTCGAGAGCTGCGGGTACAGTTGGAGGACTTGCAGAGCAAGGGGTTTATCCGACCCAGTGTTTCACCCTGGGCTTCCCCGATTTTGTTCGCCAAGAAGGCGGACGGGAGCTTGCGACTATGTGTCGACTATCGTCGCCTGAACCAGGTGACAGTGAGGAACAAGTATCCGCTGCCACGGATTGATGACCTCTTCGATCAGCTCAAGGGAGCGCGGTGGTTCTCAAAGATAGACCTCCGGTCAGGCTATCATCAGCTCAGAGTTCGAGACGAGGACGTGCAGAAGACGGCCTTCAGGTGTCGGTATGGCCATTATGAGTTCTTGGTTATGCCGTTCGGCGTAACCAATGCTCCAGCAGTGTTCATGAGCCTCATGAACAGGATCTTCCAGCCATACCTCGACCGATTTGTCGTTGTCTTCATTGACGACATTTTGGTATACTCGACGACTGAGGAGGAGCATGCCTACCACCTGCGAGTTGTGCTAGACACACTCCGAGAGCACCAGCTTTATGGCAAGCTCTCAAAATGCCAGTTCTGGTTGCGTGAGGTCCATTTCTTGGGGCACGTCATTTCTGAGGCGGGAGTTGCAGTGGATCCCGCGAAGATCGAGGCAGTGCTAGCATGGGAGCCACCCAGGAGCGTGACAGAGGTGCGGAGCTTCTTGGGCCTAGCCGGATACTATCGGAGATTTGTGCCGAACTTCTCCAGAGTTGCGGCACCACTCTCAGCCTTGACGAAGAAGGGGAAACCCTTCGTGTGGTCAGACAGATGTCAGCAGAGCTTCCAGGAGCTGAGACAGAGATTGACCAGCGCACCTATCTTGAGGTTGCCTGAGGAGGGAGTTGGGTACATAGTTTACTGCGATGCATCAGGGACTGGACTCGGGTGCGTCCTGATGCAGGAGCGGGCCGTGATCGCCTACGGATCACGTCAGTTGAGGCCGCATGAGCAGAACTACGCCACTCATGACCTGGAGTTAGCAGCAGTGGTCTTCGCTCTGAAGACTTGGCGGCACTATCTGATGGGCGAGCGCTTCACAGTCTTTTCTGACCACCAGAGTCTCAGGTATATCTTCTCTCAGAAGGACCTGAACCTGAGACAGCGGAGATGGCTTGAGTTCCTCCAGGACTATGACTTTGAGATAGTCTATACTCCTGGGAAGGGGAACGTGGTAGCCGATGCCCTCAGCAGGAGGACGGGCATTCAGCTGCTTGAGGAGGCGACGGAGCAGCTAGCCTCCTTGCAGATATCCTTCGTGGATAGAGACGGAGCAGCCTTTCTTCAGTCTCTCACAGTCTCTCCTCCACTTCTACAGCGGGTCAGAGAGGCTCAGCGTGGGGACGCTGACTGTGAGACCCGGCGTGCACTGATATCCTCAGGTCAGGCGCCTGATGGCTTCTCCCTTGGAGCAGAGCACGACATCCTTTTCAGAGGACGTACCTTCGTACCAGTCGCTTTACGAGAGGAGGTGCTGAGAGAGTTTCACACTTCTCCCTTGGCGGTACATCCCGGAGTGGCAAAGATGTACCAGGATCTCAGACGACAGCACTGGTGGCCGGGCATGAAGAAAGCTGTGGCAGAGTTCGTTTCACGATGCCTCACCTGCCAGCAGGTGAAGGCAGAGCACCAGGTACCAGCAGGCTTGGTACAGCCCTTGGAGGCCCCGGAGTGGAAGTGGGATGGCATATCTATGGACTTCGTGACTGGACTTCCACGCACTTCCAGAGGTCACGACTCCATTTGGGTGATTGTCGACCGACTCACCAAGTCGGCACACTTCTTACCCATCAGAGAGCAGGGCTCAGTGGAGAGCTTGGGACGTCTTTACGTCCAGGAGATCGTACGGCTTCACGGTGTGCCATCATCTATCGTCTCCGATCGAGATGCTCGTTTCACTTCCCGGCTTTGGAAGGGGTTGCAGGAGGCGTTCGGGACGCGGCTCCATCTAAGCACAGCCTTCCACCCTCAGACGGATGGTCAGACGGAGAGGACCATACAGACACTCGAGGACATGCTCCGTGCATGTGTTCTCGACTTTGGTCGCAGCTGGGAGGACCACCTACCCTTGGTGGAGTTTGCGTACAACAACAGCTACCACTCCACCATCGGGATGGCACCATACGAGGCGTTGTACGGCAGACCCTGCAGATCACCGTTGTGCTGGACAGACCCTGGGGAGTCAGCACTCGTGGGACCAGAGATGGTCCGAGCCACGACAGAGAAGGTCCAGATCATCCAGGAGAGGATGAGGACAGCTCAGAGCCGGCAGAAGTCATATGCTGACAGGAGGCGGAGGCCACTAGAGTTCGAGGATGGCGACCACGTCTTTTTGCGTGTCTCACCTCGACGTGGTTTACGGAGATTTGGCCGAGGCGGCAAGTTGTCTCCACGCTTCATCGGGCCTTTCCAGGTCCTCAGCAGGATAGGAGAGGTGGCTTATCGCCTGGCTCTACCACCTCAGTTGCACCGGGTGCACGACGTCTTCCACGTGTCTCAGCTAAGGAGATACGTGCACGACCCGACGCACATCATCGACTTTGGGGAGCTGGACGTGGACGATGGGGCGACTTTTGCGGAGGTTCCAGTGGAGATCGAGGATCGACATGAGCGGGTCCTACGTGGGCGGTCGATTCCTCTTGTGCGCGTCAGGTGGCAGCACGGGAACCTCCAGGAGAGCACTTGGGAGCGGGAGGCTCAGATGCGTGCTCAGTACCCCCATTTGTTTCCCTAGTTTTTGATGTATCTTTACGGGGACGTAAAGCCCTGAGGTGGGAGTAATGTAAAGACCCGCAAATTTCAAGGAAATTTTTTTCTTAATTTTCTTTGGAATTTTACAAGAGCGCAGCTTCAGACGGCACCTGATTCCGAGGCCCGGTGTGCCCGGAATCAATTTCCGAAGTTTGGCTCGGGTACGTTCAGTGAACGGACGAGCGGGTTTTTCTATCTTTTGAACCGGTGCCCGGAATCAAATTCTGAGGGCACTGATGAAATCGCAGCGCCGGTATTTGCTTAGAAACGCCTCTTCCGGAGTTGCGTTTGCTCAGACGTGGTTTTTAAATTTTTGCGGCTTTAAGTCAGAAATAAAATAAAGTTTGTGCGACAACTTTATTTTATTTCACTTAAGCAGCTTGGAAGCCACTTGAAGCCACTTAAAGGCGGCTTGAACTGAGTTGAACTGGATAGGATGCTATCCAGAAATATCCTACCCCTTGGTAGGATATTTGTGCGGTGGGACCCGCACGAGCCCGCCGTTTCTTTCGCTAAGTAACGCACCCGCGAAAACCCGTCAAAGTAACTGAAAAGTCAACCGACGCGTTTTCTTTAATTCTTAACAGACCATTTAATTGGGCGGTTTATTTCGTGAATTAAATGGACTGTTTCTTCGTGAATTAAATGGGTCGTTTCTTTCGTTGAATTAATTCAACGAATTGATGGATCGTTTCTTAACCGGTTTCGTGTTGGCATGTTTTTAAAATAAGACCAACCTAAAAATCCTTGGAAAGGATTTGAAAGAATCTTCGTTCCTCCACCCTCTTCGCGAAGAACGCGAAGAACGCGAAGAACGCGAAGAACGCGAAGAACGCGAAGAACGCCGGCGACCGGAATTCGACGACGCACGCCAAGATCTGCGACGTCGACGAGATCTACCCGCGACGTTCTTCGGCGACGCCTCTTCTTCCGCGGCCGACCCTCGTTCGGCAACAAAGGTGAGAATCAGATCTTTTCTTCTCCCTTTTTAATTTCAATATCAACGGATTTAAACTAATTAAATCCGTTGATCTTGATCCGGAGATTGGCGACGCGACGAGCGATTCCGCGACGACGCGGCGATCTCCATCTTCCGCGACGAGCAATCCCGCGACGATCCCCCGTTCGGCAACGACAAGGTAAGGGTTGATTGGAATATTTTCCTTCCCGTGATTTATTTCTTTTAAAGTAAAGAACTTGATCTTCGAACAATTTTAACATTTAAAATTGTTGTTGATTGTTTTATTGTTCCTCCCGTGGATTATGACTAACGCGGAGGGTGCGGGTCGAACGAACAAGACCCGGCAACCCTCCGCCGATCTATTTTGTTGTGCGGATTTGGCGGACGTCGACAAACCGTGCGGCAAGGGCAATTTGTTGATTCCGCAGTGAAGATAGTCCCCCGGGAGGAGCATCGGCGCAGACGGGAAAGAAATCGGGCCACCGGAGCATCCCCGGCGGCCCGCAGAAGGCGGCGGCGGCGCCGGCGACCGGAGGCTCGGCTTCGGCCGGCGCGCCGCCGTGGAGGAAGCCCGCCGCGGCTGAAGCCGCGGCGGCAACGGCGGCCGGTTCCGCGGCCGCGCGGAACCGGGACGGACGCGGCGGCCCGGCCGCGTCCACGTGGCAGGCGGCCCCCCGCGGGGCCGCGATTCTCTCCAGCCGCGGGTCGAGCCCGCGGCAATCTTCGGCCGCGCGGCCGAAGCCGAGCCGGCCGGTCCGGTCGGCCGGGCCGCGCCCAGGCCGGACCGGACCCGGCCGAGCCGGTTCGGGCCGGGTCGGGCCGACCCGGTTCGGGCCGGCCCGGTGCGGCCGACCCCAGGGGGGGGTTCGGGCCGGGTCGCCCCGGGCCCAGTACCCCCCGTTTCGGGCCCTCTACGGTCTTTCGCCCATATCTTGGGCCTGGGACCTCCGATTGACGAACCGTCAGCGGCTACGCGATCCTTGGATCGAGACGGTCGTTTCGGTATTTTTATACTCAAGGTTTCGGAAGACTTTGGGTTCGGCCGGGTTGGTTCGTACACGAAACCAACCGGGCCCTCGGAGCGGAAACGCTCATAACTTGGGCTACGGGCGTCCGAACGACGTACCGTCAGCTGGGGTAGTTTTCTCTAAGTGAGACGGAACTTTTGGCATACTCCGCCCGAGGATCGGATACAGGCGGAGTACGGTCGGGTTGGTTTTGCCCTAAAAAAAACCAACCGGGCCCCTGGGACGAAAATGCCAATAACTCTCAGACCGGGCGTCCGATTGACGCGCCGTCTGTCGCGTTGAGATCCTGTTGTCGATACGGAACTTTTGGATACATCAACTTCGGACTACGTGTCAGTTGATGTATCAGCCCCTCGGCTCGTGGAGCGGACCCTCCTAAACGAGCTCGCTACGTGCGGGAACCCTAGCGCTGGCTGTGACCTCGACGACAGAGCAGAGATCCTCCGTGGACTGCGACGACGGCAGAGCAGAGATCCTCCGTGGACTGCGACGACGGCAGAGCAGAGATCCTCCGTGGACTGCGACGACGGCAGAGCAGAGATCCTCCGTGGACTGCGACGACGGCAGAGCAGAGATCCTTCGTGGACTGCGGCGACGACTGTGCAGAGATCCTCAGTGGACTGCGTCGACTACTGCACTCAGCGATCCTACGCGGATCAGTGCCCGATCCTGTGTGGGTCCTACTACCGGTTCTGTGTGAGCCACTGCCTACCGGTTCTGTGTGAGCCACTGCCTACAGGTTCTGTGTGACCCCGATCCTGTGTGGGTCTTCTGCGGGGGTTAGTACCTATCGATCCTTCGTGGGTCCGACGACTTAGATGGATCAGTGATCATCTTTGACGTCATCTGAAAAAGTATACCTGGTTGAGCTGAATCTTATGTTACTCTCCTTTGTGGATTGTGTTGAACTATCCTTTGTGGATTTACTGTTTACTCTCCTTGTGGATTTGAGTCTTGCTTTCCTTTGTGGATTGAGTTGTTCTTGAGCTCGTGAGCAGAGCTAGAATTGGGGACTTAGGTATATGTATGGGCATATACCTAAGTCGAGTCAGATGTTACTTCGTGATTGCATCTTTCTTTTGTGCTATATCCTTTGTGGATTTCGGGAGACCTTCGGGGGTCTCGGGGTCCTTACTGAGTAGTTGTACTCACCCCTGCACGGGCTATGCCCGCACTTCGTGGTGTTGGTTGCAGACGACGGACAGCGCTGATCGCGGTTGGGGCGTGGAGCAGGACGGTACCTGGAGGTGGACCACTGGGCGGGACGTGCTCAGAGCGGACGTGGGGCCCGAGGAGCTTGGAGGCTATCTGTACCCACCCTTCAGGTGGGATTGCCAGTGGACGACACGAGGCCGCCGTCTTTTCTTCAGTTGCTGTACTTTACTTTTCAGTTGTACTTTACAGTTGGGCTTGTATTTCCGGCCCCTTTACTTTTCTGCACTTTACTTTCCGCTTGCTCACTCTGTGTGGTTGTTACTTATAAAGGCAATGCCTTCCCTGTTTACTGGGATTTTACGCCTTGGTGCTAGTCGCCAGCCCCTGGCCTATGGAAGGCGGGCTTGGGGTAGTCACGGCACGGGCCCCGAGGACGGGTCGTGACAAAAACCCCCTCAAATACTAAGTGTCAGATTCCTTCCAAATCGGCACTTATCAAGATCTCTATCATCTATATAGGTAGTTTTGTGCTAAAGTCGGGTTCCCTTGGATTGTCTTGTGTAAGGAAAGACTGAAATAGGTAACTATGGATCATCCAATGGGTAGTTTTATGATAGAGTTGAGTTCCCATAAATTTTATTTTGTTAGCATGTTCTTTAAATTTTAATTGGGTTACACTAGCTAAGAAACCCTAAAAAACGATACCAGAGGAACAAAGTTGATTTTATCCATATGATGGATTTCACAAGTGGTTGTCCACTAAACTATACAAAGATTCATAACTATTATGACTGGGATTATTCCCCACCTAAATAACTAATTGGTGAGATTAACTCTTAAACAAACTCATTACTTACTAAAATATGAATCTTATCTCACTAAATAGGAATGATGTATGAGTTTATCAATTTTAGTGGGATCACCTTCATTAAAATTCCTTGATGAAAAGATATAAAACATGATAATCATCTAAATTTTCTATTATAGAAAATGGAACAATCAACCAGGTTAATCCTGAGATCT
The DNA here is from genome assembly GCA_963277665.1 of Viscum album. Lineage (NCBI taxonomy): Eukaryota > Viridiplantae > Streptophyta > Magnoliopsida > Santalales > Viscaceae > Viscum > Viscum album. Next base: position 601,862,624 of record OY728158.1, on the reverse strand, counting down.
ATCTTGGATAAAGAATAGTGGAATGGAAAAAAATTTACTGATTGGTAGAGAAACTTGGGAATCATTCTCAAGGAAGAGGAAAAATTATATATACTTGAATAACCACTCCAATGAAATTAATTGGAGAAGATACTTAATAAAAAGAGTTATATTCCTACAATAAGCATAAAAAATACTCACTATAGGTTTTAATACTAATTATTATTACCATAGACTCTAAGTTTCAAAAACAACATGATTCTATTTGTGTTTATAATATTATTTACAACATAAAGAGATTATATTAAGAAAAAAAAGGCCTGATTTTTTAAAGGATATTATTTGATCAAAAATAATAGAAAAATATTCAATTTATTATAATGTTCTCAATATTATTGGATATTTAAATGATTTAGAAATACAAACATCACCTTTTATGCTAAATCTTGAAACAAATTTCATTCCATAGTCATTTTTGGAAACGTTCTAATTTTTTTTTGTTAACTAAGGAATGAAAGAATTCTTTTAAACCCTTTCTCGATCTCCGCAATATGTTGAGGATAATAGAGTACATGCGTGGTTTAGGATCTAGTACCATTTTTGTGGTGAAAAAGAATAATGTGAAAGGTTTTAATAATAAAATAGGCTGTGATGAGTTCACACCACCAATGAAGTAAAAAAAGTGAAGACAATGTTATCATTATAGATAGATTGGCCATTGGAGAAGGAAAGTAGTTAGTTTTCTCCATGCATGAATGTCACATAATTTAATTCTTAGATTCTGAAGGGCATTTGATACTAATTTCATATTTTAAAAATATTTTAAATATATTGGATTTGAAAAGCATAAGTGAAGAATGGATCTTGAATTGCTGGAGAATGTGGTTGCTTTATTGATGAATTTGATGAATTCGATTTGGGAGGAATTTTATTTGGATTTATATTTTATTATATCATAATTTTTTTAATAAATGAGATATTTCTTATATATATATGATTTCTTTAAATTCTATAAGGTTTTTAAGAGTTGGGTTCCATGGATGGTGATTTTAAGGTTAAAAATAATACGAAGTGGGAAACAAAAATTAAACATTAGATAAAGTAAAGAAATTTGAATATGTTAAAAGAGAAAATCATTATGAATATGATTTTAGAGTCACACCAATTATTAAAACTAATATTAATTTATAAATATTACCCACTAAGAGGTTAGTGGGAGTATTTATACATATAAATGTAATGAATGTATAAAAAAATTATTATTTCAATAACAACATAAGATTTATGTAGAATATCTGGGTGTTAAATACTTAATAGATTGATTATAATGGTTTTACATGTGTCATGTTTCTATAAGAGGCAATATCCATTTTTCATTCATTCATGTATGTTTCAATTTACTTCACATGAATGGTAGAATGATAAAATATCCCCAGAGTATAACTTTTAGTTGTCCCTAATCAATGATCATCATGGAGTATAATTAGATATAATGATATATAAAGGTTATCTTGAATATATTCTTATACTTATTACAAAGGGTTTTATACGAGATATGAAGAATATATTCATGAGGTAATAATCAAAGACTTATTATTTGGAACCTCCCGCCAAATTATATCTCTTGGAATGTCATACAACCATTGATATACTTAGGGGTGTATGCTTATAATAAATCCCTATTACCTGAGTTTATTGAGAAACCTATCATGAGAATATTGATACTTTAATACCTTACTTATGTAAGTAAAAAAGTGAATTAGCTAATATGGGGGTGGCTGGGTTTGTTTTTGATCATGTCATTGGTTAAAGCACAATAAAGATGAGATTTTACAACTTGTATGAAGAGTAAATACATCTAGATCTTGATTGAATTAGAATAAGGAAATACATGGAAATGCTTATTTAGGTCACATACGATGTTATAAACTATTATTATTAGAAACATGTGATGTTCTCATATGTTAGATTAATTTCATGTGATATATTCATCAACCTGGTAAGTTTATTTTAGAGAATCAAGAAATGATGAGTTGGCCTATATTAGATTGACATGTTTTATGTCAGGTGGTCACTCAGTGTCTTGGAAAAATGGATTATGTAGTTTTACATTCAATTTATATGATCATCTTATGGTGGACATGTTTGTATAAATATATCATTATGTTTGATGAGGATCACACTAGACCCCTTACTAGCTTGAGTATCACATATGATTTGTTAGAGGCTACTCTTTTTTTATATTGATGAAATATGGGTTTCATTTTTGTTTTCAACTCTATTAAGGACCATTGGGTCACATAGTTAGTCTATTCGATAATGATAAGTTTTTGGAAAAAGTGTTTGTTCCATAATAAAGAGATCTTGATGAAACTGTATCTAATTTTTTTGAATGAATTCACAAAGAGTTGTGATGTTTTGTAAGGGTAGAACATTATATAATCCACCCTTTTCGTTTTCCAGGGGTTTAGAGGTGTTATGAAGGATTTTTAAGGTTTTATAGAGGTTGGATAGAGGTTTTTTATATTATATTGTATTCCACACTTTGGTGGTGTTCATTTTGGAGTTTTGTGGTAAAGAGTTTGGTTGTTTTAGAGGTTGTCCATGAAGATTGGATGTTTTGGGAAAATTAGTGCCCCAAGGTGAGTTAAATGGTTTATTAAGATATTTTATAGTGCATAGTTTTATTGGTTTCATGTGTGGGAAAAATGAAAGGGGTAACACCCAAGGCATTGGGTGTTTCAGCATTTGGGGGTGTAGTGAGGCCAGGTGCGTGAACGAGGGTGAAATGATGAGTGGGGTGTGTATACATTATATTATTTAACATGACAAGTCAAAATAGTGAGGGATTTATCCCTAGACCATATTAGAGGCTATGGTGGTGTTTCTATGTTGTCTTTGATTCTTTCATGAAGGTAAGGTGAGTTTTTTTAGATCACATTTGAGTGATCCGGAGTCTCATGTGAGGGTAGTTAGAGATTTATTAACCTCATATTAGGGTAATTTCTCCTTGCATAAGGTTAAGTCTCATGTTATGTTTTTGTAGATTTATATTCATGTAGGTAAGCTAGTATGAAGTTAGTTCCTTTCATTTGGGTGAGTTTGGAGTCTCGTATGGAATTCATCATGATGCGTAAGGGAAAACTAGTTTATCCTTACATAGTGGGCCCCTCTCGCATGTAGGTAGTGTTTTAGGAGTTGAAAATCCATAATTTCCTTATTCCATTCCTAGATCCTTTTTTCATCCTTTTTTAAAGAAAATAAATGGAAATAAAAATGAAAAATCATAGTTTTATATATTTTATGAAATGTTTGAATTAAATCATTAACTTTATAATTTACAGAGAATTAAATTTGATCATGCGAGACCAATTAAAATAAAACCAAAATTAAGGTGAATTAATTGGAGAGGTTGATGAAGTTTTTAGGAATATCTTTAGAAAATGTATCTGCTATTCTAAAATAAAAGATTTCACCTATTTTAGTTCCTTTTCATTTCTTTCTAATCGATGTGATCAAAAAATCACCATTTTAGATCTTCTAGCCTTCAATAATTTGATTTGATCCCCTTGTGTATTTCTATACCAATACATACTTTCTCCCTCTTTTTTTCTTGGTGTTCCAACATGTAAAGTGTATTGAGGTAGGTTATTCAAGACCCGATCTCTTATTTTTTTTGTATATTGTGAGTTTATCATGACTTTTTTGTCACTATGAAATTAGTATGAATCATCTTAAATAATATAAAATGCTAGATAATGAAAATAAGGAAAGATAAGTGTTGTATTTTTATTTTCTATATATCTTTTCTTTATTTTATGTGCTACTTCTATTGTTATTTTTTATCTAAAATTAAATATTATGAATGACTAAACGAGGAAATTTTAAAGTAAAGTATATGAAATTAATTATGATAATGAATTAACATGCAAACCATAAGATCTCTATATTACTTTTATCATTCTAATTTCTAAAGAACATGTACTACACGTATTGATTGGTTGTGAAATACCCTTGATTACTGTAATGTTTTTTTCTATTAAAAGTTTGATTTATTGCTATGTTTTTTTGTTGGAATCACTTTTCATAATTAAATAATAATGAAAATTAGTAATTAAATGACTTTTTTGAATAATCAGCACTTGAATGATCTTGATATTGGATCATGTAATATAGATGTATAGAAATATGTTTGTTTCTTATTTCTATGTGGTTTTTAATTCAATAATTTTTTTAAGGTTTTATAGATGCCAGATTATGCGGAATGAGGCTCGAATAAAGTAATGATGGGCTATTAATTAAAATCTGGTAAGATAATATAAGCTATAATTGAATAATATAGACTGTAAATTAATGTAAAATAATTAAATAAATGTTCTAAATGTTAATGAATGGGTTAGAACATAACAGAATCAAATTTCGGTGATAAATATAGGATTAAAATGTCTCAATTAATAAATAATGGTTACTAATGTGAGAATATGAAAAATGGTTGAATTATTAAATGTAAGAAAGTGAACTGTGGTATTTTTGGTTGATTTTTGGTGAGTTTCATTTAGTGGTGGCATTAGTTGGTGAGAGAATGTGGTAACATTAGTATGTTGTTGATGGTAGAATAAGATTATGAATTATTGATGTGAAACCTTTAGTCCAGGTTTGTGTGAAATTATGTGTATATATATTTTTTATTTTACTTGTTATTTCTAAATTCACCCCACCTGAGTTAAGTATTTTATATCAGAACCAAATGTTTTGGTTCTAGGTGTTTTCCCCATTATCTAGGTTGGTGATGGTGGATGGTTGAATACTCCCTCTTCCTCAGTCTTACTTTAACATTAGACTAGTTGTGATGGCCTGAGGTTGGTATGATCATGAAAGTTGTGGGAGTGGTATGTAATATACCTAATGAGGTAGAGAATATGGGATGATGGTTATGTGGTGAGGGTTATGCATGGTAGGAGTAGTGAACAAGGTTGATTTACTTAATGTTCACGATACCCTACTTCTATTGTCATGAGGTGATGAATGTGGATGTGATGTGATGATGTGGTGTTTAGTTTTCAATAATACCAACATAAGATGTTGGACCTTATGCTAATTAGGGTAGGTAGGGTTATGGATCGATCCACATCTCGTTGGAAGTGATGAGGGTATAAGATGTTCGACGATGGGGTATGAGAGAGGAAAAATAGTGGGGAAGTGGTTACGGGGAATCTATGATTATATTATTCCAATTATTATCTTATTACACTTGGCTATGATATATGTTGGGATTAGTAATGGAAAATAAAACTAATATGTGCATGTTGGTTCTACTCTTTACTCACTATATCATTAATAAAATCTTATTACATTTTCATGTTTCATGATGCATGTTATTTGTTAATTTGTATTATCTACTTTTGAAGTTATTGATGTCAATATTAACTTGACATAAAGAATGATTTTAAATTTAAATACAGTTGGTTAAAATATTTAGTAATAAATTCATTACTTTGTTTAAACCATGATGTTATTCTTTTTTCAATTAGTGACATGGTTTATTTTATTAATGGTTTTAATTATTTTCAAAGTGATAATATAATTTATTTATTATATAAAAACTTTTGTTAGCCTCATGATTTATAAGATAACCTAAGAGATTATCTTAAAATTATTCCATAGAATTATTTAAAGGTTACTCATTAAAATGTTTTTGGTATCTTATAAAGTTTTTAATGCATGGTTTTCAAGGAAGAATTTTTATTTTTAAAAACTGATATTTTTTTTTGATTTTTTAAGCTTTCCTTAAAGTAATTAAAATTATAAGGTTGTATGCATCATTTTTATAGGTTTTATTTAAATTAAAATTTGATATTTGATTATTTATATTGTGTTTAGTATTGTTCTTATAATTATGTTACATTTATTTTTAATAAATTAATTCATGATATTTAAAATGTGGTTTCTAGTGACTCTTGAAATGGTATAATTTTTAGTCTACCTTTCATGATATGCCATGATAGTTTTTATTTAAGGATAATTAAATGTTTATTAATGAACTTTTTAATAATGTTAAAATAATTTTAAAAAAAGTTTTAAAATAATATGATTAGATATTAATATGTTTTCATTAAACATTCCTAAAAGATTATTTTTTAATGAATAATTTTTTATAAGCTTCTTGATTGAAGAATTATCTTGATGATTAATTATTAATTAAGTTGAATGTTTTTGGTAGAAATGTTTTAAGCCTATTTTTTTAGGTCTTAATAATTATTAATAAGAAATATTATCTCGCTTGTTAAGCTGAATTGGTAATTTGAGTATTTTTTAAAATTAAAATTTTATAAAATATGTTTTGAGATTTTTTTAATAAGGTTGCATGAATTAATTATATTAACTAATCCAATATCTTTGATTATTAGGGTGAAGATATGTTGAAAGAATATCACCCAAATGTTCCTTTCGAATGGAAGGAGAGGGAGTTAGGGGATGAGGTGTTGTTATTCTTTTAGAAGAAGAAGGTGCCAAAGTTCCTAGGCATAGAATTGGGTTTTGGAGTTGGGTAATTAATATAATAGTTAGATATTTCCTTTAATTTGATAATGAAACCTGAATATTTTTGTATTTCATTAATGGTGGTTACATTTGGTGTGGTATCCTAGATGTGGTGGAAGGTGCCGAAGTGTTCCACATTGTGGTTGATGAACCTCACCTCCTATTTCCTTTTAGGTCCGTTTCAATTATCAGGGATTAAAATAGTTTGAGAGGTATCTAATGTAGGGTTACCGCCTTCTAGAATCCCTAACTTTTCATTTTATAATGGTTTTAAGGTTTCATGAAAGAGTTTGGAGGTGTTTTGGAAGATATAGAGGGTTTTTGTCTATTATGGGGCACACTACATCATGGTGGTGGCCATTTTGGAGTTGTTTTGTATAGATCTTGGGTGTTTTGGAGGTTGTCTGAGTAGCTCAAAGATTTTTAAAAAAATGGTGCACAATAATGAGTGAAATATTTTGCCTATCTATTTTAGATGGTATGCTATTTGGCAGGTCCACCTATGGGAAATGATCTAGGGGAAATAGTCATGGCATTGGGCATATCAGCACGTGAGGGTGTGGTGAGGCTGAATATTTGAGTGAGGTTGAAATGATGAGTGGGGTGCCTCTACACTGTGCTCTTCAGTGTGGTGGGTCTAAATAGTGAGGGATTTATCCCTATGTCATAGTGAATGTAGTGGTAGTACCCATTGGTAGTATTTGAGTATTATGTGAAGTTAAGGATAGTTCTATTTGGATTCTATGTGGGTGATCTGGAGTCTCACCTGAGTGTAGTTAAAGATTTAAAAACCTCACACCAGGGTAAGTTCTTCTCATGTAAAGGTATATCTCATGTTATGTGTAGGTAGATCTCCTCAAATGTAGGTAAGTTAGCATGAAGGCAATTCCTCACATTAGGGTTGATTTGAAGTCTTCCATGGAAGTCATCTTGCTGCATAAGGGTAAATTGGTTTACCCTCATACAGTAATCCCTTCTCATGTGTAAGTTTTGTTTTAAGAGCATAAAATCCAAAATTTACTTATGTTATTCCCAAATCCATTCTATAATTATTTTAAATTAAAATAAATGGAAATAATAAATTAAAATATGTGGTTTTAAATATTTTATGAAATTATTGAATTATATCTTTGAATTCTTAATTTATAGAAGATTAAATTTGATCATTTAAGGCTAATTTAAATTAAACCAAAATTAATGTGAATTAGATGAAAATTTTTATTAAGCACTTAGAAATATACTTAGAACCTGTATATACTATTATAAAATAATATATTTCCATAATTTGAGTTCTTTTCATTTATATTGAACCTAGGTGATCAAAACATCACCATTAAAGATCTTCTAGACATCTTTAATTTTATTTGAGCTCCCTATTATTTATTTACACACCTTCATATACTTTATATCTCCTCTATTTTTGGTGCTACAACATGTAAAGATTCTTGAGGCAGGGGATTCAAGGCCTAATCACTTATTTTGGTGTAGATTTTGATTTTATCATGATTTTGTCTTCACTGGGTAACTGGTATTAATCAAATTAAAGAATATAAAGTTTTGGAAGATGAAAAGAATAAAAGGAAGGTGTTACACCTATATTATCTATATATATTTGAGTTGTTTTTACTTGCTTCTTCTATTTTCATTTAATACCTAACATAAAATAGTATGAATAAATAAAAGAGTAAATCATATATAAAACCAGATGAAATTAATTATGATAATAAAGCGGAATGGGAACCTTGAGATCACTATGTCATTTTTATCCTTATAAATTTTAGAGAACTCCCATTGTGTGTCTTGATTGTTTGTGCATGACCCTTGATTATTGTGATATTTTATTCCAATGAAAATATTAGTTGTTGTGTTTATTTTCTAGAATCACTTTCATTATTAAATAATAATTAAACTCTGTAATTAAATTGTATGTTTGAATAATCAGTACTTGAATTATGTTGATGTTGATACTTATAATATAAATACTTGGAAATATGTTTGTTTCTTATTTCTATGTGGTAATGGTTGTGGTAAATGATTTGAATGTGTCATTGATGTCTGCTAGTGTAGAATAAGGCTATAATAAAGTAATAGTGTCATTTTAATTAAAATTTGGTAAGGTGATATAGGCTATAATTGGATAATGTGGGATGGAAATTAATGGACAGAAATTGAATTAAAATTATAAATGTTAATGAATGGGATAAACCTTAATAAAATCATATGTAATGGATGATTAGAGTGGGTTTCCATTAAATATGGGATTAAAATAGATTAATTAAAAAATGGTGATTTGTAATGTGAGAATCTAGAAAATAGTGGAATCAGTGAATACAAGAAAGAAAATTGTGGTCTGTGTGCAGTTTTTTTCCCAATGAATTTCATTTAGTGGTGGAAGTAGTTGGTGGGTGCTTTTGGTAACATTAGTATGGTATTTATGGTTGATATAGATGTTGAATTATTTAGAATAAACATTTCGGCCAGTCTTATGTTTAATTATTCATTAGTTTTTGTGGATTACAATTTTTCACATAAAATGGAAGAGGTGAATCAATGGTCACTTAAAACTTTTATGAATTATGCCCCCTTTTTTAATTCAAACTCCTAGAATTATTCACTCTCGATCAACCCCCTCTTACATCTCACAACCTTACCAACAAAATATAATAAATAAAGGCAAAATAAGAGAATTCCTTGACTTGATTGGTCATATGGTTCAATCATAGATTTTCCACTATAATAAAATATATTTAATTACAAGTGGAGGGTGATTTACACACTATAATTAGATCAGAGTATCACTAATATTATCTTAACTAGAGTCTCACTGGCTACTTTTCCTACCCCTGATAGGATTTCTCTTGCCAGTGTCACACTATAATTCTTCAACATCTTTACACTATATTAATTGATTTAAAGGGTGATCTCCTAGAATTCCCGAATTTTCATAGGTTCTTTGTAGTCCTACCATATATTTATGTAAATGGTTTATTTGATGCACCTTATTGGAAATAGGCCACCAGTTTAGCATTGGATATATCTGCATTAATAAAACTGATATTTTTTAACTAAATAAGAGTTTCTTTAAAAGTCATCAAGTCTTTAGCAAAACTCAGTAACTTGGTCACTGCACGTAGATCAGCTTCACAGAACTTCTAGAAAATATGTTCACCTAGCTATCTCACTCAATAAGATATTATGAGCTTAAAAACTAGAGAGTAATCATATATTAAAGTTACTAGAATGCAAAAAAAAACAAGATACCTAAAATTCATTCTTTCTCAGGTTATTCTTATTAATATTCTATAATTTAGGTTGTTGAAGATATTATTCATCACACTTATACTTAGATATATAGATGATAAAAAATTCCCAGCATAGGCTCAAATCCGTCTTTTTTTTTCATCACTATCACATGCAGTGGATACTTCTTATTTTATTATTCAAGTGATGTTCTTCAAATATAACATAATAGTACATATCTTTGATTCTCTTTTCAAAAACTCACGTAACAACCTACTAGTGACGATAACTACTTCTTTTATTCTCTTCTCTATTTTCTAAATCTCACATAGATAGAGAGATTCACTTAATGAATTCCTTTTTTCAAAATATCATTAATGGTATACCTAGTATAAATTTTCAATGTTATCATTTTATTTTATAATACTCACATTTTGATTCACATGACCCGTTTCTTTCAGATCAGGGAGTACTCCAAGAATACCCTTTATTAAATATTTTTTTTGAAAACTTAGTAGGGACTCTTCAAAAAATATATGTAGCAGGAATGAACTCATATTACTCAACCATATTCTACAAAATCCACAAATTTAATCTTCACAACTATATAAGAATGGAAAACACTTTTGTATTTAGTGTAGAACTCTCCCTTTCTGCATGAGATATTATCATGAAAATAGTATCATCTTGAATCTTAGACCTATATATAATAATAACATCTCATATATTCTTAATTATTTCTCAAACACTCAAACATTTTGAGATCAAATGACGTGGGTGATGATAAACAAAAGCTTTAGCTATGATGGTTCTTCATCTGCATTATTATTTAAACCCCAACAAATTCAATTTCAGCATCAAGAAATACATGTAGGGGTTCTTCCTATTCAATATTCCTCAAAATAGGCTTAGATCAATGATTAAATAATATTTATGATGTTTTACTTTTCACTTAGTACGTATTCAAATTCCCTTACACGAGTCTCAGTGTGGAATTAATGTATGTGAATATTGAGTACGTGGGGATATAATTACATTATCCTTAATTCAAGTATGTAGTAGAAAGTTACACAGGTTTCTGAAATCATTTACGCTATATTTTCCTGAATGGAATTTCATTTGGGAACATGGTTCCTGAATTCTGATATGCAGCAGAATTTGGATATGTGAAATTCATTCATGGATTATTCGGATACATATCTAAACCCACATAAATCAATCATCATGTATGAAAAAATTTTCATACCGGGTGAATTCAGCTACATAAAGCCACCTACATTGCTGGGATTTACATTAGTGGAACCTGGAATTCCAGAAATCTTTCATTTTGAATGAAGGAACCTCTAGTCAGACTCTATCCATTCTCCTTCACTCATAAACACTTCAAAAAACCTTTTTGAATTTATAAAACATTCTCAAATAATTCAAAAGGATTACCAAATAATCTATAGAAAATAAGACACTCCTCTTTGAGTTCTTCAATATCGTGCACTTCCCCTTTTCTTTTAGTCAACATAGAACTTCATTTAAGCCTTCATCCATGGGTATTTCAAGATTGATTTAAAAAACTTCTCCATATGTAAATAGTTTTGGATTCTCTATAGATCTATCACTTCAATATCCCATTAATACCACTTTTAACATAGATAATTATAAACCATTCAAGATGTTTACTGTATCTAGCACTCTAGTTACTCTACACTATTAAATAAAAGGCTGGAATCATTCCTTCAATACTTTTCATGTTTTATCCATGAAGATAAGATTACCAATCTTCTGTGTATATGGGATTCCCACTTGAATCTTTCTAGACAAGTATTCAAGTAAAACCAACTCTTTATACTCCTTTAACCATAGAGCATGGGAAACAAATCTTCATCTTTGGTGGATGGACACTCAATCCATCACCCAATTTATATTGGAATTTATTACATTGATAGTTCTAGTTGATAAAAAATACAACTAAACACCTTTAGGCACTTCAATGTAGGATCGAAGTAACAATGTAGATGCTCAATATACAAGAGGGGGGGGGGGGGGTGAATTGTATACTTTAAAAATTCCTTTGGAACCTTTAAAGTTGGTTATGGATAACTATGTTTTCCTTAGACAAGGAAAATATAGGTTTAACAAAGTTAAACTAAGAAAATTCACAACACCTTTGATCACCAACTGGAGAATTGGAACCAAGGTTTACAATATAAGATTCTACCTTAAAGCGTATATAATCTAAACTAATCAGAGTACAAGTATAAGGAAGTATAAGAAGATTATACTATCCTTACAATACAATATGTAGAAGAAACAAACAAGTAGAAAAACTAAAAGTAACAAACAATAACTCTTTTAACCCAAAGAGAAGGGTATCCAACAACCTTGGATAAAGGTCTCTTGATTTATACTTTCAAGCAAGTCTATCTTACCCACACCAGGATAAGACCTCGATACGAAGATCAGAATCTCTGTCTTACTATCCCCTCAAGCCCTCAACTTCAAGATAGTTGGAACCTCTGTATTCCTCAATAAGGAATCCCTCGAACTTCAAGGTAGTCGACACATCTATCTTCCTATCCCCAGAAGTCCTCGAATGTAATCACCAACATTCGGATTCGCATAAAGAAATCTGAACAAGCAGTTCAGTACGCACAAGGCATGAAAATCTTCTCTCTCTAGAATTCACCTTAACAGCGTGTGGTCTCTAGATCAATCAACTTGTTTCATTCATTATTGAGCTCTTTCAAATGAGCTCCTATTTATAGGAAAATTTCCAACGGTCGGCTCCCTCCTCCAATGGTCATATTTTCCATGAAATTTGGAGGGACCTGTACACGTGTAACTCAACCAACGGTTAATTAGAAATAGAATAGACGACATCATTTTATAACAAACCATGTATAACTAAATGCAAGAAATCGTTTTGAAATGAAGCATATGTAAGTAAAAGATAATCAAAATTTCGGAGTGTAAGCAAATCAAAATTTCGGAGTCTAACCAAAATGAAGTTTAGAGTCTATGTTAAGAAATATTCGGATTCTGTTTTATAGGAATTCGGAGTCTGGTTTCACCAGAGATCAGATTCTGAACTTGCAGAGTTCGGAGTCGAACTACTTAAGAGTTCGGAGTCGAACTTCTTGTGAGTTCAGAGTCGAACTTCTTCAGAGTGCGGAGTCGAACTACTTAAGAGTTCGGATTCGAACTACTTGAGAGTTCAGAGTCAAACTTCTTCAGAGTTCGGAGTCGAACTACTTAAGAGTTTGGAGTCGAACTACTTGAGAGTTCGGAGTCAAACTTCTTCAGAGTTCGGAGTTGAACTACTTAAGAGTTCGGAGTCGAACTACTTCAGAGTTCGGAGTTGAACTACTTAAGAGTTCGGAGTCGAACTACTTGAAAGTTTGGAGTCCAGAATTCGTATTAGAACTACATTATAGATCACATCCATAATTCGGATCCTAAAAACAGAATTCTCCAAATCTTTTCATTATATGGCTCTGGGATTTTGGGTATGAATTCAGTTTTTGAATTTATGAAAAATATTGCTATGTATAAGAAAATTCAGGTTAAGGTAAATTTCCTTAAAGAAGTAATTTTTCCTGATGGGGGTAAAACATACATTTTCTTAAGTATAAGGTGTTTGTGATTTTCAAAACAAGAAGGAATAGAAAAGTCATAAGGAATAACTTATTGACTCAATATTCAATACCCCGTTTGTGTTGGTCATTAATTCCAAATGGTCTTCAATTGTTAAAAACAAGGAAAATACCAGTAAGCAACATTTGATTACAAAACTATAAGTGAGAAAATAATAGCTTACAGAATGACTAGAAATATTATTCGTAATTGGTAATATTATTCTTGAAGAAAAAAATGAAAGTTTTAGTACGAAAATCTCGTTACGAAAACTTCAGTACGAAGCTCTCCATTCCGAAACTTATCAGTACGAAAATTCCATTCCGGAAGTTTTCATTCCGAAGATTTCCATTCCGGAAGTTCTCAGTACGAAGATTTCCATTCCGGAAGTTCTCATTCTGAGAATTTCAGTGCTGAAAATTTTAGTTTCGGAAATTCCCATTCCGGAAGTTTTGGTTTCATAAATTTCCATTCCGGAAACGTCTGTTCCAAAAAGTTTGAAAAAATTACTAAAAAAAAATTTAGTTACACTAACAATCAAATGTACCACCCTATAAATAAAAGTTTATTACTGTTAGAAGAATTTTTCAACAAGAAGTTAATGAAGAATGATTACCTTACAGTTATCATTCCTAACTTTTGTTTAATATATTCAAATCTATCGGAGGGTAATGATTTTGTGAAAATATCAGCAAGTTGATCTTGCGTTCCGATAAACTAAAGAATGATATCTCCTTTAAGTGTGTGATCCCTAGGAAAGTGATGCCTAATATCTATGTGCTTTGCACGAGAGTGATGTGCAGGGTTCTTACTTAGGGCAATGGCACTTCTCTTATCAAACAATATTTGAGTCTTAGTAAAACTCAGGCCATAGTCTATGAGTGTGTGTTGGATCCACAACACTTGAGCACAACAACTTCCAGTTGCTACATATTCAGCTTCAGTAGTGGAAAGTGCTATAGAATGTTTCTTTTTGCAGGACCAAGAAACTAGTGAATCTCCTAAGAAATGACAAGTTCCGGATGTAATTTTTCTATCCATTCTACATCCACCAAAGTCAGAATCAGAAAAGCTTTTTAGAACAAAATCATTTCCAGAAGTATAAAATAATCCTAGATCCATGGTTCCCTTTAGGTAGAGAAAAATTATTTTCACCGCCTTTAAGTGAGATTCCTTAGGATTGGATTGATATCTTGCACATAATCACACTGAAAACATTAAGTCTGGTCAACTAGCTGTTAAGTAAAGTAGGCTTCCTATCATACCTCTAAAGGACGTTTGATCTACTGGTTTCCCAGCTTCATCAAGATCTAAAGAGTTTGAGGTACCAATGGGAGTACTTATACTCTTAGTGTTGTCATAACCATAATTTTTGAGAAGATATTTAATATACTTATGTTGAGATATATAGGTTCCTTCTGGTTTTTGAGAAATTTGAAAACCAAGGAAAAAAGTTAACTCACCCGTCATACTCATTTCAAACTCAGACTTCATTAGACTTGCAAAAGAATCACTTAAAGATTGTTGAGTTGAACCAAATATGATGTCATAAACATAATTTGAACAATAAAAACATTTTTCTTATCTTTATTTATAAAAAGGGTTGGATATGCATTTCCATTAACATAGTTTTTTTGAAGCAAAAATCTTGTGAGTCTATCATACCATGCTCATGGGGCTTGTTTAAGACCATACAAAGATTTGGTAAGTCTAAAAACAAGATCAGGATGTTTTTTATCTTCAAAACCAGGAGGTTGTTCAACAAAAACTTCCTCTTGAACATAACCGTTAAGAAAAGCACATTTCACATCCATTTGAAAAAGTTTAAAATTGAAGAATTCTGCAAAGGCAAGTAGAATACGAATGTATTCAAGTCTAGCTACTGGAGCATAGGTTTCTTCATAGTCTATTCCCTCTTACTGATTATAGCCTTTAGCAAAAAGTCTAGCTTTATTTCTTATAATGACTCCATTTTCATCACATTTATTTATGAAGACCCATTTTACTCCAATAAAAGAAGTTTCCATAGGTCTTTCAACCAAGGTCCAGACTTTATTCCTCTCAAATTCATTTAGTTAATCTTGCATGGCTTTGATCCAATCATCATCACCTAAAGCTTCATCAATGATTTTTGGTTCTAATTGGGAAAGAAATTCTAGATGTTCTACTTCATTTCTTAATGAATTTCTAGTCCTTTCAGGTTGATTTACATCACCAATGATACTATCACTGGGATGATTCTTAATAAACACCTGATTTGGGTTTTGTAAAACCTGTTCATCAACATAGGGTAGAAAGTCTTCCGGGGTAAATATTTCAGAAGTATTTTCTTGAACATTTTCCTTATCAGAAGGATCTTCTATCAAGGGCTGACAATCAGTTTTTGAAAACACATCCGAGGATGTAGGTTGGGATAGTTTAAAAAAAAGGATCAGACTCATCAAATTTTACATGCACTGTTTCTTCAATAGTACAAGTATTTTTATTAAAAACTCTATAAGCCTTAGAAGTTTTGGAATAACCTAAGAAAATTCCTTCATCATATTTTGGTGCAAATTTATTTAAGTTATCTTTAGTATTCATAATGAATACTTTGCAACCAAAAACCTTAAAGTAGGAAAGTCTTGGTTTTATACCATTCCATAACTCATAAGGAGTTTAATTAAGAAAAGGTCTAATCAAAACTCGGTTTATAGTATAACAAGCAGTACTTATAGCTTCATCCCAGAAATGTCTAGATATAGAATATTCACTCAACATGGTTCTAGTTATCTCTTGAAAAATTCTATTTCTTCTCTAAACTAAACCATTTTGTTGAGGAGTTCTAGGTGCTGAAAAATTTTGAGTAATACCTTTCCTACTACAAAAAGTTTCAAAATCAGAATTTTGAAATTCTCCTCCATGATCACTATAAATAGTTTTCAGTGGAAGATTTTTCTCATTTTTAACTTGTGCTCTAAAACTTTTGAAATAAGAAAAAGCTTCAGACTTCTTTGCTACAAAATAGACCCAAGTAAATCTGGTGTAATCATCAACTAGAACAAACACATAGTATTTGCCTCCAATACTTCCAGTTTGTGTTGGACCGAAAAGATCCATGTGCACTAACTGTAATTCATCAGTCATTGAGACTTCACCAATTGATTTAAAACTAGATTTATGTTTCTTTCCATATTGACAAGGATCACAAACTTTGGAAGAATCAAATCTAAGCTCTGGTAGATCCTTAACTAGTTTCTTCTTAGAGAGTTTACATAAGTTTCTAAGGTTATAGTGTCCCAGTCTTCTATTCCATAGTCAGAAATGATCTTCCATTGCACTTAGTAAAGGTAAATCTTGGCTCCTTAAGTCTTTTAAGTTCAAAGTGTAAACATTCTCTTGCCTATTGGCTAAGAGAATAAATTCTTCCTTGGAATTGTGTACTAAGCACTTATCATTCCTAAAATTCACAAGGTACCCTTCATCACATAACTGAATTATGCTAATGAGGTTTTTCTTAAGGCCCTTAACAAATAAAACATTTGAAATCAAAGTTTTACCTAGAAGAACAATATTACCAATACCAACAATTTCTCCCTGTGCATTATCTCCGAAAGTTACCTTTCCTCCTTTCGTTTTGATAATCTTTTCAAAATAGCTTTTGTTACCAGTCATGTGCTGGGAACATCCACTATCCATGTACCATGTATTGTTGTTGGTAATTCCTCTATCTTCCTGAAAACAATAAAAGAGTTAAACTTTCTGAATCCAATCTTGCTTGGATCTGGGATTTCCAGACAACAAAATTTTAGGAACCCACACTTTCTTAGAAAAATAGGCTTTATGAAAACCTAGAGATTGGGTTTTATTTAAAGAAAAATTCTTTTCCCAATGACCACCACATTGACACTTGGTACAAACTGGGGCACTTTGTGGGACAAAGTATTTGTTACTAAAAATTGGTTTTGCATGGGTATAACCAAATCCAGATTTGTTTCTTAAAGGTCGTATTTGAGAATACATTTTATCAAAATTTTCTTTACCATGGGTAAAGTTCGACAAACACTTCTTTAAGGAAAAAATTTCAGACATGAGTTTAATAACCAAGTTTTTATCTTAAAAATTATTGGATTTAGAACTAGAGTTAGGCTCAAAAACACTTTTCTTAGAAATTACTTTTTCTAACTCTGTATAAAGTTTGTTCCTCTCAGAACTTACTTCCTCAAGATTTTTTGAAATACTTATAAAATCATCATTTTTCCTATCAAGATATTTAAAAAGATCTGATATCTCTTTTGTAAGAATAGAATTCATAGAGATTGCCTTATCAAGTTTCTTATTGAGTTTAGAGTTCTCAATCTCAAGAAGTTCAACAAACCTAGAAACTTCTTCATAGGTAGGTGAAGTATTTTCTTCATCAGAAGAGGATTCCTCATCTGAGGAGTTATAATAATTACTATCATTAGAATTTAATGATACATTGTTCAATGATTCAGCATTTCGTACCTTAGACATAAAGCAATGATTGTCAATAGGTAATCTGGAAATAAGACCAAGATTCTTCTTTCCTGAAGATTCATAATCAGAAGATTCATCTGAAGAGTCACCACCACTGGCACTCCAGGTGTCTTTTGCTTTCAGAACTTTATTAGCTTTGGTTTTGTAATACTTCTTCCTGCTCCTTTCATAATGCCTTTCTTTCCTTTCTTTCTTTTTGAGTAGAGGGAAATGTGGTCTAATATGTCCATCTCTCTTACATTCATAACAAGTAACTTCTCTATATTTCCTCTCTTTCCTTTACTTTTTCTTATACTTGGATTGGAAATTTCTCTGGCCGGCTATCTTGTTCATCCTTTGAGCAAGATTTGCTAACTCATTTTCTGAGATTTCACTATCCCTAGAATCTGATTGAATAACTACCTTCTTAGACTTGGATCTGGTTACTCTCTCAGGAGTCTTAGCTTTCATATGATTTGATGTAGTTGTAAAAGAAACAGTACCATTCCCATTCTTCTTTTTGATGTTGTCAGCATCTCTCTTCATTCTGGTTTCATGTTGGAGAAGTGTTCCGAATAACTCATCAAGAGAAATTTGAGTGACCGTCCTGTTCTCATCTATAGCTGTTCTCTTTGATTCCCACTCATTGGGCATAATATCAATTATCTTATCTACAAGGGATTCATCATCTAACCCCTTTTATCCCATAGACTGTAAACTGTTGACTATAGTCATAAATCTCTATTGAACTTTGCAGATTGGTTCTCCATACGGAAAATTGAATCCATGGTATTCAGCTCTAAGCATAGCTCTCCTAGTTTAAATCACTTTAGAGGTGACAAAGTGTGTAACTTATAACTTCTTCCAGATACAATTAGCTGCTTCAAAAGAAGAAATTTGGCTATATATATTTCTAGTCATTAAACCTAGTAAAGTATTGCGTATCTTATAATTGAGTTGATACTCTTGCTTTTCCTGGTTAGTGAAAGTTCTAACTTCCTTATCAGGAATTTTATAATCACCAGTAAGCATAACGAAATTGTCCACTCCAGTGTTGATAACAAAAGTCTTCATTCAATCTCACCAGTACTCATAGTCATTACCATCAAAGATTGGTGGTCTTGTAGGATTTATATTGTCAATAGAAACAACATTGATTCCCGCCATTTTAAAACAACATGGGAAACCAAACTAGTTAGTAGAAAAAGTTCATAACCACAAAGTACAGAATGACAAAGTTCGGAATGATAATGTTCGGAATGATAAAGTTCCGAATGATAAAGAGCAAGAAAAAATTATACGTGAGTATGAGTATTTCAGAGACCTTCTCTGATACCAATTGTAGGATAGAAATAACAATGTAGATTCTCAATATACAAGAGGGGGGGGGGGGTGAATTGTATACTTTAAAAATTCCTTTGGAACCTTTAAAGTTGGTTATGGATAACTATGTTTTCCTTAGACAAGGAAAATCTAGGTTTAACAAAGTTAAACTAAGAAAATTCACAAAACCTTTGATCACCAACTAGAGAATTGGAACTAAGGTTTACAATATAAGATTCTACCTTAAAGCGTATAGAATCTAAACTAATCAGAGTTCAAGTATAAGGAAGTATAAGATGATTATACTATCCTTACAATACAATATGCAGCAGAAACAAACAAGTAGAAAAACTATAAGTAACAAACAATAACTCTTTTAACCCAAATAGAAGGGTATCCAACAACCTTGGATAAAGGTATCTTGATTTATACTTTCAAGCAAGTCTGTCTTACCCACACCAGGATAATCCCTCGATACGAAGATCAGAATCTCTGTCTTGCTATCCCCGCAAGCCCTCAACTTCAAGGTAGTTGGAACCTCTGTCTTCCTCAGGAAGGAAGCCCTCAAACTTCAAGGTAGTCGGTACCTCTGTCTTCCTATCCCCGAAAGTCCTCAAATGTAATCACTAACATTCGGAGTCGCATAAAGAAATATGAATGAGCAGTTCAGTATACACAAGGCATGAAAATATTCTCTCTCTAGAAATCACCTTAACAGCGTGTGGTCTCTAGATCGATCAAATCGTTTAATTCATTATTTAGCTCTTTCAAATGAGCTCTTATTTATAGGAAAATTTCCAACGGTCGGCTCCATCCTCCAACGGTCATATTTTCCATGAAATTCGGAGGGACCTGTACATGTGTAACTCAATCAATGGTTAATTAGAAATAGAATAGACGACATCATTTTATAACAAACCATGTATAACTGAATGCACGGCATCGTTTTGAAACGAATCATATGTAAGTAAAAGCTAATCAAAATTTCAGAGTGTAAGAAAATCAAAAGTTTGGAGTCTAACCAAAATGAAGTTCAGAGTCTATGTTAAGAAATATTCGGATTCAATTTTATAGGAATTCGGAGTCTGGTTTCACCAGAGATGGGATTCTAAACTTGCAGAGTTCAGAGTCGAACGACTTAAGAGTTCAGAGTCGAACTGCTTAAGAGTTCGAAGTCTAACTACTTAAGAGTTCGGAGTCGAACTTCTTGAGAGTTCGGAGTCGAACTACTTGAGAGTTCAGAGTCGAACTTCTTCAGAGTTCGGAGTCGAACTACTTAAGAGTTCGGAGTCGAACTACTTGAGAGTTCAGAGTTGAACTTCTTCAGAATTCGGAGTTGAACTACTTAGGAGTTTGGAGTCGAACTACTTCAGAGTTCGGAGTTGAACTACTTAAGAGTTCGGAGTCGAAATACTTGAAAGTTCGGAGTCCAGAATTCAGATTAGAACTACATTATAGATCACATCCAGAATTCGGATCCTAAAAACAGAATTCTCCAAATCTTTTCATTATATGGCTCCGGGATTTTGGGTATGAATCTGGTTTTTGAATTTAAGAAAAATATTGCTATGTATAAGAAAATTCAGGTTAAGGTAAATTTCCTTAAAGAAGTAATTTTTCCTGATGGGGGTAAAACATACATTTTCTTAAGTATAATGTGTTTGTGATTTTCAAAACAAGAAGGAATATAAAATTCATAAGGAAAACCTTATTGACTCAATATTCAATACCCCGTTTGTGTTTGTCATTAATTCCAAATGGTATTCAATTGTTAAGTTAATTCTTCTACCCCAAATTGGAAATAAATGCATAGGGTTGGAAATTATTCTCCCCTTAATTGAAATCATAGGGTTGGATAATTATTTTAGTTTCTTCTCCCCAATCAATGTTTGATACCATTTGAGATTAATACCACTTGATATATTATGCCAATTTAAATACATGGGTATTCTATTAATCAAATTTCTATCCATTCTATAATAGCATTGAAAGGTTTTAAGAATTACATATCCTATCCATACGGTTTATATTCCCCTTGGAGAAATACAATCAACTTACATATAGAAGAAATATTTATATAAGAATATCTAATCAACAGTTTAAGTGATTGTAATAATTAAAGAACAAAATAGAATAATTTTAATTAATTGGAATCACATTTCTCTTAGAAATGTTTCATAAATAAACTAAATAAAAGTCTATGTGGGTTAACCCTATGTGGAAATCATGATTGATTAATTTAGACAACATAACTGACCACATTTTTATATGTTATACTAATTTTTACTGTCTCACTTTGTCGGAAACACGTGAAACCTTTTTATGAAATTTTAGGAACCTGTACTCACTTAAAAAAATATATCAAAATATTTCAAGTTATATTTCTCCCCCATTTTTTAGATAATCACTCCTAATTTATGAAAAACAGTTATATATGAAGAAAATTTTTGGTGAGAAAAGATCGTAGATCAAATTTTGTTTTTCTTTAAATTTCACCTGAAATCCAGACTTAGAAAGAATGAATATATCTATATAAAATTGGATTCTTTTCCCAGCCCCCTAAAGGGATAATTCCCATACAATATCACCTTTAATTCACATCACTAGATCAAAATTAGAATGATATGGGAAAGGGTAGATCTTCCAGTACTATTTAATTTTTGCACTTGGGATGAGACTTCTTCCCCAACCTAGTGGAACATTTATTAAAATATTTGAAATGTCTAATTTTCTTCATGATATCATCCTATTTAGATATCCATAATCAAAAAACTTTTGAAAAAAATGTATTTAATCATAAGTGTATAATTATTATCGATATCATATTTTATAACATGGGCCATTGGTGCTTTCTATTTTTTCTTCAATAACTTTTCTCTTTGAGGAAGCTATGTCATGCATCTAATAGCACTCTGGCCTACCTTCTTGTAACTTCCACACAAATATTCATCAGATTTTAATTTACATTTCTTGAGTATATTATCAATGTATTTATAGGGAGTGTCAACACCCATATCAAATTGGATATCAAAAATCAGTTCCCTTTTGGTTTTCAAGTTTCTCTAATATTTCTTGAGACTCATTGACATTTTACAATAGTCCATGTTGTATCCTTTCTTACCACAATAGAAGCACTTATTTACTATAGGTTGATCCTCCTTTTTTCCATTTTTTATTTCCTAATTGTCATTATTTTTCTTCAATAATTTTTTTTGAATGTCACCCAGGTTAGATACACTTCCTTACTTCACCAGTATCTCAGTCTATTGTGGTCTTTTCTTTTAATTAGTATGTATATCATACCTCTCCGGACTATACTATAATTAATCATAACTGTGACCTATAATATTAAAAAACTCTCATAAACTATTCCATTAATCCAATATATTCCTCATATAAAGACCCACTAAATCCTTGAATTTCTCAAACAAATTTAGTGATCCAATTGAAGAAACTATCGACATTATCATCATGATATATTTTTAGATCATCAAACATATTGTGAAGCACTTGAATTTTGAAATCATTCACTTTAATGTCACCTTTATAAATGTTGTAAAATTTGTCCCACATTTCCTTATCACTCATGTTGCTGATCGTAGTCAAATATATATGATCTGATAGGGCTCTAGTTAGAGAATTTTTATCTTCAGAATTATAATGAAGAATTTCCCTATTAACTTTGGTCACAGACTCCAATTGTATCACTAAGATTAATCCCGTGAATTGAGGCATAACGTACTTCCAGTCTAAGAGATCAAAGATAAAATCACTTCATATTTTTTCAAATTAGATATTTTTTCCATAAAATAGTGTAACTACATAATATCCAAATATTTTATATGCATTTTATTTGAAATAAAACTTGAAGTATTTTAGAGTTTTCCTTAGACTCAACCCTAAGTCTAAATAAACTATGATATAGTAAACCATTATATCCTAGTTATTAAATCGATAGGTATGAATTGTAATAAAAACTTTATAATAAATATTTATAAATGTTTTTATTAATTAAAATTTATTGATTAATTCATAATAAATAAGTACTAGGTTTTTAGTAAAGTTATTTTTTATTCAAAAATATGTTTTCATCAAAAATGATTTTTATCGCATTTTTGAAAATGAAATTTATAATTAATTTATTATATTTTTTGAAATTTTATTTGATTAAATGAATATAATTTTTAAAATCATCATGTCAATATTATCTTAGGTTAAAATGTTATGATTTTTTTAAAAATATTTATTTTTCAGAAAATAGTGAAAACTACAATTTTTTGTAAAAAATTTAATTTATTTTCAAGTAATTGTACCATTATGTTTTTAATTTGATATTAAATCAACCTAATTATCCATTAATTATAAATAATATAATTAATTACATAGTAATATTCATTATACTTGATTTTGGTATAAGTAAATTTTGGGGCTTAAAAACCCATTTTTCTAAAAATTGTTTTTATATATGAAATGTGTTTTAATCTTAATAAATTAATTGTATCTCTATTGATTAATGTTTTAAATAAAATTTATTGATTAAATATTAAATATATTAATTTAAAATTCATTTTATGGTTTTATATGTCAAATATTGGAAGTAAATTAATTTTTATGATTAAAAATCCATTTTTCGAAAATGGGTTTCCATTGCATTTTGTGAGGTTAATTAAACTTAAGTCTTGAAACTTATAGAAATTTAAATTGTTAAAATGGATTAAATATTTTAAATCATAATAATTAATATAATTTATTATTTAAATCTTAAATTTTGGTCATAGTGAATAGTAAAAATAGTAAAATTTTGTTCAGACGGTTAAGGTTAAAATGGGTTTATAGAGGTGGTGGGGGGGGGGATTAAACCATGAGATAAGGAGTTATAAGGGTATTATTTCCACCCAAACCTATAAAATTATTATTATTTTGAATATATTTTAACTTTATCTTATCCTACCATTTAATCCCTAGCCATTTTGAGCCACTACCCCATAAAAGTGACCTTAAATCATTAAAATCTTTTAAAAAATTCCATGTGTATCCCTCCCCTCACTTATAAAAGGGAACCTATTCTCCAACATTATTCACACCATTTGAGCCTTATATATGAAATATACCTACTAAAAAATCTTTATATAATGATTATCTCAATCCTATAGCCTATGTAATTCTCCTATGTCCAATCTTTCGTGGCTTATGGTGCAAGCCAAAGGAGGTCACTCAAATAAGAGGTATAGATCTTAACCAAGATCTTTCGATTTTATTTATTCTTATACATCATCTAAACATGATGTATCCATAAAAACATTATTAATACATTATCATAAATATATTTATATGTTATTATGGTTATATAACAACCATTTACAACCTATTCTCAATCAAATGGTAGATGAATGTATCGCTCTTGGGTACATGTGGACTTCCGCCTCCACGTAGCGATGCGATTCATTTTCCACCACCATATTTCATGGTTTGTTATTATGATAGATTTAATGTTCATATATGATATTTTTTATAATAATTATTCTATATTGTTGAATTATTATTTACCTTCATTAATTCCTTCCATAAAAAAATGGAAATATCACTCGTGTGTACGTGTGAACTAACATATCTACATAGTGATATAATTAATTTTTCATCACCAATTTATATGTATGGTTATAATTATATATATAATTAATATATATATGATATTTATATATTTATTAACATTATGTGGATGTTGAAATCATGATCTAAGTGCTTGTACCATAATCACCGAACCAAAACATACATGAAAAATGAAGCAGTTAACACAAAAAACGATGATAATGAAAGATTGTTGATGAATGAGTGATAATATATTTTAAGTAAAAAATGTAAGATATAATGGGTATTATTATGGTTATTCTATATAATTATAATAAGATATAAATTTATTATATAGGAGGTGAGATCACTTACGAAGCAAGACATACTTGAGGTAGGGTTTTTATGTTTCTGTCTCATTTTTACCGAGAGTGTTTATACTTAAATATTAAGATGATGAAATTTTATGATATATCTCTCAGAAATTATATTAATTTTATTATCTTATAGTTATTTATATAGATTTAATGTTTTCATTTTATTTTCCCATCTTTATGTACTCAAGAGAATAAAAGAATGTTTTGTGATTGGTGGGCCTAGAATTATATAGACCTCCAATGAATTATTTAAAAAAGGAAATCTCAAGAGATTATACAGACTCTAATGGGGAGTGAACCCATTTTAGAATGGGATTTATTCCAATAAGACAACCTTGTGAGTGAACCTTGACTTAGGAATTGATGGAATTGAGAGTGAACCAAATAAACTATAATAGTCTTGGAAGTGAGACTTAATCAAGGAAATGATTTTATATGTGTATGTAGATTAAAAACAAAACGTATTTCTTATGTTTATGATATGTTTTAATGGTTTTTGATTGAATTTTTATGATTCCAAACTCTTATGTATTATGTTTTTTGATTGATAAACTCCATTCCATGTTTCATTATTAAGATATATGAATTTTTGGGTAAGATTTTATAATTTTTAGATCATGTTCTTGTACCATTCTGCTTATTTTACGCTCATTTATGATAATTTTTTGATATCTATTATGTTTATCCTCATCAATCATCTGAGATAACGCTTTCTTATGTTTTCCTTCCCTAGGTTACGAAGTTACAATTTAATTATATTATATCTAATAAGGGTGATAGTTGTGAAGAAATTAATGGGGAATTATTTATATATTTTATATATCGATTTTTTATTTATCCAAGTTTCCAAAGACTCTATACATATATGGTCCTCAGGTGTGTATAATTTTTAAATGTATTTAATATTCATATAAAATTATGTAATACTTATTTATGAAAAGTATGTGTGGAAATAGTTGTTATCATAGGTAAGGTTTAGTAACTTTTGAAAACTAGGATGAGGAAACTTTAGGGTGAACCATTTGGATAATCCTAAGTATAGGATAATATCCTAAGTTATGGTAAATAAAGGAGTGTAGTTTCTATAAGAAAATATATCCCTTTTTTGATACTATAGGTGGACATGGTTTTGGCACAAATACATATGGGGGTAATTATCTGGAAAAAATTTAGTTGATTATATGTCAACCATCATTCTTGTTCATGATGAATGACCTATTACTACACACTGGGTTTGAAACTATGTAGGGATATTATTAGGTTAATTTATGTTTTCTTTAAGTTCCATTATTAATGATTTGAATATTAATGACCATGGATAAACTAGGTTAAATCTAAAGTTTCATATATTTAAAATAAAGTGTCATCATTTAGTTATCCAATGAATGATTTTTGATGATTGGTTACTCTAATTAATAGTGGTTGATGGAATGATAACCATTTTGGTTATATTAAGGGATTGGAGATAAAATGATGAAGTTGATGTGGTGATAGGTATGATCAAATATCTAAGTAACTTATTGAATATTATTCAAATGAATAACTTCATATCATTAAAAATACATAGGAATATTAATTCATATCCTCAATGATTAGATGTTAATTTTTTTAAAAAGTCCTAATGGTATGATGATCACATCTCCAGTCTATAATTCCCATTCAATTGATTTTTTTGGGAATATGCTCCCTACAAATCTTGTTATTCTTATACTAGTTGAATTTGATGTGATTTTGGGAATGGTTTGGATTTATTTATATAAATTCCATATCAATAACTAACGAAGTTAAGTAACATTTTATATTCCAAAAAAACCTATGATCATATATTGGTGATAGGATAAAGGTGAACTTAAAATGGAAATTATATCCATTACATGGGTATTGATTCCTATTAAAATGTTGTATTTATCTCATATGGTTAGGGAGAAAATAAATATAAAAGATAAGACTATTTTATGGGAGTTTTTGAAATATTTATGGAATAGTTACAAATTCTTCCTATGAATTTTGAAGTTGATTTTTCAATAGAACTCATAATCCGTGCTAAACCAATTTTAAAGACTCCATATAGAATGGAATTGGTTGATTTGCAAGAATTGAACAAGTAACTTGAGGATAATATTTATAAGGGATTCATTCGTCCATGTGAATCTACAGTGGGTGAACCTATTCTTTTTTGTCAAGAAGGAATATGAATCAATACGACTCTGCATTGATTATTAAAAAATTAAGAAGATCATGATCAATAATAAATATCCCCTTCTCTGTATTTATGATTTGTTTGATCTATTATAAGGACATAATTATTTTTCCAAAATTTTTATTTGATCTAGATACTATTATTTGAGGTTCAAAAGTGAATACATACCCAGGGAATATTTCTATTCGAGGTATGGATACTTTAAATTTATATTGTTTCCATTTGGTCATACTAATGACCTTTCTCTCTACATGGGCAAGGAAGATGCGGGGGTCAGGCTATTCCCGAACCCCCCAAATTTATTAGAAAAAAAGATGTTGCAGACAAGGGAGAGGTGGGGTCAATCAACCCACACCCAAAAACCCTAGACACCCCCACAAAACCCAAAAGTCCCAAAAAAACCAAGAGACACACAAAAACCAGAAAAGGAAGAAAACCAAAAGCATCTCCACTAGCATTTCCCAGACAAACAAAAACCAGTATCTCACATCACCATTTTCATCAACCATCACCCCTTGACAATCATATCCATGACCAGAATCACAGAACCACCGATATCAAAGTCATAGGTCTAACCTTCACCACCTCACAATGAAGAAGCAACCATCACCAAACACTAGCATATTTCTTCACACCCACCTCCAGGAACACATCCACAGCATCCAAAATAAAGACAACATCTAGCACCATTAAAAAATACCAATGTCTAGCATCCACATCGATTCACAACCAATCCAACTACAAATCCAAAATCACCAGCTCCCATATCAGCCAGTTCCACCATGCAAGGAAGATCCATCTCCATCAGTATAGAACCACCATTACCAGAAAGATAAACATCATCTTCATCACATATCATCCAAGTACCAAACAACACTCCAACGTATCACACCCAACAACACAACCAGGGGCATAAAACAACCAGCATCTCAAGTGAGTGTATATCGGTGGATCTATCAATGTTGAAAATTATTGAATATTGGCCTATACCAACTACTATGACTGATATCCATAGTTTTACTAGATTGGATAAATATTATCTCCATTTTGTGATGGATTTATCACGACTATTTAATCTACTCACCAAGTTAATTAAGAATTGAGTTAAGTTCCTTTGGACTAATGAATGTAATTTTTTTCAAGGAATAAAATATAATGTTGGTTAGTGCACCTATGCTTATACTACCCTGTAGTGAAGAAGGGTCTTTGATTTATAGTGATGCATAAAAAAGGTGCATGGGGTGTGTTCTTATACATAATGATATAGTGATATCTCATTACTTTCTCCAATTGAAGCTTCATGAGTAAAATTATCTAATACATGATTTATAGTTAGCAGTGGAAATATTTGCATTAAATATTTAGAGGTATATCTTTACAGAAAAAGGTGTAAAATATATACTAGTTATTAAATCTTAAAGTATATATTAAAAAAAAACACCTGAATATGAACTAGAGAATGTGTCTAGAGTTAATTAGATATGATGTCTTCTCAATAAATTTCCACCCTAGGAAGAAAAAAAATGTGTCTAATTCTTTGAGTTAAAAGGATCATGTTAGCTTATCTATGATGTATATCAATAACTATCCAATATTTATGGATTTTCAAATGATGGAACCTTGAAATCTTGATGGAAAGAGAGAAATATTATATTTCTAAAAACTGTGTTGAACTATCATTCCATGTAATGATTAAAGAGGATAAAAATGGGGGTATGGAGCTGTAAAGTAAGGTGAGAAATGTTCCTCTATTCAATCTTGATTGGGATGGAATGAAAAGATGTCGGAACTAAGTATCTGTCCCTTCAATACCAAACCCAAAGAAGGAACTATTGAAAGAAGTTCATATCTCGTAATTTTATATTCATTCTAGAAGTATAGATATGTACAGAGATATGATATAGTATTTCTTGGAATGGATTCAAATGCAGAGAAAGCACGGCACGCACCACTGGCAATTTCAAAATTTTCAAATGCTGCCGCTTCCTCCTCTCGGCCTGCGGTGGCCACCCGGTGCCCAGAGGATCCTGTCTCCGGTTCGTTCCTGGATCCCCCCTCATCGTTCCCTACCCTTCCTGTTTCTGGGGATCTGGAACTAGAATCCCTGGTGGCGCCTCCCCAGCAAGTCCCGATTTCACTCTCTCACAGATATCGGTCAGATCTATCCTTCAGCGAGGCGACAAGAGGATCGGGATAGAGGCAGGCTTGCTTCTCGGAGGTTCGTCCAGTCGTTTCAACGACATCGCGTGAGGGTTCTTGTGTTTCGTTGGATGTGTCTGCATAAGTGTTTGAGGAGGCGGTGGATTGTCTCAGGTGGACCTTGGTGGCTCATTTCGGTTCAGAAAAACCACCTCTAGTACTTTTCAGAAGGTTTGTGGATTCCTGGGGGCTGCCCTCTCCGCCAAAGATCTCCTTGTTGCATCGGAACTCATTTTTCTTGGTTATGGAGTCTGAGGTGGATTTCCTCCATGCTTGGTGAAAAGTCCCTCGTTCTTTCAGGCGGTGGTGGTTCAATCTAGTCCGATGGTCGATGGATGCCCATAGAGGGAAGGGGAGCCCCTCAGCGGCAGTTTGGGTTAGTCTTCCGGGTCTGCCACTGCCTTTTCAGAATTGAGCTTTGCTAAAGATCATTGGCGTCTCTCTTGGAGCCTTTCTATGCACAGACAACCGCACCTCTAGAGGTGAGGATCTATCTACTGCTCACATATGTGTGGAGATAGACATATCCTCTCCTCCCCCGGATCAGATCTCCTTGAAGGTGAAAAACTCGGTGGTGTGGCTTCAAGATGTCATCTTCCCGGTCTTCCCCAGGTACTGCCCCTCATGTATTCTTCAGGTTCATTCACTATAGGAATGCCAGTATCGTAGATTCGGTGGTCGTGTACATACCAAAGGGATGGCCTCTAGAGAGGCCTCTCATGCGCAACCGGATAAAGGAAAGAAGCATTCTCTTCCTAGGTCCTATCCCAGGACAGCGGTGCTAGCGCAACTTATCCCCCCCTCAATCCCTGGGTCTACCATGGAACAAGTGGACAACTAGTGTAGGGAGATAGTGCCTTACTACCCGTAGGCCCCTTCTCTTAGGTACCCCAACTTGAGGGATGAGTCTCTGTACCCCCTAAGGTTTCATGCAGGGGGGGTTCCCGAAGGTAATACTAAGGCTCCCTCCTCTTCATCTAGTGCCCAGGGAAAAGCTGCCTCCTTATTTTCTATTTCTCCCCAGCCTGGAAGAAGAGGTGAAGGTGAAAAAGGGTATAAATGGAATCGCCATCCTTCAGGATATGACCGCAAACCTTGGTACCTCACCAGCAGAAATCAGCGGTCCCAAGTCCCATGATCCTTCGAGTGAGAAGCAAGACTATGTAACCAAATCCCATTCCAAATTGGTGACATGTGAAACCTTCAAATCAACTACCCTTTCACCCCTTTGTATCTATCCCCCCAGTATTGAGCCCCAGCATTTGCATGCGTTTGAGATTAAGGCAGCTTAGGGAGAGCACTTTGTCCCATGGAAAAGAGACCGAGGAGCCTCGGGCCAAAGCCGGGTCCAACCAAGCCTAACTGTTACCTATAATAATATGGAACTCCCGGGGCCTAGGGGTTCGGGTGAAGACAAACTTCCTTGTTTCGGAGATTAAGAAGAACAAGGCTCTTATTGGGTAAGTCCTTGAACATAAGCAGAACCTGATGAGGCTCAATGAATTCTTCCACAGACTTCAAATGCAAGGGTCCATGCAAGCGGATTAGATTAACAAACATATTTGGATTTTCTGGAAAAAGGAGATAAAGGTGGACCTTGTCCAAGCGGGGGACCAATGCATCAACACGAAAGAAACCAAAGATGGTGAAAACTTATATGTATCTTTTGTGTATGGTAGTCTTGAAGCACACAACAGAGTACGTTTATGGAAGGAACTAAATTCTTTTGGCCCAGGATACCTCCTGTGGTTTGTAGGCGGGGACTTCAATATCATATCAGAACCTTCGGAGAAGTAGGGAATATGGCCTTTCCCCCAGAAGTCCAGCTTGGAGTTCGTCCAATTCATTGATGATGCGGGCCTTATGGATATGGGATACTTTGGGGATGACTTCACGTGGTGTAGTAACTAGAAGGGAAGCCGGCGATGCTGGAGCCAGATTGATCGATGCCTAGCGAAAAACAACGCGATATCAGGTTTTCTGAATGCCAAGGTTGAACATCTTTCTCAGGGTATATCTGATCATTTCCCCTTGATGGTTCTATTGTACCCATGGGGGGATGTCCAAGATAAATTTAGATTTTATCAATTCTGGACCAAATACTCGGAATATCAATGGATTATTAGTGACTAATGGTGGGAGATGACCCAAGGGAATACATGGGTAACCATCCACAACAAGTTACAGAGATTGAAGCTTAGGCTCCAAGAATGGTACAAATGAATTCCTACAAGAGATCAGGATGTGGAGTCCATCAAACAGAATATTGAGAGCATGGAGATAAGTTTGGAGGGAGAGTGGAATGATTTGATTTGTGAGGAACTCATGGATAAGAAGGAAACGTGGGATGAACTGATCCTCAAACATGAGAGGATGGCTCGAGAACAATCCAGGATGAAATGGATGAAGGAGGGTGACAAGAATTCTACTTTATTCCATGCTTGTATCAGAGAAAAAAGACGGAACATCACTCCCAACATCAATCTTGAGGATGGTACATTTACGAACTACAAAGATGTAATTGGTGCCTTGCTTTGACGTTCTTTCAGGATCTACTGGCAGGCCCCAACTTAAGGATGGCCAACAAATTTCCCTCTGGCGACGCAGAGATCTAGGGAACTATACCATCATAAATCTCTCAAAGGGACAATGAATGGTTGGAGAAGATATCGGAGGAAGAAGAAATCCAAAAAGCCATGAAGAACCTCAACCCAGAGAGTGCACCAGGCCCTAACAACATCCCAGGTGCGTTTTCCAGGATGCTTGGGCTATTGTTAAGGGAGATGTTATTGCAGCGATCTGGGATTTTTTCAAAAAGGAGGGTACCTCCCACGGGTAGCCTCGGCCACTACCATGGTTCTCATTCCAAAAAGGAAGAACCCCTCATCCCTTGCGAATTACAGACCTGTAAGCATGTTTAACCTTACTTATAAGATCCTAGCAAGTATTTTTAACACAAGAATGTCAGTGCATCTCCCAAGTTGGCTATCCATGGAACAACACGAGTTTGTGAAGGTCAGGTCCATCCAAGGGGCGATATCCTTGACACAAGAAGTGGTGAGAGACATTAATATCAAGGTGCATGGCTCTAATGTGGCGATTAAACTTGATATGAGCAAGGCATATGACAGGATCGAATGGAGTTTCATCAACAGAGTGCTGAAGACTATGAGATTCTCTCATAAAGCCATTGATATCCTTTTCAGATGTTTTAGCTCCCCATGGATGGCGGTATCCTTTCTAGGAAAGACCTATGGCTTCTTCAAGGTGACCCAAGGATTGCGGCAAGGAGACCTCATCTCCCCCATCCTGTTCATACTAGTGCATGACACTCTTAGCCGACTCATTAACAAAGGTGTGTCTAACAGTGATATCCTTCCTTTCAAGAGGAATGCTAACCTCCCCATAGTTTCCCACTTGATGTTCACGAACGACACCATTATATTCCTCAATGGTGGAAGGAAATTAGTGAATGGTATCAAAAGAATTTTGGAAGACTACTATGCATGGAGCGGCCAGATTATCAACTCTGCTAAGAGAAATATTTTTATCTCCAGAAAGTGTGCTGCCCATCGGGTCTCCTGATTGTGTACTACTCTGAATATGCAGAAGGGATCTTTCCTGCTAGAGTACCTTGGAACACCTATATCTTCTGGGAGACTTCATGCTCGTGACTTCGATCAAATAATGAGCATAATATCGGGGAGGGTACTCAATTGGAAGAACCAATATCTCTCTTTCGGCGATAGTATTGACTTAGTCAATAGTGTTTTTTCGGCCATACCCATACATGATATGGCCTCCACCAACGTACCAAAGGGTTTCATTAACAACGTAGACATGATTCTTGCTAGTTTTTTATGGGACTCCAGAGATGAAGGTAAAAGGCACTGGGTAGCATGGGAGAAGATGGCACGACCAATCCATGATGGGGGGATTAATGTGAGGAGGCTCAATAGCACCATTCAATGCATGTATGCAAGACTCGCATGGGAAATCATTGAAAGACGTAATATATGGGGTAATACAATGTCCCACATAAGGGTAGACAATCTGGAAGACAATGGGGGACAAATTTCCCCCTTCTGCGCCAAGATTCAGCATCTCATCCTTTTCCTCCATCTGCATTCACACTGGATTGTGGCGGAAGGTAAAATCCATTTCTGGACTCATAACTGGGCAGGTTCGATTATAGGTTTTCCCAGCTGCCCTGCCCCTTGATATCGTTTAGGGAAGTAGTCCTTTTTCTAGTTTTCTGTAAGGCTGTTTTGAATGAGGAGCATCAGAATATCTTCGACTCAATTGTCATTTTCACAGAGCCCGAAAAATGTATATTCACGGCTTTATCATCAGGGGAGTTCACCATCAGGGATTTCTGAAGGCTTCAGTTTAAGCATGATCAACACATTAACTGGAATGACATGGATTGGTGCACCAGGATCCCCTCAAAGTACAATTTTCTCACATGGAGAATCAGGAGGTAGGCGGTGGCAATAGATTATACCATCATGAAGCTTGGTATTAACATTGTTTCTCGTTGTCATTGCTGTAGATCACCGCGAGAAGAAAGTACGAGCCATATCTTCTTTGAAGGAGAATGGGATCGTGATGTTTGGTCCTTCTGTGGGGGCCACATGTTGTCCCGTGGGCATGCACATGATGGAGTTTCCTTTTTGGATGGGTGGTTTAATGGGACTTTAGAGGCATGTCATGAACGAATGGCAAGGGCTATCATCCTTAGAAGCGCTTGCTGGTGTTTGTGGCAGGAAAGGAACCAAGCCAGGTATGGGGGGCTCAACCATACTTCAAGGATTATTGTGCTATGTATGAAGAACCTACTGTCTGACATGTCCGCCCTCTTCAAAGACACTAGTGATGCTCCCTTACGAAACCTGCTCAAAGTACAAATTCTGCCAAACCGGGTCTTCTTCAACAAACTAGAGGGCCAATGGGTTCTATGGCACCCACCACATGAGGGATACAAGCTTAATACTGATGGGTCATGTATTCTGGGCAGAATGAGAGGTGGGGGCCTGGTTCGAGACTCCTAGGGGAACATCATGATGGCCTTTGTGGAAAATTATGGCACCGGTGATCCCCTCCAAGCCGAGGCAAGAGCCATGCTGACAGGACTATCCATATGGAGGCAGGAAAACATGGAGTTATACCAAGTGGAAACTGACTCTTTGATCCTCCATGACACTTTTCATGGAAGACGTGTCACCCCTTGGTCTATTTTTTATTCGTTCAGAAAATGAAAAAAACTATTGAACAACATCACTCAGGTGGATCACACATGGAGAAAAGGGAACAAGGTTGCAGATTACCTTGCTTCCATGGAGGACTCGGGGCTAACTATTTTCCCCAATACTCAGATTTTCAATCCGGAGGGGGTTATACTGATTAGAGGAGATGCTTTGGGTCTCCATTATTTTAGACCCCCTTAAACCTTGTTGACATTTTTGTCTCAATAATAAAATATTTGATGTTGGATGGATGGAAAGAGTATTTCTTGTGGGAAAACATGAAGAGAGATATTGTAGACTGTGCATCTCAATTATTTTTATATTGGAAATTTATATTAAAGAGACATGAGTCTAAGGGGGATGTTGCAACCATTACCCATAACATAATGGAAATAGTAAAACATCACAATTGATTTCATTGCTGGACTCCTCAAAACATCTAAAGACCATAATGCTATTTGGGTTATAATATATATCCTTATAAAGTTTGTGTACTAAATTAATATTAGATTAGATTTATATATTGATCAAATTTCTAGGATATATGTTAAGGAAGTTGTAAGTTTACATGGTGAACCACATTCTATTGTACCTAATCAGGATATGAGGCTTTCCTTGATGTTCCGAAGAAGTCTTCATCAAAACATAGATACATAGTTGTGTTTCATTACTACTTATCATACTCATATTAATGTTCAGTGTAAGAGAACTATTAGAACCATAGAGTATACGTCAATATCCTATTATCTATATTTCAAAGGTGGTTGGGATAAATACCTTCATCTAGTTAGTTTTCTTATAACAATTTTTTTTGATCAAGCATTCAGATGGATCCATATAATTCCATTTATGAAAATAAGTATAGAACTCTGAAATATTGGGATGAGTTTAGAGAAAGAAAACTTATGGGACCTAAGATAGATGAAGAAATGGTAGAGAAGGTTCGATTCATTTAGAAACACTTCAAGACAGCTCAGAGTCAACAATAAAGTTATATTGACAATTATGTGTGAGATGTGGAATTCAGTGTTAGTGAAAAGGTATTCATGTGAATTTATCTATGGAAAATGGATATAAACTTTTTGAATAAGTTAAATATGATCCCTAGGTATTTTTCCCCTTCTATATTCTTGATCAAGTAAAGACTTTATCTTATCTCTTTTCACTCCCAACAAACCTCTCTCAAGTTCATGATGTGTTTTATTTATATCTCCAGAGGAAGTACATACCCAATGTTTCACATGTACTAAACTTAGAGGTTATAAAATTAGAGTTTGGTATTTACTATAAAAAAACTTATATAAATCTTGGATCAAATGGATAAAGTTCAATGGGACAAGACTACTCACCTTGTTAAATTTCTTTGGAGGTGTTAGGAATTCGGGGAGGCTGCCTGGGAACCCGGGGATATAATAAAGAAAAGATATCCTCATTTGTTTTTATTGAAATGATATAATTTTAAGGTGAAATTCATTTTAAGTGGTACATAATGTAAAATCCCAATATCTTACAAGTATTTCCTTTGAAATAAAACTTTTAGTATTCGGTATATTTCCTTACACGCTACCCCAAGTCTATAGGAACAATGATATAATAAACTATAACAAAATTGCTATTAAATTATAAGGTAGAAATAGTAGTAACCACTTTATAAAAAATATGAATTAAGTTTTTTATTAATTCAAATTTATTGATTAATTTATAATAAATAAGTACCCAATTTTAAGTAAAGTCATTTTACATGACAAAAATATGTTTTCTTCAAAAAAGGTTTTTATCACATTTTGAATGAAAAATTTATAATTAATTACTAATATTTTTAGATATTTTATTATAGGAAATTAATATCATTTTAATATTATCTTAGGGTGAATTGTTTTTATTTTTCTAAAAATATTTATCTTTCCATGAATAGTTAAAAATATTGATTTTTGAAAAAATATCATTTATTTTCAAGAAAATATCCCATTATGTTTTTCATTTTATATTAAAATAAAATAAGAAAATTTTAATTATAAATAATCTAATTAATTTCATAGGAATCATCCTTATACTTTATTATGGTATAATTTAATTTTTTGGGTTTAAAGACACATTTTTATAAAAATCGTTTTTATGCATGAAATGAGTTTTTATCTTAATAAATTAATTTTTTCTATTTTTATTACTATTTTTATTGAAAATTTTATATTATAAATTCAATATAATATTTTAAAATTCATTTTATGGTTTTTATAAGGCGTAAAATGGAAGTAAATTAAGTTGTACACATAAAAATTCATCTTTCAAAAACAGGTTTTTGTTATGGATTGCGTGCTTAATTAAAATAAAATTTCACCAATTATAGAAGTTTAATATGGTAAAATGAATTAAATATTTTTAATTATAATAATTAATATAATTTAATATGCTCAAATTAATTTTTGGTCATAGTGAATAGTTAAAATAGTACAATTTTGTTACCACGATTAAGATTAAAACGGGTTTATGAGGGGGGGGGGGGGGTTAACCGTATGATAAGGGTAGTATTTACATTAAAAACTATATAATTATTATTTTATGAATATATTTAAACATTAAATTATCCTTCCTTAAAATCACTATCCATTTTTAGCCACTTTACCATGAAAGTGACCTTAAATCATTGAAATATTTTAAGAAATTCCATGTGTGTCCCTCCCCTCACTTATAAAAGAGAACCTCTTATCCTCCATTATTAACACCATTATAGGCTTCTATATTGAGAAATAACTACTAAAAAATCTTACTAGTATCCTTCACTTAATCCTAGATATTCTTTATCAAAGAATAGGTATAGATATTAACTATGCTATTTCAATTTTATTTATTATTATACTTCATATGAACATGTTGTATACATAAAAACATGATGAATCTAGAATCATAAATATAATTAGATTTTATTATGGTGACATAACAACCATTTTCTACTTCTTCTCAATCAAATGGGAGATGAAATTATCGCTTGTGCGTACATGTGGACTATCACCTCCACAAAGCGATGCAATTAATTTTTCACCACCATCATTAATGGTTAGATATTATGATATATTTAATGTTTTTTTATTTTTATATATAATAATTATTATTTAATGTTGAATTGATATTTACCTTTCTTTCATTCCATCCTTCAAAAAATGGAAACATCACTCGTGCGTATGTATGGACTACTATCTCTACCTTGTGATGTAATTCATTTTTCATTACTGATTTATATAAAGAGTTATAATTATGTGTATAATGAATATATATGGTATTTATATCATTATTAACATTATATATATGAAGTAACCATTATTTAAGTGCATGTACCATAACAGCCAAACCAATACATACATGAAAAATGAAGTAGTTAACACTGAAAATGACGACGATAATGAATGATTGTTAATGAATATGTTATAAGATTTTATAAATAAAACATGTATGGTATTATAAGTATTATTTTGGCTCTATAATAGAATTATAATAAAATTATATTAAATTATACAGGGGTTAGAGTGCTTATGAATGAAGACGTACTTGAGGTAAGAGTTTTATGTTATAATCTCATTTTTACTAGTATTATTTATGCTTAAATATTTTGATGATGAAAATTTATGATTTATGTCCAATAAATTTTATAAATTTTCTTATTTTATGGTTGTTTGTGGAGATTTAATATTTTCATTTCATTTTTATCTCTTTAAGTACTCAATATATCGAAAGAATGTTTTTAAGGAAAACCGAACATGTTTCCCCCTTATGTCGGGAATCTTTTATTCCATGTACATATTTTCTTTAAAAAAATTAAAGAATATTTTTAATATTATAATATTTTTATTTAAATTCATTATTAATATATTTTAATTTTCTTACTAAGTTTTCAAATGTTCATTCTTATCATTTTCCAAATGTGGTACTTTAGAACCGAAAATGTGAAATGATTTTTTTTAACATACACTGCATGAAGAGATTTCCTCACCATCATAAATATTATTTTATTTAAATATTACTTTAAATGTTTTATTTTTAATTTTAAAATAAATTTTTTTCCTTTACATTTTGGAAACTTTTAGATTCTAAATACGTGTTTTCAAATAAAATGGGTATTTTACTAAAGAAATGTTCTAGTGATCTTTTAAAGGTATTTTTACCTATAAAAACATCCTATATTGTTTCTTATGATTTACGAGGGATATGATCCAATGTTACCATATTTATTCTTTCTCTAGATGGTTTATGATTATCATTATGAAATAAAAATGAAACTCGTATCCTTTCCATGGGTAATGATTTGATGATATGATTAATGTTTTATGATTTTTTGGAACATATATGTATCTTTTTTATTATGTGATTAGTGGACATAGAATTATATATCCCTCCAATCAATTGGTTAAAGAAGTATATATCATAATATTTAAAGGAATGGAATGGGGAGTGAATCTAGTTCAGTAAGGTTTTTTGTTTAATAAGATAGTCTTGGGGGTGAACCTTGATTAGGAAAATTATGGTATGGGGAGTGATCCTAATCCACTATGATAATATTTGCAGGGAGACTTAACTAAGGATTTTTTTTTATTTTCTTATATTCACTACAAAAACTTATGACTTATGAATATGTTATGTTTTCATGTCTCATTATGGACTATTGATGATTTAACGCTCTTATGTCTTATTTTTTTGATGGATAAAACTTGATTCCATGTTTCATGATTATGATATATGAATTTATGGGTATGATTTTATAATGTTTATATCTTGTTATCATACCATTATACTTATCTTATTATCACTTATGATCATTTTTTGATATCTCTTTTGTTTACCCTTATTGAGCATCTGATCTCTCCCTTCCTTATGTTTATCTTACCCAGGTTATGGAGAAATTTTTTAAGAATGTTATGTTTAATTAGGTTACTAATTGTGAAGAACTAAATGGGAAATGATTTAGATCTTTTATATACTAGTTGTTTAAGTATCCATGTTTTCAAATATTCTAAACCTATATAATCCTCCGACGTGTATTATTGTGGAATGTATTGAATATTTATTTAAAATGATGAAATATTTATGTATGAAAAGTATGAGTCTCTATAAACATATTTGAAATTAACTATATTATACATACTAAACTTCAAAGTTCGGTTTCAATGCTGGTAACATATATTTCATACAACTTATTGTACCCTTAGATGCCTTGAGAGGGGAAGGGTGAATCACAGTGTAAATTTTTTCTTATACATTAAAAGTATCTTGTCCCCACATTTGTAGGAAATCATTAAACCTATATATTTGGAATTCACATTTACCAAGCATAAATAATGAAGAAATAAAATAAAATACAATAACTTTTACTTGTTTCACCACTAAGAGATAGTCTAAGGAGTAGGTTCCAATAATGTTTCATTCATTCCTAAATCCAATAATATTCATTATTTAATGTAGATTACAATTTCTTGTCCAAGGTCACTCCATTCCAAACACACAACCTTTACAAATAATTTAGCGATAGTGAAATGACTCCCTTAGATCACTTCCATCGAATCCTCCCTATATACTGCTCTGGTTATAGTTTGCCTCAGTTTATCAACATTAAGGTCTCTCCCTTATCACCCAAAATTTTCTAAGAATATTACATCATAAATGAAATAATATTATTATTTAATGTGATTGTTGGTCATTATAATATATTCTAGAAAAATCCTATGAGAAAAGGATTTTTAAACAGATAGACCACAATCTACCACACAATAAACACACAAACCACCATCCACTATGAACTAACCACATGGGCCACCATCCACTATGAAAAAATTGTACGAACCACTAGTGTGGTCAGCTCCTCAGTGCACCTCCCCCACATGAATCCTTACACAACACCTCTTGTGCAGTGAATGTGCTAAATTTCTTCCACACACTGACAGTACACACTTCCTTTTACTCATATTCCTCAAAAAACTCTCACACACACTACTTCTCCCTGGAATTCCTCTAGAGACCCTGATTACCATACATTGCTTACACAATATCTATTTCACACACTAATTAATATATTGAATTTATTTTCCAGTTTCTCTCTCTAATCAATGATGTGAATGAAGGGATATTTATAGGATAATTCCACTAGGGTTTTTTCAAATCATTGAAATTACCATTCAATGTATCAAAAAACATTTTCAAACTAACCATGTGCCTTCATTCTTCACGGACTATCCACCTTAGACTTTCCTCATGGAACAGTTTAAAAACCTCATAATCTAACCATGAAAAAAATTCTACTTAATATTATCACCACCATGTGAAAACCACATGATACATCCTTTGTAGTCCTCCTAAAATCACTACCTTCTGACCACGAGCTTCCCATGTGGACTGTGTACTCCCCACACTACTGCCAAACTTTAATGAAGACCACATACCATGAAATCTTGCTTCAAACTTACTATCAGGTACTCTTAACTACTACATTATCCATATACCTATCATGTAGAATAACATCCTTTACCCCAAATTTTTTACTCCAAAAAATTTGGAAAATACTAGAAAATGACACAATTTACAAAAGTCTTCTAGGATCCCATATTCTCCAACACATCTCCCATAGAGTTAAAACTCTTTGATAAACCCAAAAAGGATTGGAAACAAATACATCACACCATATAATTCTAATAGGTATCACCATGGTTCCAATACAAGCAATGAAAACAAAAAATTCAGGTTTACTATATGTGCATTTCTTATATAGGCAATTGGGGGATTATCCAAGTGGTAAAGGATCCTCATAATACTGCTAGAAACTTGAGAAGAAAACCAGGAAAGAGAAAATTTATAAAGTACTATAGTAGCACTGTAACACTATAACATTGTGGGTAATATAGTTATGGTACTATAATATTAGTAGTATTCACTTTAATTGGGTTTTCGGGCTATGTATTGGGCCTACAGACCATTAGGTCTTTGACACATCAAAGTAGGGTGGTTTGAATATACTAGTGTATCCACTGGAATAGGGATTAGAGTGGTAAAATTAACCAATATAATCTAACTAGATGTATATAATGAGGGAAAAGGTGAATAGTTCATTGGTTTTAGTCCCTGCACAGCTCTATGCGGGGAAAGAATAAGCCGAATTCATCGTTAGGAGTTTATTTAAGAACAAAAATTGAATTGGTTATTAGGAAGGGTTGTTTTAGTGCAGTCTGATTAATGAAAAATGTAAAAAGGGATGTGGACCTTCTGACCGTCTAAAAATAATTTCCATGTAGTCGAGTTAGTGTGTTTTTCTCAAATAGAAGAAGACTATACTTTCATGTTTTCATATGGATTAATATATTTGAATAATGATCATTGAACATGCTCAATGTATTCATCAAAAAGGAATCACCATGGGCACCATTTGATGAATCCCAACACACCTGATGCATTCTTCGTTCATAAACCAGCATCAAGATTCACCTATATAAATAGAATGGGTTCTTTTCATTGGTTGGTATTTTCTTGATCATATTCATTCGATGCTAATGATGATAATTAGTTTTATGAAATGTGATTAAATATTTTTTCCTTATTTTAGATCATTCATCACATTCAATCGATCTGCTAGCAACCCTTCAGGTATATAAGTATCCTTATGAAACATTCATGGATCCAATGACCAATATATCCCTCTTAGAAGTAGTAGTAATTGATCTACTTCGTTATGTGGTCATTATCACGAATTCTCTTTTGTTTAAGGAAGAATAAATCCAATACATTTATGAACTAGTTATGTTATGTTTTTATGCATTCTCATTTACCACGCACATTATAACTATTGAGAATAGATATGGCACATTTTTACGATTACTTCCACTGGTTGGGATTATAATATGTCCCCATTAACTCTATCATCTCTCACTTATGGTGAGGAATCCTACCCTGATATCCTATCACATCTCATCAAAAAATTGACACAACATGGTTATTACATAATAATAAGGAAAGAAAAATACATGGAAGACAAAGAAAATAGCATATCCCTAAGCTAGAAACACACCCATCCTCACCTAGATCTATTCTATAGGGTAACACTTATAGTTCAACATCACATTCCTAGACTAGAATCATCATCCTCTCTCATCACCCAAATCAAAGAAACTTAACACTCAAGATCATCCCAGATCCTTAGGCCATACTAGCTCAAAGGCCTAACCCAAAAGTCATATCTTGACCCATAAAAAACTACTCCTCTCAATTAGACCAGACACTTATTTTTAGTTTCTCAATTAAACACTAATTAGACCATAGTATATTCCTCGGAAAAAAATAGTAAACAACCAAAATCTAAGGTATCTCACTAGATACGTGGTCCTCTTTCCCAACACTTCCCTATACTATGTCCTATTAAACCCAATTTGT
The DNA here is from genome assembly GCA_963277665.1 of Viscum album. NCBI lineage: Eukaryota > Viridiplantae > Streptophyta > Magnoliopsida > Santalales > Viscaceae > Viscum > Viscum album. The sequence goes on along the minus strand of OY728158.1, from coordinate 601,819,446 downwards.
GTTTGTGTTGTATTTATTTTCAATAAGGATCAAAGGAATCAAGGGAACTAAAATGATGTCAATATTTTTATAAAAATTTTCTTGGAAGTTTTTTAAATATGATAATACTTGTTGTTTCATTTATAGATTCATATCAAGAATATTTGAGAAGATCCATCCTTTTGATCATTACATGTATAATTTTATATGAAAATTTACCCAGATGAAGTTGGGATGATATGTGATGATTAATGTGATAATCCAAAAATGAAAGAAAAGTGATAATGATCATAGTTATATCTATAATAAAATTTGTAAATAGGTTTTAATAAGTCTATCTAGAAAAAACCTCGATGAGTGGATAATGCCTAGAAGGAGGAACTAATTAACGAGAAGAAGATCCATCCGCGGAGCAAAAATCATCCAAACTGATGTATCTAGTGATGAATGCGGTTTGGATGATATTATTTGATTATTTGTGATCATTGATAATCTTTTTTATGGTTGGAGGAAGTACTATTTTTTTTGCGATAAATATTGAATTTTGAGTTGATAACAAAATTTAGAGAAGTCCCAAATTTAGATAAGTCATATGGGACTTCAAATGTGTTAAGTGGAACATCCTAAGAGTAAAACAAGACTTTGGATGATTCCTTAGTAACTTTAGACGAGTCATGATAAACTCTAAATGATTCCATTATGACTTCAGATAAGTAATGTATGAGTTTAGATGAATCATATGAGACTTTGGAAGAGTACCAGTTCAGAAGAGTTAATGTGAAAGAGTAAACCCATTTCAAAAGAGTAAGTTTGGAAGAATATATGCTTGGTAGAGAAAATTCCTTTGTGAAATTGTGAATTCTATGAATTTTAAATATTATATATATTTAGAATATTTAATATTATAAAAAAACATGTTCAATTATGATGATGCTCATTTAGATCTTTAAATATAAAAATCCCATGAAGATTTTGATGGTCAATTATTGTTGAAGGAGAAATGAGTTTGATATTGAATAATAGAGATGATAGTGTCAATAAATATTGTTAAAGGAATGAAACCATGTAAGGTTTATTTTATCTCTTCATAAGTTTGGGGCGTTGAAGATTGTAAGGTACATTGGTAAATACCATAAGGTAAGATTTAAGATCATCATAAAGTTCAGGTGAGTTCATAAGGTTCCTGAAAATGAGTTCGTAAGGTTTATATGATATCTTTGTAAGGTACAACCAAAATTACAAAACTGTAAGGTTTGACTCTTTTCAATATTTTCATACCTAGATGAGGAATCCATGATGTAATCATGTGATAAATAAAAGGGAAACACAAAAATATTATGTTCATAAAAAAAATATAAGCAGAATATCCATGTTATTTGCCTATTAATTTAAGAGTGCGTCATATAAGGGGATCCATAACTATAGTGATTGATATGAGGATATACACTTAAAGAGATTGATGTGAGAAGATATAATGTATATGTGGAGATTTTTTGATCATTTTTTTGGAGTATTTTGGAATCAGTAAATGGAAAGAAAAATATTTGAATCTTTAACCAGATTATTAGTAGGGTTTAAATAAGAATAATACCAAAGAAGAGTTAGTTGTCAAAGGTTCAAATTTTAGGAGTTTTGAAAATATCAGAATGTTGAAAATAAAATCCATGATATTTATGAAAGGTATTGAAAATTAATATCCACATAATTAGTTCATATAAATATTTAAAGGATGAAAATAAATAAGAGGATATCAACTATGTGTGTGTCTGGTAGATATTCTGTAAGTCGAAAGATAAAAGAAAACTTAGAGTTTCTAATACAATATTTTTTACATTTTTAAAGTATTAAGGAAGGATACCTAAAACTACTTTTAGGTGAATAATTTATTTATGTCAATTTTTTTGATATCCCAATGGTGTTATAAAGGTATAAACTACACGTTAAAGAAAAATAAGAAGAAGAGTGAGTTCATGTATTCTTCTATAGATTACATTTAATCCGAGAAGGTGAGAGAGTTTTCCTATATATTCATATACTGTAGATAATTAAAGGACATCCATGGAAAATTTTTGGGTTTCTGTAACTGAGGAAAAATATCACATTCATATAGTAAAGGATAGACTCTTTCAAAAATTGGTGATCTTACTTCAAGGAGGTGCAAGCCTATTCTCTTATACTAATAGGAATAACAAGTTGGTGCTTGCTTTGTATATGGTTGATGAGAGAATAATGGGTCTAATGCCATAACCTTTCCCATTATTATTTTAATAATAAAAAGGAAGCTATGTTTGTGGGGTAACTGTAAAGTCCCAGAATTTCCATGTATTTTTTTTCAAATATATGGGAATTTTACGAGTCTGTGAAATCTGACAGTGCGTGATTCCGAGGCCCGGAGTGCCCAGAATGATCCGTTGAAGTTTTGTTAGGATTAAGTTAACGCGCTTAAGAAGTTTTCATAAAAAAGTGGAATAAATCTTAAATGGTTACTCGGATCAGAAATTCGAGGGAACCGTTGCGCTCAGGATGGAGGGTTTACCCTAGGCGTGACTTATGATTAGTCAGCACGAACCTCCTGTGAGAGAACCCAACAATGACATAATCGTAAATAAAATAATTAAATAAATTATTTTATTTTTCAAATGCTTATAACTCACAAATGGTAACTCAGATTAAAAATCTGAGACCACCACTAAACTCGTGAGGGTAAGCTTTATTTATGGAGATGCTAACTTTGGACAGCACGAGCCACCATAGAAAGTGAGTTTTTGGCCGAAAATAAAATATTTAAGTGATAATTATTTTATTGTAAAATTCATAACTTATAAACGGTAACTCAGATTGAAAATCAAAAAGTACCGTTGGGTTCGTTGGGGGTGTTTTTCACCTAGGATGAGCCTAATCTTGAGCGTCGGGGGTCGAGGGTGACTGATAATAATTTTCCAAACTTTTTTTTGGGTACGTTCAGTAAACGCTTGAGCGGAATTTTATAACTTTTGAACCGGTCAATGGAATTGAAATCTGAGGGAACTGTTGAAATCCTAGTGCCAGTATTTTCTTAAGGAGACTTTCACCTCGACAATAGTTGGTCAAGGGTGAAAGTTAGTTTTTGGGTTTTTTCGTGGAATTTATAAAATAAAATAAACTTCTTTTTATTTTATTTTAAGCTTCTATGTGGATATTTTAGGTGGGTTCCATTGGAACTAAACCTCCAGGTGGAAGTTCGATGCGGGGAACACCAGACCTTAACCACCTGAGATGAAACCCCCCTTTAATTGGGAGAAACCCTCAACTCCCACAATTAATGAGGAGAACCTCTTGACCTCCCCTACCTTAATTATGCCAACACACATACCATTAATCTTGCCAACGCACCGCATCAGTGCGCCGATATATATTAATTGGTTTTCCCCTTTTTATATTAAGTAACAACATCGTTGGAATTTAGGAAGGTTCCTAATAAAAGAACCGTCATAAATTTAAACGATCGTTGCCTACCTATCCCCCTCTCCAATATATAGGGAGTTTGGGAGGAGGATTTGGGATGGCTTCAGCAAGCAACAAAGTGCTGGTAATGTGACGCGACACCCAATACTTGGAGGATTATGCTCTCCACTGAAGAATGCTCCACCGATGAAGAACGTCGACCTCGACTTCGACCATCTTCCTCGGAACTCCTTCCGACGTGAGACGTCCTTGTCCGCAACGAATCGATGTCCGCCTTCTTACTCCAAAGTCAACCAATGATGAGAAAGTTAGGGGTTTAATTTTTACTAAGTATTATCTTTACCTATGTTCTTCATTTCTCTCAAAAAACGAAGAATGAGGGTAGTTGTGCTTCATACTTATGAACTAATTGCTATCACCTCTAAACGCGAAGGGTGCGGGCCAAACAAACATGGCCCGACTCCCTCCACCGATCTTTTGTGATGTCTCTTTGGCATGGCGATGAGGCGACGACGATGAAAGCGGCATCGACAAAGGCTGCGCTACCTGTAACCTCGACAAATCGCGCCACCCCCGCAGCGCACCGATGCTCCTAGCCGAATACCGCCAGCCCGCACCGGCCCGAGCCACACCGAACCGACCAGCCAGTTCTACCCGCGACCTCCCGGTGCCCCGTTGGCCTTCCGACACCCCGGGCGGCCTACCCAGCACCCCACCGGCCAAGCCGTACCCTGCCGGCACCCCGTGCGGCCTCCCGGTGCCCTGCCCGGCACCCTGTCGGCGCTCCCTTGGCTTGCCCAGCACCCTGTTGGCGCCCCCTCAGCCTCCTGGAACCCTGCCGCGCCCTACCTGGCACCCCCACGCCCTGCCCGGCCCCTACCGTGCCCTGCCCGGTGCACTGCCGGTGCCTCCACGGCATGCCCGACGCCCCGAACCGGCCGCCCCCGAGCCGGACTCCGCACACGCCACCCCAAACCGGCCGCCCACGAGCTGGCATTCATGCAAACCACACGCTCCCAGTCGAGTCAGAATCCCGGCTCCCTCGTGTCCTCCGGGTCGAGCCGTGCCGGGCCGCGCCCTTGCAACGCTCCATGTCGAACTGGCCCCGAGCCCGGGCCAAACTGCCCCCGCAGTTCGCTGGCCCGGGCCCAGCGAACTGGGCCAAACATAGCGGGCTGACCCACCCAATGGGCCGGGTCAGACCCAGTGAGTCTGACCGGGTCAACCCAGACCAGGTTGGCTAGATGGGGTTGGGCCGAGTCGGTCTGACCAGGTCAGACCAGACCCGAGCCCTCTATTGACCCCATTACTTTCTTTGGCCATATCTTTGGCACCAGACGTCCGTTTGATGAACCATAAGAGGTGCTGGATTTCTTGGACCATGAAGGTCCCTTTGATTATACCCCACTAGAGTTTGGGGTATAGTTTAGATACGGTCAGGTTGGATCGTGCACGAATCCAACTGAGCCCACGGGACTAAAAGTCTAATAACTCACAGACCGGGCGTCCGATTGACGCGCCGTCTGTGGAGTTGAGACCTCTATGACATGGTGGACCTTTGAGATACTTATACATGGGAATTAGTGACAGTTGGAGTATCAACTAGTAGCTTGTGGTGCGGATCTTCCAGAGATGAGCAGACTTTTATGCGGGAACCTAGTAGCTGGCTGAGACTTGACGACTACTGACCGACTCGACTCAGAGTGATTCGACTAGCCCAGTGGGGAGTGCCTCTGTGTGGGCACAACATACCCACGGTGGGGAGAGCCTCTGTGTGAGTGCAGCAGACCCATGGTACTCGACACGTGGAGTACCTCTTTAGGCTACCAGGGGAGCACCTCTGTGTGAGCGCAACAGACCCACAGTGGAAAGCGCCTCTGTGTGAGCACAACAGATCCATGGTACTCAACAGGAGGAGTACCTCAGCAGTACAAGTTAGTGTAAAGCGCCTCTGTGTGATGCAGCAGAACCACTGTACTCGATAGATAAGGGGTTCTCCAGCAGCCCAGGGTTCATAATGATACTATCCCTAGAATAAAATCCGGGTTGAGCTGAGTCAGTAACTTTGTGTTTTCCTCGTGATTGAAATGGATTACTTGGTAACTTAGGTATATGTATGGGTATATACCTATGTGAGGTTATCTTTTGATTTATTACTTTGTGGTTTATCCTTGCTGGATTTTGTGAGACCTTAAGGGTCTTGGGGTCCCTATTGAGTATTGTTATACTCACCCCTGCACAGGCTATGTCCTCATCTCGTTGTGTCGGTTACAGACGATGGACAGTGTTGACGGAGGATCAGAGTAGTAGGACTGGATAGTACCCAGATGTAGACCTTACGAAGAGTCGGTACCCGAAGGAGACGGACGGACGTAGAGTACTGTGGAGGCTATCTGTACCTACCCTTTAGGTAGGATCCATGGTGGACGATCCAAGAGCTGCTCTTCACCTTTCAGCTGATTTGTTCCTTTCCAGTTGTACTTGTTTCCTAGTACTTTACAGTTGGGATTGTATGTCCCGCCCCCTTTACTTTTCAACACTTCTTTTTGTATATAGTTTTACGTAGTGTTTTGCTTCCAGCTTTTACTCTGTTGTGTGTGTTTATAATATATAAGGTAAATTCCTTCCCTACTTAGGGATTTACGCCTTTGGTGCTAGTCGCCAACCCCTGGCCTATGGAAGGCGGGCTTGGGGTAGTCATGGAAAGGGTCCCGAGGATGGGTCATGACAGTAATAACCATATATCACCTAGGATGTATTCATACATCTTAGAGGTGAACCACATTAAAAAAATTTAGTGTCTTGTCGGGTGATTTCCTTTTTACCATTTATGCATACCAAATAAAGATAATGTTGAAAGATATGGAAAGAAGGATCCATTAACTAAAAAATAAATGAGGTGAAATAGGATAATGATTTTAAATCGGATAAAAAGTACCAACATTGATTCACTCCCTCTCAGTGTTGGATACATCTCTATGTGATCCTAACAATTTTTATCAAAGCATTGGGTCACACCACTATTTGGATTCTCATATTCGAAGTTTTTTAATGAATTGAGTTTATAATTTTAATGGATTCAAGGATTGAAAATTTTAATAATCCCACAAGTATTCTAAAAAACAACCATGGATGTGATGTTTTCTCGGAAATGGAAGAATAGAAAGAAAAGATATGGAAATAAGTTGAGAAAGGCCTCATGTATGAAAGAAGAGAAAAGTGTCTCTCTACTAATTAAAGGTAATAAAATTTCATTTCATTCCAAAGTATATATTAATAAGATATATCTTAAAGAAAATTTTGATTATAATCCATCTATGTAAAACCATTATATTTTATAATATATTTCTCTTCAAATAAAAATTTTCAATAACTTTCGATACACACAAACCCGAGTCTAAATGAACCATAATATAATATATCAATAGAACCTAGACATTAAATTAGAGGATTGATTAGTAATAAAAATATTTTTAAATTTATATATAAAGGTTTTAGATAAATAAAATATAGTGATAAATAAGTACTCAATTTTTAGTAAAGTCTTTATGTGCTTCAAAAATATGCTTTTCCTCAAAAATGATTTTATTAATTTTTGTGAGAAAATAATATAATTAAAATTTTCCAATTTTATAAAAATTATTTCAAAAAATTAAATTTATTTTTGAAATAAACATATCAAAATTAAATTAGGGTTAAATTTTGGTATTTGTTTGAAACAATTGATTTTTTAGTGAATAGTGAAAATTGTAGCTTTTTAAAATACTGTCATTTATTTTAATTAAATCAAGTAATTTAAAGTTACCATTATATTTTTTATTTAGTATTAAAGTGAAATATGATACATTATATTTATAATAATTTAATCAATTAAATTTTAATCAACAATATTAATGATTTTTATATAAGTTATTTTTTATGCTTAAAATGCATTTTTCTAAAAACTGGTTTCATTGTGTTTTACGTGTTTATATTAAAATTGAGTTATTAGACATATAAAAATTTAATTTTGAAGAGTTGATATAATATTTTTAATGATGGGGTTAAAATTTGGTAAATATGACCCTTTTATTCTTGATCATTATGAATAGTAACCGTGGTAAATATTTGTCACCTAACAAGGGTAAAATTGGTTTAACAGGGTTAAAACCATGAGATAAAATATAAAAATCAACTCAATAATTGAATTTATTTAATTTATGGAATAAATTTGACCATATAAATATGAAATTATAATATATGTCATTTTGGTTCTATTTTCCCTATATAATGAAATTTATATTAATTTAACTAAAGAAAATTCCAAAAATGGAACTCTCTTGAATTTAATATCTCAAAAACTTTAACATAAATTAAAAAAGAGGGTAAGTTAAGTTATAAAGGTTTATTTTAAATATTAATTAATATTTTTATCATGGTAATTTATATTTAATTTTTAGTGTGAAACAATTACCTAAAATGCTTGCATAATGCCAACACAACTCTTCTGCATGCTGTAGAAAAATCATGGAAATGTTTTTAAAAACTCTCAAAGTAATTTTTTTTTGTGATTTATAGTTTCCAATGAATTTATATATTAATATAAAATATTATTTATGTGTGAAAAATTTATATTTTAATTAAATTACTATCTTCATTTATTTTCAATCAAATTAAATGAAAAGTTTCACAAACGACATTAATGATATTTTATGTTTAATAATATTTTATTAAATTATTTAAAATTTAATAAAAATATTAAAATAAGAAAATTAGGATTATAAATTGTCAGAAAGTTCACCCCTTTTCCATTTATTATCTAATTTTTAACTTATAGGTAAAATTATAACCTTTTAAGATTGAAAAAGTCATTACCACAATTAAAGTTAAAATTTGTTAATGAAGGGGTTAAACCAATATATAAGGGCTAAAATGATACAATTTTTTTTTATAAATTTCATTTTATGATTATATTTATACCATATATCCTTTTTATTTTAATATTTTTCCATTTGGGATCACTTTTCTTTAGAATGACTTAATTATATTTTAATATTTTTTGTAATCTAAATTCTGTCCTTTCTCCCCCTTTTAAATGGTCACCCCTTATATCTTTTCTTTATACCAATTTATAACACATATATCTAGAAAACCCTATAAATTATTTTATAAAATTATCTAGACATGAATTCTAGGTTCTGGTCTTCTTTAAATTCTATTAAAAGGGTCTTTAAGAAGGGATCTAATGAAGACCTACCAAAGAAGAGACAATCTTCCTAACCGAACTCCTTCAATTTATTTATTCTTGTACATTATCTAAATATATATTATTCACTATAAAATAATAACTTAAGTATCTTAAATATACTTAAATATTTTTATGGTTATTTTACCCCCATTATCCACTCTCTTTTCCATCATATGGGAAGTGAAAATATCGCTCGTACACACATGTGGTCTACCACCTCCATGTAGTGATACAATTCATTTTATATAACCATATTTAATATATGGTTTTTATAATGCATTTAATGTTTATATATAATATTTATTATATAATATTTAGTCTATAACAATAATATCCTATATACTATCTTACCTTCCTATCCATAGGAAAACGATAACGCGACTATTGCGAATGTGTGGACTGCCACCTCCACCAAGCGATGCGATTCGTTTTTTGATTATTCTTTAAATGAATACCAATAAGGATATATTTAATGAATATATATGATATATATATGATCTAATAACAATTATATAAAGTTTAATTTTTATTTATCTTCCTTTTGTTCCCTTCCTCTATAAGTGAAAACAACATTCAAGCCAACGTACAACTTAACGCCTCGATGAATGGCATAATTCATTATTCTATCTATACATTTTATGGATGAATATATATATATATATAATGGATATATATGATATTTATATCATGATTAAAATTACATAGATGATGGAACTGTGATCAATGTACAAGGACTGGAACTATCGAACCAAAATTCTCCTGAAAAACATAAATAGTTAACACCTAAAAACAATGATTTGAATAAGGTGTTATTAATAAATGGGTATTAAAATTCAATAAGTGAATAATATATTATATTATAAGTATGAACAAGAATCTGTTATAGAATTATAATAAATGTAAATTTATTATAAAGGAGGTTAAATCTCTTTCTAAGCAAGTCGAATTTGAGGTAAGGAATTTTTGTATCACTTTAATTTCTGTGAGACACACACCTATTAACCAATTGTTTATTTTATTTTTTGTATATACTGACCCTTAATGCATTTTATAATACTTAAAATCAATTTTTTGGATTTAAATATCCTTATAAGGTTCTCTCTTTCAGAAGGTTTTGATTTAGAAGTTACAAAAGTGGTAAGGGATTTATGTTGCAATCTCATTATTTATCAGAATTGTTTATAATTAAGTTTATGATGATGAAATTTTAGTATCTACCTATAATTAAACATATGAATTTTATTATTCTATTATTATTTTTATATATCACAAGTTTTCATTACATTTTCCTCACTTTAATTACTTAAGAGACCAAAATAACATTTTTAGGGAAGACCGACTTTATTTATCTCTTTGGTTGAAAATCATTTTTATTCCATATACATGTTTTATAAAAATTTTATTGATAATGTTTTAACTATTATCCAATGATTTTATAAGTTCATTTTTACCCATGTTTCACTTTTTATGAAATGGTTTAAAAGTAACCTTATAATTTTTTGAATGTGGTACTTTTAAATTTTTATCAAAAATGTGAAATGAATATTTGTTTTAATGTACACGAAATGAAAAAAAGTTCACACTATTATGAACAATAATTTTTCGAAGCTTCCTTTAAATGTTTTCAAGGTTCTTTTAAAATAATTTTTTTTCATTAATATTTAGTAAATTTCTATTTTAATTTGTGATTTAAAAATAAAATGGTATTTTCCTTAATAAATATTCTAGTGAAATTTTATGGTATTTTTTATCTTTGATAAAAGAATTTGATTTTAATTAGGTTTTTTATTAGGGATATGATCCAATTATATTATATTTATTATCTATCTTGATATTTTATGGTTATGATGATGCAAAATTAATGAAACCCATTTTATTTTCCATGGGTTAAGTTATTATGAATGTTATTTTGATCTAATGGAATACATATGAATGTATTTATGATTATGTAATAGGTGGACATAGAACTATATATCCCTCCAATGCATTGAATAAATATTAATGTTCCATGAGGTTAAAGGGTACCTAGGAGGTTATACCAGTCCTGAAAAAAGGGTACCAAAGAGGTTAGCCCAAGCCCAAATGAGGGTACCTAGGAGGTTATCCCAATTCAAAAGCAGGTACCCAAGATGTTATCTCAAGTATAACATTTTATAAACGTATTAGTGGTTAGGCTTGATATACTACTTCCATGATTATGATTATGCCATAATTTTTTAAACTATTTTATGACATGATCTTATTCCAATGTTATGTTCTCAAGGGTTATGTTCTTTGATCCCATTATGATCCATGTCTTATGAACTAACAATATTTATTACGTGACTCAAGTTTATGATGTATGAATTTCTGGTTATGATTTTAAAAGGTTAATCTCATGTTATCACACAATTTTTGTCATTTTATTTTTAAATGATAATTGATCATACCCATGTTCACCCTTACTGAGAATCCGAGCTCTCCCTTTATTATGTTTTGTTTTACCCACTATATGAAGAAAATTTTTAAGTTTGAGGTATCAAAGAATGGTGATAGTTGTGAATAATGAAGTGGGAGATGTTGTAGATCTTTTATGGACCAGTTATTATGTATCCAAGTTTCCAAATACACAAAACATTTATGGTTATGGATTTGATTGTAATGTCATGTAGTAAATATTCCACTAATAAGATGTTATATTTATGTATGGGTCATTATAGTTGGTATCACAGAAAGGGCTAGTTACCTTTGGAAACTAGGATAAGAAAACTTTAGTGAGAAACCTTAGGATGATCATATGTATAAGAGAAAATACTACATTATTGTGAACAAATGAGTGTGGTTTTCCTATAAAAACATTCTTATCTCGATACTATAAGTGAATGTGGTTTTGGTATTGATGCATATAAGGGTAATAACCCTAACAATAGTTGGTCGAGTATATGTAGACTGTCATTATGGTTTATGGTGAGTGTTACCTTACTAGAAACCTAGTTTAACACTCTTAGGGTATATGCTTGGGTTAATTCACATTTTCTTTATGTACCATTATGAAGGATTTGAATAGATGATGACCATGAATGACCTAGGTTAAACCTAATGTATCATAGATTTAAAATATGGAATCATAATTTAGACATACTTTGAATCATTATTTATGATTTATCACTAGTATTAATGATGCATGATTTTCATGCTAACCATTTTGGTTTTTACATGGGATTGAAGGTAGAATTATGAATTTGAGGTTGTGAGATGTATTATAAAATATTAAAGTATATTATTTTATATTAGTTATACTAATTCCATTATATCATGAAAATTATTTATGAATGTTATTTCCCACCCTCAATGATTGGATATTGACTTAGGATTGAAAACTCATAATGTTATGATGATCACATCTGATGTACATGATTCTTCTCCAATTAATGTTTATGAGAATAGGATTCTTGAAAATATTTTTATTCCCCATCTAGTTGAATTTGATGTTATTTTAGTCATGTATAAAAATTATTTTCCTAAATCCCACATCATTTATTGAGGAAGTGAAGTCACATTTGATATTAAAAACCATCCTATGATCATTTATTAGTGTTATGATAAACATAAAATTTAAATTGAAATTATACCTATTACATGGGTCTTGATTCCTTTTAAAAGGGGGAGTTTATCTTAGATTGTTAGGGAGAATATCAACATCAAAGATATTCCAATTGTGTGTGATTTTGTAGATGTTTTTCTGGACTATTTTTCTATTCTTCTATTAAATCATGAAGTTATGTTTTCTATGAAAATCATAACTCATGCTACACATATTTCAAAGACTCTATAGAGAATGGTCTTAATTGAGTTGTAGGAATTAAAGAAGTAACATCAAGAGAATATTGATAATGTATTCATTCATCCAAGCATGTAACTATAGGGTCAACTTATCTTATTTTGTTAAGAAGAAACATGGATCAATGTGACTCTAAATTTATTTTTGGGAATTAAATAAGATCATAATCAAGAATAAGTATCCTCTACCTTGTATTGATTATTTTTCGATCAATTATAAGGTGATCAATAATTTTCCAAGATTGATCTTTAATCTGTATACTATTAGATGAGGGTAAAAAGTGAATACATAACCATGAAAACCTCCATATGAGGTATGAACACTATAAATTTCTAGTGATTCCATTTAGTTTTTATAATTACCCTATTTTATTCATATATTTAATGAATAGTGTCTTTAGAGATTACCTTAATCAATTTGTGGTAGTATTTATAGATGTTATCATTATATATTAGAACAATAAAAAATGCATGAAGATCACTTGAGTATTGGATTAAAGACCCTAAGTAAGTATAATCTATTTATAAAATTTACCAAGAGTGAATTTTAGATATAAAAATTTGATTTTTGGGTCGTATAATCTCAAGAAAGGGTATATCAGTGGATCCATCAAACAAAGAAGTTATTTAATGTTGGCCTAGACCAACCACTATAAATGAGATCCATAGTTTTCTTTTTTTGGCTGGATATTATTCATTATTTATTGGTAATTGTTTACAAATGACTAATTTAATAATCAAGTTAACTTTGAAGGGAGACAAATTTTTTTGGATAGATGAATGTAAATAAAATTTCAAGTAACTAAAGAGAAGGTTAATCAGCTCACCTGTGATCACACTACCTTGTAGTATATAATGGTTTATGATCAATAGTGGCCCATCATAGAAGGAACTAGGATGAGTTCTAATGAAGAAGGGTTTAATGATAGATTATTGCCCTTGACAATTGAAGGTTCCTAATAAAAATTACCCAAATCATTATTTGGAGTTAGTTTTGGTAATTATTGCATTAAAGATATTGCTACATTGTCTTTATAAATAAAGGTGTGATATATATACTCATCATAGAAGTTTAAAGTATATATTTAAACATAAATAGTTGAATATGAACTAGATAAGATGGTTAAAGATGATTAAATATTATAACTTCTCAATAAATTGCAGCCCTATGAATTAGAATAAATTGGTAGATATATGAGCCAAAATAATCATGCTATATTATCTATGATAGGAATCACCAAATATCCAATATTTTTATAATGAAAAAATATGGAATTGGAAATCTTGAAGGAAGGTGAGAAATATTATATTGATTGAATGAATGTTAGACCATTTATCCATGTGAGGATTAAAGAGGTGTAGAAGGAAGATTTAGAACTATAAAATAAGGTGAGTAATATTCCTAAATTAATCCTTGATTGTTATGGAATGATAAGGTTCAAGAACCATGTATGTGTTTCATCCATATAAAATTTAAAGTATCTTTTGGATGAAGCTCATAGTTCAATTTCTATATTCATACAGGAAGTTCAAATGTGTATAAAGGTATATAAGTGTATTTGTCATGGGATAATATAAAAATAGATATTACAGAGTATGTATCTTGGTGCACGTCATGTAAAAAAGTAAAAGATGGGAAACAAAAGTATAAGGGGATGTTACAATCATTATCCATTACAGAATATAAATGGGAAAACATCACCATGGATTTTATCATCACACACCAAAAAATATCTAAAGTCCATAATGATATTTGTGTTGTAGTAGATCGCCTGATAAAGTCATCACACTTCATTTCTATCAGATAACATTTCTCTATTTATTAGATTTCTATAATATACATTAAAAACAGGTAAGTCTACATGAAGTTTAACATTCTATTGTATCTGATAGGTATTCGAGGTTTATCTTGAATTTTTAATGAAGTATTTAGAAAGATATAGATTCATAGTTGTGTTTTATAACTACTTATAATCCTTAGAGATATGGTTAGTCTGAGAGAACCATTTAAACCCTAGATGATATGCTAAGATATTATTCTATGTATTTTAAAGGCGGTTGGAATAAACACCTTCATTTAGTCGAGTTTTATTATAAAAATATATTTCAATTGAGAATTAAAATGGATCGTTACGAAGTTCTTAATGGAAGGAAGTTTAAAACTCCATTGTACTGGGATGAAGTTTGAGAAATAAATCTATTAGGACCCTATTTAGATAAGGAAATAGAATAAAAAGTTATATTCATTTAGCAATGCATCAAGATAGCTTAGATTCAATAGAAAATTTATAATGACAATCATCAGTAAAATTTGGAATGTGAAATTGGTGAGAAGTTACACCTATGACTTTATCCATGGGACAAGGTTAGGATATTTGGAAATAAGGAAAATATAATCCTTAGATATATTGTTCCCTTTTATATTCTTGATCGTGTAGGGATGGTAGCTTATCACTTGGTGCTTCTACCTAACCTCTCTCAATATGATGATGTTTTCAATGTATTTATCCTAAATAAGTACATACCTATTCAATAAAATATATTTAACTCAAATGATATATTTCTAGTTTATTATCTTTCTTATGAAGAAAAACTAGTATAAATCTTGGAATGTAGTGACAAAGTGCTACTAAACAATACTACTCTGTTGGATAAAGCTCTTTAGAGGAATTAGAAATTCAATGAAGCTACTTGGGAAATAAAGGATTTGATAAAACAAAGATATCCATATTTTTTGTATCATAGTGATGGAATTTTAAAAGAAAAATTCATTTTATGGGGGGTGAAATGTAACACCCTACGATTTTATGATATATTTTTCTTCAAATAGAATTTCTTTGAAAGCTTGAGATACATGCTTAACTAAGTCTAATTGAATCATAATATAATATACCATCATAACATAACCATTAAACTGCAAGAGCTAATAAGAATAAAAATATTAAAAAATTTATGAATAAATATCTTAGATAAATCAAATATATTGATAAATAAGTACTCAACTTTTAGTAAAGTATTTTTATACTTCAAAAATATATTTTCCATCAAAAATGATTTTTAATGTTTTTTTGAGAAAATAAAATAATTAATTTTTGAGACTTTTAAAAATTTATTGTAAAAATTGAACTTCATTTTGGAAATCATTTTATCAAAATTAACATAGGGTGAAATTTTTTATTTTTTGTAAAATGATTTATACTTCAATGAATAATGAAAAATACAAATTTTTCAAATACTGTCATTTCTTTTCATAAAATCACAAAATTTAAAATTACCTTTATATTTTGAATTTTATATTAAAGTTTCATATGATCCATTCTATTTATAATTATATAATCAATTCCATTTAAAACATCAATATTCATGATTTTGATATAAGTTATTTTTTTGTGCTTAAAACACATTTTTATAAAAACCATTTTTCATTGCGTTTTTTGAATTAATATTAAAGCTGATTTACTAAACTTATAGAAATTGAATATTGAAAAATGGTTACCATATCTGGAATGAGTAGTAAAAAATTTGATAGACATGTTTTCTTATAACAATAACTATCACTGTTTTCTTGACTTTAGTGTTTTGCATATTCCCAATGAAATACTTTTCAACTCTTTTTCTTTTTTTTTTTCCTTTGTTGTGGTCTATGATTTTTATCACCATATGCATGAGGCATGGTTGTACTAAACCAACACTCATCATAACTATGACCACTTTTTTTGAAATTATCCCAGAATTATTCAAGATATTCAAATCTGTTCTTGATAGATAGATTCTTCTTCATCTGTGTTTTCTGCCTTTGCTTCACAGGATGATTCATTTCTTTACATTTAATTTCCCAGAATGTAGGACATCCATAATTTTTGTATGCTGAAACATTATTCTAGAAATCATTCTCTTGATTCCCAAACTTCCAGTAACACCAACAATAGCCAATAAATCTTCTTTTTTTTCTTGTAGTATCAGTATGACTAAATTTAGTTCTTTGTAGTTTTTGGAATTTATTTATTTATTTGGAGAATCCATTTGGGAGTTGTTTTTATTAATCATACCGACATCCATCCTTGAAGTTTTTATGGATGTATCAACATTTTTATCAATGCACATCTTCCCAACTTTTTTCTTTGAACCTGCACTTGCAGATACAACTGCATTAGTAGAAACATAAATAACTAGGTTATGGGATACCTTATTCTTATAGGATGTTTCCATTGTATTAGAGGATGATTTGATATTCCTCTGGGAATCATATTCCTTAATGAAAACTTGAGTGCAAGAATCTATTCTTTCATCAGTTTAGGAAGTTTTAGTTTGGAGTGATTGTTGATTCTTCAATTTCACCTCCATCTCTAAACACTTCATGTTGAGGGAGTTCTTCTCATCGCCAACTTATACCTGCTTACTTTCCCAATTCTCATTCAGCATTAACATTTGATCTTCATGCATATTTATTAATTATTTCAAAGAGATTTCAAGATCTTTTATCTTGTTAGATTTCTCTTCCAGTTGAGAAGCTTTGACAACTATTGAAACTTTTTGAAACTTTTCAAATGCATAGAAAGATTCTACAACTACAATCTCAAAGAATTATTTCTCACAAATACTTCCCTACAATTATTCAGTTACTTGAGCATGTATTTCATGGAAATGAGAAATTTTTTCTTCCTTTTACTTCACTAGTTTTGTGAGAGTGTTGGATATGACAACCCTTTTAGACAATGCTTATTCCATGACATTAGCTTCTTCTTCTAGTTGTAATTTTTCATCTTGAAGAGAACTAGTTCTTGAAACAATGTGTCATGCCACTTTTATAGAGACCTTCCTCAGATGACCTTTTAGTGTAGTTTTAATATCACTAATTGATCTATCATCATAATAACTTGTACATTATTCATCATAAGATTCATAATAATAAAAATAATTACCACATGTTGTATCTTTCATATTACCTTCAATAGAGTGTGTTTTCCCATTAACAATAAGCTTCTTCTTCATCTTCCTTTCATGTTTCTTATTTATTTTTTTCTGAGTCTTGGCAGAAGTCTCCATTTGAGGTTGCTCACTCATTTCCTGAAATCTGTAGTTCATAAAGACTCTCTTGGACATTTTAGCATTAACCTCCCTCTAATACCAATTAAAGTGCCCAAATCATTGTGTATCAATGAAAGGGGGAGGGGTGAATCAGTGATCCCTTTAACTATTTTTACTAATTGATTATTTTCAATTAAACCTCTATGGATGGATGGTTAAACCCACAATCCACTCTTCTTGTGTCTCTCATCCTTAATTCTAATGATATTATAAATATAAAGGCACTAAACACAAGGATTTACAAGGTTTGGTTCAAAGACCTACTCCTTGCTATGTTGGTTATTCTCACCAACCCATATTCTCCACTATAATCTTATTATCAATGAAAATGATAAATATAGAGTCCCACTGTATCTATTCTAAGTCCCATATGATGTTCTTTTTACCACTTCCCACAGTGTAACCAGAGTCCCACTGGTCTACTTCAGAGTCCCACTGAAGACTTCTTCCTCCTAGATTTCACAAGAGATGCTTCCTGATTCATTGTGGATGGATCTTCTGATCTTCCCTCACAAGCTTGTTGAATCACAATTTCTTTTGAATCTCTTCAATAATCTTCAACAACCTTTAATAAGGTTTGTTGGCGTTGCTCAATCAATCTGATCACCTTTCTGATCAGTCCTCAGTTTCACAATGATCAGGCAATTATTTCTTCTTCTGAAGAAGACCCGACCTCACTTGGATGTATGCCAATAGTGCACACAAACTCTTAAATAATATAATATGAAAGAATGATCTTGCACAATATCAGCACTTTCTCTCTTCTTGGATTCTAAAACACTGTCAACTCAACTGAAAGATCTTCTTTAACTCTGTCTGGCTTCAGTCTCAATTCTCATTCACTTCATACATGGATTTCATGGTTATCTCAAATACTTCTCACACATGCCAGTTATTTTCATGTTTTCATTCACATATGATATGTAGTTTGTAAACCTAAATACTCCCATTTTTCTTTCATCAATAGTTTAGGTTCAGTCTAATGCACGGTCTTCATTTTCAATATGCACACATTCACTTTTCTTTTGATCTTTTTCACACACAATTATTCTTTTGATTTGGGTTCAGTGAATATTAATCATGTTCATGCACTTCCTTTATTATGTGTTCACGGGCATTCATGGGAATACATGGATGTTTTAGATAGGATTCTATACAACCCGAATGCCCCTCCTGTTATTTTTATTCTCAAGTGAACACCCAACGTCTTTTCTTTATCTTTATATATTTCTTTGTATTTGTATGCACTTGGTTCAGGTTACTTTGTGTTTTATATGTATTCTTCTTCAAACCTGAATGGGTGTGTGATATTTTCTCTTCAAGAGGGAAGTGTATATGCGCATTTTCATTCTCTCCTTCTTCTTCAAATCATGCACAAGGGTGCATTTTGTCAACCCATGTATGCGCATGCTTCACCATTTTATGCAAACAAACGAACCCTCAAATTTCTTTAAATCAAGAACAGACAGCTTGGATGAATCGTGCAATCAGGTGGGAGTTCTCACCTCCTTTTCTTCATGAAAAATAGGAAGCATGGATGTTCTTCTTTGTGAAAACCAGAAAGCATAGATATTTCTCATAGAACCACAAATGGTTCATAGCTCTATCTCCACGAAGCACAATAAGGGTGCAAGGGCACATATTGTGTACCAGCAGGATGCTCCTCAAGAAACATAGGTGAGGGTTCAATAGAACCTGTTGCATATTTTTGTTTCTTCTTACCACAGAGAGTGCAGTTTCTTTTCCAAACCAAGATGGTTCACATTTCTACTTCATGCATGGGATGTATGGAAATTATTCACATATCAAGGCTATGCAGTAACCTCTGATGCACAGTGCACTATTTCTTCTAAAATAGGCGCTTCCTCAATATTTTCAAAAACACTTCCTGGCTTGCTGATCCTCTATTTATAGGTGTGGTTTGAATCACTTGTGCATTCAAATTCATGTGAGATTTCATGATATTCGAATCTTTGAATACGCGTGATCTTAATTTTGTATATTTCCAATGCGGGATAAGATTTGGCGCAAGTCACATACATTTTCTTTTCTACTACGGGCTCCTCTTTCTCGGTGTCATCCTCTTGTGCATGCGAAGAGGAAAATATGCAATTCATTTTCCCGAAGGATTTGAGCTTCACAATGTGGCCTCAAAACTATGTTTTCTTCATCCACATATGACCTTCTTTATTTTGATGTATTCATGAAAACATAGTTTCATTCATGTATTCATTTCGTTCAGACAATCCTAATGTAGAAGTTTGATCATCAATGGTGGAAAGAGTACGATCATAGAAGTTCATATGTGCTTCAGTTTTACAGCAGCATTGGGTGGATCAGAGGTTGAAGACGACGCTGCTAAGGAATCATAAAATAGTCCTAATTCAAATAGATACGGTGAAAATGGATGGACATCTCAGATTGCATCGCGGGACACGAGATGAAACATGCAGCCAAGATCTCATGCAATATCTGATGGACGGAGGAGATCTCTTATGCGAGTTAAAAATCTATCCCACATCGAAACATGATAGTAGGGGAGGAGCTGTATGTCAATCAAGTCATGCGACGTTAGCACTAGATTACACATCTCCCCCCTTCGGTGCCGCTCTACACTGGTTCTCTGCGGGCACACTCTTAGCGCCCACTCTACCTCCTCTGGGCACGCTCCAAGCAGCCACTATGCACTCGCTGCATGGGTTTACCACCGTGCGTGCACCTGCGGGCTTATACACGACCCACATGCGCCTCTTGTAGGATAGCTTTGTGGCCTTCCCTTTGGGAATGGTAGACCCTTGGGTCCAGCATATGGCATGGGTGAGTGCTTCAGCTGGCCTACATGGTTGGCCTAATTTTTTGGCGAAGGAACAAAAGATAACTTTGTTAAGAACAATTTATAATCAAGATATTAATAGTTCATTCCATCTTCAATACAAAGTCCCCTTCTTAATTATCTCTTCTTGTTTATTCTTTTTATTCAAAACATCACCATTCTTCCTTAAGGTTTGGATTATGAATTCCAAACCTCTTCATTAAGCTTCTTTGAATCAATCAAGGATGATGTGTAGATTCTACTTCACCTCATGAATTTAAAGCATATTGCATGGTAATCTTGTTGTGAGTGATGTGTTATCCTTTAAACACATGTCTTGGAACTTTAAAGATCATCTCTTCAATCATATGATTTAATTCACAACCTTCATCCAATTAGAAGCAATTGGATGGATCTTCCACTTTTCTCATGAAATAGAGTCATGCATGGCCTTCTTTAAATGGTGTAACAATGTTTCATGTACTGACAAATGTCTTGGAACTTAGGACGAGCTCAACAAACATCTGAATTAGTTAAACTTCATCCATTTAGGATGAGTGGATGTATCTTCTTTCTCCTCAAGAAATTGAGTATTTCAGGGTGGTCTTAAAATGTTGTAACAATGTGTCATTCTTTGACACAAGATTTGGAACTAAAGATCAATTTTTAAATCATCAAAATTATTCACAATCTTCTTCCATAATCAAAGTGGGATCTTTAGTGATATCACTTTAAGAATCACCACTTCAATCATTATCACAACTTCCATCATCACCTTTCCATACACATATTGACAACTTATTGACACTTGATTCCTTATTCGAAGAAAATGCAACACCATGCTCTAAACATATTTATTATAACGGCCTGACCCCAGTTACCCAGAGCCGGTGCATTATTTTAATACATTGGCATGGTTACATGGAATCAAGTCCCGAAGGAACGATCAGTTTAGTAGTCTTAGAAAATAGATTAAATACATTAAAATTATATTACAATTTGAAGCATAAAACACAACATAGATAGTTCTTTGAGAATTCCATTTTTCCCTTTATCTTAACCCTGCATATCAATCATAATACACTTATTGGAATCTTGGAAAAATAAAACATAAGAAAGGGGTGAGCACATATGCTCAGTAATGGTAAACAATTTAGCGGAAGTTATAAACTTTTAAGGCAGGACATGTATTAAAAACAACAGCCTTTTAAACATAAAATTGAACATAATATGGTAAAAATAAATGAAACATTACCATATAAACATTAACATGGATATTCTACTAGTATAATAATCACAGGTAATAACTAATTTCACAATGAGGGAATTCATAATACCGGACATCATTACCACATAGTCAAGGCCTCATGCCAAGACTACAAATAATTTTTTTTGTCAAGGCCTTATTCCAAGACACTAGTTTGTCTCATGAGACCTACCGATGCATCAAGGAGCTATAGCGGGCTCCACCCATCACTTACTAAGTCCACTGCATTCCTCATATGAAAAAGTTGAAACATAATATAAACATTCGTATTAAAACTAGCATACGATATGTCAATACATTTACCATAAACCATGAATGGTATAAAAATAGAACATCCACTGTCACGACCCGACCCTACCCGGTCTCGAGCCGCAACTACCCCAAGCCCGCCTCCATAGGACAGGGGCTGGCGACAAACGCCGAAGGCTAAACAACTCGGGGAGGCCTTTTCCTGAGTACCTATACACACACACACACACACACACACAACACACTCAATGAAAAAGTGCAGATTAAAAGAGAAAAGACAGGTAAAGTAAAGGGAAACTACTATAAATATAAACCACAAAAGTGCATCGACCTCTAAACAGTACAAGAAAGTGCTGAGGTAAACTGAAAAAGAAAAGGTGAAAACACTCGCCCAACCAGAAAAGGTGCCACAACACAGAAATAGGTAAACAAAGGAAAAACAGCTGGAAGGGTCCCCCACCTGGAACCTGACTCCGACCACCATACGCGGTCCAAGCTCCCGATCCCCTAAGCTTTGTTGAAGTCACGATCCACCTGTCCGTTGTCTGCAAGGGCACACCAAGTACAGGAAAAGCCCAATCAGGGGTGAGTATAAAAATACCCAGTAGGATACCTTGAAGGCTCTAGGGAGAAACAAAGGAGGTACCGAAGGGTGAGCAGTAGATGGAGCATGGAAAAGTAAAGGAGTATAACCAAAGGTGCAGTAAAGAGTACAGTAAAGGGTCCAACTCAACCCAACAAGTGGAAAGGAGGTAGACTCGTCCAGATACAAGGATATGGAAATGGTGAGAAGATGAACTTCCCGTCAAGTCTTCGCTACCTATAGCAGGAGAGTAGACTCGTCCAACCACGAGAAGATAGATATGGAAATCACGTGGCATACCCCGTGCGTCTTCGCCTCTCTTGGAAGGAGAGTAACCAAACCAAATAAGTGGGTACTAGAACAAGGTATACATATACATATTCTCAATCAAGAAGCCTGAACAAGATAGTAAGGGGATCTCCATCCCGTAGCACAGCCCAAGAAAGTGAGTAGCCAACAGTCCCAGAAATAAACACCATTGGTGTACAACATGCCGCACGTCTTGCCCGAACTGCAAGTCAAAAGGGCTCAAATCACCGCACCTTGACAATATACGCTTTGGGCGGCACTGACTCACCCTCACGGTTTTAGGTCGCGTCGTAAGGACGCGTCTCGGTGGGGAAATTGCCCCTCGTACTTGAGAGTTCTAGGGGAATGTAAAACCACAGCAGGTCACTGTCCCGCAGTCGAGAGGTCTCAAGGTCGACAGGCGACCCCCTGCCCAGCCCTGCTGGAGGGTCCCTAGAAGTCGACGGGTTCCCACTACAGGGAGACCCGACAAGAGTCGACGGGTGACACACTGCCCAGTCCCGTAAAAGGGTAATCCACTGGAGGGCGACCCGGCTAAAGTCGGTGATGGGACCACTGCCCAGCCCAGCTGGAGGTAACCCAGCATCGGGGACCACTACCCAGCCCAGCTGGAGGTAAGCCCATCGTCGGGGACCACTACCCAACCCAGCTGGAGGTAAGCCTGGCATCAGGGACCACTGCCCAGCCCCACTGGAGGTAAACCCGGAACTGCTCTGGCCATCCCTGCTGGATGGTACTACTCGATGAACACCGCTGTACTGGCCATCCCTGCTGGATGGTACAACTGGTGAGCCCTGCTCGAAACAACCTCAGCCATGCTGGTAATAACCTCAACCCTGCTGGAAACAACCTCCTGGGTAGAGGATCGGTTCCCGTATAAAGTGTTGGTCACACCGAATCTGCAAGAACTCTACCAGGGAACACAGAGCAACGAGAGAAACTCCCCATGACTCTCAGGGCGATCACGCTCCAAGCCGCTGAGTCACTGTCAAAGAGGACCGAGACAACTTATCCCAGAAAGTGGGAAAAACACCCACACTGTAGGAACACCCATAGTCACAAACGATGCCGCAGTCTGGTGAAAGGGCCCGGTACTGAAACCCCTCACAGCTGATGAAACAGAGGAAATGAACCATCTCTTCCGGAAAAACGAGAACAAAACAAGGGGAAAACTCAACCCTTCTGGTCAAAACTATTGAGAAGAGGACTAGGGAAAAACTCAACCCTGCTGGTCAAAAGTCAAGAACAGAGGAACCCTCTACGCCGCGAGAGGTCAAAAGTACGTAAAGCAGAACACGACACGCACATGGGGCCCACACTACGTGTGGCCCCAAGTCAACCCCAACCAATCATACAAACATTCTCAGGTACAAACAACCACATGCACCTACTAGTGTTCTCGTGTACTCCTAGAGTATACCACATTGCAGCTCAAAGGATATCGTGCACACAACACCCAACGTCAATGCGAAGGTGTAACGTAAAAAATCCAACTTTCCACCTCAACGGATGAGGCACGGCCAACCACATCTCTTTAACCACCAACATCACTCTCCCAAGAGTGCACACGATCACACGCCAAGGGTCCGCTACAAACACGACAGAAGAACCGCCACCGGGGCACCCTTCACATTTCCACATTTAATAAGACCGCGTATGAGCCTTCGCTCACCTGTATAGATTAAACCATTGTAATTCCAACGGAAACACACACGAGATAGATTACTTACTCACCCGAAACGGTCAATCGGTGAATTAGGTACTATTCATCGAAACCAACCTGTGTGGGGCCCACCCCAAGATCCCGAAACTGAACAAACAGATCACACCACTGTGATCCCCTTAGAAAGACACAGAATATAGAATACCCGATCGCCCAAAATGGACACCTGGTGAAACGGTACTATTCACCATAGCCAGGTCGGGTGGGACCCACACCACATCCCCGAAAAAGTTTGGGCGAACTGCACCATCGCAATGCTCTTAGAAAAAAACATCAAAAGCACTACTCACTTGAGTGGAACAGATATCCGGAGAAAAATATATATTCCAGCTTACCGTGCACGAGCGGTATCACGCAGAACCCGCACCCCAGTCCCGAAGCGCTGCCAATGGATCGCACCGTTGCGATCCTCTCGAAAAAGTACACAAGGTGGACTATTTAGTTTTCCAAACGGACACCCGGTGATAAATCTGAAAAAATCACCATCAAAGCCCAAACGACCCTCGTGGGGCCCGCCCCATCATGCAGAATTAAAGCGGGCAGACTGCCCCAAAGCAATGCCCTCGGAAAAACACCCAAAATCGACTACTCACACGTCCCGAATGAACGCCAGATGGCAAAGTCACTAAACGATGCTCGCAGCTCAAAAGACGGTAGTGGGCCCCACGCCTCAACTCCGGATTCAATGCCCAAAACCACCCTGGAAAGCTTCGCCCTGGTGCCAGGGTTCCAACGCTGCTGACGGTGCGCAAAACGGACGTTGGACGCGTCCGCGCCAGCCAAAACAAGATACGTCGGAAAAACGTCAATTCACTTAAAGACGCGTCGCGCCACCGAGGCCCCTCGTTTCGCGAATTAAAAAATTTCTGAAACCATCTCAAAATTCCATCTCATCGATATGGATCCACTGCCGCAGATGACATGCAAATCAGACACTAGTAATGAAAATTACGGGCGTCCGAAGAGGGGGGGGGGACGGATCCCCCTGGGCAGGACCGGTCGAGGCCGGCCGGTCCGCCCGGCCTGGGCCGACCCACACAGGCCGCCCAGCGCTGAGCCGTGGACCACTGCCGACTGACCCTCGTGGGGTCGGTCATCCCGCCTACGTGAAGACCCACGTCTCGCGGGTCTTTTCCCCGCGCCGGGGTCGCACACCGCGACCCCGGGTCGTCGCGCCCGGCCAGCTCCGCTGAGGGGAGTGCCCGCCGCCGTGCCTGGAGCCCTTGCCGCCGCGCCTGGAGCCCCCCGGCCGACCGCCCCGCTGAAGGCCGCCGTTCCAGCCGCCGAAGCCGAACACCCCGCCGTCACCTAGCTCACCGGACCGCCGCACTCGACCGCCGAAAAACACCAAAACCCGCAACTTTCGCTAGAGAATTGCGGACACCACAGAGCTCGGATTTCAAATCCGAAACAAGCGTCGGAAAGAGCATAAAAACTAATAAACATTCATGGGATTATCTCGATTTTTAAGCTGCAATTCGGTGCATCAAATTGAAATCAAAGTAGGTTCGGAAATTAAAAACGAAACGATAAACAAGATCCTACCTCGTTGGGCTTCGCCCTACGCTTCCCGCGCGATCTGCCGCCGCCGCACTGCACCACCTTGATCGAAGGAGGAGGAGGAGGATGAGAGGAGGTGGGTTTCTCCAGGGGGTTCAATGGGGAGTAAGGGGAGGAGGAGAGGGTTTAAATAAATAAACTCTTTAATTAAAAGACTCGACCCCCGAAAAAACCCGTGTCCAAACCTCTGGCGCGGTCAAGATTAAGATCCCCCTAGGGTAAAAACCACCTCCCGAGCACAACATCTGTCTTGGAATTTTAATCTGAGACCCCATTCAAACCTTATAGAACTGAACGTCCGAGGCTGCCAAATTACAAAAACACCCCTGGGGCCCTTTTTCACAAACGGCCCGCGTCCGCAAAGATTACACCCCTCCTAGGGTAAACGGTAGCTCCAAACTCAAAGGCGCCCTTAGTTTTCTAATCTGAGCCACCGTTTAAGAGATACCTAAGTTTATCCATGAAACGAATAAATAAATAAATAAATTTACCCGTTTAACGTTCTGGAAGCGAGCGAGGGGTCAAAACGCCCCGCGCCGACATGTTTTATGTCATTCCTAGGGTAAGCACCCCATTCCGGACCCATCCGTGCACTCAGATCTCTGATTCAAAACTTTGTTTAGGAGTTATCCCATTTATTTGGTGTGTCCAGTGTGAACGCACTGAAAATTTAATTCTGGCCTCTCTGGGGCTCAGAATTGCACGCCGTCTGAAGGCGCTGCTCTGGAATAACATCAAGAATATCCCAAAGTATTTCACAGAAAAAACCGGGTTCTTACATCCACAATAGAAAATATCATAACTCATTCAATACAATATGGAAGATTTTATTATAATAAATCAACCTCAATCAAAAATAATATCCAGTAAAGGATGATAACATAATTGAAAATGATGAGTAAAACATTTTGAGAGAAATATCCTTTTTGTAAAATCATTTAAAAGTCACACATTTATAAAGGAAGTATTTTAAAATATATTTTTGAATCAAAGTGTCCCATGAAACTTTGAAACTTTTGAAAATAATTATCATTTCAAAACATTCATGTTTATATAAATAAATCCTTAAATTCATTTTGAAAACATGAAAATTAATTAAAAAGATTTAGAAAGATAAATCTTTAAAACATTTAAAATTATGATCTTGATAAAGTGTACCTTTAAAAAATACTTAAAATATTCATTATGAAATCATTTTTATGAAAATGGACATAGATGATAAAAATGTCCCAGTACATACTTACGTAAAAACAACCTCGAATAATAATGATATTGTAAAATAAACCCTTACCAATTTGGTAACTTACGAAACATACACCCCATGAAAGATGTATCATACAATGAATATGTAAATACACATAAATTAAAGTGTATTACACAATTAATACAATTATGGGTAGTACATACACCACACAAAAGGTAATAGTGGCAATATGGCATGAATCTCACGGGAATAAGGAGTGAGATGAAAACCCCGTACCTTGCAATTTCCTTTAGTCGAGGGTACGTTTAACCTCCTTTATGAAGACTATAGTATGTTATTAAATTATACAAGAACCATATTAATATTTATTATATCATAAATTATTCATTTATGACTTTATTCTACCTATTTAATAATAATTTCCAAGTTATATTAATATTTCGGGTAATAATCGCTTTCTTTATCGTACGTGTTTTAACTTGTTACTCTTGATTGTATCACTTAGATCATGATTTAAATACTTCCATAATATAAAACATGATTTATATATCATATATATTTAGAATATAAATATGTATAATAGACGTATATATGAAATGGAAAACACCGTTTATGGAGACGGTAGTCCGTACGTTTGCATAAATGCTGTTTTTGTTTTCATATAGTATTGAATAGAAGTAAGTGAATAAAATATATTTAAGTGAATATATATATATATATATAAATATATACATCTCTAGTAGAATTATTATCTCATATATTACAAACATATTAGTAATATATATTTTTATAATCGTCGATGAATGGTTTATGTGGAAATGAATCTCATCGCGTCGTGGAGACGGTAATCCTTACATACGCACGAGCGACAATATCATTTACTTAAAGGTGTGGAATTGGATGGTATATTAATTTTACAGAGATATAATCATGTTATTTTCATTATTTATATACATATTACTCATCATTATATCCATCAAAATAACATAGCGTTGAATAACAAATTACACCACAACGTGGAGACAGTAAGCCGTACGTAGGCACGCATGGTGGCATTATCATTCATAAGATGGATAGAATAATGAATATTGTTTTAAAATATTTATAATAACATCACAGTATATATAATACATTGGATTTATTATTTTATAATGGAAATAACAAAGAAAGAAGAAGTGGAAGAAGAAAGGAACTTAAAAGAGGGTGGTGAAATCATTACCTCTTCTTCGGGTTCTTCCTTTTGATTTGATCAAAAGGGCTCCTTAGGTTGGAATTATGACCAAATTTAGGCCTATAGGAAGTATTTAGGATATTTGGGAGGATATTTTGGCAGGGGTTGGCTGATCCAAATGACTTTGGAGGTTTTATTTTGAGAGAAGGGGAAGTGCCCTTTTATAAGAGGGGTGAGGGTCACTTTAGGAAAAGATTGAAGAATTAATTTATTATACAATCATATTCGGTTTATAATGTTTCCAAATGAACTTATTTAGATACTTAGGTGGTTATGGGTCGAAAGGATCTCAAAAAATAGGTTTTAGACAAGTTTAGGTTACCATTTTAACCTTATCATTTAGATTTAACTCTTAGTTACATAGTTTAACTTTTACCATGTCTTCTTGTATTCTTACTATATATGGTTAATAAACTTACTCTAAACTTAAAAGGGAACTTCAAGTGGAACATTAATGACATATATAATATTATTTAATCCCATTTGGCCAAACCTTACATTTTTAGGAATATTATATCAACCAATAATATAGTATTTTTATTAAATATTAATTTATGTCAATTTTGACACTATTTGGTATTTTGCTTTTGTGAAAGTCATCACAACTTGATTACTTATAAAAAGATACATTTAATCATCCCTAACATGTCATAGTAACCTAGAAAATTCGTGGATGTCAAAAAAACTGTGAAATTATATTTATTTTAATATTTATAATACCATTTATTTGATTCTTTCATTAATAAGGTCATTACTGCTTCATCATTGTGTCATAAATAAATTTAACTATTTAATGTATAAAAATTATAAATAAAATACCATGATGTATTAAATATTATTATATTTCTAATGAATATTTATAGTCTAATTTGTTTTATGTATAACCCTATATTAAAAATGGTTTAGTTAATAAACTTTGAATTTAACACTTTTAACTCTTCTTTAAATTAAATAATAATAAATGTCCTAATCTAATTAAAGTGGACCTAAAGGGTCATATTTTATTACTAAGGTTGTTTTTGGTCTAATTACAATTATCCAATAGAATTAGGTCATGTGTTAGGGTAATAATAATATCATTTTTACCCTTAATTATGCTATTTACTTTTAATCGAGGTAAATAAAAGTAAAAAAGTTAATATTCACCAAAAATTATTTTTATCTTATTGAACCACATTTTACTCCATGATGTTAACCGTGTCTCTTGTATTTTCGAAATTCCACTCACAGAAGTGGTAAAATCATGTTTTATGTGAATTTACAAATTCTCCTAGGAGGTGGGTAAAAGACGGTGAAAAGTTAAATAATTTTTTTATATATCTAAAATTATTTTAAACTAACTCCAACAAATTAAATTGAAATAATTTAGGTATTATGTATCTATTTTTACCTAAAAGGAATTTAAATAAAATAAATAATTATTTAAATAAAAATTCGGTTTTAAACTATAACTCAGTGTTTTTCACTATTCATAAAAAATTAAAAGTTTTCTGAAAAATACCAAAAATTCACCCTAAGATAATTTTGATATTATAAATTCAATATTGAAGTCTATTTTGAAAAATTCAAAACATAGACGTTTCATTTATTAATTTAAAATTAATTCTCGCTTTCAAAACCAAAAGGCGTATTTTTAAGAAATAATAACTATCAAAAGTTTGACACTTGTTTATGTCCAATTTCAAAGTGAAATTACTTAAAATGACCAGAATTGGATTAAATGGTAAAAATATAATCTATTTATAATTAAAAACCATTAAAATGTATAATTTAACACTATAAATTATTTTGATTAAAAAAGTTGTTTTCAGTTAAAATATAGTATTTTTCACTATTCACCCAAATATGAAAGTTATCAGAAAAACACGAAAAATTTATTGAAACTAAATTCTTATGTCCCTATTCTAAATAAGAAGTTTATTTTGTCAAATTGAATATATAAAAGTTTCAAATGTTGGATTTAAAAAGGATTCTCCATTAAAAGGTGGTAAATTTGCATTTTTTGAAAAATACTTCTTTTATCTAGAAAAAATGTATTTTTTCTTAAATTATGTCTAAGAAACTCATAATATGGATTCTAAAATTATAATTATTATATAAAGTTCAAAATTCAGTTAATACTATTCATAACTGCTTTTGAACGGCTAGTTTGGTAAGTCATGGTGCGCTAGAACTCAGTGTTGCATGTAGTGCGAGTTATTGAATTAATTTGAAGAAATAAAGGACGATTAAATCTTGGGGTGTTACATTTATGATATCATATATTAGATTATTTTATTATTTTATCACCCATTTTTTGATAATATTGCATCATTACCCTTGTTTAGGGTGTTAACTGCTTCATTTTCATATGCATATTTTGTCACAAATGTCTCGGTTCTTTTGTATAGAATATAAATACAACATCTCCATAATAATATTAATGTTATAAATATAATATTTATCCATTAAATACATTTTATAATCATTATTAAATGGATAACATAGAAAATTAATCAAATTTCATCGTGGAGATAGTAGGTCGTACGTACGCACGAGCGAGGATATCGTTCCCTTAATGGTAAAGTGGTAAATAATTGGTTGGTATATTAATTATACAGAATCAATATCATGTAATATTTATTATTGATATCCATTATAGTATTCATTATTCCCATCCAAATAAAGTGGTGATGAAAACAAATTACACCACAGCGTGTAGACGGTAAGTCGTACACACACACTCATGGTGATATTGTTTTTCATGGGATAGATAAAATGAGTAATATAGTTGTCCCATAATCATAATAAAATCTAAGAATATATATGATACTATATTTATTACTTTATTATGGAAAAAACATAGGAAGAGTGAGTAGAATAAAACTGGACTTAAATGAATTGGTAAAACAATTACCTCTTATTTGGTGGAATTCCTTTGGATCTCCTCTTAAGGACACTAGAGTTGGAATTTTTAAAAGACTAGGGCCTCCAGAAATTAATTAAGAATATTGGGAGGAGAAATTTTCAGGGTTTGGTCGAGCTATAGGGCTCAATGTGGTGCGAGGAAGAGAGGGAATAGTTGCCTTTTTATAAGAGAGGGGAGCGACACTCTTGGAATCCTTTAAAATAGGTTTTCCATAAAAAAGTGGTAAAATTCCCATTAAAAAATATAGTTTTTATGCATAAAATCGAATTTTTTATTATATAATTGTATAGGAAAAATATATGATAAATATACATAAGTTTCATAATGTGGTTAAAACTATTCATAACTGTTATTTAAACAGCTAAGTTAATAGATCATGGTGCGCTCGAAATCAGTGTTGCGTGCAACACAAGCTATTGATTTTATTTAAAAACAAAACATACCATAAAATATTGGGGTGTTACATTCTCCCCTCTTTCAAAAATTTCATCCTCAAAATTTAAAATTTCACTTCATAAATAATAGGTTGATACTTCAAAATTATTTTATGGGGAAACCCACATAAAAAATCAGGTTAATGATACCTCCACTTTAAATTAAAGAAAGTGAGGTACTAAGGTCACTAGAGATAACACATACTAGGGTTCCATGTAAGAAAAAATGGTCATGGAAAAGAAATATAACCATCGAGTTTTGATGGAGAGTGAGAGAGAACATGTTAAGGAGAAAGTTAACAATCAATAAGCTATAAATCTATGATGATCTAAGGGACCATTTCATTTATTAGAAAAGAAGGTACTAGAATAACATTTTTGGTCTCAAGATATTTTCCATAGAGTTGAAGAATTCATTTACTTCATAGACTAAGAACAAAAGAAAACATACTTAGTTTACAAGTATAGTTTCATCGTTTAATCAATTTCCACCACAAACTCATATTTTTCTCCAAATGATGAGTATTTAAGATGATTTTTTTCATATCTGAATATTTCAAATCAACTTCTATGGATTAACAAATACACAAAAGTATAACTATATATTTTTCCTATATTTATAAATTAACTAAAACCAAAATGGTTATGATAAGATAAAATAATTCACCAAAACAATTCTCCAAAAATCAACAGTAAAACCCCAAAGTTCAACATTGATCATTCAATAAATAATTATCCTTCCTAAAAAATATTACAGACTAATATTGAAACCCAAAAATCAAAATTATTTGAACATATAGTATTAAAATAACATCAATCACTCTTATTGTCTTATACCAAAAATTTAATTACAAAAACCTCATAATCTCAAAGGTTTTCTAATGATTTCCATAAATAACATGAATCACCATAAGTCCACAATAAAATCATATTTGACTCCAAAATATAATTCATTTTGTCTACCTTAATCTTATAGGACTCCCAAAATATAAAACTTCTTTCAAAATAACATTAATTACTACCAAATCATTTTTTCCAATCCCAATGTTATCTATTTTATAAAACAAATGTCACTAAAATCAAAATAACCTTTATCCATTATATATTTTAACTAACTAAAATAATGTTATGCTACCAGGACTTCACGTAGGCTAGTCGTATACATTGTACCCTTACCTCCCTTTGGTTGTGGGTTCAAACCCCATGTCCATTCCATACGCAAAGAGTTGTCACCCTCCCTGTGGGTTGTCCTTTTTTAAAACTATATTAATATAACTTCCAAAATAATTGTAACGCCCCAACCCTAGTTACCCAGAGTCGGTGCAATATTACATGAAATTGGAATGATCACAAGGAAATCATGTCTCAAAAGACCGATCAGTTTAGTATTATTGGAAACAAGATTCATACATATGTTCAACTTTACATCTTGAAGAGAAATACAACACAAATATATTTCATTAGGAACATCCAAGCATCTTAGATTATGCCTGCAGATCACTCATAACTAACTTCTTCGTATCCTGGGAAAAATAAAACATTGAAAGGGGTGAGCTCAAACGCTCAGTAAGGGTAAGTAATACAGTGGAAAATGACATAAATATTAAGCATGGTAAATAATTGAAACCACATGCTCTTACCAATAATATACATGAATAGTTTTATGGAAAGAACATGAGATGAGTAAATAATTCCATAATAAAACATAATCATGGGTATTCTACTAGTCGAATGACCACGTGAACCATCAATATTATTTCCATAATGAGGGAATGTATAATGTCGGACATTCTGAAACATTTTGTCAAGGCCTCGGACAAGACGTCTAAAATTATTAAGGCCTCGGACAAAACCATAAATCAAATTGGGAAAGGGACTTGGCCAATTCCACATCTAGTTGTCTCCTGAGACCTACCAATGCATCGAGGAGCTATAGCGGGCTCCACCCGTCACTTACTAAGTCCAATACATTCCTCATATGAAAAGGTTTAAACATATCATAAACATTCATATTAAAACTAGCATATGAAATGTGAATACTTTAACTATAAATTATTAATGGTATAAAAATATCACATCCATAGTCAAACATATCACAAAAACTTCAATACAAAATGGAAGTTTTGTATCATAATAAATCAGCTTCAAATAAACTTAAAATCTATCAAAGGATGTTGGCATAGATGAAATCAAAACTCTTTATAAAGAAATATCCCTTTCTATTTTGAAATCATTTAAGGGTCACATAATTATAATGTAAAACCTTTACTTTGAAAATATTCTTATAATATTTTAAGGGAAGCTTTGACAAGTTTATAACGGTAGAAAATATCCGCACCCGCCGTATAAGTTATAAAGAGACATTCTTACTTAATTTTGTCGAAAAGGTTAAAAAGGACCTTGTTTGGAAAACGACGGAAAGATTCTTTTATAAACATATTATAAAAGTAAAACAAGGGTATAAATGACATTAACCCATATTCTGTAAAATAGTAAGAATTATTTGAAATACATTTTTAAGAAACATGGATGTGGATGATAAAGAGGTCCCAGTAGATAATTACGTATAAACAACCTCGGATAATGAAGAGATTGTGAAATAAACCCTTACCTCGTACTTTTCCTTGGTTGAGGGTAGGTTAAACTGCGGTATAATGGTGAAATAATTGTTATTAAATTATAAAATAATCATATACATTAATATGATATCATATATGATCTTTTAACATTGCTTTGTTCATAATATCTTAGTATTATCGTCGTTTCGGGTGTTAACTTAATCGTTTTCTTTTACATGTTTTGTTACATAAGACATGTTTGTTATGGATAGGCTGTATCTTATTCATATCCAGAATGATATCAAGTCCTTGAACATTATTTTTAATCATAAAATGAGAATTATACTTGAATGGATACGATGGAGAATGAATCTCGTCGTGTTCGTGGAGACGATAGTCCTAACGTACGCACGAGCGACAATATCATTCTTTTGATATTATAATAATATATAATTGGATGGTATATCATATATACAGAATCATTATCATGTTATATTTATTATTTTCATGAATTAAACATCATCATTATACCCATCCAAATTACAGGGCATTGAATAACAATTACACCATGACATGGAGACGGTAAGCCGTACGTACGCACGCATGGTGACATGTCATTCAAAGGATGGATAGAATAATGAATATGGTTGTACCATATTTATAATAACATATCATTATATAGAATATATTGGATTAATTATTTTATAATGGGAATAACAATTAAAGAAGAAGTTGAAGAAGAAATGAACTTGAAAAAGGGTGGTGAAAACATTACCTCTTCTTCGGGTTCTTCCTTCTGATTTGATCAAAGGGGATCTTTAGGTTGGATTTAGGATCAAACTAAGGCCTATAGGTTGAAGTGAGGGAATTTTAGAGAGTATTTGGGTAGGGTTTTTCCGAACCAAAAGGCATTGAAGGTGTGATTAATTGGTTATAATTTGGGTCCTTTTATAAGGGGGAGGAGGGGCTCTTTAGAAAAAACTTAAAGTATTAATTTATAATAACTTCATATTAGGTTTATAATGGCTAAAAAGTGGATTATTCAAAGTATAAGGTGGGGATGTGTCGAAATATTTTCAACCAATAGATTTTAGACAGGTTTGGATCATTATATTAACCTTATCTTTTAGTTTTAACTCTTAGTTAATTAGATTGACATTTACCATGTCACTTTGTATTTTTATATTATATAGTGAATAAACTTACTATATACATCCAATCGATAACAAAGTGGTCAATTAATGATACACCAATAATTATATAACTCATTTGTCTGAACCTTATATTTTTAGGAATAAAATATAAATTAATAATATAATATTTGTTTTATAAACTCATTTATGTCAATTTTGACACTACTCAATAATTGATTTTTGTTGAAGTCTTAACAACTTTATTAATTCGAAAAAAATTCATTTAAGAAATTATAAAATGTCATATTAACCAATAAAATTATTTTATGTCATCAAAACTTTCAAATTATATTTATTTTAATATTTATAATACCAATTATTTGATTCTTTCATTATTAAGGAAAATATTGCATCATTATTGTGTCATATATATTGTTACTTTTTCAATGTCTAAAAATTATAAACAAAATACCATTATGTAGAAAATATATTTAGATTTATAATGAATCTTTATAATAGAAAATATAACATATATAACCCTATTTAATTTTTTTTCTAATAGATATAAGCTTTTGTCATTTTTGTATTTACTTTAACTTAATTAATATAAAGTGTCCCTATCACCTATAAGTGGCTCCATGGGGTTCTAAAATCCACCCAAAGATGCCCATGGTCGGAAATGTATCCACCAATAAGGTTAGGACACGTTTTAGGGTAATTTATTATTATTATAATATTATTTTTTACCCTTATTTACCGGATTTACCCTTTAACCGTGGTAAATAAATTATTTACCGAAGTAATTATTCAAAATGTCTAAAAATAAAAATTTCCTATTTACAAAATTTGAAAATCCTGATTCCAAATATGGAATCCATTTTTCCAAATTCAAAACACATAAGTGGCAGAAATTAATTTAAAATTAATTCCCGTTGTCTAAATAAAAAGCGTGTTTTTAAGATATAATAACTATCAAAAGATTGACATTTGTTTATGTCCGGTTTAATTGTAAAATTATGTCCAATGACCAACATTATATTAAATAGTAAAAATATATTCTAAATATACTTTAAAACCACTCAAATTAATAATTTATCAATATTAATTATTTTGATTAAAAAAGATGTTTTTAATTAAAATTTAGTAATTTTCACTTTTCATCAAAATATAAAAGTTATCCAAAAATTACCAAAATTTCACTATAGGATAATTTTGATATTACGAATCAAAAAATGAAGTCCATTTTGAAAGATAAAATGTATAAAATTTAAAAAAGTGGGTATAACTATTCATAACGACTACTTTGATTGATCGCGATGTGTTAGAATCTCGAAGTTGCGTACAATACACGCTTACTGTATTATTCAAAGAGAAGCGTACCCTGGAAGCTTGGGGTGTTACATTGTAAAATTTTGATGTCCCAATTATAAATAATAAATTTATTTAGTAAAATTGAATATATAAAAGTTTAAAATATTGGATTTAAAAAGTTCACTATTAAAAGTTGGTAAAAGTGCATTTTTGAAAAATTCTTCTTTTTTTTGAAAAAAAATAATTTGTTCTTAAATTATGTCTAAGAAACTCAAAATATGGATTCTAAAATTATAAGGATTTTATAATGTTTAAAATTCAGTTAATACTATTCATAACCGCTTTTGGACGGCTAGTTTAGTAAGTCGTGGTGCGCTTGAACTCGATGTTACGTGTAGTGCAAGTTATTGAATTATTTTGAAGAAATAACGCATTATAAAATATTGGGGTGTTACATTCTCCACTCATTCAATAAATTGCGTCCTCTCAATTTGAATTTTTTTTTCAAAGATAAAAGGTTGAAAATAGAAAATATCATTGTGGGAAAACCACATTGGAAATTGGGTTAATAAAATTTAGTCTTAATAATAGGAAAAGCGAAATGAAAGGGTCACCACCAAATTATGATCTCGATTTGGAGATCATTGGTGGAAATTAAAGACATATAATTGGAGTAAAAACATAAATATTTATAGGTAGTGATTGAGATCATAAATCATAAACAAGTGTAAAATTGAGGTCCTTAAATTCATCAATCTATGATGATTTGAAATAACATCGGTTCAACAAAACATAAGGTATTAGGATAAAACATTGTTGGTTTTAATATCCCTTCAATAAAGTATAAGAATTAATTTCTTCATAGAATAAGAGAAGAAGAAAAATATATACTTGACAAGTAGAGTTCTATCCTCTGACTAATTTCTACCACAAACTCATCTTTCACTATAAAAGATAATAGAACATAAAAAATATATTCTATTTATCCTATTCGTATAGGGTTCCAAAAATGAATTTATAATTCATCTACCAGACCTTTTAAAAAAACTACATTATTTAATCTAGGGACTCCACGTAGTCCAGTGGTAGGTGATAAATCCCAATCGCACTATGGGTGTGGGTTCGATTCCCGCAGCTTTGTCCGACGCGGTGGGTTGTCACACAGTCTTCGTGTTGTCCTTTTTATGGAAATCCAAAAATAATCTCAAACTATACTTATCCAAAATACTTCTGCCCAAACTCACAGTCCAAAATTTATATGGTAGGTAAAAAAATGGAGATCCGTTTTTTCCACGTAATAGCATGTGAACACCTTCATCATATTCTTTTAAAATATGGTAACACCCTGAATTACCATAAAACCTTATTGATTACATTCATGATCCCTTATTCCTTATAGAATATTAGATATATTACTTATATCCAAAAACTTTGAATATTCCAATAATTATGAAATAAACAAACCATTAATCAGTGCCAAGGTAGTCAAGAATATCCAATATAATTTATCCAAATCAACCATCTCTTATTCTAAAATTACTACCTTAGTATAAAGACCATATTAAGGATTACCTTTACTTCAACCATGTAAAAAAGTTTAACTTTCTATTGAGTCACTTTTCATAGTACCATATAATCTCAAATCCTCAATGAAATACTACTACAGTACAATCCTTTTTTATCTCCATAATTCATATAACCAGTACATCGTTGATACAACACTCAAATGAAACAATTCTTTAATAACAACATGAGAACACTAGTCATACCTCTTCATCTGTGGTAGTATCATAAATTTATTATTATCCAATAGCATAATTTGGGGAATACTCTGATGATTTGAACATTGATTCGCGTAGTGTCTCCACTCCTTGCATATGAAGCATTGTACATTTGAAATCTTTTTCTCACCCTCACAATCACGAACGTGGTGTCCTTTTTATGAACACTTATAATAAACACCCATTCCTTTCAGGAAAGTTCCAGGGTGTTTCTTCCCATAGTTATCACATATGGGAAAATTCTTCTTTTCCCTCTTCCCTTTATCCATATTTCTCTCTTCCATCATTTTCTTCTCTTGCTTCCCTTCAAAGCCATAGGACTTAGAGAACTCTTTACTTATCTTATCAACACATGATACTATTTCTTCATATGATGATAATACGTGGGAGAATATTTCCCTTCTAAATGATGGCTTAATACCATGAAAGATATGATCCTTATTACTCTTTGGATCATATATATTGCTACAATTCACATTCCTTCTACTGCGCACCATTTCTATACAATAGCATAAACTAGGTCAATTTATGAATTGCAATGAATAATTCCAAACTTGTAAAATACCTAACGTAAATTGAACAGTTTTGTGGATATAATCCATAATCATAAAAATGTTTTCTTTGAGTATGTATATACTCATGAGCCCTTCATAATGGTTTTTAAGGAAAATGATAATTATCCTAAGCATATCCCCTGAGAGTGTCGTAACCAAGAGTGCAGGAAGGCCCGTTGTCGTACACCAGTTCCCATTCGAGTCTGGCTCAAAGTGGTGTTTTTGGGTTTTACCCCTAGGTACATCTGTGCCAGAGCCGCCTCTACCTGGTCGTATCTAGACAGGGATGTATTGCTCGGAAAACTCACAAAATCTCTATAATACCAAAATTCTAGGAAGTTCTTCTATACTAATCCTCAAAGTCTATCTTAAGGCTATGTGCTCTAATCAGAGTTTATCTAAATCTAGTTTCCAAGGTTTGTACTAAACTTCCTCTGATACTAATTGTAACACCTCGACCCTAGTTACCCAAAGTCTGTGCATTATTTCATAACATTGGCATGATCACAAGGAAATCATGTCTCGAAAGATCGATCAGTTTAGTATTATTGGAAACAAGATTCATACATATGTTCAACTTTACATCTTGAAGAGAAATACAACAGAAATATATTTCATTAGGAACATCCAAGCCTCCTAGATTATGCCTTCAGGTCACTCATAACTAACTTCTTCATATCCTGGGAAAAATAAAACATTGAAAGGGGTGAGCTCAAACACTCAGTAAGGGTAAGTAATACAACGGAAAATGACCTAAATATTAATCCTGGTAAATAATTGAAACCACATGATCTTAGCAATAATATACATGAATAATTTTATGGAAAGAACATGATATGAGTAAATAATGCCATAATAAAACATAATCATGGGTATTCTACTAGTCAAATGACCACATGAACCATCAATATAATTTCCATAATGAGGGAATGTATAATACCGGACATTCTGAAACATTTTGTCAAGGCCTCGGTCAAGACGTCTAAAATGATTAAGGCCTCGTCCAAAACCATAAATCCAATTAGGAAAGAGTCTCGGCCAATTCCACGTATAGTTGTCTCATGAGACCTATTGATGCATCTAGGAGCTATAGCGGGCTCCACCCGTCACTTACTAAGTCCAATACATTTATCATAGGAAAAGGTTTAAACATATCATAAACATTCGTATTAAAACTATCATACGAAATGTCAATACTTTAACCATAAATTATGAATGGTATAAAAATATAACATCCATATTCAAACATATCACAAAACCTTCAATACAATATGGTAGTTTTGTATCATAATAAATCAACTCCAAATAAACTTAAAATCTATCAAAGGATGTTGGCATAGATGAAATCAAAACTCTTTTTAAAGAAATATCTATTTCTATTTTGAAATCATTTAAGGGTCACATAATTATAAAGTAAAACCTTTACTTTGAAAATATTCTTATAAGCTTGTAAGGGAACCTTCGACGAGTTTATAACGGTAGAAAATAACCGCACCCGCCGTATAAGTTATAAAGAGACATTCTAACTTTAATTTTGTCGAAATGGTTAAAAAGGATCTTGTTTGGAAAACGACAGAAAGATTCCTTTATAAACATATTATAAAAGTAAAAAAATGGTATAAATGACTTTAAACCATATTCTGTAAAATATTAAGAATGATTTGAAATACATTTTTAAGAAATATGGATATGGATGATAAAGAGGTCCCACTAGATAATTACGTATAAACTACCTCGGATAATGAAAAGATTGTGAAATAAACCCTTACCTTTTACTTTTAATTGGTTGAGGTTAGGTTAACCTCCTGTATAATGTTTAAATAATTGTTATTAAATTATAAAAGAATCATATACATTAATATGATATCATATATGATCTTTTAACATTTCTTTGTTAATAATATCTTAGTATTATCGTCGTTTAGGGTGTTAACTTACTCATTTTCTTTTACATGTTTTGTTAGATAAGACATGTTTGTTATGGATAGGTTTTATCATATTCATATCTAGAATGATATCAAGTCCTTAAACATTATTTTTGATCATAAAATGAAAATTATACTTGAATGGATACGATGGAGAATGAATCTCATCGCGTTCGTGGAGACGGTAGTCCGTACGTACGCACGAGCGACAATATCATTCTTTTGATATTATAATAATATATAATGGGATGGTATATCATATATACAGAATCATTATCATGTTATATTTATTATTTACATAAATTAAACATCATAATTATACCCATCCAAATAATAGGGTATTGAATAACAATTACACCACGACATGGAGACGGTAAGCCGTACATACGCACGTATGGTGACATGTCATTCAAAGGATGGATAGAATACTGAATATGGTTGTGCCATATTTATAATAACATCTCAGTATATAGAATATACTGGAGTTATTATTTTAGAATGGGAATAATAAATAAAGAAGAAGTTGAAGAAGAAATGAACTTGAAAAAGGGTGGTGAAAACATTATCTCTTCTTCGGGTTCTTCCTTTTGATTTGATCAAAAGGGCTACTTAGGTTGGATTTATGATCAAACTAAGGACTCTAGGTTGATGTGAGGGAAGTTGAGAGAGTATTTGTTCAG
This sequence comes from Viscum album, assembly GCA_963277665.1. Classification (NCBI taxonomy): domain Eukaryota; kingdom Viridiplantae; phylum Streptophyta; class Magnoliopsida; order Santalales; family Viscaceae; genus Viscum; species Viscum album. The sequence goes on along the minus strand of OY728158.1, from coordinate 601,777,667 downwards.
GTTTTTGCCGAACCAAAAGGCTTTGAAGGTGTAAATGATTGGTTAGAAGTTGGGTCCTTTTATAAGGGGGAGGAGGGGCTCTTTAGAAAAAACATAAAGAATTAATTTATAATAACTTCATATTCGGTTTCTAATGGATAAAAAGTGGATTATTCAAAGTATAAGGTGGGTATGGATCAAAATATTTTCCTTAAATAGATTTTAGACAGGTTTGTATCATTATATTAACCTTATCTTTTAGTTTTAACTTTTAGTTAATTAGATTGACATTTACCCTATCACTTTGTATTTTTATATTATATAGTGAATAAACTTACTATATACATCGAATCGACCCCAAAGTGGTCCATTAATGATAAAAAAATAATTATATAAGTCCTTTGGTTGAACATTAGATTTTTATGAATAGAATATAAATTAATAATATAATATTTGTTTTAAAAACTCATTTATGTCAATTTTGACACTACTCAATAATTGATATTTGTTAAAGTCTTAACAACTTTATTAATTCGAACCAAATTTATTTAAGCAATCCTAACATGTAATATTAACCAATAAAATTATTTTTTCTCATCAAAACTTTCAAATGTTATTTATTTAAATATTCATTATACCAATTATTTGATTCTTTCATTATTAACGAAAATACTGCATCATTATTGTGTCATATATATTTTTACTTTTTCAGCGTCTACAAATTATAAATAAAATACCATTATGTAGGAAATCGTTTTAGCTTTCTAATTAATATTTATAATATAAAATATAACATATATAAACCTATGTAAAAATTGTTTTTCTAAAAGATATAAGCTTATGTCATTTTTGTATTTACTTTAACTTAATTAATATAAAGTGTCCCTATCACCTATAAGTTGCTCCATGGGGTCCCAAAATCGACCCAAAGATGCCCATGGTCGGAAATGTATCCACCAATAAAGTTAAGACACGTTTTAAGGTAATTTATTATTATTATAATATTATTTTTTACCCTTATTTACCGGATTTACCCTTTAACCATGGTAAATAAATTATTTACCAAAATAATTATTCAAAATGTCTAAAAATAAAAGTTACCTATTTACACAATTTGGACATCCTGATTACAAATATGGAATCAATTTTTCCAAATTCAAAACACAGAAGTGGAAGAAATTAATTTAAAATTATTTCCCGATGTCAAAACAAAAAGCGTGTTTTTAAGATATAATAACTATCAAAAGATTGGCATTTGTTTATGTTCAGTTTAATTGTGAAATTATGTACAATGACCAACATTGTATTAAATGGTGAAAATATTTTCTAAATATACTTTAAAACCACTCAAATCAATAATTTATTACTATTAATTATTTTGATCAAAAAAGTTGTTTTAATTAAAATTTAGTAATTTTCACTATTTATCAAAATATAAAAGTTATCAAAAAAGTACCAAAATTTCACCCTAGGATAATTTTGATATTCTGAATCAAAAAATGAAGTCCATTTTGAAAGATAAAATTTATAAAATTTCAAAAAGTGGGTATTACTATTCATAACGGCTACTTTGATTGATCACGGTGTGTTAGAATCTTGAAATTGCGTACAACACACGCTTACTGTATTATTCAAAGAGAAGCATACCATGGATGCTTGGTGTGTTACATTGTAAATTTTTGATTCCTCCAATATAAAGAATAAATTTATTTAGTCAAATTGAATATATAAAAAGTTTAAAATATTGGATTTAAAAAGTTCACTATTAAAAGTCGGTAAAAGTGCATTTTTGAAAAATACTTATTTTATTTGAAAAAAATTAATTTATTCTTACATTATGTCTAAGAAACTCATAATATGGATTCTAAAATTATAAGGATTTTATAATGTTCAAAATTCAGTTAATACTATTCATAACCTCTTTTGGACGGCTAGTTTGGTAAGTCGTGGTGCCCTTGAACTCGATGTTATGTGTAGTGAAAGTTATTGAATTATTTTGAAGAAATAACGCACTATGAAATCTTGGGGTGTTAAAATAATTATGATGGACATTATTGAAATAAGGTTAATAACTAATTATCCTTTTAACTAAGGTTTTCAATACAACCCCAATATATAAATATATCATATATTTATTTCCACATAGGTCCTTCCTTGGTCTAGGGTTTATCTAATAAAATAGGGCATTGAATTTGGTAATGACCAAGTTCCCCACATTTAAGGTAATGAACTAAAGATGGATTCTTAGGATCTGTTTTATTTCCTTCCATTGTACTCTTCATTTTTCCTCAGCAATTTTTGGCTTTATCTCCTCCTTTATCACACATAAAGCATTTCTATGTTTTATTGAGACACTTTCCTAGGTGTCTCCTTCCACATTTATTGCATGATGGAAATCGATCCTTCTTTTCTCCATGGTCTCAACCACTGTAGCTCTTAGAAAACTCTATCCTTCTCTTCATTGTGGGTTTGGGATTTGGTTTAGGTATATGTTGCTGAGAAAAAATCCCTTAAGGTAACATTGATGCATTTTTGGGTTGATTGTTTTTGTTTACAAAGTGGGTTTCCATGGTTATTTGTGGAGTTCTAGATATATTTTTGAAAAACTATGTTGACAAAGAAACATGAAAAAGGAATGGATGCTCTGGAGGTGGTACAAAAAGATCATATACAAGATGATGCTGTTTCCTAGTGTTTTATAATTTTTGGGGTCCAAATATTAGAGAATGGGGAAAAGTGTTTTTGGTAAAGGAAGTTATGCACAAGTGTTATGGAGATTTGGAATGATTTGTGCAATACATTGTTCAAGGTCATTACATCAAAATATGGAAAAGGAAAGAAGCTCACAAGAGTTATGGTTTTTCATGAAAGGAAAGTTTGCATGAATAAAGACTTTCACAGTTGGGGAAAGTTGCATGAGTTGCACACATGGTAGAAATAATGCCTATAAATAGGTGTATAACCCCCTTATTTTAAGTATCTCAACACTTAGAGATAATCAGAGCTCTGAGTTGTGCAAGAATTGAGTTGTGTGTAAGAAGGGAGTTGCGCATCAGAAGGGAGTTTCACCTCAGAAGGGAGAGGTGAACAAGTAGAGAGTTACATTCAAGTAGAAAGTTGCACGAAATTTTATTTTCTATGATAAAGGAAAATTTTGTGTGCAAGACATTATGGTTGTTCGAAAGTTTGAAGTTTTCCAATACATATTTGGTAAAATGGTATTCATTAATGGATGAAAGTGGAAATTCAACATAGTATCTAACTACAGTTGAGGATGCATTCATTCATTCAAATAAATATACCTACAAGTCTATAAAATGTGAGTGGATCCCTTCAAATTGAAGTGAGAAAAGGAAGAATAAGACAATGATCCTTTCCACCGGTAGTGTCCTAGATAAAGAGACATTGGGAGTGACCCTTGGGGAAACAATAATATAACTCTAAACATTGTAAAGGTAGTAAGACTGGGCACACAATTGATCGAGCTTGAACCTTATAATTGATAGTGAACTTTAGTGGATTTGGTACATTGTAACATCAGCGTTGTATGCTCCTTATATGTATCCCAATGAGGGTGAACCAAGTAAAATTGATGTGTCTTGTGCATGATTTAATTTATGTTCATACATTGCTACGAGAGAAAGAGAGAAGTGTGTTTTGTTTAATGATGAAACAAGATCCAAAGGGGCAGTAGTTTTAATCTATCATACCCTAATTCACCCCTTATTAGGGTATTTGACCTAGTGGGACTAATAATTGGTATTATAGGGAAATGTTAAAAGTCCATGAATATCTCTCATTAGAAGAAATGAAGGTGGTCAATCACAAATGGATTCTGATCTTTGATGGAAATAATTTTCAAATATTGAAAAATCATATGCAGTACTACTTCCAATCATTAGGAATAAATGTCTTTATAGTAACTATGCATGGAATATCAACTAATATTGAAAGTGGTTCTTTATCAGAATGTGACCGAAGATAATTGGATACTGATGATAATAGAATCAATGCCTTAGCGGGATCCCTATCAACTGAAATATATACTAAGGTGATTTCCTGTAATTCATAACATGCTATATGGGAAAATCTATTGAATATTTATGAGGGAGACTCAAAATTCATAGAAGAAAAGCATCAGGTTTTATGGAACAAATATTTGGATTTATAATGAACCCTAATGAGTCTGTTGATACATTCTTAGACTAGGTAAATATTGTTGTGGAATACATGTGTGGCCTCAGAGAAATTATTAAAGACATAAAGGTTGTTAAGAACATCATTAGAAAACTACCACCTTAGTTTAATTAAAAAGTTTCTATTTTTGAGGATAAATACCTGAAGGAGATGACACTGTATAGCTTGTAGAATACTCTTTTTTCATATGAAATGAGAAATATTGAAACCAATTCTACGAAAAAAGGGAATTCTAAATAAGTGGAATTCAAGTACATGAAGAATTTGACCACTGAAGATGGTCAGGAAGATGAATATATGGATGATGTGATTTCATTCCTTTCCTCAAATCACCAAAGAGGAAAAGGAAAGTTCAAAGGGAAACTACCTCTTGCATGCTTTCAGTGTGGAAAGTTTGGATGTCTTTTTGAATGGTTACCCAAGAAGTTTTAAGAAGACTAAGAATATGAAGTTGAAGTTACCCTGAAGAAGTCATCATCCTATGTGAGAGGTAATAAAAATTTTAAGAAAATTTTCTTTAGGAAGGAGAAAATTCTTTCAAAATAAGATAATAGTTCAGAAGAATCTGAGGCAGAAGAGTTGGAAGACTATAAGGATTATAAAGTGAATGATACGGTGGATGTTGTAAGAAATTCCCAAAAAAGGTAAGAAGGTGACAATGAAGAAGAGTTCGTGATACCAAACTCTATAAGATGCAGTAGAAAGAAGAGAAGTCTAAACTAAATGAAGAAATTAAAAAACTAAAGTGTTTAATGATAGAGAATGTCACAACCCATCCCCTAGGTCCCATACCATGACAACCCCAAGCCCACCTCCGATAGGCCAGGGGATGGTGACTAACATTGAGTAGGAATATCCCATAAATGGGAGGCATTTTTCTAAGATCCTATACACCTGAACCCAACCCCATGCTACATGGGATAAAGATTAAAAACACTAAGTTAAGAAAAATGCATGCATAACACTACAACCCAAAAACAGAGTACGGTAGAAAGTAAAGTAGTAAAGTGAAACTGAGCCAGAAACACAAGCGCACTAAAAATATAATTGTAAAGTTTGACCTGCAATCAAGGGCACTAAAGTTGTTGTAAGAAGTAGCTAGAAATACCTCGGCTTGTTTGATCTCACAAGGCACCATCTGATCTTGGTCCTAGTCCTACTGCGCCTAGGACTCCACCAAAGTGTCATTCAACTAAACAAGACATGACATGTACGGGCAAAGCCTGTGTAGGGGCGAGTAAAACAATACTCAACAGGGGACCCTGAAACACATGGTAATAAACCACCAAGGAAACACCACTAAGAAGGTACAGTCAGCTCAACATAGGTATATGTCAAAAACACATGTAACAAGAACATCCAAGTATACTCATAAAGGATTCTACTATGCAACGTCTCATCCACTACCTCTTATATGGTTTCACTTGTAGCATTCTCTATTCTATGATATCCTACTCCTTGATCTATCTAATTGTAACCAAGTAGAAAAACTCTACTAAAAGTATCTGAGAGAACATCTCTTCTCGATATTTCATGAAGTTTTTATGAGTTTTCGGTCTCAGTGAGACAGAGTCTTGATATCGCACCTAAATCGTTGGTCACATGATTCTTCTCAAGGCATGATAGTTATGAGATAACTCGCTCCTTGAGCTATGAAGTCATCAAAGACCACCAAAAATAGGTCCCTCTTCTTTGGGGCCTTCCCAAATAGGACACACTGAGAACTACCCGAAGTAAACCGACCAGGTCAATTCATGAAGGAATGAAAGATCTCAATACAATAGGGGGTCTGGCACCCAAGGCTCACCAGGTGGCATCCCAAACCTACTGGAATTATCATCTTAGATAGGGGATGGGTGAACATGTAAATATTGGTCACACCATGCTGCAAAACCTATCTAAGGTACCACAAATAAAAGTGAGGACCGACCGGGCCTCTCGGTGTGATACATGATCCATATAGACCCACTTGGGCACTGAGACCTGCAGATTCATTTCAGCACACTGGGTCACCTAGATACGCTCGTCACTTAAGCCTAATGGGTCACCAAGATCCACTATGAGCCAAATCACTTTAGAATACAGGCCATTATCTATGACAGGAATGGGATCCTAAATCATACTTTCACAGAGAAGCTCAAGGGCATCGTCTCAATCTCTACTTTCACCCTCTATGATAGTATCGAGATCCTGCAATGATCACTCATAAGAAAGATAAATAGAATGAAACCATCCACTTATGGTCTAACTAAAACCCCACTAAGATATCTCAAAAGGACCACCTCGTCTCAAGGGTTCCAATTCCACAGATGGCTCGTCAATTGGACTTACAGTTTGAATGGGAATTTTAGTGAAAAAAGGGGTCCAGTGAGGTCAGGGTCCGGTTCTAACTGACCCGCCGGGTAGACCCAGCATATTTGGACTGGCCCGGATTGGATGAGTTTGACTTGGCCCGTTATGGTGGCCCGACCCGCTGCGCCGAACCGACTTGAGACACTGGGCCCGACCCACCTAGCCAACCCGGCCCGCCTAGCCAACCCGGTCTGGGGCCGGCCTGCCTGACCAACCTGACCCACTAGTGTGGGTCGGTCTTCTCCGCTTGGGACGCGACGGGCCCCACGTCCCTCCCATGGTCTTGCTGGACCGAGACCTCCAACCGCATGACGCGGCTCACCAGCCGTGTCTACCGAACCACCCTCGGACATTGTCGGAGGCCTCTGTTCACCACCTGCGGAGGATTTTGCAGGCCTCCTTTTCCGCCGTAGCATGCGCCGCCTCCTGCAGTCACCACCACACCGATTGTGACTTCCGCGGGCCACTGGACGTTCTCCAGTGGTCCGTTCTTCAATCTAGAAGATGTTTTAGAGTCCTCGGGTCATGTTCTTCATCATTATGGGTTCGAAATCATTCCATGATCCCTTTACTGTGTGAAGCCATTTGTGTGAAATATATACCATACTACCTTGATCCGATCACCACCATCTTCGTCTCACTTCCGTTGTTCCATTTCCATCCCAGACCTAAGACATCGGATCGTTGCACAAAGGACTAGTTGCGCAATGATCGATTGATCTCCGAAAGTCAAGTCACGGGACAGACGAAAAATGCATGTGATGAACAAATAATGGAGGGAGGAAGGGCATGAATCAAAAAAAAGGGATGGACCTCGATTGATTTTAGTGTTGACCGTGGTTTGTCTCCATTAGAATGGAAATTGGATTAAACAAAAAATTCATCACATAGGATTAATCAACATTAGATAACCATGACCAATCTTCCATTAAAACTGCACAAATAAAAATACCTTATCGCAAGAATGATCGAACCATGGGTCAACCTATTAGTGGGTTGATCTACATTCATCATTTAAATATAATAATGGGGAAAGAAAAGATTAAAAATAAAAACCCCTACGTCTATTTGGATAGCATAAAGATGTAGATTGAATTCGCGTCGTCACATCGATCCTTATTCTTCCAACGTTTGTCAATTCTTCACCGCTTGATCGAATCTTGACCTCTGATCCATCATCACTGGAAAGAGAGCCTCCTCCCCCTTGCCTTAGGGAAACTCCATATTTCTAGAGAAATTCTCAATTTTTATTAATTCTAACGCTGGACCCTGTCCCCAATTAATGGAGGAAACATGTTAACGCATTTACGCATTTTAGTGTTTCTGTTTCAGTTTGAAACATCATCGCCATGCTGCATAATTTATGAAAGGAGAATGGGTTTCTCTATCACAAAATCGCATTGTATCAATACTGCTAAGAATTAAAAAGGAATAAAATAAATTTCTTTAAGTTTATTTTATTCTCTTTTAAAAAGTTCAAAAATTCACATTTACCCTCAACCCGTGCCAGTCAAGGTTAGGCTCTACTTAAGGAAAGCACATCCTCATGAGATCAATGGCACTCCCAGATTTCCAATCCAAGTTACCATTTTTGAGTTATAAGGATTTAGAAAATAAAGTAATTTTATTTAATTATTTTACTTATGGTTATGCCATTTTTGGGTTTTCTCACTGGAGACCCCCTCCGACTAAAGTCAATTTGCTCATAGGGTAAACCCTCCATCCTTAACACAAAAGTTCCCTCAAATTTCTAATCTAGGCATCCATTTATTATTTATTCTACTTTTTTAGTAAAACTTCTTATGAGAGTTATTTAAAAACATTACATTTTTCAAAGGATCAATCCAGGCACTCCGAGCCTTAGGATTGCACGCCGTCTCAACCCTTGGTCTTGTAATTTTCCTAATAATTTTCTAAAAATAGAACCAAGAAAATATGAGTCATTACATTCTCCCCACCTAAAGGATTTATGTTCTCGAAAATCCAAACAAGGTTTACTTTAACAAAAGTTGAGAGTACCGAGCACGAATCTGAGCCTCCCGCTCCCATATACTTCTCTTAAGATCCCCATGCAGCCTCTGAACATGCACCAAGAGAAAAGATAATCCAAAAAGGATCCTTGATCCTTATTTGGTACACAACCCAAGACCCTCCAACATTGATGTCCATCTCACCTGAGATTATGACGTGCAAGGATTTTACACAAATCTCTTCAACTACAACACATGGAAGATGCTGTGTACTTGGTCTTGCTACGGGGTATAGTCAAACAGTAAGCTACCTTTCCAACTCTACACAACACCTAAAATGAGGACTACTTGTCTTGGAGATAGCTTTCCACCCCGACGAAATCTTTGTAACCATCGTCAAGGTGAAACCCAAAGGAAGACATTGTCTCCTTCCTCGAACTCTAAAGGTCACAACCGTCTGCCAGCCCAAAAACATCGGATAGCCCTATGCATACATTATCCTATTCTAAATGACCTGAAAAACCTCTTAAAATGCCTTCTACAATCACTTCCACAACTGGGATGTAAAGTGAGCATCACGATCCGAAATGATCATCATTGAAAATACACAAAGTCGAACTATCTCCAGCATGTAGGGCATACCAAGCCCTCTAATAAACTCTATCCCTAGGTAGTGAAGAAGTGGTCTAACTTAGTGAGTTGTTCAATGATCACCCTGATGGTATCATGTCTCCGGAATGTACATGGTAAACCTGTCACGTCGATCCTTATTCCACCAGCGTTCATCAATTCGTCACCGCTTGATCAAATCCGAACCTCCGATCCTTTGTCACTGGTGAGAGAGCCTCTCCCCTACCTTAGGGAAACTCCAGAGTTCTATATCAATTCCCCAGCATTATTAATTCTAATACAAGTCCTTATACCTGATTAATGGAGGAAACACGTTAACATGTTTATATGTTTCCGCATTACTATTTCACTTTTAAATAGCATCACCACACTGATTCATTTATGAAAGGGGAATGGGTTGCTCTAATGCAGCATGACAATGTCACCATACTGCAAAACGTTAAAAGGGAATAAAATAAACTTCTTTAAGTTTATTTTATTCTCCTCTAGAGAGTCAAAAAATTAACTTTTACCCTTAACCCGTGCTGGTCGAGGTTAGGCTCCACTTATGGAAATCACATCCTAATGAGCTCAATGGTACTCTCGGATTTCCAATCTGAGTTACTTTTTATGAGTTATAAGGATTTGAAAAATAAAATAAAATAATTTAATTAGTTTATTTATGGTTATGCCATTTTCAAGTTTTCTCATTGGAGACCGATGACAACTAAAGTTAAGTCACACCTAGGGTAAACCCACCATCTTGAATTCAACGGTGCCATCATATTTCTAATTTGGGTACCCATTTAAGAGTTATTCCACTTTTTCTGGAAAATTTCTCACGCTCTATTTAAAAACGCAACATTTTTCGATAGATCATTCCCGGGACTCTGGCCCTCAGAATCGCACTCCATCTCAGTGCTGAGTCTCATAAATTTTCCAAGAATTTTATAAAAATAAAACTGAGAAAATTCAAGTTGTTATAGAGAACTAAGATAAGTTTTCTTAGTACAATATCAAAATTAAAGAACAAAAACAAGAAATCTATAGATTTACCCAAACTGGAAAACATCAAATCAAACGTATCGAAGAACTTGAAGAGGAAGTCATCGATCTGTGAATAAATGTTAAGGATCAAGAAAAAACATTGACAATGGATATGATATCGAGAAAGAAGACCATTTTGGAAACCAAGAATATATAGGTGGATTATAAAGGTAAAAAATGACAAAAGAAACAATCAAATCCAAATGATAAGGATTATAACAGGGTTAATAAAAAAAAAAGAGGTCTGATGATTAATATCAGACCACAAGCACCTGCTCCAAAAGTGAAAATTGATTTGAGTATGAAGTAGAGTTAGAATGTTCAGAAAACTCAAGGGACAAACAGTGGTGAAAAAGTGACACATAAGAATACACCTCACATAGGGTGTTCTTACTGCGAAAAGATGGGACACTCAAAAAATGTGTGTTCTATATCCAAGATATACCAAAGGTCACAAGAACAACAATGATATCCAAACAGGGTAAAATACTCTAGAATATATTTCAAGGATAACTATTTTTGGTTTAGAGGATTTAGACACATGGATAGATACTGTACACCAACCATTCATGGGAATGTATTGAAGTAGAACCAAATTGGTCACAAGCAGCAATTCAGTGAACCATCAAGCGGGATGAAAATATAAAATTAGTTTGTAGTGTTGCACGATGAAGCTGGTCTATCATACACCGAGGAAGATAAATATTATTAATCCATAATGGTTATGAAATCAAAAACTTGGATCTAGAAGAAAAGAGTTGAGAAGGAAATGGTTGCAGATATTACTTTTAAAGCATCAAACCGCATTAGAATATTGATTATTAACAATGGTTTCTTTTCTCATATGATAGAAAATAAGGATTTGGTGATCAGAATTAGGTATGATATGAAAGGTATCATAAGATTAGGTAATGAAGAAGGCATAAATATTGTTGGCTCAGGGAAACCCAAGTTTGGGGGAAAAGACATGATATGTGAATATGTCTTGGTTATTGAAGGTCTTAGTCACAAATTACTAAGTACTTGTTAAATATGTGACTCGGGATATGCCATAACTTTTTCAAAGAAGTCATGTATCATTATGGGAAAAATGGTGTTGTTGTTTTATAGGGAAAACATACAAAGGGAAATATTTACCTTGTAAATGGAGAATAAGACATGTGCTTTTTTTCAAAGGAATAAGAATACAAGTTACAGAATAAACATCTTGGACACTTGTGCCAAACATATTTGGAAGATCTGGTGAAAAACGATGCTGCTCGAGACCTCCCAATATTATCACGTGATCGTACTCATACGTGTAATGCTTGTCAACAAGGGAACAACATTCAAAATAAATATGATGAAAAAGAGAAAAGGACAAAAAAAAGTTCTTGATCTAGTAAATATTGTTGTGTGTGGACCAATTTCACCAAGATCTATTATGGGAGGAGATATTATGTTCTCTTCATTGACGATTTTAGCAGAATGTCCTGGGTTTCAATCATCACCCTCAAATATGAGGTGTTTAGTTTCATAAAAACTTATTGAAGATAAGTTAAGAAGATATTGGTTCAAAAAATCTGGAAGATTCAAACAGATAATGGAACATAGTTAAAAAATTTCCAAGTTGAGGATTATTTCAAGAAACATGGGATAAGACACCAAGTTTCAACTATAAGAAATCCACAACAGAATGGAGTAGTTGAGAGAAGAAATCAGATTTTCAACAACATGGATAGAATAATGCTCATTGATAAAGACCTTCCATATAAGTTTTGGAAATAAATAATCATGACATCGGTCTACATATCAAATAGAGCGTTATTGTTTCCAAAAGAGTAAAAGTCTCTACATGAGCTTTGGTATGGAAATAAGCCAATGTTTGAGTACTTTCGAGTCTTCGGAAGTAAGTGTTTCATTCTCAATAAGAAGAAACATAGGAAGTTTTAATACTTTAGAGATTAAGAGATATTTCATGGATACTCAAAGAAAATAAAAGCATATAAATTCTTTAATAAGAGGTTGAGAAATTTCTTTGAAAGAAATGATGAAACTATTATAGATAATGAGAAAAATCTTCCACAAATACATGATCAAACTCAAGAGGATAGTGATGAAGAGATAAACAGATTAGGGGATGTTCTAGTTCTATAGGATAATTCATAATAATACTTAGATAATGATAAGGATGAGAATAAATTAGTATCTATGCAGAAACCAATGAGAAGATTTGAAATTGATAGAAAAAACTAAATTAGTGATCAGACAAAAATAGTGCAGACAAAGAGGATGAAATCTATACAAAAAGCATCATACTAATCCCAAGTAGAGACTAAATATTTTTATGAAGAATATGGATATGATTATTGGGTTCAGGATATGAATAAAGAGATTGGAAAAATTGAGAAGAATCAGACATGGGAGACCATTTCGTGGATAACAGATAAGAATGACATCAGGAATATATTTGTATTTTGAAACGAGATTAATGAAGATGGAATAGTGATTCAAAACAAATCACAACTAGCATAAAAAGGGTACTCTTATACAGAGAGTATTTATGTTGACGTAACTTTTGAACCTATTTCACGACTAGATACAATATGATTATTCTTGGATATAGTAGTGCAAATAATGTTCAAAGTATTCTAGATGGATGTCAAGTCTTCATTTATCAATGGGGTTCTAGAAGAAGAAGTTTACATTGAGCAGCCAGATGGTTTTCTCATTCTTGAAGACAAGAACAAAGTCTATCAACTAAAGAAGGCATTATATGGGTTTAAGTAAGCACCAAAATAATGGTATTCAAGACTAGATCAATTTTTAAAGAAGCTCGGTTTTCAGCATGGTGGAGTTGATTACAATATCTATATAAACAATAAAATTAATCAAAGGAAGTTTTTTATGGTTTATGTTCATGAAATAATATTTGGAAGATCAAATGAAGCTCAACTTAAGCAATTTTTAGAATTCATGAAAAGTGAGATCGAAATGTTAATGATTGGTGAGTTGACATTTTTCCTTGGTTTACAGGTGACACAAGGAAGGAATGCCACATTAATTTCTCAATATAAATTTTATAAGGATATTTCTAGAATATTTGGAATGGATAAATAAAAGGATATGACAACTACGATGGCTAACCAAATGAAAATTTCATGAGATGATGAAGGCAAAGTGGTTAATGTCACAGAATACAGACAGATCAATGGAAGTATGTTGTACTTAATAGAGAAACGAATGGATAATGCTTTTTTCACATGTTAAGCAGAATGATATCAAAGTAATACCAGTGAAAACCACTTTATTTTAGTGAAAATAATACTTTGGTATATTAAGGGTATGGTGGATTTCGGCTTTCTATACAATGAAAATTCCAAAAAGAGTTATTGGGTTATACAGATGTAGATTGGGCCGGTTCAATAGATGATAGGAAATAAATGTTAGGAGGTTACTTCTATCTTGGTGTATTGGGTATTTATTATCTTAGAAATATACATGATTTCATTTCATTGAGAACCACATAAGATGAATTTATTTTGGCTACTCTAGCATGAACACAATTATTGTGGATAAAGAAGAAGCTTGATGACATGGGAGTTGAAGTGAAGTCTCATATTAGAATTAATTGTGATAATTCAAGTTCTATGAATATTATAAAAAACCTAGTCCATCACTCATGAAAAAATCACATTGAAATTAAATATCAGTTTATCAAGGAAAATGTGGAGCAAGGTCTTGTGAAGTTGGAGTATGTGCCCACAGAACTATAGGTTAGAGACATTCTAACAAAATCCTTACCCAAATAATTTTTTGAGAGGCATCAACTGGCTCTGGGAGTTCAGTTAACTCCCCACAATTGAAAAAAATGTGGATAAGGGGTCCCCTCTCTCCAAGGTATGGAGTGATTTTCCATAATGTTCTAATATGTGTTATTTAGCATGCAGTAGAACACAATGAAGTGAAATTCAGTTTTGGTGATGAAATGAACTTCAGTTTCATTGGTAAAGGGAGAGAAATTTTGGCTACAGAATGGAAAAAATGTCTTAGTCAATACACAAGAAGAGGCTGATAGGTGGAGCAGTGAGGCTGATAGGTGGAGCAGTGAGAAGAGAGATAGTGGGAGTTTTAAATCTAATGATTCTAAAGGCAATCGATAAAAGGTTATATATCACGATATAATGAGTTTGCGATGAAAGTAGTTGAGAGGTTTTAGAATGAAGTTATTTATTGATTAAATTTGCATTATAATCTTGTTTCTCATTCCAAGAATTTCTCACATGGGCTCAGAGTGTGTGTTAAGAAATTCTTTGATCGCTATTTGAATCACAAGAAGCGAATGGTGGTAGAAGATAGAAGAATCTTTCACGAGGTATCAAAGTGTGAAGAGTTTTCAACAAACCCAGAGGGGGATATTTTTGGGAGAAAATACCTCAAGTTAACATTGATGCATTTTTGGGTTGATTGTGTTTGTTGAAAAAGTGGGTTTCCATGGTTATTTTTGGAGTTCTATAGATATTGTTGACAAAAAATGTTAACAATGAACGATGAAAAAGTAATGGATGGTCTAGAGGCGGTAAAAAAAGATCGTATTTATGGTGGAACTATTTCCTAGTGCCTTCCAAATTTTTGTGTCAAAAAATTGGAGAATGGAGAAAAGTGTTTTTGGAAAAGAATGATGTGTGAAAGTGTTTAGGAGTTTTTGAAATTTGTGAACAATACATTTTTCAAGGTCATTACATAAAAATATGGAAAAGTAAAGAAGTTCGTGCAAGTTATTGTTTTGCATGAAAGGTGAATTTGCATGAATGAAGACTTGAACGCTCATGGAAAGTTGTGCGAGTTGCATGTAGTGTCAAAACAATACTCATAAAGGGTATTCTACCCCCTTTATTTTAAGAATCTCAACACTTATAGAGAATCAAAGATTTGATTAGTGTAAGTATTGAGTTGCATGCTTGAAGGGAGTTGCACGCAAGTAGTGAGTTGCGCGTAAGAGTTACACATAAGAAGGGAGTTGCGCATCATAAAGGAGTTATGCATCAGAAGAGAGTGGAGCAGAATTAGAGAGTTTCCCACAAACTTAAAGTTATGTGCAAGGTGATTTTTTGTGACAAAATTTTTTTTTCGTGCAAGATATTAAGGTTTCACACAAGTCACCTTAAGTTTGCGCAAAAGTTTGAAGATTTCCAGTACATCTATGGTAAAGCGGTATTCATAAGTGGATGAAAGTGGAACTTCAATAGAGCATCTACCTATAGTTGAGTATGAATTCATTCATGAAAATGAAGAGGCCTATAGGTATATAAACTATGAGTGGACCCCTTCAAAGAGTAGTGAGAAAAATAAAAGGAATATGGTGATCCTTTCCATAGACAGTGAGCCAGAGAAAGTGACATAGGGAGTGCCCCTTGGGGAATTGGTGAGTTGAACCAAAACTATGTAAAGGTAGTGATCCTGGGAATATAAGTTATCTAGCCTGAACCTTGTAATTGGTAGTGAGCTTTAGTGGATTTGGAACATCATCACATTTCCATTGTATTATCCCTGGGAAGATCCTAGTGAGGGTGAACTAAGAAAAATTCATTTGTCATGTGCATGATTTAATTTTTGTTCATAGATTGATAGAGGAGAAAGGTAGAATTTTATTTTTTTAACGACGAAACAAGATTCCAAGGGGCAATAGTTTTAATCTGTCATACCCGGATTCACCATCCTATTAGGGTATTTGACTTATTGGGCCTAACATATGTTGTTAATCATATTTTAGGAAAATATTATTAGGCCTAAATAATATATATTTCACTCCTATAAACATACCATTTGTTTTCTCATTTCCTCCACCTTTTCCATCATGTTCAATGTTAACATAAATCCTTCAGGTTCCAGCCGTTGATTAAAACCAGAAATAATCATGTGAGTAACAATAGTCATAGTGATAAAAATGTATAATCATTTATATAATATCATGACAACTTATTTTCAATCTAAAACACATTAGTTTTAACCTAGTTTATTCATTTTCATCATATATTCAAATCCATAATAATGGTTTGTATAGAAAATGTAAATTATCCTAAGAATATCCCCCAAAAGTTTCAAACCAGGTGCACAGTAATGTTCGTTTTCATGTACCGGGTTATGCCGAGTCAGGCCCGACCCACATTAGTAGAGTTATTACCCCAAGGTAAATTTGTACAAGAACCACATCTATTTATAGTATCCAGACAAGGATTCATTTCAAGGAAGATCCACATAATCTATACCTTACCAAAATTCTTGGATGTTCTTATATACCTATCCTTAAAGTATATCTTAGTGTTATGTTACCTAATCTTTGTTTTCTAATTATAATTTCCAAGTTTTATAGTAAACGTCATCTGATACCAACTGTAATAACCCAAAACCTAGTAGCCCAGAGTCAGTGCCTTACTTTATTACATTGACATAGATACAATACTCGAATCCTAATGGACCGATCAGTTTAGAAGTCTTGGAAGCCATATTATATACATGAACCTTATATTACACTTTAAAACATAAAACAAAATATAGAAAATCCTTTTATAATGTAATTATTCTCCTAGATTAACCCTACATATCAGTAATAATACACATCTTGGCATACTAGGAATAATAAAACATAATAAAGGGGGGATATCAGATTCTCATTAAGGGTAAGCACACAAAAGAAGCTATTATGAATAACAATCATAAACATTACGGAAATGCGTATAACTAAAACCAAATCCATTCAAACATAGTCTTGACCATAATATGGAAATAATAAATAATACCATATAAAATATTTACATGGCCTGTAAAACATAACCATGTATATTATACTAGTTGGATAATCACATGGAATATTAATAACTAATCTCATAATGATGGAATTCATAATGTCAAAGATCATAAACATACCATCAAGGTTTCGACCAAGAAACCATACATAAATGGGTGATACATTAGTTAACACCCAAACTAGTTTTTCCTATGAGACCTACCGATGCATCGAGGGGCTATAGTGAGCCCCAAATGTCAATTACTGAGTCCAATTCATTCCACATATTAAAACATAAACAACACAAACATTCATATTGAAAAACTAGCATACCAAATGTGAATACTTTAACCATAAACCATGAATGGTATCAAAATAGTGCATCCATAGTCAAAATGATCATAAAGATTTCAATAAAATAAGTTATATTGTATCATAAGAGATCATACTCAATAAAACATAAGATTCAACAAAGTATGTTGACATATATGAAAATACACTAACACAATCGTTTGAAATATCTTGAGAAAAACAACCTTTTACTTTGAAATCATTTATTTAAAAGCGACACATTTATAAAAGAATTTTTTTAAAAAAATAAATATGTAAACTCGTAAAGGAAGCTTAAAAAAATCATAGAGTAATAATGATATTAAAATATTCTCACACTGTATAAGTTAAAAATAAACATTCTTTCTATATTTTTGTTGAAAAAGTCATAAATCACCTTGTTTGGAAAATGAAAAAATATTCCTTGCAAACAATTTTATAGAAAGTAAAACATGGGTAAAATAATTAAAATGTTGGTTGGATGATATTAAAAATATTTTGGAATTTTTTTTAATAAACATGGAAATGGATGATAAATATTCCCCTGTAGATACTTATGTATAAACTATCATGAATAATAATGTGATTGTGAAATTAACCCTTACCACTTTATAATCAGTAGAATCATATTAACCATGCAAGAAAAAAATTTAAATGGATATTAAAATATCATAATATTAATAATAATATTCATAAAATAAATTTATGGGCAGTATATACACCACACAAAATAAACAAGTGGTCAATATGACATGTATCTCACAAAAATAAAAAGTGAGATGAATTTCCCTTACCTTATGCTTCCTTTAGTCAAACATGATTTAACCTCCTGTATAATGTATTTAAGTATGTTATTAACTTATATCAGAACATTATTCATATATGTGATATCATATATTATCTTCTTATATTATTTTATCACCCATTTGTTGATTATATTGCATTATTACCCATCTTTTGAGTGTTAGCTACTTCATTTTATACGCATGTTTTGTCATGAATGTCTCAGTTATTTTGTAAAGGATATTGATCCAAAATATAAATAATGATATTAGTGTTATAAATATAATATTTAATCATTAAATAATTTTTTACAATCATTATTAAATGGATATCAAATAAAATAAATCACATCACGTCGTGGAGACGGTTGGCCGTATGCACGCACAAGCGACAATATCATTCCCCTAATGGTAAAGTTGTAAATAATTGGATGGTATATTAATTATAAATAATAAATATAACCTCATATTTATTATTTATATCCATTATATTCATCATTACACCCATCCAAATAAAGTGGTGATGAAAAACAAATTACACCATAGTGTAGAGACGGTAAGCTGTACACACACATGGTGATATTTCTTTTCGTAGGATGGATAAAAGGAGGAATATGGTTATATCATAATCATAATAAAATATCATCACATAGATGGTATTGGATTTATTACTTTAGTATGTAAACAATATAAGAATATGAAGTTGGAGAAAAAATGAACTTAAATGAATTGGTAAAACAATTACCTCTTCTTCGATGGATTTCCTTTGGATCTCCTCTTAGAGACACTAGGGTTGGTATTTTTAGAATAACAGGACCTCCAAAAATTAACTAAGAATATTTTTAGGAGAAATGGGTAGAGTTTTGTCATTATATAAGGCTCAACATGGTGTGAGTAAGTGAGGGAGGATGATTCTTTTTATATGATAAGAGAGGGGAACTCTTGGAATCCTTTAAAATATTAAATTAATATAAATTAATTTTCAATTTAAAATAGCTAAAAAGTGTGTTATTTAGAATATAATATTTTAATGGGTAAATATCCTCTTAAAAATTTATTTTCAAAAATTTTTAAATCACAATTTCAACTTTATCTTTTAGATTTAACCCTTAGTTAAACCCTTTAACTCTTATAGTGATAACTTGGATTTTTAACTCTTTAGGGTTAATAAAGTTACTATAAAATGCTAAAAAACCCCAAATTTATAATTGATGACATATTTAAACTTATTATAGTAATATGATTGAAGTTTATATTTTTATGAATTTTATATCATTTAATAAAATATTATTTATTTTAAAGTGTCATTTATGTCAGTTTTTATACTATTCATATTAGTTTTTTTAAAATGCCACAACAACATGATAAATTCAAAAAAACACTTATAATATACCAATAAAATGAATAAGTCATCTATAAATTCGTTTATGTCATTAATTATGCTAAATAATATTTATTTTATAATTTTTAATATCATTTATTTGATATTTCCATTACTTAAACAATTACCACACCATTATTATAAAAGCCTTTAATTAAATTATTTCTTCAATAAAAATTAAAAATAAATTATTATGATGAAGATAAATTTATTATCTTTCAAATTACTATTTAAAGGCTAATTTATCTTGTGTATAACCATGGATTAAAAATGTAATAATTAATAAAAAACATGAGTATGAAATTTTTATCTTATCTTTAGTTACAATATTATAAATGTCATATTCTTAACCGAGTGGCTTAAAATGGTTAAATTTTAAGATTAAGGTTTTTGTTTTTCAAAACAGGCTTATCCAATGAAGTTAGGATAAGTTTTAGGGTAATTTTATAATATTATAATATTATTTTTACCATTATTCCCTTTATCGTGGTAAATTCAAATTTACTAAAGTTACTATTCATAATATCAAAAAATAAAGTTTATACTATTAGAATACAAATATAATACTTATTAAAACCTTGTATTTATATTTTTCAAAATTCAATTCACATAAGTGGAAAAATTTTGTTTAACATTAATCACGCAGATGTGGCGAGAAGACGGATAAAAGGAAATGTTCAAAAGTTAAATAAGTTTTTATATATAATTTCAATAAAAAATTATTCCAATAGATCTATAGTGACTTTAAAAATCACTTTAAATTATTATAATTATTTAAATGTAATGTCTGTTTTTTAACTACAATGCAGTATTTTAACTATTTATCAAAAAATGAAACTTCTCAAAAAAATACCAAATATTTACCCTAAGATAATTTTGATATTAAAAAATAAAAAATGAAGACTATTTTGAAAAATAAAATTTATAAATTTATAAAATTACTAAAATTTAGTTTTAAAATAGGTGCGCTCTTAAAAGGCAGTACAATTCCCTTTAAAAAATATTGTTTTTATGCATAAAATCAAATTGGTTCTTATATAATTATCTCAGGAAAACATAAGATAAATATAAATAAGTTTCATAATTTGTTTAATACTATTAATAAACACTATTAAAAAAGATAGGTTAATAGATCATGGTATGTTCGAAGTTAGTGTTGCATGCAACACAAGCTTCTGAATTTATTAAAAAACAAAACATAACGTAAAATCTTAGGGTGTTACATTAATAAATTGCATCCTTGAAATTTGAACTTGGGATCAATAATTTGGGGTTTGAAATATAAAAATACCTTTTTCAAAATCCCACATCATAAAAAAGAGTTAATACAACATCCTCTTGAAAAGTGGGAAAGGGAAGTAAGAAATTCATCTCGGATAACACATAACCAGGTTTACAAATAGTAAAATGTGAGTGGAATGTAAAAATTTGGACACAGAGAAAAAAAGTAATTTATAAACGATGGAATGTGATATAGAATGTGGTTATAAGAATTTTAATGATCATAAAACTATAAATCAATAAGGGAATAAGAAGACCATCAATTCATTAGAAATTAAGGTAATAAGATAACATTTGCATTTCAAGATACCCTTTATTAGAGTTGAGGAATTTATTTACCTATGAAGACCAAGAACCTAAGAAAATATACTTAATTGAAAAATATAATTTCATCCGTTAATCAATTTACACCACAATCTCAACGTTTTCTCTAAACAAGGAGTATTAAAGATGATTTTTTCATGCCTAAAGCACTGAAATCAATTTCTAATGGATCACATAATACATAAGAGGATAATATGTTATTACTACTATATTTAGACATTAACAAAAATCAAAATGGTTATCAAAATATAAGATGATCCAAAAAATGAATAAATCTTCAAAAATATTAAATGCAACATTAAACTCCAAAGCCTCAACAATAATATCCAAAGTTAAACTTAGATCTTTTTATAAATAACTAACAATAAAATTATTCAAAATATTCCCGACCAAGTTCAAAACCCAAAAATCAGAAGGATTTGATCGCATAATCTTTTGAGATTAATTTAAAATTTATTTCCAAACAAAATTAGTCATTCATAAAGTCATATACACAAAAATGTATATGCCCTAATCGTTAAATCTACAAGATATGCTAATCATTTCCATAAATAACCTAAATTAATATAAAGCCACATTAAAATCATATATGCTTCCAAATGATAATTTAACCTTTATTCCTCAAATAAAATCCCATATTATCCAAAAAAATTACATTTACCTTAATAATATAAGGTTCCTAAAATACTAAACTTCTTCCAAAATAACATCAATCACTTAATCACCAAATCACTTTTTAATCCCATTGTTATCTATTTGATAGAAAAATATATTCTAAAATTGAAATAACCCATAATTACCTCAATATCAAAGATTATATAAACCCTAATGGTTATCAATAACTTTAAACTTATGTTCAAAAAATGTAAAATAATTCTTCCTCAAATAATACTTCACGTTAAACCTAAGGGATACATATACTTCAACCCAATAAAATGTCTCAAAAAATATCTTTATTCACCTTAAAATCCCATCAATTAAAACATCTAAATGCGATGTATATGCCTTTGATCTTATAATAAAACTTAAAATTAAACCAATTATGGTTTTAATAACTCTTTTGTTAACCTCTCATGAAAACATCCTAATATATAAACTAAACCCTACTCTAATACCAACTATAAGAGTCCGAAACTCACACTCCTGGATTCAGTGATAAAAAAGTAATCTTTACATTTCTGGATTTGATACCAATAATTGTGACCCAATTTAGACCATATAAAACTTGAAACATTAAAAGGAAATATTAGATAAATTATATACCCAATAACATTTTAGGTTTAGAGTTTTATAGAATTTTGAAAAACTTTTTTAAAGTACACACATCAACTCGATATCCATTTTTCTAGTAATATAAAATTTTTAAAATAAAATATGTTTTATTTTCATTTAAAATATCCATTAATTTCAACTTTATTTCTTGGTTTTTATTACACAGCTTTAAACACTATGAAAAACATTTAAAATTGTAAGACGATAACAAAAATATCAGTAGGGGACATAAAAGAAAGAAATCCGTTAGTCCAATGAAAAATATGAAAAACCATAAAAATGTTACCTTTATCATAATATTATTTAAATATATGAAATAAATTATATTCACATGACAAAAACACTTTATGATGAAGAAAAACTTTAAAACCCATGACAAAAAAATAAAAACCATTTTTGGAAACTAAGAGCATCATATTCATAACTTGTGTTCACTCATGTTAGAAATAACTGGAGACTAATTAAATCCGTAGGATAAACCACCCTAGTAAACTCAATCCTTTAATTTGAATATAAGAAACATTATCTAATTAATTGGATATCTATATTGGGCTCACACCTTTTTATAAGTTATATTTGGATTACCCGTTCGTATAGGCTATATTGGGATCACCGATTCGTATAAGCTGTATCCGGATCACCTGTCATCATATATAATTATCAAATACCATATAAGGAACAACATTTTATGATTTCACCTTTTCATCATAAAACTCATGAAAATATCTTTTGAACCCCAATGAAAAATAATTCCGGATATCAAATTACCACTTTCTTTTAAAATCCCATCTTCAAAAACTAAAAAACCTAGAAAAAGGGAAATATGGGTTTTATTTGAATAAAACATGAAATATTGTTTATTAATTCAAACCTAAAATAATGGTTATGGTTTCGGGAGAAACCATTTATCCCATATACATTAAAATAGATCATTCCTATTACCATTTTGTCAAAAATTCTGTATAAAATATGTAAAAATATTCCTTTTGAAAACCTTTGAAAAAAGCAAAAATGAATATAAAATGTAATTTATAATTAATTCACATATATATAAATAAATTATTATAATAATTTTAAGAAAATTTACATGGAATAAAAATATTTATAAAATAAATATTTAAAACATTAAAAATGATGTTTTAAGTTAATGTGTCCCTTACCCTGAGTCCAAATTGTTGCAGAAATTATTTATCATCCTAAATAATAAAATTATGTTAATTATTTACTTGCTTAAAAACCTTCTGAAACTTTATTATTACTTTTATTTTATTTATTATCATGTTATATTTAATTACTCAACCAATTACTTTAACATCCTACATTTTGATGATATTCGACTCATATATCAAAAAATGACTTCAGTAGGTTGATTATGCTCCAAGAGGTCATTATTCCATAATATACAGAATAATAATCATGAAATAATTATCATTTTTAAAAATAAATTATTATTTTAAAACTAACCATTAAATATGGTTATGAAAAATGAACCATGTTACAATCATGGAGAAAGTAGGCTACACATACAATGAGTAACGTTTCCATTATTCAATGATCATGATGGAAAGAAGGTAAGTATTATTTTATTTACAAAAATTGTTATTATGTAATAAATATAATATTATATCTTTAAATACTTTACATATATATCATACATGTTATGTGGTGATGAAAAACAAATCACATTGCTTTGTGGAAGTGGTAATCCACACATAGGCACAAAGAACATTACCATTTTTCAACAGACAAATATAAGAAAACAGTTGATATAATATATTTAGAAAATGATAATTATTTCATTAATAATATATATATATATATATATTAAATACATCATTATAATCATCCATGATAAGAGGTTTTGGAAAACAAATTACATCGGTTCACGAGGCGGTAGTCCACCATATACACAAATGATAGTTTCATTTATATTTGATGGAAGAATAGATGGATATAGGTTTTGAAATTGACATAATAAAATATAATTATATTGAATAAAATAATTTTAATATTTCATCGTGGTTAAAGTATATTTTAATGAGGTCGAAGAATAAATAAAACTAAAACATTTGATTGAAAGTTATATCTCTCATTCGGACAACCTCCTTTTCTTTACACCTCATGCACTCTAAGGTTTATTTTATATCCATAACAATACCTCTAGAAAATTTTAAGGGATTTTAGGAAGGTATTAGTTCTGGTATATATCGAACTAAATGGTTCTTTAAGTGTGAATAAAAGAGGATAGGTGGTTTCCTTTTATAAGCGAGGGGATGTGTACTCTTGTAATTACAAAATGTATTAAATTAATATAAATTAATTTTTATGTAAAAAAGAATCCAAAATGATATATTTAAAATTTATAATTATTATTATATGATATTACCACATAAAATAAAATTATAATTTTTTTTATATGTTTTTTTCTTTATCTCTTTGTTTTAACCCCTCTCAACCCTTTTGACAATTATCATGATATCAATGTTTTTTAATATTTTGGGGTTAAGAAATCACTATAAAAGGAAAATTGACCCATAAATGGACCACAGTAGATATTTTAAACCATATCCCATTCACTTGTCCAAATATAGGGTTTTTATTAACATTAAATCATTTAATAAAATATTATTTATTATAAAATATTATTAATGACATTTTTGAACTATTCACATAATTTGACTTTGAAAACAACATGAAAGAAATGGAATTAGAATATAAATCATTAAAACATATCTAATATTTTATATTTATCTTAAAAATTCTTGGAATAATTTAACTCACCCAAACAATATTTTTTTATTGTTTTTAAAATCATTTAACTTAGTTTTTACTACTTGCACAAGCATTGTGCCGACATTGTGAAAGCATTTAGGGTAATTATTAAATCAATAAAAATTAAAAATAAATTATCATGATAAAAAAATTATATTTATAATTACCATTTATAACTAAACATAACTTATTTTTATCCCTATCATAAAATATTATTGATATTAAAAGAAAGAGAGTGAAATATTTGTCATCATAATTACTTAAAATAATATATAAGTAATTTTCAAATAAAAGTGGAAAAAATTTCCATAAATACAATTTCTAGATCAATATGGTCAGAAAAAATCATATAATATATTAATGGAAAATTTTAGGGTTATTTGTAACTATTATCATATCATCTTTAATCTTAATTACCTGATTTACCCTTACCGAGGTGACAAAATATTTACGATGGTTACTATTCATAAGGACAATAAATAAAAGGAAACTATTTAAAATATCTAGAAATCATTATTAAAAACATGGAATCCATTTTTTAAGTTCCAATTTATACAATTGGTAGAAATTAATTTAATATTAAAAATAGAAAAGTAATAAAAAATAGCTTTTAGAAAAAATGTGTCTATAAGCCTAAAAATGAACTCATACGAAAATTAGGTATAATGATGATTCATATGTAATAAATTATATTATTTATTATTAAAGTATACTTATGTTAATTTAAGATCAAATTATATTTTTAAATTAATTTATTTAATGAAATTAATTGACAGTTTTACAAAAATCAGTATTTGTCACTATTCACTAAAAAATAAATATTTCCAGAAAAATACCAAACTTTTACCCGAATATAATTTTTAAATTATGAATTTAAAAATAATATCATTTCTATAAAATAAGATTTATAAAATTTCTTGTTATTAATTATTATATTTACTCACAAAAAGAAATAAAAACCATTTTCAAAGAAAACATATTTTTGAAGCATAAAACGAATCTATTGAAAAAATTTGTGTTTATTTCATAATAATTAATCAATAATTTTTTTGAGTAGAAACTTTATATATATATATATATCATAAATTCATTAATCCTATTCATTCCCATAAATTTAACAGCTAGGTTATAACTATAACATTTAAACAATAATATTTATGGTTTGTTTAAGCTCGTTGTTGAATGTTGTATATACTATCGAACATTGTGTTCTTTTAAAATATCAGGATATTACAAAATCGATGAATCCAAAACCACATGTTTTACCATAATTCATTTATTGGGGGCCTTCTCGTTAAATATTCTCCTCATGCATATGTATTTTCACATAGTTCTAGATTGACATGAGCAACCAATTCTTAGTCAAATATATGTATTAATACTTTTATGAGAGGAGGGTTTAAAAAAATTAAATAAAGGGTAACAATCCATGATAGGGTTTTACAATTCATAGAATTAAAAACATATTTACAACAACAAATTTCCATCCCGAATAACAATCATCACTTAATAATAATAAGAAATATGGTAAAACATAAAAATACACCCACGCCCTTAAATTCAATTTGATCTGGTCCATTAACTTATCATTTAAACCCTACTAATCAACCTATTGAAAATAAAATTTTATTTATTTTATAGATTCAAAAAATAATAGAGAACATAGATCCACTATTATAAAGAGATGTTCCAAAATACACTGCATCAAAAATAGGGGTAAAAGAATATGATGTTGCTACCTAGATATCATGAAAGTAAGGACTTGATAAATATTACAAAAAATTCAGAAAAATGAGGAATATAAAGAAGAAATAGGATTCTACCTGAAACACAACACTCTACTTTAGAAAATAGAGAGGGAATCGAGCTGTTAAACATTACTGGAATCACGAATACATAATAACCAGGTGTACGTAGATGACTCTCAATGTTCAAGAATAATGTTCTAGTTCATAAAACCTCAAAGGAAATGGGAAAATAAAAAAATGGACAAAATACAAAACTTTTATGATGTTGAATACGATTTCTTAAATATCACTAGAAGTTAAGGCATCCAAATTTCCTCTTGATGTATCTTAAATTCAGTTTCATTTAAAACATGCAGAATGAACCATTCAAAACCATGAGGTTTAAGAAATTAAAATGATAGATCTAATCCTCATGAGATATATTAAAAAATATTTATTAAGGTTTATATTCCACAAGTTATTTTAAAAACATATTTCACATCATTTTTGAAAAAATATGGTTATTTTAAAAAAATTGTAAATTTTAAAAACTATTGGATCAACCGTGAAGGGATCGACCATCAGAAAAGATCAAACATGGGAAAGTATAGATCGTGATAACAAACCACCAACCATGTAAAAAAATAAATTGACTATGAGAATGGATCTACTATGATAAAACTATCAAATATGTGAAAAAACTATTAACCATGTTAAGAACTTATCGACCATTTGAAGGAATGGATCAAATGTGAGAAGAAACTGACTGATTCTGAGAACAAATCACAGACTATGAGAACAAACCATCAACTGTGTGTAGGAAAAAAATCTACCATTAAAACAAACTGATCGACCTTGAGAGAAAACTATTGACTATGAAAAGGAATATATCAACTATGATAAAAAACTAATCCAATTTTATAACAAACTATTGATCATGGAAAAAAACTATCAACCAGGAAAAGGAATGGATTTAATGTGAGAAAAAAACTTGTAAATTTTAGGGGGAAGAAGACCCCAAACACTTCCTTGAAACCTTTAGGCCTTGAGAAATTATAGTGGAAATGTTTTAGGAACCGAGGGAATTACACATGCTCAACATACGCACATATGAAAAGGGTCACCCAAAAAATTACTTTTTATATATAAATAAGAAAAAATAAGGGAACAATCAACTATAAAACCTCATTCTCTCCTTGAAAAAATCTACCAACATCATCTAGCTTCCCTTACCAAATCCCCTATACAAACTGTCCCCTATAAGTTAACCAGAATATCTACATGAACTTCAGGTTTCTCATGCATGGTGTGAGATGAAAACATAATAGGGTATCACAAAGTTCCCCTCATATACACCACCATATACAATGTATGGATTTATAGAAAAATAAACCGGGTAACAATATATAACATGTAAGAAATTACATTAGGTCACTGTGTGCTAAAAAGACCAGCAAGACACCTGATCTGACCCGCCTCATCTAATTCTGGTAAATGAGTCATCTTGAAACACAAAGCAAGACACATACCTTATTTATTTATGTAAGGACCTACAATTAAGTATCGACCATCACCCTCTCACTCAGGGTAGGTTCTCATACCAAGTCTTGATCCAATATCCCATCCCATACCGCAATCCTCTCACTCAAGGTGAGGCCCCATGACACACCTTGTACCATGTCTCTTACCTCCACCATCTTACTCAGGTCGAGACCATATAGCACATCACATACCACATCAGCTACCTACACCCTCTCACTCAGGGTGGGGTCTCACATCACATCACGAACCTCTTCTCATACATCTACCCTCTAACTTAGGGCGAGGTCCCACATCACATCCCATTACCCCGCCCTCTTATTGGTTGTACACTAAAATATACATTCGTTTTATTCATATTCATTGAATAAATGTATATGATACATATATTATATATATATATAATATATCATGATAATATATAGTATGTGATACTGTATATATTTCACACATAGTAGATGCATACGATGCATGTATGTTATCATGCATATTATGTATGAAGAATACATGCATATAATGAATGTACTCATGTAAAAAATAGCATGCAGTATGCATTCATACAATGTATGTATATAAGAAATGTAAACAAAAAATGCAGGCTTACTGTATGTTCATTTCCCACATGGAAAGAGACCCTCACCACATGGTTTCATTTGGATTAATAGCTTGGTATAATTCTCACAGAATGCATTCATGGAATTCATCCAAGAGACATCAACCATGGGTGTCATTTGATGACACCCAATACACATGATTCATTCTTCATTCATAACGGAGAATCAATATTCGCCTATATAAATTGAATGGGTTCTCTTCATTGGTTGGTGTGGGATTGATCAAATTTGTTCTATGTTGCTGATAATCATCAGTTTAATGAAAAGTTATTGAAGATTTATTCTTAACTATAGACCGTTCATCACCTTCAGTGAAGGTTCTAACACCCCTTTGGGTCAGGTATCCTTAGGAAACATTTGCTGATCCAACGGCTGGTGTACACACCTTAGAAAAAATGGTCCTTAATCTACTGCTTGACCTGGTATTCATCAAGCATTATCCTTTGTTTAAGGAAGAATAAATCTGATACATATATGATACATGTATTCTTTATTTTTATACATTCACTACCACAAAACAGGGCATGAGAAGCACTTCGTTTTATCAGTGTTATGCATAAAGCGCTGATGGGGGGGGGGGGGGTTATCAGTAGTAGATAAAAGCACTGATAAATGTTTTTATTAATAATTCATATAAAATTATTATATTTATATTAAAATAAATTTTGTTTGTATATATTAAATAAAAAATTAATTTTTATAATTAATATATATTTTTAAATAATTCAAAAATATATATACAATAGTTTAAAAAAAGAAAAAAATTATAATTAAATATATATTTGTTTCCAATGAATTTAGTCAATTAATATATTTATCATGCGTGCATATATGTCATGTATCATCATGAATTTCCATGTATACATTACACTCTTCTTATTATTCATGTTTTCCGTTGATTGCTCATTTTTTTATTATGTATATTTTACTAGGTGTATATGATTAATTCATGTTACCTGACCGTGTTTTCATGACACGTCAAATTGATAGTTATTTAAAGAATATCTTTTAGTCTAGGTCAGACCCTAGGTCATCTCTAAAGGAGCATTGGTAGCTTATAGTGTGTGTTTTTAATAAAGATTAGTAAAAGAGGGGGTGGTATTGTAAATAGTCTTAAAAATAAAATGACTTAATTAAAGAGTTTAATAGTTGATAAGGAAAGGTGGTTTTTTATAATTTTGAGATAAAAGGGTTCATTTTTAGTTCAATACACACATTTAAAGCTCATTGTTCTCAGAGATTAATTAAGGTTTGATGCAAGTCTTTGGTTGAAATCAATCAGAATCCCGATTACTTTCGAAACTCTTATATCAAAGCACGTTGAGCCAAACCTTTACATTACAATCGTATATCCAAGGTTCAGATCACATGCATGGTATAATATATTCCCAAACAAATTGAAATCTCAAATAAGTGGGGAAGAAAAGGATTATTATTCTGTCCAATTAGAACAACACAAGTCACACACTCAAAACTTCACGCCGATTGATTAAAAGTAAAGAGAATTTCATTCGGTTAAATCAAACAAAGGTATATCAAAGTAAGATAATTCTGAATGAAATGTTTTAAAACCTAACATACAACAAACCAGTAGTATTACAAGTTCCAAAACTCCCTTTATATGTGTATAGCTCCCTCACAATGAACGCCCACCGTTTAGCTCAACATCGGGATGAGGAGGAAGCATGGGTGGAACTCCTTCTTCATTATTGACCCCCCTATTAGGATAGGGGAATCCAAAGATTCTAGGATGATGAGATGAATCCTATGTAACTAAAAAATTGAATCACTTCTCTCCTTTACCGTACTATCCAAATGAGGTACCCATGGTTCTCTTTTATAGCAAAAATGGGAAGTGGTTTTGGGCACACAGATTGTGTAAAACCACTTGTCCTATTGTTTTTGGCCTCCATAAATTCTTCTATCACTTTTGAAAAAACTAGAAAGTTGTTTCCCCACATCTTGGATATCTCCACCTAAATTTTGGATTAATTTGGACACCAAAAACTTGAGATATGAATAGAACACAACCCAAAACATTTGACTTCGTGAAGATTCAATGTTCTGGATAGATCACTTTGATTGGGACCCTTAATGAAAGAATGGGGCTTGTGTGTCTTCATAAGAGTTGTAGAAAATTTAATTTTTGATCATCCCAAAAAATATCAGCCCATTAAGATTCCCTGAGTTTTCATACTATACCATATAGTGGACAAGTGTTCATAGATCCCATGCAATTTTGGTCCATTTTCCATCTAGATCATCTCTGGGGCCTCCAAATCACCTCCTACAGCATTGGAATCATCAAAATAAGTAAAATTTCCCTTTTTGAAATTCATAAACACAAAATAAATTATTCAAACATGTAATTAAACTTGTTATTATTTTTATAATTTTTAATATAAAACAAGTTTATCACAGTGGTGTGAGGGTGAAAATGAAACAGTGAATCACAGTGCGATCACACCCCCAGACTAAAACATTTTCACTCCTGGGAAAAGTTACATTTCCAAAAATTATGCATGTAGATATTACCAAAATCATGAATATTTAACATTTTAGGAAATATTTATTCATTAAAGTACTGTGATCAATGCACAAACCACACCAAGGAGTTATTCCTAGTGAAAATGGAAAAAGATGTCTCATAAATCATATTAGAGTGAAATTAAAAGAGATTCATGATACAAAATTGAGAAAGGCATTCATAAGTCAACCATGCCACTAACCCTACATGTGTATGTGTGAAAACCATTCCATTATATTCTTTCCGCTTTCTATCTAATAAATATTGGTTATTTTAATATTTTCATCTTAAATGATTTTGTCCACTAAACCTACCCTACATACTTTGCAATCATATTTCAAGACTCACTCACTTAATCATTCCCAGAAGTCAAACCATAAGCACCTAACCTATATATCCCCATATGTTTCACATTTCATCACTCCCCTCATTTATTATTTTTGTTTTTTTCAGAAGTTTCATTTTTTAACAAATATCACACTCATCTCTCAACCCTTGTTTGATATCCCCACAACACTAATTATAATAGTTATAACATGATAAAAGGTTGAAGAGGAGTGGTTTTTGACCTACCTAAGATGCAACCAATTTTTTTTTTTGATTTTTTGAGGGTTTAAAACAGTTGAATATTAGGTACACATGCATAGGTCAATCTGTTATAGTAATTAAACAAATTAGATAAGGAACGAACGTATGGAAATATCATTTTAAGATGAAAAATATTAACCTCACATATATTTTTCTCATATTAGGTAAGAAATATTTACACTTTATGGTCTGATAGAAAAATGTGTGGAGATATTAGGGACACAGTTTTCCCAAAAACTACTCACACAATGGGCATCAGTCATCTCAATGGTTTCAGATAGATAAAATAATTTATATCATTGAAAGAAAAAAAATTCACTAAAATTCACTCCCTGATGTTAAATTCATACAAACATTAAATCCACAATAGAGTCGAGTTTTCATCAAACGTTAAATCAACATGGAATAAAACATTTCAACATGCATTTTTAGTAAGTTCCATGATTTTGTAACCATATGGGGGGGGGGGGTGAGTAAAAATACCATAAATAAGGCAAAAAAAAAGAATAAATGAGAAATATGATGAAAATCACAATGAACTGAACAAGATGATTAAAAGAGAAAATATTATAAAGAAGGAAAAAAAATAAGAAAGAAAAAAGATGATGAAAATCCTAATGAAACCAACTAGATAGGGAAAATTTAAAATACCATAAAGAAGGAGAAAAAGAGAAGAAAGAAGAAAGTCTCTGAAAATACTAATGAACACAGGAATGTATAGACCCCCACACCTAGAATGTGTAGTGTCCTCACTGTAATAAAATATAATTTGGGAAGGAAGGATAAAAACTAGTGGGTGTCATTGGTATGTTGCTTTTTGGATAGGGAGTTCCTCCATCAGGAACTCCATAAGGGCTTCATGGAAGTGATTTAGTCACTTCCCATTGCAAGTGAAGGTTTTCTTAGTTTCCTAATTTTGAACCTGAACAACACCAAATAGAGATACATTAGTAAAATTGTATAACCCAAACCAACAGAAATGTATCTTAACTGGATGCAACTTCAACCTTGCATTGTAAAGGAGGACCTTATGCCCAATGTGGAAGTGAAAATGAAGGATGATACGGTCATGTCAAGCCTTGGTTCTCTTCTTATAAATCCTATCATTCTCATATCCATCTCTGCGCATTTCCTTTTGCTCATGAATTTGTAACTTCCTCTGAGAACAGGCACCTGAAAGGTTAGAATTTCATTGTTTAATAGCCCAGTAGGCCCAGTGCTCAATCTCAATAGGGTGGTGACAAATTTTTCCAAAAAGAATCCTATAAGGTGAAATTCCAATGGGAGTTTTAAAGGTAGTATGGTAAGCCCACAATGAATAATCGAGTATAAGACTCCAATGTTTTCTATTGGGTTAAACCTTTTTTCACGAATTTTTTTACCTCTCTTTTTAACACCTCATCTTGACCATTAGTGTATGGGTGATATCCAGTAGACACTCGATGAACAAACCAACAATGACACAAAAGTGATTGAATTATTTGGTTAAAGAATTGAGAACTCTGGTCACTAATGATGAACCTAGGAAATCCGAACCTACAAAACATCAGAGTTATTAATAATTCCACAACTGTTTTGGAATAATCTGTCCTTGTGGATCAGGACTCTACCCATTTTTGACACACAATCAACCACCAGAAGAATGTACAAGTTGCCAAAGGAATTGGGAAATGGATCCATAAAGTAAATTCTAAAACAAAAAAATGTCATGAAAGAGCAATGATTGTTGTGGAATTTCATTTCTTTTTTAGACATTCCCCATTCTTTGACAATGAGGACAAGATTTGAAAAAATCATGGGCATCCTGAGAAAGTGTTGGCTGAAAGAGACCAGAATGAAGGGTTTTGAGAGTAGTCCATTGGAGACCAAAGTGGCCCCCATAAGAAAGAGTGTGGCATAATATAAAGAGAGACTAAAACTCGCTATCGGGAACACAACGCCTAAGGAATTGATCACTACATGTGCGCTACAGGTAGGGGTCATCCCAAATGTACCCATGAGACTCTTGTTTTAGATGACTGGCTTGGTTTTTGATGAAATCAGTAGGAATGAAAAAGCTACCAAATAATTTAAAATTTCAGCATACCAAGGAATACCATCTTGCACTCGGTACAGTTTCTCATCGAGAAACATATAATTTGTAGGAATACAGGGGGAGGAGTCAAGGTATGAGGATGGGGGAATCCTACTAATATTGTCATCCACCACATTCTTTGCTCCTTTTTTATCTCTAATTTATAGATTGAATTCTTAAATGTGGAGCATCTAGAGAATGAGACATGGTTTGTATTTCGGTTTTTTAAGGGGATACCAGAGGGCTTGATGGCCTGAAAACACAATGATTTTGGAAACCAAAAGGTATGACCTGAATTTGTCCAAGGAAAACACAATGGAAAGGAATTCTTTCTTAGTCATGGTGTATTTTTCTTGGGTAGGGTCCAAAGTACGTGAGGCATAGGCAATGACATGTGGACCTCGATCGACCCTATATGACAGGACTTCCCCAAATAAATAGTTAGCGGCGTCGCACATGAGCTCAAATGGTAAATCCCACTTAGGTGGTTAGATTACTGGGGGTGATGTGAGACTCAATTTTAACTTATTAAAATCCTCCTCACATTCATTATAAAAAACAAATTCCATTTCTTTTTGGAGTAACAAGGAGGGGGGAGTGAAATCTTACTAAATTCACGAATGAAACGACTATAAAATTAAGCATGACTTTGGAAAGACGGCACATCCCGTACATTTTTTGGGAATGGTAAGAAAGAAATGACATCCACTTTTGATATCTACTTGGATACCTTTCTGAAAAATTACAAGTCCCAAAACAATACCTTGTCGCACTATGAAATGGAATTTCTAAAAAATTTATACGATATTATTTTAAATACAACGACATTGTACTGAAGAAAGACTACTCAAACATTCATCAAAAAAGGAACCATACACAACGAAATCATCCATGAAAACTTCCATGTAATTATCCAGGTAATCTAAAAAGGATACTTACCATGCATCGCTGGAAAGTACCCGAATCATTACAAATACCAAATGGCATCCTTCTATATGAAAATGTGCCAAAGGGGAAAGTGAAAGTTGTCTTTTACTGATCCTCGGGGAAAATATGGATATAAAATTATCAAAAATACCCATAAAAAATAGTAGTGGGACTTACCTGCTAGCCTCTCCATCATTTGGTCAATGAATGGAAATTGGAAATTGTCCTTCCTAGTATGTTGGTTTAGTAGGAGATAGTCTATGCAGACACACCAACTATTCTGCACATGAGTTGGATCCAATTCATTATTTTCATTTTTGATTACTGTAGGGAAATTTTTTTAGGAACTACTTAAATGGGACTGAACCATTGGCTGTCAGAGATGGGGAAAATGATTCCAACAATCAAGAATTTTGTTACTTCATTTTTAAATAAATCTAATAGGTTTGGGTTCAGTCGACCTTGTTCCTGCCTCACTAATTTGGCCTCATCATTTAACAAAATATGATGTGTACAGGTTGATTGGATAATACCAGGAATGCCTGCAAGTGTCCATCCCAATGCTTGTTTATACTCCCTCAAATGTTCAACCACTATAAATTCATGCTCATGAGGGAGGGAACGAGCAATTATGATGGGAAACTTATTTCTATTATGAAGATATGAATATTTTAAATCTTGAAGAAGTTGTTTCAGTTACAATTTCGGTGGATTTTGGATTGATGGGAGTGTGTGTGAAAGTGATAGGTCACTGATCTCATCTAACTACTCAATGATATCATCCTAAATAAAGGAAAGATCTTTTACAAGCTTAGAAGTATCATCGATGGTCATTGGATCCTCAATGTTCAAGAAATTGTCAATTAATAAACATGAATGACACTTTTATAGACCACTACAACAATCAATGCATGATTCATTACCGAGAATTTCAATAAAGGATGAAAAATCAGAAAAGGGATTAAGGGAATGATAAAAAGTGTTTTCAGGGGAAGGGAGTACATCAATTGAATAAACAGAGAGAGGGAGAGGAATTTTCTTTTGAGGGGTGCTTCATGGAATCAAGGATGTTGAAATCGACTATATAACCACCAAAATCCATAGATAATGTTCCATTATGAACATTAATTATGGTATTGGTGATTTTCAAGAAAGGTATACCAAATATAATTGGATCATTTCCATTCATCCTATCATCTTCCATTTTATGCACATAAAAATCAGTAAGAAATATTAAATTTTGAACCCTCACAAGAACATCCTCTAACACACCAGAAGGGTGTGCTGTACACCGATTTTCTAGCTGAACGACTATTGAAATGGGATTTAGTTCACTGACCTGCAAAGAATATTAAATAGAGTGAGACATCACATTAATAGAATATCAAAAATCAAGCATAGATTTAGAAAAATAATACTTCTCTATGGTGCATGAAATAGAGAATATCCCAGGATCATTGCATTTGGTAGGTAGTGATAGTTCTATCAATGCTGAGACATTCCTCATCAAACTTACATTCTCATCACCATGAAGTATCCTTTGATGTGTACATACCTATTTTAAAAACTTTTCATATCTTGGAATTTGTTTCACAGCATCAATCAAGGTGATGTTTACCTGCACTTTTTTGAAAGTCTCTAAAATTTCCTTATCGAGTTTAGTTTCCTTTTGTTTTCTAGGTTGGGTGGCCCTTTGAGGAAATGGAAGAGGTATGTTTTGGCTAGGAGTCTCATCGACATACACACTCTTTCCTTCGGAAGGGCTTCTCTCATGAAACAGTTTTTCAACATTTGGAACATTTTTAATGGTTGGGATGGAGGTTTCCTCAAGAGGGGATGACTCTAATGGAGGATTTATCTGAATTTCTAGTTGTTTTCCACTCTTAAGGGTGATAACACAAACATTTAATTTATTTATAGTGTTGAATAATGGTGGATGTAACACCCCAAGATTCCATGGTACGTTTCCCTCTGAATAATATAATAGCTTGCATTGTACGCAACTTCGAGATTCTAACACACCGCGACCAATCAAACTAGCTGTTATGAATAGTAATACCCACTTTTTAAAATTTTATAAATTTTATCTTTCAAAATGGACTTCATTTTTGTATTCAGAATATCGAAATTATCTTAGGATGAAGTTTTGGTATTTTTATGAAAACTTTCAATTTTTGATGAATAGTGAAAACACTGAGTTATTGTTTTAAACTGACCTTTTATTTAAATAATTATTTATTTTATTTAAATTTATTTTAGGTAAAAATAGATACATAATACCTATATAAGTTCAATTTAATTCATTGGAGTCATTTTATAATGAGTTTAGATATATAAAATTTTATTGAACTTTTTACAGTCTTTTACCCACCTCCTAGGAGCATTTCCAAATTTGTATAAAACTTAATTTTACTGCTTCAGTGAGTTGAATTTCAAAAAACTGAGAGAAATTATTGATATCAGTAAGGAAAATGTGGTTCAATAAGATGAAAATTATCTTTGGTGAATAGTAACTTTTTACTTTTATTTACCATATTTAAAAGTAAATAGGGTAATTAAGTGTAAAAATGATATTATTATTACCATAACACATGTCCAAATTCTATTGGATAAGTATAATTAGAAAAAAAAAACCTTAGTAATAAAATATGAACCTCTTTAGTCCATTTGAATTATATTTAGACATTTATTATTATGTTAATTAAAAAAGAGTTGAAAGAGTTAAATTCAAAGTTTAATAACTAAACTATTTATAATATAGGGTTACACACAATATAAATTCAACTATAAATATTCATTAGAAATATAAAAATATTTCCTACATAATGGTATTTTATTTATAAATTTTAGACATTAAATAATAAAATTTATTTATGACACAATGATGATGTAGTAATTACCATTTTAATGAAAGATTAAAATAATTGATATTATAAATATCCAAATAAATATAATTTGAGACTTTTAATGAATTAGAATAACTTTATAGGTTAATATTACATATTATATTTGATTAAATTTATTTATTTTTAAGTAATAAATTTTTTAGGACTTTAACAAAAATAAATTATTAAATAATGTCAAAATTTACATAAATGAGTTTTTAAAACAAATACAATATTATTGGTTGATATAATAATCCTAAAAATAAAAGTTTCAGAATAAAGAATTATTTAATGATATTTGTATCATTAATGAACCACTTGGGGTTCTATTGAATGTTTATAGTAAGTTTATTAACCATATAATATAAAAATACAAAGAGACATGGTAAATGTCAAAGTATTTAACTAAGAGTTAATTCTAAAGGATAAGGTTAATATAGTGACCCTAAACTGTATAAAACCTATTCGTTGAGAGTTTTTCAAACCATATCGACCTTAGCATTTAAATAATTCATTTTTGAGCCATTAAAAACCTAATATTGTTTTATTATAAAATAATATTTCAATCTTTTCCTATGGTGCCCTTCACCCCTCTTATAAAAGGGAACTCTCCCTTCTCTCAAATTCACAACTTAAAAGCCATTTTTCTCGGCCAAACCCTACCCAAATATCCTATAAACTATCCTCCCTTAATCCTATAGGCCTTAATTTAGTCATAAATTTAACCTAAGGATCCATTTTGATCAAATCAAAATGAAGAACCCGAAGAAGAGGTAAATATTTCATCACCTCTTTCAAGTTTCTTTTTTCTTCCACTTCCTCTTTCTTTATCATTTCCATTATAAAATAATAAATCCAGCATATTATATATACTATGATGTTTTTATAAATATGGAACAACAATATTCACTATTCTATCCATCCTTTTAATGACATGTCACCATACGTACGTACGTACGACTTACCGTCTCCACATTGTGGTGTAGTTGTTATTCAATACATTATTATTTTGATGGGTATAATAATGATGTATAATTTATTTAAATAGTAAATATAACATTATAGTTTTTATGTATATATAATATAACATCCAATTTTATATTATTTTAATATAAAAAGAATGATATTGTCGCTCGTGCGTACGTACGGATTACCGTCTCCACGAATGCGATGAGATTCATTCCATATCGTATCCATTCAAAAGTAATTTTCAATTTATGATTAAAAATAATTTTTAAAGACTTAATATCATTATTAATATGAATAATATACATCATATCCACAACAAAATGTACTCACATAAGAAATCATATAAAGGAAAACGAATCAGTTAACACCCGAAAGGATGATACTACTGAAATATCATTAACAAAGAAATATTAGAAGATCATATATGATATCATATTAATTTATATGGTTCTTTTATAATTTAATAACAATGATATCACCATTATACAGAAGGTTAACCTACCCTCAACCAAGGAAAATAACAAGGTAAAGGTTAATTTCACAATCTCTTTATTATCCGAGGTTGTTTTTATGTAAGTATCTACTGGGAACTCTTTATCATCCACATCCATGTTTCTCAAAAATTTATTTCAAAACAATTTTAATATATACAAGACAATAGGTTAAATTCATTTATACCCTTATTTGTCCTTATATGTTTTGAAAGGAATCTTTTTGTCATTTTCCAAACAAGGAATTTTATGACCATTTAGACAAAATTAAGCTAAGAATGTCTTTTTTTAACTTATATAGAAGGTACGACTATTTTCTACCACTATAACATCATCGAATATTCCCATATAAGCTTATAAGAATATTTTCAAAATAAATATTTTCTTCTATAATTATATGACTTTTAAATTATTTCAAAATAGAAATTCATATTTCTCTAAAAAAATGTTTTGATTTCATCTATGTCAACATCCTTTGATGGCTTTTAAGCTTATTTGAAATTGATTTATTATGATACAAAACATCTTTATTGTATTGAAGGTTTTGTGATATTTTTGATTGTGGATGTGTTATTTTTACACCATTCATGGTTTATGGATACATTATTGACATTATGTATGCTAGTTTTAATACGAATGTTTTTTTATGTTTAAACCTTTTCATATGAGGAATGCATTGGACTTAGTAAGTGATGGGTGGAGCCCACTATAGTTCCTCGACGCATCGGTAGGTATCATGAGACAAACTAGTGTTTTGTCACAAGGCATTGAAAAAATCATATTTGTAGTCTTGTCATAAGGCCTTGATTATGTGGTTATGAAGTCTGGCATTTTTCATTCCATCATTATGAAAGTGGCTATTGATATTTTGTGTGATTATTCGACTAGTAGAATATCCATGTGAATAATTAAATGGAATTATTTGATTTTATCTTTTCCATATTATTTAGAAGTTCAATTTTAAAAGCCTTTTGTTCTAGTCTTACATTTCCTTAAATGTTTATGCTTATTTATGAAAGTTTCCACTATATTATGATCCTTACTGAGTATCTTAGCTCACCCCTTTATATGTTTTATTTTTCCTAGGATGTGAAGTAGTATATTATGATTGACCTGTAGGGATAGTCTACGGGATATGAGTGTGGCCTATGGAGACTATGTTGTTGTAGTTTTTTCATTTTAAATTGTAATGTACAAATTATGAATGTATCTAGTATTTCCAAGGTTACTAAACTAATTGGTATTTATAGACTTGATATTTTGTGATCATGCCAATGTTATGTAATAGTGCACCGACTCTGGGTAACTAGGGTCAGGGAGTTATAGTGGAGAAGGGAGTTTACCCAACCCATGACTTTGAATTTCACCTATTGAGTTATCTAGTTGGCCTAATTGGGTTTTTAGGCCTTGTATGGATTCTTTGGTGGTCTGTTGGAATTGGATATTGTTGAAAGCCATTTGTTTCATAATATCGTCTAGTCTAGGCTCAAGTTTTGGAGGGGGTGGGTGGAAAGGCCTTTGGGGTGGTTGAGGATTTCTTGGTGGTGGTGGTGGATGAATACTCTAACCTTGTTGTTTCCATTGTTGTTGAGGTTAGTTTTAATACCCCCTTGCCTATATGCTTGGTTTTCTTTCCACCCAAGATTGAATGGATAGTAAGGTTCTTTCCTAAAGGGTTGGTTATAGGGGCGACCTAGAAAGATTACCTCACAACTCTTAGAAGTTTCTGTCAATTGGGGGCATTGGTTAGAGAAGTGGGTGTCAGAAGAACATATACCATAATCGATGGGAGGAGGAGATTGGCATTTAACTTGGGAAATAGAAAGTTTTCAAAGATGGGTACTTACCTCTTCGAGCTTCATGTCCACCTTCTTCTCAAATTCAGAACATTGCATTTCATGGACACCTCTAATGGGTACACTGGACCCTGAACTAAATTGTTGAGTGTTTTGATTTGTGTTATCAATTAGGGTTCTTATATAAAATGGGGTCTTATAAACTAGCGCACCCCCTATATCAGCATCAATCATATTTCTATCAATAGGAATTAAACCTTCATAAAAATATATAATTAATAGTTGATAACTTATTAGGTGGTGTAGGAAACTTGAACATAACCTATTAAAGCATTCCCAATATTCATGTAATGTTTCCACTTGTGATTTCCTTATACAAAAAATTTATTTCCTTATAGTTGCAGTTCAAGAGGCTGGGAAATATTTTTCAAAAAAAGGCGTTTCATGTCTGGGCAACCTATAATTTGTGAATTAACATAATATAACCAATAATTCACCATGTCTTCTAATAAAAATGGTAATGCTCTAAAATATACTTTTTCTTCATCCAAATTAGCAAGTTTAAATTATAACAAACAGTATGAAATTATTTTAAGTGCTTATGTGGATATTCTCCAGCGAGTCTATGGAATCTTGGTAATAAATGAATTAGACCATATTTTAGTTCTAAATTGGGTGCCGTGCCTTAGATTTGAATGTAAGTGGGTTGGATATCAACATCAAGTGAGTTTAGTTATTTTAATGTTCTATTGTTTTACGCCATGTTATACAATTTTATTTTAGTTTTGATGTTGGTTCCAGAAGAAGAAGATGAAGGATCAATAAGAGTGTTGTTGTCTTGTGTATCCTGCTTCAAAGGTTTCCCTTGTGTGTCTCAAGGTCACTGATGTAAGATCCTATCCAATTCGGGTTCGAAAGGTGGTAAATCTCCCGAATTAGAATGCATCATTCACAAAACCTAAACAATAAATAAACCAGAACACAAAAATATAGGTAACAGTATAAGATAAAACAAATAAATATTCACAAAATTTACAAAAATCTTATAAAAAACACACTATAAACCAAAGCAATCCACGACAACGGTGCCAAAAGTTGACCGCGTTGTCGTGACATGTCAAATTGATAATTATTCAAAGAATATTTTTTAGTCTAGGGAAGAAAATAGGTCATATCCCAAGGAGTGTTGGTAGCTTATACTGTGTATTTTTAATAATGATTAGTAAAAGAGGGGGGTGGTTTTGAAAACCTTTTTTAAAATAAAATAAATTAATTAAAGAGTTTAATAGTTGAAATGGAAAGGTGGTGTTTTACAATTATGAGATTAAAGGGTTAATTTTTAGTTCACTAAACACATTTAAAGCTCATTGTTCTAAGAGATTAATTAGGGTTTTATGTAAGTCTTTGGTTGAAATCAATCAAAATCCCGATTACTTTCCAAACTCTTATATCAAAGCACGTTGAACCAAAACTTGACATAAAAATCATATAGACAATGTCCAGTGCACATGAATGGTATAATAGATTACAAAAAAATTGAAATCTCAAATAATAGGGGAGGAAAAGGATTCTCGTGCTATCCAATCGGAACAACACAAGTCACACATACAAAACTTCACACCGATCAGTTAAAAGTAAAGAGAATTTCATTCGGTTAAATCAAACATGGATAAATCAAAGTAAGATACATATGAATGAAATGTTTTTAAACCAAAAATACATCAAACCAATAGTAGTACTATTTTCATAACTCTCTTTACATGTGTCTAGATCCCTCACAATGAACACCCACCGTTTAGCTCGACATCGGGAGGAGGAGGTTGCTCGGGTGGAACTCCTTCTTCATTCTTGATCCCCCTATGAGGATAGGGGCCTACAGAACTTCTATGATTATGATAGGACTAATATGGAACTCTAAATTTGTAGCACTTCATGCCTTGGCCTAACTCTCCAAATGAGGTACCCATCGTGCTCTTTTATAGAAAAAATGAGAAGTGGTTTTGGGAACACAGATTGTGTAAAACCACTTGTCCCATTGTTTTCGGCCCCTAGAAAGTATTAAATTGATTTTGAAAAAACTATAATGTTGTTTCCACACGTCTTGGATATCTCTACTGAAAGTTTGGATTCATTTTGAAACCTAAAGCTTGAGATATGAATATCACACAACACAGAACTTTTGACTCTGTGTAGATTCTGTGTCTTGGGCATATCTCTTTGGTTGGGACCCTTAATGAATGAATGGGGCCTAGGTGTCTTCATAAGAGTTGTTGAAAATTTAATTTGGGATCATTACACAAATTATCAGCATATTTGGATTCATGTAGATTTCATACAATACCAAACAGTGGATAGGTGTTCATAGAACCCATGTAGTTTCGGCCCATTTTCCTTCTCGATCATCTCCAGGGCCTCCAAATCACATCATCATGAAATGGAAGCATGAAAACAAGTAAAATCGCTAATTTTAACAGTGATAAACACAAAGTAAATGAT
The DNA here is from genome assembly GCA_963277665.1 of Viscum album. Taxonomy (NCBI): domain Eukaryota; kingdom Viridiplantae; phylum Streptophyta; class Magnoliopsida; order Santalales; family Viscaceae; genus Viscum; species Viscum album. The sequence continues at coordinate 601,733,972 of OY728158.1, read as the reverse complement.
TCAAACATGTAATTAATTTTTTTAATAATTTTTAAAATAAAATAAGTTTAGCACAGTGGTGTAAGGGTGAAAATGAAACAGTGAATCATGGTGCGATCATTACCCATATACTATATTATGTTCTCAATACATATAAAATTACATTAAATTCATTTAAATATTAAATATATTTATTATATATATAATTATTAAATTTTAATTATATATAAATTCGTTTTGAAAATATTTATTTTTAATTATAATTATAACTATATATATATTTAAATAATTTTAAAATTATTATAAATACATATATAATAATTATATATATATATATGAATATATACAAATCGCCGTGCACACGTCTACCGTGCACCTCTCCTCCACCGTACATGAAGCAGATCGCCGTGCACCTCTCCTCCGTCGCACGCTACACCTCTGCAGAGTGCCACAACTCCGCCGTGCACCTCTCCTCCCCTGGAGCACTCCCCTACTGCGCGCCTCTCCTCCTCTATGAATGTACCTCCGCAACACGCTGAATGACACCTCCACAGCGAGTTTTCTCTTCTTTCTCTATTTGATGGTGATGTGGTAAATTATACGGGCTAAGCGCCCCACTCAAAATCATGGTTGTTGGTGGTCCTTATTTGTGCACTAAATGAATTTCATGTTGGTTGGTTTTTGAAAAGAAATTAGTGGTCCTTATTTGCGCACTAAATGAATTGCATGTTGGTTAGTTTTTAAAGGGTAGTTAATTGTTATTTAACTTTGGTGTTCTTTTTTTTATCTTTTTATGAATCTTATATATTAATTTCATTTAGTAATATGTAATGATATCTTATATTATTTTGGACACCCCATTATGTATGTTTGATATTTTTATCTTTGAATTCAATTCATTTATTTTTTTAAGGAGTTTTTCATTAAGTTTTGAATCGTGTTTGGTCTCTAAAAAAGAATTTAATGTGTTCAAATTGGGTGAAATTTTTAAGGATTGTTTAGAAAATTCTTAAAAATAATTTCATGTTTTGGTTATCATTGAATTCTCAAAGTCCTGGTTGGAACTTTATAAAAAGCATTTTTGATTTGGGAACATTTTTTCTATATTATATTTGGATTTTGATGGTTATATAATGTGAGTTTATTTTCTTTTGAAATGTTATTAACGAGATTTCAAGTGTGATTTTCTAAATAGTTTTCAAAGGAAATTTGAACTGTAGTTTTTTCATAATATTTTCAGTTTTTATTTTTATATAATTAGGAAAACTATTACATTATATCAATATTTTGTGTATTTATTTTGTTAAATACTAATATCATCAAATCAAATAGGATGGATATGAATAAATACCGGATGGATTCCCATCATTTGACAAGTGAGTATGAAGATGGAGTGAAAGAGTTCATCAAGTTTTTAAAATATCAATATGACGACCCTTCTCAAATCCTTTGTCCATTTTACGCTGTTGTTATTCAAGAAAAGTTAGTCCAGAGGAGGTGGAAGAAGATTTTATCTACCACAAAATAGATCAAAGTTATAAATGTTGGAATAAACATGGGAAAAAATAGAATGTAGCTAGTGGATGAGATAACAATGAATTTTATGGATCATATGATATGATTACAAGTGTGGATAACGAAGAAGATTATATTGAGGATGTGATTATAGATGTGAATGATGATAAATATTGTATTGAAGAAATGACAAGGAAAATTGAAGATGAACTTTTTGATTGCTCAAAATTGTTTGAGTATTTAAAGAGTTGTGCAAGGTTGCATTTTTATGGTGGTTGCACTAAATATACAACATTTTCAACCATACTGAAGCTGTATAATTTGAAAGTAGTGAACAGATGGAGTGATGATAGTTTTATAGAATTACTTTCTCACTTGAATAACATTCCCTCAGAAGATAATGAGCTCTTTATCTAAACATATGACGCCAAAAAAATTCTATGTTCAATGGGTATGATCTCTACATGAATACACACCTGCCTGAATGACTGTATACTATTTCTTAAGGACCAAAAATCACTTAGAGAATGCCCAAAGTGCGGCGGTTCTCGATACAATAAAGATAAATCTGGTCATATGAAAGTTTCATGGCACTTTCTAATAATTCCAAGGTTTATGAACCTATAGGAAGTGATGAGATCGTAGGGAAATTGACATGGCACAAAAATAGAAAAATAAAGATGGGAAACTACATCACCTGATAAAATCTCCTCTGTGGAAGAGAATCAATCATGAGTGTCCTAATTCTGGAAATGAGGCAAGAAAACTTTGTCTTGCGTTATCTATAGATGGAGTGAATCCTTTTGGTTTTCGAAGCAGGACTCCAAATACCTGGAATATTATGTTAGGAAATTATAAATTTCCATCATTGATATGCATGAAACAAAAAAACATCATGCTATCTATGCTGATATTAGGACCAAAACAACCAGGTAATGATATTGATGTTTATTTGGCTCCATTGATATTGGATTTGAAATTATTGTGGGATTCAGGTGTTATGTTGTGTGATGATTATAGAAATGAATATTTCACATTGAGATCCATGTTGTATGAGATGATAAATGACTTTATTATTTATGAATTTTTTTTTTCAGATATAGCGATAAATGAAGTCATGGGTGTCCCATATGTGAACAAGATACATAGTCAATTAGGTTGAAACACACTGTCTCCACTAATAGGTGATCAACTATTTGAGAAAGTAAAAGACATGGACACAGAATTTGGTAAAACATTTTTGAAAAACCTTATGAAAACTGGTTAGAAGATGAGATCAGTTTTTTTGAATTACTATACTAGAATTTTCTGCATGTCAGATACTTTCTTGATATTATACATGTTGAAAAAAATGTATGATACAGTTTCATCATCACATTGCTAAATGAACCCGGTAAAAAAAAGGATGGAATTAAGGCTAGGTTAGACATGGTTGATATGGGAATACGAGAAGAGTTGGCACCAGTGAAGGGTGAAAAAAATCTTTTCTTCCTCCACTTTCTTAAACTCTTTCTAGACATAAGATATATTAGTTTTTCAACTTCTTGAATGACATAAAGGTTCTAGGGGGGTATTCATCAAATATCAAGAACATCATGTTAATGACCAATTTAAAGTTAAAGGGTCTAAAATCCCACGACTGCAACATTTTAATGAAAAATATAATTCCTATAGCTTTATGTTACGTTTTCCCCCAAGAATGTCCATTATAAATTAAGGAAGCTTTATTTATTCTTTAAATTTATATGCACCAAAGTTATAGACCCGAAAAAAATTTCTAGTATGGAAAAAGAAATTGCCTTCATATTATGTGAATTGTAAATGTTCTTCCCCCCAAAATTCTTTGATATAATGGTTCATTTTATGGTTCACTTTTTGAGAAATATTCTAATATGTGGTCTTGTACACTATAGATGGATATAACCCATTGAATGGAATATGAAAATTTTCAAAGGGTATGTCAAAAATCGAAGTCGGCCAGACGGTTGTATTACAGAGAGATATATTGTTGATAAACCCATTGAATTCTGTACTAAATACCTATCCGATGTGAAAAGAATTGTTCTACCAAAATATTGTCACACTGGGCAACTTGCGGGTAAAGGAATTTCTGGAAGGGAGGTTGTCACAATCAGTATTAGAGATCAGAAGCAGGCCTACCTTTACGTTTTTTCATAATAGTTTGGAGGTTGACCCATATGTCGAAACCCACAAATAAATTCTAAGACATTTAAATCCATCAAGGGTTGAAAATTGGATATCAAATATACATAATTGACAATTTATAGGATGGTTTCAGGAAGATATATTTAAGAATTCATATGAAAATAGAGGCTGAATTTCAGAACGACTTCGATGGCTAGATGGAGGACCAAGTGTGTATGTATTATCTTATAATGATTATGTAATTAATGGTTATACATTATATAATAATGAACATGATGAATATATTACCATGAATAATAGTGGAGTTACACTTGTGGCTGAAGTAATGCATGTTTCCGGTGCTGAGGACAGAAATCCAATTAATGCGAATTTGTTATAGTTTGGCATCATCAAAAAAATATGGGAGTTGGATTTTAAAAACTTCCAAGTGATGATTTTTCAATATAAGTGGATTGATAATAAGATTTCTATAAATATATATGAGTTGGTATCAGTGAAAGTCGATTTTAGTAAGGATGTGCACAAAGAAAAACCGTTTATAAGGGCATCATAGGAAGTATATGTATTTTATATTACAGATCCAAAAAACCGAAAGTGATCAGTTTTTCTGTTATCGACCAAAACCACTGAAGGGTTAGATGAAAATTTAATGGAAGATGAACCTTTCATTGGGACATAGAAATCATTTTGTAGAAGTCCCAATGTAGACGATGTTTTACATGTTAGAGGAGACCATAATGAAGGGATTTGAATAGTCAATAGAGGGGTCAAATCCCTTCATCCTTTAAAAAAATAGAGTTTAATAATCAGGTAATATATTTTTTGTAATATACATCATGTTACCTTATGTTATTATCTATTAACTACTGCTTTTATGTAATCTAAATTAAAATTTAAACCACTGATACAGATAATGAATTTTTCACGTAATGATGCTCCCAATACCAAGGCACAACAAGTCTCTTAACATGATCCTGCTCGCAGTGCAGAGGACCAATAATTTTCTCAATTTTTTGCTACTACTTTTCCCAGTGTAGAGGTACAACCACCATCTACACATGCTGATGCTAGCAATCTGAAGAAACATATTGATGATTTTGAAACTCAGAAAATGGTAGGAAACTAAACCCTGGTGGTCTAGAAAAAATAAGAGCGCTGTAGTTTGATGGTGTTAGTAAAAATCGTTAAGGCCAAAGTGGAAGGCATCAAATACAAGGTCGGATGGAATAAGCGGGGCTAGAATGCTAACCCCAACAAGGCCATGTTCAGTAGTTATATTGGAATCGTCACTCGACAACGTGTGCCGATTAATGTACAGTTGTGGCACCATGTTGTCACCGGTCTTTAGACACTGATGTGGGGAGATATTATGGTAGCATTATGATATCATTTCTTTAATTTACTAAAAAATAAAATAATGAAACATTGACTTACTCTTCATCATCCCTTTTAGAGTTCATTTATATTGGATGAATTTCACATGGATTATGTATTAAGGGTTACTGGAAGGATTTAACAAGGATTTTGCACAATTTTAATGAGATGTTATATTAAATATAATAAAGGGAAATTAAACCCGCACCCATCTCTTATTTATGCACACCTGATAACCTAAGGAGTGTGGGATACATTTACTGGCCATCGTGCATAGCAGTCTTTTCAGGTACATTGTGTTTGGTGATACATTTTCTAATGATACATGTATTTATCCCTTAAATTGATAGTTTTTTATTTATGAAATAGAAACTAAGTACTAAAAATAAGGAACGAGCAACAAAACCGGCATACCCCTACCATAAAGCAAGAATGGGGTACACTTCCCTTGAAAAAAATTGGTACGTATTTTAAATCTACTGTAATACTTTTATGTGACATAAAAAAACATCATAACTATGTTCCCATGTTTATATGTATATTGATGAATCCAAATCCAAAGTCACTTCCATCCCATTCCATGTGCTATAGAGGGAGGTGCTTGTAAATAAAGATGGGATACAAATAGATGAAAACATACAAAAGTGTGGGAAACATGTGTAAGTATGACATAATAAATATATTTTTTCATTTAAATTAATATTATATAACAATTATTGCGTATTTTTCTATATTTTCTATCTCATATATTCACAGGAATCAAAAAAATCCAAACCAGTTGCAGACATAATTTTGGTGTCCTTGAAGCAGGCAGAAAATTATGGCCGCATCAGAGGTGCGGGTTTTGGTGTGACACCCCGAAAATTTTTTGAGAAAAAAACAATAGGAGGTTCAAAGTGAATAAATAAAAATGATGAGATAAATAATATATATCCTTGAAGAATTTATGTAATTAAAGAGAGAGTTCATGGTAAATATGATGGTCGGGGGGGGGGGGAGAATAAATAACTCCAAAACAACCAACACGTTAAGATCCCGCCCCATACCCACTAGATTTGAGGTGAGACATTCCCCTAAAAAACCTATCTTAGATGAGGTAATGAATTTTATAATAATCATTTTGGTGAATTGTGAATCAAATAAATACTGATATCTTTCTTGTACTGATATTGTACAGGGTGAAAATGACTGTGATTTATATCTATCAACACCCACCAATAGCCTTGTAGTGAGGGCTATGATGTTTAATATCCAGAACACCATGATACAAAACATACCACTTCAAACAGTTCATATCAAAGTGTGGATTAATTTATCCCATTAGGAGAGTGCTTAGATACATGTTCCAATTGATGATGAAGATATTCATGAGATCAAACAAGATCTTGGAACATTCATTGCACGGTCGTCATAGCTTGTAAAAAAACGCATCAACAAGGAGGTATTCATTCCCAATTTATTTTTCAAGATAAAACTTTAAAATTTAATGAAAAGAAGATTGAACTGATGAATGTTATTACATATGGACATAGGGAATGGGGTGAAAAGAAAGGATGACTCAAAACCATTTCAAGGATCAACCAAACGATCAAAATGATCTACCGAAAGAACCTTAAAACCACTCATTATATATCTTCAATTCTTATCATTTCAGGATCATGTGAATACAAATTTGAAAGATGGTGGGGTTCACACATTTATTTTTGATGAAAATATGTACAAATGGGAAGATCCAGATTTCATTAGTGTTTACAATGCAAGTGAAATCATAGAGTATGATTGGCTTGGTAGCTCAGTTGTAAATGTATAGATGAGGTATGTTTTCATGATTTGATTTTTCAAAAAGCTGATATACTATGATAATTATAACTATATATATTTCATATTTTTTGTAGGTGTATATATGAAAAAAATTTCAGGGATTTCCTCGTGAAAAAAATTGGGACTCGTTAGTCCTAACATCACCTCTAGAGAACAATAATAAATAGAATCCTAGAAAGAGGATGAAATAGTGGCAGGGCTGCTCAAATCGTTTAACAAAAAAATTACAGATGATAGAATCTTCTTAATACCAATGATGTAGGGTTAAAACTCTACAGTTAAATCATATCAAATATATTTTAATTTCATTCATTACGTTTTCCTTTTATGTTTTTGGCAGCATTAGATGGTCATTGCAGTCGATTTTGATACTTCAATGATTTATTTCTTGGATTCAATGCATGGATATCCAACAAACCGAACACACATGATTGAATTTTTCAATTTGTAATATACTACAACCATCATTTTAGAACTAAAAATCTAGTTATATAATTTATGTTATCTTTTAATGAGGATTCTATTTTGATAGGGCAGTGCATGAATATCATCTACATCATGGAATGAGGCTAGGAAAAAAGGACAAAGAACACCATAAGTACTATGACTATATAAGTATCAGGGTATATAAAATAATATTTCACTATCTAAAAAAAAAATTAATTATTTTTCTAAATGTTTCTGCAGTATCTGAAACAAACAAATTTAAAAGACTGTTGTTATTATGTGTGAACATTTATGAAAGATATCGTATTCCATGAACAAACCAGCTTCCCTAAAGAGGTATTTTCGAAGATAATTACTATTTCATTTAAAATATTTATCAATCCTCTGTGTATTTATATTTTTTCAGTAGTATCATGATTGTCGAAAAGACTCCTATTCACATGATGATATATATTTGTTTAGAAATTAATGGGTAGCATACCTGATGAATGAATGTAGAAAAATACCATGAATATTTGACCAGTATGACTCGAAGTGTCTATTTTTATTTTAAATTGTTAGTATTTTTAGTAAAAAGAACAAGTTACATACAGAAAACAAAGAAAATACATTAAGATTGATTTGATACTTTAGGAAAACTATCCATAATTCATTTGTGATGTGTAAGAATCAACTCCACCTAAATCTGATTCTTCGTGTGACCATTATGACTTTAAGTGTGTATTTTTATATTAAATTAACAACAAATTTAGAAATAAGAATAAGTGACATACTGAAAACCAAGAAAACTCATTCAGATTGTTTTGATATTTTAGGAAAATGATTCATGAGTCATTTGTGACTTGTATGAATCAAACACACCACAATCAGATGAACGATGTGACCGATATGACTAAAAGTGTCTGTTATCAGTTTAAAATTGACATTTTAGCTCAAAATGTGTCACTCACTAAAAACCAAGAAAACTCACTCCAATTATCTTCATAAATCAGGACAGTGATTCATAACTTATTTGTGATGTGTATAAAGTAGTCTCATGTGAAACCAATGCACGATGTGACCAGTTTGACTCAAAATTCATGTTTCCAGTTTGAAATATTATTTCAATATAAAAACACAACTAAGATACTAAAAACTAAGAAAATGCAATCAGATTGTTTTGATACTTTAAGAAAATGATCTATATGTCATTTTTTGATGTGTAGGAATCAACTTCACATCATTATGATGCACAGTGTGACCAGTATAACTCAAAGTGTCTCTTTTTATTTAAAATTGTCATTAATTTTAGAAAAAAACACAACTGACATATTGAAAACCAAGAAAACGAATTTGGATTGTATTTATATTTTAGGAAAATGATCTGTGATAAATTTTTGATGTGTAGGAATCAACCCACCTCAATACAATGCACGATGTGACTGGTATAAATCCAAATGTGTCTTTTTATTTAAAATTTACATTAATTTAAGTAAAAAGATCAACTGACGTACTAAAAACCTTGAAAACACATTTATATTGTTTTCATACTTTAGTGAAATGATCCATAATTCATTTTTGATATGTAGGAATCAACCACACCTCAATCCGACCTAAGGTGTGACCAATATGACTAAAAGTGTATCTTATGAGTTTAAAATTTACATTTTAGCTCAAAATGTGTCACTCACTAAAAACCACGCAAACACTTTATGATTGTATTTATAATTTAGTAAAGTGATTTTTAAGTCCTTTTTAATGTGTATGAAGTGGTCTCACATCAAATCGATGCATGATGTGACCGTTATGACTCAAAAAGCGTGTTTCCAGTTTGAAATGATATTTTAGTAAATGAACAAACTTGGCATACTAAAAACTAAGAAAACACATTTGGATTGTTTTGATACCTTATAACAATGATCCATGAGTCATTTGATGATCCATGAGTCATTTATGATGGGTAGGAATCAGCCACACCTCAATCCGATGAACGATGTGACTGGTATAAATCTAAATGTGTATTTATTTAAGATTGACATCAATTTAAGTAAAAAGAACAAGTGACGTACTGAAAACTGAGCAAACACATTCATATTGTTTTGACACTTTAGACAATGATCCATGATTCATTTGGGATGTGTATAAATCAACCTCACCTCAATTCGACGCACAGTGTGACTAGTATGACTAAAAGTTCCTGTTATCAGTTTAAAATTGTCATTTTAGCTCAAAAGGTTTCACTCACTAAAAACCAAACAAACACCATATGATTGTATTAATAATTTAAGAGAATGATTCGTATGTCCTTTGTGATGTGTATGAAGAAGTCTCATCTCAAAATAATGCATGATGCAACCAGTATGACTCAAAATGTGTGTTTCCAGTTTGAAATGATATTTTAGTAAAAAACACAACTATCATACTAAAATCTAAGAAAACCCATTATTATTATTTTTATAATTTTGAAAAATGATCTATGAGTTATTTGTGATGTGTATTAATCAACCACACCTCAATCCAATGAATGATGTGATCGGGATAAATCTAAATATGTCATTTAAATTTGATATTAATTTTAGGAAAAAGACAAGGGACACATGATAGAGTTAATATTTTAATTAATATTAATATTTTTTTAAAAGATTTAATCCCCCCCCAATTATTCAATTTGATTATATTTACATCATTTATGTTTTTTTGGTGTATTTTGGGCTTAAATGTGAAAACGGGGTAATTCTGTAAAATTGACAGTTTTTTGAAGCTTCTATTTTTTGGGCATAACTTTTATATCATTGATCCAATTTAAGTCAATAATTTTTTGTAGGATTTATATGCTCATGGGATTCAATTTTTTCTTCTATACCAGGACCCAATTCATAAACCAATGGTACAACAAAATCAATCAAATGGTGAACTCAGTTTGGCTGGCAGAATGGACCCCACCACACTAAATCTAAAATATCTCATTCAACAGACCTTCAAATGTGGTGATTCTAGCTGGTGCTGATATAGAACTTCCAAAGGACGGTTCAAATTAACTTTCATTAATTAATTATCTTATTAAGTCATACGTTGAGTGATTCAAAGTAGAGTGGGTGGACCATGTTTTAGAGGATAGAAAAAGTAAAGGTCATTGTTCAGGCGATAATTTTCTTTACAACTGTACAAAGACTTTAATATTTTGAAGGTATATAGTTAACTTCATATAAAACATTTTATAATAAGGGACCTTAGTGAGTTTCGGCCACCTGGAGTGAAGAACATAGACAAACTTATGGAGGAAATATTCCGGAGGATCAAAATTTCTATTCTTTATTTTCTTTATTTTACTCTTCTTAGTATTGCCCCTTATTCAAAACTATACTTACCATGTTGGGATAAAAGTCTGAGTTATTTGGGAAGTATAGGTTTTCTATTTTTTATTTCATGATTTCTTGCTATTAATTAAAATCCTATTTTCTCTTCTGCGAATCAGTTTCAATTTCTTATAACAGTTTTTATTATCATGTACAATTGTATCTGATTTTAGATTCTGTTGTTTATTTATATTTGGTCAATTATCAATATCTCCTTCCACTAGGTTCTAGTTTCTATACTATGTAATGAACTAGGACTTAAGGGTGAAGTATTCAGTGATCAACGGTACATGTGTAAGGAGTAGTGAATGTTCTTGATTGCTTGGGATAAATAAGAACTGATTGGGAATTTCCTAAGATAATTGGTGGTATTCGCTACAACTCTATTACACATTGGAAATTGAGTATAACAATCTGGTGTTTTATTAACTCATATTATCACATTATTATTTGACCAATGGAGTGAAAAGAAATGATTGTGGATTCTCACTCTTAATGATTCAGCAAAAGAGAATTGGGTAAAGTGAACTGTGATAGAATTAAAATTGAAAAAACAACCCTAAACTGATCACCATTTCATATCACTGATTTAAATCACATCATTTGTCAATTTTTTTTAAAACTTTCACTTAATATCTTTACTTTATTTAGTTTATTTCTTGTATTTTCAAAATCAAACAATTTCAAAATCAACATCACTTCTTCCTCTAATTTTAATTGACAAACACTATTGTTGAGCACTCCTCTCTAGAGACAACCTAGGTAACCACTATAATACATTCTGACTTAGGTAATATTTGTTTTTTACACACCCATTATAGGAACATTTTAAAACTTGGTGCTATTGCTGGGGAGGTAATGCCAACATTTTTTTTCTTTTCTTATATTGCATGACTATAAGTACAAACCCTGACCCTTTCCATAAGATCAAAAAATTGAAAGAACCCTGTTGAATAGACTTAGAAACCTGAATTTTCAATATGAATTTGAGGAAATTTCTCTTTTAGAATCAAGTCAAACTTCAACTGTTTACTCGGATCCTGTCATCATTGCTGAAAATCAAAATCAAACACTTAGAGACCTCTGTGCACCACAATTCCTTAATCAAAACAATCAAATTTCCATGACAATGTCATAAAATGAATTTGAAATGAAAACTAACATGATTACTTTGATTCCAAAGTTTTATGGTTTGGAAGGTGAAGATCCAAACTAACACATTAAAGAGTTCACACATGTGTGTTCAACTTTCAGACCCCCTGGAATTGCTGAGCAGTAGGTAAAGCTGAAGGAATTTCCGTTTTCGTTGTGTAGAGAAACTAAAGAATGGCTGTACGACCTAGAACCAGGAGACATACCTGACTGGAATGACCTGGTAAGATGTTTTATGCAATGATTCTACCCCACCTCAAGAATAAAAACCATTCGAAAGGAAATCTACGTCGTACAAAAATCATCTTGGGAAATCCTTTACGAGTACTGGGAGAGATTTAAGAAGCTTTGTGCTAGCTTCCCACATCAAGACATTAAGGGACATCACTTTGTTGTCTTATTATATCAAGGAATACTAGACAATGACAAAAACCTTCTTGATGCATCATCTGGAGGTGCATTGATCGACAAGTCACCAGAAGAAGCCAAGGTCTTGATTGAGAAGATTTCTTAGAATTCATAGTAGTTTTGAACAAGTGGTATTGGAAAAAGGTATTAATGAGGTACATACTTCTCATCCATCACCCTTAATAGAAACTAGAATTTAAGAGATAACTACTTAAGTGAGCAGTTGGCCTTGAAGCAAGTTAGTGGCCAACAAGTGCCAGCGAAGTTATGTGGTTTATGCTCATCACCTGATCATTTCACTGACCAATGTTTTGAAATACAGGGAATGAAAACATGTGCAGAAGCCTTTCATCCAAGCTAGTTCCAAAAAAATCAAGCATGGAGAGATCCTAACCAATTCGAATATGGGTTTGTAAATTAGCAGAATCTAGGTAGACCACCATACCAAAACCAGTTTCAAAACCAACCACCATTCAGAATCAATTCCAGAACCCACCACCATTTCAACAAAAGTAGTCTTATAATATGACTTCTTACCAAGAACCAACCAATTTCCAAAGACCCTATGAGAAACCATCTACCAGTGCACAACCTCCAATTCAAAACCAACTGCAGATATCTTAGTTTGAGGGGTTGAAGGACATCATTAAAGATTTTTCCAGCAATTTTGAAAGTCTTATGGAATTTCTGACCAAAAATCATGGTAAAATCACTTCCCAAACAATCCCAAAACCAAAAGAGAATTTCATTATGATAACAATAAGAAGTGGAAAATAACTCCCACCTCCTGCCACCATTGATCCTAAAACAGGACCACCTGGGATAAGGGAGAATGAAGTTATAAATGATGAAAATTCTATGAAAATGCATCGGGTAGAAGATAAGAAAGAGGAGGAGGATAAGGATAGGCCAAGGAATAAGAAACAAGAAACACCATTTCAAAGAAAACAAATGGAGAAGAAATATTTACTCCCACCATTTCCATCAAGGATGATTGAATCAAATAGGTTGTAAGAAGAAGCACTGCAGAAATAAATTCTGGACACCTTCCCAAAAGTGGAAATCAACATACCTCTACTTGAAGCACTCAAAAAAATTACAAAGTATGCTAAATTTTTGAAGGGTATTTGAACCAAGAAGAGGAGACTTCAAGGGAATTAGGGGATCAATTTGGGAAGAAGTGTATCAACCCTTATGACACCACAATTGCTAACCAAATGTTAAGATCTAGGGACATTTTCTATTCCATGTACCATTGGTTCATTAAATTTATCTAATGCTTTGTGAAATTTAGGTGGATCAATGAATGTTTTCCTCACTCGGTATATACTTATTTGTAGATGGGAAACATGAATCCAACAAGAGTGGTGGTCCATCTTGCAAACTGATCAATAGTTTTCCCAACAGGATTTCTGGAGGATGTCCTGGGAAAACTCAAAGATCTTTGTTTCCCTGATATGTTCTATGTGTTGAATATGAAAGATGATAGGATCCCATCACACTAAACCATAATTTTGGAAAGACATTTCTTGAATACATCCAAAACCATAATCAATGTCCATGAAGGGACACTTACAATAGAGTTTGGAGACAGCACTATCCACTTCAATATTTTTGAATCCATGAGTCACCCATAAATTGATCATTCAATCTTTACACTCTCCCATGAAGATGGTATTGAACCAATTGAAGAATCGGGTATGTTTCTTGAATTCTTAGCATTAAGAGAGAATTTTTCCATTAAAAATATCAGTGAACATATGGTTTCCCAAACTCTTGGAGATTCTAATTTCCTATTGAAATAAGAGTTAAAATTTGATTTCTTTGATAATTTGTTAAATTATGATAAAGATGATATGATTTATTTTGTTAAGGATGTAAAACCATTGGAAGTGGGAAACCTATGCCTTGAGAATCCTCCTAATCTAGAATTAAAACTACTCCCCACTGATTTAAATTATGTTTAACTTATAGAGGTAGAGAAATTACCAGTAATAATTGATAATTATCTATCTGAAACTCAAGAAAAGTCCTTGATTGAGATTTTGAGAGAGAATGTCCAAGAAATATGGTGGAGCTTAGGTAATATCCCAGAAATATACCCAAAAATTTTCTCACATAGTTTTTTTCTTGAGGGATATTCCAAACCTGTCCGACAACCCCAAAGTAGGATGAACACCCACTAATGGAGTCTGTGAAAAAAGAGAACGAGAAGCTGTGAGAAGATGAGATCATTTATCTCATATCAGATTCACAATGGGTTATCACCATCCATGTAGTCCTAAAGAAAACTGGCCTAACCATTGTGAGGAATGAAAAGAATGAATTAATCCCTTTAAGAATTCAGAATAGCTGGAGAGTGTGCATATATTTTAGAAAGTTGAATCAGGTCACTCAAAAAAACCATTTCCCTATCCCTTTCATTAAACAGATGCTAGAGATATTGGTAGGGAGAACTCATTATTTATTTTTGGATGGATTTTCAGGTACCCATTACTCCTGAGGATCAAGAGAAGACAACCTTTACATGTCCTTTTGAAACTTTTTCATAAAAAAGGATGCCATTTTGATTGTGTAATGCTCCAGGTACATTTTATAGGTGTATGGTAAGTATATTTTATGACAACATTAAATATTGTTCGGAGGTTTTCTTGGATGATTTCACACTTTTTGGAAATTATTTTGACCATTTTTTGTATAATATGGAATTTTTTTGTAAATTTTATTGAAAAGAACCTTGTTTTGAATTTTGAAAAGTGTAATTTTATAGTTGAGAGAGAAATTATCCTTGGGAATGTCATTTCAAAAAAATTCATTGAAGTTGATAAATCAAAAATTGAAGTGATAAATTATTTACCTTACTCGACTTGTGAGAAACATGTTAGATCATTTTTAGGACATGCATGATTCTACAGAAGGTTTATCAAACATTTCAGTAAGATTTCTCTCCCTCCCTCTAGATTACTTTTTGAAAGATTCTGATTTCAACTTCAATGGTTCATGTAGGGAATCCTTTGATGACTTGAAAAGGAGATTTATTACACCACTAGTAATGCAGCCACCCAATTGGGAAGAACAATTCAAGTAACTTTGTGATGCTTCAAACCAATCAGTTGGTGAAGTCCTTTCTCACAGAATTGAGGGTCAGCCACAAGTCATTTCATATTCCTAAAAAACCTTAGATGTGGCCCAATTATACTACACAACAATAGAAAAAATGTTTTTAGTAGTTGTTTTTTCTTTAGAATCATTTAGATCATATCTCCTTGGAACTAAATCCATTGTGTTTTCTGATCATGCAAATATTAGGTACTTGATGAAAAGGGATGAATAAAAACCAAGGCTTTTGAGATGGATTCTATTACTATAGGAGTTCAACATAGAAATAAAATATGATAAGGGATCTTAGAACCAAGTGGCTGATTGATTAAGTACACCACCAACACCACTAAATTTGAAATTCTAGATATAGAACCACTTAATGATCACCTTACCAGAGAGAAATTGTACTTGATTAAAGGATAAGTACCTTGGTATATTGACATGGTAAATTATTTGGTAACATCTCCGGTTCCATCTTATTTAAATTCTTACAAAATTCACAAATCGAAAGCTGAATCTAGATATTACATCTGGGATAGTCCATTTCGTTGGAATATTTGCAATGAAAAAGTGATAAGAAGATGTTTTCCTAAATTTGAAATTGATTATCTCTTTATGTTTTGTCACAATTTAGCATGTGGAAGACACTTTGGACCTCAAAGTACAACAAGGAAGGTTTTAGAATTTTTACTTTATTGGAAAACACTTTTCAAATATTCTCATGATTTTTGAAAACGGTGTAAAAAATGCCAGTTCATAGAAAATATTTCAAAGAGGCAAGAAATTTCCCAAAAGTAACTTAATTTTTGTGAAATTTTTTAAGTTTTAGGGATATATTTTATGGGTCGTTTCCCAATTTCATTAGGAAATTATTATATTCTGCTTGCTGTTGATTATATTTCAAAATGGGAGGAAGAAAAATCCACAAGGACTGACGATGCTAAAGTTGTTTGTGGTTTTGTCAGGGATAACATATTTTGTAGGTTTTTAGTTCCTAGATCCATTATTAGAGATTAGGGGACTCACTTTTTCAATAGTATAATGGATGCTTTGTTGATAAATTATGGGGTGCATCATAAAACATCAACTCCCTATCATCCACAGACTAATGGGAAAGATGACGTGTCCAATATGGAAATCAAATGAATTTTGGAAAAGACTATTAATCCAAATAGGAGGGATTGGAGCCAAAGTTTATAAGACACATTATGGGATTACTAGACAGCCTACAAAACCCCAATTGGAATGAGTCCATATAGGATGATTTATGGGAAAATCTACCCCCTACTTGTGGAATTGGAACACACTGCATACTGGGCTGTGAGGAAGATGAATATGGATCTTGAAAGTTCCAGGAAAGAGATAAGATTGCAGTTATAGGAGATGGAAGAAATTATAAGAGAAGCTTTTGAAAATTCCAGGATTTACAAAGAGAGAACAATAGTGGCTCATGATACGCTGATCCAACCCAAATACTTTCATCCTGGAGACAAAGTGTTGTTATTCAATTCAAGACTCAAGCTGATGCTAGGTAAACTTCGTTCTAAGTGGGAAGGTCCATTTATAGTTACTCATGTATATACTTTTGGTGCTGTGCAGATTGTGAAAGATGGGGAACATGAGCCATTCACTGTTAATGGACATAGGCTGAAGAAATTCCATGGGACTATTCCATCCGATCTAGTGGAGGAGATCCGACTCCTCCAACCTATTTATCAATAAAATCTAACAGGTCGTAACTCTCCTTTACACTTGATTGCATGTTGTGATTCATTTTCCTAATATTATTACCTATTAAATCCATTTGAATGCATTGAAGACACTACATAATTTAAGTGTGGGGTAGGGAACCTTTTTAGTTTAGGATTTTTATTTATTATTTGTCTTCCTATTTTTACCTATTTTAAAAAATTGAGTTTTTTTTTTCAAATTTTGTGTGCTTCTTTTTCAAATTTTGTGTGTTTTTGAGACTTTTGAGCAGAAATTATTATATTTGACATTTTTTAAACTCATGACCATGAGTGAAACGATTTATTACATGAAATTAAGCTTAAATGAATTATAAAAATGATTTTATTTCAAGTTCAATTCATTGGGAATTTCATGAAAAGTAATCTGATTTTTGAATTCCATGCCACATATCACTGTCTTTATATTTGAAATCACATTCCGATGAGGCTTCTGAACCTATTGTTTTCATATTCTTTACATTCAACTCACTACTTTAGAGAAACAAACAATGCTTGATTTAACGAGAATTTGATTTATTCCTATCAAAACTTGAGGGTTTGAGGTATATGTGTTTTAAATGATTGAGAAATTTATTTGGTTTTAAATATCCCTTTTCAATAAAATCCTTTTTATAATGGACTTAATTGAACATTTAATCCTTGTATAATTTAGATTCCATGAATAGCCTATTAGGTTAGCCACATTACAAAACAATATTTCAAACCAGGTGCACAGTAAGGTCCGTTTTCATGTACCAGGTTATGCCGAGTCAGGCCCGAACCACCTTATTAGAGTTATTACCCCAAGGCAAATTTGTACTGGAACCACATCTATTTATAGTATCCAGACAAGGATGTATTGCAAGGAAGATCCACATAATCTATACCTTACCAAAATTCTAGGATTTTCTTATATACCTATCCTTAAAGTGTATCTTAGTGTAATGTTCCCTAATCTATGTTTTCTAAATATAATTTCCAAGGTTTATACTAAAATTCACCAGATAGAAACTGTAATAACCCCGAACCTCGTAGCCGAGAGTCAGTGGCTTAATTTTTTAGATTGACATAGATACAATACTCGAATTCTAAAGGACCGACCAGTTTAGAAGCCTTGGAAGCCATATTACATACATGAACCTTATATTACACTTTAAAACATAGAATAAAATATATAAAATTCTTTTATAATGTCATTATTCTCCAATATTAACCCTACAGATCAATAATAATACGCATCTTGGCATACTAGGAATAATAAAACATAATAAAGGGGTGAGCTCAGATTCTCATTAAGGATAAGCGTACGAATGAAGCTATTATGAATAATAATCATAAACATTAAGGAAATGCTTATAACTAAAACAAAATCCATTCAAACATAGTCTTGACCATAATTTGGAAAGAATAAATAACACTATATAAAATAGTCACATGGACTAGAAAACATAACCATGTATATTATACTAGTTGGATAATCACATGGAATATAAATAACTAATCTCATAATGATGGAATGCATAATGTCAAATATCATAAACATACCATCAAAGTTTCGACCAAGACACCATACATAAATGGGTGATACATTAGTTAACACCCAAACTAGTTTGTCCTATGAGACCTACCGATGCATCTAGGGGCTATAGTGAGCCCCAAATGTCAATTAATAATTCCAATTAATTCCACATATTAAAACATAAACAACACAAACATTCATATTGAGAAACTAGAATACAAAATGTTAATTCTTTAACCATAAACCATGAATGGTATCAAAATAGTGCACCCATAGTCCAAATGATCATAAAGACTTCAATAAAATAAGTTATATTGTATCATAAGAGAACATCCTCAATAAAACATAAGATTCAAAAAGTATGTTTACATAGATAAAAATACTCTAATACAATCGTTTGAAATATCTTGAAAAAAACAAACTTTTACTTTGAGATCATTTATTTAAAAGCCACACATTTATAAAAGAAATTTTTTTATTTAAAATTAAATATGTAAACTTGTAAAGGAAGCTTCAAAAAATCAATGAGTCACAATGATAGTAAAATATTCTCATACTGTATAAGTTAAAAATAAACATTCTTTCTATATTTTTGTTGAAAAAGTCATAAAGCACCTTGTTTGGAAAATGAAAAAATATTCCTTGCAAAGCATTTTATATAAAGAAAAATATGGGTAAAATAATTAAAACATTGGTTGGATAATATTAAAAATATTTTGGAAAATATTTTTAATAAACATGGAAATGGATGATAAATATTCCCCTGTAGATACTTATGTATAAACTATCCCGAATAATAATGAGATTGTGAAATTAACCCTTATCAATTTATAATCAGTAGAACCATATGAACCATGAAAGAAAAAAATTTAAATGGATATTAAAATATCATAATATTAAGAATAATATTCATAAAAGGAATTAATGGGAATTATATACACCACACAAAATAAACAAGTGGTGAATATGACATGTATCTCACAGAAATAAAAAGTGAGATGAATTTCAATTACCTTATGCTTCCTTTAGTCAAACATGATTTAACCTCCTGTATAATGTTTTTAAGCATGTTATTAACTTATATTATAACCTTATTTATATATATGATATCATAAATGATCTTCTTATATTATGTTATCACCCATTTGTTGATTATATTGCGTTATTACCCTTCTTTTGAGTGTTAGCTACTTTATTTTATACACATGTTTTGTCATGAATGTCTCAGTTATTTTGTATAGGATATTGATCCAAAATCTCAAGAATGATATTAGTGTTATAAATTTAATATTTATTCATTAAATACACTTTTATAATCATTATTAAATGGATAACAAAGAAAATAAATCACATCACGTCGTGGAGACGGTTGACCGTATGCACGCACGAGAGACAATATCATTCCCTTAATGGTAAAGTTGTAAAGAATTGGATGGTATATTAATTATAAATAATAAATATAACCTCATATTTATTATTTATATCCATTATATTCATCATTATACCCATCCAAATAAATTGGTGATGAAAAAAAATTACACCGCAGTGTAGAGACGGTAAGCTGTACACACACACATGGTGATATTGCTTTTCGTAGGATGGATAAAAGGAGGAATATTGTTGTACCATAATCATAATAAAATATCATCACATAGATGATATTAGATTTATTACTTTAGTATGTAAACAATATAGGAACAGTATGTTGGAGAAAAAATGAACTTAAACGAATTGGTAAAACAATTACCTCTTCTTTGATGGATTTCCTTTGGATCTCCTCTTAGGGACACTACGGTTGGTCTTTTTAGAATAAGAGGACATTGAAAAATTAACTAAGAATTTTTTTAGGAGAAATGGGTAGGGTTTTTTCATTCTATAAGGCTCAATATGGTGTGAGTAAGTGAGGGAGGATGTTTCTTTTTATATGATAGGAGAGGCACACTCTTGGAATCCTTTAAAATATTAAATTAATATAAATTGATTTTCAATTAAAAATAGCTTCAAAGTGATTTATTTATAATATAAGATTTTTATGGGTAGATATCCTCTCAAAAATTTATTTTCATAAATATTTAGATCACAATTTTAACTTTATCTTTTGGATTTAACCCTTAGTTAAACCCTTTAACTCTTATAGTGATAACTTCGATTTTTAACTCTTTAGGGTTAATAAAGTTACTATAAAATGCCAAAGAAACCCCAAATTAATCATTGAGGACATATGTAAACTTATTATAGTTATCTGACTGAAGTTTATATTTTTATGAATTTTATATCATTTAATAAAATATTATTTATTTTAAAGTGTCATTTATGTCAGTTTTGATACTATTCATATTTGTTTTCTTCAAAATACCATAACAACATTATAACTTAAAAAAACACCTATAATATATCAATAAAATGTATAATTTATCTATAAATTCGTTTATGTCATTAACTATGGTAAATTATATTTATTTTAAAATTTTTAATGTCATTTATTTTATATTCCCATTAATTAAACAATTACCACATCATTATTATAAAATCCTTTAATTCGATTATTTGTTCAATAAAAATTAAAAATAAATTATCTTGATGAATATAAATTTATTATCTTTCAAATTACTATTTAAAGGATAATTTATATTCTATATAACCATGTATTAAAAATATAATACTGAATAAAAAACATGAGTATTACATTTTAGCTTATCTTTAAATAAAATATTATAAATGTAATATTCTTAACCAAGTGGCATAAAATGGTTATTATTTAAGATTAAGGTTTATTTTTTTTCAAAAGAGACTTATCCAATGATGTTAGGATAAGTTTTAGGGTAATTTTATTATAGTATAATATTATTTTGACATTTATTCCCTTAATCGCGGTAAATTCAAATTTACTAAAGTTACTATTCATAAAATCAAAAAACAAAGTTTATAATATTATAATAAAAATATAATACTTATTACAACTTTGTATTTATATTTTTTAAAATTCAATTCACATAAGTGGAAAAATTATATTTAACATTAATCCTGCAGATGTGGAGAGAAGAAGGATAAAAGGAAATGTTCAAAAGTTCAATAAGTTTTTATATATAATTACAATATAAAAATGATTGAAAAAACATAAATTGGATTAATATATGTATTATTGATCTATAATGACTTTAAAAATAAATTTACATTATAAGAATTATTTAAATGTAAATTCTGTTTTTGGACTACAACGCAGTATTTTCACTATTTATCAAAAAATGAAACTTCTCAAAAAAACACCAAATATTTACCATAAGATAATTTTGATATTAAAAATTAAAAAATGAACACTATTTTGAAAAATAAAATTTAAAAAATTTATAAAATTACTAAAATTTAGTTTTAAAATAGGTGCACCATTAAAAGGCGGTACGATTCCCTTTAAAAAATATTGCTTTTATATATAAAATTAGATTTGTTCTTATATAATTATCTCATAAAAACATAAGATAAATATACATAAGTTTCATAATTTTTTTAATATTATTAATAAACACTATTTAAATAGATAGGTAAATATATCACGGTACGTTTGAAGTTAGTGTTGTGTGCAACACAAGCTACTGAATTTATTAAAAAACAGAACATACCGTAAAATCTTGGGGTGTTACATTAATAAATTTCATCCTTGAAATTTTAACATGGGATCAATAATTTGGGGTTTGAAATATAAAAATACCTTTTTTAAAATCCCACATCATAAAATAGAGTTAATAAAACTTCCTCTTGAAAAGTGGGGAAGGGAAATAAGAAAGTCATCTCGGGTAACACATAACCAGGTTTACAAATAGTAAAATGTAACTGGAATGTGAAAATTTGGACATGGAGAAAAAAAGTAATTTATATAGGATGGAATGTGATAGAGAATATGGTTATAAGAATTTTAATGATCATAATACTATAAATCAATAAGGGATTAAGAAGACCATGAATTCATCACAAATTAAGGTAATAAGATAACATTTTCATTTCAAGATACCCTTTATTAGAGTTGAGGAATTTATTTACCTATGTAGACCAAGAACATAATAAAATATACTTAATTGACAAGTATAATTTCATCCGTTAATCAACTTACACCGCAATCTCAACTTTTTCCCTAAACAAGGAGTACTAAAGATGATTTTTTTTCATGCCTAAAGCACTAAAATCAATTTCTAACGGATCCCATAATCCATAAGAGGATAATATGTTATTACTACTATATTTCGAAATTAAAAGAAACCAAAATGGTTATCAAAATATAAGATGATACAAAAATGAATAAATCTTGAAAAATAATAAATGCAACATTAACCTCTAAATCCTCAACAATAATACCCAAAGTTAAACTTAGATATTTTTATAAATAACTAATAATAAAATTAGTCAAAATATTCCTCACCATGTTCAAAACCCAAAAATCAGAAGGATTTGATCGCATAATCTTTTGATATTAATTTAAAATTTATTTCTAAACAACATTAGTCATTCATAAAGCCATATACACAAAAATGTATATACCCTAATCATTAAATCTACAAGATATGCTAATCATTTCCATAAATAACCTAAATTAATATAAAGCAAAATTAAAATCATATATGCTTCCAAAAGATAATTTAACCTTTATTACTCAAATAAAATCCCATATTATCCAAAAAAAAATTAGATTTACCTTAATAATATGAGGTTAATAAAATACTAAACTTCTTCCAGAATAACATCAATCACTTAATCACCAAATCACTTTTTAATCCCATTGTTATCTATTTGATAAAAAAATATATTCCAAAATTGAAATAACCCATAATTACCTCAATATAAAAGATCATATAAACCCTTATGGTTATCAATAACTTTAAACTTATGTTCAAAAAATGTAAAATAATTATTCCACAAATAATACTTCACGTTCAACCTAAGGGCTACATATAATTCAACCAAATAAAATGTCTCAAAAAATATCTTTACTGACCTTAAAATACCATCAATTAAAACCTCTAAATGTGATGAATATGCCTTTGAACTTATAATAAAACTTAAAATTATAAACCAATGATGGTATTAATAACTAATATGTTAACCTCTCATGAAAAAATCTTAATATATAAACTAAACCCTAATCTAATACCAACTATAACAGTCCAAAAACCGCACTCCTGGATTCAGTGATAAAAAAATAATCTTTACATTTCTTGCTTTGATACCAATAATTGTGACCCAATTTAACCCATATAAAACATGAAACATTAAAAGAAAATATTAGATCAATTACATACCCAATAACATTTTAGGTTTAGAGTTTTATATAATTAGGAAATTTTTTTTCAAAGTAGACACATTAACTCGGTATCCATTTTTCCAATAATATAAAACTTTTAAAATGAAATATGTTTTATTTTCATTTAAAATATCCATTAATTTCAACTTGATTTCTTTCTTTTTATTACACAACTTTAAACACTATGAAAAACATTTAAAATTGTAAGATGATAACAAAAATATCAGTAAGGGACATAAAAGGAAGAAATCCATTAGTCCAATGAAAAATATGAAAAACCATAAATTTTTTACCTTTATCATAATATTATTTAAATATATGAAATAAATTATATCCACATGAAGAAAACAATTTATGCTTAAGAAAACCTTTAAAACCCATAACAAAAAAATAAAAACCATTTTTTGAAACTAAGAGCATCATATTCATAACTTGTGTTCACTCATGTTAGAAATAACTTGAGACTAATTAAATCCATAGGATAAACCAACCTAGTTAACTCCCTCATTGAATTTTAATATAAGAAACATTACCTAATAAATTGGATATCTATATTGGGCTCACTCACTTTTATAAGTTGTATTTGGCTTACCCGTTCGTATAAGCTCTATTGGGATCACCGATTTGTATAAGCTGTATCTGGATCACCTGTCATCATCTAAAATTATCAAATACCATATAATGAATAAATTTTGTATGATTTCACCTTTTCTCATAAAACCCATAAAAATATATTTTGAACCCCTATGAAAAATAAATCCGGATATCAAATTATCATTTCCTTTTAAAAACCCATCTTGAAAAAATAAAAAGCCTAGAAAAAGGGAAAGAGGCGTTTTATTTGAATAAAACATGAAATATTGTTAATTAATTCAGACCTAAAATAATGGTTATGGTTATGGGAGAAACCATTGACCCCATGTACATTAAAATAGAACATTCATATTACCATTTTGTCAAAAAATTCTGTTTAAAATATGTAAAGAGATTCCTTTTGAAAACCTTTGAAAAAAGCAAAAAGTAACATAAAATTTACTTTATAATTAATTCAAATAAATATAAATAAATTATTACAATAATTTTAATAATATGTACATGTAATAAAAATATTTATAAAATAAATATTTGAAACATAAAAAATGGCGTTTTTAGTTAAAGTGCCCCTTACCTCGAGTCCAAATTATTGCAGAAATTATTTCTCATCCTAAATATTAAAATTATGCTAATTATTTACTTGCTTAAAAACCTTTTGAAACATTATTATTAATTTTATTTTATTTATGATCATGTTGTATTTAATTACTCAATCAATTACTTTCACGTCAGACATTTTGATGATATTCAACTCATATATCAAAAAATGACTTCAGTAGGTTGATTATGTTCCAAGAAGTCATTATTCCATAATATACAGAATAATAATCATGAAATAAGTATCATTTTAATAAATCAATTATTATTTTAAAACTAACCATTAAATATGGTTATTAAAAATGAACCATGTAACAATCATGGAGACGGTAGGCCACACATAAGCATGAGTAACATTTCCATTTTTCAATGATCATGATGGAAAGAAGGTAAATATTATTTTATTTACAAAAAATTGTTTTTATGTAATAAATATAATATTATATCTTTAAATACTTTACATATATATCATACATGTGATGTGGTGATTAAAAACAAATCACATTGCTGCGTGGAAGTGCTAATCCACACATACACACAAAGGACATTACCATTTTTCAACAGACTAATAGTAAGAAAATAGTTGATATACTATATTTAGAAAATGATAATTATTTAATGAATATTATATATATATATATTAAATACATCATTATAATCATCCATGAGAAGAGGTGATGGAAAACGAATTACATCGATTCACGAGGCGATAGTCCACCGTATACAAAAATTACGGTTTCATTTCTATTTGATGGAAGAATAGATGGATATAGGTTTTGAAATTGGAATAATAAAATATAATTATATTCAATAAAATAATTTTAATATTTCATCATGGTTGAAGAATATTTTAATGAGGTAGAAGAATAAATAAAACTAAAACATTTGATTAAAAGTTATATATCTCATTCGGACAACCTCGTTTTCTTTACACCTCAGGCACTCTAAGGTTGATATTATATCCATAATAATACCTCTAGAACATTTTAAGGGATTTTAGGAAGGTATTTGTTTAGGTATATATCAAACTAATTGGTGCTTTAAGTGTGAATAAAAGAGGATAGGTGGTTTCCTTTTATAAGTGAGGGTATGCACACTCTTGTAATTACATAATGTATTAAATTAATATAAATTAATTTTTATTTAAAAATGGATCCAAAATGATATAATTAAAATTTATAAATATTATTATATTAAATTACCACATCAAATAAAAATATGAAAAAATTTCGTTATGTTTTTATCTTTCTCTCTTTTTTTTAACCCCTCTCAACCCTTTTGACAATTATCATGATATCAATGTTTTTTAATATTTTGGGGTTAAGAAATCACTATAAAAGGAAAATTGACCCATAAATGGACCATGGATGATATTTTAAACCATATCCCATTCACTTGGAAAAATATACGGTTTTTAATAACTTTAAATCATTTAATAAAATTTTATTTATTATAAAATATTATTAATGACATTTTTTTAACTATCCACATAATTTGACTTTGAAAACAACTTGAAAGATATGGAATTAGAATAAAAATCATTAAAAAATATCTAATATGTTATATTTATCTTAAAATTCCTAGAATAATTTAACTCACACAAACAATATTTCTTTTATTGTTTTTAAAATCATTTACCTTATTATATACTACTTGCACAAGCATTGTGTCGGCGTTGTGAAAGCATTTAGGGTAATTATTCAATCAATAAAAATTAAAAATAAATTATCACGATAAAAATTTTATTTATAATAACAATTTATAACTAAACATAACTTATTTTTATCCCTATCATAAAATATTATTGATATTAAAAGAAAGGGAGTGACATTTTTGTCATCATATTTACTTAAAATAATAAATAAGTAATTTTCAAATAAAAGTGGAAATTTTTTCCATAAATTAAATTTCTAGATTAATATGTCTAGAAAAACTCATATAAAAGATTAAAGGGAAATTTTAGGGTTATTTGTAACTCTTATCATATCATCTTTAATCTTAATTACCCGATTTACCCTTATCGAGGTGACAAAATATTTACGATGGTTACTATTCATAAGGACAAATTATAAAAGGAAACTATTTAAAAAATCTTGAAATCATTATTGAAGACATGGAATCCATTTTTTAAGATCCAATTTATAAAATTGGTAGAAATTAATTTAATATTAAAAATATAAAAGCAATGAAAAATAGTTTTTAGAAAAAATGTGTCTATAAGCCTAAAAATGAACTCATACCAAAATTAGGTATAATCATGATTCATATGTAATAAATTATATTATTTATAATTAAAGTATACTTATGTTAAATTAATATCAAATTATATTTTTAAATTAATTTATTTAATGAAATTAAATGAAAGTTTTACAAAAATCTGTATTTTTCACTATTCACTGAAAAATAAATATTTCCAGAAAAATACCAAAATTTTACTCTAATATAATTTTTAAATTATTAATTTAAAAATAATATCATTTTTTTCAAATAAAATTTATAAATGTTCTTATGATTAATTATAATATTTACTCACAAAAAGCAATAAAAACCATTTTCAGAGAAAACATATTTTTGAAGCATAAAACGAATATATTGAAAAAATGTGTGTTTATTTCGTAATAATTAATCAATAAAATTTTATTGATTAGGAAATATATTTATATTTATATATATATATCATAATTTCGTTAATCCTATTCATTCCTATGAATTTAACGGCAAGTTTAGAACTATAACATTTAAACAAAAATATTTATGGTTTGTTTAAGCTCATTGTTGAATGTTGTATATACTGTTGAACACTGTATTCTTTTAAAATATCAGGATAATACAAAATTGATGACTCCCAAACCACATGTTTTACCATAATTCATTTATTGGGGGTCTTCTCATTAAATATTCTCCTCATGCATATGTATTTTCACATAGTTCTAGATTGACATGAGCAACCAATTCTTAGTCAAATATATATATTAATAATTTTATGAGAGGAGGGTTTAAAAACATTAAATAAAGGGTAACAATCCATGATAGGGTTTTACAATTCATTTAATTCACAACATAAATACAACAAATTTTTTTATCCCGGATAACAATAATTACTAAATAATAATAAGAAATATGGTAACACATGACAATACACCCACCCCCTTAAATTCAATTTGATATGGTCTGTTAACTTATCATTTAATCACTACCAATTAACCTATTTAAAATAAAATATTATTATTTTTATAGATTCAAAAAATAATAGAGAACATAGATCCACTATTAGGAAGAGAAGTTCCAAAATACACTGCATTGAATATAGGGGTAAAAGAAGATGATGTTGCTACCTAGATATCATAAAAGTAAGGACTCGATAAATTGTACAAAACATTCAGAAAAAAGAGGAATATGAATAAGAAATATGATTCTACCTGAAACACAACACTCTACTATAGAAAATAGAGAGGGAATCTAGCTGTTGAACATTAATGACATCATGAATATATAGGAACCAAGTGAACGTAGATGACTCTCAATGTTAAAGAACAAGGTTCTAGTTCATCAAAACTCAAAGGAAATAAGAAAATAAAAAATGGATAAAATACCATACTTTGAAGATGATGAATATGATTTCTCAAATATCCCTAGATGTTAAGGCATCCAAATTTCCTCTCGATGTATCTTAAATTCAGTTTCATATAAAAAATGCAGAATGAACCATTTAAAACCATGAGGTTTAAGAAATTAAAATGCTAGATCTAATCCCCATGAGATAGATTAAAAAAATATTTATTAAGATTTATATTCCAAAAGTTATTGTAAAAACATATTTCACATCATTTTGAAAAAATATGGTTATTTTTAAAAAAGTTTAAATTTTGAAAACTATTGGATCAACCGTGAAGGGATCGACCATGAGAAAGGATCAAAGGTGGGAAGGGATAGATCATGATAACAAACCATAAACCATGTAATGTAACAAATCAACTATGGTAATGGATCGAATATGATAACAAACTATCAAACATGTGAACAAACTATCGACCATGTTAAAAACTTATCGACCATTTGAATGATTGGATCCAATGCGATAAAAAACTGATTGATTCTGAGAACAAATCATAGACTATTGACTATTAAAAGGAATATATCAGATATGATAAAAAACTAATCCAATTTTATAACAAACTATTGATCATGGAAAAAAACTATCAACCATGAAAAGGAATGGATTTAATGTGAGAAAAAACTTGTAAATTTTAGGGGGAAGAATACCCCAAACACTTCCTTGAAACCTTTAGGCCTTGGGAAATTATAGTTGAAATGTTTTAGGAACCGAGGTAATTACACATGCTCAACATACACACATATAAAAAGGGTCACCCAAAAATTACTAATTATATATAAATAAGATAAAATAAGGTAATAATCAACTATAAAACCTGGTTCCCTGATTGAAAAAATCTACCAACTTCATCTAGCTACCCTTACAAAATCCCCTATACAAACCGTCCCCTATAAGTAAACTAGAATATCTACATGAACTTCAAGTTTCTCAAGCATGGTGTGAGATGAAAACATCATAGGGTATCACAAGGTTCCCCTCATATAAACCACCATATACAATGTATGTATTTATAGAAAAATAAACCAGGTAACAATGTATAACATGTAAGAAATTGCATTAGGTCATTGTGTGCTAAAAAGACCAGCAAGAAACCTGATCTGGAATGTCTCATCTAATTCTGGTAAATGAGTCATCTTGCAACACAAACCTAGACCCATACCTTAATTCTTTATGTAAGGACCTATAATTAAGTATCGACCATCACCCTCTCACTCAGGGTAGGTTCTCATACCAAGTCTTGATCCCATATCCCATCCCATACCACAACCCTCTCACTCAAGGTGAGGCCCCGTGACACACCACATACCATGTCTCTTACCTCCACCCTCTTACTCAGGTCAAGACCCTATAGCACATCACATAGCACATCACCTACCCACACCCTCTCACTCAGGGTGGGGTCTCACATCACATCATGAACCTCTTCTCATACCTCTACCCTATAACTTAGGGTGAGGTCTCACATAACATCCCATTCCCCCACACTCTTATTAGTTGTACACTAAAATATACATTCATATGATTCATAAACATTGAATAAATGTATATGATACATATTATATATATATAATATCAGGATAATATATAGTATGTGATACTGTATATATTTCACACATGATAGATGAATATGATGCTTGTATGTTATCATGCATATGATGTAT
The DNA here is from genome assembly GCA_963277665.1 of Viscum album. Classification (NCBI taxonomy): domain Eukaryota; kingdom Viridiplantae; phylum Streptophyta; class Magnoliopsida; order Santalales; family Viscaceae; genus Viscum; species Viscum album. The sequence continues at coordinate 601,703,666 of OY728158.1, read as the reverse complement.
GAAGAATACATGCATATAATGAATGTAATAATGTAAAAAATAGCATGCATTATGAGAGCATACAATGTATATTTATAATAAATGTAAACAAAAAATGCAGGGTTACTGTATGTGCATTTCCCACATGGAAAGAGACCCTCCCCACATGGTTTCATTTGGATTAATAGCTTGGTATAGTTCTCACTGAATGCATTCAAGGAATTCATCCACGAGACATCAACCATGGGTGTCATTTCATGACACCCAATACACATGATTCATTCTTCATTCATAACGGAGAATCAATATTCACATATATAAATTTAATGGGTTCTCTTCATTGGTTAGTGTGGGATTGATCACATTTGTTCTATGTTGATGATAATCATCAGTTTCATGAAAAGTTATTGAAGATTTATTCTTAACCATAGATTTTTCATCACCTTTAGTAGAGGTTCTATCACCCCTTTGGGTTAAGTATCCTTAAGAAACATTTGCCGATCCAGCGGCTGGTGTACACACCTTAGAGGAAATGGTCCTTAATCTACTGCTTGACCTGGTCTTCATCAAGAATTATCCTTTGTTTAAGGAATAATAAATCCACTATATATATGAACCATGTATTATTTATTTTTATACATTCACTACCACAAAACAGGGCATGGGAAGAACTTCGTTTTATCAGTGCTATGCATAAAGCACAGATGGGGGGGGGGGTATCAGTAGTGGATAAAAGCACTGATAAAGGTTTTTAATAATAATTAATATACAATTATTATATTTATATTAAAAAGAAACTTATTTGTATATATTAAATAAAAAATTCATTTTTATAATTAATATATATTTTTTAATAATTCAAATATATATATAGAATAGTTTAAAAAAAGAAAATAATTATAATTAAATATATATTTGTTTCCAATGAATTTAGTCAATTAATGTATTGATCATGCGTGAATATATGTTATGTATAATCATGAATGTCCATGTATACATTACACCCTTCTTATTATTCATGTTTCCCATTGATGGCTCATTTTTTTATTATGTATATTTTACTAGGCGTATATGATTAATTCATGTTACCTGACTGTTTTTTCATGACACGTCAAATTGATAGTTATTTAAAGAAGATTTTTTAGTCTAGGTTAGACCCTAGGTCATATATAAAGTAGGGTTGGTAGATTATAGTGTGTATTTTTAATAAAGATTAGTAAAAGAGGGGGTGGTATTGAAAATAGTCTTAAAAATAAAATGACTTAATTAAAGCATTTAATAGTCGATAAATAAAGGTGGTGTTTTATTATTATGATATAAGAGGGTTAATTTTTAGTTCACTACATACATTTAAAGATCATTTTTCTCAGAGATTAATTAATGTTTGTTGCAAGTATTTGGTTGAAATCAATCAGAATCTCGATTACTTTTGAAAATTTTATATCAAAGCACGTTGAGCCAAACCTTGACATAACAATTTTATAGCCAAGGTTCAGATCACATGCATGGTATAATAGATTCCAAAACAAATTGAAATCTCAAATAATTGGGGAAGAAAAGGATTATTGTGCTGTCCAATCATAACAACACAATTCACACACTCAAAACATCACACCGATTGGTTAAAAGTAAAGAGAATTTCATTCGGTTAAATCAAACAAAGATATATCAAAGTAAGATAATTCTGAATGAAATATTTTAAAACACAAAATAAATCCAACAAGTAGTAATAAAAGTTCCAAAACTACCTTTACATGTGTGTAGCTCCCTCACAATGAAAGCTTACCATTTAGCTCGACATCGGGCGGAGGAGGAAGCATGGGTGGACCTCCTTCTTTATTATTGACCCCCCTATGAGGATAGGGGCATCCAAAAATTCTAGGATGATGAGATGACTCCTATGTAACTCCAAATTGGAAGCACTTGACTCCTTGACTGTACTTTCCAAATGAGGTACCCATGGTTATCTTTTATAGCAAAAATGGGAAGTGGTTTTGGGCACACAGATTGTGTAAAACCAATTGTCCTATTGTTTTTGGCCTCTATAAATTCTTTTATCACTTTTGAAAAAACTAGAAAGTTGTTCCCCCACATCTTGGATATCTCCACCTAAAGTTTGGATTCATTTGGACACCAACAACTCAAGATATGAATAGAACACAACCCATAACTTTTGACTTCGTACAGATTCAGTGTTCTGGATAGATCACTTCGATTGGGACCCTTAATGAATGAATGGGGATTGGGTGTATAAGAGTTGTAGAAAATTTAATTTTGGATCATCCCACAAAATATCATCCCATTAAGATTCACTGAGTTTTTATACAATACCATATAGTGGACAAGTGTTCATTGATCCCATGCAGTTTTGGTCTATTTTCCATTTAGATCATCTCTAGGGCCTCTAAATCACCTCCTACATCAATGGAATCATCAAAACCAGTAAAATTTCCCTTTTTGAAATTGATAAACACAAAATAAATTATTAAAACATGTAATTAATTTTTTTATTATTTTTATAATTTTTAATATAAAACAAGTTTAGCATAGTGGTGTAAGGGTGAAAATGAAACAGTGAATCATGGTGCCATCACACCCCCACACAAAAAAAATTTCAATCCTGGGAAAAGTTACATTTCCAAAAATTATGCATGTATATATTACCAAAATCGTCAATATTTAACATTTTAGGAATTTTTTTTTCATTAAATGACTGTGATCAATGCACAAACCACACCAAGGATTTCTTCCTAGTGAAAATGGAAAAAGATGTCTCATAAATCATATTATAGTGAAATTCAAAGATATTCACGATACCAAATTGAGAAAGGAATTTAGAAGTCCACCGTGCCTCTAACTCTCCATGTGTGTGTGTAAAAACCATTCCATTCTATTCTTTCCACTTTCTATATAATAAATATAGGTTATTTTAATATTTTCATATTAAATTATTTTGTCCACCGAACCTGCCCTACATCCTTTGCAATCATATTTCAAGACTCACTCACTTAATCATTCCCAAAAGTCAAACCATAAGCACCTAACCTAGATATCCCCATATGTTTCACATTTCATCACTCCCCTCATTTATTATTATTTTTTTTCAGAAGTTTCATTTGGAACAAATCTCACACTAATCTCTCAACCCTTGTTTGATCTCCTCACGACACTAATTATAATAGTTATAACATGATCAGAGGTTGAGGAGGAGTGGTTTTTTACCTACCCAAGAAATAACCCAATTTTTGTTATATTTTTTTGAGGGTTTAAAACAGTCGGATATTAGGTACACACGCATAGGTCAATCTGATATAGTAATGAAACAAATCGGATAAGGAACGAACGTATGGAAATATCATTTTAAGATGAAAAATATTAACCTCACATATATTTACCTCATATTAGGTAAGAAATATTTACACTTTGTGGTCTGATACAAAAATGTGTGGAGATATTAGTGACACAGTTTTCCCAAAAACTACTCACACAATGGGCATCAGTCATTGATAGAAAAAAATTCACTAAAAATCACTCCCTAATGTTAAATTCATACAAAAATTAATTCTATAATAGAGTTAGGTTTTCATCAAATGTTAAATAAACATGGAATAAAACATTTCAACATGCATTTTTAGAAAGTTCCATGATTTTGTGACCATATGGGGGGGGGGGGGAGTAAAAATACCATAAAGAAGGAGAAAAAGAGAATAAATGAGAAATATGAAGAAAATACAAATGAACTAAACAAGATGATTAAAAGAGAAAATACTATAAAGAAGGAAAAAAAATAATAAAGAAAAAAGATGATGAAAATCCTAATGAAATCAACTATATATGGAAAATTGAAAATACCATAAAGAATGATAAAAAGAGAAGAAAGAAGAAAGACTCAGAAAATCCTAATGAACACAGGAATGTATCCACCCCACACACCGAGAATATGTAGTGTCCTCACTATAATAAAATAGAATTTGGGAAGGAAGGATAAAAACTGGTGGGTGTCATTGGTATGTTTCTTTTTGTACAGGGAGTTCCTCTATCAAGAACTCTGGAAGGGCTTCAAGGAAGTGATTTAGTCACTGCCCATTGCAAGTGAATGTTTTCTTAGTTTCTTCATTTTGAACCTAAACAACACCAAATGGAGATACATTAGTAACATTGTATAGCCCAAAACAACAGGAACAAAGAATAACTGGTTGCAACTTCAACCTTGCATTGTAAAGAAGGACCTTCTGCCCAATGTGGAACTGAAAATGAAGGATGAGAGGGTCATGTGAAGCCTCGGTTCTCTTCTTATAAATGATGTAGTTCTAATATCCATCTCTGCACATTTACTTTAGCTCATGAATCTGTAAATTCATCTGAGAACATGCACCAGAAAGGTTAGAATTGCATTTTTTTAATGGCCCAATAGGCCCGGTGCCCAATCTCAATAGGGTGGTGACAAATATTTCCAAAAACAAGCCTATAAGGTGACATTCCAATGGGAGTTTTAATGGTAGTATTGTAATCCCATAATGAATCATTGAGTATAAGACTCCAATATTTTCTGTTGGTTTTATCCATTTTTCACGAATTTGTTTTACCTTTCTATTTGACACCTCATCTTAAACATTGGTCTATGGGTGATTTCCAGTAGACACTCGATGAACAAACCCGTACTGATGCTAAAGTGATTGAATTGTTCGGTTGCATAAATGAGAACTCTGGTCACTAATGATGAACCTAGGTAATCCAAACCTACAAATTATCAGAGTTCTTAATAATTCCACAACTATTTTGGAATCATATGTCCTTGTGGCTCAGGCCTCTACCCATTTTGGACACAAAATCGGCCACCAGAAGAATGTACAAGTTGCCAAATGAATTGGTAAATGGATGCATAAAGTCAATTCCCAAACATAAAAATGTCATGAAAGAGAAACAATTGTTGTGGAATTTCATCTCTTTTTGAGACATTCCCCATTCTTTGACAATTAGGACAAGATTTTAAAAAATCATGGGCATCCTAAAAAGTGTTGGCCAAAAGAGACCAGAATGAAGGATTTTGAGAGTCATCCATTGGGGACCAAAGTGGTCCCCACAAGGAAGAGTGTATCATAATAGAAGGACATACTAAAACTCGCTATCGAGAACACAACGCCTAAGGAGTTGATCTCTACATGTGCGCCAGAGGTAGGGGTTATCCCAAATGTACCAACGAGACTCTTGTTTTAGATGACTGGCTTGGTTTTTGTTGAAATCAGTAGGAATGAAAACGCTACAAAATAATTTACAATTTCAGAATACCAAGGAGTAACATCTTTCACTCTGTACAATTTCTCATCTAGAAACATATCATTTATAGGAATACAGGAAGGGGAGTCAAGGTTTGAGGATGGGGGAATCCTACTGATATGGTCATCCACCACATTCTCTGCTCCTTTTTTATCTCTAATTTATTGATTGAATTCTTGAAGGAGGAGCATCCAGAGATTGAGACGTGGTTTTGATTTCGGTTTTTAAGGAGATACCAGAGGGCTTGATGGCCTGAGAACACAATGAATTTGGAACCCAAAAGGTATGACCTGAATTTGTCCAAGGAAAAGACAATGGAAAGGAATTATTTTTTAGTTGTGGTGTAGTTTTCTTGGGTAGGGTCCAAATTAAGTGAGGCATATACAATGACATGTGGAGCTCGATCGACCCTTTGTGACAAGACTTCCCCAAATACATAGTTAGAAGCGTCACACATGAGATCAAATGGTAAATCCCACTTAGCTGGTTGGATTACTGGGGGTGCTATGAGACTCTATTTAAACTTATTAAAATCCTACTCACATTCATTATCAAAAAAAATTCCTTTTCTTTTTGGAGTAATAGGGAGGGGGGAGTGCAATATTACTAAATTCATGAATGAAACGATAATAAAATTCAGCATGACCTTTGAAAGACCGCACATCCCATACATTTTTGGGGAATGGTAACAGAGAAATGAACTCCACTTTTGATATCTACTTGGATACCTTCCCCAGTAATTACATGTCCCAAAACTATACCTTTTCTCACCATGAAATGGAATTTCAAATAATTTTATATGATATTATTTTCAATACAGTGACAAAGTACTGAAGAAAGACTACTGGGAAATTCATAAAAAAGGAGCCATACACAGTGAAATCATCCATGAAAACTTCCATGCAATTATCCAAGTAATCTGAAAAAAATACTAACCATGTATCGCTGGAAAGTACCCGAAGCATTTCACAGACCAAATGGCATCCTTCTATATGAAAATGTGCCAAAGGGGAAAGTTAAGGTTGTCTTTTGCTGATCCTCGAGGGAAATATTGATATGAAATTATCCAAAATACCCATAAAGTAAATAGTAGTGGGACTTACCTGCTAACCTCTCAAGAATTTGGTCAATGAATGGAAATGGGAAATTGTCCTTCCTAGTATGTTGGTTTAGTAGGCGATAGTCTTTCCAGACATGCTAACTATTCTGCACAAGAGTTGGAACGAATTCATTATGTTCATTTTTGATTACATTAGGACATTTTTTTAGGAAATACTTATACGGGACAGAACCATTGGCTATCAGAGATGGGTAAAAAGATTCCAAAAGATTATAATTTTGTTACTTCATTTTAAAATAAATCTAAGAGGTTTGGGTTTATTCGACGTTGTGCCTGCCTCACTGGTTTGGACTCATCATTTAACAAAATATGATGTGTACAAGCTGATGGGATAATTCCAAGAATGTATACAAGTGTCTATCCTAATGCTTTTTTATACTCCCTGAAAAGTTCAAACAGTTTCAATTCATGCTCAGGAGGGAGTGGACTAGCAATTATAATGGAAAACTTATTTCTATTATCAAGATATAAATATTTTAAATCTCGAGGAAGTTGTTTCAGTTCCAATTCAGGTGTATTTTGGATTGATGGGAGTGTGTGTGAATCTGATAGGTCACTGAACTCATCTAACTACTCTATGATACCATCCTCAATAAAGGAATGATCTTTTACAAGATTAGAAGTATCATCGATGGTCATTTGATCCTCAGTGTTCAAGAAATTATCAATTAATAAACATGCATGACACTTTTCTAGACCACTACAACAATCAATGCATGATTCATTACCAAGAATGTCAATAAAGGATGAAAAATAAGAAAAGGGATTAGAGGAATGATAAGAAGTGTTTTCAGGGGAAGGGAGTACAGCAGTAGAATAAATAGAGAGAGAGAGAGAGAGGAATGTTCTTTTGAGTGGTGATTCATGAAATCAAGGATGTTGAAATCGACTATATAACCACCAAACTCCATAGATAATGTTACATTATGAACATTAATTATGGTATTGGTGATTTTCAAGAAAGGTATCCCATATATAATCGGGGAATTTCCATTCATCCTACCATCTTCCATTTTAAGCACATAAAACTCAGCAAAAAAAAATTAAATTTTAAACCGTCACAAGAACATCCTATAACACACAAGAAGGGTGTGCTGTACTCCAATTTTCTAGTTGAACGACTATTGAAATGGGATTTAGTTCACTGACCCGTAAAGAAGAGTAAATAGAGTGAGGCATTACATTAATAGAATCTCTAAAATCAAGCATAGATTTAGAAAAATAATACTTCCCTATGGTGCTTGAAATAGAGATAGGATCATTGAATTTGGTAGGAAGTGACAGTTCTGTCAATGCTGAGACATTCCTCCTCAAACTTACCTTCTCGTCACCATAAAGTATCCTTCGATGTGTACATATCTCTTTTAAAAACTTTTCATATCTTGTAATTTGTTTCACAACATCAATAAAGGTGATGTTTACCTGCACTTTTTTAAAAGCCTCTAAAATTTCCTTATCGAGTTCAGCTTCCTTTTATTTTCTAGGTTGGGTGGCCCTTTGAGGAAATGGAAGAGGAATGGTTTGTCTAGGAGACTCATTGACATACACACTCTTTCCTTTGGAAGGGCTTCTCTAAAGACACGGGTTTTCACCATTTAGGACATTTTTAATGGTTGGTATGGAGGTTTCCTCAAGAGGATATGACTCTAATGGATGATTTATCTGAACTTCTAGTTGTTTTCCACTCTTAATGGTGATAACAATAGAATTTAATTTATCTCTAGGGTTGAATAATGGTGGATGTAACACCCCAAGATTCCGCGGTACGTTTCCCTCTGAATAAGGTAATAACTTGCATTGTACGCTACTTCAAGATTCTAACACACCGCGACCAATCAAACTAGCTGTTATGAATAGTAATACCCAATTTTTGAAATTTTTGAAATTTTATATTTCAAAATGGACTTCATTTTTTGATTCATAATGTCGAAATTATCTTAGGGTGAATTTTTGTTATTTTTCAGAAAACTTTCAATTTTTGATGAATAGTGAACAACTCTGAGTTATTGTTTAAAACTGACTTTTTATTTAAATAATTATTTATTTTATATAAATTTATTTTGGGTCAAAATAGATACATAATACCTATATAAGTTCAATATAATTCATTGGACTCATTTTATAGTGAGGTTAGATATATAAAATTTTGTCGAACTTTTTTCCGTCTTTTACCCACCTCCTAGGAGCATTTCCAAATTTGTATAAACTTTAATTTTACCGCTTCTATGAGTTTAATTTCAAAAAACCGAGAGACACAATTGATATTAGTAAGTAAAATGTGGTTCAATAAGAGGAAAATAATATTCGGTGAATAGTAAATTTTTACTTTTATTTACCATAGTTAAAAGTAAATAGGGTAATTAAGTGTAAAAATGACATTATTATGACCATAACACATGTCTTAATTCTATTGGATCAGTATAATTCAACAAAAAAAACCTTAGGATTAAAATATGAAACTCTTTGGTCCACTTGGATTAGATTAGGACATTTATTATTATTTTATTTAAATAAGAGTTAAAACAGTTAAATTCAAAGTTTTATAACTAAACTATTTTTAATATAGGGTTACACACAATATAAATTTGACTATAAATATTCATTACAAATATAATAATATTTCCTTCATAATGGTATTTTATTTATAAATTTTAGACATTAAATAATTAAAACATTGTGGTGTAGTTGTTATTCAATACATTATTATTTTGATGGGTATAATAATGATGTATAATTTATTTAAATAGTAAATATAACATTATAATTATTATGTATATATGATATACCATCCAATTTTATATTATTTTAATATAAAAAGAATGATATTGTCGCTCGTGCGTACGTACGGATTACCGTCTCCACGAATGCGATGAGATTCATTCCACATCGTATCCATTCAAAACTAATTTTCAATTTATGATTAAAAATAATTTTTAAAGACTTAATATCATTATTAATATGAATAATATACATCATATCCACAACAAAATGTACTCACATAACAAATCATATAAAGGAAAACGAATCAGTTAACACCCGAAACGATGATACTACTGAAATATCATTAACAAAGCAATATTAGAAGATCATATATGATATCATGTTAATTTATATGGTTATTTTATAATTTAATAACAATGATATCACCATTATACAGAAGGTTAACCTACCCTCAACCAAGGAAAATAATAAGTTAAAGGTTAATTTCACAATCTCTTTATTATCCGAGGTTGTTTTTATGTAAGTATCTATTGAGAACTCTTTATCATCCAAATCCATGTTTCTCAAAAATTTATTTCAAAACATTTATACTATTTACAAGACAACAGGTTAAATTCATTTATACCCTTATTTGACCTTATATGTTTTGAAAGGAATCTTTTTGTCATTTTCCAAACGAGGAATTTTATGACCATTTAGACAAAATTAAGCTAAGAATGTCTTTTTTTAACTTATATGGAAGGTGCGGCTATTTTCTACCACTATAACATCATCGAAGATTCCCATACAAGCTTATAAGAATATTTTCAAAATAAATATTTTCTTCTATAATTATATGACTTTTAAATTATTTCAAAATAGAAAGTCATATTTCTCTAAAAAAATGTTTTGATTTCATCTATGTCAACATCCTTTGATGGGTTTTAAGCTTATTTGAAATTGATTTATTATGATACAAAACATCTTTATTGTATTGAATGTTTTGTGATATTTTTGATTGTGGATGTGTTATTTTTACACCATTCATGGTTTATGGATAAATTATTGACATTATGTATGCTAATTTTAATACGAATGTTTTTTTATGTTTAAACCTTTTCATATGAGGAATGCATTGGACTTAGTAAGTGATGGGTGGAGCCCACTATAGTTCCTTGACGCATCGGTAGGTATCATGAGAAAAAATAGTGTTTTGGCACAAGGCATTGAAAAAAATCATATTTGTAGTCTTGTCATAAGGCCTTGATTATGTGATTATGAAGTCTGACATTTTTCATTCCATCATTATGAAAGTGGCTATTGATATTTTGTGTGATTATTCGACTAGTAGAATATCCATGTGAATAATTAAATGTAATTATTTGATTTTATCTTTTCCATATTATTTAGAAGTTCAAGTTTAAAAGCCTTTTTTTCTAGTCTTACATTGCCTAAAATGTTTATGCTTATTTTTGAAAGTTTCCGCTATATTATGATCCTTACTGAGTATCTTAGCTCACCCCTTTATATGTTTTATTTTTCCTAGGATGTGAAGTAGTATATTATGATTGACCTGTAGGGATAGTCTATGGGATATGAGTGTGGCCTATGGAGACTATGTTGTTGTAGTTTTTTAATTTTAAATTGTAATGTAAAAATTATGAATGTATCTAGTATTTCCAAGGTTACTAAACTAATTGGTCTTTATAGACTTGATATTTTGTGATCATGCCAATTTTATGTAATAGTGCACTGACTCTGGGTAACTAGGGTCAGGGAGTTATAGTGGAGAAGGGAGTTTACCCAACCCATGACTTTGAATTTCACCTATTGAGTTATCTAGTTGGCCTAATTGGGGTTTTAGGTCTTGTATGGATTATTTGGTGGTCTTTTGGAATTGGATATTGTTGAAATACATTTGTTTCATAATATCGTCTAGTCTAGGCTCAAGTTTTGGAGGGGGTGGTTGGAAAGGCCTTTGGGGTGGTTGAGGATTTCTTGGTGGTGGTGGTGGATGAATACTCTAACCTTGTTGTTTCCATTGTTGTTGAGGTTAGTTTGAATACCCCCTTGCCTATATGCTTGGTTTTCTTTCCACCCAAGGTTGAATGGATAGTAAGGTTCTTTCCTAAAGGGTTGGTTATAGGGTCGACCTAGAAAGATTACCTCACAACTCTTATAAGTTTCTCTCAATTGGGGGCATTTGTTAGAGTAGTGGGTGTCAGAAGAACATATACCATAATCGATGGGAGGAGGAGATTGGCATTTACCTTGGGAAATAGAAAGTTTTCAAAGATGGGTACTTACCTCTTCGAGCTTCATGTCCACCTTCTTCTCAAATTCAGTACATTGCATTTCATGGACACCTCTAATGGGTACACTGGACCCTGAACTAAATTGTTGAGTGTTTTGAGTTGTGTTATCAATTAGGGTTCTTATAGAAAATGGGGTCTCATAAACTAGCACACCCCCTATATCAGCATCAATCATATTTCTATCAATAGTAATTAAACCTTCATAAAAATATATAATTAATAGTTTATAACTTATTCGGTGGTGTAGGAAACTTGAACATAACCTATTAAAGCATTCCCAATATTCATGTAATGTTTCCCCTTGTGATTTCCTTATACAAAAAAATTATTTCCTTATAGTTGCAGTTCAAGAGGCTGGGAAATATTTTTCAAAAAAAGGCGTTTCATGTCTGGGCAACCTCTAATTTGTGAATTAACATAATATAACCAATCATTCACCGTTTCTTCTAATAAAAATGGTAATGCTCTAAAATATACTTTTTATTCATCCACATTAGCATGTTTAATGTATAACAAACATTATGAAATTATTTTAAGTGATTATGTGGATATTCTCCATAGAGTCTATGGAATCTTGGTAATAAATGAATTAGACCATATTTTAGTTCTAAATTGGGTGCCGAGCCTTGAATTTGAATGTAAGTGGGTTGGATATCAACATCAAGTGAGGTTAGTTATTTTAATGTTCTATTGTTTTACGCCATGTTATACAATTTTATTTTATTTTTGATGTTGGTTCTAGAAGAAGAAGATGAAGGATCAATAAGAGTGTTGTTGTCTTGTGTTTCCTGCTTCAAAGGTTTCCCTTGTGTGTCTCAAGGTCACTGATGTAAGATCCTCTCCAATTCGGGTTCGAAAGGTGGTAAATCTCCCGAATTAGAATGCATCATGCACAAAACCTAAACCATAAATAAACCAGAACACAAAAATATAGGTAACAGTATAAGATAAAACAAATAAATATTCACAAAATTTACAAAAATCTTATAAAAAAACACACTATAAACCAAAGCAATCCACGACAACGGTGCCAAAATTTGACCGCGTTGTCGTGACATGTCAAATTGATAATTATTCAAAGAATATTTTGTAGTCTAGGGAATAAAATAGGTCATATCCCAAGGAGTGTTGGTAGCTTATACTGTGTATTTTTATTAATGATTAGTAAAAGAGGGGGGTGGTTTTGAAAACGTTTTTTAAAATAAAATAAATTAATTAAAGAGTTTAATAGTTGAAATGGAAAGGTGGTGTTTTATAATTATGAGATTAAAGGGTTAATTTTTAGTTCACTAAACACATTTAAAGCTCATTTTTCTAAGAGATTAATTAGGGTTTTATGTAAGTCTTTGGTTGAAATCAATCAAAATCCCGATTACTTTCCAAACTCTTATATCAAAGCACGTTGAACCAAAACTTGACATAAAAATCATATAGAAAATGTCCAGATCACATTTAAACTTATGTTCAAAAAATGTAAAATAATTATTCCACAAATAATACTTCACGTTCAACCTAAGGGCTACATATAATTCAACCCAATAAAATGTCTCAAAAAATATCTTTATTGACCTTAAAATACCATCAATTAAAACCTCTAAATGCGATGTATATGCCTTTGAACTTATAATAAAACGTAAAATTATAAACCAATGATGGTATTAATAACTATTATGTTAACCTATCATGAAAAAATCTTAATATATAAACTAAACCCTAATCTAATACCAACTATAACAGTCCCAAAACCGCACTCCTGGATTCAGTGACAAAAAAATAATCTTTACATTTCTTGCTTTGATACCAATAATTGTGACCCAATTTAACCCATATAAAACATGAAACATTAAAATAAAATATTAGATCAATTACATACCCAATAACATTTTAGGTTTAGAGTTTTATATAATTAGGAAAAACTTTTTCAAAGTATACACATTAACTCGGTATCTATTTTTCCAATAATATAAAACTTTTAAAATGAAATATGTTTTATTTTCATTTAAAATATCCATTAATTTCAACTTGATTTCTTTCTTTTTATTACACAGCTTTAAACACTATGAAAAGCATTTAAAATTGTAAGATGATAACAAAAATATCAGTAGGGGACATAAAAGGAAGAAATCCATTAGTCCAATGAAAAATATGAAAAACCATAAAATTTTTACCTTTATCATAATATTATTTAAATATATGAAATAAATTATATCCACATGAAGAAAACAATTTATGCTTAAGAAAACCTTTAAAACCCATAACAAAAAAATAAAAACCATTTTTTGAAACTAAGAGCATCATATTCATAACATGTGTTCACTCATGTTAGAAATAACTGGAGACTAATTAAATCCATAGGATAAACCAACCTAGTTAACTCCCTCCTTGAATTTTAATATAAGAAACATTACCTAATAAATTGGATATCTATATTGGGCTCACTCACTTCTATAAGTTGTATTTGGCTTACCCGTTCGTATAAGCTATATTGGGATCACCGATTTGTATAAGCTGTATCTGGATCACCAGTCATCATCTAAAATTATCAAATACCATATAATGAATAAATTTTGTATGATTTCACATTTTCTCATAAAACCCATAAAAATATATTTTTAACCCCTATGAAAAATAATTCCGGATATCAAATTATCATTTCCTTTTAAAAACCCATCTTGAAAAAATAAAAAGCCTAGAAAAAGGGAAAGAGGGGTTTTATTTGAATAAAACATGAAATATTGTTAATTAATTCAAACCTAAAATAATTGTTATGGTTATGGGAGAAACCATTTAACCCATGTACATTAAAATAGAACATTCATATTACCATTTTGTCAAAAAATTCTGTTTAAAATATGTAAAGAGATTCCTTTTAAAAACCATTGAAAAAAGCAAAAAGTAACATAAAATGTACTTTATAATTAATTCACATATATATAAATAAATTATTAAAAATAATTTTATGAATATGTACATGTAATAAAAATATTTATAAAATAAATATTTGAAACATAAAAAATGGCGTTTTAAGTTAAAGTGCCCCTTACCTCGAGTCCAAATTATTGCAGAAATTATTTCTCATCCTAAATAATAAAATTATGTTAATTATTTACTTGCTTAAAAACCTTTTGAAACTTTATTATTACTTTTATTTTATTTATGATAATGTTGTATTTAATTACTCAATCAATTACTTTCACATCAGACATTTTGATGATATTCGACTCATATATCAAAAAATGACTTCAGTAGGTTGATTATGTTCCAAGAAGTCATTATTCCATAATATACAGAATAATAATCATGAAATAAGTATCATTTTCATAAATAAATTATTATTTTAAAACTAACAATTAAATATGGTTATTAAAAATGAACCATGTAATAATCATGGAGATGGTAGGCCACACATTAGCATGAGTAACATTTCCATTTTTCAATGATCATGATGGAAAGAAGGTAAATATTATTTTATTTACAAAATTTTTTTTATGTAATAAATATAATATTATATATTTAAATACTTTACATATATATCATACATGTGATGTGGTGATTAAAAACAAATCACATTGCTTTGTGGAAGTGCTAATCCACACATACACACAAAGGACATTACCATTTTTCAACAGACTAATAGTAAGAAAATAGTTGATATACTATATTTAGAAAATGATAATTATTTCATGAATATTATATATATATATATATATTAAATACATCATTATAATCATCCATGAGAAGAGGTGATGGAAAACGAATTACATCGATTCACGAGGCGATAGTCCACCGTATACAAAAATTACGGTTTCATTTCTATTTGATGGAACAATAGATGGATATAGGTTTTGAAATTGGAATAATAAAATATAATTATATTCAATAAAATAATTTTAATATTTCATCATGGTTGAAGAATATTTTAATGAGGTAGAAGATTAAATAAAACTAAAACATTTGATTAAAAGTTATATATCTCATTCGGACAACCTCCTTTTCTTTACACCTCAGGCACTCTAAGGTTGATATTATATCCATAATAATACCTCTATAACATTTTAAGGGATTTTAGGAAGGTATTTGTTTAGGTATATATCAAACTAATTGGTTCTTTAAGTGTGAATAAAAGAGGATAGGTGGTTTCCTTTTATAAGTGAGGGTATGTGCACTCTTGTAATTGCATAATGTATTAAATTAATATAAATTAATTTTTATTTAAAAATGGATCCAAAATGATATAATTAAAATTTATAAATATTATTATTTGAAATTACCACATCAAATAAAATTATGACAAAATTTCGTTATGTTTTTATCTTTCTCTCTTTGTTTTAACCCCTCTCAACCCTTTTGACAATTATCATGATATCAATGTTTTTTAATATTTTGGGGTTAAGAAATCACTATAAAAGGAAAATTGACCCATAAATGGACCATGTATGATATTTTAAACCATATCCCATTCACTTGGAAAAATATATGGTTTTTAATAACTTTAAATCATTTAATAAAATTTTATTTATTATAAAATATTATTAATGACATTTTTTTAACTATCCACATAATTTGACTTTGAAAACAACTTGAAAGATATGGAATTAGAATATAAATCATTAAAACATATCTAATATGTTATATTTATCTTAAAATTCCTAGAATAATTTAACTCACACAAACAATATTTCTTTTATTGTTTTTAAAATCATTTACCTTATTACATACTACTTGCACAAGCATTGTGTCGGCGTTGTGAAAGCATTTAGGGTAATTATTCAATCAATAAAAATTAAAAATAAATTATCATGATAAAAATTTTATTTATAATAACCATTTATAACTAAATATAACTTATTTTTATCCCTATCATAAAATATTATTGATATTAAAAGAAAGGGAGTGACATTTTTGTCATCATATTTACTTAAAATAATATATAAGTAATTTTCAAATAAAAGTGGAAATTTTTTCCATAAATTCAATTTCTAGATTAATATGTCTAGAAAAACTCATATAAAAGATTAAAGGGAAATTTTAGGGTTATTTTTAACTCTTATCATATCATCTTTAATCATAATTACCCGATTTACCCTTATCGAGGTGACAAAATATTTACAATGGTTACTATTCATAAGGACAAAAAATAAAAGGAAACTATTTAAAAAATCTTGAAATCATTATTGAAGACATGGAATCCATTTTTTAAGTTCCAATTTATAAAATTGGTAGAAATTAATTTAATATTAAAAATATAAAAGCAATGAAAAATAGTTTTTAGAAAAAATGTGTCTATAAGCCTAAAAATGAACTCATACCAAAATTAGGTATAATCATGATTCATATGTAATAAATTATATTATTTATAATTACAGTATACTTATGTTAATTTAATATCAAATTATATTTTTAAATTAATTTATTTAATGAAATTAAATGAAAGTTTTACAAAAATCTGTATTTTTCACTATTCACTGAAAAATAAATATTTCCAGAAAAATACCAAAATTTTACCCTAATATAATTTTTAAATTATTAATTTAAAAATAATATCATTTTTTTCAAATAAAATTTATAAATGTTCTTGTGATTAATTATAATATTTACTCAAAAAAAGCAATAAAAACCATTTTCAGAGAAAACATATTTTTGAAGCATAAAACGAATATATTGAAAAAATGTGTGTTTATTTCATAATAATTAATCAATAAAATTTTATTGATTAGGAAATATATTTATATTTATATATATATCATAATTTTGTTAATCCTATTCATTCGTAAGAATTTAACGGCTAGTTTATAACTATAACATTTAAACAATAATATTTATGGTTTGTTTAAGCTCATTGTTGAATGTTGTATATAATATCGAACACTATATTCTTTTAAAATATCAGGATATTACAAAATTGATGACTCCCAAACCACATGTTTTACCATAATTCATTTATTGGGGGTCTTCTCATTAAATATTCTCCTCATGCATATGTATTTTCACATAGTTCGAGATTGACATGAGCAACCAATTCTTAGTCAAATATATGTATTAATAATTTTATGAGAGGTGGGTTTAAAAAAATTAAATAAAGGGTAACAATCCATGATAGGGTTTTACAATTCATTGAATTCACAAAATAAATACAACAACAAATTTTTATCCTGGATAACAATAATTACTAAATAATAATAAGAAATATGGTATCACATGAAAATACACCCACCCCCTTAAATTCAATTTGATATGGTCTGTTAACTTATCATTTAATCACAACCAATTAACCTATTTAAAATAAAATATTATTATTTTTATAGATTCAAAAAATAATAGAGAACATAGATCCACTATTAGGAAGAGAAGTTCCAAAATACACTGCATTGAATATAAGGGTAAAAGAAGATGATGTTGCTACCTAGATATCATGAAATTAAGGACTCGATAAATTGTACAAAACATTCAGAAAAAATAGGAATATGAAGAAGAAATATGATTCTATCTGAAACACAACACTCTACTATAGAAAATAGAGAGGGAATCTAGCTGTTGAAAATTAATGACATCATGAATAGATAGGAACCAAGTGAACGTAGATGACTCTCAATGTTAAAGAACAAGGTTCTAGTTCATCAAAACTCAAAGGAAATAAGAAAATAAAAAATAGATAAAATACCATACTTTGAAGATGATGAATATGATTTCTTAAATATCCCTAGAAGTTAAGGCATCCAAATTTCCTCTCGATGTATCTTAAATTCAGTTTCATATAAAAAATGCAGAATGAACCATTTAAAACCATGAGGTTTAAGAAATTCAAATGCTAGATCTAATACCCATGAGATAGATTAAAAAAATATTTATTAAGCTTTATATTCCAAAAGTTATTGTAAAAACATATTTCACATCATTTTGAAAAAATATGGTTATTTTTAAAAAATTGTAAATTTTGAAAACTATTGAATCAACCGTGAAGGGATCGACCATGAGAAAGGATCAAAGGTGGGAAGGGATAGACCATGATAACAAACCATCAACCATGTAATGTAACAAATCAACTATGGGAATGGATCGACTATGATAAAAAACTATCAAACATGTGAACAAACTATCAACCATGTTAAAAACTTATCGACCATTTGAAGGATTGGATCCAATGCGATAAAAAACTGATTGATTCTGAGAACAAATCATAGACTATTGACTATTAAAAGGAATCTATCAGATATGATAAAAAACTAATCCACTTTTATAACAAACTATTGATCATGGAAAAAAACTATCAACCATGAAAAGGAATGGATTTAATGTGAGAAAAAACTTGTAAATTTTAGGGGGAAGAATACCCCAAACACTTCCTTGAAACCTTTAGGCCTTGGGAAATTATAGTTGAAATGTTTTAGGAACCGAGTTAATTAAACATGCTCAACATACACACATATAAAAAGGGTCACCCAAAAATTAATAATTATATATAAATAAGATAAAATAAGGTAATAATCAACCATAAAACCTCGTTCCCTGATTGAAAAAATCTACCAACTTCATCTAGCTACCCTTACAAAATCCCCTTTACAAACCGTACCCTATAAGTAAACTAGAATATCTACATGAACTTCAAGTTTCTCAATCATGGTGTGAGATGAAAACATCATAGGGTATCACAAGGTTCCCCTCATATAAACCACCATATACAATGTATGGATTTATAGAAAAATAAACCAGGTAACAATATATAACATGTAAGAAATTGCATTAGGTCATTGTGTGCTAAAAAGACCCGCAAGAAACCTGATCTGAAATGTCTCATCTAATTCTGGTAAATGAGTCATCTTGTAACACAAACCTAGACCCATACCTTAATTCTTTATGTAAGGACCTATAATTAAGTATCGACCATCACCCTCTCACTCAGTGTAGGTTCTCATACCAAGTCTTGATCCCATATCCCATCCCATACTACAACCCTCTCACTCAAGGTGAGGCCCCGTGACACACCACGTACCATGTCTCTTACCTCCACCCTCTTACTTAGGTCAAGACCTTATAGCACATCACATAGCACATCACCTACCCACACCCTCTCACTTAGGGTGGGGTCTCACATCACATCATGAACCTCTTCTCATACCTCTACCCTCTAACTTAGGGTGAGGTCTCACATCACATACCAATCCCCCACACTCTTATTGGTTGTACACTAAAATATACATTCATATGATTCATAAACATTGAATAAATGTATATGATACATAATATATATATATATATATATATATAATATCAGGATAATATATAGTATGTGATACTGTATATATTTTACACATGATAGATGAATATGATGCATGTATGTTATCATGCATATGATGTATGAAGAATACATGCATATAATGAATGTAATAATGTAAAAAATAGCATGCATTATGAAAGCATACGATGTATATATATAAGAAATGTAAACAAAAAATGCAGGGTTACTGTATGTGCATTTCCCACACGGAAAGAGACCCTCCCCACATGGTTTCATTTGGATTAATAGCTTGGTATAGTTCTTACTGAATTCATTCAAGGAATTCATCCACGAGACATCAACCATGGGTGTCATTTGATGACACCCAATACACATGATTCATTCTTCATTCATAACAGAGAATCAATATTCACCTATATAAATTGAATGGGTTCTCTTCATTGGTTAGTGTGGGATTGATCACATTTGTTCTATGTTGATGATAATCATCAGTTTCATGAAAAGTTATTAAATATTTATTCTTAACGATAGATTTTTCATCACCTTTAGTAGAGGTTATATCACCCCTTTAGGTCAAGTATCCTTAAGAAACATTTGCCGATCCAGCGGCTGGTGTACACACCTTAGAGGAAATGGTCCTTAATCTACTGCTTGACCTGGTCTTCATCAAGAATTATCCTTTGTTTAAGGAAGAATAAATCCACTACATATATGAACCATGTATTATTTATTTTTATACATTCACTACCACAAAACAGGGCATGGGAAGAACTTCGTTTTATCAGTGCTATGCATAAAGCACAGATGGGGGGGGGGGGGTATCAGTAGTGGATAAAAGCACTGATAAAGGTTTTTAATAATAATTAATATACAATTATTATATTTATATTAAAAATAAACTTATTTGTATATATTAAATAAAAAATTCATTTTTATAATTAATATATATTTTTTAATAATTCAAATATATATATATGGAATAGTTTTAAAAAAAAATAATTATAATTAAATATATATTTGTTTCCAATGAATTTAGTCAATTAATATATTGATCATGCGTGCATATATGTTATGTATCATCATGAATGTCCATGTATACATTACACTCTTCTTATTATTCATGTTTCCCATTGATGGCTCATTTTTTTATTATGTATATTTTACTAGGCGTATATGATTAATTCATGTTACCTGACTGTTTTTTCATGAGACGTCAAATTGATAGTTATTTAAAGAAGATTTTTTAGTCTAGGTTAGACCCTAGGTCATATATAAAGGAGGGTTGGTAGCTTACAGAGTGTATTTTTAATAAAGATTAGTAAAAGAGGGGGTGGTATTGAAAATAGTCTTAAAAATAAAATGACTTAATTAAAGAGTTTAATAGTCGATAAATAAAGATGGTGTTTTATTATTATGAGATAAGAGGGTTAATTTTTAGTTCACTAAATACATTTAAAGCTCATTGTTCTCAAAGATTAATTAAATTTTATTGCAAGTATTTGGTTGAAATCAATCAGACTCTCGATTACTTTTTAAAATTTTATATCAAAGCACGTTGAGCCAAACCTTGACATAACAATTTTATAGCCAAGGTTCAGATCACATGCATGGTATAATAGATTCCAAAACAAATTGAAATATCAAATAATTGGGGAAGAAAATGATTATTGTGCTGTCCAATCGGAACAACACAATTCACACACTCAAAACATCACACCGATTGGTTAAAAGTAAAGAGCATTTCATTCAGTTAAATCAAACAAAGATATATCAAAGTAAGATAATTCTGAATGAAATATTTTAAAACACAAAATAAATACAACGAGTAGTACTAAAAGTTCCAAAACTCCCTTTACATGTGTGTAGCTCCCTCACAATGAAAGCCTACCATTTAGCTCGACATCGGGCGGAGGAGGAAGCACGGGTGGACCTCCTTCTTTATTATTGACCCCCTATGAGGATAGGGGCATCCAAAAATTCTAGAATGATGAGATGACTCCTATGTTACTCCAAATTGGAAGCACTTCACTCCTTGACTATTCTCTCCAAATGAGGTAACCATGGTTCTCTTTTATAGCAAAAATGGGAAGTGGTTTTGGGAACACAGATTGTGTAAAACCAATTGTCCTATTGTTTTTGGCCTCCATAAATTCTTTAATCACTATTGAAAAAACTAGAAAGTTGTTCCCCCACATCTTGGATATCTCCACCAAAAGTTTGGATTCATTTGGACACCAAAAACTCAAGATATGAATAGAACACAACCCAGAACTTTTGACTTCGTACAGATTCAGTGTTCTGGATAGATCACATCAATTGGGACCCTTAATGAATGAATGTGGATTGGGTGTATACTAGTTGTAGAAAATTTAATTTTTGATCATCCCACAAAATATCATCCCATTAAGATTCACTTAGTTTTCATACAATACCATATAGTGGACAAGTGTTCATTGATCCCTTGCAGTTCTGGTCTATTTTCCATTTAGATCATCTCTAGGGCCTCTAAATCACCTCCTACAACAATAGAATCATCAAAACAAGTAAAATTTCCCTTTTTGAAATTGAGAAAAACAAAATAAATTATTAAAGCATGTAATTAAATTTTTTATTATTTTTATAATTTTTAATATAAAATAAGTTTAGCACAGTGGTGTAAGGGTGAAAATGAAACAGTGAATCATGGTGCGATCACACCCCCACACAAAAAAAATTTCACTCCTGGGAAAAGTTACATTTCCAAAAATTATGCATGTATATATTACCAAAATCATCAATATTTAACATTTTAGGAAATTTTTATTCATTAAATGACTGTGATCAATGCACAAACCACACCAAGGAGTTCTTCCTAGTGAAAATGGAAAAAGATGTCTCATAAATCATATTATAGTGAAATTCAAAGAGATTCAAGATACCAAATTGAGAAAGGAATTTAGAAGTCCACTGTGCCTCTAACTCTCCATGTGTGTGTGTAAAAACCATTCCATTCTATTCTTTCCACTTTCTATATAATAAATATTAGGTTATTTTAATATTTTCATATTAAATGATTTTGTCCACCGAACCTGCCCTACGTCCTTTGCAATCATATTTCAAGACTCACTCTCTTAATCATTCCCAAAAGTCAAACCATAAGCACCTAACCTAGATATCCCCATATGTTTCACATTTCATCACTCCCCTCATTTATTATTTTTTTTTTCAGAAGTTTCATTTGGAACAAATCTCACACTCATCTCTCATCCCTTGTTTGATCTCCTCACGACACTAATTATAATAGTTATAACATGATCAGAGGTTGAGGAGGAGTAGTTTTTTACCTACCCAATAAATAACCCAATTTTTGTTAGATTTTTTTGAGGGTTTAAAATAGTCGGATATTAGGTACACACACATAGGTCAATCTGGTATAGTAATGAAACAAATCGGATAAGGAACGAACGTATGGAAATATCATTTTAAGATGAAAAATATTAACCTCACATATATTTACCTCATATTAGGTAATAAATATTTACACTTTGTGGTCTGATACAAAAATGTGTGGAGATATTAGTGACACAGTTTTCCCAAAAACTACTCACACAATGGGCATCAGTCATTGATAGAAAAAAAATTCACTAAAAATCACTCCCTAATATTAAATTCATACAAACATTAATTCCATAATAGAGTTAGGTTTTCATCAAATGTTAAATAGACATGGAATAAAACATTTCAACATGCATTTTTAGAAAGTTCCATGATTTTGTGACCATATGTGGGGGAGTAAAAATACCATAAAGAAGGAGAAAAAGAGAATAAATGAGAAATATGAAGAAAATACAAATGAACTAAACAAGATGATTAAAAGAGAAAATAATATAAAGAAGGAAAAAAAATAAGAAAGAAAAAAGATGATGAAAATCCTAATGAAATCAACTATATATGGAAAATTGAAAATACCATAAAGAATGATAAAAAGAGAATAAATAAGAAAGACTCAGAAAATCCTAATGAACACAGGAATGTATCCACCCCACACACCAAGAATATGTAGTGTCCTCACTATAATAAAATAGAATTTGGGAAGGAAGGATAAAAACTGGTGGGTGTCATTGGTATATTGCTTTTTGTACAGGGAGTTCCTCCATCAAGAACTCTGGAAGGGCTTCATGGAAGTGATTTAGTCACTGCCCATTGCAAGTGAAGGTTTTCTTAGTTTCTTCATTTTGAACCTGAACAACACCAAATGGAGATACATTAGTAACATTGTATAGCCCAAAACAACAGGAATGAAGATTAACTGGTTGCAACTTCAACCTTGCATTGTAAAGAAGGACCTTCTGCCCAATGTGGAACTGAAAATGAAGGATGAGAGGGTCATGTGAAGCCTCGGTTCTCTTATTATAAATTATGTAGTTCTCATATCCATCTCTGCACATTTACTTTAGCTCAGGAATCTGTAAATTCATCTGAGAACATGCACCAAAAAGGTTAGAATTTCATTTTTTTAATGGCCCAATAGGCCCGGTGCCCAATCTCAATAGGGTGGTGACAAATATTTCCAAAAACAAGCCTATAAGGTGACATTCCAATGGGATTTTTAATGGTAGTATTGTAATCCCATAATGAATCATTGAGTATAAGACTCCAATATTTTCTGTTTGGTTGAACCATTTTTCACGAATTTGTTTTACCTTTCTATTTGACACCTCATCTTAAACATTGGTCTATGGGTGATTTCCAGTAGACACTCGATGAAAAAACCCGTACCGATGCTAAAGTGATTGAATTGTTCGGTTGCATAAATGAGAACTCTGGTCACTAATGATTAACCTAGGTAATCCAAACCTACAAATGATCAGAGTTCTTAATAATTCCACAACTATTTTGGAATCATATGTCCTCGTGGCTCAGGCCTCTACCCATTTTGGACACAAAATCGGCCACCGGAAGAATGTACACGTTTCCAAATGAATTGGTAAATGGATGCATAAAGTCAATTCCCAAACATAAAAATGTCATGAAAGAGAAACAATTGTTGTGGAATTTAATCTCTTTTTGAGACATTTTCCATTCTTTGACAATTAGGACAAGATTTTAAAAAATCATGGGAATCCTAAAAAGTGTTGGCCAAAAGAGACCAGAATGAAGGATTTTGAGAGTCGTCCATTGGGGACCAAAGTGGTCCCCAAAAGGAAGAGTGTATCATAATATAAGGACATACTAAGACATGCTATCGGGAACACAACGCCTAAGGAATTGATCTCTATATGTGCGCCAGAGGTAGGGGTTATCCCAAATGTACCAATGAGACTCTTGTTTTAGATGACTGGCTTGGTTTTTGTTGAAATCCGTAGGAATGAAAACGCTACCAAATAATTTACAATTTCAGAATACCAAGGAGTAACATCTTTCACTCTGTACAATTGTTTATCCAGAAACATATCATTTATAGGAATACAGGAAGAGGAGTCAAGGTTTGAGGATGGGGAAATCCTACTGATATGGTCATCCACCACATTCTCTGCTTCTTTTTCACCTCTAATTTATAGATTGAATTCTTGAAGGAGGAGCATCCAGAGATTGAGACGTGGTTTTGATTTCGGTTTTTTAAGGAGATACTGGAGGGCTTGATGGCCTGAGAACACAATGAATTTGGAACCCAAAAGGTATGACCTGAATTTGTCCAAGGTAAAGACAATGGAAAGGAATTATTTTTTAGTTGTGGTGTAGTTTTCTTGGGTAGGGTCCAAATTAAGTGAGGCATATACAATGACATGTGGAGCTTGATCGACCCTTTGTGACAAGACTTCCGCAAATACATAGTTAGAAGCGTCACACATGATATCAAATGGTAAATCCCACGTAGCTCGTTGGATTACTGGGGGTGCTATGAGACTCTATTTAAACTTATTAAAATACTCCTCACATTCATTATCAAAAACAAATTCCTTTTCTTGTTGGAGTAATTGGGAGGGGGAGTGCAATATTACTAAATTCATGAATGAAACGATAATAAAATTCAGCATGACCTTTGAAAGACCGCACATCCCATACATTTTTGGGGAATGGTAACAGAGAAATGAACTCCACTTTTGATATCTACTTGGATACCTTCCCCAGTAATTACATGTCCCAAAACTATACCTTTTCTCACCATGAAATTGAATTTCTAATAATTTTATATGATATTATTTTCAATACAGTGAAAAAGTACTGAAGAAAGACTACTTGAAAATTCATAAAAAAAGGATCCATACACAGTGAAATCATCCATGAAAACATCCATGAAATTATCCAAGTAATCTGAAAAAAATACTAACCATGTATCGCTGGAAAGTACCCGAAGCATTTCACAGACCAAATGACATCCTTCTATATGAAAATGTGACAAAGGGAAAAGTTAAGGTTGTCTTTTTCTGATCCTCGAGGGAAATATTGATATGAAATTATCCAAAATACCCATAAAGAAAATAGTAGTGGAACTTACCTGCTATCCTCTCATGAATTTGGTCAATGAATGGAAATGGGAAATTGTCCTTCCTAGTATGTTGGTTTAGTAGGCGATATTCTTTCCAGACATGCTAACTATTCTGCACAGGAGTTGGAACCAATTCATTGTGTTCATTTTTGATTACTTTAGGACATTTTTTAGAAATACTTATACGGGACAGAACCATTGGCTATCAGAGATGGGTAAAAAGATTCCAAAAGCTTATAATTTTGTTACTTAATTTTAAAATAAATCAAAGAGGTTTGGGTTTATTTGACGTTGTGCCTGCCTCACTGGTTTGGCCTCATCATTTAACAAAATGTGATGTGTACAGGCTGATGGGATAATTCCAAGAATGTATGAAAGTGTCTATCCTAATGCTTTTTTATACTCCCTGAAAAGTTCAAACAGTTTCAATTCATGCTCATGAGGGAGTGAACTAACAATTATAACGGGAAACTTATTTCTATTATCAAGATATGAATATTTTAAATCTCTAGGAAGTTGTTTCAGTTCCAATTCAGGTGTATTTTGGATTGATGGGAGTGTGTGTGAATCTGATAGGTCACTGAACTCATCTAACTACTCTATGATACCATCCTCAACAAAGGAATGATCTTTTACAAGCTTAGAAGTATCATCGATGGTCATTTGATCCTTAGTGTTCAAGAAATTATCAATTAATAAACATGCATGACACTTTTCTAGACCACTACAACAATCAATGCATGATTCATTACCAAGAATGTCAATAAAGGATGAAAACTAAGAAAAGGGATTAGAGGAATGATAAGAAGTGTTTTCAGGGGAAGGGAGTACAGTAGTTGAATAAATAGAGAGAGAGAGAGAGGAATGTTCTTTTGAGGGGTGCTTAATGAAATCAAGGATGTTGAAATCGACTATATAACCACCAAACTCCATAGATAATGTTACATTATGAACATTAATTATGGTATTGGTGATTTTCAAGAAAGGTATCCCATATATAATCGGGGAATTTCCATTCATCCTACCATCTTCCATTTTAAGCACATAAAACTCAGCAAAAAAAATTAAATTTTAAACCGTCACAAGAACATCCTCTAACACACCAGAAGGGTGTGATGTACTCCAGTTTTCTAGTTGGACGACTATTGAAATGGGATTTAGTTAACTGACCTATAAATAAGAGTAAATAGAGTGAGGCATTACATTAATAGAATCTCTAAAATCAATCATAGATTTAGAAAAAGAATACTTCCCTATGGTGCTTAAAATAGAGACAGGATCCTTGAATTTGGTAGGAAGTGACAGTTCTATCAATGCTGAGACATTCCTCCTCAAACTTACCTTCTCGTCACCATAAAGTATCTTTCGATGTGTACATATCTCTTTTAAAAACTTTTCATATCTTGTAATTTGTTTCACAACATCAATAAAGGTGATGTTTACCTGCACTTTTTTAAAAGCCTCTAAAATTTCTTTATCGAGTTCAGTTTCCTTTTATTTTCTAGGTTTGGTGGCTCTTTGAGGAAATGGAAGAGGAATGGTTTGTCTAGGAGGCTCATCGACATACACACTCTTTCCTTTGGAAGGGCTTCTCTCAAGACATGGGTTTTCAACATTTGGGACATTTTTAATTGTTGGTATGGAGGTTTCCTCAAGAGGAGATGACTCTAATGGATGATTTATCTGAATTTCTAGTTGTTTTCCACTCTTAAGGGTGATAACAATTGCATTTACTTTATCTCTAGGGTTGAATAATGGTGGATGTAATACCCCAAGATTCTGCGGTACGTTTCCCTCTGAATAAGGTAATAACTTGCATTGTACGCTACTTCAAGATTCTAACACACCGCGACCAATCAAACTAGCTGTTATGAATAGTAATACCCAATTTTTGAAATTTTATAAATTTTATATTTCAAAATGGACTTCATTTTTTGATTCAGAATGTCGAAATTATCTTAGGGTGAATTTTTGGTATTTTTCAGAAAACTTTCAATTTTTGATGAATAGTGAACAACTCTGAGTTATTGTTTAAAACTGACTTTTTATTTAAATAATTATTTATTTTATATAAATTTATTTTGGGTGAAAATAGATACATAATACCTATATAAGTTCAATATAATTCATTGGACTCATTTTATAATGAGTTTAGATATATAAAATTTTGTCGAACTTTTTGCCGTCTTTTACCCACCTCCTAGGAGCATTTCCAAATTTGTATAAAATTTAATTTTACCGCTTCTATGAGTTGAATTTCAAAAAACTGAGAGACACAATTGATATCAGCAAGTAAAATGTGGTTCAATAAGAGGAAAATAATATTCGGTGAATAGTAAATTTTTACTTTTATTTACCATAGTTAAAAGTAAATAGGGTAAATAAGTGTAAAAATGATATTATTATGACCATAACACATGTCCTAATTCTATTGGATCAGTATAATTCAACAAAAAACAACCTTAGGAATAAAATATGAAACTCTTTGGTCCACTTGGATTAGATTAGGACATTTATTATTATTTTATTTAAATAAGAGTTAAAATAGTTAAATTCAAAGTTTTAAAACTAAACTATTTTTAATATAGGGTTACACACAATATAAATTAGACTATAAATATTCATTACAAATATAATAATATTTCCTACATAATGGTATTTTATTTATAAATTTTAGACATTAAATAATTAAATTTATTTATGACACAACGACGATGTAGTAATTACCATATTAATGAAAGATTAAAATAATTGATATTATAAATATCCAAATATATCTAAATTGAGACTTTTAATGAATTACACTAATTTTATAGGTTAATATGACATATTATTTATGATTAAATTTATTTATTTTTAAGTAATAAAGTTTTTAGGACTTTAACAAAAATCAATTATTAAATAATGTCAAAATTGACATAAATGAGTTTTAAAAACAAATACAATATTATTGGTTGATATAATAATCCTAAAAATATAAGGTTCAGAAAAAAGACATATATAATGATAGATGTATCATTAATGAATTACTTGGGGTTCTCTTGAAATATTATAGTAAGTTTATTAACCATATAATATAAAAATAAAAAGATACATGGTAAATGTCAAAGTATTTAACTAAGAGTTAAATATAAAAGATAAGGTTAATATAGTGACCCTAACCTATATAAATCCTATTTTTGAGAGGTTTTCAACCCATACCGACCTTAGATTTTAAATAATTCATTTTTGATCCATTAAAAAGAGAAAATTATTTTATTATAAAATAATATTTCAATCTTTTCCTATGGTTCTGTTCACCGCTCTTATAAAAGGTCACTTCCCCTTCTCTCAAATTCACACCTTAAAAGCCATTTGGCTCGGACAGAACCTAACCAAATATCCTCTCATCTATCATCAATTCATCCTAGAGGCCTTAGTTTAGTCATAAATCCAACCTAAGGAGCCCTTTTGGTCAAATCAAAAGGAATAACCCGAAGAAGAGGTAAATATTTCATCACCTCTTTCAAGTTTCTTTTTTCTTCCACTTCCTCTTTATTTGTTGTTTCCATTATAAAATAACAAATCCAGTATATTCTATAAACTATGATGTTATTAAAAATATGGCACAACCATATTCATTACTCTATCCATCCTTTGAATGACATGTCACCCTACATGCGTACGTACGACTTACCGTCTCCACATCATGGTGTAGTTGTTATTCAATACATTATTATTTGGATGAGTATAAAAATGATGTATAATTTATTTAAATAATAAATACAACATGATAATGATTATTTATATATGATATAACATCCAATTTTATATTATTTAAATATCAAAATAATGATATTTTCGCTCGTGCGTACGTACAGATTACCGTCTCCACGAACACAATAAGATTCATTCCCCATCATATCCATTCAAGACTAATTTTCATTATATGATTAAATTAATTTTTGAAGACTTAATATCATTATGAATATTAATAATATACATCATATCCACAACAAAAATTACTCACATAACAAAATATATAAAGTAAAATGAATCAGTTAACACCCGAAATAATGATACTACAGAAATATCATTAATAAAGAAATATTAGAAGTTCATATATGATATCATATTAATGTATATGGTTCTTGTATAATTTAATAAAAATTTTCTAACCCTTATAAAAGAGTTTAACCTACCCTCAACCAAGTAAATGAATAGGGTAAGGGTTAATTTCACAATCTCTTTATTATCCGAGGTTGTTTATACGTAAGTATCTACATGGGACTCTTTATCATCCAAATCCATGTTCCTTAAAAATTTATTTCATTTTTTTACTATTTACAAGAAAATAGGTTAAAGTCATTTATACCCTTATTTGACCTTATATGTTTTTAAGGGAATCTTTCTATCGTTTTCCAAACAAGGTATTTTATGACCATTTTGACAAAATTAAGGTAAGAATGTATTTTTTAACTTATATGGAAGGTACAACTATTTTATTCCATTATAACATCATCGAAGCATCCCATATAAGTTTATAATAATATTTTAAAAATAAATGTTTTCTTCTATAATTATATGACTTTTAAATTATTTCAAAATAGAAAGTTATATTTCTGTAAAAAAAAGTTTGATTTCATCTATGTCAACATCCTTTGATAAATTTCAAGCTTATTTGAAATTGATTTATTATGATACAAAACTTCATTATTGTATTGAAGGTTTTGTGATATGTTTTATTGTGGATGTGTTATTTTTACACCATTCATGGTTTATGGATAAAGTATTGAAATTATGTATGCTAGTTTTAATATGAATGTTTTTGTTATGTTTAAACCTTTTCATATGAGGAATGCATTGGACTTAGTAAGTGATGGGTGGAGCCCGATATAGCTGCTCGATGAATCGGTAGGTCTCATTAGACAAACTAGTGTATTGGCATAAGGCCTTGAAAAAATACTATTTATAGTCTTGTCATAAGGCCTTGACTATGTGGTTATGAAGTCTGGAATTTTGCATTCCATCATTATGAAAGTGGATATTGATATTTCATGTGATTATTAGACTAGTAGAATATCCATGTGAATAATTAAATGGAATTATTTGATTTTATCTATTCCATATTATTTATAAGTTCAAGTTTAAAAGACTTTTATTCTAGTATTACATTACCTTAAATGTTATGCTTATTTATGAAAGTTTCTGCTATATTGTTATCCTTACTGAGTATCTGAGCTCACACCTTTCAATGTTTTATTTTTACTAGGATGTGAATAAGTATATTATGATTGACCTGCATGGATAGTCTACGGGATATGAGTGTGGCCTATGGAGACTATGTTGTTGTAGTTTTTTCATTTTATATGGTAATGTAAAACTTATGAATGTATGTAGTATTTACAAGGTTACTAAACTAATTGGTCTTTATAGACTTGATCTTTTGTGATCATGCCAATGTTATGTAATAATTCACCGACTCTGGGTAACTAGAGTCGAGGTGTTATAGTGGAGATGGTAGTTTACCCAACCCATGACTTTGAATTTCACCCATTGAGTTAGCTAGTTGGCCTAAATGGGTTTTTAGGTCTTGTATGGATGGTTTGGTGGTTTTTTGGAATTGGAGATTGTTTAAATCCATTTGTTTCATAATATCTTCTAGGATGGGCTCAAGTTTTGGAGGGGGTGATTGGAAAGACCATTGGGGTGGTTGAGGATTTCTGGGAGGTGGTGGTGGATGAATACTCTTACCTTGTTGTTTACATTGTTGTTGTGGTTGGTTTGAATACACCCTTGCCTATAGGCTCGGTTTTCTTTCCACCAAAGGTTGGAAGGATAGTAAGGTTCTTTCCTAAAGGGTTGGTTATAGGGGTGAGCTGGAAAGATTACCTCACAAATCTCAGAAGTTTCTCTCAATTCAGGGCATTGGTTAGAGTAGTGGGTGTCAGAAGAACATATACCACAATCAATGGGAGGAGGGGATTGGCATTTACATTGGGAAAGAGAAAGTTTTCAAAGAAGGGTAATTACCTCTTTGAGGTTTGTGTCCAACTTATTCTCGATTTAAGAACTTTTCACTTCATGGACACCTCGAATGGGTACACTGGACCGTGAACTAAATTGTTGAGTTTTTGGAGTCGTGTAATCAATTAGGGTTCTTACAACAACTGGGGTCTTATAACATAGCGCACCAACTGTATCATCATCAATCATGTTTCTATCAATAGGAATTAAACCTTCATAAAAATATTTAATTAAAAGTTGATCACTTATTTGGTGGTGTTGGAAACTTGAACATAACCTTTTAAAGCATTCCAAATATTCACGTAATGTTTCCCATTTTGATTTAAATATACCAAAAATTTATTTCCTTATAGTTGCAGTTCAAGAGGCTGGGAAATATTTTTCAAGAAAAAGGCGTTTCATGTCTGACCAACCTCTAATTTGTGAATTAACATAATATAACAAATCAGTCACCGTGTCTTCTAATGAAAATGACAATTCTCTAAGATTTAATTTTTCTTCATCCACATTAGTAGGTTTAAATTAGAACACACATTATGAAATTATTTTAAGTGCTTATGTGTATATTCTCCAGCGAGTCTATGGAATCTTGATAATAAATGGATTAGACCGGATTTTAGTTCTAAATTAGGTGCCTAGCCTTGAATTTGAATGTTAGTGGGTTGGATATCAACATCAAGTGAGGTTAGTTATTTTAATGTTCTATTTTTTTTAGACATGATTTACAATTTTATTTTAGTTTTGATGTTGGTTCCAGAAGAAGAAGATGAAGGATCGATAAGAGTGTTGTTGTCTTGTGTTTCCTCCTTCAAAGGGTTCTCCTGTGTGTCTCGAGGTCGCTGATGTAAGATCCTCTATAATTTGGGTTCGAAAGGTGGTAAATCTCCCAGATTAGAAAACATCATGCACAAAACCTAAACAATAAATAAACCAGAACAAAAAAATATAGGTAACAGTATAAGATAAAAGAAATAAATATTCACAAAATTTACAAAAATCTTATAAAAAACACGCACTATAAACCAAAGATATCCATGACAACGGTGCCCAATTTTTACCGTGTTGTCATGACATGTCGAATTGATAGTTTTTAAAAGAATATTTTGTAGTATAGGGAAGAACGTAGGTCATATCTCAAGGAGCATTTGTAGATTAAACTGTGTATTTTTAATAATGATTTGTAAAAGAGGGGGTGGTTTTGAAAACATTTTTAAAATTAAAATTACTTAATTAAAGAGTTTAATTGTTGAAAAGGAAAGGTGGTGTTTTATAATTATGACATTAAAGGATTAATTTTTAGTTCACTAAACACATTTAGAGCTCATTGTTATCAGAGATTAATTAGGGTTTTATTTAAGTCTTTGGTTGAAATCAATCAAAATCCCGATTACTTTACAAACTCTTATATCAAAGCACGTTGAGCCAAACCTTGACATAAAAATCATATAGCCAAGGTCCAGATAACATGAATGGTATAATAGATTACAAAACAAATTGAAATCTCAAATAAGAGGGGAGTAAAAGGATTCTTGTGCTATCCAATCGGAACAACACAAGTCACACATACAAAACTTTACACCGATCAGTTAAAAATAAAGAGTATTTCATTCAGCTAAATCAAAAAAAGATAAATAAAAGTAAGATACATATGAATGAAATGTTTTTAAACCAAAAATATGTCAAACCAATAGTAGTACAAGTCCCGGAACTCTCTTTACATGTGTGAAGATCCCTCACAATAAACACCCACCGTTTAGCTCGACATCGGGAGGAGGAGGTAGCTCAGGGGGAACTCCATCTTAATTATTGATCCCCCTATGAGGATATGGGACTACAGAACTTCTTGGATGGTGAGAGGACTATTATGGAACTCTAAATTTTCAGCACTTCATGCCTTGGCCTAACTCTCAAAATGAGGTACCCATGGTGCTCTTTTATAGAAAAAATGAGAAGTGGTTTTTGACACACTGATTGTGTAAAACCACTTGTCCCATTGTTTTAGGCCTCTATAAAGTATTCAATTGCTTTTTAAAAAACTATAAATTTGTTTCCACATGTCTTGGATATCTATAACGAATGTTTGGATTCATTTTGACACCTACAACTTGAGATATGGATAGCACACAACACAAAACTTTTGACTATGTGCAGATTATGTGGCTTGGAAATATCTCTTTGGTTGGGACCCTTAATGAACGAATGGGACTTGGGTGTCTTCATAATATTTGTAAAATATTTAATTTTGGATCATTACAAAAAATATCAGCATATTTTTATTCACTGAGATTTCACACTATACCAAACAGTGGACAGGTGTTGATGGAACCCATGCAGTTTTGGCCCATTTTCCTTCTCGATCATCTCCATGGCCTCCAAATCACCTCATCATGAAATGGAACCATGAAAAAAAGTAACATTGCCCATTTTAACTGTGATAAACACAAAGTAAATGATTCAAAAAACAATTTTTTTTTATTTTTATAATTTTTAATATAAAATAAGTTTAGCACAGTGGTGTAAGGGTGAAAATGAAACAGTGAATCATGGTGAGATCATTACCAATATACTATATTATGTTCTCAATACTTATAAAATTACAATAAATACATTTAAAGAATTAATATATTTATTATATTTATAATTATAAAATTTTAAGTATATATAAATACTTTTTAAAAATATTTATTTTTAATTATAATTATAATTATATATATCTTTAAATAATTTTAAAATTATAATAAATACATATATAATAATTATATACATATATGAATATATAAAAATAGCCTTTCATACATCTACAGTGCGGCTCTCCTATACCATACATGAACCAAATCGCCGTGCACCTATCCTCCGTTGCACGCCACACCTCTGCAGAGTGCCACAACTTCGCCGTACACCTCTCCTCCCCTGGATCACTCCCCTACTGTGAGCCTCTCCTCCGCCATGAATTCACCTCCACAACATGCTGAATGACACCTCCTCAGTGAGTTTTATCCTCTTTCTCTATTTGAATGTGTTGTGGTAAATTATACGGGCTAAGCGCGCCACTTAAAATCATGGTTGTTGGTGGTCCTTATTTACACACTTAATGAATTGCATGTTGGTTGGTTTTTGAAAAGAAATTGGTGTTCCTAATTTGCGCACTAAATGAGTTGCATGTGGGTTGGTTTTTAAAAGGGATTTGATTGTTATTTAACTTTGGCATTTTTTTTTCTTTTTATGAATCTTATATATTAATTTGATTTAGTAATATGTAATGATATATTATATGATTTTGGACACCCCATTATGTATGTTTGATATTTTTATCTTGGAATTAAATTCATTTATTATTTCAAGGAGTTTTTCATTAAGTTTTGAATCATGTTTGGTGTCTAAAAAATAATTTAATGTGTTCAAATTGGGTGAAAAATTTAAGGATTGTTTGGAAAATTCTTAAAAATAATTTCATGTTTTGGTTATCAATGAATTCTCAGAGGCCTGGTTGAAACTTTATAAAAAGAGTATTTGATTTGGGAACATTTTTTCTATATTATATTTAGATTTCTATGGTTATATAATGTGATTTTATTTTCTTTTGAAATTTTTATTAACATGATTTCAAGTGTGATTTTATAAATTGTTTTCAAAGGAAATTTGAAATGTAATTTTTTTCATAATATTTTCAGTTTTGATTTTTATATAATTAGGAAAACCATTACATTATATATGTATTTTGTGTATTTATTTTGTTAAATACTAATATCATCTAATCAAATAGGATGGATATGAATAAATACCGGATGGATGCGGATCATTTGACAAGAGAGTATGAAGATGGAGTGAAAGAGTTCATCAAGTTTGCAAAAGATCAATGTGACGAACCTTCTCAAATCCTTTGTCCATTTTATGCTGTTGTTATTCAAGAAAAGTTAGTCCAGATAAGTTGGAAGAAGATTTGATCTATCACAAAATAGATCGAAGTTATAAATGTTGGAATAAACATGGGGAAAAAGATAATGTAGCTAGTGGATGGGATTACAATGCATTTTATGGATCATCTGATATAATTACGAGTGTTTATAATGAAGAAGATTGTATTGAGGATGTGATTATAGATGTGAATGATGATGAATATTGTATTGAAGAAATGACAAGGACAATTGGTGATGAACTTTGTGATTTCTCAAAATTGATTGAGCATTTAAAGAGTTGTGCAAGGACGCATTTTTATGGTGGTTGCACTAAATATACAACATTGTTAGCCATACTGAAGCTGTATAATTTGAAAGCAGTCAACAGATGGAGTGATGATAGTTTTATAGAATTACTTTCTCTCTTGAATAACAGGCCCTCAGAATATAATGATCTCCTGAGATAAATATATGATGCCAAAGGAATGCTATGTTCAATGGGTATGATCTCTACATGAATACACACCTGCCTGAATGAATGTATACTATTTCTCAAGGACCACAAATCACTTAAAAAATGCCCAAAGTGTGGCGTTTCTTGATACAATAAAGATAAATCTGGTCCTATGAAAGTTTTATGGTACCTTTTAATCATTCCAAGGTTTATGAACCTATATGGAAGTGATGAGACCCTAGGGAAATTAACATGGAACGAAAATAGAAAAATAAATATGGAAAACTACATCACATGATAAGCTCTCCTCAGTGGAAGAGAACCAATCATGAGTATCCTAATTTTGTAAAGGAGGAACGAAACCATTTTCTTGCATTATCTACCGATGGAGTGAATCTTTTTTTTCAAAGCAGGACTCCTAATACATGGAATATTATGTTAGTAAATTATAATTTTTCATCATGGATATGGATGAAACAAAAAACCATCATGCTATGTATGCTTATATTAGGACCAAAACAACTGGGTAATGATATTGACATTTATTTGCCTCCGTTGATAGAGGATATGAAATTATTATGGGATTGAGGTGTTATGTTGTGGGATGATTATAGAAATGAATATTTCATATTGAGGTCCATGTTTTATGAGATGATAAATGATTTTACTATTTATGAAATTTTTTCCAAATATAGCATTAAATGAAGTCATGGGTGTCCCATATGTGAACAAGATACATAGTCAATTAGGTTGAAATACACCGTCTCCACTAACAGGTGATCAACTATTTGAGAAAGTAAAAGATATGGACACTGAATTTGGTAAACCGTTTTCAAAAAACCTTATGAAAACCGGTTAGAAGAAGATATATTTTTTTTGAATTACTATATTGGAATTATCTTCACGTTAGATACTTTTTTGATATTATGCATGTTTAAAAAATGTGTGATACAATGTCGTCATCACATTGCTAAATGAACCCAGTAAAACAAAGGATTGAATTAAGGCTAGGTTGGACATGGTTGATATGGGAATACGAGAAGAGTTGGCACCAGTGAAGGGTGAAAAAAAAACTTTTCCTCCTCCACTTGATTACACTCTTTCTATACATAAGATATATTAGTTTTGAATCTTATTGAATGGAATAATGGTTCTTGAGGGGTATTCATCGAATATCTAGAACATCAAGTTAATGACCGATTTAAAGTTAAAGGGTCTAAAATCACACGACTGCAACATTTTAACGAAAGATCTAATTACTATAGATTTATGTTACCTTTTCCCCCAGAATGCCCATTATAAATTAATGAAGCTTTATTTCTTCTTTAAATTTATATGCACCAAAGTTATAGACCTGAAAAAATTGTCTGGTATGGAAAAAGAAATTTCCGTCATATTATATGAATTCCAAATGTTCTTCCCACCAAAATTCTTTGATATAATGGTTCATTTGATGGTTCACTTGGTGATAGAGATTCAAATATGTGGTCTTGTACACAATAGATGGATGTACCCCATTGAATGGTATATGAAGATTTTGAAAGGGTATGTCAAAAATCAAAGTCGGCCAGAGGGTTGTATTATAGAGCTATATATTGTTGATAAACCCATTGAATTCTATACTGAATACGTGTCCGATGTGAAAAGAATTGTTCTAAAAAAATATTGTCACACTAGGCGGCTTGTGGGTAAAGGAATTTCTGGAAGGGAGGTTGTCACAATCAATATTACAGATTTGGAGCAGACCTACCTTTATGTTTTTCATAATAGTTTGGAGGTTGACCCATATGTTGAAACCGAAAAATAAATTCTTAGACATTTGAATACATCAAGGGTTAACAAGTGGATATCAAATACACATAATTGACAATTTATATGATGGTTTTAGAAAGATATATTTAAGAAGTGATATGAAAATCCATGCTGAATTTCAGAATGAGTTCGATGGCTAGATGGAGGACCAAGTGTGTATGTATTATCTTATAATGCTTATGTAATTAATCGTTATAAATTATATACTAATGAACATGATGGAGATAGTACCATGAATAATAGTGGAGTTACACTTGTCGCTAAATCAATGCATGTTTCTGGTGCTAAGGACAGAAATCCAATTTATGTGAGTTTTTTATACTTTGGCATCATCAAAAAAATATGGGAGTTGGATTATAAAAACTTCCAAGTGATGATTTTTCAATGCAAGTGGATTGATAATAAGAGTGCTGTAAAAATATATGAGTTGGTATCAGTGAAAGTCGACTTTAGTAAGGAAGTTTACAAAGACAAACCATTTATAATGGCATCATAGGAAGTACATGTATTTTATGTTACAGATCCAAAAAACCGAAAGTGATCAATTTTTCTGTTATCGACCAAAACCACTGAAGGGTTAGATGAAAATTTAATGGAAGATGACCCTTTCATTGGGACATAGAAATAATTTTGTAGCGGTCCCAATGTAGATGGCGTTTTTCATGTTAGTGGAGACCATAATGAAGGGATTTTTATAGTCCATAGAGGGGTCAAATCCCTCCATCCTTTAAAAAAATACAGTTTAATAATCAGGTCATATATTTTTTGTAATATACATAATGTTACCTTATGTTATTATCTATTCACTACTAATTTTATGTAATCTAAATTAAATGTTAAACCACTTATGCAGATAATGAATTCTGCACGTAATGATGCTCCAAATCCCAAGGCACAACAAGTCCCTAAACATGATCCTGCTCGTAGTGCCGAGGACCAATAATTTTCTCAATGTTTTGCTACTGCTTCTCCCAGTGCAGATGTACAACCACCATCTGCACATACATCTGCTTGAATCACTGAAAAAAATTACAAAGTATGATAAAATTTTGAAGGATCTTTGCACCAAGAAGAGGATACTTCAAGGGAATGAGTTGATCAATTTGGGAAGAAGTTTTTCATCCCTTATCACACCACAATTTCCAACCAATTGTCAAGATCCAGGGAAATTTTCTATTCCATGCACCATTGGTTCATTAAATTTATCTAATGCTTTGTGCTATTTAGGTGGATCAATTAATTTTTTCCTCACTCGGTATATACTTATTTGTTGATGGGAGACGTGAATCCAATAAGAGTGGTGGTCCAGCTTGCAAACAGATCAATAGTTTTCCCAGCAGGAGTTCTGGAGGACGTCCTGGTTAAAGTCAAAGATATTTGTTTACTTGCTATCTTCTATGTGTTGAATATGAAAGATGATAGGATCCCATCAAACTCACCCATAATTTTGGAAAGACATTTCTTTAATACATCCAAAACCATCATCAATGTCCATGAAGGGACACTTACAATAGAGTTTGGAGACAGCACTATGCACCTCAATATTTTTGAATCCATGAGGCACCCTTAAGTTGATCATTCAATCTTTACACTCTCCCATGAAGATGGTACAGAACCAATTGAAGAATCAAGTATGTTTCATGAATTCTTAGCATTAGGATAGAATGTTTCTATTAAAAATATCAGTGAACATATGTTTTCCCAAACTCTTGGAGATTCTGATTTCCTATTGGAAGAAGAGTTAAAATCTGATTTCTTTGATAATTTTTTAAATTATGATAAAGATGATATGATTTATTTTGGTAAGGATGTAAAACCATTGGAAGTGGGGAACCTATGCCTTGATCATCCTTCTAATCTAGAATTAAAAGTACTCCCCACTGATTTAAATTATGTTTAACTTATAGAGTTTGAGAAATTACCAGTAATAATTGATAATAATCTATCTGAAACTCAAGAGAAATCCTTGATTGAGATTTTTAGAGAGAGCATCCAAGAAATAGGGTGGAGCTTTGGTAATATCCCGGGAATAATCCCAAAAATTTTCTCCCAAAGTTTTTTTCTTGAGGGAGATTCCAAACCTATCAGACAACCCCAAAGTCGGATGAACACCCCCTGATGGAGTTTGTGAAAAAAGAGATTGAGAAGCTGTGATAAGATGGGATCATTTATCTCATATCAGATTCAAAATGGGTTAGCCCCATCCATGTAGTCCTACAAAAAACTGGCCTAACCATTATGAGGAATGAAAAGACTGAATTAATCCCTTTAAGAATTCAGAATAGCTAGAGGGTGTGAATATATTTTAGAAAGTTGAATCAGGTCACTCAAAAAGGTCATTTCCCTATCCCTTTCATTGAATAGATGCTAGAGATATTGGTAAGGAGAACTCATTATTTTTTTTTGGATGAATTTTCAGGTACCCATTGCTCCTGAGGACCAGGAGAAGACAACATTTACTTTTCCTTTTGATAATTTTTCATACAAAAGGATTCCATTTGGATTTTGTAATGATCCTGGTACATTTCAGAGGTGTATGGTAAGTATATTTTCTGATCACATTGAAGATTGTTAAGAAGTTTTCTTGGATGATTTCACTCTTTTTGGAAATTCGTTTGACCATTGTTTGAAAAATCTGGATTTTTTTGAAAACTTTCATTGAAAATAACCTTGTTTTGAATTTTGAAAAGTGTAATTCTATAGTTGAGAGAGGAATTGTCCTTGGGAATGTCATTTCATAAAAATTCATTGAAGTTGATAAATCTAAAATTGAATTGATAAATTATTTGCCTTACCCAACTTGTGTGAAACATGTTAGATCATTTTTAGGACATGCAGGATTCTACAGGGGGTTTATCAAAGATTTCAGTAAGATTTCTCCCCCTCTCTCTAGATTAATTTTTGAAAGATGATGATTTCAACTTCAGTGGTTCATGTAGGGAAGCCTTTGATGAATTGAAGAGGAGATTGATTACACTACCAGTAATGAATCCACCCAATTGGGAAGAACAATTCAAGCTACTTTGTGATGCTTCAAACCAATTAGTTGGAGAAGTACTTTCTCAGAGAATTGAGGGCAGGCCACAAGTCATTGTATATGCCTCAAAAACCTTAGATGTGTCCTAATTAAACTATACAACAACAGAAAAAGTGTTTTTAGTAGTTGTTTTTTAGAAGGGTTTTGATCATATGTCCTTGGAACTAAAGCCATTGTGTTTTATGATCATGCAACTCTTAGGTACTTGATGGAAAGGGCTAAAGAAAAACCAAGGCGTGTGAGACATATTCTATTACTACAGAAGTTAAACATAGATATAAAAGATAATAAGGGATATGAGAAACCTAGAAAGTTGTTCCCCCACATCTTGGATATCTCCACATAATGTTTGGATTCATTTGGACACCAACAAATAGAGATATGAATAGAACACAACCCAAAACTTTTGACTTCATGCAGATTCAATGTTCTGGATATATCACTTCGATTGGGACCCTTAATGAACGAATAGGGATTGGGTGTCTTCATAAGAGTTGTAGAAAATTAAAATTTTGATCATCCCACAAAATATAAGCCCATTAAAATTCACTATGTTTTCATACTATACCATATAGTGACAAGTGTTCATAGATCCCATGCAGTTTTGGTCCATTTTCCATCTCGATCATCTCTGGGGCCTCCAAATCACCTCCTACAACAATGGAATCATCAAAACAAGTAAAATTTCCGTTTTTGAAATTGGTAAACACAAAATAAATTATTCAAACATGTAATGAAATTTGTTATTATTTTTATAATTTTTAATATAAAACAAGTTTAGCACAATGGTGTAAGGGTGAAAATGAAACAGTGAATGGCGGTGCGATCACACCCCCACACCAAAACATTTTCAATCTTGGGAAAAATTACATTTCCAAAAATTGGGCATGTAGATATTAACAAAATCATTAATATATAACATTTTAGGAAATTTTTATTCATTAAAGTACTGTGATCAA
This sequence comes from Viscum album, assembly GCA_963277665.1. NCBI lineage: Eukaryota > Viridiplantae > Streptophyta > Magnoliopsida > Santalales > Viscaceae > Viscum > Viscum album. Next base: position 601,661,406 of record OY728158.1, on the reverse strand, counting down.
TGCACAAACTACACCACAGAGTTCTTCCTAGTGAAAATAGAAAAAGATGTCTCATAAATCATATTAGATTGAAATTAAAAGAGATTCATGATACCAAATTGAGCAAGGAATTCATAAGTCAACCATGCCACTAACTCTCCATGTGTGTGTGTGAAAACCATTCCATTCTATTCTTTCCACTTTCTATCTAATAAATATAGGTTATTTTAATATTTTAAGCTTAAATGATTTTGTCCACTGAACCTGCCCTATATACTTTGCAATCATATTTCAAGACTCAGTCACTTAATCATTCCCAGAAGTCAAACCATAAGAACCTAACCTAGATATCCCCATATGTTTCACATTTCATCACTCCCCTCATTTATTATTTTTTTTTTCAGAAGATTCATTTGGAACAAATCTCACACTCATCTCTCATCTCGTGTTTTATCTCCTCACAACACTAATTATAATAGTTTTAACATAATCAAAGGTTGAGGAGGAGTGGTTTTTGACCTACCCAAGACACAAACCAATTTTTGTTTTATTTTTTGAGGGTTTAAAATAGTTTAATATTAGGTACACACGCATAGGTCAATCTGGTATAGTAATTAAACAAATCGGATAAGGAACGAATGTATGAAAATATCATTTTAAGATGAAAAATATTAACCTCACATATATTTACCACATGTTAGGTAAGAAATATTTACAATTTATGGTCTGATAGAAAAATGTGTGGAGATATTAGGGACACAGTTTTCCCAAAAACTACTCACACAATGGGCATCAGTCATCTCAATGGTTTCAGGGAGATAAAATAATTTATATCATTGATAGAAAACAAATTCACTAAAAATCACTCCCTGATGTTAAATTCATACAAACATTAATTCCATAATAGTGTAAGGTTTTCATCAAATATTAAATCAACATGGAATAAAACATTTCAACATGCATTTTTAGTAAGTTCCATGATTTTGTGACCATATGGGGGGGGGGAGTAAAAATACCATAAAGAAGTCGAAAAAGAGAATAAATGAGAAATATGCTGAAAATCCTAATGAACTGAACAAGATGATTAAAAGAGAAAATATTATAAAAAGGAAAAAAAATAAAAAATAAAAAAATGATGAAAATCCTAATGAAACCAACTAGATAGGGAAAATTGAAAATACCATAAAGAAGGAGAAAAATAGAAGAAAGAAGAAAGGCTATGAAAATCCTAATGAACATAGAAATGTATACACCCCAAACACCTAGAATGTGTAGTGTCCTCACTGTAATAAAATATAACTTGGGAAGGAAGGATAAAAACTAGTGGGTGTCATTGGTATGTTGCTTTTTGGACAGGGAGTTCCTCCATCAGGAACTCTGGAAGGGATTTATAGAAGTGATTTAGTCACTGACCATTGCAAGTGAATGTTTTCTTAGTTTTTTCATTTGAACCTAATCAAAACCAAATGGAGATACGTTAGTAACATTGTATATCCCAAACCAACAATAAAAGTAGCTCTACTAGGTGAAACTTCAACCATGCATTGTAAAGGAGGACCTTCTGCCCAATGTGGAACTGAAAATGAAGGATGAGATGGTAATGTGAAGCCTTGGTTATCTTCTTATAAATCCTGTAGTTCTCATATCCATCTCTGTGCATTTCCTTTTTCTCATGAATTTGTAACTTCCTCTGAGAACTTGCACCAAAAAGGTTATAATTGCATTGTTTAATGGCCCAGTAGGCCCGGTGCTCAATCTCAACTATGTGGTGACAACGTTTTCCAAAAACAAGCCTATAAGGAGATATTACAATGGGAGTTTTAAAGGTAGTATGGTAACCACACAATAAATAATTGAGTATAAGACTCCAATATTTTCTGTTGGGTTGAAGGAGTTTTCACGAATTTGTTTTACCTCTATTTTAACGCCTCATCTTGAACAATAGGTCTATGGGTGATATCCATTAGACACTCGATGACCAAACCCAAACCGACGCAAAAGTGATTGAATGTTTCGTTGCAGAAATGAGAACTGTGGTCACTAATGATGAACTTAGGTAATCCAAACCTACAAAAGATCAGAGTTCTTAATAATTCCACAACTGTTTTGGAATTATCTATCCTCGTGGCTCAAGACTCTACCCATTTTTGACACATAATCAACCACCAGAAGAATGTACACGTTTTCAAAGGAATTGTGAAATGGATCCACAAATTCAATTCTCAAACAAAAAATGTCCTGAAAGAGCAACGATTGTTGTGGAATTTCATTTCTTTTTGAGACATTCCCCATTCTTTGACAATGAGGACAACATTTGAAAAAATCATGGGCATCCTGAAAAAGTGTTGGCCGAAAGAGACCAGAATGAAGGATTTTGAGAGTAGTCCACTGGGGACCAAAGTGGCCCCCACAAGAAAGAGTGTGGTATAATATAAGGACAGACTAAAACTCGCTATCGGGAACACAAATCCTAATTAATTGATCACTACATGTGTGCTAGAGGTAGGGGTCATCCCAAATGTACCCATGGGACTCTTGTTTTAGACAACTGGCTTGGTTTTTGTCGAAATAAGTAGGAATGAAAACACTTCCAAATAATTTAAAATTTCAGCATACCAATGAATAACATCTTGCACTCGATACAGTTGCTCATCCAGAAACATATCATTTGTAGGAATACTTGGGGAGGATTCAAGGTCCGAGAATGGGGGAATCCTAATGATATGGTCATCCACCACATTCTCTGCTCCTTTTCTATCTCTAATTTATAGATTGAATTCCTAAAGGAGGAGCATCCAAAGAATGAGACATGGTTTGGATTTTGGTTTTTTAAGAAGATACCGGAGGGCTTGATGGCCTGAGAACACAATGAATTTGGAACCAAAAAGGTATGACCTGAATTTGTCCAAGGAAAACATAATGGAAAGGAATTATTTTTTAGTTGTGGTATAGTTTTCTTGGGCAGGGTCCAAAGTACGTGAGGCATAAGCAATGACATGTGGAGCTCGATCGACCCTTTGTGACAGGACTTCCCCAAATGCATAGTTAGAGGCATCGCACATGAGCTCAAATGGTAAATCATACTTAGGTGGTTGGATTACTAGGGGTGATGTGAGACTCCATTTTAACTAATTAAAATCCTCCTCACATTCATTATCAAAAACAAATTCCTTTTTTTTGGAGTAACAGGGAGGGGAGAGTGCAATATTACAAAATTCACGAATGAAACGACAATAAAATTCAGCTTGACCTTGTAAAGATCAAACATCTCGTACATTTTTGGGGAATGGTAAGAAAGAAATGACATCCACTTTTGATATCTACTTGGATACCTTCCCAAAAAATTACAACTCCCAAAACTATACCTTGTCGCACCATGAAATGGAATTTCTGAAAATTTTATATGATATTATTTTCAATACAGCGACATTGTACTGATGAAATACTACTCAAACATTCAGAAAAAACAGATCCATACATAGTGAAATCATCCATGAAAACTTCCATTCAATTCTCCATGTAATCTGAAAAAAATACTTACCATGCATCACTGGAAATTACCCGAATCATTGCATAGACCAAATGGCATCCTTCTATATGCAAATGTGCCAAAGGGGAAAGTGAAGGTTGTTTTTTACTGATCCTCGGGGGTAATATGGATATGAAATTATCCAAAATACCCAAAAAAAATAGTAGTGGGACTTACTTTCTAGCCTCTAAAGTATTTGGTCAATGAATGGAAATGGGAAATTGTCCTTCCTAGTATGTTGGTTTAGTAAGAGATAGTCTAGGCAGACACACCAACTATTTTGCACATGAGTTGGAGCCAATTCATTGTTTTCATTTTTGATTACTGTAGGGACATTTTTAGGAACTACTTAAATGGGACTGAACCATTGGCTTTCAGAGATGGGGAAAATTATTCCAACAGCTAATAATTTTGTTACTTAATTTTTCAATAAATCAAAGAGGTTTGGGTTCAGTTGACGTTGTGCCTGCCTCACTGGTTTTGCCTCATCATTTAACAAAATATTATGTGTACAGGCTGATAGGATAATACCAGGAATGTCTTCAAGTGTCCATCCCAATGCTTTTTTATACTCCCTAAAAAGTTCAACCACTTTAAATTCATGCTCAGGAGGGAGTGAACTAGAAATTATGACGGGAAACTTATTTCTACTATCAATATATGAATATTTTAAATCTTGAGGAAGTTGTTTTAATTCCAATTCAGGTGGATTTTGGATTGATGGGAGTGTGTGTGAAAGTGATAGGTCACTGATCTCATCTAACTACTCAATGATATCATCCTAAACAAAGGAATGATCTTTTAAAAGCTTAGAAGTATCATCGATGGTCATTGGATCCTCAGTGTTCAAGTAATTATCAATTAATAAACATGCATGACACTTTTCTAGAACACTACAAAAATCAATGCATGATTCATTACCATGAATTTCAATAAAGGATAAAAACTCATAAAAGGGATTAGGGGAATGATAAGAAGTGTTTTCAGGGGAAGGGAGTACATCAATTGAATAAATAGAGAGAGAGAGAGATATGATTGTTCTTTTGAGGGGTTCTTCATGGAATCAAGGATGTTGAAATCGACTATATAACCACCAAACCCCATAGATAATGTTCCATTATGAACATTAATTATGGTATTGGTGATTTTCAAGAAAGGTATCCCAAATATAATTGGATCATTTCCATTCATCCTATCATCATCCATTTTAATCACATAAAAAATAGCAAGAAAAATTAAATTTTAAACCCTCACAAGAACATCCTCTAACACACTAGAAGGGTGTGATGTACTCCGATTTTCTAGATGAAAGACTATTGAAATGGGATTTAGTTCACTGACCTGTAAAGAAGATTAAATAGAGTGAGGCATCACATTAATAGAATCTCAAAAATCAAGCATAGATTTAGAAAAAGAATACTTATCTATGGTGCATGAAATAGAGAATATCCCAGGATAATTGCATTTGGTAAGTAGTGACAGTTCTATCAATGCTGATACATTCCTCATAAAACTTACATTCTCATCACCATGAAGTATACTTCGATGTGTATATATCTCTTTGAAAAACTTTTCATATATTGGAATTTGTTTCACAACATCAATCAAGGTGATGTTTACCTGCACTTTTTTGAAAGTCTCTAAAATTTCCTTATCGAGTTCAGTTTCCTTTTGTTTTCTGGGTTGGGTGGCCCTTTGAGGAAATGGAAGAGGAATGGTGTGGGTAGGAGACTCATCGACATACACACTCTTTCCTTTGGAAGGGCTTCTCTCAAGACACGATTTTTCAACATTTGGAACATTTTTAATAGTTGGGATGGAGGTTTTTTCAAGAGGGGATGACTCTAATGGAGGATTTATCTGAATTTCTAGTTGTTTTCCACTATTAATGGTGATAACACTAACATTTCCTTTATCTATAGTGTTGAATAATGGTGGATGTAACACCCCAAGCTTCCACGATACGTTTCCCTATGAATAATTTAATAGCTTGAATTGTAAGCAACTTCAAGATTCTAACGCACCGTGACCAATAAAACTATATCTTTCAAAATGGAATTTATTTTTGGATTCAGAATATCGAAATTATCTTAGGGTGAATTTTTGGTATTTTTCTGAAAACTTTCAATTTTTGATGAATAGTGAAAAACACTAAGTTATTATTTAAAACTGAATTTTTATTTAAATAATTATTTATTTTATTTAAATTTATTTTAGGTCAAAATAGATACATAATACCTATATAAGTTTAATTTTATTCATTAAAGTCATTTTATAATGAGTTTAGATATATAAAATTTTATCGAACTTTTTACCATCTTTTACCCACCTCCTAGGAGCATTTCCAAATTTGTATAAAACTTAATTTTACCGCTTCTGTGAGTTGAATTTCAAAAACCCGAGAGAAATAATTGAAATCAATAAGGAAAATTTGGTTCAATAAGATGAAAATAATTTTTGGTTAATAGTAACTTTTTTACTTTTATTTACCATAGTTAAAAGTAAATAGGGTAATTAAGTGTAAAAATGATATTATTATTACCATAACACATGTCCTAATTCTATTGGATCAGTATAATTCGACAAAAAAAAACCTTAGGAATAAAATATGAACCTCTTTAGACCACTTGGATTAGATTAGGACATTTATTATTATTTTATTTAAAGAAGAGTTGAAAGAGTTAAATTCAAAGCTTAATAACTAAAATATTTTTAATATAGGGTTACACACAATATAAATTCGACTATAAATATTCATTAGAAATATAAAAATATTTCCTACATAATTTTACTTTATTTATAAATTTTAGACATTAAATAATTAAATTTATTTATGACACAATGATCATGTAGTAATTACCATATTAATGAAAGATTAAAATAATTGATATTATAAATATCAAAATAAATATAATTTGAGACTTTTAATGAATTAGACTAATTTTATAGGTTAATATGACATGTTATATTTGATTAAATTTATTTATTTTTAAGTAATAATTTTGTTAGGACTTTAAAAAAATCAATTATTAAATAATGTCAAAATTGACATAAATGAGTTTTTAAAACAAATACAATATTATTGGTTGATATAATAATCCTAAAAATATAAGGTTCAGAATAAAGACTTATATAATGATAGTTGTATCATTAATGAACCACTTGGGGTTATATTGAAAGTTTATAGTAAGTTTATTAACCATATAATATAAAAATACGAAGAGACATGGTAAATGTCAAAGTATTTAACTAAAAGTTAAATATAAAGGACAAGGTTAATATAGTGACCCTAACCTGTCTAAAACCTATTGGTTGAGCATTGTTTTCGACCCATACCGACCTTTCAAGGAGTTTTTCATTAAGTTTTGAACCGTGTTTGGTGTCTAAAAAATAGTTTAATGTGTTCAAATTGAGTGAAATATTTAAGGATTGTTTGGAAAATTGTTAAAAATAATTTCATGTTTTGGTTAACAATGAATTCTCAGAGGCCTGGTTGAAACTTTATAAAAGGAGTTTTTGATTTGGGAACATTTTTTCTATATTATATTTGGATTTTGATGGTTATATAATGTGAGTTGATTTTCTTTTGTAATGTTTATTAACGAGATTTCAAGTGTGATTTTATAAATAGTTTTCAAAGGAAATTTGAACTGTAGTGTTTTTTCATAATATATTCAGTTTTGATTTTTATATAATTAGGAAAACCATTACATTATATATATATTTTGTGTATTTATTTTGTTAAATACTAATATCATCTAATCAAATAGGATGGATATGAATAAATACCGGATGGATGCCGATCATTTGAAAAGAGAGTATGAAGATGGAGTGAAAAAGTTCATCAAGTTTGCAAAAGATCAATGCGATGAACCTTCGTAAATCCTTTTTCCATTTTATGCTATTGTTATTCAAGAAAATTTAGTCCTGATAAGTTGGAATAATATTTGACCAATCAAAAAATAGATCTAAGTTATAAATGTTGGAATAAACATGGGGAAAAAGATAATGTAGCTAGTGGATGGGATTACAGTGCATTTTATGGATCATCAGATATAATTACGAGTGTGGATAATGAAGAAGATTTTATTGAGGATGTGATTATAGATGTGATTGATGATGAATATTTTATTGAGGAAATGAAAAGGACAATTGAATATGAACTTTGTAATTTCTCAAAATTGATTGACCATTTAAAGAGTTGTGAAAGGACGCATTTTTATGGTGGTTGCACTAAATATACAACATTTTCATCCATACTGATGCTGCATAATTTGAAAGCAGTCAATAGATGGAGTGATGCTAGTTTTATAGAATTACTTTCTATCTTTAATAACATGCCCTCAGAATATAATGATCTCCTGAGCTAAACATATGACGCCAAATGAATGCTATGTTCAATGGGTATGATCTCTACACGAATACACACCAGCATGAATGAATGTATACTATTTCTCAAGGACCACAAATCATTAGAAAATGCCCAAAGTGTGTCATTTCTTGATACAATAAAGATAAATCTGGTCCTATGAATGTTTTATGGAACTTTTTAATCATTCCAATATTTACGAACCTATATGGATATGATGAGACCCTAGGGCAATTAACATGGCACGGAAATAGAAAAATAAATATGGGAAACCACGTCACCTGATAAGCTCTCCTCAGTGGAAGCGAACTAATCATGAGTATACTAATTTTGTAAAGGAGGCAAGAAACCATTGTCTTATGTTATCTACCGATGGATTGAATCCTTTTTTTTCAAAGCAGGACTCCTAATACATGGAATATTATGTTAGAAAATTATAATTTTTCATCATGGATATGCATGAAACAAAAAAACATCATGCTATCTATGCTTATATTAGGACCAAAACAACCAGTAATGATATTGAAATTTATTTGGCTCCATTGATAGAGGATTTGAAATTATTATGGGATTCAGGTGTTATGTTGTGTGATGATTATAGAAATGAATATTTCAAATTGAGGTCCATGTTGTATGAGATGATAAAGGAGTTTCCTGTTTATGAACATTTTTCCGGATATAGCATTAAATGAAGTCATGGGTGTCCCATATGTGAACAAGATACATAGTCAATTAGGTTGAAACACACCATCTCCACTAACAGGTGATCAAATATTTGAGAAAGTAAAATATATGGACACTAAATTTGGAAAACAGTTTTTGAAAAACCTTATGAAAACCGGTTAGAATATGTGATCATTTTTTTTGAATTACTATATTGGAATTATCTGCACGTTAGATACTTTATTGATATTATGCATGTTGAAAAAATGTATGATACAATGTCATCATCACGTTGCTAAATGAACCCAGTAAAACAAAGGATTGAATTAAGGCTAGGTTGGACATGTTTGACATGGGAATACGAGAAGAGTTGGCACTAGTGAAGGGTGAAAAAAACTTTTCCTCCTCCACTTGATTACACTCTTTCCAGACATAAGATATATTAGTTTTTAAACTTCTTGAATGACATAAAGGTTATTGAGGGGTATTCATCGAATATAAAGAACATCATGTTAATGACCGATTTAAAGTTAAAGGGTCTAAAATCACACGACTGCAACATTTTAACAAAATATCTAATTCCTATAGCTTTATGTTACCTTTTTCCACAGAATGCCCATTATAAATTAATGAAGATTTATTTATTCTTTTAAATTTATATGCACCAAAGTTATAGACCTGATAAAATTGTATGGTATGGAAAAAGAAATCGCCGCCATATTATATGAATTGAAAATGTTCTTCCCACCAAAATTCTTTGATATAATGGTTCATTCGATGGTTCACTTGGTGATAGAGATTAAAATATCTGGTCTTGTACACTATAGATGGATGTACCCCATTGAATGGTATATGAATATTTTGAAAGGGTATGTCAAAAATCGAAGTTGGCCAGAGGGTTGTATTACAGAGCTATATATTGTTGATAAACCCATTGAATTATGTACTGAATACCTGTCCGATGTGAAAATCATTTCTCTACCAAAATATTGTTACACTAGGCGGCTTGTGGGTAAAGGAATTTCTGGAAGGGGGGTTGTCACAATCAATATTACAGATTATGAGCAGACCTACCTTTATGTTTTTCATAATAGTTTGGAGGTTGACCCATACATCGAAACCCACAAATAAATTCTTAGACATTTGAATCCATCAAGGGTTAAAAAATGGATATCAAATACACATAATTGACAATTTATATGATGGTTTTAGAAAGATATATTTAAGAAGTGATATGAAAATCCAGGCTGAATTTCAGAATGACTTCGATGGCTAGATGGAGGACCAAGTGTGTATGTATTATCTTACAATGCTTATGTAATTAATGGTTATAAATTCTATACTAATGAACATGATGAAGATAGTACCATGAATAATAGTGGAGTTACACTTGTGTCTGAAGCAATACATGTTTCTGGTGCTAAGGAAAAAAAATCCAATTTATGCGAATTTGTTATACTTTGGCATAATAAAAAATATGGGAGTTGGATTATAAAAACTTCCAAGTGATGATTTGTCAATGCAAGCGGATTGATAATAAGAGTGCTGTAAAAATATATGGGTTGGTATCAGTGAAAGTTTACTTTAGTAAGGAAGTGTACAAAGACAAACTATTTATAATAGAATTATAGGAAGTACATGTATTTTATGTTACAGATCCAAAAAACCGAAAGTGATCAATTTTTCTGTTATCGACCAAAACCACTGAAGGGTTAGATGAAAATTTAATGGAAGATGACCCTTTCATTAGGACATAGAAATCATTTTTTAACGGTCCCAATGTAGATGGTGTATTTCATGTTAGAGGAGACCATAATTAAGGGATTTGGATAGTCCATAGAGGGGTCAAATCCCTTCATCCTTTTAAAAAATAGAGTTTAATAATCATGTCATATATTTTTTGTAATATACATAATGTTACCTTATGTTATTATCTATTAACTACTAATTTTATGTAATCTAAATTAAATGTTAAACCACTTATGCAGATAACGAATTCTACACATAATGATGCTCCAAATCCAAAGGCACAACAAGTCTCTAAACATGATCCTGCTCGTAGTGCAGAGGACCAATAATTTTCTCAATGTTTTGCTACTACTTCTCCCAGTGCAGAGGTACAACCACCATATGCACATACATCTTCTTGAAGCACTAAAACAAATTACAAATTATGATAAATTTTTGAAGGATTTTTGCACCAAGAAGAGGATACTTCAAGGGAATGAGTGGATCAATTTGGGAAGAAGTGTCTCAGCCCTTATCACACCACAATTTCCAACCAATTTTCAAGATCTAGGGACGTTTTCTATTCCATGCACCTTTGGTTCATTAAATTTCTCTAATGCTTTGTGTGATTTAGGTGGATCAATTAATGTTTGCCTCACTTGGTATATACTTCTTTGTAGATGGGAGACTTGAATCCAACAAGAGTGGTGGTCCAGCTTGCAAACAGATCAATAGTTTTCCCAGTAGGAGTTCTGGAGGATGTCCTAGTTAAAGTCAAAGATCTTTGTTTACTTGATAACTTCTATCTGTTGAATATGAAAGATGATAGGATCCAATCACACTCACCCATAATTTTGGAAAGACATTTCTTGAATACATCCAAAACCATCATCAATGTCCATGAAGGGACACTTACAATAGAGTTTGGAGACAACACTCTCCACTTCGATATTTTTGAATCCATGAGGCACCCTTAAGTTGATCATTCACTCTTTACACTCTCCCATGAAGATGGTACATAACCAATTGAAGAATCAGATATTTTTCATGAATTATTAGCATTAGGAGAGAATTTTTCTATTAAAAATATCAGTGAACATATGGTTTCCCAAACTATTGGAGATTCTGATTTCCTATTGGAAGAAGAGTTAAAATCTGATTTCTTTGATAATTTGTTAAATTATGATAAAGATGATATGATTTATTTCGGTAAGGATGTCAAACCATTGGAAGTGGGGAACCTATGCCTTGATCATCCTTCTAATCTAGAATTAAAACCGCTCCCCACTGATTTAAATTATGTTTAAGTTATGGAGTTTGAGAAATTACCAGTAATAATTGATAATAATCTATCAGAAACTCAAGAAAAACCCTTGATTGAGATTTTGAGAGAGAGCGTCCAAGCAATAGGGTGGAGCTTAGGTAATATCTGAGGAATAATCCCAAAAACTTTCTCACATTGTTTTTTTCTTGAGGGAGATTACAAACCTGTTAGACAACCCCAAAGTAGGATGAACACCCCCTGATGGAGTTTGTGAAAAAAGAGAATGAGAAGCTGTGAGAAGATGAGATCATTTATCTCATATCAGATTCACAATGGGTTAGCCCCATCCATGTAGTACTACAAAAAACTGGCCTAACCATTGTGAGGAATGAAAAGAATGAATTAACCCCTTTAAGAATTCAGAATAGCTGGAGAGTGTGAATAGATTTTAGAAAGTTGAATCAGGTCACTCAAAAAGGACATTTCTCTATCCCTTTCATTGAACAGATGCTAGAGATATTGGTAGGGAGAACTCATTATTTCTTTTTGGATGGATTTTCAGGTACCCATTGCTCCTAAGGACCAGGAGAAGACAACTTTACTTGTCCTTTTGATACATTTTCATACAAAAGGATGCCATTTGGATTGTGTAATTCTCTAGGTACATTTCAGAGGTGTATGATAAGTATATTTTCTGATCACATTGAATATTATTAAGAAGTTTTCATGGATGATTTCACACTTTTTGGAAATTCTGTTGACCATTGTTTGAAAAATCTGAAATTTTTTGGAAAATATTCATTGAAAAGAACCTTGTTTTGAATTTTGAAAAGTGTAATTCTATAGTTGAGAGAGGAATTGTCCTTGGGAATGTCATTTAAAAAAAATTCATTGAAGTTGATAAATCAAAAATTGAATTGATAAATTCTTTGCTATACCGAACTTGTGTGAAACATATTAGATCATTTTTAGGACATGCAGGATTCGACAGGAGCTTTATCAAAGATTTCAGTAATATTTCTCCCCCTCTCTCTAGATTAATTTTTGAAAGATGCTGATTTCAACTTCAATGGTTCATGTAGGGAATCCTTTGATGAATTGAAAAGGAGATTTATTACGCCACCAGTAATGCATACACCCAATTGGGACAAAAAAATTGAAGCTACTTTGTGATGCTTCAAACCAATCAGTTGGAGAAGTACTTTCTCAGAGAATTGAGGGCAGGCCACAAGTCTTTTCATATGCCTCAAAAACCTTAGATGTGTCCCAATTAAACTATACAACAACAGAAAAAGTGTTTTTAGTAGTTGTTTTTTAGAAGGGTTTAGATCATATCTCCTTGGAACTAAAGCCATTGTGTTTTATGATCATGCAACTCTTAGGTACTAGATGAAAAGGGTTGAAGAAAAACCAAGGCATGCGAGACAGATTCTATTTCTACAGGAGTTCAACATAGAAATAAAAGATAATAAGGGATCTGAGAAACCTAGAAAGTTGTTCCCCCACATCTTGGATATCTCCACCTAATGTTTGGATTCATTTTGACACCAAAAACATGAGATATGAATATAACAGAACCCAGAACTTTTGACTTCGTGCAAATTCAATGTTCTGGATAGATCACTTCGATTGGGACCCTTAATGAACGAATAAGGCTTGGGTGTCTTCATAAGAGTTGTAGAAAATTAAAATTTTGATCATCCCAAAAAATATCAGCCCATTAAAATTCACTAAGTTTTCATACAATACCATATAGTGGACAAGTGTTCATAGATCCCATGCAGTTTTGGTCAATTTTCCATCTAGATCATCTCTAGGGCCTCTAAATCACCTTCTACAGCAATGGAATCATCAAAACAAGTAAAATTTCCCTTTTTGAAATTGATAAACACAAAATAAATTAATCAAACATGTAATGAAATTTGTTATTTTTTTTATAATTTTTAATATAAAACAAGTTTAGCACAGTGGTGTAAGGGTAAAAATGAAACTGTGAATCGCGGTGCGATCACACCCCCACACCAAAACATTTTCAATCCTGGGAAAAATTACATTTCCAAAAATTATGAATGTAGATATTACCAAAATCATGAATATATAACATTTTAGGAAATTTTTATTCATTTAAGTTCTGTGATCAATGCACAAACCACACCAAGGAGTTCTTCCTAGTGAAAATAGAAAAAGATGTCTCATAAATCATATTAGAGTGAAATTAAAAGAGATTCATGATACCAAATTGAGTAAGGAATTCATAAGTCATCGATGCCACTAACTCTCCATGTGTGTGTGTGAAAATCATTCCATTCTATTCTTTCCACTTTCTATCTAATAAATATAGGTTATTTTAATATTTTCAGCTTAAATGATTTTGTCCACTGAACCTACCCTACATACTTTGCAATCATATTTCAAGACTCACTCACTTAATCATTCCCAGAAGTCAAACCATAAGCACCTAACCTAGATATCCCCATATGTTTCACATTTCATTACTCCCCTCATTTATTATTTTTTTTTCAGAAGTTTCATTTGGAACAAATCTCACACTCATCTCTCATCTCGTGTTTTATCTCCTCATGACACTAATTATAATAGTTATAACATGATCAAAGGTTGAGGAGCAGTGTTTTATGACCTACCCAATACACAACCCAATTTTTGTTTTATTTTTTGAGGGTTTAAAATAGTTGAATATTAGGTACAAACGCATAGGTCAATCTGGTAAAGTAATTAAACAAATCAGATAAGGAACGAATGTATGGAAATATCATTTTAAGATGATTAATATTAACCTCAGATATATTTACCACATATTAGGAAAGAAATATTTACACTTTATGGTCTGATAAAAAAATGTGTGGAGATATTAGGGACACAGTTTTCCCAAAAACTACTCACACAATGGACATCAGTCACCTCAATGGTTTCAGAGAGATAAAATAATTTATATCATTGATAGAAAACAAATTCACTAAAAATCACTCCCTGATGTTAAATTCATACAAACATTAATTCCATAATAGTGTAAGGTTTTCATCAAATGTTAAATCAACATGGAATAAAACATTTCAACATGCATTTTTAGCAAGTTCCATGATTTTGTGACCATATGGGGGGGGGGGGGGAGTAAAAATACCCTAAAGAAGGCGAAAAAGAGAATAAATGAGAAATATGATGAAAATCCTAATGAACTGAACAAGATGATTAAAAGAGAAAATATTATAAAAAGGAAAAAAAATAAGAAATAAAAAAGATGATGAAAATCCTAATGAAACCAACTAGATAGGGAAAATTGAAAATACCATAAAGAAGGAGAAAAATAGAAGAAAGAAGAAAGGCTTTGAAAATACTAATGAACACAGAAATGTATACACCCCAAACACCTAGAATTTGTAGTTTCCTAACTGTAATAAAATATAATTTGGGAAGGAAGGATAAAAACTAGTGGGTGTCATTGGTATGTTGCTTTTTGGATAGGGAGTTCCTCCATCAGGAACTCTAGATGGGCTTTATAGAAGTGATTTAGCCACTGACCATTGCAAGCGAATGTTTTCTTAGTTTATTTATTTTGAACCTAAACAAAACCAAATGGAGATACATTAGTAACATTGTATATCCCAAACCAACAATAAAAGTAGATCTACTAGATATAACTTCAACCTTTCATTATAAAGGAGGACCTTCTGCCCAATGTGGAACTGAAAATGAAGGATGAGATGGTAATGTGAAGCCTTGGTTATCTTCTTATAAATCTTGTAGTTCTCAAATCCATCTCTGTGCATTTCCTTTCGCTCATGAATTTGTAATTTCCTCTGAGTAATTGCACCAGAAAGGTTAGAATTGAATTGTTTAATGGCCCAGTAGGCCCGGTGCTCAATCTCAACTGAGTGGTGAATTTTTTTTTCCAAAAACAAGTCAATAAGGTGACATTACAATGGGAGTTTTAATGGTAGCACGATAAGCACACAATGAATAATCAAGTATAAGACTCCAATCTTTTCTGTTGTGTTGAACCAATTTTCATGAATTTGTTTTACCTCTCTTTTTAACACCTCATCTTGAACAATAGGTCTATGGGTGATATCCATTAGACACTCGATGAACAAACCCAAACTGACGCAAAAGTGATTGAATGTTCGGTTTCAGAAATGATAACTCTGGTCACTAATGATGAACCTAGGTAATCTAAACATACAAAAGATCAGAGTTCTTAGTAATTCCACACCTGTTTTGGAATCATCTGTCCTCATGGCTCAGGAATCTACCCATTTTTGGCACATAATCAACCAACAGAATAATGTACAAGTTGCCAAAGGAATTGTGAAATGGATCCATAAATTCAATTCTCAAACAAAAAATGTCCTGAAAGAGCAACGATTGTTGTGGAATTTCATTTCTTTTTGAGACATTCCCCATTCTTTGAAAATGAAGACAAGATTGGAAAAAATCATGGGCATCCTGAAAAAGTTTTGGCCGAAAGAGACCAGAATGAATAATTTTGAGAGTAGTCCATTGGGGACCAAAGTGGCCCCCACAAGAAAGAGTGTGGTATAATATAAGGATAGACTAAAACTCGCTATCGGGAACACAACGCCTAAGGAATTGATCACTACATGTGTGCTAGAGGTAGGGGTCATCCCAAATGTACCCATGGGACTCTTGTTTTAGACAACCGGCTTGGTTTTTGTTGAAATCATTAGGAATGAAAATGCTACCAAATAATTTAAAATTTCAGCATACCAAGGAATAACATCTTGCACTCAGTACAATTGCTCATCCAGAAACATATCATTTGTAGGAATACTGGGGGAGGATTCAAGGTCTGAGGATGGGGGAATCCTACTGATTTGGTCATCCACCACATTCTCTGCTCATTTTCTATCTCTAATTTATAGATTGAATTCTTAAAGTAGGAGAATCCAGAGAATGATACATGGTTTGGATTTCGGTTTTTTAAGAAGATACCAGAGGGCTTGAAGGCCTGAGAACAGAATGACTTTGGAACCCAAAAGGTATGACCGGAATTTGTCCAAGGAAAACACAATGGAAAGGAATTCTTTTTAAGTTGTGGTGTAGTTTTCTTGGGAAGGGTCCAAAGTACGTGATGCATAAGCAATGACATGTGGAGCTCGAATGACCCTTTGTGATAGAACTTCCCCAAATGCATAGTTAGAGGCGTCGCACATGAGCTCAAATGGTAAATCCCACTTAGGTGGTTGGATTACTGGGGGTCATGTGAGACTCCATTTTAACTAATTAAAAGCATCCTCACATTCATTATCAAAAACAAATTCCTTTTCTTTTTGGAGTAACAGGGAGGGGAGAGTGCAATCTTACTAAATTCACGAATGAAACGACAATAAAATTCAGCATGACCTTGTAAAGACCAAACATCTCATACATTTTTGGGGAATGGTAAGAAAGAAATGACATCCACTTTTGATATCTACTTGGATAACTTCCCCAAAAATTACATGTCCCAAAACTATACCTTGTCTCACCATGAAATGGAATTTCTAAAAATTTTAAACGATATTTTTTTCAATACAGTGACATTGTACTGAAGAAATACTACTCAAACATTCATAAAAAATGGAGCCATACATAGTGAAATCATCCGTGTAATCTGAAAAAAATACTTACCATGTATCACTAGAAATTACCCGAAGCATTGCACAGAGCAAATGGCATCCTTCTATATGCAAATGTGCCAAAGGGGAAAGTGAAGGTTGTCTTTTACTGATCCTCGGGGGTAATATGGATATGAAATTATCCAAAATACCCATAAAAAAATAGTAGTGGGACTTACTTGCTAGCCTCTTAAGTATTTGGTCAATGAATGGAAATGGGAAATTGTCCTTCCTAGTATGTTGGTTTAGTAAGAGATAGTCAATGCAGGCACACCAACTATTCTGCACATGAGTTGGAACAAATTCATTATTTTCATTTTTGATTACTGTAGGGACATTTTTTTAGGAAATACCTAAATGGGACTGAACCATTGGCTTTCAGAGATGGGGAAAATTATTCCAACAACTAATAATTTTGTTACTTAATTTTTAAATAAATCTAAGAGGTTTCGGTTCAGTTGACGTTGTGCCTGCCTCACTGGTTTGGCCTCATCATTTTACAAAATATGATGTGTACAGGCTGATAGGATAATACCAGGAATGTCTTCAAGTGTCCATCCCAATGCTTCTTTATACTCCCTAAAAAGTTCAACCACTTTAAATTCATGCTCAGGAGGGAGTGAACTAGAAATTATGACGGGGAACTTATTTCTATTATCAATATATGAATATTTTAAATCTTGAGGAAGTTGTTTTAATTCCAATTCAGGTGGATTTTGGATTGATGGGAGGGTGTGTGAAAGTGATAGGTCACTGATCTCATCTAACTACTCAATGATATCATCCTAAACAAAGGAATGATCTTTTACAAGCTTATAAGTATCATCGATGGTCATTGGATCCTCAATGTTCAAGAAATTATCAATTAATAAACATGCATGACACTTTTCTAGAACACTACAAAAATCAATGCATGATTCATTACCATGAATTTCAATAATGGATGAAAACTCAGAAAAGGTATTAGGGGAATGATAAGAAGTGTTTTCAGGGGGAGGGAGTACATCAATTGAATAAACAGAGAGAGAGATAGGAATGTTCTTTTGAGGGGTGCTTCATGGAATCAAGGATATTGAAATCGACTATATAACCACCAAACTCCATAGATAATGTTCCATTATGAACATTAATTATGGTATTGGTGATTTTGAAGAAAGGTATCCCAAATATAATTGGATCATTTCCATTCATCCTATCATCTTCCATTTTAATCACATAAAAATCAGCAAGAAAAATTAAATTTTGAACCCTCACAAGAACATCCTCTAACACACCAGAAGGGTGTGCTGTACTCCGATTTTCTAGCTGAACAACTATTGAAATGGGATTTAGTTCACTAACCTACAAAGAAGATTAAATAGAGTGAGGCATCACATTAATAGAATCTCAAAAATCAAGCATAGATTTAGAAAAAGAATACTTATCTGTGGTGCATGAAATAGAGAATATCCCAGGATCATATCATTTGGTAGGTAGTGAAAGTTCTATCAATGCTGAGAAATTCCTCATCAAACTTACATTCTCATCACCATGAAGTATCCTTCGATGTGTATATATCTCTTTTAAAAACTTTTCATATCTTGGAATTTGTTTCACAGCATCAATCAAGGTGATGTTTACCTGCACCTTTTTGAAAGTCTCTAAAATTTACTTATCGAGTTCAGTTTCCTTTTGTTTTCTAGGTTGGTTGGCCCTTTGAGGAAATGGAAGAGGAATGGTTTGGCTAGGAGACTCATCAATATACACACTCTTTCCTTTGGGAGGGCTTCTATCAAGACACGATTTTTCAACATTTGGAACATTTTTAATGGTTGGGATGGAGGTTTCTTCAAGAGGGGATGACTGTAATGGAGGATTTATCTTAATTTCTAGTTTTTTTCCACTATTAAGGGTGATAACACTAACATTTCCTTTATCTATAGGGTTGAATAATGGTGGATGTAACACCCCAAGATTCCACGGTATGTTTCCCTCTGAATAATGTAATAGATTGAATTGTACGCAACTTTGATATTCTAACACACGGTGACCAATCAAAATGTATCTTTCAAAATAGAATTTATTTTTGGATTCAGAATATTGAAATTATCTTAGGGTGAATTTTTGGTATTTTTCTGAAAACTTTCAATTTTTGATGAATAGTGAAAAGCACTGAGTTATTGTTTAAAACTGAATTTTTATTTAAATAATTATTTATTTTATTTAAATTTATTTTAGGTCAAAATAGATACATAATACCTATATAAGTTTAATTTAATTCATTAGAGTCATTTTATAACGAGTTTAGATATATAAAATTTTATCAAACTTTTTACCATCTTTTACCCACCTCCTAGGAGCATTTCCAAATTTGTATAAAACTTAATTTTACCTCTTCTGTGAGTTGAATTTCAAAAACCTGAGAGAAATGGTTTAAATCAGTAAGGAAAATTTGGTTCAATAAGATGAAAATAATTTTTGGTTAATAGTAACGTTTTTACTTTTATTTACCATAGTTAAAAGTAAATAGGGTAATTAAGTGTAAAAATGATATTATTATTACCATAACACATGTCCAAATTCTATTGGATCAGTATAATTCGACAATAAAAACCTTAGGAATAAAATATGAACCTCTTTAGACCACTTGGATTAGATTAGGACATTTATTATTATTTTATTTAAAGAAGAGTTGAAAGAGTTAAATTCAAATTTTAATAACTAAACTATTTTTAATATAGGGTTACACATAATATAAATTCGACTATAAATATTAATTAGAAATATAAAAATATTTCCTACATAATTTTACTTTATTTATAAACTTTATACATTAAATAATTAAATTTATTTATGACACAATGATGATGTAGTAATTACCATATTAATGAAAGATTAAAATAATTGATATTAAAAATATCCAAATAAATCTAATTTTGGATTTTTAATGAATTAGACAAATTTTATAGGTTAATATGACATGTTATATTTGATTAAATGTATTTTATTTTAAGTAATAAAGTTGTTAAGACTTTAACAAAAATAAATTAATAAATAATGTCAAAATTGACATAAATGAGTTTTTAAAACAAATACAATATTATTGGTTGATATAATAATCCTAAAAATATAATGTTCAGAATAAAGACTTATATAATGATAGTTTTATCATTAATGAACTACTTGGGGTTCTATTGAAATTTTATAGTAAGTTTATTAACCATATAATATAAAAATACAAAGAGACATGGTAAATGTCAAAGTATTTAACTAAGAGTTAAATATAAAGGATAAGGTTAATATAGTGACCCTAACCTGTCTAAAACCTATTGGTTGAGCATTTTTTTCGACCCATACTGACCTTTTAAGGAGTTTTTTATTAAGGTTTGAACCGTGTTTGGTGTCTAAAAAAGAATTTAATGTTTTCAAATTGGGTGAAATATTTAAGGATTGTTTGGAAAATTCTTAAAAATAATTTCATGTTTTGGTTATCAATGAATTCTCAGAGGCCTGGATGAAACTTTATAAAAAGAGTTTTTGTTTTGAGAACATTTTTTATATATTATATTTGGATTTTTATGGTTATATAATGTGAGTTGATTTTCTTTTGTAATGTTTATTAACGGAATTTCAAGTGTGATTTTATAAATAGTTTTCAAAGGAAATTTGAACTGTAGTTTTTTTCATAATATTTTCAGTTTTGATTTTTATATAATTAGGAAAACTATTAAACTATATATATATTTTGTGTATTTATTTTGTTAAATACTAATATCATATAATCAAATAGGATGGATATGAATAAATACCTGATGGATTCCGATCATTTGACAAGAGAGTATGAAGATGGAGTGAAAAAGTTCATCAAGTTTGCAAAAGATCAATGCGACGAACCTTCTCAAATACTTTTTCCATTTTATTCTGTTGTTATTCAAGAAAAGTTAGTCCAAATAAGTTGTAATAATATTTGATCTATCACAAAATAGATCGAAGTTATAAATGTTGGAATAAACATGGGGAAAAAGATAATGTAGCTATTGGATGGGATTACAGTGCATTTTATGGATCATCTGATATAATTACGAGTGTGGATAATGAAGAAGATTGTATTGAGGATGTGATTATAGATGTGAATGATGATGAATATTGTATTGAGGAAATGACAAGGACAATTTAAGATGAACTTTGTGATTACTCAAAATTGATTGATCATTTAAAGAGTTGTGCAAGGATGCATTTTTATGGTGGTTGCACTAAATATACAGCATTTTCAGCCATACTGATGCTGTATAATTTGAAAGAAGTCAATAGATGGGGTGATGCTAGTTTTATAGAATTAATTCCTCTCTTGAATAACATGCTCTCAGAATATAATGATCTCCTGAGATAAACATATGATGCCAAATGAATGCTATGGTCAATGGGTATGATCGCTACATGAATACACACCTTCCTGAATGAATGTATACTATTTCTCAAGGACCAAAAATCACTTAGAAAATGCCCAAAGTGTGGCGTTTCTTGATACAATAAAGATAAATATGGTCCTATGAAAGTTTTGTGGAACGTTTTAATCATTCTAAGGTTTATGAACCTATATGGAAGTGATGAGACCCTAGGGTAATTAACGTGGCACGGAAATAGAAAAATAAATTTGGGAAACTACGTCACCTGATAAGCTCTCCTCAGTGGAAGAGAACCAATCATGAGTATCCTAATTTTTTAAAGGAGGAAACAAAACATTGTATTGAATTATCTACCGATGGATTGAATCCTTTTTTTCAAAGCAGGACTCCTAATACATGGAATATTATGTTAGCAAATTATAATTTTTCATCATGGATATGCATGAAACAAAAAACATCATGCTATCTATACTTATATTAGGACCAAAACAACCGGCAATGATATTGACATTTATTTGGCTCCATTGATAGAGGATTTAAAATTATTATGGGATTCAGGTGTTATGTTGTGTGATGATTATATAAATGAATATTTCACATTGAGGTCCAGGTTGTATGAGATGATAAATGAATTTCATGTTTATGAAACTTTTTCCGAATATAGCATTAAATGAAGTCATGGGTGTCCCATATGTGAACAAGATACAAAGTCAATTAGGTTGAAACACACCATCTCCACTAAAAGGTGATCAACTATTTGAGAAAGTAAAAGATATGGACACTGAATTTGGTAAACCGTTTTCGAAAAACCTTATGAAAACCGGTTAGAATATGAGATCATTTTTTTTGAATTTCTATTTTGGAATTATCTGCATGTGAGATACTTTTTTGATATTATGCATGTTGAGAAAATGTATGATACAATGTCATCATCACGTTTCTAAATGAACCCAGTAAAACAAAGGATTTAATTAAGGCTAAGTTGGACATGGTTGATATGGGAATTTGAGAAGAGTTGGCACCAGTGAAGGGTGAAAAAAAACTGTTCCTCCTCCACTTGATTACACTCTTTCCAGACATAAGATATATTAGTTTTGAAACTTCTTGAATGACATAAAGGTTCTTGTGGGGTATTCATCGAATATCAAGAACATCATGTTAATGACCAATTTAAAGTTAAAGGGTCTAAAATCACACAACTGCAACATTTTAACGAAATATCTAATTCCTATAGCTTTATATTACCTTTTCCCACAGAATGCCCATTATAAATTAATGAAGCTTTATTTCTTCTTTAAATTTATATGCACCAAAGTTATAGACCTGACAAAATTGTATGGTATGGAAAAAGAAATTTCCGTCATATGATATGAATTGAAAATGTTCTTCCCACCAAAATTCTTTGATATAATGGTTCATTTGATGGTTCACTTGGTGATAGAGATTCAAATATATGGACTTGTACACTATAGATGGATGTACCCCATGGAATGGTATATGAATATTTTGAAAGGGTATGTCAAAAATCGAAGTCGTCTAGAGGGTTGTATTACAGAGCTATATATTGTTGATAAACCCATTGAATTCTGTACTGAATACCTATCCGATGTGAAAAGCATTATTCTACCAAAATATTGTCACACTAGGCGGCTTGTGGGTAAAGGAATTTCTGGAAGGGAGGTTGTCACAATCAATATTACAGATTAAAGAGAAGACCTACCTTTATGTTTTTCATAATAGTTTGGAGGTTGAACCATATTTCGAAACCCACAAATAAATTCTTAGACATTTGAATCCATCAAGGGTTAAAAAATGGATATCAAATACACATAATTGACAATTTATATGATAGTTTTAAAAAGATATATTTAAGAAGTGATATGAAAATCCAGGCTGAATTTCAGAATGACTTCGATGGCTAGATGGAGGACCAAGTGTGTATGTATTATCTTACAGTTATTATTTAATTAATGGTTATAAATTCTATACTAATGAACATGATGAAGATAGTACCATGAATAATAGTGGAGTTACACTTGTGGCTAAAGCAATGCATGTTTCTGGTGCTAAGGACAGAAATCCAATTTATGCGAATTTGTTATACTTTGGAATCATCCAAAAAAAGGGCGTTGGATTATAAAAACTTCCAAGTGATGATTTTTCAATGAAAGAGGATTGATAATAAGAGTTCTGTAAAAATATATGAGTTGGTATCAGTGAAAGTTGACTTTAGTAAGCAAGTGTACAAAGAAAAACCGTTTATAATGGCATTATAGTAAGTGCATGTATTTTATTTTACATATCCAAAAAACCGAAAGTGATCAATTTTTCTGTTAGCGACCAAAACCACTGAAGGGTTAGATGCAAATTTAATGGAAGATGACCCTTTAATTGGTACTTAGAATTCATTTTGTAGCGGTCCCAATGTAGAGTGTTTTTTTCATGTTAGAGGAGAACATAATGAAGGGATTTGGATAGTCCATAGAGGGGTCAAATCCCTTCATCCTTTTAAAAAATAGAGTTTAATAATCAGGTCCTATATTTTTTGTAATATACATAATGTTACCTTATGTTATTATCTATTCACTACTAATTTTATGTAATCTAAATTAAATGTTAAACCACTTATGCAGATAAAGAATTCTGTACATAATGTTGCTCCAAATCCCAAGGCACAACATGTCTCTAAACATGATCCTGCTCGTAGTGCAGAGGACCAATAATTTTCTCAATGTTTTGCTACTGCTTCTCCCAATCCAAGGGTACAAACACCATCTGCACATACATCTACTTGAAGCACTCAAAAAAATTACAAAGTTTGATAAATTTTTGAAGGATCTTTTCACCAAGAAGAGGATACTTCAAGGGAATGAGTGGATCAATTTGGGAAGAAGTGTCTCATCGCTTATCACACCATAATTTACAACCAATTGTCAAGATCCAGGGATGTTTTCTATTCCATGCACCATCGGTTCATTAAATTTCTCTAATTCTTTGTGCGATTTAGGTGGATCAATTAATGTTTGCCTCACTCGGTATATACTTCTTTGTAGATGGGAGACTTGAATCCAACAAGAGTGGTGGTCCATCTTGCAAACATATCAATAGTTTTCCCAGCAGGAGTTCTGGAGGATGTCCTGGTTAAAGTCAAAGATCTTTGTATACATGCTAACTTCTATGTGTTGAATATGAAAGATTATAGGATCCCATCAAACTCACCCATAATTTTGGAAAGACATTTCTTGAATACATCCAAAACCATCATCAATGTCCATGAAGGGACACGTACAATAGAGTTTGGAGACAGCACTGTCCACTTCAATATTTTTGAATCCATGAGGCACCCTTAAGTTGATCATTCACTCTTTACACTCTCCCATGAATATGGTATAGAACCAATTGAAGAATCAGGTATGTTTCATGAATTCTTAGCATTAGGAGATAATTTTTCTATTTAAAATATTAGTGAACATATGGTTTCCCAAAATCTTGGAGATTTTGATTTCCTATTGGAAGAAGAGTTAAAATCTGATTTCTTTGATAATTTGTTAAATTATGATAAAGATGATATGATTTATTTTGGTAAGGATGTCAAACCCATGGAAGTGGGGAACCTATGCCTTGATCATGCTTCTAATCTAGAATTAAAACTGCGCCCCATTGATTTAAATTATGTTTAACTTATGGCGTTTGAGAAATTACCAGTAATAATTGATAATAATCTATCTGAAACTCAAGAAAAATCCTTGATTGAGATTTTGAGAGAGATCTTTCAAGCAATAGGGTGGAGCTTAGGTAATATCCCAGGAATAATCCCAAAAATTTGCTCACATAGTTTTTTTTCTTGAGGGAGATTCCAAACCTATCAGACAACCCTAAAGTAGGATGAACACCCCCTGATGGAGTTTGTGAAAAAAGAGATTGAGAAGCTGTGAGAAGATGGGATCATTTATCTCATATCAGATTCACAATGGGTTAGCCCCATCCATGTAGTCCTATAAAAAACTGGCCTAACCATTGTAAGGAATGAAAAGAATGAATTAATCCCTTTAAAAATTCAGAATAGCTGGAGAGTGTGAATAGATTTTAGAAAGTTGATTCAGGTTACTCCAAAAGGCCATTTCCCTATCCCTTTCATTGAACAGATGCTAGAGATATTGGTAAGGAGAACTCATTATTTCTTTTTGGATGGATTTTTAGGTACCCATTGCTCCTGAGGACCAGAAGAAGACAACCTTTTCTTGTCCTTTTGATAATTTTTCATACAAAATGATTCCATTTGGATTTTTTAATGCTCCAGGTACATTTCTAAGGTGTATGGTAAGTATATTTTCTAATCACATTGAAAATTCTTAAGAAGTTTTCTTGCATGATTTCAAACTTTTTGGAAATTCTTTTGACCATTGTTTGAAAAATCCAGATTCTTTTTGAAAACTTTCATTGAAAAGAACCTTCTTTTGAATTTTGAAAAGTGTAATTCTATAGTTGAGAGAGTAATTGTCCTTGGGAATGTCACTCCACAAAAATTCATTGAAGTTGATAAATCAAAAATTGAATTGATAAATTATTTGCCTTACCCAACTTGTGTGAAACATGTTAGATCATTTTTAGGACATGTAGGATTCTACATGAGGTTTATCAAAGATTTCAGTAAGATTTATCACCCTCTCTCTAGATTAATTTTTGAAAGATGCTGATTTAAACTTCAATGGTTCATGTAGGGAAGCCTTTGATGAATTGAAAAGGAGATTGATTACGCCACCAGTAATGCAACCACCCAATTGGGAAGAACAATTCAAGCTACTTTGTGATGCTTCAAACCAATCCGTTGGAGAATTACTTTCTCATAGAATTGAGGGCAGGCCACAAGTCATTGCACATGCCTCAAAAACCATAGATGTGTCCCAATTAAACTATACAACAACAGAAAAAGTTGTTTTAGTAGTTGTTTTTTTAGAAGGGTTTAGATCATATCTCCTTGTAACTAAAGCCATTGTGTTTTATGATCATGCAACTCTTAGGTACTTGATGAAAAGGGCTGAAGAAAAACCAAGGCGTGTGAGACAGATTCTATTACTATAGGAGTTCAACATAGAAATAAACGATAATAAGGGATCTGAGAAACCTAGAAAGTTGTTCCCCCCACATCTTGGATATCTCCACCTAATGTTTGGATTCATTTGGACACCAACTACTCGAGATATGAATAGAACACAACCCAAAACTTTTGACTTCGTGCAGATTCAATGTTCTGGATAGATCACATCGATTGGGACCCTTAATGAACGAATGGGGCTTGGGTGTCTTCATAAGAGTTGTAGAAAATTAAAATTTTGATCATCCCACAAAATATCAGCCCATTAAAATTCACAAAGTTTTCATACTATACCATATAGTGGACAAGTGTTCATAGATCCCATGCAGTTTTCGTCCATTTTCCATCTAGATCATCTATGGGGCCTCCAAATCACCTCCTACAGCAATGGAATCATCAAAACAAGTAAAATTTACCTTTTTGAAATTTATAAAGACAAAATAAATTATTCAAACATGTAATGAAATTTTTTATTATTTTTATAATTTTTAATATAAAACAAGTTTAGCACAGTGGTGTAAGGGTGAAAATGAAACAGTGAATCGCGGTGCGATCACACCCCCACACCAAAACATTTTCACTCCAGGGAAAAGTTATATTTCCAAAAATTATTCATGTAGATGTTACCAAAATCATGAATATTTAACATTTTCAGAAATTTTTATTCACTAAAGTACTGTGATCAATGCACAAACCACACCAAGAAGTTCATCCTAGTGAAAATAGAAAAAGATGTCTCATAAATCATATTAGAGTGAAATTAAAAGAGATTCATGATACCAAATTGATCAAGGAATTCATAAGTCAACCATGCCACTAACTCTCCATCTGTGTGTGTGAAAACCATTCCATTCTATTCATTCCACTTTCTATCTAATAAATATAGGTTATTTTAATATTTTTAGCTTAAATGATTTTGTCCACTGAACCTGCCCTATATACTTTGCAATAATATTTCAAGACTCACTCACTTAATCATTCCCAGAAGTCAAACCATAAGCCCCTAACCTAGATATCTCCATATGTTTCACATTTCATCACTCCCCGCATTTTTTTCCCAGAAGTTTCATTTAAAACAAATCTCACACTCATCTCTCATCTCGTGATTGATCTCCTCACGAAACTAATTATAATAGTTATAACATGATAAAAGGTTGAGGAGGAGTGGTTTTTGATCTACCCAAGACACAACCCAATTTTTGTTTAATTTTTTGAGGGTTTAAAATAGTTGAATGTTAGGTACACACGCATAGGTCAATCTGGTATAGTAATTAAACAAATCGGATAAGGAACGAATGTATGGAAATATCATTTTAAGATGAAAAATATTAACCTCACATATATTAACCTCATATTAGGTAAGAAATATTTACATTTTATTGTCTGATACAAAAATGTGTGGAGATATTAGGGACACAATTTTCCCAAAAACTACTCACAAAATGGGCATCAGTCATGTCAATTGTTTCAGAGAGATAAAATAATTTATAACATTGATAGAAAACAAATTCACTAAAAATCACTCCCTAATGTTAAATTCATACAAAAATTAATTCCATAATAGAGTCAGGTTTTCATCAAATGTTAAATCAACATGGAATAAAACATTTCAACATGCATTTTTAGCAAGTTACATGATTTTGTGACCATATGGGGGGGGGGAGTAAAAATACCATAAAGAAGGCAAAAAAGAGAATAAATGAGAAATATGATGAAAATCCTAATGAACTGAACAAGATTATTAAAAGAGAAAATATTATAAAAAGGAAAAAAAAAATAAGAAATAAAAATTATGATTAAAATCCTAATGAAACCAACTAGATAGGGAAAATTGAAAATACCATAAAGAAGGAGAAAAATAGAATAAAGAAGAAAGGCTATGAAAATCCTAATGAACACATAAATGTATATACCCTAAACACCTAGAATATGTAGTGTCCTCATTGTAATAAAATATAATTTGGGAAGGAAAGATAATAACTAGTGGGTGTCATTGGTATGTTGCTTTTTGGACAGGGAGTTCCTCCATCAGGAACACTGGAAGGGCTTCATAGAAGTGATTTAGTCATTGACCATTTCAAGTGAATGTTTTCTTAGTTTCTTCATTTTGAACCTAAACAAAACCAAATGGAGATACATTAGAAACATTGTATAGCCCAAACCAACAGGAACGTAGCTCTACTAGATGCAACTTCAACCTTGCATTGTAAAGGAGGACCTTCTCCCTAATGTGGAACTGAAAATGAAGGATGAGATGGTAATGTGAAGACTTGGTTATCTTCTTATAAATCCTGTAGTTCTCATATCCATCTATGTGCATTTCCTTTCTCTCATGAATTTGTAACATCCTCTGAGAACTTGCACCAGAAAGGTTAGAATTGCAATGTTTAATGGCCCAGTAGGCCCGGTGCTCAATCTCAACTGGGTGGTGAAATTTTTTTCCAAAAACAAGCCTATAATGTGACATTCAAATGGTATTTTTAAAGGTAGTATGGTAAGCACACAATGAATAATCGAGTATAAGACTCCAATCTTTTCTATTGGGTTGAACCATTTTTCATGAATTTGTTTTACCTCTCTTTTTAACACCTCATCTTGAACATTGGTCTATGGGTGATATCCATTAGACACTCGATGACCAAACCCAAACCGACGCAAAAGTGATTGAATTGTTCGGTTGCAGAAATGAGAACTCTGGTCACTAATGATGAACCTAGTTAATCCAAACCTACAAAAGATCATAGTTCTTAATAATTCCACAATTGTTTTGGAATCATATGTCCTCGTGGCTCAGGACTCTACCCATTTTTGACACATAATCAACCACTAGAAGAATGTACTAGCTGCCAAAGGAATAGTGAAATTTATCCATAAATTCAATTCTCAAACAAAAAATGTCCTGAAAGAGCAACGATTGTTGTGGAATTTCATTTCTTTTTGAGACATTCCCCATTCTTTGACAATGAGGACAAGATTTGAAAAAATCATGGGCATCCTGAAAAAGTGTTGGCCGAAAGAGACCAGAATGAAGGATTTTGAGAGTAGTCCATTGGGGACCATAGTGGCCCCCAGAAGAA
This sequence comes from Viscum album, assembly GCA_963277665.1. NCBI lineage: Eukaryota > Viridiplantae > Streptophyta > Magnoliopsida > Santalales > Viscaceae > Viscum > Viscum album. The sequence goes on along the minus strand of OY728158.1, from coordinate 601,631,684 downwards.
AGAGTGTGGTATAATATAAAGAGAGACTAAAACTCGCTATCGGGAACACAACGCCTAAGGAATTGATCACTACATGTGTGCTAGAGGTAGGGTTCATCCCAAATGTACCCATGGGACTCTTGTTTTAGAATAATGGCTTGGTTTTTGTTGAAATAAGTAGGAATGAAAACGCTACCAAATAATTTAAAATTTCAGCATACCAAGGAATAACATCTTTCACTTGGTACAGTTGCTCATCCAGAAACATATCAATTGTAGGAATACAGGGGGAGGATTCAAGGTCCGAGGATGGGGGAATCCTACTGATATGGTCATCCACCACATTCTATGCTCCTTTTTTATCTCTAATTTATAGATTGAATTCTTAAAGGAGGAGAATCCAGAGAATGAGACATGGTTTAGATTTCGGTTTCTTAAGAAGATACCAGAGGGCTTGATGGCCTGAGAACACAATGACTTTGGAACACAAAAGTTATGACCTGAATTTTTCCAAGGAAAATACAATGGAGAGGAATTATTTTTTAGTTGTGGTGTAGTTTTCTTGTGCAGGGTCCAAAGTATGTAAGGCATAAGCAATGACAAGTGGATCTCGATCAACCCTTTGTGACAGGACTTCCCCAAATGCATAGTTAGAGGCATCGCACATGAGCTCAAATGGTAAATCCCACTTAGGTGGTTGGATTACTGGGGTTGATGTGAGACTCCATTTTAACTAATTAAAAGCCGCCTCACATTCATTATCAAAAACTAATTCCTTTTCTTTTTGGAGTAACAGGGAGGGGAGAGTTCAATCTTACTAAATTAATTAATGAAACGACACTAAAATTCAACATGACCTTCTATAGACCGAACATCTCGTACATTTTTGGGGAATGGTAAGAAATAAATGACATCCACTTTTGATATCTACTTGGATACCTTCCCCAAAAATTACATTCCCCAAAACTATACCTTGTCACACCATGAAATGGAATTTATAAAAACTTTATACGATATTATTTTCAATATAGCGACATTGTATTGAAGAAAGAGTACTCAAACATTCATAAAAAATGGAGCCATACACAGTGAAATCATCCCTGAAAACTTCCATTCAATTCTCCATGTAATCTGAAAAAAATACATACCATGCATCGTTGGAAATTACCCGAATAATTTCATAGAACAAATGGAATCCTTCTATATGAAAATGTGCCAAAGGGGAAAGTGAAGGTTGTCTTTTACTGATTCTCGGGGTAATATGGAAATGAAATTATATAAAATAACCTTAAAAAATTGTAGTGGGACTTAATTTCTAGCCTCTCAAGTATTTGGTCAATGAATGGAAATGGGAAATTGTCCTTCCTAGAATGTTGGTTTAGTAAGAGATAGTCTATACAGACACACTAACTATTCTGCACATGAGTTGGAACCAATTCATTGTTTTCATTTTTGATTATTGTAAGGACATTTTTTTAGGAACTACATAAATGGGACTGAACCATTGGCTTTCAGAGATTGGAAAAATGATTCCAACAGCTAATAATTTTGTTACATAATTTTTAAATAAATCTAAGAGGTTTGGGTTCGGTTGACGTTGTGCCTGCCTCACTGGTTTGGCCTCATCATTTAAAAAAACATGATGTGTACAGGCTGATAGGATAATACTTGGAATGTCTTCAAGTGTCCATCCCAATGCTTTTTTATACTCCCTAAAAAGTTCAACCACTTTAAATTCATGCTCAGGAGGGAGTGAAATAGAAATTATGACGGGAATCTTATTTCTATTATCAATTTATGAATATTTTAAATCTTGAAGAAGTTGTTTTAATTCTAATTCAGGTGGATTTTGGATTGATGGGAGTGTGTGTGAAAGTGATAGGTCACTGATATCATCTAACTACTCAATGATATCATCCTAAATAAAGGAATGATCTTTTACAAGCTTAGAAGTATCATCGATGGTCATTGGATCCTTAGTGTTCAAGAAATTATCAATTAATAAACATGCATGCCACTTTTCTAGACCACTACAACAATCAATGCATGATTCATTACCATAAATTTCAATAAAGGATGAAAACTCAGAAAAGGGATTAGGGGAATGATAAGAAGTGTTTTCAGGGGAAGGGAGTACATCAATTGAATAAATAGAGAGAGAGAGAGGAATGTTCTTTTGATGGGTGCTTCATGGAATCAAGGATGTTGAAATCGACTATATAACCACCAAAATCCATAGATAATGTTCCATTATGAACATTAATTATGGTATTATTGATTTTCAAGAAAGGTATCCCAAATATAATTGGATCATTTCCATTCATCCTATCATCTTCCATTTTAATCACATAAAAATCAGCAAGAAAAATTAAATTTTGAACCATCACAAGAACATCCTCTAACACACCAGAAGGGTGTGCTGTACTCTGATTTTCTAGCTGAACAACTATTGAAATGGGATTTAGTTCACTGACCTACAAAGCAGATTAAATAGAGTGAGGCATCACATTAATAGAATTTCAAAAAACAAGCATAGATTTAGAAAAATAATACTTCCCTATGGTGCATAAAATAGAGAATATCCCAGGATCATTGAATTTGGTAGGTAGTGACAGTTCTTTAAATGCTGAGACATTCCTCATCAAACTTACATTCTCATCACCATGAAGTATCCTTCGATGTGTATATATCTCTTTTAAAAACTTTTCATATCTTGGAATTTGTTTCAAAACATCAATCAAGGTGATGTTTACCTGCACTTTTTTGAATGTCTCTAAAATTTCCTTATCGAGTTCAGTTTCCTTTTGTTTTCTAGGTTGGGTGGCCCTTTGAGGAAATGGAAGAGGAATGGTTTGGCTAGGAGACTCATCGACATACACACTCTTTCCTTTGGAAGGTCTTCTCTCAAGACATGGTTTTTCAACATTTGGAACATTTTTAATGGTTGGGACAGAGGTTTTTTCAAGAGGGGATGACTCTAATGGAGGATTTACCTGAATTTCTAGTTGTTTTCCACTCTTAAGAGTGATAACACTAACATTTTCTTTATCTATAGGGTTGAATAATGGTGGATGTAACAGCCCAAGCTTCCACGGTACGTTTCCCTCTGAATAATGTAATAGCTTGAATTGTACGCAACTTCGAGATTCTAACACATCATGACCAATCAAACTATATCTTTCAAAATGGACTTTATTTTTGGATTCAGAATATCGAAATTATCTTAGGGTGAATTTTTGGTATTTTTCTGAAAACTTTCAATTTTTGATGAATAGTGAAAAATACTAAGTTATTATTTAAAACTGAATTTTTATTTAAATAATTATTTATTGTATTTAAATTTATTTTAGGTCAAAATAGATACATAATACCTATATAAGTTTAATTTAATTCATTGGAGTCATTTTATAATGAGTTTAGATATATAAAATTTTATCGAACTTTTTACCATCTTTTACCCACCTCTTAGGAGTATTTCTAAATTTGTATAAAACTTAATTTTACCACTTCTGTGAGTTGAATTTCAAAAACCTGAGAGAAATGATATAAATCAGTAAGGAAAATGTGGTTCAATAAGATGAAAATAATTTTTGGTTAATAGTAACTTTTTTACTTTTATTTACCATATTTAAAAGTAAATAGGGTAATTAAGTGTAAAAATGATATTATTATTACCATAACACATGTCCTAATTCTATTGGATCAGTATAATTCGACAAAAAAAACCTTAGGAATAAAATATGAACCTCTTTAGACCACTTGGATTAGATTAGGACATTTATTGTTATTTTATTTATAGAAGAGTTGAAAGAGTTAAATTCAATGTTTAATAACTAAACTATTTTTAATATAGGGTTACACACAATATAAATTCGACTATAAATATTCATTAGAAATATAAAAATATTTCCTACATAATTTTATTTTATTTATAAATTTTAGACATTAAATAATTAAATTTATTTATGACACAATGATGATGTAGTAATTACCATATTAATGAAAGATTAAAATAATTGATATTATAAATATCCAAATAAATATAATTTGAGACTTTTAATGAATTACAATAATTTTATAGGTTAATATGACATGTTATATCTGATTAAATGTATTTATTTTTAAGTACTAAAGTTGTTAGGACTTTAACAAAAATCAATTATTAAATAATGTCAAAATTGACATAAATGAGTTTTTAAAACAAATACAATATTATTGGTTGATATAATAATCCTAAAAATATAAGGTTCAGAACAATGACTTATATAATTATATTTGTATCATTAATGGACCACTTGGGGTTCTCTTGAAAGTTTATAGTAAGTTTATTAACTGTATAATATAAAAATACAAAGAGACATGGTAAATGTCAAATTATTTAACTAAGAGTTAAATCTAAAGGATAAGGTTAATATAGTGACCCCAACCTATCTAAAACCTATTGGTTGAGCGTTTTTCGACCCATAACGACCATATAATTTAAATAATTCATTTTCGAGCCATTAAAAACTGAAAATTATTTTATTATAAAATAATAGTTCAATCTTTTCCAATGGTGCCCTTCACCCCTCTTATAAAAGAGAACTTCCCCTTCTCGCAAATTCACACCTTAAAATCCATTTGGCTCAGCCAAAACCTGACCAAATATCCAGAAAACTATTCTCCCTTCATCCTATTGGGCTTACTGTAGTCATAAATCCATCCTAAGGATCCCTTTTGATCAAATCCAAAGGAAGAACCCGAAGAAGAGGTAAATATTTCATCACCTCTTTCAAGTTTCTTTTTTCTTCCACTTCCTATTTATTTGGTATTTACATTATAAAATAAAAAATACAGTATCTTCTATATAATATGATGTTATTATAAATATGGGTCAACCATATTCATTATTCTATCCATCCTTTGAATGACATGTCACCATACGTGCGTACGGACGACTTACCGTCTCCATATGGTGGTGTAGTTGTTATTCAATACATTATTATTTTTGATGGGTATAATAATGATGTTAAATTTATTTTAATAATAAATATAACATGATAGTGATTATGTATATATGATATACCATCCAATTTTACATTATTTTAATATCAAAAGAATGATATTGTTGCTCGTGCGTACGTATGGATTACCATCTCCACGGATGCGATGAGATTCATTCCCCATCGTATCCATTCAAGACTAATTTTCAATTTATGATTAAAAATAATTTTTAAAGACTTAATATCATTATGAATATGAATAATATACATCATATCCATAACAAAATGTACTCACATAACAAAGAATATAAAGGAAAATGAATCAGTTAACACCAGAAACGATGACACTACTGAAATATCATTAACAAAGAAATATTAGAAGATCATATATGATATCAGATTAATGTATATGGTTATTTTATAATTTAATAACAATGATCTCACCATTATACTAGAGGTTAACCTAACCTCAACTAAAAAAAAGAATAAGTTAAGGGTTAATTTCACAATCTCTTTATTATCCAAGGTTGTTTTTACGTAAGTATCTACTGGGAACTCTTTATCATCAACATCCATGTTTCTTAAAAATGTACTTCAAAACATTTTTACTATTTAAAAGATAATAGGTTAAATTCATTTATACCCTTATTTTACCTTATATGTTTTTAAAGGAATCTTTCTGTCATTTTCCAAACAAGGTATTTTATGACCATTTTGACAAAATTAAATAAAGACTATCTTTTTTTAACTTATATGGCAGGTGCGGCTATTTTCTGCCAGTATAACATCATCAAAGATTCCCATACAAGCTTATAAGAATATTTTCAAAATAAATTTTTTCTTCTATAATTATATGACTTTTAAATTATTTCAAAATAAAAAGTCATATTTCTAAAAAAAAATGTTTTCATTTCATCTATGTCAACATCCTTTGATGGATTTTAAGCTTATTTGAAATTGATTTATTATGATACAAAACACCATTATTGTATTGAAGGTTTTGTAATTTTTTTGATTGTGGATGTGTTATTTTTACACCATTCATGGTTTATATATAAATTATTGACATTATGTATGATATTTTTAATAAGAATGTTTTTGTTATGTTTAAACATTTTCATATGAGGAATGCATTAGACATAGTAAGTGATGGGTGGAGCCTGATATAGCTCCTCGACGCATCAGTAGATCTCATGAGACAAACTAATGTGTTGGAACAAGGCCTTGAAAATATCTTATTTTTAGTCTTGTCATATGGCCTTGACTATGTGGTTATGAAGGCTGACATTTTTTATTCCATCATTATGAAAGTGGCTATTGATATTTCATGTGATTATTCGATAAGTAGAAAATCCATGTGAATAATTAAATGGAATTATTTGATTTTATCTTTTCCATATTATTTAGAAGTTCATGTTTAAAATCCTTTTGTTATAGTCCTACATTTCTTTAAATGTTTATGCTTATTTATGATTGTTTCTTTTGAATTATTATCCTTACTGAGTATCTGAGCTCACCCCTTTATATGTTTTATTTTTCCTAGGATTTGAGGAAGTATATTATGATTGACCTGTAGGGATAGTCTACAGGATTTGAGTGTGGCCTATGGAGACTATGTTATTGTAGTTTTTTCATTTCATATTGTATTGTAAAACTAATGAATGTATCTAGTATTTCCAAGGTTACTAAACTAATTGGTCTTTATAGACTTGATATTTGGAGATCATTCCAATGTTATGTAATAATTCACTGACTTTGGGTAACTAGGGTCGGGGTGTTATATTGGAGATGGTAGTTTACCCAAGCCATGACTTTGAATTTCACCCATTGAGTTAGCAAGTTGGCCTAATGGGGTTTTGAGGTCTTGTATGGATTCTTAGGTGGTCTGTTGGAATTGGAGATTGTTGAAAGCCATTTGTTTCATAATATCTTCTAGGCTATGCTCAAGTTTTGGAGGGGGTGGTTGGAAAGGCCTTTGGGGTGGTTGAGGATTTATTGGGGGTGGTGGTGGATGAATACTCTGATCTTGTTGTTTCCATTATTGTTGAGGTTGGTTTGAATACCCCCTTGCCTATAGGCTTGGTTTTCTTTCCACCCAATGTTAGAAGGATAGTAAGGTTCTTTTCTAAAGGGTTGGTTATAGGGAAGACCTGGAAAGATTACCTCACAACTCTCAGAAGTTTCTCTCAATTGGGGGCATTGGTTAGAGTAGTGGGTGTCAGAAGAACATATACCACAATCGATGGGAGGAGGAGATTGGCATTTACCTTGGTAAAGTGAAAGTTTTCAAAGAAGGGTACTTACCTCTTTGAGCTTCGTGTCTACCTTCTTATCGAATTCAGCACTTTTCACTTCATGGACACCTCGAATGGGTACACTAGACCGCAAACTAAATTGTTGAGTGTTTTGAGTTGTGTTATCAATTAGGGTTCTTACAGCAAATGGGGTCTTATAAACTAGCGCACCACCTGTATAAGCATCAATCATGTTTCTATCAATAGGAATTAAACCTTCATAAATATATTTAATTAAAAGTTGATCACTTATTTGGTGGTGTAGGAAACTTGAACATAACCTTTTAAAGCATTCCCAATATTCATGTAATTTTTCCCCTTGTGATTTCATTATACCACAAATTTATTTCCTTATAGTTGCAGTTAAGAGGCTGGGAAATATTTCTCAAGAAAAAGGTGTTTCATGTCTGACCAACCTCTAATTTGTGAATTAACATAATATAAACAATCATTCACCGTGTCTTCTAATGAAAATGGGAATACTCTAACATTTACTTTTTCTTCATCCACATTAGCAGGTTTAAATTAGAACACACAGTATGAAATTCTTTTAAGTGCTTATGTGGATATTCTCTAGAGAGTCTATGTATTCTTGGTAATAAATGAATTAGACCGTATTTTAGTTCTAAATTGGATGTTGAGCCTTGAATTTGAATGTACGTGGCTTGGATATCAACATCAAGTGAGGTTAGTTATTTTAATGTTATATTTTTTTTTCGGCCATGTTATACAATTTTGTTTTAGTTTTGATGTTGGTTCCAGAAGAAGAAGTTGAAGGATCAATAAGAGTGTTGTTGTCTTGTGTTTCCTCTTTCAAAGGGTTCCCTTGTGTGTCTCAAGGTCGTTGATGTAAGATCCTATCCGATTCAGGTTCGAAAGGTGGTAAATCTCCCAAATTTGAACACATAATGCACAAAACCTAAACAATAAATAAACTAGAACACAAAAATATAGGTAATAGTATAAGATAAAACAAATAAATATTCACAAAATTTACAAAAATATTATAAAAAAACGCACTATAAACCAAAGCAATCCACGACAACAGTGCCAAAATTTGACCGCGTTGTCGTGACATGTCAAATTGATAATTATTCAAAGAAGATTTTGTAGTCTAGGGAAGAAACTAGGTCATATCTCAAGGAGTTTTGGTAGCTTATACTGTGTATTTTGAATTATGATTAGTAAAAGAGGGGGTGGTTTTGAAAACATTTTTAAAAATAAAATAAATTAATTAAAGAGTTTAATAGTTGAAAAGGAAGGGTGGTGTTTTATAATTATGAGATTAAAGAGTTAATTTTTAGTCCAATAAATACATTTAAAGCTCATTTTTCTAAGAGATTAATTAGGGTTTTATGTAAGTCTTTGGTTGAAATCAATCAAAATCATGATTACTTTCCAAACTCTTATATCAAAGCACGTTGCGCCAAACATTGACATAAAAATCATATATCCAAGGTCCAGATCACATGAATGGTATAATAAATTTCAAAACAAATTGAAATCTCAAATAATATGGGAGGAAAAGGATTCTTGTGCTATCCAATCAGAACAACACAAGTCACACATACAAAACTTCACACCGATCATTTAAAAATAAAGAGCATTTCATTCGGTGAAATCAGAAAAAGATAAATCAAAGTTAGATACATATGAATGAAATGTTTTTAAACCAAATTTTTTTCAAACCAATAGTAGTACAAGTTCCAGAACTCTCTTTACATATGTGTAGATCCCTCACAATGAACACCCACCATTTAGCTCGACATCGGGAGGAGGAGGTAGCTCAGGTGGAACTCCTTCTTCATTATTGATACCCCTATGAGGATATGGGACTACAGATTGTGGTAAACCACTTGTCCCATTTCTTACAGCCTCTAGAAAGTATTAAATTGCTTTTGAAAAAACAATAAAGTTTTTTCCACACGTCTTGGATATCTTCAACAAATGTTTGGATTCATTTTGACACCTACAACTTGAGATATGGATAGCACACAACACAAAACTTTTGACTATGTGCAGATTCTGTGGCTTGGACATATCTATATGGTTGGGACCCTTAATGAACTAATGGGGCTTGGGTGTATTCATAAGAGTTATAGAAAATTTAATTTCAGATCATTACACAAAATATCATCATATTTGGATTCACAGAGAGTTCATAATATACCAAACAGTGGACAGGTGTTCATGGAACCCATGCAGTGTTGGCCCATTTTCCTTGTTGATCATCTCCAGGGCCTTTAAATCACCTCATCATGCAATGGAATCTTGAAAACAAGCAAAATTTCCCATTTTAACAGTGAAAAACACAAAGTAAATGATTCAAACATGTAATTAAATTTTTTTTATTATAATTTTTAATATAAAATAAGTTTAGCACAGTGGTGTAAGGGTGAAAATGAAACAGTGAATCACGGTGCGATCATTACCCATATACTATGTTATGTTCTCAATACTTATAAAATTACATTAAATACATTTAAAGAATAAATATATTTATTATATTTATAATTATCAAATTTTAAGTATATATAAATACTTTTTAAAAATATTTATTTTTAATTATAATTATAACTATATATATATATTTAAATAATATTAAAATTATTATAAATACATATATAATAATTATATATATATATATATGAATATATACAAATCGTCGTGCACATGTCTACCATGTGCCTCTCCTCTACCGTACATGAACCATATCGTCGTGCACCTCTCCTCCGTCGCACGCCACAACTCTGCAGAGTGCCACAACTCCCTCGTGCACCTCTCCTCCCCCGGAGCACTCCCCTGCTGTGCGCCTCTCCTACACCATGAATGCACCTACGCAACACGCTGAATGACACCTCCGCCGTGAGTTTTATCCTCTTTCTCTATTTTATGGTGATGTGGTAAATTATACGGGCTAAGCGCCCCACTTAAAATCAAGGTTGTTGGTGGTCCTTATTTACGCACTAAATGAATTGCATGTTGGTTGGTTTTTGAAAAGAAATTGGTGGTCCTTATTTGTGGACTAAATGAATTGCATGTTGGATGGGTTTTAAAGGGGATTTGATTGTCATAAACCTTGGTTTTCTTTTTTTATCTTTTTATGAATCTTATATATTAATTTGATTTAGTAATATGTAATGATATCTTATATGATTTTAAACACCCCATTATGTATGTTTGATATTTTTATCTTGGAATTCAATTTATTTATTATTTTAAGGAGTTTTTTATTAAGTTTTGAATCATGTTTGGTCTCTAAAAAATAATTTAATGTGTTCGAATTGGGTGAAATTTTTAAATATTGTTTGGAAAATTCTTAAAAATAATTTCATTTTTTGGTTATCAATGAATTCTCAAAGGCCTGGTTGGAACTTTATAAAAAGCGTTTTTGATTTGGGAACATTTTTTCTATATTATATTTGGATTTCTATGGTTATATAATGTGAGTTGATTTTCTTTTGGAATGTTTTTAACGGGATTTCAAGTGTGATTTTCTAAATAGTTTTCAAAGGAAATTTGAACTGTAGTTTTTTCATAATATTTTCAGTTCTGATTTTTATATAATAATGAGAACTATTACATTATATCAATATTTTGTGTATTTATTTTGTTAAATACTAATATCATCGAATAAAATAGGATGGAAATGAATAAATACCGGATAGATGCCAATCATTTGACAAGAGAGTATGAAGATGGAGTGAAAGAGTTCATCAAGGTTTCAAAAGATCAATGCGATGTCCCGTCTCAAATCCTTTTTCCATTTTACACTGTTTTTATTCAAGAAAAGTGGGTCCATGGGAGTTGGAAGAAGATTTTATCTATCACAAAATAGATCGATGTTATAAATGTTGGAATAAACTTGGGGAAAAAGAGAATGTAGCTAGTGGATGAGATAACAATGAATTTTATGGATCATCTGATATAATTACAAGTGTGGATAATGAAGAAGACTGTATTGAGGATGTGATTATAGATGTGAATGATGATAAAGATTATATTAAGGAAATGACAAGGACAATTGAAGATGAACTTTGTGATTGCTTAAAATTGTTTGAGTATTTAAAGAGTTGTGCCAGGATGCATTTTTATGGTCGTTGCACTAAATATACAGCATTTTCAACCATACTAAAGCTGTATAATTTGAAAGTAGTCAACAGATGGAGTGATGCTAGTTTTATAGAATTACTTTCTCTCTTGAATAACATGCCCTCAGAAGATAATGAGTTCTTGAGCTAAACATATGACGCCAAACGAATGCTATGTTCAATGGGTATGATCTCTACATGAATACACGCCTACCTGAATGATTGTATACTGTTTCTCGAGGACCACAAATCACTTAGAGAATGCCCAAAGTGTGGCGTTTCTCGATACAATAAAGATAAATCTGGTCCTATGAAAGTTTTATGGTACTTTCTAATCATTGCAAGTTTTATGAACCTATATGGAAGTGATGAGACCACAGGGCAATTGACGTGGCATGAAAATAGAAAAATAAATGTGGGTAACTACATCACCTGATAAACTATCCTTAGTGGAAGAGAATCAATCATGAGTCTCCTAATTTTGGAAAGGAGGTAAGAAAGCTTTGTCTTGCATTATCTACCGATGGAGTGAATCCTTTTGGTTTTCAAAGCAGGACTCCCGATACATGGAATATTATGTTAGTAAATTATAATTTTCCATCATGGAAATGCATGAAACAAAAAAAAATCATTCTATCTATGCTTATATTTGGACCAAAACAACCAGGTAATGATATTGATGTTTATTTGGCTCCATTGATATAGGATTTGAAATTATTGTGGGATTCACACGACTGCAACATTTTAATGAAAGATCTAATTCCAATATCTTTATGTTACGTTTTCCCTCAAAATTTCCATTATAAATTAATGAAGATTTATTTTTCTTTAAATTTATACACACCAATGTTATAGACCCGACAAAATTTTCTAGTATGGAAAAAGAAATTTCCGTCATATTATGTGAATTTTAAATGTTCTTCCCCCCAAAATTCTTTGATATAATGGTTCATTTGATGGTTCACTTAATGAGAGAGATTTGAATATGTGGTCTTGTACACTATAGATGGATATAACCCATTGAATGGAATTTGATGATTTTGAAAGGGTATGTCAAAAATAAAAGTCGGCCAAAGGGTTGTATTACAGAGCGATATATTGTTGATAAACCCATTGAATTCTGTTCTGAATACTTTTCCGATGTGAAAAGCACTGTTCTACCAAAATATTTTCACACTAGGCAGCTTGCGGGAAAAGGAATTTCTGGAAGGGAGTTTGTCACAATCAATATTACAGATTAGGAGCATGCCTACCTTTACGTTTTTCATAATAGTTTGGAGGTTGAACCATATGTCTAAACCCACAAAAAAATTCTTATACATTTGAATCCATCAAGGGTTGAAAATTGGATATCAAATACAAATAATTGACAATTTATAGGATGGTTTCAGGAAGATATATTTAAGAAGTCATATGAGAATAGAGGCTGAATTTCAGAATGACTTCGATGGCTAGATGGAGGACCATGTGTGTATGTATTATATTGTAATGATTATGTAATTAATGGTTATACATTATATACTAATGAACATGATGAAGATAGTACCATGAATAATAGTGGATTTACACTTATGGCTGGAGAAATGCATGTTTCCAGTGCTAAGGACAGAAATCCAATTTATGCAAATTTGATATACTTTGGCATCATCAAAAAAATACGGGGGTTGGATTATAAAAACTTACAAGTGATGATTTTTCAATAAAAGTGGATTGATAATAAGATTGATATAAAAATATATGAGTTGGTATCAGTGAAAGTGGATTTTAGTAAGCAAGTGAACAAAGACAAACCGTTTATAATGGCATCATAGGAAGTACATGTATTTTATATTACAGATCCAAAAAACCGAAAGTGATCAATTTTTCTGTTATCGACCAAAACCACTGAAGGGTTAGATGAAAATTTAATGGAATATGACCCTTTCATTGGGACATAGAAATCATTTTGTAGCAGTCCCAATGTAGACGGTGTTTTACATGTTAGAGGAGACCATAGTGAAGGGATTTGGATAGTCAATAGAGGGGTCAATTCCCTTCATCCTTTAAAAAATAGAGTTTAATAATCAGTTTATATATTTTTTTGTAATATACATCATGTTACCTTATGTTATTATCTATTAACTACTAATTTTATGTAATCTAAATTAAATTTTAAACCACTTATGCGGATAATGAATTTTGCACGTAATGATGCTCCCAATCCCAAGGCACAATAAGTCTCTCAACATGATCTTGCTCGTAGTGAAGAGGACCAATAATTTTCTCAATTTTTTGCTACTGCTTCTCCTAGTATAGAGGTATAACCACCATCTGCACATGCTGATGCTAGCACTTTGAAGAAACATATTGATTATGTTGAAACTCAAGAAAAATGGTAGGAAACTAAACCCTGGTGTCCATAAAAAATTGGAGCGTTATAGTTTGATGGTGTTAGTAAAAATCCTTAAGGGCAAAGGGGAAGGAATCAAATACAAGGTCGGATGGAATAAGAGGGGCTAGCATGTTAACCCCAACAAGTCCATGTTCAGTATTTACATTGGAATCGTCACTCAAAAACATGTGGCGATTAATGTACAGTCGTGGCACTATGTTGTCACTGGTCTTAAGACATTGATGTGGGGATATATTATGGTAGCATTATGATATCATTTCTTTAATTTACTAAAAAATAAAACAATAAAACATTGACTTACTCTTTATCAGCCCTTTTAGAGTTCATTTATATTGGATGACTTGCACATGGACTATGTATTAAGGGTTACTGGAAGGATTTACTGAGGATTTTTCACAATTTTAATGATATGTTATATTAAAGATACTAAATGGAAAATAAAACCATACCCACCTCTTATTTATGAACACCTGATAACCTAAGGAGTATGGGATACATTTACTAGCCATCGTGCAGAGTAGTCTTTTCATGTACATTTTTTTGGTAATACATTGTCTGATGATACATGTATTTATCACTTTGATTGATATTTTTTTATTTATGAAATAGATAACAAGTACCAAAAATAAGGAACGAGCAACAAAACCAGCATGCCCCTACCATAAAGCAAGAATGGTGTACACATCCTGTGAAAAAAATTGGTACGTATTTTAAATCTACCATAATACTTTTATGTGACATAAAAACATCATAACTATGTTCCCATATTTATATGTAGATTGATGAATCCAAATCCAAAGTCACTTCCATCCCACTCCATGTGCTTTGGAGGGAGGCACGTGTAAATAAAGATGGGATACAAATAGATGAAAACACACAGAAGGGTGGGAAACCTGTGTGAGTATGACATAATAAATATTTGTTTTCATTTAAATTAATATTATATAATAGTGATTACGTATTTTTCTATATTTCCTATCTCATATATTCATAGGAATCAACAAAATCCAAACCATATGATGACATACTTTTTGTGGCCTTGAAGCAGGCAGAAAAGTATGGCCGCATCAGAGGTGCGGGTTTTGGTGTGACACCCCGAAATTTTTTTGAGAAAAAAACAATTGGAGGATCAAAGTGAAGAAATGAAAATGATGAGATAAAGAATATATATCCTTGAAGAACGTATGTATTTACAGAGAGAGTTCATGGAAAATATGATTATTGGGGGGGGAGAAGAAATAACTCAAGAACAACTAATGCATGAAGATCCCGCCCCATCCCCACTAGATTTGAGGAGAGAAATTCCCCTAAAAAACCTATCTTGGATGAGGTAATGAATGTTCTAATAATCATTTCGGTGAATTGTGAATCAAATAAATACTGCTATTTTTCTTGTACTGATATTGTACAGGGTGGAAATGACTGTGATTTATATCTACCAACACCCACCAATGGCCTTGTAGCAAGGGCTATGATGTTTAATATCCAGAACAACATGCTACACAACAAACCACTTCAAACAGGTCATATTAAAGTGTTGATTAATGTATTCCATGAGCAGAGTGCTTAGATACATGTTCCAATTCAAGATGAAGATATTTATAAGGTGAAACAAGATCTTGGAACATTCATTGCATGACTGTCGCGACTTGTAAAAAAACACATCAACAAGGAGGTATTCATTCCCAATTTATTTGTCAAGATAAAACTTTAAAATTTAATGAAAAGAAGTTTGAACCGATGAATGTTATTACAGATGGACATAGGGAATGGGTTGAAAAGAAAGGATGACTCAAAACCATTTCAAGGATCAACCAACCGATCAAAATGATCGACTGAAAGAACCTTAAATGCACTCATTATATATCTTCAATTCTTATCATTTAAGGATCATGTGAATACAAATTTGAAAGATGGTGGGGTTCACACATTTATTTTTGATGAAAATATGTACAAATGGGAAGATCTAGATTTCATTAGTGTTGACAATGCAAGTGAAATCATGGAGTATGATTGGCTTGGTAGCTCAGTTGTAAATGTATAGATGAGGTATGTTTTCATGATTTGATTTTTCAAAAGATGATATACTATGATAATTATAACTATATATATTTCATATTTTTTGTAGGTGTATATATGAAAAAAATTTCAGGGATTTCCTCGTCAAAAAAATTGGGACTCGTTAGTCCTCACATCACCTCTAGAGAAAAATAATAAATAGAATCCGAGAAAGAGGATGAAATAGTGGCAGGGCCGCTCAAATCGTTTAACAACAAAATTACAGATGATAAAATATTCTTAATACCAATGATGTAGGGTTAAAACTCTACAGTTTAATCATATCAAATATATTTTAATTTCATTCATTATGTTTTCCTTTTTTGTTTTTGGCAGTATTAGATGGTCATTGCGGTCAATTTTGATACTTCAAAGATTTATTTCTTGGATTCAATGCATGGATATCCAACAAACCGAACACACATGATGGAATTTTTCAATTTTTAATACACTATAACCATCATTTTAGAACTAAAAATCTAGTTATATAATTTATGTTATCTTTTAATGAGGATTCTATTTTGATAGGGCAGTGCATGAATATCATCTACATCATGGAATGAGGCTAGGAAAAAAGGACAACGAACACCATAAGTACTACGACTATATAAGTATCAGCGTATATATAATAATATTTCACTATCTAAAAAAATATATAAAATTAATTATTTTTCTAAATGTTTCTGCAGTATCTGAAACAAACAAATTTAAAAGACTGTGGTTATTATGTATGAACATTTTTTAAAGATATCGTATTCCATAAACAAACCAGCTTCCCTAAAGAGGTATTTTCGAAGATAATTACTATTTCATTTAAAATATTTATCAATCCTCTGTGTATTTATATTTTTTCAGTAGTATCATGATTTTTGAAAAGACTCCTATTCACATGATGATATATATTTTTTTAGAAATTATTGGGTAGCATACCTGATGAATGAATGTAGAAATATACCATGAATATTTGACCAGTATGACTCGAAGTGTCTATTTTTATTTTAAATTGTTAGTATTTTTAGTAAAAAGAACAAGTTACATACAGAAAACAAAGAAAATACATTAAGATTGATTTGATACTTTAGGAAAACAATCCATAAGTCATTTGTGATGTGTAAGAATCAACTGCACCTAAATCTGATTCTTTGTGTGACCATTATGACTTTAAGTGTGTATTTTTATATTAAATTAACAACAAATTTAGCAATAAGAATAAGTGACATACTGAAAACCAAGAAAACTCATTCAGATTGTTTTGATATTTTAGGAAAATAATTCATGAGTCATTTGTGACTTGTATGAATCAAACACACCATAATCACATGAACGATGGGACCGATACGACTAAAAGTGTCTGTTATCAGTTTAAAATTGACTTTTTAGCTCAAAATGTGTCACTCACTAAAAACCAAGAAAACTCACTCCGATTATCTTCACAAATCAGGACAGTGATTCATAACTGATTTGTGATGTGTATGAAGTAGTCTAATGTAAAACCAATGCACGATGTGACCAGTTTGACTCAAAATGCATGTTTCTAGTTTGAAATATTATTTCAATATAAAAACACATCTAAGATACTAAAAACTGAGAAAATGCAATCAGATTGTTTTGATACTTTAGGAAAATGATCTTTATGTCATTTTTTGATGTGTAGGAATCAACTTCACCTCATTATGATGCACAGTGTGACCAGTATAACTCAAAGTGTATCTTTTTCTTTAAAATTGTCATTAATTTTAGAAAAAAACACAACTGACATATTGAAAACCAAGAAAACGAATTTGGATTGTATTTATATTTTAAGAAAATGATCTGTGAGTAATTTTTGATGTGTAGGAATCAACCCACCTCAATACAATTCACGATGTGACTGTTATAAATCCAAATGTGTCTTTTTATTTAAAATTTACATTAATTTGAGTAAAAAGAACAACTGACGTACTAAAAACCGAGCAAACACATTTATATTATTTTTATACTTTAGTGAAATGATCCATAATTCATTTTTGATATGTAGGAATCAACCACACCTCAATCCGACCTAAGGTGTGACCAATATGACTAAAAGTGTATCTTATGAGTTTAAAATTTACATTTTAGCTCAAAATGTGTCACTCACTAAAAACCACACAAACAATTTATGATTGTATTTATAATTTAGTAAAGTGATTTTTAAGTCCTTTTTAATGTGTATGAAGTTGTCTCACATCAAATCGATGCATGATGTGACCGTTATGACTCAAAAAGTGTGTTTCCAGTTTGAAATTATATTTTAGTAAATGAACAAACTTGGCATACTAAAAACTGAGAAAACACATTTGGATTGTTTTGATACCATATAACAATGATCCATGAGTCATTTGTGATGGGTAGGAATCAGCCACACCTCAATCCGATGAACGATGTGACTGGTATAAATCTAAATGTGTATTTATTTAATATTGACATCAATTTAAGTAAAAAGAACAAGTGACGTACTGAAAACTGAGCAAACACATTCATATTGTTTTGACACTTTAGAAAATGATCCATGATTCATTTGGGATGTGTATAAATCAACCTCACCTCAATTCAACGCACAGTGTGACTAGTATGACTAAAAGTTCCTGTTATCAGTTTAAAATTGTCATTTTAGCTTAAAAGGATTCACTCACTAAAAACCAAACAAACACCATATGATTGTATTAATAATTTAAGAGAGTGATTCGTATGTCCTTTGTGATGTGTATGAAGAAGTCTCGTCTCAAACAAATGCATGATGCAACCAGTATGACTCAAAATGTGTGTTTTCGGTTTGAAATGATATTTTAGTAAAAAACACAACTATCATACTAAAATCTAAGAAAACCCATTATTATTATTTTTATAATTTATAAAAATGATCTATGAGTTATTTGTGATGTGTATTAATCAACCACACCTCAATCCAATGAATGATGTGATCGAGATAAATCTAAATATGTCATTTAAATTTGATATTAATTTTAGGAAAAAGACAAGGGACACATGATAGAGTTAATAATTTAATTAATATTAACATGTTTTTAAAAGATTTAATCCCCCCCCCAATTATTCAATTTGAGTATATTTACATCATTTATGTGTTTTTGGTGTATTTTGGGCTTAAATGTGAAAACGTGGTAATTTTGTAAAATTGACAGTTTTTTGAAGCTTCTATTTTTTGGGCATAACTTTTATATCATTGATCCAATTTAAGTAAATCCTTTTTTGTAGGATTTATATGCTCCTGGGATTCAATTGTTTCTTCTATACCAAGACCCAATTCATAAACCAATGGTATAACAAAATCAATCAAATGGTGAACTCAGTGTGGCTGGCAGAATGGACCCCACCACACTAAATCTAAAATTTCTCATTCAATAGACCTTCAAATGTGGTGATTCTAGCTGGTGCTGATATAGAACTTCCAAAGGAAGGTTCAAATTAACTTTCATTAATTAGTGATCTTATTAAGTCATACGTTTAGTGATTCAAAGTAGAGTGGGTGAACCATGTTTTAGAGGATAGAAAATGTAAAGGTCATTGTTCAGGCGATAGTTTTCTTTACAACTGTACAAAGACTTTAATATTTTGAAGGTATATAATTAAATTCATATCACACATTTTATAAGAAGGGACCTTAGTGAGTTTCGGCCACCTGGAGTGCAGAACATAGGCAATCTTATGGAGGACATATTCCGGAGGATCAAAATTTCTGTTCTTTATTTTCTTTATTTTACTCTTCTTAGTCTTGCCCCTTATTCACAACTATCCTTACCATGTTAGGATAAAAGTCCATGTTATTGGGGAAGTATAGGTTTTCTATTTTTTATTTCATGATTTCTTGCTATTAATTAAAATCCTCTTTTCTCTTCTGCGAATCAGTTTCAATTTCTTATAACAGTTTTTATTATCATGTACAATTGTATCTGATTTTAGATTCTGTTGTTTATTTATATTTGGTCAATTATCAATATCTCCTTCCACTAGGTTCTAGTTTCTATACTATGTAATGAACCAGGACTTAAGGGTGAAGTACTCAGTGATCAATGGTACATGTGTAAGGAGTAGTGAATGTTCTTGATTGCTTGGGATAAATAAGAACTGATTGGGAATTTCCTAAGATAATTGGTGGTATTCGCTACAACTCTATTACACATTGGAAATTGAGTATAACAATCGGGTGTTTTATTAACTCATATTATGACATTATTATTTGACCAATGGAGTGAAAAGAAATGATTCTGGATTCTCACTCTTAACGATTTAGCAAAAGACAATTTGGTAAAGTGAACTGTGATAGAATTACAATTGAAAAAACAACCCTAAACTGATCACCATTTCATATCACTGATTTAAATCACATCATTTGTCAATTTGTTTTAAAACTTTCACTTAATTTCTTTACTTTATTTAGTTTCTTTATTTTATTTTCAAAATCAAACAATTTCAAAATCAACATCACTTCTTCCTCTAATTTTAATTGACAAACACTATTGTTGAGCACTCCTCTCTAGAGACAACCTAGGTAACCACTATAATACATTCTGACTTAGGTAATATTTTTTTTCCACACCCATGATAGGAACATTTAAAAACATGGTACTATTACCAAGGAGGTAATGCCAACATTATTTTCTTTTCTTATATTGCACGACTATAAGTACAAACCCTGACCCTTTCCATAAGATCCAAAAAATGAAAGAACCTTGTTGAATAGACTTAGAAACCTGAATTTCCAATATGAATTTGAGGAAATTTCTCTTTTAGACTCAAGTCAAACTTCAACTGTCTACTCTGATCCTGTCATCATTGCTGAAAATCAAAATCAAACACTTAGAGACCTCTGTTCACCACAATTCCTTAATCAAAACAATCAACTTTCCATGACAGCGTCATAAAATGAATTTGAAATGAAACCTAACATGATTACTTTGACTCCAAAGTTTCATGGTTTGGAAGGTGAAGATCCAAACTAACACATTAAAGAGTTCACACATGTGTGTTCAACTTTCATACCCCATGGAATTGCTGAGCAGTAGGTAAAGCGGAAGGAATTTCCATTTTCGTTGTGTAGAGAAACAAAAGAATGGCTGTACGACCTAGAACCAGGAGATGTACATGACTGGAATGACCTGGTAAGATGTTTTATGAAATTATTCTACCCCACCTCAAGAAGAAAAACCATTATAAAGGAAATCTATGTCGTACGAAAATCATCTCGGAAAATCTTTTACAAGTACTGGGAGAGATTTAAGAAGCTTTGTGCTCGCTTCCCACATCAAGACATTAAGGGACATCACTTTGTTGTCTTATTATATCAAGGAATACTAGACAATGACAAAAACCTTCTTGATGCATCATCTGGAGGTGCATTGATTGACAAGTCACCAGAAGAAGCCAAGGTCTTGATTGAGAAGATTTCTTAGAATTCATAGTAGTTTGGAACAAGTGGTATTGGAAAAAAGGTATTAATGAGGTACATACTTCTCATCCATCACCCTTAATAGAAACTAGAATTTAAGAGATAACTACTTAGGTGAGGCAGTTGGCCTTGAAGAAAGTTAGTGACCAACAAGTACCAGCGAAGTTATGTGGTTTATGCTCATCACCTGATCATTTCAATGACCAATGTTTTGAAATACAGGGAATGAAAACATGTGCAGAAGCCTTTCATCCAAGCTAGTTCCAAAAAAAAAGCATGGAGAGATCCTAACCAATTCGAATATGGGTTTGTAAATTAGCAGAATCTAGGTAGACCACCATACCAAAACCAGTTTCAAAACCAACCACCATTCAGAATCAATTCCAGAACCCACCACCATTTCAACAAAAGTAGTCTTATAATATGACTTCTTACCAAGAACCAACCAATTTCCAAAGACCCTATGAGAAACCATCTACCAGTGCACAACCTCCAATTCAAAACCAACTGCAGATATCTTAGTTTGAGGGGTTGAAGGACATCATTAAAGATTTTTCCAGCAAGTTTGAAAGTATTATGGAATTTCTGACCAAAAATCATGGTAAAATCACTTCCCAAACAATCCCAAAACCAAAAGAGAATGTTATTATGATAACAACAAGAGGTGGAAAATAACTCCCACCTCCTGCCACCATTGATCCTAAAACAGGACCACCTGGGATAAGGGAGAATGAAGTTATAAATGATGAAAATTCTATGAAAATGCATCAGGTAGAAGATAAGAAAGAGGAGGAGGAGAAGGATAGGCCAAGGAATAAGAAACAATAAACACCATTTCAAAGAAAACAAATGGAGAAGAAATATTTACCACCACCATTTCCATCAAGGATGATTGAATCAAATAGGTTGTAAGAAGAAGCACTGCAGAAAGAAATTATGGACACCTTCCCGAAAGTGGAAATCAACATTCCACTACTTGAATCACTCAAAAAAATTACAAAGTATGCTAAATTTTTGAAGGGTATTTGAACCAAGAAGAGGAGACTTCAAGGGAATCAGGGGATCAATTTGGGAAGAAGTGTATCAACCCTTATGACACCACAATTGCTAACCAAATGTTAAGATCTAGGGACATTTTCTATTCCATGTACCATTGGTTCATTAAATTTATCTAATGCTTTGTGAAATTTAGGTGGATCAATTAATGTTTTCCTCACTCGGTATATACTTATTTGTAGATGGGAAACATGAATCCAACAAGAGTGGTGGTCCATCTTGCAAACTGATCAATAGTTTTCCCAGCAGGATTTCTGGAGGATGTCCTGGGAAAACTCAAAGATCTTTGTTTCCCTGATAAGTTCTATGTGTTGAATGTGAAAGATGATAGGATACCATCACACTATACCATAATTTTGGAAATACATTTCATGAATACATCCAAAACCATAATCAATGTCCATGAAGGGACACTTACAATAGAGTTTGGAGACAGCACTATCCACATCAATATTTTTGAATCCATGAGTCACCCATAAATCGATCATTCACTCTTTACACTCTCCCATGAAGATGGTATTGAACCATTTGAAGAATCAGGTATGTTTCTTGAATTCTTAGCATTAAGAGAGAATTTTTCCATTAAAAATATCAGTGAACATATGGTTTCCCAAACTCTTGGAGATTCTGATTTCCTATTGAAATAAGAGTTAAAATCTGATTTATTTGATAATTTGTTAAATTATGATAAGGATGATATGATTTATTTTGTTAAGGATATCAAACCATTGGAAGTGGGAAAACTATGCCTTGAGCATCCTCCTAATCTAGAATTAAAACTACTCCCCACTGATTTAAATTATGTTTAACTTATGGAGGTAGAGAAATTACCAGTAATAATTGATAATTATCTATCTGAAACTCAAGAAAAGTCATTGATTGAGATTTTGAGAGAGAATGTCCAAGCAATAGGGTGGAGCTTAGGTAATATCCCAAAAATATACCCAAAAATTTGCTTACATAGTTTTTTTCTTGAGGGATATTCCAAACCTGTCTGAAAACCCCAAAGTAGGATGAACACCCACTAATGGAGTCTGTGAAAAAAGAGATTGAGAAGATGTGAGAAGATGAGATCATTTATCTCATATCAGATTCACAATGGGTTAGCCCCATCCATGTAGTCCCAAAGAAAACTGGCCTAACCATTGTGAGGAATGAAAATAATGAATTAATCTCTTTAAGAATTCAGAATAGCTGGAGAGTGTGCATAGATTTTAGAAAGTTGAATCAGGTCACTCAAAAAAACCATTTCCCTATCCCTTTCATTAAACAGATGCTAGAGATATTGGTAGGGAGAACTCATTATTTATTTTTGGATGGATTTTCAGGTACCCATTACTCCTGAGGATCAAGAGAAGACAACCTTTACATATCCTTTTGAAACTTTTTCATAAAAAAGGATGCCATTTTGATTATGTAATTCTCCAGGTACATTTCAGAGGTGTATGGTAAGTATATTTTCTGACCACATTAAAGATTGTTCGGAGGTTTTCTTGGATGATTTCACACTTTTTGGAAATTATTTTGACCATTTTTTGTAAAATCTAGATTTTTTTGAAAACTTGTATTGAAAAGAACCTTGTTTTGAATTTTGAAAAGTGTAATTTTATAGTTGAGAGAGAAATTATCCTTGGGAATGTCATTTCAAAAAAATTCATTGAAGTTGATAAATCAAAAATTGAAGTGATAAATTATTTACCTTACCCGACTTGTGAGAAACATGTTAGATCATTTTTAGGAGATGCATGATTCTACAGAAGGTTTATCAAACATTTCAGTAATATTTCTCTCCCTCCCTCTAGATTACTTTTTGAAAGATGCTGATTTCAACTTCAATGGTTCATGTAGGGAATCCTTTGATGACTTGAAATGGAGATTTATTACACCACTAGTAATGCAGCCACCCAATTGGGAAGAACAATTCAAGTAACTTTGTGATGCTTCAAACCAATCTGTTGGTGAAGTCCTTTCTCACAGAATTGAGGGTCAGCCACAAGTCATTTCATATTCCTAAAAAACGTTATATGTGGCCCAATTAAACTACACAACAATAGAAAAAATGTTTTTAGTAGTTTCTTTTTCTTTAGAAGCATTTAGATCATATCTCCTTGGAATTAAAGCCACTGTGTTTTCTGATCATGAAAATATTAGGTACTTCATGAAAAGGGCTGAAGAAAAACCAAGGCTTTTGAGATGGATTCTATTACTATAGGAGTTCAACATAGAAATAAAAGATGAGAAATGATCTTAGAACCAAGTGGCTGATTGATTAAGTAGACCACCAACACCACTAAAGTTGAAATTCTAGATATAGAACCACTTAATGATCACCTTACAGGAGAAAAATTGTACTTGATTAAAGGATAAGTACCTTGGTATATTGACGTGGTAAATTATTTGGTAACATCTCTGGTTCCATCTTATTTAAATTCTTACAAAATTCACAAATCAAAAGCTGAATCTAGATATTACATCTGGGATAGTCCATTTCGTTGGAATATTTGCAATGAAAAAGTGATAAGAAGATGTTTTCCTAAATTTGAAATTGATTATCTCTTTATGTTTTGTCACAATTTAGCATGTGGAGGACACTTTGGACCTCAAAGTACAACAAGGAAGGTTTTATAATTTTTACTATATTGGAAAACACTTTTCAAATATTCTCATGATTTTTGAAAACGGTTAAAAAAATGCCAGTTCACAGAAAATATTTCAAAGAGGAAAGAAATTTCCCAAAAGTCACTTAATTTTTGTGAAATTTTTTAAGTTTTAGGGATATATTTTATGGGTCGTTTCCCAATTTCATTAGGAAATTATTATATTCTGCTTGCTGTTGATTATATTTCAAAATGGGAGGAAGCAAAATCCACAAGGACTGACGATGCTAAAGTTGTTTGTGGTTTTGTTAGGGCTAACATATTTTGTAGGTTTTTAGTTCCTAGATCCATTATTAGAGATCAGGGGACTCACTTTTTCAATAGTATAATGGAGGCTTTGTTGATAAATTATGGGGTACATCATAAAACATCAACTCCCTATCATCCACAGACTAATGGGAAAGATGACGTGTCCAATATGGAAATCAAATGAATTTTGGAAAAGACTATTAATCCAAATAGGACGGATTGGAGCCAAAGTTTATAAGACACATTATGGGCTTACTAGGCAGCCTACAAAACCCCAATTGGAATGAGTCCATATAGGATGATTTATGGGAAAATCTACCACCTACTTGTGGAATTGGAACACAAGGCATACTGGGCTATGAGGAAGATGAATATGGATCTTGAAAGTGCCAGGAAAGAGAGAAGATTGCAGTTACAGGAGATGGAAGAAATTATAAGAGAAGCTTTTGAAAATTCCAGGATTTACAAAGAGAGAACAATAGTGTCTCATGATACGCTGATCCAACCCAAATACTTTCATCCTGGAGACAAAGTGTTGTTATTCAATTCAAGACTCAAGCTGATGCTAGGTAAACTTCGTTCTAGGTGGGAAGTCCATTTATAGTTACTCATGTATATCCTTTTGGTGCTGTGCTGATTGTGAAGGATGGGGAACATGAGCCATTCACTGTTAATGGACATAGGCTGAAGAAATTCCATGTGACTATTCCATCAGATCCAGTGGAGGAGATCACACTCCTCCAACCTATTTATCAATAAAATCTACCAGGTCATACCTCTCCTTTACACTTGATTGCATGTTGTGATTCATTTTCCTAATATTATTACCTATTAAATCCATTTTAATGCATTGAAGACACTACATAATTTAATTGTGGGGTAGGGAACCTTTTTAGTTTAGGATTTTTATTTATTATTTGTCTTCCTATTTTCACCTATTTTAAAAAAATGAGTTTTTTTTTCAAATTTTGTGTGCTTCTTTTTCAAATTTTATGTGTTTTTGAAACTTTTGAGCAGAAATTATTATATTTGACATTTTTTAAACTCATGCCGATGAGTGAAACGATTTATTACATGAAATTATGCTTAAATGGATTATAAAAATGATTTTATTTCAAGTTCAATTCATTGGGAATTTCATGAAAAGTAATCTTATTTTTGAATTCCATGCCACATATCACTGTCTTTATATTTGAAATCACATTCCGATGAGGCTTCTGTACCTATTGTTTTCATATTCTTTACATTCAACTCACTACTTTAGAGAAACAAATAATGCTTGATTTAACGAGAATTTGATTTATTCCTATCAAAACTTGAGGGTTTGAGGTATATGTGTTTTAAATGATTGAGAAATTTATTTGGTTTTAAATATCCTTTTTCAATAAAATACTTTTTATAACGGCCTTAATTGAACATTTAATCCTTGTATCATTTAGATTCCATGAACAGCCTGTTAGGTTATCCAAAATACAAGACAATATTTCAAACCAGGTGCACAGTAAGGTCCGTTTTCATGTACCAGGTTATGCCGAGTCAGGCCCGAACCACGTTATTAGAGTTATTACCCCAAGGAAAATTTGTCCTGGAACCACATCTATTTATAGTATCCAGACAAGGATGTATTGCAAGGAAGATCCACATAATATATACCTTACCAAAATTCTAGGATTTTCTTATATACCTATCCTTAAAGTGTATCTTAGTGTAATGTTCCCTAATCTATGTTTTCTAAATATAATTTCCAAGGTTTATACTAAAATTCACCTGATAGAAACTCTAATAACCCCAAACCTCGTAGCCGAGAGTCTGTGGCTTAATTTATTATATTGACATAGATACAATACTCGAATCCTAAAGGACCGACCAGTTTAGAAGCCTTGGAATCCATATTACATACATGAACCTTATATTACACTTTAAAACATAAAATAAAATATATAAAATTCTTTTAGAATGTCATTATTCTCCTAGATTAACCCTACAGATCAATAATAATACGCATCTTGGAATACTAGGAATAATAAAACATAATAAAGGGGTGAGCTCAGATTCTCATTAAGGGTAAGCGTACGAACGAAGCTATTATGAATAATAATCATAAACATTAAGGAAATGCCTATAACTAAAACAAAATCCATTCAAACATAGTCTTGACCATAATATGGAAAGAATAAATAATACTATATAAAATAGTCACATGGACTAGAAAACATAACCATGTATATTATACTAGTTGGATAATCACATGGAATATAAATAACTAATCTCATAATGATGGAATGCATAATGTCAAATATCATAAACATACCATCAAGGTTTTGACCAAGACACCATACATAAATGGGTGATACATTAGTTAACACCCAAACTAGTTTGTCCTATGAGACCTACCGATGCATTGAGGGGCTATAGTGAGCCCCAAATGTCAATTAATAATTCCAATTAATTCCACATATTAAAACATAAACAACACAAACATTCATATTGAGAAACTAGCATACAAAATGTTAATTCTTTAACCATAAACCATGAATGATATCAAAATAGTGCACCCATAGTCCAAATGATTATAAAGACTTCAATAAAATAAGTTATATTGTATCATAAGAGAACATCCTCAATAAAACATAAGATTCAACAAATATGTTGAAATAGATAAAAATACTCTAATACAATTGTTTGAAATATCTTGAAAAAAACAAACTTTTACTTTGAGATCATTTATTTAAAAGCCACACATTTATAAAAGAAAATTTTTTATTTAAAATTAAATATGTAAACTTGTAAAGGAATCTTCAAAAAATCAATGAGTCACAATGATAGTAAAATATTCTCATACTATGTAAGTTAAAAATAAACATTCTTTCTATATTTTTGTTGAAAAAGTCATAAAGCACCTTGTTTGGAAAATGAAAAAATATTCCTTGAAAACCATTTTATATAAAGAAAAACATGGGTAAAATAATTAAAACATTGGTTGGATAATATTAAAAATATTTTGGAAAATATTTTTAATAAACATGGAAATGGATGATAAATATTCCCCTGTAGATACTTATGTATAAACTATCCCGAATAATAATGAGATTGTGAAATTAACCCTTATCACTTTATAATCAGTAGAACCATATGAACCATGAAAGAATAAAATTTAAATGGATATTAAAATATCATAATATTAAGAATAATATTCATAAAAGGAATTAATTGGTAGTATATACACCACACAAAATAAACAAGTGGTGAATATGACATGTATCTCACAGAAATAAAAAGTGAGATGAATTTCAATTACCTTATGCTTCCTTTAGTCAAACGTGATTTAACCTCATGGAGAATGTTTTTAAGCATGTTATTAACTTATATTATAACCTTATATATATATATTATATCATAAATGATCTTATTATATTATGTTATCACCCATTTGTTGATTATATTGCGTTATTACCCTTCTTTTGAGTGTTAGCTACTTTATTTTATATACATGTTTTGTCATGAATGTCTCAGTTATTTTGTATAGGATATTGATCCAAAATCTCAAGAATGATATTAGTGTTATAAATTTAATATTTAATCATTAAATACATTTTTATAATCATTATTAAATGTATAACAAAGAAAATAAATCACATCACGTCATGGAGACGGTTGACCGTATGCATGCACGAGCGACAATATCATTCCCTTAATGGTAAAGTTGTAAAGAATTGGATGGAAATTTAATTATAAATAATAAATATAACCTCATATTTATTATTTATATCCATTATATTCATCATTATACCCATCCAAATAAATTGGTGATGAAAAAAAATTACACCGCAGTGTAGAGACGGTAAGCTGTACACACACACATGGTGATATTGCTTTTCGTAGGATGGATAAAAGGAGGAATATTGTTGTACCATAATCATAATAAAATATCATCAAATAGATGATATTAGATTTATTACTTTAGTATGTAAACAATATAGGAATAGTATGTTGGATAAAAAATGAACTTAAACGAATTGGTAAAACAATTACCTCTTCGTTGATGGATTTCCTTTGGATCTCCTCTTAGGGACACTAGGGTTGGTCTTTTTAGAATAAGAGGACCTTGAAAAATTAACTAAGAATGTTTTTAGGAGAAATGGGCAGGGTTTTTTCATTCTATAAGGCTCAATATGGTGTGAGTAAGTGAGGGAGGATGTTTCTTTTTATATGATAGGAGAGGGGCACTCTTGGAATCCTTTAAAATATTAAATTAATATAAATTGATTTTCAATTTAAAATAGCTTCGAAGTGATTTATTTAGAATATAATATTTTTATGCGTAAATATCCTCTCAAAAATTTATTTTCATAAATATTTAGATCACAATTTTAACTTTATCTTTTGGATTTAACCCTTTGTTAAACCCTTTAACTCTTATAGTGATAACTTCGATTTTTAACTCTTTAGGGTTAATAAAGTTACTATAAAATGTAAAAAAAACCCCAAATTAATCATTGAGGACATATGTAAACATATTATAGTTATCTGACTGAAGTTTATATTTTTATGAATTTTATATCATTTAATAAAATATTATTTCTTTTAAAGTGTCATTTATATCAATTTTGATACTATTCATATTTGTTTTTTTCAAAATACCATAACAACATTATAACTTAAACAAAACACCTATAATATATCAATAAAATGTATAATTTATCTATAAATTCGTTTATGTCATTAACTATGGTAAATTATATTTATTTTAAAATTTTTAATGTCATTTATTTGATATTCCCATTAATTAAACAATTACCACATCATTATTATAAAAGCCTTTAATTCGATTATTTCTTCAATAAAAATTAAAAATAAATTATCTTGATGAATATAAATTTATTATCTTTCAAATTACTATTTAAAGGATAATTTATATTCTATATAACCATGTATTAAAAATATAATACTTAATAAAAAAACATGAGTATTACATTTTAGCTTATCTTTAAACAAAATATTATAAATGTCATATTCTTAACAAAGTGGCATAAAATGGTTATTATTTAAGATTAAGTTTTATTTTTTTTCAAAAGATACTTATCCAATGATGTTAGGATAAGTTTTAGGGTAATTTTATAATAGTATAATATTATTTTGACATTTATTCCCTTAATCGTGGTAAATTCAAATTTACTAAAGTTACTATTAATTATATCAAAAAACAAAGTTTATAATATTATAATAAAAATATAATACTTATTACAACTTTGTATTTATATTTTTTAAAATTCAATTCACATAAGTGGAAAAATTGTATTTAACATTAATCCTGCAGATGTGGAGAGAAGAAGGATAAAAGGAAATTTTCAAAAGTTCAATAAGTTTTTATATATAATTTCAATATAAAAATGATTCCAAAAACATAAATTGGTTTAATATATGTATTATTGATCTATAATGACTTTAAAAATAAATTTACATTATAAGAATTATTTAAACGTAAAGTCTGTTTTTGGACTACAACGCAGTATTTTCACTATTTATCAAAAAATGAAACTTCTCAAAAAATACCAAATATTTACCATAAGATAATTTTGATATTAAAAATTAAAAAATGAACACTATTTTGAAAAATAAAATTTATAAAATTTATAAAATTTATAAAATTACTAAAATTTAGTTTTAAAATAGGTGCACCATTAAAAGGCAGTACGATTCCCTTTAAAAAATATTGTTTTTATATATAAAATTAGATTTGTTCTTATATAATTATCTCAGAAAAACATAAGATAAATATACATAAGTTTCATAATTTTTTTAATAATATTAATAAACACTATTTAAATAGATAGGTAAATATATCACGGTACGTTTGAAGTTAGTGTTGCGTGCAACACAAGCTACTGAATTTATTAAAAAACAGAACATACCGTAAAATCTTGGGGTGTTACATTAATAAATTTCATCCTTGAAATTTTAACATGGGATCAATAATTTCGGGTTTGAAATATAAAAATACCTTTTTTAAAATCCCACATCATAAAATAGAGTTAATAAAACTTCCTCTTGAAAAGTGGGGAAGGGAAATAAGAAAGTCATCTCGGGTAACACATAACCAGGTTTACAAATAGTAAAATGTAACTGGAATGTGAAAATTTGGACACGGAGCAAAAAAGTAATTTATATAGGATGGAATGTGATAGAGAATATGGTTATAATAATTTTAATGATCATAATACTATAAATCAATAAGGGATTAAGAAGACCATGAATTCATCACAAATTAAGGTAATAAGATAACATTTTCATTTCAAGATACCCTTTATTAGAGTTGAGGAATTTATTTACCTATGTAGACCAAGAACATAATAAAATATAATTAATTGAAAAGTATAATTTCATCCATTAATCAACTTACACCACAATATCAACGTTTTCCCTAAACAAGGAGTACTAAAGATGATTTTGTTTCATGCCTAAAGCACTAAAATCAATTTCTAACGGATCCCATAATCCATAAGAGGATAATATGTTATTACTACTATATTTCGAAATTAAAAGAAACCAAAATGGTTATCAAAATATAAGCTGATACAAAAATGAATAAATCTTCAAAAATAATAAATGCCACATTAACCTCTAAATCCTCAACAATAATGCCCAAAGTTAAACTTAGATCTTTTTATAAATAACTAATAATAAAATTATTCAAAATATTCCTCACCAAGTTCAAAACCCAAAAATCAGAAGGATTTGATCGCGTAATCTTTTGATATTAATTTAAAATTTATTTCCAAACAACATTAGTCATTCATAAAGTCATATACACAAAAATGTATATGCCCTAATCATTAAATCTACAAGATATGCTAATCATTTCCATAAATAACCTAAATTAATATAAAGCAACATTAAAATCATATATGCTTCCAAAAGATAATTTAACCTTTATTACTCAAATAAAATCCCATATTATCCAAAAAAAATTACATTTACCTTAATAATATGAGGTTCATAAAATACTAAACTTCTTCCAAAATAACATCAATCACTTAATCACCAAATCACTTTTTAATCCCATTGTTATCTATTTGATAAAAAAATATATTCCAAAATTGAAATAACCCATAATTACCTCAATATAAAAGATCATATAAACCCTTATGGTTATCAATAACTTTAAACTTATGTTCAAAAAATCTAAAATAATTATTCGACAAATAATACTTCACGTTCAACCTAAGGACTACATATAATTCATCCTAATAAAATGTCTCAAAAAATATCTTTACTGACCTTAAAATACCATCAATTAAAACATCTAAATGCGATGTATATGCCTTTGAACTTATAATAAAACTTAAAATTATAAACCAATGATGGTATTAATAACTATTATGTTAACCTCTCATGAAAAAATCTTAATATATAAACTAAACCCTAATCTAATACCAACTATAACAGTCCCAAAACAGTACTCCTGGATTCAGTGATAAAAAAATAATCTTTACATTTCTTGCTTTGATACCAATAATTGTGACCCAATTTAACCCATATAAAACATGAAACATTAAAAGAAAATATTAGATCAATTACATACCCAATAACATTTTAGGTTTAGAGTTTTATATAATTAGGAAAAACTTTTTCAAAGTAGATACATTAACTCGGTATCCATTTTTCCAATAATATAAAACTTTTAAAATAAAATATGTTTTATTTTCATTTAAAATATCCATTAATTTCAACTTTATTTCTTTCTTTTTATTACACAGCTTTAAACACTATGAAAAGCATTTAAAATTGTAAGATGATAACAAAAATATCAGTAGGGGACATAAAAGGAAGAAATCCATTAGTCCAATGAAAAATATGAAAAACCATAAAATTTTTACCTTTATCATAATATTATTTAAATATATGAAATAAATTATATCCACAGGAAGAAAACAATTTATGCTTAAGAAAACCTTTAAAACCCATAACAAAAAAATAAAAACCATTTTTTGAAACTAAGAGCATCATATTCATAACTTGTGTTCACTCATGTTAGAAATAACTGGAGACTAATTAAATCCATAGGATAAAACAACCTAGTTAACTCCCGCCTTGAATTTTAATATAAGAAACATTACCTAATAAATTGGATATCTATATTGGGCTCACTCACTTTTATAAGTTGTATTTGGCTTACCCATTCGTATAAGCTATATTGGGATCACCGATTTGTATAAGCTGTATCTGGATCACCAGTCATCATCTAAAATTATCAAATACCATATAATGAATAAATTTTGTATGATTTCACCTTTTCTCATAAAACCCATAAAAATATATTTTTAACCCCTATGAAAAATAATTCCGGATATCAAATTATCATTTCCTTTTAAAAACCCATCTTGAAAAAATAAAAAGCCTAGAAAAAGGGAAAGAGGGGTTTTATTTGAATAAAACATGAAATATTGTTAATTAATTCAAAACTAAAATAATGGTTATGGTTATGGGAGAAACCATTGACCCCATGTACATTAAAATATAACATTCATATTACCATTTTGTCAAAAAATTCTGTTTAAAATATGTAAAGAGATTCCTTTTGAAAACCATTGAAAAAAGCAAAAAGTAACATAAAATGTACTTTATAATTAATTCACATATATATAAATAAATTATTAAAATAATTTTAAGAATATGTACATGTAATAAAAATATTTATAAAATAAATATTTGAAACATAAAAATGGCGTTTTAAGTTAAAGTGCCCCTTACCTCGAGTCCAAATTATTGCAGAAATTATTTCTCATCCTAAATAATAAAATTATGTTAATTATTTACTTTCTTAAAAACCTTTTGAAACTTTATTATTAATTTTATTTTATTTATGATAATTTTGTATTTAATTACTCAATCAATTACTTTCACATCATACATTTTGATGATATTCGACTCATATATCAAAAAATGACTTCAGTAGGTTGATTATGTTCCAAGAAGTCATTATTCCATAATATACAGAATAATAATCATGAAATAAGTATCATTTTCAAAAATCAATTATTATTTTAAAACTAACCATTAAATATGGTTATTAAAAATGAACCATGTAACAATCATGGAGACGGTAGGCCACACATAAGCATGAGTAACATTTCCATTTTTCAATGATCATGATGGAAAGAAGGTAAATATTATTTTATTTACAAAAAATTGTTTTTATGTAATAAATATAATATTATATCTTTAAATACTTTACATATATATCATACATGTGATGTGGTGATTAAAAACAAATCACATTGCTTTGTGGAAGTGCTAATCCACACATACACACAAAGGACATTACCATTTTTCAACAGACTAATAGTAAGAAAATAGTTGATATACTATATTTAGAAAATGATAATTATTTCATGAATATTATATATATATATATATATATATATATATTAAATACATCATTATAATCATCCATGAGAAGATTTGATGGAAAACGAATTACATCGACTCACGAGGCGATAGTCCACCGTATACAAAAATTACGGTTTCATTTCTATTTGATGGAACAATAGATGGATATAGGTTTTGAAATTGGATTAATAAAATATAATTATATTCAATAAAATAATTTTAATATTTCATCATGGTTGAAGAATATTTTAATGAGGTAGAAGAATAAATAAAACTAAAACATTTGATTAAAAGTTATATATCTCATTCGGACAACCTCCTTTTCTTTACACCTCAGGCACTCTAAGGTTGATATTATATCCATAATAATACCTCTATAACATTTTAAGGGATTTTAGGAAGGTATTTGTTTAGGTATATATCAAACTAATTGGTTCTTTAAGTGTGAATAAAAGAGGATAGGTGGTTTCCTTTTATAAGTGGGGGTATGTGCACTCTTGTAATTACATAATGTATTAAATTAATATAAATTAATTTTTATTTAAAAATGGATCCAAAATTATATAATTAAAATTTATAAATATTATTATTTGAAATTACCACATCAAATAAAATTATGACAAAATTTCGTTAAGTTTTTATCTTTCTGTCTTTGTTTTAACCCCTCTCAACCCTTTTGACAATTATCATGATATCAATGTTTTTTAATATTTTGGGGTTAATAAATCACTATAAAAGGAAAATTGACCCATAAATGGACCATGGATGATATTTTAAACCATATCCCATTCACTTGAAAAAATATATGGTTTTTAATAACTTTAAATCATTTAATAAAATTTTATTTATTATAAAATATTATTAATGACATTTTTTTAACTATCCACATAATTTGACTTTGAAAACAAGTTGAAAGAAATGGAATTAGAATATAAATCATTAAAACATATCTAATATGTTATATTTATCTTAAAATTCCTAGAATAATTTAACTCACACAAACAATATTTCTTTTATTGTTTTTAAAATCGTTTACCTTATTACATACTACTTGCACAAGCATTGTGTCGGCGTTGTGAAAGCATTTAGGGTAATTATTCAATCAATAAAAATTAAAAATAAATTATCATGATACAAATTTTATTTATAATAACCATTTATAACTAATCATAACTTATTTTTATCCCTATCATAAAATATTATTGATATTAAAAGAAAGGGAGTGACATTTTTGTCATCATATTTACTTAAAATAATATATAAGTAATTTTCAAATAAAAGTGGAAATTTTTTCCATAAATTAAATTTCTAGATTAATATGTCTAGAAAAACTCATATAAAAGATTAAAGGGAAATTTTAGGGTTATTTGTAACTCTTATCATATCATCTTTAATCTTAATTACCCGATTTACCCTTATCGAGGTGACAAAATATTTACGATGGTTACTATTCATAAGGACAAAAAATAAAAGGAAACTATTTAAAAAATCTTGAAATAATTATTGAAGACATGGAATCCATTTTTTATGTTCCAATTTATAAAATTGGTAGAAATTAATTTAATATTAAAAATATAAAAGCAATGAAAAATAGTTTTTAGAAAAAATGTGTCTATAAGCCTAAAAATGAACTCATACCAAAATTAGGTATAATCATGATTCATATGTAATAAATTATATTATTTATAATTAAAGTATACTTATGTTAATTTAATATCAAATTCTATTTTTAAATTAATTTATTTAATGAAATTAAATGAAAGTTTTACAAAAATCTGTATTTTTCACTATTCACTGAAAAATAAATATTTCCAGAAAAATACCAAAGTTTTACCCTAATATAATTTTTAAATTATTAATTTAAAAATAATATCATTTTTTTCAAATAAAATTTATAAATGTTCTTGTTATTAATTATAATATTTACTCACAAAAAGCAATAAAAACCATTTTCAGAGAAAACATATTTTTGAAGCATAAAACGAATATATTGAAAAAATGTGTGTTTATTTCGTAATAATTAATCAATAAAATTTTATTGATTAGGAAATATATTTATATTTTTGTATATATATCATAATTTTGTTAATCCTATTCATTCCTAAGAATTTAACGGCTAGTTTATAACTATAACATTTAAACAATAATAATTATGGTTTGTTTAAGCTCATTGTTGAATGTTGTATATACTATCGAACACTATATTCTTTTAAAATATCAGGATATTACAAAATTGATGACTCCCAAACCACATGTTTTACCATAATTCATTTATTGGGGGTCTTCTCATTAAATATTCTCCTCATGCATATGTATTTTCACATAGTTCTAGATTGACATGAGCAACCAATTCTTAGTCAAATATTTGTATTAATAATTTTATGAGAGGAGGGTTTAAAAAAATTAAATAAAGGGTAACAATCCATGATAGGGTTTTACAATTCATTGAATTCACAACATAAATACAACAACAAATTTTTATCCTCGATAACAATAATTACTAAATAATAATAAGAAATATGGTATCACATGAAAATACACCCCCCCTTAAATTCAATTTGATATGGTCTGTTAACTTATCATTTAATCACAACCAATTAACCTATTTAAAATAAAATATTATTATTTTTATAGATTCAAAAAATAATAGAGAACATAGATCCACTATTAGGAAGAGGAGTTCCAAAATACACTGCATTGAATATAGGGGTAAAAGAAGATGATGTTGCTACCTAGATATCATGAAATTAAGGACTCGATAAATTGTACAAAACATTCAGAAAAAAGAGGAATATGAAGAAGAAATATGATTCTATCTGAAACACAACACTCTACTATAGAAAATAGAGACGGAATCTAGCTGTTGAACATTAATGACATCATGAATAGATAGGAACCAAGTGAACGTAGATGACTCTCAATGTTAAAGAACAAGGTTCTAGTTCATCAAAACTCAAAGGAAATAAGAATATAAAAAATGGATAAAATACCATACTTTGAAGATGATGAATATGATTTCTTAAATATCCCTAGAACTTAAGGCATCCAAGTTTCCTCTCGATGTATCTTAAATTCAGTTTCATATAAAAAATGCAGAATGAACCATTTAAAACCATGAGGTTTAATAAATTCAAATGCTAGATCTAATCCCCATGAGATAGATTAAAAAAATATTTATTAAGCTTTATATTCCAAAAGTTATTGTAAAGACATATTTCACATCATTTTGAAAAAATATGGTTATTTTTAAAAAATTGTAAATTTTGAAAACTATTGGATCAACCGTGAAGGGATCGACCATGAGAAAGGATCAAAGGTGGGAAGGGATAGACCATGATAACAAACCATCAACCATGTAATGTAACAAATCAACTATGGGAATGGATCGACTATGATAACAAACTATCAAACATGTGAACAAACTATCGACCATGTTAAAAACTTATCGACCATTTGAAGGATTGGATCCAATGCGATAAAAAACTGATTGATTCTGAGAACAAATCATAGACTATTGACTATTAAAAGGAATATATCAGATATGATAAAAAACTAATCCACTTTTTTAACAAACTATTTATCATGGAAAAAAACAATCAACCATGAAAAGGAATGGATTTAATGTGAGAAAAAACTTGTAAATTTTAGGGGGAAGAATACCCCAAACACTTCCTTGAAACCTTTAGGCCTTGGGAAATTATAGTTGAAATGTTTTAGGAACCGAGGTAATTACACATGCTCAACATACACACATATAAAAAGGGTCACCCAAAGATTACTAATTATATATAAATAAGATAAAATAAGGTAATAATCAACTATAAAACCTGGTTCCCTGATTGAAAAAATCTACCAACTTCATCTAGCTACCCTTACAAAATCCCCTATACAAACCATACCCTATAAGTAAACTAGAATATCTACATGAACTTCAAGTTTCTCAAGCATGGTGTGAGATGAAAACATCATAGGGTATCACAAGGTACCCCTCATATAAACCACCATATACAATGTATGGATTTATAGAAAAATAAACCAGGTAACAATATATAACATGTAAGAAATTGCATTAGGTCATTGTGTGCTAAAAAGACCAGCAAGAAACATGATCTGAAATGTCTCATCTAATTCTGGTAAATGATTCATCTTGCAACACAAACCTAGACCCATACCTTAATTCTTTAAGTAAGGACCTATAATTAAGTATCGACCATCACCCTCTCACTCAGGGTAGGTTCTCATACCAAGTCTTGATCCCATATCCCATCCCATACCACAACCCTCTCACTCAAGGTGAGGCCCCGTGACACACCACGTACCATGTCTCTTTCCTCCACCCTCTTACTCAGTTCAAGACCTTATAGCACATCACATAGCACATCACCTACCCACACCCTCTCACATAGGGTGTGGTCTCACATCACATCATGAACCTCTTCTCATACCTCTACCCTCTAACTTAGGGTGAGGTCTCACATCACATACCAATCCCCCACACTCTTATTGGTTGTACACTAAAATATACATTCATATGATTCATAAACATTGAATAAATGTATATGATACATATTATATATATATATATATAATATCAGGATAATATATAGTATGTGATACTGTATATATTTCACACATGATAGATGAATATGATGCATGTATGTTATCATGAATATGATGTATGAAGAATACATGCATATAATGAATGTAATAATGTAAAAAATAGCATGCATTATGAAAGCATACAATATATATATATAAGAAATTTAAACAAAAAATGCAGGGTTACTGTATGTGCATTTCCCACATGGAAAGAGACCCTCCCCACATGGTTTCATTTGGATTAATAGCTTGGTACAGTTCTCACTGAATGCATTCAAGGAATTCATCCACGAGACATCAACCATGGGTGTCATTTGATGACACCCAATACACATGATTCATTCTTCATTCATAACGGAGAATCAATATTCACCTATATAAATTGAATGGGTTCTCTTCATTAGTTAGTGTGGGATTGATCACATTTGTTCTATGTTGATGATAATCATCAGTTTCATGAAAAGTTATTGAATATTTATTCTTAACCATAGATTTTTCATCACCTTTAGTAGAGGTTCTATCACCCCTTTGGGTCAAGTATCCTTAAGAAACATTTGCCGATCCAGCGGCTGGTGTACACACCTTAGAGGAAATGGTCCTTAATCTACTGCTTGACCTGGTCTTCATCAAGAATTATCCTTTGTTTAAGGAAGAATAAATACACTACATATATGAACCATGTATTATTTATTTTTATACATTCACTACCACAAAACAGGGCATGGGAAGAACTTCGTTTTATCAGTGCTATGCATAAAGAACAGATGGGGGGGGGGGGTATCAGCAGTGGATAAAAGCACTGATAAAGGTTTTTAATAATAATTAATATACAATTATTATATTTATATTAAAAAGAAACTTATTTGTATATATTAAATAAAAAATTCATTTTTATAATTAATATATATTTTTTAATAATTCAAATATATATAGAATAGTTTTAAAAAAGAAAACAATTATAATTAAATATATATTTGTTTCCAATGAATTTAGTCAATTAATATATTGATCATGCGTGCATATATGTTATGTATCATCATGAATGTCCATGTATACATTACACTCTTTTTATTATTCATGTTTCCCATTGATGGCTCATTTTTTTATTATGTATATTTTACTAGGCGTATATGATTAATTCATGTTACCTGACTGTTTTTTCATGAGACGTCAAATTGATAGTTATTTAAAGAAGATTTTTTAGTCTAGGTTAGACCCTAGGTCATATCTAAAGGAGGGTTGGTAGCTTATAGAGTGTATTTTTAATAAAGATTAGTAAAAGATGGGGTGGTATTGAAAATAGTCATAAAAATAAAATGACTTAATTAAAGAGTTTAATAGTCGATAAATAAAGGTGGTGTTTTATTATTATGAGATAAGAGGGTTAATTTTTAGTTCAATAAATACATTTAAAGCTCATTGTTCTCAGAGATTAATTAAAGTTTATTGCAAGTATTTGGTTGAAATCAATCAGAATCTCGATTACTTTTTAAAATTTTATATCAAAGCACGTTGAGCCAAACCTTGACATAACAATTTTATAGCCAAGGTTCAGATCAGATGTATGGTATAATAGATTCCAAAACAAATTGAAATATCAAATAATTGGGGTAGAAAAGGATTATTGTGCTGTCCAATCGGAACAACACAATTCACACACTCAAAACATCACACCGATTGGTTAAAAGTAAAGAGCATTTCATTCGGTTAAATCAAACAAAGATATATCAAAGTAAGATAATTCTGAATGAAATATTTTAAAACAAAAAATAAATCCAACGAGTAGTACTAAAAGTTCCAAAACTCCCTTTACATGTGTCTAGCTCCCTCACAATGAAAGCCTACCATTTAGCTCGACATCGGGCGGAGGAGGAAGCACGGGTGAACCTCCTTCTTTATTATTGACCCCCCCTATGAGGATAGGGGCATCCAAAAATTCTAGGATGATGAGATGAATCCTATGTAACTCCAAATTGGAAGCAGTTCACTCCTTGACTATAATCTCCAAATGAGGTACCCATGGTTCTCTTTTATAGCAAAAATGGGAAGTGGTTTTGGGAACACAGATTGTGTAAAACCAATTGTCCTATTGTTTTTGGCCTCCATAAATTCTTTTATCACTTTTGAAAAAACTAGAAAGTTGTTCCCCCACATCTTGGATATCTCCACCTAAAGTTTGGATTCATTTGAACACCAAAAACTCAAGATATGAATAGAACACAACCCAGAACTTTTGACATCGTACAGATTCAGTGTTCTGGATAGATCACTTCGATTTTGACCCTTAATGAATGAATGGGGATTGGGTGTATACAAGTTGTAGAAAATTTAATTTTTGATCATCCCACA
This sequence comes from Viscum album, assembly GCA_963277665.1. NCBI lineage: Eukaryota > Viridiplantae > Streptophyta > Magnoliopsida > Santalales > Viscaceae > Viscum > Viscum album. Next base: position 601,590,163 of record OY728158.1, on the reverse strand, counting down.
AAATATCATCCCATTAATATTCACTTAGATTTCATACAATACCATATAGTGGACAAGTGTTCATTGATCCTATGCAGTTCTGGTCTATTTTCCATTTAGATCATCTCTAGGGCCTCTAAATCACCACCTACAACAATAGAATCATCAAAACAAGTAAAATTTCCCTTTTTGAAATTGATAAAAACAAAATAAATTATTAAAACATGTAATTAAATTTTTTATTATTTTTATAATTTTTAATATAAAACAAGTTTAGCATAGTGGTGTAAGGGTGAAAATGAAACAGTGAATCATGGTGCGATCACACCCCCACACAAAAAAAATTTCACTCCTGGGAAAAGTTACATTTCCAAAAATTATGCATGTATATATTACCAAAATAATCAATATTTAACATTTTAGGAAATTATTATTCATTAAATGACTGTGATCAATGCACAAACCACACCAAGGAGTTCTTCCTAGTGAAAATGGAAAAAGATGTCTCATAAATCATATTATAGTGAAATACAAAGAGATTCACGATACCAAATTGAGAAAGGAATTTAGAAGTCCACCATGCCTCTAACTCTCCATGTGTGTGTGTAAAAACCATTCCATTCTATTTTTTCAACTTTCTATATAATAAATATAGGTTATTTTAATATTTTCATATTAAATGATTTTGTCCACCGAACCTGCCCTACGTCCTTTGCAATCATATTTCAAGACTCACTCACTTAATCATTCCCAAAAGTCAAACCATAAGCACCTAACCTAGATATCCCCATATGTTTCACATTTCATCACTCCCCTCATTTATTATTATTTTTTTCAGAAGTTTCATTTGGAACAAATCTCACACTCATCTCTCAACCCTTGTTTGATCTCTTCACGACACTAATTATAATAGTTATAACATGATCAGAGGTTGAGGAGGAGTAGTTTTTTACCTACCTAAGAAATAAACAAATTTTTGTTAGATTTTTTTGAGGGTTTAAAACAGTCGGATATTAGGTACACACGCATAGGTCAATCTGGTATAGTAATGAAACAAATCGGATAAGGAACGAACGTATGGAAATATCATTTTAAGATGAAAAATATTAACCTCACATATATTTACCTCATATTAGGTAAGAAATATTTACACTTTGTGGTCTGATACAAAAATGTGTGGAGATATTAGTGACACAGTTTTCCCAAAAACTACTCACACAATGGGCATCAGTCATTGATAGAAAAAAAATTCACTAAAAATCACTCCCTAATGTTAAATTCATACAAAAATTAATTCCATAATAGAGTTAGGTTTTCATCAAATGTTAAATAAACATGGAATAAAACATTTCAACATGCATTTTTAGAAAGTTCCTTGATTTTGTGACCATATGGGGGGAGTAAAAATACCATAAAGAAGGAGAAAAAGAGAATAAATGAGAAATATGAAGAAAATACAAATGAACTAAACAAGATGATTAAAAGAGAAAATAATATAAAGAAGGAAAAAATAAGAAAGAAAAAAGATGATGAAAATCCTAATGAAATCAACTATATATGGAAAATTGAAAATACCATAAAGAATGATAAAAAGAGAAGAAAGAAGAAAGACTCAGAAAATCCTAATGAACACAGGAATGTATCCACCCCACACACCGAGAATATGTAGTGTCCTCACTATAATAAAATAGAATTTGGGAAGGAAGGATAAAAACTGGTGGGTGTCATTGGTATATTGCTTTTTGTACAGGGAGTTCCTCTATCAAGAACTCTGGAAGGGCTTCATGGAAGTGATTTAGTCACTGCCCATTGCAAGTGAAGGTTTTCTTAGTTTCTTCATTTTGAACCTGAAAAACACCAAATGGAGATACATTAGTAACATTGTATAGCCCAAAACAACAGGAACGAAGATTAACTGGTTGCAGCTTCAACCTTGCATTGTAAAGAAGGACCTTCTGCCCAATGTGGAACTGAAAATGAAGGATGGGAGGGTCATGTGAAGCCTCGGTTCTCTTCTTATAAATTATGTAGTTCTCATATCCATCTCTGTGCATTTACTTTAGCTCATGAATCTGTAAATTCATCTGAGAACATGCACCAGAAAGGTTAGAATTGCATTTTTTTAATGGCCCAATAGGCCCGGAGCCCAATCTCAATAGGGTGGTGACAAATATTTCCAAAAACAAGCCTATAAGGTGACATTCCAATGGGAGTTTTAATGGTAGTATTGTAATCCCATAATGAATCATTGAGTATAAGACTCCAATATTTTCTGTTTGGTTGAACCACTTTTCACGAATTTGTTTTACCTTTCTATTTGACACCTCATCTTAAACATTGGTCTATAGGTGATTTCCAGTAGACACTCGATGAAAAAACCCGTACCGATGCTAAAGTGATTGAATTGTTCGGTTGCATAAATGAGAACTCTGGTCACTAATGATGAACCTAGGTAATCCAAACGTACAAATGATCAGAGTTCTTAATAATTCCACAACTATTTTGGAATCATATGTCCTCATGGCTCAGGCCTCTACCCATTTTGGACACAAAATCGGCCACCGGAAGAATGTACACGTTGCCAAATGAATTGGTAAATTGATGCATAAAGTCAATTCCCAAACATAAAAATGTCATGAAAGAGAAACAATTGTTGTGGAATTTAATCTCTTTTTGAGACATTCCCCATTCTTTGACAATTAGGACAAGATTTTAAAAAATCATGGGCATCCTAAAAAGTGTTGGCCAAAAGAGACCAGAATGAAGGATTTTGAGAGTCGTCCATTGGGGACCAAAGTGGTCCCCAAAAGGAAGAGTGTATCATAATATAAGGACATACTAAAACATGCTATCGGGAACACAACGCCTAAGGAGTTGATCTCTACATGTGCGCCAGAGGTAGGGGTTATCCCAAATGTACCAACGAGACTCTTGTTTTAGATGACTGGCTTGGTTTTGTTGAAATCCGTAGGAATGAAAACGCTACCAAATAATTTACAATTTCAGAATACCAAGGAGTAACATCTTTCACTCTGTACAATTGCTTATCCAGAAACATATCATTTATAGGAATACAGGAAGAGGAGTCAAGGTTTGAGGATGGGGGAATCCTACTAATATGGTCATCCACCACATTCTCTGCTCCTTTTTTATCACTAATTTATTGATTGAATTCTTGAAGGAGGAGAATCCAGAGACTGAGACGTGGTTTTGATTTCGGTTTTTTAAGTAGATACTGGAGGGCTTGATGGCCTGATAACACAATGAATTTGGAACCCAAAAGGTATGACCTAAATTTGTCCAAGGAAAAGACAATGGAAAGGAATTATTTTTTAGTTGTGGTGTAGTTTTCTTGGGTAGGGTCCAAATTAAGTGAGGCATATACAATGACATGTGGAGCTCGATCGACCCTTTGTGACAAGACTTCCGCAAATACATAGTTAGAAACATCACACATGAGATCAAATGGTAAATCCCACTTAGCTGGTTGGATTACTGGGGGTGCTATGAGACTCTATTTAAACTTATTAAAATCCCCCTCACATTCATTATCAAAAACAAATTCCTTTTCTTTTTGGAGTAATAGGGAGGGGGGAGTGCAATATTACTAAATTCATGAATGAAACGATAATAAAATTCAGCATGACCTTTGAAAGACCGCAAATCCCATACATTTTTGGGGAATGGTAACATAGAAATGAACTCCACTTTTGATATCTACTTAGATACCTTCCCCAGTAATTACATTTCCCAAAACTATACCTTTTCTCACCATGAAATTGAATTTCTAATAATTTTATATGATATTATTTTCAATATAGTGACAAAGTAATGAAGAAAGACTACTTGAAAATTCATAAAAAAAGGATCCATACACAGTGAAATCATCCATGAAAACATCCATGCAATTATCTAAGTAATCTGAAAAAAATACTAACCATGTATCGCTGGAAAGTACCCGAAGCATTTCACAGACCAAATGACATCCTTCTATATGAAAATGTGCCAAAGGGGAAAGTTAAGGTTGTCTTTTTCTAATCCTCTAGGGAAATATTGATATGAAATTATCCAAAATACCCATAAAGGAAATAGTAGTTGAACATACCTGCTAGCCTCTCATGAATTTGGTCAATGAATGGAAATGGGAAATTGTCCTTCCTAGTATGTTGGTTTAGTAGGCGATATTCTTTCCAGACATGCTAAATATTTTGCACAGGAGTTGGAACCAATTCATTGTGTTCATTTTTGATTACTTTAGGACATTTTTTAGAAATACTTATACGGGACCGAACCATTGGCTATCAGAGATGGGTAAAAAGATTCCAAAAGCTTATAATTTTGTTACTTCATTTTAAAATAAATCTAAGTGGTTTGGGTTTATTTGAAATTGTGCCTGCCTCACTAGTTTGGCCTCATCATTTAACAAAATGTGATGTGTACAGGCTGATGGGATAATTCCAATAATGTATGCAAGTGTCTATCCTAATGCTTGTTTATACTCCCTGAAAAGTTCAAACAGTTTCAATTCATGCTCAAGAGGGAGTGAACTAGCAATTATAACGGGAAACTTATTTCTATTATCAAGATATGAATATTTTAAATCTCGAGGAAGTTGTTTCAGTTCCAATTCAGGTGTATTTTGGATTGACGGGAGTGTGTGTGAATCTGATAGATCACTGAACTCATCTAACTACTCTATGATACCATCCTCAATAAAGGAATGATCTTTTACAAGCTTAGAAGTATCATCGATGGTCATTTGATCCTCAGTGTTCAAGAAATTATCAATTAATAAACATGCATGACACTTTTCTAGACCACTACAACAATCAATGCATGATTCATTACCAAGAATGTCAATAAAGGATGAAAACTAAGAAAAGGGATTAGAGGAATGATAAGAGGTGTTTTCAGGTGAAGGGAGTACAATAGTTGAATAAATAGAGAGAGAGAGAGAGGAATGTTCTTTTGAGGGGTGCTTCATGAAATAAAGGATGTTGAAATAGACTATATAACCACAAAACTCCATAGATAATGTTACATTATGAACATTAATTATGGTATTGGTGATTTTCAAGAAAGGTATCCCATATATAATCGGGGAATTTCCATTCATCCTACCATCTTCCATTTTAAGCACATAAAACTCAGCAAAAAAAAATTAAATTTTAAACCATCACGAGAACATCCTCTAACACACCAGAAGGGTGTGATGTACTCCAATTTTCTAGTTGGACGACTATTGAAATGGGATTTAGTTCACTGACCTATAAAGAAGAGTAAATAGAGTGAGGCATTACATTAATAGAATCTCTAAAATCAAGCATAGATTTAGAAAAAGAATACTTCCCTATGGTGCTTGAAATAGAGACAGGATCCTTGAATTTGGTAGGAAGTGATAGTTCTATCAATGCTGAGACATTCCTCCTCAAACTTACCTTCTCGTCACCATAAAGTATCCTTCGATGTGTACATATCTCTTTTAAAAACTTTTCATATCTTGTAATTTGTTTCACAACATCAATAAAGGTGATGTTTACCTGCACTTTTTTAAAAGCCTCTAAAATTTCCTTATCGAGTTCAGTTTCCTTTTATTTTCTAGGTTTGGTGGCCCTTTGAGGAAATGGAAGAGGAATGGCTTGTCTAGGAGGCTCATCGACATACACACTCTTTCCTTTGGAAGGGCTTCTCTCAAGACATGGGTTTTCAACATTTGGGACATTTTTAATGGTTGGTATGGAGGTTTCCTCAAGAGGAGATGACTCTAATGGATGATTTATCTGAATTTCTTCTTGTTTTCCACTCTTATGGGTGATAACAATAGCATTTACTTTATCTCTAGGGTTGAATAATGGTGAATGTAACACCCCAAGATTCTGCGGTACGTTTCCCTCTGAATAAGGTAATAACTTGCATTGTACGCTACTTCAAGATTCTAACACACCACGACCAATCAAACTAGCTGTTATGAATAGTAATACCCAATTTTTGAATTTTTATAAATTTTATATTTCAAAATGGACTTCATTTTTTGATTCAGAATGTCGAAATTATCTTAGGGTGAATTTTTGGTATTTTTCAGAAAACTTTCAATTTTTGATGAATAGTGAACAACTCTGAGTTATTGTTTAAAACTGACTTTTTATTTAAATAATTATTTATTTTATATAAATTTATTTTGGGTGAAAATAGATACATAATACCTATATAAGTTCAATATAATTCATTGGACTCATTTTATAATGAGTTTAGATATATAAAATTTTGTCGAACTTTTTGCCGTCTTTTACCCACCTCCTAGGAGCATTTCCAAATTTGTATAAAATTTAATTTTACCGCTTCTATGAGTTGAATTTCAAAAAACTGAGAGACACAATTGATATCAGTAAGTAAAATGTGGTTCAATAAGTGGAAAATAATATTCGGTGAATAGTAAATTTTTACTTTTATTTACCATAGTTAAAAGTATATAGGGTAATTAAGTGTAAAAATGATATTATTATGACCATAACACATGTCCTAATTCTATTGGATCAGTATAATTCAACAAAAAACAACCTTAGGAATAAAATATGAAACTCTTTGGTCCACTTGGATTAGATTAGGACATTTATTATTATTTTATTTAAATAAGAGTTAAAACAGTTAAATTCTAAGTTTTATAACTAAACTATTTTTAATATAGGGTTACACACAATATAAATTCGACTATAAATATTCATTACTAATATAATAATATTTCCTAAATAATGGTATTTTATTTATAAATTTTAGACATTAAATAATTAAAACATTGTGGTGTAGTTGTTATTCAATACATTATTATTTTGATGGGTATAATAATGATGTATAATTTATTTAAATAGTATATATAACATTATAATTATTATGTATATATGATATACCATCCAATTTTATATTATTTTAATATAAAAAGAATGATATTGTCGCTCGTGCCTACGTACGGATTACCGTCTCCACGAATGCGATGAGATTCATTCCACATCGTATCCATTCAAAACTAATTTTCAATTTATGATTAAAAATAATTTTTAAAGACTTAATATCATTATTAATATGAATAATATAAATCATATCCACAACAAAATGTACTCACATAACAAATCATATAAAGGAAAACGAATCAGTTAACACCCGAAACGATGATACTACTGAAATATCATTAACAAAGCAATATTAGAAGATCATATATGATATCATGTTAATTTATATGGTTATTTTATAATTTAATAACAATGATATCACCATTATACAGAAGTTTAACCTACCCTCAACCAAGGAAAATAATAAGGTAAAGGTTAATTTCACAATCTCTTTATTATCCGAGGTTGTTTTCATGTAAGTATCTACTGAGAACTCTTTATCATCAACATCCATGTCTCTCAAAAATTTATTTCAAAACATTTTTACTATTTACAAGACAATAGGTTAAATTCATTTATACCCTTATTTGACCTTATATGTTTTTAAAGGAATCTTTTTTTCATTTTCCAAACAAGGAATTTTATGACCATTTTGACAAAATTAAGCTAAGAATGTCTTTTTTTAACTTATATGGAAGGTGCGGCTATTTTCTACCACTATAACATCATCGAAGATTCCCATACAAGCTTATAATAATATTTTCAAAATAAATATTTTCTTCAATAATTATATGACTTTTAAATTATTTCAAAATAGAAAGTCATATTTCTCTAAAAAAATGTTTTGATTTCATCTATGTCAACATCCTTTGATGGATTTTAAGCTTATTTGAAATTGATTTATTATGATACAAAACATCTTTATTGTATTGAAGGTTTTGTGATATTTTTGATTGTGGATGTGTTATTTTTACACCATTCATGGTTTATGGATAAATTATTGACATTATGTATGCTAGTTTTAATATGAATGTTTTTTTATGTTTAAACATTTTCATATGAGGAATGCATTGGACTTAGTAAGTGATGGGTGGAGCCCAATATAGTTCCTTGACGCATCGGTAGGTATCATGAGACAAACTAGTGTTTTGGCACAAGGCATTGAAAAAATCATATTTTTAGTCTTGTCATAAGGCCTTGATTATGTGGTTATGAAGTCTGTCATTTTTCATTCCATCATTATGAAAGTGGCTATTGATATTTTGTGTGATTATTCGACTAGTAGAATATCCATGTGAATAATTAAATGGAATTATTTGATTTTATCTTTTCCATATTATTTAGAAGTTCACGTTTAAAAGCCTTTTGTTCTAGTCTTACATTGCCTTAAATGTTTATGCTTATTTTTGAAAGTTTCCGCTATATTATGATCCTTACTGAGTATCTTAGCTCACACCTTTATATGTTTTATTTTTCCTAGGATGTGAAGTAGTATATTATGATTGACCTGTAGGGATAGTCTACGGGATATGAGTGTGGCCTATGGAGACTATGTTGTTGTAGTTTTTTCATTTTAAATTGTAATGTAAAAATTATGAATGTATCTAGTATTTCCAAGGTTACTAAACTAATTGGTCTTTATAGACTTGATATTTTGTGATCATGCCAATGTTATGTAATAGTGCACCGACTCTAGGTAACTAGGGTCAGGGAGTTATAGTGGAGAAGGGAGTTTACCCAACCCATGACTTTGAATTTCACCTATTGAGTTATCTAGTTGGCCTAATTGGGGTTTTAGGTCTTGTATGGATTCTTTGGTGGTCTTTTGGAATTGGATATTGTTGAAAGCCATTTGTTTCATAATATCGTCTAGTCTAGGCTCAAGTTTCGGAGGGGGTGGTTGGAAAGGCCTTTGGGGTGGTTGAGGATTTCATGGTGGTGGTGGTGGATGAATACTCTAACCTTGTTGTTTCCATTGTTGTTGAGGTTAGTTTGAATACCCCCTTGCCTATATGCTTGGTTTTCTTTCTACCCAAGGTTGAATGGATAGTAAGGTTCTTTCCTAAAGGGTTGGTTATAGGGGCGACCTAGAAAGATTACCTCACAACTCTTAGAATTTTCTCTCAATTGGGGGCATTTGTTAGAGTAGTGGGTGTCAGAAGAACATATACCATAATCGATGGGAGGAGGAGATTGGCATTTACCTTGGGAAATAGAAAGTTTTCAAAGATGGGTACTTACCTCTTCGAGCTTCATGTCCACCTTCTTCTCAAATTTAGAACATTGCATTTCATGGACACCTCTAATGGGTACACTGGACCCTGAACTAAATTGTTGAGTGTTTTGAGTTGTGTTATCAATTAGGGTTCTTATAGAAAATGGGGTCTCATAAACTAGCACACCCCCTATATCAGCATCAATCATATTTCTATCAATAGGAATTAAACCTTCATAAAAATATATAATTAATAGTTGATAAATTATTCGGTGGTGTAGGAAACTTGAACATAACCTATTAAAGAATTCCCAATATTCATGTAATGTTTCCCCTTGTGATTTCCTTATACAAAAAATTTATTTCTTTATAGTTTCTGTTCAAGAGGCTGGGAAATATTTTTCAAAAAAAGGCGTTTCATGTCTGGGCAACCTCTAATTTGTGAATTAACATAATATAACCAATCATTCACCGTTTCTTCTAATAAAAATGGTAATGCTCAAAAATATACTTTTTATTCATCCACATTAGAAAGTTTAAAGTATAACAAAGAGTATGAAATTATTTTAAGTGCTTATGTGGATATTCTCCAGAGAGTCTATGGAATCTTGGTAATAAATGAATTAGACCATATTTTAGTTCTAAATTGGGTGCTGAGCCTTGAATTTGAATGTAAGTGGGTTGGATATCAACATCAAGTGAGGTTAGTTATTTTAATGTTCTATTGTTTTACGCCATGTTATACAATTTTATTTTAGTTTTGATGTTGGTTCCAGAAGAAGAAGATGAAGGATCAATAAGAGTGTTGTTGTCTTGTGTTTCCTGCTTCAAAGGTTTCCCTTGTGTGTCTCAAGGTCACTGATGTAAGATCCTATCCAATTCGGGTTCCAAAGGTGGTAAATCTCCCGAATTAGAATGCATCATGCACAAAACCTAAACCATAAATAAACCAGAACACAAAAATATAGGTAACAGTATAAGATAAAACAAATAAATATTCACAAAATTTACAAAAAATCTTATAAAAAAACACACTATAAACCAAAGAAATCCACAACAACGGTGCCAAAATTTGACCGCGTTGTCGTGACATGTCAAATTGATAATTATTCAAAGAATATTTTGTAGTCTAGGGAATAAAATAGGTCATATCCCAAGGAGTGTTGGTAGCTTATACTGTGTATTCTTATTAATGATTAGTAAAAGAGGGGGGTGGTTTTGAAAACGTTTTTTAAAATAAAATAAATTAATTAAAGAGTTTAATAGTTGAAATGGAAAGGTGGTGTTTTATAATTACGAGATTAAAGGGTTAATTTTTAGTTCACTAAACACATTTAAAGCTCGTTGTTATAAGAGATTAATTAGGGTTTTATGTAAGTCTTTGGTTGAAATCAATTAAAATCCCGTTCCAAACTCTTATATCAAAGCACGTTGAACCAAAACTTGACATAAAAATCATATAGAAAATGTCCAGATCACATGAATGGTATAATATATTAAAAAACAAATTGAAATCTCAAATAATATGGGAGGAAAAGGATTCTCGTGCTATCAAATCAGAACAACACAAGTCACACATACAAAACTTCACACCGATCATTTAAAAGTAAAGAGCATTTCATTCGGTTAAATCAAACAAAGATAAATCAAAGTAAGATACATATGAATGAAATGTTTTTAAACCAAAAATACATCAAACCAATAGTAGTACTAGTTACATAACTCTCTTTACATGTGTGTAGATCCCTCACAATGAACACCCACCGTTTAGCTCGACATCTGGAGGAGGAGGTAGATCGGATGAAACTCCTTCTTCATTCTTGATCCCCCTATGAGGATAGGGGCCTACAAGAACTTCTAGGATTATGATATGACTAATATGGAACTCTAAATTTGTAGCACTTCATGCCTTGGCCTAACTCTCCAAATGAGGTACCCATTGTGCTCTTTTATAGAAAAAACGAGAAGTGGTTTTGGGAACACAGATTGTGTAAAACCACTTGTCCCATTGTTTTCGGCCCCTAGAAAGTATTAAATTGATTTTGAAAAAACTATAATGTTGTTTCCACACATCTTGGATATCTCTACCGAAAGTTTGGATTCATTTTGAAACCTACAGTGTAACAGCCCGAGATTTTATGAAAAATATTCTTTTTAATTTTATTAATGTCTTGTGTTGTACGCTACACCAAAAGGAGCTTGCACAACACACATCCTTGACTTTCCTTGCATTACACGCAATCACGACCTTCCTCGATAGCGTGTGTAGTACGCAATAACGAGTTTCACTAAACAACAATATGCTATTAAAATATTATTAAAACTAGCCATTATGAATAGTAATAACCACTTTTTGAAATTTTATAAATTTTATTTTTCAGAATGGATTTCATTTTTGGATTTGGAATATCGAAATTAGCCTAGGGTGAAATTTTGGTATTTTTCTGAAAACTTTCAATTTTTGATGAATAGTGAAACCACTAAGTGGTAGTTAAAAAACTGATTTTTTCATAAAACTTAATTTTACCGCTTCTGTGAATGGAATTTCGAAAATCCGAGAGACACGGTTAATATCAAGGACTAAAATGTTGTTCAATGAGATGAAAATAATTTTTGATGAATAGTAACTTTTTACTTTTTTTTACCGCGGTTAATAGTAAATAGGGTAACTAAGGGTAAATATGATATTACTATTACCCTAACACATATCCTAATTCTATTGGATAAGTGTAATTCGGCCAAAAACAACCTTATGAATATAATATGACCATTTAGGTCCACTTTGATTAGATTATGACATTTAATATTATTTTATTTAATGAATAGTTAAAATAGTTAAAATCAAAGTTTAATAACTAAAACATTTTTAATATGGGTTTATACAGAAGATAAATTCGATTATAAATATTCATTAGAAAGCTAAAAAAATTTCCTACATAATTATATTTTATTTATAATTTTTATACTTTAAATAAATTAATTTATTTATGACACAACGATGATGCAGTAATTACCCTTTTAAGGAAATGTTAACATAATTGATGTTACAAATACCCAAATAAATGTAATTTGAGACTTTTTATGAATTCCACTAATTTTCTAGGTTACTATGATATATTAGTGTTGATTTAATCAACTTGGTTCGAACATATAATTCTGTTATGACTTTCAAAAAAATCATATATCAAATAGTGTCAAAATTGACACAAAATAGTTTTTAAATCAAATATTATATTATTAATTGTTATTTTATTCCTAAAAATCTATGGTTCGGGAAAATGACTTAGATAAGGATATATATATTAATAATAAACAATTTGGGGTTCGTTTGTCATGTTATAGTAAGTGTATTAACCATATAGTGTAAGAAAACAAAAAGACACGGTAAAAGTTAAATTATTTAACTTAGAGTTAAATCTAATTGATAAGGTTAAAATAATAACCTAAACTTGTCTAAATCCTATTGGTTGATAGGATTTCGACCCATCCCCACCTTATCCTCGAAATAAATCAATTTGGAGCTATTTAAAACCGAACTTGACTTTATAATAAAATAATATTTTGAGATATTCCTAAGGTGCCCCTCTCCTCCCTTATAAAAGGGCACCTCCTCTCCCTCCTCCTCACACCAATTTGAGCACTAATGCTCGGCCAAACCCTACCAAAATCCCTTATCCACTTCCATAGAATAATCCTAGAGGTCCTGGTATTCTTCAAAGACCAATCTTAGTTCCCTAAGTGGAGGATTCAAAGAGGCGTTTCAAAGAAGAGGTAATATCCATTACCGATCTTTTCAATTTCTTTCTTCTTCAACTTCTTCTTCTTTAGTTGTTTCATGATAAAGTAATAACATAAGTATTAATTACATACTTATATGTTATTATAAATATGAAACAACCCTAATTCACCTTCTATCCGTCCTACGGAAAAATGAAATCACCACGCGTGCGTACGTACAGAATACCGTCTCCACGCCGTGGTGTAATCTATTTTCCGCCACCACCTTAATTGGATGGTTATAATGGTGTAATGAGTAACTATATATGATTATTATAAAGTGATATTGATACTGAAATAGTATACATACACTTCAACACAATTCCACGACCATGGGAACGATATCATCGCTCGTGCGTACGTACGGACTACCGTCTCCACGACGCGATGAGATTCATTCTCAATGATTAACCATTCATGAATGATTATAAAGTATATATAATAAGTACTAATGAAATATATGCCATAATAATGATACTGGATTTATGTATATTTATATGTATGTCATCTACTTAATTCCATTCAATTCAATAAGGAAACAAAAACAGCGTTCATGCGTACGTACGGACTACCATCTCCATGAACGGTGTATTTCATTCCATTTATCGATATATTATATATATATATATATATATATATATATTCTGAATATATATTATATATAAATCATGTTTTACATTATGGGTATAAGTAATCATGATCCAAGTAATCATATTAATAATTACAAGTTAAAAACACGAACGACAAATGAGACGATTTTACCCAAAACGCTCTTTAACATGGAATTTACAAAAGAACGGGTAAAATAAAGTAATAAGTGAACCATATATGATATCATAACAATTAGTATGATTCTGGAATAAGTCAATGACATTATTTAAATCATTATACAGGAGGTTCGGACACATACGAAGCAAATCGGACCTAAGGTAAGGGAAATATCACAATCTCATTTTTATCCGACATTGTTTATACTTTGAAATTTATTGGGGTGTATTTTATCATCTAAATCCATGTTTCCTCAATATGTAATATTATTTCCATTCACCTACAATTTTTTAAATCCTATTTTATCCTTCGTTTAGTTTTTAGTAAAATATATGAAAGGAATCTTTTGTCGTTTTTCATACGAGGTAATTTTTTTGACTTTTCCGGCAAAAGTACAAGAAGGATGTTTTTTTTAACTTATACGGCATGAATGAATTTTTAAGACATTATTTCAAAGAAGCTTCCTTTAAAAATTTTCAAGTTTATTTTTAATCAACTTCTTTTAGTTTAAAGTTTTATGACATGTTAAGAAATGAAAAAATGTTTTTGAAGAAGAAAGGATATTTTCCTCAAGAATGGAGTTCAAGTGTTTTATCAAAATTATTTTCCATCTAAGATAATAAAGGGTTCTGTTTTTATCCCTATTATTAAATTGATTTGATTATGTTGTGATGGAATTATTTTTATGAATTCCTTTATCTTATATGAATTGTTTTATGATGTTTAAGATTCCCATTTTTATTAAATGGGTTATGAAATGGTGTATGATTTATGATTTTGTGGCACACATAAGAATGGTATCATTATGAGATGGGTGGGACCTATATCTCCCTCCAATGCATTGGGTAAAGATTTTATATCTCATGAGATAGACATGGCTGGAACGGTAGGTTATACCGGTTCAGTGAAGCAGGACTGAAACGAGGGTAACTCGGTTCAGAAATAGACTTTGTCCACTAAGATAGTCTTGGCAATGAGTCTTGACTAATAAGAAATGATTCTCTATGATTATGTGTGAATTCCACAAAGTTTCATGTTTAAATTATGATTATTGTGATTACATTTCACTGCCATGATTTATCCCCTGTTATGAAATTATGCTCTCTTTTGTAGGTTAAGATTTCCAAAATGTTATGTTCTTTTGAATATGATGTGATTGATATTTCTGTTGTTTACCCTTACTGAGCATTTGAGCTCACCCTTTTATGTTTTCTTTTCCCCAGGATATAAATAAAGGTTTTAGGTAAAAAAAGGAAGATCTTTATGGGAGATGTTGAAGATCTTTCACCAGGATTAGAAGATTATATTCCGAGTTTCCAAAGACACTAAACTATTACGATCCTTGCGTGTGTGTTTTTGTTATGTACTAAGTATTCCGCAAATGTAATGTAATGTTAATGTACGTCAGGCTTCAGGTCTCTACATACAGCTTGAGATATGAATATCACACAACACAAAACTTTTGAATCTGTGTAGATTCTGTGTCTTGGACATATCTCTTTGGTTGGGACCCTTAATGAACGAATGGGGCATAGGTGTCTTAATAAGAGTTGTTGAAAATTTAATTTGGGATCATTACACAAATTATCAGCATATTTGGATTCACATAGATTTCATACAATACCAAACAGTGGATAGGTGTTCATGGAACCCATGTAGTTTTGGCCCATTTTCCTTCTCGATCATCTACAGGGCCTCCAAATCACATCATCATGAAATGGAAGCATGAAAACAAGTAAAATTTCCAATTTTAACAGTGATAAACACAAAGTAAATGATTCAAACATGTAATTAATTTTTTTTATAATTTTTAAAATAAAATAAGTTTAGCACAATGGTGTAAGGGTGAAAATGAAACAGTGAATCATGGTGCGATCATTACCCATATACTATATTATGCTCTCAATACTTATAAAATTACATTAAATTCATTTAAAGAATAAATATATTTATTATATTTATAATTATAAAATTTTAATTATATATAAATTCATTTTAAAAATTTTTATTTTTAATTATAATTATAACTATATATATATTTAAATAATTTTAAAATTATTATAAATACATATATAATAATTATATATATATTTATGAATATATACAAATCGCCATGCACACGTCTACCGTGCGCCTCTCCTCCACCGTA
This sequence comes from Viscum album, assembly GCA_963277665.1. Taxonomy (NCBI): domain Eukaryota; kingdom Viridiplantae; phylum Streptophyta; class Magnoliopsida; order Santalales; family Viscaceae; genus Viscum; species Viscum album. The sequence continues at coordinate 601,574,391 of OY728158.1, read as the reverse complement.
CATGAAGCAGATCGCCGTGCACCTCTCCTCCGTCGCACGCTACACCTCTGCAGATTGCCACAACTCCTCCGTGCACCTCTCCTCCCCTGGAGCACTCCCCTACTGCGCGCCTCTCCTCCTCCATGAATGAACCTCCGCAACACGCTGAATGAAACCTCCAAAGTGAGTTTTCTCTTCTTTCTCTATTTGATGGTGATGTGGTAAATTATACGGGCTAAGCGCCCCACTCAAAATCATGGTTGTTGGTGGTCCTTATTTGTGCACTAAATGAATTGCATGTTGGTTGGCTTTTGAAAAGAAATGAGTGGTCCTTATTTTATCACTAAATGAATTGCATGTTGGTTAGTTTTTAAAGTGTATTTAATTGTTATTTAACTTTGGTGTTCTTTTTTTTATATCTTTTTATGAATCTTATATATTAATTTGATTTAGTAATATGTAATGATATCTTATATGATTTTGGACACCCCATTATGTATGTTTGATATTTTTATCTTGGAATTAAATTCATTTATTATTTTAAAAAGTTTTTCATTAAATTTTGAATCGTGTTTGGTCTCTAAAAATGAATTTAATGTGTTCAAATTGGGTGAAATTTTTAAGGATTGTTTGGAAAATTCTTAAAAATAATTTCATGTTTTGGTTATCAATGAATTCTCAAAGTCCTGGTTGGAACTTTATAAAAATCCTTTTTGATTTGGGAACATTTTTTCTATATTATATTTGGATTTTTATGGTTATATAATGTGAGTTGATTTTCTTTTGAAATGTTTTTAATGAGATTTCAAGTGTGATTTTCTAAATAGTTTTCAAAGGAAATTTGAACTATAGTTTTTTCATAATATTTTCAGTTTTTATTTTTATATAATTAGGAAAACTATTACATTATATCAATATTTTGTGTATTTATTTTGTTAAATACTAATATCATCAAATCAAATAGGATGGATATGAATAAATACCAGATGGATGCCCATCATTTGACAAGTGAGTATGAAGATGGAGTGAAAGAGTTCATCAAGTTTTCAAAAGATCAATACGACGACCCTTCTCAAATCCTTTGTCCATTTTACGCTGTTGTTATTCAAGAAAAGTTAGTCCAGAGGAGGTGGATGAATATTTTATCTACCACAAAATAGATCGAAGTTATAAATATTGGAATAAACATGGGAAAAAATAGAATGTAGCTAGTGGATGAGATAACAATGCATTTTATGGATCATATGATATGATTACAAGTGTGGATAATGAAGAAGATTATATTGAGGATGTGATTATAGATGTGAATGATGATAAATATTGTATTGAAGAAATGACAAGGACAATTGAAGATGAACTTATTGATTGCTCAAAATTGTTTGAGTATTTAAAGAGTTGTGCAAGGATGCATTTTTATGGTGGTTGCACTAAATATACAACATTGTCAACCATACTGAAGATGTATAATTTGAAATTGGTCAACAGATGGAGTGATGATAGTTTTATAGAATTACTTTCTCTCTTGAATAACATTCCCTCAGAAGATAATGAGATCTTTAGCTAAACATATGACGCCAAACGAATTCTATGTTCAATGGGTATGATCTATACATGAATACACACCTGCCTGAATGATTGTATACTATTTCTCAAGGACCACAAATCACTTAGAGAATGCCCAGAGTGCGGCGGTTCTCGATACAATAAAGATAAATATGGTCATATGAAAGTTTCATGGCACTTTCTAATAATTCCAAGGTTTATGAACCTATATGGAAGTGACGAGATCGTAGGGAAATTGACATGGCACAAAAATAGAAAAATAAAGATGGGAAACTACATCACCTGATAAAATCTCCTCTATGGAATAGAATCAATCATGAGTGTATTAATTCTGGAAATGAGGCAAGAAAACTTTGTCTTGCGTTATCTACAGATGGAGTGAATCCTTTTGGTTTTCGAAGCAGGACTCCAAATACATGGAATATTATGTTCGGAAATTATAATTTTCCATCATTGATATGCTGAAACAAAAAAACATCATGCTATCTATGCTTATATTAGGACCAAAACAACCAGGTAATGATATTGATGTTTATTTGGCTCCATTGATTTTGGATTTGAAATTATTGTGGGATTCAGGTGTTATGTTGTGTGATGATTATAGAAATGAATATTTCACATTGAGATTCATGTTGTATGAGATGATAAATGACTTTATTATTTATGAATTTGTTTCTTCAGATATAGCGATAAATGAAGTCATGGGTGTCCCATATGTGAACAAGATACATAGTCAATTAGGTTGAAACACACCGTCTCCACTAACAGGTGATCAACTATTTGAGAAAGTAAAAGACATAGACACATAATTTGGTAAACAGTTTTTGAAAAACCTTATGAAAACCGGTTAGAAGATGAGATCAGTTTTTTTTGAATTACTATACTAGAATTTTCTACATGTCAGATACTTTCTTGATATTATACATGTTGAAAAAAATGTATGATACAGTTTCATCATCACATTGCTAAATGAACCCGGTAAAACAAAGGATGGAATTAAGGCTAGGTTAGACATGGATGATATGAGAATACGGGAAGAGATGGCACCAGTGAAGGGTGAAAAAAATCTTTTCTTCCTCCACTTTCTTAAACTCTTTCTAGACATAAGATATATTAGTTTTTCAACTTCTTGAATGACATAAAGGTTCTAGGGGGTATTCATCGAATATCAAGAACATCATGTTAATGACCGATTTAAAGTTAAAGGGTCTAAAATCCCACGACTGCAAAATTTTATTGAAAAATATAATTCCTATATCTTTATGTTACGTTTTTCCCCAAGAATGTCCATTATAAATTAAAGAAGCTTTATTTATTCTTTAAATTTATATGCACAAAAGTTATAGACCCGAAAAAAATTTCTAGTATGGAAAAAGAAATTGCCTTCATATTATGTGAATTGTAAATGTTCTTCCCCCCAAAATTCTTTGATATAATGGTTCATTTGATGGTTCACTTTTTGAGAGAGATTCGAATATGTGGTCTTGTACACTATAGATGGATATAACCCATTGAATGGAATATGAAAATTTTGAAAGGGTATGTCAAAAATCGAAGTCGGCCAGACGGTTGTATTACAGAGAGATATATTGTTGATAAACCCATTGAATTATGTACTAAATACCTATCCGATGTGAAAAGAATTGTTCTACCAAAATATTGTCACACTGGGCAGCTTGTGGGTAAAGGAATTTATGGAAGGGAGGTTGTCACAATCAGTATTAGAGATCAGAAGCAGGCCTACCTTTACGTTTTTTCATAATAGTTTGGAGGTTGACCCATATGTCGAAACCCAAAAATAAATTCTAAGACATTTAAATCCATCAAGGGTTGAAAATTGGATATCAAATATACATAATTGACAATTTATAGGATGGTTTCAGGAAGATATATTTAAGAAGTCATATGACAATAGAGGCTGAATTTCAGAACGACTTCGATGGCTAGATGGAGGACCAAGTGTGTATGTATTATCTTATAATGATTATATAATTAATGGTTATACATTATATAATAATGAACATGATGAAGATAGTACCATGAATAATAGTGGAGTTACACTTGTGGATGAAGTAATGCATGTTTCCGGTGCTGAGGATAGAAATCCAATTAATGCGAATTTGTTATACTTCGGCATCATCAAAAAAATATGGGAGTTGGATTTTAAAAACATCCAAGTGATGATTTTTCAATATAAGTGGATTGATAATAAGATTTCTATAAATATATATGAGTTGGTATCAGTGAAAGTCGATTTTAGTAAGGATGTGCACAAAGAAAAACCGTTTATAAGGGCATCATAGGAAGTATATGTATTTTATATTACAGATTCAAAAAACCGAAAGTGATCAATTTTTCTGTTATCGACCAAAACCACTGAAGGGTTAGATGAAAATTTAATGGAAGATGGCCCTTTCATTGGGACATAGAAATCATTTTGTAGTAGTCCCAATGTAGACGGTGTTTTACATGTTAGAGGAGACCATAATGAAGGGATTTGGATAGTCAATAGAGGGGTCAAATCCCTTCATCCTTTAAAAAAATAGAGTTTAATAATCAGGTAATATATTTTTTGTAATATACATCATGTTACCTTATGTTATTATCTATTAACTACTGCTTTTATGTAATCTAAATTAAAATTTAAACCACTTATACAGATAATGAATTTTTCACGTAATGATGCTACCAATACCAAGGCACAACAAGTCTCTCAACCTGATCCTGCTCGCAGTGCAGAGGACCAATAATTTTCTCAATTTTTTGCTACTACTTTTCCCAGTGTAGAGGTACAACCACCATCTACACATGCTGATGCTAGAAAACTGAAGAAACATATTGATGATTTTGAAACTCAAAAAATGGTAGGAAACTAAACCCTGGTGGTCTAGAAAAAATAAGAGCGCTGTAGTTTGATGGTGTTAGTAAAAATCGTTAAGGCCAAAGTAGAAGGAATCAAATACAAGGTCGGATGGAATAAGCGGGGCTAGAATGTTAACCCCAACAAGGCCATGTTGAGTAGTTATATTGAAATCATCACTCGACAACGTGTGTCGATTAATGTACAGTCGTGGCACCATGTTGTCACCGGTCTTTAGACACTGATGTGGGGAGATATTATGGTAGCATTATGATATCATTTCTTTAATTTACTAAAAAATAAAATAATGAAACATTGACTTACTCTTCATCATCCCTTTTAGAGTTCATTTATATTGGATGACTTTCACATGGATTATCTATTAAGGGTTACTGGAAGGATTTAACAAGGATTTTGCACAATTTTAATGAGATGTTATATTAAATATAATAAAGGAAAATTAAACCCGCACCCATCTCTTATTTATGCACACCTGATAACCTAAGGAGTGTGGGATACATTTACTGGCCATCGTGCATAGCAGTCTTTTCAGGTACATTGTGTTTGGTAATACATTGTCTAATGATACATGTATTTATCCCTTAAATTGATAGTTTTTTATTTATGAAATAGAAACTAAGTACTAAAAATAAGGAACGAGCAACAAAACCGGCATACCCCAACCATAAAGCAAGAATGGGGTACACTTCCCTTGAAAAAAATTGGTACGTATTTTAAATCTACTGTAATACTTTTATGTGACATAAAAAAACATCATAACTATGTTCCCATGTTTATATGTATATTGATGAATCCAAATCCAAATTAACTTCCATCCCATGCCATGTTCTATAGAGGGAGGTGCTTGTAAATAAAGATGGGATACAAATAGATGAAAACATACAAAAGTGTGAGAAACATGTGTAAGTATGACATAATAAATACATTTTTTCATTTAAATTAATATTATATAACAATTATTGCGTATTTTTCTATATTTTCTATCTCATATATTCACAAGAATCAAAAAAATCCAAACCAGTTGCAGACATACTTTTGGTGGCCTTGAAGCAGGCAGAAAATTATGGCCGCATCAGAGGTGCGGGTTTTGGTGTGACACCCCGAACATTTTTTGAGAAAAAAACAATAGGAGGATAAAAGTGAAGAAATAAAAATGATGAGATAAAGAATATCTATCCTTGAAGAATATATGTAATTAAAGAGAGAGTTCATGGTAAATATGATGGTCAGGGGGGAGAAGAAATAACTCCAGAACAACCAACACGTTAAGATCCCGCCTCATACCCACTAGATTTGAGGTGACACATTCCCCTAAAAAACCTATCTTAGATGAGGTAATGAATTTTCTAATAATCATTTCTGTGAATTGTGAATCAAATAAATACTGATATATTTCTTGTACTGATATTTTACAGGGTGAAAATGACTGTGATTTATATCTATCAACACCCACCAATAGCCTTGTAGCGAGGGCTATGATGTTTAATATCCAGAACACCACGATACACAACATACCACTTCAAACAGTTCATATCAAAGTGTTGATTAATTTATCCCATTAGGAGAGTGCTTAGATACATGTTCCAATTGATGATGAAGATATTCATGAGATCAAACAAGATCTTGGAACATTCATTGCATGGTCGTCACAGCTTGTAAAAAAACACATCAACAAGGAGGTATTCATTCCCAATTTTTTTTTCAAGATAAACCTTTAAAATTTAATGAAAAGAAGTTTGAACCGATGAATGTTATTACAGATGGACATAGGGAATGGGGTGAAAAAAAGGATGACTCAAAACCATTTCAAGGATCAACCAAACGATCAAAATGATCTACCGAAAGAACCTTAAACCCACTCATTATATATCTTCAATTATTATCATTTCAGGATCATGTGAATACAAATTTGAAAGATGGTGGGGTTCACACATTTATTTTTGATGAAAATATGTACAAATGGGAAGATCTAGATTTCATTAGTGTTGACAATGCAAGTGAAATCATGGAGTATGATTGGCTTGGTAGCTCAGTTGTAAATGTATAGATGTGGTATGTTTTCATGATTTGATTTTTCAAAAAGCTGATATACTATGATAATTATAACTATATATATTTCATATTTTTTGTAGGTGTATATATGAAAAAAATTTAGGGATTTCCTCGTGAAAAAAATTGGGACTCGTTAGTCCTCACATCACCTCTAGAGAACAATAATAAATAGAATCCTAGAAAGAGGATGAAATAGTGGCAGGGCCGCTCAAATCGTTTAACAACAAAATTACAGATGATAGAATCTTCTTAATACCAATGATGTAGGGGTAAAACTCTACAGTTTAATCATATCAAATATATTTTAATTTCATTCATTATTTTTTCCTTTTATGTTTTTGGCAGCATTAGATGTTCATTGAGGTCAATTTTGATACTTCAAAGATTTATTTCTTGGATTCAATGCATGGATATCCAACAAACCAAACACACATGATGGAATTTTTCAATTTTTCATACACTACAACCATCATTTTAGAACTAAAAATCTAGTTATATAATTTATGTTATCTTTTAATGAGTATTCTATTTTGATAGGGCAGTGCATGAATATCATCTACATCATGGAATGAGGCTAGGAAAAAAGGACAACAAACACCATAAGTACTATGACTATATAAGTATTAGGGTATATATAATAATATTTCACTATCTAAAAAAATATAAAAAATTAATTATTTTTCTAAATGTTTCTGCAGTATCTGAAACAAACAAATTTAAAAGACTGTGGTTATTATGTATGAACATTTTTTAAAGATATCGTATTCCATGACCAAACCAGCTTCCCTAAAGAGGTATTTTCGAATATAATTACTATTTCATTTAAAATATTTATCAATCCTCTGTGTATTTATATTTTTTCAGTAGTATCATGATTGTCGAAAAGACTCCTATTCACATGATGATATATATTTGTTTAGAAATTAATGGGTAGTATACCTGATGAATGAATGTAGAAAAATACCATGAATATTTGACCAGTATGACTCGAAGTGTCTATTTTTATTTTAAATTGTTAGTATTTTTAGTAAAAAGAACAATTTACATACAGAAAACAAAGAAAATATAATAATATTGATTTGATACTTTAGGAAAACAATCTATAAGTCATTTGTGATGTGTAAGAATCAACTGCACCTAAATCTGATTCTTCGTGTGACCATTATGACTTTAAGTGTGTATTTTTATATTAAATTAACACCAAATTTAGCAATAAGAATAAGTGACATACTGAAAACCAAGAAAACTCATTCAGATTGTTTTGATACTTTTGGAAAATTATTCATGAGTCATTTGTGACTTGTATGAATCAAACACACCACAATCTGATGAACATGTGACTGATATGACTAAAAGTGTCTGTTATCAGTATGGGATCCCACCTTTTTATCACATAAACTTTAATTACATTTTACAAAACCGAGGATCTTTAAGGTTTAGTGTCTTGGAAACCAGGAACATAAAACATGAAAACAACATAAAGAATTCCTCTTAAACACTTGAAAGGCTTCTCCTCATGTTCACCCTAGGCTCATTACTGAATCTCATAACCTGGGGACATACATCAAAAGAAAGGGTGAGCAGAAGGCCCAACAAGGGAAACAGGTGAAACATTTTACATATGAACTTGGGATACATCAATAAAGTCATGAAAAGAACTTTAAGGCATGAAAATGAAATCATGAGGCATATCATAATAAAAATAAAACTTTTTCATAACTTGAAGATGTGGCTGAAACATTTAATATTGGCAATCGTTTCGTTTCACCAAGGTCCATCCCCAAGGTGTCGTTAAAAATTACCAAGGTTATTCACCAAGGCGTCGTTAAAATGGTCATCTCTAGAGATTAAGTCTTTACCCAATGCATTGGAGCGCTATCAGGGAGCACCCTTAAATTTGCCTTTATTATCATGTGAGCCACATATATCATCATCAAACATTTCATAAATAACCCATATAGCATAAAATAAATGGGTTTCATTTCATAATCATAACATTTTAAAAACTGCTTTAATGACATGATCTTTACGGCACTTTAAACCCACGGAAAGGGAAGCGGGTCTCATGTATATAAATCCCAGAATTTAAAATGGAACATTTTGATATATATGTGAATACCCTTGTAGAAATAAGAGCTTTGAGTATTCACTTTATAACATAAAATAATTTTTGAGAAAAGAGAGAGGCATTTTGAGGGGAAAATTCTGCAGCATAACGGCTATGTTACAAGGTTTTAGAAAACATTGAGAAAAGAGGGGACATGGGTCAAACATTCATAAATGACCCATCATACAGAAGAGGGACAAAATATAAGGGATTTATGAACATGGTAATGAAATTTGAAAATATACCATATGAAATGAAGAACATGAAAGGAAGAAAACAAAACAAGATTTCTCTTGTGAAAATTCGGCAGCCTAACGGCATCACTTAAACTTCAACAAAATTGAATTGACAAGGTCAAATAGGGTATCTCATCATATTAACATAAGAGTCCAGTATGATAGATATAGAGATCATACCCCAACATAATATAAAGGAACTTGAAATAATTGACATGAAAGTAGAACTTCAAAACGAGAAGGGTGAAGAACCACTTAAAAATTCGGCAGCCTAACGGCGCCACTTAAGACATCAAAATACTGAATTGAAGAGATCAAATGGGGTCTCTAATCATGTGATTATAAAATAAAAGTATGATAAATATAGAGATCATACCCCAACATAATAAAAATGAACTTGAAAGACTTGACATGAAAGTAGAACTTTGAAAAAGAGAGAGGTGAATGAATCCCTTGAAAATTCGGCAGCCTAACGACGCCACTTAAACTTCAACAAAATTGAATTGACATGGTCAAATAGGGTCTCTCATCATATGAACATAAGATTCCAGTATGATAGATATAGAGATCATACCCCAACATAATAGAAAGGAACTTGAAAGAATTGACATGAAAGTAGAACTTCAAAACGAGAAGGGTGAAGAACCACTTAAAAATTCGGCAGCCTAACGGCGCCACTTAAGACATCAAAATACTGAATTGAAGAGATAAAATGGGGTCTCTCATCATGTGATCATAAAAGAACAGTATGATAAATATAGAGATCATACCCCAACATAAAAAAAATGAACTTGAAAGACTTGACATGAAAGTAGAACTTTGAAAAAGAGAGAGGTGAATGAATCCCTTGAAAATTCGGCAGCCTAACGGCGCCACTTAAACTTTCTTAAAACGAAATGATGAGAGTAAGAGGGGGTCTTTCATCATATGAACATAAAAAGGGCAGTAAGAGGAGTATAAAAGAACATCCTCCAAAATAAGAACACGGAGCATAAAAGGAATGACATAAAAGAGATCACTTGAAAAGAAAGAGAGGGGTCGGATCCCTTACCTTAAAATGTAACTCTTAATCCTCAAAGGTTGGGACCTTGAGGGCTTGGGGGAACCTTGGGAGGACTCCTTGGGAGGTAATGAGACCATAAATTCGTTGGGAATGAGTGGGGAGTCGAATGGATGAGAGGAGGGCTTGGTATTTATAGGGAAAGTGAGGGGACAAGGCATTAATGGCAAAGGGACACCTCATTAGTGGTTTTGGCAAAACCATGGGTTTGCCCATGGTATTTGCCCATGGTATTGGCCACTTGGGACACCTCATACCTTATCTCACTATTCATAATTCGAACATATTGATTACAAACTTAATACATCATTTAATGATGTCATTAAACACCCGTAACTTAAAAACTGTATTTTCACTATTCATCAAAAATTCAACTTTCTCAGAATAATCCCAAAATTTCACCTTAACCAAATATCAACGCTCTGATTACAAATATGAACTCCATTTTATAAAAATAATATTCTAAATATTTTTTAATTTAATTTTTAAATAAAAACACTATTCATCAAAAATTCATTTTTCAGAAAAAACCCCAAAAATTACCATAACATAATATCGATGCTATGAGTTCAAAAATAAAGTCATTTTTATAAAAACAATTTTCTAATTATTTTTAATTAAATTTTTAATTAAAAAACACTATTCACCCGAAAAAACTAATACTTGAATAATAATTAATGAAACCGTTATTTAACTATTTTATTGAATCACATTACTTAATCAAGGTGCCTAGATTATTTTAAAACTTTATTTAAGTGAGATTACTAATCCATTTGGTCATATTACTAATCCTAATCATAAAATCACTATTCATAATTTACTATTCATCAAAAATCAAGTTGATCTTATTAGACTCTAAATTTAGTACTGAACATAATTGCAGAAGACCATTTTTTGAAAATCATTACACATTTTTAATTATTTAGGGTTTACATAAACATATTTAAAATATCCTTTTTCTAAAATTCATCAAAAATATGCATACTATATTTATCCGGTCATTTCAAAATTCATAAACTTCATCATAAGAAGAAATCCCAATTTTTATTTAAAACAAGGATTACACAAGGTAGTTACGGTCTCGTTACATAACCCCTTATAATACCAGCATAGGACCTAAGAGTAAGGTGTGCTAGGGTGATAGAATCTTGGGGCGGCTCAGTCAACATTGCCCGAGTAGTAATTTCTATCAGTTTGAACTTCTCACGAAGGCGATTCCGTTCCAGCTTCACATGATGAAGTTCGGCTTGGATTTGATCCAGAGCAAAGACCAGTGGTGCTACCTCCTTCCCAAGCTCTGTTAGATGGGCTTCGATCGGTCCAAGACTACTAGGTGAGGCCATCGAATCTTCTTTCTATAATAATTAACCAAGATTACTTATATTTAGAGACAATAATCAAAACATTTTGTTCACAACGGTCATGTTGACCGATGGTTATATAATAGTCAAAACCCACTGATCTTATTTTAATTATAATCATGTTTATCAAATAAAACATTTTTGTTGAGTATAACAATAACACATAAAATTAGGAAACAAAATTTATTTAAAAATTTCGGGTCGTTACAATCTTCCCCCCTTAAGAAATTGCGTCCTCGCAATTTTAAAATTGGGTTTTGAAATTTCATTGAAAGTCCCACATCGGAAAAGGAGTCAGTAAAACTATTACTTTAAAATAAAGAAAGGGAAGTACAATGGTCACCCGAGTTAACCCACACTAGGGTTCCATGTAGGAAAACATGGACATGGAGGAAAAAACAAAGGGTCAAGTTCTGAGGGAGAGTGATAGAGAACATGATTAGGAGAAAGTTAACCATGAGAAAATCCCAAACTTATGATGTGTGTAAACTGTCTTTGATTACCTAGTAGGAAACGTAAACCAACAACATTTTTTTTTTACGTTTCTTTTCATAATTTTGAGGATTTCATTTACTACATAGAACAAAAACATAAGAAAATATACCTACCTTCAAGTAGAGTTTCATCCTTTAACAAGTCCCTACCAACACTAATCTTTTCTCCAAATGATGAGAATTCAAAAACACTTGGTCTCATAAAAGCACAAGAATCATCTTCTATAGAATCACATAATCTACAAAAGATTAACTATCTATTTCTTCTATCTTTAAACATTATCCCAAAAACAGAAAGGTTAAGGTAAAACAACTCTTCAAAAAGAAAGAATCCCATAGGAATGGAAACTACTTTTAAATCATCAAAGTTCCATGGTACTACCCAAAGTTCATCATAGACCATTCCATAAATAACGGTCCTTAAAATTCCTCAAAACAAACCAAACTAAGATTGAAACCCAAATACAATAAGGATTTGATAACATAGTCTTCCAAAACAACTTCATTGTTCATCTCCAGACAACATCAACCACTCCTAACATCTTATAAAAAAGTAGCTAACCTAAACATATTTTACCCAAGATAGGTTAGTCATTCCCATAAGTAACCTAAATTTCTATAAGTTCACCTTAAATTCATCGATTCTTCAAAATATAAGTCAACCTTACTCCTCAATGAAAATACCGTAGTAATCTATTTACCTCGATCAAATATGGTTCCCAAAATAATGATCGTCTTCCAAAATAATAATCATATTTTAATCCCCTAATCATCCTTGTCATATTAATACGAAAATCGTCGCATTTCCTATCACATTGGTTGTCGGAACATGTTCTTCCATTTCCCACCATTAACTAAGAAGAGAAAGCATAATTAGGGGCTTAAGTACTTAGCTAATAATCATGAAAAGGAACTGAAAGCATATAAGGATAACTTGTATATGAAAGGTATACCCTAACTTGTGATCTCCTAGGTTCCCATCTAGGTTATGAATGATCATATATTCTTATGTGAACCTTTATTTTATTTTATCTTTGTTCCTTTAACAATGGTTCATACCAAGCTTATGAATTTACCAAAGCATATCCCCCGGGAGTGTCGTAACCAAGAGTGCAGCAAGGCCCGTTGTCGTGTACCAGTTCCCGTTCGAGTCAAGCTCAAAGCGGTGTTTTCGGGTTTTACCCCTATGTACATCTGTGCCAGAGCCACCTCTACCTGCTCGTATCCAGACATGGATGTATTTTTTTGGCAACCCCTTACTCAATACTCACCAAAATACCAGGAAGATTTCCTATATTAAACTTTTCTATAGGGTTTCTCCTAGAGTTTTCATATCCTAACTTCCACAAATAACTAAACCATCCTTTGATACCAACTATGGCATCCCACCTTTTTATCACATAAACTTTAATTACATTTTACAAAACCGAGGATCTTTAAGGTTTAGTGTCTTGGAAACCAGGAACTTAAAACATGAAAACAACATAAAGAATTCTTCTTAAACACTTGAAAGGATTCTCCTCATGTTCACCCTAGGCTCATTACTGAATCTCATAACCTGGGGACATACATCAAAAGAAAGGGTGAGCAGAAGGCCCAGCAAGGGATACAAGTGAAACATTTTACATATGAACTTGGGATACATCAATAAAGTCATGAAAAGAACTTTAAGTCATGAAAATGAAATCATGAGGCATATCATAATAAAAATAAAACTTTTTCATAACTTGAAGTTGTGGCTGCAACATTTAATATTGGCAATCGTTTCGTTTCACCAAGGTCCATCCCCAAGGTGTCGTTAAAAATTACCAAGGTTATTCACCAAGGCGTCGTTAAAATGGTCATCTCTAGAGATTAAGTCTTTACCCAATGCATTGGAGCGCTATCAGGGTGCACCCTTAAATTTTACTTTATTATCATGTGAGCCACATATATCATCATCAAACATTTCATAAATAACCCATATAGCATAAAATAAATGGGTTTCATTTCATAATCATAACATTTTAAAAACTGCTTTAATGACATGATCTTTACGGCACTTTAAACCCACGGAAAGGGAAGCGGGTCTCATGTATATAAATCCCGGAATTTAAAATGGAACATTTTGATATATATGTGAATACCCTTTTAGAAATAAGAGCATTGAGTATTCACTTTATAACATAAAATAATTTTTGAGAAAAGAGAGAGGCATTTTGAGGGGAAAATTCTGCAGCATAACGGCTATGTTACAAGGTTTTAGAAAACATTGAGAAAAGAGGGGACATGGGTCAAACATTCATAAATGACCCGTCATATAGAAGAGGGACAAAATATAAGGGATTTATGAACATGGTAGTGAAATTTGAAAATATATCATATGAAATGAAGAACATGAAAGGAAGAAAACAAAACAATATTTCTCTTGTGAAAATTCGGCAGCCTAACGGCATCACTTAAACTTCAACAAAATTGAATTGACAAGGTCAAATAGGGTCTCTCATAATATGAACATAAGATTCCAGTATGATAGATATAGAGATCATACCCCAACATAATATAAAGGAACTTGAAAGAATTGACATGAAAGTAGAACTTCAAAACGAGAAGGGTGAAGAACCACTTAAAAATTCGGCAGCCTAACGGCGCCACTTAAGACATCAAAATACTGAATTGAAGAGATCAAATGGTTTCTCTCATCATGTGATCATAAAAGACCAGTATGATAAATATAGAGATCATACCCCAACATAATAAAAATGAACTTGAAAGACTTGACATGAAAGTAGAACTTTGAAAAAGAGAGAGGTGAATGAATCCCTTGAAAATTCGGCAGCCTAACGGCGCCACTTAAACTTCAAAAAAATTGAATTGACATGGTCAAATAGGGTATCTCATCATATGAACATAAGATTCCAGTATGATAGATATAGAGATCATACCCCAACATAATATAAAGGAACTTGAAAGAATTGACATGAAAGTAGAACTTCAAAACGAGAAGGGTGAAGAACCACTTAAAAATTCGGCAGCCTAACGGCGCCACTTAAGACATCAAAATACTGAATTGAAGAGATCAAATGGGGTCTCTCATCATGTGATCATAAAAGACCAGTATGATAAATATAGAGATCATACCCCAACATAATAAAAATGAACTTGAAAGACTTGACAAGAAAGTAGAACTTTGAAAAAGAGAGAGGTGAATGAATCCCTTGAAAATTCGGCAGCCTAACGGCGCCACTTAAACTTTCTTAAAACGAAATGATGAGAGTAAGAGGGGGTCTTTCATCATATGAACATAAAAAGGGCAGTAAGAGGAGTATAAAAGAACATCCTCCAAAATAAGAACATGGAGCATAAAAGGAATGACATAAAAGAGATCACTTGAAAAGAAAGAGAGGGGTCAGATCCCTTACCTTAAAATGTAACTCTTAAACCTCAAAGGTTGGGACCTTGAGGGCTTGGGGGAACCTTGGGAGGACTCCTTGGGAGGTAATGAGACCATAAATTCGTTGGGAATGAGTGGGGAGTCGAATGGATGAGAGGAGGGCTTGGTATTTATAGGGAAAGTGAGGGGACAAGGCATTAATGGCAAAGGGACACCTCATTAGTGGTTTTGGCAAAACCATGGGCTTGCCCATGGTATTTGCCCATGGTATTGGCCACTTGGGACACCTCATACCTTATCTCACTATTCATAATACGAACATATTGATTACAAACTTAATACATCATTTAATGATGTCATTAAACACACGTAACTTAAAAACTGTATTTTCACTATTCATCAAAAATTCAACTTTCTCAGAATAATCCCAAAATTTCACCTTAACCAAATATCAACGCTCTGATTACAAATATGAACTCCATTTTATAAAAATAATTTTCTAAATATTTTTAATTTAATTTTTAATTAAAAACACTATTCATCGAAAATTCATTTTTTCAGAAAAAACCCCAAAAATTACCATAACATAATATCGATGCTCTGAGTTCAAAAATAAAGTCATTTTTATAAAAATAATTTTCTAATTATTTTTAATTAAATTTTTAATTAAAAAACACTATTCACCCGAAAAAACTAATACTTGAATAATAATTAATGAAACCGTTATTTAACTATTTTATTGAATCACATTACTTAATCAAGGTGCCTAGATTATTTTAAAACTTTCTTTAAGTGAGATTACTAATCCATTTGGTCATATTACTAATCCTAATCATAAAATCACTATTCATAATTTACTATTCATCAAAAATCAAGTTGATCTTATTAGACTCTAAATTTAGTACTAAACATAATTGCAGAAGACCATTTTTTGAAAATCATTACACATTTTTAATTATTTATGGTTTACATAAACATATTTAAAATATCTTTTTTCTAAAATTCATCAAAAATATGCATACTATATTTATCCGGTCATTTCAAAATTCATAAACTTCATCATAAGAAGAAATCCCAATTTTTATTTAAAACAAGGATTACACAAGGTAGTTACGGTCTCGTTACATAACCCCTTATAATACCAGCATAGGACCTAAGAGTAAGGTGTGCTAGGGTGATAGAATCTTGTGGCGGCTCAGTCAACATTGCCCGAGTATTAATTTCTATCAGTTTGAACTTCTCACGAAGGCGATTCCGTTCCAGCTTCACATGATGAAGTTCGGCTTGGATTTGATCCAGAGCAAAGCCCAGTGGTGCTACCCCCTTCCCAAGCTCTGTTAGATGGGCTTCGATCGGTCCAAGACTACTAGGTGAGGCCATCGAATCTTCTTTCTATAATAATTAACCAAGATTACTTATATTTAGAGACAATAATCAAAACATTTTGTTCACAAAGGTCATGTTGACCGATGGTTATATAATAGTCAAAACCCACTGATCTTATTGTAATTATAATCATGTTTATCAAATAAAACATTTTTGTTGATTATAACAATAACACATAAAATTAGGAAACAAAATTTATTTAAAAATTTCGGGTCGTTACAATCAGTTTAAAATTTACATTTTAGCTCAAAATGTGTCACTCACTAAAAACCAAGAAAACTCACTCCAATTATCTTCATAAATTAGGACAGTGATTCATAACTTATTTGTGATGTGTATGAAGTAGTCTCATGTGAAACCAATGCACGATGTGACCAGTTTGACTCAAAATGCGTGTTTCTAGTTTGAAATATTATTTCAATATAAAAACACAACTAAGATACTAAAAACTGAGAAAATGCAATCAGATTGTTTTGATACTTTAGGAAAATGATCTATATGTCATTTTTGATGTGTATGAATCAACTTCACCTCATTATGATGCACAGTGCAACCAGTATAACTCAAAGTGTCTCTTTTTATTTAAAATTGTCATTAATTTTATAAAAAAACCCAACTGACATATTGAAAACCAAGAAAACGAATTTGGATTGTATTTATATTTTAGGAAAATGATTCGTGAGTAATTTTTGATGTGTTGGAATCAACCCACCTTAATACAATGCACGATGTGACTGGTATAAATCCAAATGTGTCTTTTTATTTAAAATTTACATTAATTTAAGTAAAAAGAACAACTGACGTACTAAAAACCGAGAAAACACATTTATATTGTTTTGATACTTTAGTGCAATGATCCATAAGTCATTTGAGATATGTAGGAATCAACCACACCTCAATCCGACCTAAGGTGTGACCAATATGACTAAAAGTGTATCTTATGAGTTTAAAATTTACATTTTAGCTCAAAATGTGTCACTCACTAAAAACCACGCAAACACTTTATGATTGTATTTATAATTTAGTAAAGTGATTTTTATGTCCTTTTTAATGTGTATGAAGTGGTCTCACATCAAATCGATGCATGATGTGACCATTATGACTCAAAAAGTGTGTTTCCAGTTTGAAATGATATTTTAGTAAATGAACAAACTTGGCATACTAAAAA
The DNA here is from genome assembly GCA_963277665.1 of Viscum album. Lineage (NCBI taxonomy): Eukaryota > Viridiplantae > Streptophyta > Magnoliopsida > Santalales > Viscaceae > Viscum > Viscum album. Next base: position 601,556,731 of record OY728158.1, on the reverse strand, counting down.
CTGAGAAACACATTTTTATTGTTTTGATACATTATAACAATGATCCATGAGTCATTTGATGATCCATGAGTCATTTGTGATGTGTAGGAATCAGCCACACCTCAATCCGATGAAGGATGTGACTGGTATAAATCTAAATGTGTATTTATTTAAGATTGACATCAATTTAAGTAAAAAGAACAAGTGACATACTGAAAACTGAGCAAACACATTCATATTGTTTTGACACTTTAGAAAATGATCCATGATTAATTTGGGATGTGTATAAATCAACCTCACCTCAATTCGACGCAAAGTGTGACTAGTATGACTAAAAGTTCTTGTTATTAGTTTAAAATTGTCATTTTAGATCAAAAGGTTTCATTCACTAAAAACCAAACAAACACCATATGATTGTATTGATAATTTAAGAGAGTGATTCGTATGTCCTTTGTGATTTGTATGAAGAAGTCTCATCTCAAACTACTGCATGATGCAACTAGTATGAATCAAAATGTGTGTTTCCGGTTTGAAATGATATTTTAGTAAAAAACACAACTATCATACTAAAATCTAAGAAAACCCATTATTATTATTTTTATACTTTAGAAAAATGATCTATGAGTTATTTGTGATGTGTATTAATCAACCACACCTCAATCCAATGAATGATGTGATCGGGATAAATCTAAATATGTCATTTAAATTTGATATTAATTTTAGGAAAAAGACAAGGGACACATGATAGAGTTAATATTTTAATTAATATTAATATTTTTTTAAAAGATTGAATCCACCCCCAATTATTCAATTTGAGTATATTTACATCATTTATGTGTTTTTGGTGTATTTTGGGCTTAAATGTGAAAACATGGTAATTCTGTAAAATTGACAGTTTTTTGAAGCTTCTATTTTCTGGGCATAAATTTTATACCATTGATCCAATTTAAGTCAATCATTTTTTGTAGGATTTATATGATCCTGGGATTCAATTGTTTATTCTATACCAAGACCCAATTCATAAACCAATGGTACAACAAAATCAATCAAATGGTGAACTCAGTTTGGCTGGCAGAATGGACCCCACCACACTAAATCTAAAATATCTCATTCAACAGACCTTCAAATGAGGTGATTCTAGCTGGTGCAGATATAGAACTTCCAAAGGACGGTTCAAATTAACTTTCATTAATTAAGGATCTTATTAAGTCATACGTTGAGTGATTCAAATTAGAGTGGGTGAACCATGTTTTAGAGGATAGAAAAAGTAAAGGTCATTGTTCAGGTGATAGTTTTCTTTACACATGTACAAAGACTTTAATATTTTGAAGGTAGATATTTAACTTCATATAAAACATTTGATAAGAAGGGACCTTAGTGAGTTTCGACCATCTGGAGTGCAGAACATAGGCAAACTTATGGAGGTCATATTCCGGAGGATCAAAATTTCTGTTCTTTATTTTCTTTATTTTACTCTTCTTAGTCTTGCCTCTTATTCACAACTATCCTTACCATGTTGGGATAAAAGTCTCTGTTATTGGGGAAGTATAGGTTTTCTATTTTTTATTTCATGATTTCTTTCTATTAATTAAAATCCTCTTTTCTCTTATGCGAATCAGTTTCAATTTCTTATAACAGTTTTTATTATCATGTACAATTGTATGTGATTTTAGATTCTGTTGTTTATTTATATTTGGTCAATTATCAATATCTCCTTCCACTAGGTTCTGGTTTCTATACTATGTAATGAACCAGGACTTAATGGTTAAGTACTCAGTGATCAACAGTACATTTGTAAGGAGTAGTGAATGTTCTTGATTGCTTGGGATAGACAAGAACTGATTGGGAATTTGCTAAGATAATTGGTGGTATTCGCTATAACTCTCTTACACATTGGAAATTGAGTATAAAAATCTGGTTTTTATTAACTCATTTTATCACATTATTATTTGACCAATGGAGTGAAAAGAAATGATTGTGGATTCTCACTCTTAACGATTTAGCAAAAGATAATTGGGTAAAGTGAACTGTGATAGAATTACAATTGAAAAAACAACCCTAAACTGATCACCATTTAATATCACTGATTTAAATCACATCATTTGTCAATTTGTTTTAAAACTTTCACTTAATTTATTTACTTTATTTAGTTTCTTTCTTGTATTTTCAAAATCAAACAATTTCAAAATCAACATCACTTCTTCCTCTAATTTTAATTGATAAACACTATTGTTGAGCACTCCTCTCTAGAGACAACCTAGGTACCCACTATAATACATTCTAACTTAGGTAATATTTGTTTTTTCCACACCCATGATAGGAACATTTTAAAACATGGTGCTATTGTCGGGGAGGTAATTCCAACATTTTTTTCTTTTCTTATATTGCATGACTATAAGTACAAACCCTGACCCTTTCCATAAGATCCAAAAATTGAAAGAACCTTGTTGAATAGACTTAGAAACCTTAATTTCCAATATGAATTTGAGGAAATTTCTCTTTTAGAATCAATTCAAACTTCAAGTGTTCACTCTGATCCTGTCATCATTGCTGAAAATCAAAATCAAACACTTAGAGACCTCTGTGCACGACAATTCATTAATCAAAACAATCAACTTTCCACGACAGCGTCATAAAATGAATTTGAAATGAAACCTAAAATGATTACTTTGATTCCAAAGTTTCATGGTTTGGAAGGTGAAGATCCAAACTAAACCATTAAAGAGTTCACACATGTGTGTTCAACTTTCAGACCCCATGGAATTGCTGAGCAGTAGGTAAAGCGGATGGAATTTCCGTTTTCGTTGTGTAGAGCAACTAAAGAATGGATGTACGACCTAGAACCAGGAGACATACATGACTGAAATGACCTGGTAAGATGTTTTATGCAATTATTCTACCCCACCTCAAGAAGCAAAACCATTCGAAAGGAAATCTACGTCGTACGAAAATCATCTCGGGAAACCCTTTATGAGTACTGGGAGAGATTTAAGAAGCTTTGTGCCAGCTTCCCACATCAATACATTAAGGGACATCACTTTGTTGTCTTATTATATCAAGGACTACTAGACAATGACAAAAACCTTCTTGATGAATCATCTGGAGGTGCATTGATTGACAAGTCACCAGAAGAAGCCAAGGTCTTGATTGAGAGGATTTCTTAGAATTCATAGTAGTTTGGAACAAGAGGTATTGTAAAAAAGGTATTAATGAGGTACATACTTCTCATCCATCACCCTTAATAGAAACTAGAATTGAAGAGATAACTACTTAGGTGAGGCAGTTGGCCTTGAAGCAAGTTAGTGACCAACAAGTGCCAGTGAAGTTATGTGGTTTATGCTCATCACCTGATCATTTCACTGACCAATGTTTTCAAAAACAGGGAATGAAAACATGTGAAGAATCCTTTCATCCAAGTTAGTTCCAAAAAAATCAAGCATGGAGAGATCCTAACCAATTCGAATATGGGTTTATAAATTAGCAGAATCTAGGTAGACCACCATACCAATACCAGTTTCAAAACCAACCACCATTCAGAATCAATTCTAGAACCCACCACCATTTCAACTAAAGTAGTCTTATAATATGACTTCTTACCAAGAACCAACCACTTTCCAAAGGCCCTATGAGAAACCATCTACCAGTGCACAACCTCTAATTCAAAACCAACTCCAGATATCTTAGTTTGAGGGGTTGAAGGACATCATTAAAGATTTTTCCAGCAAGTTTGAAAGTCTTATGGAATTTATGACCAATAATCATGGTAAAATCATTTCCCAAAAAATCAAAAAACCAAAAGAGAATGTCATTATGATAACAACAAGAAGTGGAAAATAACTCCCACCTCCTGCCACCATTGATCCTAAAACAGGACCACCTGGGATAAGGGAGAATGAAGTTATAAATGATGAAAATTCTATGAAAATGCATCGGGAAGAAGATAAGAAAGAGGAGGAGGATAAGGATAGGCCAAGGAAAAAGAAACATGAAACACCATTTCAAAGAAAACAAATGGAGAAGAAATATTTACCCCCACCATTTCCATCAAGGATGATTGAATCAAATAGGTTGTAAGAAGAAGCACTGCAGAAAGAAATTCTGGACACCTTCCCGAAAGTGGAAATCAACATACCTCTGCTTGAAGCACTCAAAAAAATTACAAAGTATGCTAAATTTTTGAAGGGTATTTGAACCAAGAAGAGATGAATTCAAGGGAATCAGAGGATCAATTTGGGACGAAGTGTATCAACCCTTATCACACCACAATTGCTAACCAAATGTTAAGATCTTGGGACGTTTTCTATTCCATGTACCATTGGTTCATTAAATTTATCTAATGCTTTTTGAAATTTAGGTGGATAAATTAATGGTTTCCTCACTCGGTATATACTTATTTGTAGATGGGAAACATGAATCCAACAAGAGTGGTGGTCCATCTTGAAAACTGATCAATAGTTTTCCCAGCAGGATTTCTGGAGGATGTCCTGGGAAAACTCAAAGATCTTTGTTTCCCTGATAACTTCTATGTTTTGAATATGAAAGATGATAGGATCCCATCACACTCAACCATAATTTTGGAAAGACATTTCATGAATACATCCAAAACCATAATCAATTTCCATTAAGGGATACTTACAATAGAGTTTGGAGACATCACTATCCACTTCAATATTTTTGAATCCATGAGGAACCCATAAATTGATCATTCACTTTTTACACTCTCCCATGAATATGGTATAGAACCAATTGAATAATCAGGTATGTTTCTTGAATTCTTAGCATTAGGAGAGAATTTTTCCATTAAAAATATCAGTGAACATATGGTTTCCCAAACTCTTGGAGATTCTGATTTCCTATTGAAATAAGAGTTAAAATATGATTTCTTTGATAATTTGTTAAATTATGATAAAGATGATATGATTTATTTTGTTAAGGATGTCAAACCATTGGAAGTGGGAAACCTATTCCTTGAGCATCCTCCTAATCTAGAATTAAGAAGTTGAAAGATGGTGGGGTTCACAAAATTATTTTTGATGAAACTATGTACAAATGGGAAGATCCAGATTTTGTTAGTGTTGACAATGCAAGTGAAATAAGGGAGTATGATTGGCTAGGTAGCTTAGTTGTAAATGTATAGATGAGGTATGTTTTCATGATTTTAATTTCCAAAATTCTGATATACTATGATAATTATAACTATATACATTTCAGATTTTTTATAGGTGTATATATGAAAAAAATTTCAGGGATTTCCTCGTGAAAAAAATTGGGACTCATTAGTCCTCACATCACCTCTAGAGAATAAAAATAAATAGAATCTGAGAAAGGCGATGAAATAGTGGTAGGCCCTCTCACATCATTTAACAAAAAAAATACAGATGATAGAATCTTTTTAATACCAATGATGTAGGGTTAAAACTCTATAGTTTAATCATATCAAATATATTTTAATTTCATTCATTACCTTTTCCTTTTATGTTTTTGGCAGCATTGGATGCTCATTGCTGTCAATTTGGATACTTCAATGATTTATTTCTTGGATTAAATGCATGGATATCCAACAAACCAACCACACATGATGGAATTTTTCAATTTTTAATACACTACAGCCATCATTTTAGAACTAAAAATCTAGTTATATAATTTATGTTATCTTTAAATGAGGATTCTATTTTGATATGGAAGTGCATGAATATCATCTACATCATGGAATTAGGCCAAGAAAAAAGGACAAATAACACCATAAGTACTATGACTATATAATTATCAGGGTATATATAATAATATTTCACTATCCAAAAAATATAAAAAATTTATTATTTTTGTTAAGTGTTTCTGCAGTGTCTGAAACAAAAAAATGTAAAAGTCTGTGGTTATTATGTTTGAAAATTTATGAAAGAGATCATATTCCATGAACAAACCAGCTTCCCTAAAGAGGTATTTTTGAAGATAATTACTATTTCATTAAAAATATTTATCAATCCTTTGTGTATTTATATTTTTTCAGTAGTATCATGATTGTCGAAAATAATCCTATTCACATGATGATATATATTTGTTTAGAAATTAATGGGTAGAAGACTTGATGTATGAATGTAGAAAAATACCATGAAGATGTGACCCGTATGACTCGAAGTGTCTATTTTTATTTAAAATTGTTAGTATTTTTAGTAAAAAGAACAAGTTACATACAGAAAACAAAAAAATACTTTAAGATTGATTTGATACTTTAGGAAAACAACCCATAAGTCATTTGTTATGTGTAAGAATCAACTGCACCTAAATCTGATTCATGGTTTGACCGTTATGACTTTAAGTGTGTATTTTTATATTAAATTAACAAAAAATTTAGAAATAAGAATAAGTGACATACTAAAAACCAAGAAAAGGCATTCATATTGTTTTGATACTTTAGGAAAATTATTCATGAGTCATTTGTGACTTGTATGAATCAAACACACCACAATCTGATGAACGGTGTGACCGATATGACTAAAATTGTCTGTTATCTGTTTAAAATTGACATTTTAGCTCAAAATGTGTCACTCAATAAAAACCAAAAAACTCACTCCCATTATCTTTATAAATCAGAACAGTGATTAATAACTTATTTGTGATGTGTATAAAGTAGTCTCATGTGAAACCAATGCACGATGTGACCAGTTTGACTCAAAATGTGTGTTTCCAGTTTGAAATATTATTTCAGTATACAAACACAACAAAGATACTAAAAACAAAGAAAATGCAATCAGATTGTTTTGATAATTTAGGAAAATGATCTATATGTCATTTTTTATGTATTGGAATCAACTTTACCTCATTATGGTGCACAGTGTGACTGGTATGAATCAAACTGTCTCTTTTTATTTAAAATTGTCATTAATTTTAGAAAAAAACACAACTAACATACTGAAAACCAAGAAAACGAATTTGGATTGTATTTATAATTTCGGAAAATGATCCGCGAGTAATTTTTGATGTGTAGGAATCAACCCAACTCAATACAATGCACGATGTGACTGGTATAAATCCAAATGTGTCTTTTTATTTAGAATTTACATTAATTTAAGTAAAAAGAACAACTGACTACTAAAAACTGAGCAAACACATTTATATTGTTTTGATACTTTAGTACAATGAAACATATGTCATTTGGGATGTGTAGGAATCTACCTCACCTCAATTTGACGCATGATGTGACTAGTATGACTAAATGTGCCTGTTATCAGTTTAAAATTATCTTTTTAGCACAAAAGGTTTTACTCTCTAAAAACCAACCAAACACCATATGATTGTATTAATAATTTAGGAGAGTGATTTGTATGTCCTTTGTGATGTGTATGAAGAAGTCTCGTCTCAAACTAATTCATGATGCAACCAATATGGCTCAAAATGTGTGTTTCCAGTTTGAAATGATATTTTAGTAAAAAACACAACTATCATACTAAAATTTAAGAAAAACCATTCTTATTGTTTTAATACTTTAGAAAAATTATCTATGAGTTATTTGTGATGTGTATTAATCAACAACACCTCAATCCAATGAATGATGTGATCGGTATAAATCTAAATATGTCATTTAAATTTGATATTAATTTTAGGAAAAAGACAAGGGACACATGATAGAGTTAATATTTTAATTATTATTAATGTGTTTTTAAAATATTTAATCAATCTCAATTATTAAATGTGAGTATATTTACATCATTTATGTGTTTTTGGTGTATTTTGGGCTTAATTGTGAAAACGAGGTAATTCTGTAAAATTGACAGTTTTTTGGGGCTTCTGTTTTTTGGGAATAACTTTTATATCATTGATCCAATTTATGTCAATCCTTTTTTGTAGGATTTATATGCTCTTAGGATTCAATTTTTTCTTCTAGACCAAGACCCAATTCATAACCCAATGGTAGAACAAAATCAATCAAGTGGTGAACTCAGTTTGCCTGATAGAATGGACCCCACCACACTAAATCTCAAATATCTCATTCAACAGAGCTTCAAATGAGGTTATTCTAGCTCGTGTCGACATAGAACATACAAAGGATGGTTCAAATTATATTTCATTAATTAAGGACCTTATTAAGTCATATGTTGAGGGATTCCAAGTAGAGTGGGTGAACCATGTTTTGGAGGATAGAAAAAGTAATGGTCATTGGTCTGGTAATAGTTTCCTTTACACTTGTACAAAGGCTTTAATATTTTTAGGGTAGATAGTTAACTTCATATCACACATTTTATAATAAGGGACCTTAGTGATTTTTGGCCATCTGGTGTGTATAAAATAGGCAAAATTATGGAGAACATATTCTGGAGGATCAAAATTTATGTTCTTTATTTTCATTATTTTACTCTTCTTAGTCTTGTAATGTGTTCTTCATGCCCCTTATTCACAATTCCCCTTACCATGTTTTTATAAAATTATGTGTTATTGTGGAATAATAGTTTTTCCATTTTTTATTTCACTATTTCTTGCTATTAATGTTTTAAAATCCTCTTTTCCTTTCTACGAATTAATTTCAATTTCTTATAACAGTTTTTATTATCATGTACAATTGTATCTGATTTTAGATTCTATTGTTTATTTATATTTGATCAATTATCAATATCTCCCTCCACTAGGTTCTGGTTTCTATACGATGTAATGAACCAGGACTTAATGGTGAAGTACTCAGTGATCAACGGTACATGTGTAAGGAGTAGTGAATGTTCTTGATTGCTTGGGATAAACAAGAACTGATTGGGAATTTTCTAAGATAATTGGGGGTATTCGCTAAAACTCTATTACACAATGGAAATATAGTAGAACAATCTGGTGTTTTATTAAGGCATATTATCACATTATTATTTGACCAAGGGAGTGAGAAGAAATAATTGTGGATTCTCACTCTTAATGATTTAGTAGAAGAGAATTGGGTAAAGTGAACTGTGATAGAATTAAAATTGAAAAAAAAACCCTAAACTGATCACCATTTCATATCACTGATTTAAATCACATATTTTTTCAATTTGTTTTGAAACTTTCACTTAATTTCTTTACTTTATTTAGTTTATTTCATGTATTTTCAAAATCAAACAATTTCAAAAGCAATATCACTTCTTCCTCTAATTTTAATTGACAAAAACTATTTTTGAGCACTCCTCTATGGAGACAACCTCGGTAAACACTATAATAAATTTTAACTTAGGTAATATTTGTTTTTTCCAGACCCATGACCAGCACATTTCAAAACTTGGTGCTTTTTCTGGGGAGGTAATGCTAATATTTGTTTCTTTCCTTATATTTCATGACTATAAGTACAAACCCTGACCCTTTCCCTAAGATCCAAAAATTTAAAGAACATTGTTGAATAGACTTAGAAACCTGAATTTCCAATATGAATTTGAGGAAATTTCTCTTTTAGACTCAAGTGAAACTTCAAGTGTTCACTCTGAGCCTGTCATCGTTGCTGAAAATCAAAATCAAACACTTAGAGACCTCTGTGCACCACAATTCCTTAATCAAAACAATCAACTTGCCATGACAGTGTTATAAAATGATTTTGAAATGAAACCTAACATGATTAATTTGATTCCAAAGTTTCATGGTTTGGAAGGTGAAGATCCAAACAAACACATTAAAGAGTTCACACATGTTTGTTCAACTTTCAGACCCCATGGAATTGCTGAGCAGCAGGTAAAGCGGAAGGCATTTCTGTTTTCGTTGTGTAGAGCAACTAAAAAATGGTTGTACGACCTATAACCAGGAGACATACATGAATGGAATGACCTGGTAAGATGTTTTATGCAATGATTCTACCCCACCTCAAGAATCACAACCATTCGGAAGGAAATCTACGTCCTACGACAATCATCTGGGGAAACCCTTTACTAGTACTGGGAGAGATTTAAGAAGATTTGTGCCAGCTTCCCACATCAAGACATTGAGGGACATCACTTTGTTGTCTTCTTCTATCAAGGACTACTGGACAATGACAAAAACCTTCTTGATTCATTATCTAGAGGTACATTGTTTGACAAGTCACAAGAAGAAGCAAAGGGCTTGATTGAGAAGATTTCCTAGAATTTGTAGTAGTTTAGAACAAGTGGTATTGTAAAAAGAGGTATTAATGAGGTAAATACTTCTCATCGATCACCCTTAATAGAAACTAGAATTGAAGAGCTAACTACTTAGGTGAGGTAGTTGGCCTTGAAGCAAGTTAGTGACAAACCAGTGCCAGCGAAGTTATGTTGTTTATGCTCATCACCTGATCATTTCACTGACCAATGTTCTGAAATACAGGTAATGAAAACATGTGCAGAAGCCTTTCATCCAAGATAGTTCCAACAAAATCAAGGATAGAGAGATCCTTACCAAGTCGAATATGGGTTTGTAAATCAGCAGAATCAAGGTAGACCCCCATACCAAAACCAGTTTCAAAACCAACCACCATTCAGAATCAATTCCAGAACCCACCACCATTTACACAAAAGTAGTCTTATAATATGCCTTCTTACCTAGAACTAACCTCTTTCCAAAGAACCTATGAGAAACCATCTACTAGTTCACAACCTCCGATTCAAAACCAACAGAAGAAATCTCAGTTTTAGGGGTTAAAGGACATCATTAAATATTTTTCCAGCAAGTTTGAAAGTATTATTGACTTTCTGACCAAAAATCATGGTAAAATTATTTCCCAAAAAATCACAAACCCAAAAGAGAATTTCAGTATGATAACAAATGTAAGTGGAAAAGAACTCCCACCTCCTGCCACCATTGAGCCTAAAACAAGACCACCTGGGATAAGGGAGAATTGAGTTATAAATGATCAAAATTCTATGAAAATGCATCGGGAAGAAGATAAGAAAGAGGAGGAGGAGGAGAATAGGCCAAAGAAGAAGAAACAAGAAACACCATTTCAAAGAAAAAAATGGAGAAGAAATATATACCCCCACCATTTCCATCAAGGATGATTGAATCAAAGAGGTTGTAAGAAGAAGAACTGCAGAAAGAAATTCTGGAAACCTTCCCGAAAGTGGAAATCAACATAACTCTACTTGAAGCACTCAAAAAAATTACAAAGTGTGATAAATTTTTGAAGGATCTTTTCCCCAAGAAGAGGAGACTTCAAGGGAATGAGAGGATAAATTTGGGAAGAAGTGTCTCAACCCTTATCACACCACAATTTCCAACCAAATGTCAATATCCAAGGACGTTTTCTATTCCATGCACCATTGGTTGATTAAATTTCTCTAATGATTTCTGTGATTTAGGTGGATCAATTAATGTTTGCCTCACTCGGTATATACTTCTTTGCAGATGGGAGACATGAATCAAATAAGAGTGGTGATCCAGCTTGCAAACAGATGAATATTTATCCCAGCAGGAGTTCTGAAGGATGTCCTGGTAAAACTCAAAGATATTTGTTTCCTTGATAACTTCTATGTATTGAATATGAAAGATGATAGGATCCCATCACACTCACCCATAATTTTGGAAAGACATTTCTTGAATACATCCAAAACCATCATCAATTTCCATGAAGGGACACTTACAATATAGTTTAGAGAGAACACTATCCACTTCAATATTTTTGAATCCACGAGGCACCCATAAGTTGATCATTCACTCTTTACACTCTCCAATGAAGATGGTACAGAACCAATTGAAGAATCATGTATGTTTCGCGAATTCTTAGCACTATGAAAGAGTTTTTCCATTAAAAATATTAGTGAACATATTGTTTCCCAAACTCTTGTAGATTTTGATTTCCTATTGGAATAAGAGTTAAAATATGATTTCTTTGATAATTTGTTAAATTATGATAAAGATGATATGATTTATTTTTTTAAGGATGTCAAACCATTGGAAGTGGGGAACCTATTCCTTGATCATCCTCCTAATATAGAATAAAATCTGCTCCCCACTGATTTAAATTATGTTCAACTTATGGAGGTAGAGAAACTACCAGTAATAATTGATAATTTTTTATATGAAACTCAAGAAAAATCCTTGATTGAGATTTTGAGAGAGAATGTCCAAGAAATAGGGTGGAGCTTAGGTAATCTCCCAGGAATATACCCAAAAAATTTCTCACATAGTTTTTTTCTTGAGGGAGATTCAAAACCTGTCAGACAACCCCAAAGTAGGCTTAACACCCCCTGATGGAGTTTGTGAAAAAAAAGATTGAGAAACTGTGAGAAGATGAGATCATTTATCTCATATCAGATTCACAATGGGTTAGCCCTATCCATGTAGTCCTAAAGAAAACTGGCCTAACCATTGTGAGGAATGAAAAGAATGAATTAATCCCTTTAAGAATTCAGAATAGCTGGAGAGTGTGCATAGATTTTAACAAGCGGAATCAGGTCACTCAAAAAGACCATTTCTCTATCGCTTTCATTAAATAGATGCTGGAGATATTGGTAGGGAGAACCCATTATTTCTTTTTGGATGGATTTTCAGGTACCTATTACTCATGATGATCAAGAGAAGAAAAACTTTACATGTCCTTTTGATACTTTTTCATACAAAAGGATTCCATTTGGATTGTGTATATCTCCAGGTACATTTAAGAGGTGTATGGTAAGTATATTTTATGATAACATTAAAGATTGTTTGGAGGTTTTCTTGGATGATTTCACACTTTTTGGAAATTATTTTGACCATATTTTGAATAATCTGAATTGTTTATGAAAACTTGCATTGAAAAGAACCTTGTTTTGTATTTTGAAAAGTGTAATTTTATAGTTGAGAGAGGAATTGTCCTTGGGAATGCCATTTCACAAAAATTCATTGAAGTTGATAAATCAAAAATTGAAGTGATAAATTATTTGCCTTACCCAACTTGTGTGAAACATGTTAGATCATTTTTAGGACATGCATGATTCTACAGAAGGTTTATCAAAGATTTCAGTAAGATTTATCTCCCTCTATCTAGATTACTTTTTAAAAGATGCTGATTTCAACATCAATGATTCATTTAGGGAAGCCTTTGATGACTTGAAAATGAGATTAATGACACCACTAGTAATACAGCCACCTAATTGGGAAGAATAATTCATGGTACTTTGTGATGCTTCAAACCAATTAGTTGGTGAATTCCTTTCTGAGAGAATTGAGGGAAAGCCACAAGACATTGCATATGCCGCAAAAACTTTAGATGTGGCACAATTAAACTACACAACAATAGAAAAAGTGTTTTTAGTAGATGTTTTTTCTTTAGAAGGATTTAGATCATATCACCTTGGAACTAAACCTATTGTGTTTTCTGATCATGTATCTCTTAGGTACTTGATGAAAAGGGCTAAAGAAAAACCAAGTCTTGTGAGATGGATTCTATTACTATAGGAGTTCAACATAGTAGTAAAAGACAAGAAGGGATCTTAGAACCAAGTGATAGATAAATTAAGTAGACCACCCAGCACCACTAAAGTTGAAATTTTAGATAGAGAACCACCGAATGATCACCTTACAGGAGGGAAATTGTACTTGATTAAAGGAAAAGTACCTTGGTATATTTACATGTTAAATTATTTGGTAACATCTCCAGTTCAATCTCATTTAAATTCTCACAAAATTCACAAATTGAATGCTGAATCTAGATATTACATCTGGGATGATCCAATTCTTTGGAAGATTTGAAATGACAAAGTGATAAGAATATGTTTTCATAAAATTTAAATTGATTATCTCTTTATGTTTTGTCACACTTTAGCATGTAGAGGCCACTTTGGACCTCAAAGTACAATAAGGAAGGTTTTAGAATTTGTACTTTATTGGACAACACTTTTCAAAGATTCTCATGAATTTTGAAAACGGTGTAAAAAATGCCAGTTCACAGAAAATATTTCAAAGAGGAAAGAAATTCCCCAAAATACACTTAATTTTTGTGAAATTTTTGAAGTTTTTGGGATATATTTTATGGGTCCTTTTCTAATGTAATTCAAAAATTCTTATATTCTTCTTGCTGTTGATTATGATTCCAAATGGGAGGAAGAAAAATCCACAAGGACTGATGATGCTAAAGTTGTTTGTGATTTTGTTTGGGTAACATATTTTGTAGGTTTTTAGTTCCTAGATCCATTATTAGTCATCAAGGGACTCACGTTTTCAATAGGATAATGGAGGATTTGTTGAAAATGTATGGGGTGCATCATAACACATCAACTCCCTATCATCCAAAGACTAATGGGAAAGATGAAGTGTCCAATATGGAAATCAATTGAATTTTGGAAAAGACTGTTAATCCAAATAAGAGGGATTGGAGAAAAAGGTTAGAAGACATATTATGGTATTACAACACAGCCTAGAAAACCCCAATTGGAATGAGTCTATATAAGATGATTTATGGGAAAATCTATCACCTACCTGTGGAATTGGAACACAGAGAATACTGGGTTGTGAGGAAGATGAACCTGGATCTTGAAAGTGCAGGGAAGGAGAGAATATTGCAGTTACAGGAGATGGAATAAATTAGAAGAGAAGATTTTGAAAATTCTAGGATTTACAAAGAGAGAACAAGAGTGTCTCATGATAATCTTATCCAACCCAAATACTTTCATCCTGGAGAAAAAGTGTTGTTATTCAATTCAAGACTCAAGCTGATGCTAGGTAAACTTCGTTCCAGGTTGGAAGGTCCATTTATAGTTACTCATGTATATCCTTTTGGTGTTGTGCAGATTATGAAGGATGGAGCACATGAGCCATTCACTGTTAATGGAAATAGGGTGAAGAAATTCCATGAGACTATTCCATCAGATCTAGTGGAGGAGATCACACTCCACCAACCTATTTATCAATAAAATCGACCAGGCCGTACCTCTCCTTTACAATTGATTGCATGTTGTGATTCATTTTTCTAATATTATTACCTGTTAAATCCGTTTTAATGCATTGAAGACACTACATAATTTAAGTGTGGGGGACGAAACCTTTGTAGTTTAGTATTTTTATTTATTATTTGTCTTCTTATTTTCACATATTTTTAAAAAAATTGAGTTTTTTTTTCAAATTTTTTGTGTTTCTTTTTCAAATGTTGTGTGTTTTTAAAATTTTGAGAAGAAATTATTATCTTTGAAAATTTTTAAATTTTTGAAACTCATGCTTCTGAGTGAAATGATTTATTATATGAAATTGAGCTTAAATGAATGCTAAAAATGATTTTATTTCAAGTTCAATTCATTGGGAATTTCATGAAAAGTAATCTGATTTTTGAATCCCATGCCACATATCACTATCTTTATATTTGAAAACACATTCCCATGAGGCTTCTAAACCTATTGTTTTAATATTCCTTACATTAAAATCACTTCTTGAGAGAACCAAATAATGATTGATTTAACCAGAATTTGATTTATCCCTATCAAGACTTGAGGGTTTGAGGTACATGTGTTTTAAATTATTTAGAAATGTTTTGGCTTTAAATATACCTTTTCAATAAAATCCTTTTTATAACAGCCTGACTAGAACATTTAATCCTTATATTCTTTAGATTCCAAGAACAACCTGTTAGGTTATCCACATTACAAGACAATATTTTCTAAGTGGAGTGAAGAGGATACCATACTTGTGTGAAAATTAGATTAATGTAATTTTCCTTCAAAAAAATCCAATCCCTCTTCAATCAGCCTCAAAATTTTCACATCTAAATCATACCAACCTAAATCCACAGAACAAACTTGACAAGTACTCATAATAAACATGTTTCTTTGACTCACATTGGGTGGAGATGTAGGAATTTATCAAGCCTATGGAAATCCTTGTTTGAGTTTGGATGAGAAAGACATTGCTAAAAAAATTGAAATTTGTGTGATGAAAGATAATAAAAGTTAGGTAAGTGTTTTTTGTGCATGGGAGGAGAAATAAAGAAGAAATATATTTAATTATATGAAATTAAGAACTTGAAATTATATTTTTTAGGAGTAATGATATATTTTGTTTCTTGTTTTCAAATTGGTGGATCTCATGGATATGTGTTTTGAATTTTCTTTGATTTTATTTTAATTATGACTTGTCCAGGAGTCCAAGTGATAAGTGTGGGGGAATTGATAGAGTTAATATTTTAATTATTATTAATATGTTTTTAAAATATTTAATACCTCCCAATTATTAAATTTGAGTATATTTACATCATTTATGTGTTTTTGGTGTATTTTGGGCTAAAATGTGAAAATGGGGTAATTATGTAAAATTGACAGTTTTTGGGAGCTTCTGTTTTTTAGAAATAACTTTTATATTATTGATAAAATTGAAGTGAATCCTTTTTTAGGCTTCATATGCTCATGAGTATAAATTTTTTATTCTATACCAGGACCCAATTCGAAACCCAATGGTACAAAAAAATCAATCAAGCGGAGAACTCAGTTTGGCTGGTAGAATGGACCCCACCACACTAAATTTAAAATATCTCATTCAAATGACACTAAAATGAGGTGATTCAAGATTGTTTCGACAAAGGAATTACAAGGGACAGTTCACATTTACTTTTATTAATTAAGGATCTCATTTAGGCATATTTTGAGCGATTCCAAGAGGAGTGGGTGAAATAGGTTTTGGCGGATAGAAAAAGTAATTGTCATTGATTTATCCATATAAATCTTTACACCTATAAAAAGACTCTAATATTTTGAGGGTTGAATCCAACTTCATGAAACACATTTTACAATAAGGGAACTCAATGATTTGTGGTCTTCTGGTTGGAAGAACATAGGAAAACCTTTGGAGGATATATTCTGGAGGATCAAAATTTCTGTTCTTTCTTTTATTTATTTTACTCCTCTTCTTCTTGTAATGTGTTCTTAATTACCCTTATTCAGAATTACCCTTAAAATGGTGGAGTAAACTTCTATGTGATTTGGTAAGGACAATTTTTCCATTTTGTATTTCATGAGCTCTTGCTATTAATGTTTTAAAATCCATTTTTTCTCTTCTTCGAACCATTTTTAATTTCTCATATCAGTTTTTATTATCATGTACTATTATATCTGATTTTAGATTATATGGTTTATTTATATTTGGTCAATGATAAATATCTCCCTCCACTAGGTTCTGGTTTATATATGAGGTAATATACCATGACATAGTGGTGAAGTACTAGGTGATCACCGGTACGTGTGTAAGGAGTAGTGAATCTTCTTGATTCCTTGGGATAAACAAGACCCGATTGGGAATTGACTAAGACAATTGGGGGTATTCGCTAAAACTATATTACACATTGGAAGGAGATTAGAACAATCTATGGTTTTAGTAAGGGTTATTATCACATTATTATTTGACCAAGGGAGTGAGAATAAATGATTGTGGATTCTCACTCTTAACGATTTAGCGGAAGAGAATTGGGTAAAGTGAACTGTGATAGAATTACCATTGGAAAACCGAACCTAACATGATCACCATTTCATATCATTGATTTAAATCACATCATTTTTCAATTTGTTATAAAACTTTCACTTAATTTCTTTACTTTATTTAGTTTCTTTCTTGTATTTTCAAAATCAAACAATTTCAAAAACAACATCACTTCTTCCTCTAATTTTATGTGAAAAACACAATTGTTGAGCACTTCTATCTGGAGAAAACCTAGGTAACCACTATAATACATTTTAACTTAGGTTATATTTGTTTTTCCACACCCATTAAAGTATGTGTCAACATACTCAAAAATAAGAAAACCAATTCAGATTGTTTTTATATTTTAGGACAACATTCCATAAGTCATTTGTGATATGTAAGAATCAACCCTATGCACATGAGCCTCAACCCAGTTGGTGAGGACTCGTTAAGTGAATCTTGGAGACCCACGATCAAATCTAGGTGGATGCTAATTTCCATGTACTGTAAAAGGTACTTTAGAAGGAACTGCACAGAACTGTAGCAGGTACTGTAGTCGGTACTATAGCATCACTCTTTGGCACTATAGCAGTCGGGAATATTCCCCTGTTTGGGACATTAGGCCACTGATTCTGTCCCTGAGTCCTTTAATGTAGAGACCCGAAGCTTGACGTACATGGACATTACATTACTTTTACGGAATACTTAGTACATAACAAAAACACACACACAAGGATCGTAATAGTTTAGTGTCTTTGGAAACTCGGAATATAATCTTCTAATCATGGTGAAAGATCTTCAACATCTCCCATAAAGATCTTCCTTTTTTGACCTAAAACTTTTCTTTATATCCTGGGGAAAAGAAAACATAAAAGGGTGAGCTCAAATGCTCAGTAAGGGTAAACAAAAGAAATATCAATCACATCATATTCATAAGAACATAACATTTTGGAAATCTTAACCTGCAAAAGAGAGCATAATTTCATAACATGGGATAAATCATAGTAGTGAAATGAAATCCCAATAATCATAACTTAAAACATGAAACATTTTGGAATACACACATAATCATAGAGAATCATATCTTATTAGTCAAGACTCATTGCCAAGACTATCTTAGTGGACAAAGTCCATTTCTGAACCGAGTCACCCACGTTTCAATCCTGTTTCACTGAACCAGTATAACCTACCATTCCAGCCATGTCTATCTCATGAGATATAAAATATTTACCCAATGAATTGGAGGGAGATATATGTCCCACCCATCTCATAATGATACCATTCTTATTTGTGCCACAAAATCATAAATCATACATCATTTCATAACCCATGTAATAAAAATGGGAATCTTAAACATCATGACATCATAAAAAATTCATATAAGATAAAGGAATTCATAAAAATAATTCCATCACAACATAATCAAATCAATGTAATAATAGGGATAAAAACAGAACCCTTTATTATCTTATATCGAAGATAATTTTGATAAAACACTTGAACTCCATTCTTGAGGAAAATATCCTTTCTACTTCAAAAACATTTTTCCTTTCTTAACATGTCAGACAATATTAAAATAAAAGAATTTGATTAAAAATAAACTTGAAAACTTGTAAAGGAAGCTTCTTGGAAATAATGTTTTAAAAATCCATTAATGCCGTATAAGTTAAAAAAACATTCTTCGTACTTTTGTCGGAAAAGTCAAAAAGTACCTCGTACGAAAAACGACAAAAGATTCCTTTCATATCCTTTACTAAAAAATCACTGAAGGGTAAAATTGGATTTAAACAATTTTAGGTGGATTTAGATAATATTACATATTGAGGAAGAATGGATTTGGATGATAAAATACACCCCTGTAAATGCCAAAGTATAAACAATCTCGGATAAAAATGAGATTGTGATATTTCCCTTACCTTAAGTCCGATTTGCTCCGTAAGTGTCCAAACCTCCTGTATAATGATTTAAATAATGTCATTAACTTATTACAGAATCATATTAATTGTTATGATATCATATATGGTTCACTTATGACTTTATATTACCCGTTCTTTTGTAAATTCTATGTTAAAGAAGCGTTTTGGGTAAAATCGTTTCATTTATCGTTGGTGTTTGGACTTGTTGTTCTTGACATTATTATTACTTAGATCATGATTTACTTACTTAAATAATATAAAACATGATTTATATATCATATATATTCAGTATATATATATAATAGATAGATAAATGAAATGAAACACACAGTTCATGGAGATGGTAGTCCGTACGTACGCATGAACGATGTTTTCCTTTCCTTATTGTCTTGAATGGAAGTAAGTAGATGAAATACATATATACATAAATCCAGTAGCTTTATAATTTCATATATTTCATTATTATTTCTTATATATACTTTATAATCATTCTTAAATGGTTAACATGGAGAATGAATCTCATCGCGTCGTGGAGACGGTAGTCCGTACGTACGCACGAGCGATGATATCGTTCTCATGATCTTGAACTTGTGTTGAAGTGTATGTATAAAATTTCAGTATCAATATCACTTTATAATAATCATATATAGTTACTAATTACACCATTATACCCATCCAATTAAGGTGGTGGCAGAAAATAGATTACACCACGGCGTGGAGACGGTATTCCGTACATACGCACGCGCGGTGATTTCCTTTTTCCGTAGGATGAATAGAAGGTTAATTAGAGTTGTTTAATATTTATAATAACATATCAGTATATAAGAAATACGGATTTTATTAATTTATCATGAAACAATTAAAGAAGAAGAAGTTGAGGAAGAAAGAAATTGAAAAAGATCGGTAATGGATATTACCTCTTTTTGACGCGCCTTTTCTTAACCTCCACTTAAAGAACTAAGGATGGTCTTTGAAGAAGACCAGGACCTCTAGGATGATACTAGGGAAGTGGAGAAGAAATTTTGGCAGGGTTTTGCCGAGCTTGAATGCTCAAATTGGTGTGAGGAGGAGAGGGAGGAGGTGCCCTTTTATAAGGGAGGAGAGGGGCACCTTTGGGAAAACTAAAAATATTATTTTATTATAAAGTCAAGTTTGGTTTTAAATAGCTCTGAATTGATATATTTCGAAGCTAAGGTGGGGATGGGTAGAAATACTCTCATCCAATATAATTTAGAAAAGTTTAGGTATCAATTTTAACCTTATCATTTATATTTAACTTTAAGTTAGATAATTTAACTTTTACCGTGTCTTCTTGTTTTCTTACACTATAAGGTTAATAAACTTTCTATATCAAGCCAAACGAACCCCAAGTTGTTTATTATTAATATATCTATTCTTATCTAAGTCATTTGGACGATCCTTAGATTTTTAGGAATTAAATAACAATTAATAATATAATATTTATTTTAAAAACTAATTTATGTCAATTTTGACACTATTTGGTACATGATTTTTATGAAATTCATAACAGAATTATAAGTTCTAAAACAATTACTTATATCAACAATAACATGTCATATTAACATAGAAAATTAATGTAAGTCATAAAAAGTCTCAAATTTCATTTATTTGGGCATTTATAACATCAATTATGTCAATATTTCATTAATAAGACAATTACTGCATCATCTTTGTGTCATAATAAATGATAATTATTCAATCCCTAAAAATTATAAATAAATTCTTATGATGTAGATAATTGTATTAGATTTCTGGATAAAATTCATGTTCGAAGTTTCATGAAGTTTATTACTAAATTGAAATTATTATACTTATAAGATTTAAGAAAGTGACATGTTGTCACATTCTTTGGTTTTAATAATAATTAAATTATTTTCATGGAAAAAAGTCTATAAAATGAATCTAATCCGACCCTTAGGTTATATGGGTCTACTTTTAGCCATCTAATAAGATTTTCCACGTGTTAGGGTAATTTTATAATCTTATATTTACCCTTAATTACCCGATTTACCTTTAACTATAGTAAATAAAATTTACCGTAGTTACTATTCACAATGCCCAAAAATAAAAAGTAGATTATTAACATAATTTGGACCCAATGATTACAAATATGGAATCCATTTTTCCAAATTCAATACACAAAAGATGCAGAAATTAAATTAAAATTAATACCGTTGTTCGAAAGAAAACTGGTTTTTCTTTAAAACATTGCAAAAGATTGAATTGATTTAACCTACGAATTCAAGGTAAAATCAATGCTAATGACATAAATTATATTAAATGGTAAAAATATATTATATTTATACTTTAGAACCATTCAATATTATAATTTAACCACATAAGATATTATGGTGAAAAAAGCTGTTTTTAATTAAAATATAGCGTGTTTTTACTATTCATTAAAATATGAAAGTTATCAGAAAAATACCAAAATTTTATCTAATGTAAATTTTTATATCTTTATTCAGAAGAATAATTTTATTTTGTCAAATTGAACATATAAACATGTCAAAAACTAGATTTAAAGTGGGTGCACCATTAAGAGGCGGCAAAACTGCATTTTTTGAAAAATACTTATTTTACCCGAAAATTTTATTTTGTTCTTATACCATGTTCTAGAAAATGTGTAAGATGAATAATAATGTTATAAAATAAAAAATTTAGTTAATACTATTCATAAAGGCTAGTTCATGACAATATTATAATAATATATTGTTGTTTATTAAAACCCGGTATTGTGTGCAACACACGCTATCGAGGAAGGTCGCGATTGCGTGTAATGCAAGCCAAGTTAGGGTTGCGTGTTGTGAAAGAATCCTTCATTGTTTAGTATAACATAATCCAACCATATTTTATTTATTCATTGAATATATATATATATATATACTCAATGTTGCGTAGAATAACTATTATCAAAATTGTGTGTAACACGATCCAAGAATAGTGTTGTGTATACTGCAAGCTAATACGGTGTTGAGTATAACGCAAGGTAATCTTGGTGTAGAATACAATACAAGCCATTAATGAAATTAAAATAATATTTTTCATAAAATCTTGGGGTGTTACATTCTACCCCCCTTAAAATGAATTTCGCCCTCAAAATTTTTCGGGGTTATAAATGGGTTACTACTCGAAAGTTTGTTTAATAGAAACCCACATCGTAAAAAGGAATACCAAATCATGGCTTTAAAAACTAAAGTATGAAGTGTAACGGTTACCCAAATTAACTCATCATTGGGTTTCCACATAGGAGAACATAGGTGAAAATATGGATATGGAAGAAAAATCTAACCATCAGGTTCTGATGGAGAGTGGTAGAGAACATGGATATGAAAAAGCAAACAATCACAAAGCCATAAATTTGTGATGATCTAGGTTACCATCTGATTCATCAGACATAAGATCACTAGGACAACATTTTTGGTTTTCAATATCATTTCCCTAAAGTTGAAAAATTTTAATTAGAAGAAATACTTACTTGATTTTGGTACAATCTCACTGTTGTTCGTGCTTTGAACAATTTACACTTCATCTCTTAAAGAAATGAAGTTGAATTTGTTATTCGTGAAGTGTTAACAGATCATGTGATTGAATGATGGGTCATTCCATCTGTTTCAAACAAAAGTTTAGCAATAGTTATCAAATATACATAAGTCTGTCTTTGGTGAGGTTAATCATATACGATCTCAAAAATGAACTTATACTTCATATATCATACTGCTTAATAAAATAAAACTAGTTTCTACTAACCAGGGATTTTCTGTAGGCCAGTGGTATGCGATAAAGGCCCGTCACACTTTAGTTGTGGGTTTGATTCCCACAGCCTTGGCCGACGCGATGGGCTGTCGCCCATCCTGCAGGTTGTCCTTTTTCTAAAACTACATTACTATAACATCCAATCAATAATATCAAAAAAAAGTTCTATCCTTAAACAATAATAACTTATGTCCAGCAAAATCCATTCCAATATTTAGGCTTATCTAAAATACTTCGGTCCAAGCTCATAGTATAAAGAAAATTATTACTTGAAATGTCATCAACCAAGCATGTGAATACCATCATTTATCCACCATATATCTTGTTGGTCACATTCCAATCATGTGAATACCTTAATCATGAATACTATCAAACATTTCATTTTCTCCTTATCCCTTCATTATGCGCATATCATCTTCATTCCAAAAATATCTGAATAATCTTTCATGGATACTGGTAACATTAATCACACACTTTCAAAACTCAAGGAAAGACAACAATGTAACAATCCTTAGATGTCTCTTTATTCCATAGTACCATGAGATTCTTTATACAACATTACACTTGATAAACATGTAATCATTCCACTACCTTCTTAAACCATTGACCGAGCTTCAACAATTCTTTCATCTCACATATCATTTGTAGTCTCTTCATCATCATCAACATAAATACTACCCATACGGCCGTACTGATTATCATCATGAGACTTTCCCTTAGGGCATTGGTTTGCATAATGCCCGTACATTCCACATTTAAAACATTTAACCATTGTTGATGTCATAGCAATACCATTATCCTCATCCCTGGTATTAACTGAACCTTTTCCTTTGCACTTACTGGATTTGTGTCCTTCTTTTCCACATTCAAAGCATATTCCAGTTCCTTTGAAACATTGTCCTTGATGCCTCTTCCCACATGATTTACATAGGGGAAATTGAACTTTCTTTCCTCTATGATCATCATGAAACTCTATCTTTCTCTTATTAGCTGAGTCAGGAAACTTACCAAATTTTACTTTATTGATCATATTATGAGATTTCTGATTCGGCATAATAATGATGTTTGGACTTCCAAATCCCATTTCATTTGGTTGCTCATGAAGAATATCATTCCATTGTCCATCATATCCTCCATTATCGTGAATCAACTTGTTTCCATCCATTTTCTAAAACCCAAAAAGAATAGTGTGAGAGGAAAAAATCATATTAAAGGGGAGTAACTTCAATATCTAACATCTTTGGTTTAATCTAATATCGTTACCATAGTTCTAGGACTATATCCTATATGTATACTTATTCTTAGGGGCATCCCTAGACATACCTTAGAAATATCTCTAGGGATCTCACTAACGTTTTCACATCCTAGTTTCCAAAGGTTGACTAAACCTTTCCTCTGATACCAACTGTAGAGACCCAAAGCTTGACGTACATGGACATTACATTACTTTTTCGGAATACGTAGTACATAACAAAAACACACACACAAGGATTGTAATAGTTTAGTGTCTTTGGAAACTCGGAATATAATCTTCTAATCGTGGTGAAAGATCATCAATATCTCCCATAAAGATCTTCCTTTTTTTTACCTAAAACTTTTCTTTATATCCTGGGGAAAATAAAACATAAAATGGTGAGCTCAAATGCTCCGTAAGGGTAAACAAAAGAAATATCAATCACATCATATTCATAAGAACATAACATTTTGGAAATCTTAACCTGCAAAAGAGAGCATAATTTCATAACATGGGATAAATCATAGTAGTGAAATGAAATCCCAATAATCATAACTTAAAACATGAAACTTTGTGGCATACACACATAATCATAGAGAACCATATCTTATTAGTCAAGACTCATTGCCAAGACTATCTTAGTAGACAAAGTCCATTTCTGAACCGAGTCACCCTCATTTCAGTCCTGTTTCACTGAACCGGTATAACCTACCATTCCAGCAATGTCTATCTCATGAGATATAAAATCTTTACCCAATGCATTGGAGGGAGATATAGGTCCCACCCATCTCATAATGATACCATTCTTATGTGTGCCACAAAATCATAAATCATACATCATAGCATAACCCATGTAATAAAAATGGGAATCTTAAACATCATGACATCATAAAACAATTCATATAAGATAAAGGAATTCATAAAAATAATTCCATCACAACATAATCAAATCAATGTAATAATAGGGATAGAAACAGAACCCTTTATTATCTTATATGGAAAATAATATTGATAAAACACTTGAACTCCATTCTTGAGGAAAATATCCTTTCTACTTCAAAAACATTTTTCCTTTCTTAACATGTCATAAAATATTAAACTAAAAGAAGTTGATTAAAAATAAACTTGAAAACTTGTAAAGGAAGCTTCTTGTAAATAATGTTATAAAAATCCATTCATGCCGTATAAGTTAAAAAAACATTCTTCCTACTTTTGTTAGAAAAGTCAAAAAGTACCTCGTACGAAAAATGACAAAAGATTCCTTTCATATCAATTACTAAAAACTCACCGAAGGGTAAAATTGGATTTAAACAATTGTAGGTGGATGGAAATAATATTACATATTGAGGAATCATGGATTTGGATGATAAAATACACCCCAGTAAATACCAAAGTATAAACAATCTCGGATAAAAATGAGATTGTGATATTTCCCTTACCTTAAGTCCGATTTGCTTCGTAAGTGTCCGACCCTCCTGTATAATGATTTAAATAATGTCATTAACTTATTAAAGAATCATATTCATTGGTATGATATCATATATGGTTCACTTATGACTTTATATTACCCGTTCTTTTGTAAATTCCATGTTAAAGAAGCGTTTTGGGTAAAATCGTTTCATTTATCGTAGGTGTTTGGACTTGTTGTTCTTGACATTATTATTACTTATATCATTATTTACTTACTTAAATAATATAAAACATGATTTATATATCATATATATTCAGTATATATATATATAATAGATAGATAAATGAAATGAAACACACCGTTCATAGAGACGGTAGTCCGTACGTACGCATGAACGCTGTTTTCCTTTCCCTATTGTCTTGAATGGAAGTAAGTAGATGAAATACATATATATATAAATCCAGTAGCTTTATAATGTCATATATTTCATTATTATTGCTTATATATACATTATAATCATTCTTAAATGGTTAACATGAAGAATGAATCTCATCGCGTCGTGGAGACGGTAGTCCGTACGTACGCACGAGTGATGATATCATTCTCATGATCGTGAACTTGTGTTGAAGTGTATGTATAAAATTTCAGTATCGATATCAATTTATAATAATCATATATAGTTACTCATTACACCATTATACCCATCCAATTAGGTGGTTGTAGAAAATAGATTACACCACGGCGTGGAGACGGTATTCCGTACGTACGCACGCGTGGTGATTTCCTTTTTCCATAGGATGAATAGAAGGTTAATTAGAGTTGTTTCGTATTTATAATAACATATAAGTATATAAGAAATACTTATGTTATTAATTTATCATGAAACAACTAAAGAAGAAGAAGTTGAAGAAGAAAGAAATTGAAAAAGATCGATAATGGATATTACCTCTTTTTGACGCGCCTTTTCTTAACCTCCACTTAAAGAACTAAGGATGGTCTTTGAAGAAGA
This sequence comes from Viscum album, assembly GCA_963277665.1. Classification (NCBI taxonomy): domain Eukaryota; kingdom Viridiplantae; phylum Streptophyta; class Magnoliopsida; order Santalales; family Viscaceae; genus Viscum; species Viscum album. The sequence continues at coordinate 601,530,095 of OY728158.1, read as the reverse complement.
ACAGGACCTCTAGGATGATACTAGGGAAGTGGAGAAGAGATTTTTTCAGGGGTTGGCCGATCTTGAATGCTAAAATTGGTGTGAGGAGGAGAGGGAGGAGGTGCCCTTTTATAAGGGAGGAGAGGGGCACCTTTGGGAAAACTAAAAATATTATTTTATTATAAAGTCAAGTTCGGTTTTAAATAGCTCCGAATTGATATATTTCGAATCTAAGGTGGGGATGGGTTTAAATACTCACATAAAATAAAATTTAGACAAGTTTAGGTATCAATTTTAACATTATCATTTAGATTTAACTTTAAGTTAGATAATTTAACTTTTACCGTGTCTTCTTGTTTTCTTACACTATAAGGTTAATAAACTTACTATATCAAGCCAAAAGAACCCCAAGTTGTTTATTATTAATATATCTATCCTTATCTAAGTCATTTGGCCGAACCTTAGATTTTTAGGAATTAAATAACAATTAATAATATAATATTTGTTTTAAAAACTAATTTATTTCAATTTTGACACTATTTGGTACATGATTTTTATTAAAATCATAACAGAATGATAAGTTCTAAAAAAGTTACTTATATCAACAATAACATGTCATATTAACCTAGAAAATTAATTTAAGTCATAAAAAGTCTCAAATTACATTTATTTGTTCATTTATAACATCAATTATGTCAATATTTCATTAATAAGACAATTACTGTATCATCTTTGTGTCATAATAAATGATAATTATTTAATCCTTAAAAATTCTAAATAAATTCCTATGATGTAGATAATTTTATTAGCTTTCTTGATACTATACATTTTCTAAGTTTCATGAAGTTTATTAATGAATTAAAATTATTATACTTATAAGCTTTAATAAAGTGACATGTTGTCACATTCTTTGGTTTTAATAAAAATTAAATTATTTTCATGGACAAAAGTCCATAAAATGAATCTAATCCGACCCTTAGGTTATATGGGTCTACTTTTAGCCATCCAATAGGATTTTTCCACGTGTTAGGGTAATTTAATAATCCTATATTTACCCTTAATTACCCGATTTACCTTTAACTATAGTAAATAAAATTTACCGTAGTTACTATTCACAATGCCCAAAAATAAAAAGTAGCTTATTAACATAATTTCGACCCACTGATTCCAAATACGGAATCCATTTTTCCAAATTCAATACACAAAAGATGTAGAAATTAAATTAAAATTAATACCGTTGTTCGAAAGAAAACGGGTTTTTCTTTAAAACATTGCAAAAGATTGAATTGATTTAACCTACGAATTCAAGGTAAAATCAATGCTAATGACATACATTATATTAAATGGTAAAAATATATTCTATTTATACTTTAAAACCATTAAATATTATAATTTAACCACATATGATATTACGATGAAAAAAGTTGTTTTTAATTAAAACATAGCGTGTTTTTACTATTCATTAAAATATGAAAGTTATCGGAAAAATATCAAAATTTTATCTAATGTAAATTTTTATATCCTGATTCAAAAAAAGAATTTTATTTTGTCAAATTGAACATATAAACATGTCAAAAACTAGATTTAAAGTGGGTGCGCCATCAAAAGGCGGCAAAACTGCATTTTTTGAAAAATACTTATTTTACCCGAAATATTTATTTTGTTCTTATACCATGTTCTAGAAAATGTGTAAGATGAATAATAATGTTATAAAATTAAAAATTTAGTAAATACTATTCTTAATGGATAGTTAATGATAATATTATAATAATATATCGTTGTTTATTAAAACCCAGTATTGCGTACAACACACGCTATCGAGGAAGGTCGCGATTGCGTGTAATGCAAGCCAAGTCAGGGTTGCGTGTTGTGAAAGAATCTTTCGTTGTTTCGTATAACATAATCCAACCATATTTCATTTATACATTGAATATATATATATATACTCAATGTTGCGTAGAATAACTATTATCAAAATTGTGTGTAACATGATCCAAGAATAGTGTTGCGTATACTGCAAGCTAATACGATGTTGCGTATAGCGCAAGGTAATCTTGGTGTAGAATACAACACAAGACATTAATGAAATTAAAAGATTATTTTTCATAAAATCTCGGGGTGTTACATTTAAGGCCTTCCGGCCACCCAAGTCGTTGGGTTAGTAAGGCCTTCGGGCCACCACAAGGGCTTCAGACCACCTTAAGTGCAGATGAAAACCAGAAAACCTACAAAGGAACAAACTTCATAAGGAGAAGGATTAAAGAGCTTTAACCATAGTAGGAGCTAAAAGGATTGCAAGAATGAGAGGGTATGGAACCTGCCATCAGGACAAGCCTGTGCATGCATAAGAAAGCCAAGCGGAACAGCCATGCGAATATGGAGAGTTGATTTCACGATGAAGATGTTGGGGAGGAGGAGTTCCAAGTACTTAGTCTGGGTTATATATACTTTTTGAGGCCTACGGGCAATGAATTACTCTAAGGCCTATGAGACATGTAATACTTACACCTATGGGTCTTGTAAGGGTTCCAAATCACCCCTTGAAAGGTGGATTATCAAAATCAATAAAAAATGAAGGCCTTCAAGCCATTGGAAGAAGAATCAACCCTACCTCAATATGATGCATGGTGTGACTTGTATAATTGAAAATGTGTCTTTTTTATTAAAATTTGACATTTTATTAATGTATTCTTTCATATTAATGTTTAATTTATTTATTTATAGTATTTATGACATAATAGTTTTTTCTTATATAGGTGGAACCTTTTTATTGAGTTGGGATGATTTTTTCGACAACTAATACCATGGGTGGACATTTTTGAGAGTGGATCACAAATTTCAAAGGATGAAAAATTAATGTTTTTAACTGTTTTTTGGATAATTTTAAATGTATTTATAAAAAACATTGTTTTCCAAACCCTTGTGTGCACTATTTTGTTCTTGTTTGCACTGCTTTGTTCATGAGTGAGATGTACAAGTTCTATTTTGTATAGGTAGTGTGTCTGCTATGCAGGTGCTGCTGGTGGGTGTGCTTTTTATATTTTTAGGTTCTATTGGTGGGTGTGCTATTATATAAATAGAACATCATAGGCACCTTTTCCTTTATCTGTGCTATTTCAAGCATTGATAAAGTCCCTCTTTATCAGTGCTAATTAAAGCACTGATAAAGTGGTCCTTTATCAGAAAAAAAAAATAACACTGATAAAAATATCCTTTATCAACAATTTTTTTGCATGGATAATGGACACCTCTTATCATCACTTTTTTAGAGATGTTAAAGGGGACCCCCTTTATCTTCATCAACATTAACAACATTTTTCTAGCATTGTTAAATGGGTTTTCTAGTGATGATAAAAGCACTATCTATAGTAGTGATTTCCCATTTACCTTGCTTGTTTCTACTATTAAACATGGATATAAACTATTTTTGGGATTACTTCTACCGTTTAGGAATATAAGATCCCACAAATTTCATTAGTGGAATCAGATCTTTCATCTTCATTAGATCAACATGCATATTTCATTTTTTTTGATAAACTTATTAGATGTATTACTTGTGGTTTTATTTTAATTATTCCAGTGATATATGATAACAATGTTATATATGTTTTACTCCATCTAATATAATAATGCTAATATACTAATATGATAAGTAGGGCTTGTGAAGATAGTGTTATATGATAGCATTTCTTAAAATGCAAGTTGTAGAAAAAATGGTGTCTTTGATTTCATTCCTTTCCATGTTGAGTGTCAACATGGAATCAGAATAGGCTTGATATTATGTTGCATGAAAATTTAATATCAATAAAAACATGTGGGGGAATCTCAAGTTTTAGAGGTGCACCATTTACATTTTTTTGTTGCTTGAGTTTGTTTGAACACAATATAAATATTACTTGTATAAAATTTTACATGAGTGATCAAATACTAGCATATAGATGTTGAGTGTGATATATATTCTTTATATCAGGAGGTGAATATGGATGTGGTGAACGCATCATGTGAATGGATCATAGAATATTAGGATATTGAAGCATTATAGCGACCCTAACATTTTATATATATTATTACATAATTTTAAGCACAACTACCCATCATATACCGACCAAGGATAAAAAAGTCTAGTGTCTTTATAAGGCTAGGTACATGATTAGAAATCATGAAACTAAAATAAAAACATATTTTATTTAAACTCCACAATGAGATCCTAAATTCCCTTGAGCTCTTACATCTATATAGGATAAAATGGGTAATACATTAACAAAAGGGATGATTTAAAAATCCCAATAAGGGAATAAAAACAGGAATAAAGTATATCACATGGGTTAGAAGGCATAACATGATGACATAAAAAGGCTAATAACATGTATAAAAATAAGTTAACATAATATGTAGAGCATGGGATCTTGTAATAATAGCATCATAACAATGAGTAAGAACATATAACATGACATAATCATGATTAAAGGCTAACTTCCAATACTGTTTCACATGACGGAGCATGAATCAAGGCTAACCGCCAAGACCATTGCACATGCCAGACCGAGTCCCATAAAGAAATCAGGTTTACTCTCTATCCTAGCATGCAGTGTCATGAGAATAAACATTACCCAATTCATTAGATCACTATCTAGGAACACCCATCAAAACATGTTCATGAATATGGGTACCACATAAAGAATCTTTCATAAGTAATAAACATAAGGGTTACCCATGGAAAGAAGTGGGCATCATAATCATGTCATAAAGAATAAAAATGGTCATATCATAAAATTTTTCATGGAAGAATATATTTAAATAATACATGGACATTAATAAGGTAAATTAGGTATAAAACATGACAAGTGATGCTAAACGGAAGTGAAAACATATAAAAATAGTGTTTAAGAAACCTTATAAATGATCCACTTTAGTGCAGTTTAAGGGAAATGTTTAATGATTATTTACAATGAAAATGAACCAAGATAGGTTTTAATGATAACATGAGTGATTTTATAAAAATAATGGTGGCTTAAAGAATACTATTGAGTTCATTTTAAGGAAGGTAAAAAATTGGGATGTTCCCTTTAATCAGGCTTACTTATTGGGAACAATTGAGGAGGGAACCTTTTTAAAATATGTATTTACCATAAAAGAAGGATGAAATGATCATAATAAATGATTTTTGTAACATATTAACAGAATTTATAAGAATTATACATATAAAAATAATAATTAAATTGGGTTAAGGAGGGATAAATCATAACCTGAAGAAAAAATGGAGGTTCGAGAAGAATCCCTCACATTATATATGAAAGTGTTCTTCACTTGTAACCAATGTGATAGATAATCAAATTAAATTCATTAATGGATTAATTTAGAACCTACTATACAATTATTTAATTTATTATAATTTTATTAGGTTCATTAGTGTCTATTTCATTGACTTGTAGTGTTTAATTTTGTCGTTTTGGGAGTGTTTGTTTCATGGTTTCATGATCAGTTTGCTTGTTTATAAGTATGAAAGTTCATGTAGAATGATAATAATTCTCCAGAATTGAGATTGTATGTTATTAATAAACTGAAATAAATTTAAATTTTATTATATATATCATTTGGTTATATGGTATTAGGATCATTCATTAGATAAAATGTTAATGAAAATGACTAAATTAATTTTGGTGGTTTTTACGATCATCATGAACTTACATCTTTTTGTTTAATATCAAGTTTATATATTTGTTTAATAACATCATATAAATTATAATACAATATTATTTAACCATAATAATGGTTTTATGATCATCATATAATGTAGTAATGTAAAATGAAAATGCATCATCCACGATGGCGGTAAATCGACACATCACGAACAATGTTTTCATTTTTTGAATAAAAGGAAGAGGAGAAGGGGTTAGATGATGGATATTACATTAACATAATTAAATTAAAGTATATATAAAATACTGGAGTTATCATGAATATTTTTATAGTGTATGAGAGGATATCATAATAAAATAAAAGAAATTAAAAGAAATAAAAAGAGAATAAAATGAGACTTTACTTCTTGAATTTCTCCTCCTTGAGAACCTCCTTAGGGGAATTGAGTTTGGTATATTGTTGATATAAAAGGATAATAGACATAGGTAAGAGTATTAAAAATATTATTTGATAGAAATTTGACAATATTAAAGGCTTTTTAGGTGTGAGGGGAAGAGGTGGTTAGGGGTGGCTTTATAGTGGAGGAGAGGGCTGTTTTGTGATTATTTTATTCATTATTTTATTTTTTTGGATAAGACTATGAATAATTTTGATTCACATGACTAAATACAGTAAATATAGATGGTTATTTTGAGATTATGGTGCTTACACTAGCCAAAAATCAATAAATACTGAATTTATGTTTTAATTTTATATACCGTAAATTACCGTATTTCACTATTTACAAAAAAGAAAAAACTATTTTAGAAAAACCCAAAAAATTCACCCTAACCATTTTTTGATATTTAGAATTAAAAAATGAACTCATTTTTATGAAAATAATTTTATAAATATTATAAATCAAATTTTTAATTAAAATTATTTTTTATTTAAAAAATACAGATTTTAAAATTATAACCAATTTTATGAAATTTTAAAAATTAATTAAGGTCTCATAAAATTATCTTATCATCATAAGAAAAAAAAATATTAATTTATGAATCTATTTTATTATTTTTTCAAAAATAATTATATTAAGTATAAAATTATAAATAAATATTTACATTCTATAAAATACCAATACTTAATTTGATATTTTTAAAACATTTATTTAGTTATTTCATGATATAAATATAATATATTTTCATTAATAATATACCTTAATTTTATTTATACTTTCATAGGTGAGGTTTCTATTCTATTGGATGGTTTACTATTCCTAATGGTCACATTACTATTTAAAAGGTCAAGTTTCTATTCCCTCATTATAGGTTCCTTAATTTCTATGAATGCCACTTATTTCATTCTATATTTATGAGAATAATGTTTTTATTGGGATCTATATACTATGTATGTGTTTAATACCATAATTATAAGAAGGTAAAAAATTAAATTAATAAAATTTTGGTCGTTATACGCATGAAATTCGCTGCATGGAGAGGGGAATGATAATTACCCTCCCTAATTAATCTCACATTAAAAAATTAGTTAATAGGGGGCTTGATCATTACCCAAGATATAAAATCCATCATCTAGTAAAGACTTACTAGTTTTTGTTCTATCCTATGGAATCCTGTGATTACCTTCATGTTAGAGGCTAAACACCCTCACCTTCCACCTATACTGCCCCACACACTAGATCGTACATGCTCACGCCCTTGCCACACTATGATGACTTACCCGCTAAGATTGGTCGACTTCCCCAATGACATCTAGCTTCTCGGGCGGGATATTCAAGTGTTGGATTTTTTTGGAGAAATAAAATACAATAGTATCTTTTTTTACAAATTTAAAAAAGAGATATGCTTATTATTAATAAATTAGTTATAAATGATAAATGATAGAATTATTAAAATTTGTTTAATACGATTAAAAAATATATAAAATTCACATTTATATTTATTGATTAAATAAAATTTTTATTTAATTATGCATTATCTTATGTTATTCATGTTTATGAAATGGTTTCTAAAATATGAATAACAATAATAATATAAGATTAATAAAAATTTGTTTCTCCATCCTCTATCAAATATGAGAATTTCATATTAATTACTCTTGTTTATGAAAAATAAATAAAGTATGCATTTTAATTAAGATAATTCAATTTATAATTGAATTATATTATTTATATATAGTTTATACATTATGAAAACGACATTTGATAATGATTTTAAAATTTATAAAAAGGCATTTTTATAAATAAATTAATAATAATTTGTTTATGGTTAATAGATAAAATGTTTTTTAATAATTTATTATGAAAAATACTTTAATATTAAAGACTTAATATTAAGTGTAACATTTTAAAATTATTTTTCTTATAATAATTTTATAAATTATATTAAATGGTAATGACTTCCTATCAAATCATATGGAATTTGTGTAATCTTTAAATAAAATTTTTATTTAAAAAATTAAATAATAATTTAGAAATATTTTATAAAATACATTAATAAGGATTTAATATAAAGTAATTTATATTTAAAATTTTATATTTTTTATAATGAATTATGTTGAATTCTGCATATTAAATCGGGCCTTATTTAACGATCTTATTTAGACCACATTAAAACTGTTTTGATAATTCTTTTAAATATAAGTTTAAATAATGTATGATAAATGGTATTAAGATTATGTAAAAAACTTTATATAATAGAAATTGAATTATAAAAGGTTGATAATTTATAAAATATCATTTTTTTCAAATTTTAATGCTATATAATAGAAAATATGAAGGGGTTCACATTGAAATTAGATATAAAAGTGTTTATATCTAAAATTATGTATTATCTATAATATTTAGCTTAATTATAAAAGTTTATTGTAAGATTTTATTTTACAAAAAAATTTCATAAGTTGTTCTCGTATTTAAATTTATGAAATAATCATTTATTTAAGTTATTCCTTTCTTTATTCATGTATATAAAAATTGTTCATATTATGAGTATTATCCATAAAAAAATTATATGATAAATTGATTCTAGACAATAGAGCTCTATATTACATTCTAGGTATGACTCTATAAAATTTAGTTTTCATCTACCTTGACCTCAGCTTGTAATTATAGTTGTTATATTGAATTTAGTTGTTGTGAATAGTCTTATCATATTAGGTTTTAGAGTTATCATGAATTGGATTCTCCCTTGAGTAAAGCCTCCAAAGGGAGAGGGACTTGGGGTTGGACTACCCACTATCCTGGAGGATTATGCCTTATTCTAGAAAGGCGAGGGTTGTCTATTTGTCATATTAGGCTTAGTCATGTGGATATTTTCAATCTCACATAGGTCTAAGCCTTTAAATAAAGATTTAATGTCCCTTATACATAAGATGTATTCAGATATGTATGAATATGTTTGGATTTTATTTTTGGGTGAGTAATATAAATTTGTGGGTTGTGTAAAAGCAACACATTAATCTTGAATAAAAAAATTAATTTAGTTGATGGAATATGGATTCTAAAACTAAATAATTATAATCATTCATAAACCAAAGGAGTAAAACATGAGAAGGAAAAACATTAAATAAGATATAATAATTATAAAATTAATTTTCATATGATGTATATTAAATTGGTAAAAATTTTAAAAGGAAAAATACCTCAAATACTAAGTGTGGGATTCCTTCCAAATCATCACTTATCAAGATCTCTATCATCTAACTAGGTAGTTTTGTGCTAAAGTCGGGTTCCCATGGATTGTCTTATGCAAGGAAAGACTAAAATGGATAACTATGGATCATCCAATGGGTAGTTTTGTGATAGAGTTCAGTTCCCATAAATTATATTTTGTTAGCCTGTTCTTTAAATATTATTTGGGTTACACTAGCTAAGAAACCATAAAAAACGATACCAGCAGAACAAAGTTGATTTTATCCATATGATGGATTTGACAAGTGGTTGTCCACTAAACTATACAAAGATTAATAACTATTATGATTCAGATTATTCCCCTTCAAAATAACTAAGTGGTGAGATTAACTCTTAAACAAACTCATTACTTACTGAAATATGAATCTTAGATCATAAAATTGGAATGATGTGTGAGGTTATCGATTTTACTGGGATGACCTTCATTAAAAGTCCTTGATGCAAAGATATAAAACATGATAATCATCTAAATTTTCTATTATATAAAATAGGACCATCAACCTGGTAAATCCTGAGATCTATATTGGATAAAGAATAGTGGAATAGAAAAAAATTATTAATTGGTAGAGAAACTTGGGAATCATTATCAAGGAATAGGAAAAAATTATATATACTTGAATAGCCACTCCAATGAAACCAATTGGAGAAGATATTTCACAAAAGGAGTTATATACCTACAATAAGCATAAAAAATACTCACTAGAGGTTTTAATACTAATTATTTTTACTATAGACTCTGTTTCAAAAACAACATCATTCTATGGGTGTTTACAATATTATTTACTACATTATGAGATTATATTAAGAAAAAGAAAGGAATGATGTCTCAAAGGATATTATTTAATCTAAAATTAGAGAACAAGCTTCAATTTATTCTAATGTTCTCAATATTATTGGGTATTTAAATGATTTATAAATACCAATTTCACCTTTGAAACTTAATCTTGCAACAAATTTCATTCCATAGTCGTTTTTAAAAAAGGTTCTAACAATTTTTTATTAACTACAATATGAATTAATTCTTGAAAACCCTTTATCAATCATATCAATATATTGAGGATAATAGAGTACATGGGTGGTTTAGGATCTAGTACCATTTTTATCATGAAAAAGAATAATGTGAAATGTTTTAATGATAAAATAGGCTGGGAAGAGTTCACACCACCAACGAAGTCAAAAAACAACTAAAGACAATGTTATCATTATAGCTAGATTGTCCATTGGAGAAGGAAGTTATTTACTTTACTCCATGAATGAATGCCACATAATTTAATTCTTAGATTCTGAATGGTATTTGATACTAATTTCATATTTTAAAAACATTTTAAATATATAGGATTTGAAAAGAATAATTGAAGAATGGATCTTGAAGTTCTGGAGAATGTGGTTGCCTTATTGATGAATTGGATGACTTCAAGTTGTGAGAAATTTTATTTGGAGGTATATTAGATTATCTCATAAACAATTTTTTTTAATAAATGAGATGTTTTTTATAGATATATGATTCCGTTAAATTCTATAACGTTCTTAAGAATTGGGTTCCATGGATGGTGATTTTAAGGTTAAAAATAGTTCGAAGTGGAAAAAAAATTAAACATTAGATAAAGTAAAGAAATTTGAATATGTTAAAAGATACAATCATTATGAATATGATTTCTGAGTCACACCAATTATTAAAACTAATATTACTTTATAAATATTACCCTATAAGAGTTTAGTGTGAGTATTTATACATATAAATGTAAGGAATGTATAAAAAAATTATTATTTCATTAACAACATAATATTTATTTAGAATATCTGGCTGTTAAATACTTAAGAGATTGATTATAATGGTTTTATATGTGTCATGTTTCTATAATAGGCAATATCCATTTTTAATTCATTCATGTATGTTGCAATTTACTTCACATGAATGGTAGAATGATAAAATATCCTCAGAGTAGAACTTTTAGTTGTCCCTAATCAGTGATCATCATGGAGTATAATTAGATATAATGATATATAAAGGTTTGCTTGAATATATTATTATACTTATTACAAATGGTTTTATATGAGTTATGAAGAATATATTCATAAGGTAATAATCAGAGACTTATTATTTGGACCCTCCCAAAAAATTATATCTCATGGAATGTCATACAACCATTGATATACTTAGGGGTGTATGCTTATAATCATTCCATATTACAATATAACTATCATGATAATCTTCATACTTTAATAACTTACTTATGTAAGTAAAAAGTGAATTAGCTAATATGGGGGGAGTATGGGTTTGTTTTTGATTATGTCATTGGTTAAAGCACAATAAAAATGAGATTTTCCCACTTGTATGAAGAGAAAATACATCTAGCGCCTGATTGAATTAAACTGAGTAAATACATGGAAATACTTATTTAGGTCACATATGACGTGATAAACTATTAGTATGAGTAACATTTGATGTTCTCACATGTTATATTAATTACATGTGATATATTCATCGACCTGGTCAGTTTATTTTAGAGAATCAAGAGATGATGAGTTGGCCTATACTAGATTGACATGTTTTATGTCAAGTTGTCACTCAGTGTCCTGGAAAAATGGATTATAAAGGTTTACATAAAATTTATATGATCATATTATGGTGGACATGTTTTTATAAATATATGATTATGTTTGATGAATATCACACAAGACCCCTTACTATCTTGAGTATCACATATGATTTGTTAGAGGCTACTCTTTTCTTATATTGATGAAATATGGGTTTCATTTTTGTTTTCAACTATATTAAGGATCATTGGGTCACATAGTTAGTCTATTCTATAATGATAAGTTTTTGGAAAAAGTGTTTGTTTAATAATAAAGAGATCTCGATGAAATTGTATTTAATTTTTTTTAATGAATTCACAAAGAGTTGTGATGTTTTGTAAGGGTACAACCTTTCATAATCCACTATTTTCGTTTTCTAGGGGTTTACAGGTGTTATTATGGAGTTTTATGGTTTCATAGAGGTTGGATAGAGGTTTTTTATATTATATTGTATACCACACTTCGGTGGTGTTAATTTTGGAGTTTTGTGGTAAAGAGTTTGGTTGTTTTAGAGGTTGTCTATAGAGGTTGGCTTTTTTGGAAAAATTAGTGCCCCAAGGTGAGTTAAATGGATTCTTAATATATTTTATAGGGCATAGTTTTATTGGTTCCATGTGTGGGAAAAATGAAAAGGGAAACACCCAAGGCAATGGGTGTTTCAGCATGTGAGGGTGTAGTGAGTCCAGGTGCATGAACGAGGGTGAAACGATGGGTGGGGTGTGTATACACTATATTCTTCAACATGGAAGGTAAAAATGGTGAGGGATTTATCCCTATGACATAATGGAGGCCATAGTGGTGGTTCTATGTAGTCTTTGATTCTTTCATGATTGTAAGGAGAGTTTTTTAGATCAAATTTGAGTGATCTAGAGTCTCAGATTAGGGTAGTTAGATATTTCCTAACATCATATTAGGGTAATTTTTCCTTGCATGAGGTTAAGTCTCATGTTATGTGCATGTTGATTAATATGCATGTAGGTAAGCTAGTTTGAAGGTAGTTCCATTCATTTGGGTGATTTTGGAGTCTCATATAGAATTCATCATGATGCGTAAGGGTAAACTAGTTTATCCTTATGTAGTGGGTCCCTCTCACATGTAGGTAGTATTTTAAGAGTTAAAAATCCATAATTTCCTTATTACATTCCTAGATCCATTTTCAACATTTTTTTATAGAAAATAAATGGAAATATAAATGAAAAATCATAGTTTTATATATTTTATGAAACATTTGAATTAAATATTTAACTTTCTAATTTAAAGGGCATTAAATTTGATCATGTGAGACCAATTAAAATAAAAACAAAATTAATGTGAATTAATTGGGGAGGTTGATGAAGTTTTTGGAAATATCTTTATAAAATGTTTCTTTTATTATAAAATAAAATATTTCCCCTATTTGAGTTCCTTTTCATTTTTTTTCTAACCTAGGTGATTATAACATCACCATTTGAGATCTCGTAGCCTTCTATAATTTTATTTGAGCCCCTTGTGTATTTATAGACATGTACGTACTTTCTCTCCCTTTTTTTCTTGGTGTTACAACATGTAAAGTGTATTGATGTAGGTTATTCAAGACCTGATCTCTTATTTTGTTGTATATTGTGAGTTTATCTTGATTTTTTTGTTACAAGGCAGTTAGTATGAATAAAATTAAATAATATAAAATTCCATATAATGAAAATAAGGAAAGATAAGTGTTGAATTTTTATTTTCTATATATATTTTTTTATTTTATATGCTACTTCTATTGTTATTTTTTATCTAAAATAAAATATTTTGTATAACTAAAAGAGGAAATTTTGAAGTAAAGTAGATGAAATTAATTATGATAATGAATAAACATGAAAACCATAAGATCTATATATTGTTTTAGCCTTCTATGTTCTAAAGAACATGTACTACATGTATAGATTGTTTATGAAATCCCCTTGATTACTCTAAAAAAAATTTCTATTAAAAATAAGATTTATTGCTATGTTTTTTTGTTGGAATCACTTTTCATAATTAAAAAATAATGAAAATTAGTAATTAAATGAGTTTTTTTTGAATAATCAGCACTTAAACGATATTGATATAGGATCATGTAATATAGATGCATAGAAATATGTTTGTTTCTTATTTCTATGTGGTTTTGAGTTTAATAATTTTTTTAAGGTTTATAGATGCTTGATAGTGCAGAATGAGGCTCAAATAACGTAATACTGATCTGTTAATTAAAATCTGGTAAGATAATATAAGCTAGAATTGAATAATTTAGACAAAAAATTAATGTAAAATAATTAAACAGATGTTCGAAATGTTAATGATTGGGTTAGAACTTAACTGAATCACATTTGGGAGGTAAATATTGGATTAAAATGTCTCAATTAATAAATAATGGTTAATAATGCGAAAATATGAAAAATGGTTGAATTATTAAATATAAGAAAATGAAATGTTGTTTTTGTTTGTTTTTTTGGTGAGTTTCATTTAGTGGTGGAATTAGTTGGCGAGAGAATGTGGTAACATTAATATGGTGTTGATGGGAGAAGAAGATTATAAATTATTAATGTGAAACCTTTTGTCCATGTTTGTGTAAAAGTATGTGTATATATATTTTTAATTTTACTTGTGATTTCTGAATGCACCCCACCTGAGTTGAGTATTTTATATCAAAACCAAAATTTTTTGTTCTAGGTGTTTTCCCCATCGTCTAGGTTGGTGATGGTGGACTGTTTAATACTCCCTATTCCTCAGTCTTACTTTATCATTAGACTAGTCGTGATGGCCTGAGGTTGGTATGATCATGAAAGGTGTGGGAGTGGTATGTGATATACCTAATGAGGTAGAGAATATGGGATGGTGGTTATGAGGTGAGGGTTATGCATGGTAGGAGTAGGGAACAAGGGGTATTTCATTCATGTTCACGATACGATACTTCTGTGGTTATGAGGTGATTAATGTGGATGTGATGTGATGATGTGGTGTGTAGTTTTCACTAATACCAACATAAGATGTTGGAACTTATGAGAATTAGGGTAGGTAGGGTTATGGATCGATCCACATCTCGTAGGAAGTGATGGGGGTATAAACTGTTCGACGATGGGGTATGAGAGAGGAAAAATAGTGGGGAAGTGGTTACGGGGAATCTATGATTATATTATTCCAATTGTTATCTTATTACACTTGGATATGATATATGCTGGGATTGGTAATGGAAAATAAACCTAATAGGTTCATGTTGGTTCTACTCTTTACTCACTAGATCATTAATAAGATGTTATCACATTTTAATGAGATTTCATGAGAGGAACCTATATATTATGTTCACCCTATGTAGATAAAAACTATTTTTAGGTGTTATGGAGGGTTTTGATGACTGATCTAGATCGAGATAACTTAGAGCTATAGTTTCTATTTGGAGATGATACTTTGGAGTGGTTTGGTTTTTTATTTTTGGATTTCCTTTTTGTATGACATGACATGATTTTTTATATTTATTTCTATGGATCTATGTTTATTTTATATATTGTGGAATTGATTAGTGTTTCTCCTTTTATGTCTTTTAATTAACCTATAATATGAGGGTAATTCCTCCCATTATGTGTTTTATACCCTCAGTCCTAGTCTCCAACTCCATTACTATTGCAGGCAACCTTCTGGGGTCACTCTTTCTCTTCATTACTGACCCAATAGGGGTACCAATTAGGGGTGGGGTCATGAAAATGTTGTATAAAAAGTGATAGTTGTGATATAGGATGGATATTAGAGTAATTAACTATGAGTATTTCCTAAGTTAGTATGGAAATGGAATTATTTAAGCTTGGTGTGTGACATAGGCTTGGGGGACGAGTGAGGACACTAGATTTTAGGTCCCCCCATGGTCTGATGTCAAGACTCTGATTCTATCTAATTATATATTTAAGTGGCACTACATAGAGGATGAAGACCTAGAAAAGTTGTATACATAATATATATTTGTTCTTGAGTTTTAATGTGGGTGATTATGGGAATTATATGAACCTTAATAAATAAATTTGAATGAATTCCATGCTATTAAACTTTGCGATTTTTGTTATTTTGGTAACATGTGTCATTAATTTAATCATTTAAAGAGCGGGTAAACCTATCTCACCATGATGTATTATTTTTAGGATGCATTTTAAAGTTTTATGTGTGATTTAGGGCCACCCAAAAAAATATCATGGTGTAGTGGATGGGTTCCCTTGATTTGTATACTTGCGGTATATTTTTTTATGTTAGTGTGGGTTCTTATTTTTGTTTGATTAATATAGTATTATTTTGAATTAAAACTAGGATAATTAATGAAATTAACCAATAAAAAATGATAAATTGACGTGTTAATGATTTTTTCATGTTTAATTAGGTGTGTTCTTAGTAGTTGAACATTTTTTAAAAAACTTATAGAATCTTTAAACTTAATGAAGGAAATTATTTTCAACCTCATTTTTCATGATGCATGTTATTTGTTAATTTGTGTTATCTACTTTTGAATTTATTGATGTGAATATTAACTTGAAATAAATAATTATTTTAAATTTCAATGAATTTGGTTAAAATATTTATTAATAACTTCTTTACTTGCTTTAAACCATTATGTTATTTGTTTTTCAATTAGTGATAAAGTTTATTTTATTAATGGTTTTAATTATTTTCCATGTGATAATATAGCCAGTTTAAAGTGTTTTATAAAACATTTTGTTAGCCGCATGATTTATAAGATGACCTAAGATATTTTTTTAAAATTATTCGATATAATGATTTAAAGGTTACTCATTAAAATGTTTTTGGTTGCTTATAAAGTTTTTAATGCATGGCTTTCAAGGAATAATTTTTATTTTTAAAAACTGATAATTTTTTTTGATTTTTAAGCTTTCCTTATAGTAATTAAAATTATAACAGTGTATGCATACTTTTTATAGGTTTTTTAAATTAAAATTTTATATTTGATTATTTATATTGTGTTTAGTATAGTCCTTATAATTATGTTTTATTTATTTTTAAAAAATTAATTAATGATATTTAAAATGTGATTTCTTGTAACTCTTTAAATTATATAATTTATAGTATACCTTTCATGATATGACATAATAGTTTTTATTTTAAGGATAAATACATTTTTATTAATGAACTTGTAAATAATGTTAAAATAATTTATAAAAACGTTTTAAAATAATATGATTAGATGTTAATATGTTTTCATTAAACATTCCGAAAATATTATTTTTTTCATGAATTTTTTTTGTAATAATCTTGATTGAAGAATTATATTGATGAATAATTATTAATTAAGTTGAATGTTTTAGGTTGAAATGTTTTAAGCATCTTGTTTTAGGTTTTAATAATTCTTAAAATGAAATATTATGTCGCTTGTTAAGCTAAAGTGGTAATTTGAGTATTTTTAAAAAATTAAATTTTCTAAAATATGTTTTGAGATTATTTTTAACAAGGTTGTGTGAATTAATTATATGAACCAACCCAGTCTATTTTATTATTAGGGTGAAGATATGTTGATATAATATCACCCAAATGTTGCTTTCGAATGGAAGGAGAGGGAATCAAGGGTTGAGGTGTTGTTCTTCTTTTAGAAGAAGAAGATGTCGAAGTTCCTGGGAATAGAATTAGGTTTTGGAGTTGGGGAATTAATATAATAGGTAAATATTTCCTTTTATTTGATAAGGAAACCTGAATATTTTTGGATTTCATTAATGGTGGGTACATTTGGTGTGGTATCCTAGATATGGTGGAAGGTGGATCAGGGTCTAATGGTGGGAGTATCTTGGGAATAATTCATAGTCATGGCCAAGGAGGAGTTCATTCACTAGGAGAGGGATCATGTTGAGAATATTGGGAGTGAAGCTTCGAGTTGTGGATCATTCAATAAGTGGAGGAATGGATCTAGGTATCCACTCGAGACTTTGGTGTAACCATAGGCTTGGGGTCTTCTTGGATATAGGAATTCTATATAGGGAAGGATGAGGTTCTTTGGATATGGTGTACTGGGGAACTAACAATCCTAGTGCCCTATGATTTGGGGTTTCTTAGGTTTCATTAAAGTCGATAGTTGGTCATAAGGATGATGTGGTTTTCTTTGGGCATTTGTAGCCAATTTTTTTAAATGATCTTTGGAATTTTGTTTCTATTGAATTTTTTCCATATTTTTATTATTAATGGATGAATTTATTGTGTTTTCCACATTGTATCTATTGAGGTTTTCATTCCTTGAGTCAAATTAATGCTTCAAAAATTCAACTATCTCTACTTGATAAGTATCTATTAGGAATATTTGGATGAATGTATTGTCACATACTATTATCACCCCGACGTTGTTAGATGGTGATCATGTACAAATTATAGCAAGATCTCTAAGAAGTGTTCCACAAGGTTGTTGTTTAAACCTCACCTCGTCTTTCCTTTAGGTCCTTTTCAATTATCTGGGTTGGAAATAGTTTGAGAGGTATCTAATGTAAGGTTCCAGCCTTACAGAATCCCTCCCTTTTCATTTTATAATGGTTTGAAGGTGTCATGATAGAGTTTGGAGGTGTTCTGAAGGATATAGAGGGTTTTTGTCTATTATGGTTCACACTATATCATGGTGGTGTCCATTTTGGAGTTTTTTGGTATAGATCTTGGGTGTTTTGGAGGTTGTCTGAGTAGATCAATCATTTAAAAAAATGGTTCACAATGATGAGTGAAATATTTTGTCTGGGTATTTTAGAAGGTATGCTATCTGGTGGGTCCACCTATGGGAAATGATCTAGGTGAAATAGTTTGGGCATTGGGCATATCAGCACGCGAGGGTGTTGTGATGGTGAATATATGAGTGAGGTTGAAATTATGAGTGGGGTTCCTTTACACTGTGGTATTCAGTGTGGTGGGTCTAAATAGTGAGGGATTTATCCCGATGTCATGGTGTAGGTAGTGGTAGTACCCATAGGTAGCATTTGAGTCTTATGTGAAGTTAAGGATAGTTTTTTTGGATTCTATGTGGGTGATCTGGAGTCTCACGTGAGTGTAGTTAAAAATTTATAATCCTCACACCAGGGAAAGTTGTTCTCATTTAAAGGTAAATTTCATGTTATGTGTAGGTATATTTCCTCAAATGTAAGTAAGTTAGCATGAATCTAGTGCCTCACATTATGGTGGATTTGAAGTCTTCCATGGAAGTCATTTTGCTGCATATGGGTAAATTGGTTTACCCTCATACAATAATCCCTTCTCACGTGTAAGTTGTGTTTTAAGAGCTTAAAATACATAATTTCCTTATGTTATTCCCAAATCCATACTGTAATTATTTTAAATGAAAATAAATGGAAATAATAAATGAAAATCTGTTGTTTTAAATACTTTATGAAATTATTGAATTATATCTTTGAATTCTTAATTTATAGAAGATTAAATTTAATCATTTAAGGTTAATTAAAATTAAACAAAAATTAATGTGAATTAGATGGAATGTTTCATTAAGCTTTTTGAAATATACTTAGAACCTGTATATACTATTATAAAATAATATATTTCCATAATTTGAGTTCCTTTTCCTTTATATTGAACCTAGGTGATCGAAACATCACCATTCAAGATCTTCTAGACATATTTAATTTTATTTGTGCTCCCTATTATTTATTTCCAAACCTGCATATACTTTATCTCTCCTCTATTTTTGGTGCTATGACATGTAAAGATTCTTGAGGCAGGATATTCAAGGCCTAATCAATTATTTTGGCGTAGATTGTGATTTTATCATGATTTTGTCTTCACTGGGTTACTGGTATTAATAAAATTAAAGAAGATAAAATTTTGGAAGATGAAAATAATGAAAGGAAGGTGTTGCACCTATATTTTCTATATATCTTTGAGTTATTTTTACTTTCTTCTTCTATTTTCATTTCTTACCTAACATAAAATAGTATGAAAAAATAAAAGATTAAATCATATATAAAACTATATGAAATTAATTATGATAATGAAGTGGAATGAGAAACTTGAGATAACTATGTTGTTTTTATCCTTATAAATTTTAAAGAACTCCCATTGTGTGTCTCGATTGTTTGTGCAATACCCTTGATTGTTGTGATATTTTCTTCTAATGAAAATATGAGTTTCTGTGTTTATTTTCTAGAATCACTTTCATTATTAAAGAATAATTAAACTTGGTAATTAAATTATATGTTTGAATAATCAGTACAGGAAGTATGTTGATGTTGATACCTATAATATAAATTCTTTGAAATATGTTTGTTTCTTATTTATATGTGGTAGTGGTAGTGGTAAATGATTTTAAGGTGTCATAGAAGACTGATAGTGTGGAATAAGGCTTTAATAAAGTAATAGTTTCTTTTTAATTAAAATTTGGTAAGGTGATATGGGCTATATTGGATAATATGGGATGGGAATTAATGCACAATAATTTAATTAAAATTATAAATGTTAATGAATGGGATAAACCTTAATAAAATCACATTTAATGGATTATTGGAGTGGGTTTCCATTAAATATTGCATTAAAAAAGATTAATTAAAAGATGGTGATTAGTAATGTGAGAATCTAGAAAATAGTGGAATCAATGAATGCAAGAAAGTGAATTGTGGTATGTGTGCAATTTTTTTTCCAGCGAATTTCATTTAGTGGTGGTAGAAGTTGGTGGGTGCTTATGGTAAAATTATTATGGTATTTATTGTTTATATAGATGTTGAATTATTTATAATAAACATTTAGGCCCGTCTTGTGTGTGAGTACATGTGTGTGTGTGTATATATATTGTATTTTCCTCACAATTCTAAACCCACCCCACCCGATTCAAGTTTTTTATAATGATACCAAATGTTTTGGTTCCAGATGTTTTATCCAACATCCAGGTTAGTGAAGGCCGATGGATGATACCATCCTCTTCCACACTATCCCTTAAAGAGTATATTTTTTTGATGTTCTGAGGTGAGTTTGATCATGGAATGTGCGAGAGTGTCATGTGATGTACTCGATGAGGTGGTGTTGATGGGACTGCTCTTATGTCGCAGGGTTCATGAATTATAGGAGGTGTACATGAGGTTTATATCCTTCATGTTTACAATACCTTAATTCTCTAGTTATAAGGTGGTGAATTTGGATGTGATGTGATGATGTAGTGTGTAGTTTTCCATGATGCCAAAAAGAGATGTTGGATCTTGTGAGCATTGGGGTAGGTAGGGTTGTGACCCAACCCACATTAGGCAGGATGAGATGAGAGCACAATTTGTTCGATACTGGGTTTTGAGGGAAACAATCAATGGGAAAGAGTTTTTAGGGTTCCTATGATTATATTCATCCAATTATTATCTTAGTATACTTTAATACGATACCTAATGAGTGAGACTTGGTGAGGTTGGGAATGGATAATTGACTTAATAGGTGAATGTTGGTTCTAATTTTTACTCACTAGAGTGTTAGTATGATTTTATCACATTTTCATGAGAGATCCTAAGGAGTTTCCTACTGAGTATACATATCATTATCACCCTACATATATATAATTAGTTTCTTAGGTGTTAAAAAGGGTTTTCGTGACCTAGATAGACCGATCTAGCTTGGAGTTGGGGTTTCTGTTTAGTGATGCTTCTTAAGTGTGGTTTGGTTTTTTAATTTTTGGAGCTCCATTCTATATGAAATGACATGAATTATTAAATTTTTTATAAGGATATTGGTTTATTTAATATGGGTGGTATTAATCTATTTTATCCTATTATCTCTTATCCTTAACTTATATTATGAGGGTAATGCCTCCAATTTTGTTTTTTATACCATGAGATTCCTAAGAGGGGAATGGTAGATTAGTGTGTAAAATTTTTATTTTACTTTAAAATTATATTGTACCCAAGTTTTTAGAAACCATAAAAACCTATATAATTGGAACACACATTCACTAAACACACAAATTAAGAAATAAAACAAAACACAACAATATTTACTTGGTTCACCACTAAGGGATAGTCTTAGGAGCATACAATGATGATGTGTTGATCATAAAAAAAATCCAAAAATCTTCATTAGTTTTTTTGGATTTAAATTTTCTAGACATTATTATTCTATTCCAAACACACTACCTTTATAAATAATTCAGGGATAGAACACTACCTCCCTCAAATCACTTTTGTCGACTCCTCCCAACACACTTCTCTAGTTGGAGTCTCTCTCAGTTTATTGACTTGAAGGTTGCTCCCTTATCATCATAAATTTTATAAGAATGTTTCATTATAAATACCAAAATATAATTCTTCAATTCCCTCATTGGTCACCAAAATAATCATAAGAAAAATTCATGTGAGAAAATGTTCTTTAACCACACTGAACACCATCCATCGTGTACTAACCAAGTGGTCCACAATCCACCATGCACTATCTATGCAAGCCATCATCA
Source organism: Viscum album (assembly GCA_963277665.1). NCBI lineage: Eukaryota > Viridiplantae > Streptophyta > Magnoliopsida > Santalales > Viscaceae > Viscum > Viscum album. The sequence continues at coordinate 601,507,818 of OY728158.1, read as the reverse complement.
ATCACATAAAAACTAAAAAAATACATGTGTACTTGAATTATCTATGTTCCCCCCTTATTAGACTCATCCTCATACTACCCTCTATGCATTGACTATGATAACTTCTTTCTATGCACTTACTTCTATACACTGACTGCATGGAACTCCTATGAGAATTACTTTTCTATAGGTTTCATTTATAAACCATGATTACCATGAACTGTCGAAACAATATCACCTTCACACACTACATAATCTACTAGATTTCTTCTTATGTTTCTATATCTAATTAGTTATGTGGATAGTTGTGTATTTATTATCAAATTATATCATGTATTCCACCAATACCTAAAATTACCGTTCACTCCTGAGGTGCCACATGATCCATGGACCACTAAAATGGAATAAGTGAATCAATGATCACTTAAAAATTTTATGAATTACCCCCATTTTGTAATTCAACCTTCTAGAATTATTCACTCTCAATCAACTCCCTCTTAAGCCTCACAAGCTTACCCACACAATATAATAAATAAAGGCACAAGAACACAAGGATTTACAAGGTCTGGTAGAAAGTCCCATTCCTCAACTTGATTGGTCATATGGTTCAATCATAGATTTTACACTATAATAAAATATATTTAATTACAAGTGGAGGGTGATTTACACACCATAATTAGATCATGTTATCACTAATATTATGTTGACTAGAGTCTCACTGGAAACTTTTCCTACCTCTGATAGGACTTCTCTTGCCAGCGTCACACTATAATTATTCAACGTCTTTACACTATATTAATTGATTTACATAGTAATCTCCCAGTATTCCCTAATTTGCATAGGTTCTTTGTAGTCCTACCATATATATATGCAAATTGTTTCTTTGATGCACCTTCTTGGAAATAGATCACCAGTTTAGAATAGGTTGTATCTACATTAATAAAACCGATATTTTTTTAACTAAATAAAATTTTCTTTAAAAGTCATCATGTCTTTATAAAAACTTAGTAACTCGGTCACTACACACAGATCAGCTTCAAAAAACTTCTAGTAAATATGTTCACCTAGCTATCTCACTGAATGAGCTATTATGAGATTTAAACCTAGAAACAACTCATGTATTCAAGTGACTAGAATGCACACAAATAAACAACATGATACCTAAAATTCATCCTTTCGCAGATTGTTCTTAATAATATTCTATAATTTAGGATGTTGAAGATATTATTCATCATACTTATACTTAGATATCTAGATGATAAAAAATTACCAGCATAGGCTCAAATCCTTCTTCTTTTTCATCACTATAACATTTAGTGGATACTTCTTATTTTTTTATTCAAGTAATGTTCTTAAAATATCACAAAATAGTACATATCTTTGATTCCCTTTTCTAAAACTCACGTAACAACCTACTGGTGCTGAAATCTACTTATTTTGTTCTCTTCTCTATTTTCTGAATCTCACATAGATAGAGAGACTCACTTAATGTATTCCTTTTTTCAAAATATCATTAATGGTATAACTAATATAAATTTTCAATATTATCATATTATTTTATAATACTCGCATTTTGATTCACATGACCCATTTCCTTCAACTCAGGAAGTACTCCAAGAATACCCTTTATTAATTTTTTTTTGAAAACTCTGTAGAGACTCTTCAAAAAATATATATAGCAGGAATGAACTCATATTACTCAACTATATGGTACAAAATACAAAAATTTAATCTTCACAACTATATAAGAATGGAAAAAACTCATGTATTTAGTGTAGAACTCTCCCTTTATACATGAGATATTATCAGGAAAATAGCATCGTGTTGAATCATAGACCTAAATACAATAGTAACATCTCATATATTATTCATTATCACTCAAACACTCAAACATTTTGGGATCAACTGATACATTAAATGATAAAAAAAACTCGATCTTTGATAATTTTTCATCTGCATTATTATTGAAACCCCAAAAAATTCAATTTATGTATCAAGAAATACATGTAGGGGTTCTTCCAATTCAATATTCCCCAAAAAAATCTTAGATCAAGGATTAAATAAAATTCATGATGTTCAATTTTCACTTAGTACGTATTCAAATTCCCTTACATGAGTCCCAATGTGGAATTCATGTATGTGAATATTGAGTATGTCAGGATCGAATTACATTATCCTTAATTCAAGTATGTAGTATAAAGTTACACAGGTTTCTGAAATCATTTACACAATATTTTCCTACCTGGAATTTCATTTGGGCACATGGTTCCGGAATTCTGATATACGGAAAAATTTTGATATGTGAAATGAATTCATGGATTATTCTAATATATATCTAAACCCACACAAATCAATCTTCATGTATAAATTTCTTTTCATACTGGGTGAATTCAACTACATAAAGCCACCAACATTGCTGGGATTCACATTAGTGGAACTTGGAATTCCAGACATCTTTCATTTTGAATGAAGGAACCTCTAGTAAAAATCCATCCACTCTTCTTCACTCATAAACAATAAAAAACACCTTTGTGAATTTATAAAACCTTCTCAAATAATTCAAAAAGATTATCAAATACTCTATAGAAAATAAAACACTTCTTTTTGAGTTCTTCAATATCATGCACTCCACCTTTTCTTTTTGTTAACAAAGGACTTAATTTAAGACTTCATCCATGTGTATTTCAAGATTGATTTCAATAGTCTTCTCCATATGTAAATAGGTATGGATTCTGTATAGCTCTATCACCTAAATAGCTCATTAATACCACTTTTAAAAAAGATAATTGCAAACCATTCAAGCTGTTTACTATATCTAGCACTCTAGTTACTCTACACTATTAAAAAAAGGTTGGAATTATTCTTTCAGAAGATGTCATGATTTATCCATGAAGATAAGATTACCAATCATCTGTGTATATGGGAATCCCACTTGAATAATTCTAGCCAAGTATTCAAGGGAAACCATAACTTTTTACTCCTTTACCCATAGAGCATGGGAAACAACTCTTCATCTTTGGTGGGTGGATACTAAATCGATCACCCAATTTATATTGGAATTTATTACATTGATAGTTCTAGTTGACAAAAAATACAACTAAACACCTTTAGGCACTTCAATACCATGTTTGTGTTTATCGTTAATTCCAAATGGTCTTTATTTTTTAATGTAATTCCTCTACCTCAAATTGAAAATAAATGAAAAGGGTTGGAAATTATTCTCCCCTTAATTGAAATCATAGGGTTGAATCATTATTTTAGTTTCTTCTCCCCAATCAATGTTTGACACCACTTGAGATTAACACCACTTGATATATTATAGCAATTTAAATACATGGGGATTCTCTTCATCAAATTCTTATCCATTTTATAATAGCGCTAGGAGTTTTTAAAAAATACATATCCTGTCCATACGGTTTATCTTCCCCTGTGAGAAATCCAATCTACTTACATATAGAAGAATTATTTATATAAGAATAGCTACTCAACAGTTGTAATTGATTATAATAATTTAAGAACAAAATAGAATATTTTTAATTAATTGGAATCAAATTTCTCTTAGAAATGTGTCATCAATCAACCAAATAAAAGTCTATGTGGATTAACCCTATGTGGAAAACGGGAGTGATTAATTTATACAACATAACTAACCACATTTTTATATGTTATACCAAATTTTACTATCTCACTTTGTCAAAAACACATGAAACTTTTTAGGAAATTTAAAGAACCTGTACTCACTTGAAAAAATATATCAATATATTTCAAGTTATATTTCTCTCCCATTTTTTAGGTAATCACTCCTAATTTATGAAAAACCAATATAATTGAAGAAAAGTTTTGGTGAGAGAAGATCATAGCTCAAATTTTGGTTTTCTTTAAATTTATCCAGAATTCTAGATTTAGAAAAAATGAACATATCTATATAAAATTGGATTCTTTTCCCAACCCCATAAAGGGATGATTCCCATACAATATCACCTTCAATTCCCATCAGTAGATCAAAATTAAAATGATATGGGAAAGGGTACATCTTCCACTACTATTCAATTTTTGAACATGGGATGAGACTTCTTCCCCAACCTAGTGGAACATTTATTTAAATTATTGAAATGTATACTTTTATTTATGATGTCATCCTATTTATATATCCATAATATAACAACTTATGAAAACATCTATTAATCATAAGTGTACAATTTTTATTTATATCATATTTTTTAACATGGGCCATTGGTCCTCTCTATTTTTTCTTCAATACCTTTTCTTTTTGAGGAAGCCATGTCATGCATCTAATAGCACTCTGGCCTACCTTCTTGTACCTTCCAAACAAATCTTCATCTTATTTTAATTTTCATTTCATGGGTAGATTATCAATGTATTTATAGGGAGTGTCAGCAACCATATCAAATTAGATATCCAAAATCAGTTCCATTTTGGTTTCCAAGTTTCTCTAATATTTCTTGAGAATCATTGACAATTTATAATAGTCCATGGTGTATCATTTATTACCAAAATAGAATCACTTATTTACTATAGGTTGAACCTCCTTATTTCCCTTTTTTATTTCCTTATTGTCAGTATTTTTCTTCACTAACTGTTTTTGAATATCACCCAAGTTAGATACACTTCCTTACATCACCATTATCTCAACCTTTTGTGGTCTTTTCTTTTCATTGGTAAGTATATCATACCTGGATAGAATATACTATAATTAATCAGAAATGTGACCTAGAATATTGAAAAACTCTCATAAACTATTCCATGAATCAAATATATTCATCATATAAAGACTCACTAAGTCCGTGAATTTCTCAATCAACTTTAGTGATCCAATTGAAGAAACTATCGACATTTTAATCATCCTATATTTATTTTATCATCAAACATATTATGAAGCATTTGAATTTTGAAATCATTCACGTTAATGTCACCTTTATAAATGTTGTAAAATTTGTCCCACATTTTTTTATCACAAGTGTTTCTTATCTTAATCAAATGTATATGATCTGATAGGGCTCTGGTTAGAGAATTTTTATCTTTGGAATTATAGTAAAGAATTTCCCTATTATCTTTGGTCACAGAATACTATTGTATCACTAACCTTAATTCCGTGAATAGAGGCATAAAAAACTTCTAGTCTAAGAGTTCGAAGATACCATCACTTCATATTTTTTGAAGTTTGATAGTTTTTCCCATAAAAGAGTGTAACTCCATAGTATCCAAATATTTTATATGGATTTCCTTTGAAATAAAACATGAAGTATTTTAGAGTTTTCCTTAGATGCAACCCTAAGTCTATATAAACTATGATATAGTAGACCATTATATCCTAGTTATTAAATTGATAGGTATGAATTGTAATAAACACTTTATAAAAAATATGTATAAAGGTTTTTATTAGTTGAAAGGTATTGATTAATTCATAATAAATAAGTACTCAATTTTTAGTAAAGTCATTTTTTATTCAAAAATATGCTTTCATCAAAAATGATTTTCATAACATTTTGAAAATGAAATTTATAATTAATTTATTTCATTTTTTGAAATTTTATTTGAGGAAATGAATGTAATTTCTAAAATAAGCATGTCATTATTATCTTAGGTTGAAATGTTATGATATTTTTAAAAAGTTTTATTTTTTAAAAAATAGTGAAAACTACCATTTTTTGTAAAAAATGTAATTTATTTTCAATTAAATGAACCATTATGTTTTTAATTTTATATTTAATCAAACAAGTTATCCAGTAATTATAAATAATATAATTAATTACATATTAATCTTCATTATACTTGATTTTTCTATAATTTAATTTTTGGGCTTAAAACCCCATTTTTCTAAAAATTGTTTTTATGTATGAAATGTGTTTTTGTCTTAATAAATTAATTATATCTCTATTGATTAATATTTTTAATGAAATTTATAGATTAAATATTCAGTATAGTAACTTAACATTAATTTTACGGTTTTATATGTCAAATATTGGAAGTAAATTAATTTTTATAATTAAAAATCCATTTTTTGAAAATGGGTTTCCATTGCATTTTGTGCGGTTAATTAAAATTAAGACTTAAAACTTATAGAAATATAAATTGTTAAAATGGATTAAGTATTTTAAATCATAATAATTAATATAATTTAATATTTAATTCTTAATTTTTGGTCATAGTGAATAGTAAAAATAATAAAATTTTGTTCCAACGGTTAAGGTTAAAATGGGTTTATAGGGGTAGTGGGGGGTGGGGGTGGGGGTGGGGGTAAAACAATGAGATAAGGAGTTGTAATTGTATTATTTCCACCCAAACCTACAGAATTATTATTATTTTGAATATATTTCAACCTTATATTATCCTACCTTTTAATCCCTAGCAATTTTGAGCCACTTTCCCAAAAAAAATTACCTTAAATCATTAAAATCTTTTAAAAAAAATCCATGTGTGTCCCTTCCCTCACTTATAAAATGGAACCTATTATCCAACATTATTCACACCACTTGAGCCTTATGTATCAAACAAGACTACTAAAAACCTCTATATAATGATTATCTCAATCATATAGCTTATGTAATTATCCTATGTCCAATCTTTCAAGGCTTGAGGTGCAAGCCAAAGGAGGTCACTCAAAGAAGAGGTATAGATCTTAACCATGATCTTTCGATTTTATTTATTCTTATAATTCCTATAAACATGATGTCTCCATAAAAACATGAATAATAAATTATCATAAATATACTTATATGTTATTATGGGGATATAACAACCATTTACAACCTCTTCTCAATCATATGGGAGATGAATGTATTGCTCTTGGGTACGTGTGGACTATCGCCTCCACATAGCGATGCGATTCATTTTTCACCACCATCATTCATGGTTGGTTATTATGATATATTTAATGTTTATATATGAATTTTTTTTATAATAATTATTATATAAGGTTTAATTATTATTTACCATTCTTTAATTCCATCTTTAAAAAATGAAAACATCACTCATGTGTACCTGCGAACTAACATCTCTACACAGTGATATAATTCATTTTTCATCACCAATTTATATTTATGGTTATAATTATATATATAATTAATATATATATATGATATTTATATATTTATTAACATTATGTGGATGTTGAAATCATGATCTAAGTGCATGTACCATAATCGTTGAACCAAAACATACATGAAAAATGAAGCATTTAACACAAAAAAAAGATGATAATGAAAGAATGTTGATAAATGAGACATAATATGTTGTAAGTAAAAATTTTAATATATTATGGGTATTATTATGTTTATGGTATATAATTACAACAAATTTTAAATTTCTTACATAGAAGGTGAGATCACTTACGAAGGAAGACATACTTGAGGTACGAGTTTTATGTTTCTCTCTCATTTCTACCGAGAGTGTTTATACTTAAATATTAAGATGGTGAAATTTTATGATATATCTCTCAGAAATAATATCAATTTTATTATATTATAGTTATTTGTAAGGATTTAATGTTTTCATTTTATTTTCCTATCTCTATGTACTCAAGAGAATAAAATAATGTTTTTAAGTAAAACCAACTATGTTTCTCCATTCAGTCGGGAAGCTTTTCTTCCTTGTCCATATTTTCTTTAAAATGTTTTCAAGAATGTTTCTATTATTATAAAGAAATTATTTAAATTAATTTTGTATTATATTTTACTTTCCTTAACAAGTTTTAAAATCAACCTTTCTTATCATTTTCAAAACATGGTACTTTTGAACTAAAAACAAGAAAGAAATTCTTATTTTAAAAGACACCACAAAAAATTATTTCCCCACCGTCATGAATACAATTTTATTTTAATATTCCTTTATAATTTTTTTTAATTTAAAATAAAACCCTTTACTTAAAATTTTATAAACTATTATATTCTAAATAAGTGTTTTCAAATAAAAAGGCCATTTGCCTCATTGAATGTTCTAGTGACATTTTAAAGGTATTTCTGTCTATAAAAACATTCTATGATGTTTCTTATGATTTAAGGGGGATATTATACAATTTTTTCATCTTTATTATTTATATATATGGTTTATGACTATGATAAAGAAAATTTTATGAAAATCATATCATTTCCACGGGTTATGATTTGATATTATGATGAATGTTATATGATATCATAGCACAAATATGTATATTTTTCATTTTGTGATGGGTGGGCCTTGAATTATATAGACCTCCAATGAATTATATAAATAAGGAAATCTCCTGAGATAATACCTACTCTAATGGGGAGTGAACTAGTCTTGTGAGTGAACCTTGACTATGGAAGTGATGAAATTGAGAGTGAACCAAATCCACTATGATTGTCTTGGATGTGAGACTTAATCAAGTAAATGATTTTATATGCATATGTAGATTGAAAAAAACTTATTTATTTTGTTTATGATATGTTTTCATGGTTCATGATTGAATTTTGATTATTCCACACTCTTATGTATTATGTTTTTTGATTTATAAACTCCATTCCATGTTTCATGATTATGATATATGAATTTTTGGGTACGATTTTATAATTTTTAGATCATGTTCTTATAGAATTATTCTTATTTTATTCTCATTTATGATAATTTATTGATATCTCTTATTTTTATCCTCATAAATCATCTGATATCAACCTTTATTATTTTTACCTTTCCCAGGTTATGAAGTAACATTTTAAGTATTTTATATCTTATAAGGGTGCTAGTTGTGAAGAAATTAATAGGGAACAATTTAGATATTTTATATATTGGTTTTTTATTTGTCCAGGTTTCCAATGACGTTATATATTTATGGTCCTCATGTGTTTATTATTTTGAAATGTATTTAATATTCATCTAAAATTATATAATACTTATGTATGAAAATTATGTGTGGAAATAGTTGTTATCATAGGTAAGGTTTAGTAACTTTTGGAAACTAGGATGAAGAAACATTAGGGTGAACCATTTGGATAATCCCGAGTATAGGATAATATCCTAAGTAATGGTAAATAAACAAGTGTTGTTTCTATAATAAAATATATCCCTTTTTTGATTCTATAGGTGGACATGGTTTTGGCACAAATACATATGAGGGTAATTATCTGAAAAAAGGTTAGTTGAGTATATATGAACCACCATTCTTATTCAAGATGAATGGCCTCTTACTACACACCTAGTTTGAAACTCTACAGGGATATTCTTATGTTAATTTATGTTTTCTTTAAGTTCCATTATGAAGGATTTGAATATTAATGACCATGTATAAACTAGGTTAAAACTAAAGTTTCATAGATTTAAATGAAAGTGTCATTATTTAGATATAAAATTAATGATTTTTGATGATTGGTTACTATAATTTATAGTGGTTGATGGAATGATAACCATTTTGGTTATATTAAGGGATTGGAGTTAAAATGATGAAGTTTATGTGGTGATAGATATGCTCAAATATCAAAGTATCTTATTGAATATTAGTCATATGAATAACTTCATATCATTAAAAATATCTTGGAATATTAATTCATATCCTCAATGATTAGATGTAATTTTTTTTATAAAAAGTCCTAATGGTATGATGATCACAAATCAAGTATATAATTCCTATTCAATTAATGTTTTGGGGAATATGATCCCTACAAATCTTGATAATATTCTACTATTTGAATTTGATGTGATTTTTGGAATGGTTTGGATTTATTTATATAAATTCCATATCAATAACTAATGAAATGAAGTAACATTTTATATTCCAAGAAACCAAGGATCATCTATCAGTGATAGGATAAAGGCTAACACAAAATGGAAATTATATCCATTACATGGTTATTGATTCCTATTAAAATGTTGTGTTTATCTTAGATGGTTAGGTATAAAATAGAAATTGAAGATATGCATATTTTATGGGATTTTGTTGAAATATTTATGGAATAGTTACCAATTCTTCCTCTGAATTTTGAAGTTGATTTTTCAATAGAACTCATAATCGGTGCTAAACCAATTTCAAAGACACCACATAGAATGCAATTGGTTGAGTTGCAAGAATTGAACAAGTAACTTGAGGATAATATTTATAAGGGATTCGTTTTTCCATGTGAATCTACATGGGGTGAACCTATCCTTTTTTGTCAAGAAGGAATATGGATCAATACGACTCTACATTGATTATCAAAAAATTAACAAGATCATGATCAATAATAAATTTCACCTTATCTATATTAATGATTTGTTTGATCAATTATAAGGACATAAATATTTTTCCAAAATATTTATTTGATCTGGATACTATTATTTGAGGTTCAAAAGTTAATACATAACCAAGGAATATTTCTAATCGAGGTATGGACACTATAAATTTATTGTGTTTCCATTTGGTCATACTAATGACCCCGCTGTCTTCATGGGAAAGGAAGATGCGGGGGTCATGCTATTCCCGACTGCCCCAAATTTATTAGAAAAAAAGACATTATAGACAAGAGAGGGTGGGGTTAATCAACCCACACCCAAAACCCCTGGACACCCCCATAAAACCCAAAAGTCCCAAAAAAACAAAAAGACACACAAAAACTAGAAATGACAGAAAAACAGAAGCATCTCTGCCAGCATTTCCCAGGAAAAAATCAACCAGCATCTCACAACACCATTTTCATTAAGCATCGCCCCCTTGCCAATCAGATCCACCACCAGCATCACAGAACCACCGGTAACAAAGTCATAAGTCTCACCTTCACCGCCTCACAGTGAAGTAGAAACCATCACCAAAGACCAACATATTTCTTCACACCCACCTCCAGGAACACATCCGCAGCATCCAAAATCAAGACAACATCTAGAACCATTAAACAATACCAATATCTAGCATCCACAACAATTCACAACCAATCCAGCTACAATGCCAAAATCACCAGCTCCCACATCAGCCAACACCACCATGCAAGGCAGTTCTCTCTCCATCAATACAGAACCACAATTACTAGAAATAGAAACATAATCTTCATCTAATATCAGCCAATTACCAACCAACATTCCAAAATATCACACCCAGTAGCACAACCAAGGGCATAGAATAACTAGCATCTCAAGTGAGTGTATGTGGATGGATCTATCAATAATGAAAATTATTGAATATTGGCCTAGACCAACTACTGTGCCTAATATCCATAGTTTTACTATATTTGATAGATATTATATTCATTTTTGTGCTGGATTTATCTCGACTATTTTATCTACTCACCAAGTTAATTAAGAATTGAGTTAAGTTCCTTTGTATTGATGAATGTAATTTTTTTTCAAGGAATAATAGATAAGGTTGGTCAGTGCACATAGGATTATACTACCCTGTAGTGAAGATGGTTTTTTGATTTATAGTGATGCATCAAAACAGTGCATGGGGTGTATTATTATACATAATGATATAGTGGTATCATATTCCTTTATCCAATTGAAGGTTCAAGAGTAAAATTATCTAATACATGATTTAGAGTTAGTAGTTGTAATATTTTCATTAAAAATTTAAAGGTATATATTTATAGAGAAAGGTGAAAAATATACACTAGTTATTAAATCCAAAAGTATATATTTAGAAAAAAATACATGAATATGAATTAGAGAATATGGTTGGAGTTAAATTAAAGATGATGTCTTCTCAATACATTACCACCCCCGGAAGGAGAAAAAGGTGTCTAATTCTTCGAGTTAAAAGGATCATGTTAGCTTATCTATGATGTATATCAAGAACTATCCAATATTTATGGATTTTCAAAGGATGGACCTTGAAATATTGATGGATAAAGATAAATATTATATTTTTAAAAAGTGTGTTGAACTATCTATCCATGAAATGATTAATGAGGAGAAAAATGGGGATGTGGAGGTGTAAAGTAAGGTGAGGAATGTTCCTATGTTCAATCTTTATTGGGATGGAATGAAAAGATGTAGGAACTGAGTATGTTTCCCTTCAATACCAAACCCAAAGAAGGAACAATTGAAATAATTTCATATATCATAATTCTATATTCATTCTATAAGTACAGAGATGTATAGAGACCTGAAAGAGTATTTCTTATAGGGAAAACATGAAGAGAGATATTGTAGACCATGTATATCAATTATTTTTATATTAGAAATTCAAGTCAGAGAGAAATAAGTCTAAGTGGGATGTTGCAACCATTACCCATACCAGAATGAAAATAGTAAAACATCACAATTGATTTCATTGTTGGACTTCTCAAAATATCTAAAGACCATAATTATATTTGGGTTATAATAGATCTCATTATAAAGTATGTGTACATAATTAATATTAGAGTAGATACATATATTAATCAACTTTCTTGGATATATGTTATGTAATTTGTAAGTTTACATGGTGAACCACATTCTATTGTACCTAATTAAGATATGAGGCTTACCTTAATGTTCTGAAGAAGTCATCATCAAAACCTAGATACATAGTCGGGTTTAATTACTGCTTATCATACTCATATTATTTTTCAGTCTAATAGGACTATTAGAACCCTGGTGTATACATCAATATCATATTATATAGATTTCAAAGGTGGTTGAGATAAATACCCTCATATAGTTAAGTTTTCTTATAATAATTTTTTTCACTCAAGAATTCAGATGGATCCATATAAATCCATCTATGAAAAGAAGTATAGAACTCTCAAATATTGGGATGAGTTTGGAGAAAGAAAACTACTGGGACCTAAGCTAGATGAATAAATGGTAAAGAAGGTTCGATCCATTCAGAAACACATCAAGATAGCTCAGAGTCGACAAAAAAGTTATACTGACAATCATTGGTGAGATATGGAATTCAGTGTCAGTGAGAAGGTATTCCTGTGAATTTGTCTATGGAAAATGGATATAATTTTTTTTAAATAAGGTAAATATGATCCCTAGGTATATTGTTCCCTTATAGATTCTTGATCACGTAGAGACTTTAGCTTATCGCTTTTCACTCCCAACAAACCTCTCTCAAGTTCATGATGTGTTCCATTTATATCTTCAGAGGAAGTACATAAACTATCTTTCACATGTACTAAACTCAGAGGTTATAAAATTAGAGTATGGTTTCTACTATAAACAAACTTATATAAATCTTGGATCATATAGATAAATTTCAATGGGACAAGACTACTCACCTGGTTAAATTTCTTTGGAGGAGTCAAGAATTCGGGGAGGCTGCCTGGAAACCCGAGGATATGATAAAGCAGAGATATCCTAATTTTTTGTATTAATGTGCTATAATTTTAAAGTGAAACTAATTTTAAGTGGTACATAATGTAAAATCCCAATATCTTACAAGTATTTCCTTTGAAAAAAACTTGAAGTATTCGGTAGATTTCCTTACACGCTACCCCAAGTCTACAAGAACAATGATATAATAAACTATTATAACATTGTTGTTAATTTATAAGGTACATATAGTAGTAACCACATTATAAAAAATATGCATTAAGTTTTTTATTAATTCAAATTTATTGATTAATTTATAATAAATAAGTACCCAATTTTAAGTAAATTCATTTCACACGTCAAAAATATGCTTTCTTCAAAAAAGGTTTTTATCACATTTTGAGTAAAAACATTATAATTAATTAATACTATTTTTAGAAATTTTATTTTGGGAAATTAATATCTTTTTTAAAATTATCATTTTAATATTATCTTAGGGTGAATTTTTATTATTTTTTATAAATATTTATCTTTCTATGAATAGTGAAAAATATTGATTTTTGTAACAACTATCATTTATTTTCTAGTAAATATTCCATTATGTTTTTAGTTTTATATTAAACTAAAATAAGTAAAATTTAATTATAAATAATCTAATTAATTTCATAGGAATCATCATTATACTTTATTATGGTATAATTTAATTTTTTGGGCTTAAACACACTTTTTTATAAAAACCGTTTTTATGCGTGAAATGAGTTTTTGCCATAATAAATTAATGTTGTATCTTTTTATTACTAGTTTTATTGAAAATTTTATATTATATATTCAATATAATATTTTAACATTCATTTTATGGTTTTTATAATGAGTAAAATGGAAGTAAATTGAGTTATACACTTAAAAAATCATCTTTAAAAAAAATGTTTTTGTTATGGATTGCATGCTTAATTAAAATCAAATTTCACCAATTATAGAAGTATAATATGATAAAATTAATTAAATATTTTTAATTATAAAAATTAATATAATTTAATATGTTCAACTCAATTTTTGGTCATAGTGAATAGTAAAATAGTATAATTTTGTTACCATGATTAAGATTGAAACAGGGTTATCGGGGGGGGGGGGGGTTAACCGTTTGATAAGGGTATTATTTCCATTAAAACATATATAATTATTATTTTATGAATATATTTGAACATTAAATTTTCCTTCCTTAAAATTACTATCCATTTTTAGCCACTTTCCCATTAAAGTGACCTTAAAATCATTGAAATATTTTAAGAAATACCATGTGTGTCCCTCTCCTCACTTATAAAATAAAACCTCTTATATTCCATTATTAACACCATTTTAGCCTTCTATAATGAGAAATAACTACTAAAAAATCTTACTATTATCCTTTACTTAATCCTAGATATTCTTTATCAAAGAAGATGTATATATATTAACTAAGATATTTCAATTCTATTTATTATTATACTTCATATAAACATGTTGTATACATAAAAACATGATGAACCTAGAATCATAAATATAATTATATTTTATTATGGTGACATAACAACCATTTTATACTTCTTCTTAATCAAATGGGAGATGAAATTATCGCTTGTGCATAATGTGGACTATCACCTCCACAAAGCGATGCAATTCATTTTTCACCACCATCATTCATGGTTAGTTATTATGATATATTTAATATTTTTTATTTTTATGTAAAATAATTATTATTTAATGGTGAATTATTATTTACCTTTCTTTCGTTCCATCCCTCAAAAAATGGAAACATCACTCGTGCGTATGTATGGACTACTGTCTCCATATTGTGACGTAATTCATTTTTCATTACTGATTTATATGAACAGTTATAATTATGTGTATAATGAAAAAATATGGTATTTATATAATTATTTACATTATATATATGAATGAAACATTATTTAAGTGCATGTACCATAACCACCGAACTAATACGTACATGAAAAATAAAGTAGTTATAACCCAAAATGATGACGATAATGTAATATTGTTAATGGAAATTTGATAATATGTTATAAATAAACCATTTATGGTATAATAAGTATTATTTTGTTTCTTTAATAGAATTATAATAAATGTTCAATCAATTATACAGGGGGTTAGAGTGCTTATGAATGAAGACAGACTTGAGGTATGAATTTTATGTTACAATCTCATTTTTACTGGTATTGTTTATGCTTAAATATTTTGATGATGAAATTTTATGATTTATGTCCCATAAATATAATATATTTTCTTATTTTATGGTTATTTGTGATGATTTATTATTTTCATTTCATTTTTTTCTTTTTAAGTACTCAAGAGATCGAAAGAATGTTTCTAAGGAAAACCGAGCTTGTTTCCCCCTTATGTCGGGAATATTTTCTTCCATGTACATATTTTCTTTAAAAAAATTTAAAGAATATTTTTACTATTATACTATTTTTATTTAAATTTATTATTAATATATTTTAATTTCATTAATATGTTTTAAAATTTTCATTCTTATCATTTTCCAAATGTGGTAGTTTAGAACTGAAAATGTGAACGTAATTTTTGTAACATACACTGCTTGAAGATATTTCCTCACCATCATGAATACTATTTTTTTAAATATTAATTTAAAAGTTTCCTTTTTTATTTTTGAACAAAATTTTTTCCTTTAAATTTTGGAAACTTTTAGATTATAAATACCTGTTTTCAAATAAAATGGGTATTTTACAAAAGAAATGGTCTGGTGATCTTTTAAAGGTATTTTTATCTACAACAACATACTTTAATATTTCTTATGATTTAATAGGGATATGATCCAATGTTACCATATTTATTCTTTCTCTATATGGTTTATGATTATCATTATGAAATAAAAATAAAACTCGTATCCTTTCTATGGGTAATGATTTGATGATATGATGAATGTATTATTATTTTTTTGAACATATATGTTACGTTTTTATTATATGATTGGTGGAAATAGAATTATATATCCCTCAAATCAATTGGGTAAAGAAGGATATATTATAAAATAATAAAGAATGGAATGGGGATTGAATCCAGTTCAGTAAGGTTTTTTGTTTAATAAGATAGTCTTAGGGGTGAACCTTGATTAGGGAAATTATGGTATGGGGAGTGATCTCAATCCACTATGATAATATTTTCAGGGAGACTTGACTAAGGAACTTTATTTTATTTTCTTATATTCACTACAAAAACCTATGACTTATGAATATTTTATGTTTTCATGTCTGATGATTGACTATTTATGATTTCACGCTCTTATGTCTTATTTTTTTGATGGGTAAAACTTGATTCCATGTTTCATGATTATGATATATGAATTGATGGGTATGATTTTTTGATGTTTAGATCATGTTATCATACCATTATACTTATCTTATTATCACTTATGATCATTTTTTGATATCTCTTTTGTTTACCCTTACAAATTATTTGATCTCTCCCTTCCTTATGTTTACCTTACCAGGGTTATGGAGAACGTTTTGAAGAATGTTATGTTTAATAGGGGTACTATTTGCGAAGAACTAAATGGGAAATTATTTAGATATTTTACATACTAGTTGTTTAAGTATCCATGTTTCCAAATATTCTAAACCTCTATAGTCCTCCGACGTGTATTATTGTGGAATGTATTGAATATTTATCTAAAATGATGTAATATTTTTGTATGGAAAGTATGAGTCTCTATAAACTCATTTGAAATTAACTAAATTATACATACTAAACTTCAAAGGTCTATTTTAATACTAGTTACATAGATTTGATACCACTTATTATACCCCTATATGCCTTGAGAGGGGAAGGGTGAATCAAGGTATAAATTTTTTCTTATACATTAAAAGTATCTTGTGCCCACATTGGTAGAAAATAATTAAACCTATCAATTTGGAATGCACATTTACCAAGAATAAATAATTAAGAAATAAAATATAATACAATAATTTCTACTTGTTTCACCACTAAGATATAGTCTAAGGAGTAGGTTCCAATAATGTTTCATTCATGCCTAAATCCACTAATATTCATTAGTTATTGTTGATTACAATTGTTTGTCCAAGGTCACTCCATTCCAGACACCCAACCTTTACAAATAATTAAGGGATAGTCCAATGCCTCCCTTAGATCACTTCTGTTGAATCCTCCCTACATATTGCTTTGGTTGGAGTTTGCCTCAGTTTATCAACTTTAAGGTCTCTCCCTTATCACCCAAAATTTGCTAAGAATATTACATCATAAATGAAAGAATATTATTCTTTAATGTGATTGTTGGTAATTAGAATACATTCTAGAAAAATATTGTGAGAAAAGGGTTCTTAAATAGATAGACCACTATCTACCACACAATAAACACACATACCACCATCCACTATGAACTAACCACATGGTCCACCATCCACTATGAAAAAACTATAAGAAACACTAGTGTGGTCAGCTCCTCAATCCCCCTCCCACACATGAATCCTCATACAACACATCCCGTGCAGTTAATGTGCTAAATTTATTCCTCACACTGACTGTACACACTTTCTTTTACTCACTTTCCTCAAATTACTCCCACACACACTACTTTTCCCCGGAATTCCTCTTGAGACTATGATTACCATACATTGCTTACACAAAATCTATTTCACACACTAATTAATATATTGAATTTATTTTCAAGTTCCTCTCTCTAATCAATGATGTTAATAATGGGATATTTATAGGATAATTCCACTAGGGGTTTTTCAAATCCCTGAAATTACCATTCCATGCATCAAAAAACATTTTCAAACTAACCATGTGCCTTCCGTCTTCATGGATTATCCACCATAGAATTTCCTCATGGAACACTTAAGAAACCTCACAATCTAACTAATAAAAACATCCTCTATAATATTATCACCACTATTTGAAAACCACATGATACATCCTTTTTAGTACTCCTAAAGTCACCACCTTCTGACCACAAGCTTCCCATGTGGCCTGTGTACTCCCCACACTGCTACAAACCATCAATGCAGACCACCTACCATAAACTGTTGCTTCAAAATTACTATGAGGTACTCTTAACTACTATATTATCCATGTACCTATCATGTAGAATAACTTCCTTTACCCAAAATTTTTTACACCCAAAAAATTGAAAAATACAAGAAAATGACACAATTTACAAAAGTCTTCTAGGATACAATATTCTCCGAAACATCTCCCACAGAGTTGAAACTCTTTGATAAACCCAGAAAGGATATGAAACAAATACATCACACCATATAATTCTAATATGTCTCATCATGGTTCCAATATAAGCAATAAAAATAAAAAATTCAGGTTTACTATATGTGCCTTTCTTATATTGGCAATTGGGGGATTATCCAAGTGGTAAAGAATCCCCATAATCCTTCTAGAAACATGGGACGAAAACCAGGAAAGAGAAAATTTATAAAGTACTATAGTAGCACTGTAACACTATAGCAGTGTCAGTACTATAATTATGGTACAATAATATTAGTACTATTCAATTGAATTCGGTTTTCAGGCCATGTATTGGGCCTATAGACCATTGGGCCTTTGACCCATCAAAGTTGGGTGGTTTGAATATATTAGAGAATCCTCTGGAATTGAGATTAGAGTGGTAAAGTTAACCAAAATAATATAACCAGATGTATATAAGGAGGGAAATGGTTAATAGTTCATTGGTTTCAGTCCCTGCACAGCTCTATGTGGGGAAATAATAAGCCGAATGCATCATTAGGTGTTTATTTAGGAAAAAATATTGAATTGGTGATTAGGAGGGGTTGTTTTAATGCAGTCTAGTTAATGAAAAATGTAAAAAGGTATCTGGACCTTCTAGCTGTGTAAAAATAATTTCCATGTAGTTGGGTTAGTGTGTATTTCTCAAATAGAAGAATACTACACTTTCAGGTTTTCATATGGATTAATTTATTTGAATAATGATAATTGAACATGATCAATGGATTCATCAAAAAGGAATCACCAGGTGCGTCATTTGATGAAGCCCAACACACCCGATGTATTCTTCATTCATAAAGTAGCATCAAGAATCACCTATATAAATAGAATGGGTTCTTTTCATTTGTTGGTATTTTCTTGATCATATTCAATCGATGCTAATGATGATAATTAGCTTTATAAAAAGTGATTAAATATTTTTTCCTTCTTTTAGCTCATTCATCACATTCAATGGATCTGCTAGCAACCCTTTGGGTATACATGTATCCTTATGAAACATTCATGGATCCAATGACCAATGTATCCCCATTAGAGGTAGTAGTAGTTGATCTACTTCTTTATGTGGTCATTATCTAGCGTTTTATTTTATTTAAGGAAGAATAAATCCACTACATATATGAACCAGTTATGTTATGTTTTTTTGCATTTTCATTTACCACGCACATTTTAACTATTGCGGATAGATATGGCATGTTTTTGCGATTACTTCCACTGGTTGGGATTATAATATGACCCCATGAACTCTATCATATCTCACTTATGGTGAGGCATCCTACCCTATCACGTATCACATCTCATCATAAAAGTGACACAACATGGTTATAACATAATAATAAGTAAATAAAAATACATGGAAGAAAAGGAAAATAGCATATCCCTAAGCTAGAAACACACCCATCCTCACCTAGATCTCTACTATATGGTAAAACTTATTGGTCAACATCACATTCCTAGACTAGACTCATCATCCTCTATCATCACCCAAATCAAAGTGACATAACACTCAAGGTCATCCTAGATCCTTAGGCCATACTAGCTTAAAGGCCTAACCCATAAGTCATACCTAGACCCATAAAAAACTAATCCTCTTGCTTAGATCACACACTTCTATTTTAGTTCTAAAGAAAAAACTAATTAGACCATACTACATCCCTAGGACACAAATAGTAAACAACCACAATATAAGGTATCTCACTAGAAACATGTTTCTTTTTCCCAACACTTCCCTATACTAAGTCCTGTTAAACCCAATTTGCGTTTGTGTTGTATATATTTTCAATAAGTATCAATAGAAATAATTGAACTTAAAAGATGTAAATATTTTTATAAAGTGTTTATTGGATGTTTTTTAAATATGCTGCTACTTGGTGTTTCATTTATATATTCATATCAAGAATATTTGAGAAGATACAAAATTTTGATCATTATATGTATAATTTTATATGAAAATATACTCGGATGAAGTTGGGATGATTTGTGATTATTAATTTGATAATCCTAAAATTAATGAAAAGTGATAATGATCATAGTTATATCTATAATAAAATTTTTAAATAGGTTTTAATATGTCTATCTAGAAAATAACTTGATGAGTGTATAATGCCTAGAAGGAGGGACTGATTGATGAGAAGAAAATCCATCCATGGAGAAAAAACCATCCAAAATAATGTATCTAGTGATGAATGTAGTTTGGATGATATTGTTTGATTATTTTTGATCATTGAGAATCGTTTTGATGGTTGGAGGAAGTACTAATTTTTTTTTGCGATAAATATTGAATTTTGAGTTGATAACAAAATTTAGCGAAGTCCCAAATTCGGATGGGTCATGTGGGACTTCAGATGTGTTAAGTTGCACTTCATAAGAGTTAAACGAGACTTTTGATGATTCCTTAGTAACTCCAGACGAGCCATGATAAATTCTAAATAATTATGTTGTGACTTCAGATAAGTAATGTATGAGTTTAGATGAATCATATGAGACTTTGGAAGAGTACCACTTCAGAATAGTTAATGTGAAAGAGTAAAACCATTTCAAAAGAGTATGTTTGGAAGAATATATTCTTGGAAGAGAAAATTACTTTGTGAAAATTTGAATTCTATGAATTTTAAATATTATATATGTTTTGAATATTAAATAAAATAAATAAACAAGTTCAGTTATGATGATGATTATTTAGATCTTCAAATATAAAAATCCCATGATAATTTTTATTGTCAATTATAGTTCAAGAGGAAATGCGTTTGATATTGAATAATAGACTTGATAGTGATATTAAATAATGTTAAAGGAATGGGACCATGTAAGGTTTATTTTATCTCTTCATTCGTTTTGGGAGCTGAAGATTGTAAAGTATAATGGTAAATATCATAAGGTATGATTTAAGATCATCATGAAGTTCAGGTGAGTTCATAAGGTTTATATGATATCTTAGTAAGGTACAAACAAACTTAAAAAACTGTAAGGTTTGAATCTTTTCAATGTTTTCATACCTAGATGAGGAATCCATGATGTAATCATGTGATAAATAAAATGGAAACACACAAGATTATGTTCATAAAAAAATATAATTAGAAGATCCATGTTAGTTGCCTATTAATTTAAGAGTGCATCTTATAAGGGGATCCATAACTGTAGTGATTGACATAAGGATATACACTTGAAGAGATTTATGTGAGAAGATATAATGCATATGTGGAGATTTTTTGATAATTTTTTTTTGGAGTATTTTGGAATTAGTAAATGTAAAGAAAAATATATGAATCTGTAACTATATTATTAGTATAATTTAAATAATAATAATACGAAAGAAGATTTAGTTGCTGAAGGTTCAAATTTTTGGGGGTTTGAAAATATCATAATATTGAAACTAAATGACATGATATTTATGAAAGTTATTGAAAATTAATATCCACATAACTAGTGCATATATATATATTTAAAGGATAAAAAGAAATAAGAGGATTTCAACTATGTGTGTGCCTGATATATATTCTGTAAGTCGAAAGATAAAAGAAAACATAGAGTTTCTAAAAAAATATTTTTTTACATTTTTAAAATATTAATGAAGGATACCTAACACTACTTTTAGGTGAAGAATTTATTTATGTCAATTTTTTTGATATCCCAATGGTTTTATAAAAGTATACACTACACGTTAAAGAAAAATTAGAATAAGACTGAGTTGATGTATTCTTTTATAGATTACATTCAATCCGAGAAGGTGAGAGAGCCTGTCTATATATTCATATACTGTATATAATTAAAGAAAATACAAGGAAAATTGTTGGGTTGCTGTAACTGAAGAAAAATATCACATTAATATATTAAAGGATAGACTCTGTGCAATATTGGAGATCTTACTTCATGGAGGTGCAAGCCTATTCTCTCATACTAATAGGAATAACAAGTTGATGCTTTCTTTGTATATGGTTGATGATAAAATAATGGGTCTAATGACATAACCTTTACCATTATTATTTTAATAATAACACGGAACCTATATGTTTTGGGTAACAACCATGTATCACCTAGGATGTATTCATACATCTTAGAGGCAAACCACATTAAAAAAATTTAGTGTCTTGTTGTGTACTTTGTTTTCTACCATTTATGAATACCAAATAAAGATAATATTTAATGATATGGAAAGAAGGATCCATTAACTAAAAAATAAATGAGGTGAAATAGGATA
Organism: Viscum album; assembly: GCA_963277665.1. Taxonomy (NCBI): domain Eukaryota; kingdom Viridiplantae; phylum Streptophyta; class Magnoliopsida; order Santalales; family Viscaceae; genus Viscum; species Viscum album. Next base: position 601,485,191 of record OY728158.1, on the reverse strand, counting down.
ATTATTTTAAATTTGATAAAAAGTACCAACATTGATTCACTACCTCTCAGTGTTTGATACATCTCTACGTGATCCTAACAATTTGTATCAAAGCATGAGGTCACACCACTATTTGGATTCTCATATTCAAAGTTGTTTATTGAATTGAGTATATAATTCTAAAGGATTCATGGATTAAAATTTTAATAATCCGACAAGTTTTCTAAAAAAACAACCATGGATGTGATGTTTTCTAAGAAATGGAAGAATATGAAGAAAAGAGATGGAATGAAGCTGAGAAAGGCCTCATGTATAAAAGAAGAGAAAAGTGTCCCTCTTCTAATTAAAGGAAATAAAATTTGATTTCAACCCAAATTATATATTAATAATATATATCTTAATTTTTTTTATTATAATCCATCCATGTAAAACCTTGATATTTTATAATATATTTTTTCTTCAAATAAAAATTTCTAGTGACATTCGATATACACAAACCTGAGTCCAAATGAACCATAATATAATATATCATTAGAACCTAGACATGAAATTTGAGGAGTTATTAGTAATAAAAATATTTTTAAATTTATATATAATGGTTTTATATAAATAAAATATACAAATAAATAAGTACTAAATTTTTAGTAAAGTCTTTATGTGCTTTAAAAATTTATTTTTCCTTAAAAATGATTTTATTATTTCTTGTGAGAAAATAATATAATTTAAATTTTCCAATTTTGTAAAATATATTTGAGAAAATTAAATTCATTTTTGAAATAACCATATCAAAATTAAATTAGGGTTAATTATTGGTATTTGTTTGAAATGATTTATTTTTTGTGAATAGTGAAAATGTAGCTTTTTAAATACTATCATTTATTTCAATTAAATGAAGTAATTTAAAGTTACCATTATATTTTTGATTTAGTATTAAAGTGAAATATAATACATTAGATTTATAATAATTTAATCAATTAAATTTTAATTAACAATATTAATTATTTTTATATAAGTTATTTTTTATGCTTAAAATGCATTTTTCTAATTTTTTATTTGTGTTTTATGTGTTTATATTAAAATTGATTTATTATACATATAGAGATTTAATATTTAAGAATTTATAAAATATTTGGAATGAGGAGGTTAAAATTTGGTAAATATGACCATTTTATTCTTGATCATTATGAATAGTAACTGTGGTAAATGTTTGTCACTTAATAAGGGTAAAATGGGTTTAACAGGGTTAAAACCATGAGATAAAATCTAAAAATCCACTCAATAATTGAATTTATTTAATTATATGAAATAAATTTGACCATATAAATATGTAATTATAATATATGTCATTTTGGTTGTATTTTCCCTATATAATGAAATTTATATTAATTTAAGTAAAGAAAATTCCAAAAATGCAACTCTCTTGAATTTAATATCTCAAAAACTTTAACATAAATAAAAAAATAGGATAAGTTAATTTCTGGAGGTTTATTTTAAATATTAATTAATCTTTTTATCATGGTAATTTATATTTAGTTTTTAGTGATGAAACAATTACTTAAAATGCTTACATAATGCCGACACAAATCTTTTTCAAGCTATAGAAAAATCATGAAAATGTTTTTAAAAACTCTAAGAGTACTATTTTTTGGGTGATTTATAGTTCCCAATAAATTTATATATTAATATAAATTTTTTTGTATGTGTTAAAAATTTATATTTTAATTAAATTACTATCTTCATCTCTTTTGAGTCAAATTAAATGAAAAGTTCCACAAATGACATTAATGATATTTTATGTTTAATAATATTTTTTGAAATTATTTAAAAATTAATAAAAATATTAAAATAAGAAAATTAGGATGATATATTGTCTAAAATGTCACCCCTTTTCCATTTATTATCTAATTTGTAACTTATAAAAAAAATTATAACCTTTTAAGATTGGAAAAGTCATTACCATAATTAAGGTTAAAATTGGTTAATGAAGGGGTTAAACCAATATATAAAGTCTAAAATGATACAATTTTTTTATAAATTACATTTTATGATGATATTTATACCATATACACTTTTTATTTGAATATTCCTCCTTTTGGGACCACTTTTTCTTTAGAATGACTTAATTATATTTTAATATTATTTGTAATCCAAATTCTGTCCTTTCTCCCCATTTTAAATGGTCACCCCTTATATCTTTTATTTACACCAATCTGTGCCACATAGATCTACAAAACCCTATAAATTATATTATAAAATTATCTAGAAATAAATTATAGGTTCTGGTCTTTTTCAAATACTATTACAAGAGACTTTAAGAAGGGATATAATGTAGAACTACCATAGAAGAGACAATCTTCCTACCCAAACTCTTTCAATTTATTTCATCTTGTACCTTGTATAAATATGTGGTATTAAATATAAAATAATCACTTTAAATATACTTAAATTTTATTATGGTAATTTAACAACCATTATCCACTCTCTTTTCCATCATATGGGAAGTGAAAATATCGCTCGTATACACATGTGGACTACCGCCTCCATGTAGTGTTATGATTCATTTTATAAAACCATATTTAATAGATGGGTTTTATAATGTGTTTAATTTTTATACATAATATTTATTATATAATATTTAGTCTATAACAATAATATCCTATATATTATCTTTCCTTCCTATCCATAGGAAAACGATAATGCTGCTAGTGCGTATGTGTGGACTGCCACCTCCACCAAGTGATGCGATTCGTTTTTTGATTCCGATTTACATGAATAATAATAAGGATATATTTAATGAATATATATGATATATATATATATTATAATAATTATTCTATAAAGGTTAATTTTTATTTATCTTCCTTTCATTCCATTCATCTATAATTGAACACAATGTTCGAGAAAACGTACAACATAACGCCTCTATGAATGGAATAATTCTTTATTTTATCTATAAATTTTATGGATGAATATATATATATAAAATGAATATATATGATATTTATATCATGATTAAAATTACATAGATGATGGAACTTTGATCAATGTACAAGGACTAGAACTATCGAACCAAAATTCTCAAGAAAAAATTAAATAGTTAACACCTGAAAACAATGATTTCAATAAGGTGTTATTAATAAATGGGTATTAAAATGTATTAAGTTAATAATATATTATATTATAGGTATGAACAATAATATGTTATATAATTATAATAAATGTAAATTTATTATACATGAGGTTAAATCTCTTTCTAAGCAAGTCGAATTTGAGGTAAGGAATTTTTGCATCACTTTCATTTTTGTGAGACACACACCATATTCACCACTTGTTTATTTTATGTTGTGTATATACTAACCATTAATGAATTTTATGATACTTAAAATTAATTTTTGGGATTTAAATATCCCTATAAGGTTCTCTATTTCACAAGGTTATTATTTAAAAGTTACAAAAGTGGTAAGGGATTTATGTTACAATCTCATTATTTATCGGAATTGTTTATAATTATATTTCGGATGAGGAAATTTTAGGATCTACCTATAAGTAAAAACACAAATTTTATTATAATATTATTATTTTTATAGATCACATGCTTTCATTACATTTTCCTCACTTTAAGTACTTAAGAGACCAAAATACCATTTTTAGGGTAGACCGATTTTATTTCTCTCTTTGGTTGGAAATCATTTTTATTCCATATCCATGTTTTATGAAAATGTTATTAATAATGTTTCAAATATTATCCTATGATTGTTTAAATTCATTTTTACCCATGTTTTAATTTTTATGAAATGGTTTAAAAGGAACCTTCTTATAATTTTTTGAATGTGGTACTTTTTAAATTTTTACTGAAAATGTAAAATGAATATTTGTTTTAATGTACACAAAATGAAAAAAAGTTCACAATATTATTAACAATAAATGTTATAAGCTTATTTTACAAGTTTTCAAGGTTCTTTTCAAATAAATTTATTTCATTAATATTTAGTAAATTTCTATTTTAATATGCGATTTAAAAATAAAAGGGTATTTTTCTCAATAAATATTCTAGGGATATTTTAAGGTATTTTTTATCTATGATTATTAGTGATATGATACAATTATATTATATTTATTATCAATCTTGATAATTTATGGTTATGATGATGAAAACTTAAGGAAACCCATTTTATTTTCCATGGGTTAAGTTATTATGAATGTTTTTATGATATTGTGGAATACATATGAATGAATTTATGATTATGTAATAGGTGGGCATAGAAATATATATCCCTCCAATGCATTGAATAAATATCAATGTATCATGAGGTTAAAGGGTACAAAGGTGGTTATACCAGTCCAGAAAAGAGGGTACCAAAGAGGTTAACGCAATCCCAAATCAGGGTACCTGGGAGGTTAACCCAAGCTAGAATCAGGTACACAATTTGTTATCTTAATCCTAACATGTTATAAATGTATTAGTGGGAATCCTTGATATTCGACTTCCATGATTATGATTATGCCATAATTTATTAAACTATTTTATGTCATGATCTTATTCCAATATTATGTTCTCAAGGATTACGTTCTTTGATCCGATTATGATCCATGTCTTATGAACTAACAATATTTATTACGTGACTCATGTTTATGATTTAATAATTGATGGGTATGATTTTAAATGGTTAATCTCATGTTAGCACACTATTTTTGTCATTTTATTTTTGAATGATCATTGATCATACCCTTCTTCACCCTTATTGAGCATCCGAGCTCACCCTTTATTATGTTTTGTTTTACCCACTATATGAAGAAATTTTTTATGTTTGAGGTGTCTAATAAGGGTTTTAGTTGTGAAGAATTAAGTGGGAGATGTTGTAGTTCTTTTATGGACTAGTTTTTATGTATCCAAGTTTCCAGATACACTAAACATTTATGGTTATGTATTTGATTGTAATGTCATGTAGTAAATATTCCTCTAATAAGATGTTATATTTATATATGGGTCACTATAGTTGGTATCATAGAAAGCGTTAGTTACCTTTGGAAACTAGGATAAGAAAACTTTAGTGAGAAACCTTAGGATAATCATATGTATAGGAGAAAATCCTACATTATTGTGAACAAATGAGTGTGTTTTTCTTATAAAAACATTCTTATCTCGATACTATAAGTGGATGTGGTTTTTGTATAGATTCATATAGGGGTAAAAACCCTAAAAATAGTTTTTCAACTATATGTAGACTATCATTATGGTTTATGGTGACTGTTCCCTTATTACAAACCAAGTTTAGCACTCTCAGGGGATATTCTTGGGTTAATTCACATTTTCTTTATGTATCATTATGAAGGATTTGAATAGATTATGACCATAAATGACCTAGGTTAAACCTAATGTTTCATAGATTTAAATTAATGCATCATAATTAGACATAATTTGAATCATTATTTATGATTTATCACTAGTAATAATGATGCATGATTTTTATGCTAACCATTTTGGTTTTTGTGTGGGATTTAAGATATAATGATGAATTTGAGGTGGTTAGATTTATTCTCAAATATTAAAGTATGTTATTTTATATTACTTATACTAATTCCATTATATCATTAAAAGTATTTAGGAATGTTATTTCCCACCCTCAATGATTGGATATTGACTTAGGATTGGAGACTCATAATGTTATGATGATCACAACTAATGTACATGATTCTTATTCAATTAAAGTTTATGAGAATACGATTCTTGAAAATATTTTTATTCTCCCACTAGTAGAATTTCATGTTATTTTAGTCATGTATCAGATTTATTTACCTAAATACCACATCATTTATTTGGGAAGTGAAGTCACATTTGATATTAAAAACCATCATATGGTCTTGTATTTGTGTGATGATAAACGTGAACTTGAAATTGAAATTATATCTATTATATGGATATTGATTCCTTTTAAAAGGGGGAATTTATCTCAAATTGTTAGGGAGAAGATCAACATTAAAGATATTCCAATTTTGTGTGATTTCATTGAGGTTTTTATGGACTATTTTCATATTCTTCTACTAAATCATGAAGTTATGTTTTCTAAAGAAATCATAACTCACGCTACACATATTTCAAAGACTCTATAGAGAATGGTCTTAATTAAGTTTCAGGAATTAAAGAAGTAACATCGAGAAAATATTGATAATGTACTAAATCAGCCAAGCATGTAACTATAGGGTGAGCTTATCTTTTTTTAAGAAGAAATATGGATCAATGTGACTCTAAATTAATTTTTGGGAATTAAATAAGATCCTAATCAAGAATAAGTATCCTCTACCTTTTATTGATTATTTGTTCGATCAATTATAAGGCGATCAATAATTTTTCAAGATTGATCTTCAATCTATATACTATTAGTTGAGGGTAAAAATTGAAGACATAACCATGACAACCTCCTTATGAGGTATGAACACTCTAAATTTCTAGTGATTCTATTTAGTTTTGCTAATTCCCCTATTTTATTCTTATATTTAATGAATAGTGTCTTTAGAGATCACCTTAATCAAATTGTGGTAGTATTTATAGATGTTATCCTTATATATTCGAACAACAAATAAAATCATGAAGATCAATTGAGTATTGGATTAAAGACCCTTAGGAAGAAGAATCTATTTATAAAATTTACCAAGAGTGAATTTTTGCTATAAAAATTTCATTTTTGGGTCATATAATCTCTAGAAAGGGTATATCAGTGGATCCATCAAACAAAGAAGTTATTTAATGTTGGCCCATACCAACCACTATAAATGAGATACATAGTTTTCTTAGTTTGGACGGATAGTATTGATTATTTGTTGATATTTTTTTTAAAAATGTCTAATTTAATTACCAAGTTAACTTATAAGGGAGACAACTTCCTTTGGATAAATGAATGTAAAGAAAATTTCAAGTAACTAAAGAGAAGGTTAGTCAGTTCACCTATGATCACACTAAATTGTAGTATAGAATGGTTTATGATCAATAGTGGCGCATCATAGAAGGAACTAGGTTGAGTTCTAATGAAGAAGGTTTTAATGATAGATTATTCCCCTTGACAATTGAAGGTTCATGAGAAAAATTACCCAAATATTTATTTGGAGTTAGTTTTGGTATTATTGCATTAAATATATAGATACATTATCTTTATAAATAAAGGTGTGATATATATACTCATCCTAGAAGTTTAAATTATATATTTACAAATAAATAGTTGAATATGAACTACAGAAGATGATTAAAGATGATTAAATATTATAACTGATCAATAAATTATAACATTCGGAAGAAGAATAAGTTGCTATATATATAAGTCAAAAAAATCATGCTATGTTATCTATGATGAGAATCACCACAGATGCAATATTTTTATAATAACAAAAGGTGGAATTGGAAATCTTGAAGGAAGGTGAGAAATCTTATATTGATAGAATGAATGCTCAACCATTTATCTATGTGAGGATTAAAGAGGTGTAGAAGGAAGATTTTAAACTATAAAATAAGGTGAGTAATATTCCGAAATTAAACCTTTATTGTTATGGAATGATAATTTTCAGGAACCATGTATGTCTTCCATCCATATCAAATTTGAAGTATCTATTGGTTGAAGCTCATAGTTCAAATTTCTCTATTCATATAGGAATTTTGAATATGTATAAAGGTATATAAGTGTATTTTTCATGTGATAATATGAAAATATATGTTATAGAGTATGTATCTTGGTGCACGTCATGTTAAAAAGTAAAGGATGGGAGACAAAAGTATCAGGGGATGTTGCAAGCATTATCCATAACAGAATATAAATGGGAATACATCACCATGGATTTTATCATCAGACACCCCCCAAATATCTAAAGTCTACAATACTATTTTTTTTATAATAGATTGCCTTATGAATTCATCTCACTTCATTTCTATTAAATAACATTTCTCTATTTATTAGGTTTCTAGAATATACATTAAAATCCGATAAGGCTACATGGAGTTTAACATTCTATTGTATTTGATATGGATTAGAGGTTTATCTTGAATTTTTAATGAATTATTTAGAAATATATAGATTCATAGTTGTGTTTTATTAATACTTATAATCCTTAGAGATATGGTTAGTCTGAGAGAACCATTTAAACCCTAGATGATATGCTAAGATCTTATTATATGGATTTTAAAGGTGGTTGGAATCAACACCTTCATTTAGTCAAGTTTTCTTATAAAAATATCATTCAATTGAGAATTAAAATGGATCGTTATAAATCTGTTAATGGAAGGAAGTTTAAAACTCCATTGTACTGGGATGAAGTTTGATAAATAAATCTATTAGGACCCAATTTAGATAAGGAAATAGAATAAAAAATTTAGATTCATTTAGAAACGCATCAAGATAGCTTAGAGTCAATAGAAAATTTATAATGACAATCATCAATGAAATTTGGAATGTGAAATTGGTGAGAAGTTACACCTATGACTTTATCCATGGGATAAGGTTAGGAGATTTGGATATAAGGAAAATCTAAGCCTTAGATATACTGTCCCCTTTTAGATTCTTGATTGTGTAGGGATGGTAGCTTATCACTTGGTTCTTCCACCTAACATCTCTCAATATGATGATGTTTTCCATGTAACTATCCTGAAGAAGTACATTACTATTCAAAAACATATATTAAAATCAAATGATATATTTCTAGTTTAGTATCTTTCCTATGAAGAAAAACTACTAGAAATTGTGGAATGTCGTGACAAAGTGCTACAAAACAATACTACTCTATTGGTTAAAGTTCTATGAAGGAATCAGAAATTCAATTAAGCTACTTGGGAAATAAAGGATGTGATAAAACAAATATACCCGTATTTTTTGTATCATAGTGATGTAATTATAAGGGAAAAATTCATTTTATGGGGCTAGAATGTAACAACCTATGATTTTATGATATATTTCTCTTCAAATAGAATTTCTTTGATAGCTTGAGATACATTCTTACCTAAGTCTAATTGAATCATAATATAATATACCATCATAACATAACTGTTAAATTGTAAGAGTTAATAAGAAAAAAAATATTTAAAATTTTTTGAATAAATATCTTAGATAAATCAAATATATTGATAAATAAGTACACAATTTTTAGTAAAGTCTTTATATGCTTCATAAATATATTTTCAATTAAAAAATTATTTTTAATGTTTTTTTGAGAAAATAATATAATTAATTTTTGATACTTTTAAAAATTTATTTAAAAAAATGAACTTCATTTTGGAAATAATTATATCAAAATTAATATAGGGTGAAATGTTTTATTTTTTCTAAAATGATTTATAATTCAATGAATAATGAAAAATAAAAAATTTTCAAATATTGTCATTTCTTTTCATAAAATAAATCAATTTAAAATTACCTTTTTACTTGGGATTTTATATTAATGTTTCATATGATCCATTTTATTTATAATTATATAATCAATTCCATTTGAAACATCAATATTCATGATTTTTATATAAGTGATTTTTTTATTCTTAAAACACATTTTTCTAAAAACCATTTTTCATTGTTTTTTATGAATTTATACTAAATATTATTTATTACACTTATATATATTGAATATTGAAAAATGGTTTCCATATCTTTAATGGGTAGGAAAATTTTTTACAAACATGTTTTCTTATAAAAACATCTTTCGTTGTTTTCTTGACTTTAGTGTTTTGAATATTTCCAATAAAATAATTTTCAACTCTTTTTAATTTTTTTTCCTTTGTTGTGGTCTATGCCTTTTATCACCATATGAATGAGGCATGGTAAGACTAAACTATAACTCATTATAACTATGACCACTTTTTTGCAATTATTATAGAAGTATTCAATATATTCAAATTTGTTCAAGATAGAAAGATTCTTCTTCATCTGTGTTTTATGCCTTTGCTTCACATGATGCTTCATTTCTTCACATTTACTTTCCCGGAATGTAGGGCTTCCATAATTTTTATATGCTGAAACATTATTCAAGAAATCATTGGCCTGATGCCCAAAATTCTAGCAACACCAACAGTAGCCAATATATCTTTTTGTTTTTCTTGTTGTATCAGTATGACCAAATTTAGTGCATTGTTGTTTTTGAAATTATCTTTATTTATTTGGAGCATCAATTTGGGAGTTGTTCTTCTTAATCATCCCAGCATCCATCCTTGAAATTCTGATGGATCTATCAAAATTTTTATCAATGCACATCTTCCCAACTTTTATCTTTGAACCCGAACTTGCAGATGCAACTGCATTAGTAAAAGCATAAATAACTAGGTTATGGGATACCTTAATTTTGGAGTATGTTTCCATTGTATTAGAGGATGATTTGATATTCCTCTTGGAATCATATTCCTTAATGAAAACTTGAGTTGAAGAATCTCTTCTTTCATCCGTTTGGAAGTTTTAGTTTGGATTGATTGTAGATTCTTCAATTTCACCTCCATCTCTAAACAATTTATGTTGAAGGAGTTCTTCTCATCCTCAAATTACAACAGCTTACTTTCCCAATTATCATTCATATTTAACATTTTATATTCATTCATATTTCTTAATTATTGAAAATGGATGTCAGGCTCATTTGCCTTGTAAGATTTCTATTCCAGTTGAGAAGCTTTGACAACCATAGAAACATTGTGAAACTTTTCAAATGCCTGGAAAGCTTCTACAACTACAATCTCAAAGAATTATTTCTCACAAATACTTCCCTGCAATTATTTAGTTACTTGAGCATGTCTTTCCTTGAAAATAGAAATTGTTTCTTCCTTTTACTTCAGTAGTTTTGTGAGAGTGTTGGATATGACAACCCTTTTAGACAATGCTTCTTCCATGGCATTAGCTTCTTCTCCTAGGTGTAATTTGTCATCATGAAGAGAACTAATTCATGCAACATTGTGTCATGCCACTTTTATAGATACCTTCTTCATATGATCTTTTAGTGTCGTTTGAATATCACTAATTGATCTATAATTATCACTACTTGAACATGATTCATCAGAAGAGTCATAATAATAAAAAGAAAAACTACATGTTGTATCATTCAGATTACCTTCAATAGAAGGTGGAAACCCATTAATAGTAATCTTATTTTTCATCTTCCTTGCCTGTTTCTTCTTTATATTTTTCTGAGTCTTGGCAGAAATCTCCATTTGAGTTTTCTCACTCATTTCATGAAATCTGGACTTCATAAAGACTCCCTTGGATCATTTTTAGGTAACCTCCCTCTGATACCAATTGAAGTGCCCAAATCATTTTAAATCACTGAAAGGGGGAGGTGGTGAAATAGTGATCCCTTTAAATATTTTTACAAATTGATTATTTTTAATTAAACCTATATGGATGGTTAAACACTTAATATATTCTTTTTGTGTCTCTCATTCTTACCTCGAATCATACTGTAAATGTAAAGGCACTGAACACAAGGATTTACAAGGTTCTATTCAAAGACCTACTCCTGACTGTGTTGGTTATTCTCCCCAAAACAGATTCTCCACTATAATCTTATTATCAATTAAAATGGTCAATATAGAGCCCAACTTTGTATCTTCTGAGTCCCATATTCTGTTCTTTATACCACTTCCCACAGTGTTACTAGAGTCCCACTAGCCTACTTCAGAGTCCCACTGAAGACTTCTTCCTCCAGGCTTTCACAAGATATTCTTCTTGATTCACTATGGATGGATCTCTCGATCTTCCCTCACAAGCTTTTTGAATCACAATTTCTTGTGAATCTCTTCAAGAATCCTCAATAGCCTTTAATAAGGGTTGTTTTCCTTGCTCAATAAATCTGATCACCTTTCGGATTATTCCTCAGTTTCATAATGCTTAGGCAATTCTTTCTTCTTCTAATGAAGACCCGACCTCACTTGAACGTATGCCAATAGTGCACACAAACTCTTAAATAATATAATATTAAAGAATGATCTTGCAAAATATCAGCACTATCTCTCTTCTTGGATTCTAAAACACTGTCAACTCAGATGGAAGATATTCATTAGCTCTATCTGGATTCAGTATCATTTCTCATTCACTTCATGCATGGATTTCATGGGTATCTCAAATACTTCTTACACATGAATGTGATTGTGCATATTTTCATTCACATATAATATGTAGTTTGTAAACCTAAATACTCCAATTTCTCTTTCATAAATAGTTTAGGTTCAGTCTCATGCACTGTCTTCTTTTTCAATATTCACACATTCAATTTTCTTTTGATCCTTTGTACACACAAATATTATTTTGATTTTGGTTTGGTGAATATTAATTATGTGCATGCACTTACTTTTTTATGTGTTCATGGGCATGGATGGGCATGCGTGGATGTTTTAGATAGGATTATATACAACATGAAATCACCTCCTGTTGTTATTATTCTCAATTTCACACCCAACATCTCTTCTTTATCTTTTTATATTTCTTTGTCTTTGTATGCACTTGGTTCAGGTTACTTTGGGTTTTATATGTATTCTTCTTCAAACATGGATAGGTGTGTGATATTTTCTCCTCAAGAGGGAAATATATTTGTGCACTATCTTTATCTCATTCTACTCCAAATCATGCACATGGGTGCATGTTCTCAACGCATGTATATACATGGTTCACTATTTTATGCAAACACTCGAACCCTCAGATTTATTAAAATCAATAACACACAACTTGGATGAATCGTGCAATCAGGTGGGAGTTCTCACATCCTTTTCTTCGTGAAATACAAGAAGCATGAATGTTCTTCTTCATGAAAACCAATAAGCACAAATATTTCTCATCGAACAAAGAATGGTTCGTGGATCTATCTTGACAAAGCACTGCAAGGGTGCAAGTGCACCAATTGTGTACCATGGGGATGCTCCTCAAGAAACACAGGCGAGGGTTCAATAGAACCTGTCACATATTTTTGTTTCTTCTTTCCACATAGAGTGCAGTTTCTTTTGCAAACCAAGATGGTTCTTAGTTCTCCTTCATTAAAGGGATGCACATAAATTATTTAAGTAGCAAGGCTATGAGGAAACCTATGATGGATGGTGAACTATTTCTTCTAAAATAGGCACTTCCTCAATATTTTCAACAACACTTATCAGTTTCTTGATCCTCTATTTATAGGTGTGGTATGAATCAATTGTGCGTTCAAATTCATGTGAGATTCTGTGGTATTCAAATCATTGAATACCTGTGATCTTAAGTTTGAATATTTCAAACATGGGATAAGATTTGGCGCAAGTCACAGGTGTTTTCTTTTCTACTGCGAGCTCCTCTTTCTTGGTGTCATCCTCTCAAGCATGTGAAGAGGAACACATGAAATGCATATTACCGAAGGCGTTGAGCTTCACGATGTGGCCTCACAACTATGTTTTCTCCAGCCACATACGACCTACTTTATTTTGATACATTCATGAAAACTTAGTTTCATATATGTATTCAATTTGTTCAGACAATCCTAATGCAAGAGTTTGATCATTAATGGTGGACAAAGTACGATCATGGAGGTTCAGATGTGCTTCAGTTTTACAACATCGTTGGATGGATTGGAGGTTAAAAAAGATGTTACTAAGGAATCATCAAACAGTCCTAGTTCAAATAGATACAGTGCATATGGATGGATGACTCAGATTTCATCGCGGGACACGAGATGCGATGTGCCTCCACGATCTCATGCAAGATCTGATCAATGGAGGAGATCACTTATATGGGTTAAAAATCCATCCCACATCGAAACATGATTGTAGGGGAGGAGTTGTATGTCAATCAAGGCATGCGACCTTAGTACTTGATTACTCATCTCCCCCCTCCAGTTCCACTCCGCACTGGTTCTCTGCGGGGACACTCTTAGTGCCCACTCAACTTCCTCTGGGCATGCTCCTAGCACCCACTATGCACTCACCATATGGGTTCACCATCGTGCGCGCACCTGTGGGCTTAGACATGGCCCGCATGCGCCTCTTGTTGGCTGGCATCGAGGCCCTCCCTTTAGGCACAATAGACCCTTGGGTCCCGCATATTCCCTGGGTGAGTGCTTCAGCTGGCCTGCATGGTTGGCCTAATTTTTGCAAAGGCACAAAAGATAACTTTGTTAAGAACATTGTATAATCAAGATATTAATAGTTCATTCCATCTTCAACTACCAAATCCCCCTCTTCATTACCTCTTCTTGTTTATTATTTTTATTCAAAACATCATCATTCTTCCTTAAGGTTTGTATCATAAATTCCAAACCTCTTCATTATGCTTTTTTGAATCAATCAAGGATGATTTGTGGATTCTACATAACCTCAAGAATTTAAAGCATAATGCATGGTAATCTTGTTTTTAGTGACGTGTTATCCTTTAAACACATGTCTTGTAACTTTGAATACCATCTCTTCAATCATTTGATTTAGTTCACAACCTTCATCCAATTAGAAGACATTGGATGTATCTTCCACTTTTATCATGAAAAAGAGTCTTGCATGGCCTTCTTCAAATGGTGTACCAAAGTTTCATCCAGTGACACATGACTTAGAACTTAGTATGAGCTCAAAAAACGTCTGAACTAATTAAACTTCATCTATTTAGGATAAATCGATGGATCTTCTTTCTACTCATGCAATTGAGTATTTCATGGTGGTAATAAAATGTTGTAACAATGTGTCATTATTTGACACATGATTTGGAACTAAATATAAATTCTAAAAACATCTAAATTATTCACAATCTTCTTCCATAATAAATGTGGGCTCTTCACTGATATCACTTTAAGCATCACCGCTTCAATCATTGGAACAAATTCTATCATCACCTTTCCATACACATATTGAAAAATTAATGACACTTGACTCCTTATTATAAAAAAAATGAAACACCATGCTCTAAAAATATTTATGATATCATATATGATCTTATTATATTATTTTATTTGCCATTTTTTGATAATATTTCATCATTACGCTTGTTTAGTGTGTTAACTGCTTCATTTTAATATACATATTTTGTCACAAATGTCTCGGTTATTTTGTATAGGATATAGATAAAACGTATACAGAATGATATTAATGTTATAAATACAATATATAACCATTAAATACATTTTAGAATCATTATTAAATGGATAACCTAGAAAATTAATCAAATCGCATCGTAGAGATAGTAGGTCGTACATACGCACGAGTGACGATATCATTGCCTTGATGGTAAAGTGGTAAGAAATTGGTTGGTATATTAATTATATGGAATCGATATCACGTCATATTTATTATTTATACCCTTTATAGTAATCGTTATATCCATCCAAATAAAGTGGTGATGAAAAAAAATTACACCACAACGTGGAGACGTTAAGTCGTACACATGCACTCATGGTGATATTGTTTTTCATAGGATAGATAAAAGGAGAAATATAGTTGTCCCATAATCATAATAAAATATAGGAATATATATTATTCTGTATTTATTAATTTATTGTGGAAAAAACGTAGGAAGATTAAGTAGAATAAAATTGAACTTAAATGATTTGGTAAAACAATTACCTCTTATTTGGTGGAATTCCTTTGGATCTCTTCTAAAGGACACTAGAATTGGTTTTTTTAAAAGACTAGGACCTCTAGAAATTAATTAAGAATTTTTGGAGGAGAAATTTTTAGGGTTTGGTCATGCTAGAGGGATCAATGTGGAGCGAAGAAGAGAGTGAAGAGGTGCCTTTTTATAAGATAGGGGAGAGACACTCTTGGAATCCTTTAAAATATTAAATTGATATAAAGTAATTTTGATATAAAATAGATTAAAAGGAAATTATTTATAATCCAAGATTATTATGGGTCAAAATACACTCAAAAAATTATTATAGACATGTTTAGGTTATATTATTAATCTTATCTTTTGGCTTTAACATTTAGTTTAACCCTTTAACTCTTACCATGACAATTTGGATTTTTAAATCTTTAGGGTTAATATAGTTACTATAAAATGCCAAAAAACACAAAATGGATCAGTGATGACATATTTACCTTTATTATAGTTAGTTGGACAAATTTTAGATTTTTTTAAATTTTATATCATTTAATAAAATATTATTTATTTTAAAGTATCATTTATGTCAATTTTGATACTATTCATTTTTTTTATAAAATATCACAAAAAAAGATAACATCGAACCAACACTTATAATATATTACTAAAATGTCATATTTATCGAAAACATTCGTGTGTATCATTAATTATGTCAAATTATATCTATTTTAATATTTTTAATATCATTCATTTGATATTTCCAATAATTAAACAATTATTGCATCATTATTGTGTGGGCATTTAATTAAATTATTTATTCTCTAAAAATTAAAATTAAATTATCATGATGAATATTATTATCTTTAAAATGAATATTTATAAACTAATTTATCTATTTTATTACTAGGTATTAAAAATTTAATACTTATTAAAAAACAGGAGTATGACATTTTATCTTTTCTTAAAATAAAATATTATAAAAATTATTTTTACATTTAATTACCTGATTTACCCTAAACTATGGTAAATAAAAAATCACTAAAGTTACTATTCATAATATCAAAAAATTAATTTGATCATATTATACTATAAATATCATAATGATTACAACCATTTATATCTTTTTTCTCTGTATTCAATTCATAGAAGTTCCTAAATTAAGTTTAACATTAATCCCGTGGAGGCACCAAGAAGGCGGGTAAAAAGAATCTTTCAAAATTTCAATAAGCTTTTATATCTAATATCAGTATAAAAATAATTACATTAAACAAAATTGGATTATTATATGTATTATTAACCTATTTTGAGTTTAAAAATAAATTTAAATTATAGTAATTATTTAAACAAAAAATTCAGTTTTTAACTACAATGCAGTATTTTTCACTATTCCTCAAAATATGAAACTTCTCATAAAAATACCAAAAATTTACCCCAAACTAATTTTTATATTCAAAATTAAAAAATGAAGTCTATTTTTAAAAATAAAATTTATGAAATTTATAAAATTTATTAAATTTAGTTTTAAAATAGGTTTTCTATAAAAGGTGGTAAAATTCCCCTTAAAAAAATATAGTTTTTATGCATAAAATCAGACTTGTTATTATATAATTTTGTAGGAAAAATAAAAGTTAAATATACATAAGTTTCATAATTTGGTTAAAACTATTCCTAAAAGATATTTAAATAGCTGAGTTAATAGATCATGGTGCGCTCGAAATCATTGTTTCCAGCAACACAAGCTATTAAATTTTTTTAAAAAGAAAACATACCATAAAATATTAGGGTGTTACATTCTCCCCTCATTCAAAAATTTCATCCTAAAAAATTCAAATGACACTTCATAAATCAAAGGTTGATACTTCAAAATTATTTTATGGGGAAACCCACATAAAAAATCTGGTTAATGAGACCTCCACTTTAAAATAAAGTGAGGTACAAAGGTCACTAGAGATAACACATACTAGGGTTCCAGGTAGGAAAAAATGGACAAAGAAAATAAATATAACCATCATGTTTTGATGGAGAGTGATAGAGAACATGGTCAGAAGAAAGTTAACAGTCACTAAGCTATAAATCTGTGATGATCTATGTGACCATTTAATTCATTAGAAAATAAGGTACTAGGATACAATTTTTGGTCACATGATATTTTCCCTAGAGTTGAAGAATTCATTTACCTCATAGACTAAGAACATAAAGAAACATACTTACTTTATAAGAATAGTTTTATCCTTTAATAAATTTCCACCACAAACTCATATTTTTTTTCCAAATGATGAGTATTTAAGATGAAATTTTAATATCTGAATATTTCAAATCAACTTTTATGGATAAAAAAAGACACAAAAACATAACTATATATTTTTTCTATATTTATACATTAACCAAAACCAAAATGGTTAGGATAATATAAGATAATTCACCAAAAAAATTCTCAATAATTCAACAGTAAAACCGCAAAGTTCAACATTGATCATTCAAAAAATAATTATCCTTCCTCAAAAATGTTATAGACTATGATTGAAACACAAAAATCAAAAGGATTTGATCGTATAGAATTCCAAATAACATCAGTCACTCTTAATGTATTATACCAAAAATTTAATTAAAAAAATATCATAATATCAAAGGTTTTCTAATCATTTCCATAAAAAACATGAATCACGATAAGTCCACAATAAAATCATATTTGAATCAAAAATATATTTCATTTTGTTTACCTTAATCTTATAGGACTCCCAAAATAGAAGAATTCTTCCAAAATAACATTATTTACTACCAAATCATTTTCTAATCCCAATCTTATCTATTTTATAAAACAAATGTCACTAAAATTAAAATAACCTTTATCCATTATATATTTTAACTAACTAAAATAATTTCATGCTAAATAGAACTTCACACAGGCTAGTGGTAGACATTGTACCCTTACTTCCCTTTGGTTGTGGGTTCAAACCCCCTGTCCATTCCATACACAAAGAGTTGTCACCCAGCCTGTCGGTAGTCATTTTTATAAAACAATATTAATATAACTTCAAAAATAATTATAATGGACATTATTGAAATAAATTTAATTACTAATTATCCTTTTAACTAAGGTTTTCAATACAACCCCAATATATAAATATATCATATATTTATTTCCACATAGGTCCTTCCTTGTTCTAGAGTTTAACTTATAAAATAGGGAATTGACTTGGGTATTGACGAAGTTCCCCATATTTAAGGTAATGAAATAAAAATGGATTATTAGGATCAGTTTTATTTCCTTCCATTGTATTCTTCATTTTTCCTCAGCAATTTTTTTCTTTATATCATCCTTTATCACATATAAATCATTTATATGTTTTATTGAGAAACTTTACTGGGTGTCTCCTTCTACATTTTTTGCATGATGGAAATCAATCCTTCTTTTCTCCATGGTCTCTACCACTGTAGCTCTTAGAATACTCTACCCTTCTCTTCTTTGGTGAGTTTGGGATTTTTTTAAGGTATATGTTGTTGGGAAAAAATCCCTTAAGGTAACATTGATCCATTTTTGGGTTGATTTTGTTTGTTGACAAAGTGGGTTTCCATGGTTAGTTGTGTTGTTCTAGAGATATTTTTGACAAACTATGTTGACAAAGAACCATGAAAAAAGAATAGATGCTCTGGAGGTGGTACAAAAAGATCATATACAAGGGGATGTTGTTTCCTAGTGTTTTCTAAATTTTTGGGTCCAAATATTAAAGGATAGAGAAAAGTGTTTTTGGTAAAGGAAGTTTTGAAGAAGTGTTTAGGAGATTTGGAATGTTTTGTGCAATACATTGTTCAAGGTCATTACATCAAAATATGGAAAAGGATAAAAGATCGCACAAGTTATGGTTTTGCGTGAAAGGCAAGTTTTCATGAATGAAGACTTTCACGCTTGGGTAAAGTTTCATGAGTTGAACACAGGGTCAGAAGAATTCCTATAAAAAGGTGGATAACCCCCTTAATTTAATTAGATCAACACTTAGAGATAATCAGATCTTAGAGTTGTGGAAGCATTGAGTTGCATGTAAGAAGAGAGTTACTCATCAGAAGGGAGTTTCACCTCAGAAGGGAGTGGCGTACAGTTAGAGAGTTACATGAAAGTAGAAAGTTTCATGCAAGTTTATTTTCTACAATAAAGGAAAATTTTGTGTGCAAGACATTAAGGTTTCACACAAGCCACCTTAAGGTTGGGAGAAAGTTTGAGTTTTTCTAATACATCTTTGGTAAAATGGTATTCATTAGTGGATTAAAGTGGAACTTCAACATAGTATCTAACTATAGTTGAGGATGGATTCATTGATGAAAATAAAGAGACCAAAAATTCCATAAAATGTGAGTTGATCCCTTCAAATTGAAGTGAGAAAAGGAAGATTAAGATGATTATCCTCTTCACTGGTAGTGTTCTAGATAAAGATACATAGGGAGTGACCCTTGGGGAAACAATAATATGACCCTAAACATTGTAAAGGTAGTAAGACTAGGGAAAAAAGTGATTTAGGCTGAACCTTATAATTGGATGTGAGCTTTTGTGGATTTGGTACATTGGAACATCGTCATTGTATGTTCCTTAGATGTATCCCAAGGAGGGTGAACGAAGTAAAATTGATGTGTCTTGTTCAAGAATTAATTTATGTTCATACATTGCTACGAGAGAAAGAGAGAAGTGTGTTTTGTTTAATGATGAAACAAGATCCAAAGGGGCAGTAGATTTAATCTATCATACCCTGATTGACCCCCTATTAGGTTATTTGACCTAGTGGGACTAACAATTAGTATTATAGGGAAATGTTAAAAGTCCATAAATCTCTCTCATGAGAAGAAATGAAGGTGATCAATCACAACATGATTCTCATCTTTGATTGAAAAAATTTTCAACTATGGAAGAATTATATTTATTACTACTTCCAATCATTATGAATAGATGTCTTTATAGAAACTATGCATGGAATGTCAGCTAATATTGATAGTGGTTCTTTATTGGAATGTGACTGAAGTGAATTGGAGACTGATGCTAAGAGAATCAATGTTTTTGGGGGATCCCTATAAAATGCAATATATATGAAGGTTATTTCATGTAATTTATCACATCCTATATGGGAAAATCTATCGAATATTTATGAGGAAAACTCAAAAGTCATAAAAGAAAAGTGCCAGTTTCTATGGTACAAATATTAGGATTTATAATGAACCCCAATGAGTAAATTGATACATTCTTTGACTAGGTAAATATTCTTTTGGAAGACATGTGTGGTCTCAGATATATTATTAAATACATAAATATTGTTAAGCACATCCTGAGAAAACTATAACCTCAGTTTAATCCAAAATTTTCTATTTTGGGGGATAAAGACCTGAAGAAGATGACACTAGATAGCTTGCACAATACTCTTGTTGCATATGAAATGAGAAATGTTGATAACAAGTCTTTGAAAAAAGGGATGTCTAAAGAAGTGTCATTCAAGTCCATGAAGAATCTGACCATAGAAGATGGTCAGGAAGATGAATATATGGATGAAGTGATATCATTCCTTTCCTCAAATCACTAAAGTGGAAAAGGAATGTTCAAAGGGAAACTACCTCTTACATGATTTTGGTGTGGAAAGGTTGGAAATCTTTCTGCAAGGTTCCCCAAGAAGTTTTAAGAAGATAAATAAGATGATGTTAAAGTTCTAATGAAGAATTAATCATCCTATACGAGAGGTAATATAAATTTTAAGAAAAATTTCTTAAGAAAGAAGAGAATAATTTCAAAAGAAGATGATAGTTCAGAAGAATAAGAGGTAGAGGTGTTGGAAGACTATAATGATTATGAAGTGAATGTTATGGTGGTTGTTGTCAGAAATTACCAAAAAAGTTAAGAAGGTGACAATTATGTAGTATAATTCAAATTAATAGTTGAAATTCAAGTCAAACTAGAAGTCGCTCTTTAGGAAATAGATGTTTGGAGTTCCAAAATAAAGAAATCCAACAAATTTGTTCGTGATACCAAACTATATAAGAAATAGAAGAAAGAAGATAAGTCTGAGCTAAATGAAGAAATTGAAAAACTAAAGTCTTTAATGATATAAAATGTCACAACCTGTCCCCTGGGTCCCATTCCATGAAAACCCCAACCCCACCTCTGATAGGTCAAGGGATGGCAACAAGCACTGAGTAGGAATATCCCACAAATGGGAGGCATTTTCTTAAGATCCTATACATATGAACCCAAGCCTAAGATACATGGGATGGAGAGTAAAAACAATATGTTAAGAAAAATGCATGCATAACTTGACAACCAAAAAATAGAGTACCCTATAAAGTAAAGTAGTAAATTGAAACGGAGCTAAAAACACAAGCGCACTAAAAATACAATTGTAAAGTTTGACCTACAAACAAGGGCACTAAAGCTGTTGTAGGAATTTTCTGGAAATAAATTAGTTCGTTTTATCTCACAAGGCAGCATCTGATCCTAGTCTTGGTCCTATTGTGCCTAAGACACCACCAAAGTGTCATTCAACTGAACAAGACATGACATGTACGGGCAAAGCCTGTGCAGGGGTGAGTAAAACAATACTTAGTAGGGGAACCCAAAACACATGGTAATAAACCACCAAGAAAACACCACCATGAAGTTATAGTCATCTCAACACAATTATATGTCAAAAAAACATATAACAAGAACATCCAGTTATAATCGTAAAGGATTTTACTATGCACTGTCTCATCCACTACCATCCATATGGTTCCACTTGTTTCATTCTCGATTCTGTAATATCCCACTCCTTGAGCTATATAATTGTAACCATGTAGAACAACTATACTAAAAGTATATTGAGAGAACATCTCATGTATATATGTCATGAAGTTTCTATGAGACATCCAGTTTCACTAAGACAAAGAGTCTTGATATCACAACTAAATCATTGGTCACGAGATTCTTCTCAAGGCATGTGTGTTCTGAGAGAACTCACTCCTTGAGCTGTGAATTCATCAAAGACCCCCAAAAAGAGTTCCCTCTTCTTTGGGGCCTTACCAAAGAGGACACACTGAGAACCTACCCAAAGTAAACTGACCAGGTCATGTCACGAAGGAATGAAATATCTCAATAGACAGATAGGGTTTCCTACACCCAAGGCTCATCAGGGGGCATCCTGGACCTATTGAAATTATCATCCTAGATAGGGGATGGGTGACCGTGTAAATATTTCTCACACCCTCGAGTTATATTTATTATAGATGTAGATTGAATTCACGTCGTCACATCGATCCTTGTTCCACCAACATTCATCAATTCTTCACCGCTTGATTGAATCCTGACTTCTGATCCATCATCACTTGCAATAGAGCCTCCTCTCCCTTTCATTAGGGAAACCCCAAAGTTCTAGAGAAATTCTACATTTTTATGAATTCTAAATCTGGACCATGTCCCTGATTAATAGAGGAAGCACGTTAACGCATTTACGCATTTCATCGTTTCAGTTTCACTTTGAAACAGCATCGCCATGCTGCTTCATTTATGAAATGAGAATGGGTTTCTCTGTCACAACATCACATTGTATCCATACTGATAAGTGTTAAAAGGGAATAAAATAAACTTCCTTATGTTTATTTTATTCTCCTTTAAAAAGTCAAAAAACTAACATTTACCCTCAACCTCTGCTAGTCAAGGTTAGGCTCTGCTTAAGGAAAGATCATCCTCATGAGCTCAATGGTACTCTCTGATTCCCAATCCGAGATACCATTTATGATTTTTGAGGATTTAAAAAATAGAGTAATTTTATTTAATTATTTTACATATGGTTGTTCCATTTTTGGGTTTTCTAACTGGAGACCCGTGCCGACTAAAGTTAAGATGATCCTAGGGTAAAGCCGCCATCCTAAACAAAGCAATTCCCCCAAATTTTTATCTAGGAAACCATTTAATATTTATTACACTTTTTTAAGAAAACTACTCATGAGAATTATTTAGATACTTAACATTTTTTGACGGATCATTCCAGGCACTATGAGCCTTGGAATCGCACGCCGTCTCAGATCTTGGTCTCGTAATTTTCTTAGTAATTTTCTAAAAATAGAACCAAGAAAATCCAGGTCATTACATTCTCCCCACCTTAATGCTTTATGTTCTCGAAAATCCAAACAAGGTTACTCAAACAAAAGTTGAGAGTATCGAGCATGAATCTGAGCATCCCACTCCCAAATACTTCTTTTAAGATCCCCATACTACCTCCGAACACGCACCAAAGGAAAAGATCATCCAAAAAGGATCCTTGATCTTTATTTGGTACTCAACCCAAGACACTCCAACATCGATGTCCAGCTCGCCCGAGATTATGACGTGCAAGGATTTTACACAAATCTCCTCAGCTACGACACATGGAAGATGTTGTGTACTTGGTCTCGCTAAGAGGTAGAGTAAAATAGTATGCTACCTTTACAAATCTACACAAACACTAAAATGAGGACCACTAGTCTTGGAGATAGCTCTCCACCCCGAAGAAATCTCTGTAACCCTCATCGAGGTGACACCCAAAGGAAGACATGGTCTCCTTCCTCGAACTCCAAAGGTCACCACCATCTGCCAGCCAAAAAATTTGGAGGGCCCCGTGCATACTTTATCCTCTCTTATATGACTTGAAAAACCTCTACAAACACCTTCTACAATCCCTTCCACAACTGGGATGTAACGTGAGTATCACGATCTGAAATGATGGTCATTGAAACTACATAGAGTCGAACTATCTCCAACATGTAGGGGAATCCCAAGCCCTTTACTAAACTCCATCCCTATGTAGTTAGGATGTGGTTCGACTTAGTGAGTTGGTCAATGATCACCCTGATGATATCATGTCTCTTGGATGTATGTGGTAAACCTGTCACGTGGATCCTTATTCCTCCAGCGTTCGTCAATTCATCACCACTTAATCGAATCCCAACCTCTGATACATCATCACCGGTGAGAGACCATCTCCCTATACCTTAGGGAAACTCCAGACTTCTAGAGAAATTCTCCAGCATTATGAATTATAATACTAGACCATGTCCCCGATTAATGGAGAAAACATGTTAAAGTGTTTACGCAATTCAGCATTACTATTTTGCTTTGAAACAACATATCCACACAGATTCATTTATGAAAGGAGAATAGGTTGCTCCCCCGCAACATCACAATGTCACCATGCTGCGAAATGTTAAAAGGGAATAAAATAAACTTCTTTAATTTTTTTATCCCCCTTTAAAATTTCCTAAAATTAACTTTTAATCTTAACCCACGCTGGTCGAGGTTAGGCTCTACTCAGGGAAATCACATCCTAATGAGATCAATGGTACTCTCGGATTTCAATCCAAGTTACTTTTTATTAGTTATAAGGATTTGAAAAATAAAATAATTTTATTTAATTATTTTATTTACGGTTATTCCATTTTCAAGTTTTCTCATTGGAGACCAATTCCAATTAAAGTTAAGTCATGCCTAGGGTAAACCAGCTATCTTGAATGCAATGGATCCATCATATATATGATTTGGTTACGCATTTTAGAGTTATTCTACTTTTTCAGGAAAATCACTCACGTGTTATTTAAAAACATAACATTTTTCGACAGATCTTTCCAGGAACTCTGGGCCTCAGAATCACACTTCGTCTCAGTTCTTGGTCTCATAATTTTCCCAAGAATTTTCTAAAAACAGAACCTAGAAAATCTGAGTTGTTATAGATTATTAAGATAAGGTTTCTTAGTACAAGATCAAAATTAAAGAATAGAAAATAAAAATCGATAGGTTTACCCAAACTTTAAATCATAAAATCCAACGTATCGATGAACTTGAAGAGGAGGTCATCGATCTGCAAAGAAATGTTATGGATCAAGAAAAAACATTGACAATTGGTATGACATTGGGAAAGCAGACCATTTAGGAAGACAATAATATATAGGTGGAATATACAGGTCCAAAATGACAAAAGAAACAATCATATCCAAATGATAAGGCTGAAAAGAGGGTTATTAAAAAACAAAGAGGTGTGATGATAAATATCAGACCAAAAGCAGTTGCTCCAAAAGTAAATATTGATTTGAGTATGAAGTAGAGTTAGAATGTATAGAAAACTCAAAGGAAAACTAGTGGTGAAAAATTGACACATAAGAATGCACCTCACATAGGGTGTTCTTGCTACGAAAAGATGGGACACTCAAAAAAAGGTGTGTTCCATAGCCAAGAGATACCCAAGTTCACAAGAACAACAATGTCAACCAAACAGAGTGAAATACTCTAGAATATATTTCAAGGATAATTGTTTTTGGTTTGTAGGATTTGGACACATGTCCAGATAATGTACACCAACCATTCAGAGGAATGTGTTGAAGTAGAACCAAGTATGTCACAAGCAGCAATTTAGTGAACCTTTAAGAAATCTGAAAATATAAAATCAGTTTGTAGTGTTTCAAGATGAAGATGGTCCATCATAAACCAAGGAAGATAAATATTATCAATCCATAATGGTTATGAAATCAACAACATGGATCTAGAAAAAAAGGAGTCGAGAAGGTAATGGTTACAAAGATTACTTTTAAAGCATCAGACCACATTGGAATGTTGATTATTGACAGTTGATTCTTTTTTCATATGACAGTAAATAAGGATCTGGTGATCATAATTAGGTACGATATGGAAGTTATCAGAAGATTTGGTAAAGATGAAGTCATGAATATTGTTGGCTCAAGGAAATCCATGTTTTGGAAAAAATACACGAGATGTTCATATGTCTTGGTTGTTGAATGTCTTAGTCAGAACTTACTAAGTGCTTGTTAAATATGTGACTCAGGATATTACATAATTTTTTCAAAGAATTCATGTATTATTATTGAAAAAGACAGTGTAGTTGTTTTATAAAAAAAGTGTAACACCCCGACCCCAGTTCCCCAAAGTCAGTGCATTATTATATAACATTAACATGATCACAAACGATCAAATCTCTAAAGATCGATTAGTTTATTAGCCTTGGAAACACTAGATATATTCATAAGTCTTACATTACATCATAAAGTGAAAAAAAAACTACAACAACATTTTGTATTCATAGACCAGACTCATATACCCTCATACTATCCCTACAGGTCATTCATAAAATACTTTTTCACATCCTGGGAAAAATAAAACACAGAATGGGGTGAGTTTAGATGCCCATTAAGGATAACAATATTGCGGAAACTTTCATAAATAATCATAAACATTTAAGGCAATGTATAACTAAAACAAATGCCTTTTAAACATTAACATTAGCAAAATATGGTAGGAATAAAATGAAATAATTCCATTTACTTATTCACATGGATATTCTACTAGTCGAATAATCTAATGTAATATCAATGACCACTTTCATAATGATGGAATGCATAATGCCAGACTATCATAACCACATAGTCAAGGCCTTGTGCCAAGACTAAAAATAATATTTTTTCAAGGCCTTGTGCCAAGACACTAGTTTGTCTCATGAGACCTACCGATGCATCAAGGAGCTATAGTGGGCTCGACCCTTCACTTATTAAGTCCAATACATTCCTCATATGAAAAGATTTAAACATAACATAAAAATTCATATTAAAACTAGCATAATAAATTTCAATACTTTCTCTAGAAACCATGAATGGTATAAAAATAACACATCCACGGTCAAACATATCACAAAAACTTCAATACTATAAGGAAGTTTTATATCATAATAAATCAACCTCAAATAGGCTTAATATCCATCAAAGGATGTTGACATAGATGAAATCAAAACTATTTGAGAGAAAATATCTTTTTTTTGAAATCATTTAAAAGTCACATAATTATAAAGTAAAATATTTACATTGAAAATATCCTTATAAGCTTTTAAGGGAAGCTTTGATGATTTTACAATGGAGGAAAATAACCGCACCCGCCGTATAAGTTAAAAAAAGACATTCTTACCTTATTTCTGTCGAAAAGGTTAAAAGGACCTTGTTTGGAAAGTAGTAGAAAGATTCCTTTATAAACTTCATATAAAAACTCAAAAAGGGTATAAATGACTTTCCATATTCTGTAAAATAGTAATAATGATTTGGAATACATTTTTAAGAAACATGGATGTGGATGATAAAGAGGTCCCAGTAAATAATTACGTATAAACAACCTCGGATGATGAAGAGATTGTGAAATAAACCCTTGCCTTGTACTTTTACTTGGTTGAGGGTAGTTTAACCTCCTGTATAATGGTTAAATATTTGTTATTAAATTATATAATAATCATATACATTAATATGATATCATATATGATCTTTTAACATTGCTTTGTTAATAATATCTTAGTATTATCGTCGTTTCGGGTGTTAACTTACTCTTTTTCTTTTATATATTTTGTTACATAAGCCAAGTTTGTTATGGATAGGTTTTATATTATTAATATCCATAATGATATCAAGTCCTTAAACATTATTTTGAATCATCAAATGAAAATTATAGTTGAATGGATACGATGGGGAATGAATCTCATTGCGTTCGTGGAGACTGTAGTCCGTACGTACGAGCGACAATATCATTCTTTTGATATTAAAATAATATATAATTGGATGGTATATCATATATAAAAAATAATTATAATGTTATATTTATTATTTAATTAATTACACATCATTATCATACCCATCCAAATAATAATATTTTGAATAACAATTACACCACGACGTGGAGACGGTAAGCCGTACGTACGCACATAAGGTGACATGTCAATCAAAGGATGGATATAATACTGAATATAGTTGTACCATGTTTATAATAACATAATAGTATATAAAATATACTGGATTTATTATTTTAGAATGGGAATAACAAAGAAAGAATAAGTGGAAGAAGAAAGGAACTTGAAAGAGGGTGGTGAAAACATTACCTCTTCTTCGGGTTCTTTCTTTTGATTTGATCAAAAGGGCTCCATAGGTTGGTTTTCTAATCAAACTAAGGCCTCTAGGTTGATGTGAGGGAAGTTTATAGAATATTTGTGTAGTGTTTGGCTGAACCAAATTTTTTTGAAGGTTTGAATTTGAGAGAAGGGGGAGTGCCCTTTTATAAGAGGGGGAGGGACACCTTTGGAAAAGCTAGAAATATTATTTTATAATAAATTCATATTAGGTTTATAATGGCTCTAAAGTGGATTATATAATGGTTTAGGCGGGTATAGGTCGAAAACCACTCAACCAATAGGTTTTATACAGGTTTGGGTCCCTATATTGACTTTATCTTTTTGATTTAGCTCTTAGTTAAATAGTTTGACATTTACCATGTCTCTTTGTATTTTTATATTATATAGTTAATAAAATTACTATATACTTATAAGAAACCCCGAAGTGGTCCATTAATGATACACCTATCATTATATAAGTATATTGGCCGAACCTTAGATTTTTAGGAATTGAATATCAATTAATAATATATTATTTATTTTAAAAACACTTTTATGTCAATTTTTAAACTATTTGGTATTATGTTTTTTCTATATTCATAACATCATTATTACTTCGAACCTAATTCATTTAATAAACCCTAAAATGTCATAGTAACCTATAAAATTCTTGGAATTCATTAAAAGTCTCATATTATATTTATTTGGGTATTTACAATATCAATTATATTAATATTTTACTAATAAGGTAATTACTGCATCATCATTGTGTCGTGATTAAATTAGATTATTTAATGTCTAAAAATTATAAATAAAATACCATTAAGTATGAAATCTTATTATCTTTCTAATAAATATTTATAATCGAATTTATCTTATGTATAACCCTATATTAAAAATGTTTTAGTTATTAAAATTTGATTTTAACTCTATTAACTCTTCTTTGAATTAAATAATAATAAATGTCCTAATCTAATCCAAGTGGATCAAAGAGGTTCATATTTTTTTCCTAAGGTTGTTTTTGGTTGAATTATACTTAGCCAATAGAATTATTACATGCATTTGGGTAATAATAATATCATTTTTACCCTTAATTAACCTATTTACATTTAACCGTGGTAAATAAAAGTAAAAAGTTACTATTCACAAAAAATTATTTTTATCTTATTGAACAACATTTTACTTCTTGATATTAACCATGTCTCTCAGACTTTCGAAATTCCACTCACAGAAGCAGCAAAATTATGTTTTGTGTGAATTTGCAAATTCTACTAGGATGTGGGTAAAAGACGGTGAAAAGTTCAATAAAAATTTATATATATATATATAATTATTATAAACTAACTACAACGAATTACATTGAACTTATATAGGAATTATGTATCTATTTTGACCTAAAATAAATTTAATTAAAATAAATAATTATTTGAATAAAAATTCGGTTTTAAACCATGATTCAGTGTTTTTCATTATTCATCAAAAATTGAAAGTTTTCAGAAAAATACCAAAATTTCACCCTAGGCTAATTTCAATATCTGAATCCAAAAATTAATTCCATTTTGATAGATAAAATTTATAAAATTTCAAAAAGTGGGTATTACTATTCATAACAACGAGTTTGATTGGTCACGGTGTGTTAGAATCTCGAAGTTGCGTACAATGAAAGGTATTACATTATTCAAAGGAAAACGTATTGTGGAAGCTTGGGGTGTTACATTCTCCCCTCCTTGAAATAATTTATTCCTCAAAATTTCTATAATATTTCTGCATAAAAATACTTGGGTGGTTCTTTATCATAATTTCCTCAGGTTCCCACATTACCTCTTCCATCTTATGGTTTCTCCATAGAACTTTTACCAGACGAGTCGTCTGGTTTCTCAACACTTATTCTCTGGTATCAGGAATCCTGACAGGATCTTCGCAGTAAGATAGATCGGGTTCAAGTTCTACTTCCTTATAGGTGAGTACATGTATTTTCTCAATAGTGATATGTGGAACACATCGTGAAATTTGGAGAGACTTGGAGGCATTTCCATATGGTAAGCTACAGCCCCAATTTGTTCTAGAATTTCGAAAGGTCATATGTACCTGGGACTCAATTTACCTTTTTACCGAAACATATAACACCCTTCCATGGATATACCGTCAAAAAAAACATGATCACCTACCTGAAATTCCAAATCCTTCCTTCAGTTATCAGCATAGCTCTTCTGCCTACTTTGAGCTACTTTGATGTGGTTTTGGATTACCTTCAACTTTTCCATCATTTCCTCCACCAGTTCTGGGCCTACAAGTTTTCTTTCACCAACATCATCCCAACAAGTTGGTGTGCGACATCTCTTTCCGTATAAATCTTTATATGGTGTCATCTGAATACTTGAATGGAATCTATTGTTATGGGAAAATTCTACCAGAGGTAAATATTGATCCCACATACCCTGGAAGCAAAGTGAGCATGATCTCAACATGTCTTATAAGGTTTTAATAGTCCGTTCTGATTGTCCATCAGTTTGGGGGTGGTAGGCAGTGCTCAAACGAAGTTCAGTATCCAGGGATTTCTGAATACTTTTCTAGAATCTTGATGTAAAACGGGGATCACAATCAGAAACAATGAATAGGGGTACTCCATGAAGTCTCACAACATCATTTATATATATTCTTTCTAAACTTTCAAGTGGTAGATCTTCCCTTAGAGCAAGAAAATGTGAAGACTTGGTAAGATGATCAACAATGACCCATATTTCATCATTACTTCTAGGAGTCTTTGGTAGTCCCATGACAAAGTCCATCGTAATATTATCCCATTTCCACTCTGGTATGGGAATAGGTTGCATGACTCCTCCAGGCTATTGCCGTCCAGCTTTAACTTGTTGACAAACCATACATCTTGACACAAAATCAGCAATCTCCCTCTTCATGTTGTCCTACTAAAAATTTTCCTTCAAATATCTATACATTTTTGTGCTCCCAGGGTGTATAGATAAATTGGAACTATGAGAATCATCCAAAAATTCCCGTTTTAGATTAGGAATATCAGGAACACAAAGTCTCTTCCCAAATTTCAAAATTCCTTCTTCATATACAAAGTCACTCAATCTCCCATCATTCACAACATTAATCTTCTTTTGAAACTCTTCATCATCGGTCTGAGAACTCTTTATCCTTTCTAGTAAAGATGGTTTAGCAACCAATTGAAAAAGTATTGATGTTTCACCTTCCATGGTTATTCCCATATCCATCTTTACCAGATCCATGAAAATAGGATCCCTCTCAACTCTCATTTTGTTCAAAACTCCATGATCCTTTTTTCTCAAAGCATCTGCCACCTTATTTTTTTCCCCGGGTGGTAGTGTATAGTGAAATCATAATCCTTGAGTAGTTTGAGCCATCTCCTTTGCCTCATGTTGAGTTCTTTCTGTGAGAAAATATACTTCAAACTCTTTTGATTAGTATAACTCTCACATTTTTTACCATATAGATAGTATCTCCATATCATCAAATCAAATATTATAGCAGCTAACTCAAGATCATGAGTATAATAGTTTTGATCATGAATTTTTAGCCATCGTGATACATAGGCAATAACCCTATCATTCTGCATAAGGACACAACCAAGTCCTTTCATTGAAGTATCACTATAAATAAAAAACCCATCATTCCCTGATGGTAGATTCAATATTGGAGAATTGACTAATATTAACTCCAGTTCTTCAAAACATTCTTCACACTATTTTTCCCAAACAAATTTAACCCCTTTACGTGTGAGCTTCGTTAATGGGTTAGAAAACCGTAAAATTTTTTGGATGAAACGTCGATAATAACGTACTAAACCAATAAAACTGCATACCTCGGTTATACTCATTGGTGGGGGCCATTCATGGATTGCTCTTGTCTTAGAAGTATCAATTGAGATTCCATCCTTAGAGACAATATGGCCAAGAAAAGAAGTATCCTAAATCTAGAATTTACACTTGCTAAACTTCCCATATAATTCATGTCTTCTCAGAGTCTTTAGGATAATGCGCAAGTGATTTTCATGATCTTCGTGGATTTTGGAGTATACCAAAATATCATCAATAAATACCACTACAAAGTCATCAAGATATTCCTTGAAAACTATTTTCATTAGATCCATGAAAAAAGAGGGTGCATTAGTCAGCCAAAAAAGCATTACTGTAAACTCTTATTGCCTGTACCTAGTTCGAAATGCTGTCTTCAGAATGTCTTCCTTCTTCACACATAACTGATAATATCCAGATCGAAGTTCATTCTTTGAAAATTATTGAGCTCCATGCAGTTGGTCAAATAAATCATCAATGCGAGGTAGGGGATACTTTTTCTTTATTGTTATAGAATTTATCTATCTATAGTTGATACATAACCTCATAGATCTGTCTTTCCTCTTAACAAAAAGGACATGGTATCCCCATGGAGATAAACCAGGGAGAATAAATCCCTTATTACTCAATTCCTCGAGTTGTTTCTTTAGTTCCAATAATTCCACGGGGGCCATTCTAAAGGGGTCTTCGATATGGGCCTTGAACCAGGAATTAAATCAATGGAAAACTCAATTTCCCATTTTTGAGAATGTCTAGGTAAATCTTATGGAAACACATCAACATATTATCTCATAATAGGTACATCCTCTATTTGAACACTCCTTTCCTCACCGACAGTTATTTCATTCTCTTCCTCCCCAATAATTGAATTTAGTTGAGCTACTGGGGGTGGATGTAGATAAGAATTAGGTGGTGACGATTCTGCTCTAAAGATAAGGTGTTCCTTATCATCATCATAAAAAATCGTAACCTCCTTCTTAAAATAAATATTTGCATCATGGTCCAAATTCCAATCCATACCGAGGATTATATCAAACTCAATCATACTTATGACGATGATATCAGCAAATAAAGAACATTTATATGCTCTAATGGGAACGGATTCAGAAAATGTTGTTGCGATGATACTTCCCTTAGGAGTTTTATCTAACAACTCCCTTGTTAAATCAAATTTTAAATATCTAATTTTCTTAGAAAACTGGGAAGATACGAAACAATGCAATGATCCAGAATCAAATAATGCATTTGTTAAACTAGAGGAAACCTTTAAATTACCTGCCACCACATCTTTTGAAACTTCTACCTCAACAGTAGTGATAACATAAGCTTGGCCTTGATCCCTTGGCCTTTTCTGAGGTAAGTTTCCCTGACGCTTAGTACATTCATTTTCATGATGTCCCATCTCCCTGCAATTGTAGCATTGAACATCGGTAGCTTCTTTCTTCCATTTGCTATCACGAGCTTGATGGCCTTTTTCACCACACTTGTAACAAACTCCCATTCCCTTCATGAAAGTACCAGGGTGTTTATTCCCACATTTACTGCAGGATGGATATGAAACTTTTCCTTTATTCCCCTTATTTCCATTTCCAGAGTAATCAGTAGATCTCTTCTTCTCTTGCTTTGCTTTTAAATTCATAAGACTTAGAGAATTCTTTTTCTGTCTTAATATCACATGAGACAATATCTTCGTACGACGAGAAGGATTGTGAGACTCATGCTCGATGGAGAAAAGGTTTTAACCCATCAAAGAAATGATCAATCTTACTCCTTGGGTACGTATATAATCTTCTGCATGCCTTGATAACCTTGTAATGTTAGCCTCATACTTTGTGACATTCTCATCCTCCTTTTGTATCAGACTCAGAAATTGGCTTTCCATATCTGCTCGATAGGCACGAGGAAAGTATTTTTCTACAAAATGATCTTTTAACTCCCTCCAGTACATATTTGATACTTCATCATCATCCTTTGTGTTTTGAATCAATGACCACCATTGGTCAGCATCTCCAGTGAGGCGGTAAACTTCCATGATAACTTTTTCCCTTTCACTACTCCCCAAGGCATTGAATATTTTCTCTATGGAATTTATCCATTTCTCAACTACTAATGGATTTGTACTCCCATTGAATTTTGGTGGTTGTTTCCTCATGAAGAGATCTAACATTGATCATCCACGTTGTGGATCTGGGTGCTCCATATGGGTAAGGTTATTATTCATAACCTGAGTGAGTTGTCCCAGTATGGTGATTAGCTGATCAGCACCAGTTGCATCACCAGCTCCACTATAATTATCTTAAGCAAGAGGGCAATCCATACATGGAGTGTGTGCATTGATATGGTTTCCAATCCTTCCACTAGGATCCATTTCTAAACAATGGCATACACTAGATTAGTTTATGAGTCGCAATACATAAATCAAAACTTGTAAAACACTTAACATAAATTGAACAATTATGTATATAATCCATAATCATAAACAAATGTTTTCTTTGAGGGTGTATATACTCATAAACCCTTCATAATGGTTTGTAAATAAAATGAGAATTATCCTAAGCATATCCCCCGGGAGTGTCGTAACCAAGAGTGCAGCGAGACCCGTTGTCATGCACCAGTTCCCGTTCAAGTCTAGCTCAAAGCACTGTTTTCGGGTTTTACCCCTAGGTACATCTGTGCCAGATCCGCCTCTACCTTCTCATATCCAGACATAGATGTATTGCTCAGAAAACTCATAAAATCTATAAAATACCAAAATTCTAGAAAATTCTTCTATACTAATCCTCAAATTCTATCTTAGGGTTATCTTCTCTAATCAGAGTTTATATAAATCTAGCTTCCAAGGTTTGTAATAAACTTCCTATGATGCCAACTACAATTCCCCGACCCCAGTTACCCAAAGTTGGTGCATTATTGTATAACATTTTCATGATCACAAATGATCAAATCTTCAAATATCGATTATTTTACTAGCCTTGGAAATAATAGATATATTCATAAGTCTTACATTACATCATAAAGTGAAAAAAACTACAAAAACATATTGTCTTCATAGACCACACTCATATCCCCTCATACTATCCCTGCAGGTCATTCATAAAATACTTCTTCACATCCTTGGAAAAATAAAATATAGAAAGGGGTGAGCTTAGATGCCCAGTAATGATAAGAATATAGCGGAAAATTTCATAAATAAGCATAAACATTTAATGCAATTTATAACTAAAACAAAAGCCTTTTAAACATGAAAATCAGCATAATATGACAGAAATAAAATGAAATAATTCCATTTACTTATTCACATGGATATTCTACTAGTCGAATAATCTCATGCAATATCAACAACCACTTTCATAATGATGGAATGCATAATTCCAGACTATCATAACCACATAGTACAGGCCTTGTGCCAAGACTACAAATAAGATTTTGTCAAAGCCATGTGCCAAGACACTAGTTTGTCTCACGAGACCTATCGATGCATCAAGGAGCTATAGCGGGCTCCACCCTTCACTTATTAAGTCTAGTGCATTCCTCATATGAACATGTTTAAACATAACATATACATTCATATTAAAACTAGCATACAAAATGTAAATACTTTCTCCATAAACCATGAATGGTATAAAAAAACACATCCACAATCAAACATATCACAAAACCTTCAATACTATATGGAAGATTTGTATCATAATAAATCAACTTCAAATAAGCATAAAATCCATCAAAGGATGTTGACATATATGAAATAAAAAGTATTTGAGAGAAAATATCTTTTTTTGAAATCATATAAAAGCCACATAATTATAAAATAAAACATTTACTTTGAAAATATCTTTATAAGATTTTAAGGGAAGCTTCGACGATTTTATAATGGAAGAAAATAACCGCACCTTCCGTATAAGTTAAAGAAAAGACATTCTTACCTTATTTATGTCAAAATGGTAAAAAAGGACCTTGTTTGGAAAATGACAGAAAGATTCCATTATAAACTTCTTATAAAAAGTCAAACAAGGGTATAAATTAATTTAACCCATAGTCTTTAAAATTGTAAGAATTATTTGAAATACATTTTTAAGAAACATGTATGTGGATGATAAAGAGGTCCAAGTAGATAATTACGTATATACAACCTCAGATAATGAAGATATTGTGAAATAAACCATTATCTTGTACTGTTTCTTGGTTGAGGGTAGTTTAACCTTCTGTATAATAGTGAAATATTTGTCATTAAATTATATAAGAATCATATATATTAATATGATATCATATATGATCTTTTAACATTCCTTTTTTAATAATATCTTAGTAATATCGTCGTTTCGAGTGTTAAGTTACTCATTTTCTTTTATATGTTTTGTTACATAAGCCTTGTTTGTTAGGGATAGGTTCTATATTATTCACATACAGAATGATATCAAGTACCTAAACATTATTTTTAATCATAAAATGAGAATTATACTTGAATGGATACGATGGAAAATGAATCTCATTGGGTTCGTGGAGACGTTAGTCTGTACGTACGCACGAGTGACAATATCATTATTTTGAAATTAAAATAATACATAATTGGATGGTATAACATATATAAAAAATAATTTTAATGTTATATTTATTATTTACTTCAATCACACATCATTATCACACCCATCTAAATAATAATATTTTGAATAACTGTTACACCACGACGTGGAGACAGTAAGCCGTACGTACGCACATATGGTGACATGTCATTCAAAAGGATGGATATAATACTGAATATAATTGTACCATGTTTATAATAACATCACTGTATATATAATATAATGGATTTATTATTTTATAATGGAAATAACAAAGAAAGAAGAAGTAGAAGAAGAAAGGAACTTGAAAGAGGGTGGTGAAAACATTACATCTTCTTTGGGTTCTTCCTTTTGATTTGACCAAAAGGGATCCTTAGGTTGGATTTCTGATGAAACTAAGGCCTCTAGGTTAAATTGAGGGAAGTTGAGAGAATATTTGGGTCGGGTTTGTCTGAAACAAAAGGCTTTGAAGGTATGAATTTGAGAGAAGGGGGAGTGCCCTTTTATAAGAGGGCGGAGGGGCACCTTTGGAAAAGCAAGAAATATTATTTTATAATAAATTTATATTCGGTTTAAATTGGCTCCAAAGTAGATTATTTAAAGGTTAAGGTGGGTATAGGTCTAAACCACTCAACAAATAGGTTTTAGATAGTTTTGGGTCACTATATTAACTTTATCTATTTGATTTAACTCTTAGTTAAATTGTTTGACATTTACCATGTCTCTTGGAATTTTTATGTTATATAGTTAATAAACATACTATATACTTCCAAGCGACCCCCAAGTGGTCCATTAATGATAAAAATGTTATTATATAAGTCTCTTGGCCAAAACATATATTTTTAGAAATTTAATATTAATTAATAATATAATAGTTGTTTTAAAAACTTTTTTATGTCAATTTTGACACTATTTGGTATTTTGTTTTTTCTAAATTCGTAACAGAATTATTACTTCGCAACTAATTCATTTAATCAACCCTAAAATGTCATATTAACCTATAAAATTCGTAGAATTTATTAAAAGTATCAAATTATATTTATTTTGGTATTTATAATATCAATTATTTTAATATTTCACTAATAAGGTAATTACTACATCATCATTGTGTCATAATTAAATTAGATTATATAATGTATAAAAATTATAAATAAAATACCATTATATAGGAAATATTTTTATCTTTCTAATAAATATTTATAATTGAATTTATCTTTTGTTTAATATTATATTAAAATATTTTAGTTATTAAACTTTGATTTTAACTCTTTTAACTCATCTTTGAATTAAATAATAATAAATTTCCTAATCTAATACAAGTGGACCAAAGAGGTTCATATTTTATTCCTAAGGTTTCTTTTGGTCTAAATTTACTAATCCAATAGAATTAGGAATGTGTTAGGGTAATAATAATATCAATTTTACCCTTAATTACCCTATTTACATTTAACCGTGGTAAATAAAAGTAAAAAGTCACTATTCACCAAAAAATATTTTTATCTTTTTGAACCACATTTCACTCCTTTCTATTAAATGCGTCTCTCAGATTTTCAAAATTCCACTCAAAAAAGTGGTAAAATTATGTTTTATGTGAATTTGAAAATTCTCCTAGGAGGTGGGAAAAAGATGGTGAAAAGTTTAATAAACTTTTTATATATCTAAAATTATTATAAAATGACTCCAATCAATTACATTGAAATTATATAATTATTATGTATCTATTTTGACCTCAAATAAATTTAAATAAAATAAATAATTATTTAAATAAAAATTTGGTTTTAAACCATGACTCAATGTTTTTCATTATTCATCAAAAATTGAAAGTTTTCAGAAAAATTACAAAATTTCACCCTAAGATAATTTCAATATTCCGAATCCAAAAATGAATTCCATTTTGATTGATAAAATTTATAAAATTTCAAAAAGTTCGTATTACTATTCATAACGGCTAGTTTGATTGGTCACGGTCTCTTAGAATCTTGATGTTGCGTACAATGCAAGCAATTACATTATTCAAAGAGAAACGTACCATGGAAGCTTGGGGTGTTACAGAAATCATAAAAAGGAAAATCATTACATTGTAAATGTAGAATTAGATATGTTCTTTTTATCAAAGGAATAATGAAACAAGTTATGGAATAAACATCTTGGACACTTGATCCAAACTTCCTTGATAGATCTGGTGAAATATGATGCTGCTCGAGACCTCCAAAGATTATCACATGATCGTACTCATACGTGTAATTCTTATCCACAAGTGAACATAATTCAAAATAAATATAATGAAAAAGAGAAAAGGACAACAAAAGTGCTTGATCTGGTGAATATTGATGTGTGTGGACCTATTTCACCAAGATCTATGATTAGAGGATATATTATGTTCTCTTCATTGATGATTTTAGTAGAATGTTTTGGGTTTCAATCACCAACCTCAAATTTGAGGTGTTTAGTTTCATAAAAACTTATTGAAGATAAGTTGAGAAGATATTGGGTCAAACAATCCAGAAGATTCAAACAGATAATGGAACATAGTTCACAAATTTTCAAGTGAAGGATTATCTCAAGAAACATGGGATAAGACACCAAGTTTCAACTGTAAGAAATCCACAATAGAATAGTGTAGTTGAGAGAAGAAATCAGATTATCAACAACATGGATAGAACAATTCTCATTGTTAAATTCCTTCCATATAAGTTTTGGAAAGAAATAATCATGACATCAACCTATATATTAAATAGAGCGTTATTGTTTCCAAATGAGTAAAAGACTTAATATGAGATTTGGCATGGTAATAAGCCAATGTTTAAGTACTTTCAAGTCTTCTGAAGTAAGTGTTTCACTCTCAATAAGACGAAACATAGAAAGTTTTATGACAACCCTGATCTTTTAGTACACAATTAAACATAATTTATTACATAATCTTCACTTGATACAACATAGAAGATCAAGATTTCTAGTGTCTTTTGGGATTAAGATCATTACATAACAACTTAAAACATGAAATACAACATCTTTATTGAAAACTTCCTTTACATGACCACTACAATCCCTCGTATTTACCATTGCATGGGATAACCTAAGGACATGCATAAGAAACAGGTGAGCTATAATGCCCACTAAGGGAATAATAATGGAATAACATGAACAATAAAATACATGTTAGACAATAGGAATATAAATATAACACAAGATAATAATAAACATAAATTCATTATAAATCATGATAATCATAACATGGAAATGTGGCAACAACACTTACCATGGAATTAGCATGAGTCGAGGCTCATTGCACATGGAGCATGAGTAAACCCTCATTGCACATGAAGCATGAGTAAACTCTAGTTTCACTTGAATTATCATGATTAAACACCCATTTCACATGATTTATCGTGATAATATACTTTACCCAATTCATTGGACTGCAATAAGGGCACACCCTTCTTAAAAATTTCATTTCATGCATAAGTCTGCCACATGGATCATAAAACATTGAATCATTCAACATAATATTTTATTCCTCAATAAAAGAATGTGGAATACATACCTAAAAATATTTAAACAATAAGTAAATGTGTATAAAGTTGAATACCCTTGATAGAGAAATGGTCATGGTATTCACTACACAAAAAATTTGGCTTGGAAAGGCGCGGTGCAATTTCGGCAGCACAATAGTGTGACATAAGAACTCATAAAAATGGTTGATGAGATAGAAAGGGGTGTCTAATCATATTTACATGACATGGAAAGTAAGGTAATCATGTAGATACATGTACCAAAAAATGTAATGTAATTTAGATTCATTATAGAAAATAACTGCTTGAATGTAAATGAGGAGAGAGAAATTCCTTTCGGAATTTGAGCATAGTAACAGGTGTACATGGGAGGCATTTAATGAGAGAAAAAGCGGTATCCCATCATTCAAACATAAAGAGGGATGTATGGGGGAGGTGTGAAACCATACCCCAAAATTTATAATTGAAATTAAAATGGCATAAAAATTTAAAGAATATTGGAAAAAAATGAGAAAGGAAGAAAAACCATTACATGGAAGTGTGCTTCAAAAGGCTTGAGAGAGGTTTGAGAGAGGCTTATTGGGAGATTGAGGCAGCTTGGGAGGATTATAGATAGAGGAGTACAGAGTTTGGATGAAATCCAAAGGCTCTGAGTGAGGAGGAAGTTGGATCATAGGTGGGTTTATATAGCAAATGTGAGGTAATTCTTTATTATTTAGGTTTGGGACACCTCACATTATATTAATTCAAACCAAAACCCAGCCCATGGTTTTTACCCTTTTTTTTTGGAAAAGGGAAGTGAAAAAAAATATTTTATATGGCCAAGGTCCAAAATTCTTAAAATAAAGGGGTTTCTAATGTGGATGTGAGTCACACTCCCAAGGAAAACAATTTAAAATACAAAATGTTTAATAAGTCTTGAAGGGTCTACTAAATCTTTGTAAAAATAAATCAAAAAAACCCAAAATCACATTATATTAATGGTAAAACATATATTAGCCGAAAGTAAAGTTTATAGTATTTTATTACATCACTATTGGGTCATTATGATGTCATGAAACACATTATATATTTAAACGGTATTTAATCTGTACCCAAAAAATTTGACTGTCTCAGAAAATTATGAAAAATTAACCATTTTATAATTTCAACATCCTGATTCTGGAAATAATATTAATTTTATCTAAATAGTTTTCTAAATATGTTAGATTTAATTTTTAAAATAAAATCTGACATTTATCAAAAATTCATAGGTTTTGAGAAAAATGGATTTCAAACTTTAATAAAAATTACAATTGCGTTCATAAAATTATACAATCATTTATATTTAATAATAATTAATTTAATAACAATAAAAATATTTTTTAAAAATATTTTTTTATTAAAAAATCCATTAATTCATCATAATATATTTCTTAGTTAAACATTAACAAAAAATAATATTTATGATTTAAAAACTATTTACAAGGTAACAATAATAAAATGAAAGTATGTTCATTATAATATAAAAAATAATGTACATAACCGTAGTTCTAAGGTCTTGTTACATAACCCCTTATAACACTCGCATAGGAACGAAGAGTAAAGTGTGCGATGGTGACAGACTCTTGGGGTGGCTCGGAAAACATTGCTCGGGTTGTAATCTCTATCAACTTCCACTTCTCTCGTTGGCAGTCCCACTTGAGCTTAACATATTCAAGAATGGATTGGGCTTGGTCAAGAGTGAAGCCCAAAAACGCAACCTCATTTCCAAGCTCTGACAAATGAGCTTCGTATGGGGCACATCTACTGGATGAGGCCATCACTTCCTTTGTTTGAGTAAATTGGATTTGTTAAAGCCCTATATTTATACTAATCATGTGATCACAGTTCAACAAATTTGTTATAAATCTTCACAATTATTAACAGTATTTTAAAATCCAAAAATATAAAACCAATGAATTTGAAATTTTATATAAACATTTTACATAAAGATACATTTAATATATCAAGAGGGATTTCCATTAATGAAAGTCTGGGTCATTAAAAGTTTGAATCGTTTGGAGATGAAGGGATATTTATTGGATACTCAAAGAGAACAAAAGCATATAAATGCTATAATAAGAGGTTGAGAAAGGTAGTTGAAAGCAATGATGCAACTATTATAGATAATGAGAAGAATCTTTAGGAAATACATGATCAAACTCAGGAGGATAGTGATGAAGAGATAAACAGATTGGGGGATGTTCTAGTTCTATAGGATGATTCATAAGAATACTTAGATAATGGTAAGGATGAGAATAAATCAGTATCTATGCAGAAACCAACGAGAAGATTTGAAATTGATAGAAAAAACTTAATTAGTGATCAGACAACACTAGTACAGAGATGTAGGATGAAAACTATAAAAAACGAATCATACTAATCACAAGTAGAGACTAAATATTTTTATGAAGAATATGGATATGAGAATTGGGTTGATGATATGAATAAAGAGACTGACCAAATTGAGAATAATCAGACATGGGAGATTGTTTATTGGTTGACAGATAAGAATGTTATCAGGACTAAATGGGTCATTTGAAACAAGATTAATGAAGATGGCATAGTGATTCAAAAAAAGCACAACTATCATAAAAAGGGTACTCCAAGATAGAGAGTATTTATGTTGACTCTACTTTTTCACCTATTTCATGACTAGATACAATCTGATTATTCTTGGATATAGTAGTGCAAAGAATGTTCAAAGTATTCCAGATGGATGTCAAGTCTGCATTTCTGAATGGGGTTCTAGAAGAAGAAGTTTACATTGAGAATTTAGATGGTTTTCTCATTCATGAAAAAGAGAACAAAGTCTATCAACTGAAGAAAGCATTATATGGGTTGAAGTAAGCACCAAGAGAATTGTATTCAAGACTAGATCAATTTTTAAAGAAGCTTGGTTTTCAGCATGGTGGAGTTGATTACAATCTCTATATAAACAACAAAATTAATAAAAGGATTCTGTTTATGGTTTATGTTGATGAAATAATATTTGGTGGATCAAATGAAGATATGTGTAAATTGTTTTTAAAATTCATTAAAAGTGAATTCAAAATGTTAATGATTGGTGAGTTGACATTTTCCTTGGTGTACAGGTGACACATGGAAGGAATGAAACATTAATTTCTCAATCTAAATATTCTAAGGAGGTTTTTTGAATATTTGGAATGGATAAATAAAAGGAGATGACAACTGCGACGACTAACCGAATGAAAATTTCATGAGATGATGAAGGCAAGATGGTTAATGTTAGAGAATACAGACAGATCAATGGTAGTCTGTTGTACTTAATAGAGACACAACTGGATATTTTTTCTCCCACATGTCAAGCAGCACGATATCAAAGTAATACCAAGGAAAACCACTTTCTTGCAGAGACAAGAATACTTTGGTATATTAAGGGTACGATGGATTTCGGTATGCTGTACAATGAAAATTCCAAAAAGAGTTATTGGGTTATACAGATGTAGATTGGACTGGTTTAATAGATGATAACAAATAAATGTCACATGGTTAATTCTATCTTGGTGGATTGTGTATTTCTTGGCATATAAAGAAACATGATTTCATTTAATTGAGAACCACATAAGATGAATATATTTTGGCTACTAAATCGTGAAAACAATTATTGTGGATAAAGAAAAGGCATGATGACATGGGAGACGAAGTGAAGTATCTAATTAGAATTAATTATGATAATTAATGTGAAATTAATATTATGAAAAGCCTAGTCCATCACTCAAGAAAAAATCTCATTGAAATTAAAAATCATTTTATCAAGGAGAATGTGGAGAAAGGTCATGTGAAGTTAGAGTATGCGCCCACATAACTACAGGTTAACAACATTTTGACAAAAGCCTTACCCAAATAATTGTTTGAGAGGCATCAAATGGCTCTGGGAGTTCAGTCGACTCCCCACACTTGAAAAAATGTGGATAAGGGGACCCCCTCTCACCAAGGTATGGAGTGATTTTCTATAATGTTCTAATATGTGTTATTTAGCCTGTTGTAGACCACAATGAAGTGACATTCAGTTTTGGTGATGAAATGACCTTCAGTTTCATTGGTAAAGGGAGAAAAATTTTGGCCATAGAATGGATAAAATGTCTTAGTCATGACACAGGAGGAAGTTGACAGGTGGAGTAGTGAGATAAAGTGTGAAGAGAGATAAGGGGAGTTTTAAATCTAATGATGCTAAAGGCAATCAATCAAAGGTTATATATCACAATATATATATTTTGTGATGAATGTAACT
This sequence comes from Viscum album, assembly GCA_963277665.1. Lineage (NCBI taxonomy): Eukaryota > Viridiplantae > Streptophyta > Magnoliopsida > Santalales > Viscaceae > Viscum > Viscum album. Next base: position 601,440,621 of record OY728158.1, on the reverse strand, counting down.
GAGAGGTTTTAGAATTAAGTGATTGATTGATTAAAATTGCATTATATTCTTGTTTCTCATGCCAAGAATTTCTCATGTGGGCTTAGAGTGTGTGTTAAGAAAGTCTTTGATAGCTATTTGAATCACAAGAAGCGAATGGTGGTAGAAGATATAAGAATCTTTCATGAGTTATCATAGTGTGAAGAGTTTTCAACAAACCAAAAGGGGGAGATTTTTCGGCAAAAATCCCTCAAGGTAACATTGATGCATTTTTGGGTTGATTGTGTTTGTTGAAAAAGTGGGTTTCAATGTTTATTTATGGAGTTCCATAGATATTGTTGACAAAAAATATTAACAAAAAACCATGAAAAAGTAATGGATGCTCTGGAGGTGGTACAAATAGATCATATTTAAGGGGGCACTGTTTACTAGTGTGTGCCAAATTTTTGTGTGAAAAAATTAGAGAATGGAGAAAATTGTTTTTGGAAAAGAAATTTTTGTGAAAGTGTTTAGGAGTTTTGGAAAGTTGCGCACAATACATTGTTCAAGGTTATTACATAAAAATATAGAAAATAAAAGAAGTCTGTGCAAGTTATGGTTTGGAATGAAAGGTGAATTTGCATGAATGAAGACTTGAACACTCATGAAAAGTTCTACGAGTTGCATAGTGTCAGAAAAATACCCATAAATGGTATTCTACCCCCTTTATTTGAAGAATCTTAACACTTATAGAGAATCAAAGATTTGGGTCATCCAAGTATCGAGTTTCACTCTATAAGGGAGTTGCGTGTAAGAGTCGCACATAAGAAGGGAGTTGCGCATCATAAGGGAGTTACACAGCAAAAGAGAGTGGAGAACATGTAGAGAGTTTCAAAAAATCTTAAAGTTGTGTGAAATTTGATTTTTTGCGACAAATTAAAAGCCTGAATGCAATACATTAAGGTTTCACACAAGTCACATTAAGGTTGCGCAAAATTTTGATGATTCCTAGTACATCTATGGTAAAGTGGTATTCATAAGTGCATGAAAGTGGAACTTCCATGGAGTATCTAACTATAGTTTATTATTAATTAATTCATGAAAATTAAGAGGCCTATAAGGATATAAACTGTGAGTGGATCCCTTCTAAGATTAGTGAGAAAAATAAGAGGAATATAGTGATAGTTTCCACTGAAAGTGTGCCAGATAAAGAGACATGGGGAGTGACCCTTGGGGAATCAGTGAGCTAAACCTAAACTTTGTAAAGGTAGTGATCCTGGGTGTATAAGTTATCTAGAATAAACCTCGTAATTGGTAGTGAGATTTAGTGGATTTTGAACATCGGCACATCGCCATTGTATGATCGTTTGGGCGTAGCCTAGTGAGGGTGAACGAAGAATTTTTTTTTTGTTATGTGCATGATTGAATTTTTGTTCATATATTTATATAGGAGAAAGATAGAATTTTATTTTTTTAATGATGAAACAAGATCCAAAGGAGAAGTAGTTTTAATCTGTCATACCCTGGTTCGCCCCCCTATTAGGGTATTTGACCTATTGGGCCTAACATATGTTGTTAATCATATTTTCGGAAAAGATGATCAAGCATGAATAAGATATATTTCACTCCTATAAACATTCCATTTGTTTGCTTATTTCCACCACCTTTTCCATCATGTTAAATGTTCACATGAATCCTTTGGGTTCCATCCATTGATTAAAATTAGAAAGCATAGTGTGAGTAACAATTGTCATAGTGAGGAAAATGTAAAATCATTTATATAATATCATGAAAACTTATTTTCATTATAAAACAACTTAGTTTAAACCTAGTTTATTCATTTTCATCATATATTAATATCAATAATAATGATTTGTAAATAAAATGTAATTTATCCTAAGAATATCCCACAAGAGTGTCAAACCAGGTTCACAGTAAGGTCTGTTTTCCTATACAAGGTTATGCTGAGTTAGGCCCAACCCACCAAATTAGAGTTATTACACCTAGGAAAATTTGTACCAGAACCACATCTACTTATAATATCCTGACAGAGATGTATTTCTAGGAAGATCCACATAATCTATACCTTACCAAAATTCTTGGATCTTATTATATACCTATCATTAAAGTCTATCTTAGTGTTATGTTCCCAAATATATTTTTTCTAAATATAATTTTCAAGGTTTATACTAAACTTCATTTGATACCAACTATAATGACCCCAGACCTAGTAGCCCGGAGTTGGTTCCTTACTTTATTACATTGACACATATACAATACTCAAATCCTAAAGGACCAATCAATTTATAAGTCTTGGAAGCCATATTAAATACATGAACCATATATTAAACATTAAAACCTAAAATGCAGTATAAAAAATCCTTTTAGAATGTCATTATTCTCCTATCTTAACCCCGCATATCAGTAATAATATACATCTTGGCATACTCGGAATAATAAAACAAAATAAAGGGCTGAGATTATATGCTAATTAAGGGTAAGCGTACAAAAGAAGCTATTATAAATAATAATCATAAACATTAAGGAAATGCATATAACTAAGACAAAATCCATTCAAAAATAGTCTTGACCATAAATGTAAAGAATAAATAATACCATATAAAATAGTCACACGGTCTTGAAAATATAACCATGTATATTCTACTAGTGGGATAATCACATGGAATATAAATAACTAATCTCTTGTTGATGGAATACATAATGTCGAAGATCATAAACATACCATCAATATTTCGACCAAGACACTATACAAAAACGGGTGATACATTAGTTAACGCCCAAAATAGTTTGTCTTATGAGACCTATAAATTCATCGAGGGGATATAGTGAGCCCCAAGTGTCAATTACTAAGTTCAATTCATTCCTCATATTAAAACATAAACAACACAAACATTCATATTGAAAAAATAGCATATAAAATGTGAATACTTTAACCATAAACCATGAATGGTATCCAAATAGTGAATCCATAGTCAAAATGATCATAAATACTTAAATAAAAAATGTTATATTGTATCATAAGAGATCATCCTTAAAAAAACATAATATTAAACAAAGGATGTTGACATAGATGAAAATACTCTAATAAAATCGTTTGAAATATCATGAGAAAAACAACCTTTTACTTTGAAATAATTTATTTAAAAGCCATACATTTATAAAAGAATATATTTTATTTAAAAATAAATCTATAAACTTTTTATGGAAGCTTGAAAAAATCAAGGAGCCACAATGACAGTAAAATATTCTCACACTGTATAACTTAAAAACTAAAAATTCTTTCTATATTTTTGTTGAAAAATTTATAAAGCACCTTGTTTGGAAAATGAAAAAGTATTCCTTAAAAACCATTTTATAGAAAGTAAAACATGGGTAAAAGAATTAAAATATTGGTTGGATAATAGTAATAATATTTTGGAAAATATTTTTAAGAAACATGGAAATGGATGATAAATATTCTCCTATATATACTTTCGTATAAACTATACTGAATAGTAATGAGATTGTGAAATTAACCCTTACCACATTATAATCAATAGAATTATATGAACAATAAATGAAATAAAATTAAATGGATATTAAAATATCATAATATTAAGAATAATATTCAAAAAAGGAATTCATGTGCAGTATATACACCACACAAAATAAATAAGTGGTGAATATGACATGTATCTCACAGAAATAAAAAGTGAGATGAATTTCCCTTACCTTATGCTTCCTTTATTCAAACACGATTTAACATCATGTATAGTATTTCTAAGCAAGTTATTAACTTATATCAGAAACTTATTCATATATATGATATCATACATGATATTCTTATATTATTTTATCATGCATTTGTTGATTATATTGCGTTATTACCCTTTTGAGTGTTAAATATTTCATTTTATATGCATGTTTTGTCATGAACATCTCAGTTATTTTGTATATGATATTGATCCAAAATATCAATAATGATATTAGTGTCATAAATATAATATTTAATTATTAAATACCTATTTATAATAATTATCAAAAGAATAGAAAAGAAAACAAATCACATCACGTCGTGGAGACAGTAGGCCGTATGCATGCACGAGCGACGATATCATTCCCTTAATGGTAAAGTGGTAAGGAATTGGAGGGTATATTAATTATATAGAATAAATATACAATTATATTTATTTTTATATACATTATATTCATAATTATACCCATCCAAAATAAGTAGTGATGAAAAACAAATTACACCACAGTGTAGAGATGGTAAGCCATACACACACATGGTGATATTGCTTTTAGTAGGATGGATAAAAGGAGGAATGTGGTTGTACCATAATCATAATAAAATATCATCACATATATGATATTGGATTTATTACTTTAGTATGTAAACAATATAGGAATATGAAGTAGGATAAAAAATGAACTTAAACGAATTGGTAAAACAATTACCTCTTCTTCGATGGATTTCCTTTGGATCTCCTCTTAGGGACACTAGGGTTGGTATTTTTAGAATAACTGGACCTACAAAAATTAACTAATAATGTTTTTAGGAGAAATGGGTAGGGTTTTATCATTTTATATGGTTCAATTTGGTGTGAGTAAGTGAGGGATGAGGTTTATTTTTATAAGGGAGGAGAGGGACACTCTTGGAATCCTTTAAAATATTAAATTAATATAAATTGATTTTCGATTTCAAATAGATAAAAAGTGAGTTATTTATAATATAAGATGATTATGGGTGAATATTAAAAAATGTTTAGGTCACAATTTTAACCTTTTATTTTGGATTTAACCCTTAGTTAAACCCTTTAACTCTTATAGTGATAACTTGGATTTTTAACTCTTTAGGGTTAATATAGTTAATTTAAAATTCCAAAAAAACCCCAAATTGATCATTGATGACATATTTAAACTTATTATAGTTATATGACTAATGTTTATATTTTTATGAATTTTATATCATTTAATAAAATATTATTTATTTTAAAGTGTCAATTATGTCAGTTTTGATACTTTTCATATTTGTTTTTTTAAAATACCATAACAACATGATAACTTCAAAAAAATACCTATAATATATAATTAAAATTTATAATTTATCTATAAATTAGTTTATTTCATTAAGTATGTTAAATTATACTTATTTTAATACCTTTATTATCATTTATTTGATATTTCCATTAATTAAACAATTACCAAATCATTATTTTGAAAGCCTTTAATTAGATTATTTGTTCAATAAAAATTAAAAATAAATTATCTTGATGAAGATAAATTTATTACATTTGAAATTAAAATTTAAAGGCAAATTTATCTTCTGTATAACCATGTATTAAAAATGTAATACTTAATAAAAAACTTGAGTATGACATTTTTAGCGTATCTTTAAATAAAATATTATAAATGTCATATTCTTAAACAAGTGGAATAAAAAGGTTATAATTTAAGATTATGGTTAATTGTTTTCAAAAAAAAATCTATCTAATGAATTTATGTTAAGTGTTAGGGTAATTTTATAATATTATAATATTATTTTTACCTTTAATCCCTTAACCATGGTAAATTCAAATTTACTAAAGTTACTATTCATAATATCAAAAAATAATGTTTATAATATTAGAATATATATATAATAATGATTAAAACATTGTATTTATATTTTTCTAAAATTCAATTCACATAGGTGGCTAAATTATGTTTAACATTAATCCTACAGATATGGCGAGAAGACAGATAAAAGGAAATGTTCAAAAGTTCAATAAGTTTTTAAATATAATTTTAATATAAAAATGATTACAATAACCTAAATTGGTTTAATATATGTATTATTGATCTATTGTGACTTTAAAAATCAATTTACATTATAATAATTATTTAAAAGTAAAGTTAGTTTTTTAACTACAATGCAATATTTTCACAATTTATCAAAAAATGAAATTTCCCAAAAAAATACCAAATATTTACCATAAGATAATTTTGATATTAAAAATTCAAAAATGAATACTATTTTGAAAAATAAAATTTATAGAATTTATAAAATTACTAAAATTTAGTTTTAAAATAGGTGCGACATTAAAAGGCGGTATAATTCCCTTTAAAAAATATTGTTTTTATGCATAAAATCATATTTTTTTCTTATGTAATTATCGTGGAAAAACATAAGATAAATATACATAAGTTTCATACTATGGTTAATAGTATTCATAAACACTAATTAAATAGATAGGTTAAGAGATCATGGTACATTCGAACTCAGTGTTGCGTGCAACACAAGCTATTGAATTTATTAAAAAACAAAACATACCGCAAAGTCTTGTGGTGTTAAATTAATAAATTGAATCCCTGAAATTTCAACATGGAATCAATAATTTGGGGTTTTAAATATGAAAATACTCTTTTCAAAATCCCACATCATAAAAAAGAGTTAATACAAATTCCTCTTGAAAAGTGGGAAAGAGAAGTAAGAAGGTCATCTGGGATAACACATAACCAGGTTTACAAATAGTAAAACGTTAGTGGAATGTGAAAATTTGGACACAGAGAAGAAAAGTAATTTATAAAGGATGGAATGTGATATATAATGTTGTTATATGAATTTTAATGATCATAAAACTATAAATCAATAAGGGATTAAGTAGACCATAAATTCATCAGAAATTAAGGTAATAAGATAACATTTTTATTTCAAGATACCCTTTCATAGAGTTGAGGAATTTCTTTACCTATGTAGACCAAGAACATAAGAAAATATACTTAATTGAAAAATATAATTTCATCCTTTAATCAATTTACACCACAATATCAACTTTTTCTCTAAACAAGGAGTACTAAAGATGATTTATTTTCATGCCTAAAGCACTAAAATCAATTTCTAATGGATCACATAATTCATAAGTGGATAATATGTTATTACTAATGTATTTAGACATTAAAAAACCAAAATGGTTATCAAAATATAATATTATCCAAAAATTAAAACATCTTCAAAAATAATAAATGCAACATTAATCTCAAAAGCCTCAACAATAACACCCAAAGTCAAAATTAGATATTATTATTAATAACTAACCATAAAATTCTTCAAAATATTCACGACCAAGTTCAAAACCCAAAAATCGAAGGATTTTATCACATAAAATTTTGAGATTAATTTAAAGTTTATTTCTAAACAACATTTGTTATTCATAAAGTTATATACCCAAAAATTTATATACCCTAATAATTTAATCTACAAGATATTCTAATCATTTTCATAAATAACCTAAATTAATATAAAGCCATATTAATAAAATATATGCTTCCAAAATATAATTTAAACTTTATTCCTCAAATAAAATCCCATGTTATCCAAAAATTTAAATTTAACTTAATAATATAAGGTTCTTAAAATACTAAACGTCTTCCAAAATAACATCAATCACTTAATCACCAAATCACTTTTTAATCCCATTGCTATCTATTTGATAAAAAAATATATTTCAAAATTGAAATTACCCATAATTACCTAAATATCAAAGATCATATAAACCCAAATGGTTATCAATAACTTTAATTTTATGTTCAAAAAATGAAAAATAATTCTTCCTCAAATAATACTTCACGTTAAACCTAAGGGCCACATATACCTTAACCCAATAAAATGTCTCAAAAAATATCATTATTCACATTAAAATCCCATTAATTAAAACCTCTAAATGCGATGTATAAGCCTTTGAACTTATAATAAACCTTAAAATTATAAACCCATTATAGTATTAATAACTGTTATGTTAACCTCTCATGAATACATCGTAATATATAAACTAAACCGTACTCTAATACCAACTATAACAGTCCCATACCCGCACTCTTGGATTCAGTGATAAAAAAATAATATTTACATTTCTGGATTTAATACCAATAATTGTTACCTAATTTCAACCATATAAAACTTTCAACATAAAAAAGAAATAATAGATCAATTACATACCCAATAACATTTTAGTTTTAGAGTTTTAGAGGATTAGGACAAACACTTTCAAAGTAGACACATCTACTTAGTATCCATTTTTCCAGTAATATAAAACTTTTAAAATGAAATATGTTTTAATTTCATATAAAAGATGAATTAATTTCAACTTGAATTCTTCTTTTTTCTTATACATCTTTAAACCCTGGGAAAAACATTTACAAATTGAAGATGACAATAAAAATATCAGTATGGGACATAAAAGAAAGAAATCTGTTAGTCGAATGAAAAATATGAAAAAGCATAAATTATTTACCCTTATCATAATATTATTTAAGAATATATACACATGAAAACACACTTTATGCTCAAGAAAACCTTTAAAACCCATAACAAGAAAATTAAAACCATTTCTGGAATCTTAGAGAATCATATTCATAACTTGTGTTCACTCCTGTTAGAAATAACAGGATTCTAATTAAATCCATTCGATAAACCACCCTAGATAACACCCTACTTGAACTTGAATACAAGAAACATTACCTGATGAATTGGATATCTATATTGGGATCACACATTTTTATAAGTTGTATCTGGCTTACGCTTTCATATAAGCTATATTAGGATTACCCATTCATATAAGTTGTATCCGGATCACCTGTCATCATCTATAATTATCAAGTACCATATCATGAATAACATTGGTATGATTTCACATTTTCAACATAAAACCCATAAAAATATATTTTTTAACCCCTATGAAAAGTAATTCTGGATATCAAAATACCATTTCCTTTTAAAACCCCGTTTTCAAAGACTAAAAAACCTAGAAAAAGGAAAAGATGGCTTTTATTTGAAATAAAAATGAAATTTTGTTAATTAATTCAAACCTAAAATAAATGTTATGGTTGTGGGAAAAACCATTGACTCTGTATACATTAAAATATAACATTCCTATTACCATTTTGTCAAAACATTCTGTATAAAATATACAAAAAGACTCCTTTTAAAAACATTTAAAAAAGTACAAAGTAACATAAAATGTACTTTATAATTAATTCACATATATATAAATAAATTATTACAATAGTTTTAAGAATATGTACATGGAAGAAAAATATTTATAAAATAAATATTAAAAACATTAAAAATGATATTTTAAGTTAAAGTGTCCCATACCTCGAGTCCAAATTGTTGCACAAATTATTCATCATCCTAAATAATAAAATTATGTAAATTATTTACTTGTTTAAAAACCTTCTGAAGATTTATTATTCCTTTTATTTTATTTATTATCATGTTATATTTAATTACTCAGTCAATTACTTTTACATCGGAATTTTTGATGATATTCGGCTCATATATCAAAAAATAACTTCGGTAGGTTGATTATGTTCCAAGAGGTCATTATTCCATAATATACGGAATATTAATGATGAAATAAGTATAATTTTTATAAATACATTATTTTTTTAAAACTATCCATTAAATGTGTTTATGAAAAATGAACCATGTCACAATCATGGAGACGGTAGGCCACACATACTCATGAGTGTCATTTCCATTTTTCAATGATAATGATGGAAAAAGGTATGTATTGTTTTATCTACAAAAATGTTATTATGTAATAAATATCATATTATATCTTTAGATACATTATATATATATATATATCATAAATGTGATGTGGTTATGAAAAAAATCAGATTGCTTTGTGGAAGTGGTAATCCACACACACACAAAGGACATTACCATTTTCCAACAGACAAATAGTAAGAAAATAGTTGATAAACTATATTTAGAAAATTATAACTATTTAATTAATAATATATATATATATATATTAAATACATTATTATAATCATCCATGAGAAGAGGTGATGTAAAACGAATAACATCAGTTCACGAGGCGGTAGTCCACCGTATACACAGATGATGTTTTCCTTTATATTTGATGGAAGAATAGATGGATATAGGTTATGAAATTGACATAATAAAATATAATTATATTGAATAAAATAATTTTAATATTTCATCATGGTTGAAGAATATTTTAATGAGGTATAAGAATAAATATAACTAAAACATTTGATTGAAAGTTATACCTCTCCTTCGAACAACCTCCTTTTCTTTACACATCATGCACTCTAAGGTTGATATTATATCCACAATAATACCTCTCGAACATTGTAATGTATCTTAGGAAGGTATTGTTTCTGGTATATATCAAACTAAATGGTTCTTGAAGTGAGAATAAAAGAGGAGAGGTGGTTCCCTTCTATAAGTGAGGGGATGTGCACTCTTGTAATTACATAATGTATTAAATTATTATAAATTAATTTTTATGTAAAAAGGGATCGAAAATGATATAATTAAAATTTATAATTATTATTATATGAAATTACCTCATAAAATGAAAATTATGACAAATGTTTGTTATGTTTTTATCTTTATCTCTTTGTTTTAACCCCTCTCAACCCTTTTGACAATTATCATGATATCAATGTTTTTTACTATTTTGGGGTTAAGAAATCACTATAAAAGGAAAGTTGACCGTTAAATATACCATGGTTGATATTTTAAATCATATCCCATTCAATTTTCAAAGTATAGGGTTTTTATTGACTTTAAATGATTTAATAAAATATTATTTATTATAAAATATCATTAATGACATTTTTGGAACTATTCACATAATTTGACTTTGAAAACAACATGAAAGAAATGGAATTAGAATATAAATAGTTAAAACATATATAATATGTTATATTTATCTTAAAATTCCTAGAATACTTTAACTCACCCAAAAAATATTTCTTTTATTGTTTTTAAAATCATTTACCTTATTTTTTACTACTTGCACAAGCATTGTGTCAGCGTTGTGAAATCATTTAGGGTAATTATTCCATCAATAAAAATTAAAAATAATGTATCATGATAAAAAAAATTATCTTTAAAATAACCATTTATAACTAAACATAACTTATTTTTATCCCTATCATAAAATATTGTTGATATTAAAAGAAAGAGAGTGACATTTTTGTCATCATATTTACTTAAAATAATATATAAGTAAATTTCAAATAAAAGTGGAACAAAATTCCATAAATTCAATTTCTGGATGAATATGGTAAACAAAACTCATATAATAGATTAATACCAAATTTTAGGGTTATTTTTAACTCTTATCATATCATCTTTAATCTTAATTACCTGATTTACCCTTACTGATGTTACAAAATATTTACAATGGTTACTATTCATAATGATAAAAAATAAAAGGAGTCTATTTAAAAAATCTCAAAATCATTATTAAAAACAATGAATCCATTTTTTAAGTTCCAATTTATACAATTGGAATAAATTAATTCAATATTAAAAATAAAAACGCATTTAAAAATAGTTTTTAGAAAAAAAATGGTTCTATAAGCCTAAAAATGAACTTATACCAAAATTAGGTATAATGATGATTCATATGTAATAAATTATATTATTTATAATTAAAGTGTACTTATATTAATTTAATATCAAATTATATTTTTAAATTACTTTATTTAATGAAATTAAATGACAGTTTTACAAAAATCAGTATTTTTCACTATTCACTGAAAAATAAATATTTCCAAAAAAATACCAAAATTTAATCCTAATATAGTTTTTAAATTATGAATTCAAAAATGATAAAATTTTTATCAAATAAAATTTATAAATTTTCTTGTGATTAATTATAATATTTACTCACAAAAATCAATAAAAACAATTTTCAATGAAAACATATTTTTGAAGCATTAAATGTATCTATTGAAAAAATGTGTGTTTATTTAGTACTAATTAATCAATAAAATTTTATTGAGTATGAACTATATATATATATATATCATAATTTCATTAATCCTATTCATTCCCATCAATTTAATGGCTAGGTTATAAATATAACATTTAAATAATAATATTTATGGTTTGTTTAGGCTCGGTGTTGAATGTTGTATATATTATCGAACGTTGTGTTCTTTTAAAATATTAGGATATTACACTATTTATGACTTCCAACCCACATATTTGACCATAATTCATTTATTGGGGGTCTTCTCATTTAATCTTCTTCTCGTGCATAGGTATTTTCACATAGTTATAGATTGACATGAGCAACCAATTCTTAGTCGAATATATGTATTAATAGTTTTATGAGAGGAGGGTTTAAAAAAATTAAATAAAGGATAACAATCCATTAAAGGGTTTTACAATTAATATAATTCACAACATACATACAATAATAACTTGCGATCCAGGATAACAATCATCACATAATAATAATAATAAATATAGTAAAACATGAAAACACACCCCACCCCCCTTAAATTAAATTTTCTATAGTCCATTTAATTATCATTTAATCCATACCAATAAAACTCTTGAGAATAAAATTATATTATTTTTATAGATTCAAAAAAAATAAAGAATAGAGATCCACTATTACGAAGAGAAGTTCCAAAACACACTACATCGAAAATAGAGGTAAAATAAGATGATGTTGCTACCTGGATATCATGAAGGAAAGGGCTTGATCAATTGTAAAAAACTTTCATAGAAAGGAGGAATATTAATAAGAAATATGATTCTACCTAAAACACAATACTCTACTATAGAAAATAGAGAGGGAATCAAGCTGTTGAACATAGATGGAATAATGAATGGGCAGGAACCAGGTGAACGTAGATGACTCTCAATGTTCAAGAACAGGGTTCTAGTTCATCAAAACTCAAAGGAAATAAGAAAATAAACAAATTTATAAAATACCATACTTTTAAGATGATGAATATTATTTCTTAAATATACCTATAAGTTAAGGCATCCAAATTTCCTCTTGATGTATGTTAAATTCAGTTTCATTTAAAACATTTAGAACAAACCATTTAAAACCATGAGGTTTAAGGAATTAAAATTCTAGATCTAATCCCCATGAGATAGATTAAAAAAATACATATTAAGCTTTATATTCCATAATTTATGTTAAAAACATATTTCACATCCTTTTGAAAAAATATGGTTATTTTAAAAAAATTATAAATTTTGAAAACTATTGGATCAACCGTGAAGGGATCGACTATGAGAAATGATCAAACGTGGGAAGGGATAAATTGTGATAACAAACCACCAACCATGTGATGGAACAAATCGAATATGGTAATGGATTAACTATGATAAAAAACTATCAAACATGTGAACAAACTATCGGCCATGTTAAAAACCTATCGACCATTTGAAGGAATGGATTGAATGCGAGAAAAAAATGATTGATTCTAAGAACAAATAATAGACTATGAAAAGAAACCATTAACAATGTGTAGGAAAAAATCAACCATGAGAACAAACTGATTGACCATGAGAGAAAACTATTGACTACGAAGAGGTATATATCAACTATGATAAAAAACTAATCAACTTTTAGGATAAACTATTGATCATGGAAAAAACTATCAACCATGAAAAGGAATGGATTTTATGTGAGAAAAAACTTGTAAATTTTAGGGGGAAGAGGACCCCAAACACTTCCATGAAAGCTTTAGGCCTTGGGAAATTATAGTTGAAATGTTATAGGAACTGAGGAAATTACACATGATCAACATACACACATATAAAAATGGTCACCTAGAAATTACTAAGTATATATAAATAATATAAAATAAGAGAATAATCAACTATAAAATCAAGTTCCCTCATTAAAAAAATCTCCCAACGTCATCTAGCTACCCTTACCAAATCCTCTATACAAATTGTTCCCTATAAGTGAACAAGAATATCTACATGAACTTCCGGTTTCTCATGAATGGTGTGAGATGAAAACTTCAGAGGGTATCACAAAGTGTGCCTCAAATACACTATCATATGCAATGTATAGATTTATAGAAAAATAAACCGAGTAATAATATATAACATGGAAGCAATTGCATTAGGTCATTGTGTGCTAAAAAGGCAAGAAAGACACCTGATCTTACCTGCCTCATCTAATTCTTGTAAATGAGTCATCTTGCAACACAAACCTAGACCCGTAACTTATTTCTTTGAGTAAGGACGTACAACTAAGTATCGACCATCACACTCTCACTCAGGCTAAGTTCTCATTCCATGTCTTGATACCATATACCATCCCATACTGATACCCTCTCACTCAAGGTGAGGCCCCATGACACACCATGTACCATGTCTCTTACCTCAACCCTCTTATTCAGGTCGAATCCTTATATCACATCACATACCACATCACCTACCTACACCCTCTCACTCAGGGTGGGGTCTCACATCACATCATGAACCTCTTCTCATACCTCTACCCTCTCACTTAGGTCGAGGTCTCACATCACATCCCATTCCACCACCCTCTTGCTGGATTTACACTAAAATATACCTTCATATGATTCATACACATTGAATAAATGTATATGATACATATATTATATATATATATAATATATTATATATATCATGATAATATATAGTATGTAATACTGTATATATTTCACACATAATAGATGCATATGATGCATGTATGTTATCATGCATATGATGTATGAAGAATACATGCATATAATGAATGTACTCAGGTAAAAAATAGCATGCAGTATGAATGCATACAATGAATTTATATAAGAAATGTAAACTAAAAAATGCAGGCTTAATATATGTGAATTTCCCACATGGAAAGAGACCCTCCCCACATGGTTTCATTTGGAATAATAGCTTGGTATAATTCTCACTGAATGCATTCAAGGAATTCATTAACGAGACATCAACCATGGGTTTCATTTTATGACACCCAATACATATGATTCATTCTTCATTCATAACGGAGAATAAATATTCACCTATATAAATTGAATGGGTTCTCTTCATTAGTTGGTGTGGGATTTATCACATTTGTTATATGTTTCTAATAATCATGAGTTTCATGAAAAGTTATAGAAGATTTATTCTTAACTATAGATTGTTCATCACCTTCAGTGGAGGTTCTAACACCCCTTTGGGTCAAGTATCCTTAAGAAACATTTTCCTACCAAACAGCTGGCATACACCCCTTAGAGGAAATTGTAACACCCAAAGATTTTATGAGAAGTCTTTTTTTTAATTTATTTGATGTCTTGTTTGGTATAGTACAACAAGATTATCTTGCGCTATACACAACACCATATTAGCTTGCAGTATATGTAACACTATTCTTGGATCATGTTACACACAATTTCAAGTTCGTTTGATAGAAGTTATTCTATGAAATATTGAGTGTATATATATATATATTCAATGTATTAATGGAATATGTCTGGATTCTATTATACGCAACAACAAACAAATCTTGCACTACATGCAACCCTGACTTGTCTTGCATTACACGCAATCACGACCTTCCTCGATAGTGTGTGTTGTATGCAATACCAGGTTTCACTAAACAATGATATATGGTAATAATATTATTATAAAATAGCCATTATGAATAGTATTAACTAAATTTTGAATTTTATAACATTATTATCCATCTTACACATTTTCTAGAACATGGTACGAGAAAAAAATACATTTTTCTAGTAAAATAAGTATTTTTAAAAAAATGCAGTTTTGCTGCCTTTTGATGGATCACCAACATTAAATATAGTGTTTTACATGTGTATAATTTCAATTTGACAAAATAAAATTCTTCTTTGGGATCAGAATATAAAAATTTAGTTTGGATAAAATTTTCATATTATTCTGATAAATTTTATATTTTAATGAATAGTAAAAACATGCTATATTTTAATAAAAAACAACTTTTTTCATCGTGATAATTTATATGGTTAAATTATAATATTTAATGGTTTTAAAGTAAAAATAGAATATATTTTTACCATTTAATCTAATTTATGTCATTAGCATTGATTTTAAATTGAATTCCTATGTAAAATCATTTCAATCTTTTACAATGTTTTAACTTTTAAAACTCATTTTCTTAACAACTGGATTAATTTTAAACTAATTTATTCAAATTATGTGATTTGAAATTTGAAAAATGGATTCCATATTTGGAATTAGTAGGTCCAAATTATTTTAATACGCTACTTTATATTTTTGTGCACTAAGAATAGTAACTATGGTAAATTTTATTTACCACAGTTAAAGGTAAATCGAGTAATTAAGGGTAAATATAATATTATAAAATTACCCTAAAACTTGTATTAATATAATTTGATGATTATATTTTGTTCTAAAAAATACCTGGGTTAAAATGGAATCTATTGTAACCCACTTGTATGTGATTAAGACCTTTAATTTATTTTATTTAAAGACAGTGAAATATGTCTCACTCAAACTTTAATAATTAATGTAATTTTAATATATGGTTATACATAATTTAAAATAGATTATAAATACTAATTTGAAAGATAAAATGTTTTTATTCATCATGGTAATTTATTTGGGATTTTTTAGAAATATATAATTACCTCAATAGGTTTTAAATTAATGATGCAGAAATTATTTATTTAGTAAAAAATCAATAATATAGTTTTTATTACAATAATAATACCCATCAAGAGGACCATAAACTTGACCAAATATTATTTTTCGAGTATATATTACCCTAATAATCCAAGGGTAGAATTTGGGACCATTTGGAGCCTTATAAAACAGATTAGGACATTTATATTATTTTATTTTAAATGATGTCAATGTTGTCACCTTCATACTTTAATAAAGATAAAATTTTAAAATTTGGTTGTTTTAGAAGCTAAATTCAACTAAAAGTATTATTATGAAATATATTATATTTATATTCATCATAGTATTTTATTTTTACTTTTTATACAACAAATAAGTATATTGAATAATTATACAAAAATGTTGTATTAATTATTTTATTAAGAGAAATATCAAATAGATGATTTTAGAAGTATTAAAATAAATATTATATGAACTAATTAATGTTCAAAACAAATTTTATAGATGAATATAACTTTATTGGAATCTATTAATTAGTTTTTTTTGAAAAAATATATTCTCTGTGTATTTTATTTAAATTCAAATAAATGAATTGTGTCAAAATTGACACTATATATATTTCATGAAAATAAAATATTATTTAATTGTTTAAAAATAAGAAAATTAATTTAAAATTACAATTTAAAATTTATATGGCCTTAAATGTCATAAATTATCAAATTATGTACAATTAACAACACATAAGTAAGTATTCATAACCATTTGAAATTTATAACATTATTACCACAAATAAAATTAAATAGATTAAATAAGGATAAATCAAAATGATAAGGTTTAAACTAAAATCAAAACATATATAAATTTGATTGGTTGATTGGATTACTACCATATATTATCTAATATCTGAATTTGAGTCACTTTTGAAGCTTTTATGTGGGGTTTAATTTTATTATAAATTAATATTTTTGAGGATTCCAAATGAGCCCCTCTCCTCTCTTATAAAAGGGAACCACCTCCCTCTCGTAATCACACTATTTTGAGCCTTCATGCTCGGACAACCCTTGAAAAGTTTTCTTCTCCAATTCCCTAGAAACATACTATAGGTCCTGGTCTTCTTTAAAGACCAACATTAGTGCCCTAAGAGGAGGTTTAGAAGAGGCGCATCGAAGAAGATGTAATATCCTTTACCGATTCTTTCAAATTAATTTCTTCTTCTACTTACTCTTATTTTGTTGTTTCATAATAATTTAATAAAATAAGTATCACTCATATACTTATATGTTATTATAAATATGAACCAACCCTATTTCACTTTATATCCATCCTACGGAAAACGAAATCAACGCGCGTGCGTACGTACGAAATACCGTCTCGACGCCTTGGTGTAATCTATTTTCCACCACCACCTTACTTGGATAGGTATAATGGTGAAAGAAATAAATATATGTGGTTATTATAAAATTATAATAATTCTGAGATATTATATCATCCACTATAATTCCATTCAATAATTATGGGAACGATATTATCGCTCGTGCGTACGTACGGATTACCGTATCCATAATGCGATGAGATTCATTCTCCAAGTTAACCATTAAAGAATGATTATAAAGTATATATAATAAATAATCATGAAATTTATGAAATATTAATGATACTGGATTTATTTATATGTTATTTAATTACTTCCATTCAATTTAATAAGGAAACAAAAACATCATTCATGCGTGTGTACAGCCTACCATCTCCATGAAGGGTGTATTTCTTTCCATTTATCGATCTATTATATATATATATTCTAAATATATATTATATATAAATATTTTTTTACATTTTGGAAGTAAGTAATCATGATCTAAGTAATCATATGAATAATTAAAAGTCAAAACACGTATGACAAACGAAACAATTTTCTCCAAAACACTGCTTTAACATGGAATTGACAAATGAATGGGTAATATAAAGTCATAAGTGAATCATATATGATATCATAAATATTATTATGATTCTATTACAAGTTAATAATATGTTTAAACCCACTATACAGGTGTCTCAAACACATACTAAAGAAATTGGACATAAGGTAAGGGATTATTTCGTCTCACTTTTATTTTTGTGAGGCATATGCCTTAATCACCATCTATTTATTTTGTATGGTGTTTATTCTTCCCATGAATGTTTTATGATTTTTATTATCAAGGATATGATATATAAATATTCATGTAATTTTCTTTATTTTATGACATGTATGACTTCACTGATCATAAGTGGTAAGGGATAATTATTCCAATCTCATTCTTATCTGATATTGGGTATTCGTAAGTATTTACTGGGGTTATATTTTTCAACCATGTCCATAAAAATGTATTAATAAAGTGTTTAATATTCTTCCATGTATGTTTAATGTCATGTTTACCCATTTATGACTTTTACTTTTTGTTATGGAAGGAATATTTCTTTTGTCTACCATACGAGGTACTTTTTGACTTTTTTGGTAAAGGTACGAGGAGAATCTTTTTCTAACTTATACGACATGAACGGATTTTTACTATTTCATATCGCCTTTTCTTCTTGAATCTTACTCTACATGATTTCATGATTATTTTCAATAAAATCATTTTATTTTAAAATTTTGTGGCATTTTGTGAAAATAAAATGATTTTGAAAAAGAAAGGATATTTTCTTCAAGAATTCATTTCAGGTGTTTTGTCAAAACTATTTTCCATCTAAGATGACATTATTTAATATGATTATTTTTCAAGTACAATGTCTCTATTATTTACATGGTTTGATTATTCTTATGATGAAATGATATCCATTTGTTTTATATTGATTATTTCATGATGAGATGTTGTTTACGAAACCCATTTTATTCTTTGGGTTATGATGAATGATTTATGATTGTTTTGTGGAACACGTAAAAATGATTTCAATATGATATGGGTGGGAACTATATCTCTTTTTAATGCATTGGGTAAATATTTATATATCATGAGATAGACATGGCTAGAATGAAAAGTGAATCCAGTTCAGTAATACAGGGCTGTAATGGAAAGTAAACCCGGTTCAGTAGTGGACTTTGTCCACAATGATGGTCTTGGCAACAATTCCTTGGCTACAATGGAAATAATAACATGTGATTAATGGTTTGTAACAATTACATGTTTTATTCCCATGATATTTTATCATAATTGATGTTCCATTATGATCTATGCCTTACGTACTACCATGTTTTATGTCATTCCTCAAGATTTTGATGTTTAAACATTATGTGCATGTCTTTAAATTCAAATGTATATAGTTTGTTTTATTTCCTCCAGGCTTACCCTTACTGAGCATTTGAGCTCACCCTTTATATGTTTTCTTTTCCCCAGGGGTTAAATAAAGGTTTTCGGTAAGAAAACAAATAGGGGAGACCTTTATGGGATATGTTGAAGATCTTTCACCATGACTAGAAGATGATGTTCCGAGTTTCCAAAGAAACTAAACTATTACGGTCCTTGGGTGTCTATTTTGTTATGTATTAAGTATTCCCTAAAAGTAATGTAATGTCTATGTATGTCAAGCTTGGGTCTCTACATAAATAGTCCTTAATCTACTACTTTACCTGGTCATCATCAAGCATTAAAATTTGTTTAAGGAAGAATAAATCTACTACATATATGAACTAGGTATTCTTTTTTTATACATTCACTACCACAAAACAGGGCAAGGGAAGCACATCGTTTTATCAGTGCTATGCATAAAGCACTCATGGGGGGGGGGGTGTTATCAGTAGTAGCTAAAAGCACTGATAAACGTTTTTAATAATAATTTATATACAATTGTTATATTTATATTAAAAAATAATGTTTATTTGTTTATATTAAATAAAAAATGAATTTGTATAATTAATATATATTTTTTAATAATTCAAAAAATATATATATAATAGTTTAAAAAAGTATAAAATTATAATTAAATATATATGCATTTCTAATGAATTAATAAATTAATATATTGATCCTACATGCATATATGTTAGGTGTCATCATGAATGACCATGTATACATTACAATCTTCTTATTATTCATGTTTCCCAATGATGGATCATTTTCTATTATGTATATTTTACTAGGTTTATATGATTAATTCATTTTAACTGACAACGTTTTCATGACACGTCGAATTGATAGTTATTTAAAAAAGATTGTTTAGTCTAGGGAAGAGCCTAGGTCATCTCTCAAGGAGCGTTGGTAGCTTATAGTGTGTATTTTTAATAAAGATTAGTAAAAGAGGGGGTGGTATTGAAAATAGTTTTAAAAATAAAATGACTTAATTAAAGAGTTTAATAGTTGATAAGAAAAGTTGGTGTTTTATAACTATGAGACAAAATGGTTCAATTTTAGTTCACTACACACATTTAATGCTTGTTGTTCTTAGAGATTAAATAAGGTTTGATGTAATTCTTGGGTTGAAATCAATCGGAATCCAGATTACTTTCCAAACTTTTATATCAAAGCATGTTGATCCAAACCTTGAAATAAAAATCGTATAGCCAAGGTCCATATCACATGTATGGTATAATATCTTCTAAAAAAAATTTAAATCTCAAATAAGTGGGGAAGAAAATGATTCGTGTGCCATCCAACTAGAAAAACAAAAATCACACACTCAAAACTTCACGCCGATTGGTTAAAAGTAAAGAGAATTTCATTCGGTTAAATCAAACAAAGATAAATCAAAGTAAGATAATTCTGAATGAAAAATTTTCAAACCCAAAATAAATCAAAACATTAGTATTACTTATGCCACAACGCCCTTTACATGTGTGTAGCTCCCTCAAAATTAACACCCACTGTTTATCTCGACATTGGGAGGTGGAGGAAGCACAGGTGGAACTCCTTCATTATTGACCCCCCTTATGAGGATAGGGGCATCCAAAAATTATAGGATAATGAGATGAATCCTATGTAACTCCAAAATTTTCAGCACTTCACTCCTTGACCAAACACTTCAAATGAGTTACCCATGGTTCTCTTTTATAGCAAAAATGGGAAGTGTTTTTGGGAACACATATTGTGTAAGACCACTTCTCCCATTATTTTTGGCCTCAAAAAATTCTTCAATATCTTTATAAAAAACTATAAAGTTTTTCCCCCACAGATTGGATACCTCCACCTAATGTTTTGTTTCATTTGGACACCAACAACTCGAGATATGAACAACACACAACCCACAACGTCTGACTCCATGCAGATTTAGTGTCCTGGAAAGATCACTTCGATTGGGACCCTAAATGAACGAATAGGGATTGGGTATATTCATAAGAGTTGTAGAAAATTAAATTTTGGATCATCCCACAAAATATCAGCCCATTTTAATTCACAGAGATTTCATACTATACATAACAGTGGATAAATGTTCATGGAACCCATGTATTTTTTGCCCATATTTATTCTGAATCAACTCTATGGCCTCCAAATCACCTCCTACTGCAATGGAATCATCAAAATAAGTAATATTTACCTTTTTAATAGTGATAAACAAAAAATTAATTATTCAAACATGTAATGAATTTTTTTACTTTTATAATTTTTAATATAAAACAAGTTTAACTCAGTGGTGTAAGGGTGAAAATGAAACAGTGAATCGTGGTGCGATCACACCCCCACACCTAAACATTTTCACTCTTGTGAACAGTTACATTTTCAGAAGTTATGCATTTAGATATTACCAAAATCATTAATATTTAACATTTGAGGAAATTTTAATTCATTAAAGTACTGTGATCAATGCACAAACCACACCAAGGAGTTCTTCCTAGTGAAAATAGAAACAGATCTCTCATAAATCATATTAGAGTGAAATTAAAAGAGATTCATAATAGCAAATTGAGAAAGGAATTAATAATTCAACCATGCCACTAACTCTCCATGTGTGTGTGTGAAAACCATTCCATTCTATTCTTTCCACATTCTATCTAATAAATATAGGTTATTTTAACATTTTCAACTTAAATGATTTTTTACACCGAACCTACCCCAAATCCTTTGCAATCGTATTTCAAGACTCACTCACTTAATCATTCCCAAAAGTCAAACAATAAGATCTTGACCTAGATATCCCCATATATTTCACATTTAATCAATCCCCTCATTTATTATTTATGTTTTTTTTTTCAGAAGTTTGATTTGGAAAAAATCTCACACTTATCTCTCAACCCTTGTTTGATCTCATCATGACACAAATTGTAATAATTATAACAAGATCCAAGGTTAAGGAGGAGTGGTTTTGGACCTACCCAAGACACAATTCAATTTTGTTTGGATTTTTTTGAGGGTTTACAATAGTAGGATATTAGGTACACACGCATAGGTCAATCTGGTACAGTAATGAAACAGATCGGATAAAAAACGAACATATGGAAATATCATTTTAAGAAGAAAAATGTTAACCTCAAATATAATTACCTCATATTAGGTAAGAAATATTTACACTTTGTGGTTTGGTACAAAAATATCTAGAGATATTAGTAACACAGTTTTCCCAAAAACTACACACACAATGGGCATCAGTCATCTCAAATGTTTTACAGTGATACACCAATTTATATCATTGATAAAAAACCATTTCACTAAAAATCACTCCGTAATTTTAAATTCACACAAACATTCATTCCATAACAGTGTCATGTTTTCATCAAATGTTAAATCAACCTGGAATAAAAAAATTTCAACATGAATTTTTAGAAAGTTCCATGATTTTGTGACCATAAGGGGGGGAGTAAAAACACCATAAAGAAGTTGAAAAATAGAAGAAATGAGAAATATTATGAAAATACTAATGAACTGAACAAGATGGGGAAAAGTGAAAATACTATAAGGAAGGGAAAAAAATAAGAAAGAAAAAAGACGATGAAAATCCGAATGAAATCAACAAGATAGGGAAAAGTGAAAATACTATAAAGAAGTTGGAAAAGAGAAGAAAGAAGAAAGACTATGAAAATCCTCATGAAAAAAGGAATGTATCCACCCCACGCACCTAGAATGTGCAGTTTCCTCACTATAACAAAATATAATTTGGGAAGGAAGGAATATAATGGTGGGTGTTATTGGTATGTTTCTTCTTGGACATGGAGTTCCTCCATCGGTAACTTCAGAAGGGCTTTATGGAAGTGATTTAGTCACTGCCCATTGTAATTGAACGTTTTCTTAGTTTCTTCATTTTGAACCTAAACAAACCCAAATGGAGATACATTAGTAACATTTTATGGTCCAAACCAACGGGAATGAAGCATAACTGGATGCAACTTCAACCTTGAATCGTAAAAGAGGACCTTCTGCCCAATGTGGAACTGAAAATGAAGGATGATATGGTCGTGGGAAGACTTGGTTCTCCCATTATAAAGCTTGTAGTTATCATATCCATCTCTCTGCATTTCCTTTATCTCTTGAATCTATAACTTCCTATGATAATTGGCACCATAAAGGTTATAATTTCATTGTTTAATTTCCCAGTAGGCCCGTTGCTCAATCTCAACAGGGAGGTGACAACTTTTTCCAAAAACAAGCCAATAAGGCAACATTACAATGGGAGTTTTAAAGGTAGTATGGTAAGCCCATAATGAATCATCAAGTATAATAATCCAATATTTTCTATTAGGTTGAACCTTTTTTCAAGAATTTGTTTTACCTCTCTATTTGACACCTCATCTTGACCCTTGGTCTATAGGTGATATGCAGTAGACACTCGATGACCGAACACATACCGACGATAAATTGATTGCATTGTTCGGTTGTAGAAATGAGAACCCAGGTCACTAATAATGAACCTTGGTAATCCAAACCTAGAAAAGGTCATAGCTCTTGAAAATTCCACAACTATTTTGGAATCATCTATCCTTGTGGCTCGGGCCTCTACCCATTTTGACACATAATCAACCGCTAGAAGAATGTAAAAGTTGCCAAAGGAATTGGAAAATAGACCCATAAATTCAATTACCCAAACATAAAAAATATGATGAAATAGCAATAGTTATTGTACAACTTCATTGATTTTTGAGACATTCCCCATTATTTGACACTGGGGACAAGAATTGAAAAAATCATGGGCATCTTGAAAAAGTATTGGCCAAAAGAGACCATAATGAAGGATTTTGGGAGCAGTCCATTGGGGACCAAAGTGTCCCCCATAAGAAAGAGTGTGGTATAATATAAGGATAGATTGAAACTCACTATCAGGAACACAAATTCTAAGAACATGATCACTACATGTGTGCCAGAGGTTGGGGTCATCCCAAATGTACCAACGAGACACATATTTTAGACGATTGGCTTGGTTTTTTTTGAAACCAGTAGGAATTCAAAATTCTACCAAATAAATTACAATTTCAGCATACCAAGGAATAACATCTTCAACTCGGTATTTTTTCTTATCAGGAAACATATCATTTATAGGAATACAGGGGGATGATTCAATGCCCGAGGAGGGGGGAATCCTACTGATATGGTCAGCCACCACATTCTCTACTCCTTTTTTATCTCAAATTTATTGATTAAATTCTTGAAGGAGGAGCATCCAGATAATGAGACGTGGTTTGGATTTTAGTTTTTTAAGGAGATAATGGAGGGCTTCACGGCCAGAGAACACAATGAATTTGGATCCCAAAAGGTATGACCTGAATTTTTCCAAGGAAAACACAATGGAAAGGAATTATTTTTCAGTTTTGGTGTAGTTTTATTGGTCAGGGTCCAAAGTACGTGAGGCATAGGCAATGACAAGAGGATCTTGATCAACCCTTTGTGACAAGACTTCCCCAATTGCATAGTTAGAGGTGTCACACATGAGATCAAATGGTAAATCCCTCTAAGGTGGTTGGATTACTAAGGGTGATGTGATACTCAATTTTAACTTATTAAAATCATCCCCAAATTCATTATCAAAAACAAATTCCTTTTCTTTTTGGAGTAATAGGGAGGGGGGAGTGAAATCTTACTAAAGTCACTAATGAAACAACGATAAAATCCAGCATGACCTAGGAAAGACCACACATCCCATACATTTTTGGGGAATGGTAAGGAAGAACTGACCCCCACTTTTGATTTATCTACTTGGATACCATCCCCAGAAATTACATGTCTCAAAAGTATAGCTTATCGCACCATGAAATGGAATTTCCAATTATTTTATACGATATTCTTTTCAATATAATGAAATAGGACTAAAGCAATACTAATCAAACATTCATCAAAAGAGGAGCCATATATAGTGAAATGATCGTTGAAAACTTCCATGCAAATCTCTAGGTAATCTGAAAAAATACTACCCATGCATCGCTATAAAGTACTTGGAGGATTTCACAGACCAAATGGCATTCTCTTATATGCAAATGTTCCAAAGGGGAAAGTAAAGGCTATCTTTTTCTGATCCTCGGGGGAAATATGGATCTGAAATTATCCAAAATACCCATCAAGGAAACAGTAGTGGGACTTACCCTCTAGACTCTATAGAATTTGACCAATGAATATAAAATAGAAATTCTCCTTCCTAGTGTGTTGGTTTAGTAGGTGATAGTCTATGCAGACAAGCCAACTGTTCTGCACACGAGTAGGAACCAATTCATTGTTTTCATTTTTTATTATTGTAAGGACATTTTTTTAGGAACTACTTAAACTAGAATAACCCATTGGCTGTTAGAGATGGGAAAAATGATTCCAAAAGATAATAATTTTTTTACTTCATTTTGAAAAAAAATAATATATTTTGGTTCAGTCGATGTTGTGCCTTCCTCACTGGTTGGGACTCATCATTTATAAAAATATGATGAGTACAAATTGATGGGCTAATACTAGGAAAGTCTACAAGTGTCCAACCCAATGATTTTTTATACTCCCTCAAATGTTCAAACAGTTTCAATTCATGCTCAGGAGGGAGTGAACTTGAAATTATGACAGGAAAATTATTTCTATTATCAAGATATCAATAGTTTAAATCTTGGGGAAGTTGATTTAGTTCCAATTCAGGTGGATTTTGGATTGATGGGAGTGCGTATGAAAGTGAGAGGTCACTGATCTTATCTAACTGCTCAATGATATCATCCTCAATAAATGAATGATCCTTTAAAAGCTTAGAAGTATCATCGATGGTCATTGTATCCTCAGTGTTCAAGAAATTATCAATTAATAAACATGCATGACACTTTTCTAGACCACTACAACAATAAATGCCTGATTCATTACCAAGAATTTAAATAAAGGATGAAAACATAGAAAAGGGATCTGGGGAATGATAGGATGTTTTTTCAGGGGATGGGAGTACATCAATTGAGTTAATAGAGAGAGTGAGGAATGTTCTTTTGAGGGGTGCTTCATGGAATGAAGGATGGTTAAATGGACTATGTAACCACCAAACTCCATAGATAATGTTGCATTATGGACATTAATTATGGTATTGTTGATTTTCAAGAAAGTTGTCCCCAATATAATTGGGGCATGTCCATTCATCATATAATCTTCCATTTTAAGCACATAAAAATCAGCAGGAAAAAATTAATTTTGAACCCTCACAAGAACATCCTCTAACACACCAGAAGGGTGTGCTATACTCTGATTTGATAGTTAAACAACTATTCTAGTGGGATTTAGTTCACTGACCATGAAAGAAGAGTAAATAGAGTGAGGAATAACATTTATATGATCTCCAAAATCAAGCATAGATTTATAAAATAATACTTCCCTATAGAGCATGAAATAGAGAATGTCCTAGGATCATTGCATTTGGTAGTTAGTGACAGTTCTATCAATTCTAATACATTCCTCCCCAAACTTACCTTCTCATCACCATGAAGTCTCCTTTTATGTGTACGCATCTCTTTTAAAAACTTTTCATATCTTAGAATTTGTTCCACAACATCAATCAAGGGGATGTTTACCCACACTTTTTTAAAATTCTCTAAAATTTCCTTATCTAGTTTAGTTTCCTTTTGTTTTCTAGGTTGGGTGGCCATTTTAGGAAATGGAAGAGGAATGGGTTGGATAAGAGAATCATCGATATACACACTCTTTCCTTTGGAAGGGATTCTCTCAAGACATGGTTTTTCAAAATTTAGAACATTTTTAATGGTTGGTATAGAGGTTTCCTCAAGAGGGGATAACTCTAATGAAGGATTTATATGAATTTATATTTTTTCTCCACTCCTAAGGGTGATAACACTAACATTTCCTTTATCTCAAGGGTTTAATAATGATGGAGATGTTAGTTTACCCAACCTGTGACTTTGAATTTCACCCATTGGGTAAGTTAGTTGGCATAATTGGGTTTTTAGGTTCTGTATGGATTCTTGGGTGGTTTTTTGGAATTGGAGATTATTGAAAACCATATGTTTCATAATATCTTCTAGGCTAGGATCATGTTTTTGAGGGGGTGGTTGGAAAGGACTTTGAGGTGGTTGTGGATTTTTGGGTGGTGGTGGTGAATGAATACTCTGCCCTTATTGTTTCAATTATTGTTGAGGTTGTTTTGAATACCCTCTTTCTTATAGTCTTGGGTTTCTTTCCACCCAAGGTTGGAAGGATAGTAAGGTTCTTTCCTAAAGGCTTGGTTATAGGGGAGACCTTGAAATATTACCTCACAACTCTCAAGAGTTTCTCTCAATTGGGGGCACTGGTCAGAGTTTTGGGTGTCAGAAGAACATATTACACATTCTATGGGAGGAGGAGATTGGGATTTACCTTGGGAAAGAGAAAGTTTTCAAAAAAGGGTACTTACCTCTTCGAGCTTCGCGTCCACCTTCTTCTCGAATTTAGCACTTTGCACTTCATGGACACCTCAAATGGGTACATTGGACCATGAACTAAATTGTTGAGTGTTTTGAGGCATGTTCTCAATTAGGGTTCTTGCAGCAACTGGGGTCTTATATACTAGCTCACCACCTACAGCAACCTCAATCATGTTTATATCAATATTCATTAAACCTTCATAAAAATATTTAATTAAAAGTTGATCACTTATTTGGTGGTGTGGGGAACATGAACATAACCTTTAAAAGAATTCCCAATATTCATGTAATGTTTCCCCTTGTGATTTCTTTATACCATAGATTTATTTCCTTATAGTTGTAGTTCAAGAGGCTGGGAAATATTTTTCAAGAAAAAGGTGTTTCATGTCTGCCGAACCTTTAATTTGTGAATTAACATAATATAACCAATCATTCACAGTGTCTTCTAATGAAAATGGGAATGCTCTAATATTTACTTTTTCTTCATCCCAATTAGATGGTTTTAAAGTAGAACACATTGTATGGAATTATTTTAAGTTCTTATGTGGATATTCTCCAGCGAGTCCATGGAATCTTGGTAATAAATGAATTAGACCAGACTTTAGTTCAAAATTGGGTGCCTAGCCTTGAATTTGAATGTAAGTGGATTGGATATCAACAGCATGTGAGGTTATTTATTTTAATGTTCTATTGTTTTCATCCATGTTATACAATTTTATTTTAGTTTTGATGTTGGTTCCATAAGAAGAAGATGAAGGATCAATAAGAGTGTTGTTGTCTTGTGTTTCCTCCATCAAAGGGTTCTCTTGTGTGTCTTGAGGTCACTGATGTCAGATCCTCTCCGATTTGGGTTCAATAGGTGGTAAATATCTTGGATTAGATTTCATAATGCACAAAACCTAAACAATAAATAAACCATAACACAAAAATATAGGTAATAGTATAAGATAAAAAAAATAAATATTCAAAAAATTTACAAAAATCTTATAAAAAACACGCACTATAAACTAAAGCAGTCCCCAACAACGGTCCCAAAATTTGACCATGTTGTCATGACATGTCAAATTGATAGTTATTAAAATAAGATATTGTAGTCTAGGGTAGACCCTAGGTCATATCTCAAGGAGCGTTGGTAACTTATAATGTGTATTTTTAATAATGATTAGTAAAAGTGTGGGTGGTTTTGAAAACATTTTTAAAAATAAAATGACTTCATTAATGAATTTAATAGTTGAAAAAGAAATGTGGTGTTTTATAAATATGAGATTAAAGGTTTGATTTTTATTTCACTAAACACATTTAAATCTCATTGTTCTTGGAGATTAATTAGTGTTTTATGTAAGTCTTTGATTGAAATCATTCAGAATCCCAATTAATTTCTAAACTCTTATGTCGAAGCACGTTGAGCCAAATCTTGAAAAAAAAATCATATAGACAAGTTCCGGATCACATTCATGGTATATTAGATTCCAAAACAAATTGAAATCTCAAATAAGAGGGAGGAAAAGGATTCTTGTGCTGTCCAATCGGAACAACAAAATTCACACACACAAAACTTAACACCAATCAGTTAAAAGTAAAGAGCATTTCATTCGGTTAAATCGAACAAAGATAAATCAAGGTAAGATAATTCTGAATGAATTTTTTTCAGAAAAAAATACATCAAACCAATAGTAGTAAAAGTTTTGAAACTCCCTTTACATGTGTGTAGCTCCCTCACAATGAACGCCCACCATTTAGCTCGACATCTGGAAGAGGAGGATACACGGTTGGAACTCCTTATTCTGTCTTGATCCCCCTATGAGGATAAGGGCCTAAAAAACATCTAGAATGATGAGAGGACTACTATGGAACTCTAAATATATATCACTTTATGCCTTGTTCTAACTCTCCAAATGAGGTATCGATGGCGCTCTTTTAAAGCAAAAATGAGAAGTCGTTTTGGGCACACAGATTGTGTAAAACCAATTTTCCCATTGTTTTCGGCCTCTAGAAAGTATTCAATCACTTTTTAAAAAACTATAAAGTCGTTCCCCCACGTCTTGGATATCTATAACAAAAGTTTGGATTCATTTTGACACCTAAAACTTGCGATATGGACAACACACATGACAAAATGTTTGATTCAGTGCAGATTCTGTGGCTTGGACATATCACTTTGGTTGGGACCTTTACTGAACTAATGGGGCTTGGGTGTATTCATAAGAGTTGTAGAAAATTTATTTTTGGATCCTTAGACAAAATAGTAGCATATTTGAATGCCCGGATTTTTCATAATCTACCAAACAATGGACAGGTGTTCGTGGAACCCATGCAGTTTTGGCCCATTTTCTTCTGGATCATCTCTAGGGCCTGCAAATCACCTAATCATGCAATGGAATCCAGGAAAAAAGTAACATTTCCCATTTTAACAGTGGTGAACACAAAGTAAATGTTTTAAACAAGTAATGATTTTTTTTTATTTTTATAATTTTTAATATAAAACAAGTTTAGCACAGTTGTGTAAGGGTGAAAATGAAACCGTGAATCGCGGTGCGATCATTACCCATATACTATATTAGGTTCTCAATAATTATAAAATTACATTAAATATATTTAGAGAATAAATATATTTATTATATTTATAATTCTAAAATTTTATGTATATATAAATACTTTTTAAAAATATTTATTTTTAATTAAAATTATAACTATATATATATATTTAAATAATTTTAAAATTATAATAAATAAATATATAATTATTTTATAAATATATATATATGAATATATAAAAAAAAATATAATTATATTTATTTATAGTTATAATTATAACTGTAAATAGATATATTTATGTAAAAAATTATAAAATTATAATAAATATATTTATTATACTACTTATAAAGATATAAATATAAAATTAAATAAATATATTTATAAATATATTCAAATATTTATAAGTAAATACAAATATTTAAAATTATAATACATAAATTAATATAGATATATTGAAATAATTAAAAAATTATAATAAATGTATTAATTATATATATTTATATAAAAATATCTATAAATAAATACAAATAGTTATAAATATAATTCTAAATAAATGTATACATATTTAAATAATTAAAAAATTATAATAAATATATAAATTATATATTTATAAAATTATAAATATATTTTTTATAATTTTATAATTATTTTTACACATATATATATATATTTATAATTACAACTATAAATAATTTATTTATTATAATTTTTAATTACAAATAAATAAATAAATTATTATTATTTATAAATATAAATTGATATATATATATATTTAAATAAATATTAATTCATAAAAAATATATTTATTATATTCATATATAATGTTATATATAATTAAATAAATATATAGAAACATTGAGAAATAAATACAAATATTTATATTTATAGTTATTAATAAATACAGATATATTTAAATAATTATAAAATTATAATAATATATTAAATATAAATATTATTAAAATAATAAATATTAGAAATATCTTTTTTTATAGTTTTATAATTATTTAAATAAATAAATATATATTCACTAATAATTACAATTATATATAAATATGTATTCATATAAATAATTATAAAATTACAAGAAATAGATTTATATATATCTATAATCTTATAAATATATATAACTAATATATTTATTAAATATATATCTAAGATTATAAATATAATAAGTATATTTCTCATAATTTTATAATTATTTAAATAATAATTTGACAAATATAAATATATAACTATAATGTATATAATTTTATAAATATATATAATAATATAAATAAATTATTAACATTATATCTTTATCAGTGCTTTTTAGCTAGTGCTGATAAAAGGTTCGCAGGGTTTTATAAAAAAACCCTTACTTCCTTCTCCTTCCTCGCACCCCTCAATCTCTCGTGGAGGTCGATCACTGCCGCCGCGCCTCCTTCTCCTCCTCCTCCTCTACTGCCGCGTCTTCTCTGCAATGAATCACACCTCTACCGTGCACCTCTCCTCTACCGTACATGAACCATATTGCCGTGCACCTCTCCTCCACCGCACGCCACACCTCTGTCGAGTGCCACAGCTCTGCCATGCACCTCTCCTCCCCCGGAGGACTCCCCTTCTGCGTACCTCTCCTCCACCGCGAATTCACCTCCGCAGCATGCTGAATGACACCTCCATAGTGAGTTTTCTCCTCTTTCTCTTTATTTGATGGTGATGTTGTAAATTATACGGGCTAAGCGCCCTGGTGAAAATCATGGTTGTTGGTGGTCCTTATTTGTGCACTAAATGAGTTGCATGTTGGTTGGTTTTTGAAAAGAAATTGGTGGTCCTTATTTGAACACTAAATGAATTGCATGTTGGTTTGTTTTTAAAGGGGATTTGATTGTTATTTAACTTTGGTGTTCTTTTTTTTATCATTTTATGAATATTATATGTTAATTTGATTTAGTAATATCTAATGACATATTATATGATTTTGGACACCCCATTATGTTTGTTTGATATTTTTATCTTGGAATTCAATTCATTTATTATTTTAATGAGTTTTTCATTATGTTTTGAATCGTGTTTGGTCTCCAAAAAGGGATTTAAGGTGTTCAAATTGGGTGAAATATTTATGGATTTTTTGGACAATTCTTAAAAATAATTTCATGTTTTGGTTATCAATGAATTCTCAGAGGCCTGGTTGGA
Organism: Viscum album; assembly: GCA_963277665.1. Taxonomy (NCBI): domain Eukaryota; kingdom Viridiplantae; phylum Streptophyta; class Magnoliopsida; order Santalales; family Viscaceae; genus Viscum; species Viscum album. The sequence continues at coordinate 601,407,772 of OY728158.1, read as the reverse complement.
ACTTTATAAAAATCATTTTTTATTTGGTAACATTTTTTCTATATTATATTTGGATTTTGATAGTTATATAATGTGAGTTTATTTTCTATTGGAATGTTTTATACATGGGTAAAATGGGTTGTTTTAGTGAAGGGTGTTTAGAGGTGAGTTAAATATTTTTTTATGCCATTTAGATTTTATGTGATTGAATTTACGAATGATTTTGATCTATTCCATTTAATTTATCAAGAAAACCCTAGTTACTTAGGTGGGACCTAGGACATGTACTTTCTAGACATTAATCTTCTCTCCCTAGTATGATATTACATCCCTACACTTACTAGGAATAAATATGATCTCCCAAGATATGAATCCAAATGCTTTATTTTCTTGGCATTGATACATTCTCACCGAAAACCACTGTTGCACCAAAACCTTGACCAATCATACTCGTTGATCCCTACCTCTACTATAATTCCACGTTTAATGATCAACATCATCAAGGCATGTACTTCTTCAATATTGGATCCATATTCTCTTGGACACACCTTTTAAAAAAAATTCTAATTCTTTCAACTCATGGTTTCCCATTCTACTGAACACCTCACTTCTAACTAATTCCAAATCAATGTAACTTTTGAACTCTATAGGAGTAGGAAAAAAAAATTACCCTAAATTTTGAATCCTCAACCATTTAATATCAATTCAAATGTTACCCATTTCAATAGAACCACCACTTATTTAATAGTGAAATTCCACAAAATCATATAATACCACTTCACTAGAGAAAACCCAGTAGTCTTAAAACCAAGACATTCTATCGATTCATGATAAAATAATCACCATTTGTTATGTAACCAAGATTTAATACCACTCATTGGTAACTGAATATAGAATAATAAAATGAGTTGATACCACTTGTTGGATTTGTTACAAATCAACAATCCTAATGTTAAACCCCCAAAACATAAATTAAACCCCCGAACCTTGGAGATAGAGGAAGAAATTACAGAACATACCTGAATTGAAACAAATCCCCAAACCTGATATACCACTACATAGAAGTAAATATAAAGATAAGTTACTACATCAGATCTCTACCTTCTATTTCTAGTATCCTCATTGTTTTTAAAATACCCCCTTTAGAGGAAAATGAGGAATAAATGATAAACACATGACATAAATTGAATAAGAACACCACATGAAATTTATCTTGTTTGGATTACAATTTTACTTTATAGGGGAATACATTGATTTTTTTATTAAGGGTTAAATTGATTTAAAAGGGAAACACATATTTTTTATCACTACCAATCCAAATATAAATGAGATACATTATGGACAACCTAGTTAAATAACCATAAAAACACATGAAATGAATCCTTCCACCCACAAGCACTTTATGGCGAATCCCATCAAAGGGAAAATTGATATAATTCAAGTTATTATCAAATAATATTTTCCTCTGTATAATTTTATATATAAATATATAAATTATTTTTTTATTATAACTTAACAAATTATATGAATTAATTATTAACTACTTATATTTAATGTTATGAAGTGGTCGTGACATTTAGATTGATGCATCCATTAAAGGTATCAAACCTAGATTTTCATTATGAAATTTTCTTTAAAAGGTTCTAAACTATTTTGGGACTTGAGGTTGTGAACCTCATGAATGAGTTTGAGAGAGGTAAGAATTATCTTGAGACTTATAATTATACTCTTATCACTTTGATTCTAGAGGTTATTGATATGAGTCCAGTTAATAATTTTTGAATTACTAGTCTTTTTAATGTCATTTATAAAGTCTTTTGAAAGATTTTAGAAAATAGACTATTGAAAATCATACCATATATTAGTATATTACAATAGTTACTTTCTTATTTTTACTTGAGACATGATGTACTTAAAAGGATCGGCAAAGCAACATAGTTTCTTCTAGTGATGAGTGGTGTAGATAATTTCTTTGTGTTAAAGGAATGACACTTGAGAATTTTTTGATTATGTAATGGGTTCATGAATAATTTTTTTAGGTTTATTTATAAAGGAAGGAACCAATGATACTTTATGTAAGTGACATATACATTGTTCTTGGAGTGTAAAACCAATTGATTTGGTGTGATCCAAGGATTGTTGGGATAATTCAGTGTTTGTAGTAAACATGGAACATGGGTGTATATTTTTTGCAAGTGTGGTCACTGACTATGGAACATATCTGTTGGAAATTTGGTGTTGGTGGGAAGGTTAATTGATATAACTGGACAATGTAAGCATGGATAAGAGATATCCAATGCTGGGGAACACAATATCAAATGTTTATGGAAAATTTTATTATTACACCGACCATTGGAATAATGTGATGGAATCATACAACACTGATTTATTTGGGATTAATCGAGGTGTTTTCTATGTATCTTTTATATAGTATCTCTATTGGGATATTTGTTCTTGTGAAAATGCCTATATTTGTTTTTTAAAATGATTCAAGTATTTTGAAATGTTTCTTAGAGGGATGTCGCTCATTTTTAATGATTAAGATTTTTGGGTTATGAAGTTTTATTGAATGATTAAAAAAAGGAATCCTTGTTTTGTGAAAGAGTGTTTGGAAATTAATGATTTTTTTTAAAAAGTTTGTGTTATTTTAAAGAGGAATTTGTGTAAATGGTTGGTTTTTTAATGGGATTTCATGTGTGATTTTTTAAATAGTTTTCAAAAGGCATTTAAACTATAGTTTTTTTCATAATATTTTAAGTTTATATTTTTATATAATTAGGAAAACAATTACATTATATCAATTTTTGTGTATTTATTTGGTTAAATACTAATATCACCAAATCAAATAGGATGGATATGAATACTGACCGGATGGATGCCAATCATTTGACAAGAGAGTATGAAGATGGAGTGAAAGAGTTCATCAAGTTTTCAAAAGATCATGCATTCGACCTTCTCAAATCCTTTGTCTGTTTTACGCTATTAATATTCAAGACAAGTTAGTCTAGAGGAGTTAGGAGAAGATTTAATCTATCACAAAATAGATTGAAGTTATAATTGTTGAAATAAACATGGGGAAAAAGAGAATGTAGCTAGTGGATAGGATAACAATTCATTTTATGGATCATCTGATATAATTACAAATGTGGATAATGAAGAAGACTATATTGAGGATATGATTATAGATGTGAATGATGATGAAGATTGTATTGAGGAAATGACAAGGATAATTGAAGATGAACTTTGTGATTTCTCAAAATTGTTTGAGCATTTATAGAGTTGTGAAAAGGCAAATTTGTATGGTGGTTTCACTAAATATACAGGATTGTCAGCCGTAATGAAGCTCTATAAATTGAAAGCAGTCAACAGATGGGGTGATGCCAGTTTTATAGAATTAATTTCTCTCTTGAATAACATGATATCAAAAGATAATGAGCTCCCGAGATGAACATATGATTCCAAACGAATGTTATGTTAAATGGGTATGATCTCTACATGAATACACGCCTTCCTGAATGATTGTATATTGTTTCTCAAGGACGAAAAATCACTTAGAGAATGCCCAATGTGTGGTGTTTCTCAATACAAGAAATATAAATCTGGTCCAATGAAATTTTTATGCTACATTACAGTCATTCCAAGGTTTATGAACCTATATGGAATTGACAAGACCGTATGGAAATTGACGTGGCACAAAAATAGAAAAATAAATATGGGAAACTACATCACTCGACAGACTCTTCTAAGTCGAAGAGAATCGTTCATGAGTATCCTAATTTTTGAAAGGAGGCAAGAAACCTTTGTCTTACGTTATCTCCCGATGGAGTGAATCCTTTTGGTTTTCAAAGAAGGATTCCCAATACATGGAATATTATGTTGGTAAATTATAATTTTCCATCATGGATATACATAAAACAAAAAAACATCATGCTATCTATGATAATATTTGGACCGAAACAACCGGGTAATGATGTTGATGTTTATTTGGTTCCATTGATAGAGGATTTGAAATTATTGTGGGATTCAGGTGTTATGTTGTATGATGATTATAGAAATAAATATTTAGCATTGGTATCCATGTTTTATGTGATGATAAATGACTTTCCTGTTTATAGATTTTTTTCAGGATATAGCATTAAATGAAGTCATGGGTGTCCCATATGTGAACAAGATACATAGTAAATTAGGTTGAAACACATCATCTACACTAATAGGAGATCAGCACCTTGAGAAAGTAAAATATGTGCACACTGATTTTGGTAAACCATTTTCAAAAAAACTTATGAAAACCAGTTAGAAGATGAGCTCATTTTTTTTGAATTACTATACTGGAATTGTCTTCACGTCTGATACCTTCTTGATATTATGCATGTTGAAAAAATGTGTGATACAGTGTTATCAACACGTTGCTAAATGCACTCGGTAAAACAAAGGATGGAATTAAGGATAGGTTGGACATGGTTGATATGGGAATACGAGAAGAGTTGGCACCAGTGAAGGGTGAAAAACAAACTTTTCTTCTTCCACCTTCTTACAATCTTTCTAGACATGAGATATAATAGTTTTTCAACTTCTTGAATGACATAATGGTTCTAGAGGTGTATTCATCGAACATCAAGAACATTGTTTCAATGATTAATTTAAAGTTAAAGGGTCTGAAATCACATGACTCCAACATTTTGATGAAATATCTAATTCCTATAGCTTTACGTTACATTTTTCCTAATAATGTCCATTATAAATTAACAAAGATTTATTTCTTCTTCAAATTTATATGCACCAAAGTTATAGACCTGAAGAAATTGTCTAGTATGGAAAGATAAATTGTCGTCATATTATGTGAATTGGAAATGTTCTTCCCACCAAAATTCATTAATATATTGGTTCATTTTATGGTTCAATTGGTGAGAGAGATTCGAATATGTGGTTCTGTACACTATAGATGGATGTACCCCCTTGAATGGTATATGAAGATTTTGATATGGTATGTCAAAAATCAAAGTTGGAAAGAGGGTTTTATTGTAGAGTGATATATTGTTGAGAAACCTGTTAAATTCTGTACTGAATACCTGTCCGATGTGAACAACATTTTTCTACCAAAATATTTTCACACTGGGAAGCTTGAGGGTAAAGGAATTTCTTGAAGGGATGTTGTCACAATCAATATTACAGATTGGGAGCAGGCCCAACATTATGTTTTTCATAATAGTTTATAAGTTTACCCATATGTAGAAACCCACAAATAAATTCTTAGACATTTTAATCCATAAAGGGTTGAAAAATTGATATCAAATACACATAATTGACAATTTATAGGATGGTTTCTAGACCATATATTTAAGAAGTCAGATGAAAATCCATACTCAATTTCAGAATGACTTCGATGGCTAGATGGAGGACCAAGTGTGTATGTATTATCTTATAATTATTATGTAATTAATGGTTATACATTCTATACTAATTAACATGATGAAGATAATACTATGAATAATAGTTGAGTTACACTTGTGGCTGAAGCAATGCATGTTTCTGGTGCTAAGGACAGAATTCCAATTTATACGAATTTGTTATACTTTAGCATCATCAAAAAAATATGGGAGTTAGAATATAAAAACATCCAAGTAGTGATTTTTCAATGAAAGTGGATTGATAATAGGAGTGCTATAAAAATATATGAGTTGGTATAAGTGAAAGTTGATTTTATTAAGGAAGTGTACAAATACAAACTGTTTATAATGGCATCATAGGAAATACACGTATTTTATTTTTTAGATCCCAAAAACTGAAAGTGATCAATTTTTCTATTATCAACCAAAACCACTGAAGGGTCAGATGAAAATTTAATGGAAGTTGACCCTTTAATTGTGACATAGAAATCATTTTGTATTAGTCCCAATGTATATGGTGTTTTTCATGTTATAGGAGACCATAATTAAGGGATTTGGATAGTCAATAGAGGGGTCAAATCCCTTAATCCTTTAAAAAATAGAGTTTAATAATCAGGTTATATATATTTTGTAATATACATCGTGTTACCTTCTGTTATTATCTATTCACTACTGATTTTATGTAATATAAATTAAATGTTAAACCACTTATGAAGATAATGAATTCTGCACGTAATGATGCTCCCAATCCCAAGGAACAACAATTCTCTCAACATGATCCTGATCGCAGTGCAGAGGACCAATAAGTTTCCCAATTTTTTGATGCTGCTTCTCCCAGTGCAAGGGTACAACCACCATCCGGACATGATGATGCTAGCACTCCGAAGGAACATTTTGATGATGTTGAAATTGAGGAAATGGTAGGAAACTAAACACTGGTGGTGTAGAAAAAATAGGAGTGTTGTAGTTTGATGGTGTTAGCAAAAATCCTTAAGGCAAAAGTGAAAGGCATAAAATACAAGGTCAGATGGAATAAGAGGGGCCAACATGTTAATCCCAATAAGGCCATGTTTAGTAGTTAAATTGGAATTGTCACACAGAAATGTTTGTCGATTAATGTACAGTCATGGCACTATTTTTTTACCAAGCTATAGTCCTTGATGTGGGGAGATATTATGGTAATATTATGATATCATTTCTTTAATTTTCTAAAAAATAAAATAATGAAACATTGACTTACTCTTCATCATCCCATGTAGATTGAATTTAGAGTGGATGACTTGCATATGGACTATGTATTAAGTGTTACTGGAAGGATTTATAAAAGATTTAACACATTTTTAATGAGATTTTATATTAAATATACTAAAGGGAAAATAAACCCACGCCCACGTCTTATTTATGCACACCTAATAACCTAAGGAGCGAGGGATGCATTTACTAGACATCGTGCGGAGCAGTCCTTTCAGGTACATTGTGTTTGGTAATTCATTGTTTTAAGATACTTGTATTTATCACATTGATTGATAGTTTTTTATTTATGAAATAGAAAATATGTACTGAAAATAAGCAACGAGCAACAAAACCAATATACCCCTACCATAAAGCAAGAATAGGGTACGCTTCCCTTGAAAAAAATTGTCATGTATTATAAATCTACCGTATTACTTTTATGTGACATAAAACAAAATCATAATTATGTTCTTATGTTTATATATAGATTGATGAATCCATATCCAAAGTCACTTCCATCCCACACCATCTGCTATGGAGGTAGGAACATGAAAATAAAGATGGGATACTAATAGATGAAAACACACAAAAGTGTGGGAAATATGTGTAAGTATGACATAATAAATATTTGTTTTTATTTAAATTAATATTATATAATAATGATTACTTATTTTTTATATTTTTTATCTGATATATTCACAGGAATCAACAAAATCCAAACTATAAGCAGAAATACTTTAGGTGTCCTAGAAGCAGGCATAAAAGTATGGTCGCATCAGAGGTGCAGGTTTTGGGGTGACACCCCGAACATTTTTTGAGAAAAAATAGTAGGAGGATCAAAGTGAAGAAATAAAAATGATGATAGAAAGAATATATATCCTTAAAGAATGTATGTTATTATAGAGAGAGTTCATGGAAAATATTATGGCCGGGGGGGGCAAAGAGAAGAAGTAACTCAAGAACAACCAATGCATGAAGGTCCCGCCTCACCCCCACTAGATTTGAGGTGAGACATTCCCCTAAAAAACCTATCTTAGATAAGGTAATAAATGTTCTAATAGTCATTTCTTTGAATTTTGAATCGAATAGATAATAATATCATTCATGTTTTGATATTTTACAGGTTGAAAATGATTGTGATTTATATCTATAAACACACACCAATCTCCTTGTAGCGAGGGCTACGATGTTCAAAATCCAGAACTCCAAGCTACACAACAGACCACTTCCAATAGATCATATCAAATTGTTGAATAATGTATCCCATGAGTCGAGTTCTGAGATACATGTTCCAATTGATGATGAAGATATTAATAAGGTCGAACAAGATCTTGGAACATTAATTGCATGGCCGTCGCAGCTTGTAAAAAACATGTCGACAAGGAGGTATTAATTTCCAATTTATTTTTCAAGATAAAACATTAAAATATAATGAAAAAACGGTTGAACCGATGAATGTTATTACAGATGGACTTAGGGAATGGGGTGAAAAGAAAGGATGTCACAAAACCATTTCAAGGATCAACCAACCGATCAAAATGATCTATTGAAAGCACCTTAAACCCACCCATTCTATATCCTCATTTATTTTCATTGTAGGATCATGCGAATAAGAAGTTGAAAGATGGTGGGGTTCACAAAATTATTTTTGATGAAAATATGTACAAATGGGATGATCTTGATTTCATTAGTGTTGAAAATGTAAGTGAAATCATGAAGTATGATTGGCTAGGTAGCTCAGTTGTAAATATATACATGAGGTATATTTTCATGATTTGATTTTACAAAAGCAGATATACTATGATAATTATAATTAAATACATTTCATATTTTTTGTAGGTGTAAATATGAAAAAAATTGTAAGGATTTCCTCATGAAAAAAATTTGGACTCGTTAGTCCTCACATAATATCTAGAGAAAAAAATAGAATATAAAAAAGAGGATGAAATAGTGGCATGCCTGCTCAAATCATTTAACAAAAAAATTATAGATGACAAAATCTTCTTAATACCAACGATGTAGGGATAAAATTCTACACTTTAATCATATCAAATATATTTTAATTTAATTCATTACTTATTCCTTTTTCTGTTTTTTGGCAGCATTGGATGCTCATTGCAGTAAATTTGGATACTTCAAAGATTTATTTCATGGATTCAATGCATCGATATCCAACAAACCGACCACACATGATGGAATTTTTCAATTTGTAATACACTACATCCAAAAATTTAGAATTAAACATCTAGTTATGTAATTTATATTATCTTTAATTGAGGATTCTGTTATGATATGGCAATGCATGAATATCATCTACATCATGGAATGAGGCTAGGGAAAAAGGACATAGAACACCATGAGTACTATGAATAGATAAGTATCAGAATATATATAATAATATTTCACTATCCAAACACATATAAAAAATTATTTATTTTTCTAAATGTTTCTGTAGTGTCTGAGACAAAAAAACTTAAAAAGATTGTGGTTATTATGTTTATAAATTTTTGAAAGATATTGTATTCCATGAACCAAACAGCATCTATAAAGAGGTATTTTTGAAGATAATTACTATTTCATTAAAAATATTTATTAATCCTTTGTGTATTTATATTTTCTTAGTACTATCATGATTGTCGAAAGGACACCTATTCACAAGATGATATATATTTGTTTAGAAATGAATGAGTAGCATACTTAATGGATAAATGTAGAGAAATACCATGAATATGTGACAAGTATGACTTGAAGTGTCAATTTTTATTTAACATTGTTAGTATTTTTAGTAAAAAGAACAAGTTACATACAGAAAACAAAGAAAATACATTAGGATTGATTTGATACTTTAAGAAAAAAATCTATAAGTCATTTGTGATGTGTGATAATCAACTGCACCTAAATCTGATTCATGGTGTGACCGTTATAACCTTAAGTATGTATTTTTATATTAATTTAACAAAAAATTTAGCAATAAGAACAAGTGACATACTGAAAACCAAAAAAACTCATTCAGATTATTTTGATACTTTAGTACAGTGATTCATCAGTCATTTGTGACGTGTATGAATCAACCACACCTAAATCTGATGAACAGTGTGACCGATATGACTAAAAGTGCCTGTGATCAGTTTAAAATTCACATTTTAGCTCAAAATGCGTCACTCACTAAAAACAAATAAGACTCACTCTGATTATCTTTATAATTCAAGATAGTGATTCATAAGTTATTTTTGATGTATATGAAGTATTCTCATATGAAACCAATGCACGATGCGACCGGTTTGACTCAAAATTCATGTTTCGAGTTTGAAATGATATTTCAGTAGAAAAACACAACTAACATACTAAAAACTGAGAAAATTAATTCAGAATGTTTTGATACTTCAGGAAAATGATCTATATGTCATTTTTGATGTGTAGGAATCAAATTCACCTCATTCTGATGCACATTGAGACATGTATGACTCAAAGTGTCTCTTTTTATTTAAAATTGTCATTAATTTTATTAAAAAAACACAACTGACATACTGAAAATGAAGAAAACGAATATGGATTGTTTTTATAATTTAGGAAAATGATCCATGAGTAATTTTTTGAGGTTTAGGAATCATCCCACCTTAATAAAATGCAGAATGTGACTGTTATAAATCTAAATGTGTCTTTATTTAAAATTCACATTAATTTAAGTAAAAAAACAACTGACATACTAAAAATAGAGAAAACCCATTTAGATTGTTCTGATACTTAATAAAATTATCCATAAGTAATTTCTTATATGTAGGAATCAACCAAACCTCAATCCGATCTAAGGTGTGACCAATATGACTAAAAGTGTCTCTTATCAGTTTAAAATTTACATTTTAGCTCAAACTGTGTCACTCACTAAAAACCACGCAATCACTTTTTGATTGACTTTATAATTTATTAAAGTGATTTTATGACCTTTTTAACGCATATGAAGTGGTCTGACATCAAATCGATGCATGATGTGACCGTTATGACTCAAAAAGTTTGTTTCCAGTTTGAAATGATATTTTAGTAAACTAAGAAAATTGACATACTAAAATCTGATAAAACACATTTGGATTTTTTTGATACCTTATAACAATGATCCGTGAGTCATTTGTGAGGTGTAGGAATCAACCACACCCCAATCCGATGAACGATGTGACTGGTATAAATCTAAATGTGTTTTTATTTAAAATTGACATTAATTTAATTAAAAAGAACAAGTGACATACTAAAAAATGAGAAAACACATTCATATTGTTTTGAAAATTTAAGAAAATTATCCATGATTCATTTGGGATGTGTAGGAATCAACCTCACCTGAATTCGATGCACAATGTGACTAGTATGATAAAAAGTGTTTGTTATTAGTTTAAAATTGACACTTTATCTCAAAAGGTTTTACTCACTGAAAACCAATCAAACACCATATGATTTTCTTAATAATTTTGGAGAGTGATTCGGAAGTCCTTTGTGATGTGTATTAAGAAGTCTCATCTCAATGTAATGCATGATGAAACTAGTATGACTCAAAATGTGCATTTCCAGTTTGGAATGATATTTTAGTAAAAAAAACAACTGTCATACTAAAATCTAAGAAAACCCATTCACATTGTTTTGATACTTTAGATAAATTATCTATGAGTCATTTGTGATGTGTATTAATCAACCACACCTCAATCCGATGAATTATGTGACCGGTATGAATCTGAATATGTAATTTAAATTTGATATTAATTTTATTAGAAAAACAAGGGACACGTGATTGAGTTAATATTTTAATTATTATTAATATGTTTTTAAAGGATTTAATCCCTCCCAATTATTCAATTTTATTATATTTACATCATTTATGTGTTTTTGGTGTATTTCGGGCATAAAAGTGAAAACAAGGTAATACTGTAAAATTGATAGTATTTGGGAGATTATGTTTTTCAGGCATAAGTTTTATATTGCTGATCCAATTGAAGTGAATCCTTTATTTTAGGCTTCATATGCTTGTGGGCTTCATTTTTTTTCTATTCCATGACCCAATTTGAAACCCAATGGTATAGAAAAATCAATCAAGTGGAGAACACAGTTTGGCTGGCAGAATGGACCCCACTGCACTAAATCTGAAATATCTCATTCATCCAACCTTCAAATGAGGTAATTTCAGCTAGTGTCGACATAGAACATCCAAAGGACAGTTCAAATTAACTTTCATTAATTAAGGATCTTATTAAGTCATATGCTGAGAGATTCGAAGTAGAGTGGTTGAAATAGGTTTTTTTAGGATAGAAAAAGTAATGGTCATTGGTTAGGCCATATCATTCTTTACACCTGTAAACAGACTCTAATATTTTGAGGGTCGATAGGAAAATTCATCACACACATTTTATAAGAAGGTACCTCAGTGAGTTTCAGCCATCTTGTGTACAGAACATAGGGAAAATTATGGAAAACATATTCTGGAATATCAAAATTTTGTTCTTTTTTTTCTTTATTTTACTATTCTTAGTCTGGTAATTTGTTCTTCCTATCGCTTATTCACAATTACCCTTACCATGTTGGGGTAAACTTCTATGTGATTGGGGAAGGAGAGGTTTTCCATTTTTATTTCACGAGTTCTTGCTATTAATGTTTTAAAATCCTCTTTTTCCTTATTGCGAATCTGTTTCAATTACTTCAAACAGTTTTTCTTATCATGTTCAATTATATCTGATTTTAGATTCGATTTTTTATTTATATTTGTTCAATGATCAATATCTCCCTACACTAGGTTCTTTTTTTATACAATATAATAAACGAGGACTTAATGGTGAAGTACTCAGTGATCACCGGTACATGTGTAAGGAGTAGTGAATGTTCTTTACTGCTTGGGATAAACAAGACCCAATTCGGAATTGCCTAAGATAATTGGGGGTAATCGCTAAAACTCGATTACACATTGGAAAGAGAGTAGACCAATCTGAGGTTATAGTAAGGTATATTATCACATTATTATTTGACCAAGGGAGTGAGAAGAAATGATTGTTGATTCTCACTCTTAATGATTTAGCAGAAGAGAATTGGGTAAAGTGAACTATGATAGAATTACAATTGGAAAACTGACCCTAAACTGATCACAATTTTATATCACTGATTTAATTCACATCATTTTTCAATTTTTTAAAACATTCACATAATTTCTTTACTTTATTTAGTTTCTTTCTTTAATTTTCTAAATCAAAAAATTTCAAAAATGACATCACTTCTTCCTCTAATTTTAATTGACAAACACTATTATTGAGAAATCCTCTCTGGAGAAAACCTAGGTGACCACTATAATAAATTTTAACTTAGGTTATATTTGTTTTCTCCACACCCATGACAGGCGTGTTTCAAAACTCGGTGGTCTTTATAGGAGTGGGTACCCTTCCCCAGGAATGTATTGGTGTGATACTTGGGGATGCATTAGGGCTTGATCATTTTAGTCTACCTTGAATTTTATTGGATGACTTTTGTTATTGAAATAAAAAATAAATGTTCGATCAACTAGAAGTAAAAATACTAACCCTTTCCCTAAGATCTGGAAATTGAATGAACGTTGTTGAATAGACATAGAAATGTGAATTTTCTATCTGAATTTGATGAAATTTATCTTTTAGACACAAGTGAAACTTCAAGTGTTCACTCTGAGCCTGTCATCATGGCTGAAAATCAAAATTGAACACTTAGAGACCTCTGTGCACCACAATTCCTTAATCAAAACAATCAACTTGCCATGCCAGTGTTATAAAATGATGTTGAAATGAAACCTAAAATGATTCCTTTGCTTTAAAAGTTATATGGTTTGGCAGATGAAGATCCAAACAAACACATTAAAATGTTCACACATGTGTGCTCAACTTTCAGACCCCATGGAATTGCTGAGGAGCAGGTAAAGTGGAAGGCATTTCCATTTTCATTGGTTGGAGTTGAAAAATAATGGTTGTACGACCTACAACCAGGAGATGTACATGACTGGAATGACCTGGTATGATGTTTTATGCAATGATTCTACCCCACCTCAAGAAGCACAACCATTTGGAAGGAAATCTACATCATACGACAATCATCTGAGGAAACCCTTTACGAGTATTAGGAGAGATTTATAAAGCTATGTGCCAGCTTCCCACATCAATCCATTGATGGAAATCACTTTCTTGTCTTCTTCTATCAAGGACTACTATACAATGACCAAACCTTCTTGATGCATCATCTGGAGGTGAATTTATTGAAAAGTCACTAGAAGAATCCAATGGCATCACTGAGAAGATTTCCTAGAACATGCAATAGTTTGGAACACGAGGTATTGGAACAAGAGGTATTAATGAGGTATTAAATTCTCATCTATCACCCTTACTAGAAACTATAATTGAAGAGATAACTACTTAGGTTAGACATTTGGCCTTGAATCAAGTTAGTGACCAAAAAGCGCTAGCTAAGGTATGCGGTTTATGCTCATCACCTGTTCATTTAACTGACCAATGTTCTGAAATACCTGGAATGGAAACATGTGCAGAAGCCTTTAATCCAAGATAGTTCCAATAAAATCAAGGTTGGAGAGATCCTAACCAAGATGAATATGGGTTTTTAAATTACCAGAATCAAGGTATACCCCCATACCAAAACTAGTTTCAAAACCAACCACCATTCCAGAATCAATTCCAGAATCCACCTCCATTTCAAAAAAATTAGTCTTATAATCAATCTTCTTACCAAAAAACAACCACTTTACAAAGACCCTATGAGAAACCATATTCTAGTGCACAACCTCTAATTCAATACCAAAAACAGAAATCTCAGTTTTATGGGTTGAAGGACATCATTAACGATTTGTTCAACAAGTTTGAAATTCTCATGGACTTTCTGAAAAAAAAATCTAGATAAAATACCTTCCCAAACAATCCCAAACCCAAAAGAGAATGTCAGTATGATAACAACAATAAGTGTAAATTAACTCCCACCTCCAGCCACCATTGAGCCTAAATCAAGACCACTAGGGATAAGGGAGAATGATGTTGTAAATGATGAAAATTATATGAAAATGCATCGGGAAGAAGATAAGAAAGAGGATGAGGAGAAGGATAGGCCAAGGAAGAAGAAACAAGAAACACCATTTTAATGGAAACAAAGGGAGAAGAATCATATACCCCCACCATTTCCTTCAAGTATGATTGAATCAAAGAGGTTGTAAGAAGAAACAATGCAAAACCATCATCAATGTCCATGAAGGGACACTTACAATAGAGTTTGGAGATAACACTATCCACATCAATATATTTGAATCCATGAGGCACCCATAAGTTTATCATTCACTCTTTACACTCTGCCATGAAGATGGTATAGAACCAATTGGAAAATCACGTATGTTTCATGAATTCATAGCATTAGGAGAGAATTTTTCCATTAAAAATATCCATGAACATATGGTTTTCCAAAATCTTGGAGATTTTGATTTCATATTGGAAGAAGAGATAAAATATGATTTCTTTGATAAATTTTTAAATTATGATGAAGATGATATGATTTATTTTTTGAAGGATGTCAAACGAATTAAAGTTGGGAACCTCTCTCTTGATCATCTTCCTAATCTAGAATTAAAACCGCTCCAAATCGATTTAAAATATGTTTAGCTAATGGAGGTAGAGAAATTACCAGTAATAATTGATAATAATCTATCTAAAACTCTAGAAAAATAATTGATTTATCTTTTGAGAGAGAATTTCCAAGAAAAAGGGTGGATCTTAGGTGATATCCGAGGAATATACCAAACAAATTTCTCACAGAGATTTTCTCTTGAGGGAGATTCCAAACCTGTCAGACAACCCCAAAAGAGGCTAAACCCCACCTTGATGGAGATTGTGAAAAAATATATTGACAAGCTGTTAGATGTTGGGATCATTTATCTCATATCAAATTCACAATGGGTTAGCCCTATCCATGTAGTCCTAAAGAAATCTGGCCTAACCATTGTGAAGAATGAAAAGAATGAATTAATATCTTTAAGAATTCAGAGTAGCTGGAGAGTGTTCATAGATTTTAGGAAGTTGAATCAGGTCACTCTAAAAGACCATTTACCTATCCCTTTAATTGAACATATGGTATATATATTGACCGGGAGAAGTCATTATTGCTTTTTGGATGGATATTCAGGTACCCATTGCTCTTGAGGATCAAGAGAAGACTACCTTTACTTGTCCTTTTGAAAATTTTTCATACAAAAGGATGCCATTTGGATCATTTAATGCTCCTGGTATATTTCATAGGTGTATGGTAAGTATATTTTCTGATCACATTAAAGATTGTTTGGAGGTTTTCTTGGATGATTAAATAGTTTTTGGAAAATATTTGGACCGTTGTTTGAAAAATATGGATTTTTTTGAAAACATGCATTGAAAAGAACCTTGTTTTGAATTTTTAAAAGTGTAATTTTATGGTTGAGAGAGGAATTGTCCTTGGTCATGTCATTTCACAAAAATTCATTGAAGTTTATAAATCAAAAATTGAATTGATAAATTATTTTTCGTACCCAACTTGTGTGAAACATGATAAGTCATTTTTAGGACATGCATGATTCTACATGAGATTTATCAAATATTTTAGTAAGATTTCCCTCCCTCTATCTAGATTAATTTTGAAAAATTCTGATTTTGAATTCAATGGTTCATGTAGGGATGCCTTTGATGAGTTGAAAATGAGATTGATTACACCACCAGTAATGCATCCACCCAATTGGGAAGAACAATTTGAGCTACTTTCTGATGCTTCAAACCAAGCAGTTGGAGCAGTCCTTTCTCATAGAATTGAGGGTAGGACACAAGTCATTGAATATGCCTCAAAAACCTTAGATGTGTACCGATTCAACTACACAATAATAGAAAAAGTGTTTTTAGCAGTTGTTTTTTTAGAAGGATTTAGATCATATCTGATAGGAACTAAAGTCATTTTGTTTTCTGATCGTGAAACACTTAGGTACTTGATGAAAAAGGATAAAGAAAAATAAAGTCTTGTGAGATGGATGCTATTAATACAGGATTTCAACATAGAAATCAAAGATAAGAAGGGATCTGAGAACCAAGTGGATGATCACTTAAGTAGACTACACAACACCGCTAAAGTTGAAATTTCAGATAGATAATTGCTGAATGATCACCTTCTAGGAGAGAAATTGGACTTGATTAAAGGATAAGTACCTTGGTATAATTACAAGGTAAATTATTTGGTAACATATCCATTTCCATCTTATTTAAATTCTCAGGAAATTCACAAATTGAAAGCTGAATCTTGATATTACATCTAGGACGATCCATTTCTTTGAAAAATTAGCAATGATAAGGTGATAAGAAGATGTTTTCCTGAAATTGAAATTGATTATCTCTTTAATGTTTGTCACACTTTAGCTTGTGGAGTCAACTTTTGACCTCAAAGGATAGCTAGGAACGTTTTAGAATATGGACTTTGTTGGCCAACAATTTTCAAAGATTCTCATGAATTTTTCAAACGGTGTAAAAAAGCTCAGTTCAGAGCAATTATTTAAAAGAGGAAAGAAATGCCCCAAAAGACACTTAATTTCTGTGGAATTTTTTATGTTTGGGGGAAAGATTTTATGGGTCTTTTCCCAAAGCCATTTGTGAAATCCTTATATTCTGCTTGCTGTTGATTATGTTTCCAAATGGGTGGATGCAAAATCCACCAGGACTGACGATGCTAAAGTTGATTGTGATTTTGTCAGGGCTACAATATTTTGTAGGTTTTTAGTTCCTAGAGTAATTATTAGTGAAAAGGGGACTCACCTTTGCAATAGGAAAATTGTGGATTTGTTGAAAAAGTATGGGGTGCATCATAAAACATCAACTCCCTATCCCCCACAGTCTAATGTGAAATTTAAGTGACTAATAGGGAAATAAAAGGAATTTTGGAAAAGAATGTTAATCCAAATAGGAAAGATTGGAGCCAAAGTTTAGAAGAAACATTATGGTATAATTGGACAGCCTATAAAACCCCAATTTAAATGAGTCCATATAGGCTGATTTATGGGAAAAACTATCACCTACCTGTGGAATTGGAAGACAAGGCATACTGGGCTATGAGGAAGATGAATCTGGATCTTGAAAGTGCTAGGAAAGAGAGAATATTTTAGTTAAAGAAGATGGAAGAAATTGAAGGTGATGCTTTTGATAATTCTAGGACTTACAAAGAGATAAAAAGAGTGTCTCATGATAAGATGATCCAACCCAAGGACTTTCATCCTAGAGACAAAGTGCTGTTATTCAATTCAAGACTGAAACTGATTCTAGGTAAACTTCATTCCAAGTGGGAAGGTCCATTTATAGTTACACATGTATATCCTTTTGGTGCTCTGAATATTGTGAAGGATGGATCACATGAGACTTTTACTTTTAAAGGACATAGGCTGAAGAAGTTCCATGAGACTATTCCATCAGATCCAGTGGAGGAGATCACACTCCTCTAAACTATTTACCAATAAAATCCACCATATCGTACCTACCCTTTACTCTTTATTGAATGTTGTGATTCATTTTTCTAATCTTATTACATGTAAAATCCATTTGATTCATTCCATACACCACATAATTTAAGTGTGGGGAAGGGAACATTTGTGTTTTCGGATTTTCATTTTTTATTTGTCCTCCTATTTTCACCTACTTTAAAAAATATTGAGTTTTTTTTTCAAATTTTGTGTGTTTATTTTTCAAATTTTGTGTGTTTTTGAAACATAAACCAGAAATTATTATCTTTGACTTTTTTGAAACTCATGTCCATGAGTGACACAATTTATTCCATGAAACTGAGCATAAATGAACGCTAAAAATGACATTATTTCATGTTTAATTAATTGGGTATTTCATGAAAAGTAATCTGATTTTAGAATCTCATGACACATATAACTGTCTTTATATTTGAAATCACATTCCCATGAGGGTTCTAAACCTATTTTTTTTCATATTTTTTACATTCACCTCACTTCTTGAGAGAACCAAACAATGCTTGATTTAACAAGAATTTGATTTATTCCTATCAAAACTTGGGGGTTTGAGGTACATGTGTTTTAAATGATTGAAGAATTTATTTGGTTTTAAAGATACCTTTTCAGTAGAATCCTTTTTATAATAGCATGCCTTTAACATTAAATCCTTGTAGCCTTTATATTCCATGAACATCCTATTAGGTTATCCACATTACAAGCCAATATTCTCTATCCAACCTAATCTTGAAGTGAAACTGCATTATCTATTTGAACTTAAGTGTGGGGGAATTATATATTGTGTTATGATACATCAATATTTGAAACTTTGGGTTGAAAAAAATATTGAATTGATGATTTTTGTACTAAAAAAATCAATTTGTCGAAAGTTGTGCCTTTTTGGAGCTTCTAATAGAGAAAGAAATTTGTGCCTTTTCTGGAGCTTTCAAGAAATATTATGTTTGAGAAGATTAAAATTTGTGCTATTGAAATTATGAACTATGTGAACATTCCTTGAAATTTGTGCCAATCCCTCTTCATTTGGCCTTAAAATTTTCACATATGAATCCTACCAACCTAAAGCCAAAAAAAAAACTTGAATAGTAATAATAATAAACATATTTATTTGACTCACATCAGGTGAAGATGCAGGAATTTATCAAGACTATGGAGATCCTTGTATGAGTTTGGATGAGAAAGACATTGCTAAAAGAATTGAAATTTGTGTGATGAGAGATAATGAAAGTTAGGTAAGGGTTTTGTGTGCAATTGAGGGGAAATGAAGAGGAAATATATTGAATGATCTGAAATTAAGAACTTTAAATAATATTTTTTTAGGTGGCATGATATATTTTGTTTCTTGTTTTCAAATTGGTGGATCTCATGGATATGTGTTTTGAATTTGCTTTGATTTTATTTTGATTCTGACTTTTCTAGGAGTCCAAGTGATAAGTGTGGGGGAATTGATAGAGTTGATATTTTAATTATTATTAATATATTTTTAAAATATTTAATCCCTACCAATTATTCAATTTTAGTATATTTACATCATTTATGTGTTTTTGGTGTATTTTGGGCATAAATGTTAAAATGGGGTAATTCTGTAAAATTGCCAGTTTTTGGGAGCTTCTGTTTTTCAGGAATAAATTTTATATTATTGATTAAATTGAAGTGAATCCTATTTTTTTAGGCTTCATATTCTCATGGGATTCAATTTTTTCTTCTATACCAAGACCCAATTCGAATCCCAATGGTACAACAAAATCAATCAGGTGGAGAACTCGGTTTGGATGGAATAATGGACCCCACCACACTAAATCTGAAATATCTCATTCAAAATATCTTCAAATTATGTGATTCAAGATTGTGTAGACATAGGACTTCCAAAGGACGGTTCACATTAACTTTCATTAATTAAGTATTTCATTAAGGCATATTTTGAGTGATTCCAAGTGGAGTCGGTGAAACAGGTTTTGGCAGATAGAAAAGGTAATGGTCATTTATTTGGCCATATCCTTCTTTACACCTATACAAAGACACTAATAGTTTGAGGATAGATACACAAATTCATGAAACACATTTTATAATAAGGTACCTCAGTGAGTTTCAGCCATCTGGTGATCAGAACATAGGCAACCCTTTGGAGGAAATATTCTGGAGGATCAAAACTTGTGTTCTTTCTCTTCATTTATTTTACTCTTCTTAGTCTTGTACTGTGTTCTTGTTTCCCCTTATTTTGAATTACCATTATAATGGTGGAGTTAACTTGTGTGTTCTTTGGGAAGGAGAGGTTTTCCATTTTGTATTTCATGATTTCTTTCTATGCACATGAGCCTCAGCCCAATTGGTGAGGAATCCTTAAGTGAATCCAGGAGACATAGGATCAAATCTAGGCAGAGGATAATTTCCATGTTATTGTAGCAAGTACTATAGTTGGAACTATGCAGAACTGTAGTAGGTATTGTAGCGGGGCTGTAGTAGCACTATTTGGTACTATAGCAGCCGCGAATATTCCTCCGTTTGGGCCTTCAATCCACCGATTTGGGATGATTTGTTCGAAAACTAATACCATGTGCGGACATTTTTGAAAGGGGATCACAGATGTCAAAGGATGAAAAATTAATTTTTTTAACTGTTTGTTGGATATTTTTAAATGTAATTATATAAAAAAATTTTTCCAAACCCTTGTGTACACTATTTGGTTCTTGTGTGCGCGGTTTTGTTCTTGCCTGAGATATACAGGTCCTGTTTTGTGTAGTTAGTGTGTGTGTGCTATGCAGGTTCTACTGGTGGGTGTGTTTTTTATATGTGCAGGTAAAAATGGTGGGTGTGCTATTATATAAATAGCACATCATAGGAAGATTTTCCTTTATCTACGCTATTTTAAGTAATGATTAAGTCCCTCTTTATCAGTGCTAATTAAAGAACTAATAAAGTGGTCCTTTATCAGCACAAAAAAATAACACTGATAAAAGTGTACTTTATCAATAATTTTTTTTCATGGATAAAAGACACCCATTATCATCACTTTTTTTAGAGCTGTTAAAGGGGACCCCCCTTTTATCTTCATAAATATTAACAACATTTTTCTAGAATTGTTAAAAGTGTTTTCTAGTGCTAAAAAATCACAATCTATTGTAGTGATTTCTCATTTACCTTTCATGTTTCTACTTTTAAAAATAGATATAAAATATTTTTGGGATTAATTCTACCATTTAGGAATATAAGATCCCACAAATTTCATTAGTGGGCTCAGAGATTTCTTTTTCATCAGATCAACATGCATATTTCACTTTTTGTGAAAAACTTATTATATGTATTACTTATGGTTTTATTTTAATTATTCCCATGATATATGATAACAATGGTATATATGTTTTACTCCATATAATATAATAATGTTAATATACTAATATGATCAGTAGGTCCTGTGAGGATAGTGTTATATGATAGAATTTCTTGAAATGCAAGTTGTGGAAAAAATGGAGTCTTTTTTTCGTTCCATTCCATGTTGAGTGTTAACATGGAATCAGAATAGGCTTGATATTGTGTTGCATGAAAATTTAATATCAAGAAAAACAAGTGAGGGACTCTCAAGTTTTACAGGTGCACCATTTACATTTTTTGTTTCTTGAGTTTGTTCGAACACAATATATATATACCTTGTATAAAATGTTGCATGAGTGATCAAAAACAAGAATATAGATGTTGAGTGTGATATATATATTTTTTCATATCTGGTGGTCCATATGGATGCGGTGAACACATCTGGTGAATGGATCATAGAATATTGGGATATTGAAGCATTATATGACCCTAACATTATATATATATTATTACATAATTTTAAGCATAACAACCCATCATATACAAACTAAGGATCATAAATTCTAGTGTCTTTACTAGGTTTGTTACATGGTTAGAAACCTTGAAACTAAAATAAAAACATTTTTTTTAATCTCCATAATGAGCTCCTAACTTCCTTTGAGCTCTAACATCTAGATTAGGAGTGTTTGTTTCATGGTTTCATGATCGGTTTGCTTGTGTATAAGTATGAAAGATCATATAGAATGATAATAATTCTATAGAATTGAAATTATATGTTATTAATAAACTCAAATAAATTTAAATGATCATATATATATCATTTGGTTATATGGTATTTGGATTATTCATTAGATAAAATGTTAATGAAAATGATTAAATTAATTTTGGTGGTTTTTATGATCATCATGAAATTACATCATTTTATTTAATATCATGTTTATATATTTGTTTAAGAACAGTATATAACTTTTAATAGAATATTATTTAACCATAAAAATGGTTTTATGTTCATCAGTGAAGGTGGAAATGTAAAATTAAAATGCATCATCCACGATTGAGGTAAATCGACACATCACGAACAATGATTTCATTTTTAGAGTGAAAGTTAGAGGAGAAGGGGTTAGATGATGTATATTAAATTAACATAATAAAATTATATAATATATAAAATACTGGAGTTATCATTAATTTTTTGATAGTGGATGGGAGGATATGATATTAAAATTAAAAAAATTAAAAGAAATTAAAGGAGAATGAAAGAAGATTTTACCTCTTGAATTTATCCTCCTTGAGAACGTCCTTAGAGGAATTGAGTTTGGTATTTTGTTGATATAAAAGGATACTAGTCATGGGAAAGAGCATTAGGAATATGTTTTGATATAATTTTGACAATATTAAAGGATTTGTAGGTGTGAGTGGAAGAGGTGGTGAATGATGATATTATAGTGTAGGAGACGGGTGTTTTGTGATTATTTTATATTTTTTGGATAAGAATGTGAATAATATTGATTCCCTTTACTAAATATAGTAAATAGAGATGGGTAGTTTGAGATTATGGTGCTTACATTAGCCACAAATCAAGAAATAGTGAATTTAAGTTTTAATGTTATATACCGTAAATTACCGTATTTCAATATTTACAAAAAATCAACTATTTTCGAAAAATCAAAAAAATTCACCCTAAATTTTTTTTGATGTTTAGAATTAAAAAATGAACTCCATTTTATGAAAATGATTTTATAAATATGAAAATCAAAATTTTAATTAAAATCATTACTTATTCAAAAAATTCTGATTTTAAAATTTCAACCAATTTTATGACACCTTAAAAAATTAATTAAGGTCTCATAAAATTATATTATCATCATAAGATAAAAAATAATAATTTATGAATATATTTTATGATTTTTTTAAAATAATTATATTAAGTATAAAATTATAAATAAATATTTATATTCTGTAAAAATACCAATACTTAATTTGATATTTTTAAAACATTTATTTAGTTATTCCATGAAATAAATATATTATATTTTCATTAATAAGATACCTTAATTTTATTTATTCCGTCATAGGTGAGGTTTCAATTCAATGGGATGGTTTACTATTCATAATGGCCACATTACTATTCCCAAGGTCAAGTTTCTATTCCATCAGTAGAGGTTCCTTAATTTCTATGAATACCACTTATTTCATTCTATATTTATGAGAATAATGTTTTTATTGGGCTCTCTATTCTATGTATGTGTTTAATACCATAATTATAACAAGGTGAAAAATTACATTAATAAAATTTTGGGTCGTTATAAGCATGAAATTCACCGCATGCGGAGGGAAATGACAATTCCCCTCCCGAATGAACCCCACATTAAAATATTAGTTAAGAGGGGTCTTGTTAATTACCCAAGATACAAAATCCATCATCTAGTAAATACTTACCAGTTCTGGTTCTCTCCCATGGAATCCTGTGATTACCTACATTCTAGAGGCCAAACACCCTCACCTTCCACCTGTACCGACCCAGACACTGGATCATACATGCTCATGCCCTTGGCACACTATGATGACTTACATGCAATTCTAGGATTACTTCCCCAATGACATATAGCTTCTCGAGTGGGATATTAAAGTGTTTTATTTTTTTTGGAGAAATAAAATAAATAATTATATTTTTTATAAATTTAAAAATTAGATAATGTTATTATTTATAAATTAGTTATAAATGATAAATGATAGAATTGTTCAAATTTGTTTAATAAGATTAAAAAAAATATAAAATTCACATTTATATTTAATGATTAAATAAAATTATTATTTAATTATGCATTCTCTTATGTTATTCATTTTTATAAAATGGTTTATAAAATATGAATAACATTAATGATACAAGGTTAATAATAAAATTTTCTCCCTGCTCTATCAAATTTGAAAAGTTCATATTAATTACTCTTTTTTATGAAATATAAATAAAGTACATATTTTAATTAAGAAAATTTAATTTATAAATGAATTATATTATTTATATATAGTTTATACGTTATGAAAATGACATTTGATAATGTTTGTAAAATTTATAAAAATGTTTTTATAAATAAAATAACAATAATTTGTTTATGGTTAATGGATTAATTTTTTTAATAATTTATTATGAACAATCCTTTAATATTAAAGATTTAATATTAAGTGTATCCTTTTAAAATTAGTATTATTTATAATAATTTTATAAATTATATCAAAAGTTAACGACTTCTTATCAAAGCATATGGAATTTGTGTAATCTTTAAATAAATTTCTTATTTAAAAATTTCAATTATAATTTATAAAGATTTTATAAAATAAATAAATAAGGATTTAATATAAATTAATTTTTATTTACAATTATAAATTTTTTATAATCAATTAATTTGAATTCTTCATATTAAAGCAGGCCTTATTTAACGATCTTATTTAGACCAGATCAAAAATGTTTTGATAATTATTTTAAATAAAGTTTTAAATAATGTATGATAAATAAAATTAAGATTATGTAAAAAAGTTTACATAATATAAATTGAGTTGTAAAATGTTTAAAATTTATTATATATCATTTTTTTTGAGTTTTAATTCTATATAATAGAAAATATGAAGGGTTTCATCTACCTTGAACTCAGCTTGTAATTAAAGTTATTATATTGAATTTAGTTGTTGTGAATAGTCTTTTAATATTAGGTTTTATAGTTATCATGAATTGGATTCTCCCTTGAGTAAAGTCTCCTTAGGGAGAGGGGCTTGGGGTCGAACTACCCACCATCCTGGAGGATTATGCTTTATTCTAGAAAGGTGAGGTTTGTCTATTTGTCATATTAGGCTTAGTCATGTGAATATTTTCAATCTCACATAGCTCTAAACCTTTAAATAAATTCTTAATTCACCTTATGCATATGATGTATTCAGTTATGTATGAATATTTTTGGATTCTATTTTTTGGTGATTAACATAAATTTGCGGGTTGTGTAAAAGTAACACATTAATCTTGAATAAAAACATTAATTTAGTGGATGGAATATGGATTCCAAAACTAAATCATTAGAATAATTCATACACAAAAAGAGTAAAATATGAGAATGAAAAACATTAAATAAGATATAATAATTATAAACTTAATTTTCATATGATGTATATTAAATTGGTGAAAATTTTAAAAGGAAAACCCCCTCAAATACTATGTGTTGGATTCCTTCAAAATCCGCACTTCTCAAGACCTCTCTCATCTAACTAGGTAGTTTTGTGCTAAATCCGGGTTCCCTTGGATTGTATTGTGTAAGGAAAGACTGAAATGGGTTACTATGGATCACTCAATGTATAGTTTTGTGATAGATTTGAGTTCCCATTAATTGTATTTTTTTATCCAGTTATTTAAATTTTATTTGGGTTACACTAGCTAAGAAACCCTAAAAATGATACCAGAGGAACAAAGTTGATTTTGTCCATGTGATGGATTTGACAAGTGGTTGTCCACTAAACTATACAAATCTTAATAATTATTATGATTCAGATCATTCGCCACCTAAATAACTAAGTGGTGAGATTAAATCTTAAACAAACTCATTACATATTGAAATATGAATCTTATCTAACTAAATAAGAATGATCTATGAGGTTATCAATTTTAGTGGGATCACCTTCATTAAAAGTCCTTGATGTAAAGATATAATACATGATAATCATCTAAATTTTCAATTATAGAAAATGTAACCATCAACCAGGTTAATCCTGAGATCTATCTTGGATAAAGAATAGTGGAATTGAAAAAAAATTACTAATAGGTAGAGAAACATAGGAATCATTCTCACGGAAGAGGAAAAATTATATATACCTGAATAACCACTCTAATGAAACCGATTGGAGAAGCTATTTCGTAAAAGGTTTTATATACCAACAATAAGCATAGAAAATACTCACTAGAGGTTTTAATAATAATAATAATTACCATAGTCTCTATGTTTCAAAAACAACATGATTCTATGTGTGTTCACATTATTATGTACAACATAAATAGATTATATTAAGAAAAATGAAGGCATGATGTTTCAAAGGATCTTATTTGATCTAAAATAACAGAACAAGCTTCAATTTATTCTAATGTTCTCAATATAATTGGGTATTTAAATTATTTAGAAATACTAAGTTCACCTTAAAAACTTAATCTTACAACAAATTTCATTCCATATTTTTTTTTGGAAAGCTTCTAAAAATTTGTTGTTAACTACAATATGAATGAATTATTGTAAACCCTTTCTCGATAACCTCAATATGTTTAGGATAACAGTGTACATGGGTGGTTAAGTATCTTAAACCATTTTTATGGTGAAAATGAATAATGTGAAAGGTTTTAATAATAAAATAGGCTGTGAAGAGTTCACACCACTGATAAAGTCAAAAAACAAGTGGAGACAATGTTATTATTATAGCTAGATTGACCATTGGAGAAGGAAAGTAGTTAGTTTAATCCCTCATGAATGTCACATAATTTAATTCTTAGATTATGAAGGGTATTTGATACTAATTTCATATTTTAAAAATATTTTAAATAAATAGGATTTGAAAAGCATAAGTAAAGAATGTAACTTGAAGTGCTGGAGAATGTAGTTTCTTTATTAATGAATTGGATGACTTCAAGTTGGGAGGAATTTTATTTGGACGTATATTTGATTATCTCATAAACAAATTTTTTAATAAATGAGATGTTTTTTATATATATACGATTCCTTTAAATTCTATAACGTTCATAAGAATTGGGTTCCATGGATAGTGATTTTAAGGTTAAAAATAGATCGAAGTGGAAAATAGAAATTAAACATTAGATAAAGTAATGAAATTTGAATATGTTAAAATATAAAATTATTATGGATATGATTTCTGAGACACACCAATTATTTAAACCAAGATTACTTTATAAATATTACCCACTAAGAGGTTAGTGGGAGTATTTATACATATAAATGTAATGAATGTATAAAAAAATTATTCTTTCAATAAAAACATAAGATTTATGTAGAATATATGGGTGTTAAATACTTAAGAGGTTGATTATAATGGTTTTACACGTGTCATGTTTCTATAAGTGGCAATATCCACTTTTCATTCATTCTTGTTTGTTATAATTTACTTTACATGAATGGTAGAATGATAAAATATCATCAGAGTATAACATTTAGTTGTCCCTAATCAATGATCATCATGAAGTATAATTAGATATAATGATATATAAAGGTTACCTTTAATATATTCTTATACTTATTACAAAGGGTTTTGTATTAGATATAAATAATAGATTCATGAGGTAATAAACATAGACATATTATTTGGACCCTCCTGCCAAATTATATCTCATGAAATTTGATACAACCATTGATATACTTAGGGGTGTATGCATATAATCAGTCCCTATTACCTGAGTTTATTGAGATACCTATCATGAGAATCTTCATACATTAATACCTTACTTATATAATTCAAAAGTGAATTAGCTAATATGTGGGTGGCTAGGTTTGTTTTTGATCATGTCATTGGTTAAAGCACAAGAATGCTGAGATTTTCCCACTTGTATGAAGAGTAAATACAACTGGTGCTTGATTGAATTAGACTGAGTAAATACATTGAAATGATTATTTAGGTCACATATGATGTGATAAACTATTATTATGAGAAAAATGTGATGTTCTCACATGTTAGATTAATTACATGTGATACATTCATCGACCTGGCCAGTTTATTTTTGAGAATCAAGAAATGATGAGTTGGCCTATACTAGATTGACATGTTTTATGTCTGGTGGTCACTCAGTGTCCTGAAAATTGGATAATATCGATTTACATACAATTTATATGATCATATTATGGTGGAAATGTTTTTATAAAGATATGATTATGTTTGATGAAGATCACACCTAACCCCTTACTAGATTGAGTATCACATATGATTTGTTATAGGATGTTCTTTTCTTATATTGACGAAATACGGGTTTCATTTTTTTTTCTACTCTATTAAGGTCCATTGTCTCGCATAGTTAGTTTATTCGATAAATATAAGTTTTTGGAAAAAGTTTTTGTTCCATAATCAAGATATCTCTATGAAAGTGTATCTAATTTTTTTTTTGAATGAATTCACAAAGAGTTGTGATGTTTTGTAAGGGTGAAACCTTCCATAATCTAACCTTTTAGTTTTATAAGGGTTTAGAGGTGTTATGATGGGGTTTTAAGGTTTTACAGAGGTTTGATAGAGGTTTTTTACATTATATTGTCTTCCACACTTTGGTGGTGTTCATTTTGGAGTTTTGTGGTAAAGAGTTTGGTAGTTTTAAAGGTAGTCCATGAAGATTGGACATTTTGGAAAAATTAGTGCCCCAAGGAAAGTTAAATGGTTTCTTAAGATATTTTATAGGGAATAGTTTTATTTGTTCCATGTGTGGGAAACATGAAAGGGGAAACACCCAAGGCATTGGGTGTTTCATCATGTGAGGGTGTAGTGAGGCCAAGAGCGAGAACGAGGGTGAAATGATGAGTGGGGTGTGTATACACTATATTCCTCAACATGGCTGGTCAAAATGGTGAGGGGTTTATCCCTAGACCATCCCTCACCATTTTTACCCTCCATGGTAGTGGTTCTATGTTGTCTATTATTCTTTCATGCAGGTAAGGAGAGTTTTTTTAGATCACATTTGAGTGATCCGGAGTCTCACGTGAGGGTAGTTAGAGATTTATTAACCTCAAATTAGGGTAATTTCTCCTTGCATAAGGTTAACTCTCATGTTATGTGTATCTAGATTTCTATGCATGGAGGTACGCTAGTGTGAAGGTAGTTACTTTCATTTGGGTGATTTTGGATTCTCGTATGGAATTTATCATGATGCGTAAGGGAAAACTAGTTTATCCTTACCTAGTGGGAACCTCTCTCATGTAGGTTGTGTTTTAAAAGTTGAAAATCAATAAATTCTTTATTCAATTACTAGATCTATTTTTCAACATTTTTTATAGAAAATAAATGGATATATAAATGAAAAATCATAGTTTTAAATATTTTATGAAATGTTTCAATTAAATCATTAACTTTCTAATTTACAGGGCATTAAATTTGATCAAGCGAGACCAATTAAAATTAAACCAAAATTAATGTGAATTAATTGAAAAGTTTACTGAAGTTTTTACGAATATATTTAAAAAATTTATCAGCAATTCTAAAATAAAATATTTCCCCAATTTGAGTTTCTTTTCATTTCTTGCTAACCTAGGTGATGAAAACTTCATCATTCAAGATCTTCTATCCATATACAATTTGATTTGACCTCCTTGTGTATTTATAGAACTGTACATACTTTCTCTCTATATTTTTCTTGGTGTTTCAACATATAAAGTGTATTGAGGCAGGTTATTCAATACCTGGTCTCTTATTTTGTTGTAGATTGTGAGTTTATCATGATTTTTTCATCACTAGGAAATTAGTATGAATCAACTTAAATAAGATAAAATGCTAGATAATGAAAATAAGGAAAGATAAGTGTTTCATTTTTATTTTCTATATATCTTTTCTTTATTTTATGTACTACATCTATTGTTATTTTTTATCTAAAATAAAATATTATGAAAAGCTAAAAGAGGAAATTTTGAAGTTAAGTAGATGAAATTAATTGTGATAATGAAATAACATGAAAACCATAAGATCTCGATATTGTTTTTATCCTTCTAAGTTCTATAGAACATGTACTACATGTGTTGATTGTTTTTGAAATCCCCTTAATTACTGTAATATTTTTTCTATTAAAACGTTTATTTATTACTGTGTTTTTTTGTTGGAATCAATTTTCATAATTAAATAATAATGAAAATTAGTAATTAAAAGTGTTTATTTGAATAATAAGCACTTGAAAAATCTTGATATTTGATCATGTAATATAGATTCATATAAATATGCTGGTTTCTTATTTCTATGTGGTTTTGGATTCAATAAATGTTTTTAAGGTTTCATAGATGCCTGATAGTGTGGAATGAGGATCGAATAAAGTAATGTTGGGCTGTTAATTAAAATCTGGTAAGATAATATAAGCTAGAATTGAATAATGTATACTTGAAATTAATGTCAAATAATTAAATAAATGTTCTAAATATTAATGAATGGGTTGGAACTTAACTGAATCACATTTGGGTGATAAATATAGGATTAAAATTTCTTAATTAATAAATAATGGTTAGTAATGTGAGAATATGAAAAATGGTTGAATTATTAAATGTAAAAAGTGTATTGTGGTTTTTGTTTGGTCCTTTTTAATGAGTTTCATTTAGTGGTGGCATTAGTTGGTGAGATAATATGGTAACATTAGTATGGTTTTGATGGTAGACGAATATTATGAATTATTGATGTGAAACCTTTAGTCCAGGTTTGTGTGAAAGTATGTGTATATATATTTTTTATTTTACTTGTGATTTCTAAATGAACCCCACCTGAGTTGAGTATTTTATATTGGAACCAAATGTTTTGGTTCCAGGTGTTTTCCCCATCATCTAGATTGGTGAGGGTGGATGGTTGAATACTCCCTCTTCCTCTGTCTTACTTTAACATTAGACTAGTTGTGATGGCCCGAGGTTGGTATGATCACGAAAGGTGTGGGAGTGGTATGTGATATAGCTGATGAGGTATAGAATATGGGATGATGGTTATGTGGTGAGGGTTATTCATGGTAGGAGTAGGGAACAAGGTTGATTTCCTTTATTTTCACTATACCCTACTTATATGGTTTTGAGGTGATGAATGTGGATGTGATGTGATGACTGGTGTGTAGTTTTCACTAATACCAACATAAGATGTTGGATCTTATGAAAATTTGGGTAGGTAGGGTTATGGATTGATCCACATATCATAGGAAGTGATGGGGGTATATGATGCTTGCCGATGGGGTCTGAGAGAAGAAAAATAGTGGGGAAGTGGTTGTGGGGAATCTATGATTATATTATTCCAATTATTATCTTATTACACTTGGCTATGATATAGGTTGGGAACAGTAATGGAAAATAAACCTAATAGGTGCATGTTGGTTCTACTCTTTACTCACTAGATCATTAATATGATCTTATTACATTTTAATGATCTTTCATGAGAGGAACCTATATGTTATGATCAACCTATGTAGATAAAAACTATTTTTAGGTGTTCTGGAGGGTTTTGATGACTGATCTAGATCAAGATAGCTTAGATCTAGAGAATCTATTTTGAGATGATACTTTTCAGTGGTTTCGTATTTTATTTTCAGATTTTCTTTTTGTATGACATAACATGATTTTTTATATTTATTTCTATGGATCTATGTTTATTTTATATGTTGTAGAATTTATTAGTGTTTATTCTCTTATCTCTTTTCCTTAACCTATAATATGAGGGTAATGCCTCCCATTGTGTGTTTAATACCCTTGGTGCTAGTCGCCAACTCAAGGACTATTAGAGGAAAACTTCTGGGGTTGCTTCTTCTCATCATTCCTAACCCATGAGGGGTACCAATGGGGGTGGGGTCATGAAAATGTTGTATCAGAAGTGATGGTTGTGATATAGGATGAATATTAGAGTTATGAACTATGAGTATTTACTTAGTTAGTATGGAAATGGAATTAGTTAAGCTTGGTGTGTGACATTGGGTAGGGGGACCAGTTAGGACACAAGATTTTAGGGGCCCCCATGCTCCAATGTAAGGAGTTTGATTCTATAATATTATATATTGGAGTGCCACTACTTGGATGATGCAGACCTATAAAAGTTGTATACATAATATATATTTGTTCTTGTGATTTAATGGGGGTGATTATGGGAATTAAATGAACCTAAATAAACTGATTTGAATGAATTTCATGCTATTATACTTTGGGATTTTTCTTATTTTGGTAACATGTGTCATTAATTTAAACATATAAAGAGTGGGCAAACCTATCTCATCATGATGTATTATTTTTAAGATGCATCTTAATTATGTAGGGGTGATTTAGGGCCACCAAAAAAATACCATGGTGTAGTGGATGGGTTCCATTGAATTTTATACTTGATGTATATTTTTTTATGTTAGTGTGGGTTCTTGTTTTGTTTGATTAATATAATAATATTTTGAATTTAAACTAGAATAATTAATGAAATTAACCTAAAAAATGATAAATTGATGTGTTAATGTTATTTCTTGTTTAATTATGTGTGTTCTTAGTAGTTGATAATTTGTTAACAAACATAGAGGATCTTTAAACTTAATAAAGTAAATTATTTTCAACCTCGTGTTTCATGATGCATGATATTTTTTTATTTGATTTATCTAATTTTGATGTTATTGATTTCAATATTAACTTTAAATAATGAATGATTTTAAATTTCAATATAGTTGGTTTAAATATTTAGTAATAACTTCTTGACTTGCTTTAAACCATGATGTTATTTGTTTTTCAATTAGTGACAAGGATTATTTTATTAATGGTTTCAATTATTTTCAATGTGATAATATAACTGGTTTAAAGTGTTGTATAAATTTTTTTGTTAGAGTCATGATTTATAAGATAACCTAAGAGATGATATTTAAATTATTCTATAGAATGATTTTAAGGTTACTCATTAAAATATTTTTGGTCATTTATAATGTTTTTAATGCGTGGTTTTCAAGGAAGAATTTTTATTTTTAAAAACTGATATTTTGTTTTTTGAATTTTTAATCTTTTCTTAAAGTAATTAAACTTATAAGGGTGTATGCATCATTTTTATAGGTTTTATTTAATTTAAAATTTGATATTCGATTATTTATATTGTGTTTATTATCGTCCTTATAATTATGTTACATTTATTTTTAATAAATTAATTAATGATATTTAAAATGTGATTTCTTGTGACTCTTGAAATGATATAATTTTTAGTCTATATTTCATGATATTCCATGATAGTTTTTATTTATGGATAAATACATGTTTATTAACAAACTTGTAAATAATGTTAAAATAATTTTAAAAATAGTTTTAAAATAATATGATTATATGTTAATATGTTTTCAATAAACATTCCTAAAAGATTATTTTTTTCATGAATAATTTTTTATAAGGTTCTTGATTGGAGAATTATCTTGGGTATTAATTATTAATTAAGTTGAATGTTATAGGTAGTAATTCTTTAAGCATCTTTTTTTAGGTTTTAATAATTCTTAACATGAAATATTATCTCTCTTGTTAAGATAAATTTGTAATTTGATTATTTTTTTAAAATAAAAAGTTCTAAAATATGCTTTTAGATTCCTTTTAATAAGGTTTCATGAATTAATTATATGAACTAAGCCATTCTCTTTGATGCTTAGGGTGAAGACATGTTGATATAATATCACCCAAATGTTGCTTTTGAATGGCCGGAGAGGGAGTCAAGAGATGAGGTATTGTTCTTCTTTTAGAAGAAGAAGGTGCCGAAGTTTATAGGCATAGAACTTGGTTTTGGAGTTGGGTAATTAATATAATAGGTTGATATTTCCTTTTATTTGATAAGGAAACTTGTCTATATTAGGATTTCATTAAGGGTGGGTACATTTGGTGTGGTATCCTGGACGGGGTGCAAGGTGGATCGGGGTCCAATGGTGGGAGTTTCTTGGGAATAATTCATAGTCCTAGTCAAGGAGGAGTTCGTTCACTAGGAGAGGGATCATATTGAGAATACTGGGAGTGAAACTTTAAGTTGTAGATCTTTCAACAAGTGGAGATAGGGTTCTAGGTAGACATTATAGACTTTGGTGTAACCCCAGGCTTGGGGTCTGCTCGGATCTAGGAATTCTATACAGGGAAGGATGACGTTATTTGGATATGGTGTGATGAGGAACTAACAGTTCTAGTGCCCTGTGATTTGGGGGTTCCTGGGTTTCATTAAAGTAAATGGTTGGTCATAAGGATGATGTGGTTTTATTTGGGCATTTGTTGCCAATTTATTTAAATGATACTTGGAATTTTATTTCTATTGAATTTTTCCCATATTTTTATTATGAATGGATGAATTTAACTTGTTTTCCATAATGTTTCTATCGAGGTTTTCATTCCTTGAGTGAAATTAATGCTCCGAAAATGCAACTATCTCTATTTGATAAGTAACTATTAGGAAGATTTTTATGAATGTATTTCCACATACTATTATCACCCCGACCTTGTTAGATGGTGATCATGTTCAAATTATAGTGAGATCTCTAAGAAGTGTTCCACACGCTGGTTGTTTGAACCTCACCTCCTCATTCTTTTTAGGTCCATTTCAATTATCCAGGATGAAAATAGTTTGATAGGTATCTAATGTATGGTTCCGACCTTCTAAAATCACTCCCTTTTCATTTTATAATGGTTTTAATTTGTCATGGGAGAGTTTGGAGGTGTTCTCGATGATATCGAGTGTTTTTGTCTTTTATGGGGCACACTAAATCTTGGTGGTGGCTATTTTGGTGTTTTTGGTATAGATCTTGGGTGTTTTGGATGTTGTTTGAGTAGCTCAACCATTTAAAAAAAGGTGCACAATAATGAGTGAAATATTTTGTCTGGCTATATTAGATGGTATTCTATTTAGTGGGTCCACCTATGGGAAATGATTTAGGGAAAATAGTTAGGGCATTGGTCATATTAGCATGTGAGGGTGTGGTGAGGCTGAATATATGAGTGAGGTTGAAATGATGAGTGGGGTGCCTCTACACTGCGGTCCTCAATGTGGTGGGTCTAAATAGTGAGTGATTTATCCCTATGTTATGGTGAAGGTAGTGGTAGTACCCATAGGTAGTATTTGAGTCTTAATTGAATGTGAGGATATTTTTATTTGGATTCTATGCGGGTGATCTGGAGTCTCATGTGAGTGTAGTTAAGGATTTATAAACCTCACACCAGGTAAAGTTCTTCTCATGTAAAGGTAAATCTCATGCTATGTGTAGGTATATTTCCTCAAATTTAGGTAAGTTAGCATGATGGTCGTGCCTCAATTTAGGGTTGATTTGAAGTCTTCCATGGAAATCATCTTACTGCATAAGTGTAAATTGGTTTACCCTAATACATTGATCCCTTCTCACATGTATGTTGTGTTTTAAGAGCATAAAATACATAATTTCCATATGTTATTCCCAAATCCATTATGTAATTATTTTAAATTAAAATAAATATAAGTAATAAATGAAAATCTATTGTTTTAAATATTTTATGAAATTATTGAATTATATATTTGAATTCTTAATTTATAGAAGATTAAATTTGATCATTTAAGGATAATTAAAATTAAACCAAAATAAATGTGAATCAGATGGAAAGTTTTATTAAGCTCTTAGAAATATACTTATAACCAATACATACTATTATAAAATAATTGATTTCTATAATTTGAGTTCCTTTTCATTTCTATTGGACCTAGGTGATCAAAACATCACCATTCAGGATCTTCTAGACATATTTAATTTTATTTGAGCTCTTTATTATTTATTTCCAAACCTACATATACTTTATCTATCCTCTATTTTTGGTGTTGTTTTATGTAAAGATTCTTCAGGTAGGGTATTCAAGTCCTAATAACTTATTTTGGTGTAGATTTTTATTTTATCGTGATTTTTTCTCCACTGGGTAACTTGTATTAATCAAATTAAAGAAGATAAAATTTTGGAAGATGAAAAGAATGAAAGGAAGGTGATGTGCATATATTTTCTATATATCTTTGAGTTATTTTTACTTTCTTCTTCTATTTTTATTTTTTACCTAATATAAAATAGTATGAATACATAAAAGAGTAAATCCTATATAAAACTAGATGAAATTAATTATGGCAATGAAGTGTAATGAGAACCTTGAGATCACTATATTGATTTTATCCTTATAAATTTTGAAGAACTCACATTGTGTGTCTTGATTGTTTGTGCAAGGCCCTTGGTTATTGTGATATTTTATTCCAATGAAAATATGAGTTGTTGTGTTTATTTTCTAGAGTCACCTTCATTATTAAATAATAATTAAAATCGGTAATTAAATTATATGTTTGAATAATAAGTACTTTAATGACGTTGATGTCGATACCTATAATATAAATTCTTGGAAATATGTTTGTTTGTTATTTCTATGTGGTAGTGGCAACAATAAATGATTTGAAGGTGTCATATATTTCTGATAGTGTGGAATAAGGCTAAAAAAAATTAATGGTGTCCTTTTAATTAAAATTTGGTAAGGTGATATAGGATATAATTGGATAATGTGGGATGGAAATTAATGCACAATAACTGAATTAAAATTATAAATACTAATGAATGGGATAAACCATAATAAAATCACATGTAATGGATTATTAGAGTGGGTTTCCATTAAATATAGGATTAAAATATATTAATTAGAAAACAATGATTAGTAATGTGAGAATCTATAAAATAGTGGAATCGGTGAATGCAAGAAAGCAAATTGTGGTCTCTTTGCAGTTGTTTTTCCAGTGAATTTCATTTAGTGGTGGATGTAGTTGGTGGTTTCTTATGGTAACATTAGTGTGGTATTTATGGTTGATATATATGTTGAATTATTTATAATAAACATTTAGGCCAGTCTTTTGTGTGAGTATTTGTGTGTGTGTGTGTATATATTGTATTTTCCTCACAATTCTAAACCCATCCCACCCGATTCATGTTTTTTATAATGATTCCAAATGTCTTGGTTACAAATGTTTTATCCAAAATCTAGGTTGGTGATGGTGGATGGATGATACCCTCCTCTTCTTCACTCTACCTTCAATAGTATATTTTTTTGATGGCCTGTGGTGAGTTTGATCATGCAAGGTGTGAGAGTGTCATTCGATGTACTCGATGAGGTGGTGTTGATGGGACTTATCTTATATCATGGGGTTGATGCATTGTAGGAGGTGTACATGAGTTTTAGGTCCCTCATGTTTACAATACCATAATGCTCTAGTTATAATGTGGTGAATTTGGATGTGTTGGGATGATGTTGTGTGTAGTATTCCATGATTCCAAAACGAGATGTTGGATCTTGTGAGCATTGGGGTACGTAGGGTTGTGATCCAACCCACATCAGGAAGGATTAGATGAGAGCACAATATGTTTGATACTAGGTTATGAGAGAAAAAAATCAATGGGAAAGAGGTTTTAGGGTTTCTATGATTATATGCATCCAAATATTATCTTATTATACTTAGATATGATACCTGATGAGTGAGACCTGGTGTGGTTGGGAATGTATAATTGAATTAATAGGTGAATGTTGGTTCTAATTTTTACTCACTAGAGTGTTAGTATGATTTTATCACATTTTAATGAGAGATCCTGGTGATTTTCCTATTGAGTATACATATCATACTCACCCTACATATATATAATTAGTTTCTTAGGTGTTAAAAAGGGGTTTGGTGACCTCGAT
Organism: Viscum album; assembly: GCA_963277665.1. Lineage (NCBI taxonomy): Eukaryota > Viridiplantae > Streptophyta > Magnoliopsida > Santalales > Viscaceae > Viscum > Viscum album. Next base: position 601,369,952 of record OY728158.1, on the reverse strand, counting down.
AGACCGATCTAGCTTGGAGTTTCAGTTTCTATTTAGAGATTCTTCTTAAGAGTGGTTTGGTTTTTTAGTTTTGGAGTTCCATTCTATATGAAATGACATGCATTGTTTTATTTTTTTCTAAGGATATTGTTTTATTTAATATGGATGGTATTGATCTATTTTATCCCCTTATCTCTTATCCTTAACTTATATTATGAGGGTAATGCCTCCCATTGTGTTTTTTAGACCCTTAGTGTTATTCACCAAGCCAGGGCCTAGTGGAGGCAAAATTTGGAGGTTAATCATTCTTTTCATTTCCTACCCATAAGGGGTACCAGTGGGGGGGGGGGGGTCATGGAAATTTTGACACTAAAACTCAATGGGATTTTAATATAATTGGGAGATTGTTGGTGGTGCACTAAAATACACATGCATACAATGAATATATATAGAATACATATATATTATTCATCTCATATATATATATATATATAATATTATGATAACATATAGTATGTGATACTATATATAATGAACACATAATGCACATGGATAGTAGCAAGAAATATACATGCATACAATAAACGTATCCATGCTGCTATACCCTGTGATTCATAATAGGGGAATGGTGAATTAGTGTGTAAAATTTTTATTTTAATTTAAATGTTTATTATACCAAAGTTGGTAGAAACCTTAAAAACCTATCTAATTGGAACACACATCCACTAAACACAAAAATTAAGAAATAAAACAAAACAAAACCATATTTACTTGGTTCACCACTAAGGGATAGTCTAAGGAGAATACAATAATGATGTATTGATCATAAAAAAATGCAAAGAGATTCATTATTTTTTTTTGGATTACAATTTTTCAGACATTATTAGTCAATTCCAAACACACTACGTTTATAAATATTTCAGGGATAGAACACTACCTCCCTCGAATCACTTCTGTTGACTACTCCTGACACGCTACTCTAGATGGAGTCTCTCTCAGTTTATTGACTTGAAGGTCACTCCATTATCATCATAAATTTTATAATAATGTTTCTTTATAAATAAAAATATATAATACTTCAATTCCCTCATTGGTCACCAAAATACTCATAAGAATAAGTCATGTGAGAAAATGTTTTTTAACCACACTGACCACCATCCATCCTGTACTAACCAAGTGGGCCACCATCCACCATTCAATATTTATGCAGGCCACCATCAATCACATAAAAACTACAAAAACTACATGTGTACTTGAATTATCTATGCACCCCCCTTATGAGACTCATCCTCATACTACCCTCCATGCATTGAATATGATAACTTCTTTCTATTCACTTACTTATGTACACTGACTCCATGGAACTCTTATGAGAAATACTTCTCTATAGGTTTCATTCATAGACCATGATTACCATGCACTACCAACACAATATCACCTTCACACACTGCTTAATCTACCATATTTCTTCTTATTTTTTTCTCTCTAATAAATTATGTGGATAGTTGTGTATTTATAAGAAAATTATATCATGTATTTCACCAATACCTAAAATTATTGTTCACTCCTGAGGTGCCACAGGATCCATGGACTACTAAAATGGAAGAGGCGAATCAATGGTGACTTAAAACATTTATGAATTATTCCCCCTTTTGTAATTAAACCTCCTAGAATTTTTCAATATCGATCAACTCCATGTTACGTCTCACATCCTTACCCAAAAAATATAATAAAAAATGGAACAAGAACAAAAGGATTTACATGGTTTGGTAGAAAGTCCCATTCATTGACTTGATTGGTCATATGGTTCAATCATAGATTTTCCACTCTAATAAAATATATTTAATTAAAATTGAAGGGTGATTTATACACCATAATTAGATCAGAGTCTCACTAATATTATCTTGACTAAAGTCTCACTGGCTACTTTTCCTACCTCTGATAGGAATTCTCTTTCCAGTGTCACACAATAATTCTTCAACATCTTTACACTATAGTAATTTATTTACATGGTGATCTCCCAACATTCCCTAATTTTCATAGGTTCTTTGAAGTCCTACCATATATATATATATATATGCAAATGGTTTCTTTGATGTACCTTCTCAGAAATAGATCACCAATTTAAAATAGGATGTAGGTTCCTTAATAAAACCGATATTTTGTAAATAAATAATAGTTTCTTTAAAAGTCATCAAGTCTTTAGGAAAACTCAGTTACCCAGTCACTACACGCAGGTTAACTTCACAGAACGTATAGTAAATATGTTCACCTAGCTGTCTCACTCAATGAGCTATTATGAGGTTTAAACCGAGAAACTACTCAAATATTCAAGTGACTATAATTCACATAAATAAACAACAAGATACCTAAAATTCATCCTTTCTCATATTCTTCTAATTAATTTTCTATAATTTAGGATGTTGAAGATATTCATCATCACACTTATACTTATATATCTAGATGATAAAGAATTCCCAGCATAGGTCCAAATCCTTCTTCTTTTTCATCACTATAACATGCAGTGGAAACTTATTATTTTTTTATTCATGTGATGTTCTTAAAATATCACATAATAGTACATATATTTGATTCCATTTTCTAAAACTCACACAACACCCTAATGGTGATGACATCTTCTTATTTTATTCTCTTCACTATTTTATGAATCTCACATAGACAGAGATATTTAATTAATGTATTCCTTTTTTCAAAATATCATTAATGGTATACCTAGTATAAAATTTCAATGTTATCATATTTTTTTTATAATACTCACATTTTGATTCACATGACCCGTTTCTTTCTGCTTAGGGAGTACAACAAGAATACCATTTATTAAATATTATTTTTTGAAAACTCAGTAGAGACTCTTAAAAAAATATATATAGCTGGCATGAACTCATATTACTCAACCATATTCTACAAAATCCATAAATTTAATCTTCACACCTATATAAGAATAGAAAAAAAATCATGTATTTAGTGTATAACTCTCCCTTTCTACGTGAGATATTATCATGAAAATAGTATCATCTTGAAACTTAGACATATATACAATAGTAACATCTCATCTATTCTTCATTATCTCTCAAACGCTCAAACATTTTGGGATCAATTGATGCAAGTAATGATAAAAAACGCTTGATCTTTGATGGTTCTTCATCTGCATTATTCTTCAAACCCAAAAAAAATTAATTTCATCATCAAGAATACATATAGGGGTTCTTCCTATTCGATCTTCCTCAAAACAGGCTTAGATCATGGATTAAATAGGATTCATGATGTTTAATTTTCACTTAGTACGTATTCAAATTCACTTACATGAGTCCCAATGTGGAATTCATGTATTTGAATATCGTGTATGTGGAGATCAAATTAAATTAGCCTTATTTAAAGTATGTAGTATAAAGTTACACAGGTTTCTGAAATCAACTATGAAATATATTCCTGCCTGGAATTTCATTTGGGCACATGGTTCCTGAATTCTGATATACAGCAGAATTTGGATATGTGAAATTCATTCATGGATTATTCAGATCCATATCTAAACCCACATAAATCAATATTCATGTATGAAAAAATTTTCTTACTGGGTGATTTCAGCTACATAAATCCACCTACATTGCTGGGATTTACATTAGTGGAACCTGGAATTCTAGATATCTTTCATTTTGAATGAAGGAACCTCTAGTCAAACTCCATACATTCTCCTTCGCTCATAAACACTTCAAAACAACTTTGTGAATTTATAAAACTTTCTCAAATAATTCAAAAGTATTACCAAATAAGCTATAGAAAATAAAACACTCCTCTTTGAGTTCTTTAATTTCATGCACTGCACCCTTTCTTTTAGTTAACATAGAACTTAATTTAAGCCTTCATCCATGTGTATTTCAATATTAATTTCAACAGTCTTCTCCATATGTAAATAGGTATTGATTCTCTATAGCTATATCACTTCAATATCCCATTAATACCACTTTTAACATAGATAGATGTCATCCATTCAAGTTTTTTACTGTATCTAGCTCTCTAGTTACTCTACACTATTAAATAAAATGTTGGGATGATTCCTTCAGAACTTGTGATGATTTATACATGAAGATAATATTAACAATCATCTGTGTATATGGGAATCCCACTTGAATATTTCTAGCCAAGTATTCAAGGGAAACCAACTCTTTATACTCCTTTACTAATAGAGCATGGGAAACAACAATTCATCTTTGATGGGAGGACTTTCACGACCCGACCCAACGGGGCTTAAGCCGCGACTCCCCAAGCCCACCTCCAATAGGCCAGGGGATGGTGACTAGTGCCGAGTAGGCTATCACACACATGGGAGGCATTAGCCTAAGGAACCTGTACACATGCACCCACATTCACCTCCGTGAAACAGTGGAGAGAAATATATAAAAACATAAAATAAATGCCTGTATACATCTAACCCACAACCAGAGTGCAACAGAAGTAAAAAATGGAAAACCAGAACCCAACAAAGGAAAACTACATAAGCATACAACCCGCTCAGAAGGAGAGAAAACAATTCAAAATACTCACGCCAGTATGATCCTCGACACAACTCCGGTAAACACCCCGGTCAGTCTCGCTCACTATGCTCCGCCTGCTCTGGGTCTTCCTGGAACTCTATCGAAAGGTCTATGGTCTGCACAAGACATAAACTTGTCCGAAAAAGCCCGTCCAGGGGTGAGTATACAAAATACTCAGTTGGAACCCCAAAAACCCTAAAATAAAAGGGAGAAACTGAAAGAAAATAGTTAGATCATCCCAGCCAGAGGGAACCCAAACGAGAGAGAAACTCCATCTCCAGACCATCATCGACTAATACGACTAGTCAGCTCTGCTCAGTTGTATGCCCATACATACACCATGAACATCTGCTCAGGTATATGCCCATACATATACCATGAGAAACTAGATATACTCATTCCATGCATCAAGCCTCACTGGGTTCTGTCCACAGCACCTGCGACAGGTAGATAACTAGGAGAACACACTCCATGAGCTCTATCACACTAGATGACACTCGTCCGAGAGATACACTTCATCAGGTCTCACACCAACATCACAAACGCCCATCTGAGAGATCAATCTCATCAGATATCATCATTGAGAACATCATGCTGAAACAGTTGAAACACTAAACTTCTCGGATAAAGGATCACTCCTAGGGTCCGCTAGGGGATACAAGAACCCACTCCGGTATCTCGGAGATCTCACAGAGAGGGGATCACTCCCAGGATTCACTAGGGGATACCACAACCTGATCCGGTGCTCCACTGATCACATCACTCAGATAGAGGATCCTCGCCCATGTGAAGATGGTCATGATGATGCCCGAAATCCCATCTGGTATAACTCTCGATTTAGGGGATCAAATAGGCGATGCACCAACCATATCAAAACCACGCGCTGAGTAGGGGATCATATAACCAATGATGCCACAATCCTACTGAAACCACACACTGAGTAGGGGATCGAGTACCTGATGATGTTTTAACCCTACTAGCGATGCTAGAGGATCCCACTCTGGACCTGTTGAAGGGATGCCACAACTCTATCAGGAAAACATTCTATTGAGGGGATTAGAAACCTATACTGAGGTTTTAATGCCAAACTAACCCTCATTGGAACAAACCAAGGGAGTACACTCAACCACTGTTGGTCTAAACATAGAAAACCTGAGCGACCCGCAACATTGCCACACTGCACACCTCCCGGGCCTATACCGAGGCAACCACTGCGATCTACATGAAAAAACGAACAGGACAGGCTATTTACTCGACTGAAATGGAAAAACAGTGAAAAATGTACTATTCACCATATCTAGCCCAGGTGGGGCCCACGCCTCGATCCCAAAACTCATCAAGAGGACCAAACCATTGCGCTCCCCTCAAAAAAGCTCATGAGTTCGATCACTAGTTTCTCCAAAACGGACACCCGACAAAAAAGTTGTGTTTCTCCATAAATGCCCAAAACTAGCCTCATGGGGCCCACATCATTATCTTTATCTCAGTTCCCAAAAACTATCCTGAAAAGTACGCCTTAATATTAGGATTAAAACGTCACCGATGACATGTCCATCATATGCTCAGTGTAAAAGTTACTGCGGGTCGATGTTGGATAATAATAAAATAATATTATTTAAATATTTTGTAGCTATGGGCCACGAAACTGACTCATAAAATTCCCAATGCGAGTTGAAAAGGTCAGTCTTGACACAAGGAACACATTTCCACAATTGGATCTCAAATCGAAGTTACAGTCTGCGAGTTATGGGGGTTTAAAGAACCTCTGGAAAAATCTGGCCAGACCACCGCGAGGTCGCCAGAAACCACCGTCTTCCTGATCGAACCGCAGCCGCCTGCCGGAATCCACAGCGCCGCAGCCGCCTTCGCCGGAAAACTTCTGGAAGCCACCAGGAGCACCACAGTGCCTCAAATTCAGATCCAAAAAATGTTTGGGAAACCTCGGGCCCGAACTACACAACCCTTATGACGATTTGATGAAAAACAACACATAAAAAGGATCCGAGATTTTAAAACTCAAACCGCCAACCTCACGGGTGAAACGCCGACGCTTCTAGGCCTGATCCGTGCTCCGAAGCTGATGCTTCAACATCCGGGAGAGATCGTTGTCAAGATATGAGTCCGACGACACCTTATTTCTTCGATCTTCTTCATTCGTCGCTTGAAGAAGGAGGGAGTGGCTTCCATGCACGTTCCAGGGGGTGGGGAAGAAGAGTTGATATTCATTTTAATTTTTATTAAAAAAAATATCAGCATAACTTTCCAGATCGACTCACCCCCAACCTAATGCCTGGTGCTGACTAAAATTATGTCACCTCTAGGGTAAACACGACATTCTGAACTCAACTGCATGCTCAAAATTTTGATCTGAGACTCTGTTTAGGAGTTATTTGAGCTGACGCTCATAAATAAACATTTCCATTTATTTACGAAAACAACCATGGTGGCTTTTTCTAAAGCAGGCCCGAACCCGCAATGTTTACACCCCACCGAGGGTAAACAGCATTCTCCAAATGCAACTGTGCCCTCATATTTCTAATCTGAGCTACCGTTTAGGAGAAAACACAACCCCACCACGTGCATAGTATAAAAAAACATAATATTTTTATAAAATTTATTTCGGGCACACCAGGCTTCAGAATCACATGTCGTCTTCACACCTAGATATGGAATTATTCATAAGAATATTCCAATGTATGGAAGGTCCAAAATACGAGTCGCTACATTGACAATCAATCCATCGCCTAATTTATATTGGAGTTTATTACATTGATAGTTCTAGTTGAAAAAAATACAACTAAACACCTTTATGCACTTCAATACCTTGTTTGTGTTTGTCATTAATTCCAAATGGCCTTCAATTGTTAATGTAATTCCTCTACCCCAAATTGGAAATAAACACAAAGGGTTGGAAATTATTCTTCCCTTAATTGAAATCATAGGGTTGGATCATTATTTTAGTTTCTTCCCCCGAGTGAATGTCTGATACCACTTGAGATTAATACTACTTTATATATTATACCAATTTACATACATGGGGATTCTCTTCATCAATTTCATATCCATTTTATAATAGCACTGGGAGTTTTTAATAAATACATATCTTGTCCATACTTTTTATCTTCCCCTTTAAAAAATCCAATAAACTTACATATAGAAGAAGTATTTATATAATAATATCTACTCAATAGTTGTAAGTGATTGCAATAATTGAAGAACAAAATGGAATTATTTTAATTAATTGGAATCATATTTCTCTTATAAATGTGTCATCAATCAACCAAATTAAAGTATATGTGGGTTAAACCTATGTGAAAAACACGAGTGATTAATTTGGACAACATAACTAACCGCATTTTTATATGTTATACCAATTTTTACTATCTCATTTTGTTGGAAACACATGAAATTTTTTAGGCAATTTTCGAAACTTGTACTCACTTGAAAAAATATATCAAAATATTTCAAGTTATATTTATCCCAAATTTTTTTATATATTCACTCATAATTTATGAAAAACCAATATACATGAAGAAAAGTTTTTGTGAGGGAAGATCATAGCTCGAATTTTGTGCTTATTTAAATTTGACCAGAATTCCAGATTTAGAAATAATGAATATATCTATATAAAATTGTATTCTTTTCCCATCCTCTTTAAGGGATGCTTCCCATACAATATCACCTTCAATTACCATCCCTAGATCAAAATTAGAATGATATGAGAAAGGGTGGATATTCTACTACAATTAAATTTTTGCACTTAGAATGAGACTTCTTCCCCTACCAAGTGAAACATTTATTTAAATATTTGAAATGTCTTCTTTTCTTCATGATATAAACCAATTTGGATATCCATAATCGAACAAATTGTTAAACCATGTATTTAATAAAAACTGTATAAGTCTTATTGATATCATATTTTATAACATGGGCCATTGGTGATTTCCATTTTTTCTTCAATAAATTTTCTTTTTAAGGTAGCAATGTCATGCATCTAATAGAATTGTGACCTACCTTCATGTACCTTTCACACAAATCTTCAGCATATTTTAATTTACATTTTTTGGGTAGATTATCAATGTATTTATAGGGAGTATCAATAAACATATCAAATTGGATATCCTAAATCTGTTCCCTTTTGATATCCATGTTTCTCGAATATTTCTTGAGACTCATTGACATTTTACAATAGTCCAAGGTGTATATATTCTTAGCACAATAGAATCACTTATTTACCATAGGTTAAACATAATTATTTCCATTTTTTATTTCCTTATTGTAAGTATTTGTCTTCACAATTTTTTTGAATATCACCCAAGTTTGATACACTTCCTTACTTCACCAGTATCTCAGCCTATTGTGGTATTTTCTTATCATTAGTAAGTATATCATACCTGGCTGGACTATATTATAATTTTGACTTAGAATATTGAAAAACTCTTATAAGATATTCCATAAATCAAATACATTCCTCATATAAAGACTCTCTAAGTCCTTGAATTTCTCAAACAACTTTAGTGATCCAATTGAAGAAACTATCATCATTTTCGTCATGATATATTTTTAGATCATCAAACATTTTGTGAAGCACTTGAATTTTTAAATCAGTCACTTTAATGTCACCTTTATAAATGTTGTAAAATCTGTCCCACATTTCCTAATCACTAGTGTAGCTGATCTTAATAAAATATATATGATCTGATAGGGCTCCCGTTAGAGAATTTTTATCTTTATAATTATAGTCAAGAATTTCCCTATTATCTTTGGTCATAAACTCCTATTGTATAACTAACCTTAATCCCATGAATAGTGGCATAAAGAACATATAATCTAATAGATCTAATATACAATCACTTCAATTTTTTTAAAATTTGATAGTTTTTCCCATAAAAGAGTGTAACTTCATAGTATCCGAATATATTATATGCATTCCCTTTGAAATAAAACTTGAAGTATTTTAGACTTTTCCTTAGACGCAACCCTTAGTCTATATAAACTATGATATAGTAAACCATTATATCCTAATTATTAAATTAATAGGTATGAATTGTAATAAAATCTTTATAAAAAATATTTATAAAGGTTTTTATTAATTAAAATGTATTTATTAATTCATAATAAATAAGTACACAATTTTTAGTAAAGTCATTTTTTATTCAAAAATATGTTTTCATCAAAAATGATTTCTATCGCATTTTGAAAATGGAATTTATAATTAATTTATTCTATTTTTTGAAATTTTATTTGAGTAAATGAATATAATTTTGAAAATCAGCATATCAATATTTTCTTAGGTTGAAATGTTATGATTTTTTTGAAAAGATTTATTTTTCATAAAATAGTGAAAACTACCATTTTTTGTAAAAAATGTAATTTATTTTCAAGTAAATGTACAATTATATTTTTAATTTGATATTAAATAAACCTAATTATACATTAATTAGAAATAATATAATTAATTACATATTAATTTTCATTATACTTGATTTTGGTATAAGTTAATTTCTGGGCTTAAAAACCCATTTTTCTAAAAAAAAAATTATGTATGGAATGTGTTTTTATCTTAATAAATTAATTGTATCTCTATTGATTAATGTTTTTAGTGAAATTTATATATTAAATATTCAGTATATTAATTTAGCATTAATTTTATAGTTTTATATGTCAAATATTTGAAGTAAATTAATTTTTATGATTAAAAATCCATTTGTCAAAAATGGGTTTCCATTGCATTTAGTGCAGTTAATTAAAATTAAGTCTTGAAACTTATAGAAATTTAAATTATTAAAATGGGTTAAAAATTTAATATCATAATAATTAATACAATTTAATATTTAAATATTAATTTTGGTCATAGTGAATAGTAAAAATATTAAACTTTTGTTCGGACGGTTAAGGTTAAAATGGGTTTATAGGGGTGGTGGGGGTGGGGGTGGGGGTTAAACCATGAGATGAGTTATAAGGGTATTATTTACACCTCTACCTATAAAATTATTATAATTTTAAATATATTTCAACCTTATCTTATTCTACCTTTTAATACCTATCCATTTTGAACCACTTCTCCATAAAAGTGACCGTAAATCATTAAAATCTTTTAAAAAATTCCTTGTGTGTCCCGCCCCTGACTTATAAAAGGGAACCTATTCTCCAACATTATTTACACCATTTCAGCCTTATATATCAAAAATTACTACTAAAAAACCTCCATATAATGATTATCTCAATCCTATAGATTATGTAATTATCCTATGTCCAATCATTCAAGGCTTAAGGTGCAAGATAAAGGAGGTAACTAAAAGAATAGGTATAGATCTTAACCAAGATCTTTCGATTTTATTTGTTCTTATACTTCCTCTAAACATGATGTATCCATAAAAACATGATTAATAAATTATAATAAATATAATTATATGTTATTATGGTGATATAACAACCATTTACAACCTCTTCTCAATCAAATGGGATATTAATGTATCGCTCTTGGGTACATGTGGACTACCGCCTCCACATAGCGATGCGATTCATTTTCCCACACCATCATTCATGGTTTGTTATTATGATAGATTTAATGTTTATATATGATATTTTTTAAAAATAATTATTCTATAAGCTTGAATTATTATTTATCTTTCTTTAATTCCATCCATAAAAAAATGGAAACACCACTCCTTTGTAAAGTGAACTAACATCTCTACATAGTGATATAATTAATTTTTCATCACCAATTTATATGGATGGTTATAATTATATATGTAATATATATATATATATATGATATTTATATATTTATTAACATTATGGGAATGTTTAAATCATGATCTAAGTGCATATACCATAATCGCTGAACCAAAACATACATGAAAAAATGAAGCAGTTAACACAAAAAAACGATGTTAATAAAAGATTGATTATGAATGAGTGATAATATGTTTTAAGTAAAAAATGTAAGATATTATGGGTATTATTAGGGTTATGCTATATAATTATAATAAAATTTAAATTTATTTCATAGGAGATGAGATCACTTAAGAAGCAAGACATACTTGAGTTAAGGATTTTATGTTTCTCTTTCATTTCTATCAAGACTGTTTATACATAAATATTAAGATGATGAAATTTTATGATATATATCTCATAAATAATATTAATTTTATTATATTATAGTTATTTATAAGGATTTATTATTTTCATTTGATTTTCATATCTTTATGTACTTAAGAAAATAAAATAATTTCTTTAAGGAAAACCAACTATGTTTCTCCATTCAGTCGGGAATATTTTCCTCCAGGTCCATATTTTCATTAAAATGTTTTCAAGAATGTTTTTATTATTATAAAGAAATTATTTAAAGTAATTTTTTATTATATTTTACTTTTCTTAAAAAGGTTTAAAATAAACCTTTCTTATCATTTTCCAAACATGGTACATTTGAACCAAAAACATCAATGAAAGTTTTATTTTAAAAAACACCACATAAAATTATTTCCCCACCATCATGGATACTATTTTATTTTAAGATTCCTATATAAGTTTTATTTTTTTATTTTAAAATAAAACCCTTTACTAAAAATTTTATAAACTATTATATTCTAAATACGTGTTTTCAAATAAAAAGGTAATTTTCCTCAATGAATGTTCTAGTGAAATTTTAAAGGAATTTCTGTCTATAAAAACATTCTATGATGTTTCTTATGATTTAATGGGGATATTATCCAATGTTTTCATATTTATTATTTATCTATATGGTTTATGACTATTATAAATAAATTTTTATGAAACTCATATCATTTCCACGGGTTATGATTTGATGATATGATGAATGTTGTAAGATCTCATGGCACAAATATGTATAGTTTTCATTTTGTGATGGGTGGGCCTAGAATTATATAGACCTCCAATGAATTATATAAATAAGAAAATATAAAGAGATAAAATAGAATCTAAGGGGGAGTGAACCCATTTTAGAATAGTAATTTTTCCAATAATACAGTCTTGTGAGTGAACCTTGACTAATGAAGTGATGGAATTGAGAGTGAACCAAATCCACTATAGTAGTCTTGAAAGTGATACTTAATCAAGGAAATGATTTTATATGAGTATGTAGATTAAAAATAACTTATTTCTTAGGTTTATGATATGTTTTCATGGTTCATGATTGAATTTTGATGATTCCACACTCTAATGTATTATGTTTTTTTATTTATAAACTTCATTCCATGTTTCATGATTATGATATATTAATTTTTGGGTACTATTTTATAATTTTTAGATCTTGTTCTCGTGCCATTATGCTTATGTTATGATCATTTATGATAATTTATTGATATCTGTTATGTTTATCCTCATCAATTATCTGAGATCACCATTTCTTATGTTTCCCTTCCCCAGGTTATGAAGTAACATTTTAAGTATGTTATATCTAATAAGGGTGCTAGTTGTGAAGAAATTAATGGGGAATGATTTAGATATTTTATATATTGGCTTTTTATTTATCCAATTTTCCAAAGACTCTATACCTCTATGGTCCTCAGGTGTGTATTATTTTGATATTTATTTAATATTCATCTAAAATGATGTAATACTAATGTTTGAAAAGTATGTTTGGAAATAAACGTTATCATAAGGAAGGTTTAGTAACCTTTGGAATCTAGGATGAAGAAACATTTGGGTGAACCATTTGGATAATCCTGAGTATAGGATAATATCCTAAGTTATGGTAAATAAAGGGGTGTGGTTTTTATAAGAAAATATATCCCTTTTTTGATACTATAGGTGGACATGTTTTTGGAATAAATGTATATGGGGGTAATTATATGCAAAAAAATTAGTTGATTATATATCAACCATAATTCTTGTTCACGATGAATGACCTCTTACTACACATCTGGTTTAAACTTTGCAGGGACATTCCTAGGTTAATTTATGTTTTCTTTAAGTTCCATTTTGAAGGATTTGAATATTAATGACCATGGATGAACTAGGTTAAAACTAAAGTTTCATATATTTAAAAGAAAGTGTCATTATTTAGATAAAAAATGAATGATTTTTGATGATTGGTTACTCTAATTAATAGTGGTTTATGGAATGATAACCATTTTTGTTATATTAAGGGATTGGAGATAAAATGATGAAGATGATGTGGTGCTAGGTATGCTCAAATATCGTAGTATATTATTGAATATTAGTCATATAAATAACTTCATATCATTAAAAATATCTACGAATATTAATTCATATCCTCATTGATTAGATGCTAATTTTTTTATAAAAATCCTTAATGGTATGATGATCACATCTCAAGTGTATAATTCCTTTTTAATTGATGTTTTTGGGAATATGCTCCCTAAAAATCTTGTTATTCTTCTATAAGTTGAATTTGATGTGATTTTGGTAATGGTTCAGATTTATTTATATAAATTCCATATCAATAACTAACGAAATGAATTAAAGTTTTATATTCAAAACGAATCTATGATGAGCTATCAGTGACAGGATAAAGGTAAACATAATAGGGAAATTATATCCATTACATGGGTATTGATTACTATTAAAATTTTGTGTTTATCTCAGATGGTTAGGTAGAAAATAAAAATGAAAGATATGCCTATTTCATGGGATTTTATTGAAATATTGATAGAATAGTTACCAATTATTCTTCTGAATTTTGAAGTTGATTTTTCAATAGAACTCATAATCGGTGCTACACCTATTTAAAAGACTCTATATAGAATGGAATTGGATGATTTTCAAGAATTGAACAAGTAGCATGAGGAGAATATTTATAAGGTATTCATTCATCCATGTGAATATACAAGGGGTGCACCTATCCTTTTTTGTCAAGAAGGATTATGGATCAATATGAATCTGCATTGATTATCAAAAAATTAACAAGATCATGATCAATAATAAATATCATATTCTCTGTATTATTGATTTGTTTGGTCAATTATAAAGGCATAAATATTTTTCCAAAATTTTCTTTTGATCTAGATACTATTATTTGAGGTTAAAAAGTGAATACATACCCAAAGAATATTTCTATTCGAGGTATGGACACTATAAATTTATAGTGTTTCCATTTGGTCATACTAATGACCCTGCTGTCTTCATGGGAAATGAATATATGTGGGTCAGGCTATTCCCAACCCCCCCCCCCCCAAATTTATTAGAAAAAAATACATTGTATACAAGGGAGGTGTGGGGTCAGTCAACCCACACCCAAAAACCTTGGACACCCCCACGAAACTCAAAAGTCCCAAAAAAACAAAAAGACAAACAAAAACTAGAAAACACAGAAAAAAAGAAGTACATCTTCCAGCGTTTCCTAGAAAAACATCAACCAACATCTCGCAACACCATTTTCATCAACCATCTCCCCCTTTCCAATCATATCCATCGCCAACATCACAGAACCACCGATATCAAAGTCATAAGTCTCACCTTCACCACCTCACAGCGAAGCAACAACCATCCCCAAACACCAACATCTTTCTTCACACCCACCTCCAGAAATGCATCTGTAGCATCCAAAATCAAGACAACATCTAGCACCATTAAAAAGTACTAATACCTTTCATCCACAACGATTCACAACTAGTCAAGCTACAACGCCGAAATCACAAGCTCCCACATCATTTAGCGCCACCACAAAAGGCTGGTCAATCTCCATCAATGCAAAACCACCATTACCAGAAACAAAAACATCATATTCATCACATATCAGCCAAGTACTAACCAAGATTCCAGCATATCACACCCAGTAGCACAACCAGGGGCATAGAACAACCAACATCTCAAGTGTGTGTATATTGGTGGATCTATCAATAACTAAAATTATTAAATATTTTCCTAGACCAATACTGTGACTAATATCCATTGTTTTACTAGATTAAATAGATATTATCTTCATTTTGTGATGGATTTATCACGACTATTTAATATACTCACCAAGTTAATTAAGAATTGAGTTAAGTTCCTTTGGACTGATGAATGTAATTTTTTTCTTGGAATAAAAGATAAGGTTGGTCAGTGCACCTCTGCTTATACTACCCTATAGTGAAGAAGGGTTTTTGATTTATAGTGATGCATCAAGAAGGTGTATTGGGTGTGTTCTTATACATAATGATATAGTGATATCTTATTCCTTTCTCCAATTGAAGGTTCATGAGTAAATTTATCTAATACCTGATTTAGAGTTAGCAGTGGTAATATTTTCTTTAAATATTTAGAGGTATATCTTTACAGAAAAATGTGTAAAAAATACACTAGTTATTAAATCTTAAAGTATATATTTAGAAAAAAATACTTGAATATGAACTAGATAATATGTATGGAGTTAATTAAAGAAGTTGTATTCTGAATACATTACCTTCTTAGGAAGGAGAAAAAGGTGTCTAATTCTTCTTGTTAAAAGGATCATGTTATCTTATCTATGATGTATATCAAGAACAATCCAATATTTATGAATTTTCAAATGGTGGACCTTGAAATCTTGATGGAAAGGGAGAAATATTATATTTCTAAAAAGTGTGTTGAACTATCTATCCATGTAATGATTAAAGAGGAGAAAAATGGGGATGCAGAGCTGTAATGTAAGGTGAGAAATGTTCCTAATTTTAATCTTGATTGGGATGGAATGAAAATATTCAGGAACTTTGTATGCGTCCCTTAAATACCAAACCCAAAGAAGTAACTATTAAAAGAAGTTCATGTCTCCTAATTCTATATTCATTATAGAATTACAAAGATATATAGAGATATGAAAGAGTATTTCTTGTGTGAAAACATGAAGAGAGATATTGTAGACTATGTATGTCAAATATTTTTTTATTGGAAATTTATATCAGAGATACAAAAGAATAAGGGGGATGTTGCAACCATTACCCATACCAGTATGGAAGTTGTAAAACATCACAATTTATTTCATTGTTGGTATCCTCAAAACATCTAAAACCCATAATGATATTTGGGTTATAATAGATCGCCTTATAAAGTATGTTTATTTAATTAATATTAGAGTATATTTATATATTGATCAACTTTATAGGATATATGTTAAGGAAGTTGAAAGTTTACATGGTGAACCACATTCTATTGTACCTAATCAGGATATGAGGCTTACCTTGAAGTTCCGAAGAAGTCTTCATCAAAAACTAGATACATAGTTGGGTTTTATTAGTGCTTCTCATACTCATATTAATGTTCAGTCTAAGAGGACTATTAGAACACTGTAGTATACGTCAATATACTATTATCTAGATTTCAAAGGTGTTTAGGATAAATACCTTCATCTAAATAAGTTTTCTTATAATAATTTTTTTCACTCAAGCATTCAGATGCATCCATATAAATCCATCTATGAAATGAAGTATAGAACTTTGAAATATTGGGACGAGTTTAGAGAAAGAAAACCACTGGGACCTAGGATAGATAAAGTAATTGTAGATAAGGTTCGGTCCATTTAGAAACACATCAAGACAGCTCAGAGTCGAGAAAAACGTTATACTGACAATCATCGGTGAGATTTGGAATTCAGTGTTAGTGAGAAGGTATTCCTGTGAATTTATATATGAAAAATGGATATAATTTTTTTAAATAAGGTAAATATGACCCCTAGTTAAATTGTCCCCTTCTAGATTCTTGATCAATTAGAGACTTTATCTTATCGCTTTTCACACCAAACAAACCTCTCTCAAGTTCATGATGTGATTCATTTATATTTCCAGAAGAAGTACATTCCCAATATTTCACATGTACTAAACTCAGAGGTTATAACATTAAAGTATGTTATTTACTATAAAAAAACTTATATTAATCTTGTATCATATGGATAATGTTCAATGGGGACAAGGCTACTCACCTGGTTAAATTTCTTTGGAGGAGTCAATAATTTGGGGAGGCTGCCTGGGAACCTGGGGATATGATAAAGCAGATATATCCTCATTTTTATGTATTGAAGTGATATAATTTTAAAGTTAAATTTATTTTAAGTGGTAAATAAGGTTAAATTACAACATCTTACATGTATTTCCATTGAAATAAAACTTGAAGTATTCGGTAGATTTCCTTACACGCTACCCGAAGTCTATAGGAACAATGATATAATAAACTATTATAACATTGCTGTTAAATTCTAAGATGAAAATAGTAGTAAACACTTTATAAAAAATATGCATTATGTTTTTTAATAATTCAAATATATTTCTTAATTTATAATAAATAAATACACAATTTTATGTAAAGACATTTTACATGTCAAAAATATGTTTTCATCAAAAAAGGGTTTTTATCACATTTTGAATGAAAATGTTATAATTAATTACTAATATTTTTAGAAATTTTATTTTAGAAAATTAATATAATTTTTAAAATTATCATTTTAATAATATCTAAGGGTGAATTTTTGTTATTTTTCTAAAAACATTTATCTTTCCATGAACGGTGAAAAATATTGATTTTTGTAAAAAATATAATTTATTTTCAAGTAAATATCCCATTATGTTTTTAATTTTATATTAAAATAAACTAAGTCAATTTTAATTATATATAATCAAATTAAATTCATAAGAATCATCAATATACTTTATTATGGCATAATTTTATTTTTTGGGCATAAATACACATTTTTATAAAAACCATTTTTATTTGTGAAATTATTTTTTTTATCATAATAAATTAATTTTGTATCTTTTTATTACAAGTTTTATTGAATATTTTATATTATATATTCAACATAAGATTTTAACATTCATTTTATGGTTTTTATAAGGTGTAAAATGGAAGTAAATTAAGTTGTACACTTAATAATTCATCTTTCAAAAACAAGTATTTGTTATGGATTACACGCTTAATTAAAATCCAATTTCACCAATTATAGTAGTTTAATATGGTGAAATGAATTAAATATTTTGAATTATAATAATTAATATTATTTAATATGATCAACTTAAATTTTAGTCATAATGAATAGTAAAAATAGTACAATTGTGTTATGACGATTATGATTAAAACGAGTTTATCGGGGGGAGGGGGGTTAACCATGTGATAAGCGTAGTATTTACATTAAAACCTATATAATTATTATTTTATTTTTATATTTAAACATTAAATTATCCTTCCTTAAAATCACTATCCATTTTTGCGACTTCCCCATGAAAGTGACCTTAAATCATTGAAATATTTGAAGAAATTACATGTGTGTCCCTCCCCTCACTTATAAAAGAGAACCTCTTATCCTCCATTATTAACACCATTTTATCATTCTATATTATGAAATAACTACTAAAAAATATTAATAATATCCTTTACATTAACCTAGATATTATTCATTAAAGAAGAGGTATAGATATTAACTAAGATATTTCAATTTCTTTTATTATTATACTTCATATAAACATGTTGTATACATAAAAACATGATGAATCTAGAATCATAAATATAATTAGATTTTATTATGGTGACATAACAACCATTTTCTACTTCTTCTCAATCAAATGGGAGATGACATTATCACTTGTGCGTACATTTGAACTATCATTCATGGTTATTTTTATGTATAATAATGATTTTTTAATGGTGAATTAGTATTTACCATTATTTCATTCCATCCATCAAAAAATGGAAACATAACTTGTGCGTATGTATGGACTACTGTCTCCACATTGTGATGTAATTCATTTTTCATTACTGATTTATATTAAAAGTTATAATTATGTGTATAATGAATAAATATGATACTTATATCATTATTAACATTATATATATAAAGGAACCATTATTTAAGTGCATGTACTATAACCGCCAAACCAATATATACATGAAAAATGAATTAGTTAGCACCCAAAATGACGACGATAATGAAAGATTGTTAATGAAAATGTGATAAGATGTTATAAATAAGTCATGTATGGTATTATAAGTATTATTTTGGTTCTTTAATAGAATTATAATAAAATTTTAATCAATTATACAGGGGGTTAGAATGCTAATGAATGAAGATAGAATTTAGGTAAGAGTTTTATGTTACAATCTTATTTTTACTGGTATTGTTTATGCTTAAATATTTTGATGATGAATTTTTTTGATTTATGTCCCATAAATATTATATATTTTCTTATTTTATGGTTATCTATGGTGATTTATTATTTTCATTTCAGTTTTATCTCTTTAAGTACTCAAGAGATCGAAAGAATGTTTTTAAGGGAAACGGACCTTGTTTCCCCCTTATGTCGGGAATATTTTCTTTCATGCACATATTTTATTTAAAAAAATTTAAAGAATATTTTTACTATTAATTTATTATTATTTAAATTATTTATTAATATATCTTAATTTCCTTACTAAGCTTTAAAATGTTCATTCTAATCATTCTCCAAATGTGGTACTTTAGAACCGAAAATGTGAAAAGAATTTTTTTAACATACACTGCATGAAGAGATTTCCTCACCATCATGAATAATATTTTATTTAAATATTAATTTAAAAGTTTAATTTTTTATTTTCAAATAATATTTTTTAATTTACATTTTGAAAAGTTTTAGATTCTAAATACCTATTTTCAAATAAATTGTGTATTTTACTAAAGAAATGTTCTAGTGATATTTTAAAGGTATTTTTATCTATAACAATATCATATAATGTTTCTTATGATTTACTATGGATATGATCCAATATCACCATATTTATTATTTTTCTAGATAGTTTACTATTATCATTATGAAATAAAAATGAAACCTCTATCCTATCCATGGGTAATGATTTGATGATATGATGAATGTTTTATGATTTTTTGAAACATATGTTTATCTTTTTTATTATGTGATTGGTGGACATAGAATTATATATCCATCTAATAAATTGGGTAATGAAATATATATCATAAAATAATAATGAATGGAATGGGTTGTGAATCCAGTTCAGTAAGGTTTTTTGTTTAATAAGATAGTCTTGGGGGTGAACCTTGATTATGGAAATTATGGTACGAGAAGTGATCCCAATCCACTATGATAATCTTTACAGGGAGACTTGACTAAGGATTTTTTTATTTTCTTATATTCAATACAAAAACTTATGACTTATGAATATGTTATGTTTTCATGTCTCATGATGAAGTATTGATGATTTCACACTCTTATGTCTTATTTTTTTTGATGGATAAAACTTGATTACATGTTTCATGATTATGATATATTAATTGATGGGTATTATTTTATAATGTTTAGATCATGTTATCATACCATTATAATTATATTATTATCACTTATGATCATTTTTTATATCACTTTTTTTACCCTTACAGAGCATCTGATCTCTCCTTTCCTTTTGTTTACCTTACCCAGGTTATGGAGAATTTTTTTAAGAATGTTATGTTTAAAAGGGTTACTAGTTGTCAATAACTAAATATTAAATGATTTAGATCTTTTATATACCAGTTTTTTAAGCATCCATGTTTCCAAATATGTTAAACCTCTGTAGTCCTCTGATGTGTATTATTATGGAATGTATTGAATATTTATCTAAAATTATGTAATATTTATGTATGAAAATTATGAGTCTTTATAAACTCATTTGAAATTAACCAAATTATACATACTAAACTTCAACAGTCAGTTTCAATGCTAGTAACATAGATTTGATACCACTTATTATATCCCTAGATGCCTTGACAGGGGAAGGGTGAATCAGGGTGTAAATTATTTCTTATACATTAAAAGTATCTTGTCCCCACATTATTAGGAAATCATTAAACCTATATATTTAGAATTCACATTTACCAAGCATAAATAATGAAGAAATAAAATAGAGTACAATAATTTTTACTTTTTTCACCACTAAGAGATAGTCTAAGGAGTAGGTTCCAATAATGTTTCATTAATGTTTAAATCCACTAATATTCATTAGTTATTGTAGATTATAATTTTTTGTGCAAGTTAACTCTATTAAGAACACAAAAACATTACAAATAATTTAGGGATAGTTCAATGCCTCCCTTAGATAACTTTTGTCGAATCCTCCCTATATACTGCTCTTATTGAAGTTTGCCTTAGTTTATCAACTATAAGGTCTCTCCCTTATCACCTAAAATTTTCTAGGAATATTACATCTTAAATGAAAGAATATTATTCATTAATGTGATTTTAGGTCATTAGGATACATTCTAGAAAACTCATGTGAGAAAAGGGTTCTTAAATCGATAGACCACTATCTACCACATAACAAACACACAGGCCACCATTAACTATGAACTAACCACATGGGCCACCATCCACTATGGAAAAATTGTATGAAACACTAGTGTGGTCAACTCCTAAATGGACCTCCCACACATGAATCCTCACACAACACCTCCAATGTAGTGAATGTGCTAAATTCATTCCACACACTGACTTTACAAACTTCCTTTTACTCACCTTCCTCAAAAAACTCCCACACACACTACTTCTCCCTAGAATTCTTCTAGAGACCCTAATTAGCATACATTTATTACACAATATCTATTTCACACACTAATTAATATATTGAATTTATTTTCAAGTTTCTCTCTCTATAATAAATGATGTTAAAAATGGGATAATTATAGGATCAGTCCACTAGGGTTTTTTTTAAATCCATGAAATTACCATTAAATGTATGAAAAAACATTTTGAAACTAACCATGTGACTTTCATATTCACAGACTATCCCCCATAGACTTTTCTCATGGAAAAATTAAAAACCTCATAATATAACCATGAAAAACATCCTCCTTAATATTATCACCACCATTTGAAAACCACATGATACATCCTTTGTAGTCCTCTTAAAATCACTACCTTCTGACCATGAGCTTTCCATGTGGCCTCTGTACTCCCCACACAGCTGCCAACCTTCAATGCAGACCACTGACCACGAACTCCTATTTCAAACTTACTATGAGGTACTGTTAACTACTACATTATCCATGTTCCTATCTTGTAGAAGAACATCTTTTACCCCAAATTTTTTACACCCCAAAATTTAGAAAATACTTGAAAAGGACACAATTTACAAAAGTATTCTAGGATCCCATATTCTCCAACACATCTCCCATAGAGTTCAAACTCTTTGATAAACCCAAAAAGGATTAGAAACAAATACATCACACCATATAATTATAATTGGTATCATCATGGTTCCAATATAAGAAATGAAAATAAAAAATTCCATTTTACAATATGTGGATTTCCTATATAGGAAATTGGGGGATTATCCAAGTGGTAAAGGATCCCCGTAATCCTGCTAGAAACTTGGGTTGAAAACTAGGTAAGAGAAAATTTATAAAGTTCTATTGTAGCACTGTAACACAATAGCAGTGTGGGGACTATTGTTATGGTGCTATAATATTAGTAGTATTCACTTGAATTGGGTTTTTGGACCATGAATTGTGCCTATAGACCATTGGGTCTTTGACCCATCAAAGTTGGGTGGTTTGAATATACTGGATTATCCTCTGGAATAGGGATTAGGGTGGTAAAATTAACCAAAATAATGAAACCAGATGTATATAAGGATAGAAAAGGTGAATAGTTCATTGGTTTTAGTCCCTGCACAACTCTATGCGAGGAAAGAATAATCCAAATGCATCTTTATGTGTTTGTTTAGATAAGAACATTGAATTGGTTATTAGGAGGGGTTGTTTTAGTGCAGTCCAGTTAATGAAAAATGTAAAAATTGATCTGGTCCTTCTAACCGTAAAAAAATTATTTCCTTGTAGTCGGGTTAGTGTGTATTTCTCAAATAGAAGAAGACTATAATTTCATGTTTTCATATGGATTAATATATTTGAATAATGATAATTGAACATGATCAATATATTCATCAAAAAGGAATCACCAAGGGCGTTATTTGAGGAAGCCCAACACACTTGAAGTGTTATTCATTCATAAAGCAACATCAAGATTCACCTATATAAATAGAATGAGTTCTTTTATTTGGTTTGTATTTTCTTGATCATATTCATTCGAAGCTAATGATGATAATTAGATTTATGAAAAGTGATTAAATATTTTTTCATTATTTTAGCTCATTCATCACATTCAATGGATCTACTAGAAACCCTTTGGGTATACAAGTATTCTTAGGAAACTTTCATGGATCCAATGACCAATGTATAACCCTTAGAGGTAGCAGTAGTTGATCTAATTCTTTATGTGGTCATTATCAAGAATTATCTTTTATTTAAGGAATAATAAATCCACTACATATACGAAACATTTATGTTATGTTTTTATTCATTTTCATTTACCACACACTTCTAACTATTGAGGATAGATATGGCATGTTTTTGTGATTACTTCCACTAGTTGGGATTATAATATGACCCCATGAACTCTATAATCTCTCACTTATGGTGAGGCCTCCTACCCTGTCTCATATCACATCTCATCATAATAGTGACCCAACATGGTTATAACATAATAATAGGGAATAAAAAATACATGGAAGACAAAAAAATATCATATCCCTAAGCTAGAAACACACCCATCCTCACGTAGATCTCTTCTATAGGGTAACACTTATAGTTCAACATCACATTACTAGACTAGACTCATCATCCTCTCTCATCACCCAAATCAAAGCAACTTAACACTCAAGGTCATCCCAGATCCTTAGGCTATAATAGCTCAAAGGCCTAACCCATAAGTCATACCTAGACCCATAAAAAACTGACCCTCTAACTTAGATCACACACTTCTCATTAGGTTCTCAAGAAAACACTAATTAGACCATACTATATCCCTATGAAACAAATAGTAAACGACCACAATTTAAGGTATCTCACTAGATACATGGTCCTCTTTCCCAACGCTTCCCTATATTAAGTCCTATTAAACCCAATTTGTGTTTGTGTTGTATTTATTTTCAATAAGGATCAAAGGAATTAATGGAAAAAAATGATTTCAATATTTTTATAGTGTTTCTTGGAAGTTTTTTAAATATACTGCTAATTGGTGTTTCATTTATAGATTCATATCAAAAATATTTGAGAAGATCCAACCTTTTGATCATCACATGTATAATTTTATATGAAAATGTACTCAGATGAAGTTGGGATGATATGTGATGATTAATGTGATAATCCAAAAATGAATGAAAAGTGATAAATATCATAGTTCTATCTATAATTAAATTTCTAAATATGTTTTAATAAGTCTATCTAGAAAAGAACATGATGAGTGGGTAATGCCTAGAAGGAGGAACTGATTGATGAGAAGAAGATCCATCCATGGAGAAAAAATCATTCAAACTGATGTATCTAGTGATGATTGTAGTTTGGATGATATTATTTGATTATTTTTTATCATTGAGAATCGTTTTTATGGTTGTAGGAAGTACGAATTTTTTTTGATAAAAATTAAATTTTGAGTTGATAACAAAATTTACCGAAGTCTCAAATTCAGATGAGTCATATGGGACTTCAGATGTGTTACGTGGAACATCAAAAGAGTAAAACCAAACTTTGGATGATTCCTTAGTAAATTCAGAAGAGTCATGATAAACTCTAAATGATTCCATTGTGACTTCAGATCTGTAATGTATGAGTTTAGATGAATCATATGAGACTTCGGAAGAGTACCAGTTCAGAAGAGTTAATATGAAAGAGTAAACCCATTTCAAAATAGTAAGTTTAGAATAATATAAGCTTGGAAGAGAAAATTACTTTGTGAAATTTTAAAATCTATGATTTTTAAATATTATATATATTTAGAATATTAAATATTATAAATAAACATGTTCAATTGTGATGATTCTCATTTGGATCTTCATATATAAAAATCCCATGATGGTTTTGATGGTCAATTATAGTCCAAGAAGAAATGAGTTTGGTACTGAATAATAGAGATGATAGTGTCAATAAATAATGTTAAAGGAATGGGACCATGAAAGGTTTATTTTATCTCTTCATAAGTTTGGGGAACTAAATATTGTAAGGTAAATTGGTAAATATCATAAGGTGAGATTTAAGATCATCATAAATTTCAGGTGAGTTCATAAGGTTCTTGAAAAGGAGTTTGTAAGGTTTATATGGTATCTTTATAAGGTACAACCAAACTTACAAAACTATAAGGATTGACTATTTTTAATGTTTTATTACCTAGGTGAGGAATCCATGATTTAATCATGTGATAAATAAAAGGGAAACACAAAATATTATGTTCATAAAAAAAATATAAGCAGAAGATACATTTTAGTTGCCTGTTAATTTAAGATTGCATCATATAATGGTATCTATAACTGTAGTGATTTACATACCATAATTATATCAGAGTCTCACTAATATTATCTTGACTTGAGACTCACTGGAAACTTTTTCTACCTCTTATAGGACTTCTCTTTCCGGTGTCACACTATAATTCTTCAACATCATTACACTATAGTAATTGATTTACATGGTAATCTCCCAGCATTCCCTAATTTTCATAGGTTATTTAGAGTCCTACCATATATATATGAAAATGGTTTATTTGATGCACCTTCTTGGAAATAGATCACCAGTTTAGCATAGGTCGTATCTACATTAATAAAACTGACATTTTTTTACCTAAATAATATTTTCTTTAAATGTCATCAAGTCTTTAGAAAAACTCAGTAACTCGGTCACTACACACAGATCATCTTCACAGAACATCTAGTAAATAATTTCACCTAGCTATCTCACTCAATGAGCTATTATGAGCTTTAAACCTAGAAGAAACTCGTATATTGAAGTTACTATAATGCACATAAATAAACAACAAGATACCTAAAATTCATCATTTCTAAGATTCTTCTTATTAATCTTCTATAATTTAGGACGTTGAAGATATTTTTCATCGCACTTATACTTAGATATCTAGATGACGAAAAATTCCCAGCAAAGGATCAAATCCTTCTTCTTTTTCATCACTATAACATGCAGTGGATACATCTTATTTTCTTATTCAAGTTATGTTCACATAATAGTATATATCTCTGATTCCCTTTTCTAAAACTCACGTAACAAATTACTGGTGATAGCATCTACTTCTTTTATTCTCTTCTCTATTTTCTTAATCTCACATAGAAAAAGAGATTATCTTAATGTATTCATTTTTTAAAAATATCATTAATGGTATACCTTGTATAAATTTTCAATGTTATCATATTATTTTATAATACTCACGTTTTGATTCACATGACCCATTTCTTTCAGCTCTGGGAGTACTCCAAGAATACCCTTTATTAATATTTTTTTTGAAAACTGAGTAGAGAATCTTCAAAAAATATATCTAGAAGGCATGAACTCATATTACTCAACCATATTCTACAAAATCCACAAATTTAATCTTCACAACTATATAATAATGAAAAACACTCATATATTTATTGTAGAACTCTCCCTTTCTACATGATATATTATCATGAAAATAGTATCGTGTTGAATCTTAGACCTATATACAATAGTAAATTCCCATATATTCTTCATTATCTCTCAAACACTCAAACATTTTGGGATTAACTGATATATGAAATGATAAAAATCCAAAGCTTTGATGGTTCTTCATCTACATTATTATTGAAACCCCAAAAAATTCAATTTCAGCATTAAGAAATACATGTAGGGGTTCTTCCTATTCAATCTTCCCAAAAACAGTCTTAGATCAAGTATTAAATAAGATTCATGATGTTTAATTTTAAATTAGTACATATTAAAATTCCCTTACATGAGTCCCAATGTGGAATTCATGTATGCAAATATCGAGTATGTGGGGATGAAATTACATTAGCCTTAAATCAAGTATGTAGTATAAATTTACATAGGTTTCTGAAATCATCTACGCAATATTTTCCTACCTGTACTTTCATTTGGGAACATGGTTCCTGAATTCTGATATGTAGAAAAATTTGGATATGTGAAATGCATTCATGTATTATTCAGATACATATCTGAACCCACATAAATCAATCATCATGTATGAATTTTTTTTGTACTGGGTGAATTCAGCTACATAAATCCACATACATTTATAGGATTTACATTAGTGGATCCTGGAATTCTAGACATCTTTCATTTTGAATGAAGGAACCTCTAGTCAAACTCCATGCACTCTCCTTCACTCATAAACACTTGAAAAACCATTGTGAATTTATAAAACCTTCTCAAATAATTCAAAAGGATTACCAAATACTCTATAGAAAATAAAACACTCCTCTTTGAGTTCTTTAATATCTTGCACTTCGCCTTTTATTTTAGTTAACATAGAAATTAATTTAAGCCTTCATCCATGTGTATTTCAAGATTGATTTCAACAGTCTTCTCCATATGTAAATAACTATGGATTCTATATAGCTCTATCACTTCAATATCCCATTAATACCTGTTTTAACATAGATAATTGTAAACCATTCAAGATGTTTTATGTATCTAGAACTCTAGTTACTCTACACTATTAAATAAATGGTTGGAATCATTCCTTCAGAACTTGTCATGATTTATCCATGAAGATAAGATTACCAATCATCTTTGTATATGGGAATCCCACTTGAATCTTTTTAGGCAAGTATTCATGGGAAACCATCTCTTTATACTCAATTACCCATTGATATTGGGAAACAACTATTCAACATTGGTGGGTGGACACTCAATCCATCACCCAATTTATATTGGAATTTATTACATTGATAGTTATAGTTGACATAAAATACAAATAAACACCATTAGACACATCAATACCCTGTTTTTGTTTGTCGTTAATTCCAAATGGTCTTCAATTGTTAATGTAATTCCTCTACCCCAAATTGGAAAAAAATGAAAAGGGTTTGAAATTATTCTCCCCTTAATTGGAATCATAGGGCTGAGTCATTATTTTAGTTTCTTCTCCCCAATAAATGTTTGATACCACTTGAGATTAATACCACTTGATATATTATACCAACTTAAATACTTGGGGATTCTCTTCATCAAATTCCTATCCATTTTATAATAGCACTGGGAGTTTTTAAGAAATACATATCCCGTACATACTGTTTAACTTCCCCTTTGAGAAATCCAATCAACTTACATATAGAATAATTATTTATATAAGAATAACTACTCACCAGTTGTAAGTGATCTTAATAATTGAAGAACAAAATAGAATAATTTTAATTAATTGGCATCACATTTCTCTTAGAAATGTGTCATTAATCAACCATATAAAAGAATATGTTGGTTAATGATATGTAGAACACGTGAGTGACTAATTTATACAACATAACTAACCAAATTTTTATATGTTATACAAAATTTTACCATCTCACTTTGTCAGAATCACATGAAACTTTTTTAGGCAATTTTAGGATCGTGAACTCACTTGAAAAATTATATAAAAATATTTCAAGTTATATTTCTCCCCAATTTTTTTAGATAATCACTCCTAATTTATGAAAAACCAATATACATGAAGAAATTTATTGGTTAGAGAATATCATAACTCAAATTTTGGTTTTCTTTAAATTTTTCCAGAATTCAAGATTTAGAAAGAATGAATATATCTATATAAAATTGGATTCTTTTCCCAACCCCCTTAAGGGATTATTCCCAAACAATATCAACTTCAATTTATTTCACTAGATCAAAATTAAAATAATATGGGAAAGGGTTGATCTTCCACTACTATTGAATTTTTTCACTTGGGATGAGACTCCATCCCCAAACAAGTGGAACATTTATTTAAATATTTGAAATGTCTAATTTTCTTCATGATATCATCCTATTTAGATATACATAATATAAAAACTTGTGAAAACATGTATTTAATAATAAGTGTATAATTATTATTGAAATCATATTTTTTAACATGGGCCATTGGTGCTCTCCATTTTTTCTTCAATAACTTTTCTTTTTGAGGAAGCCATGTCATGCATCTAATAGCACTCTGTCCTACCTTCTTATACCTTCCACACAAATCTTCATCAGATTTTAATTTAAATTTCTTGGGTAGATTATCAATGTATTTATAGGGAGTGTCAACAAACATATCAAATTGGATATCCTAAATCAGTTCCTTTTTGGTTTTCAAGTTTCTCTATTATTTACTGAGACTCACTAACAATTTACAATAGTCCAAGGTGTATCCTTTATTACCACAATAGAAGCACTTATTTACTATAGGTTGAACCTCTTTGTTTCCCTTTTTTATTCCCTTATTGTCAGTATTTTCCTCACTAATTATTTTTGAATATCAACCAAGTTAGATACACTTCCTTACTTCACCAGTATCTCTTCCTATTGTGGTATTTTCTTTTCATTGGTAAGTATATCATACCTAGCTGGACTATACTATAATTAGACATAACTATGACCTAGAATATTGAAAAACTCTCATAAACTATTCGATGAATCAAATATATTCCTCATATAAAGGCTCACTAAGTCCTTGAATTTCTCAAACAACTTTAGTGATCCAATTGAAGAAACTATTGAAATTTTCATCATGATATATATTTAGATCATCAAAAATATTTTGAAGAACTTGAATTTTTAAATCATTCACTTTAATGTAACCTTTATAAATGTTGTAAATTTTTTCCCACATTTCCTTATCACTAGTGTAGCAGATCTTAATCAAATATATATGATCACATAGGGCTCTAGTTAGAGAATTTTTATCTTTGGAATTATAGTCAATAATTTCCCTGTTATCTCTGTTCATAGCCTACTTTTGTATCACTAACCTTAACCCATGAATAGAGGAATAAAGAACTTATAGTCTAAGAGATCAAAGATACAATCACTTCATATTTTTTCAAATTTGATAGTTTTTCCCATAAAAGAGTGTAACTCCATAGTATCCAAATATGTTATATGCATTTCCATTGAAATAAAACTTGAATTAGTTATTATTTTTCCTTAGATGAAACCCTGAGTCTATATAAACAATGATATAGTAAACCATTATATCCTTAAAACCCCATTTTTCTAAAAATTGTTTTTATGTATGAAATGTGATTTTATCTTAATAAATTAATTGTATCTATATTGATTAATGTTTTTAATGAAATTTATAAATTAAATATTCAGTATATTAATTTAACAATCATTTTATGGTTTTTATGTCAAATATTGGATGTAAATTAATTTTTATGATTAAAAATGCATTTTTTAAAATTGGGTTTCCATTGCATTTTGTGCGGTTAATTAAAATTAAGTCATGAAACTTATAGAAATTTAAATTGTTAAAATGGATTAAGTATTTTAAATCATAATAATTAATATAATTTAATATTTAAATCTTAATTTTTGGTCATATTGAATAGTAAAAATAGTAAAAATAAATCAGACGGTTAAGGTTAAAATGGGTTTATAGGGATGGTGGGGGTGGGGGTGGGGGTGGGGGTTAAACCATGATATAAAGAGTTATACGGGTATTACTTCCAAAAAAACCTATAAAATTATTATGATTTTGAATATATTTCAACCTTATCTTATTATACCTTTTAATCCCTATCCATTTTGAGCCACTTCTCCATAAAAGTGAAATCAAATCATGAAAATCTTTTAAAAAATTCCATGTGTGTCCCTTCCCTCACTTATAAAAGGGAACCTATTCTCCAACATTATTCTCACTATTTGAGCCTTATATATCAAACATACCTACTAAAAAATCTCCATATAATGATTATCTTAATACTATAGCTTATTTAATTCTCTTATGGAAAATCTCTCAAGGCTTATGGTGCAAGCCAAAGGAGGTCACTCAAAGAAGAGGAATAGATATTAATCAAGATCGTTCGAATTTATTTATTCTTATACTTCCCTTAAACATGATGTATCCATAAAAACATGATTAATACATTATATTAAATATACATATATGTTATTATGGTGATATAACAACCATTTACAACCTATTCTCAATCAAATGGGAGATGAATGTATCTCTCTTGGGTACATGTGGACTACCGCCTCCACGTAGCAATGCGATTCATTTTCCACCACCATAATTCATGGTTGGTTATTATGATAGATTTAATGTTTAAATATGATACATTTTTATAATAATTATTCTATAAGGTTTAATTATTATTTACCATTCTTTAATTCCATCCATAAAAAAATGGAAACATCACTCGTGTATATGTGCGAACTAACATCTCTACATAGTGATATAATTTATTTTTCATCACCAATTTATATTATTGGTTATAATTATATATATCATTAATATATATATGATATTTATATATTTATTAACATTATGTGGATGGTGAAATCATGATCTATGTGCATGTACCATAATCATCGAACCAAAATTGACATGGAAAATGAAGCAGTTAACACAAAAAACGAAGATAATGAAAGATTGTTGATGAATGAGTGATAATATGTTTTAAGTAAAAATTGTAAGATATTATGGGTATTATTATGGTTCTGGTATACAATTATAATAAAATTTAAATTTATTAAATAGGAGGTGAGATCACTTAAAGAGGAAGACATACTTGAGGTAAGGTTTTTATGTTTTTGACTCATTTTTATCGAGAGTGTTTATACATAAGTATTAAGATCACAAAATTTTATGATATATCTCTCAGAAATAATATTAATTTTATTATCTTAAATTTATTTATATAGATTTAAGGTTTTCATTTTATTTTCCTATATTTATGAACTCAAGAGAATAAAATAATGTTTTTAAGGAAAACCAACTATGTTTCTCTATTTAGTCGGGAACCTTTTCTTCCATGTCCATATTTTCTTTAAAATGTTTTCAAGAATGTTTTTACTATTATAAAAAATTATTTCAAATAATTTATGATTATATTTTATTTTCCTTAAAAACTTTTAAAATCATCCTTTTTTATCATTTTCCAAACATGGTACTTTTGAACCAAAAACATGAATGAAATTTTTATTTTAAAAAACACCACATAAAATAATTTCCATACCATCATGAAAAATATTTTATTTTAAGATTCCTTTATAATTTACATTTCATTATTTTTAAATAAAACCCTTTACTTAAAATTTTATAAACTATTATATTCTAAATAATTTTTTTCAAATAAAAAGGTCATTTTTCTCAATGAATGTTCTAGTGACATTTTAAAGGTTTTTCTGTCTATAAAAACATTCTATGATGTTTCTTATGATTTAATGGGGATATTATCCAATGATTTAATCTTTGTTATTTATAATATGGTTTATGACTGTGATAAAGAAATTTTTGTGAAACTCCTATCATTTCCACAGGTTATGATTTGATTATATGGTGAGTGTTTTATGATATCATGGCACAAATATGTATAGTTTTTATTTTTTGATGGGTGGTACTTGAATTATATAGACCTCCAATAAATTATATAAATAATGAAATATCATGAGATAATACGGACTCTAATGGGGAGTGAATCCATTTTAGAATGGTAATTTTTCCAATAAGACAATCATGTGAGTGAACCTTGACTAAGGAAGTGAAGAAATTGATCGTGAACCAAATCCACTATGATAATCTAGGATGTGAGACTTAATCAAGTAAATGATTTTATAAGCACATGTAGATTGATAAAAAAAATTCTTATGGTTATGATATGTTTTCATGGTTCATGATTGAATTTTGTTAATTCCACACTATTATGTATTGTGTTTTTTGATTGATAAACTCCATTCCATGTTTCATGATTATGATATATGAATTTTTGGGTACAGGTTTATAATTTTTAGATCATGTTCTTATACCATTATTCTTATTTTATTCTCATTTATGATAATTTATTGATATCTCTCAAGTTTATCCTCATAAATCATCTGAGATCGCACTTTCTTATGTTTCCCTTCCCCAGGTTATGAAGTTACATTTTAAGTATGTTATATCTAATAAGGGTTCTAGTTGTGAAGAAATTAATGTGGAATGATTTAGATATTTTATATATCGGTTTTTTATTTATCCAGGTTTCCAAAGACCCTATACCTATATGGTCCTTAGATGTGTATTATTTTGATATGCATTAAATATTCATCTAAAATAATGTAATACTTATGTATGAAAATTATGTGTAGAAATAGTTTTTATCATAGGTAAGGTTTAATAACTTTTGGAAACTAGGATGAGGAAACTTTAGGGTGTACCATTTGGATAATCCTGAGTATATGATAAAATACTAAGTTATGGTAAATAAACGAGTGTGGTTTCTATAAGAAAATATATCCCTTTTTTGATACTATAAGTGGACATGGTTTTGGAATAAATACATATAGGGGTAATTATCTGTAAAAAAGTTAGTTGAGTATATATCAACCACCATTCCTTTTCACGATGAATGACCTCTTACTACACACCTTGTTTGAAACTCTGCAAGGATATTCTTAGGTTAATTATTGTTTTCTTTAAGTTCCATTATGAAGTATTTGAATATTAATGATCATGGATGAACTAGGTTAAAACTAATGTTTCATATATTTAAAAGTAAGTGCCATTATTTAGATATGCAACGAATGATTTTTGATGATTTTTTACTCTAATTAATAGTGGTTGATGGAATGATAACCATTTAGGTTATATTAATGGATTGGAGATAAAATGATGAAGTTTATGTGGTTATAGGTATTCTAAAATAGCGAAGTATATTATTGAATATTAGTCATATGAATAACTTCATATCATTAAAAATATCCAGGAATATTATTTCATATCCTCAATGATTAGATGTTAATTTTTTTTATAAAAAGTCCTAATGGAATGATAATCACATCTCAACTCTATAATTTCTATTCAATTGATGTTTTTGGGAATATTCTCCCAAAAAATATTGTTATTCTTCTACTATTTGAATTCGATGTAATTTTGGGAATGGTTTGGATTTATTTATATAAATTCCATATCAATAACTAACAAAGTGAAGTAACATTTTATATTCCAAATAAAACTATGATCATCTATTGGTGATAGGATAAAGGTGAACATAAAATGGAAATTATATCCATTACATGGGTATTGATTCTTATTAAAATGTTGTGTTTATCTCATATGGTTAGGGAGAAAATAAAAATTAAAGATATTCCTATTTTATGGGAGTTTCTTGAAATTTTTATGGAATAGTTACCAATTCTTCGTCTGAATTTTGAAGTTGATTTTTCAATAGAACTCATAATCGATCCTACACCATTTTAAAATACTCCATATAGAATGGAATTGGTTGAGTTGAAAGAATTGAACAAGTAACATGAGGATAATATTTATAAGGGATTCATTCATCCATGTGAATCTACATGGGGTTCACCTATCCTTTTGTGTCAAGAAGGAATATGGATCAATACGACTCTGCATTGATTATCAGAAAATTACCAAGATCATGATCAATAATTAATATCCCCTTCTCTGTATTAATGATTTGTTTGATCAATTATAAGGACATAAATATTTTTCCAAAATTTTTCTTTGATCTATATACTATTATTTGAGGTTCAAAAGTGAATACATACCCAAGGAATATTTATATTAAAGGTATGAAAACTATAAATATATAGTGTTTACATTTGGTCATACTAATAACCCTGCTGTCTTCATAGGAAAGGAAGATGCAGGGGTTAGGATATTCTCGACCACCCCAAATTTATTAGAAAAAAAGACATTGTAGACAAGGGAGTGGTGGGGTCACTCAGCCCGAACCCAAAAAACCTAGACACCCCCACGAATCCCAAAAGTCCCAAAAAAAAGACACACAAAAACTTGAAATAGTAGAAAAACAGAAGCATCTCCACTAGAATTTCCCAACCAAGTAGAAACCAATATCTCACAACACCATTTTCATCAACCATCGCCCCCTTGAAAATCATATCCACTGCCAGCATCAAAGAACCACCAATATCAAATTCATAATTCTCACCTTCATCGCCTTGTAGTGAAGCGGAAACCATCACCAAACACCAACATCTTTCTTCACATCCACCTCCAAGAACACATCTACAACATCCAAAATCAATACAACATCTAGAACCATTAAACAGTACTTATATCTAGCATTCACAATGATTCACAACCAATCCAGCTACAACACCAAAATCACCAGCTCCCACATCTACCATCTCCACCATGCAAGGCAGTTCCATCTCCATCAGTACAGAACCACCATTACCAGAAACGAAAACATAATCTTCTTCATATGTCATCCAAGTACCAACCAACATTCCAGCATATCATACCCAGCAGCACAACTAGGGGAATAGAACAACCAGCATCTCAAGTGAGTGTATATCGGTGGATCTATCAATGATGAAAATTATTGAATATTGGCCTAGACCAACTACTGTGGCTGATATCCATAGTTTTACTAGATTGGATAGAAATTATATTCATTTTGTGATGGATTTATCATGACTATTTAAACTACTCACCAAGTTAATTATGAATTGAGTTAAGTACCTTTGTACTGATGAATGTAATTTTTTTCAAGGAATAAAAGATAAGGTTGGTCAGTGCACCTATGCTAACAATTCCATGTAGTAAAGAAGGGTTCTTGATTTATTGTGATGCATCAAAATGGTGCATGGGGTGTGTTCTTATACATAATTAGTGATATTTTATTCCTTTATCAAATTGATGGTTCATGAGTAAAATTATCTAATACATTATTTAGAGTTAGCAGTGGTAATATTTGAATTAAATATTTAGAGGTATATCTTTACAAAGAAAGGTGTGAAATATACAGTAGTTATTAAATCCAAAAGTATATGTTTTAAAAAAAATACTTGAATTTGATCTAGATAATATGGTTGGAGTTTATCGAATATGATATCTTCTCAATACATTACCACCCTAGGAAGGCGAAAAAGGTGTCTAGTTATTTGAGTTAAAAGGATCGTGTTAGCTTATCTATGATGTATATGAAGAACTCTCCAATATTTATGAATTTTAAAAGGATGGACCTTGAAATCTTGATTCAAATGGATAAATCTTATATTTCTATAGAGTGTGTTGAACTATCTATCAATGTAATGATTAAAGGGAAGAAAATGAGGATTTGGATGTGTAAAGTATGGTGAGAAATGTTCATATGTTCAATCTTGATTGGGATGGAATGAAAAGAGGTAGGAACTGAGTACGTGTCCCTTCAATACCAAACCCAAAGAAGGAACTATTGAAAGAAGTTCATATATCATAATTCTATATTCATTCTAGAAGTACAGAGATGTATAGATATCTGAAAGAGTATTTATTGTGGGAAAAAATAAAGAGAGATATTGTAGACTACGTGTTGACCTCAGCTGTTTTGATAATCCCAATTATGTCTTCACATAATTTGATAATCCCAATTAATGTTTATCTATATTCAAATTCTCTCAATATATGATATTCTGTTATCAAGATGATAATAATGTTAAAATAATCCTTGAAATTTGTTAATCAATGTTTGTTTATGTTTATATAAGTTATAAATTAATTCTAACTCAATTGGATGTATTTTACATAAAACTGATAAGTGTTTCACTAATCTGCGTATAGCTACTGATAAAGAGATATCGGTACTCAGTCTACCGATAGACTTAGTCTACTGATAGATAGAGTCACTGATACACTAAGGTCATTAATATAAACAGATCTACCGATATGAAGAATTCTACCGATAGAACCAGTTCACAGACACTTACCGATAGAGTAAGTCTACCGATAAAACAGACTTGAGCTACCGAGCTACCGATATGAAGAAGTCTACCGATATAACCAGTTCACAGAAAGTTTCTGATAGAGTAAGTATATCGATAGAATAAACTAGAGCTACCGAGCTACTGATATGACGATGTCTACCGACAGAACCAGTTCACGGATAGTTACCGATAGAGTAAGTCTACAAATACAAGTGCAAACAGCTACCGATGCAAGGAACTATTGATCTATCGATACAAGTACAGAGTCAACGATACATTGAGCTACCGATAGAGTAAGTACCGATATAAGGAGTTACTAATACCTAGATCTACGGACACAAAGAGCTACCGATGCATGTTCAATGAAGCTACCGATGGAAGGACTCCTACACAAAATCCACCGTACACGTCTACCAGTAGAACGCTACTAATGATTGACCAACCAGTCAAACTCTATACTCAGAATAATATTTATTTATTAAGATAATGGTTACATTTGATGTTTTTAATGTAGTTAATGTTATTTAATGATCTATTTTTCCATGTCAGGAACCATACCAAGTACCCATGCAAAAGGTGATCATTCCTTTTTGCCGAAGCTGAAATCTTTAAAAAGGAAGATAAAGACCAATCTGAACGTGGTGGTGTCATCGTGATGAATCATCAAGAACCAAGGAACTAAGAAGGAACATAAATATTGAAAAAGAAAAAGGCTCATCATCATTCAAACGTGTTGTATTCACACAAGTCTACATCCATACTCCAAGAATCCTGGATAAACTTGAAGCCACTCTTCTGAAGGAAACCACAAGCTGCATCTTGATGGAAGAACTACCACAAACACTTCATGCACTCAAGCTGACAAGCTGAACCAACAACCAAAGAAGAAAACGACACTCTGTTTTCTAAGCAGAAACTAGAGAAGGACTCAGAAGCTTTTCTAACCAACCAAACGAGTCCAGAGCTGCACTGACAATCACTAAATCTCTTCTAAACTCATTCTCACTTACTTTAGTGATTCTTTCATTTAATTTTCGAGAAGTGTGTGTAACTTGTTTATTTTACACAGACACACTATCTCCTGAGCTAAATTAGAGGACTCTTAAATCCTCACTCAAACTCCATAAATCTTTTTTTTCCACTATGGATAGTGGTAGAGGTTGAGTAAGACCTGGACAGCTGTGAGCTGTTGTTTATTTCCCATGAAGAACTGTGGCAGAGGTCTCAGTACCTGGACAGTGTGCTCACAATTGTTTACCCCAATATAGGGTGGGGATCAATTTATATAAACTGTTGAGAGGACTAAGTCTCGTCTTGAGACTGAACCTCTTGGTTAATTCTGCTGTGCATTTTAGTTTAAGTCATAATTATACTAAATATATGTTTCATATTCCACTGCTGTTACTTTGAAATAAAAAATTATTTTAAAGATACTTTGATTGTTAAATTAGAAAGTGTTTATACTTATTGAGAACCAGTAAGTTAGTTTCAAAAGTTAATTTAATCTTCAGATAAATTTAACTGGGACCTAATCAATCTTTAAGAAACTGACTGAACATTTACACTCTGTATAAATTCACTACAGTTTAACTTTGATTTTTAATTGATGAATTTTAAGAGAAATATATTTAACAGATATTTTAATTCGTACTCAATTCACCCCCCACCCCTCTTGAGTATCCACTCCAACCAACATTTGGAATTAGAGGGATTTGTTTATTAATAAAAATTTTCAAAACATTATGTTTTTCAACTGTGATTTTAGTTGCATCTTTAAAGTTCTAAAATTTCGGTTAGTTCTAAATTTTATCTCTTTAAAATTTTTATCTAAAATCTAGTTATGGACAATAGACTAGAGGGGGCTGCTACTAACCAGCCACATTTCTTCAATGGAACCAACTATGCCCATTGGAAACTGAAAATGAAAATACATTTAGAGAGTATGGTTTTTGATTTCTGGACTGCTATAGAATCTCAATATAAAATTCCAGAAACTAAAAGAACAACTTGGGACGAACCTACAAAGACTGCTTACAATAATAATTTTAATACTATGAATTCCCTGTATTGTGCTTTAGGAGATGAAGAATTTAATAGAATATATTCTTGCAAAACTGCTTATGAAATATGAGATACTTTGGGTGTTTCTCATAAAGGAAAAACCAATGTTAAAGAAATGAGATTAAATACTTATACTATTAAATATGATAATTCTAAAATGAAGACTGATGAACTTATTTCTTACATGTATCTTAGGTTCAATGAGATAGTCAATACAATGAGTTCACTTGAAAAGGCTGTTCCAGCAAAGGAACAAATCATGAGAATCTTGAGATGTCTACCAGATCGATGGAGAGGCACTTCTGTTTCAATCAGAGAATCATGTGACATTGGAGATCTCCCTATAAAAGAGATTATTGGTAAATTAATGATGCATGAGGAATAACTTAAGGTAAATAAAGAAGAAGATGATAAACCCAAGATAAAATCCATGGCATTCAAGTCTACTGCTTCTAAGAGCAATGACAAGGAGACAATGCACGCACCTACTGAAAGTTCAACCAGTGAAGATTCTAATTCAGTCAGTGATGCTGAAATGGCTCAAATAGCAAGGAGATTCAAGAAGTTTTATAGGAAGAGGAATTTATTTAGAAAATATAACTATAAAGGAAAGTATGACAACAATGGTCATTGGAAGAATGATTGGAATAAGTCTGATACGGAAGATGATATAGTCTGTTAAGAATGAAAAAGGAAAGGACACATCAAGGCTGACTTTCCAAAATTGAAAATCAAAAACAAATATGATTATAAGGACAAGAAGTACAAGAAATCCATGAAAGCAACCTGAAGTGCTTCGGAGGACCTGACAAGTGAATATGAAGTTTTTTATTTTGAAAATAATCGTTCCAACATGTGCTTCATGACTAATACCTATGAGGTACCTGTTTCCCCTATGGTTAATGATTATTATTCTGGAAATAACAGTGATTCAGAAAATGATGAAAATATGTCAAAGGCTGAATTATTTGAATATTGGAATACGCTGTAATAAACTTGTAATGAACTTAAGGACAAGTATAAGTCATTAAAAAAACATCATGGTCTTACTGTCAATGTTAAATCTGCCATTGATATAGAAAAAGAAAAGAATGCTCAACTGTTAAAGGAAAATACATAATTGAAAATGTCTAATGAGAAACATAGAAAGGACTTAGAAAAGTTCACAAAGGGAAAAGATACACTTACTAAAATTTTAGGCGAACAAGTTTCACCTAAATACACTACTGGTTTGGGATACCAACCTGGACAGAGACAGTTCACTAAAACTCGATTTATTCCTAAGTCTGGAAAAACTTCTGCTTATTCTAGTTCTGGAAATTCCTATGCATCAACTAGTTATTCATATGGTTATATATCAAATAAAGTTTATCATTCAAAATCTATTGATTCTGTAAATTATATGAGACCCATAAGACAAATTTGGGTCCCTAAAACATTTATTGCTAACCTTTCTAGACCCAAGAAGATCTGGGTATCAAAGTCATTTTCTGTGTAATTCCATTTTGTAAGAGACCTGTTTGAAGTGTTCTCACAAGAAGGTATGGTACTTGGACAGTGGATGTTCAAGGCACATGTCTGGAGATTATTCATGCTTAAAAAACTTAATAAAATTTGATGGAGGATATGTCACCTTTGGTGATAATTCTAAAGGAAAAATCATCGACCTAGGCCAGATTGGTAACACTGATTCAGTTTTGATTTCTAAAGTTTTATTTTTTGATGGACTTAAATAAAATCTTTTATGTATTTCTCAATTATGTGATAATGGCTTTAATGTGAAATTTGAAAATGATTCTTGTAATGTTTTTAACTCTAAAAATGTTTTAGTATTTTCT
Organism: Viscum album; assembly: GCA_963277665.1. Lineage (NCBI taxonomy): Eukaryota > Viridiplantae > Streptophyta > Magnoliopsida > Santalales > Viscaceae > Viscum > Viscum album. The sequence goes on along the minus strand of OY728158.1, from coordinate 601,328,916 downwards.
ACTTTAAGAAATGAAAATGTTTATGCTATGGATCTGAATTCTTTAGCAAAGCAAAATGTTACTTGTTTAAATGATTTTCATAAATAATCTTGGCTATGGAACAGAAGATTAGGATAATGCAACATCTATTCACTTAGAAAATTTACTAGAAAAAACATAGTTAGAGACCTACCTAAACTTGAATTCCCAAATGGCAATTTTTGTAATCCCTGTCAAAAGGGAAAGCAACATAAAGTTTCTTTTAAATCAAAGAAAGAAGTGTCAACTTCACAACCTCTCAAGTTAGTTCACATGGACTTGTTTGGACCTTCTAGAGTTTCTAGTTTAAATGGGAAGCACTATGTCTATGTCCTAGTAGATGACTTTTCAAGATATACTTGGGTATACTTCTTAACTCACAAAAGTGAAGCATGTTCTTACTTTATCAAATACTCCAAATCTGTAAAAAATCATTAGTGGACTTAAGATTAAATCTTTGAGAAGTTATCATGGCCGTGAGTTTGAGAATCAAGAATTTGAATCTTATTGCTCACACAACGGATATAGTCACAACTTTTCTGCTCCTAGGATACCTCAGCAGAATGTTGTAGTAGAAAGAAGGAATAGAACCCTTCAAGAAATAGCTAGAACCATGCTTAACGAGTATGACCTACCTGTTTACTTTTGGGCTAAAGTTGTGAATACAACTTGCTGTATTATTAATTGTGTCTTAATTAGATAAGTTCTTAAGAAGACCCCATATGAGTTATGGAATAATAGAATACCCAAAATTAGTTACATTAGAGTCTTTATCTGCAAAGTTTTTATTCTTAATACAAAGGATAATATTGACAAGTTTTCTTCTAAAAGTGATGAAGGAATCTTCATGGTTATTCTTTAACTAGTAAAGCCTATAGAGTATTTAATAAAAGAACCAAATGCGTGGAAGAATCTGTTCACATCAAGTTTGATTAAACTGATCCACATGAGCCTAAAACCTCTCTTTAAAATCTTGAAGAAGATTTTACTATTCTGGACCTTAATGATAAATCTAAAGAACCTGCTGTAAAAATATTTAGTTCTAGACATATTTCAGAATATGCTTCTATAGAACCCAAACTTGGAGTTGAACCTAAAATTTCTAGTCCTACCTTTACTAGATCAACAAGGATTCTAAAGAATCATCCTTTGGATGCTGTTGTTGGTAATCTTGATAGAAGGACATAGACCAGAGCTTCTCTAAGAAACCAGGTTCAACATTAAGCATTTCTTTCACAGCTAGAACCTAAAAATGTCAATGATGAAATCAATGATGAATTTTGGGTAATGGATATGCAAGAAGAGTTAAATCAATTTGAAAGAAACAAAGTATGGGAATTAATTGACAGACCCAAGGACACTTTGGCAATAGGCACTAAATGGGTTTTTAGTAACAAAGTTGATAGGTCAGGAAACATAGTTAGAAACAAAGATAGACTAGTCGCACAAAGATATAGTCAAGAAGAAGGTACAGACTATGAAAAAACCTTTACACCTGTAGCCATATTAGAAGCCATTATAATTCTACTTGCCTATGCTGCTCATCTGAATTTCAAGTTATATCAAATGGATGTCAAAAGTGGTTTTCTAAATGGATTTTTAATTGAATATGTTTTTGTTGAACAACCACCTGGATTTACTAATCCTCATTTTACAAATCATGTTTTTAAACTTTCTAAAGATTTATATGGTTTAAAACAAGCTCCAAGATCTTGGTATGATAGACTTAGTAATTTTATTATTTCAAAAGGTTTTACTAAAGGGATTGCTGATCCAACTCTTTTTATTAAAATAATTTCTAAAGATGTTTTAATAGTTCAAATCTATGTTTATGATCTTGTTTTTGGATCTTCTAAGCACTCTTTATGTACTGATTTTTCAAAGAGTATGCAAAATGAATTTGAAATGAGTTTAATGGGAGAACTTAAATATTTTCTTGGATTTCAAGTGTTTCAAAATAAAAATTGTATTATTTTGAATCAATGTAAATATACAAAGGATCTTTTAAAAAGTTTTGGTTAGGATAGTATTAAGGAAAGTGAAACTCCTATGAGTATAGTCTGTAAATTGGATGCAGATGAAACTGGGAAACCAGTGGATCAAACCAATTACAGGGGTATGATTGGAAGCTTACTTTACCTTACTGCTAGTTGAAAAGATATTATGTTTAGTGTATGTATGTGTGCAAGATTTCAAGCTAATACAAAAGAATCTCACTTACTTGCTGTTAAACAAATTTTTAAGTATCTTAAACACACTGTAAACTTTGGTTTGTTTTACCCAAAAGAACAATACTTTGAGTTAATGAGTTATTCAGATGCTGACTTTCTGGTTGCAAGTTGGATAGAAAAATCACACTATGAACATGTCATTTATTGAGAAATTCCTTAGTATCTTGGTGTAGTAAGAAGTATTATTCTGTAGATTTGTCCACTGCCGAAGCAGAGTACATAGCTGCTGGTAGTTGTTGTGCACCAAATCTATGGATGAAACACACTCTTCTGGGCTATGGATATGACTTTAAGCACGTTTCAATCAACTGTGACAACACTAGTGCAATAAACATTTCAAAGAACCCTGTTTCTCACTCTAATACCAAACACATTGATGTAAGGAACCACTTCTTGAGAGATCATTACAAAAAGGGTGATATTATTCTGGAGTTTATAGGTACTGAACATCAATTAGCTGACATTTTCACCAAACCTTTGAGTTCGGATAGGTTAAGTTACATTAGACACGAGTTAGGTATGTTTAAACTTGATTGGTAGGTACCTCACCGATGTAACCTCACCGATAAATCCTCACCGATGTAATCCTCACCGATAAATCCTCACTGATGTAATCCTCACCGATAAATCATCACCGATGTAATCCTCACCGATAAATCCTCACCGATTTAATCCTCACTGATAAATCCTCACCAATGTAATCCTCACCAATAAACCCTCACTGATGTAATACTCACCGATAAATCCTCAGGGATATAATCCTCACTGATAAATCCTCACCAATGTAATCCTCACTGATAAACCATCACCGATGTAATCCTCACTGATAAATCCTCACCGATGTAATCCTCACCGATAAAACCTACCGTTGAGTGCGCTGTTTTATATTCTATCTGCCACCAGAATCTGAATAGTTTTTACTTTATTTCTTTTCATTTATTTATTTTATGATTCCTTAATGATAAAAACAAATTCCAATCTACTTCTCAATCCACTGAGCCTCAAACCCTTTACCCTAAAACCTTAACTCTCGAATCTTTCGAGAACCCTAAATCCCTCGAATCCGAGATGGAAAAAACCAAACTCCCTTTTTTTAGAGACGTTAGAGATGAGCCTAAGGCAAGAAGCAGAAGTCCAAGCCAGACGAAAGTGGTAGTGCTAGCAGAACAAGATCAAGAAGACGACCAGTGAATCCTCATTTACAGAATAGAGTTATTGTGATTGAAAATGATCTCTGCGTGGAATGGATGCTGCCTAGAAAGTCGATAGTGCTCGAAGTACTTGAAGATCAAAATGGGTAGATTGATTTTCGAACAACAATGGTCCCTACTATCTAAGGCTAGTGAAACAGTTTTATGACTATGTAAGCTTTAAGAATTCTAAAAATGAGAAATGAGTAACTTCTTATGTGAATGGAAAGGAGATATCTTTCTCATCTATTGAATGTGATGAGTGCTTGAAGGTTCCACATGAAGGTGTATCTGGTTTTTTCTCAAAATTTGTGCCACCTACAAGTGGTATTTTCGACTATGAGACTGATTTGGAAGAGCTTACTGGTGATGGAAATCAAATACAATTAGTAGCTGCAGAAATTGTTGGAGAGAACAGATTGCTGTTCAAATTTGTTCAGCAAGTCTTAATACAGAGGAGAGGAGGCTTTGTTAATTTAAGATATCAAGATATCTCTCTCCTTTATCTTCTGAGACATTGTGTAAAAGTAAATCTGTGCATATTTGTGATGTTTCAAATGGATGAAATGATAAGACCAAAATCAAAGACCAATGCCCTATTCTTGGTTAAGTTGATCTCTGTGATGATCAAGGTAAAAGGGGTAGCTTAGTCTCAAGATGAGACAGTGGTGGTAAGGAAAATTTTTTGTATTACATCTACGGTTTGAAAATACATGAAAATAAATTGGAACCCTTGGATAAGAGAATAGGTTAATGATGACTAGAAGGTGTATGATAAGTTCGATCTTGTGGATCATCCTTCAAGACCAAAGGATGTGAGGTATCCAGGTTTGGGATTTGATGAAGAGAAGCCAGAATACAGTGATGATTCAGAAGAAGAAGAGTCCTCTGATGATGAAGGAGGAGACCCTGACTTACCTCCTAGCCCAACTCCTGAAGATCTAGTTCAACAGAAATCAGATAAGGAAGAAGCTGCTTTAGAGGAAGTGGCTGCTGTAGAGAATGACGAAGATACTCATGAAAGTGAAGCATCTCTGTACGCTGATTTGAGTCTTAGTCCAGTGATTGGACAATCTTTAGTGTCTTCTAAGGATGCAAAGGAAGTTGACAAACCCTTGCCTATTTTGGAAGACTCTCTAGCTATTTCAGAGAAAGAATTGATAGTAAAAGATTTTCCTGAAAAAGGAAGACCTGCTGAGAATGCTACTGAGAATGCTGTTGTTTTACATGAGGATGAACCAGTTGAGGGGGAGCATCAAACAAAGTTTGGAAGTGTAACAGCGGCTGTTGATATTGAGGACTAGGGAGAAGACCCATGTTTTATTTTTTGTGGTTTAGATTATCCTGATTCTGAGAATGAAGCATCTCTAAGTAGACCAAAAATCATTTATGATGTTGAGACTGAGTTGCTACCTGAATATGTGGTCAGAATGCATGACCTTGATACATTAAAGAAAAAGCTTAAGGATAGTTTTATAGAAGAGGTAATGAAGATGGAAGTTTCTCTAGTATCTTCAGTTCAATCGATCATGACTGACTCAATGGTTAGTTTAGCATCTGAAAGAGCATCTGTTGCAGTTTCACCTACTAATATGATCACCAAGGCTGATCTGGAATCCTTAAAGGATGAGATGAAAGAATCTTTTAGTGCATCAGTTGATGAGATGAAACATTATCTTGCTGAAGAGATGAGTTTGTTGGAAAGATATTTTGAAATCTCTCTCAGTTGCAATCTGTCATCCTTTATGACTGAAATAGTTGAAGAAGTTAATGATTTCCAAACTCAAATATCTAGACTGGAAGCAGATCTTGAAACTCTAAATAAATCGGTTATCTCTTTGGAATCTTACATGATCTCAAAATCCCAAACAGACAAGGAATTAGCCTATGTCAAGAGTGTGGTAAGCCAGATGGTTTCAGTGTTAGAAGGCTTTAAAACCTCCATGACAGATCATGTTAAAACCCAGGATTCTCAAGTTCAAAATCTTATCAGTGGGTTGACCAAGAACTTCAAGGAAACAGTAACCTTCTTTGTTGGTTCTGTTGCATCTAATACCTCAGTAGATTTAAATCATATTTGAGCTATGATGAAAGAGGAGCTTGGTTCAGAGAGCAAGTCATCAAACTAAGGGAATTGACTCCAGCGTTGGACAAATTTATGGAGACCACGGATGACTTCATATCTACTATGGAGAGAAGAGGAGGAATAATTATGGATTTCAGAAATATGTTTCTACCTTTCCTGCATGTTGATGCTAGGCTAGTGATTATACCTCCAGCCTTACCAGCCTCTACCTCTACTACTTCTCCAGTTCATATGACTCCTGCCCAAGCATTTAGAAGCCTCACACCTATGATCACTCAAAGGACTCCTGAGTACAAACCTGGAATAGTGTTAGTGGCCCAGCCTCCTGTGATCATCTCTGGAATTCCTAATCCTTCACCTGCATCCCGATATCCTAAATCCTCTTCTGAACCAAAAGGAAAATCTCACATTGAGGATGTGGATTGATCAAGTGGATAAGATGTTTGATAGGAATCCCTTGTATTTTTTGTTTTGTATATTTGTAACATTTAATACAAGTGGCTTTCTTATATTTTCTCATTTTTTTCCTCTTCTCTTTGTTATTTCCCACCTTTTGATTATCACAAAGTTGGAGAATTATTTTACCACGATTCTGCTAAAGGGGAGCAATATTCTCTAGGTATCAAAGAGGGAGAAATACTCACCAGGGGGAGAAATTTTCTCTAAGGAAGATCTATCATGATTTTCCCCTCTGATACCATGTCATTTTACTCTTTGATACCACTAAATGTTACCTCTGATATCATTGCATTTACAATTATCTCTGATACTATCACATTTAATTCTATCTCTGATAATTTATATTCTACAACATACAGTTTTCTCTAAGAAAATTGAATTTAATGATATATCCTCTGATACAATTACTCACTATTTTAAAATGATAATATCATAAGTTGTGATTATCAAAAAGGGGGAGATTTTTGACCTCACCTGTTTTGATAATGCCAATTATGTCTTCACATACTTTGATAATCCCAATTAATTTTTATCTATATTCAAATTCTCTCAATATATGATATTATGTTATCAAGATGATAATAATGTTAAAATAATCCTTTAAATATGTTAATCAATGTTTTTTTTTATGTTTATATAGGTTATAAATTAATTCTAACACAATTGGATGTGGTTTTCATAAAACTGATAAGTGTTTCACTAATCTGCGTATAGCTACTGATAAAGAGCTACCAGTACTCAGTCTACCGATAGAATTAGTCTACTGATAGACAGAGTCACCGATATACTAAGGTCACTAATATAAACAGAGCTACCAATATGAAGAAGTATACCGATAGAACCAGTTCACAAACAGTTACCGATAGAGTAAGTCTACCGATAGAACATACTAGAGCTACCGATCTACCGATATGAAGAAATATATCGATAGAACCAGTTCACAAACAGTTACCGATAGAGTAAGTCTACCGATAGAACAGACTAGAGCTACCGATCTACTGATATGAAGAATTCTACCGATAGAACCAGTTCAAAAATAGTTACTGATAGAGAAATCTACCGATATAAGTGCAAACATCTACCGATGCAAGGAGCTACTGATCTACCGATACAAGTACAGAGTCACCAATACATGGAGCTAACGATAGAGTAAGTACTGATAGAAGGAGTTACTGATACCTAGAGCTACCGATATAAAGAGCTACCGATGAAAGTTCAATGAAGCTACTGATGGAAGGACTGCTACACAAAATCCACTGTACACGTTTACCAACAGAAGGCTACTAATGATTGACCAACCAGTCAAACTCTATACTCTGAATACTATTTATTTATTAAGATAATGGTTACATTTGATGTTTTTAATGTAGTTAATGTTATTTAATGATCTCTATTGCCATGTTAGGGAACCGTACCAAGTACCCAGGCAAAAAGTGATCATTCCTTTTTTCCGGAGCTGAAAGCTATAAAAAGGAAGATAAAGACCTAGCTGAACGTGGTGGTGTCGTCATAATTAAACAGTAAGAACCAAGGAACTAAGATGGCACACAAAGAGTGAAAAATAAAAAGGCTCATAATCATTAAAATGTTGTGCATTCACACAAGGATACATCCATACTAAAAGAATCATGGATAAACTTGAATCCACTCTTCTAAAGGAAACCACAAGCTGCATCTTGAGTGAAGAACTACCACAAACACTTCATGCACTCGAGCTGACAAGCTGAACCAAGAACCAAAGAAGAAAATGACACTCTGTTTTCTGGGAAGAAACCAGAGAAGGACTCAGATGCTTTTTTGACAAACCAAACGAGTCCAGAGTTGCACTGCCAATCACTAATGCTCTTCTAAACTCATTCTCACTTACTTTAGTTATTCTATCATTTAATTTTCGAGCAGTGTGTGTACAATGTTTATTTTACACACACACTGTCTTCTGAGCTAAACTGGACGATTCTTAAATCCTCACTCAAACTCCATAAATCTTTTGTTTCCCACTGTGGATAGTGGTAGAGTTCGAGTAAGACCTGGACAGCTGTGATCTGTTTTTTGTTTTCCACGAAGAACTGTGGTAGAGGTCTCATTACTCGGATAGTGTGCTCACTATTGTTTACCCCGATCTAGGGTGTGGATCAATTTATATAAATTTTTGAGAGGACTATGTCTCGGCTTGAGATTGAACCTCTTGGTTAATTCTGTTGTGCATTTTAGTTTAAATCATAAGTATACTAAATATATGTTTTATATTCTGCTGCTGTTACTTTGAAAAAAAAATTATTTTAAAACTACTTTGATAATTAAATTAGCAAGTGTGTATACTTATTGTAAATGAGTAAGTTAGTTTCAAAAGTTAATTTAATCTTCAGATTAAGTTAAATGAGACCTAATTAATCATTGAGAAACTGAATGAACATTTACACTATGTATAACTTCACTATAGTTTAACTTTGATTTTTAATTGGGGGATTTTAAGAGAAATATTTTTAACAGAAATTTTAATTGGTACTCAATTCACCCCCCCCCCCTCTTGAGTTTCCACTCCGACCAACACTATGAATATCAATTACTTTTATATTGGAAATTTATGTTAGAGATACATAAGGCTAAGGTGTATTTTGCAACCATTACCCATACTTGAATGGAAATAGTAAAACATCACAATTGACTTCATTGTTGGACTCCTCAAAACATCTAAATACCATAATGTTATTTGGGTTATAATAGATCGCCTTATAAAGTATGCGCATATAATTAAAATTAAAGTAGATTTATATATTAATAAACTTTCTAGGATATATGTAAAGGAAGTTGTAAGTTTACATGGTGAACAACATTATGTTGTACCTAATCAGGATATGAGGCTTACCTTGAAGTTCTGAAGAAGTCTTCATCCAAACCCAGATACATAGTTGTGTTTCATTACTTCTTATAATACTCATATCAATGTTCAGTCTAAAAGGACTATTAGAACCCTAGAGTATACATCAATATCCTATTATATAGTTTTCAAAGGTGGTTGGGATAAATACCATCATCTAGTTATGTTTTCTTATAATAATTTTTTTCACTCAAGAATTCAGATGGATCCATATAAATCCATCTATGAAAATAAGTATAGAAATATGAAATATTGGGATGAGTTTAGAGAAAGAAAACTACTGGGACCTAAGATATTAGAATAAATGGTAGAGAAGGTTCGATCCATTTAGAAACACCTCATGATAGCTCAGAGCCGACAAAAACGTTATACTGACAATCATCAGTGAGATATGGAATTTAGTGTTAGTGAGAAGGTATTCCTATGAATTTATCTATGGATAATGGATATAAATTTCTTAAATAAGGTAAATATGAGCCCTTGGTATATTTGTACCTTCTATATTCTTGATCAAGTAGAGACTTTAGCTTATCACTTCTCACTCCCAAAACACCTCTCTCAAGTTCATGATGTGTTCCATTTACATTTCTAGAGGAAGTACATACCCAATCTTTCCCATGTACTAAACTCAGAGGTTATAAAATTAGAGTGTGGTTTTTACTATAAAAAACATATAGAAATCTTGGAACATATAGATAAAGTTCAATGGGACAAGACTAATCACCTGGTTAAATTTATTTGGAGGAGTCTGGAATTCGGGGAGGCTGCCTGGGAACCCAAGGATATGATAAAGAAGAGATATCATCATTTTTTGTATTAAAGTGCTATAATTTTAAAGTGAAATTAATTTAAAGTGGTAACGTGACGCCCCAACCCCAGCTACCCAGAGTCGGTGCATTATTACATAACATTGAGATGATCACAAGAAATATCAAATCTCGAAAGACCTACTAGTTTAGTAGCCTTGGAAACACTAGATATATTCATAAAGTTTTACATTACATCATAAAAATGAAAACTACAACAACATAGTCTCCATAGTCCACACTCTTATCCCCTCATATTATCCCTGCAGGTCATTCATAAATTACTTTCTCACATCCTGGAAAAAATAAAACATATAAAAGGGGTGAGCTCAAATGCCCAGTAAGGATAGCAATATAACGAAAACTTTCATAAATAAGAATAAACATTTAAGGAAATTTATAACTAAAACAAAATCCTTTTAAACTTAAACTTAAACATAGTATGGAAAAAATAATATGAAATAATGCCATTTACTTATTCACATGAATATTCTACTAATCTAATAATCACATGCAATATCAATAACCACTTTCATAATGATGGAATGCCTAATGCCAGACTATCATAACCACATAGCCAAGGCCTCGTGCCAAGACTACAAATAAGATTTTTTCAAGGCCTTGTGCCAAGACACTAGTTTGTCTAATGAGACCTAACGATTCATCAAGGAGCTATAGAGGGCTCCACCCGTCACATATTAAGTCTAATGCATTCCTTATATGAACTGGTTTAAACATAACATAAACATTCGTATTATAACTAGTATACAAAATGTCAATAATTTCTCCATAAATAATGAATGGTATAAAAATAACACATCCACAGTCAAACAAATCACAAAATATTCAATATAATATGGAAGTTTTGTATCATAATAAACCAACTTCAAATAAGCTTAAAATCCATCAAAGGATGTTGACATAGATGAAATCTAAACTATTTTTAGAGAAATATCTCTTTCTATTTTGATATAATTTAAGAGTCATATATCTATAAAATAAAACATTTTCTTTGAAAATATTCTTATAATCTTGTAAGGGAAGGTTCGAAGATTTTATAACGGCGGAAAATAGCCGCACCCACCGTATAAGTTAAAAAAACATTCTTACCTTAATTCTGTCGAAAAGGTTAAAAAGCACCTTATTTGGAAAACGATGGAAAGATTCCTTTATAAACCTCTTATAAAAAGTCAAACAAGGGTATAAATGACTTTAACCCATATTCCTGTAAATATTAAAAAAGTTTTTAAAAACATTTTTAAGAAACATGAATGTGGATGATAAAGAGATCCTAGTATATTATTACGTATAAACATCCTCGGATAATGAAGAGATTGTGAAATAAACCATTACCTAGTACTTTTACTTGGTTGAGGGTTGGTTGAACTCTTGTATAATGGTGAAATAATTGTTATTAAATTATAAAAGAATCATATACATTAATATGATATCATATATGATCTTTTAACATTCTTTGTTAATAATATCATAGAATTGTCGTCGTTTCAGGTGTTAACTTACTCGTTTTCATTCATATGTTTTGTTACATAAGCTGTGTTTATTATGGATAGATTGTATATTATTCATATCCAGAATTATATCAAGTCCTTAAATACTATTATAAATCAGCAACTGAGAATTAGACTTGAATGGATACGATGGAGAACGAATCTCATCGCGTTCATGGAGACAGTAGTCCGTACGTACGCAAGAGCGACAATATAATTCTTTTGATATAAAAATAATATATAATTGGATGGTATATCATATATACAGAATAATTATCATGTTATATTTTTTAGTTACATTAAATAAAAATCATTATTATACCCATACAAATAATAATATATTGAATAACAATTACACCACGACGTGGAGACGGTAAGTCGTACGTACGCACGTATGGTCACATGTCATTCAAAGGATGGATAGAATACTGAATATGGTTGTACCATATTTATAATAATATTACAATATATAGGAGATACTTGATTCATTATTTTAGAATGGGAATAACAAAGAAATAATAAGTTGAAGAAGAAATGAATTTGAAAAAGGGTGGTGAAAACCTTGCCTCTTCTTCGGGTTCTTCCTTTTCATTTGATCGAAAGGGATCCTTAGGTTGGATTTCTGATCAAACTAAGGCCTCTAGGTTGTATTGAGGGAAGTTTATAGAGTATTTGGGAAGAGTTTGTCCGAGCCAAATGGCTTTGAAGGTTTGAATTAATGAGAAGGGGGAGTGCCCTTTTATAAGAGGGGTGAGGGGCACCTTTGGAAAAGCTAGAAATATTATTTTATAATAAATTAATATTCGGTTTATAATGGCTCCAAAGTGGATTATTTAAAGTTCAAGGTGGGGATGGGTCAAAAAAACTCAAACGATAGAATTTAGACAGGTTTGGGTCATTATATTAACCTTATCCTTTAGTTTTGACTTTTAGTTAATTAGTTTGACACTTACCATGTCACTTTGTATTTTTAAATTATATAGTTAATAAACTTACTATATACCTCCAAGAGACCCCCAAGTGGTCCATTAATGATACACCTATCATGATATAAGTCTCTTGGCCGAGCATTATATTTTTAGGAATTTAATATCAATTAATAATATAATTGTTTTTAAAAAAACTCTTTTATGTCAATTTCGACACTATTTGGAAAATTTATTTTTGTGAAAATCATAACAGAATGATTAATTCAAAAAAAGTTAATTAAATCAATCCTAACATGTCATATTAACCTATAAAATTAGTTTAATTCATAAAAAGTCTCAAATTATATTTATTTTGGTATTTATAATATCAATTATTTTAATTTTTCACTATTATGGTAATTACTGCATCATCATTGTGTCATAAATAAATTAAATTATTTATTGTTTAAAAATTATAAATAAAATATCATATGTAGGAAATATTTTTAGCTTTCTAATTAATATTTAAAATATAATTTAACTTTTTTATAACCCTATATTAAAAATGTTTTAGTATATAAACATTGATTTTAACTCTTTTAACTCTTCTTTGAATTAAATAATAATAAATGTTCTAATCTAATTCAAGTGGACCTAAATGAAAATATTTTATTCCTAAGGTTGTTTTTGGTCGAGATACACTTGTAAAATAGAATTAGGACATGTTTTAGGGTAATATTAATATCATTTTTACCCTTAATTACCCTATTTACTTTTAACCGTGGTAAATAAAAGTAAAAAGTTACTATTCACCAAAAATTATTTTCATCTCATTGAACCACATTTTACTCCTTGATATTAACTGTGTCTCTCGGATTTTGGAAATTCCACTCACAGAAGTGGAAAAATTGTGTTTTTTGAAAAATTTCAGTTTTTTAACTACCACTTAGTAGTTTCACTATTCATCAAAAAATGAAGTTTTTCAGAAAAATACCAAAATTTAACCCTAGGCTAATTTAGATATTCCTAATCCAAAAATGAAGTCCATTTTAAAAAATAAAATTTATAAATTTCAAAAAGTGGGTATTACTATTCATAATGGCTTGTTTGATTGGTTGTGGTGTGTTAGAACTCGATGTTGCGTACAACGCACGCTATTGCATTATTCAAAGAGAAGCGTACCGTAGAAGTTTGGGGTGTTACATTCTCCCATCCTTCAAATAATTTCGTCCTCAAAATTTATAGAATAATACCGCAAGAAAAGACTCGAGGGGTTCTTCATCATAAGTTCCTCGGCTTCCCACGTTGCCTCTTCTATCTTATGGTTTCTCCACAAGACTTTTACGAGACGAGTCGTCCGGTTTCTCAGTACTTTTTCTCTCGTATCAGGAATCTTGATGGGCTCTTCACAATAAGACAGATCGGGTTCCAGTTCTAATTCCTCATAGGTGAGTACATGCGCTTTTTCAGGCATGTATTTCCTCAATAGTGAAATGTGGAACACATCGTGAAATTTGGAGAGATTTGGAGGCATTGTCAAACGGTACGCTACAGTCCCAATTAGTTCTTGAATTTTTAACGGTCCGATGTACCTGGGACTCAATTTACCTTTCCTACTAAAACGTATGACTCCCTTCCATGGAGATACCTTCAGGAAAACATGATCACCAACTAGAAATTCCAAATCGTTCCTTCAATTATCAGCATAGCTCTTCTTCCTACTTTGAGATGCTTTGATATGGTTTTGGATTACCTTAACCTTTTCCATCGTTGCCCCCACCAGTTCTAGGCCTACATGTTTTCTTTCACCAATGTCATCCCAAATGGTTGGTGTGCGACATCACTTTCCATATAACGCTTCATATGGTGCCATATAAATACTTGAATGGAAGCTATTGTTATAGGAAAATTCTACCAGAGGTAAATATTGATCCCACATACCTTGAAAGTCAAGTGAGCCGGATCTCAACCTGTCTTCTAAGGTTTTAATAGTTCATTCTGATTGTCCATCTATTTGAGGATGGTAGGCAGTGCTCAAATGAAGTTCAGTATCCAAGGCGTTCTGAAGACTTTTCCAAAATATTGAAGTAAAACATGGATCACTATCAGAAAAAATTTATAGGGGCACTCCAGGAAGTCTCACAACATCATCAATGTATAGTATTTCTAGACGTTCCAGTGGTAGATCTTCTCTTATATAAATAAAATGTTCTGACTTGGTAAGACGATCAATAATGACCCATATTGCATTATTCCTTCTAGGAGTCTTTGGTAGCCCCATGAAAAAGTCCATCATAATATTGTCCCATTTCCACTCCGGTATGGGAAGAGGTTGCATGACTCCTCCAGGTTGTTTCCTTCCAGCTTTCACTTGTTAACAAACCATACATCTTGACACAAAATCAGCAATCCCCCTCTTCATGTTGTCCCACCAAAAATGTTCCTTCAAATCTCTATACATTTTGGTGCTCCGAGGGTGTATAGAGAATTTGGAACTATGAGCATCATCCAACAATTCCCTTTTTAGATCAGGTATATTGGAAACACAAAGTCACTCCCAAATTTCAAAATTCCTTCTTCATACACAAAGTCTCTCAATCTCCCATCATTCACAACTTTAATCTTCTTTTGAAATTCTTCATCATTGGTCTGAGAACTCTTAATACTTTCTATTAAACATGGTTTGGAAACCATTTGAAAAATCATTGATGTTCCACCTTCCCTAGTTATTCCCATGCCCATCTTCAATAGATCCATGAAAATTGGATCCCTTTCAATTCTCATATTGTTCAAAACTCAATGATCTTTTCTACTCAAAGCATCTTCCACCTTGTTTTCTTTCTCCGGTTGGAAGTGTATCGTGAAATAATAATCCTTGAGTAATTCAAGCCATCGCCTTTGCCTCATGTTGAGTTCTTTTTGTGAGAAAATATACTTCAAACTCTTGTGATCAGTATAAATCTCACATTTTCACCATAGAGGTAGTCCCTCCATATCTCCAAAGGAAAGATCACACCTGCTAACTCAAGATCATGAGTAGGGTAGTTTTGTTCATGAATTTTCAACTGTCGTGATACATAGGCAATAATCCTATCATTTTGCATAAGGACACAAACAAGTCCTTTCTTCGATGCATCACTATAAATAAGAAACCCATCATTCCCCGATGGTAGAGTCAATAGAGGAGCATTGACTAATATTCTCATTAGTTCATCGAAACATTCTTCACACTCTTTTTTCCAAACAAATTTAACCCCTTTACGTGTGAGCTTCGTTAATGGGTTAGCCAATCGGGCAAAATTCTGGACGAAATGTCGATAATAACCTTCCAAACCAATAAAAATGCGTACCTCAGTTATACTCGTAGGTACTGGCCATTCTTCGATTGCCATGGTCTTAGAAGGATCAAAAGAGATTCCATCTTTAGAGACAATATGGCCAAGAAAAGAAATCCCCTGAAGCTAGAATTCACACTTGCTAAATGTCCCATATAATACATGTCTTCTCAGAGTCTTCAGGATAATGCGCAAGTGATTTTCATGATTTTTCGTAGCTTTTGGAGTATACCAAGATATCATCAATAAATACTACCACAAATTCATCCAGATATTCCTTGAAAACTCTATTCATTAGATCCATGAATACAGAGGGTGCATTAGTCATCCCAAAAGGCATTACTATAAACTTGTAAGGCCCGTACCTAGTTTGAAATACTGTCTTTAGAATGTCTTCCTACTTCACACACAACTGATGGAATCCAGATCGATGGTCAATCTTGGAAAATTATTGAGCTCCATGCAGTTGGTCAAATAAATCATCAATACGAGGTAGGGGTAATTTTTCTTTATTGTTATAGCATTGATCTCCCTGTAGTTGATACATAACCTCATAGATCCATATTTCTTTTTAACAAAAAGAACATGGGCTCCCCATGGAGAAACACTAGGGCAAATAAATCCCTTATTACTCAATTCCTCTAGTTGTTTCTTTAGTTCAACTAATTCTATAGTGGCCATTCTATTAGGGGTATTCGATATAGGCCTTGATCCAAAAATTAAATCAATGGAAAGCTCAACTTCTCATTCTGGAGGATGTCCAGGTAAATCTTCCAGAAACACATCTACATATTCTTTCACAATAGGTACATCCTCTATTTGAACATTCCTTTCCTCAACCACTATAATTTCATCCTCTACCTCCCCAATAATTGAATTTAGTTGAGCTACTGGGGGTGGATCTAGATAAGAATTAGGTGGTGATGATTCTTCTATAAAGATAAGGTGTTCGTTATCATCATCATCAAAAATTGTAACCTCCTTCTTATTAAAATAAATATTCGCATCATGGTCCAAAAGCCAATCCATACCGAGGATTATATCAAACTCAATCTTAGATATGACAATGTGATCAGCGGATAAAGAACATTTATGTGCACTAATGGGGACAGATTCACAAAACCTTGTTGCAATGATACTTCCCTTAGGGGTTTTAACTGACAACTCCCTTGTTAAATCAAATTCAAAATATCTAATTTTCTTAGAAAACTGGGAAGATATGAAACAATGTGATGATCCAGAATCAAATAATGCATTTGCTAAACTTGAGGAAACAATTAAATTACCTGCCACCACGTCTTTTGGAGCTTCTACCTCAACAGTAGTGATAGCATAAGCTTGGCCTTGATCCCTTGGCCTTTTTTGAGGTAAGTTCCCCTGATGCTTAGGAAATTCATTTTCATAATGTCCCATCTCCTTAAAATTGTAGAATTGGACATCGGTAGCTTCCTTCTTCCCCTTACAATCACGAGCTTGGTGGCCTTTTTCACCACACTTGTAAAAGACTCACATTCCCTTCAAGCAAGTACCGGGGTGTTTCTTCCCACATTTACCACAGGATGGATATTCAACCTTTCCATTCTTCCCCTTATTTATATTCCTAGATTGATCAGTAGATCTCTTCTTCTCTTTCTTTTCTTTAAAGTCATTTGACTTCGAGAATTCTTTCTCTGTCTTGATAGGACATGAGACAATGTCTTCATACGATGAAAAGGATTGTGAGACTAATGCTCTATGGAGAAATGGTTTTAACCCATAAAATAAACGATCAATATTACTTCTTGGGTTACGTATATAATCTCTAGCATACCTTGCTAACCTTGTAAAGTTATCCTCACACTTTGCGACATTCTCATCCTCCTTGTGTCTCAGACTCAGAAATTGTCTTTCCATATCTGCTCGATGGTCACGAGGAAAATATTTTTCTAAAAACAGATCTTTGAACTCCCTACATTCCATATTTGATACTTCATCATCTTCCTTAATGTTTTGAATCAATTACCACCATTGATCAGAATCTCCAGTGAGGCGGTAAACTGCCATGATAACTTTTTCCTTTTCACTACTTCCCAAAGCTAGAAATATTTTCTCTAGGGAACTTATCCATTGCTCAGCTACCAATTGATTTTTACTCCCATTGAATGTTGGTGGTTGTTTCCTCATGATGAGATCTAACATGTATCCTCCATACTGTGGATCAGGGTGCTCCATACAGGTAATGTTATTATTCATAACCTGAGTGAGTTGTCCCAGTATGGTGATTAGTTGATCAGCACCAGTTGCATCACCAGCTCCACTGTAATTATCTTGAGTAGGAGGTAAATCCCTACATGGAGTGCGTGGATTGATATGATTTCCATTTCTTCCACTAGGTTCCATTTCTAAACAATGGAATAAACTAGATCAGTTTTTGAATCAAAATACATAATTCCAAACTTATAAAACACTTAACATAAATTGAACTATTTATGGATATAATCCATAATAATAAAAATGTTTTCTTTGAGGGATTATATACTCATAAACCCTTCATAATGATTTGTAATGAAAATGAGAGTTATCCTAAGCATTATCCCTCGGGAGTGTCGTAACCAAGAGTGCAGCAAGGCCCGTTATCGTGCACCAGTTCCTGTTCGAGTCTAGCTGAATGCGGTGTTTTCAGGTTTCACCCCTAGGTACATCTGTTCCAGAGCCACCTCTACCTTCTCGTATCCAGACAGGTATATATTGCTCAAAAAACTCACAAAATCTCTACAATACCAAAATTCTAGGAAGTTCTTCTATACAAATCCTCAAAGTTCATATTTGGTCTATGTGCTTCAATCATAGTTTATCTAAATCTAGCTTCCAAGGTTTGTACTAAACTTTCTCTGATACCAATTGTAATGCCCCGACCCCAATTACCCAGAGTCGGTGCATTATTACATAACATTGGCATGATCACAAGAAAGATCAAATCTCGAATGGCCGATTAGTTTAGTAGCCTTGGAAACACAAGATATATTCGTAATGTTTTACATTACATCATAGAAATGAAAACTACAACAATATAGTCTCCATAGTCCACACTCTTATCCCATTATAATATCTCGGAAGGTCATTCATAAATTACTTCTTCACATCCTGGGAAAAATAAAACATAGAAAAGGGGTGAGCTCAAATTTCTAGTAAGGATAACAATATAGCGGAAACTTTCATAAATAAGAATAAACATTTAAGGCAATGTATAACTAAAACAAAAGACTTTTAAACATCAACTTCAACATAGTATGGAAAAAATAAAATGAAATAATTCCATTTACTTATTCACATGAATATTCTACTAATCGAATAATCACATGCAATATCAATAACCACTTTCATAATGATGGAATGCATAATGCCAGACTATCATAACCACATAGCCAAGACCTCGTGCCAAGACTACAAATAAGATTTTGTCAAGGCCTTGTGACAAGACACTAGTTTGTCTCATGAGACCTACTGAGCCATCGAGGAGCTATAGTGGACTCCACCTGTCACATATTAAGTCCAATGCATTCCTCATTTGAACAGGTTTAAACATAACATAAACATTCGTATTAAAAATAGCATAATAAATGTCAATACTTTCTCCATAAACCATGAATGGTATAAAAATAACACATCCATAGTCAAAAAATCACAAAATATTCAATACAATATTGAGGTTTTGTATCATAATAAATCAACTTCAAGTAAGCTTAAAATCCATCAAAGGATGTTGACATAGATGAAATCAAAACTATTTTTAGAGAAATATCTCTTTCTATTTTGAAATAATTTAAGAGTAATATATCTATAAAATAAAACATTTTCTATGAAAATATTCTTATAAGCTTGTAAGGGAGGTTTCTAAGATTTTATAACAATATAAAATAGCTGCACCTTCCGTATAAGTTAAAGAAACATTCTTTCCTTAATTCTGTTGAAAAGGTTAAAAAGCACCTTGTTTGGAAAATGACAGAATTATTCCTTTATAAACCTCTTATAATAAGTCAAACAAGGGTATAGATGACTTTAACCCATATTCTTGTAAATAGTAAAAATGGTTTGAAATACATTTTTAAGAAGCATGGATGTGGATGATAATGATATCCCAGTAGATTATTACGTATAAACAACCTCAGATAATGAAGAGATTGTGAAATAAACTCTTACCTTGTAATTTTCCTTGGTTGAGGGTAGGTTAACCTCCTTTATAATGGTTAAATAATTGTTATTAAATAATAAAATAATCATATACATTAATATGATATCATATATGATCTTTTAACATTGGTTTGTTAATAATATCTTAGAATTATCTTCGTTTCGGGTGTTAACTTACTCGTTTTCTTTCATATGTTTTGTTACATAAGTCGTGTTTGTTATGGACAGCTTGTATATTATTCATATCCAGAATTAAATTAAGTCCTTAAATACTATTATTAATCATAAAATTATAACTATACTTGAATGGATACGATGGAGAATGAATCTCATCGCGTTTGTAGAGACGGTAGTCCGTACGTACGCATGAGCGAAAATATCATTCTTTTGATATTAAAATAACATATAATTGTATGGTATATCATATATACAGAATAATTATCATGTTATATTTATTATTTACATGAATTAAAAACTATTATTATACCCATCCAAATAATTATATATTGAATAACAATTACACCACGACGTGGAGACGGTAAGCCGTACGTCCGCACATATGGTGACATGTCATTAAAAGGATGGATAGAATACTGAATATGGTTGTACCATATTTATAATAATATTACAGTATATAGGAGATACTGCATTCATTATTTTAGAATTGGAATAACAAAGAAAGAAGAAGATGAAGAAAAATGAATTTTAAAAAGGGTGGTGAAAACATTTCCTCTTCTTCGGGTTCTTCATTTTGATTTGATCAAAATGGCTCCTTAGTTTGGCTTTCCGATCAAAATAAGGCCTCTAGGTTGTAGTGAGGGATGTTGAGAGAGTATTTGGGCAGATTTTGGCCGAGAAAAATTGCTTTGAAGGTGTGAATTAATGAGAAGGGTGAGTGCCGTTTTATAAGAGGGGTGAGGGGCACCTTTGGAAAAGATAGAAATATTATTTTATAATAAATTCATATTCAGTTTCTAATGGCTCCAAAGTGGATTATTTAAAGATTAAGGTGGGTATGGGTCGAAAAAAACTAAAAAAATAGAATTTAGACAGGTTTGCGTCATTATATTAACCTTATCTTTTATTTTTAACTCTTACTTAATTAGTTTGACACTTTCCATGTCACTTTGTATTTTTATATTATATAGTTAATAAACATACTATATACCTCCAAGAGACCCCCCAAGTGGTCCATTAATGATACAAATATCATGATATAAGCCTCTTGGCTGAACCATATATTTCTAGGAATTTAATATCAATTAATAATATAATATTTGTTTTAAAAACTCTTTTATGTCAATTTCGACACTATTTGGAAAATTGATTTTTGTGAAAATCATAAAAGAATGATTAATTCGAAAAAAGTTTCTTAAATCAATCCTAACATTTCATATTAACCTATATAATCAGTTTAATTCATGAAAAGTATAAAATTATATTTATTTGGGTATTTATAATATCAATTATTTTAATTTTCACTATTATGGTAATTACTGCATCATCATTGGGTCATAAATAAATTAAATTATGTAATGTATAAAAATTATAAATAAAATACCATTATTTAGGAAATCTTTTTATCTTTATAATGAATATTTAAAATCTAATTTATATTATGTATAACCCTATATTGAAAATGTTTTAGTAAATAAACATTGATTTTAACTCTTTTAACTCTTCTTTGATTTAAATAATAATAAATGTCCTAATCTAATCCAAGTGGACCTAAATGATAATATTTTACTCCTAAGGTTGTTTATGGTCGAGATACACTTGTCCAATACAATTAAGACATGTGTTAGGGTAATATTAATATTATTTTTACCCTTAATTACCCTATTTACTTTTAACCGTGGTAAATAAAAGTAAAAAGTTACTATTCACCAAAAATTATTTTCATCTCATTGAACCACATTTTACTCCTTGATATTAACCGTGTCTCTTGGATTTTAGAAATTCGACTCACAGAAGCGGTAAACTTATGTTTTATGGAAAAAATCAGTTTTTTAACTACCACTTAGTAGTTTCACTATTTATCAAAAAATGATGTTTTTCAGAAAAATACCAAAAATTCACCCTAGGATAATTTTGATATTCCAAATCCGAAAATGAAGTCCATTTTGAAAAATAAAATTTATAAATTTCAAAAAGTGTGTATTACTATTCATAACGGCTACATTGATTGGTTGTGGTGTGTTAGAACTCGATGTTGCGTACAACACACGCTATTGCATTATTCAAAAAGAAGCATACCGTAGAAGCTTGGGGTGTTACAGGTATAAATGTAAAATCCCAATATCTTACAAGTATTTACTTTGAAATAAAGCTTGAAGTATTCAGTATATTTCCTTCCATGCTAACCCAAGTCTATAGGAACAGTGATATAATAAACCATTACAACATTGCTATTAAATTCTACGGTACAAATAGTAGTAACCACTTTATAAAAAATATGCATTAAGTTTTTTATTAATTCAAATTTATTGATTAATTTATAATAAATTAGCACCCAATTTTTAGTAAAGTCATTTAACACGTCAAAAATATTTTTTCTTCAAAAAAGGTTTTTATCACATTTTGAATAAAAACTCTATAATTAATTTCTAATATTTTTAGAAATTTTATTTTAGAAAATTAATATCATTTTTAAAATTTTCATTTTAATATTATCTTAGGGTAAATTTTTATTATTTTTCCAAAAATATTTATCTTTCCATGAATAGTGAAAAATTTTAATTTTGTAAAAAATATCATTTATATTCAAGGAAATATCCCATTATGTTTTTAGTTTTATATTAAACAAAAATAAGTAAAATCTAATTATAAATAGTCTAATTAATTTCAGAGAAATCATCATTATACTTTATTATGGTATAATTTTATTTTTTGGGCTTGAATACACATTTCTATAAAAACCGTTTTATGCATGAAATGAGTTTTTATCTTAATAAATTAATCTTGTATCTTATTATTACTTGTTATTTTGAAAATTTTATGTTATATATGAAATATAATATTTTAACATTCATTTTATGGTTTTTATAAGGCGTACAATGGTAGTAAATTAAGTTGTAGACTTAAAAAGTCATCTTTCAAAAACAGGTTTTTGTTATGGATTGCACGATTAATTAAAATCAAATTTCACCAATTATATAATTTTAATATTATAAAATGAATTAAATATTTTTAATTATAATAATTAATATAATTTAATATGCTCTACTTAATTTTTGGTCATAGTGAATAGTAAAAATAGTATTATTTTGTTACCACGATAAAGATTAAAACAGGTTTATTGGGGGGCGGGGTTAATCATGTGATAAGGGTAGTATTTCCAATAAAACCTATATAATTATTATTTTATGAATATTATTAAACATTAAATTATCCTTCCTTAAAATCACCATCCATTTTTTTCCACTTTCCCATGAAAGTGACCTTAAATCATTGAAATATTTTAAGAAATTCCATTATGTACCTCCCCTCACTTATAAAAGAGAACCTCTTATCCTCCATTATTAACCCTATTTTAGCCTTCTATATTGATAAATAACTGCTAAAAAATCTTACTATTATCCTTTACTTAATCCTGGATATTCTTTATCAAAGAAGAGGTATATATATTAACTAAGATATTTCAATTTTATTTATTATGATACTTCATATAAAAATGTTGTATACATCAAAACATGATGAATCTAAAATCAAAAATATAATTAGATTTTATTATTGTGACATAACAACCATTTTCTACTTCTTCTAAATCAAATGGGAGATGAAATTATCGCTTGTGGGTACATGTGGACTATCACATCCACAAAGCGATGCAATTCATTTTTCACGGCCATCATTCATGGTTAGTTATTATGATATATTTAATATTTTTTAATTTTTATGTATAATAATTATTATTTAATGGTGAATTAATATTTACCTTTATTTCGTTCCATCTATCAAAAAAAGGTAAACATCACTCGTGCGTATGTATGGAATACGGTCTCTACATTGTGATGTAATTTATTTTTTATTACTGATTTATATGAACAGTTATAATTATGTGTATAATGAACAAATATGGTATTTATATCATTATTAACATTATATATATGAAGGAAACATTATTTAAGTGCATGTACCTTAACCACCGAACTAATACATACATGAAAAATGATGTAGTTAACACCCAAAATGACAATGATAATGAAATATTGTTAATGGAAATGTGATCACATGTTATAAATAAACCATGTACAGTATAATAAGTATTATTTTGGTTCTTTAATATAATTATAATAAAATTTCAATCAATTATACAGGGGGTTAGAGTGCTTATGAATGAAGACGGACTTGAGGTAAGAGTTTTTTGTTACAATCTCATTTTACTGGTATTGTTTATGCTTAAATATTTTGATGATGAAATTTTATTATTTATGTCCCATAAATATTATATATTTTCTTATTTTATGTTTGTTTGTGGAGATTTATTATTTTCATTTCATTTTTATCTCTTTAAGTACTCAAGAGGTCGAAAGAATATTTTTAATGAAAACAGACCATATTTCCCCCTTATATCAGGAATCTTTTTTTCCATGTACAAATTTCTTTAAAAAAATTTAAAGAATATTTTTAATATTATACTATTTTTATATAAATTCATTATTAATATATTTGAATTTCCTTGCTATGTTTTTAAATTTTCATTCTTATCAATTTCCAAATGTGGTACTTTAGAACTGAAAAATTGAAAGTAATTTTTTTAACATGCATGGCTTGAAGATATTTCCTCACCATCGTGAATACTATTTTATTTAAATATTAGTTTACAAGATTCATTTTTTATTTTGAAACAAAATTTTTTCTGTTACATTTTGGAAACTTTTAGATTCTAAATATGTGTTTTCAAATAAAATGGGTATTTTACTAAAGAAATGTTCTAGTGATCTTTTAAAGGTATTTTTATTAATAACAACATCCTATAATGATTCTTATGATTTACTAGGGATATGATCCAATGTTACCATATTTATTCTTTCTCTAGATGGTTTACGATTATCATTATGAAATAAAAATGAAACCTGTATCCTTTCCATGGGTAATGATTTGATGATATGATGAATGTATTATTATTTTTTGGAACATATATGTATCTTTTTTTAGTATATGATTGGTGGACATATAATTATATATCCCTAAAATAAATTGGGTAAATAAGGATATATCATAAAATAATAAGGAATGGAATGGCGATTGAATCCATTTCAGTAAGGTTTTTTGTTTAATAAGATAGTCTTGGGGGTGAAACTTGATTAGGAAAATTATGGTATGGGGAGTGATCCCAATCCACTATGATAATATTTTCAGGGACACTTGACTAAGGAATTTTTTTTATTTTCTAATATTCACTACAAAAACTTATTACTTATGAATATGTTATGTTTTAATGTCTCATGGTTGACTATTGATGATTTCATGCTCTTATTTCTTATTTTTTTTATGGATAAAACTTGATTCCATGTTTCATGATTATGATATATAAATTTATGGTTATGATTTTATAATGTTTATATCATGTTATCATACCATTATACTTATATTATTTTCACTTATGATCATTTTTTGATATCAATTTTGTTTACCCTTACTGAGCATCTGATCTCTCCCTTCCTTATGTTTACCTTACCCAGGTTATGGAGAATTTTTTTTAAGAATGTTATGTTTAATATGGGTTATAGTTGCGTAGAACTAAATGAGAAATGATTTATATCTTTTATATAATATTTTTTAAGTATCCATGTTACCAAATATGCTAAACCTCTATAGTCCTCCGACGTGTATTACTGTGGAATGAATTGAACATTTATCTAAAATGATGTAATATTTATGTATGAAAAGTATGAGTCTCTATAAACCCAGTTGAAATTAACGAAATTTTACATAATAAACTTCAAAGGTCAGTTTCAATGCTAGTAACATAGATTTGATACCACTTATTGTACCCCTATATTCCTTGGGAGGGGAAGGGTGAATCGAGGTGTAATTTTTTTCTTATACATTAAAAGTATCGTGTCCCCACATTGGTAGGAAATCATTAAACCTATCTATTTGGAATGAACATTTACCAAGCCTAAATAATTATGAAATAAAATAGAATACAATAATTTTTACTGGTTTCACCACTAAGAGATAGTTTAAGTAGTAGGTTCCAATAATGTTTCATTCATGCCTAAATCCACTAATATTCATTAGTTATTGTAGATTATAATTTTTTGTCCAAGGTCACTCTATTACAAACACACAACCTTTAAAAATAATTGAGGGATAATTCAATGCCTCCCTTAAATCACTTCCATGAAATCCTTTCTACATACTGCTCTGGTTGGAGTTTGCCTCAGTTTATCACCTTTAAGGCCTCTCCCTTATCAACCGAAATTTTCTAAGAATATCACATCATAAATGCAAGAATATTATTCATTAATGTGATTTTTGGCCGTTAGAATACATTCTAGAAAAATCTTGTGAGAAAAGGGTTCTTAAATAGATAAACCACTATCTACCACACAATAAACACACATGCCGCCATCCACTATGAACTAACCACATGGGCCACCATCCACTATGAAAAACCTGTACGAACCACCAGTGTGGTCTGCTCCTCAATGCACCTCCCACACCTGAATCCTCACACAACACCACCTGTGTAGTGAATGTGATAAATTTATCCCCCACACTGACTATACACACTTCCTTTTACTCACTATCCTAAAAAAACTCCCACACACACTACTTCTCCCTGAAATTCCTCTCGAGACCCTGATTATCATACATTGCTTACACAATATCTATTTCAAACACAAATTAATATATTGAATTTATTTTCCAGTTTCTCTCTCTGACCAATGATGTGAATAATGGGATATTTATAGGATAAGTCCACTAGGGTTTTTTCAAATCCCTGAAATTACCATTCAATGAATTAAAAAACATTTTCAAACTAACCATGTGCCTTCCGTCTTCATGGACTATCCACCGTAGAATTTCCTCATGGAACACTTAAAAACTCATAATGTAACCATGAAAAGCAACCTCTTTAATATTATCACCCCCATATTAAAACCACATAATACATCCTTTATAGTCCTCCGAAAATCACCACCTTCTAACCACGAGCTTCCCATGTGGCCTATGTACTCACCACACTGCTTTCAACCTTCAATGAAGATCACCTACCATGAACTCTTGATTCAAACATAAAATGAGGTACTCATAACTACTACATTTTCCATGTAACTATCATGTAGAATAAATTCCTTTACCCCAAATGTTTTACACCCAAAAATTTGGAAAATACTAGAAAGTGACACTATTTACATGGTTTGGTAGAAAGTACCATTCATTGACTTGATTTGTCATATGGTTCAATCATAAATTTTCCACTATAATAAAATATATTTAATTAAAAGTTAAGGGTGATTTACACACCATAATTAGATTAGAGTCTCACTAATATTATCTTGACTAGAGTGTCACTGGCTATTTTTACTACCTCTAATAGGAATTCTCTTCCCAGTGTCACACTATAATTCTTCAAAATATTTTCACTATAGTAACTTATTTACATGGTGATCTCCCAACATTCCCTAATTTTCATAGGTTCTCTGAAGTCCTACCATATATATATATATATATATATATATATATATATATATGCAAATGGTTTCTTTGATGCACCTTCTCAGAAATAGATCACCAATTTAAAATAGGATGTATGTTCCTTAATAAAACTAATATTTTGTAAATAAATAATAGTTTCTTTAAAAGTCATCAAGTCTTTAGGAAAACTCAGTAACCCAGTCACTGCACGCAGATCAACTTCACCGAACTTATAGTAAATATGTTCACCTAGCTGTCTCACTCAATGAGCTATTATGAGGTTTAAACCTATAAACTACTCAAATATTCAAGTGACTATAATTCACATAAATAAACAACAAGATACCTAAAATTCATCCTTTCTCATATTCTTCTAATTAATTTTTTATATTTTAGTATGTTGAAGATATTCATCATCACAATTATACTTATATATCTAGATGATAAAAAATTCCCAGCATAGGTCCAAATCCTTCTTCTTTTTCATCACTAGAACATGCAGTGGACACTTATTATTTTTTTATTCATGTGATGTTCTTAAAATATCACATAACAGTACATATATTTGATTCCCTTTTCTAAAACTCACACAACAACCTAATGGTGATGACATCTTCTTATTTTATTCTCTTCACTATTTTCTGAATCTCACTTAGACAGAGATATTTACTTAATGTATTCCTTTTTTCAAAAAAACATTAATGGTATACCTAGTATAAATTTTCAATGTTATAATATTATTTTATAATACTCACATTTTGATTCACATGACCCGTTTCTTTCAGCTCAGGGAGTACTCCAAGAATACCCTTTATTAAATATTTTTATTGAAAACTCAGTAGAGACTCTTAAAAAAATATATATAGCTGGCATGAACTCATATTACTCAACCATATTCTACAAAATCCATAAATTTAATCTTCACAACTATATAAGAATGGAAAACACTCATGTATTTAGTGTATAACTCCCCATTATATGTGAGATATTATCATGAAAATAGTATCATCTTGAAACTTAGACCTATATACAATAGTAACATCTCATCTATTCTTTATTATCTCTCAAACGCTCAAACATTTTGGGATCAATTGATGCAAGTAATGATAAAAAATGCTTGAGATTTGATGGTTCTTCATCTTCATTATTCTTCCAACCCTAAAAAATTTAATTTCATCATCAAGAATACATATAGGTGTTATTTCTATTCGATCTTCCTCAAAACAGGCTTAGATCATGGATTAAATAAGATTCATGATGTTTAATTTACCCTTAGTACGTATTCAAATTCACTTACATGAGTCCCAATGTGGAATTCATGTATTTGAATATCGTGTATGTGGAGATCAAATTACATTTTCCTTATTTCATGTATGTAGTATAAAGTTACACAGGTTTCTGAAATCAACTACGCAATATCTTCCTGCCTGGAATTTCATTTGGGCAAATGGTTCCTGAATTCTGATATACAGCAGAATTTGGATATGTGAAATTCATTCATGGATTATTCAGATCCATATCTAAACCCACATAAATCAATATTCATGTATGAAAAAAATTTCTTACTGGGTGATTTCAGCTACATAAATCCACTTACATTGCTGGGATTTACATTAGTGGAACCTGGAATTCTAGACATCTTTCATTTTGAATGATGGAATCTCTTGTCAAACTCCATCCATTCTCCTTCACTCATAAACACTTCAAAACAACTTTGTGAATTTATAAAACTTTCTCTAATAATTCAAAAGTATTACCAAATAATCTATAGAAAATAAAACACTCCTCTTTGAGTTCTTCAATTTCGTGCACTGCACCTTTTCTTTTAGTTAACATAGAACTTAATTTAAGCCTTTATCCATGTGTATTTCAATATTTATTTCAATAGTCTTCTCCATAGGTAAATAGGTATTGATTCTCTATAGCTCTATCACTTCAATATCCCATTAATACCACTTTTAACATAGATAGTTGTCATCCATTCAAGTTGTTTACTGTATCTAGCTCTCTAGTTACTCTACACTATTAAATAAAAGGTTGGGATGATTCCTTCAGAACATGTCATGATTTATCCATGAAGATAAGATTACCAATCATCTGTGTATATGGGAATCCCACTTGAATATTTCTAGCCAAGTATTCAAGGGAAACCAACTCTTTATACTCCTTTACTAATAGAGCAAGGGAAAGAACAATTCATCTTTGATGGGAGGACTGTCACGACCCAACCCAACGGGGCTTGAGCCGCGACTCGCCAACCCCACCTCCAATAGGCCAGGGGATGGTGACTAGTGCATAGTAGGCTATCACACACATGGGTGGCATTAGCCTAAGGAACTTGTACACATGCACCCACATACACCTCCATGAAACAATGGAGATAAATATATAAAAACATAAAATAAATGCCTGCATACATCTAACCCACAAACAGAGTGCAACAGAAGTACAAAATGGAAAAACAGAACCCAACAAAGGAAAAATACATAAGCGTACAACCCGCTTAGAAGGAGAGAAAACAATTCAAAATACTCGTGCTAGTATGATCCTCGGCACAACTCTGGTAAACACCCTGGTCCGTCTCGCTCACTAAGCTCCGCCTGCTCTGGGTCTGCCTGGGACTCTGTCGAAATTCCTATGGTCTGCACAAGACATAAACTAATCCGGGAAAAGCCCGTGCAAGGGTGAGTATACATAATACTCAGTTGAAACCCCAAAAACCCTAAAATAAATGGGAGAAACTGAAAGACAATAGTCAGATCATCCCAGCCAAAGGGAACCCAAACGAGAGAGAAACTCCATCTCCAGACCATCATCGACTAATACGACTAGTCAGCTCTGCTCAGTTGTATGCCCATACATACACCATGAACATCTTCTCTGGTATATTCCCATACATATACCATGAGAAAATAGATATACTCATTCCATACACCAAGCCTCACGTGGTTCTGTCCACAGCACCTGCGACAAGTAGATAACTAGGAGAACACACTCTATGAGCTCTATCAACCTAGATGACACTCGTCCGAGAGATACACTTCATCGGGTCTCACACCAACATCACAAATGCCCATCTGAGAGATCAATCTCATCAGATATCATTACTGAGAACATCACGCTGAAACAGTTGAAACACTAAACTTTTCGGATAAAGGATCCCTCCTAGGGTCCTCTAGGGGATACAAGAACCCACTCTGGTATCTCGGAGATCTCACAGAGAGGGGATCACTCCCAGGATTCACTGGGGGATACCACAACCCGATCTGGTGCTCCACTGATCACATCACTCAAATAGAGGATCATCGCCCATGTGAAGATGGTCACGATGATGCCCGAAATCCCATCTGGTATAACTCTCGATTTAGGGGATCGAATAGGCGATGCACCAACCATATCAAAACCACATGCTTAGTAGGGGATCATATAACCAACGATGCCACAACCCTACTAAAACCACACACTGAGTAGGGGATCGAGTACCCGATGATGTTTTAACCCTACTAGCGATGCTAAAGGATCCCACTCTGGACCGGTTGAAGGGATGCCACAACTCTATCAGGAAAACATTCTATCGAGGGGATTAGAAACCTATACTAAGGTTTTAATGCCACACTAACCCTCATAGGAACAAACCAAGGGAGTACACTCAACCACTGTTGGTCTAAACATAGCAAACCTGATCGACCTGCAACATTGCCACACTGCACACCTCCCAGGGCCTATACCGAGGCAACCACTGCGATCTACACAAAAAAACAAACAGGACAGGCTATTTACTCGACTGAAATGGAAAAATAATGAAAAAGGTATATTCACCATATCTAGCCCAGGTGGGGCCCACGCCTCGATCACAAAACTCATCAAGCATACCACACCATTGCGCTCCCCACAAAAAATGCATGAGGTCAATCACTCGTTTTTCCAAAACGGACAGCTTGTGTTTCTCCGTAAACGCCCAAAACCAGCCTCATAGGGCCCACATCATTATCTTTATCCCAGTGCCCAAAAAACTATCCTGAAAAGTACACCTTACTATTAGAATCACAACGTCACCGACGACATGTCCATCATATGCTCAGTGTAAAAGTTACGGCGGGTCGAAGTTGGATAATAATAAAATATTATTATTTCAATGTTTTGTAGCTATGGGCCACAAAACTGACTGATAAAATTCCCAATGTGAGTTCAAAAGGTCAGTCTTGACACAAGGAACGTGTCGCCACAAATGGATCTCAAATAGAAGTTAAAGTCTACGAGTTATGGGGGTTTAAAGAACCTCCGGAAAAATCTGGCCAGACCACCGTGTGGTCACCGGAAACCACCGTCTGCCTGACCGAACTGCTGCCGCCTGCCGGAATCTGCAGCGCCGCAGCCGCCTTCGCCGGAAAATTTCGGGAAGCCACCAGGAGCACCACAGTGCCTCAAATTCAGATCCAAAAAATGTTTGGGAAACCTTTGTCCCGAACTACACAACCCTTATGACGATTTGATGACAAACAACACATAAACAGGATCCAGGATTTTAAAACTCAAACCGCCAACCTCGTGGGCAAAACGCCGACGCTTCTAGTCCAGATCCATGCTCCGAAGCTGATGTTGCAACATCCGGGAGAGATCATCGTCAAGATATGAGTCCGACGAAACCTTGTTTCTTCGATTTGCTTCATTCGTCGCTTGAAGAAGGAGGGAGGGGCTTCCCTGCACGTTCTATGTGGTGGGGAAGAAGAGTTGATATTCATTTTAATTTTTATTAAAACAAATATCAGCTTAACTTTCCAGATCGACTCACCCCCAACCTGATGCTTGGTGCTGACTAAAATTATGTCGCCTCTAGGGTAAACATGACATTATGAACTCAACTGCATGCTCAAAATTTTGATCTGACACTCTGTTTAGGATTTATTCGAGCTGACGCTCATAAATACACATTTCCATTTATTTACGAAAACACCCATGGTGGATTTTTCTAAAGCAGGCCCACTGTAACACCCGAGACTTTTATGTTATATAAATCATCAAAGGAATCTTTTTCTACACAACACTTGCTTGGCTTTCTTTACACGAAATCGCGACCTTCCTCGATTTCTTGCGTCGTACGCAATACCGAGTTTCACTAAACAACGATATGCTATTAAAATATTATTAAAACTAGCCATTATGAATAGTAATAACCACTTTTTGAAATTTTATAAATTTTATTTTTCAAAATGGACTTCATTTTTGGATTCGGAATATCGAAATTATCCTAGGGTGAAATTTTGTTATTTTTCTGAAAACATTCAATTTTTGATGAATAGTGAAACCACTAAGTGGTAGTTAAAAAACTGAATTTTTCATAAAACTTAATTTTACCGCTTCTGTGAGTGGAATTTCAAAAATCCGAGAGACACGGTTGATTTCAGTAAGTAAAATGTGGTTTAATGAGATGAAAATAATTTTTTGGTGAATAGTAACTTTTTACTTTTTTTACCACGGTTAAAGGTAAATAGGGTAATTAAGGGTTAAGATGATATTATTATTACCCTAACACATGTCCAAATTCTATTGGATAAGTGTAATTCGACCAAAAACAAACTTAGGAATAAAATATGACCATTCAGGCCCACTTGGATTAGATTAGGACATTTATTTATTTAAAGAAGGGTTAAAATAGTTAAAATCAAAGTTTAATAAGTAAATAATTTTTAATATGGGGTTATACATAAGATAAATTAGACTATAAATATTCATTAGAAAGATAAAAAGATTTACTACATAATGGTATTTTATTTGTAATTTTTAGAAATTAAATAAATTAATTTATTTATGACACAATGATGATGTAGTAATTACCATAATAGTGAAAAATTATAATAATTGATATTATAAATACCCAAATAAATATAATTTGAGACTTTTTATGAATTCCACTAATTTTATAGGTTAATATGACATGTTATTATTGATTTAGTTAACTTTATTAGAACTAATCATTTTGTTATGATTTTCACAAAAATCAATTACTAAATAGTGTCAAAATTGACATAAAATAGTTTTTAAAACAAAATATTATATTAGTAAATGTTATTTTATTCCTAAAAATACAAGGTTCGGCCAAATAACTTAGATAAGGTTATATATATTAATAATAAACAACTTGGGGTTCTTTTGGATGCTTATAGTAAGTTTATTAACCTTATAGTATAAGAACACAAGAAGACACAGTAAAAGTAAACTTATTTACCTTAATGTTAAATCTAAATGATAAGGTTAAAATTGGAACCTAAACTTGTCTAAATTCTATTGGATGATAGGATTTAGACCCATCCCCACCTTAGCTTCGAAATAAATCAATTTGGAGCTATCTAAAACCGAACTTGACTAATAATAAAATAATATTTTTAGTTATTCCAAAGGTGCCCCTCTCCTCCCTTATAAAAGGGAACCTCCTCCCTCTCTTCTTCACACAACTTTGAGCCTTCAAGCTCGGAAAAACCCTACAAAATTCTCTTCTCCACTTCCCTATAAACATCCTAGAGGTTCTGGTCTTCCTCAAAGACCAATTTTAGTGCCCTAAAAGGAGATCTCAAAGAGGGGCTTCAAAGAAGAGGTAATTTCCGTTACCGATTCTTTCAACTTTCTTTCTTCTTCCACTTCTTCTTCTTAGGTTGTTTCATTATTAAGTAATAACATCAGTATCACTAATATAATGATATGTTATTATAGGTATGAAAAAACCCTATTTCACCATCTATCCATCCTACGGAAAACGAAATCACCGCGCGTGTGTACGTACGGAATACCGTCTCCACGCTGTGGTGTAATCTATTTTCCACAACCACCTTACTTGGATGAGTATAATGGTGTAAATAACGACTATATATGACTATTATAAAGTAATACGGATTCTGAAATAGTATACATACAGTCCAATACAATTCCACGATCATAGGAACGATATCATCACTCGTGCGTACGTACGGAATACCATCTCCACGATGTGATGCGACTCGTTATACATGATCTTCATTTCAGAATGATTATATAAATGAATTGAATGAATTAATATGATATATATAACACTAATACCATTCTGTAAATGAGGTATCTATAACCTAAGGATAAGAATAAGAATTTATTCGACAAAACACGCATAAGAACAAAAAGTTATAAACACCTGAATAACAAGTAGCAATGAAATATTACTACTAAGAAGCTAATAAAATGACTATATATGATATTATAAAAATAATTATGATTCTGGAATAAGTCAATAACATTATTTAAATAATTATACAGGAGGTTCGGACACATACGAAGCAAAACAGACCTAAGGTAAGGGAAATATCACAATCTAATTTTTATCCGAGATTGTTTATACTTTAGTATTTACTAGGGTGTATTTTATCATCCAAATCCATGTTTCCTCAACATGTAATATTATTTACATTCACCTACAATTGTTTAAATCCTATTTTATCCTTCGGTGAGTTTTTATTAAATGATATGAAAGGATTCTTTTGTCTTTTTTTGTACGAGGTACTCTTTTGACTTTTCCGACAAAAGTATGGGAAGAATGTTTTTTTAACTTATACGGCATGAATGGATTTTTTAAAACATTATTTCCAAGAAGATTCCTTTATAAGTTTTCAAGTTTATTTTTAATCAACTTCTTTTAGTTTAGAATTGTACGACATGTTAAGAAAGGAAAAGTGTTTTTGAAGCAGAAAGGATATTTTCCTCAAGAATGGAGTTCAAGTGTTTTATCAAAATTATTTTTCATCTAAGATAATAAAGGGTTCTGTTTCTATCCCTATTATTACATTGATTTTATTATGTTGTGATGGAATTTTATTTTTATGAATTCATTTATCTTATATGAATTGTTTTATGATGTCACGATGTTTAAGATTCCCATTTTTATTATATGGGTTATGCTATGATGTATGGTTTATGATTTTGTGGCACACATAAGAATGGTATCATTATGAGATGGGTGGGACCTATATCTCCCTCCAATTCATTGGGTAAATATTTTATATCTCATGAGATAGACATGGCTAGAACGGTAGGTTATACCACTACGGGAAAAATGAGCAATTGCGACGGGTTATTTGCGACGGGATTAAATCCCGTCGCAAATAGTCATGTTAAAAAAGTATTTGCGACGGGGGTACATCCCCGTCGCAAATAATGAGGCATTTGCGACGGGATTGCTTTCCCCGTCGCAAATAGTTTTCCCGCGATGCGCGCCAAATCGCGGGAAACGTATTTGCGACGGGGAAATATTCCCGTCGCAAATAGCCGGCGGCGGTAAATGGTATTTGCGACGGGAATATTCCCCCGTCGCAAATACTATGTCGGCAGAGGGTTAGTTGCGACGGGACCCGTCGCAAATAACTATTTACCGGTTGACCGTAATAAATGTTGGCGAAGGTATTTGCGACGGGACCCGTCGCAAATAATACTATTTGCGACGGGAATCCCGTCGCAAATGGACCCGTCGCAACTAATCTAACCTATAAATACCCCCATCCGTTTTTTTCATTTCATTCTCATTCTTTATCTTCTCTCTCTCTCAGAATCATATTTCTAGAGTTTAGTTTTTCTCCAGTTTAAGTTTTTTCTCCGGAGCTGATATTAAAGTTTTGAAGAACGATCAGAACAGATCAATTTTCAAGGTATTTATCTTCATTTTAATTTTTTATTTATTTTTAATTTTTTATTAGTTTTTATTATTATTAATTAGTTGTAATTTAATTTTGTTTACATTGTTTTATTACTTAATAAATTTAAATTATTAGTATTGTTTATATGGTAATTAGGAATAATTAGTAATAATTTTTAATAATTAAGAATAAATATTAATAACTAGTAATAAATACCAATAATTAGGAATAAGAACATTATTACATTATTAGTTTATTTTATTATTAATATTAAAATAATATAATTTTTTATATATATACAGTTCTTTTTTCATCTGTGTGTTTGCTGTCTTCACATGTATTATTTGTATGTGGAGATAGAAAACGCACAGATGAAAAAAGAACTGTATATAAATTAGAAAATTATATTATTTTAATATTAATAATAAAATATATTAATAATGTTATTATTTGTAATTATTGGTAATTATTTCTAATTATTGATAATTATTCATTTTATTACTAATAATTATCAATAATTAAGAATAATTAGTAATAATTACCAATAATTAACAATAATTAGTATTAATTACCTATAATTAGTATTAATTACCATTAATTAGTATTAATTACCAATAATTAGTATTAATTACCAATAATTCGTAATAATTAGGAATAATTAACAATAATTACTAATAATTAGGAATAATTAACAATAATTACGAATAATTAACAATAATTAGTAATAATTAGGAATAATTAGGAATAATTAGTAATAATTAAGAATAATTAGGAATAATTAGTATTAATTAGGAATAATTAGTAATAATTACCAATAATTAGGAATAATTAGGAATAATTAGTATTAATTACAAATAATTAGTATTAATTAGGAATAATTAGTATTAATTACAAATAATTAGTATTAATTACAAATAATTAGTCTTAATTACCAATAAGTAGTATTAATTACCAATAATTAGTATTAATTACCAATAATTCGTAATAATTAGTATTAATTACCAATAATTCGTAATAATTAGGAATAATTAACAATAATTAGTAATAATTAGGAATAATTAACAATAATTAGGAATAATTAGTAATAATTAGGAATAATTAGGAATAATTAGTAATAATTAGGAATAATTAGTAATAATTAGGAATAATTAGTAATAATTAGGAATAATTAGTAATAATTAGGAATAATTAGGAATAATTAGTATTAATTAGGAATAATTAGTATTAATTACCAATAATTAGTATTAATTACCAATAATTAGTAATAATTACCAATAATTAGTTTTAATTACAAATAATTCGTATTAATTACAAATAATTAGTATTAATTAGGAATAATTAGTATTAATTACCAATAATTAGTATTAATTACCAATAATTAGTATTAATTACCAATAATTAGTATTAATTACCAATAATTAGTATTAATTACCAATAATTAGTAATAATTAGGAATAATTAACAATAATTAGTAATAATTAGGAATAATTAACAATAAGTAGGAATAATTACGAATAATTAGTATTAATTAGGAATAATTAGTAATAATTACCAATAATTAGTATTAATTACCAATAATTAGTATTAATTACCAATAATTAGTAATAATTAGGAATAATTAACAATAATTAGTAATAATTAGGAATAATTAACAATAATTAGTAATAATTAGGACTAATTAACAATAATTAGGAATAATTAGTATTAATTAGGAATAATTAGTAATAATTACCAATAATTAGTAATAATTACCAATAATTAGTAATAATTACCAATAATTAGTATTTGAATTATTTTAATATTTGAATGTAAAATAATTCTATTATTTTTATATTAATTAAAATAACTTATTAATATTTTTTTATTTATGAATTATAATTATAATATTATTATATTAATTAAATTATTTATTAGTATTCTATTATTTTTATTTTTGAATTATAATTCTACTATTATTATATTAATTAAAATAATTTATTATTTTCATTTGTAAATTATAATTCTATTATTATATTAATTAAAATAATTTATTAATAATTTTTTTTTATTTTTTTTATAGTATTTGCGACGGGATACTATGCCCGTCGCAAATACTAGTATTATTAATATTTTTTTATTTTTTTTTAAAAAGAGTATTTGCGACGGGTCCCGTCGCAAATACTATTCATAGTAATTGCGACGGGTCCCGGTTCCCGTCGCAAATACTAGTATTATTATTTTTTTTATTTTTTAAAAAAAACGTTATTGCGACGGGCCCGTCGCAAAAACAATTTGCGACGGGAACCGTCGCAAAAGGTATTTGCGACGGGCCCGTCGCAATAACTGTTTAAAAAGTTTTTTACAAAAAACGGAATACTATTTGCGACGGGGAGAATGCCCGTCGCAAAAAAGGGATTTAGCGACGGTCCCGTCGCAAATAAGTTTAGTTGCGACGGCGTTTTCCGCAACGGGCTATTTGCGACGGGACCCCGTCGCAAATGGCTATTTGCGACGGGATCCCGTCGCAAATAGCCCGTCGCAAATACCTGGTTTTCCAGTAGTGTACCGGTTCAGTGAAACAGGACTGAAACGAGGAGTGAACTCGGTTCAGAAATGGAATTTTTCCACTAAGATATTCTTGGAAATGAGTGTTGACTAATAAGAAATGATTCTATATGATTATGTGTGTATGCCACAAAGTTTCATGTTTTAAGTTATGATTATTGGGATTACATTTCACTACTATGATTTATCCCATGTTATGAAATTATGATATATTTTGCAGGTTAAGATTTCCAAAAGTTATGTGCTTATGTATATGATGTGATTGATATTTCTTTTGTTTACCCTTACTGAGAATTTGAGCTCACCCTTTTGTATGTTTTCTTTCCCCATGT
The DNA here is from genome assembly GCA_963277665.1 of Viscum album. NCBI lineage: Eukaryota > Viridiplantae > Streptophyta > Magnoliopsida > Santalales > Viscaceae > Viscum > Viscum album. The sequence goes on along the minus strand of OY728158.1, from coordinate 601,290,147 downwards.
CAGGAAGAAGATTATTAATTAAGATATTCCAAAAGGGACTATAGATATGATGAAATAAATGGGAGACAGTGTAGACGTTTTATGAACCAGTTGTTTATGTTTCCCAGTTTCTAAAGACACTATACCTATACGGTCCTTTTGTGGTTTTGTTATATGTTGTAATAAATATGCATCAATTTTGAAGTATTAACAATGTATGTAAAGTATGGGTCTTTATAGTTGGTATCAGAGGGAGGTTATAGTCAAATTTGGAAACTAGGATGTGAAAGCCTTAGTAAGAACCATAAGGATAAGTCTAAGCATAGAACACAATCTTAGTGTTTTAGAAATGACCATGAATAACCTAGGATAAGACCTTAAGTGTGAAATTTTATTCTTGATTATGTGGTTTTCCTATTATAATTAGTGTTGCTCACACTATTCTTATTGGTTTTAGTCAATGGATGGAACCCGAAGGAACCGTGTTAATGCTGAATGCGACAGGCAATGCAATGATTGTCCCCCTGAGCAACCAAATGTTATGGGAGCTGGAATGAAAAATCTTGTAGCCTTGCTCACACAACTTTCTCAAGCTATGAATCATGCAGGACTTCCAAACGAGCAAAGGAAGGAGCAACATTCTATTGAATCCTTCATGAGGCAGCGTCCACCTTCTTTCAGCGGGTCTATTGATCCATTAGTTGCTGAACAATGGATTAGTACTACTGAAAAGATATTTTCAGTTCTTCAATGTTCTGAACATGATAAAGTCATCCTAGTAGTGTATCCTTTGGAAGGAGATGCTGATCAATGGTGGAATCTTATTAAGAATACGAGGAAAAGGGATGAAATTGAGTCCATGGAATGGGACGAGTTCAAGAACTTATTTTTCAATAAGTACTTCCCTCGTATTCTCCGAACAAAGATGGAGAAAGAGTTTCTTGAACTGAAGCAAAAGGATGATGAATCTGTTGGTACCTATGAAGCAAATTTTACAAGACTTTCAAGGTACACTTCTGGTATTATTATCCAACCTGAGAGTAAGATCGATCGATTCTTTAGTGGCTTAAAACCAAGTCTTCGAAGGGTGTTAGACATAAGGGACTTCAATAGCTACGAGGAAATCGTTCGATGTGCTCTCAAAGTTGAGATGGAGATTGGAGTTACCCATCAGTCATATGGGTTTGATAAGAAGAGGAAAATGGAATTCAAAGGAAAATCTAAAGAGCACACTGAAAAGAAGATGAGTTTTCCCTTATGCTCAAAGTGTGGAAAGAAACATAGAGGGAGTTGTCTTAAAAGGACAAGTAAATGTTTCAAATGTGGAAAGGAAGGACATCAGGCATTTGAATGCCACAATGATGGGAAGAAGATGTCTAATGGTGTAAAAAAAGGAAGGGATACACAGAATGAACCTACTACACATCAATGTTTCAAGTGCAAGGAGATTAGGAATTATGCCAATAAATGCCCTAATCCAAGGGTTGATGATGATGGTCGATGTCAACAAACTCTTAAGGCTAAAGACAAAGGAAAGTCACATGCAATTTCTATCAGCGATGTGGAGTACATTAACGATGTGGTAAAAGGTACACTTTCCATCCACTCTAAAGTAGCAAATGTTTTATTTGATTTTGGATCCACCCACTCTTTTATTTGTGAAGAATTTTCTAAGGGTATCACCGTATTACCTCAACAATTAGATGTTGAGTTAGCTGTGACAACACCTAATGGCGCAATTGTCGCATCAAAAGTTTATAATTCTTCTCCAATCGGAGTTTGTGGGAAAGTGCTTCCTGCAAATCTTGTGATCCTTCCTATAGTGGAATTTGATGTTATTCTTGTCATGGATTGGCTTTCTTTATATGGACCTCATATCAATTGCCAAAGAAGGGAAGTCACATTTCATATTCCAGAACAATCTATGATCGTCTATCAATGCAAGGATGATCATAACCTTCCAGTGGAAATTTCTTCCATTTTATGGGTATTGATTCCACTAAATGAAGGTTATTTATCTCAAATGGTTGGTGAGAAACTCACGATTAAGAATATGCCCATTGTACGGGAGTATGATGATGTCTTTCTGGAGGAATTACTGGGTCTTCCACCGAATCGTGAAGTTGAGTTTTCAATAGAACTCGTACCAGGTGCTTTGCCTATTTCAAAGACGCCTTATAGAATGGCCCCAATTGAGTTGCAGGAATTGAAGAAGTAACTCCAAGAGAATCTTGATAAGGGATTCATACGCCCTAGTGCGTCACCTTGGGGAGCACCTGTTCTATTTGTTAAGAAGAAAGATGGATCAATGAGACTCTGCATTGATTATCAAGAACTTAACAAGATCACTATCAAGAACAAATATCCTCTCCCACGCATTGATGACTTATTTGACCAACTACGCGGAGCTCAATACTTTTCCAAGATTGATCTTCATTCAGGGTATCATCAATTAAGTGTCAAAAGGGAGGATATACCAAAGACGACTTTCCGTACAAGGTATGGACACTATGAATTTATAGTGATGCCATTTGGTCTTACTAATGCCCCTGCTATCTTCATGGATCTAATGAATAGAGTTTTTAGAGACTATCTTGATCAATTTGTGGTAGTCTTTATAGACGATATTCTTGTCTATTCAAAGAGCAAGGAAGAACATGAAGATCACTTGAGAATTATATTGAAGACCCTGAGAAAGGAGAAGCTTTATGCCAAATTTACCAAGTGTGAATTTTGGCTTCAAAAAGTTTCATTTTTGGGTCACATAATCTCAAAAGAGGAGATATCTGTGGATCCAGCAAAAACAGAGGTTATCGAAAGAGGGTCGAGACCAACAACAGTAACTGAGATCCGATGTTTTCTTGGTTTGTATGGATATTATAGACGTTTTGTGAAAGATTTTTCACGATTATCTCATCCACTCACCAAGTTGACTCGGAAAGGAGTTATGTTTGTCTTGACGGAGTAATGTGAAGAGAATTTCAAGGAGTTGAAAAGAAGGTTATCCAGTGCACCTGTGCTCACACTGCCTTGTAGTGGAGAAAGGTTTGTGATCTATAGTGATGCATCCAAGAAGGGATTGGGGTGTGTTCTTATGAAAAATGATATGGTGATAGCTTATGCCTCACAACCGTTGAAAATCCATGAGAAAAATTCCCCAACACATGATTTGGAACTAGCTGCGGTAATCATTGCATTAAAGATTTAGAGGCATTATCTTTATGGTGAAAGGTGTGATATTTATACTGATCATAAAAGTTTAAAGTATATTTTCACACAAAAGGAGCTGAATATGCGTCAAAGAAGATGGTAGGAGCTGATTAAGGATTATGACTGCTCAATCCATTACCACCCTGGGAAAGCAAACAAGGTGGCAGATGCATTAAATCGACAAGACCATGCCAGTTTATCCATGATGAGGATCACAAAAGATCCAATATTTATGGATTTACAAAGGATGGATCTTGTAATTATAATGGAAGAGGAAAAATCTTATCTTTCTCAAATGAATGTTCAACCATCTATACATGTGAAGATTAAAGAGGCACATAAAGAAGATGTCGAGTTACAAAAGAAGGTGAGAAATGTTCCTGAATTCAACCTTGATTGTGATGGGATAATAAAGTTCAGGAATAGGGTTTGTGTTCCTCCCATCCCAGAATTAAAGAAGGAGCTGCTGGATGAGGCTCATAGTTCTTCATTCTCTATTCATCCTGGAACCACGAAGATGTATAGGGACCTGAAAGAGTACTTCTGGTGGGATGGCATGAAAAGAGATGTTGCTGAATATGTCTCTCAATGCTTGGTTTGTCAACAAGTTAAAGCTGAGAGGCAGAAGTCTAAGGGGATGTTACAAACATTACCCATACCCGAATGGAAATGGGAAAACATCACTATAGACTTTTTCACAGGACATCCAAAAACATCCAAAGGCAATAATGCTATCTCGGTCATAGTTGATCATCGTACAAAGTCTGCACGCTTCATTGCTATTAGAGAGGATTTCTCTTGGGATCAGCTTGCCAGGATATATGTAAAGGAAGTGGTAAGATTGCATGGAGTACCACTTTCTATTATATCTGATCAGGATCTGAGATTAACCTCAAAGTTCTGGCAAAGTCTTCAGCATACTCTGGATACAGAGTTGAGTTTCAGCACTACTTATCATCCTCAGACAGATGGTCAGTCTGAGAGAACAATTCAAACCCTAGAAGATATGTTGAGAGCTTTCTCTATGGATTTCAAAGGTGGTTGGGATCAACACCTACCTTTGGTGGAATTTTCTTATAATAATAGCTTTCACTCGAGTAATCAGATGTCTCCTTATGAAGATCTCTATGGAAAGAAATGCAGGACTCCAACTTGCTGGGATGAAGTTGGGGAAATAAAGCTATTAGGACCTGATCTCGTTAATGAAATGGCAGAAAAGGTCAGATCTATTCAACAACACATAAGAGCAGCTCAGAGTCGACAGAAAAGTTATGCAGACAACCGAAGAAAAGACCTAGATTTTGAAGTGGGTGATAAAGTGTTCTTACGAATATCTCCCTGGAAGAGGGTTATGAGATTTGGAAAGAAGGGGAAGTTGATCCCTAGATATATCGGTCCTTTTGAAATACTGGATCGTGTTTGGAAGGTAGCTTACTGATTGGCGCTTCCACCGAATCTCTCTCAAGTTCACGATGTGTTCCATGTATCTCTCCTGAGAAAGTACATACCTGATCCTTCACATGTACTCAGCTTTGAAATTGTACCGCTGGAGAAAGATCTTTCTTATGAAGAACAATCGATAGAGATTCTGGATCGTAGCGAAAAAGTCCTACGAAACAAGACCACTCGATTGGTGAAAGTTTTATGGAGGAACCACCAATTAGAAGAAGCTACATGGGAGCTTGAGGATATGATGAGGGAGAGGTATCCTCATCTGTTTGTTACAAAGTGACGAATTTCGAGGGCGAAATTCATTTTAAGGGGGGTAGAATGTAACACCCAAGACTTTTATGTTATATAAATCATCAATGGAATCTTTTTCTACACAACACTTGCTTGGCTTGCTTTACACGAAATCACGACCTTCCTCGATATCTTGCGTCGTACGCAATACCGAGTTTCACTAGACAACGATATACTATTAAAATATTATTAAAACTAGCCGTTATGAATAGTAATAACCACTTTTTGAAATTTTATAACTTTTATTTTTCAAAATGGACTTCATTTTTGGATTCGGAATATCGAAATTATCCTAGCGTGAAATTTTGGTATTTTTCTGAAAACTTTCAATTTTTGATGAATAGTGAAACCACTAAGTGGTAGTTAAAAAACCGAATTTTTCATATAACTTAATTTTACCGCTTCTGTGAGTGGAATTTCAAAAATCTGAGAGACACGGTTGATTTCAGTAAGTAAAATGTGGTTCAATGAGATGAAAATAATTTTTTGTTGAATAGTAACTTTTTACTTTTTTTACCATGATTAAAGGTAAATAGGGTAATTAAGGGTAAAGATGATATTATTATTACGCTAACACATGTCCTAATTCTATTGGATAAGTTTAATTCGACCAAAAACAAACTTAGGAATAAAATATGACCATTTAGGCCCACTTGGATTAGATTAGGACATTTATTTATTTAAAGAAGGGTTAAAATAGTTAAAATCAATGTTTAATAAGTAAATAATTTTTAATATGGGGTTATACATAAGATAAATTAAACTATAAATATTATTTAGAAATATAAAAATATTTCCTACATAATGGTATTTTATTTGTAATTTTTAGACATTAAATAAATTAATTTATTTATGACACAATGATGATGCAGTAATTACCATAATAGTGAAAAATTATAATAATTGATATTATAAATACCCAAATAATTATAATTTGAGACTTTTTATGAATTCCACTAATTTTCTAGGTTAATATGACTTGTTAGTATTGATGTAATTAACTTTTTTTGAACTAATCATTCTGTTATGATTTTCACAAAAATCAATTACTAAATAGTGTCAAAATTGACATAAAACAGTTTTTAAAACAAATATTACATTATTAATTGTTTTTTTATTCCTAAAAATATAAGGTTCGGCAAAATGAATGAGATAAGGTTATATATATTAATAATATACAACTTGGGGTTCATTTGGCTGCTTATAGTAAGTTTATTGACCTTATATTATAAGAACACAAGAAGACACGGTAAAAGTAAACTTATTTAACGTAATGTTAAATCTAAATGATAAGGTTAAAATAGGAACCTAAACTTGTCTAAATTCTATTGGATGAGAGTATTTCGACCCATCCCCACATTAGCTTCAAAATAAATCAATTTGGAGCTATTTAAAACCGAACTTGACTTTATAATAAAATAATAGTTTTAGTTATTCCAAAGGTACCCCTCTCCTCCCTTATAAAAGGGCACCTCCTCCCTCTCTTCCTCACACAACTTTGAGCCTTCAAGCTCGGCCAACCCAGGCCAAAGTCTCTTCTCCACTTCCCTAGCAACATCCTAGAAGTTCTGGTCTTCCTCAAAGACCAATTTTTGTGCCCTAAAAAGAGATCTCAAAGAGGCGCTTCAAAGAAGAGGTAATTTCCGTTACCGATTCTTTCAACTTTATTTCTTCTTCCACTTCTTCTTCTTAGGTTGTTTCATTATGAAGTAATAACATCAGTATCAATGATATAATTATATTTTATTATAAGTATGAAACAACCCTATTTCACCATCTATCCATCCTACGGAAAACGAAGTCACCGCGCGTGCGTACGTACAGAATACCGTCTCCACGCCGTGGTGTAATCTATTTTCCACCAACCCCTTACTTGGATGGGTATAATGGTGTAAATAATGACTATATATGACTATTATAAAGTAATACTGATTCTTAAATAGTATACATACACTCCAATACAATTCCATGATCATAGGAACGATATCATCACTCGTGCGTACGTACGGAATACTGTCTCCACGATGTGATGCGACTCGTTCTACATGATCTCCATTTAATAATGATTATATAAATGAATTGAATGAATAAATATGATATATATAACACTAATACCATTCTGGAAATGAGGTATCTATAACCTAAGGATAAGAATAAGAATTTATTCGACAAAACATGCATAAGAACAAAAAGTTATAAACACCCGAATAACAAGTAGCAATGAAATTTTACTACTAAGAAGCTAAGAAAATGACCATATATGAAATCATAAAAATAATTATGATTATGGAATAAGTCAATAACATTATTTAAATCATTATACAGGAGGTTCGGACACTTACGAAGCAAAACGGACCTAAGGTATGGGAAATATCACAATCTCATTTTTATCCGAGATTGTTTATACTTTAGTATTTACTAGGGTGTATTTTATCATCCACATACATTTTTCCTCAATATGTAATGTTATTTCCATTCACCTACAATTGTTTAAATCCTATTTTATCCTTCGGTGAGTTTTTAGTAAAAGATATGAAAGGATTCTTTTGTCGTTTTTCATACGAGTTACTCTTTTGACTTTTTCGACAAAAGTACGAGAAGAATGTTTTTTTAACTTATACGACATGAATGGATTTTTTAAAACATTATTTCCAAGAAGATTCCTTTACAAGTTTTCACATTTATTTTTAATCAACTTATTTTAGTTTAGAATTGTACGACATGTTAAGAAATGAAAAGTGTTTTTGAAGCAGAAAGGATATTTTCCTCAAGAATGGAGTTCAAGTGTTTTATCAAAATTATTTTTCATCTAAGATAATAAACGGTTCTGTTTCTATCCCTATTATTACATTTATTTGATTATGTTGTGATGGAATTTTATTTTTATGAATTAATTTATCTTATATGAATTGTTTTATGATGTCATGATGTTTAAGATTCCCATTTTTATTATATGGGTTATGCTATGATGTATGGTTTATGATTTTGTGGCACACATAAGAATGGTATCATTATGAGATGGGTGGGACCTATATCTCCCTCCAATGCATTGGGTAAAGATTTTATATATCATGAGATAGACTTGGCTGGAACGGTAGGTTATACCGGTTCAGTGAAACATGACTGAAACGAGGAGTGAACTCGGTTCAGAAATGGACTTTATCCACTAAGATAGTCTTGGCAATGAGTCTTGACTAATAAGAAATGATTCTCTATGATTATGTGTGTATGCCACAAAGATTCATTTTTAAGTTATGATTATTGGGATTACATTTCACTACTATGATTTATCCCATGTTATGAAATTATGATCTCTTTTGCAGGTTAAGATTTCCAAAATTTATGTGCTTATGTATATGATGTGATTGATATTTCTTTTGTTTACCCTTACTGAGCATTTGAGATCACCCTTTTGTATGTTTTCTTTCCCCAGGTCAGGAAGAAGGTTATTAAGTAAGATATGCCAAAAGGGACTATAGATATGATGAAATAAATGGGAGACAATGTAGACGTTTTATGAACCAGTTGTTTATGTTTCCCAGTTTCTAAAGACACTATACCTATACGGTCCTTTCATGGTTTTGTTATATGTTGTAATAAGTATGCTTCAATTTTGAAGTATTAAAAATGTATGTAAAGTATGGGTCGTTATACCCACACATGAAATGTTTACACCCCACCTAGGGTAAACATCATTCTCCAGACGCAACTATGCCCTCATATTTCTAATCTGAGCTACCATTTAAGAGAAAACACAACCCCACCACGTGCACAGTATAAAAATACTTAATATTTTTATAAAATTTATTTCAGGCACACCAGGCCTCAGAATCACATGCCGTCTTAACACCTAGATATTGAATTATTCATTAGAATATTCCAATGTATGACCGGGCCAAAACACGAGTCACTAAATTGACTATAAATCCATCTCCTAATTTATATTGGAGTTTATTACATTGATAGTTCTAGTTGAAAAAAAATTCAACTAAACACCTTTATGCACTTCAATACCCTGTTTGTGTTTGTCATTAATTCCAAATGGCCTTTAATTGTTAATGTAATTCCTCTACCCCAAATTGGAAATAAACGCAAAGGGCTGGAAATTATTCTTCCCTTAATTGAAATCATAGGGTTGGATCATTATTTTAGTTTCTTCCCTCGAGTCAATGTCTGATACCACTTGAGATTAATACTAATTTATATATTATACCAATTTAAATACATGGGGATTCTCTTCATCAATTTCATATCCATTTTATAATAGCACTGGGAGTTTTTAAGAAATACATATCCTGTCCATACGTTTTATCTTCCCCTTTGAAAAATCCAATAAACTTACATATAGAAGAATTATTTATATAATAATATCTACTCAACAGTTATAAGTGATTTCAATAATTGAAGAACAAAATGGAATTATTTTAATTAATTGGCATCATATTTCTCTTAGAAATGTGTCATCAATCAACCAAATTAAAGTATATGTGGGTTAACCCTATGTGGAAAACATGAGTGATTAATTTATACAACATAACTAACCACATTTTTATATGCTATACCAATTTTTACTATCTCAATTTGATGGAAACACATGATTTTTTTTGGAAATTTTAGGAACCTGTACTCACTTGAAAAAATATATCAAAATATTTCAAGTTATATTTCTCCCCAATTTTTTTATATATTCACTCATAATTTATGGAAAACCAATATACATGAAGAAAATTTTGTGTGAGGGAAGATCATAGCTCAAATTTTGGGCTTATTTAAATTTTTCCAAAATTCCAGATTTAGAAATAATGAATATATCTATATAAAATTGTATTCTTTTCCCATCCTCCTTAAGGGATGCTTCCCATACAGTATCACTTTAAATTACCATCACTAGATAAAAATTAGAATGATATGGGAAAGGGTGGATATTCAACTACTATTAAACTTTTGCACTTGGGATGAGACTTCTTCCCCAACCAAGTGAAACATTTATTTGAATATTTGAAATGTCTACTTTTCAAAATGATATCAACCAATTTAAATATCCATAATCGAACAAATTGTTAAACCATGTATTTAATCAAAAGTGTATAATTATTATTGATATCATATTTTATAACATGGGCCGTTGGTGATTTCCATTTTTTCTTCAATAAGTTTTCTTTTTAAGGTAGCCATGTCATGAATCTAATAGCATTGTGGACTACCTTCTTGTACCTTTCACACAAATCTTCATCAGATTTTAATTTACATTTTTTGGGTAGATTATCAATGTATTTATAGGGAGTATCAATAACCATATCAAATTGGATATCCTAAATCTATTCCATTTTGATTTCCATGTTTCTCTAATATTTCTTGAGACTCATTGACATTTTACAATAGTCCAAGGGTATATATTCTTAGCGAAATAGAAGCTCCTTTTTACCATAGGTTAAACCTAATTATTTCCCTTTTTTATTTCCTTATTTTTAGTATTTTTCTTCACTATTTTTTTGAATATCACCCAAGTTTGATACACTTCCTTACTTCACCAGTATCTTAGCCTATTGTGGTCTTTTCTTATCATTAGTAAGTATATCATACCTGGCTGGACTATATTATAATTTTGACTTAGAATATTGAAAAAATCTCATAAAATATTCCATAAATCAAATAGATTCCTCATATAAAGACTCACTAAGTCCTTGATTTTCTCAAACAACTTTAGTGATCTAATTGAAGAAACTATCATCATTTTCTTCATGATATATTTTTAGATCATCAAACATTTTGTGAAGCACTTGAATTTTTAAATCATTCACTTTAATGTCACCTTTATAAATGTTGTAAAATCTGTCCCACATTTCCTAATAACTAGTGTAGCTGATCTTAATCAAATATATATGATCTGATAGGTCTCTAGTTAGAGAATTTTTATCTTTAGAATTATAGTCAAGAATTTCCCTATTATCTTTGGTCATAAACTCTTATTGTATAACTAACCTTAATCCCGTGAATAGTGGCATAAATAACATATAGTCTAAGAAATATAAGATACAATCACTTCATATTTTTTCAAATTTGTTAGTTTTTACCATAAAAGTGTGTAACTTCATTGTATCCGAATATATTATATGAATTCCCTTTGAAATAAAACTAGAAGTATTTTAGAGTTTTCCCTAGACGCAACCCTTAGTCTATATAAACTATGATATAGTAAACCATTATATCCTAATTATTAAATTTATAGGTATGAATTGTAATAAAAACATTATCAAAAATATGTATAATGGTTTTTATTAATTAACATGTATTGATTAATTCATAATAAATAAGTACACAATTTTTAGTAAAGTCGTTTTTTTATTCAAAAATATGTTTTCATCAAAAATGATTTTTATCGCATTTTGAAAATGAAATTTATAATTAATTTATTCTATTTTTTAAAATTTTATTTTATTAAATGAATATATTTTTGAAAATCAATATATCAATATTATATTAGGTTGAAATGTTATGATTTTTTTGAAAAGATTTATTTTTCATAAAATAGTGAAAAGTACCATTTTTGTAAAAAATTTAATTTATTTTCAAGTAAATGTACAATTATGTTTTTAATTTGATATTAAATAAACTTAATTATCCATTAATTATAAATTATATAATTAATTACATAGTAATATTCATTATACATGATTTTGGTATAAGTTAATTTATGGGCTTAAAAACCCATTTTTGTAAAAATTGTTTTTATGTATGGAATGTGTTTTTATCTTAATAAATTAATTGTATCTCTATTGATTAATGTTTTTAGTGGAATTTATATATTAAATATTCAGTATAGTAACTTAGCATTAATTTTATAGTTTTATATGTCAAATATTAGAAGTAAATTATTTTTTATGATTAAAAATCCATTTTTCAAAAATGGGTTTCCATTGCATTTAGTGCAGTTAATTGAAATTAAGTCTTGAAAGTAATAGAAATTTAAATTGTTAAAATGGATTAAATATTTTAAATCATAATAATTAATACAATTTAATATTTAAATATTAATTTTTGGTTATAGTGAATAGTAAAAATAGTAAACTTTTGTTTGGACGGTTAAGGTTAAAATTGGTTTATAGGGGTGGTGGGGGTGGGGGTGGGGGTGGGGGTTAAACCATGAGATGAGTTATAAGGGTATTATTTCCACATATACCTATAAAATTATTATAATTTTAAACATATTTCAACCTTATCTTATTCTCCCATTTAATACCTAGCCATTTTGAGCCACTTCTCCATAAAAGTGACCTTAAATCATTAAAATATTTTAAAAAATTCCTTGTCTGTCCCGCCCTTGACATATAAAAGGGAACCTATTCTCCAATATTATTTACACCATTTCAGCCTTATATATCAAAAATAACTACTGAAAAACCTCCATATAATGATTATCTCAATCTTATAGCTTATTTAATTATCCTATGTCCAATCATTCAAGGCTTAAGGTGCAAGATAAAGGAGGTAACTCAAAGAATAGGTATAGATCTTAACCAAGATCTTTTGATTTTATTTGTTCTTATACATCCTCTAAACACGATGTATCCATAAAAACATGATTAATACATTATAATAAATATAATTATATGTTATTATGTTGATATAACAACCATTTACAACCTCTTCTCAATCAAATGGGATATTAATGTATCTCTCTTGGGTACATGTGGACTACCGCCTCCACGTAGCGATGCGATTCATTTTCCCCCACCATCATTCATGGTTTGTTATTATGATATATTTAATGTTTATATATGATATTTTTTTGAAAATAATTATTCTATAAGGTTGAATTATTATTTATCTTTCTTTAATTCCATCCATAAAAAAATGTAAACATCACTCGTTTGTACGTGCGAACTAACATCTCTACATAGTGATATAATTAATTTTTCATCACCAATTTATATGGATGGTAATAATTATATATGTAATATATATATATATATGATATTTATATATTTATTAACATTATGTGAATTTTGAAATCATGATCTAAGTGCATATACCATAATCGCCGAACAAAAACATACATGAAAAATGAAGCAGTTAACACAAAAAAACAATGTTAATAAAAGATTGCTTATGAATGAGTGATAATATGTTTTAAGTAAAAAATGTATGATATTATTTGTATTATTATGGTTATGGTATCTAATTATAATAAAATTTAAATTTATTTCATAGGAGATGAGATCACTTAAGAAGCAAGACATACTTGAGTAAAGGGTTCTATGTTTCTATTTCATTTCTATCAAGAGTGTTTATACTTAAATATTAAGATGATGAAATTTTATGATATATCTCTCATAAATACTATTAATTTTATTATATTATAGTTATTTATAAGGATTTATTTTTTTCATTTTATTTTCATATCTTTATGTACTTAAGAAAATAATATAAATTTTTAAGGAAAACCAACTATGTTTCTCCATTCAGTCGGGAATATTTTCTTCCAGGTCCATATTTTCTTTAAAATGTTTTCAAGAATTTTTTTATTATTATAAAGAAATTATTTAAAGTAATTTTTTAGTATATTTGACTTTTCTTAAAAAGTTTTAAAATAAACCTTTCTTATCATTTTCCAAACATGGTACTTTTGAACCAAAAACATCAAAGAAATTTTTATTTTAAAAAACACCACATAAAATTATTTTCCCACCATCATGAATACTCTTTTAGTTTAAGATTCCTATATAAGTTTCATTTTTTTATTTTAAAATAATACCCTTTACTTAATATTTTATAAACTATTATATTCTAAATATGTGTTTTCAAATAAAAATGTAGTTTTCCTCAATGAATGTTCTAGTGACATTTTAAATGAATTTCTGTCTATAAAAACATTCTATGATGTTTCTTATGATTTAATGGGGATATTATCCAATGTTTTCATATTTATTATTTATCTATATGGTTTATGACTATTATAAAGAAATTTTTATGAAACTCATATAATTTCCACGGGTTATGATTTGATGATATGATGAATGTTGTATGATCTCATGTCACAAATATGTATAGTTTTCATTTTGTGATGGGTGGGCCTAGAATTATATAGAGCTCAAATGAATTATATAAATAAGAAAATATAAAGAGATAAAATATAATCTAAGGGGGAGTGAACCGATTTTAGAATAGTACTTTTTCCAATAAGACAGTCTTGTGAGTGAATCTTGACTAAGGAAGTGATGGAATTGAGAGTGAACCAAATCCACTATGGTAGTCTTTGAAGTGAGACTTAATCAAGGAAATGATTTTATATGAGTATGTAGATTCAAAAAAACTTATTTCTTATGTTTATGATATGTTATCATGGTTCATGATTGAATTTTGATGATTCCACACTCTAATGTAGTATGTTTTTTGATTTATAAACTTCATTCCAAGTTTCATGATTATGATATATTAATTTTTGGGTACGTTTTTATAATTTTCAGATCTTGTTCTTGTACCATTATTCTTATTTTATGATCATTTATGATAATTTATTGATATCTCTTATGTTTATACTCATCAATTATCTGAGATCACCCTTTCTTATGTTTCCCTTCCCTAGGTTATGAAGTATCATTTTAAGTATGTTATATCTAATAAGGGTGCTAGTTGTGAAGAAATTAATGGGGAATTATTTAGATATTTTATATATCGGCTTTTTATTTATCCAAGTTTCCAAAGACTCTATACCTCTATGGTCCTCAGGTGTGTATTATTTTGATATTTATTTAATATTCATCTAAAATTATGTAATACTAATGTATGAAAAGTATGTGTGGAAATAGATGTTATCATAGGGAAGGTTTAGTAACTTTGGGAAACTAGGATGACGAAACATTTGGGTGAACCATTTGGATAATCCTGAGTATTGGATAATATCCTAAGTTATGGTAAATAAAGGGGTGTGGTTTTTATAAGAAAATATATCCATTTTTTTATACTATAGGTGGACATGGTTTTGGAATAAATGTATATGGGGGTAATTATATTCAAAAAAATTAGTTTATTATATGACAACCATTATTCTTGTTCACGATGAATGACCTCTTACTACACATCTGGTTTAAACTTTTCATGGATATTCCTAGGTTAATTCATGTTTTCTTTAAGTTCCATTATGAATTATTTGAATATTAATGACCATGGATGAACTAGGTTAAAACTAAAGTTTCATATATTTAAAATAAAGTGTCATTATTTAGATACACAATGAATGATTTTTTATGATTGGTTACTCTAATTAATAGTGGTTTATGGAATGATAACCATATTGGATATATTAAGGGATTGGAGATAAAATGATGAAGTTCATGTGGTGCTAGGTATGCTCAAATATCGAAGTATATTATTGAATATTATTCATATAAATAACTTCATATCGTTAAAAATATCTACGAATATTAATTCATATCCTCAATGATTAGATGCTAATTTTTTTATAAAAATTATTAATGGTATGATGATCACATCTCAAGTGTATAATTCCTTTTTAATTGATGTTTTTGGGAATATGATCCCTAAAAATCTTGTTATTCTTCTATAAATTGAATTTGATGTGATTTTGGGAATGGCTCGGATTTATTTATATAAATTCCATATCAATAACTAATGAAATGAATTAAAGTTTTATATTCAAAACAAACCTATGATCAGCTATCAGTGACATGATAAAGGTAAACTTAAAAGGGAAATTATATCCATTACATGGGTATTGATTACTATTAAAATGTTGTGTTTATCTCAGATGGTTAGAGAGAAAATAAAAATGAAAGATATGTCTATTTCATGGGAGTTTATTGAAATATATATAGAATAGTTACCAATTATTCTTCTGAATTTTGAAGTTGATTTTTCAATAGAACTCATAATCGGTGCTACACCTATTTCAAAGACTATATATAGAATGTAATTGGTTGAGTTGCAATAATTGAACCGGTAACTTGAGGATAATATGTATAAGGTTTTCATTCATCCATGTGAATCTACAAGGGGTGCACATATCCTTTTTTTCATGAAGGATTATGGATTAATATGAATCTACATTGATTATCAAAAAATTAACAAGATCATGATCAATAATAAATATCCTATTCTCTGTATTATTGATTTGTTTGGTCAATTATAAAGACATAAATATTTTTCCAAATTATTTCTTTAATCTAGATACTATTATTTGAGGTTAAAAAGTGAATACATACCCAAAGAATATTTCTATTCAAGGTATGGACACTATAAATTTATAGTGTTTCCATTTGGTCATACTAATGACCCTGCTGTCTTCATGGGAAAGGAAGATATGTGGGTCAAGATATTCCCAACCCCCCCCCAATTTATTAGAAAAAAAGCATTGTAGATAAGGGAGGGGTGGGGTCAATCAACCCACACCCAAAGACCTTGGACACCCCCACGAAACCCAAAAGTCCCAAAAAACCAAAAGACAAACAAAAACCAGAAAAAGCAGAAAAAAGAAGTACATCTTCCAGCATTTCCTAGCCAAACATCAACCAACATCTCACAACACCATTTTCATCAACCAGCTCCCCCTTTCCAATCAAATCCACTGCCAACATCACAGAACCACCGATATCAAAGTCATAAGTCTCACCTTCACCACCTCGCAGCGAAGCAACAACCATCCCCAAACACCAACATCTTTCTTTACACCCACCTCCAGAAACACATATGTAGCATCCAAAATCAAGACAACATCTAGCACCATTAGACAGTACTAATACCTTGCATCCACACCGATTCACAACTAGTCAAGCTACAACGCCGAAATCACAAGCTCCCACATCATCCAACGCCACCACAAAAGGCTGGTCCATCTCCATCAATACAAAACCACCATTACCAGAAACAGAAACATCATATTCATCACATATCAGCCATGTACTAACCAACATTCCAGCATATCACACCCAGCAGCACAACCAAGGGAATAGAACAACCAACATCTCAAGTGAGTGTATATTGGTGGATCTATCAATAATTAAAATTATTAAATATTGTCCTAGACCAAATACTGTGACTAATATCCATTGTTTTACTAGATTAAATAGATATTATCTTCATTTTATTATGGATTTATCACGAATATTTAATCTACTCACCATGTTAATTAAGAATTGAGTTAAGTTCCTTTGGACTGATGAATGTAATTTTTTTCATGGAATAAAAGATAAGGTTGGTCAGTGCACCTCTGCTTATACTACCCTATACTGAAGAAGGGTTTTTGATTTATAGTGATGCATCAAGAAGGTGTATTGGGTGTGTTCTTATACAAAATGATATAGTGATATCTTATTCCTTTCTCCAATTGAAGGTTCATGGGTAAAATTATCTAATACATGATTTAGAGTTAGCAGTGTTAATTTTTCATTAAATATTTAGAGATATATCTTTACAAGAAAAATGTATAAAAAATACACTAGTTATTAAATCTTGAAGTATATATTTAGAAAAAAAATAATTGAATATGAACTAGAGAATATGGTTGGAGTTAATTAAAGAAGATGTATTCTCAATACATTACCTACTTAGGAAAAAGAAAATGGTGTCTAATTCTTCTTGTTAAAAGGATCATGTTACCTTATCAATGATGTATATCAAGAACAATCCAATATTTATGAATTTTCAAATGGTGGACCTTTAAATCTTGATGGAAAGGGAGAAATATTATATTTCTAAAAAGTGTGTTGAACTATCTATCCATGTAATGATTAAAGAGGAGAAAAATAGGGATGCACAGCTGTAATGTAAGGTGAGAAATGTTCCTAAGTTCAATCTTTATTGGGATGGAATGAAAAGATTCAGGAACTTTGTATGCGTCCCTTAAATACCAAACCCAAAGAAGTAACTATTAAAAGAAGTTCGTGTCTCCTAATTCTATATTCATTATAGAAGTACAGAGATATATAGATATATGAAAGAGTATTTCTTATGTGAAAACATGAATAGAGATATTGTAGACTATGTATCTCAAATATTTTTTTATTGGAAATTTATTTGAGAGATACAAAAGCCTAAGGGGGATGTTGCAACCATTACCCATACCAGTATGGATGTTGTAAAACATCACAATTTATTTCATAGTTGGTATCCTCAAAACTTATAAAACCCATAATGATATTTGGGTTATAATAGATCACCTTATAAAGTATGTTTATTTAATTAATATTAGAGTATGCATATATATTGATCAACATTATAGGATATATGTTAAGGAAGTTGAATGTTTACATGGTGAACCACATTCTATTGTACCTAATCAGGATATGAGGCTTACCTTGAAGTTCCGAAGAAGTCTTCATCAAAAACTACATACATAGTTGTGTTTTATTAGTTCTTATCATACTCATATTAATGTTCAATCTAAGAGGACTATTAGAACACTGGAGTATACATCAATATCCTATTATCTATATTTCATAGGTGGTTGGGATAAATACCTTCATCTAATTAAGTTTTCTTATAATAATTTTTTTCACTCAAGAATTCAGATGGATCCATATAAATCCATCTATGAAATGAAGTATAGAACTTAGAAATATTGGGACAAGTTTAGAGAAAGAAAACTACTGGGACCTAAGGTAGATAAAGTAATTGTAGATAAGGTTCGGTCCATTTAGAAACACATCAAGACAGCTCAGAGTCGAGAAAAAAGTTATACAGACAATCATCAGTGAGATTTGGAATTCAGTGTTAGTGAGAAGGTATTCCTGTGAATTTATATATGGAAAATGGATATAATTTTTTAAATAAGGTAAATATGACCCCTAGGTATATTGGCCCCTTCTAGATTCTTGATCAAGTAGAGACTTTAGCTTATCTCTTTTCACACCCAACAAACCTCTCTCAAGTTCATGATGTGTTTTATTTATATTTCCAGAAGAAGTACATACCCAATATTTCACATGTACTAAAATCAGAGGTTATAACATTAAATTATGGTATTTACTATAAATAAACTTATATAAATCTTGTATCATATGGATAATGGTCAATGGGGCAAGACTACTCACTTGGTTAAATTTCTTTGGAGGAGTCAAGAATTTGGGGAGGCTGCCTGGGAACTTGGGGATATGATAAAGCAGATATATCCCCATTTTTTTGTATTGAACTGAAATTATTTTAAGGTGAAATTTATTTTAAGTGGTATATAATGTTAAATTCCAACATCTTACAAGTATTTCCATTGAAATAAAACATTAAGTATTCGGTAGATTTCCTTACACGCTACCCGAAGTCTATAGGAACAATGATGTAATAAACTATTATAACATTGCTGTTAAATTCTAAGAAAAAAATACTAGTAAAAACTTTATAAAAAATATGCATTATGTTTTTTAATAATTAAAATATATTTATTAATTTATAATAAATAACTACACAATTTTATTTAAAGACATTTTATGCGTAAAAAATATTTTTTCATCAAAAAAGGGTTTTTATCACATTTTGAATGAAAACGTTATAATTAATTACTAATATTTTTAGAAATTTTATTTTAGAAAATTAATATAATTTTTAAAATTATAATTTTAATATTATCTAAGGGTGAATTTTTGTTATTTTTCTAAAAACATTTATCTTTCCATGAACAGTGAAAAATATTGTTTTTTGTAAAAAATATAATTTATTTTCATGTAAATATCCCATTATGTTTTTAATTATGTATTAAAATCAACTAAGTCAAATTTAATTATATATAATCAAATTAATTTCATATGAATAATCAATATACTTTATTATGGTATAATATTATTTTTTGGGCATAAATACACATTTTTATAAAAACCATTTTTATGCGTGAAATGAGTTTTTTTATCATAATAAATTAATTTTGTCTCTTTTTATTATAAGTTTTATTGAATATTTTAGATTAAATATTAAATATAATATTTTAACATTCATTTTATGGTTTTTATAAGGTGTAAAATGGAAGTAAATTAAGTTGTACACTTAATAATTCATCTTTCAAAAACAGGTATTTGTTATGGATTACACGCATAATTAAAATCAAATTTCACCAATTATAGTAGTTTAATATGGAGAAATAAATTAAATATTTTTAATTATAATCATAAATATTATTTAATATGCTTAACTTAAATTTTGGTCATAGTGAATAGTAAAAATAGTACAATTTTGTTACGACGATTATGATTAAAACGAGTTTATCGGGGGGAGGGGGGTTAACCATTTGATAAGCGTAGTATTTACATTAAAACCTATATAATTTTTATTTTATGATTATATTTAAACATTAAATTATCCTTCCTTAAATCACTATCCATTTTAGCGGATGCCCCATGAAAGTGACCTTAAATCATTGAAATATTTGAAGAAATTACATGTGTGTCCCTCCCCTCACTTATAAAAGAGAACCTCTTATCCTCCATTATTAACACCATTTTATCATTCTATATTGAGAAATAACTACTAAAAAATATTAATAATATCCTTTACATTATCCTAGATATTATTCATTAAAGAAGAGGTATAGATATTAAATAAGATATTTCGATTTCTTTTATTATTATACTTCATATAAACATATTGTATATATAAAAACATGATGAATCTATAATCATAAATATAATTAGATTTTATTATGGTGACATAACAACCATTTTCTACTTCTTCTCAATCAAATGGGAGATGACATTATCACTTGTGTGTACATGTGGACTATCATTCATGGTTATTTTTATGTATAATAATTATTATTTAATGGTGAATTAGTATTTACCATTCATTCATTCCATCCATCAAAAAATGGAAACATAACTCGTGCGTATGTATGGACTACTGTCTCCACATGGTGATGTAATTCATTTTTCATTACTGATTTATATTAACAGTTATAATTATGTGTATAATGAATAAATATGATACCTATATCATTATTAACATTATATATATAAAGGATCCATTATTTAAGTGCATGTACCATAACCTCCAAACCAATACATACATGAAAAATGATTTACTTAACACCCAAAATGACGACGATAATGAAAGATTGTTAATGAAAATGTGATAAGATGTTATAAATAAGTCATGTATGGTATTATAAGTATTTTTTTGGTTCTTTAATAGAATTATAATAAAATTTTAATCAATTATACAGGGGGTTAGAATGATTATGAATGAAGATAGACTTGAGGTAAGAGTTTTATGTTACAATATTATTTTTACTGGTATTGTTTATGCTTAAATATTTTGATGATGAATTTTTTTGATTTATGTCCCATAAATATTATATATTTTCTTATTTTATGGTTATCTGTGGTGATTTAATATTTTCATTTCAGTTTTATCTCTTTAAGTAATCAAGAGATCGAACGAATGTTTTTAAGGAAAACCGACCTTGTTTCCCCCTTATGTCGGGAATATTTTATTCCATGTACATATTTTCTTAAAAAAATTTAAAGAATATTTTTACTATTAAATTATTATTATTTAAATTTTTTATTAATATATCTTAATTTTCTTACTAATCTTTAAAATGTTTATTCTTATCATTGTCAAAATGTGGTACTTTAGAACCGAAAATGTGAAAAGAATTTTTTTACATACACTGCATGAAGAGATTTCCTCACCATCATGAATAATATGTTATTTAAATATTAATTTACAAGTTTAATTTTTTTATTTTCAAATAATATTTTTTAATTTAAATTTTGAAAAGTTTTAGATTCTAAATACCTATTTTCAAATAAATTGGGTATTTTACTAAAGAAATGTTCTAGTGAAATTTTAAAGGTATTTTTATCTATAACAACATCATATAATGTTTCTTATGATTTACTAGGGATATGATCCAATATTACCATATTTATTCTTTCTCTAGATAGTTTACTATTATCATTATGAAATACAAATGAAAACCGTATCCTATCCATGGGTAATGATTTTATGATATGATGAATGTTTTTTGACTTTTTGAAACATATGTTTATCTTTTTTATTATGTGATTGGTGGACATAGAATTATATATCCATCAAATAAATTGGGTAATGAAAGATATATCATAAAATAATAATGAATGGAATGGGTAGTGAATCCAGTTAAGTAAGGTTTTTTGTTTAATAAGATAGTCTTGGGGGTGAACCTTGATTAGCGAAATTATGGCATGGGAAGTGATCCCAATCCACTATGATAATCTTTGTAGGGAGACTTGACTAAGGATTTTTTTTTATTTTCTTATATTCACTAAAAAAACATATGACTTATGAATATGTTATGTTTTCATGTATCATGATGGAGTATTGATGATTTCACACTCTTATGTCTTATTTTTTTGATGGATAAAACTGGATTACATGTTTCATGATTATGATATATTAATTGATGGGTATTATTATATAATGTTTAGATCATGTTATCATACCATTATACTTATCTTATTATCACTTATGATCATTTTTTATATCACTTTTGATTACCCTTATAGAGCATTTGATCTCTCCTTTCCTTTTGTTTACCTTACCCAGGTTATGGAGAAATTTTTTAAGAATGTTATGTTTAAAAGGGTTACTAGTTGTCAAGAACTAAATAGTAAATGATTTAGATCTTTTATATACCAGTTGTTTAAGCATCCATGTTTCCAAATATGCTAAACCTCTATAGTCCTCCGATGTGTATTATTATGTAATTTATTGAATATTTATCTAAAATTATGTAATATTTATGTATGAAAAGTATGAGTCTCTATAAACTCATTTGAAATTAAACAAATTATATATACTAAACTTAAACAGTCAGTTTCAATTCTAGTAACAAAGATTTGATACCACTTATTATATCCCTAGATTCCTTGACAGGGGAAGGGTGAATCAGGGTATAAATTTTTTATTATACATTAAAAGTATCTTGTCCCCACATTATTAGGAAATCATTAAACCTATCTATTTATAATTCACATTTACCAAGCATAAATAATGAAGAAATAAAATAGAATTCAATAATTTTTACTTGTTTCACCACTAAGAGATAGTCTAAGTAGTAGGTTCCAATAATGTTTCATTCATGTTTAAATCCACTAATATTCATTAGTTATTGTAGATTATAATTTTTTGTGCAAGGTAAATCCATTAAAAACACAAAAACATTACAAATAATTTTGGGATAGTTCAATGCCTCGCTTAGATAACTTCTGTCGAATCCTCCCTACATACTGCTCTTATTGAAGTTTGCCTCAGTTTATCAACTATAAGGTCTCTCCCTTATGACCTGAAATTTTCTAAGAATATTACATCTTAAATTCAAGAATATTATTCATTAATGTGAATGTAGGTAATTAGAATACATTCTAGAAAAATCATGTGAGAAAAGGGTTCTTAAATCGATAGACCACTATCTACCACATAATAAACACACATGCCACCATTCACTATGAACTAACCACATGGGCCACCATCCACTATGGAAAAATTGTATGAAACACTAGTGTGGTCAACTCATAAATGGACCTCCCACACATGAATCCTCACACAACACCTCTTGTGTAGTGAATGTGCTAAATTCCTTCCACACACTGACTTTACAAACTTCCTTTTACTCACCTTCCTCAAAAAACTCCCACACACACTACTTCTCCCTGTAATTCCTCTAGAGACCCTAATTAGCACACATTGCTTACACAATATCTATTTCACACACTAATTAATATATTGAATTTATTTTCAAGTTTCTCTCTCTAATAAATGATGTTAATAATGGGATACTTATAGGATCAGTCCACTAGTGTTTTCTTAAATCCATGAAATTACCATTAAATGTATCGATAAACATTTTCAAACTAACAATGTGACTTCCATATTCACGGACTATCCCCCATAGACTTTCCTCATAGAAAAATTGAAAAACATCACAATATAACCATGAAAAACATCCTCCTTAATATTATCACCACCATGTGAAAATTACATGATACATCCTTTGTAGTCCTCTTAAAATAACTACCTTGTTACCACGAGCTTCCCATGTGGCCTGTGTACTCCCCACAATGCTGCCAACCTTCAATGCAGACCACTGACCACGAACTCCTATTTCAAACTTACTATGAGGTACTATTAACTACTACATTATCCTTGTGCCTATATTGTAGAAGAACTTCTTTTACCCCAAATTTTTTACACCCAGAAATTTAGAAAATACTTGAAAAGGACACAATTTACAAAAGTATTCTAGGATCCCATATTCTCCAACACATATCCCATAGAGTTCAAACTCTTTGATAAACCCAAAAATGATTGGAAACAAATACATCACACCATATAATTATAATTGGTATCATCATGGTTCCAATATAAGCACTGAAAATAAAAAATTCTAGTTTACAATATGTGGATTTCCTATATAGGAAATTGGGGGATTATCCAAGTGGTAAAGGATCCCCATAATCCTGTTAGAAACTTGGGTTGAAATCCAGGAAAGAGAAAATTTATAAAGTACTACAGTAGCACTGTAACCCAATAGCAATGTGGATACTACTGTTATGGTGCTATAATATTAGTAGTATTCACTTGAATTGGGTATTTGGACCATGAATTGCGCCTATAGACCATTGGGTCTTTGACCCATCAATGTTGGGTGGTTTGAATATACTAGAGTATCCTCTAGAATAGGGATTAGGGTGGTAAAATTAACCAAAATAATGAAACCAGATGTATATAAGGATAGAAAAGGTGAATAGTTCATTGGTTTTAGTCCCTGCACAACTCTATGAGGGGAAGGAATAATCCAAATGCATCTTTATGTGTTTGTTTAGATACAAACATTGAATTGGTGATTAGGAGGGGTTGTTTTAGTGCAGTCCAGTTAATGAAAAATGTAAAAATCGATCTAGTCCTTCTAACCGTATAAAAATAATTTCCATGTAGTCGGGTAAGTGTGTATTTCTCAAATAGAAGAAGACTATAATTTCATGTTTTCATATGGATTAATATATTTGAATAATGAGAATTGAACATGATCAATAGATTCATCAAAAAGGAATTACCAAGGGCGTTATTTGATGAAGCCCAACACACTTGAAGTATTATTCATTCATAAAGCAACATCAAGATTCACCTATATAAATAGAATGGGTTCTTTTAATTGGTTTGTATTTTCTTGATCATATTCATTCGAAGCTAATGATGATAATTAGATTTATGAAAAGTGATTAAATATTTTTTCATTCTTTTAGCTCATTCATCACATTCAATGGATCTACTAGAAACCCTTTGGGTATACAAGTATTCTTATGAAACATTCATGGATCCATTGACCAATGTATAACCCTTAGAGGTAGCAGTAGTTGATCTAATTCTTTATGTGGTCATTATCAATAATTCTCTTTTATTTAAGGAAGAATAAATCCACTACATATACGAACCATTTATGTTATGTTTTTATGCATTTTCATTTACCACACACATTATAACTATTGAGGATAGATATGGCATGTTTTTGTGATTACTTCCACTAGTTGGGATTATAATATGACCCCATGAACTCTATAATCTCTCACTTATGGTGAGGCCTCCTACCCTGTCTCATATCACATCTCATCATAAAAGTGACCCAACATGGTTATAACATAATAACAGGGAATAAAAAATACATGGAAGACAAAGAAAATAGCATATCCCTAAGCTAAAAACACACCCATCCTCACATAGATCACTTCTATAGGGTAACACTTATAGGTCAACAACACATTACTAGAATAGACTCATCATCCTCTCTCATCACCCAAATCAAAGCAACTTAACACTCAAGGTCATCCCAGATCCTTAGGCTATAATAGCTCAAAGGCCTAACCCATAAGTCATACCTAGACCCATAAAAATCTTACCCTCTCACATAGATCACACACTTCTCTTTAGGTTCTCAATAAAACACTAATTAGACCCTACTATATCCCTATGACACAAATAGTAAACAACTACAATTTAAGGTATCTCACTAGATACATGGTCCTCTTTCCCAAAACTTCCCTATATTAAGTCCTGTTAAACCCAATTTGTGCTTGTGTTGTATTTATTTTCAATAAGGATCAAAGGAATTAATGGAAAAAAATGATGTCAATATTTTTATAGTGTTTCTTGGAAGTTTTTTAAATATACTGCTAATTGGTGTTTCATTTATAGATTCATATCAAGAATATTTGATAAGATCCAACCTTTTGATCATCACATGTATAATTTTATATGAAAATGTACTCAGATGAAGTTGGGATGATATGTGATGATTAATGTGATAATCCAAAAATGAATGAAAAGTGATAAATATCATAGTTCTATCTATAATTAAATTTTTAAATAGGTTTTAATAAGTCTATCTAGAAAAGAACATGATGAGTGGGTAATGCCTAGAAGGAGGAACTAATTGATGAGAAGAAGATCCATCCATGGAGAAAAAATCATTCAAACTGATGTATCTAGTGATGAATGTAGTTTGGATGATATTATTTGATTATTTTTTATCATTGAGAATCGTTTTGATGGTTGTAGGAAGTACTAATTTTTTTCAATAAAAATTAAATTTTGAGTTGATAACAAAATTTACCGAAGTACCAAATTCAGATGAGTCATATGGGACTTCCAATGTGTTATGTGGAACATCAAAAGAGTAAAACCAAACTTTGGATGATTCCTTAGTAAATTCAGAAGAGTCATGATAAACTCTAAATGATTCCATTGTGACTTCAGATCTATAATGTATGAGTTTAGATGAATCATATGAGACTTCGGAAGAGTACCAGTTCAGAAGAGTTAATATGAAAGAGTAAACCCATTTCAAAATAGTAAGTTTAGAATAATATAATCTTGGAAGAGAAAATTACTTTGTGAAATTTTAAAATCTATGATTTTTAAATATTATATATATTTAGAATATTAAATATTATAAATAAACATGTTCAATTGTGATGATTCTCATTTATATCTTCAAATATAAAAATCCCATGATGGTTTTTATGGTCAATTATAGTTCAAGAAGAAATGAGTTTGGTACTGAATAATAGAGATGATAGTGTCAACAAATAATGTTAAAGGAATGGGACCATGAAAGGTTTATTTTATCTCTTCATAATTTTAGGGAACTGAAGATTGTAAGGTACATTGGTAAATATTATAAGGTAAGATTTTAGATCATCATAAAGTTCAGTTGATATCATAAGGTTCATGAAAAGGAGTTTGTAAGGTTTATATGATATCTTTATAAGGTACAACCAAATTTTAAAAACTATAAGGTTTGACTATTTTTAATGTTTTATTACTTAGGTGAGGAATCCATGATTTAATCATGTGATAAATAAAAGGGAAACACAAAATATTATGTTCATAAAAAAAATATAAGCAGAAGATACATTTTAGTTGCCTGTTAATTTAAGATTGCATCATATAAGGGGATCTATAACTGTAGTGATTTACATACCATAATTAGATTAGAGTCTCACTAATATTATCTTGACTTGAGGCTCACTGGAAACTTTTTCTACCTCTTATAGGACTTCTCTTTCCAGTGTCACACTATAATTCTTCAACATCATTACACTATAGTAATTGATTTACATGGTAATCTCCCAGAATTCCCTAATTTTCATAGGTTCTTTGGAGTCCTACCATATATATATGAAAATGGTTTCTTTGAGGCACCTTCTTGGAAATAGATCACCAGTTTAGCATAGGTCGTATCTACATTAATAAAACTGACATTATTTTAACTAAATAATATTTTCTTTAAATGTCATCAAGTCTTTAGAAAAACTCAGTAACTCGGTCACTGCACACATATCATCTTCACAGAACTTCTAGTAAATATGTTCACCTAGATATATCACTCAATGAGCTATTATGAGCTTTAAACCTATAAAGAAATCATATATTGAAGTTACTATAATGCACATAAATAAACAACAAGATACCTAAAATTCAACATTTCTCAGATTCTTCTTATTAATGTTATATAATTTAGGACATTGAAGATATTTTTCATCGCACTTATACTTAGATATCTAGATGATGAAAAATTCCCAGCAAAGGATCAAATCCTTCTTCTTTTTCATCACTATAACATGCAGTGAATACATCTTATTTTTTTATTCAAGTTATGTTCACATAATAGTATATATCTCTGATTCCCTTTTCTAAAACTCATGTAACAACTTACTGGTGATAACATCTACTTCTTTTCTTCTCTTCTCTATTTTCTGAATCTCACATAGAAAAAGAGATTATCTTAATGTATTCATTTTTTCAAAATATCATTAGTGGTATACCTTGTATAAATTTTCAATGTTATCATATTATTTTATAATACTCACGTTTTGATTAACATGACCCATTTCTTTCAGCTCTGGGAGTACTCCAAGAATACCCTTTATTAATATTTTTTTTGAAAACAGAGTAGAGAATCTTCAAAAAAATATATATATAAGGCATGAACTCGTATTACTCAACCATATTCTACAAAATCCACAAATTTAATCTTCAAAACTATATAATAATGAAAAACACTCATGTATTTAGATTAGAACTATCCCTTTCTACATGATATATTATCATGAAAATAGTATCGTGTGAATCTTAGACCTATATACAATAGTAACATCCCATATATTCTTCATTATCTCTCAAACACTCAAACATTTTGGGATTAACTGATACATGAAATGATAAAAATCCCAATCTTTGATGGTTCTTCATCTGCATTATTATTGAAACCCCAAAAAATTCAATTTCAGCATCAAGAAATACTTGTAGGGGTTCTTCCTATTCAATCTTCCCAAAAACAGTCTTAGATCAAGTATTAAATAAGATTCATGATGTTTAATTTTCAATTAGTACATATTAAAATTCCCTTACATGAGTCCCAATGTGGAATTCATGTATGTGAATATCAAGTATGTGGGGATGGAATTACATTATCCTTAATTCAAGTATGTAGTATAAATTTACATAGGTTTCTAAAATCATCGACGCAATATTTTCCTACCTGTAATTTCATTTGGGCACATGGTTCCTGAATTCTGATATGCAGAAAAACTTCGATATGTGAAATGCATTCATGTATTACTCAGATACATATCTGAACCCACATAAATCAATCATCATGTATGAGTTTTTTTTGTACTGGGTGATTTCAACTACATAAATCCACATACATTGATGGGATTTACATTAGTGGAACCTGGAATTCTAGACATCTTTCATTTTGAATGAAGGAACCTCTAGTCAAACTCCATGCACTCTCCTTCACTCATAAACACTTGAAAAAACCATTGTGAATTTATATAACCTTATCAAATAATTCAAAAGGATTACCAAATACTCTATAGAAAATAAAACACTCCTCTTTGAGTTCTTTAATATCTTGCACTTCTCCTTTTCTTTTAGTTAACATAGAACTTCATTTAAGCCTTCATCCATGTGTATTTCATGATTGATTTCAACAGTACTCTCCATATGTAAATAACTATGGATTCCATATAGCTCTATCACTTCAATATCCCATTAATACCTCTTTAATCATAGATAATTGTAAACCATTCAAGCTGTTTTCTGTATCTAGCACTCTAGTTACTCAACACTATTAAATAAATGGTTGGAATCATTCCTTCAGAACTTGTCATGATTTATCCATGAAGATAAGATTACCAATCATCTTTGTATATGGGAATCCTACTTGAATGTTTTTAGCCAATTATTCAAGGGAAACCATCTCTTTATACTCCATTACCCATTGATATTGGGAAACAACTATTCAACATTGGTGGGTGGACACTCAATCCATAACCCAATTTATATTGGAATTTATTACATTGATAGTTCTAGTTGAAAAAAAAATACAACTAAACACCATTAGACACATCAATACCCTGTTTTTGTTTGTCATTAATTCCAAATGGTCTTTAATTGTTAATGTAATTCCTCTACCCCAAATTGGAAAAAAATGCAAAGGGTTTGAAATTATTCTCCCCTTAATTGGAATCCTAGGGATGAATCATTATTTTAGTTTCTTCTCCCCAATCAATGTTTGATACCACTTGAGATTAATACCACTTGATATATTATACCAACTTAAATACTTGGGGATTATTTTCATCAAATTCCTATCCATTTTATAATAACACTGGGAGTTTTTAAGAAATACATACCCTGTACATACGGTTTAACTTCCCCTTTGAGAAATCCAATCAACTTACATATAGAATAATTATTTATATAAGAATAGCTACTCACCAGTTGTTAGTGATCGTAATAATTGAAGAACAAAATAGAATAATTTTAATTAATTGGCATCACATTTCTCTTAGAAATGTGTCATTAATAAAACACATGAAAGTCTATGTGGGTTAATGATATGTAGAAAACATGAGTGATTAATTAATACAACATAACTAACCACATTTTTATATGTTATACCAAATTTTACTATCTCACTTTGTCAGAAACACATGAAACTTTTTTAGGAAATTTTAGGATCCTAAACTCACTTGAAAAATTATATCAAAATATTTCAAGTTATATTTCTCCCCAATTTTTTTAGATAGTCACTCCTAATTTATGAAAAACCAATATACATGAAGAAATGTTTTGGTTAGAGAATATCATAACTCAAATATTGGTTTTCTTTAAATTTTTCCACAATTCATGATTTAGAAAGAATGAATATATCTATATAAAATTGGATTCTTTTCCCAACCCCCTTAAGGTATTCTTCCCAAACAATATCACCTTAAATTTCATTCATTAGATCAAAATTAAAATGATATGGGAAAGGGTTGATCTTCCACTACTATTCAATTTTTGCACTTGGGATGAGACTTCATCCCCAAACAAGTGGAACATTTATTTAAATATTTGAAATGTCTAATTTTCTTCATGATATCATCCAATTTAGATATACATAATATAAAAACTTGTGAAAACATTTATTTAATCATAAGTGTATAATTCTTATTGAAATCATATTTTTTAACATGGGCCATTGGTGCTCTCCATTTTTTCTTCAATAAATTTTCTTTTTGAGGAAGCCATGCCATGCATCTAATAGCACTCTGGACTACCTTCTTATACCTTCCACTTAAATCTTCATTAGATTTTAATTTAAATTTCATGGGTAGATTATCAATGTGTTTATAGGGAGTGTCAACAAACATATCAAATTGGATATCCTAAATCAGTTTCCTTTTGGTTGTCAAGTTTCTCTATTATTTCCTGAGACTCACTAACAATTTACAATAGTCCAAGGTGTATCATTTTTTACCACAACAGAAGAACTTATTTACTATAGGTTGAACCTCTTTGTTTCCCTTTTTTATTCCCTAATTGTCAGTATTTTTACTCACTAATTATTTTTGAATATCACCCAAGTTAGATACACTTCCTTACTTCACCAGTATCTCTGCCTATTGTGGTATTTTCTTTTCATTGGTATGTATATCATACCTTGTCGGACTATACAATAATTAATCAGAACTATGACCTAGAATATTGAAAATATATCATATATTATTCCATGAATCAAATATATTCCTCATATAAAGACTCACTAAGTCCTTGAATTTCTCAAACAACTTTAGTGATCCAATTGAAGAAACTATAGAAATTTTCGTCATGATATATATTTAGATCATCAAACATATTTTGATGCACTTGAATTTTGAAATCATTCACTTTAAAGTAACCTTTATAAATGTTGTAAAAAATTTCCCACATTTCCTTATCACTAGTGTAGCAGATCTTAATCAAATATATATGATCACATAGGGCTCTATTTAGAGAATTTTTATCTTTGGAATTATAGTCAATAATTTCCCTATTATCTCTGGTCATAGCCTACTATTGTATCACTAACCTTAATCCCCTGAATAGAGGAACAAAGAACTTCTAGTCTAAGAGATCAAATATACAATCACTTCATATTTTTTCAAATTTGATAGTTTTTCCCATAAAAGATTGTAACTCCATAGTATCCAAATATGTTATATGCATTTCCATTGAAATAAAACTTGAATTATTTTATATTTTTCTTTAGATTCAACCCTAAGTCTATATAAACAATGATATAGAAAACCATTATATCTTTAAAAACCCATTTTTCTAAAAATTGTTTTTATTTATGAAATGTGATTTTATCTTAATAAATTAATTGTATCTATATTGATTAATGTTTTTAATAAAATTTATAAATTAAATATTCAGTATATTAATTTAACATTCATTTTTGGTTTTATATGTCAAATATTGGAAGTAAAATAATTTTTATGATTAAAAATCCATTTTTTAAAAATGGGTTTCCATTGAATTTTGTGCGGTTAATTAAAATTAAGTCATGAAACTTATAGAAATTTAAATTGCTAAAATGGATTAAGTATTTTAAATCATAATAATTAATATAATTTAATATTTAAATCTTAAGTTTTGGTCATATTGAATAGTAGAAATAGTAAAAAAAATCGGACGGTTAAGGTTAAAATGGGTTTATAGGGATGGTGGGGGTGGGGGTGGGGGTGGGGGTTAAACCATGATATAAAGAGTTATAAGGGTATCATTTCCACCCAAACCTATAAAATTATTATTATTTTGAATATATTTCAACCTTATCTTATTATACCTTTTAATCCCTAGCCATTTTGATCCACTTCTCCATAAAAGTGACCTCAAATCATCAAAATCTTTTAAAAAATTCCATGTGTGTCCCTTCCCTCACTTATAAAAGGGAACCTATTCTCCAACATTATTCTCACTATTTTAGCCTTATATATCAAACATACCTACTAAAAAAACTCCATATAATTATTATCTTAATAATATAGCTTATTTAATTCTCTTATGGAAAATCTCTCAAGGCTTATGGTGCAAGCCAAAGGAGGTCACTCAAAGAAGAGGAATAGATATTAATCAAGATCTTTTGATTTTATTTATTCTTATACTTCCTATAAACATGATGTATCCATAAAAACATGATTAATACATTATATTAAATATACATATATGTTATTATGGTGATATAACAACCATTTACAACCTCTTCTCAATCAAATGGGAGATGAATGTATCGCTCTTGGGTACATGTGGACTACCCCCTCTACGTAGCAATGAGATTCATTTTTGACCACCATAATTCATGGTTGGTTATTATGATAGATTTAATTTTTAAATATGATAATTTTTTATAATAATTATTCTATAAGGTTTAATTATTATTTACCATTCTTTAATTCCATCCATAAAAAAATGGAAACATCACTCGTGTATATGTACGAACTAACATCTCTACATAGTGATATAATTTATTTTTCATCACCAATTTATATTATTGGTTATAATTATATATATAATTAATATATATATATGATATTTATATATTTATTAACATTATTTGGATGGTGAAATCATGATCTATGTGCATGTACCATAATCGTCGAACCAAAACAGACATGGAAAATGAAGTAGTTAACACAAAAAAATGAAGATAATGAAAGATTGTTGATGAATGAGTGATAATATGTTTTAAGTAAAAATTGTAAGATTTTATGGGTATTATTATGGTTATGGTATAAAATTATAATAAAATTTAAATTTATTAAATAGGAGGTGTGATCACCCACGAAGGAAGACATACTTGAGGTAAGGGTTTTATGTTTCTGACTCATTTTTATCGAGAGTGTTTATACATAAGTATTAAGATGACAAAATTTTATGATATATCTCTCAGAAATAATATTAATTTTATTATCTTATATTTATTTATAGAGATTTAAGGATTTCATTTTATTTTCCTATATTTATGAACTCAAGAGAATAAAATAATGTTTTTAAGGAAAACCAACTATGTTTCTCCATTCAGCCGGGAACCTTTTCTTCCAAGTCCATATTTTCATTAAAATGTTTTCAAGAATGTTTTTACTATTATAAAAAATTATTTAAAATAATTTTGGATTATATTTTATTTTCCTTAAAAACTTTTAATGTCATCCTTTTTTATCATTTTCCAAACATGTTACTTTTGAACAAAAAACATGAATGAAATTTGTATTTTTAAAAACAAAACATTAAATAATTTCCCTACCTTCATAAAAATTCTTTTATTTTAAGATTCCTTTATAATTTCCATTTCTCTATTTTTAAATAAAACACTTTACTTAAAATTTTATAAACTATTATTTTCTAAATAATTTTTTTCAAATAAAAAGGTCATTTTTCTCAATGAATGTTCTAGTGATATTTTAAAGGTTTTTATGTCTATAAAAACATTCTATGATGTTTCTTATGATTTAATGGGGATATTATCCAATTTTTTAATATTTATTATTTATAATATGCTTTATGACTGTGATAAAGAAATTTTTATGAAACTCATATCATTTCCACGGGTTATGATTTGATTATATGATGAGTGTTTTATGATATCATGGCACAAATATGTATAGTTTTCATTTTGTGATGGGTGGTCCTTGAATTATATAGACCTCCAATGAATTATACAAATAATTAAATATCATGAGATAATACCAAATCTAATGGGGAGTGAATCCATTTTAGAATGGGAATTATTCCAAAAAGACAATCTTGTGAGTGAACCTTGACTAAGGAAGTGATGAAATTGATAGTGAACCAAATCCACTATGATAATCTTGGAAGTGAGACTGAATCAAGTAAATGATTTTATAAGCATATGTAGATTGAAAAAAAAATATTTCTTATGTTTATGATATGTTTTCACGGTTCATGATTGAATTTTGTTAACTCCACACTATTATGTATTATGTTTTTTGATTGATAAACTCCATTACATGTTTCATGATTATGATATATGAATTTTTGGGTACGAGTTTATAATTTTTAGATCATGTTCTCATACCATTATGCTTATTTTATTCTCATTTATGATAATTTATTGATATCTCTCAATTTTACCCTCATAAATCATCTGAGATCGCACTTTATTATGTTTCTCTTCCCCAGGTTATGAAGTAACATTTTAAGTATGTTATATCTAATAAGGGTGCTAGTTGTGAAGAAATTAATGGGGAATGATTTAGATATTTTATATATCGGTTTTTTATTTATCCAGGTTTCCAAAGACCCTATACCTTTATGGTCCTTAGACGTGTATTATTTTGATATGTATTGAATATTCATCTAAAATAATGTAATACATATGTATGAAAATTATGTGTGTAAATAGTTGTTATCATAGGTATGGTTTAATAACTTTTGGAAACTAGGATGAGGTAACTTTAGGTTGAACCATTTGGATAATCCTGAGTATATGATAAAATACTAATTTATGGTAAATAAATCAGTGTGGTTTCTATAAGAAAATATATCCCTTTTTGATATTATAAGTGGACATGGTTTTGGAATAAATACATATAGGGGTAATTATCTGCAAAAATGTTAGTTGAGTATATATCAACCACCATTCCTGTTCACGATGAATGACCTCTTACTACACACCTTGTTTCAAACTCTGTAGGGATATTCTTAGGTTAATTTTTGTTTTCTTTAAGTTCCATTATGAAGTATTTGAATATTAATGACCGTGGATGAACTAGGTTAAAACTAATGTTTCATATATTTAAAATTAATTTTCATTATTTAGATATGCAACGAATGATTTTTGATGATTTTTTACTCTAATTAATAGTGGTTGATGGAATGATAACCATTTAGGTTATATTAAGGGATTGGAGATAAAATGATGAAGTTTATGTGGTTATAGGTATTCTCAAATATCGAAGTATATTATTGAATATTAGTCATAGGAATAACTTCATATCATTAAAAATATCTAGGAATATTAATTCATATCCTCAATGATTAGATGTTATTTTTTTATAAAAAGTCCTAATGGTATGATGATCACATCTCAACTCTATAATTTCTATTCAATTGATGATTTTGGGAATATGCTCCCTACAAATCTTGTTATTCTTCTACTATTTGAATTCGATGTGATTTTGGTAATGGTTTGGATTTATTTATATAAATTCCATATCAATGACTAATGAAGTGAAGTAACATTTTATATTCCAAAAAAACCTATGATCATCTATTGGTGATAGGATAAAGGTGAACATAAAATGGAATTTATATCCATTACATGGGTATTGATTCTTATTAAAATGTTGTGTTTATCTCATATGGTTAGGGAGAAAATAAAAATTAAAGATATTCCTATTTTATGGGAGTTTGTTGAAATATTTATGGAATAGTGACCAATTCTTCCTCTGAATTTTGAAGTTGATTTTTCAATAGAACTCATAATTAATGCTACCCCAATTTAAAATAATCCATATAGAATGGAATTGGTTGAGTTGCAATAATTGAACAAGTAACTTGAGGATAATATTTATAAGGGATTCATTCGTCCATGTCAATCTACATGGGCTGCACCTATCCTTTTTTGTCAAGAAGGAATATGGATCAATACAACTCTGCATTGATTATCAGAAAATTAACAAGATCATGATCAATAATTAATATCCCCTTCTCTGTATTAATGATTTTTTTGATCAATTATAAGGACATAAATATTTTTCCAAAAATTTTCTTTGATCTATATACTATTATTTGAGGTTCAAAAGTTAATACATACCCATGGAATATTTATATTCAAGGTAGGAACACTATAAATTTATAGTGTTTCCATTTGGTCATACTAATGACCCTGCTGTCTTTATGGGAAAGGAAGATTCAGGGGTTAGGATATTCCCGACCGCCCCAAATTTATTAGAAAAAAAGACGTTGTAGACAAGGGAGTGGTGGGGTCAATCAGCCCGCACCCAAAAACCCTGGACACCCCCATGAATCCCAAAAGTCCCAAAAAAAGACACACAAAAACTTGAAATAGTAGAAAAACAGAAGCATCTCCGCTAGAATTTCCCAGCCAAATAGCAACCAGCATCTCACAACACCATTTTAATCAACCATCGCCCCCTTGACAATCATATCCACTGCCAGCATCAAAGAACCACCAATATCAAATTCATAATTCTCACCTTCATCGCCTCATAGTGAAGCGGAAACCATCACCAAACACCAACATCTTTCTTCACACCCACCTCCAAGAACACATCCGCAACATCCAAAATCAATACAACATCTAGAACCATTAAACAATACTTATATCTAGCATTCACAATGATTCACAACCAATCCAGCTACAACACCAAAATCACCAGCTCCCACATCTTCCATCTCCACCATGCAAGGTAGTTCCATCTCCATTAGTACAGAACCACCATTACCAGAAACAAAAACATAATCTTCTTCACATATCATCCAAGTACCAACCAACATTCCATCATATCATACCCAGCAGCACAACTAGGGGCATAGAACAACCAACATCTCAAGTGAGTGTATATCGGTGGATCTATCAATGATGAAAATTATTTAATATTGTCCTAGACCAACTATTTTGGCTGATATCCATAGTTTTACTGGATTGGATAGAAATTATATTCATTTTGTGATGGATTTATCACGACTATTTAAACTACTCACCAAGTTAATTATGAATTGAGTTAAGTTCCTTTGTACTGATGAATGTAATATTTTTTTCAAGGAATAAAAGATAAGGTTGGCTAGTGCACCTATGTTAACAATACCATGTAGTGAAGAAGGGTTCTTGATTTATAGTGATTTATCAAAATTGTGCATGGGGTGTGTTCTTCTACATAATTATGTAGTGATATTTTATTCCTTTATCAAATTGAAGGTTCATGAGTAAAATTATCTAATACTTGATTTAGAGTTAGCAGTGGTAATATTTTCATTAAATATTTAGAGGAATATCTTTACAAAGAAAGGTGTAAAATATACACTGGTTATGAAATCCAAAAGTATATATTTAGAAAAAAATAATTGAATTTGATCTAGAGAATATGGTTGGAGTTTATCGAATATGATATCTTCTCAATACATTACCACATTAGGAAGGAGAAAAAGGTGTCTAGTTATTTGAGTTAAAATGATTGTGTTAGCTTATCTATGATGTATATCAAGAACTCTCCAATATTTATGAATTTTGAAAGGATGGACCTTGAAATCTTGATGCAAATGGATAAATATTATATTTCTATAGAGTGTGTGGAACTATCTATCCATGTAATGATTAAAGAGAAGAAAAATGGGGATTTGGATGTGTAAAGTAAGGTGAGAAATGTTCTTATGTTCAATCTTGATTGGGATGGAATGAAAAGAGGTAGGAACTGAGTACGTGTCCCTTCAATACCAAACCCAAAGAAGGAACTATTGAAAGAAGTTCATATTTCATAATTCTATATTCATTCTAGAAGTACAGAGATGTATAGATATTTGAAAGAGTATTTATTGTGGGAAAACATGAAGAGAGATATTGTAGACTACGTGTTGACGTCACCTTTTTTGATAATCCCAATTATGTCTTCACATACTTTGATAATCCCAATTAATGTTTATCTATATTCAAATTCTCTCAATATATGATATTTTTTTATAAAGATGACAATAACGTTAAAATAATCCTTGAAATATGTTAATCAATGTTTGTTTATGTTTATATAAGTTATAAATTAATTCTAACTCAATTGGATGTGTTTTGCATAAAACTGATAAGTGTTTCACAAATCTGCGTATATCTACTGATAAAGAGCTACCGGTACTCAGTCTACCGATAGACGTAGTCTACTGATAGATAGAGTCACTAATACACTAAGGTCATTAATATAAACAGAGCTACCGATATGAAGAACTCTACCGATAGAACCAGTTCACAGACAGTTACCGATAGAGTAAGTCTACCGATATAACAGACTGGAGCTACCGAGCTACCAATATGAAGAAGTCTATCGATAGAACCAGTTCACAGACAGTTTCCGATGGAGTAAGTATATCGATAGAACAAACTAGAGATACCGAGATACCGATAGAACCAGTTCAAACGTGGTGTATTCACACAAGGCTACATCCATACTCCAAGAATCCTGGATAAACATGAAGCCACTCTTCTGAAGGAAACCACAAGATGCATCTTGAGTGAATAACTACCACAGACACTTCATGTACTCAAGATGACAAGCTGAACCAACACCCAAAGAAGAAAACGACACTCTGTTTTCAGAGCAGAAACCAGAAAAGGACTCAGAAGCTTTTCTAACCAACCAAACGAGTCCAGAGCTGCACTACCAATCACTAAATCTCTTCTAAACTCATTCTCACTTACTTTAGTGATTCTTTCATTTACTTTTCGATCAGTGTGTGTAACCTATTTATTTTACACACACACTATCTCCTGAGCTAAATTGGAGGATTATTAAATCCTCACTCAAACTCCATAACTCTTTTTTCCCATGGTGGATTGTGGTAGAGGTCGAGTAAGACCTGGACAACTGTGAGCTGTTGTTTGTTTCCCACGAAGAACTGTGGTAGAGGTCTCAAGACCCGGACAGTGTTCTCACTGTTGTTTACCCCAATCTAGGGTGTGGATC
Source organism: Viscum album (assembly GCA_963277665.1). NCBI lineage: Eukaryota > Viridiplantae > Streptophyta > Magnoliopsida > Santalales > Viscaceae > Viscum > Viscum album. The sequence continues at coordinate 601,250,707 of OY728158.1, read as the reverse complement.
AATTTATATAAACTGTTGAGAGGACTATGTCTCAGCTTGAGACAGAACCTCTTGGTTAATTCTGCTGTGCATTTTAGTTTAAGTCATAATTATACTAAATATATGTTTCATATTCCACTGCTATTACTTTGAAATACAAAATTATTTTAAAGCTACTTTGATTGTTAAATTAGCAAGTGTTTATACTTATTGTGAACCAGTAAGTTAGTTTAAAAAGTTAATTTAATCTTTAGATTAATTTAACTGGGACCTAATGAATCTTTAAGAAACTGACTGAACATTTACACTCTGTATAAATTCACTACAGTTTAACTTTGATTTTTAATCGAGGGATTTTAAGAGAAATATATTTAACAGAAATTTTAATTGGTACTCAATTCACCCCCCCCCCCCCTCTTGAGTATCCACTCCAACCAACATTTGGAATTAGAGGGATTTGTTTATTAATACAAATTTTCAAAACATTATGTTTTTCAACTGTGATTTTAGGTGCATCTTTAAAGTTCTTAAATTTCTGTTAGTTCTAAATTTTATCTCTTTAAAACTATTATCTAAAATCTAGTTATGGGAAATAGACTAGAGGGTGCTGCTACTAACCGGCCACCTTTCTCCAATGGAGCCTACTATGCCCATTGGAAACTGAAAATGAAAATACATTTAGAGAGTATGGGTTTTGATTTCTAGACGGCTATAGAATCTCAATATAAAATTCCAGAAACTGAAAGAACAACTTGGGACGAACCTACAAAGACTGCTTACAATAATAATTACAAAGCTATGAATTCCCTGTATTGTGCTTTAGGAGATAAAGAATTTAATAGAATATATGCTTGCAAAACTGCTTATGAAATATGGGATACTTTGGGTGTTTCTCATGAAGGAACAACCAATGTTAAAGAAATGAGATTAAATACTTATACTATTAAATATGATAATTTTAAAATGAAGACTGATGAACTTATTTCTTACATGTATCTTAGGATCAATGATATAGTCAATACAATGAGTTCACTTGGAAGGGCTATTCCAGCAAAGGAACAAATCATGAGAATCTTGAGATGTCTACCAGATCGATGGAGGGGCACTTCTCTTTCAATCCGAGAATCATGCGACATTGGAGCTCTCCCTGTAAAAGAGCTTATTGGTAAATTAATGATTTATGAGGAATAACTTAAGGTAAATAAAGAAGATGATGATGAACTCAAGAGAAAATATGTGGAATTCAACTCTACTACTTCTAAGAGCAAAGACAAGGAGACAATGCATGCACCTACTGAAAGTTCAACCAGTGAAGATTCTAATTCAGATAGTGATGCTGAAATGGCTCAAATAGCCAGGAGATTCAAGAAGGTTTATAGGAAGAGGAGTTTCTTTAGAAAATATAACTACAAAGGAAAGTATGACAACAAGGGTCATTGGATGAAGGATTGGAAGAAGTCTGATACGGAAGATGATATAGTCTGTTATGAATGCAAAAGGAAAGGAAACATCAAGGATTACTGTCCAAAATTGAAATTCAAAAACAAATATGATTATAAGTACAAGATGTACAAGAAATCCACGAAAGCAACCTGGAGTGCTTCGTAGGACCTCACAAGTGAATATGAAGTTTTTTATTTTGAAAATAATCGTGGCAACATGTGCTTCATGACTAATACCTCTGAGGTACCTATTTCCCCTATGGTGAATGATTATTATTCTGGAAATAAAAGTGATTCAGACAATGATGAAAATATGTCAAAGGATGAATTGTTTGAATATTGCAATATGCTGGAAGAAACTTGTAATTAACTTAAGGACAAGTATAAGTCATTAAAGAAACATCGTGCTCTTACTGTCAATGTTAAATCTTCCATTGATATAGAAAAAGAAAAGAATGCTCAACTGTTAAAGGAAAATACAGAATTGAAAATGTCTAATGAGAAACTTAGAAAGGACTTAGAAAAGTTCACAATGGGAAAGGATACACTTACTCAAATGTTAGGCGAACAAGTTGCACCTAAATACACTACTGGTTTGGGATACAAACCTGGCCAGAGACTGTTCACTAAAACTCGATTTATTCCTCAGTCTGGACAAACTTCTGCTTATTCTAGTTTTGGAAATTCCTCTGCATCAACTAGTTATTCATATGGTTATATATCAAATAAAGTTTATCTTTCAAAATATATTGATTCTGTAAATTATATGAGACCCATAAGACAAATATGGGTACCGAAAGCTTCTATTGCTAACCTTTCTAGACCCAAGAAGATCTGGGTATCAAAGTCATAATCTGTGTAAATCCATTTTGTAGGAGACCTGTTTGAAGAGTTCTCACAAGAAGGTATGGTACTTGGACAGTGGATGTTCAAGGCACATGTCTGGAGATTATTCATGCTTCAAAATCTTAATAAAAGTTGATGGAGGCTATGTCACCTTTGGTGACAATTCTAAAGGAAAAATCATCGACCTAGGCCAGATTGGTAACACTGATTCAGTTTTGATTTCTAAAGTTTTATTTTTTGATGGACTTAAATAAAATCTTTTAAGTATTTCTCAATTATGTGATGATGGATTTAATGTGAAATATGAAAATGATTCTTGTAATGTTTTTAACTCTAAAAATGTTTTAGTATTTTCTGCTTTAAGAAATGAAAATGTTTATGATATCGATCTGAATTCTTTAGAAAAGAAAAATGTTACTTGTTTAAATGCTTTTCATAAAGAATCTTGGATGTGGCATAGAAGATTAGGACAATGCAACATCTATTCACTTAGAAAATTAACTAGAAAAAACTTAGTTAGAGACCTACCTAAACTTGAATTCCCAAATGACAATGTTTGTAATCCCTGTCAAAAGGGAAAGCAACATAAAGTTTCTTTTAAATCAAAGAAAGAAGTGTCAACTTCACAACCTCTCAAGTTGGTTTACATGGACTTGTTTGGACCTTCTAGAGTTTCTAGTTTAAATGGTAAGCACTATGTCTATGTCCTAGTAGATGAATTTTCAATATATACTTGGGTATACTTCTTAGCTCACAAAAGTGAAGCATGTTCTTACTTTATCAAATACTCCAAATCTGTAGAAAATCTTAGTGGAGATAAGATTAAAACTTTGAGAAGTGATCATGGCCGTGAGTTTGAAAATCAAGAATTTGAATCTTATTGCTCACATAATGGCTATAGTCACAACTTTTCTGCTCCTATGATACCTCAACAGAATGGTGTAGTAAAAAGAAGGAATGGAACCCTTCAAGAAATAGCTAGAACCATGCTTAACGAGTATGACCTACCTATTTGCTTTTGTGCTAAAGCTGTGAATACAACTTGCTATATTATTAATAGAGTCTTAATTAGACCAGTTCTTAAGAAGACCCCATATGAGTTATGGAATAATAGAATACCCAAAGTTAGTTACTTTAGAGTCTTTAGCTGCAAAGTTTTTATTCTTAATACAAAGGATAACATTGACAAGTTTTCTTCTAAAAGTGGTGAAGGAATTTTCTTGGTTATTATTTAACTAGTAAAGCCTATAGAGTCTTTAATAAAAGAACCAAATGTGTGGAAGAATCTGTTCACATTAAGTTTGATGAAACTGATCCACATGAGCCTAAAACATCTCTTGAAAATCTTGAAGAATATATTATTTTTCTGGACCTTAATGATAAATCTAAAGAACCTGCTGTAAAAATATCCAGTTCTGGACATATTCCAGAATATGATTCTATAGAACCCGAACTTGGAGTTGAACCTAAAATTTCTAGTCCTACCTTTACTATATCAACAAGGATTCTAAAGAAGCATCCTTTGGATGCTGTTGTTTGTAATCTTGATAGAGGGAGATAGACTAGAGCTTCTCTAAGAAACCAGGTTGAACATCAAGCCTTTATTTCACAGCTAGAACCTAAAAATGCCAATGATGCCATCAATGATGAATTTTGGGTAATGGATTTGCAAGAAGAGTTAAATCAATTTGAAAGAAACAAAGTATGGGTATTATTTGACAGACCCAAGGACACTTTGGAAATAGACACTAAATGGGTTTTTAGCAACAATGTTGATGAGTCAGGAAACATAGTTAGAAACAAATCTAGACTAGTTCCACAAGGATATAGTCAAGAAGAAGGTATATACTATGAGAAAACCTTTACACCTTTAGCCATATTAGAATCCATTAGAATTCTACTTGCCTATACTGCTCATCTGAATTTCAAGTTATATCAAATGAATGTCAAAAGTGCTTTTCTAAATGGATTTTTAATTGAAGATGTTTTTGTTGAACAACCACCTAGAATTACTAATCCCCATTTTCCAAATCAAGTTTTTAAACTTTCTAAAGCTTTATATGGTTTAAAACAAGCTCCAAGAGCTTGGTATGATAGACTTAGTAATTTTCTAATTTTGAAAAATTTTACTAATGGGATTGCTGATCCAACTCTTATTATTAAAATAATTTCTAAAGATGTTTTAATAGTTCAAATCTATGTTTATGATCTTATTTTTGTATCTTCTAAACACTCCTTATGTACTGATTTTTAAAGAGTATGCAAAATGAATTGAAATGAGTTTAATGGGAGAACTTAAATATTTTCTTGGATTTAAAGTGTTTCAAAATGAAAATGGTATTATTTTGAATCAAAGTAAATATAAAAAGGATCTTCTAAAAAGTTTTGGTAAGGATAGTGTTAAGGAAAGTGAAACTCCTACGAGTATAGTCTGTAAATTGGATGCAGAAGAAACTGGGAAACCAGTGGATCAAACCAATTACAGAGGTATGATTGGAAGCTTACATTACCTTACTGCTAGTCGACATGATATTATGTTTAGTGTATGTATGTGTGCAAGATTTCAATCTAATACAAAAGAATCTCACTTATTTATTGTTAAACGAATTTTTAAGTATCTTAAACACACTGTAAACTTAGGTTTGTTTTACCCAAAAGGACAATACTTTGAGTTAATGAGTTATTCAGATGCTGACTTTTCTGGTTGCAAGTTGGATAGAAAAATCAAATTAGGAACATGTCATTTATTGAGAAAATCCTTAGTATCTTGGTGTAGTAAGAAGCAGAATTCTGTATATTTGTCCACTGCCGAAGCAGAGTACATAGCTGCTGGTAGTTGCTGTGCACAAATTCTGTGGATGAAACACACTCTTCTTGGCCATGGATATGACTTTAAGCACATTTCAATCAACTGTGACAACACTAGTGCAATAAACATTTCAAAGAACCCTGTGTCTCACTCTAAGACCAAACACATTGATGTAAGGCACCACTTCTTGAGAGATCATTACCAAAAGGGTGATATTATTTTGGAGTTTATAGGAACTGAACATCAATTAGCTGACATTTTCACCAAACCTTTGAGTTCGGATAGGTTAAGTTACATTAGACATGAGTTAGGTATGTTTAACCTTGATCGGTAGCTACCTCACCGATGTAACCTCACTGATAAATCCTCACCGATGTAATCCTCACCGATAAATCCTCACCAATGTAATCCTCACCGATGTAATCCTCACCGATAAATCCGCACCGATTTAATCCTCACTGATAAATCCTCACCGATGTAATCCTCACTGATAAACCCTCACCGATGTAATACTCACCGATAAATCTTCAACGATATAATCCTCACTGATAAATCCACACGGATGTAATCCTCACCAATAAATCATCACTGATGTAATCCTCACCAATAAATCCTCACCGATGTAATCCTCACCGATAAACCCTACCGATGAGTGCGCTATTTTAAATTCTGTCTGCCGCCAGAATCTGAATCGTTTTTACTTTATTTCTTTTCATTTATTTATTGTATGATTCCTTAATGATAAAAACAAAGTCCAAGCTACTTCTCAATCCACCGATCCTCAAACCCTTTACCCTCAAACCTTAACTCCCGAATCTTTCGAGAACCCTAAATCCCTCGAACCCGAGATGGAAAAAACCAAACACCTTTTTTTTAGAGACGTTACCGATGAGCCTAAGGCAAAGAATCAGAAGTCCAAGCCAGAAGAAAGTGGTAGTGCTAGCAGAACAAGATCAAGAATACGACCAGTGAATCCTCATTTACAGAATATAGTTATTGTGATTGAAAAGGAACTCTGCATGGAATGGCTGCTACCTAGAAAGTCGATAGTGCTCGAAGTACATGAAGATAAAAAATGGGTAGATTGATTTTCAAACAAGAATGGTCCCTACTATTCGAAGCTAGTGAAACAGTTTTATGACTATGTAAGCTTTAAGAAATCTGAAAATGAGAACTGAGTAACTTCTTATGTGAATTGAAAGGAGATATCTTTCTCATCTATTGAATCTGATGAGTGCTTGAAGGTTCCACATGAAGGTGTATCTGGTTTTGTCTCAAAAGCTATGCCACCTAAAAGTGATATTTTCGACTATGATACTGCTTTGGAAGAGCTTACTGGTGATGGAAATCAAAGACAATTAGTAGCTATAGAAATGGATGGAGAGAACAGATTGCTGTTCAAATTTGTTCAGTATGTCTTAATACCGAGGAGAGGAGGCTTTGCTAATTTAAGATATCAAGATATCTATCTCTTGTATCTTCTGAGACATTGTGTGAAAGTAAATCTATGCAGATTTGTGATGTTTCAAATGGAAGAAATGACAACACCATAATCAAAGACCAATGACCTATTCTTGGTTAAGTTGATCTCTGTGATGATCAAGGTAAAAGGGGTAGCTAAGTCTCAAGATGAGATAGTGGTGGTAAGGAACAATTTTTGTATTACATATACGGTTTGAAAATACATGAAAATAAATTGGAACCCTTGGATAAGAGAATGGGTTAATGATGACAAGAAGGTGTATGATAATTTCGATCCAGTGGATCATCCTTCAAGACCAATGGATGTGAGGGATCCAGGTTTGGGATCTGAGGAAGAGAAGCCAGAATAGAGTGATGATTCAGAAGAAGAAGAGTCCTATGATGATGAAGGAGGAGACCCTGACTTACCTCCTAGCCCAACTCCTGAAGATCTAGTTCAACAGAAATCAGATAAGGAAGAAGCTGCTTTAGAGGAAGTGGCTGGCATAGAGAATGAAGAAGATACTCATTAAAGTGAAGCATCTCTGTAAGCTGATTTGAGTCTTAGTCCAGTGATTGGACAATATTTAGTGTCTTCTAAGGATGAAAAGAAAGTTGACATACCCTTTCCTATTTTGGAAGACTCTCTAGCTATTTCAGAGAAAGAATTGATAGTAGAAGATTTTCCTTAAAAAGGAAGACCTGCTGAGAATACTGCGGAGAATGCTGTTGTTTTACTTGAGGATGAACCAGTTGAGGGGGAGCATCAAACAAAGTTTGGAAGTGTAACAATGGCTGTTGATATTGAGGACTGGGGAGAAGACCCAGGTTTTGTTGTTTGTGGTTTAGATTATCCTGATTCTGAGAATGAAGCATCTCTAAGTAGACCAAAAATCAATGATGATGTTGAGACTGAGTTGCTACCTAAATATGTGGTCAGAATTCATGACCAAGATACATTGAAGAAAAATCTTAAGGACAGTTTTATGGAAGAGGTAAAGAAGATGGAAGTTTCTCTAGTCTCTTCAGTTCAATCGATCATGACTGACTCAGTGGTCAGTTTAGCATCTGAAAGAGCATCTATTGTAGTTTCACCTGCTGATATGATCACCAAGGATGATCTGGAATCCTTAAAGGATGAGATGAAAGAATCTTTTAGTGCCTCAGTTGATGAGATGAAACATTGTCTTGCTGAAGAGATGAGTTTGTTGGAAAGATCTTTTGAACTCTGTCTCGGTTTCAATCTGTCATCCTTTATGACTGAAATAGTTGAAGAAGTTAAAGATTGCCAAACTCAAATATCTAGACTGGAAGCAGATCTTGAAACTCTAAAGAAATCGGTTATCTCTTTGGAATCTTACATGAGCTCAAAATCCCAATCATTCAAGGACTTAGCCTATGTCAGGAGTGTGGTAAGCCAGATGGTTTCAGTGTTAGAAGGTTTCAAAACCTCCATGAAAGATCATGTTAAAACCCAGGATTCTCAAGTTCAAAATCTTATTAGTGGGTTGACCATGAACTTCAAGGAAATAGTAACCTTCTCTGTTGGTTCTATTGCATCTAATACCTCAGTATAATTAAATCAAATTTGAGCTATGATGAAAGAGGAGCTTGGTTCAGCTTCAACCAGTGGCTCTGTGGACTCATCTGATCTGAGCAAAGTTGTTCTTTCTCCTGTAGATTCAGCATGAGAAATAATAAAGATTGTGTAAGACTATATGAGAGAAGCTTCTGCCTCTCAGAAAGAAGTTAAAGATAAAGTAGACTCTTATTTCTAAAATATTTACACAAAGCATCAACTCAACAATCACTTCAAACTTCTGTTGGAAAATCTGAAGTTACCTCCTATAAATCAAGCCTTCAGAGAGAAAGTCATAAAACTAAGGGAATTGACTCTAGAGTTGTAAAAATTTATGGAGAACAAGGATGAACTCATATCTACTATAGAGAGAGGAGGAGGAATAATTATGGATTTCATAAATCGGTTTCTACCTTTCCTGCATGTTGATGCTAGGCCAGTGATTATACCTCCAGCCTTACCAGCCTCTACCTCTACTACTTCTCCAGTTCAGATGACTCCTACCCAAGCAATTAGAAGCCTCACACCTATGATCACTCAAAGGACTCCTCAGTACAAACCTGGAACAGTGTCAGTGGCTCAGCCTCCTGTGATCGTCTCGGTAATTCCTTATCCTTCACCTGCATCCCCATATCATGAATCCTCTTCTGAACCAAAATGAAAATCTCACATTGAGGATGTGGATTGATCATGTGGCTAAGATGTTTGATAGTAATCCCTTGTATTTTGTGTTTTTTATATTTGTAACATTTAATACAAGTGGCTTTCGTATATTTTCTCATTTTGTTCCTCTTCCCTTTGTTATTTCCCACTTTTTGATTATCACAAAGTGGGAGAAATATTTTACCACGATTCTGCTAAAGGGGAGCAATATTCTCTAGGTATCAATGAGGGAGAAATACTCACAAGGGGGAGAAATTTTCTCTAAGGAAGATTTATCATGCGTTTACCCTCTGATACCATGTCATTTAACTCTTTGATACCACTAAATTTTACCTCTGATATCATTAAATTTACTTTTATCTCTGATACTATCACATTTAATTCTATCTCTGATAAATTATGTTCTACAACATACTATTTTCTCTAAGAAAATTGAATTTAATGATATATCCTCTGATACAATTACTCACTATTTTAAAATGATAATATCATAAGTTGTGATTATCAAAAAGGGGGAGATTTTTGACCTCACCTGTTTTGATAATCCCAATTATGTCTTCACATACTTTGATAATCCCAATTAATGTTTATCAATATTCAAATTCTCTCAATTTATGATATTATGTTATCCAGATGATAATAATGTTAAAATAATCCTTGAAATATGTTAATCAATGTTTTTTATGTTTATATAGGTTATAAATTAATTCTAACTCAATTGGATGTGTTTTTCATAAAACTGATAAGTGTTTCACTAATTTGCGTATAGCTACTGATAAAGAGATACCGGTACTCAGCCTACCGATAGACTTAGTCTACAGATAGACAGAGTCACTGATACACTAAGGTCACTGATATAAATAGAGCTACCGATATGAAGAAGTCTACCGATAGAACCAGTTCACAGACAGTTACCGATAGAGTAAGTCTACCGATAGAACATACTAGAGCTACCAAGCTACCGATATGAAGAAATCTATCGATAGAACCAGTTCAAAGATAGTTATCGATAGAGCAAGTCTACCGATACAATATACTAGAGCTACCGAGCTACTGATATGAAGAAGTCTACCGATAGAACCAGTTCAGAAATAGTTACTAATAGAGTAAGTCTACCGATACAAGTGCAAACATCTACCGATGCATAGAGCTACTGATCTACCGATACAAGTACAGAGTCACCGATACATTGAGCTATCGATAGAGTAAGTACTGATATAAGGAGTTAATGATACCTAGAGCTACTGATACAAAGATCTACCGATGAAAGTTCAATGAAGCTACTGATGGAAGGACTGCTACACAAAATCCACTGTACACGTCTACCAACAGAAGGCTTCTAATGATTGACCAACCAGTCAAACTCTATACTCTAAATATTATTTATTTATTAAGATAACGGTTACATTTGATGTTTTTAATGCAGTTAATGTTATTTAATGATCTCTATTTCCATGTCATGGAACCGTACCAAGTACCCATGCAAAAGGTGATCATTCCTTTTTTTCCGGAGCAGAAATCTATAAAAAATAAGATAAATACCTAGTTGAATGTGGTGGTGTCATCGTGATGAAACAGCAAGAACCAAGGAACTAATATGGCACACAAAGAGTCAAAAATAAAAAGTATCATCATCATTCAAATGTGATGAATTCACACAAGGCTACATCTATACTGAAAGAATCTTGAATAAACTTGAAGCCACTCTTCTAAAAGAAACCACAAGCTGCATCTTGAGTGAATAACTACCACAAACACTTCATGCACTCGAGCTGACAAACTGAACCAAGAACCAATGAAGAAAATGACACTCTGTTTTCTGAGAAGAAACCAGAGAAGGACTCAGAAGCTTTTCTGACCAACCAAATGAGTCCAGAGCTGCACTGCCAATCACTAAAGCTCTTCTAAACTCATTCTCACTTACTTTTGTTATTATATCATTTAATTTTCAAGAATTCTGTGTACACTGTTAATTTTACACACACATTGTCTCCTGAGCTAAACTGGAGGATTCTTAAATCCTCACTCAAACTCCACAAATATTTTGTTTCCCACTGTGGATAGTGGTAGAGTTCGAGTAAGACCTGGACAGCTGTGATCTGTTTTTTGTTTTCCACGAAGAACTGTGGTAGAGGTCTCATTACCTGGATAGTGTGCTCACTATTGTTTACCCCGATCCAGGGTGTGGATCAATTTATATAAATTGTTGAGAGGACTAAGTCTCAGCTTGAGATTGAACCTCTTGGTTAATTCTGTTGTGCATTTTAGTTTAAGTCATAAGTATACTAAATATATGTTTCATATTCTGCTGCTGTTACTTTGAAAAAAAAATTTATTTTAAAGCTACTTTGATAATTAAATTAGCAAGTGTTTATACTTATTGTAAATGAGTAAGTTAGTTTCAAAATTTAATTTAATCTTCAGATTAAGTTAACTGAGACCTAATCAATCGTTGAGAAACTGAATGAACATTTACACTCTATATAAATTCACTATAGTTTAACTTTGATTATTAATTGGGGGATTTTAAGAGAAATATTTTTAACAGAAATTTTAATTGGTACTCAATTCACCCCCCTCTTGAGTATCCAATCCGACCAACACTACGTATATCAATTATTTTTATATTGGAAATTTATGTTATAGCGACATAAGGCTATGGGGTATGTTGCAACCATTACCCATACTTGAATGGAAATAGTAAAACATCACAATTGACTTCATTGTTGGACTCCTCAAAACATCTAAATACCATAATTCTATTTGCGTTATAATAGATCGCCTTATAAAGTAAGCACATATAATTAAAATTAAAGTAGATTTATATATTAATCAACTTTCTGGGATATATGTAAAGGAATTTGTAAGTTTACATGGTGAACAACATTATGTTGTACCTAATCAGGATATGAGGCTTACCTTGAGGTTCTGAAGAAGTCTTCATCCAAACCCAGATACATATTTGTGTTTCATTACTGCTTATAATACTCATATTAATGTTCAGTCTAAAAGGACTATTAGAACCATAGAGTATACATCAATATCCTATTATATAGTTTTCAAAGGTGGTTGGGATAAATACCATCATCTAGTTAAGTTTTCTTTTAATAATTTTTTTCACTCAAGCATTCAGATGGATCCATATAAATCCATCTATGAAAAGAAGTATAGAACTCTGAAATATTGGGATGAGTTTAGAGAAAGAAAACTATTGGGACCTAAGCTATTAGAATAAATTGTAGAGAAGGTTCGATCCATTTAGAAACACCTCATGATAGCTCAGAGTCGACAAAAATGTTATACTGACAATCATCGGTGAGATATGGAATTTAGTGTTAGTGAGAAGGTATTCCTATGAATTTATCTATGGAAAATGGATATAAATTTCTTAAATAAGGTAAATATGAGCCCTTGGTATATTTGTACCTTCTAGATTCTTGATCAAGTAGAGACTTTAGCTTATCACTTCTCACTCCCAAAACACCTCTCTCAAGTTCATGATGTGTTCCATTTACATCTCTAGAGGAAGTATATACCCAATCTTTCCCATGTACTAAACTCAGAGGTTATAAAATTAGAGTATTGTTTTTACTATAAAAAACATATAGAAATCTTGGAACATATAGATAAAGTTCAATGGGACAAGAATACTCACATGGTTAAATTTATTTGGAGGAGTCAGGAATTTGGGGAGGCTGCCTGGGAACCCGAGGATATGATAAAGAATAGATATCATCATTTTTTGTATTAAAGAGCTATAATTTTAAAGTGAAATTAATTTTAAGTGGTAACGTAACGCCCCGACCCCAGCTACGCAGAGTCGGTGCATTATTACATAACATTGGCATGATCGCAAGAAATATCAAATCTCGAAAGACCTACTAGTTTAGTAGCCTTGGAAACACTAGATATATTCATAAAGTTTTACATTACATCATAAAAATGAAAACTACAACAACATAGTATCCATAGTACACACTCTTATCACCTCATATTATCCCTTCAGGTCATTCATAAATTACTTCTTCACATCCTGGAAAAAATAAAACATAGAAAAGGGGTGAGCTCAAATGCCAAATAAGGATAACAATATAGCAGAAACTTTCATAAATAAGAATAAACATTTAAGGAAATTTATAACTAAAACAAAAGCCTTTTAAAATTAAAATTAAACATATTATGGAAGATATAAAATGAAATAATGCCATATACTTATTTCCATGAATATTCTACTAATCGAATAATCACATGCAATATCAATAACCACTTTCATAATGTTGGAATGCATAATGCCAGACTATCATAACCACATAGCCAAGGCCTCGTGCCAAGACTACAAATAAGATTTTTTCAAGGCCTTGTGCCAAGACACTAGTTTGTCTAATGAGACCTACCGATGCATCAAGGAGCTATAGAGGGCTCCACCCGTCACATATTAAGTCCAATGCATTCCTCATATTAACAGGTTTAAACATAACATAAACATTCGTATTAAAACTAGCATACGAAATGTCAATACTTTCTCTATAAACAATGAATGGTATAAAAATAACACATCCACAGTCAAACAAATTACAAAATATTCAATACAATTGGGAAGTTTTGTATCATAATAAATCAACTTCAAATAAGCTTAAAATCCATCAAAGGATGTTGACATAGATGAAATCAAAACTATTTTTAGAGAAATATCTCTTTCTATTTTGAAATAATTTAAGAGTCATATATCTATAAAATAAAACATTTTATTTTAAAATATTCTTATAATCTTGTAATGGAAGGTTCGAAGATTTTATAATGGCAGAAAATAGCCGCACCCACCGTATAAGTTAAAAAAACATTCTTACCTTAATTCTATCGAAAAGGTTAAAAAGCACCTTGTTTGGAAAACGATGGAAAGTTTCCTTTATAAACCTCTTATAAAAAGTCAAACGAGGGTATAAATGACATTAAACCATATTCTTGTAAATAGTAAAAATGTTTTTAAAAACATTTTTAAGAAACATGGATGTGGATGATAAAGAGATCCTAGTAGATTATTACGTATAAACAACCTTGGATAATGGAGAGATTGTGAAATAAACCCTTACCTAGTACTTTTACTTGATTGAGGGTAGGTTAAAGTATTTTATAATGGTGAAATAATTGTTATTAAATTATTCAAGAATCATATACATTAATATGATATCATATATGATCTTTTAACATTTCTTTGTTAATAATATCTTAGAATTATCGTCATTTCAGGTGTTAACTTACTCGTTTTCTTTCATATGTTTTGTTACATAAGATGTGTTTGTTATGGATAGATTGTATCTTATTCAAATCCAGAATTATATAAAGTCCTTAAATACTATTATAAATCATCAAATGAGAATTATACTTGAATGGATACGATGGAGAATGAATCTCATCGCGTTTGTGGAGACGGTAGTCCGTACGTACGCACGAGCGACAATATAATTCTTTTGATATTAAAATAATATATAATCGGATGGTATATCATATATACAGAATCATTATCATGTTATATTTTTTATTTACATGAATTAAAAATCATTATTATACCCATACAAATAATAATATTTTGAATAACAATTACACCACGACGTGGAGACGGTAAGTTGTACGTACGCACGTATGGTGACATGTACTTAAAAGGATGGATAGAATACTGAATATGGTTTTACCATATTTATACTAATATTACAGTATATAGGAGATACTTGATTCATTATTTTATAATGGGAATAACAAATAAATAAGAAGTTGAAGAAGAAATGAATTTGAAAAAGGGTGGTGAAAACATTACCTCTTCTTCGGGTTCTTCCTTTTGATTTGATCAAAAGGGCTCCTTAAGTTGGATTTCTGATCAAAATAAGGCCTCTAGGTTGTATTGAGGGAAGTTTATAGAGTATTTGGGAAGCTTATGGCCAATCCAAATGGCTTTGAAGGTGTGAATTAATGAGAAGAGGGAGTGCCCTTTTATAAGAGGGGTGAGGGGCACCTTTGGAAAAGCTAGAAATATTATTTTATAATAAATTAATATTCAGTTTCTAATGGCTTCAAAGTGGATTATTTAAATTTCAAGGTGGGGATGGGTCAAAAATCACTCAACCGATAGAATTTAGACAGGTTTTGGTCATTATATTAACCTTATCCTTTAGTTTTGACTGTTAGTTAATTAGTTTCACATTTACCATGTCACTTTGTATTTTTATATTATATAGTTAATAAACTTACTATATACCTCCAAGAGACCCCCAAGTGGTTCATTAATGATACACCTATCATGATATAAGTCTCTTGGCTGAGCATTAGATTTTTAGGAAATTTAATATCAATTAATAATATAATACTTGTTTTAAAAACGCTTTTATGCCAATTTTGACACTATTTGGAAAATTGATTTTTGTGAAAATCATAAAAGAATGATTACTTCGAAAAAAGTTAATTAAATCACTCTTAGAATGTCATATTAACCTATAAAATTAGTATAATTCATAATAAGTCTCAAATTATATTTATTTTGGTATTTATAATATCAATTATTTTAATTTTTCACTATTATGGTAATTACTGCATCATCATTGTGTCATAACTAAATTAAATTATTTAATGTTTAAAAATTATAAATAAAATATCATTATGTAGGAAATATTTTTATATTTCTAATTAATATTTAAAATCGAATTTGACTTATGTATAACCCTATATTAAAATTGTTTTAGTAAATAAACATTGATTTTATCTCTTTTAACTCTTCTTTGAATTAAATAATAATAAATGTCCTAATCTAATCCAAGTGGACCTAAATGATAATATTTTATTCATAAGGTTGTTTTTGGTCTAGATACACTTGTAAAATAGAATTAAGACATGTTTTAGGGTAATATTAATATCATTTTTACCCTTAATTACCCTATTTACTTTTAATCGTGGGAAATAAAAGTAAAAAGTTACTATTCACCAAAAATTATTTTCATCTCATTGAACCAAATTTTACTCCTTGATATTAACTGTGTCTCTCGGATTTTGGAAATTCCACTCACAGAAGCGGTAAAATTAAGTTTTATGAAAAATTCAGTTTTTTAACTACCACTTAGTAGTTTCACTATTCATCAAAAAATGAAGTTTTTCAGAAAAATACCAAAAATTCACCCTAGGCTAATTTAAATATTCCTAATCCAAAAATGAAGTCCATTTTGAAAAATAAAATTTATAAATTTCAA
Organism: Viscum album; assembly: GCA_963277665.1. NCBI lineage: Eukaryota > Viridiplantae > Streptophyta > Magnoliopsida > Santalales > Viscaceae > Viscum > Viscum album. Next base: position 601,234,696 of record OY728158.1, on the reverse strand, counting down.
AAAGTGGGTATTACAATTCATAACGGCTTGTTTGATTGGTTGTGGTGTGTTAGAACTCGATGTTGCGCACAACACACGCTATTGCATTATTCAAAGAGAAGCGTACCATAGAAGCTTGGGGTGTTACATTCTCCCATCCTTCAAATAATTTAGTCCTCAAAATTTCTAGAATAATGCCGCATGAAAAGACTCGGGGGGTTCTTCATCATAAGATCCTCGGGTTCCCACGTTTCCTCTTCCATCTTATGGTTTCTCCGCAAGACTTTTACCAGACGATTCGTCCGGTTTCTCAGTACTTGTTCTCTCGTACCAGGAATCTTGATGGGCTCTTCGCAATAAGACAGATCGGGTTCCATTTCTAATTCCTCATAGGTGAGTACATGCGTTGGGTTAGGCATGTATTTCCTTAATAGTGAAATGTGGAACACATCATAAAATTTGGAGAGATTTGGCGGCATTGCCAAACGGTAAGCCACAGTCCCAATTAGTTCTAGAATCTTGAACGGTCCGATGTACCTGGGACTCAATTAACCTTTCTTACCAAAACGTATGACTCCCTTCCATGGAGATACCTTTAGGAAAACATGATCACCAACTTGAAATTTCAATCCTTCCTTCGATTATCAGCATAGCTCTTCTTCCTACTTTTTGAGATGCGTTGATATAGTTTTGGATTACCTTCACATTTTCCATCGTTGCCCCCACCAGTTCTGGGCCTACACGTTTTATTTCACCAATGTCATCCCAAATGGTTGGTGTCTGACATCCCTTTCCATATAACGCTTCATATGGTGCCATATAAATACTCGAATGGAAGCTATTGTTATAGGAAAATTCTACCAGAGGTAAATACTGATCCCATATACCCTGAAAGTCAACTGAGGAGGATCTCAACCTATCTTCTAAGGTTTTAATAGTTCATTATGATTGTCTATCTATTTGAGGATGGTAGGCAGTGCTCAAATGAAGTTCAGTATCTAAGCCTTTCTGAAGACTTTTCCAAAATCTTGAAGTAAAATGTTGATCACGATCAGAAACAATTTATAGGGGCACTCCATGAAGTCTCACAACTTCATCAATATATAGTCTTTATAGAAGTTCCAGTGGTAGATCTTCTCTTATAGAAAGAAAATGTTCTGACTTGGTAAGACGATCAATAATGACCCATATTGCATCGTTCCTTCTAGGAGTCTTTGGTAGCCCCATGACAAAGTCCATCGTAATATTGTCCCATTTCCACTCCAGTATGGGAAGAGGTTCCATGAATCCTCCAGGCTGTTGCCTTCCAGCTTTAACATGTTGACAAACCATACATCTTGACACAAAATCAGCAATCTCCCTCTTCATGTTGTCCCACCAAAAATGTTCCGTCAAATCTCTATACATTTTGGTGCTCCCAGGGTGTATAGAGAATTTGGAACTAAGAGCATCATCCAACAATTCCCTTTTTAGGTCAGGTATATCGGAAACACAAAGTCACTTCCCAAATTTCAAAATTCCTTCTTCATACACAAAGTCTGTCAATCTCCCATCATTCACAGCTTTAATCTTCTTTTGAAATTCTTCATCCTTGGTCTGAGAACTCTTAATCCTTTCTAGTAAATATGGTTTGGAAACCATTTGAAAAAGCATTGATGTTCCAACTTCCCTGGTTATTCCCATGCCCATCTTCACTAGATCCATGAAAATTGGATCCCTTTCAACTCTCATATGGTTCAAAACTCCATGATGTTTTCTACTCAAACCATCTTCCACCTTGTTTGCTTTCTCCGAGTGGAAGTGTATCGTGCAATCATAATCCTTGAGTAATTCAAGCCATCTCCTTTGCCTCATGTTGAGTTCTTTTTGTGAGAAAATATACTTCAAACTCTTGTGATTAGTATAAATCTCACATTGTTCACCATAGAGGTAGTGCCTCCATATCTCCAAAGGAAAGATCACAGCTGCTAACTCAAGATCATGAGTAGGATAGTTTTGTTAATGAATTTTCAACTATCGTGATACGTAGGCAATAACCCTATAAATCTTCATAAGGACACAACCAGGTCCTTTCTTTGATGCATCACTATAAATAACGAACCCATCATTCCCCGATGGTAGAGTCAATATAGGAGCATTGACTAATATTTTCTTTAATTCATCGAAACATTCTTCACACTATTTTGTCCAAACAAATTGAACCCCTTTACGTGTGAGCTTTGTTAATGGGTTATCCAATCGGGCAAAATTCTGGATGAGACGTAGATAATAACCTTCCAAACCAATAAAACTGCGTACCTCAGTTATACTCGTAGGTGTTGGCCATTCATGGATTGCCTTGGTCTTAGAAGGATCAATAGAGATTCCATATTTAGAGGCAATATGGCCAAGAAAAGAAATCTCATGAAGCCAGAATTCACACTTGCTAAACGTCTCATATAATTCATGTCTTCTCAGAGTCTTCAGGATAACGCGTAAGTGATTTTCATGATCTTCGTAGCTTTCGGAGTATACCAAGATATAATCAATAAATACTACCACAAATTCATCTAGATATTCCTTGAAAACTCTAATCATTAGATCCATGAATACAGAGGGTGCATTAGTTAGCCCAAAAGGCATTACTGTAAACTCGTAATCCCCATACCTAGTTTGAAATACTGTCTTCAAAATGTCTTCCTTCTTCACACACAACTGATGGTATCCAGATCGAAGGTCAATCTTTGAAAAGTATTGAGCTCCATGCAGTTGGTCAAATAAATCATCAATGCATGGTAGGGGATACTTTTTCTTTATTGTTATAGCATTGATCTCCCTGTAGTCGATACATAACCTCATAGATCCATCATTCTTTTTAACAAAAAGAACAGGGGATCCCCATCGAGAAACACTAGGGAGAATAAATCCCTTATTACTCAATTCCTCTATTTGTTTCTTTAGTTCAACTAATTCTATAGTGGCCATTCTATAAGGGGTCTTCGATATAGGCCTTGATCCAGAAATTAAATCAATGGAAAACTCAACTTCTCATTCTGGAGGATGTCCATGTAAATCTTCCAGAAACACATCTACATATTATTTCACAATAGTTACATCCTCTATTTGAAAATTCCATTCCTCACCCACTGTAATTTCATCCTCTTCCTCCCCAATAATTGAATTTAGTTGATCTACTGGGGGTGGATCTAGATAAGAATTAGGTGGTGATGATTCTTCTCTAAAGATCAGGTGTTCCTTATCATCATCATAAAAAATTGTAACCTCCTTCTTATTACAATAAATATTCACATCATGGTCCGAAAGCCAATCCATACCGAGGATTATATCATACTCAATCATAGGTATGACGATGTGATCAACGGATAAAGAACATTTATGTGCTCTAATGGGGACTGATTCACAAAACTTTGTTGCAATGATACTTCCCTTATGAGTTTTAACTGACAACTCCCTTTTTAAATCAAATTTCAAATATCTAATTTTCTTAGAAAACTGGGAAGATATGAAACAATGTGATGATCCAGAATCAAATAATTCATTTGCTAAACTCGAGGAAACCATTAAATTACCTGCCACCACGTCTTTTGGAGCTTCTACCTCAGAAGTAGTGATAACATAAGCTTGGCCTTGATCCATTGGACTTTTCTGAGGTAAGTTCCCCCGATGCTTAGGAAATTCATTTTCATAATGTCCCATCTCCCTAAAATTGTAGCATTGTACATCGGTAGCTTCCTTCTTCCCCTTACAATCACGAGCATGGTGGCCTTTTCCACCACACTTGTAATAGACTCCCATTCCCTTCAAGCAAGTACCAATGTGTTTCTTCCCACATTTACCATAGGATGGATATTCAATGCCTATGCACGCGAGTTCTCCGGGCTAAATATTTCCCACATAAGGATTTCTTGGATTCCCATCTTGGCTATCGACCCAGTTTTCTCTGGAGAAGCATTTGGGGTGGTCGTAATCTTCTGAGGAAAGGACTAGGCTGGAGGATTGGGAATGGTTCAACGGTCAAGATTTGGACTGATCCCTGGCTTATTGATCAGGCAGGCACGAAGGCGTCATCCCCTATTTATCCAGGATCCGAACATGCCACAGTCTGTTGTCTTTTTGATGATCAAGGGGCGGGATGGTGTCTGGAAAAACTCTTCTCATGGTTTAATGAGAGGGATAAGAGAATCATTCTGAGTATCCCCTGTGTGCCAGACGCAGGGCCAGACCATCTCTACTGGACAAACGACAGCTCAGGAGAGTATACGGTGAAAGCTGGTTACCAACGAGCTCTTACTGCTCAAATTACAGAAGGAGATGCGAGGCCCTGGACATCAATTTGGATGCTTAATGATCCCCCTAAAGTTCGCTTTTTCTGGTGGCAGGTGTGCATCAGTATCCTTCCTACTAAGAGCCTCCTTGCCTACCGACACTTTTCAAACGACAACTCATGCCCTTTATGACCTTCTGTGACTGAATCCCCTCTCCATGCTCTTTTTCAATGTCCCGGGGCCCAGGAGGTTTGGAATGGCTGGGGATCAACTATTGAGCTGTTCCTGGATGCCTCCTCAGATCTTACCTCTCTCCTGCTGCGATGGTGCTCCACCTTTACGCCGGCTAAAGCAGGCGCCCTGTGCATTTTGACTTGGATTATTTGGGATAGGCGGAACGAGGCCATTTTCAATCATTTCCGGAGGCCCCCCAGATTTTGGATTGACCGGGAATTGTCATGGATTGCGGTTTGGCAGAACCACCCTGAGCAACAAAGACTCCTCACCCCCTCTCCTCTTCCCCAACACTGGTACCCCCCACCAGAAGGGATTTTTAAGATCAATGTGGATGCCTCTCTCCCTAAGGATGGCCCAGTTGGACTAGGTTTACTGGCCCGAGACAACCTGGGAAATCTTATAGCAGCCAAATACGAAGCATGTTATGTACTTTGGGAGCCCTCAGTCACGGAGGCCGCCGCCATCCTTGCTGGGTTAAACTTCGCAAAAGATCGCGGTTGGGATTCCATTCACATCGAATCCGATTGTCTCACTGTAATCAATGCCATCAATCTCACTGACGGCGGGCTTCAACCTTTCGGCCCCATTATCCGGTGTATTCACTTGCAGAGACAAGGCTTCAATTCCTGCACTTTCTCATTTATTAAAAGGGAAGCGAATGAAGCCGCTCACAAGATGGCAGGCATTGGCCCTCCTTACGAGGATTTGCTTTGGTTCAATCATTTTCCATCGTGGTTATGCTGCTGTATTTCTGCTGATCTCCATCATTAATGGATCCGTCTTATTTTTGTCAAAAAAAAAAAATTCCAAGATTGATCAGCAGATCTCTTCTTCTCTTTCTTTTCTTTAAAGTCATAAGACTTAGAGAATTATTTCTCTGTGTTGATAGCACATGAGACAATGTCTTCATACGATGAAAAGGATTGTGAGACTAATGCTCGACGGAGAAATGGTTTTAACCCATCAAAGAAATGATCAATCTTACTTCTTGGGTTACATATATAATCTCCAGCATACCTTGCTAACCTTGTAAAGTTATCCTCTTACTTTGCGACATTCTCATCCTCCTTGTGTCTCTGACTCAAAAAATTTTCTTTCCATATCTGCTTGATGGTCACGAGGAAAATATTTTCTAAAAACAGATCTTTGAACTCCTTACATTCCATATTTGAAACTTCATCATCTTCCTTCATGTTTTTAATCAATTACCACCATTGATCAGCATCTCCAGTGAGGCGGTAAACTACCATGATAACTTTTTTCCTTTTCACTACTTCCCAAAGCCAGAAAAATTTTCTCTACGGAACTTATCCATTAATCATCTTCCAATGGATTTGTACTCCCATTGAATGTTGGTGGTTGTTGCCTCATGAAGCAATCTAACATTTATCCTCCATGCTGCAGATCAGGGTGCTCCATACAGGTAAGGTTATTATTAATAACCTGAGTGAGTTGTCCCAGTATGGTGATTAGTTGATCAGCACCAGTTGCATCACTATAATTATCTTGAGTTGGAGGGCAATCCCTACATGGAGTGCGTGCATTGATACGATTTCCATTTCTTCCACTAGGTGCCATTTCTAAACAATGGAATAAACTAGATCAGTTTAGGAATCAAAATACATAATTCCAAACATATAAAACACTTAACATAAATTGAACTAATTATGGATATAATCCATAATCATAAAAATGTTTTCTTTAAGGAAGTATATACTCATAAACCCTTCATAATGATTTGTAAAGAAAATGAGAGTTATCCCAAGCATATCCCCCAGGAGTGTCGTAACCAAGAGTGCAGCAAGGCCCATTCTCGTGCACCAGTTCCTGTTCGAGTCTAGCTGAAAGCGTTGTTTTTGGGTTTCACCCCTAGGTACATCTATTCCAGAGCCGCCTCTACCTGCTCGTATCCAGACAGGGATGTATTGCTCTGAAAACTCACAAAATATATATAATACCAAAATTCTAGGAAGTTCTTGTATACTAATTCTCAAAGTCAATCTTAGGTCTATGTGCTCCAATCAGAGTTTATCTAAATCTAGCTTCCAAGGTTTGTACTAACTTTCTCTGATACCAACTGTAATTCCCGGACCCCAGTTACCCAGAGTTGGTGCATTATTATATAACATTGTCATGATCACAAGAAAGATCAAATATCGAAAGACCGATTAGTTTAGTAGCCTTGGAAACACAAGATATATTCATAATGTTTTACATTACATCATAAAAATGAAAACTACAACAATATAGTCTCCATATTCCACACTCTTATCCCCTCATAATATCCCGGTAGGTCATTCATAAATTACTTCTTCACATCCTGGGAAAAATAAAACATAGAAAAGGGGTTAGCTCAAATTTCCAGTAAGGATAACAATATAGCGAAATCTTTCATAAATAAGAATAAACATTTAAGGCAATGTATAACTAAAACAAAAGACATTTAATCTTGAACTTCAACATAGTATGGAAAAAATAAAATGAAATAATTCCATTTACTTATTCACATGAATATTCTACTAATCCAATAATCACATGAAATATCAATAACCACTTTCATAATGATGGAATGCATAATGCCAGAATATCATAAACACATAGCAAAGACCTCGTGCCAAGACTACAAATAAGATTTTGTCAAGGCCTTGTACCAAGACACTAGTTTGTCTCATGAGACCTACCGAGCCATCGAGGAGCTATAGTGGACTCCACCCGTCACATATTAAGTCCAATGCATTCCTCATATGAACAAGTTTAAACATAACATAAACATTCGTATTAAAAATAGCCTATGAAATGTCAATAATTTCTCCATAAACCATGAATGGTATAAAAACAACACATCCACCGTCAAAAAAATCACAAAATCTTCAATACAATATGGAAGTTTTGTATCATAATAAATCAACTTCAAATAATCTTAAAATCCATCAAAGGATGTTGACATAGATGAAATCAAATCTATTTTTAGAGAAATATTTCTTTCTATTTTGAAATCATTTAAGAGTCATATATCTATAAAATAAAACATTTTCTTTGAAAATATTCTTATAAGCTTGTAAGGGAGGTTTCTAAGATTTTATAACAACAGAAAATAGCCGCACCCGCCGTATAAGTTAAAAAAACATTCTTACATTTATTCGGTCGAAAAGGTTAAAAAGCACCTTGTTTGGAAAACGACGGAAAGATTCCTTTATAAACCTCTTATAAAAAATCAAACAAGGGTATAAATGACTTTAACCCATATTCTTGTAAATAGTAAAAATGTTTTGAAATACATTTTTAAGAAACATTGATGTGGATGATAAAGATATCCCAGTAGATTATTACGTATAAACAACCTCAGATAATAAAGAGATTGTGAAATAAACCCTTACCTTGTACTTTTCCTTGGTTGAGGGTAGGTTAAACTCTTTTATAATGGTGAAATAATGGTTATTAAATTATACAAGAATAATATACATTAATATGATATCATATATGATCTTTTAATATTGCTTTGTTAATAATATCTTAGAATTATCGTCGCTTCGGGTGTTAACTTACTCGTTTTCTTTCATATGTTTTGTTACATAAGGCGTGTTTTTTATGGATAGCTTGTATCTTATTCATATCCAGAATTATATCAAGTCCTTAAATACTATTATTAATCATCAAATTAGAATTATACTTGAATGGATATGATGGAGAATGAATCTCATCGCGTTCGTGGAGACGGTAGTCCGTACGTACGCACGAGCTACAATATCATTCTTTTGTTACTAAAATAATATATAATTAGATGGTATATCATATATAAAGAATAATTAGCATGTTATATTTATTATTTACATGAATTAAAAATCATTATTATACCCATCCAAATAATTATATATTGAATAACAATTACACCACGACGTGGAGACGGTATGCCGTACGTACGAACGTATGGTGACATGTCATTAAAAGGCTGGATAGAATACTGAATATGGTTGTACCATATTTATAATAATATTACATTATATAGGAGATACTGGAATCATTATTTTAAAATGGGAATAACAAAGAAAGAAGAAGATGAAGAAGAAATGAATTTGAAAAATGGTGGTGAAAACATTACCTCTTCTTTAGGTTCTTCCTTTTGATTTGATCAAAATGGCTCCTTAGTTTGGATTTTCGATCTAAATAAGGCCTCTAGGTTGTAGTGAGGGATGATGAGAGAGTATTTGGGTAGATTTTGGCCGAGCCAAATGGCTTTTAATGTGTTAATTAATGAGAAGGGGTATTTCCGTTTTATAAGAGGGGTGAGGGGAACCTTTGGAAAAGCTAGAAATATTATTTTATAATAAATTCATATTCGGTTTCTAATGGCTCCAAAGTGGATTATTTAAATATTAAGGTGGGGATGAGTTGAAAAAAACTCAAAAAATAGAATTTAGATATGTTTGCGTCATTATATTAACCTTATCTTTTAGTTTTAACTCTTAGTTAACTAGTTTGACACTTACCATGTCACTTTGTATTTTTATATGATATAGTTAATAAACTTACTATATACCTCCAAGAGACCCCACAAGTGGTCCATTAATGATACACCTATCATGATATAAGTCTCTTGACCGAACCATAGATTTTTAGGAATTGAATACCAATTAATAATATAATATTTGTTTTAAAAACACTTTTATGTCAATTATGACACTATTTGGAAAATTTATTTTTATGAAAATCATAAAAGAATGATTACTTCGAAAAAAGTTAATTAAATAAATCCTAACATGTCATATTAACCTATAAAATTAGTTTAATTCATGAAAAGTCTAAAATTATATTTATTTGGGTATTTATAATATCAATTATTTTAATTTTTCACTATTATGGTAATTACTGCATCATCATTGGGTCATAAATAAATTAAATTATGTAATTTCTGAAAATTATAAATAAAATACCATTATGTTGGAAATATTTTTATCCTTATAATGAATATTTAAAATCGAATTTATCTTATGTATAACCCTATATTATAAATGTTTTAGTAAATAAACATTGATTTTAACTCCTTTAACTCTTCTTTGAATTAAATAATAATAAATGTCATAATCTAATCCAAGTGGACCTAAATGATAATATTTTACTCCTAAGGTTGTTTCTGGTCGAGATACAATTGTCCAATAGAATTAAGACATGTGTTAGGGTAATATTAATATCATTTTTACCCTTAATTACCCTATTTACTTTTAACCGTGGTAAATAAAAGTAAAACGTTACTATTCACGAAAAATTATTTTAATCTCATTGAACCAAATTTTACTCCTTGATATTAACCGTGTCTCTCGGATTTTTGAAATTCCACTCATAGAAGCGGTAAAATTAAGTTTTATGAAAAATTCAGTTTTTTAACTACCACTTAGTAGTTTGACTATTCATAAAAAATGATGTTTTTCAGAAAAATACAAAAAAAATCACCCTAGGCTAATTTCAATATTCCTAATCCAAAAATGAAGTCCATTTTGAAAAATAAAATTTATAAATTTCAAAAAGTGGGTATTACTATTCATAACGACTTGTTTGATTGGTTGTGGTATGTTAGAACTCGATGTTGCGTACAACACATGCTATTGCATTATTCAAAGAGAAGCGTACCGTAGAATCTTGGGGTGTTATAGGTAAATAATGTAAAATCTCAATATCTTACAAGTATTTACTTTGAAATAAAACATGAAGTATTCAGTAGAGTTCTTTCCATGCTAACCCAAGTCTATAGGAACAGTGATATAATAAACTATTACAACATTGCTATTGAATTATATGGTACAAATAGTTGTAACCACTTTATAATAAATATGCATTACGTTTTTAATAATTCAAATGTATTGATTAATTTATAATAAATAAGAACCCAATTTTTAGTAAAGTCATTTTACGCGTCAAAAATATGTTTTCTTCAAAAAAGGTTTTTACAACATTTTGAATAAAAACATTATAATTAATTACTACTATTTTTAGAAATTTTATTTTAGGAAATTAATATCATTTTTAAAATTATCATTTTAATATTATCTTAGGGTAAATTTTTATTATTTTTCTAAAAATATTTATCTTTCCATAAATAGTGAAAAATATTGATTTTTGTAAAAAATATCATTTATTTTCAAGGAAATATCCCATTATGTTTTTAGTTTTATATTAAACAAAAATATGTAAAATATAATTATAAATAGTCTAATTATTTTCATAGAAATCATCATTATACTTTATTATGGTATAATTTTATTTTTTGGGCTTAAATACACATTTCTATAAACACAGTTTTTATGCGTGAAATGAGTTTTTATCTTAATAAATTAATCTTGTATCTTATTATTACTAGTTTTTTTGAAACTTTTGTATTATATACGTAATATAATATTTTAACATTCATTTTATGGTTTTTATAAGGCATAAAATGGTAGTAAATTATGTTTTAGACTTAAAAATTCATCTTTCAAAAATAGGTTTTTGTTATGGACTGCACGATTAATTAAAATCAAATTTCACCAATTATATAATTTTAATAGGATAAAATGAAATAAATATTTTTAATTATAATAATTAATATAATTTGATATGCTCTACTTAATTTTTGGTCATAGTGAATAGTAAAAATAGTATTATTTTGTTACCACGATTAAGATTAAAACAGGTTTATTGGGGGGCGGGGTTAATCGTGTGATAAGGGTAGTATTTCCATTAAAACCTATATAATTATTATTTTATGAATATTATTAAACATTAAATTATCCTTCCTTAAAATCACCATCCATTTTTAGCCACTTTCCCATGAAAGTGACCTTAAATCATTGAAATATTTTAAGAAATTCCATGTGTTTCCCTCCCCTCACTTATAAAAGAGAACCTCTTATCCTCCATTATTAACACTATTTTAGCCTTCTATATTGAGAAATGACTGCTAAAAAATCTTACTATTATCCTTTACTTAATCCTGGATATTCTTTATCAAAGAAGAGGTATATATATTAACAAAGATATTTCAATTTTATTTATTATTATACTTCATAAAAAATGTTGTATACATCAAAACCTGATGAATCTAAAATCAAAAATATAATTAGATTTTATTATTGTGACATAACAACCATTTTCTACTTCCTCTAAATCAAATGGGAGATGAAATTATCGCTTGTGGGTACATGTGGACTATCACATCCACAAAGCGATGCAATTCATTTTTCACCGCCATCATTCATGGTTAGTTATTATGATATATTTAATATTTTTTAATTTTTATGTATAATAATAATTATTTAATGGTGAATTAATATTTACCTTTCTTTCGTTCCATCTATCAAAAAAAGGGAAACATCACTCGTGCGTATGTATGGAATACGGTCTCTACATTGTGATGTAATTAATTTTTTCTTACTGATTTATATGAACAGTTATAATTATGTGTATAATGAAAAAATATGGTATTTATATCATTATTAACATTATATATATGAAGGAACCACTATTTAAGTGCATGTACCTTTACCGCCGAACTAATACATACATGAAAAATGATGTAGTTAACACCCAAAATGACAATGATAATGGAAAATTGTTAATGGAAATGTGGTAACATGTTATAAATAAACCATGTACGGTATAATAAGTATTATTTTGGTTCTTTAATAGAATTATAATAAAATTTCAATCAATTATACAGGGGGTTAGAGTGCTTATGAATGAAGACGTACTGGAGGTAAGAGTTTTTTGTTACAATCTCATTTTATTGGTATTGTTTATGCATAAATATTTTGATGATGAAATTTTATGATTTATGTCCCATAAATATTATATATTTTCGTATTTTATTGTTTCTTGTGGAGATTTATTATTTTCATTTCATTTTTATCTCTTTAAGTACTCAAGAGATCGAAGGAATATTTTTAATGAAAACAGACCTTATTTCCCCCCTTATATCAGGAATATTTTTTTCTATGTACAGATTTTCCTTAAAAAAATTTAAATAATATTTTTAATATTATACTATTTTTATTTAAATTCATTATTAATATATTTGAATTTCCTTACTATGTTCTAAAATTTTCATTCTTATCATTTTCTAAATGTCGTACTTTAGAATCGAAAAATTGAAAGTAATTTTTTTAACATACACTGCTTGAAGATATTTCCTCACCATCGTGAATACTATTTTATTTAAATATTAATTTACAAGATTCCTTTTTTATTTTGAAACAAAATTTTTTCTGTTACATTTTGAAAACTTTTAGATTCTAAATATGTGTTTTCAAATAAAATGGGTATTTTACTAAAGAAATGTTCTAGTGATCTTTTAAAGGTATTTTTATCTATAACAACATCCTATAATGTTTCTTATGATTTACTAGGGATATGATCCAATGTTACCATATTTATTCTTTCTCTAGATGGTTTACGATTATCATTATGAAATAAAAATGAAACCTGTATCCTTTCCATGGGTAATGATTTGATGATATGATGAATGTATTATGATTTTTTGGAACATATATGTATATTTTTTAGTATATGATTGGTGGAAATATAATTATATATCCCTCAAATAAATTGTGTAAAGAAGGATATATCATAAAATAATATGGAATGGAATGGGGATTGAATCCATTTCAGTAAGATTTTTTGTTTAATAAGATAGTCCTGGGGGTGAAACTTGATTAGGGAAATTATGGTATGGGGAGTGATCCCAATCCACTATGATAATATTTTCAGGGACACTTGACTAAGGAATTTTTATTATTTTCTTATATTCACTACAAAAACTTATGACTTATGAATATGTTATGTTTTCATGTCTCATGGTTGACTATTGATGATTTCACGCTCTTATTTCTTATTTTTTATGGATAAAACTTGATTCCATGTTTCATGATTATGATATATATATTGATTTCTATGATTTTATAATGTTTATATCATGTTATCATACCATTATACTTATCTTATTTTCACTTATGATCATTTTTTGATATCAATTTTGTTTACCCTTACTGAGCATCTGATCTCTCCCTTCCTTATGTTTACCTTACCCAGGTTATGGAGAATTTTTTATAAGAATGTTATGTTTAATATGGGTTCCAGTTGCGAAGAACTAAATGGGAAATGATTTATATCTTTTATATACTAGTTTTTTAAGTATCCATGTTACCAAATATGTTAAACCTCTATAGTCCTCCGATGTGTATTATTGTGGAATGTATTGAACATTTATCTAAAATGATGTAATATTTAAGTATGAAAAGTATGATTCTCTATAAACCCATTTGAAATTAACAAAATTATACATAATAAACTTCAAAGGTTAGTTTCAATGCTAGTAACATAGATTTGATACCACTTATTGTACCCCTATATGCCTTGAGAGGGGAAGGGTGAATCGAGGTGTAATTTTTTTCTTATACATTAAAAGTATCCTATCCCCACATTGGTAGGAAATCATTAAACCTATCTATTTGGAATGAACATTTACCAAGACTAAATAATTATGAAATAAAATAAAATACAATAATTTTTATTGGTTTCACCACTAAGAGATAGTCTAAGTAGAAGGTTCCAATAATGTTTCATTCATCCCTAAATCCACTAATATTCATTATTTATTGTAGATTACAATTGTTTGTCCAAGGTTATCTATTCCAAACACACATCCTTTAAAAATAATTAAGGGATAATTCAATGCCTCCCTTAAATCATTTCCATAAAATCCTTTCTACATACTTCTCTGGTTGGAGTTTTCCTCAGTTTATCACCTTTAAGGTCTCTCCCTTATCAACCGAAATTTTCTAAGAATATCAATTCATAAATGCAAGAATATTATTCTTTAATGTGATTGTTGGTCATTAGAATACATTCTAGAAAAATCTTGTCAGAAAAGGGTTCCTAAATAGATAGACCACTATCTACTACACAATAAACACACATGCCACCATCCACTATGAACTAACCACATGGGCCACCATCCACTATGAAAAAACTATACGAACCACCAGTGTGGTCAGCTCCTCAATGCACCTCCCACACCTGAATCCTCACAAAACACCACTTGTGCAGTGAATGTGCTAAATTTCTCCCCCACACTGACTGTACACACTTCCTTTTACTCACTATCCTCAAAAAACACCCACATACACTACTTCTCCCTTAAATTCCTCTCGAGACCCTGATTACCATACATTGCTTACACAATATCTATTTCACACACAAATTAATATATTAAATTTATTTTCCAGTTTCCCTCTCTGACCAATGATGTGAATAATGGGTTATTTATAGGATAAGTCCACTAGGGTTTTTTCAAATCCCAGAAATTACCATTCAATGAATTCAAAAACATTTTCAAACTAACCATGTGCCTTCTGTCTTCATGGACTATCCACCGTAGAATTTCCTCATGGAACACTTAAAAAACTCATAATGTAACCATGAAAATCATCCTCTTTAATATTATCACCCCCATATTAAAACCACATAATACATCATTTGTAGTCCTCTGAAAATCACCACCTTCTAACCACGAGCTTCCCATGTGGCCTATGTACTCCCCACACTACTTCTAACCTTAAATGAAGATCACCTACCATGAACTCTTGATTCAAACATACTATGAGGAACTATTAACTACTACATTATCCATGTACCTATCATGTAGAATAAATTGCTTTACCCCAAATGTTTCACACCCAAAAATTTAGAAAATACTAGAAAGTGTCACAATTTACAAAATTCTTATAGGATCCCATATTCTCCAACACATATCCCATAGAGTTAAAACTATTTTATAATCCCAGAAAGGATTGGAAACAAATACATCACACCCTATAATTTTAATAGGGATCACCATGGATCTAATATAAGCAATAAAAATAAAAAAATTCAGGTTTACTATATGTGCATTTCTTATATAGGCAATTGGGGGATTATCCAAGTGGTAAAGGATCCTCGTAATCATGCTAGAAACTTGGGATGAAAACCAGGAAAGAGAAAATTTATAAAGTACTATAGTAGCACTCTAACACTATAGTAGTGTGGTTACTATAGTTATGGTACTATAATATTAGTAGTATTCACTTGAATTTCGTTTTCAGGCCACTTATTGGGCCTACAGTCCATTGGGTCTTTGACCCATAAAAGTAGTGTGGTTTGAATATACTACAGTATCCTCTGGAATAGGGATTAGAGTGGTAAAAGTAACCAAAATAATCTAACCAGATGTATATAAGGAGGGAAAAGGTGAATAGTTCATTGGTTTTAGTCCCTGCACAACTCTATGAGGGGAAATAATATGTCGAATGCATCGTTAGGTGTTTATTTTAGAACAAACATTGAATTGTTGAATAGGAGCGGCTGTTTTAGTGTAGTCCAGTTAATGAAAAATGTAAAAAGGGATCTGAACCTTCTGACCATGTAAAAATAATTTCTATGTAGTCGATTCAGTGTGTATTTCTAAAATAGAATAAGACTATACATACATGTTTTCATATAGATTAATATATTTGAATAATGATAATTGAACATGATAAATGGATTCATCAAAAAGGAATCGCCAGGGGAATCATTTGATGAAGCCCAACACACCTGATGTATCCTTCATTCATAAAGCAGCATCAAGATTCACCTATATAAATAGAATGGGTTCTTTTCATTGGTTGGTATTTTCTTGATCATATTCATTCAATGCTAATGATGATAATTAGTTTTCTGAAAAGTGATTAAATATTATTCTCTTCTTTTAGCTCATTCATCACATTCAATGGATCTGCTAACAACCCTTCGGGTATGCAAGTATCCATATGAAACATTCATGGATCGAATGACAAATGTATCCCACATAGAGGTAGTAGTAGTTGATCTACTTATTTATTTGGTCATTATCACGAATTCTACTTTATTTAAATAATAATAAATCCACTACATATATGAACCAGTTATGTTATTTTTTTTGCATTTTCATTTACCACGCACATTCTAACTATTGAGGATAGATATGGCATGTTTTTGAGATTACTTCCACTGGTTGGGATTATAATATGACCCCATGAACTCTATCATATCTCACTTATGGGGAGTCCTCCTACCCTGTCTTATATCACATATCATCATAAAAGCAACACAACACGGTTATAACATAATAATAAGGAAAGAAAAATTCATGGAAGACAAAGCAAATACCAAATCCCTATGTTAGAAACACACCCATCCTCACATAGATCTCTACTCTAGGGTAACACTTACAGGTGAACATCACATTCCTAGACTAGACTCATCACCCAAATCAAAGTGACTTAACACTCAAGATCATCCCAGATCCTTAGTCCATACTAGCTCAAAGGTCTAACCCATAAGTCATACCTAGACCCATAAAAAACTAATCCTCTCACTTAGATCACACACTTCTTTTTAGGTTCTCAAGAATACACTAGACCATACTATATCCTTAGGATAAAAATAGTAAACAACCACAATATAAGGTATCTCACTAGATAAATGGTCCACTTTCCCAACACTTCCCTATACTAAGTCTTGTTAAACCCAATTTGTGTTTGTGTTGTATTTATTTTCAATAAGGATCAAAGGAATTAAGGGAACTAAAATGATGTCAATATTTTTATAATGTGTTTCTTGGAAGTTTTTTAAATATACTACTGCTTGGTGTTTCATTTAAAGATTCATATCAAGAATATTTGAGAAGATCCAACCTTTTGATCATTACACGTATAATTTTATATGAAAATGTACTCAGATGAAGTTGGGATGATATGTGATGATTAATGTGATAATCCTAAAATTAATGAAAAGTGATAATGATAATAGTTCTATCTATAATAAATTTTTTAAATAGGTTTTAATAAGTCTATCTAGAATAGAACTTGATGAGTGGATAATGCCTAGAAGGAGGGACTAATTGATGAGAAGAAGAACCATCCATGGAGAAAAAATCATCCAAACTGATGAATCTAGTGATGAATGTAGTTTATATGATATTATTTGATTATTTTTTTATCATTGAGAATCTTTTTGATGGTTGGAGGAAGTACTAATTTTTTTGTGTGATGAATATTGAATTTTGAGTTGATAACAAAATTTTGAGAAGTCCCAAATTAAGATGAGTCATATGGGACTTCAGAAGTATTAAGTGGCACATCATAAGAGTAAAATAAAATTTGTATGATTTCTTAGTAACTCTATATGAGTCACGATAAAATCTAAATGATTCTATTATGATTTCAGATTAGTAATGTGTGAGTTTAGATGAATCATATGAGACTTCGGAAGAGTACCACATTAGAAGAGTTAATGTGAAAGAGTAAACCCATTTCAAAAGTGTATGTTTGGAATAATATATGCTTGGAAGAGAAAATCTCTTTTTGAAATTGTGAATTCTATGAATTTTGAATATTATATATGTTTAGAATATTAAATATTACAAATAAAAAAGTTCAAGTGTGATGATGCTCATTTAGATCTTCAAATATAAAAATCCCATGATGATTTTTATGGTCAATTATAGTTCCAGAAGAAATGAGCTTGATATTGAATAATTAGTGCATATATATATTTAAAGGATAAAAATAAATAAGAGTATATCAACTATGTGTGTGCCTGGTAGATATTCTGTAAGTCGAAATATAAATGAAAACCTAGAGTTTCTAATACAATATTTTTTACATTTTTAAAATATTAAGGAAGGATACCTAACAATAATTGTAGGTGAATAATTTATTTATTTCAAATTTTTTTGATATCTTAATGGTTTTATGAAATTATAAACTACAAGTTAAATAAAAATAATAAGAAGAGTGAGTTGATGTATTCTTCTTTAGATTACATTCAATCTGAGAAGGTGAGAAAGTCTGTCTATATATTCATATACTGTAGATAATTAAAGGAAATCCAAGGAAAATTGTTGGGTTACTGTAACTAGGGAAAAATATCACATTCATATATTAAAGGATAGACTCTATCCAAAATGGGTGATCTTACTTCATAGAGGTGAAAACCTATTATTTTATACTAATAGGATTAACAAGTCGGTGCTTTATTTGTATATGGTTGATGATAGAATAATGGGTCTAATTCCATAAACATTCCCATTATTATTTTAATAATAAAAAGTAAGCTCTGTGTGTGGGGTAACAACCATGTATCACCTAGGATGTATTCATACATCATATAGGCGAACCAAATTAAAAAAAAATTAGTGTCTTGTTGTATGATTTCTTTTTTACCATTTATGTATACCAAATAAAGATAATATTGAATGATATGCAAAGAAGGATCCATTCACTAAAAAATAAATGATGTGAAATAGGATAATGATTTTAAATTGGATAAAAAGTACCAACATTGATTCACTCCCTCTCAGTGTTGGATACATCTCTACGTGATCCTAACAATTTGTATCAAAGCATTGGGTCACACCACTATTTGGATTCTCATATTCGAAGTTTTTTTTAATGAATTGTGTTTATAATTTTAAAGGGTTCATGGATTTAAAATTTTAATAATCCAACTAGTTTTCTAAAAGAAACATGGATGTGATGTTTTTTATGAAATGGAAGAATATGAAGAATAGAGATGGAAAGAAGTTGAGAAAGGCCTCATGTATGAAAGAAGATAAAACTGTCTCTCTACTAATTAAAGGTAATAAAATTATATTTCAACCCAAAGTATATATTAATAAGATACATCTTAAATATGATTTTGATTATAATCCATCCATGTAAAACCCTGATATTTTATAATATATTTCTCTTCAAATAAAAATTTTCAATAACTTTCGATACACACAAACCTGAGTCTAAATGAACCATAATATAATATATCATTAGAACCTATAAATTAAATTGGAGGATTGATTATTAATATAAATATTTCTAAATTTATATATAAAGGTTTTAGATAAATAAAATATACTGATAAATAAGTACTCAATTTTTAGTAATGACTTTATGTGCTTCAAAAATATATTTTTCCTCAAAAATGATTATATTACTTTTTGTGAGAAAATAATATAATTAAAAATTTCCAATTTTATGAAATTTATTTGAAAAAAATAACTTCATTTTTGAAATAAACATATCAAAATTAAATTAGGGTTATTTTTTGGTATTTGTTTGAAACGATTGATTTTTTAGTGAATAGTGAAAAATTTAGCTTTTGAAAATACAATCATTTATTTTAATTAAATCAAGAAATTTAAAGTTACCATTATATTCTTGATTTAGTATTAAAGTGAAATATGATACATTATATTTAGAATAATTTAAAAAAAATTCAATTTTGATCAAAAATATTAATGATTTTTATATAAGTTATTTTTTATGCTTAAAATGCATTTTCCTAAAAACTAATTTCATTGTGTTTTACGTGTTTATATTTAAATTGAGTTATTAAACAGATAGAGATTTAATATTTAAGAATTGATAAAATATTTGGAATGAGGAGGTTAAAATTTGGTAAATAGGTCCCTTTTATTCTTATTCATTATGAATAGTAACAGTGGTAAATAGTTGTCACCTAATAAGGGTAAAATGGGTTTAACAGGGTTAAAACCATGACATAAAATCTAAAAATCAACTAAATAATTGAATTTATTTAATTTTATGGAATAAATTTGACCATATGAATATGAAATTATAATATATGTCATTTTGATAAAATTCAATAAAAAAAATATTTTTTTACGATATATAAGTTCTGAAAAAATTCATAGAGTTGATAAAGTTTTTATCAAGGGTTATGAAGACATCTAAAGGGGAGATTAACGAACCATTGTGATAAATTTTTTTAACAATTTTTTTTTATTTTTTGATAGTTAAATTTTTGTATATCAATGTTTTTGTTTTTAGGAATCAGATCCAGTCCATTTTTATGAGTTCTATAAGAGTGTAGAATGTTCTTTAATATTAATGTCCAATCATAAAGAGTTGAAATGATAATATATTTTAATAATTATTCCTCTAAACATAAGTATCCAGAATCAAATTTTCTGACTAATCAGCACCATAAGTAGAAGCATTCAGAAAGATAATGTTTTTGATTAGAAGATTTATCATATTCATATCCATTGTAATAGAGATTCCTCAAACACTATGTTTCTTATAATGTTAGATATTGTTGTTTGAATAAGTTTTATTGTTTCTGAAGAGTTTTGAAATATGATTGTGATGTCAAGAGTTAAAGAGTTTTCATACTTTCTAAACCAATTCAGAAGATGATTTTTCGGTCATTAAGTTCTATCAATTCATGAAAACTGTCATGATAAATTATTTTGATGAAATAGTGGAATCATAATGGTTGGACTGCCACCTCCACCAAGTGATGTGATTCTTTTTTTAATTCCGGTTTACATGAATACTAATAAAGATATATTTAATGAATATATATGATATATATATATATATGATATAATAACGATTATATAAAGGTTAATTTTTATTTATCATCATTTCGTTCCATTCATCAACAAGTAAAAACAACGTTCAAGCGAACGTACAACTTAACGCCTCCATGAATGTGATAATTCATTATTATATCTATACATTTTATGGATGAATATATATATATATATAATGAATATATATGATATTTATATCATGATTAAAATTAAATAGATGATGGAACTGTGATCAATGTACAATGACTGGAACTATCGAACCAAAATTCTAATGAAATAATTAAATAGTTAACACCTAAAAACAATGATTATAATATGGTGTTATTAATAAATGGGTATTAACATGTCATAATTTAATCATATATTATATTATAACTATGAACAATAATCTTGTATAGAAGTATAATAAATGTAAATTTATTATACAGGAGGTTAAATCTCTTTCAAAGCAAGTCGAATTTGAGGTAGGGAATTTTTGTACCACTTTTATTTTTTTGAGACACACACCATATTCACCACTTTTTTTTTTTATTTTGTGTATATAATGACAATTAATGAATTTTATATTACTTAAAATTGTTTTTTTGGATTTAAATATCCATATAAGGTTCTCTCTTTCAAAAGGTTTTGATTTAAAAGTTACAAAAGTGGTAAGGGATTTATGTTACAATATCATTATTTATCAGAATTATTTATAATTAAGTTTCTGATGATGAAATTTTAGGATATAACTATAAGAAAAAAACCAGAATTTTATTATGGAATTATTATTTCTATAGATCACATGTTTTCATTACATTTTCCTCACTTTAAGTACATAAGAGACCAAAATAGAATTTTTAGAGAATACCGAATTTATTTCTCTCTTTGGTTGAAAATCCTTTTTATTCCATATCCATGTTTTATAAAAATGTTATTAATAATGTTTTAACTATTATCCTATAAATTTTTAAATTCATTTTTAACCATGTTTTACTTTTTATTAAATGGTTTAAAAGGATCCTTCTTATAATTTTTTGAATGTGGTACTTTTAAATTTTTACCAAAAATGTGAAAATGAATATTTGTTTTAATGTACAATAAATGAAAATAAGTTTACATAGTTATGAGAAATAAATGTTCGAAGCTTCCTTTAAAAGTTTTTAATGTTATTTTCAAATAATTTTTTTTCATTAATATTTAGTAAATTTATATTTTAACATGCGATTCAAAAATAAAAAGGGTATTTTCCTCGATATATATTCTATGGATATTTTAAGGTATTCTTTTATCTATGATAAAAGAATTTGATTTTACTTAGGATTTTATTAGGGATACGATCAAATGATATTATATATTATCTATCTTGATAGTTTATGGTTATGATGATGAAAAATTAATGAAACCCATTTTATTTTCCTTGTGTTAAGTTATTATGAATGTTTTCATGATCTTGTGGAATACATATGCATGGATTTATGATTATGTCTTAGGTGGAAATAGAACTATATATCCCTCAAATTCATTGAATAAATATGAATGTCCCATGGAGTTAAAGGGTACAGAGGTGGTTATACCAGTCTTGAAAAGAGGGTACTAAAGAGGTTAACCAAAGCACAAATGAGGGTACTTGTGAGGTTATCCCAAGCTAGAAGAAGGTACACAAGATGTTATCTGAAGCCTAAAATGTTATAATTGAATTAGTGGGAAGCCTTTAT
Source organism: Viscum album (assembly GCA_963277665.1). NCBI lineage: Eukaryota > Viridiplantae > Streptophyta > Magnoliopsida > Santalales > Viscaceae > Viscum > Viscum album. The sequence continues at coordinate 601,212,098 of OY728158.1, read as the reverse complement.
ATACTACTTCCATGATTATGATTATGCCATATTTTATCAAAACTATTTTATAACATGATCTTATTCCAATGTTATGTTGTCAAGGATTATGTTCTTTGATCCCATTATGATCCATATCTTATGAAATAACAATCTTTATTACGTGACTCAAATTTATGATATAAGTATTGATGGGTATGATTTTAAACGGTTAATCTCATGTCATCACACTATTTTTGTCATTTTAGTTTTAAATGATCATTGATCATACCCTTGTTCACACTTACAGAGCATCCGAGATCACCCTTTATAATGTTTGGTTTCACCCACTTTATGGAAAAACAATTTAAGTTTGAGGTGTCCAAGAATGGTTCTAGTATTGAAGAATATGGTGGGAGATATTGTAGATCTTTCACGGACTAGTTTTTATATATCCAAATTTTCAAATACACTAAACATTTATGGTTATGGCATGGATTGTAATGTCATGTAGTAAATATTCCTCCAATAAGATGTCATCTTTATTTATGGGTCACTATAGTTGGTATCATAGAAAGGGTTAGTTACCTTTGGAAACAAGGATAATAAAACTTTATTAAGAACCCTTAAGATAATCATATGTATAACAGAAAATCCTACATTATTGTGAACAAATGAGTGTTGTTTTCCTATAAAAACATTCTTATCTCAATACTATAAGTGGACGTGGTTTTGGTATAGATGCATCTAGGGGTAGTAACCCTAAAAATAGTTGGTCGAGTATATGTAGACTATTATTATGGTTTATGGTTAGTGTGCCCTTACTATGAACCTATTTTATCACTCTCAAGGGATATTCTTGGGTTAATTCACATTTTCTGTATATACCATTATGGCGGATTTTAATAGATGATGACCATGAATGACCTAGGTTAAACCTAATGTATCATAGATTTAAAATAAGGAATCATAATTTAGACATACATTGAATCATTATTTATGATTTATCACTAGTATTAATGATGCATGATTTTCATGCTAACCATTCTGGTTTTTGTATGCGATTGAAGATTGCATGATGAATTTGAGGTGGTGAGATGTTTTCTAAAATATTAAAGTATATTATTTTATATTAGTTATTCGATTTCCATTATATAATGAAAATTATTTATGAATGTTATTTTCCACCCTCAAGGATTGAATATTGACTTAGGATTGGAAACTCATAAGGTTATGAGGATCACATATGATGTACATTAATCTTCTCCAATTAAAGTTAATTAGAATATGATTTTTGAAAATATTTTTATTCTCCCTCTAGTTGAATTTGATGTCATTTTAGTCATGGATCAGAATTATTTACCTAAATCCCACATCTTTTATTGAGGATGTGAAATCACAGTTGATATTAAAAACCATCCTATGATCATGTATTAGTGTGATGATAAATATGAACTTTAAATCAAAATTATATCTATTATATGGGTCTTGATTCCTTGTAAAAGGGGGAGTCTATCTTATATTTTTGGGGAGAAGATCAATATCAAAGATATTCCCATTGTGTGTGATTTTTTGAGGGTTTTATGGAATATTTTCATATTCTTCGACTAAATCATGAAGTTATGTTTTCTATGGAAATCATAACTCATGCTACACATATTTTAAAGACTCTATAGAGAATGGTATAAATTGAGTTGAAGTAATTAAAGAAGTAACATCGAGAGAATATTGATAATGTATTCATTCAGCAAAGCATGTAATTATAGGGTGAACTTATCTTTTTTTGTTAAGAAGAAAGATGGATCAATGTGACAGTAAATTTATTATTGGGAATTAAATAATATCCTAATCAAGAATAAGTATCCTCTTCCTTGTATTGATTATTTGTTCAATCAATTATAAGGTGATCAATACTTTTCCAAGATTGATCTTCAATCTGTATACTATTAGTTGAGGGTAAAAAGTAAAGACAAAACCATGAGAGCCTCCATATGAGGTATGAACACTATAAATTCCTACTGATTCCATTTAGTTTCACAAATTTCCCTTTTTTATTCATATATTTAATTAATTGTATCTTTATATATTACCTTAATCAATTTTTTTTAGTATTTATAGATGTTATCCATATATATCCAAACAATAAAGAAAATCATGAAGATCACTTGAGTATTGGATTAAATACCCTAAGGAAGGAGAATCTATTTATAAAATTTACCAAGAGTGAATTTTAGCTATAAAAATTTCATTTTTGGGTATTATAATCTCTATAATGGTTATATCGGTTGATCCATAAAAAAAAAGTTATTTAATGTTGGCCCAGACTAACCACTATAAATGAGATCCATAGTTTTCTTAGTTTGGATGGATAGTATTGATAATTTATTAATAATTTTTTACATATGTCTAATTAAATTACCAAGTTAATTTAGAAGGGAGACAAATTCCTCTGGATAGATGAATGTAAAGAAAATTTCAGGTTTTTAAAGGGAAGGTTAGTCAGATCACCTATGATCACACTACCTTGTAGTATAGAATGGATTCTGATCAAGAGAGCCACATCATATAAGAAAATAGGATGATTTCTAATGAAGAAGGGTTTAATGATAGATTATTCCAGTTGAAAATTGAAGGTTCCTGAGAAAAATTACCCAAATTATTTTTTGGAGTTAGTTTTGGTAATTATTGCATTAAAGATATTGATACATTATCTTTATAAATAAAAGTGTGATATATATACTCATTATAGAAGTTTAAAGTATGTATTTACACATAATGAGTTTAATATGTACTAGAGAAGATGGTCAAAGATTATTAAGTATTATAACTTCTCAATAAATTACAACCTTAAGAAAAAGAATAAGTTGGTAGATATATGAGTCAAAATAATCATGCTATATTATCTATGAAGAGAATAACAAAAGATCCAATATTTTTAGAATGACAAAAGATGGAATTGGAAATCATGAAGGAAAGCGAAAAATATTATATTGATCGAATAAATGTTCGACCATTTATCCATGGGAGGATTAAAGAGGTATAAAAGGAAGATTTATAACTATAAAATAAGGTGAATAAAATTCCTAAATAAAACCTTGATTGTTATGGAATGATAAAGTTCAGGAATCACATATGTCTTCCATCCATATCAAGTTTTATGTATCTATTGAATGAATAACATAGTTCAAATTTCTCTATTCATACAGGATGTTCGAATATGTATAAAGGTATATAAGTTTATTTTTCATGGGATAATTTGAAAATAGATATTACAGGGTATGTATCTTGGCGCACGTTATGTTAAAAAGTAAAGGATGGGACATAGAAGTATAAGGGGATGTTACAATCACCTTCCATAATAGAATATAAACCGGAAAACATCACCATGGATTGTATCACCACACACCCCAAAATATCTAACGTCGATAATGCTATTTGTGTTGTAGTATTTTTTCTTATGAAGTCATGACACTTCATTTCTATCAGATAACATTTTTCTATTTATTATATTTTTAGAATAAGCATTAAAATCTGGTATGGCTACATGTAGTTTAACATTCTATTGTATCTGATAGGGATTCGAGGTTTATCATTAATATTAATGAAGTATATAGAAAGATATAGATTCATAGTTGTGTTTTAAAACTACTTATAATCCTTAAAGATATGGTTAGCCTAATAGAACCATTTAAACCCTATATAATATTCTAAGATCTTATTCTATGGATTTTAAAGGTTCTTGGAATCAACACCTTCATTTAGTCGAGTTTTCTAATAAAAATATCTTTCAATTGATAATTAAAATGGATCATTATGAAGCTATTAATGGAAGGAAGTTTAAAACTCCATTTTACTTGGATGAAGTTTGAGAAATAAATATATTTGGACCAGATTTGGATAAGGAAATAGAATAAAAATTTATATTCATTTAGAAACGCATCAAGACAACTTAGAGTCAATAGAAAATTTATAATGACAATCATCAGTGAAATTTATAATGTGAAATTGGTGAGAAGTTACACCTCTGTCTTTATCCGTGGGATAAGGTTAAGAGATTTGGAAATATGAAAAATCTAAGCCTTAGATATATTGTCCCCTTTTAGATTCTTGATCATGTAGGGATGGTAGCATATCACCTGGTGCTTCCACTTAAACTCTCTCTATATGATGATGTTTTCCCTCTATTAATCTAAAATAAGTACATACCTATTCAATAATATATATTTAACTCAAATGATATATTTCTAGTCTATTATATTTCTTATGAAGAAAAACCAATAGAAATCATGGAATGTAGTGACAAAGTGCTATGAAACAATACTAATCTATTGGTTAAAGTTTTCTGGAGGAATCAAAAATTAAATGAAGCTACTTGGGAAATAAAGGATGTGATAAAATAAAGATATCCATATTTTTTGTATCATAGTCATGGAATTTTAAGGAAAAAATTCATTTTATGGGGGGTAGAATGTAACACCCTACGATTTTATGATATATTTCTCTTCAAATAGAATTTCTTTGATAGCTTGAGATACATGCTTACCTAAGTCTAATTGAATCATAACATAATATACTATCATAACATAACCATTAAATTGTAAGAATTAATAAGAATAAATATATTTAAAAATTTATGAATAAATATCTTAGATAAATCAAATATATTTATAAATAAGTACTCAATTTTTAGTAATGTCTTTATATGCTTGAAAAATATATTTTCCATCAAAAATGATTTTTAATGTTTTTTTGAGAAAATAATATAATTATGTTTTTAGACTTTTGAACATTTATTTTAGAAAATTAACTTCATTTTGGAAAATATTATATAAAAATTAACATAGGGTGAAGTTTTTTATTTTTTCTAAAATGATTTATACTTCAATGAATAATGAAAAATACAAATTTTTCAAATACTGTCATATATTTTCATAAAATCGTACAATTTAAAAGTACCTTTATATTTTGAATTTGAGGTTAAAGTTTCATATGATCCATTTTATTTATAATTATATAATCAATTACATTCGAAACATCAATATTCAGGATTTTTATATAAGTTATTTCTTTATGATTAAAACACATTTTTCTAAAAACCATTTTTCATTGCATTTTATGAATTTATATTAAAGATGATTTATTACACTTATAGATATTGAATATTGAAAAGTGGTTACCATATCTGGAATGAGTAGGAAAAGCTTTGACAAACATGTCTTTTTTATTTTTTCTATTATGAATTGTCAATGTGGTAAATATTTTTCACCTTATTAAGAGTAAAATTGGTAAAACATCATCAAAACCATAAGAAAAGTTTCAAAATATACCAAAAAATCTAATTTATTTAATTCTATGTAATAAATTATTCCATATAAATCCCAAATTTTAATATATAATATTTTGGTTCCATTTTCCCTTGATAATGAAATTTATATTATTTTATGTAAAGAAAATTCCAAAATATCACTCTTTTCTTAACATCTATAATCTTTTTATATATGGATAAAAAATGATAAGTTTGTTAATAAATTTTAATATCAAATATTAATTATATTTTTATAATTTTAATTTATTTTTAAATTTAAATTATTAAATAATTATCTTAAAATCTTAGACAACGTCGACACAATGTCTGTGGAGACAGTAGAAAAATCAAGAAAATGTTTTTTCAAAGTATAAAAATATTATTTTTTGGTGATTTATAATTCTCCATTATTTTTTAAATGAATATAACATATTATGGATGTTTTAGAGGTTTATATTTGATTTAAATTACTATCTTCATGCATTTAGAATCAAACTAAATGAATAGTGTCAAAAATGAAATTAATGTTATTTTTTATTAAATAATATTTTATTAAATTATTTAAAAATCGTAAAAATATTACCATAGAAAAATTACGATTAAAAATTGTAAAAAAATTTACCCCTTTCCATTTATGAGCTAATTTTTAGTTTATAAGTAAAATTATAACCCTTTAAGATCAAAAAATTCATTATTGTAGTTAAGTTTAAATTTTATTAATGAAGGGGTTGAACCAAAAGAAATGTTTTAAAATGGAAAAAAACTTGTATGAATTTCATTTGATGGTGACATTTATACCGTATACTTTTCTATTAAAATATTTGGCCGTTTAGAAGTATTTTTCTTCAGAATGACTGAATTATATTTTAATATTTTTGTAATTCAATGTTTGTCCTTTCCCTCCCTTATAAAAGGAAACCCTTTATCTATTTCATTTAAACCAATTTGAGAAATATATATTTAAAAAAATCCTATAAAATTATCTTATAAACATCCCCATACAAGAATTATAGGTTCTGGTTTTATTGGAAGACCATTCCAAGAGTCATGAAGAAGGGATCTAAAGGAGACCTACTAAAGAATAGGTAATCTTCCCATCTGAACTCTTTCAATTTATTTCTTATTATAACCCTTTTAAATATATGGTAATGGTCATAAAATATTTAATTATTTATAATAAATATACTAATATTCTATTATGATTTTTCTATTACAATTATGCATCGTATTTTCTATCAAATGTGAAGTGAAAGTATCGCTTGTGTGTACATGTGGACTACGAGCTCCACATAGTGATAAAATTCATTTTCCATCACCATATTTCATTGATTGTTATTATGATGGGTTTAATATTTATATATATTATATGTATGATATAATTATTTTTCTAGAATTATAATATCACATCTACAATCTTACGTTCCTATCTTTTGGAAAACAATAATGTCGCTCATGCCTACCTATGGACTACCACCTCCACGAAGCGATGTGATTCGTTTTAAAATTAAAATTCACATGGATGGTAATAAGGATATATTTAATGAAAATATATTATATATATTATATAATAATTAACATTGAAGGTGATTTTTCATTTAGATTTCTTTTTTTTATCCATCAAAAAGTGAAAATTACTTTCATGCGTACATACATCCAACCACCTCCATGAAGATCGTAATTCATTTTTTTATCTCTACATTTTAGGGATGACTCTAAAAATATATATAATGAATAAATATGATATTTCTATTATGATTTTTTTTTCATATGATGAATTCACGATCAAAGTAAAAGCACCAGAACCACCAACCCAAAATTCTGATGAAATAACAGAACAATTGACACCTGAAAAAAAAAATTATTTTAATAAGGAGTTATTAATAAATGGGAGTTAAAATATTTTAAGTGGATTATATATGATATTATAATTACCTAAATGAATATGGTATAGAATTATAATAAATTTAAATTTTTTATACATAAGGTTACAGTGCTTTCGAAGCCAGTCAAACTCAAGGTAAGATATTTTAGTCTCACTTTTATTTCTGTGAAGCACATGCCATATTAACCACATGATTATTTTTTGTGGTGTATATAATACTAATTAATGTATTTTATAATTTTTATCATTAAAATTATGGGGATTTACATATTCATATAAAGATCTATTTTCTATGAGGTTTATATTTAATTGTTTCAAAAGTGGTAAGAGATTTATATTGTAATCTCATTTTAATCAAGATTGTTCATAATTAAATTTATGATGATGAAATTTTCTAATATACATCTCAATAAAATAATTAGTTTTCTTATCCTATTTTTATTTATGGACATTTTTTTTTCATTTCATTTTCCTTACTTTAAGTACTTAAGTGTCCAAAATAAAATTTTTCAGGCAAATTGAATTTATTTATCTCTTCGATCGATTTTTTTTCAATATCCACGATTTCTAAAAATGATTTCAATATTTTTTCTACTATACTCATTTTATTTTTTAAATTATTTTCGTGAATTTTTTACTTTTTAAAAATTGGTTTAAAATAAACCTTATTCTTATTTACCGAATGAGGTATTTTTTGACTTTTTATAAATAATGTGAAGGGAATCTTTATTTTAACATACATGACATGAAAATAATTTATTATCATCAGGAAATATTAATTATTTTAATATTACTTTAAAAATTTTGAAGGATATTTTCAAATAAAATGTTTTTCTTAATATTTGGGAATTTTTTATATTTTAATATGTGATTTAAAAAAAAATTCTCCTAAAGAAATATTATAGTGATACTTTAAATTATTTTTTATCTATGATAACATAATTTGATGTCACATAATATTTAATGGAAATATAATCCAATTATACTATATTTATTCTTTATGTGATTGTTTTATGGTTATGACGATGTAAAATCAATGAAACCCATTTTCCAGTCCACATGTTAAGATATGATGAATGTTTTTATGATTTTGTGGTATAAAGATTAATGAATTTATGATTATGTGATAGGTGGGACAAAAATTATATATCCCTCCAATTCATTGTGTAAATATTAATGATATATGATCTTAAAGTATACATAGAAGGTTATCCCAATCATAAAAAGAGGGTACATGGGAGGTTATACAAATCAAGAAAGTGGTTATATAGGAGGTTATCCAAGCCCAATGTAGGTACATGAGAGGTTATGCCATTGATAACATGTTATTAATGTATTAGTGTGTATCCTTGACATAATATTTCTATTATTATGATTATTACAAACTTTATGCCACTCATTTTTTACATGTTCTTATACTAATATTATGTTCTCAAAGATCATGTTGTCTGATCCCATTATGATTCATGTCTTATGAACTATCAAGATTTGTTCTATGACTCATGTTTATGATGTTAGAATTCATGGGTATGATTTTTAAAGGATAAGATCACATTATCATACCCTTTATACTCATTCTATATTTAAATGATTATTCATATCTTCCCATGAACCCTTACTGAGTATCTAAGTTCTCCATTTATTCTTTTTTTTCCTTCGATAAGAATAAATGTTTTAAGTATAATGTTTCTAAGAAGGGTGATGGTTGTGAAGACCTATGTGGGATATGAAATAGATCTTTTATGAACTAGTTTTTTTATGTATCCAAGTTTCAAAATACACTAAAATTTTATTTTTTTGGAATATATTGAAATTTTATTTAATGAATATTCATATATTAAGATTTAATATTTATGCATGAAGAGTACAGGTTGCTATAATCCCTCTTATATAAAGTGGAATTAAAATACTTTTCCATATATGAAAATTCTAATAATTAAAAAACAAGAATATTATAAGAATATCTAGTGGTAGAATTAACTAAAAACGACATGGAAAAAAATTCTTCCCTTAGTATTTCACCTTTTCTATAATGATAAGGTGTAAGAAAAATCAATTATCAAAATTGACCTCTAAATAAGACAAGTAAAAGTGGTATTGATTCATGTCATTATTCACATGAAGATTCATGTTATTATTTGATGAATACCCTATATAAATTTCTTAGATATGTTGTGTATTTTATTTGTTTCTATATCATAAACTTGAAAAATTAGATCACCCAACTTGAGGAAAGTTCATAAAACTTAGAGAAAGATTTGGAACAAAGGGTATGGATGTGTATAAATCTCCCCAATCAAGTAGGATCCTTAAATAACATGAATGAAAATCTTGAATAAAGGTGATCTGTACTTGAGAATAATTGGATCACTAAAATTAATGGGTTGAAAGAAGATAAAAATTTATTGAAGAATCAAACCTTGTACTAAATGAGATAACTACTATTAAAAATGCTCATTTGAGTGAAATAGATAGAAGATTAAATAATTTGACCATATTTTGTAAGAAATGAGAAAAATTACGTAAATTTATCATAAGAAGACTAAGAAGTAATGTGATTATATAATGAAGATAAAGGAGAATGAGAAATACATTCTCAATATTAAATTCAAGGAACTTGAAGTTATATTAAAGAATCTATAAGTAACTCAAGACACATATTTATAAAAAGTTGAAAAGAGGGCCAATACTAATGGAAATTATGAAGTGGTTTCTTATAAAATATATCTTTATCGAGTTTCCAAAACTTATTGAGATCATATAATGATCTATCTAAAGTTTCCTTATAAGAAAATGTATCATCCATATCCCAAATATTCATTCTACTTAATTCGTTTTAATTAAAAGTGCTAAGTTAAACTCAAAATATATATAAATTTGGATGAGAAAAAATATTTAGTAACCTAACACTATCTATGTGGTGTATGAAAGAATTTTTAATATTATTTATTCCACCAAGGAATCCTAAAAAAAAATTCATCAAAAAAACTATTAGATTAAAATTTTGGATAGACTGGTTTCCTGAGAGAAAAACTATGGTTTCTGGTGTTTACTAGTGATGTATCTAGTTTAAGAACATGAAAATAGTTTTTTGGTATATTTTTTTGTCCACTGGAAGAAAATAATATCCAACATTAAGGGGTGAAATTTCAAGAAGAATAAAAATCCATCATATAAAGGTAAAAATCTATTTTCATCAAGTTGATTTTAAAATTCTTGAAATTTTTTATGGATAATGAAATGTACATGGTAGTAGATATGAAGGATTCTTGTTCCACCCAATTTGGAATTAACCAAGTGAAAATAAGTAAGTAAGACCACTAAACCATAATAAATAAAACAAATCTTCTTTAGGAAAGATCCTAGAAGGAACGACTGAAATGAATATTCCTATAGAGTAAACAATGGAGACATGCGAGTCAATATTAGTCTATAGAGAAATAAATATGTATGATAAAACGGATACTAAGAAGTTAAAGGGTAATTATAAATGACATTCAATTAATCATATTGCGATAAAATAGAATATAGCCTGGACATGTGAAAAAAATCCATGAACATATGTTCTAAAGGAAGAATGATTAGGACAAATGAAAAATAAATCCAAATTGAAAAAAGACAAATCTTGGGAAGAAATCCACTAATAAGAAATTTGAAAGAACCAAGAAAGATGATCTCTCACACAAATAATTTTTAATCCTTTAGAAAACCCTATTAAAGTATGTGATAATATTATATTAATAAATAGTAATTGATATTGAAAGAGGGAAAGAAATGATTCCACATGATAAATCTGAATTTTATGATATCATTATCAAATATCTCAAAAATAAAATTTAAAACATACTTAAAACTTGTAATGTGGAAAGAATGTTTGAACTATAGATAAAGAATAATGTGTATATGAAAAGGAAAACAAAAATAGGGGAGATAAGTATGTTACAATGCAAGTAAAAAGAAGACAGAATCAACAATTTAAGTAAAATTATAAATAATGAAATGAAGAAGAGTGAAAAAGTAGTTGGTGTGAGAACCATGGTAAAGGTGAAGGAAATAGGGTGTGCAACAAATGATTTTGGTATATTGGTCTATTTTTAATTATGAAAGGCTCTGTTCTTATATCTAAATTAATTCATAGTTGTGCTTATGCAATGATAAATTAAATTAAATTTTACTTATTACTACTTATCCGTCCAACTACATTTAATAAAATCACCATATGGATTGGTTCTTCAACCAAGAAAATGGGAATGTATGATTCTCACATGAAAAAACAAGTTTCTTTTTTTAAAAAAAATTAAGTAACTCAATCAATTATTTAATGGATAAAAGGCCACTTTTTCACCCATTAGTATATAAAAAATGAAAAAATAATGCTAAAGGAGAATTTAAATGTTGAAATCAAAGGGAACACACTGTGAAATATTTGAGAAAGAATAATAAATATTCAACTAATTTTTTCCTAATCCCATATAGGAATTTATCAACTCATGTCCATGATGAAAATCATATTCAAGAAATACATCATGAAAAAATAGAAATAAAGAAAAATGGAGTAAGAAAATAGGGAAATTCTCTATTGAGGTTGACCCATTATCTAGATCAAATTACTCTACAGTTCCACTCATGAATGCTACCCTAAACCTTTGGTCTATCTCCAAGAAAATATTCAGGGGATCAAAGCTTGATTTTGGAATCCACCTTCTTTTAAAATAAGTAAACATTTTCTCAAATTTATTAGGAAAGATGGTAAGTGAAAAACATACAAACAAATAAGAAATAAAAAAAGCAGTGGAAGTAAATTTTATTTCCCTTCAAATAAAACTAAAAAATAAAGTAGACGCATAGTGATAAAAAAACATGTACAACAAAAAAATAATGAAAAAAAAATTTAATATGGAAAATGCAAGAGGAAAAAACCACAAGACATAGTCTAGAAATAAGAATCCACTAATAATGAATAGTACAAGGTAGATACTTATAATGATGAGTGAGATCTCAAAAATAACACTCTGATAGAATATCAGATCAAAGGAATAAATCATATTCTTTTTAAAAGCAACCTAAAATGAATAATGAAGCCTGATAAAGAAATCCAAATAGATATGATCATGAATATTAGAGGTTTTCTATTCAAGAAAAAGGTGTAGAAGAAAACAATAGGATTATATTAAAGAACAACACTGATTAAAGTCAATAAAATATGAAGGAATTCATGGGTTTTAGGTCTAAAAACTGATGCTCAACCCCTATATTCTCTATACCCAGAATAAGAGAGCTTCACTACATAAACAACTTTGACCACTCACACATAAAGAAACATATACCTATAAAATACATTACCCCATTGACTCACATATACATTTTGATTTTATTTTTTTTATTTAAACTGTCATGTGACTAGAAGTTGAGGAGGGAATCGAACAAACTCCCCCTATGAATCAACTAGGGATCACCAAAAACCATGCAATCAGTCGGAAAGTTTCAAATTCTCATCTGGGTAAACTCTTGTTCATCATGTCTGACCCATTATCTTTAATGTAGATATTTTCGAGATCTCACTATCTTCAATCAAGGATTTCATATATACAATGATACCAAACATCTATATGTTTTTACCCACCATTAATTGTGGGATTAGTTCACAAAAAAATAACACCCTTTTAATTACAAAATAAAACATACCTATCCTAATTAATATTGAGATCAAAAAATAAAAAAATTAATCCGTAATAATTCTTTTCATGTCTCTATAGTTTCAATAAATGTAGAATAAATGGTAGATAAAGTGACAAATCCCTTCAATCTAGATTTATAGGATATATCTCCCCTACCAAAGTGATAAAATAGCTCGAAGTAGGCTTCCTTGAATCCATATCTCTTATTATATACGAATCTGTAAATCCACAAAGCCTAGGTTCCTCATTTAAAATACAAAATCTCATATCAGAAGAACTGTGAAGATAATGAAATATATACTTCACTTCTTTCCAATGATCTCTATATGTATTAGATAGAAAATGACTAACCACACCAAGTGCATGACATATATTAGGTCTAGTATAAACCATTTCATATATCAAACAACTAACACAAAATGAATATAGTATTATATGTATCTCCCCTCTCACTTCATTAGTAGAAGGAGACTTTCTGGTAATGAACTTAAAATGTAAAGAAAAAGAATACTAACTACTTTCTATCATTCTATATAAAATATACGAAGAACCTTATCAATATATGTCTCATGAGATAACCATAATTTCATGGTAATTCTATCACAGGAGATCAACTTTCCAAGAATCTATCATGTTCCCCCAAAGTATTTCATTGTAAATGATTGAAAAAGGTTCTTCTTTAATCTGTTAATTCTAGAAGCATCATGGCCACCAATAAGCATATCACAACATAAAAAATGATATAATATAATCATCATCCTTAAATCTCTGAACAAAAACAAAATTATCAAAATATGTATTCATGAAACCCTAATGAAAAATGACTGGTCCAAATTTCTTATACCACTACCTCAGAGATTTCTTCAAACCATACAAACTATTCCATAACCTATAAAGATAATTCTATTTTCTAGTTTCAAAAAAACCCTATGGATGCTTTATATAATTGTCCTCTAAATATTCATGGAGGAAAGCTATCTTCACATCCATATACTCAATTTGTAGAACCAAACTAGCTATCAAACCAAGAACAACCTGAATAGAATAAATTTTGACAATAAGTGAGTAAATATCATCAAAATAAATACATTTATTATGAATGAAGCATTTAGTAACTAACCTTACCATGTATCATGGAAGAAAATTAGATTCTTCATTTTAAATCTGATATATCCATCGGTTTTTCAAATCTCGATTACCTACAGGCAACTTCCCCAAATCAAAAGTATAGTTTTCGTGTAATGATATTATTTTGTAATCCATTACCACAACCCATATATCCTTTTGATCACATTCCATCACCTCATAAATAGATTCTGGTTCTCCTTCTTTATTGAGGAGAACATACTCAACTGGTTAATACCGATTAGAAATAGTATGATTCCGAGATGATCTTCAGAGTGGAACCGTGGGTTAATTAATAACCCCTAGAACTAGATCATATAAAACAAAAGGTTCACTAAAAACATAGACTCCAACCAAATCACCCTGAAAATCATTTTTCACATTAACAAAATTATAAGAATCAACAACATGAGGTAAATGTTAATAAAAAACTGGCTCAAGGATGAAAAAGTCCTCATAAATTGTAGATGTATGTTTTTTCCTCTATCAATATCTACAATAGTCTGATCCACATTAAACACTACATCATGGATTCTAATAAGTTCATTCAAAGAGAGATAATACAACCTATATTCATACTCATTATATCCATATCCAATAAAAATTCATGGATGCGACTTACCATCCAGCCTAGATCGCTCATCTCTAGGAACATGAAAAAAATAATTGCAATAGAAAACATGTAAGTGATCATACCTAATATCTTTTTCATACCAAAAAAAATCAAGAGTTTCTAACTAAAAATTAAATGTCAGCGATAAATTCATAATATAAGTCATATTAAATAATACCTCACCCTAAAAATATCCACGAAAATTTTCTTCCAAAAGAAAACATCAAGCTCTTTCCATCAAAGTCATGTTCATCCACTCAAATAAACAATTTAGCTACGGTGTCTTGGGAGTAACCTTATAATTATGATTACTTCCTACCTATAATATTGGTCCAAATGACCACAATAATCAGCCTTATAATTAGTACAAATACATTTCAACTTCTTTCAAGATTCCCTCTCTAATAAAACATGAAATTTCTTAAATACACTAAGCACCTGACTTTTTTCATTAAAAACATAAAACCATAGTTTACATGAGTATTCATTAAAAAATGAAACAAAATAAAGACCTCCACAAAATTTCATAGATTTTAAAGAACCAAAAAACCAGAATGAGCTATTTTAAGTTCATGGGGCTTCTTATGGAAAATATGACTTCTGAAACTCACTTTTCCCTATTTTCTGGCCATAAAATGATCACACATGCACAATTTGAATCCCTTAAAACCTAGAATAAAATAAATCTTATCCCAGAAACTAATCCCCTTATCACTGATAAAACTATGCCTCTTATGCCATTACTTGGATGAAACACTAAACTACATAAAAATTATCATAAGAAATAGTTGTTCTAGTCCAGTAAAAAATAAAATTCTTATTTCCCCAATCAAAACTCAAATAAACATTGAAAAGCTTCCATTTTACATCACTAAAAGTATTGTAAAAACGGCCATCATCAAGAAAATTTGAAGAAATAAGATAGAGATGAACCACAAGTGCTTGCCGAAGATTCCTCAAAATCTACTTACTACATGTGTGGGTCTCCAAACAAATTGATGTTATTGAGGATATAGTAGAAGATGATATGCTAGAGATTTTAAATTTTTTTCATCGTTAGGATGACAAAACTTCTCATCTCTGGTGATCTGAGCCCTGATATGGTCTTAGGATCTCATATAAATTAAATAAAGAACATAAATAAAATCTACAACAAACCTTTTCAATTTGAACTTGCGCTTGAAATTTTATTATTTCTGATGATCACTTCTCAAAGAATCCGAATAAGAATCCATCAATATCACCCACACACACTTCAAAAATATAAAAGAGCATCGATCATTTAATTCTGGGTTCTAGCGTTGAGATCCGATGACACCTTTGACCCCCTGACGATCACCACATTGACGTACTTGTGATGCATGTGGGTTAACTCAATCCGATGACCTATTTCTAGAGTTCTTATATTTGGAAAGTGGAATATGAGAGAGAATATCTCAAGAGATCACCATGAAAATTACATATTGAGAGCCTCTCTCCTCCTTTAAATGGTGGATGCTCAAATACCCAGATTGGGTTCCCTAGCCCCTATATATTTAACATCCATTAAATAATCAATAAATAACAATTATGATAAAATAAACTATTTTATAAATATCATTTATATTTTATTACATACCTATAATTTATATTAAATATATTACAGGATAAAAAACTGAGTCATTTAACTCAAATCATTATTTCTCGCAAATATTAAATGAACTTGGAATATGAAAATAATATTCATTCAAATAATATCATTCCTCATGTTTACATAAACCCTTGTAAATAATTTTAAAAAATAAATTCAACCCAATTTTTCTTTACTGGAATAATAATGAATTTATCAATTTATCTCTGATCAAAAAAAACTTGTACAACACTCGGACGCCATAGTAGCACCCACCATGTCCTATATACCTATTCATCATAATATGGCAGATTCTTGAATACACTATTGTGTGTGACCCTCTAGGACCTTATCTCTATGACAATGAATAGTGTTCATAGACCAAAATCAGAGTCTAAAATCCCGTCATGTCCCTTAAAAAGATAACGAATAGTCATAGAAATGATAACTGACCTATGAACAAATAATGTGTAATATAATATCTCTGCCATTAGATATATCATAAAGAAGGATGCACACTTCTGTCATCATCATTTCTTTATTTATTATTTGTTGATCTAACTAGATATATTTACCCTCTACTACCTTGGCCAATGATTTATGAAGGTACTAACATCCGGATCAACCATGCCCAGGATATATTACTTCCTCAACATGGAGGTGAAAAATTTTATTGTGATCATTCAACCAAATGTCATACCACCAATGACAAACACAACACAAACTACTTCTCCAGAATTTCATTATCATGATTTTTTTCCTTGCATCAATGTACACAATCAAATTGTACAAAAAGGTAATGTTCTCATGTTTGGAGAACAATTCACAAGTTTGTATACATGAACAAAAAATAAAACCTAAATCATGTGGTGTTCCTATTGGTGGTTCTATCCTCATGATATCAATTATTAGAGATCACCAAGTGAAAACTTCAAGAGTATAAGTCTCAAAGCTAATGAGCCCCCAACACCTGATAGTCAGACATCAACTATGTCCAGTCCGTATGATGTATCCATACCATATTATATATAATTAAGATTAATGTCATAGTATATCAAGATTATTATTATAGCCTGTGAACTATTATAAACTTTTGATATGACAAATAATATAAAGAAATTACCATTAAATAGTGGACGTATAATATCAACACTGAAATGGTGAGAACAAATCATGTATAACTAATTGTATCTGTGATATGGTAATTGAAAAGTACTAATATAGTTGGGTTTAGGGCACCCATTATTACAACACTCCAACTTGAACTAGATCCAACTTTTTAACTATTCTTGTTAGATCTCACATGATTAAAATCATGTTTATTCTGAGTCATAGCTTCAGTCGTTGGGTCTTTGATGTATCTACTGCATGGCTATTCTGATACATGTGACCTCATATCCTTGAGTAAAACTTTTCAAGATATATTTTCCCTGAGTATATCTTTTTTTTGCTATTGTAACTTGACATCATGGCTAATACTTAAAAATAGAATTATCATAATGATAAAATATCACTTACTATGTTCGATTACAAGAATGAGAAGAAATCATTATTCTTAATACACTACTTATTTAGCTACCTTAGAAACTAAAACACACTCAGTATTTGTAGGTATGAATAACTACAGTTTAAATGATCATGTATCACTCATTACCTTAGTCTAACTGCGATATTAGATCACACTGATCCAAGGATGACTAAATTGTGTCCCCTAAACACTACTAACTCTTCCTCTCAACATACTAGGTATATATCATTTGTACCTACTCTAGTACTATTGGATAGTTCTGACTGCTTCTCTTGAAGTTATCTAGGATATGACTGATATTTTCATACCATAAGGTTTATATTTTCAATATCATTTCTTGTAAACATCATAGCATACATGACTGATCCATCACAAAAGCATCTGGAATTTCAACTCACCACTTTAATCTCCTATGCCCATGTATGTTTTCATAGAGAGATTTATGCCATGTGACACTAGTAACGATTATCTATCAAGTTGTTACAACTCATATTTTTCAATACCTTATCAATATATGTATAATTGAATAGGTATAAAGAACTATTAGATCTACCTCGGTTGATCCTATTCCCTAAAATTGAGGTTTCTAATTTATGTCAATCACTAGAGAGATACATTTTTTATGGTCTTAACTAACTATAAGATGAATAAATGTTTTACGTACGTTTTTGAACTTATTTTATGACAAAAACAATGGAACTCCCACTAACAACTTGTAGACACTTGGAAAAGATTCATTCAAAAGGAATATTATATGATCTTGTTGCTTAATTTAATATTGAACTGTATTTAAGTAAGTTCCATCCCTTATTGGAATTTTTTGATGTTACCTTCCCTTTATGGTTGCATCGAATCCAATTCTCAATAAAATGATCATAGAAATTATCTTTAAAAAGTAAAATTCTAATGGATTTAGGCATAACAAATTGGTATAACCAATTCAGCCTTATTGGTATGAAACTTGTACCACCCATGTATCATCTCACTTGAATACCCAACATAATATTCAAAATAGTAAACCCCCTTTACTTTGATTCATAGAATCCATTACTGAATTTTAATTGATCTTGAAAATTTTAGATAATTATGATATTCTACTTACTTGTAGGAATTATTATTCTCAATAATTTATCACCATCCATGGGGAATATAAACCCTAACTATGATTTTATCCTTCCAATGTAGTATGTTTCTCTGAAACATTATCCATCCAAATTATCTTATGTAACTTCTTCCTATTTCAACTATATATGTATCTCCAGCAATGACTAAACCCAAGGTAATCTTGCTCCCACTATACCAATTTTAGATGTGCACCCTTATATAGAAAAATAGTCAATTTAATTGACTATCATTTTTCTATCTTAGGAATTTATATAACATCCTAAGAAATGTTTACGATAATTACTTTAGAGGTAATTTGTTTTTTACTTGATGAAAGTATGTTTATATCTTTAACAAACTATTTTTATCAAAACACATGTTTTTATGACATAATGTATTTCCATCATACTTAACTCATATGATATCCAATTTTCATTATATTTTCCTTGTGGTTATGGGATTTCCATCATACTTAACTCATACAATATCTTTTAATCATGCATATGTGATACTTCACATTCACATTCCTTAATAAAAACCTAAAGGAATATAATGAAGTATATTTATGTAACAAACCAATGTTTTATCAAGGGAAATTCCTTCCTCATAATTATGTCATATTATCACATGAAATCAAAACATAATGAACTACTAAGTACTCTGTGACCTTTAAACATAATATTGTCACTTATATGTTTTGAATTTATAAAATATGATATTAAAAGTTGCGTTCAGGGTGTATTTTGTCATCTGATGGAACAAACATATTTTTTGGTGAATAGTAACCTACCCTTCTGAATACTAAATTGTCCAAAAGAATAGTAACCTCATCCATGAATGTATAAATAAAATTTATGCATCTTATAAGTGATAATATGACAATAGTAAAAGTATTGGTATTTTGAAAGTCATAAATAATTAATTACAATTAATCAGTTAATTTAAATGAAAAAATAATTTACTAAGTTGTCTTCATAAATTAACAATTTTATATCTTCTGGTTTTAAGATAATTTTATAAGACATTATGTAATTTTTGAAAGCATTATAAAATCAGATGTAGTATTAAAATCTATATTTTTCAAGTAAATTACGATTTTAATTAAAAATTAAAATAATTATATTTATAATTTTTGTTTGAACAATGGATTTCATTTTTGGATTATATATATTGAAAAATGCTTAGGGTGAATTTTTGGGATTTTTATAAAATACTTTAATTTCTGATGAATAGTAATATAAGATAAGACATAAGAAATGCCAAAACCTGAATTTCTGAATCATGCTTGAGTCATGGATGATTTAAATGGGAAATTGTTTCGAAATCACATGCACATATTAATTTTTTTGGTCAGAATAATCATTATCATTGCTTGTCTCATGGAACAATAACAATCTAATGATTAAAATATTAAGAAAACCCTCCTCCCCTCTACTATAAAAACCTCCCACACTCCCCTCTTCTCTTCACTCCTCTAAAGCCTTGTGACTTCCCTAAATTCGGTATAAATATTTTCTCATGAAACTCCATCATGTACAGAAGACCTTGGTCTCGTAAAAATAACAAATCCTCTCCCTTTAAGAGGCTCTCAAAAAATATAAAGTCAAGAGGTAAATTCCTATTTCCGATTCTTTTATTTTCTTTCAAGTTCTTTTCTTTTATTTTTTTATTCCCTCACATCCATTCAATCAAATGGTATGATAAATCCATTAACATACATTTACTGGGAATATATTATTCTAATGGTATTGTTTATCATAATCTCTCTTTACCCATCCTTTTATACTCTAAACGGAAACATCGTCTGAGATGTGTTGATTTATCACATTCAAGGGAGAAGGGTTTCAATTTGAATTAACATATTCAATTATGTCCATGAAAACATTTTTATGGTTGAAAAGACTATTAAATATGTATTTTATCATATGTTTTGTTCTATAATCCTTTTGTACACATGATGTTAAATTACAATTCAAAACAAGTTAATTGTGAGCAAAATCACCAAGTCAATCCAAGCGTTATCATCAATGTTTTATATAATGATTCAACTTCACTCTAAATAACCAAATGAATTTAACAAACATTTAAAATTCTGGATGTTTAATAATAAAATATATATTCAATTATGGAAAACCACTCTCATGATACATGTGTGTCCAAACATGAATATAAGTGTACCGATCATTAAAACCCTGGAAACAAAAAACACAAACAATGAAATTCAATCTCATAACTAATGAAAAAGGTTAAAATAAATCATTTACATGTAAAAGAGGTTATTTAATTATTAATTTTTGAGCCTAATTTGATTATTTAGGTCATTAATATCAATCAAAGATCACCATCAGGCTTAAGGTAAGAGATCCTCTCTTTCTCACATTTATTCAACAATCTCCTCTATGTTATGAACTTTTAAATATAATTCCTAAAGATGGGATATGATTTTAAAACGTACCCATAATTCCCTAATAATGTATAAAATATAATAAATATCTTTATTCCCCATTAATCTCTTCTATGTACAACCGATACCATGCCGCTATTCCGTAGGAGATTCTACCTGAACTGCATTTATTCCTTTGGGTTGCGCTATCTTTCTTTTTACCCAATTTAAGTTGTCTTTTATTTTTATGTAAAAATTATACATACTATTTATATTCTCCAAACACATTCTTCAATATCCATCCCTCATTATATTTCAGTGATATATGTTCTTTTAATTGATTCCCTCCTCAATACTTCCCAGTATGAAAACTCATTTTAGGGGAACTTCCCAAAAGTTTACCCATTTTTAAGTGCACTATACCATTTGTTTTAAGTGTCCATTTTTTTAAATAAGTATTTTTATTATGAAAAAACTCTTTTTTCACATTTGGGGTTATATAAAATAGTAATCACTTTTTGATTTTAAATTCTCTTTAGTATTTTCTTTAAAACGACACTAAAATGTTTTAACTCTAAGAATTTCCTAAATACTCTTCTTATGTGTTGTCACTTCTGTTTGAAATAAATTACCATGATATATAACTATTTTAACTTATTAATGGCCATGTTTTTTTTAATTCGTTTCTCTCATGGACACTTTTATGATATTCCCATTCATTATTCTTTATGACTTGAATGTGATACCCAGTTCTATCAATGGGTTCCCTTATGTTTATGTATGATTGATTATGTATGATTATTTTTGTGGAATGAATATTTAACAAGATGTTTATATGGGTGAACCTATATATCAATTCAATGCATTGGGTAATGTTGAGTCTCATGAGAAATTATGTGCAACAGTCTGGGAGGTTAGCCTTGATTCGTGCTACCATGTGCAACGATGTTCGTGGTTAACCTTGACTTGTGCTCCTCTATGTGCAGCGATTGTTGACTCATGAAAAATTCATAATTTATTTTGAAACCACATCAGTGTTAATTCATTTTTATATAATCCCATGTTTTTATGTTATTATTCTATATTTCATTTTATATCATTCTTTCATGATCTCTAACCCTTATGCTAAATCCTTATTCTTATGTTTATTTTCTCACCAGGCTTTGAGATCATCCCTTTATTCATGTGTTCTCCAGGGTACCATTTGTATATGTAAGGTCTCAGAGGAATTTAATAGCTCTCTTTGAATTTTAAATAAAGATACGTTTTTTAGTTCAATGTTTTATGTTTTATGTACCTAGTATTCCAAGACATAAGAATTCACGATCCTTGGCTTGTATTCTAATGTATAATTATGATTAAAATGATGTAATGATATGTGTACAAAGCTTGGGTCATTATAGTTTTTATCAAAGGACGATCTAGTTATTTTTTGATATTGAGAATAGATAACTTTAGTAATAACCTTAATGATGATACTAATTATAAGAAAACACCCCTAAATTTTGGTAAGTATAGAGTAAGTGGTTTATAAATCATTTAAATATCTGTTTGGATAAAAATAGGTAGAGGTGGCTTTGGAACAGATGTATCTAGGGGTAAAACCCAAAAACACCACTTTGAGCTAGACTCTAATGAGAACTAGTGCACGACAATGGGCCTTGCTTCAATCTTGGTTTGGCACTCCCGGGGGATATGCTTTAAAAAATTCATGATCTTGGTACAAAACATTATTAAGGGAATGAGAAAAGGCCCATAAGAATATAAGTTAAGAAATAGATCACGGATAACCTAGAATGAAACATAGGGAATCCCACGTTAGGACATACTTCTCCTTTACAAGTTTATACTATTATGTTCAAAGTTTCCTTTTAATTATCAATAGCTATGTATACAAGACCTATAATTGTACACTATTTTTCTTAGTCAATGGAGGGAAATAAAAGAACACGTGACAACAATCAATGTGATAGGGAATGTGAAGATTACCCTAATGAAATTCCAGATATAATGGGAACTGGGGCTTAAAACATGAAGAAAGTACTTGCTCAGTTGCCTCATGTTAGGAATAATAACTTGATTCATGTGTAACACACTCCTCATCCAAGGAAAGAGAACATTTCCATTGAATACTTCATGCGGAAAAATCCTCCCATGTTTAGTGGATATTTTTATTCCCTCCTCATAGAAATGTTTATTTACTCCCTTGAAAAGATATTCTCTGTCCTTCAGTGCTCAGAAGAAGAGAAAGTCATACTGGTGGTCTATCATTTTTATGGGAAAACTGATCGGTGGTGGACACTGATCAAGAATATGAAACCCCATGAGGAAATTGATTTCATGGTTTGAGAGAAATTCAAGGGAATGTTTTTCAATAAATATTTTCCCAGAACCCTCCGTCTCAAAATGGAAAGAGAGTCCTCAAACTCAAGAAGAAGCAAAATGAGTCCATTGGGGAATATGAAGCAAACTTCACAAGGCTTGCATGGTATGCCTATGGATTTGTCTTGAACACTGAAAGAAAGGTGGACCGGTTCTTTAGTGGACTAAAGCAGAGTCTATAATAAGAATTCGAGAGTCAATACTTTGAATTTTATGGGGAGATTTTCGATTGTTCCATCAAGGTTGAGATGGAGATTAGAGAATCTCAGTGGTATCATGGGCCCAATGACAAGAAAAGGAAAATGATATCTAATGTGGGAATTTCTGCAAATAAATTCCATGATGGAAAGAAGCCCGACCATCCCACTTGTACAAATTGCGGGAAGAGTCATATTTGGAACTATCTAAAGGGTACTTTGAATTATATAAAATGTATAAAGTTGGGATATCGGGCTAAAAACTACTAACAGGATATAAAGAATCCCTTTTAATTTGGATGAAGAAAGGAAGGTTCAGGTTAACACTCAACCTGTAGTGTAGTGTTACAAATACATGGAGCATGGGAATTAGGAGAAAAATTGTCCTATACTGAGGTTTGCCAGGGGAAATCAACACCAACCTCCAAGGAAATAAAGAATGTCTTATGTTATCACTACTGTTGAGGTAGACCCGGACAATGATGTGGTGATAGGTACGCTATATATTCAATCAAGAATAAGAAACATACTATTTGATTATGGTTCTACACATTATTTCATATATTTTAAGTTTATTATAACTTTTGAAGCCCCACCTCGAAATTTGGAGGATAAGTTATCTGTGAGAATAGAAAATGGGGAAATTACTATTCCCATGGTTTATAAATAATCGCCAATTAACTTTTGTGGACTGAACCTCCCAACAAATCTTGTCTTACTTACTTTACGAGAGTTCGATGCTATCTTGGGCATGGATTGAATATATTTATACAAATCCAATATCTACTGTCAGGAAAGGGAGATCACTCTTCACATCCCGAAGCATCCTCCAATTATTTAGAAGTGTATGAAGAAATATGAATCTCCTTTAGAATAATTATATCAACTATAGATATTAATTATTTATGAGAAAGCATATCTATCTCAAATGATTTATCCAAATAATAAAATCATGCTTGAATACATGCCAATCTTGAGGGATTACACTGATGTATTACCTGAAGAGTTTCTTGGCCTTCCTCCTAATCAAGAGGTTGAGTTATCAATTGAACTTATTCCTGTATCTATGCCTATATCAAAGAAACTATATAGAATGGCCACCATAGAGCTAAAGGAGCTGAATAAGTATCTATAGGAGAATATTGAGAAGGGTTTTATATGCCCGAGTGCTTCACCGTAGGGTGATCTAGTCCTCTTTGTGAAGAAGGACAGATCAATGCGCCTATGCATTGATTATTATGATATCAATAAAATTGTGATAAAAAATAAGTATCCCCTACCACAAATAGATGACTTGTTTGATCAGCTTCGTGGGGTGAGTTATTTCTATAAGGTGGACCTTCGGTCGAGATATCACCAATTAAAGGCAAGGAAGGAAGATATTCACAAGAATTCTTTTCGAATGAGGTATAAACACTATGAGTTCATAGTGATTCCCTTCAGACTCACTAAGGATCCAATAATTTTTGTGGAATTAATGAATAGAATCTTTAGAGATTACCTCGACAAATTTTTTGTAGTCTTTATTGATGATATTCTGATATACTCAAGAGAAATGAGGAACACGAGGAGCATTTGAATACTATTTTAACGACATTTTGAAGGGAGAAGTTGTATGAAAATAATGTAAATGTGAATTTTTGATGGAGGATGTATCATCATTGGGGAATGTTATCACCATAAAAGGGATATCTAGGGACCCTTACAGGAAAACCTAAATTGAAGAGTGGCCCATGAAAACATCTGCAATGGAGATCCACAATTTTTTTGGTTTAACTGAGTATTACTGATGATTTGTGAAGAACATTTCATGATTTTCAAACTCAATTGACAAGATGAAAAGGATGGGAGTGAAGTTTTTCTGGACTCAATAATGTGAATACTATTTTAATGAGATGAAAAATAGGCCAATCACTACACCAGTTTATGGCTTAGAATGTGAAACAAAATTTCGAGGGAGAAATTTCATAATGGGTGAAGAATCTAACTGTAACACCCCGAGATTTTATGAAAAATATTCTTCTTAATTTCATTAATGTCTTGTGTTGTACACTACACCAAAAGGAGCTTGCACAACACACATCCTTGACTTGCCTTGAATTACACGTAATCGCGACCTTCCTCGATAGCGTGTGTAGTACGCAATACCGAGTTTCACTAAACAACGATATGCTATGAAAATATTATTAAAACTAGCCGTTATGAATAGTAAAAAACACTTTTTGAAATTTTTTAAATTTTATTTTTCAAAATAGACTTCATTTTTGGATTCGGAATATCGAAATTAGCTTAGGGTGAAATTTTGGTACTTTTCGGATAACTTTCATATTCTGATGAATAGTCAAAATTACTAAATTTTAATTGAAAACAAATTTTTTAATCAAAATAATTAATAGTGATAAATTATTAATTTGAGCGGTTTTAAAGTATATTTAGAATATATTTTTACAATTTAATACAATGTTGGTCATTGGATGTAATTTCACATTTAAACCAGACATAAACATGTGTCAATCTTTTGATAGTTATTATCTCTTAAAAACACGCTATTTGTTTTGACGACGGGAATTAATTTTTAAATTAATTAATGCAACTGATATTTTTTGAGTTTGGTAAAATAGACATCATTTTTGAGTTCATAATATAAAATATATCTTAGGCTTAATTTTTGGTATTTTTCTGGAAACTTTCATTTTTTGATGAATAGTGAAACCACTAAGTGGTAGTTAAAAAAAACTGGATTTTTCATAAAACTTAATTTTACCGCTTATGTGAGTAGAATTTCGTAAATCCAAGAGACACGGTTAATATCAAGGACTAAAATGTGGTTCAATGAGATGAAAATAATTTTTGGTGAATAGTAACTTTTTACTTTTTTTTACCATGGTTAAAAGTAAATAGGGTAGTTAAGGGTAAAAAAGATATTATTATTACCCTAACACATGTCCTAATTCTATTGTATAAGTGTAATTCGACCAAAAACAACCTTAGGAATAAAATATTACCATTTAGGCCCACTTGGATTAGATTAGGACATTTATTATCAATTTATTTAAAGAAGGGTTAAAATAGATAAAATCAAAGTTTAATAACTAAATCATTTTTAATATAGGGTTATACATAAGATAAAATCGACTATAAATATTAATTAGAAAGATAAAAAGATTTCCTACATAATGATATTTTAATTTTAATTTTTAGACATTAAATAATTGTATTTATTTATGACACAACGATGATGCAGTAATTATCTTATTAATGAAATATTGACATAATTGATGTAATAAATACCCAAATAAATATAATTTGAGACTTTTTATGAATTAAACTAATTTTATATGTTAATATGACATGTTATTATTGATTTTATTAACTTTTTTCGAACTAATCATTCTGTTATGTGTTTTAAAAAAATCAATTACCAAATAGTGTCAAAATTGACATAAAATAGTTTTTAAAACAAATATTATATTATTAATTGTTATTATGTTCTTAAAAATCTATGGTTCGTCCAAATGACTTAGATAAGGTTATATATATTAATAATAAACAACTTTGGGTTCTTTTGGCTTGTTATAGTAAGTTTATTAACCTTATAGTGTAAGAACACAAAAAGACACAGTAAAAGTGAAATTATCTAACTTAAAGTTTAAACTAAATGATAAGTTTAAAATAGTAAACTAAACTTGTCCAAATTCTATTGGATGATAGGATTTCGACCCATACCCACCTTATCTTAGAAATAAATCAATTTGGAGGTATTTAAAACCGAATTTGACTTTATAATAAAATAATAGTTTTAGTTATTCCAAAGGTGCCCCTCTCCTCCCTTATAAAAGGGAACTTCCTCCCTCTCTTCCTCACACCACTTTGAGACTTCAAGCTCGGCCAAACCATGCCAAATTATCTTCTCCACTTCCCTAGAAACATCCTAGAGGTTCTGGTCTTCCTCAAAGACCAATTTTAGTGCCCTAAAAGGAGATCTCAAAGAGGCGCTTCAAAGAAGAGGTAATGTCCGTTACCGATTCTTTCAACTTTATTTCTTCTTCCACTTCTTCTTCGTAGGTTTTTTCATTATGAAGTAATAAAATCGGTATAAATAATATACTGATATGTTATTATAAGTATTAAACAACCCTATTTCACCATCTATCCAACCTACGGAAAACGAAATCACCGCGCGTGCGTACGTACGGAATACCGTCTCCACACCGTGGTGTAATCTATTTTCCACCACCACCTTACATGGATGGGTATAATGGTGTAAATAATAACTATATATGATTATTTTAAAGTTATATTGATTCTGAAATAGTATACATACACTCTAATAAAATTACACGATAATGATAATGATATCATCGCTCGTGCGTATGTACGGACTACCGTCTCCACGACACGATGAGATTCATTCTCCACGTTAACCATTCATGAATGATTATAAAGTATATATAATAATTAATCATGAAATATATGACATAATAATGAAAATGGATTTATGTGTATATATATGTATTTCATATACTTAATTCCATTCAACTCAATAAGGAAATGAAAACAGCGTTCATGCGTACGTACGACCTACCGTCTCCATGAACGGTGTATTTCATTCCATTTACTGATTTATTATATATATGTATATTCTGAATATATATTATATATAAATAATGTTTTATATTCTGGAATTAATTAATCTTGATCTAAGTAATCATATGAATAATTACAAGTCAAAACACGAACGACAAATGAAACAATTTTACCCAAAACGCTCTTTAACATGGAATTTACAAAAGAACGGGTAATATAAAGTCATAAGTGAACCATATATGATATCATAACAATGAGTATGATTCTGTAATAAGTCAATGACATTATTTAAACCATTATACAGGAGGTTTGGACACTTACGAAGCAAATCGGACCTAAGGTAAGGGAAAATATCACAATCTCATTTTTATCCGAGATTGTTTATACTTTGGTATTTACTGGGGTGTATTTTATCATCCACATCCATGTTTCCTCAATATTTAATATTTATATCCTTCTACAATATTTTATATCCAATTTTACCCTTTTTTGAGTTTTTTGTAAAAGATATGAAAGGAATATTTTGTCGTTTTTCATACGAGGTACTTTTTGACTTTTCCGACAAAAGTACGAGAAGAATGTTTTTTTAACATATACGGCATGAATGAATTATTAAAATATTACTTCCAAGAAGCTTCCATTACAAGTTTTCAAGTTTATTTTTTATCAACTTATTTTAGTTTAAAATTGTATGACATGTTAAGAAAGGAAAAATGTTTTTGAAGAAGAAAGGATATTTTCCACAAAAATGGAGTTCAAGTGTTTTATCAAAATTATTTTCCATCTAAGATAATAAAGGGTTCTGTTTTTATCCCTATTATTACATTGATTTGATTATGTTGTGATGGAATTATTTTTATGAATTCCTTTATCTTATATGAATTGTTTTATGATGTCATGATGTTTAAGATTCCCATTTGTATTACATGGGTTATGAAATGATGTATGATTTATGATTTTGTGGAACACATAAGAATGGTATCATTATGAGATGGGTGGGACCTATATCTCCCTCCAATGCATTGGGTAAATATTTTATATCTCATGAGATAGACATGGCTGGAACGGTAGGTTATAACGGTTCAGTGAAACAGGACTGAAATGAGGGTGACTCAGTTCAGAAATGGACTTTGTCCACTAAGATAGTCTTGGCAATGAGTCTTGACTAATAAGATATGATTCTCTATGATTATGTGTGTATGCCACAAAGTTTCATGTTTTTAAGTTATGATTATTGGGATTTCATTTCACTACTATGATTTATCCCATGTTATGAAATTATGCTCTCTTTTGCAGGTTAAGATTTCCAAAATGTTATGTTCTTATGAATATGATGTGATTGATATTTCTTTTGTTTACCCTTACTGAGAATTTGAGATCACCCTTTTATGTTTTATTTTCCCCAGGATATAAAGAAAGGTTTTAGGTAAAAAAAGGAAGATCTTTATGGGAGATGTTGAAGATCTTTCACCACGATTAGAATATTATATTCCGAGTTTCCAAAGACACTAAACTATTATGATTCTTGTGTGTGTGTTTTTGTTATGTACTAAGTATTCTGAAAAAGTAATGTACTGTCCATGTACGTCAAGCTTTGGGTCTCTACAGTTGGTATCAGAGGAAATGTTTAGTCAACCTTTGGAAACTAGGATGTGAGAACGTTAGTGAGATCCCTAGAGATATTTCTAAGGTATGTCTAGGGATGTCCCTAAGGATAAGTATACGTATAGGATATGGTCCTAGAACTACGGTAACGATCTTAAAATTTAACCTAAGATGTTAGATATTAAGGGTACTCCCCCTTTACTATGTTGTTTTCCCTAGCATTATTTTTGCCACTCACACTATTCATTGTGGGTTTTAGACGATGGATGGAACCCGAAGGAACCGTGTTGATCACTATAATGGACAATGCAATGATTGTCCTCCTGAACAAACAAGTGTTATGGGAGATGGAGTGCAAAATCTTATTGCTATACTTACACAAGCTATGAATCATTATGGACTTCCAAATGAGCAGAGAAGGGAACAATATTCTATTGAGTCCTTCATGAGGCAACGTCCACCTTCTTTTAGTGGGTCTTCTGATCCACTTGTTTCTGAACAATGGATCAGTACTACTGAAAAGATATTTTCAGTTCTTCAATGTTCTGAACATGATAAAGTCATCTTAGCAGTGTATTGTTTGGAAGCTGATGCTGATCAATGGTGGAATCTTATCAAGAATACGAGGCCAAGAGATGAAATTGAGTCCATGGAATGGGATGAGTTCAAGAACTTATTTTTCAATAAGTACTTCCCTCGTATTCTTCGAACAAAGATGGAGAAGGATTTTCTTGAACTAAAGCAAAAGGATGATGAATCTGTTGGTATATACGAAGCGAATTTTACAAGACTTGCAAGGTATGCATCTTGAATTATCATCCAACCTGAAAGTAAAGTTGATCGATTTTTCAGTGGCTTAAAACCAGGTCTTCAAAGGGCATTATCTATAAGAGACTTCATTATCTATGAAGAAATTGCGCGTTGTGCTATCAAGGTAGAAATGGAAGTTGGTGTTACTTATCCATCTCATAGTTTTGACAAGAAACGAAAGATGGAGTTCAAGGAGAAATATCAGAATAATGGTGAAAAGAAGATGAATGTTTCCTTATGCTCAAAGTGTGGAAAGAAGCATGGTGGAGATTGTCTTAAAGGGACAAGTAAATGTTTCAAATGTGGAAAGGAAGGTCATCGGGCATTTGAATTCCACAATGATGGGAAGAAGATGTCTAATGATGCAAACAAAGGAAGGGATACACAGAATGAACCTACTACACATCAATGCATCATGTGCAAGGAAATGTGGCATTATGCTAATAAATTCCCTAATCCAAGGGTTAGTGATGATCGACATGAGAAACCGCTTAAGGCAAAGGACAAAGGGAAGTCACATGCGATCACTATTGGCGATGTTGAATATGACAACGATGTGGTGGAATGATTAAGTGTTTATGTAATGGGATTCCAAAATAATGTTGTATCATGGAGTATTGGAATATTTATGTATTGGTCTAATATGGTATTCAAAGTAATTGAGATATTTTTGTAAATAAGATGATATGCGCATAATGAAGGGAAAACGAGAAAATGAAATGTTTAACAGTATTCATGAGCTCATGATTGATATAAGGACTAAGTGATATCATGGTTTGATTATATATAATTTTGAGGATTTTGGTATGTGGAAAGAGTTAACTTTTGACAGCATTCATGTTTTCACTAAGGTTTAATGGGTATTCATTTTTCAAGAGAATAGAAGATTACGGTATTCAGATGATTGGAATGTGACCAACAAGATAATGGGGGATAAATGATGGTTGGTTTTCTTTATACTATGAGCTTGGACCAGAATATTTTAGATAAAGATTGGAATGGATTATGTTGGACATAAGATAGTATTGCTTAAAGATAGAACTTTTTTCGATATTATTAATGGGATGTTATAGTAAAGTAGTTTTAGAAAAAGGACAACCTGCAGGACGGGTAACATCCCATCGCGTCGGACAAGGCTGTGGGAATCGAACCCACAACCGAAGTGAAACTGGCATTTATCGCCTACCACAGGCCTACAGGAAGTCCCTGGTTAGTAGAAACTAGTTTTATTTTATTAAGCGGTATGATATATGTAGAATATGTTCATTTTTGGAACCATATACGATTAATCTAACCATAAGATGGACTTATAACTTTTGCTAAACTTTTGTTTGAAAGAGATGGAATGACCCATCATTCTATCACATGATCTGCTAACACATCACGAATAACAAATTCAACTTCTTTTCTTTAAGGGATGAAGTTGAAATTTTTCAATTCATAAACAACAGTGAGATTGTACCAAAATCATGTAAGTATTTCTTTTAATTCATCAACTTTAGGGAAATGATCTTGAAAACCAAAAATGTTGTCCTAGTTCCCTTATATCTGATGAATCAGATGGTACCTTAGATCATCACAAATCTACAGCTTTTTGATTGTTGGCTTTTTCATAGCCATGTTCTCTACCACTCTCCATCAGAACTTGATGGTTAGATATCTCTTCCATATCCATATTTTCACCTATGTGGAAACCCAGTGATTAGTTTATTTGGGTAACCGTTACGTTTCATACATTTGTTTTTAAAAATTGGTTTTGTTATTCCTTTTTATGATGTGGGTTTCTATTAAAGAAACTTTCTAGTAGTAAACAATTTATAACCCCGATGAATTTCGAGGGCGTAATTCATTTTAAGGGGGGTAGAAAGTAACACCCGGAGATTTTATGAAAAATATTCTTTTTAATTTCATTAATGTCTTGTGTTGTATGCTATACCAAAAGGAGCTTGCACAACACACATCCTTGACTTTCCTTGCATTACACGTAATCGCGACCTTCCTCGACAGCATGTGTAGTACGAAATACCGAGTTTCACTAAACAACGATATGCTATTAAAATATTATAAAAACTAGTCGTTATGAATAGTAATAACCACCTTTTGAAATTTTGTAAATTTTATTTTTCAAAATGGACTTCATTTTTGGATTCGGAATATCAAAATTAGCTCAGGGTGAAATTTTGGTACTTTTTGGATAACTTTCATATTCTGATGAATAGTCAAAATTACTAAATTTTAATTAAAAACAACCTTTTTAATCAAAATAATTAATAGTGATAAATTATTAATTTGAGTGGTTTTAAAGTATATTTAGAATATATTTTTACAATTTAATACAATGTTGGTCATTGGATGTAATTTCACATTTAAACCAGACATAAACAAGTGTCAATCTTTTGATAGTTATTATCTCTTAAAAACACGCTATTTGTTTTGATGATGAGAATTAATTTTTAAATTAATTAATGCAACTGATATGTTTTGAGTTTGGTAAAATAGATATCATCTTTGAGTTCATAATATCAAATATAGCTTAGGCCTAATTTTTGGTATTTTTCTCGAAACTTTCATTTTTTGATGAATAGTGAAACCACTAAGTGGTAGTTAAAAAAATCTGAATTTTTCATAAAACTTAATTTTACCGCTAATGTGAGTAGAATTTCGTAAATCCATGAGACACAGTTAATATCAAGGACTAAAATGTGGTTCAATGAGATGAAAATAATTTTTGGTGAATAGTAACTTTTTACTTTTTTTTACCACGGTTAAAAGTAAATAGGGTAGTTAAGGGTAAAAATGATATTATTATTACCCTAACACATGTCCTAATTCTATTGGATAAGTGTAATTCGACCAAAAACAACCTTAGGAATAAAATATGACCATTTAGGCCCACATGGATTAGATTAGGACATTTATTATCAATTTATTTAAAGAAGAGTTAAAATAGATAAAATCAAGGTTTAATAAATAAATAATTTTTAATATAGGGTTATACATAAGTTAAATTAGACTATAAATAATTATTAGAAAGATAAAAAGATTTCCTACATAATTTTATTTTATTTTTAATTTTTAGACATTAAATAATTAAATTTATTTATGACACAACGATGATGTAGTAATTATCTTATTAATGAAATATTGACATAATTGATGTTATAAATACCCAAATAAATTTAATTTGAGACTTTTTATGAATTACACTAATTTTATAGGTGAATATGACATGTTAGTATTTATTGTATTAACTTTTTTCGAACTAATCATTCTGTTATGAGTTTTAAAAAAAACAATTACCAAATAGTGTCAAAATTGACATAAAATAGTTTTTAAAACAAATATTATATTATTAATTGTTATTATGTTCATAAAAATCTATGGTTCGGCCAAATTACTTATATAAGGTTATATATATTAATAATAAACAACTTTGGGTTCTTTTGGCTTGTTATAGTAAGTTTATTAACCTTATAGTGTAAGAACACAAAAAGACAAGGTAAAAGTAAAATTATCTAACTTAAAGTTAAAACTAAATGATAAGGTTAAAATAGTAAACTAAACTTGTCCAAATTATATTGGATTATATTATTTAGACCCATAACCACCTTAGCTTCGAAATAAATCAATTTGGAGCTATTTAAAACCTAATTTGACTTTATAATAAAATAATAGTTTTAGTTATTCCAAAGGTGCCCCTCTCCTCCCTTATAAAAGGGCACTTCCTCCCTCTCTTCCTCACACCACTTTGAGACTTCAAGCTCGGCCAACCCCTGCCAAATTCTCTTCTACACTTCCCTAGAAACATCCTAGAGGTTCTTGTCTTCCTCAAAGACCAATTTTAGTGCCCTAAAAGGAGATCTCAAAGAGGCGCTTCAAAGAAGAGGTAATGTCCGTTACCGATTCTTTCAACTTTATTTCTTCTTCCACTTCTTCTTCTTAGGTTGTTTCATTATGAAGTAATAACATTAGTATCAATAATATACTGATATGTTATTATAAGTATGAAACAACCCTATTTCAGCATCTATCCATCCTACGGAAAACGAAATCACCGCGCGTGCGTACGTACGGAATACCGTCTCCACGCCGTGGTGTAATCAATTTTCCACCACCACCATAAATGGATGGGTATAATGGTGTAAATAATATCTATATATGATTATTTTAAAGTGATATTGATTCCGAAATAGTATACAAACACTCCAATACAATTCCACGATCATGAGAACGATATCATCGCTCGTGCATACGTACGGACTACCGTCTCCACGACACGATGAGATTCATTCTCCACGTTAACCATTCATGAATGATTATAAAGTATGTATAATAAGTAATCATGAAATATATGACATAATAATGATACAGGATTTATGT
Organism: Viscum album; assembly: GCA_963277665.1. NCBI lineage: Eukaryota > Viridiplantae > Streptophyta > Magnoliopsida > Santalales > Viscaceae > Viscum > Viscum album. The sequence continues at coordinate 601,176,952 of OY728158.1, read as the reverse complement.
GTATATATATGTATGTCATCTACTTAATTCCATTCATCTCAATAAGGAAATGAAAACAGCTTTCATGCGTACGTACGGCCTACCGTCTCCATGAACGGTGTATTTCTTTCCATTTAATGATTTATTATATATATGTATATTCGGAATATATATTATATATAAATCATGTTTTATATTCTGGAATTAAGTAATCATGATCTAAGTAATCATATGAATAATTACAAGTCAAAACACGGACGAAAAATGAAACAATTTTACCCAAAACGCTCTTTAACATGGAATTTACAAAAGAACGGGTAATATAAAGTCATAAGTGAACCATATATGATATCATAACAATGAGTATGATTCTGGAATAAGTCAATGACATTATTTAAACCATTATACAGGAGTTTCGGACACTTACGTAGCAAATCGGACCTAAGGTAAGGGAAAATATCACAATCTCATTTTTATCTGAGATTGTTTATACTTTGGTATTTACTGGGGTGTATTTTATCATCCACATCCATGTTTCCTCAATATGTAATATTTATATCCTTCTACAATAGTTTATATCCGATTTTACTCTTCGTTGAGTTTTTTGTAAAAGATATGAAAGGAATCTTTTATCGTTTTTCGTACGAGGTACTTTTTGACTTTTCCGACAAAAGTACGAGAAGAATGTTTTTTTAACCTATACGGCATGAAGGAATTTTTAAAATATTATTTCCAAGAAGCTTCCTTTACAAGTTCTCATGTTTATTTTTAATCAACTTATTTTAGTTGAAAATTTTATGACATGTTAAGAAAGGAAAAATGTTTTTGAAGAAGAAAGGATATTTTCCTCAAGAATGGAGTTCAAGTGTTTTATCAAAATTATTTTCCATATAAGATAATAAAGGGTACTGTTTTTATCCCTATTATTACATTGATTTGATTATGTTGTGATAGAATTATTTTTATGAATTCCTTTATCTTATATGAATTGTTTTTTGATGTCATGATGTTTAAGATTCTCATTTGTATTACATGGGTTATGAAATGATGTATGATTTATGATTTTGTGGCACACATAAGAATGGTATAATTATGAGATGGGTGGGACCTATATCTCCCTCCAATGCATTGGGTAAAGATTTTATATCTCATGAGATAGACATGGCTGGAACGGTAGGTTATACCAGTTCAGTGAAACAGGACTGAAAAGAGGGTAACTCGGTTCAGAAATGGACTTTGTCCACTAAGATAGTCTTGTCAATGAGTCTTGACTAATAAGATATGATTCTCTATGATTATGTTTGTATGCCACAAAGTTTCATGTTTTAAGTTATGATTATTGGGATTTCATTTCACTACTATGATTTATCCCATGTTATGAAATTATGCTCTCTTTTGCAGGTTAAGATTTCCAAAATGTTATGTTCTTATGAATATGATGTGATTGATATTTCTTTTGTTTACCCTTACTGAGCATTTGAGCTCACCCTTTTATGTTTTATTTTCCCCAGGATATAAAGAAAGGTTTTAGTTAAAAAAAAGGAAGATCTTTATGGGAGATGTTGAAGATCTTTCACCACGATTAGAAGATTATATTCCGAGTTTCCAAAGACACTAAACTATTACGATCCTTGTGTGTGTGTTTTTGTTATGTACTAAGTATTCCGCAAAATTAATGTAATGTCCATGTACGTCAAGCTTCAGGTCTCTACACTAATAACCCAATGTTTTTTATATATAAATTACCTAATTATAATTATGTCATATAATCACATGAAACCACAACAAAATGAACTACTAAGTACTATGTGACCTTTAAACATAATATTGTCACTTATGTGTTCTGAATTTCAAAAATCCGACATACATGATTGTGTTCAAGGTGTTTTTTGGGGTCTGATGGAACAAACAAATTTTTTTTGTGAATAGTAACCTACCCTTATGGATTGTAATATGACCCTTTTGAAAAGTAAATTTTCCAAAAGAATATCAACCTCATACATGAATGTATAAATAAATTTTGGCATCTTATAAATGGTAATATGAATATAGTAAAATTATTTGCATTTTTGTGAGCCTTAAATAATTAATTAAAATAAATTAATTAATTTAAAAGAAAGTAAATTTTCCTAAAATGTGTTCATAAATTTACAATTTTTTGACTTATGGATTTAAGATAATTTTATAAGAACATTTGTAATTTTTGAAAGTATTGTAAAATCAGATATAGTATTAAAATCTATATTTTTCAAGGAAATTAAGATTTTAATTGAAAAATAAATTAATCATATATATAAAATTATTTTTAATAAATGGATTTAATTTTTTTATTCTAAATTTTGAAAAAGGGTTAGGGTTAATATTTTTCATTTTTATAAAATACTTTAATTTTGATGAATAATAAAATATGATAATTCACAATAAATGTTAAAACCGGAATTTCTGCATCATTCTTGAGTCATGGATGATATAAATATCCATTTCTTCGAACTCACATGCACATATTACTATTTTTGGTCACAATAATCATTAATATTTCTCATCTCATGAAACAATAACAAACTAATGATTAAAATATTAAGAAAACCCTCCTCCCTCCACAATAAAAACCACTCATACTCCCTCTTCTCTTCACTCTCTCGAGCCTTGTGCCTTCCCTAAATTCTGCATAAATATCTCCCCAAGATCCTCACCCACTTCTATCAGCCCTTGGTATCATAAAAAGACCAAAACCTCTACCTTTAAGAGGCTCTCAAAGGAGATAAACTCAAGAGGTAAATTCCTTTTATGATTCTTTTATTTTCTTTCAAGTTCGTTCCTTTTATTTTTTTCTTTCCTGACCTCCCTTCACTCTAATGGTATGATAAATCCTGTAACATAAATTTACTAGAATTATATTATTCTAATGATATATTTTATCATAATCTTTCTTTACCCCTCCTTTTATACTATAAATGAAAACACCGTTCGAGATGTGTTGATTTATCACATTCAAGGACGACGGGTTTTCAATTTGCATTACCATATTATATTATGGTAATGAAACCATTTTTGTGGTTGAACCAGAATATTAAATATGTATTTTATCTTATGTTTTGTTCTATAATATGTTTCACACATGAAGTAAAATAATAATTCCAAACAAGTTAATTGTGAGCAAAATCGCCAAGTGAATCCAAGGGTTTATCATTAATGTTTTATATAATGATTCATCTTCACTCCCAATAACCAAATTAAATTTTCAACAATGTAACCTTCTATATGTTCAAAAATAAAATATATGTTCAATTCTGGAAAACCACTCTCATCATATATGTGTATCCAAACATTATATAATTGAACCAATCATTAAAACCAAGGAAACAAATGAACCTGAGCAATGAAATTGAACTTCATAACCAATCAAAAAGGTTATGAATGAACTAAAAAAGAATATAATAAATAATTTAAATGTAAAATAGGTTATATAATTATTAATTAATTAACCTAATTTTATTATTCATTTCATTAAGATCATGTGAAGACCACCATCAGACTTAAGGTAAGGGATCCTCTGTTTATCACATTTATTCAAGAATCTACTCTATGATATTCCCTTTTACATGTAATTCCTAATTATGGGGTGTGACTTAAAACCATCCTTATAATTCCCTCATGATTTATAAAATTTGATAAATACCTTTATCTCTCATTATACCCTCTTATGTACACCTGATACCATGCCGATATTCCGTGAGGAATTCTCCCAGAACCACCTTCATTCCTTCGGATTGCTCTATCTTTCTTCTTACCTAAATGAATTTGTTTTTATTTTTATTTAAAACGTCTAAATAATGTGTATATTATCCAAAATAATGTTTCAAGATCCATACCTCATTCTATTTTGGGGATATAAATTCTTTTAAGTGATTCCCTCCTCGATACTTCCTAATAAGCAAACCCTTTTTAAGGGAACATCCCTAATTTTTACCCAATTTCAAGTGGAATCTAACATATGTTTTAAGACACCATTGTTTTTTATAAAATAAGACTTTTTATTATTAAAAACTTCTTGTTTCACTACTTATGTTATATAAAACATTATTCCCTTTTGTATTTTAATTGCCCTTTAGTATTTTCTTTAAAACCACACAAACATGTTTTAATGCTAAGAGTTTCCAAAATAATATTCATACATGTTGTCACTTTAGTTTGAAATAACTTATCATTATATATGCCTATTTTACCTTTTTAATTTTAATTTATGTTTTAATTCCTTTCTATAATGGTCACTTTTATGATATGCTCATTCATTATGCTTTATGACATGAATGTGATAGCCATTTCACTCCGTGTTTCCCATATTTTTATGCATGATTGATTATGTATAATTATTTATATGTAAAGAATATTAATTAACACGATAATATGGGTGAACCCTGATAGAACTCCAATTAATTGGGTAAATTTGAGGCTCATGAGACGTTATGTGCAACGGTTTTGCGGTTAGACTTGATTCTTGCTACCATGTGTAACAGTTTTGGTGGTTAACCTTGACTTGTGCTCCTCTATGAGAACTGGCCCTTGATTTTTTCTAAAGTCATGATTTATGTTTCTACCACATTACTATGTATTCATGTTTATATGATCAATGTTTATATGTTTTGATTATATATTCCATTTTATATCTTTATTTCATGATCTTTAACCCTTGTTCTAAATCCTTATTCTTATGTTTATTTAATTTAGTAACTTTGAGCAAATCCCTTTGTTCATGTGATACCTAGGGTACCTTATGCAGATGTAAGGGATCAAAGGAAGTTAGGATATCTCTATAAATATTACATAAAGAAGTGTTTTTTTAGTTCCATGTTTTATGTTTTATGCACCTATCCCTCCAAGACGCTGGACTTTACGATCCTTTGTTTGTATTCTGATGTATAATTATTCTTAAAATCATGTAATGTAATGTGTAAAAGGATAGGGTCACTATAATTTAACAGTATCTTACCCTTGAAATATTTCATGCTGTATTGTTGAACTATTTTCAAAAGATTTGTGGCATACCTATATTTCTAAAGGATTATTTTTCTAAAATAATAAGTCTATACATTGATAATACCTAAAGTGTTTAGCTCCACTGAGTCTAAATACCATACTATGTATATCGTTGACTTCCAATTTTAGTTCTAACTAACAAATAATTATCCTTCCACAACTGGGTATATAATTCTTACATTTTATATTCATCATGTATTGCCTATGATTCATGTATCACTGAACTATTGGTTGATTATTATGCACCACAAACAATATACATTCCTAAACTAGAATAGTTTTTCCTTTTTTCAAAGGGACACGTGAGATTTTTTATTTTTTATACTCAATAAAAGTTCGACTGGGATCAATTACTTGGAAATTAGAAGTTGTGCATTTCTCTTCGCTGACTTATGAATCAACCTTTCTTAGACCCATAGAGAATAAAACTTACTTATAATATTGTTTCTATACTTAATTGGTTACTATACTCAAATACACATATGTTATAATAAAATTGTATATAATTCCCAAAAAATTATAACAGAAACATAACAAATAATTGTTTAATATACCTGAAGTAGAAACAATTAATTGATTCTTTAATTTAGTTAATTGCGATCAAACTTATGTAGATTAATTTCATGACATGTGAAGAGAATATCCTCTTATTTAATAACTCTATTATTGAAGGATGTTGCAAAGGTGCCTTTGGCGTCTCTCTTTCCATTGGCCTTATTTTTTTCAACATTTTCACCGTAAGAACTAAAAGGTTTTGTAAGTTCTTATTTCTTTGAGAACCTTACCTAGAAGGAAATGAAGTGATTTCTCCATAATGTTCATTTTGTAATCTTAAATGTAACTAGATTAAATGGGTGGAAATTATTTAAGAAATTGATCCATTGAATGATCATGATCCACTTTTTCAATTTAAATAATACCTATGTAATCATCACCATATTCATTTATTTCTTCACTTTCTCCTTGAAAGATTATAGGTTAGGATACAATATGTAAAATCATCCTTGTCCTGATGTAGTATCTACAACTTACATGAGACGTTGATGAAAGCATTATGACTTAACAATAATATGTGTCATACTTGAATCTCCTGTAATCATTTTTACACCATTTATTCATAAAGTGGCTTAACAGGTATTGGGGACACCAACACCTTGAATTTCCGACATCATAGTATTGTGTGCGAGTGGATGTACTACACTTGGAAATTCATGCTAGTTTGGACATTTAATTTGTCCATTATTATTGCAACATATTTTGTGGTTTTACTTTTCATTTTATTTAAAATAAAATCTATATGATCTGTACTTTTTATCTTCATTTTCGATTTATACATTACAGATTAATTAATTAAAAAATAAAATGTATCCCACTATTTTATCAAATTCTTGGAACCCTCTGTAATATAATGGAAATACTCTATTTTTCAAATATTCTAGTGAAAAGGTTTTTGAACCTCCCACATAGTCTACAAGATTTGGTTTTTCAACTATTTAGAGAGTTCAAGGTAGACGGTTGACTAACCAACTACATTAGCACATAATTCCTTGATATGTTGAGTGAAGTCCCATCTTCAAAAATCATATACTTGATTTACTCAATAGTTTCCTCAAAAGTTGTAGTAAGCTAGATTTGGATAATATTTTTTCTCCCAACTTTAGTTGAGACAACCCATCACTCTCATAAGAACTCCCCAGTAGTAAGAGGAAACATCAACTTTGGATGATGAGTACCTCGAACACCCGATTTTCGTCAAATTAAAATGATGGAAGACATTAGTCAACTTAATATTTCTTTGAGGGTTTTTTTATTTTTCTCAAAGAATATAATACATTTCTATTAATCTTGTTCTTTTTATGTTGTCTCACTCACAAGTGAACATTAATAGAAAAAATTCATCATTTCTTTATTTATTTTACTATTTATCATTTCATGTGTTTCTCGTCGTCATAAAATGAATAAAATAATAAATAAATGCATAAAGTAAATAAATTAGCTTACTAGTCTTGAGGATTGAAAAATGATTGATGCATTTAAACTCAATAGATTAATTACGAACTTGGTGTATCATACTTGACTCGCAGCTTGAATCATGATACAACACTTTTTAGTCCAGTGTCTTCACTATTCATCTAGAGTACCGCCTCATCTTGGCGGGGCCCACATCTCGTTTGGTGCATCATCTCATCATGGTGGGGTACACATCATACATTGTCTTCATCAAAAGTATCATTATACTCGCTCGCAATTGAGGGGGGACTATGGCCGCAATAAATAACAGATAAACATGGACGTCTGGGCCCTTATAAATCTTTTAACTGAAAAAAAGTTGATGTGACCATCATATTAATTGTTTAAAATCATCACACACGATTATAAATAATTTAATAAAACATCCAAACATATACATATTTGGTCGGTGCTGAAGACCAGTCAATGGGTAAAAGCACAAAAAAATTAAATTTAACTAATTTGATTATGAATTTTTTTAAATTAAATTAAATTAATTAACAAAATTAAAATAATTTTATTCTATTAGGTTCAGTAATTAACTAATTTTTAACACCAAAAATTAAATTAATTAAATAATTTAATTTATTACCTAAATTCAATTTATTTTATCAGGTATTAACATATTAATTTTTAAACCAAAATAAATATTTTAATTTAATTGATTTAATTCTGAAATTAAATAAATAAATAAAATTAATTTTGATTAACTTAGGTCTCGAAACCCCATGCAGGCTCAAAGTGGGTCAGGATGACCCTGCATTGGCCCTTTCTAGCAGAGCAGACCCAATGTGAGGGTATTCTGGTCCAGATAGACCTACCCTGACCCATTCTAGGTTTAGCGAATGTGCCTAAGCCAGTTGAAGGGCATTTTAGATCTAAATTTACATGAAAAAGATTGGTAAGTGCTAGATTGGTGTATATCTTAGCTGGGCAGTGGGTTTTTCGGGAGAATGTTCTTGTGGTACGGGAAGTTACTGCTGGTGGTGCTCCGATTTGGGTCGATGGTGGAGCTTGCTCCTTGCCTCATTCAAAGGCAGCACAACATATATGGTATTTGACTTAGGGGGTACAATTGGAAGCACAGGACTTGCATTGTGGCGATGAGTGCACATGGGTAGTGCTGAAGAGGCGCCATATCTAGAGGGAGGTGCGGGATCCAATGGGGGGTTGTTCTCATAGTGGGAAGCGTAAATTCCCATACAGGGAATACCAGATGGAGAAGGTACCATCATCATCGGCCCTCACCAGATCAAGTTGCACCGACGAATAAGAGGCAGTGGGGATCTCTTCCAAGGAAGGTGGAGATCTGATGATTGAGGGAGGAACCTGTGGGGAGGCTTCCTGTAGGTGGCCATTCGGGAGGCTGGTTGGGATGGGTTCTTCGTGGCTGGTTGGAAGGCACAAATTGGGAATCTTGGGTTCTCAACACTGGTTAGCTGATGGTGGGGTGGTCTTCACGCGCTTCCACTATGACCTAGGAGGTTGTTTGGCCGAGGGGCGCCATATTTGGAATGGTAAGTCACAGCTGGTCCTGCAGTGCGGGTTTTGAATATCTCAAAAGAAGGATGGATTGTTTCTGACTCATAGAAGGAGGAGGGTGTTGGGAAAGACGAGAAAGTGACGAATGATAAAACAATAGAAAAATCAAACGCACAACAGAAATTTAATCTTTCTCTCCAAATAGAAGCGGATGCGCAGTGAAAAAATTACATGTGCAGAAAATAAAGTTGACACTAGAAATTTCGACGTGGAAACCCCGAAAGGGGAAAACCATAGGACCTAGTACAGAAAGAGGGATCCATTAAAATCAAGGGTTACACGGTAGAAACTCCCCAAAAATCAAAAGGATCTAAAAAGTTATTCTCAAGAATAAAAGTGTGGATCAAAAGATGGGGAGCATTAAAGATGATCATCGAAGAAAGATGATCACCAAAGGGGATTTTCTCTCGGTGTTGTTGTTGCCGGTGATGTTGAAATGCCTTGACTCTGTCTCCTTATATTGGAAAAAAAATCGTCGTCAAATAATGTTGCCACGTCAAAAGTGTGTCACCGCGTGGATTAATTCATGCGGTCTTGGCCCGTAGTAAAACACCCCATTAAAAGAGAAACTACATGGTCACCATTTGAGGAGGCGTTACGTGGTACGCCAACTAGGAAGGCACCCAAAAAACTCCCCATCCGACTCAAGTGGGGATCACCGCCAACCCTGAAATCTATTAGAAATTCTCAAATTTTCCTCTCAGTAAACTCTTGGTCAACATGTATGACCCTTTGTCATCAGTGTGGATCTTCTCAAGATCTATCTATCTTGAATCAAGGATGTTGCAGATCCAATGACATTGAACATTGATATGTTTCGACCTCCCATGAAAAGTGGAATTATTTCCCAAACAAATAGAACTCTGAATATCACAAAATAAAACATACCTATCCTGATTTAAATTGAGCTCTCTAATAAACGTTTTCATCCACAACAATTCTTTGCATTCCTTAGTAGCTGAAATAAACTATGACTCTGTGGTAGATAATGAAACACATCTCTACAATCTAGACTTCCAAGATACAAATCCCCCTACAAAATTGATCAAATATCCTGAAGTAGACTTCCTCGAGTCGATATCTCCTACCATATATGAATCTGTAATGCCACAAATAATAGGTTCCCCTTTGCAAAAACACAATCTAATATCAGAAGTACCATGAAGATAACGAAAAATATACTTCACTACTCTCCAATGCTCTCTACCTGGATTTGATTGAAAACGACTGACCACACCAACTGCATGAGCTATATCAGGTCTAGTACATACCATTGCATACATCAAACAACCAACAACAGATGAATAAGGTATGTGTTGCATCTCCTATCTCTATTCATCAGCAGAATATAACTGACTGGTGCTGAGCATAAAATGTAAAGCAATATGAGCACTTACCACTTTAGCTCTATCCATAAAAAATCTATGAAGAACCTTCTCAATGTATATCTCCTGAGATAACCACAATTTCATGGACTTCCTGTCATGGGAGATCATTTTGCCAAGAATCTGTTGTGATGGACCCAAGTCTTTCATCGCAAAATACTAACAAAGATCCTTCTTCAATCTGTCAATTCTAGAAGTATCATGGCCAAAAATGAGCATATCATCAATATAAAGAAATATTATAATAAAATCATCATTAGTAAATCTCTTAAAAAAACAATGATTAGAAGATGTCTTCCTGAAACCCTGATGAGAAATGACAGATTCAAACTTCTTATACCACTTCCTCGGAGCTTGCTTCAAAGCATACAAACTATTCTTCAACCTACAGACATGATTTTCTTTACCTGTTTAAACAAAACCCTCTGGTTTCTCCATATAAATATCCTCTTCTAAATCTCCATGGAGGAAAGTTGTCTTCACATCCACCTTCTCAATCTGTAGGTCCAAACTAGTAGCCAGACCAAGAACAACCTGAATGGAAGACATTTTTACAATAACTGAGAAAATCTCATCAAAATAAATACCTTTCTTCAGATAGAAGCATTTGATGACTAACCTTGCCTTGTATCATGGAAGGGAATTGGATTCTTCATTTTTAATCCGATAAATCCACCGATTTTGCAAAGCTATATTCTCTGTCGGTAACTTCACCATCGTAAAAGTGTGGTTGTCGTGCAATGATGTCATCTGGTCATCCATTGCTGCAACCCATTTGTCCTTCTGTTCACTTTCTATTGCCTCATCAAACGATTCTGGTTATCCCCCTTCAGTGAGGATTACAAACTCATTAGGTGAATATGGAGTAGAAATGGTGCAATGCTGAGATTACCTCCAGAGTGGAACTATGGGTTCATTAATAACCCATGGAACCAGATCATCAGAAACAAAAGGTGAATCAGAAACATCAACTACAACCTATTCACCTTGAGCATCATTCTGTACATCAACATGATCATCAGAATCAACAATATGAGGAAAATGTGAATTAGAACTTGACTCAAGACTGACAAAACCATCATAAGTTGGAGAAATTTTTTCTCCTTTATCCATGTCTGCAAAAGTCTGATCCTCCTTAAACAATGCATCATGGCTATTCACAAGTTTCTTCAAAACAGGATCACAGAACCTGTACCCAAAATCATCGTGTCCATAGACAATAAAAATTAACTAGTTTGTCTTACCATCCAACTTGGATCTCTCATCTCTAGGCACATGAATAAAATCCTTGCAACCAAAAACATGCAAGTGATCATACCAGATCTCTTTTCCATAACAAAACATGTTAGGAGTATCTGTATGAAAAGAAATAGAAGGTAAAAAATTGATAATATAATCAGTAGTAAGTAAATCCTCACCCCTAAAATGTCCAAGAGATTTTTCTTCTGAAAGCAAACAACGAACTCCTTCTAGAAAAGTCCAGTTCATCCTCTCAGCCATGCCATTCAGCTGAGGTGTCTTGGGCAGTGTCTTTTGATGCTGAATACCTTCCTGCCTACAATACAGATCAAAAGGATCACAATACTATCCTCCACTGTCTGTGTGAATATATTTCAATTTCTTTCCTGATTCCCTCTCAGTAGAAACATGAAATTTCTTAAAAACACTAAGCACCTGATTTTTGTCTTTCAAATCATAAACCCATAGGTTTCTTGAGTAGTCATCAATAAATGTAAAAAATTAAACACCACTACTAAAGGTCTTAGATTTCAGAGGACCACAAACGTCAGAATGTAACAATTCAAGTACCTGTGACTTTTAGTGTAGAGGATGACTGCTGAAACTCACTCTCCTATATTTTCCATCCATGCAATGATCACATGTTTCCAATTTGACTCTCTTAAAATTTGGAAGAATATTTCTGTTGGCCAAAAAAACAATACCTTTATCACTGATGTGACTAAGGCACTTATTCCACAACTTGGATGAAACACTGCACTCAACAACGCAAGCAGTATCACAAGAAATATAAGCTCTAGTCCAGTACAAACATGATTTCTTCTTCCCTCAAGCCACAATCAAATAGACCTTGGAAAGATTCCATTGGAAATCACCAAAAGTACTGATAAACCCTTCATCACCCAGAGCACTGGTAGAAATGAGATTCAAGAGAACCTCAGGTGCATGTCGAACATTCTTCAAAATCAGCTTACTTTATGTACTGGTCTTTAAACAAACAGACATGATGCCTACAACGTCAGCATGACCATCATTTCCCATATTCAAATTCCAAAATTACCTGGGCTGTAAGATGTAAATAACTCCTTCTTCGATGTCACATGAAAATAGGCAGTACTATCAACAACCCAACAGGAATCATAAAAAGCAATGTTAATGGAATCATAAACAATAACAAGATCACCCCCTGTAGCAGTGAAAACATGATCATCTCCATTGCCATTTTTCTTCTGTGGATTTTCTTTCATTATTTTCTCCCTTTTCAGCTGATAAATAAATTTCTTATCATGCCCCTTGTTACCACAATGATGACATTAAAAATCTCTCTACTGCGGTCTGGATTTTCTTCTACCTCTGCTCTTACATCGACTGCTCTGCCCCCGGTCCTGGATTCTGCCCCTGTTCTATGTGACAAGAAGCTCTGAAGAAGATTTCTCTTAAGTGTGTCTCCTAACCTCTTCATTTAAAATAGAAACCTTGACAAAACCAAATGTCACAGAACCATTAGGAGTAGAACCAGTTAGAGTAACACGTACATAAACCCATGAATTGGGTAAAGTGTTAGGCAGAAAAAGTGCTAAAACCTCATCTTCAATATAGATACCCATGCCTGACAACTGATAAAAACATCCTTTATATTCACTTAAATAATCTTAAGTAGACATACATTCTTTGTACCTCAAGTTCACCATTTTTTTAGAATAAATATTTTGTTGTTTCCCGTCTTGGAAGCGCAGGTAGTATCAAGATTCTCCCACAAAGTTCTGGCATGAGAGATGTTGAGAATGTGGTTCATCACATTGTCTTCAACCCATTTGCGAATGAAGCCGCAAACCATCTCATGCTTGAACGCGCATTCTTCGTCTGACATCCTCTGGGGCTTCTGGGTACTAAACTCTGGAAGATGCATTCACTTGACAAAAAATAAGATCCTTCATTTTAAGTCACCACATATGGTAGTTGGTACGATTCAGAAAAATCATTTGACTATAATTGGCCTCCATAATAAATATGAAAAAAAGAACCAAGCCCTTTGATACCAGATTTTGGGAAAGATGGGAAAGTGATTAACAAACAAACAATAGAAAAATAGAACGCGCAATGGAAATTGAGTCTTTCCCCACAAATAGAAGCGTATGCACAGGGACAAAATTAAATGTACAGAAAATAAAGTTGACATAAGAAATTTTTATGTGGAAAACCCGAAAGGGAAAAACCACGGGACCTAGTCTCAAAAGAGGGATCCACTAAAATCAAGAGGTACACCGTAGAGACTCCCCAAAAATGGAAGGGATCTCAAAATTAAGACTAAGGAATAAAAGTGTGGTTCAAAATATGGAGAGCAGTAAAGATAATCGTTGAAGAAAAATGATCACCAAAGGGGATTTTCTCTCGGTGTTGTTTTTGCCGGTGATGTTGCAATGCCTTTCCTCTACCTCCTTATATAGGAAAAATAATCAGCGTCAAATAATGTCGTCGTGTCAAAAGAGTGTCACTGTGTGAATTAATTCACGCAGTCTTGTCCCGCATTAAAACAACCCATTAAAAGAGAAATCACATGGCCACCATTTGAGGAGGGGTTATGCAGTATGCCAACCAGGAAGGCTCCCAACAAAGGAGTGATTTAGATGGAGACCTAGGAAGACAGGGAGGGGCCACAAAATTGTATTTTTCAAGACGAGTCAATTTTTTGTTTCATAAAGTCCACCCCAAACAACTCTCTTGGAATATCCACAGTTGGGTGGATTTGTTTTATTAATGATTTTTTTGACAAACTTGTCCACAGTCCACACACATTTACTCATAACCACATATTGTTTTTTTATTAAAACAAAAAAAATTATTTTTTTATAGAAAAACATATCCAACTCTGTTATTCCATATATGTGTTGAATTTTGGGCATGATGGGATGATTTTCGGTGGCTGTAAAGGTGGTCATAATTAAAGGGATCCACCAGAGAAATGAAGAACTCATATATCAATTTGTTCTTCATATTTTTATATCCATCAGTGTTGAAACAAAAAAAGTAATAGACACACACCCACAAATTTTCTTGAAATTTTAATACTAGAAAGATGCAAATGATTCATATTAAAAATTTTGATTGGTCATAACTTGGTTGTCTGAAATCGGACCAACACGTGGTTTGTTTCATTATGACTTATTTAAACCCTCTACATAATTTTATATCAAATTAATTTTTTCTTGTATAAGATAATTTAAATGACACCTCTAATAAAAACTAAAGATACTGTGGCAGCAACAGAAGATTGTGGGCCAGTTATTTTTATTTTTTTCATCGTTGGGATGACAAAACTTTTTGCCTCCTGCAATTCGAGCACTAGTAAAGTCTGAGGATCTCATGTAAATTAAATTGAGCATAAAAATAATATAAAAAACATGTATTTTTTATGAATACATACTCAACAAATGTTTTTCATAGACGATATTTTCTCAAAGGATCCAAAGAAGAATCCTTCTAGATCATCTACACATGATTCAAAAACCCATAGGTGCGTCGCTCATCGAATTCCAGTTGCTAGTGCATAGATCTGATAATGTCTTCAATGCCTCGATGATCGCCACATCAGCATGGTTGCGATGTATGAGGTAGAAATTGATCTGATCACCTAGATCTAGACTTCATCTCTCTAGAAATATTGAGAGGAGAGGGAATCCCTCAAGATCTCACCATGAAAAATCCCCAGTGAGGTCCTCTTTCCTCCTTTTAATAGTGGATGCTCAAATACCCAGACAGGGTTCCCTGACCCCAATATATTTAATGTCCACTAAATAAATAATAAATATTAATTATGGAAAACTAAATTGTATCATAAATATTATTTATATTTTATCACATGCCTCTAATATATATTAAATATATTATGTGAGAAAAACTGGTATAGTTAACTCAAATCTTAATTTAATGCTAAAATTAAATGAAACTGGAATATTAAAATAACATTCATTCAAAAACATTTATTCCTTATATTTACTTAAACACTTGTAAATAATTTTAATAAATAAATTCAACCAAATAATTCTTTATTTGAATAATAATGAATTTATTTATTTATTAGCGATCGATAAAACTAGGAAAACACTCGGACAACACTCAGACCCTATGGTGGGACCCACCATGTCCTATATACATATTCGTCAGAATAAGGTGGATCCTTGAATAAAATATTACGTGTGACCCTATAGACCCTTATATTGATAAAATATAGTAGTATTCACAGAACAAGAGAGGAGTCTAGAAACCTAGCCATGCCCCTAAAGAGACAGGGAATGGTCATAGCAATGATAAACAACCTATGAACACAAACTATGTAATATAATCTATTTGTATTTAGATATCTCATAATAAAGGATGTGCACTTGTGTCATTTTCATTTCCTGTTTTATTATTTATTGATATAAATGGATGAGTTTTTCCTCAACTAAATTGTCCAAATATTTATGAATGTACTTCCATCTTGATTAACCAGACCTAAGATATTTTACTTTCTCAACTCAAAAGTGATAAATTCAATCTTTATCATTCAACCAATTTCATACAACCAATGATGTACCCAACATAGGCTACCTCACTAGGATTTCATTATCAGGTTTTTTTACCATGCATCAATGTATGTAATCAAATTAAACACACTGATAATGATATCATGTCAGGAGACCAATAAAAATTTCAATAGATTGTAACAACCAATGAAACTAGAAAAATGTGGGGTTATTATTGGCGAGTCTATCCTCATGATGTCAACTATTAGAGATGACCAAGTGCAAACTTCTTAAGGAGAAGTGTCAATGATTATGAGCCCCCAACACTTAATAGTAAGAAATTATCTGTTTCTAGTCAGTATGTTGTGTTAAGAACATATGACATATATTTAATATTAATTTCGTAGTATCTCAAGGTTCTAATTATATCTTGTGATATACTATAATATTTTTATATGAAAAATAATCTATGGAAATTACCAATAAATAATGGATGAAAAAATTTCAATACTGTAATGGTAAGAATACATCATATATAACTAAATATGACCATAATATGGTAATCGAAAAGTACTGATTTATTTGGGTCTAGGTCACCCACTATTACAACACAAATAATCTTGATACCTACAACACCAGTATGACCATTATTACACATATTCAAAACCCCAAAATTACTTGGGATTTAAGTTGCAATAACACGTTATTATATTTCATGTAAACACAAGAGCCACTATCAAAAACCCAAAAAGAATCATCAGAATAAATATTAATGGAGACACAAATAATAATAAGATAACCCCCTATAGTAGTGGTGACATGATCATCTCCATCACTGTTTTTATTTTGTTGAGTTTCATTCATTATTTTTTCTATTTTCTACTGATATCAAAACATCTTAAGAGGTCATTTCTTACCACAATGATGAAATTTAAATACTCTCTTCATTGAACTTGATTTTCTTATACATTTTATCTTTCCTATACTACTCCACAACTGATTTCTTTCTGGACTTCTCCCCTATTTTCTGTGACTAATAGCTCTGAATAAGATTTCTCTTAAGTAAGTTTATTGATCTACTCACAAAAAATAGCATAATAAAAAAACTAAATGTCACAACACTATTAAGAGTTAAATCGATTAAGATAAAATGAAAATTCTCTCAATAATTGGGTAATTCATTAATAAAAAAAGAAGAATTTAAAACCATATCTTAAAAAGTAATAACCACAACCGAAAATTTATCAAAACCTACCTAAAATTAACTCAAGTAGTCATAAATAGATATAAATTCTTTATACCTAAATTTCATCACTTGTTTGAGGAGAAAAAGTTTATTGTTTCCAATCTTGTAATCATAAGTTATATTAATGTTCTCCTATAATGTTTCTGAATGAGAGATGTTGAGAATATGGTTCATCAGGTTGTCTTTGACCCACCGATGAATAAAACTAAAAACCATATCATAAACAAACTACCATTATTCATCATACATTAATTTTGTATTTCAAGTACTAAACAATGATAGATTAATTCTCTTGAAAAAAAGTTTATCATTCATTTTCAATCACCACATATAGTAGTTTAAACCATTCAAAAAAATCGTCTTACTATTATTAGATTCTATAAATTATCTGAATAAATACTGAACACATTGATAAAAAATTTTGAAAATATGGTAGGTGACAAACATAAAAAAATAACAATGTGAATGCGCAGTGGAAGTAAATTTTCTTCTCCTTCAAACAATCTAGAAAAATTAATGTGGATTCCCAGCAACCAAAAAACCTGTGTATGAAAAATGATAGTTGACCCCAGAAATTTATAACATGGAAAACCTAAAAAAGTAAAAACCATGATACCTATTCCAGAAATTAGAATCCACTAAAAATGAGTATTGTATGATAGAGACTCCCAAAGATGATTGAGATATCAAAAATAAAACTTTGACAGATTTTCGGATCAAATGTAGAGATCAGATGCAGTCAAAAAATACCTTTAAATGAAGAAAACAACATGACAATGAAATCTAAATAGATTTTAACATAAAGAGTAGAGGTTAGTTGTATTAATATAAGGTATAGAAGAAAACTCCAAGATCAGATCAAAGACCCCTATAGATGAAAGACAATCAGATCATATAGAATTTCTCTATTGTAGATATGGAAACTACTAGTCAAACCTGAGATTCTTCACACCCAAAATAAGAGACCTGAACTGCATAAAAACCTTTCATCTCTCAGAAAAAAACATCCAATAAAATATTTAACCCCCTTTCTTCATATCTATCTTTTCTATTTTTTTATTTAAATGGTCATGTGAAGAGATATTGAGGAGGACAGCCAAAAAATTCATAAAAATTGAAGAGAGAGTTATTATTAATTTTTACCTTATGTCACCACTAGAAAAGCTCCTTGATAAATTCTAATTATCGAACATCAATTAATTTATCTAGTATGAAACTTCAATAGAATGAAATTACAAGGAAATTATTGAACTCTACTAACTCCTAGTTCTTTGAATCCACAACAACATTTGAGAAAATTCACTCAATATGGTTTCATTAAGAAATGTGTTACTTTGGATGAAGCTACAACCGATTCAACCTCCTTCAAGGTGGATTTGGATTTTGAAACCAAATGATATTCTTTTTTGATATAGTTTCAACACACTACAAGATTAAAATCCATGATTATAGTCAAAGTTTACTCCTGTTCAGTTCAGTTATATGAACCCCTGCACACTCATGCATGGAAAACTCTATCGATTACAAGACCTCACGTTGGAAACAACGAACAAGCAAATTTTATTCAGCCTCAATATTCCTTCTTTATTCTAATTCATTGTTACTCCTCTAAAAAAACTCAAAGAAGTAGCTTAAATCCCTTACATGTGGCAATTGATATTCGACCAGTGCATGTGACTTGAAGTGGTTGTGTAAGTGATTTCATTATGGATGTTATTTAAGCATTGGGTGAACACTAATCTCATGACTTACAACTGAAGTAATAGAGTGAATCGAGGCCCCTCGATCTCTACCGTTCATTTAGATATAGAATAGAACAACCATAAAACAAGTTTTTCTTTATCAAGATCGAATGACATGACTGCATATCCAATTACATCCACTCATCAATCACCATCTTCCCCACGGTCGAATGATCCCTACCTATATCGAATAAAAACAAATAGTCAAGATCTGATCAATCATATTATTTAAAAATCATGAACATTATCAGGTATAGTCATGAATCCAAGCTCCTTCCCAGTTTTTATTTGATCAGCTCAAATGAGTTTGGGTGGCTTTAGGTTCATCAGTAGATCTCATTCACATGGATTCAATCTATCTCTGTTGGGTCAGGATTAGGTTTCATCATCATACACTCTCAATCGATAAGCTCTCACTCAGAATCATGAGACCTTTATTGTTTGAACGATTTATCATCTTATCAAATCTTGAATCAACTTTTGTTCATGAAAATTTTCAACTGGACTTCAACAATTTTTTGAGGCTTTGGTTGACTTGAACTCATTGAGTCAACTCCTTGAATATATGGCATGTACTCACATTTTATTACACAATCATAGCACTTGGGATCAGTGAGTCCCCCATCACCTTTTACAGATCTACCCTATAACAAAAATACAATGATCAATTTCTACATCTCCGATTAGATTTTCATCAGTCTTAGTAAATAAAATCGGTTCGCCTTCTTCAATTGATTTGGAAGCAATATTCTCTTTTGAATTCAATCTGTCTACTTTATGGATCATACTTAACTAAATACTACTCATCTATAATCTTAGATTAGTTCTTATAGCTATAGTTGAGTACTTTAGTCGGTTGATTACAGATTCATATGGAATTAATGATAATACCTCTCCACATCAGTTTATTAATGGCTTTGAGATCCCCTTAATGATCAATTTTTCATTCTTAGCGATTGAGTTTGGGCGTCTTAGTGATGAGATCATTAAAATTTGTTTATTCCTGCTATATTCTGGAAAATGATTGGTCTATCTTCAATGGTATTCCTTTATTTCTTATAGTTTTGGA
The DNA here is from genome assembly GCA_963277665.1 of Viscum album. Lineage (NCBI taxonomy): Eukaryota > Viridiplantae > Streptophyta > Magnoliopsida > Santalales > Viscaceae > Viscum > Viscum album. Next base: position 601,157,198 of record OY728158.1, on the reverse strand, counting down.
TGAAATATATGAAGGTGAATTATTATTAAGGTCTTAAGAGTCATAAAAAATTCCATAGGTCACACAAAAAAAATGAATTTATATGAAAATGATTCAGGTCTTACAAAATAGATATCGAGTTTGAAAAAAATGAAATCAATTAATTTGAAATTTTCTTAAAATTCATATGGGAATGATCAAAGTCATATTAAATGACAAAAGAATTATTAGTAAATAAAAGACTTGGAAAAAAATATTCTTCAACAATTTGGAAACTTCACAGAATATTTTATGACCAATAATATATTTATGATGAAACCATGGAACTTTGAAAATTTTAATTCCAAAATTCAAATTCCAAAAAATTGATGGAAAATTATATGTCAATGATTATCTTACATACAATAATAAAATTAATTGATCCTAATGTTATGATAAAAATTAACCCAAGATACATTTAATAAATTTATTACTTAGAACACACAATTTCATCAAGATATTCAAATAATGACAATTCTAACAACAAATAAACTAATATTCAATTATTATCAATTTCGAGCACATTTTAACATTAAAAATTCAAATATTTTATAAAGTAAATATAGAAATAAAGTATCAGGTAAAAACCAAATCAAATTACCCCACACTTAAAGTTTTTTTTGTTCTCAAGTAATGAATTAATTAGATTCAATGTAAATCAATTTATCTTAAAAATTGAAGATCTATATTGCCATCCAAAAAGTCATTTAGAAAATTGTTTCTCACATGAACTCTTTCAAGTAAGTATGTTCCACTAATGTTCTCAAAAATAAAGTGTTTGGACTAAAATTTAGTTTCTAGTTTTACAAGAATTATTTAATTTGAAACTTTTGAAAAGGATTAAAAAATTATCTTTGTATTTAAATGTTCTTACAAACATCTCGTTTCCTCCAAATTGAAAAATCTGACATAATTCGAAGCTCAACATAATTTGACAAAAATAATTGGATGAGTGAAACTTAATAATTAACTACAACACATAAAGATCTCATCCAATATTTTTAAAATAAAAATAATTTTTTTAAAAGGACTAGTAGTTAATTTTATAGAACATTTGGATGAAAATCGTAAAATATTAAATCTAATCAAAAAGTTTAAATCCAATAAATGTTGTAAATATTATTCCCAAATATTGATAATTTTTTTTAAAGTGATAAATTTAAATTATTTAATAATATTAAATCCTTGGTAGAACAAATAAGATAAAAAATCAAAGGGGAAAACAATCCCCAATTCCAAGAGAGATTTACAACCACCAAAAATGAAACCTTAAGCTTGAAAATTCAAAATTTCAAAAACAATTAAGGGGAATTTAATGTGTATTTAATGAAATGAAATTATATAAAGTTAAAGAGCCACACCATCACTTAAAATTCATTATTATCCCTAATATTGAATCTCAAGGTTGGTGAATATTTTAAATAGTTTGATTCAGAAATATTTTTCAATTCAGTAGTGTGAAATATTTTTTAGGGGGTTATAAGTATTAAAAAATAGTATGATACCCCAATTATATAAACTTTTACCAAACAATTTTTTAAATATACACACATTTAATATTGGATAGACCAATTAAGTTTTCATGAAAGTTTATGAAGTATCATCTTTGAGTAATTATAATAATAATAATAGTGGCACTTTCAAATAGTTTCAACAAATCAAATAAGTTTTGGAGTTCTAAGATAAAATAAAAAAATTGATAAAAAATGATTTTAAAAATCCTATATTAATGAAAGAAAATACACCCATTAGTGTATTAAAAATTAAATATTAATTTAAGTCTAAAAGTTAATAAAATATCACTACACACAATATCAAGCAATATCTAGATTTTAAAACAATATTTACAGAAACAATTTAAGTCAAATTTTAATAGTGTATATAGTAGTTAAAACCACATTTAAAATTTCAAAAAAAATGAAAATATTGAAAAAATAACTCATATGATGGTTGAAGCTTTACTAATAATCATTATACCCAAAATTACCCTCCTTTACGAAATAAATAATAACTAGTCTCTCTATAAAGATATCCACAAAATTGAAAGATATAAACATTAGAAACAATCATTAAAAATAAATGAAATGAGACCAAGATAAAGTGAAAGGATGTAGTGGTGTATCTCTAGTAAACCATTTTTCAAAAATTCAGAATAGGGAAGTGGAGAATGGGAAAAAATTTGAGGTTGTACAAGAGAAAATTGGGGGATTTTTATTCAAAATAAATGTAAAACAAATAAACAATGTTTTATTATGAAATTGGTTTCATACCATGTAGTGCTAAGTTTTTAGACCCTAGATTGACTTTACTAGATGTCTAACCATATTTACAATGAGGATGTGGTTTATTATCTTGAAACCACCACTTATTAACAACCCAAAATTTTTAATTATAAATTGAGTTTTATGGGATTATAAACATCTAATATTATAATTAAACCCTATGAATGTTAAAAAAACTCCTTATAAACACCCCGACACGAGGGACTTCACAAATAATTATTCCAGTGGGGAAGAAGGAACATTACTAGACTACACCAATTTCATGGATTGTAAACTATTAAACACATGTGAAAATAAAGAGAATCCCATAAGCTCTGCCAAAAATTCACTAAGCTCACCAACCAAAAAAATAACAAGAACATGTCTTGGAAGGAAAAATAAGAATTATTTCTACTTTTTGAATTAATTAAAATTTAAAAAATTCAGAATTTTCTTGAAGGGACAGTAATTAAATGGGTGCTTCCATGGGTATAGAATGATAATCATTTTCTTCTACCTTATTTAAAACCTTTAACATATTAAAAATAAAAGGTTAAAGTTGATGAGTTTTGAAAAAAAAATATGAATAGTATTTTCAAAGTTGTTTTGAGTAGTTTTTGAATCATTAGATATCAAAAGGGATTACTCTTACATGGTGCTCATAGATATTATGTTATATTTTTCACCTAACTCAGTTTTGGAATAATATTAAAAAAATTGTATGGATTAATTTTTTAATCTACAAATTCATGTTTTACCAAACTATGATTTTATTACAAAGTTTATTTATTTGAAAATAGGTAATCATTAATAAAAAATTTCTGAGAATTGATTCTTCTTAAAACAAATAGTGCATGCTCAATTTTTCTTTCAAATTCTTTTTCCAAAACATCAACCTCCAAATAATAATCTTTTGAGTGTTCCAATTCATTTTTTTTGGGAAATTGTTCTATTTAGATATATAAAATTCTTATTCATTTGATTATATTTTTAAAAAATCTTTCTAAAAATTATCATCACTAAATTCCATTTTATTGAAAAAATCACTATATTATTCATTATATAGAAGATAAAGGAGTTATATTTAATCTATTAATTTTTCTAGAAATGTTCAGTACCTAATTCTTAACATTATAAACAAAATAAAAAGTTATTTCATTTATAGTTTCAAAATAGAGAATATCACATTGAAAATTAGTTCCAAAGTTTACACAATTAGTGAATTCGATATTTTTTCTCTTCCAAAAATTATTCTAAGTTCTGGTCAAGCTCATTTATAATTTTATTATAAAAATATTTTGAGGGGTATTTATAATTTATATTATTATTTTCTATTATCTCATCAACTCAAGAAGCCAAATCCTAAAACGTGTTGATTTTTCCGGTTTTGGTTGTACAACAATTGGATGATCCTATAATCCCACCTTTGAAACTTCTTGAATGAATTGAAACAATATTTTTAAAATTTATTTATTTTTATAAAGGTCGGGGCTGAATCATCATTTTATTATTAAATCCAAGCAAAGACTTCTTTTGAATGGGTAGAGGGAGACCCATTATATAGTCCGAAGGCCTAGGGGCATGAAATCCTATTTTTTGGCCCGAAGGGCCCTTCTTTGAATAATACTACTACAATACCTGGGATGATACAATACATTCTATAGTATTTCCACTACTACAGTTCACACTGCAGTACCTCCACAATATAGTGTCACCACCGATAAATTATACTAATAGATCATCATCGAAATATTTCAATTCAATAACTTCTTCTTTCAATTCAAATTATTATTGATTTTTTTTATTTTCCTAAAGATACCTTGTTTTAGTTTATATTATTTTAATTATAGGTTCATGGGATTCTTAATATTCATTTCTTTATAAATATTTTTAGTATGAATTTTTTGAAAACTAACTAATCTTTAGGTTCATGCTTATAAAATAATTGGTTTCCTTTAAGTTGTTGGGAATTCCATGACAAGTTATAAACACAATTCCATTCAGTGTTTCCATAATAACTGAAAAAATATATTTTTTAAATTCTTGATGCTGAAACCAAAAATAGCATATTTACCTTACAACAATAAACAAAAAAATCACAAAAAACCATCTCAATCTCATCAAAAAATATTAGTGGTAAAAATAAAAAATTAAGTACAAATAATTTCAGTAGCTTTAGTTGAATCGCACAAAATATAAAAAAAATATTTAAAAATTATACACAAATAAAATGTGGGATATTTTGACATTTCATCCCCGATTAAGAAATTATAGTAGTATATTTATTTGTGTTTTTTAAATTTTATAACCTATAGACATTCAGTGCCAACTTTTCCTAATAATGATGCTAATTTTTATTTATTTCAAAATCAAATCTCTCAAAAACCTACTTAGAACTAGTAATATGATAAGTAGGGTCAAACCATAGAGAAATAATATTGTTCATATGATTAAAATAAAAGAAATAAAAATGGGAGAAACAAAAGTGATAATGAAACTAAACAAAAAACACGATAAAAAAATAGAAAACTAAAAAAGAAGAAATGAAAAAGAGTGAAAAATAAGGGGTTGTGAGAATAGTGTTGAAACTAAAGGAAAGGAGATGATAAGTTAATTAGTTATACTTATCTAGATATTATAAATTTAAAAAATTTCATTTTTAAATTGAGATAAAATCACAGTTGTTCTTAAGAAATGAGAAATGATGTTGGAGTTGCCTTGCTAATGCTTTTATAAATATCTAATTCCAACAACCTCACTTTAAATACTAGTTCATTGAACAAAAAATTAGGAAATGTATAATTATCACATGAAAAAATTGGCATATTCCCCCCCCCCCCAAATCAAATACTCCATTCATTTCTTTTGAGGTTAAAATTCCATTATTTTCTCCCATAGGTATATAAACAGTGAAGAAATGATGCTCAAGGAGAATTAAAATGAGGAAATAAAATAAAGGGTCCATACCGTTAAAATTTTGATCAATGATAGTAAAGATTCAATTCATTTTTATCCTGTACATATAATAATTGATATACTAATTTCCATAATAATAGAAATATTCAATAAATACATCATAAAGTATTCTAAAACAAAGAAAAGAAGATAAGGAAATAGGTTATCTTCTTTGTTGATTTTTCCCTATTCTCCCTCTCCAACGTCTTCATAGTCCCACTCCTAAATTTCACCCTATACCTCTAGTCAGACTCTAAGTAAATTTTTGGGGATTAATTTCTAATTCTAGAATGACCCCTTCATCTAAAACAAGACTCCAATACCCTAAATCCCTAAAAATTAAGAGATATTTATCATTCTTATTTTACCTTATATCACCACTCCTATATCTTTAGAAAATCTCCCCAATAAACTTTGATTCTTCACATCATTTAATTATTCCAGATGGAACCTTAATCAATGTGTATTATCTAGGAAAGTATTGAAATATTCAACCTTATCATACTTTGAATCAACTGTATACTTTTAGATACTTCTTAGACTATGGTTTTATTAAGAAATGACCTACTCTAGTTGAATATGAAATCATATCGACCTCCTTTGAGTTACCTAGTATTAAAATACCAAATTATAATCTTTATTGATATAGTTTCAACATAGTGTGAACTGAAATTATTTCCTCATGGTTAAAGTACACTATTATTTGGTTCAGTTTTTATGAACCTTCTCATGATCATTCATGAAAAACTCTGTATAGTACTGGAACTCACATTGGAGAAAATGACTGACTAACTTTTTTATCCATTAAAATCCCCTCTTTGTTTCAATTCACCAACACTCCTCTTAAAAAACTAAAATCAGCATCTCAAAAACATATTTTAAGAAAATAAACATTAGACTATTTTCTATCACTTTAGGTGGGAATTAAAACAATTTTATCAAGGCATTTCTTCCAACACCTACTGTGCACTGATCCCACACCTTAAAACCACAACAATAGAGTGTATCGAGGACCCTTTATCTCCATCTTCCATTTGGACCAACAATATCAAAACCAGTGAATAATTTATTCTTCATTGAGGTTGAATAGTGTAAATTCATATATGATTACATTCATTTATTTTTCTATATATTCACCATGACTAAATGATACTCATTTTTTATTTAATGACAACAAATAGTTGATATCCAGTCGATCAACACATTTAGACTTCATGAACTCAATTAGTTCCAATCATGAATCCATGATTGAGCATGGGGTTAATTTATTCCAATCAAATGAGTTTAGGATACTTCAAGGTATTTAGTGTAGATGATGTAAATGGATTCAATATTTCTTGTTAGGATCAGGAATAGGTTTTATCATCACAGAATCCCAATCAATCAGCAGCAACATAGTCTTGGAAGACCTTTATTGTGTGAAGGATCAATCATATTCACAAATATTTCATTGTATTTAGTCTATGTAAACTCATAATTATCCTATAATAGTTTTTAGTCTTATTTTTTGTTTAAAATCAATGTGGAGATTCCTTAAACAGATGGAATAGAATCATATTTGATTGCATAACTATAGTTCTCAAGATTAGTGATCCCCCCATCACCCTTAAAAACTCCACCCTAGAAAAAAAATCCAATGATCAATTTCTTCATCATTGATTAAAATTTAACCAGGTTATATCAATTGAATTATATTTGATTCTCTAATGTTTTTTTCAATGGTTTTTTTACAACTTAAGTTTGACTTCTTCGTGACTCAAAATTAACCGAACTCCACTTGACACCGATCTCAGATTGGTTCTCTTAGTGAGGGTAAAGTTTATCTGTTGGTTGATGTTATATTTAGTAGTGAGTGATGATGATTCCCCTCAACATTAGTTCATCAACAACTTTAATATATCCTTCATGATCACTCCTTCTTTTTTAGTGAATGAGATTGAGTAACTTAGTGATGATATCATTCAAATTCATTAATTCTTACTTTAGTTAGGAAAAATTTTCATATATATTTCGTGGTATATCTTCATTTATTATAGTTCTCATCAAATTCAATAAGGTTAGAGTCTTAAAAATCTCTAGAGAGTCATTTGAAAATGATAAAATTCATATGAAATTGAAATGAAGTCATACAAAAATTCTTAATGTCATATGAAAATGGAATCAAGTCATATATAATTGGCTTACAAATTTATATGAGAATGAAAAAGTCATATTAAATGGACTAAGAATTATTTTGAAATAAAATACTCAGTAAAAAAATTCCCATCAACATTTTCCAAAATTCAAAGAATATTTTATTTTGCAAGAAAATATATTTATGATAAAACCATGGAACTATTAAAATTTAAATTCCAAACATGAAATTCCTAAAAATTACAAAAAATTTATATCTCAATGATTATTCCACCACTAATAACTAAATTTCTTAATCCTAATAATACGATAAAAATTAACCCATGAATCATTTAATTAATTTATCACTCAATACACACAATTTATTCAAGATATTTAAAAAATAAAAATTTCACCTACAAATTTAGCAATATTCAATAATTCTATATTATAAGCATATTTTGACTTTAAATATTCAATTATATTCTAAAATAAATGTTTAAATGATGTATAAAACCATATACACATACATTTTCATGAGAGGTTTTTAACAAATGATGACCGAATGAATTTATAGGTGATTTTTGGGAGGAGAAAGAAGGCAAGGCACTGCTAAAAGTATTTCTTAACAATTAAAAAAACCAAATAAGAAATCCTAAAAATCATGGAACATAAATCGAGTGATAAATATTCCTTGATGGATTATTAGAAGTGTAAATCCACACAAAAATAAAAATATGATAATGAAGAAGTATCCACACTACTAAAAATTGCTTAGAAACCTAAAATTGCATGCATGAATAAAACCTAAAAACATAGATCTAAAATGGAAAATGAAAAATTATTGTGAAAAATTTCACACCACAGATTATCACATTGAATAGGAAGTAATTTCAATTTATTCACTAATATTTTATGTTTTATTTCTATAAATTTATTATAGTGAAATAAAGGTAGATCATGTTCTCAAAAAAAGAACTAATATAGGGAAGTCAACTATAATAACAATTCCAGATATGAAGAAGTCACCATCTTTGTATGATTATTAATATGGTATTCCAAAGGAAATAAAAAGAAAGGATATAAATTTATTAAGTGAATATGGATATAATCCCCTGAGGGTGAGTTTACCTTGATAATCATCCAAAAAAAATTATACCATGAAAATCTAGAATTTTTGGACTGTTCTTTTGGAAGTCGTTGATGAGGAACTTTGGTTTTTATCCCAAGAATAATATGGGTTATCAATTGATGTTACTTTGTTTTATCTTAACCACATTTGGAAATCCTTTTAATGATTCATGTTAATTAATATTATTTGGCATCATGTTCAGTTTTTTAATGGATAACTTTTTTGTCTAAATTTGACCCTCTGGTTTTCTACTCCAAACATGGCTCATATATAACATGAATTCAATGATCAATGTAATATCACTTATATTAAGTGTTACTATCCTATTATATGATAATCTTAGTTTTTTAAATAATGAGTATATAAGAAATGAAAATAAGTCAATGAGAAAAAGGGGAGAAGAGAAAAGATAATGAATGGAGATGAAAAATTAATCAATATATTGGAAAATCATTTTCTAGCATTGGTAATAATGATATATAAAAAGGGGGATATTCTTAAACCCACGCCTTGTTTTTTATTTTTTTCACTAAGGGTCAAAGGAATTAATGTAATTTTCTGTAATCACCAGAATTATTATAAATTAAAATCCTTCTTTTTAAATGAATAAATGCTTTATCAAGTAATGAAGTTATATAAAACACATACACTACTTTTGTAATTTTGGAACATTATATCTTGTTTGATTTAAAAGAATATTAATAATCATAACCATTGATAATATATCCTTTGAAAAATGGTCTTATTATTAGTATATGTAAAGGTTTATAATAAATTCCAATCGACACAGTCAGAAGAAGTTATTTTCTCGAACAGAAGAATCATACCCTATGCATCCCATTTATCAGAGCTTGAGAGGGTGATTGCATCACTATGATTTTCCATTAATAAATCCCAATATTATACTAAAAAACTAAATACTAAACAAAAAATATATATGATAGAATTTCAAGATCATCGGGATCATGACCCAAACCAACTATGTTGAACCACCCCAAGAAAATCTCACCATCGTACACCTTGCCCTTAGGGAATTCACTGGTGTAATAAACGACTATGTATCTAGACACTAACACTATGAAATTTCTAATTTTATTTTATTTAAACAATGAATATATTTATTCCTTTTTAATATTAATTTTTAAATGATTAAATAACGAGTTTGAGAAAAAGTAGATTCTAATACGATTAAACACAAAGTGTATTTTTGGGAAATATATAGTTTTAATCAAGACAATATTCTTTATAAATTTAATATTTATTTAAATAGATGATATTTTAGAAAAATATTACTTTCAAAAATAATTATTAAATATAAATAATATTATAATTTGATAAAGTCAAATGTAATTGTTATAAAGATGAGAAAACTATTTTTATTATAAAGAACTAGTATTTTTCAATAAGTGGTTATTTTGATTTAATAATGTATATTATAATATTTAAATAATTTTTCTGATAAAATAAATATTATTTTTGTTATATTCATTTTGAAATTACCCAACATTAATTTTTTTATAATTGTTTGAGATAGTAAAATTTTCGGGTAAAAATTAAATATAGTATAAATATACGATATGTATTATGACATCACAATGACCCAAAATTGATGTAATATATTCCATAAATGGTATAAAAAACCGAATAAATATTTACACTTTAAAATAATGTGTTTTTTAATTTATTTTTTTAATTTTATAAACCCTTAATGAATCCTCCAAAACCTATATTAAATTTTAAGGTTTTAAAATCAATTCTATGTAAATATGACTCACTTACACACCACCAAGGGTTTTATTTTAATGACATTGGTCGTTAAAATTATAAAAAAATGAAAACCAATTCAATTTTCTGGAAACCATGGGAAAAACAATGAGATGATTTTTGGTTTGGATTACATTATCATATAGAGTTCAAAACCTTTGTTTGAAAATTAAAAAATAATATTGCTCCCTTTTTCCATATAAACCCACCTAAAATATCATTCATCTTCACTCAAGACCCTTTTAGTATAAAATCACTATTCTATTACCTCCCTAGAGTCCTTACAAGGTTCCCCTAATCTATTTATAAGTTCATCCCAGGCTTTTATAAGTGACCTTTCAAGGCAAGGGATCCTCTCCTTTTCTTATTTATTCAATCACCTTCTTTAAATTATGAATTATGTTTTCTAATTATTTATTTTGGGTTATGTTTTAATACATAGATATTTATTTAATTACTATTTTAAAAGTGATGATATAGTCCTTTAACTATCATTTAACCTTTCCATTAATCTCTGTGTACCCTCATTATGATGCCAAAATCATCCTACAATTTTCTATGCCAAACATTTTAGTATTAAATACCCATTCCCATTTACACTCAAACGTATTCACCAATATGTAACAATAATTAATTTATTAGGTAAATCCATATATATAAATATATATCTCAAAATCCTTAATGATCAGATTAAAAGTGATGAAATACATCCTTATGTTGTATGAGGTATGTGGAATCCGTATACATGTACATGATATGAAAGTGACGAGTGGGACCATAATTATATAGCCCTCCAATTCATTGAGTAATGTTTTAATCTCAGGAGACTTCATTTATGGTGTGTGGGAGGTTATTGTAAGTACACTATGTTATGTTGTTTTGGCTGTTATCCTTAACTTATGTTTATGATGCCGGGTTTTATGTTGTTGCCACATTTATGTGTTTCCTTTGTGCTATCATGTTATGTAATTCCTTATTGTTCAAGATCATGATTATCACCCTTTATTAATTTATCATGATATTCCTCTTGGATCACATGTACTACATTAACTTGTAATTTTATTGGTTTATTCCTTTAATGGTTTCTATATCTCACAATTTTGTTATGCACGTCCCCTTGTTATCCTAGGTAGTTTTAGAAGAATAATGGAATTTTAGAAGATTGTTAATGAAATTTTAAACAATGTAATTGTATTATTGTTTAAATGTTTTTGATATATAACATCCAAAATAAACTGGGATACATGATCTTATGGTATTAAATTATGAATTCCACTATGCAATAAATAATGAATTAAAGTGTATTGAAATATGTGATGTCATAGTTGGCATCAGAGAAAATCTAGATATTTTTTGGGTTAAGATTAGAAAACTCGAGTAAAATCCTTAGGTATAGGACTAAACAATGGAAACTATCACTAAATTTTGGTAATGTGTAGAGTAATTGGTTTTCAATTAAATACATCTCCTATAGATACTACATGTAGACGTGGAACTAGAACAAATGTAAATTGGGGTAATAAACCTGAAAAGGGAACATTGGGTTGAACTCAATCATTCTTGGGTGTATTAAAATGGGCCTTATTGCTCACCTAGTTTGAAAATACTATGTGATATGATTTTTTAAATTCACAAGATCCTTATGAAACACTATTTAGGGAACAAAAAAATCTCATAAGATTTTATATTAGTAAATAGAAAATTGACAATATAGATTACAACCTAGAAATTCATTTGTTAAATAATACATGTTATTTATGGGTTATACCTTTAGTTTTCATGGTTTCCAATTCATTTGTTTAGTTTTTTTAAAAATAATCATTCCTATTTTCCCTTTATTTCTAGTTAGTGGATGGGAATAGGAAGAATTGGTCAACAACCAATGTAATGATCATCTCAATGACTCCCCAAAATGAAATACCCAACCCAATGGGACTTGGAATCATGAACTTTATGAAAATAAATTCTCAAATTACAAAAGTTTTGAACCAAAACAATAATTAGGATGAACATCAAACCCACCTAGAGAAATTGCATGTTACAATAGATACCTTTATGTGAAAAAATAATATAACTTTTAGTGGATATTATGATACCTTAATCATGGAGAAATGGGTAAACTCCATTAAAATATATTCTCCAACCTTAAATTCTCTTTGAAAGAGAACGTCATGCTGACTGTTTATTATTCAATGGGAGAAACTAATCGATGTTGGATGATGTTCAAAAATATGTTGTCTGAGGAGGAGATCAGAGCAATGGAGTGGAAGGATTTACAAAGAATATTTTTCAATAAAAAATTCCATGAAATCTATGATTGAAAATGTAGAGGAACTTTCTTAGCCTTAAGAAAAAGGATAACAAATCCATTAGGGTGTATGAGGAAAATCCCACAAGGCTCACACAATACACATATGCCTTAGTTATTCCCACAAAAATTAATTTTTACCACTTCTTTAGAGGGATAAAGATTAATTTATTTAAAGAATTTTCAATTAGAGACTTATAAAACTATGAGGATATTGTCTGATGTTCCCTCATTGTTGAAATGGAGATAAAAAATATCAAGGGTCTCTTGGGAAATGATACAATAAGTGGAGAATGGATTTTAATACTGATGGTGTTTTGGAAAAATATTATAGGGGTATGAAATTCCATCATCCCACTTATCAAAAGTGTGGGGAGAAGTGTCCTCAAAATTTCCTGAATGGGATGGGGACATTCTTTTGGTGTAGAAAGGAAATACACCTATATATAAATTTATTATGGGATAAAACCACCAATGTAATGGACTAAAGGAATGCTTTTGTTAAACAACAACCTATTGTCTAATTATTCAACTACAAGGAATAAAGAAAACCCTAAAAATCAATGACCTAAGAAAATGGTTATCGATGAAAACCAATGACAACAATCTCTAAGGCATAGAGAGAAAAGGTGAGCTTATGGAATCACAACTAATAAGGAAAACCCTCTTAATGAAGTGGTGATTGATACACTAGTTATTCATTCAAGAATATAAAAATTACAATTTTGTCATGGTTATACACATTATTTCATATCACAGGTATTTAGTAGAACTATTAAAACACTAACTCAAAACATGTAAGTTGTGTCATTGATTGAGATGGAGAATGGTTCAATTATTTCATTTCAAGCATATAAATCACCCCTATCCAAATTTATGGGATTAATATCCTAGAAATCCATATGATACTCCCTTTCATATAATTTTTTGTAATTATGGGAATGGATTGAATTTCCTTTAATAGATCGAACAAAAATTTATGATAGATGAAAATCATTGTCTGTATCACGAATCAATCTCTAATTATATAAAATTTTAAAGTGGAGGATGAATATTATTTGGTACCAACATATCAAGCATGTATATTATTTCCATGTGAGAAAGTGTATCAAGAACAACGATTGGGACTAAAAAAAGATCATATTTGATGAGATTACCATTATAAAGGAATTCACTGATGTGTTTCTAGAATAATTCATCAGTCTTTCCCCAAGCTGTGATGTTGAGTTTTAATTGGATCTCATACTCAAATATTTTCCAATATCCCTGACTCTATAAAAATTGACTATTGTTGAACTTGAGGGGCTAAATAACCAATTACAAGAGAATCTGAACAGTGGGTTTGTATGGCTAAGTGCTTTACCATGGGTTTCACCGGTCCTCTTCATCAAAAATAAGTGTGGGTAAATTTTCCTCTATATTGACTATCACAATCTTAACAAGATCATAATAAAGAACAAGTATCATCATCCATGGATTGAGGATTTATCTGATTATCTATATATAGTCATATACTTCTCTAAGGTGTATCATCATGTGAAATATTAATAAGTAAAGGTGAAGAAGGAAGTTATCCCCAAGACTTCATTTCAAACAAGGTATGAGCACAATGAATTAATATTAATTACATTTAGACTCACTAATTCTCTATCTATATTCATGGAATTTTTGAATAGAGTCTATAGGGATTACGTAGAAAAAATTGTATCAATATTTATTGATGATATTATTATCTACTCCAAAAGTAAGGAGGTACACGAGAAGAATTTAAATACTATATTGAAGACCATAAAGAAAGAAGAATTATATAAAAAGTACAATAAATGTGAGATTTTTAGAGCAAATAACATTGTTGTGGAAAGTGATCACTAAAAAGGGGATATCTTTGGATCTGTCAAAAATAGAGAAAATCAATGGAAGAACCAAAACAACATATATTATGCACATAAATAGTTTCCTTGGATTGGCTGGGTACAATCACCGATTTGTGAGAAACATATCAAGATTATCAAGTATACTAACCATGATTACTCAGTAGGGAATCATGTTTTTCTGGAATAATGAATGTGAGAAAACATTTAATTATATGAAGAAGAGGATAATCAATGAACCTGTGATCACATTACCAATTAGTGTGGAAGTATTTCTGATCTAAAACGATACATCCAAATATGTGTTGGGTTGTGTACTCATGAAATATGAAAAAGTGATAGCTTATGCCTCCCACCAATTAAATACCCTTGAGTAGAACTACCCAAATAATGATCTAAAATTGGTTGTAGTGATCTTAAAATTGAAGATATGGTGACACATATATAGAGAAAAGTGTAAATTATATATGGATCATGAAATTATCTAGTATATATTCACATAACTTGATATTAATATGAACCAAAGAAGGTGGTTATAAATGATGAAATATTATGATTGTTCAATCTATTACTATATTGGGAAAGCAGAAGAAGTGTTTGATGTTGTGAGTAGAAAAGATCTCACAACTCTATCCACGATGAGGATTTTAAGGGAATAAATCTTCTTGGACATTCAAAGGATATAGATAGGAATAAAAAAAGATCTTTATCCTACATTACTGAAATAACCACCTAATCATCAATTTTTGAGAAAAATAAAGGAGGATAAGAAGGATGATGAGAATCTACAAAAAAAGGTAGTGAATATTCCAGAGTTAAAATTTGATAAATATGGAGTTATAAGGTTTGGAACCTATATATGTATCCCATTAAAACAAACATTTAAGAGGGAAATTTTGGATGATGCACATAGCTTATCCTTCTCTATTCATCAAGGAAGTACTAAGTTGTATATATATTTGACGAAAAACTTATGGTTGGATAACATGAAGAGGGAGATTTTGGAGTTTTTATCTTGATTATTGGTATGACAAAAATTAAATTCATAATTATAAAATTCTAAGCATATGATACAACCATTTACCATACGAGCATATAAGTGGGAAAACATAAGCATGGATTTCATCACGGGACTCCCAAGGACACCTAAAGTCAATAACACCATCTAGGTGGTAGCCGATCACCTTAAAAAGTAATAAAACCTTATTTCTATCAAGGAATACATATATCTTGATCAAATCATAAATCTATATAAAAGGAAAGTCTCCCCACTGGCACATCCAAGTGGTTGAGTCCCATGGAGGTGTTCAGAAGGTCTTGATTTTGGGCCTCCCCATCTTCAATTAGGTAGGTTTTATTTTTTTCTTCCACCTCCCATAATTGATGTAATATAGATATATATGGGAAGAGGTTTTGGACTTCGACATGCAATGAAAAATTTATAGAGAAGAATATGAGGGGGACTAATATTATTTTAGAGATGAAAGGTAAGGTTCAAACAATTCAATTTCATATGAAATCTGTACAAAGTTGATAGAAACGATATGTAAGAAATCATTGATGAGACCTATAGTTTGAGATCAAAGATAATATTTTCATTCATGCATTTCCATAGAATAAAGTCATGAGGTTTCGAAGGAATGGAAATATTATCCCTATATAAATCACCCCCTCTGAGATATTTGATCACATTGGATTGATTTTCTATCAACTAGAACTCTCACCTAACTTATCTCAAGTACATGATGTGTTCCATTTATCCCTATTGAGGAAGTACATACCATATCCCCCACATGTAATTAATCTAGAGGTGGAACCATTAGATAATGATATTTATTATGAGGAGTATCATGTGTATATCTTATATCATAGAGAAAATGTTATATGAAGCAAGTCAAATCACTTGGTCAATGTGTTATGAAAGAACCACAAGTTTGAGGAAGGGACATGGGATCTAGAGGACATGGTGTAATAGAATTACCCTCAACTATTTTAGTGTATAAAATGAAAATTTAAAGGGTGAAATTTCTTATGGGGAGAATAACTTATTTAACCAAACTTTTATAAATGAAATTTCCTATTTTTGAATGATTAAATACATTATCAAGTAATAATGTTATAGAAAACACATGGATTACATTTGTTATTTTAAAATTTTATATCCAATAAGATTTATAATTCTATTAATAATCATAACCATTTATTATATAGTCATTGAACCGTTGTCATATTATTAGTATATATAAATGGTTATGATAAAGTCCAATTGATATAGAAGGAATAAGTGATGGCCTCAACCAGTAGGATTATACCATATGAATCCCATTTATTAGATCTTCGGATGGAGATAACATCATTATAACTTTACCTTGATTAATCCCAATATGTGATTAAAAAATAAAATTATAAACGGAACTATTTATAGGATATTTTTATATTCATTGAGATCATGACCCAAACCATATATGCTAAACCACTCCAAAAAAACACCATCACATAACTTACCCTTAAGGAATTATCTATTTCAATAAAGATCTACGTATCTAGACTCTAAAATTTTGATTTTTTATGTTTATTTTAATTTAAAGATTATTACATTTAAATCTTTTTAATATTACATCTCAAATGATTAAATAGGGCGTTTGATGAAAATTAGATTATGATACGATGAATCATAAAGTGTATTTTTGGGAAAAATATAATTTCAATACGTACACTCTTTTTGGTGGATTTAACAATTTTTTTAAAAAAATAACATTTTAATAAAAAATTATAATTAATTAATTTTTTTAATAAAAATGATAATATAATTTTTTGAAGTCAAATATAATTGCTATAGGGTTCAAAAAACTCTTATTATGAAAACTCCAGTATTTTTAAATAAATGTTAATTTTAATTTAAAAGAGTAAATTATCATATTTAAAAAATTATTTTGATTAGATAAATATTATTTTTGAAATCACCACATAGAAATTATCCAATGGTGTTTTTTTCATAATTTTTTGAGGTAGTTGAATTTTTGGGAAAAAATTAGTTACGTTATAAATATACAGTATGAATTATGATATCATAATGACCAAACATTGATGTAATATATTTCATATATGGTATCAAATTTCAAATAAATATTTCTCCTTTGATATAATATGTTTGTAAAATTATTTGAATAATATTATATACCCTTAATAAATCCTATAAAACCTATATTATATATTAAGGTTTTAAAAACATTTTTTATAAACCTGAATAACTTCCACATCACCTAGGTTATTATTTTCACAACATAATTTTTTAGACTTGTAAAATAATGAAAAAAACTTCAATTTTTTAAAAACCATCGACATAAATCATTGGATGGTTTGTGGTTTTGATTACATTATTATGTAGAGTCCCAAACCTACATTTGGAAATTAATAAAACAATTTCCTCTATTTTTCTATATAAACCCACCAAAAATCACATTCACATTCACTAAAACACTGTTCATCATGACAATATTATAAACATACCCTTATAGAGTCCTCAAAAGGTTCCCCTAATCTCTTAAAAAGCTACTCCAAATCATTTAGAAGCACCCTCTCAAGGTAGGAGATCCTCTCTTTGTCTATTTTATTCAACCAACTTCTTTAAATTACGCTTTTTTTATTCTAATTATTCATGTTGGGATATGTTTTCACACATACCTATTACTTTCATTATTATTCCCAAGTTATTAGAGAGCCCTTTCACTCTCATTTGACCCATTTATGAATCTTTATGTACCCCTGTTATGCTGTTGAAATCATCGTATGATTTTCCATGCCAAACATTTTTTTGTGAATACCCATTACCATTTCCACTCGAAGGTATTCAACTAGATGTACCCATCATTAATTTATTAAAGAATTCTATGTATGTATCTCAAAGTAATTAATTTTTGGATTGAATGTTATGAAATACATCCTTATGTTGTATGGTATATATGGAAAACTTATTAATACACATGACATGAAAGTGAGGGATGGACATAAAAATTATATAGCATTAAAATTCATTGGAAAATGTTTTAATATCAAGAGATTCCATGTATGGTTCATGTAAGTTTATCCTCATATACTATGTTTTGTTTTCTTGTCATTTATCCTTGACTTATATTTATGATTCCATGAATTAAACTATTCTCACATTCCTATGTTGCCTTTATGATACCATGTTATATCAAGACATATTGTTCACGATTATGATAATCACCCCTCTTATATTACCATGATACACATATTAAATCACATATACTAATTTACCTTATGCTACACATAGTTTATTCCCTTACTCATCTTTATTTCTCACCCCTTATTATGTACACCCCTAAGTTATCTTGTATAGTTTCAGAAGATCAATGGAATTTTAGGAGCATATTAATAATGTTTTAAATGACTATACTGTATTAATTTTTCAAGTTTTTATGATATATACATAATTTCCCAAATAAAATGTGATTCAGGATCTTTTTGGATTGTATTATGTTGGCCTTTATGTAATAAATCATGAATTAAAGTGTATTAAAATATGGAATTTCATAGTTATTTGATGTCAATATGTTGGTAAAGTGTTTTTTAGAAGTTTTTTTTGGATTTTCTACTACTTGGTGTTTTATATATTGATTTAGATCAAGAATATTTGAGATAATCCAACATTATGATCATTATAAGTACAAGTTATTATGAAAATTCCCTCGGATAAAGTTGTGATAATATGTGATGATTGTTGTGTTGATCCTCAAGTGAATGAAAAGTGTTAAGTATTAGAGTAGTATTTAAAACAAAAGTTTTGAATAGTTTTTAATAAGGAATTCTAGTGAAGGTGTAACGCCCTGACCCCAGTTACCCAGAGTCGGTGCATTATTGCGTAACATGGGCCTGATCACAAAGATCAAGTCTCAAAAGACCGATTAGTTTAGTAGCCTTGAAAACACTAGATACATTCATAAGTTTTAAATTACATCATAAAGTAAAAAAAACTACAACAACATCTTGTCTTCATATCCCCTCATACTATCCCTACAGGTCAATCATAATATACTTCTTCACATCCTGAAAAAATTAAAACATTAGAAGGGGTGAGCTCAGATTCTCAGTAAGGATAACAATATAGCGGAAGATTTCATAAATAAATA
Source organism: Viscum album (assembly GCA_963277665.1). Classification (NCBI taxonomy): domain Eukaryota; kingdom Viridiplantae; phylum Streptophyta; class Magnoliopsida; order Santalales; family Viscaceae; genus Viscum; species Viscum album. Next base: position 601,137,624 of record OY728158.1, on the reverse strand, counting down.
TACACATTTAAGGCAATTTATAACTAAAAAAAGTCTTTTAAACTTGAACTTTAGCATAATATTGCAAAAATAAAATGAAATAATTCCATTTACTTATTCACATTGATATTCTACTGGTCGAATAATCCCATGTAATATCAATAACAACTTTCATAATGAAGGAATGCATAATGCCACACTATCATAACCACGTAGCCAAGGCCTCGTTCCAAGACTACAAATAATATTTTGTCAAGGCATCGTGCCGAGACACTAGTTTGTCTCATGAGACCTACCGATGCATCGAGGAGCTATAGCGGGCTCCACCCGTCACTTATTAAGTCCAATGCATTCCTCATATGAACAAGTTTAAACATATCATAAACCATAAAATAATCGTATCACAGAAAACATGCATAAAGAAAACATAACATTTCCACATTTCAATCACAAGATTTCAATACAACACATTTATATAATAAACACATTATCAAAACCATTTTCAATACCAAAATAAAAGAAAATTTAAACTTGGTATTTATTTTTCATTTAAAAAAAGTTATGGCTTGTAGAGGAATTCGAAACTCAAATAATCGTCACGGAGGTGGAGAAGTCGTTGACGGCGAATACGTATGAAAAATAAAACATTCCATTTTGTCGTTTAGTAAAACGCTTCATATAAAAAAAATTCCTTTTGAATAAACGTAAAAAGTCAAAGGGGTTTAAACACTGTATAAAAGAAAGTTCTGTATAAAATAAAATATGCCTCAATGAAAGGAGATTGAGACGAAGTTCCTTACAAAGAATTTTTTTTAATAAAATAGATCTATTATGTGTATTCACTATAAGTACACATAAAGAAAGTACAAATACAAGATAGGACATAATAATATCATGACATAATTTGAAAGTAGGAGGTTAACCCAAAGAACAGAAATTGGGTTAAGAAGTTCCCTTACCTCGTGTCCGACTTGAATAGATCGTTCTTTAACCTCCTGTATAATAAACTAGATTTAATTTCTAATTGATTAAGAACCATTTTCAAGTTCATTATTCCTTTTAAATCACTTATTACCATGTTATGAACATTATGTAATTATTTAAGTTTATAACGGTCGTTTTGTCGATCTTTGGTACTTGAGTCAAAAATAAACTTCTTATAATTACAAGTTGTTTATGTGGTAGATTATCCATTATCTACAGAATTATATTCATGATTTAGATATCATATATATCATATATATCCATTATATACATTCATTCATAATATTACGTAACATTTAGAGGTAAGAAATGAAATGCACCGTTCATAGAGACAGTAATCCGTATGTACGCATGAACGCTACTTTCATTTATATTTCGTATTTAATGGAATGAAATCATAACGATATAAAGGTATATTATAATTCTAGTATAATATGATATATAATTTCATTTACTCCATTCTTTATACATCCCACATATGGCATTAACGATTCAAATCACTTTGAGGGGGTGGTAGTCCGCACATCATAAAAAGAAATTATCGCGTTTACCCATAATGGAAATCATAAAGGAATGCCATAAATGAGAAATACAGAAGAATAAAGAAAACATAAACATAATATATATCATATATAAAAATAGTTTCATCATAATGGCCACCATTAGAGTTGTTAAATGAATATTTAACAATCGTCGTTTCGTGAGGCAATATTTCGCCACCAACAGAAATAGTATGTTCTTTAACCATTAGACGAAGGTGTGTGTAAGTTTAAATCAAATAATTCTCATAACAACATTCTAGTATATTGAAGATACTTTTGGTGTTACAAAATAAAGGAATAAAAATAGTTAAATGGGTTGGAGAAGCAAAATAAAACAAAAGAACATAAGAGAAGACATTACATTAAAATCGGGTAACTCTTTTTGATTTGAGCCAAAGGCTTCCTTGAGAAGAATTATGCCCAAAGTGAGGCTTCTAGGAGTAATAGAGGGATGTTGGGAGAGTATTTGGATAGATTTTCACCGATACAAATGGCTTGAAGGTGTGAATAAGGTGGTAGTGGTGGGTCCCTTTTATAAGAGGAGAGGAGGGGCACTCTTGTAATGTCATGAAATATTACATTATTAAGAAATGATTTCCGGATTTTAGAGGTCCCAAAATTATATATTTAGAGGATAAGGTGATAAGGGTTTGAAATATACTCATCCAATAGGTTTTTGACAAGTTTAAGTCTTATATTTTACATTATCTTTTCATTTTATTTAAATCGTTAATTAATGAGGTAATCCTTGCATCATCATTGTGTCATAAAACATTTAATTTATTAATGTCTAAAAATTATAAAAAAACTATCATGATGTAGGAAATATTTTTATCTTTCCAATTAATATTTATAGTCGAATAGATAACTTATATAACCCCATGAAATAATTGTTTTAGTAAAACAACACATGTTTGTGACAATTTTATTTTTACTTTAAATAAAAAGTTATTAATGTAATTTTCTTACCTAAGTGGCTCCACGGGGTCCCCAAGTTGACCCATGGATTGTCTTGGTCGGCCATGACTCATCCAATAATGGTAGGACAAGTGTAAAGGTATTTTAATATTTTTATAATATCATTTTAACCTTAAATTTCACTAATTACCTTTAATCGCGATTAATTAAACTTAAATGTTACTATTCACCAAAAAAATAATTTTAATCCCGTTGAACCACATTTTACTTCCTAATGACAATAATTTATGTCAGATTTTTGAAAATAAAATCTCAAAAGTGGTAATGTTTCATTTAAACAAAAAATCAGTTTTTTAACTACCACTTAGTGGTTTCACTATTCATCAAAAATTGATGTTTTTCAGAACAATGCCAAAATTTCACCCTAAGCTATAATTGATATTATGAATTCAAAAATGATTTCTATTTTACAAAATTCCAAACATATATGTTGCATTAATTACTTTTATAATTAATTCCCACTGTCACAACAAATAAAGTGTTTTTAAGAAACAATATATATCAAAAGATTGACAATTGTTTATGTCCAATTCCAAAGTGAAATTAATTCTAATGACCACCATTGGATAAAATGGTAAAAATATATTCTAATTATACTTTAAAACCACTCAATATTATAATTTATCACTATAAATTATTTTTATTAAAAATGTTTTTTTTAGTATTTTTCACTATTCATAAAAAATTGGAAGTTCTCAGAAAAATACCAAAAATTCAACATAGGCTAATTTCGATATTCCGAATCCAAAAATGATGTCCATTTTGAAATATAAAATATATATATAATTTCAAAATGTGGTTATTACTATTAATAATGGTTAATTTGATTGGTCGTGGTGTGTTAGAATCTCGAACTTGCGTATAATGAAAGCTATTGCATTATTGAAAGAGAAGAGTATCGTGGAAGATTGGGGTGTTATAGAAGGACTTGAATAATGGATTATGACGAGAAGGAGGAACTATATGAAGATAATAAGATTCATCCATTGAGAAACAAGAATATTAAATATTGTATTAGATGATGAAATAGGTCTGGATGATGGTTTGAGATGATTTATAAATACATTTGAAAGTTTGAACATATATCGCTGTCATATAAGAGAAATATGGAATTTAGAGAAAACATTTTAATTTTTCCAAGTCACAAATTCACATGAGTCACATGGGACTTCATAAGTGTTAAGTGGTGCATCAGATGAGTAAAAATGACTTCAAATACGTCTCTAGTATCATCTAATGATTCATGATAAATTTTTGGATGAGTCTATTTGGATTAGGATAAGAAAATCATGAGTTTATATGAATCTTAAGAGAATTAATAAGATAAAAAATTCATAATAGTGAATGTGGAAGAGTAAACCCATTTTGGAAGAGTAACTTTAGAAAAGTATCTTCTTGAAATAGTAAATTCCTTTTTGTAATTGTGAATTATATAAAGACTGAATATTTGGGATATCTAGAATATTAAATATTCCAAAGAGTCATGTTTAATTGTGATGATTCTTATATGGTGCTTCAATGATAAAAATTCCCTGATGTTTTTTATGCTCAACCGTGGTTCATGAATAAATTAGTTTGATGTTGAATAATAGAGATGATAGTGTCTATGAATAATGTTAATGGAAAAGAAACTTATAGGATGATGTTGTATCTTCATAAGGTTGAGGTTCTAAAGATGGTAATGTGTGTTGGTGAGTATCATAAGGTATTATTTAATCTATTTTTAAAGTTAAAGTGAGTTATAACTTTCATAAAAAGATGTTCGTTAGGTTGATATGAGATATTCATAAGGTTCAAATAACCTTATGAAATTGTAATCTTTGACTACTTATAATGTTTCAATGCCAGGACAATGAATACATTATGTAACTATATGATGAAGAAAAGGGAAACACGGAGGATTAGAATTGTGAAAGATGATGAGCAGAAGATCCATGGGAGTTTTTGATTACTGTAAGAGTGAATCACGTATAGGGATCCAAAACTAAAAAGATTTACATTAGGAGATCTACTTGCAGTGATCAAAGTAAGTAAATATCATACACACAAGTATATTTTATGTTGCAAATTTTGTATAATATTATATAATTAATAAATAGAAATAAAAATAGATGTTTATCTATTGGATTATAAGGAGAGTTTAAATGATAATAAGGCTGAAAAGATTGAGTTTTTAAAGGATGATATTTTATGAGGTTGGAAAATATTAGAGTATGGAAACTCAAATTCTAGAGATTTTGTAAAATCATAGAAAATTAATATTCACATAATTGATGTGTATATATATTGAGAGAAAAATAATTAAGGATAGGATATCAAATGTGTTTGTTCCTTGTAGATATTCTCCAAGTCAAAAGAGAAAATAAAATTAAGATTTACTGATATGATATTCCATGCATTATCATAATTTCAAGGAAGGATATACGAAACTAATTTTAAGAGAAATAATCTTATGTTTTGAAAAAAAATGAGATCTCAACGGTGCTATGAAAATATACACTACACATTGAATATGAAGAAGAGTGAGTTCGACTATTCTTCTGTAAATTACATTTAATCCGATAAGGTGAGAGAGTCAGATTTTGTTTTTCATACACTATATTTGTGTGAAGGATATTTTAAGAATACTTTCAGTTTTCTTCAATTGAGGAAGAAGGTAATATTTATGTAGTTTGGGAGGGAATTGAGCCATAATTTTTGATCTTTCTTAAAGGTGGTGAAAAACTATTATCTATTACTAAAAGGAACAAGAATTTGGTACTTGTTTTGAATCTGGTTGTTGTTAGAATAATAGTTCTATGTCCATGCCCTTTCCTATGATTCTTTTTATAATAAGAAAGAATGTGTCTTTGTCAGATAATAACCACATATCCCCAAGGATGTATTTATCCATCTTATAGAAAACCTCATAATAAATAACAATGTATTTTTGTATGATTTACTTATTAACATTTATGCATTCCTACTAAAGATGAGATAACATTACATAGAGAGAGAGATTCATTCACAAAAAAATTGAGATAATGGTTTTAAATTGGATAAAGAGTTATAAAACTAATTCATCCACACTCTTAGTGTTAGACACATCCCTATCCGATCCTAAAAACTCCACCCACATACTACCTATGATTACACTTGCTTCACCCATATAATACCCTTTGTTACAAAATTCAAGACTCACATGGATCCCTATTTGTTATCCATACCCATGTTATATTCTCTTATCACTCTCCCAATAGCTCCATATTAAAGAGACACCATTTATGCTCTTTACATTCAACAAGTTCCACTGGGCATACCCAAATCATGTGATTAGCCTCTTCTATTACCAAAAAACACGTTAATCTCATACCCACATACTGAACTCAGTTAATAGACCTATTTTCATCATACTACCCACCTCAATTGACCAGTTACAAGAATATAAATCTATTCCGGTAACATTTTCTACAAAATTAGAAAGTCCCATCCCAAACTTATCGATTCCTTAAGAGATGACAACTTTTAATATCTTAACACAATCATTTAAGATCACTATAATTCACCAACTATTCATTTGTAATTCCAATAAAAATTAGAGGTCCTTTAACCATTATAAACATCATTCCTCTTATAAAGACATCCATAAATAATCTCCCAAATCTGAAATCATGTAGAGAACCATTTGTTAGGATGGTATGTCTGAGTATGATATACTCTATTATACCAAATGTAGGATCGAATATGTAATGAGATTCTCAATTACAGGGGGGAGGGGTGAATTGTATACTTTGAAAATACTTAAGGAAATTTTGTATAACCAAAATTTACAACACCTCTAAGATCTAATATCTTTGTTGATTCCGGAAAAGTGATTCCGAAAATGAAACTTAATAAAAGTTTACAACAAATGAGATTCTACCTTAAATCATATAGAATCTAATTAAAACAGAGTACAAGTATGAGGAAGTATAATAAAGTTATACAATCCTTAACAATACCAAATGCATCAGAAAAATTTGAAACAAAACTAGTAACAAGTAGTAAATCTTTTAACCCAGAGAGAAGGGTATCAAACAACCTTGGATAAAGGTCCCTTGATTTATACTTTCAAGAAAGTATGTATTAACCACACTAGGGTAAGACCTCGATATGAAGATCGGAGTCTATATTTCTATCCCCGTAAGCCCTCAACTATCAGGTATTCGTCACCTCTGTCTTCCTATCCCCAGAAGCCCTCGATTGTACACAGCAACAATCAGAGTTGTACGAAGCAGGTATGCATGAGGAAAAGTTTTAACAAGTCGTTCAAACTTTCTACACAAAGATTGAGAGTTTATAAGAGCCTTTCTATCTAGAAATCACTTCAAAAGCATGTAATCACAGATTTCAAAGATGCTGTCAAGTGTTTTTGTGTCCTCTTCTTTTAAAATTAGCTCTTATTTATAGGCACAGCTCCAACGGTCAGATCCCTCCTCCAATGGTCATATTCTTCCTTGAATTTTGGAGGGACCTGTAAACATGTCACTCAAACAATGGTTAGTTGATAACTGAAGGCACGACATTGTTTTATAATAGAACAAGTGAAATCATAACTAAAACTGATATTCAGAATGGAGAAAATGAAAGTTCGGAGTGTTGAAAGATAATGTTCGGAGTCTAACCAGAAAATTAATTCAGAGTCTATAATAAATAGATATTCAGATTTTGTTCTGTAGAAGAATTCGGAGTCGAACTCCATACAAGTTCATATCCATAATTCGTAATCATAATTCACAATTAGAATTCATAATGAGAATTCATAATCAGAATTCATCATCAGAATTTGTATTGATAATTCGTAATCAGAATTCTTCATCAGAAATCTTAATGAGAATTCATAATCAGAATTCATCATCAGAATTCGTAATGATAATTCATATTCAGAATTCATCATCAGAATTTTTAATAGAATTCGTAATCAGAATTCATCAATAGAATTCATAGTTAGAACATTATATAAGTTCGTAATCAGAATTCGGAGTTGAACTTCATAAAAGTTCATAAGAGGGAATTCAGAGTATAAATTCATAAAAGTTTGTAACAGGAATTTGGATCCTAAAATAGAATGCTTAATATCTAAGTATTATACGATTCCGAGGTTTTAGATATGAATCTGATTTTTATACTTAAGAAAAATATTGATATGAACTATGAAAACAAGGTAGCGGTAAATTTCCTTGGGTAAGGATATTTTCTTTATGGAAGTAATATAGGGGTAAAATGATTTTTTCCTTAAAATAAGGTGTTTTTGATTTTCAAAACAAGAGGAATGGTCAACTCATAAGGAAACCATGATTACTTAACAATCTCTCCCTTATATGAATGAATGGAAAAGTCATAATGAAAACCTTATTGACTCAACAATCTCCCCCTTTTTGGAAAGCACAAACATCCTTAAGAAAAAGAATGTAGGAACTTAGAATAGATTTCTAGACATTGAAATTAAATCTTATCTCCCTTTGTTCATGGACAATGGTGAATATGACTAACTCCCCCTTAGGCTTTGGATCTCTAAGGATCATATTCTAGATTTCTGGAATGGGATTTTCATTGTGAATATGGAAATATTTGTAATGATAACTCCCCCTTGAATAAACTCCCCCTTACTTAGGGATACTTCTTTTTCTTTCTCTTCTTTAGAATTCTTTTTATTTCTCCCCCTTTGTGATTTTCAAAACAAGTTTGTGGGAATGGAAGACAATAAAGTACCTAAAATATTAGTGTAGACAACCAAACAAAAAACCAAAATTCTATTACAATTGAAAGAATTAGTACAAGGAAAGACATTACAACAAAATATCCGAGTGGTATATTTTGTTTCTTTTTTACTTGGGAATTAGAATTTTGAAAATGGTCTTTAACTTCTTCAGCTCTTTGTGATCTTCCTCAGCTTTCTTTTCTAATGCCTTGATCATGTGTTCTTGAGCATTCAGGACCTCTTCCTGGTCTTTCATGGCCTCTTCTGGAACCTTCAGTAATTTTTCCTACTTTACAAGCTTTTCATTGATATCAATATGGAGATCTCTTTCCCCATTCCAGCTTTGAGCAATAGAGATAAGATTCCTATTCAGATCATTCACCTGTTGAATCCGAGTATTTTGTTCAAGGGATAGATTTTCCCTAACTTTTTCTGAAAGATTTTTAATTTTGATATCTTTGGTACTAAAAGCTTCGTTGACATTTTCTTGTAACTGATCAAGCTCTTCCTATCTTCAATAATTTTCTTAGACCATTTAGTCATATGCTTGCAAGATTTCCTGTGGGAATCATAGTTGATCAAGGAATTTTTGTGATCAGACTCTATCTTAACACATCTTTCCAATACCATAGATACAGAGTATGATTTCTGATTCATACTGTGATGAAGCATCTGGCATCTAGATTCAATTGCTGGAAAGATCAGAATGGTTTCCACTAGCTTCTTCAGAGATTGAACAACAAAATCATGCCCTAAGGAAGATTACTCTGAATCAGACATTCTGCATTGAGATGGTTCTTCCTCGATCTCTTCCAGCATCCTCTTAGAAGTTTCTCCATCTTCATTCCTTATGATAATATCGTTTGTTGGGGTGTCAACAAGCAGTTGCTTACCCTTTCTGATTTTTGGTATGGATTCCTCATCTAGCGATTCATGCTCACTACCAGAAATTTGAACAACCTTATCTTCATCCACTTTCTCTTTTGCTGCTCCAGCTTCAACATCCTCAGGGAGGATAAATTCATGATTATGACTTTCTTCTTTAGATATATTTTTCACTTCCTCTTCACCCTTCTCTTCATCTGTAGGTGTAGGCAATTTTGAGGATCCGTCTTGAGAAGTACAAAGTGAATATTTCTCCGAAGCACTTTTCTATTCCAGATATTCTTCAACCTGCTTGATTACATCATCAGATCCATCACTACTCTTAGCTTCTTGTACTTCTTTTTCAGGTTCCTTATCTCCAACAACCTTCTCTTGTGGTTTTTCCGAAGTGAATAAATTCTTCCCCTGAGTCTCAGGTAATGATTCCACCAAAAAGGTTTTCGGTACATGAATTTTTTCTGAAGAAACCTCAGTATCCTTCAAAAGAGATTGAACAATCTGAGTCTCATACATCTTCTTCTTGAACTTCTTCTCGTTGGCCTGCTTCTCTAACAAATCAACAGCTTTTTTCTTTTAAGTCCTTAGCCTCATCAGGATCCAAACCAAACTGTGGATCCCCTTATTTTATAGTATTTTTATCTTCCCTCCACTTTGTAACTACTTCATCATTGTAGGATTTTTTTCTTTTTGGTTTTAGGTGGAGAGAATTGAGCTTCCTTTGATTTTGGGGTTTTGTATTTAGCTTGCACTTCCTTCAACTTCCTTTTCTTACCATCCTTCTTTGAGGGTTCAGCTTTTTCCACATTTTTCTGAATGGGTTCTGCCTCCTCCTCTGGAAAATCTTAAAATTCTCATATCTCTTTGGAAAATCTTACTTTCATCCTCTTTAAGGTGTCATCACTAATCAGCATCACTTTGAAATTTCTCTCCTTAGAGCTATATGGGATCTTGAAGGATTCTATGCACCGAACTATGAACTTAGAAGGCAATGCCAGATACATAATGATTTGAGCTCTAAGATTTCCATTCTTGATGTTTTGAATCTTAATGAGGATATGTATCATGAGATTCACTTTCATTAGATTTACCAAAAATTCTAGAATATACATATAGATCTTCTTAAGGGTATAATTATCACCCTTCCTCGGTACGATAAACCCCTGCACCCAAAGATGTAGAATCCGATTGTTGGTTCAAATATGGGCGATCTTCTTTGCAGTGTTGATATGAGAAAGTCCAAGGCACTCCATATCCTTTGCCTTAACAAAACTACCCTCAACTTATGGCAACTTATGAGATAAAAATTCTTCCGCTCCTTCATAGGGTATTCCAACTAGGATAGCCTCCTTGGTATAAGATAAAGCATACGTCTTGCCATAGCTTTTGAAGGATAACTTCTCCCTTCCATCTTCCTTGAAAAAATTGGCTGACTCATAAAACTCTATGAGAAAGTCCGGATACACCACATCTTGAGCTCGAGTTTTAGAAATGGCTACATATTCCCATCCATTGAGTTTGATGTTCTTTGAAATTAGAGAATCATACTTATTGAAAAAGTTTGGGTGTACCAACCTATCCCTATATATCTGCCACTCCGAGATCGGCTTGACTGAAGACATATCCTGGGAAGGGGCTTCTGTAGACATTCAGACTGAGGAACTTTGGGAGATTCCAAACGGGCTAAAGAACTGAGGAAGGGCTTGGAGACACAAAATCTTCGAAAACCGATGTGAGATAGCCCTTGAGGGTTCCATTATATAGGCGATAGAAGTGGCCTTTCATCTTCTAAAAAAATCTAAGGGTTGGGAAACTCTCTGATATGATCTGATGGCTGAAAACATTCCCATAAGGAGATCTTGAATATGATCTTTTGAGGTTTTAAGAAAAACATTCAGATTTAGGAGGAAACGAATCCGAAATGTTAAAAGAGAATACCAACAAGTAAAAATGATTATGAAAACTTGAGTAAAGAAATCAAACCTTTCAGATTGACTAGTAAGTTTATTCGTAATAGGTGATATTCTTTTTGAAGAAAATTTGACTACAAAAAACTCACTATGAAAAACTTACTATGAAAAACTTAAGATCTAAAAGTTTTATTAAAAAAAGTTTGAGTACCAAAACCCGATTACGAAAATTATGAGTATGAAAATTCCCATTACAAAAATTTCCTTTATGAAAATTTCCAGTATGAAAATTTCCTTTACGAATATTTCAAAAAATAACTACGAAAACATTCATTACGAAAATTTGAAGAACTGACTACGAAAACTTTAATTACAAAAATTTGAAAATCAAACTCTAAAAATTTTATTACGAAAATTTTGAAAAATGCCAAAAATAGATGTACTCCCCCTATGAAAAGGATTTTATTACTGTAAGGATATTGGTTCAACAGAAAGTTAATAGAGGAAGATTACCTCACGGTTATCATTCCTAACTTATGTTTAATGTATTCAAATCTATCGGAGGGTAAAGATTTTTTGAAAATATCAGCAAGTTGATCTTGCATTCTGATAAATTGAAGAATGATATCTCCTTTTTGTGTGTGATCCCTAAGAAAGTGATGCCTAATGTCTATGTCTTTTGCACCAGAGTGATACATAGGTTTTTTACTAAGAGAAATGACAGTTGTGTTATCACAAAAAATTTGAGTCTTAGTAAAACTCAAGCCATAGTCTGTGAGTGTGTGTTGCATCCACAACACTTGAGCACAACAAGTTCTAGCTGGTACATATTTAGCTTCAGCAATGGAGTGTTCTAAAGAATTTTGCTTCTTGTAAGACCAAGAAACTAATGAATCTCTTACGAAATGAAAATTTCCGGATGTACTCTTTCTATCCATTCTACATCCACCAAAGTCATCATCTGAAAAGAATTTTAATAGAAAATAATTTCTAGAAGTATAAAATAGTCCTAAATCCATGGTTCCCTTTAAATAGTGAAAAATTATTTTCACTGCCTTTAAATGAGATTCCTTAGAATTGGATTGATATCTTACACATAATCATACTGAAAACATTAAGTCTGGAAAACTAGCTGTCAACGAAAGTAGACTTCCTATCATACCTCTAAAGGTTATTTGATCTGCTGGTTTTCTAACTTCATCAAGATCAAGTGTATTTGGGGTACCAATGGGAGTACTTATACTCTTAGTGTTGTCATATCCGTACTTCTTAAGAATATATTTAAAATACTTATATTGAGATATATAGATTCCTCTTTGAAAACCTAGTAAAAATGTTAACTCACCCATCATACTCATTTCAAACTCAGATTTCAATAGATCTGCAAAGGAATCATTCAAGGATTGCTGAGTTGAACCAAATATAATGTCACCAAAATAAATTTGAACAATAAAAACATTTTTCTTATCTTAATTTATAAAAAGTTTTGATTCTGCATTTCCCTTAATATAGTTATTTTGACGCAAAAATCTTGTAAGTATATCATACCAAGCTTGAAGGGATTGTTTAAGGTCATACAAAGCTTTAGTAAGTCTAAAAACATGATTAGTATATTTTTTATATTCAAATCCAGGATGTTGTTCAACAAAAACTTCCTCTTGAAAATATCCATTAAGAAAATCACATTTCACATCCATTTGAAAAAGTTTGAAATTGAAGAATGCTGCAAAGGCAAGTAAAATATGACTAGATTCAAGTCTAAATACTGGATCATAGGTTTCGTCATAGTCTATTACTTCTTGTTGATTATAGCCTTTAGCAACTAATCTATCTTTCATTCTTACTACGATTCCATTTTCATCGCACTTATTTTTGAAGACCCATTTTACACCAATAACAGAAGTTTCCATAGGTCTTTCAACCAAGGTCCAGACATTATTCCTTTCTAATTCATTTAGTTCATCTTTCATGGCTTTAATCCAATCATTATCACCTAAATCTTCATCAATTATTTTTTGTTCTAATTGGTAAATAAATGTTAGATGTTATACTTCATTTCTTAAGGAAATTATAGTCCTTACAGGTTGATTCACATCACCAATGATACTATCACTAGGATAATTCTTCAAAAACGAATGATTTGGGTTTTTTAAAACCTTTTGATCAAAATAAGGTAGGAAATATTCTGGGGATAATGTTTCTGAAATATCTTATTGAACATATTCTTTATCAGAAGGATTTTCTATCAAAGGTTGATAATCAGTTTTTGAAAACACATCCATGGATGTAGGTTTGGGTTGTTTAAAAACAAAAGGATCTATTTCATCAAATTTAACATGTATTGTCTCTTCAATAGTACATGTTTTTTTATTGAAAACTTTATATGCCTTAGAAGTTTTAGAGTAGCCTAAGAAAATTCATTTATCAGATTTTGGTGCAAATTTGTGTAAATTATCTTTAGTATTCATAATGAATACCTTGCAACCAAAAACATTAAAGTAGGAAAGTCTAGGATTCCTACCATTCCATAACTCATAATGAGTTTTATTAAGAAAAGTTCTAATAAAAACTTGATTTATAGTATAGCAAGAAGTACTTACAGCTTCAGCCCAAAAATGTTTGGTTACAGAATACTCACTCAACATGGTTCTAGTTATTTCTTGAAGAATTCTATTTCTTCTTTCAACAACACCATTTTGTTGAGGTGTTCTAGGTGCTGAGAAGTTGTGAGTAATACCTTTTCTACTAAAAAATGTTTAAAAATATGAATTTTAAAATTCTCCTCCATAATCTCTATGATTAGTTTTCAGTAGAAGACTTTTCTCATTGTCACTTGGGCTCTAAAACTTTTGAAATAAGAAAAAGCATCAGACATCATTGCTAGAAAATAAACCAAAATAAATCTAGGGTAATCATCAACTAAGGAAAATACATAATAATTGCCCCAATGCTTCCAGTTTGTGTTGGACCAAAAAGATCCATATGCACTAGCTGTAATGCATCAGTAGTTAAGACTTCACTGACTGATTTAAAACTTGATTTATGTTGCCTGCCATATTGAAAAAAGTTACAATCTTTTGAAGAATCATGTATAAGCTCCAGTAGATCCTTAACTAAACCTTTCTTAGAAAGTTTTCTTAAGTTCCTAAGGTTACAGTGAGCTAAACATCTATACCATTACCAAGAATGATCTTCTATTCCACTAAGGAAAGGTATGTTTTAGCTCCTAAGGTCTTCTAAGTTTAGTGTGTAAAAATTCTCTTGCCTATTGGTAGAAAGAATAAATTCTTCCTTGGAATTGTGTACTAAGCACTTATCATTCCTAAAATTCACAAGGTATCCTTCATCTCATAACTGAATTATGCTAATGAGGTTGTGCTTAAGACCCTTAACAAATTTATCATTTTAAATCAACGTTTTTCTAAGAAGAAAAATGTTACCTGTATCAATAATTTTTCCCTGAGCATTATATCTAAAAGTTACTTTTCCTCCTTTCGTCTTGATAATCTTTTAAAAATAGTTTGTGTTACTAGTCATATGCCTGGAACTTCCATTATCCATGTACCACGTAGTGTTGTTGGTACCTTCTCTATTTTCATGAAAATAATAAAAATTTAGACTTTCGGAATCCAGACGTGTTTGGATCCGGAATTGTTAGAAAAATAAAATTTTGGGTATCCACATCTTTTTAGAAAAATAATATTTATGAAACCCAAGATATTGAACTTTATTCAAAGAGAAAATTTTCTTCCAATACCCACCACTTTGACACTTAGTACAGAAAGGGGCTTTAGAAGGAACAAAATAATTGTTTTTGAGAATCGGTTTTTGGTGAGTTTACTTACTCTAGTAGTATTTCCTTGAGGTTTGATTTGAAAATACATCTTGTCAAAATTTTCCTCCCCAGAGGAAAATTTTGCAAGAATCTTTTTAAGAGAAAATATTTTAGATTTTAGTCTGATGACTAAATTCCTATCCTCATGAATCATTTCCTTAGAGTTAGATTTTTCCGCAAAAATGTTTATCTTTGAAATTGCATTCTTAAGATCTTTAGAAAGTTATTCTTTATCAGACTTTTCTCTCTCATGGTCTTTAGAAATTTTTTCTAAAAGTTCTTCTTTATCTTTAAGATCTCTAGAAAGATCTGAAATCTCTTTTGTAAGAGTTTCTTCCCAAGTATCTTCCTTGTCTAATTTCTTAGAAATTTTACAATTTTTTTCTTTAAGTAACTTGGCAAATCTAGAAACATATTCATATGAAAAATATTAATTTTATGAGGATTAATTATCTTCATTAGAAGTACTATTTTCAGAATAGTAATTCTTATCAAGAGATAAATTTGTTAAAGCCTCAACAAAGCATACCTTGGCCATAAGACATGTATTGGGGAAAGAGGTAGTAGCAATGAAACCCATATTCTTTTGTGCTGATGAATCATATTCAGAAGATTCACTTTCTGACGAATCTCCATATCTATCACTCTAAGAATCATTAGCTTTAAGACTTTTCTTGTGCTTTTATCGATAGAATTTCTTCTTTTTTCTTTCTGAATTCCTTTCCTTCTTTTCCTTCTTTTTAAACAAGGGATAATCAGGTCTGATATGACCTGTTCTTTTACATTCATAACACGTAACTTCTCCATCTTTCTTATCTCTGTAGTCTTTCTTATTGTACTTATTCTGATGGTTCCTTTGATCAACAATCTTGTTCATTCTTCGAGCAAGATTAGATAATTAGTTCTCATACTTTTCTATGTCACTAGATTCTAACTGAATAATAACTTTCTTTGTCTTTGATGTAGTTACTCTTTCTGGGGACTTGGATTTCATATGTTTAGAAGTGGTTGTAAAAGAAACTCCTCCATTTACATACTTCTTATTGACATTTTCAGTATCTCTCTTCATTCTGGTTTCATGCTGAAGAAGAGTTCCAAACAACTCATATAAGGAAATCTGAGTGACTTTCCTGTTCTCATCAATAGCTATCCTCTTGGACTCCCATTCATTTGGAATGATATCTATGATCTTATCAACAAGTGCCTCATCATCCAAACCTTTCATTATTTTATATTTTAATCTATTCACAATAGTCATAAACCTTTATTGTACTTTGCTTATAGGTTCTCCATAAAAAAAGTTAAAACTATGATATTCAGCTCTCAACATAGCTCTTCTGGTTCTATGACTTTGGATGAACCAAAATGTGTAACTTCAAGTTTCTTCTAGATATAGTTTTCAGCTTCACATGATGATATTTGACTATGGATATTCCTTTTTATGGAACATAACAAAGTATTTCTGACTCTAAAAATTGATTGATATTCTGATTTATCCTGATTCTTAAAGGTTCTCAATTCCTTATCTAGAATCTTATAATCTCCAGTTAGCGTTATATAGTTATCAACTCCAGTATTGATAACGAAATTCTTAATCCTATCTCTCTAGTATTCATAATCATTTCCATCAAAAATAAGAGGTCTGGTAGGATATAGGTTATCAATAGAACCAACATTTAAACCTTCCATCCTTATGAAAATATTTGGCACACAAACTTGTTAGTAGAATGAGATTGTAAACAAGAGAAAATATCCTAAGAAAGGAACTAGATATTGTATCTCTAAGAAAAAATTTATCTGAACTATGGGAGTCATAATATATATGAATCCGAAGAAATATGATTCCGAATATATGATTCCAAGAAATCAATTCTGAGAATTCTCTTCTAAACTTAATCGTGAGATTAATTCAGTTGGAACCAAAGCTCTGATACCAATTGTTAGGATGGTATGTTTGAGTATGATATACTCTATTATACCAAATCTAGGATCGAATATTTAATTAGATGCTCAATTAAAAAAGGTAGGGGTGAATTGTATAATTTAAAAATCTTTAAAGAAATTTTGTATAACTAAAATTAGCAACACCACTAAGATCTAATATCTTGCTTGATTCCGGGAAAGTGATTCCAGAAATGAAACTTAATAAAAGTTTACAACAAATGAGATTCTACCTTAAAGCGTATAGAATCTTATCAAAATAGAGTACAAGTATGAGGAAGTATAAAAAATTTATACTTTCCTTAACAATACAAAATGAAATAGAAAAACATGAAACAAAACTAGTAACAAGTAGTAAATATTTTAACCCAAAGAGAAGGGTATCCAACAACCTTGGATAAATGTCCCTTGATTTATAATTTCAAGAAAGTCTATCTTACCCACACCAGGTTAATCCCTAGGTATGAAGATCAAAGTCTGTCTTGCTATCCCCGCAAGCCCTCAGCTGTCAGGTAGTCGGCACCTCTTTCTTACTATCTCCAGAAGCCCTCGATTGTACACAGCAACAATCGGAGTCACACGAAGCAGGTCTGCATGAGGAAAAGTTTTAACAATCCGTTCAAACTTTCTCCACAAAGAATGAGAGTTTATAAGAGCCTCTCTATCTAGGAATCACTTCAAAAACATGTAAGCACAGATGTCAAATATGGTTTCAAGTGTTTTTGTGTCCTCTTCTTATCAAATGAGCTCCTATTTATAGGCACATCTCCAATGGTCGGCTCCCTCCTCCAACGGTCATATTCTTCCCTGAATTTTGGAGGGACCTATACATGTGTCACTCAAACACCTGTTAGTTGATAACTGAAGGCCTGAAATCATTTTAAAATTGAACAACTGAAAGCGTCACTAAAACTGATATTCAGAATGGAGAAAATGAATGTTCAGAGTGTTGAATGTTAATGTTCAGAGTCTAACAAGAAAATGAATTCGAAGTCCATAATAAATATATATTCAGATTCTATTTTGTAGATGAATTTGGAGTCGAACTCCATAAAAGTTCTCATCCATAATTCGTAATCAGAATTCACAATCAGAATTCTTAATGAGAATTCGTAATCAGAATTCATCATTGAAATTCGTAATGAGAACTCGTAATCAGAATTCATCATCAGAATTCGTAATGAGAATTCATAATCAGAATTTGTCATCAGAATTTGTAATGAGAATTCCTAATCAGAATTCATCATTAGAATTCATAATGGTAATTCGTAATCATAATTCATCATCAGAATTCTTAGTTAGAACTTTATATATGTTCATAATCAGAATTTGGAGTTGATCTTCATAAAAGTTCGTAACAGGGAATTGAGAGTAGAACTTCATAAAAGTTAGAAACAGGAATTCGGGTCCTAAGACAAAATGCTTCATATCTAAGTATTATATGATTATGAGGTTTTAGATATGAATCGGATTTTTATACTTAAGAAAAATATTGATATGAACAATGAAAACAAGGTAGGGGTAAATTTCCTTGGGTAAGTAAATTTTCCTTATGGAAGTAGAACATGGGTAAAATAAGTTTTGCCTTGAAATAAGGTGTTTTTGATTTTCAAAACAGGAGGAATGGTCAAGTCATAAGGAATCCTTGATTACTTAACAATCTCTCCATTATATGAAAGAATGTAGAAATCATAAGGAAAATATTATTAACTCAACACCATTGAACCACTAATAAAAGATATATCTTAAACTATAACACCATCCCAATCCCACTTGATCTCTTTGTTGGCTTTCCAAAACCAAATACATGGAACATTCTTGAAATGAAACTGAAAACATGTATATGATTATTTTTTAAAGGGAACACCGACCTTAACATTAGAGTTACAATCCAATATAATGATCATAAAACCTCAAACAAATCTTACACATAGTATACACACAGTCTCGATCACATGTCTCATGCATCAAAAAAAATTAATTTATTATAAAAATTATAATTAATCAATCAATTTTATTCAAAGATTTATAATCACCAAAATGTTTTCAAATGGCCTCCCATGGTCAGAACCTAAAGAAACAACATGATAATACTACATGGCATGATTTCGATAATCTAATGTAAAAAATCCTCATCATTAAATACTTACTCGATAATTAATTCTATACTAACATTGAGAATGCCCAAGAAAATCAACCTAGAGATGTACCGATAATAAAACAATGAGAAATGGGAAACATATACCCTATTTTGATGTCCATAATCCATCACAACATGAAACACCGCCATATAAGCATGATTCCACCATGATTCAATATAATCAAAACCCAAGATAACACCACTTAAAATTAGAGAATAAAACAAAGATGAACAAAGTAGAGGGTGGAGGGAGTTTATGTAGCTTTTATGCATTAAAAAAATGCCATCATCATCCTCAATTGAAGGGTTTTTTTAGGAATCAATGGTTTTTGAAACAAGTTTGTATAGTGATGGAAGAATTCCCCCTTATGAGTGGAATTTTTGTATAAGAAGGGAGGGGGATGAAATGTTGTGTCTTCCCTTCTTAAAAAACTCCAATAGCTCACTGGTTACCAAATCAACCTCCACTAGGTACTCGGTTGTCCACCGACTACCTATTCCACTAACACCAGCAGACCGGTGGGGCTCACCCACGGGCCTCCAAGCCCTACATGGTTTATGCTTGAGCTACTGAGTACCCGGTGGGAGCTGTAGCAATGTTGTAGTTCTCAATCCAGCCTTTTATTTCTCTGGTCCTTTGAACCACCTATTGCACTTCCCCAAACACCTAAAACACATCCAAAACTCCCCTTAGGATGTTCTAACTCTTTGAATCCCTATTAAAATCCCCAATTTCAAAAAAATCGTATTCTATAAATTAAAAATAATATTACTTTTAAAATAAACTAACCCGTAATTATGTAGTTCATTATATACACTCCACCACATATATTTTCATCTTGGAGAAGTCTCTAGGTCAATCCCTCAATCCTTGATTCAACCATCAAAATTCAATCCCACTATTCATGCTTGATTCAAACTAATCACGAATCCTTTATGCTAATACCTAATTTAGTCATACGTTTTTTTATCCAAAAACACCCAAACTAATATTTTACATGAATCACTAATCATATGAATGATTTATCTAAAGAGAAAATCACTTTCTTATACCCAATTATGTTCAACAATGTGAAAAATCTCCTATACTAACTTCTATCCTTAAAACTCCCACCGACCAACCCCATTGAAAATCCTTAGTCCATAACATGATTCTATTTCCAAAATGAAATCACTAAATTCACAAGATCCATCCATATTATTCATTAACACCCATCCCCCATTAGTCACTACACACGCTAATGGAAACTTCTACTATAAATGACCAATATGGTCTAGTTCTTGATTGGAACCGGGTACGGTTCACAATAGTTCATTTATGGATATATGATTTAAATTATATATATATATGATGTTTTTGGGATGATATTGATATATATGGTATTTTAAATTCATATGTTATTACATAAATTGAACTAAGGCATATCACATTCCTTTGTTTGGGGATATTGAAAATTCTAATACAATGATACCACATTACTGCCTGCATACTATGCTTTATGATATAGTTAAATGGTAAGTTATAAAATTCATTTAATATTATATATAATCTAAGTGGTTATTATTTAAGATTTTATTATTTTGAAATAGAGAGGATTTATAGTGGCAGGGGTTATAAGTGTGGTAACTGCATGCATTTCCCATATGTTATCCGACATTTGCGAAAATTCATGGAGGCTCAAGGAGCATCCCTAAGGCCTATAAAAGAAGACTTTTTCAATGAGATAGTGTGGTTTTAACATGTATTTTATTCCTTCCAATTATCCAATACTCAAATATCTTTCTCTTATTCATACTTTTCCACCAAGATACTAGGTTATCGTGGGGGGAAGACAATCCTGCCTAAACATTAGATCATTCATATAATCCCATAGATACACCATAGATAAGGGAGTCTGTTGGATAACTCTTAGATTTATTCATCAATTATATAGATAAATAACATTACATAATCTCTTTGGTGTAAATTAGAGGAATCTTATTTATTTTATATATATAATGTTTTAGTTTCATGAATAGTTGATATTGGGATTTTTTATTTATATTTTCTTATGATGCCTTGAATGAGTGTTGTTAAATCCATAAAAACTATCAATTTTATCAAAGCCTCACTATGATGTTTAATTATAAAAATCATTTTGAAAAATTAAGAAATTCAAAATCGTATTGTGTATCATATTCAATGTCATTAAAAATCTAGGATTTTGAAAAATGATTGGAATTACGATATATGATTTCATAAACTGTGATATGACCACTCCATTTTATTTGGAATATCATAAGAGGTGACACAGTTCAAAACCTTTACTTTTTTTCTGTATTTTGACGTATTATTAGTGTATCATAACCAACATTGCGCTAATCGATAAATGAAAAACATATTATCGTATCATTAGTATGATATAAATGACGATGTAAGAAATAACCACCAGGCATCAACAATTACTCGTATGCTGGTTATCCAACACCATTAGTTATTGTTGTTTACGTGCACCATATGTTACAATTTTTGAGCCGCTTAAAGGATATCAAAACCACTAGTTATTTGTCATAAAATATGATAAATATCATTACATTGTGATATTGCGAGCTAAGATATAAATCATCGATAATGATATGTATATATCAAAGAATACAATATACTAGAAAAAATTTATTTTTCTAAATTATAAATATAATTTATATTAAATGATTGATAATTTTTTATAAATTATAAGAAAATATATTTTGGGATATTTGCTTAATTTATGGTGGAGTTTATAAATTAATTAATTATAAGTGTTTAAAATTAATAAATTAAATGTTTTTGAAAAATTTATTATAAAAATATTCAATAATATTAATGGTTAATATAAATATTACCATTTTAAAATTTATATGACATTTATTATGATTTAGATATAAATTGTTTTTATGGAAATCTTAAAATTAATTTATAAAATGGTTATAAATGAAAAAATATGGAAAAATATAAAATATTTATATTAAATTATGAGTTTTTCATAATATGTTTAGTTTTATTTATTAAAATTCGATTCCTTATTTGAGAAACTATTTAAACCATATCAGAAGGATTTTTGATAATTGATATGATCAAGGTTTTAATAATATTAAATGCTTGATATTTGGATTATGTAAATTTTTTATATGTTGGAATTAGAATTTAAAATATTTATATTTCATTTAATATCATATATTTAAATTAAATTTCAAATAAAGGATAATATGAAGGAGTTAATATTAGAATTAAATAAAAAGGGTTTGTATATATTTAATTATAGAATATCCATAATACATGACTAATTTATAAAGTACGTAGTTATAATCTTTTAATTTATGAATTCTTCATAGGTAGTTTATCATAGGTTCTAATATATGTATTGTTCATTTATTTAGTTTATTAAGGGTTTTATTCATAAATATAAGTTTTTTATATTGTTAATGACTTAATTTTTTAGTTTAAAGTTTTAAACTTATTATATAAATCAAAGTTGTTATCTGTTAGGTACGATAATTGATTTATTTTTCCATAACCATAAATTTGGAATGTACTCAGTTATGAGATTGAATTAGGATGTTAATTACAATTTATACATACTATGTGTTATAATTATGATATAATTAAGTAATTTCTTGAGTGTAGTATCCTTGGGTCAAGGGATGTTGGGCCAAACTACTCATTTTCTTGGAGGATTAATCCTTGTCTAGAAAAGTGAGGACTGGCTATCTATTTCTCTAAGATTACTCTTATATATATTATTAATATCATATGATTCTAATCCTTCACGTGAAATAAATTCATGTACCTTATTCATGGGATGCATTTTTACGCATATAAATATATTTGTATTTTTATTTAGGTTAGTAACAAAATCTAAAAGTTGTTTTAAGAGTACACATCAATATGGTTTGAACATATTTATTTAGTGTAAGTAATATAAATTCAAAACTAAATCATTATAAGAATTCATACAAGTATAGGAAATAAATGATATAACATGGTGAGATTATATCCCCTTAAAATAGTACTAAGTCTCAGATTCCTTTTAAAGTGAACCTATGTTAATATCTTGATCATTCAATCGGGTAGGTTCTTCCAAAACATGGTTCCCATGGATTATCCTATGAATGAAATAGTGGAAATGGATAACCCTAAGAGATGGGTATCCAAACCCCACTGTGAGATTTAAGTTACACATTTCAAGGAAACCCATTGGAAATATACCATAGGAATCGTGTGGAGTTTATCCATATAATGGATTTTATAATGAGTTATCTCCTAAACCTTACACGATTCTTTTTTGATATGACTCACATAATGGCCTACTTGAATAGTTAAGTGATGGTATAAACACTAATGTGAACCAAATATTAGTGACATACAGATATTGGTTCACTAATGGATATGATTTCTTCAAAAGTGTTAATCCTTTTTTTGGGATCACATTTAATAGAATAACTAATTAAATGTATGTAAAACATGATAATCATATGATAAAAGAATATATTTTAGAAAAATGGTATCATCATCATCATCTAATTATACTATGAGAATTATCTTAGAGAGTGAATAATTTTTTTGTAATATACATCTTAGATTGGTGGAAAAATTTAAGAGTTGTTCTTAACAGAAAATTTGATGTGGTAGAGTAACACCTTACCATGTAACCAAATTAAAAAGTAGTTCCATACATTAATCTATATGCTTATTAAAATAATACATTTATTCAAATGAGGATTTTAAGGAATTGGGTGTAAGGTGATCAAATGAACATTAATATCCAATCATAAACTCAATGTGATTGGGTGTGCCAATGACTTGGTGAGACTCAGGATATTTTTAAGGTCTATTATGGATATGAAATTCACTATGTAATCATTACTGGAATTCTTTTAACCATTTCAATGGGTTAATTTTTTTCCTAATTTTCTCAATGTTTCGAGGATAGGTGAGCGTGACATGGGATGTCTATGATCATGTAATGTGTTGGGAGTTATGAATGGTAAATATTTAATCTAGAATATGAAGATTTGATTTTTTTAATAGTTATCCTCATTTATTTAAAACCCAAGGTAAGTTCCTGGAAGGAAGGAAATTATATACATAGGTTGGGATTGTCTGAGATATCTATAGAAGTATAGAATCTCCATGGATTTTCATGTTAGTTATTGAAGTTATAAAATAAATTCCTTAATTTTGGGAGATATATAATTCCAAATGTATATTTTACAAAATATATGAGTTTAAAATAAATGTAAGAATTGAAAAATCATGAAGTTTTCAGTTGATTGATAAAGAAAAGGGTTTCTGAATAATGGATTTGAATGTAATTGAATTTATCAAGCTTGGATAGATCTTAGTGAAGGATGTGTATAGTTATCTCATTTATATTATCTGATAAGAAAATTTATTAATTAAAAAATTGAAGTTATAGACAATATTAGATGATGGATTTAATACATGAGGTGTAATATTTATTAGATCCAATAGTACAATTTAAAAGAATATAATCATAAAAGAAGTTTTATTTGGGATAAAGAGTTAATCCTATAAATTTGTTCAAATATGTGGAATTGATATTCCTCTACTCATTAGAGGATAATTCTAAAGAATATAATATTATTTTCATAAGAATTATATAAACACATAGGATACCATATAAGATATAGAAAAAATAATATATTTTATAAATATTCCAACTAAAGGAAATAGGTTTCATTTCCTATAAAAAATGAGATTGTGTATATTATCATGATATTATGACGAGTGTACAGTGTTTTATAGGCTAGTGTGGGTATATTTAGACTTAGATAACTTAAAACATAACAAATAAAGGACTATCATAGTAAAAATAAAAATTTAATTCTACCTTATATCATAAAAGAGTATTAGGGTATACCAATAAAGATAAATATAAAGGGTTTCCTTTAGTTTTCACAATGAAGTGAATGTTACTATATATCCTAAAGGATTTTTAGATATATTGGTAATAAAAAAATGGAAAGATTGACATATTTTTACCTAAATGATCTCAAGGGAAAATTTTGATGGAAAGGGTTCCATTTATAAGAATGATGATATATTTAAAAAGAGTTCTTAGTAGACATTAGAAGTTATTAACATAAAAAAACCGGGTTTGTGAAGTTAAGAGTTTAATACTTATTCAAGGAGTTTAAAATTAAGTAATATGACTCATAAGTTTCACAATTATTCAAACTATCTTTATTCATAAATTTTACTCTCTAAATGTGTTTATTAGAATTATTTTATAATAAAGTCACATATAGATGTGGTTAAATTTGTATAATGATGAAATGAGTTTAACAAGAAACTAAAAGTGTAGAAACCATAGGGATAATCTAACCATATATCAATATGTTATGATAAGATAGAATTTTATTTACTATTCTGTTAGTTTTATTAAAAGTGTTTAAGAATACTAAATGTATAATGATATATAAAAAGGTAGTATTTACTTTATTATTCTTTCATAATGAATGAATATACTAATGAAGTGAAATGATAGTTGACCTCATAAAATATGATTTTTTATTTTCCATAATATATATTATTTATATAGTATTATAGGCTATAATGACATGTTAAGGTTAGCATGGGTATGATTTTATATAGAGATATTAAATATTCTCAAGAGGCATGAAAAAGTTTTGTATATTGGATAACCCCGAAAGTATACCCCATGAAGTATTATACAATATTTATATAGTATAAAAGCGGTGCATGTCTGATATTTAGAATTCCATAATACCTGACGTTGGTGAGATATCTAGCATGAGAACCTTCATACCATAATAGATTTCTTACACAAGCCTTGTGGATTTCTTAATAAGGGGTGGTTGGGTATGTTGCTGATCAATCATTGTTTACAGTATAACCTGTATGGGATTTATCCTCTCATATGAGAAGTATAAAATCTTTTCCCATTATTGATGTAGGTTAAAGGACGTTATGAAAATAACTAGAAAATTCATATGATGTGTTTATTTATCATATGAGGGGAATGTGATGTGCTCATCCATAAGTGTGCATTACACCTGATGTATCTATCAACCTGGATAATCTATGCTCAGATAATTGATTATATATGAGTATCTATTTGGGATTGACATAATATTTGTTCTATATTCACTTAGTATCTTGGAGAAAGTGATCATATGAAAATAAAAATTGTATATGATACAACCAGTGGACATAAGTGCACCGATACACATGTTTAATGTAAATCATGCCAAATCACTTTGTATCTGGAGTAACACTGATTCTTTTCTATATGTTGCTCTTTTATTACATATATTAATTTAGTAATTCATATTTGTTTTCAATTATATAAAGGCCTATTGGGAATAATTTATATTTTAATAAATATGGGTTAATTTTTTTAGAAACTCAGAGAGATACTCTAAAAGTGTTTTAGAGTTTATGAAAAATTATTTTTGGATGGATATTCACTGGGTATTAAAAATGATATGATACATAGTGAATCTGATGATATATTTATAAAAGTTTTTTAGAGATATCCAAAAGGAGTTTTTTATCTAGTTTCATAGTAATTGTATATGATACAATATAGGGTGAAATGACATGAAGTCTATAAGGATTTTGTGCCAGTGGGAGATTGATGGAGATTTTTCTTAAATTTTATACACATACAATGTATTTATGATACGATATCATAATTTATGATATATACAAGTCATATACTATGAAAATTATTAAAATAAGGAATATTATATGATTTTGTAGAGAGATATCATAATGTGGAATATAATGATACCACACCACTTATTTTAATTGTGTTTTTAATAAATGGATGAATATTAATTGTTAAAATTCAACTAATCTTCCAAATAAGATAGGATATCATTAATTAATAATTTCATATAATGAAATTATGAGGAGTTATATTGGTAAGGGCTATAAGAATTTTAACCACATGAATTACTTGAACATTACCAAATAATCATGTAAATGAATGGGGGCTTGGGGAGTGGCCCTAAGTCCAACAAAATGAGGTTATTCCGTTAAGATGGTGTGGTTATAACCTGTATTTGATTCCATATTATTCTATCATATCTGAAGTTCTCTTTGTTCTTCATCATAATCCCTTAAGATACTACCATATCACATGTAAAGGAGAATCCCGCCTATGTTTTTTGTGATTGATATCAATTTATGGATACCATGTAACACACGTACATTTTATGATATATTTATCTTGAAATGAATTCGATTTCCTGGGTATATTTCTTCACATGAATTTTTTTAAACAAACCGTAATAAAATAATATTATTTAAACATGACTGTTATAACCAAGATGTTAAAATTGGAGGTATTCATAGTAATAAATTCATTATAGAAGATACATATAAAGGTTTTATACAATTAAAATTTATTAACAAATAAGTACTCAATTTTTAGTAAAATACGTCTTTGCTATAAATATATATTTTCTTAAAAAATGGGTTTTATTGTTTTTCTGAAAAATATTATAATTAATTTATAACAATTTTAAAAATTACATTTCAAAAAAAGAATATAATTTTTTAAATAAACATATAAAAAATATCATATGGTAAAATTTTGTGATTTTCTGAAAATATTGTTTTCACAATGAGTAGTGAAAGATACTAATTTTTATTGGAAATTGACATTTAGTTTCAAGAATTTAAAAAGTTTAGTTTTATTTTAAAATGATTTAAAGTTAAAAATAGTTCATTTTTATTATGAATAATCCTATTAAGTTTATTGGAATAAGTTTTATGTTGTATTTTAGTATAAAAACATTTCATACATAAGAAAACATTTCTTTCTTTTAGAAAACCAATCTTCATCAGATTTTGCGGATTAAATTTTAAATTAAATTATACCACTTATGTGAATTGAATTTGATAAAATGGATTCAATATTTGAAATCATAATAATTAATATAATAGAATATATTCTACTTAATTCTTTGTCATTACTAATAGAAATAATAGTAAATATTTTTTACCACAGAAAAAGAGGTAAAATAAGGTTAAAAACATGAGTTAAAGCTTTGAAATGGCACTAAAACCATAATTAATCTTATTAGGTGGGTTTTTATGAAAAAAATTATGTTTAATGATTTAAAAATGTTTTTTAAAACATTATTTTGAATTTGGTAACCCTATATAGACTTTTGGGAAGATAATTTATCTTTTATTCAAATTAAAAACTATTTTTCGGTCTTTACATTAATGGGATGGTTGGAAGATTAAATTTGTTTTTTTCTTGATCTAAAAGTCATAAATCCTTCCTCGATTTATTATTTAGTAAAAAAATCAAAAAAACTAATTGGTTATTTTATTTCAAAGTAATTTTTACCCTTACATCGTTTATTTTCCTAAAAAGGTTTTTTTCTTTCATTTTATATTCTCATGTTAAAAGTAATTTCTATAACTGATAAAATTTAAATTTGATAAAATGGATTCTAAATTTTGAATCATAATTTCATAATTTCTTATAAGGCCCATTTATTTTTGGTCCAATTTATAAAATGTATCATATTATAATCTTGTTTTTTGGTCTTATAATTTTGAATCATAATTTCATTCAATTATTATAGTTATGGTTATCATGGTAAAAAGTTGATTTATCATGGTTAAGTTCAAAATGAGTTTAAAATGGTTTAACTAGAAGATAAGGATTAAAATATATCCAAAATTTGTCTAAATTCAATTGGTTGAGTCTATTTTGACCTTATAACATTTTAACTCAAAATATTAGGTGCCTTGGTTCCACCTAACATGATCATGTTATATATATATATATTATAATATTTTTAGTAATTCCAAGTGTTCCATTTCGCTCCCCTATAAATGGATACCACCTCTCTTATATTATCAAAACTTCATGAGCATTATATATCAGATAATATCCCAAATAATTATTTCCTAGTTTATATACCCATTTCTAATATTCTTTTTTCTTTCTAAAATTCCATCCTTTCAAGTCTTTAGGTGTACGAAAAAATAAGTTTCTCAACGAAGAGTTATAACTCTTAACTAGGTACTTCGAATTTTATTTCTTCTTCTAGATTATATAAATATAAGGTATCCATAAAAAAATAATTACTTCAGTTTGTTAGATATAATTTTTTTTATTATTATGTTGGGACAACTGTTATCAACCTATTTTCTATCCTATATAAAATGAGAATATCTATCATGCGTACGCATAACATACCATATCAATGTAGTGGTTTAGTTTTTTTCATCACCATATTATTTGGAGGGTTATAAATATAGAACTAAATTTTATATATGATATTTATGATATAATTATGGGTTTTTAATGATAAAATGTCAGGACCCATCTTCTGGGGCACGTTCCACGACTACACCAAGCCAGCCTCCCAAAGGCCAGGGGATAGATACTAGCACTGAAGGAATTATGCTTCAAATGGGAGGCATTTTCCAAGTTCCTATATACATGCACACAACTCCCAACCAAAGGTACTAGGTAGTAAAAGAGGAGAAACCATGCATGAAAAACACTAATTAAAACACAACCAAAGTACAGTGGAAAGTAAAGTAAAGGGTGGAAACCCAGACCAGTATACAAGCCCACGAAAAGAAAAATATAATAAAAGAAAAACTCCATGTCATTGAAGCTCATCTACCGGGAAGCCTACCTGAAGGGTAGGTGAAGGGTATCTTTTTGAAGCTATATAAGTACACCCCATCTGTCTAGTCTCACTGAACACCACCAGGTCCCGGTCGTCCCTGGACTCTATCAAAGAGTTGTTCATCTCCATAAGACATGACACGTGTGGGAAAAGCCCATTCAAGGTTGAGTAAAAAGATAGTTAGTAGAAGACCCTGTAACCACAAAGGTAAAGAATAAGTGAAAACCCACAAAGGAATGAACATTCATATATACTCGGGTATATGCAAATACATATACCATGAACATTCCAAATATACTCATTTTAGACACTAAGAATCATAAGGTTCCAACCTCATACCCAGAAACAAGATTCTCATCTTAGGTTTGAAAGGTAACTCATAAAACCAGTAGAAGAATGCTTCACAAGCTTATCCATACCCGATGGCACCCATCTGAGAGATGCAATCCATCAGGTACAACTCTACCATTCCTAATGTTACGTCTAACAGAACATGCTCCATCGAGAACATTCTACATGGTCTGACTCTAGTGCCCAGAATTTGAGGTCTATTCATTATAGTCTTGTGCACGATACAAGATCAAGGAACCCTAAGTGAAGAGGTTTTCTCCTCGTCACTACACTCAGTTGAGGGAACACTGCTCCACACGAACATGCGATACCCCAGTCACTCCTGAAAAGAGTGGCCCATGCCTCAATCCATCGAGAGAGCACTAACTCCTACCTAGGTATTGATCTCTTTAGGTGGAGGGTCCTACTCCTCATTACTATGTACTGTAGTCAAGGGATCTCCAACTCCTTTGGAGGACCCAATCCCCATCGCTACTCGAGGATGGGGGAGTACGACCCTATAAGTGAGGACACACACCCTAATTCCAATAGGGGAGTACTACTCATGAAGGACATGCACCCTGAATCAATAGGGGTGTACAACTTCATATATCGAGGACCCTCACCCTACCCAGAATGGGAGTACCACTTAGTGAATAGAATACCCACACCCTGGTAATATAGGGGAGTACCGACGGTAAATTTTTTTGCTATGGGGGACCTGCACCCTAGTATGTCAGGGGAGTACCGACCCCCAACTAGAGGACCCGTACCCGGGAACGACAGGGGAGTATTGACTCCTACAATAGAGGACCCACTCTCTACCCAGTTGGGGAGTACCGACTCTATAATCATGTTCAATATGGGGGACCCACACCCTAGTACGTTAGGGGAGTACCAACCCCTTGCTAGAGGACCCTCTCCCTAGAATGGTAGTGGAGTACCGGCTCTGCCTTAGCACTGTGTATGGAGGACCCGTGCCCAAGTCCAATAGGGGAGTACCGACTCCAAGGATAGAGGACCCACTCAATGGCACGGCGGGGGGGGGGGGGGGGTGCCTACTCTTCCTCCATGAACTTTTTTGAGAACACATGCCAAAATCCTACAGGGGAGTAACACCACCGGAGGAAATCGCTCATAGAAAGACGAACCTGCACCCAAAATGTGGGGGTTACCATATCTACCAATGTATAGGGATAAGTAGTACCCGCACCGTGAGTCCTCAAGGGAGTAACCATCCTTGCATCTCATCATAATAATCACCCTGATTCTGCCCAAAGTCTTCCCATTCTGGGAGAGACAACTCTTTAATCCAAATATTTTGTCCTCTAAGCTTCTCAAAAACTCACTTAGAGTATCCCAAAAGGACTATCCCATACCACGAGACCCAAGGCCGCTAACAGCTCATAAAACAGATGCTCCATTTAGAAGTTACGACCGTTTTTGAAAAACTGGGGCCAGTTACATCGAGGTCCTGTTCGACCTAGTCGGACCGACCTGACCGGACCCGACCCAATGAGTTCGACCCAAACTAGATGGGCTAGGCTTGAAAATTCTAGAATGCGGGTCTCGTCCATTGTTATTGGCTTGTTGGGTAGCAAGTCCAACCCATTGTTGGCCCGTCCCAGCCGACATGGCTGGGAACAACCTGATTACACCCGCCCAACTCGCATCATAGGGGGCCAACTTCCTCAGCCCGGACGTGGCTCTACAACGTCTATCCAACACCCCGTGGTGCCACCTGGCACCATAGCTCCCTATAGCTTTTCCACATGAGTATACGAGAAATATTACATGTGTCCTGGACATGTGCGTTCATTCATGCAGCTCGGCCATGTGCATCTGGTCATGTGGTGCCACCATGGTCAATGTGGCGGCTCTCCACGTCCAGCAACCCTGTGGTCAATGCAGTGGTTCGCTGCATCCAGCAACACCATGGTGCCACCTAGCAATGCATCTTCAGTTTACTGGTCTGCGTAGTGGACTTGGTTTCTCTACTTAACTTATGGTTTGTTATGGTTCCTTATCACACTACGGTCAGAGCCGTAGTTTCTCCACACGATAGTCACAGGACTACCACCGTCTCCCCCTCCGCTGTGGGCCTCCCCATCATCCAGCACACAGCCAGTGCCGATATGTGCCAATGGCCCAACCAAACTTTCCACGGACCACCAAATGCGCTTCAGTGGTCCATTCTTCGATCCAGAGGGGGTCCCAGAAACCTCGGGTTGCATTATTCAATACCAGGGGCTCCAATCTCTATTGTGGTCCTTTCTGTTGGAAAACGTCCGATTAACGGTGTCTCCCACACCTCTTTGGCCCAAACTCCACCATTATAATCGAACCAAATTTGTGTTGTGTCCATGCGCGGGGGTATGGAGAGAAGGACCACAAGGAGAAAAATCAAGGAAATATCTTCAAACATTGTTTATTACAAATTTGATCCATTCAGGTTAGAGGTATTGAAGGACATATTTATCTCCCAGAGTCAAACCCAAATAATGAACCCCTACAAGAACGATGATCTATGGGTCAACTTGTTTGTGGGTTGATCCACAGTTGTCATTTAAAACCAAAATCATAGAAATAATGGTATTAAATAACAATCCCTACCTCGGTTCAGTTATTTCACTGACAAAGAACATCCTTGAGTTGTCTTTATTCGTCTAAGTTTAATTTGAATCATGTTCGTCGATTCGTCCATGTTTGATTCGAATCCCATCTGTTGATTTTTCCATGTTCGTTTTTGATGATCCTCTTGAGGTTTAGAGCTGTCCTCACTACCTTATCAATGATTGATCATTGTCGAACCATTAAGGGGTGTTAATCACCTTTCCGTTACTAATGCTACATGGCATCATTACGCTGTTTCATTAATGAAACAACATTTCAGTTACGCTTGGGTGGAAATCGGTTATACTCGAATGATTTCAATTCAAAAAATAAAAAATAAAAAAAAATCCAGTTTATTTCTTTTAAATTTTTCTTCAAAAACCCTGAATAATAACTTTTGTAGTTGACCCGCACCAGTCGAAGTTATTTCTTTTCTTGGCGAATCCCGCCATTATGAGTTCAGCAATGCCCTCAAATTTTCGATTCGAGTACTGATTCAAAATATTTAAAATCCCACTCGCACTTTTAATTAATAAACATTAATAAATTTCAAAAATACATTCTAGCCACTCCATGTCTTGGAATAACATTCCATCTTAGATCCTAGTCTCATAAAAATCCCATTCAATTTTTTTAAAAAATTTCCATGGAATTCCTTGCCATTACATTTTCCCCACCATAAGACTTTTCATCCCTGAAAAGAAAAATCTTATTATCAAGGGAAGAAAACTGAGTTCGCAAGGGTCTCTGAACTGCTTACAAGCACAAACCTCGAGAAACCACCGAGATCGACAACTTTCGTGTCTCAATTTTTCTAGGTCAACACCATATAACAATGAGCACATGTCTCTTTAGTTGTGACAAGTGGGAAAATCACTAAGCACTCCAATTCACATGAGCCTTATCCTAGTTGGTGAGGACTTCTTAAGTTCATCCATGAGACCCAGGTTCAAAACCAAATGGAGGCATAATTCCGGGGTACTGTAGCAGGTACTATAGAGGGTACTGTATGGGCACTATAGCAGGTACTATTCGGTATTGTAGTAACCGGAACTATTCCCCATTGGCCACCGGTTTGGGATTGGAGTCCTTAAGGATTTCAGGCCACCTTTAAGGCCTTTGGGCCATCTCAAGGCCTTCAGGCCACATGATCAGTGTAGTTTCCCTAGACTGACTCTACAAAAAAGGAGTATCCCCAAAAAAGGATTCAAAGAAAGTGAACTCACCAGAGCAGAACCAATTGGAATTAGATGAAAAACAGGGTATTACTACACAATTAAAACCAACCTGTTCCTACACAGGAAAACTAGCCAGACATCCATACGAAGGTGGAGAGCTACCATCATGATGCAGATGCTAGGGAGGGGAAGTTCATTGTAGATATATTCTAGTATAATTACCTGATACCTTCGGGTCATGTAATCTCTTAAGGCTACGGGCCATGTAATCAGTGAACCTACGAGCCTTTTAAGGGTTTCCCCTCATCCCTTGAAAGGGGGTTATCAAAAATAAAAAAACGAAGGCCTTCATGCCATTCGGGCACTACGCACTCCCATCCATTTGTATTCATGGGGTCTAGTGGCTCACCTCCACACTAACCCAACCTAGATAAAAACAGAAACCCACAGTTCATATCCACCCTTGGACAAAATGTTCTAAAGCCTCCACAATTGTTATGTGTTCATGGTTGAAGCTAAACACGCATGGGTATTTACCAACGAGACAGGGTTGCCCATAAGAAAACATTGGGTCATTCTAGGACCTCTATCTACAACCTCTAGCGGCCACACAATTTGCCAAAATTGGAACATTTCCACACTCACTAGTATAATATTAGCTGACTATGGATGGTAAAAAACCATTTCATACTACAGAAACATCATGGGTTCTAACTCTGCCACCGTGAGACGATCCATAATAGGACTCTTTGCGAGAGTCCACTGTGTGCTGCCTGGGTTTTCCTTTCACCGCAAGGGAAAACCTTCTTTACCATCATGGACACACCACATCCTTTTCCTAATATCATAAATATATGTATGAATAGTAGTATTCAATAACCAAAATGATGTTGTAAGGCCTCGATGCCATGGCTAAGAGATCCCCACCGTAACTCTCACCTCAAAGAGTCAAGTCACACTATCAGCACCAGTGTGTGATCAATGCGTCTCCTCCAGCAGAAGTCTCTATGTGTGAGGTTCAAGTCCACAATCCATCTACAAACTAGAAGTCTCAAACATAACTTGCAGAAAAAGGAGGATGACTAACACCTTAGTCTATTTGAAAAGGCAGCCAAAAGAAAAGACACAGATCATACCTTGAATTTATCACGGAGCTTATTGGTCATAAGCCAAGATGACATGCATCTGTCCTCAACCACATCCTCCAGCTCTCCGAGTCTATCATAGACCTCCAAGGGGTGGTTGTGGAAAATCTACAAACTATATACCACCTCCTTTTGCTCGTCGAGGTCCTCTTACTTTTCTTCCATCTGGCGGAAATCCTTGATCCAAGCGCTGTCTCTACCAAGGTGGATTGTCATCAGACTTCCTATCAGTGGCACGACGGGTTAGAAAATCCCTAAAGATATTACCCTAGCTATTTCAAGTGTAACGCCACCTCTCCTGTGACTGATCTCCTCCTTTTCACCGCTCCTATGCCAATGACCCACGTGTCTCTGTTTGGGTATGGGTATGCCTTCTACACTGTGATCCTGTTTCATGTTGTCTGCTAGCTCTAGTAGATGCCTCTACCTCATGACCTCTACTATAGGTCACATCAATCTTCTCCTATACTAGGTAGATCTCAACCACCATTTCTCACTCAAGAAGCCTATCATACATCGAAATGCTAAGGGGTATCACTAATGCCCTAATCTCCTAGTCTAGTCCCTGCTCGAAGGTCCGGGCCCTAAAGTAGGGGTCCCATACCATATATGTAGAGTAGCAAGAATGATCCTTGAATCTCTCCAAGTACTCTGCTACCATCATGCTGCCATGCTATAGGTGCAACAAATCCTGTATACGAACAGAGCATAAAGTTTCCAAAAATAACTCCTCCCTAAAGTGTCACTCAAATTCAATCTAGGTGAGGGACACCTCATCGTGCATCTGGGTCATCAAGATCCCCCATCTCCACACATATCCTTGAAGAAGGATTGCGGATAAGATCTCTATATGTTCGAGAGGATTCCTCACTAGGTGGAAGACTTGCATAACCGCCTCAAGCCAAAACTTAGACTCCTAAGGATCTGTCTCACCTCGAAACATGGGAGGTGTCTACCTTTGGAAGTCGTTTAGTTCACTCATACTGCGTGAATCCTCTACTAGTATTGCGGGTAGAAACTACTGATTGATGGGTGGTGGAATTGCTGGTGCACCACCGAGAGGTAAGGCCTCCGAATCGGTACCCTGCACTGAAGCAACCACTCAAGGTAGAACATCATTACAATCACCTTGTAGAATCCTATTTGTATGTCATAGTTGAGGAAATGTTAAATGGAACAAGATGAACCATGGTTAAAAGAGTATATATGGATAGATGACTCAAGAGGGAC
The DNA here is from genome assembly GCA_963277665.1 of Viscum album. Taxonomy (NCBI): domain Eukaryota; kingdom Viridiplantae; phylum Streptophyta; class Magnoliopsida; order Santalales; family Viscaceae; genus Viscum; species Viscum album. The sequence continues at coordinate 601,101,547 of OY728158.1, read as the reverse complement.
ATGGAAAGAACAAAAATTCCTATAAGTTCCATGTACCCTTTATTTCCCCGCAAGTAGTGTTTCCCTATACAAAGTCGAAAAGTAGGTTCCATGAGTCCTGCTGTATGGATACGTTGGCCACCACACCAATACTAGAGTCCATGACCTAAATGACGAACTCGAAAAACTTAAAACATTTTCCCAAAAAAAACAGTAGACCCTTAGTCTTTAAGGTATAATTGACCACATTTGATACCAATTTTTCAAGACCCGTCCCCTAGGGCCCGTGCTGGGACTACCCCAAGCCCGCCTCCCAATGTCCAGGGGATGGTGACAAGCACTGAAGAAATTATCCTGCAAATGGGACTCATTACCATGTACTGTTATACATGCACACAACTCCCAACCAAAGGAAGTAGAATGTAAATTCCAAATAAACCATGCATGAAAACCACTATGTAAAACACAACCAAAGTACAACAAAAAGTAAAGTGTAAGGATATCACTGAACACCACTAGGTCTTGGTCCTCCCTAGACTTAATCAAAGAGTAGGAGGTCTACACAAGACATGACACGTGTGGGAAAATCTCATATAGGGGTGAGAAAAATGATACTCAGTAGGGGACCCTGAAACCACAAAGGTAAAACACAAGAGGAAAACCACAAAGGAATGCATAGTCAGCTCTACTCTTGCATATGCTCGTACATATACCATGAATATCCAGATGTACTCAATTAAGACACTAATAATCATAAGGTTCCATCCTCATATCCAGAAACAAGATTCTCATCTTACGTTTGAAAGGTAACTTGTAAAACCAAGAGAAATAGGCTTCACAAGCTCAGTCGTCCCTGATGGCACCCGTCCGGGAGATGTTCTCCATAGGGTACAACTCTACCATTCCAAATGGTACATCTGAGAGAATTTTCACTATAGAGAACATTCTACTAGGCCCAGTGACCGACATCGAAGGTCTAGTCATCGTAGTCTTGCGCCAAATGCAAGACCAAGGAAACCAAAGTGAAGAGGTCATCTCCTCGTCACTATTCTCAGTTGGGGGAGAACTCCTCCAGAGTAACCTACGATACCCCAGTCACTCCTAAAAGGAATGTCAAATGCCTCAGTCCGTCGAGGGAGTACTAACTCCTACCTAGGTATCGATCTATTCAGGTGGAGCGGCTCGATCCTCATAACAGCGTCCTGTAGTTGAGGGAGCACCAACTCCAATGGAGGTCCCTCTCCCTATCGCTACTCGTAGATGGGGAATTACGACTCCGTAAATGAGGATCCACGCCCCGGTTCAAATAGGGGAGTGTTACTCATTAAATAACCTCATCATAAATCGGCAGGGGAGTACAACTTTGTATATCGAGGACCCGAACCCTACACAGTAGGGGAGTAAAACTCATTGAATAGAGGACCCACACACTTGTAATATAGGGGAGTACCATCTCTATCAATTTTTTCACTATGGGGGACCCTCAACCTTGTATGTCATGGGAGTACTGACCCCAGGCTAGATGACTCACTCCTTGGCACGACATGGTAGTACCAACTATACCGTAGCACTGCATAAGGAGGACCACACCCTAGAACGGTAGGGCAGTACTGACTCCTAAAATAGAGGACCCTCTCTCTACATGGTATGGAAGTACCGAATCTATAATTTTTTTCTCTATGGGGGACCCACGGCCTAGTACGTTAGGTGAGTACCAACACCAGGCTAAAGGACCCACTCACTAGCATAGAAGGGGAGTATCGACTCTGTTGTAGCACTGCATTAGGAGGACCGATTCCATAGTCTAATAGGGGAGTAATGAATCCAAGGATAGAGGACTCGATCCCTGGACCAAAAGGGGAGTACTGACTCTTCCTCAATGATCTTCTCCGAGAACCTGCACCCTAATCCTACAGGTGAATAACACTGCCGGAGGAAACCATTCAAAAAAAAAGAACCCGCCCCCAAAACATGGGGAGTCTAGTCTCTACAAAATCAGAGGGATAAGGAGTATCCAAACCTTGAGTCCTCAAGGGAGTGACTATCCTAACATCTCATCATAAGAATCACTCTGATTTTTTCCAAAGTCTACCCGTATAGGGAGAGATAACTCTTCAAACCAAATAATTAATCTTCTAACTTTCTTAAAAACTCACTTAGAGTATCCCAAAAGGATCCTATCATCCCATGTTTCCCAACATCATAGATGACTTTTCAAACAGATGATCCTTTTGGATGTTATGACCGTTTTAGAGACACAGGGACCGGTTGCGTCCAGGTTGAGGTCCGACCCGACCTGACTCGGGTCCAACCCAGCCCAATGAGCCCAACCAAGACCGGTTGGACCATAGGTTTGGACCATTGGGATCGGCCCTCTAGGTAGTTGGTGTAGCCCGCTGTCAGCCCGACCCGCCTGGTTTGGCATAGCCCGCCTACACCAGCTCGACCCTCATTGGAGCAGGCCACCTTCCTTAGGCCGGACGTTGCTCAGCCACATTCATCCTGCAAACCGTGGTGCCACCTGGTGTCGCATCTCCCTCTAAGAAGTCTGCATGAGTAGACGAAAAATATCTCACATGTCTTGGCTACGTGCATTTAGTCACGCGATGCCGATGCGGTCAACACGGTGGTTCGCCGCGTCCAGCAACCCCACGACACGACCTGGCACTGCATCTTCAGTCAACCGGTTAACTTTGTGTATCGGGTTTCTCCTTAAAACCAGAAAATATTTGTGAGTCCCTGACACACTACGGTGGGAGATGCACAACTGCAGCCATTTCGTCCTCTACAGTGCCTTGCTTCGCTGTCTGGTACTAGCGGTTCAACAAAACTTTCTACTGACCACCAGATTCGCTCAGGTTGTCCATACTTCAATTAGGAGGGTGTTACGGAACCCTCGGGTTGCATTATTCACATCATGGGGCTCAAATATCCATTGTGATCCTTTCTGATGGGTATCTTTCAATTGAAGCTGTCTCACACACCACTTTAGCCCAACTACTGACAGCGTCGTTGCACCAACTTCATGTCGTTTCCCTGCATGGGGGTAAAGAGAGAAGGACCACAAGGGGAAAAAATCAAGAAATGATCTTCAACCATTGTTTTTTATAGCTCTAATACTTTACAATTTGAGGGATTGGAACACAAATTAATCTCCTAGAGTCAAAACCAAATAAAGACCCCTACAATAATGACGATCTTCAGGTCAACTTCTTCATGGGTTGATATGCAGTTGTCATTTAAAACAAATAACATTAAAAGAATGGCATTAAATAACAACCCATACCCTAATTCAGTTCTTTATCTAATGAAGAATGTGTCTATGTATTCATCTTTTTTCCACTTTTGATCAAAATTCCATTCATCAATTCATCCACGTTTTATCCAAATCCCATTCGTCGATTCGTCCACGTTTTTCGGCGGTGATCCTCCAGAGGCTTAGAGATTTCCTCTCTAACTCATCAACAATTGATCATTGTCAAACCATTAGGGGTGTTAATCACCTTTTTATTACAGATGTGACACTGCATCATTACGCTTGGGTGGAAATCCATTATGCTGCAATGATTTCAAATTCAAACTAAAATAAAATAAATCTAGCTTATTTTATTTAACTTTTTCTTCAAAAAGCCCAAAAAATAACATTTCTCATCGACCCACGCTGGTCAAAGTTATGTCCATTCTAGAGGAATCCTGCAGTTCTGAGTTCAACGATGCCCTCATATTTTTGGTTCGAGCACAAGTTTAAAATATAGAAAAATCCCTCTCGCACGTTTAATTAATAAACTTTAAAAAAATCAAAAATCTATTCCATCGACTGTGGGTCTCAGAATTACCTGGCGTCTCAGAGCTTGGTCTCATAAAAATATTATTTATATTTAAAAAAAATCCATGGAATTATGGGACATTACTAAAAAATATTATTTATTTTTCTTTCCTTATTTTCATTGTAAAATAAAAACAATTTTCACGAGTATGTACGACAAACTGTCTCCATGAATGGTGTAAATCATTTATATATATATATAACATTTATAGATGAATCTAAATGTATATGTAATGAATTTATATGATATTTATATCATTATTAAAATTATATATATTATTTAACCCTTATAAAAGTTTAAGGAACAGAACCACTGAACTAAAAATCTTATGAAAAACGAAACAACTAACACCCGAAAACAACAATTTTAATAAAGAATTATTAATAAATGGGTTTCACAACGATATAAGTGGATAATACATGATATTATAAATATTTAAATTATTATTTTATAGAATTATAATAAATTTAAATTTATTATACAAGATTTTAGACCACTTTCAATGCAAAATGATCTTGAGGTAAGAGATTTCGGTCTCACTTTTATTTCTATGAGACAAATTCCATATTCACCACTTATTTATTATATAATATGTATATACTACACATGAATGAATATATTTTGTTATTATTATCATGAAAAGTATGCTAATATATATTTTCATCTATGGTTTTCACTTTTATGTTGTTTTAATTCATATTTTACAAAAGTGGTAAAGGATTCATGTTTCAATCCCATTTTAATGGGGATTGTTTATAATTTAATTTAAACTAAAGAAAATATATAATACTTATATGATAAACACATTTAATTTTTATTAAAATGTGTTTATTTTTGTATTTTTTATTATTTAGTATCATTTACCTCTACTTGGTATTTAAAAAGTTGTTAATAAATTGCTGCATTATTTCTCATCTTTCGTTTGGATTTTTTTTTTAAAATCCATTTTTTCTAAATTAATTTTCACAAATAATTCTCACTATTATTTAAAGAGTTATTTAAGAAAATTTAATGATGTTATACATTTTACAAAAAAAAATTAAAATTAATCTTCTTCTCTATTTTTAGAATTTGGTACTTTTTACAGAAGGTGTGAACAAAATATTTCTTTTTTTTTCTGAACGCAATTAGAAAAACATTTATCACCATCATGAACAATTTTTTTAATATTCCATTAAAAATTTAATTTTTTTATTTTCAAAGAAATTATTTTATTTAATATTTTGGAAATATTTGTATTTTGGATATGTTTTTTTAAAACGAATATATTTTTTCTTCCTAAATTATTATAGATAAATTTTACAGAAAACATTAATATTTGATGACATCCTTGATATTAATTACAATTTACTAGGGATATCAACCAATGATTTCATACTTACTCTTATTAGAGTTGGTTTCCTAGGAGAAACTTTTTTTACTTTGCTTACATGAATATTCAATGTATTGAATATTAATAAAAAAAATTATTTCATTTTGTTTGTTTTTTTTCACGACTATAATGTAATAATGTCCAAGAGTGTACTTTGAATTAATAAGGTAATCGTAGTTCCCCGTTATGATGAGATCCTTGATGTACTATGATGATATTCTTAAATATTTTTTTTTGTGTTTAGATAACATACTATGATGGAACACATAGTAAATATAATGTTAGGTGAGAGTACTTGTAAGATGATGAGGATTCTTCTCAGGATGTTCACACTTGGTAATCTCCTAGATGGGAGATTATTATAACTTATCCTCCAGTGGGAATTCAAAATCTTTTTCTGTCATCGGATATTCCTATATACGAGTGTGTGTGATGATCATTATAATTTATGATTTTTATTAACACATGTTACAACTCATGTACTTAGATGTATTTCGTAAACCATGATGATTATAGTTCATGAAGAAGTTGTATATGTTGGGTGTGCGATGAGTGACATGTCATTAATGAATAATTCTTAGAAAGATTTTTTTCTTCCATATTTATGGATGCTGATATCTTGGCCATTTGATTGGAAAAGAATCGTCACATTAAATTCCATGGACGTGGTGTAATGATGTGTTAATTTTAGATAGTCAAAGAAATACATACCGAGCATATAGGTCGGTGACATGGTTATGAAATGGGATTAATGGTATATTTGGAAAAATAGATTATATTACCTGGTGATTTTTCATATTTGGTTGTCGACATTGTGACATTAAGTTAATTTCTCTTGGGTTCAATGACCCATTTTTAGACACCAATATTGGAATTTAGACAAGCCTGTCTAATACCAAGGGTAAAGAATCCTAGAGGGTCCTACACTAGGTGTTTCCATTGATATAAATTAAATTATATTTGAGTTTAATTAATGGAATAAATGTTATTCTCAAGTTTGAGGAATAATTTTATTTATGTTATATTTTCCTTATAAATTAAATAAATATTTATTCACCAAAATGTGAATAAAATATTTATTTTATTTGTTAAATATTTCAATAAATATTTATTTTATATATTGTGAATAAAAATATTTATTTATGAATAAAATAGTTATTTTTTATTCAAAAAAAGATAGATGTGTTCGAACGGACCAAGATAGTGTTCCGGTGACAAATATTCATTAACAGGACCATTGCTTAATATTTTTTATTGCGGAAGCTAGCTCACACCACACAAATAATAATAATATAATTATTATTATTTGGCATGAGGTCTATTAAAGGTGACAAATGTTTTTAATGGCTGGTATGCAATTAAATAATATTTTAACTTAAATCCAAACTCTATTAAAACATGGCTATATCTACTTTGTAGTGTATCCAAAATTTAGAATAGAGAATTGTTACACACAATTAATTCTCTTTCAACTCCTCATTATCTCTCCCTCTCAAGAATGAGAAGTGAAATAGTGATTTCTTCAAGGATACGGAATGAGTGATAGAAAACAAACAACCCACGACATTCAACTCACCACACTATCACCCAGAGATCGAGTGGTGTTGTTTGAAGATCATATGAGGACGTGTTGATCACCTAGAGGGATTATATCCTTAGATCCTCACATCGTAATGAAGTTAATATGAATGAATCCGCTTTGACGATCAAAATTCACCAATGAAGAAAGTTCCTAAGCTTAGGTATTTATTTCTTCAAATAATAAATAAATTAATTATAAATTTGACATAATAGATCTTTGATCTTGGTTTTGAGAAATGATTATTAAAAGAAATTTCAATATATCACCCAACTCCACACACTTCCACTATGATGAAATCTATCAAGTGGTATCATAGTGGTCACATTTAAAATTATAATAATTTATTTCATCATTTATCTATGTGCAATTTTTGATATTTTTTAACTTCAAGTTATTTTTTATTTAATAAAATTTGAATTAACATGTTATTGAAATATTAAAAATGTTCATTCAGTGTTTCTTTTTCATAAATGTTTAATAAAAAATGAAGAATATTTAAAGATTCCAACAAGATGTTCAAAATCCTAGGTTGATAAAACTGGGTTACATGGCATGTGAGCATAGCACACACCATATAATAATGTGAATTTTATCTAGATTCACCCAGAAATTTGTTAAACATGATACTTTTATTGCACCTTGTGTGTTGATCGGGCCAACCTGGCACAATGTAAGCTGATACAAGGTGCGTAGATATCAGGTACAGACCATGTAGTCTGTCCGAGTTAACATGTCGAAGCCCCAGGTGTGTGAATTAGATATTCGACAACTGAGGTACATGGAGTGTAGCTGCATGTGCACTCTGTGTAGTCTCCCATTAATGGAAAAAATTAAAATTACACTAAATATGAAAATTACATCATTAAAATATTATTTTATTTATTGGAACACTATTGTGTGTTTGATAATTTAATAATAGTTTTAAAGAATTTTAAATGCAAAATCACATTATTGTAATTAATATGTAATTATTGGTCCTTCTATTTATTTTCTATGAATTCCATTAATGATGGGTATCTCCATATAAATCAGATGATTATTAAGTTAAAATAGAATTAATTAATTAATGCTAGTGTGTTTATCATAAATAATAAAATAATGAATATTGAAATTAATGATGACTATATACTTTTTTGTATTCGTTGCATGTATGACCATTCGTGATCTTGATAGAGACCTGTGTGTGTGTTGGATGTTTTAATTAAATATGTTGCATGCATTTTCAATTATTTAATATTAAATTAGATGATGGATTGCATGTCATCCGTCCCTCCATTATTATGTAGGATCTATGTGTCCAAGGAAATTTAATTAACCCCCTTTAACCAATTATTTCGTTCCCATCATCTGTGTGTGAGTAATAATTTTTTTTAATGCAGCATCCTAAGGTGCATGGAGGTTGTTCAAGAAAAAACCATAATAATTCTAACACAAGAGATACACGGGTGCATAGGTGGAATGTTGTAACTCATGCCAAGCCCTACAATATGAGTTATTTATCCTAGGTAAAAGGTTAATTTAATGTCCACTAATTAAATCAACAATCAGATAAATCTCATGAACAGATCATTTAATTAATTATTTATTTATCAATATGTAATTATTATTTTTATGGTTGAAAGTACAAAATCACTAAAATAAATGAATTAATTTGAAAATATGTAAATTAAATAAATAAATTATGAGTAAATGTTGTATCCAAGATAGATAATTAGTTAACATCCACTTAATATTAACTAATCATGTAATGGATAAAATAAGATAAAAATTTATGTAAAATAAATTAAAATCCCTCAATTAAATATTAAATCATACTAAGACTTCCATTGATTGACTGGGAATTAAACCAGAGAACTAATTGTAGTTCATGGACAATGTATCAACACTTATTTTTATTGAGGAGTTCTCACAAGATTTTAGGTTGTCTTAACCAGAATTTTATTGAGTTTAATAGCCAAAGTATGTTCAATAAATATTTATAGGCAAGTGTTGAGGGAATACAAGTCAGGATTTCAGGATAGGGGAATCAACACAATAACTCAAGGAGGTGAATTTCCTCAGTTGGAAAGACCACCTACCAAATTACTTTATTATGGTTTTTACGTCCAAAGTCTGGATCATTAATAAAAGTTACAAGGATCCTCACCACTATATTGTTAATGAAACTACACATTCTAAATTCATTGGTGAGGGATATTGAGACTTGATAAAATACTTGGATATTTAATAAATAAATAACTAGACCAAAAAATTTAATGTATTTAATCTTGCTAATTCTGTAATCAAGAATAGTACTAATAATCTTCTCATTTTAATTCTAGAATTAAAATAAAAGTTCATCATCCACACTATACCTATGATTAATATTGGAAAAAGATAACCTCCTAAATTTCTGTGAATTTGAGGAATTGGTTCGATGCCTTAGGGTTTTTCTATGCCATGAATGAAAATATTACGTGCTAGAATGCTCAATGTCTGATCTTCCTTCTAAAGTGGTGAGTGATGAAGAGGTCCTTGTCTTTGAAAAACATTTGAGCATTGCGATCTATGTTCAATGTTTGATTCTTTAATAAATATCTAGTGAACTAAGGAAGTCTCATGAAATTTTTTTGTTTCTAAAAATTGGGTATTAGATACAGCTTGTTGTACTCACAAATGTATTCAAATACTAGACCCATGAATATTTAGAACTATTAACTGAGGAGAGGTATATATTCAAGTATCCAACCAAGATAAATTTACCATTTTATCTATCAGGGACTACCACCTCACATTTCTAACCAGAATGGTCTTGATTTTAAAGGGTTTTTATTATGTTCTTTTAGTTACCAGAGACATTAGTTTTGTATATAGAATTGATACAGATGGTTTTTTTTCAAATTTGGGAATGAATGTTACAAATTTTATAAAGATAACATTTTTTATTGTAATACACATTTAAATAATGGTCTTTATGTGTTGTATTACAAGAATAAAATAAATGCAATCGGAAATGATGTTACTTCGCATGAATCAAACACCACACAAATTTGGCTTCACTAGCTTGGTCATGTAAATGAAAATCATTTGACTAAATTACATCAACTTGAATATTTATATTCTTTTGAACTAAAACCACTTGGTGTATATCATGCATGTTTAAAAATAAAAATTACCAAATCCCAATTTAGTGGGAATGGTGAAAGGGCTAAAGCTCTTCTTGAATTAGTTCATACCAATGTGTGTGGACCATTTCCTATTAAAGAAAGGTGTGGGTACTCATACATTATAAATTTTCCTAATGATTTTAATAGATGTGGATATGTCTACTTAATGACGTTTATCCCAAATTATTTTGAAAAAATTAAGGAATACCAGACTGAAATAGAGAATTATTTTGGTAAGAAGATTAAGAAAATTTAGTCAGTCCACAATATAGAATATCTTAATAAAAAATTCAATGATTATCCATGAGAGTTAAGAGATTTAATCTCAAATCACTCCTTCTTATATGCCTTAGTGGAATGGTGTTAATGAAAGGAGGAACTTTACCTAGTTGTACATGGTGAGATCAATGATGAGTCATATGAGTCTTCCATGATCCTTTTGAGGATATGCGTTACAAATAGCAGCATACATACTAAACTGAGTGCCAAATAAAAAAACCTACGGTATAAAATACAAATTATAGAATAGAAAGAAACCAATTTTATCTTACTAACATGTTTGGGGTTTAAAAGAATTTGTTAAGGCCTATTCAGGTAACAATCATGCACCCAAGGCCCAAATTTTATCTTTTTAGGAAATCCCAATCAAAAAAGGGATACTACCTATACAATCCTTCAGAAAAAAAGTTGCGGTTAACAGACATCCCACATTTATTTAGTAGGATATTTTCTCTAAAAGTTATTGTGGGAGATAGATAGAAATTTTTTAATTCCAAGATCATGATAAACAAGAGTTTTCATAGGAACAAAATCTATAAAGCCCTGTAGAATTATAAATTTTTCTAGTGACACAATTTCTGCATGGGAGTTCTAGCGAGAATAGAGAACTAGAAACATATGGTTTTATAGTCACTAAGGATAGTGAATCATTATTAGTTGATAATAATTATCCTACATCCTATAAAGAAGTTGTAAGTAGAATATATGTTTCCAAGTGAATGGAAGTCATGATTTATGAAATGGATTCCATTTTCCAAAAACCAAGTCATAATTTTGGTGGACCCTCCAGAATATGTAAATACCTTTGGTTGAAAATTGGTATTTAAGAAGAAACTAGAAATGAAAGGAAAATTTAGTACCTATAAGGTTATACTAGTTGTAAAAGAGTTTAAACAACATCAATGAATTGGATATGACAAAAACTTTTCCCCAAATTCAATGTTGAAATGGTCAAAATTCTACTTTCCATTGCAGATTTCCTTGATTTTGATATTTGGAAAATGGATTTCAAAATAGACTTCCTTAATGGGAATCTTCAGAAAGATGTATATATGACACAACCAAAAGAGTTTTAGACTTGAATGTTTTCCAACAAGTTATGAAAGTTTCAATGATCCATTTATGGATAAAAGTAAGCATCCATGTCATGAAACTTTAATTTTGATGAGTCTATAATATAATTTGGTTTCATTAAGAATGAATTTGAGTAATGTGTCTATAAAAGGTTTAGTGGTAGTGAAGTAATTATCTTAATAGTATATATTGATGAAAAATTACTCCCTAGAAAAAAATACTAGTTTTACAGTCTATAAGGCATGGTTGAATAAATGATTCTCTATGAAGGATTTGGTTGAGGCATCATATATTCTTTGGATTAAGATCTAACGTGATAGATCAAAGAGTTTTATCAGCCTAAGTAAAAGTTCATACTTTGAAAAGATACTAAATATATTTAGTAAGAAAAAATCCAAAAGGGGACTGTTTCTATCATTACATGACTTTCATGTTTCTAGGAAAATGTGTCCTCACACACATTAGGTAAGAAACTAATGATAAGGATTCCATATGCATCTGCAATTGGGTTTGTCCTGTATGTTAAGCTATGTACTAGGCCAGATTTTTCATACACATTAAGTTTTGTAGGGAGATATCAATATGATCCAGGTGACCACCATTGGATGGATGTAAAGACTATCCTTAAGTATATGAGGTGTAATAAGGATATATTCTTGGGTTGTAGAGGAGATGAAGAACTAGTCATTAAATGATATGTAGATTCTAGTTTCCAAACGGATCAAGATGACATGAAGTCACAAACGAGATACATATTCACTCTAAATGGGGGCGATGTGAGATAGAAGATCTCAAAGTAGGCTATGGTTGTAGATTCTAGAGTAGACCCCATGTATATTATAGCTTTTAAGGCTGCTAAAGAATTTGTATGGATGCACAACATTTTCCATGATATTGATGTGGTACCAACCAGTAAAGAATATATCACACTCTATTGTGATAATACTGCATAGGTGGATCTTACAAAATACCCAAGGTCACCTTAGTGGATGAAGCATCTACTTCAGAAGTATCAACTTTTTAGAGATTTTTCTCATAGAGGTAATGTTGCAATGAGGAGTATTTTCGTGGAATAAAACATGAAATACCCCTTTAATAAAGCCTTAACTCAGGAGAAACAAGATAATCATATGAGTTCTAGTATACTGAAGGTCACATGAAGTTGACTCTTGTCCAAGTGGGAGTTTTTTGAAGTTGGGGTCCTAGGGACAACTTTTTTTACCTTGATTACAGGAATATTTAATGTATTTAATATTAATCAATATTCTTATTACATATTGTTTTTTATTATTCATGAATCTAATGTAATAATTCCATAGAGTGTACATTACATTGATAAGGTCATATCATTTCATTGATATGTTGAGAACCATGATGTTCTATGATTATATTCTCAAATAATGTTCTGCGGTTGGATAACGTACTATGATAGGACACATAATACATATAGTGTCAGGTTTGAGTACTCGTAAGAATATGAGGCATCTTCTCATGAATTTCATACTTGGTAATCTACAAGATGGAAGATTATGAGAAGAGACCCACTAGTAGAAATTATGCATGTTTTGGTGTCGTCAAATATTTCTATCTGTGAGCGTGTGTGGCGATTTTTAGACTTTATGGTTACTATTATGCATGTGACAACTCACGTACTTAGATGCATTTATTAAACCATGAAGTTAACAATTCATGGAGAAATTGGATATGTTGGGTGTGTCACGAGTGACTTGTCATTAATGAATAAGTCTAGTAAGTATTTTTCTCTTCCATCGTTATGGTAGCTGATATCAAATCCCTTTTATTGGAATAGAACCACAAAAATAAATTAGATGTCCATAGTGTAACGATGTGTTTATTTTATATAGTCAAAGAAAAAATATCAACCATATAGGTTTGTCACACGATTATGAAACTTGCTTGATGATATATTGTGACAAAGGGATTATATTTTTTAGTGAGTGATCATATATATTTGATGATTTGTAATATTTACTTCTGTATATTAGGTTTCTTGACTCGTTTCTATATAGTGATATTAGACATAAGCCAAGCCCACCTCGTTCCAATGACAATAAATCCTAAAGGGTCACACACTAAGTGTTTCTGTTGATCTCAATTAATTACCTTTTGAGTTTAATTAATGGAATAAATATTATTCTCATTTCCGAGGTGTAACGACCTAAACATTTTGAATGACAATTGTGTCATGAATTGTGTGTTATATTATTCACAACAAAAACTTGTTTTTTATGAAGTGTAAAGGGAAATGTGACCATTTGGATTGAAGCTTTATTGAACCTTTGGTCAATTATAACCATTGGACAATATGACCATTGGGAACTATACTCTTGACAATTATTTTAACATTATTATTAGATTTTATATGGAAATTTATAACAAAGGATAATTGATAGAGAAAAAAGAGTTGATGGCCTCAACCAGTAGTGTCGTGATGTTTTAATCCCTTTTCACAGATATTGGGAAGGTGGTTTTATTACTGGGGTTCTCTCTTAACCAAGAAAATTCCAAGATTGAATAAGTGAAGCCTGAATGTAACCACCTATAGGGTAAGTTCCAGTTAATGGAGATTACCACTCAATCGATGTTAGCTGAGAAACTCAACGAAACTAAGACCATTTCACACCGTACTCTTAAGGTGTTTGTGGGTGTAATAAGGGGAAATGTGTTGAGTCTCTAGTTACTTAAAGTGTAATTACATCATATAAATAAAATTTTAATTCCATTATTTTCATTTTATGAAAAAAAATTTAAATAAAATTGAGATATAATTTGATAAATTAAATTTTCGAACATAAATTATAATTTCTACAAAATATATAAATAATTTAAATAAACATAGATATTATGATTAATAATTATTTTAATAAAATAGGGTGATATAAACACTCTTATTTAAATATAAATGATAAAATGATTTTCTTTGAAGTGTTAGAAATTTTACTATGTATTTTCAATCCGCTATTATTTTTAATAAATATAAATTTTTATGTTTAAAAGTTAGAATTATCATATTTAGAGAATTATTATGATAAAATAAATATCATTTTTTAAATCATCATGTAAAAGTTTTGTTAGGGTGAATTTATGATAATTTTATAAAATACATTATTTTTTCATGAATAGTAAAAAATAAAGTTTCTGCTTTCTGGTATGTTAATGACATAAAAATTATGTCATAAAAATTTAATAACTAATTAACCATGATAAAAGAATTAATAATATGTTATTTTTTTAATATAAAGTATTTCAATAGATTTTAATCAATTTCAAAATATATAATTTTCTTTGAAAATTCTGAAGTTGAAACTTTAACATTAAAAATGTTATTGTGTGAAAAATTTAAATTTCCTTGACAAAATAAGTAATATAAAATTATGGCCAACTCTCATTGATTAAAATAACATAATAGGTTTCCCAGTTATCCAATACCATGGAAAAATACCATGTTTAATCCCATGGTTTTCATTTACCACTACCTAAGTGTCCAAGGCCTTTATTTTGAAATTAATAAACAAATGCCCACTTTTGCTATAAATACCCATCCATCTCTACATTTCATTTTACACCAATTTCATACTCAATAAAGATATGATAGGTTTACATAATAATGTGTCCTAAACCCCCTAATGTCATGATCCTCAAGTTTTAGTAACTTCTCTTCATGGTAAAGGAAATATCCACTTCCCTTTTCCATTCAAGTTCCCTCTTTATATGGCGTGTCTTTCAGATTTACAAAACGATGTTCTTATTTAAAATGTATTTTATACCTTTAATGTGTTAAGACTCATTTATTAATGGTATAACCTTGTCCCATATCATTTTACACTTTTCTAAATCCTTGTTTTATACCCATTGTACTTCCAATTTTACTTTTCAAAATTTCTCTCATTCCCTCACGAAATTTCCATTTATTTTCTTTATGTAAGTAACAAAACCTATTTATATTATAGGGGTATTAAAAATATTCAAAAAAGATATATTTTATTCTTGAATTAACATACATAAAACCCTCATTCCATTTCTATGGGCTATAAATGACATAAAGATATTGTCTTTAAGCACTTTTTAAAACTCCATGATTTCTATATGAAACTCATTTCTTCTATTCTCCAGGGTTTATTTATGAATTTTTTTATTATGATATATATAGACCAAAATAATTAAGATATATTAAGGTTTATCCTTTATAGTGCTCCAATTCATTGGGTAAATAAATTAATCTCTAGAGATGACATGTTTTATGATACCTTGGTGAATAATCCTTTTAGTTTTAATAATACATCTGTGAGAAACATCGATGATATGATTATGCATGTCTAATTTAAATGTTGTTGGCATGTTTCAATGTTATTATTCAAGTTATTTTTATTATAATATTACCCGTTTACATTTTCATATTCCTTTTTGATATTTCTCATGTTCTTATTGATTTTTTTCTCAAAATCACATGTAAACTTTTCTATTATCTACCCTTACCATGCTTTATGCTCACCCTTTCCTTTGATGTTTTTCCAAGGTTATGAGGTGTGGTAAAAGTAATTGGGATTGAAAAATTAATAATACTTTCATGTTGTTTATTATAATGTTTTAATTTTTCATGTATCATGTACCATTTTTCCAAGAAATTAAACTTTATAAGATCCTCTGTTTGTACCATGTAAATGAAAAGTTATGTAATAAAACGTTAGGATCCCATAGTTGGTATTTATTGAAATTTTAGTTATTTATCGAAATTAGGATTTGAAAACTATATTAAGAACTTTAGGGATACTTTAAAATGTAGGAAGAAATCCTTTTATTTTGGTAAATTATTAAGTTAGTGGTTTTTGATAAAAGAAATTCGTGTTTGGATGTAAACATGTGGATGTAGATCTAGAAAATATGTATTTAGCAGTAACCCACACTCAAACAGCTTCAATATAGACTTGAATGGGAACTGGTGCATGAAAATGATCCTTATTTGACTCCTAGGTTGAAACTCTTAGGGTATACGTTTGGTAAATCACAAGATTTTAGTGAACCATTATGAAGAATTAGAATAAAATGGTGTTTTTTTAATAGTTAACATAATAAATCATGATGTTTTAAGACATAAAATTCCTTTGGAGTTGTAATAGTATTCAAAGAAACACATTTCTCAGTATGTTTTGTTATTTTATAAAATGGAGGGAAATAAGAGGAAAAACATAATTGGTTAGTGCAATGGGCCATGTGCCGACGACCCTATAATGAAAGACAAAATGAAAAAAAATCATGAGAATTTTGAATTAACTAACTCGAGTTATTAGAAATAACTTGAATCAATTTGACAGGCCAGATTCACCTTGACGGGAACAAATTTTTTTGGAGTCATTTATGCCTCAATAAACACATTCTTTTAGTGCATCTAATGACCCATTTATTTCTGAAAATGGATAGTATCTATAGAAAAGAATTTTTTTATACTTCATTGTTCATAGAAAGAGAAAGTACTCCTGTTTGTGTATCTCATATAGGGAGAAGTTGATGTGTGGTGGACACTGGTCAAAAATATGATACCAAGAAGGTAGATTGAAGACTAAACTATAAGGTGGTTGGTGTGTCAACAAGTGAAGTCAGAGCGTCAACTTCCTAAAGGGGTATTACAACCACTACACATAAAAATATGGAAGTGTAAAAATATGACTATGGAATTTGTCTCTAGTATCATGAAAACATCAATAGGAAGCAATGCAATATTTGTTATAGTGGGTCATATCACCAAGACTACCCATTTTATCTCTCTTTATGAATATTTTTTTCTTGAATAACATATCAAGATATACATGACAGAAGTGTTTAGGTTTCATGGGGAACCACTCTATATATTATCTGACCATGATCCAAGGTTCACATAATTATTTTGGATAATTTTTCAACATGACATTAGTTTTGAATTGAATTTCAGTACAATCTATCACCCCTAAATGATGTCTAATATAAAAGGACTATTCAGACACTCAAGTACATGTTGAGAACATGATAAATGGAATTTAATTGTGTATGGGATGAATATCTCCCATTAGATGAGTTATTATAAAAAAATCCACCCTTAGACTATTCAAATAGAACCCTATGAAGCTCTATATAGGAAGTGACGTAAAACTCTTTCTTGTGGGGATGAAGTTGGTGAGATAAGGCTGCTTAGGCCATATCATATTCAAGAGATGACATAAAGGGTTCATGCCATCCAACAACACATTAAGGCTTCTAGGTTTCCTCAGAAGAGCTATGTTGACAATCATCCAAGGAACTTGGATTTTGGTGTTAGTGAAAAGGTGTTCCTTCAAATATCACTATGGAATAGAGTCATGCAGTATGGGAATCTTAGCCCTAGGAACATTGACCCCTATTAAATCCTTTTTTCATAATAGTAGTGGCCTATTTTCATGCAATTCCTCCAAATCTATCTCAAGTTCATGATTTTTTCCACATATCACTCTCAATGAAGTACATATCTAACCCTTCACTTGTATTGAATCCTAAGGTTATACAACTATAACATGAAATCTCATATGGGGAGAGGCCAGTAGAGATCTTGGACTGTAGAGACAAGGTTCTGTGCAACAATACAACCCACCTCATCAAAGTATTATAGAGGAACCATATATATGGAAAAGTGACATGGGAACTAGGGGAGATAATGAGGAATAATTACCCACAACTTTTCTCAAACGAGGGAACAATTTCAAATATTGGGGATGAAATTTCTTATGGGGGAATAATTTAATGACTCAAACTTTTTGAATGATAATTTCTTCATGAATTTTGTGTTATATTACTCAAAAAAAATATTTTTTATAAAGTGAATATAAAGGGAAATGTGACCATCTAGATTTAACCATTATAGTACCATTGGTCTATTAAGACCATTGGATAGTATGACTATTGGGAACTATACTCTTGATAATAATTTTAATGTTATCATAAGTGTTTATAAGTAAAATTCTGACATGGATAATTGATACAAAAAGAAGATCTGGTTACCTCAACTAGTAGTATCATTCCATTTTAAGCCCTTTTTTCAGAACTTGGGAGGTTTTATCCCTAGGGTTCTCCCTTGACCAAGCCCAAGCTGATCTTTAACAAGTGAAGTTTGAACGAAATCACATACGGGAGAAGTTCAAGTTAGTGGAGATTTCCACTCAGTCAACGTTAGCCGAGGAACCAAAAAAAGCTACAAACATTGCACACATTAGTCTTAGGGAACATGTAGGTTTAATAAGGTGTTATTTTTTAAGGCCTTAGTTAATTAAATTTTAATTCCCTTGATAAAATTGAGATAGAATTTGATAAATTGATTTTTTTTAATGTAAATTGTACTTCTTAGAGAAGATATAAGTAATTTTAATAAACTAATATGTTATGAATAGTAATTATTTAAATAAAATAGTGTGATGAAAAGACTCTTACATAAATATAAATGATAATTGTTTTTCAAGTGTGAGAAATTTTACTATACATTTTCAATCCACTATTATTTGTAATAAATAGTGTTTCTATATTTTAAAGTTATAAATATAATATTTATTGAAATAGTATGATAAAATAAATATCATTTTTGAAATCAACACTTAAAAATTAAGTTAGGTATAATTTTTGATAATTTTCTAAAATACAATATTTTTTCATGAATAGTAAAAATACAGATTGAGATTTGTTGTATGTTAATGACATCATAATTATTTCATAATTATGTAATTACTAATTATCTACAATAAAATGTTTAGAATATTTTATTTTATTAATAATAAGTATTTTAATATATTTTAATCAATTATCAAATATATAATGCACTTTCAAAATTCTAAAATGGAAACATTAACATTAAAAATGTTATTTTAAAAAAAATTAACTTTCCTTGCCGAAATAATTAGTATAAAATGATGGTAGAATCATTTAGATTAAAATTACATAATAGGTTTTCCCAGAGTCCTATACCATGTGAAAATACCATGGGAAATCCCATTATTTTTTATCCACCACTACCTGGGTATCCAAGGCCTTTATTTTAAAATTAATAAACAATTTCACCAGTTGGAATTAAATACCCATCAATTTATCCATTTAAATTCATTAAAATTCAATCCGTCCTAAATATATGATTGTTTTACCTCCAAATGAGTCCTTTAAAGGTGTCCTAAATACCTTCATGTCTGGATCCTCATGTTTTAGGAACTACTCATCAAAGTAAGTGGAATATCCACTTGTCTTTTCCATTCAAGTTCCCTCTTTCTATGGTATGTCTTTCAAATTTCCAAAATAAGTTATTTTTTATTATTTATTTTTTCATTTAATGTAATAATATTATTTTATGAATGGGATACCATTTCCCTCTCTTTTTTCTCTTTTCTAAAACCATGTTTTTTACCCATTATGCGGTCGATTTTTCTTCTCAAAATTTCTCTCTTATCCTCAAGAAATTCCATTTTATTATCTTTATGTAAATAACCAAAACTTGTTATTTTATATGGGTATTAACCAATATGTAAAAAGGATTTATTTTATTCTGTAATTTACATTCATAACACCTCCATTCCCTTTTCTTGGGTTATAAATGACAAAAAGATCTTGTCTTTAAGCACTTTTTTGAAATCCATGATTTTAATATGAAACCCTTTCTTCCATTATTGATGAGTTATTTATGAATTTTTTTATTATGGTTTGGATCTAATTAATTAAAAAAAATTAATTGAATTCAATGATAGCACGTCAATGCATTGGGTAAGAAAATTAATCTCTATAGATGACATGTTTTTTGATACCGTGGCGAATAAACAAGGTAATTTTTATGACTCCGTGGTGAAAAACCAAGGTGATATGATTATGAATGTATCATTTAAATATTTTACACTCATATCTGTGTTATTTTTCATATTATTTTTAATATTATATGCCCCTTTTACTTTTCTTATTCCTTTATGATATTCATCATACTCTTATTGATTTTTTCCTCAAGATCACATGTAAACTATTTCTCTTGTTTTTTCTTTACTGGACCTTATGATCACCCGTTCCTTTGATTTATCTCAATAGGTTATGAGATACAGTAAAAGTATTTAAGATGAACCAATAAGGAATAATTTTCGGTTTTTTATTTTAATTTTCTAATTTTTCATGTATTATGTATCTTTTTTTCAAGATACTAAACTTTATAAGATTCTTCATTTTTACTATGTAAATGAACAATTATGTAATAAAAAGGTAAGATTACATATGATGAATAATTTTATTCAAGCAATATTGATCTCATAAATTAAATAAATATTTTTTTACCTATCACATGAATTAAATATTTATTTTTTTATAAAATATTTTAATAAATTTTTTTTCGCTATATAGTGAATAAAATATTTTTTTATGAATAAAATATTTTTTCAGTTATTCATTAAATGATAGATGAGTTCAAATGGACCATGATCATGTCTAGTAAAAAAAATTTATTAATAATACCATTACATAATCTATTTTATTCAGAAAGTTAGTGCGCACCATAAAATAATAAATAATATAATTATTATTACGTGTCATGTTGTTTATTAAAGCAAATTAATGTTATTTAATAGATGGTATGAAATTAAATAATATTTTAACTTAAATACTATATCTACAAATACATAGATATTTCTATTTTTTAGAGTAATAAAAATTCAGAATAGATAATATTTGTGCACAAAAAATTATCTCTCAACTCCTCATTCTCTCCCCCCTTAAGAATGAGAAGTGCAAGATCGATTTATTCAAGGATAAATAACGAGCGATCAAGAACGAACAACCCAAGACATTTGAATCTCCATTCTAGAACCCAAAGATCGATTGGTGTTTGTCAGATATAATATGAGCAACTGTGGATCCTCACTAGAGGGATTCTATCCTTGGATCCTGACAACCAAACAAAGGTAATCCAAAAGGGTCCTTCCGGACGATCAAAATTTACCAATAAAGAAAAGTACCTAAGACTAGGTATTTATTTCTTCAAATATTAAAAAAAAATTATAAATTTTATAGGTAATATTCTCTCTCTTTGTTTCAGGCAATAATTATTAAAATAAATTTTAATATATCACCCACATACGCACTCTTCTACTGTGCTCGATACTAAAAATTCCTTCTCTATATGGTATGTGATTATAATGAAGAGATGTTTATGAAACTCATTAATTTGTCATGGTTTATTATTATATGATATGATGAATGTTTTAGAATCTTGTGACATTTATATGAATGAATTATGATTATGTGATGGTTGGATTTGTTATAGTTCTCAAATGTATTGGGTAAAGTGATAGTGATATATCATGATATGATGATGATAAGGCAGTTGGGTGATTACCTGTAAAGACCCGTAAATTTCAAGGGAATTTTTTTTCTTAATTTTCTTTGGAATTTTACAAGAACGCAGTTTCTGACGGCGCCTGATTCCGAGGCCCGGTGTGCCCGGAATCATTTTCCGAAGTTTGGCTCGGGTACGTTCAGTGAACGGACGAGCGGGTTTTTCTAACTTTTGAACCGGTGCCCGGAATCGAATTCTGAGGGCACCGATGAAATCGCAGCGCCGGTATTCTCTTAGAAACGCCTCTTCCGGAGTAGCGTTTGCTCGGGTGTGGTTTTTAATTTTCGGGCTTAAAGTTAAGAAATAAAATAATTTTGCGACAACTTTATTTTATTTCACTTAAGCCACTTGGAAGCCACTTGAAGCCACTTAAAGGCGGCTTGAACTGAGTTGAACTGGATAGGATGCTATCCAGAAATATCCTACCCCCTTGGTAGGATATTTGTGAGGTGGGGCCCGCACGAACCCCGCCTTTTCTTTCCGCTAAGAAACGCACCCGTGAAAACCCGTCTTAATGAAAGTCAACTGACGCGTTTTCTAAATTCTTAACAGACCATTAAATGGGCTGTTTCTTTCGTGAATTAAATGACCTGTTTCTTTCGTTGAATTAATTCAATGAATTAATTCAATCGTTTCTTAACCGGTTTCGTGTGTTGGCATATTAATAAAATAAGACCAACCTAAAAATCCTTTGGGAAGATTGAGAGGATCCCTGTTTCTTCGGCTCCCTCGCGAAGAACGCGAAGAACGCGAAGAACGCCGAACCCAGAAATCGATGACGCCTTCGTCCGAGACGTTCTTCCGATCCCCGATCTCTGATCTCCGATCACCGACCATTCGAGGTAAGTGCTTTCGGATTTCCGCTCAAGGTTCTTTTTGGTTTTAAACACAGATTTAATTAATTATAATTTAAATCTGTTGTTCTTGGTTCGTTGAGTTCACCGACTCAACGCCGATTTCCGCGACGACGCGACGCCTCCCCGCGACGACGCGACGATCGACCTCTTCCGCGACGATCTCTTCCGCGAAGAACGCCCGCGCACGTCGATCATCAAGGTAGGGATTTCTTTATGGGAGTTACCCCTTTAAAATTAATTCCCGCCTTTGTTTCTTTAAAGAGATTAAAGAACCGTTTGTGAACAATTTTAATCCTATCAAAATTGTTGTTTCCTGTGTGGAATCTTTTTCTCCCAGTTGTTTATTTCTAACGCGGAGGGCGCGGGCCAAACGAACACGGCCCGACGACCCTCCGCCGTTCTTGTTTTGTGCGGATTTGACGGTCGACGACGGAACGTGCCGCAGCGGACGTTTGACGATCCCGCAGTAAAGAACGGATCCCGGGAGGAGCAACGGCGCAGACGGGAAGGAAAACGGGCCACCGGAGCGACGCCGGCGGCCGGAGGCGGCGGTGCCCCGGCGCGCCGCCGGACGAGATCCGCCGCGGCTTCAGCCGCGGCGGCGGGTCCGGTTCGTCCAGGCGGACGCGGCTCAGCGCGTCCGCGGTTCGCCAGCGCAGCCCGCACGCGGGCCGCGGTCCTTCCTCAAGCCGCGGGTCAGCGCCCGCGGCTGCCACCCGCGCGGCTCGGCCGAGCCGAGCCGGCCGAGCCGGACCTGCCCTGGCCGAGCCGGGCCGGGACAGCCGGGTCGGACCCGGTTCGGGCCGACCCAGGGGGGGTCGGGCCGGGTCGGCCCGGGCCCGTACCCCCCATCTTCGGACGTTTTCGTTCAAACGCCCGTATCTTGAGCTTCGTGCCTCCAAACGACTCGTCGTCAGCGGCAACGCGATCCTTGGATCGAGACGGTCGTTTTGGTATATCGCACTCAAGGTTTCGGAATACTTTGAGTTCGGCCGGGTTGGTTCGTACACGAGACCAACCGGGCCCTCGGAGCGGAAACGCTCATATCTTGAGCTACGGACGTCCGATTGACGTGCCGTCAGCTTTGTTGAATTCCTCTAAGTCAGAAGGATCTTTTGGCATACTCCGCCAAAGGTTTGGACGCAGGTGGAGTGCGGTCGGGTTGGTTTTGCCTTAAAAACCAACCGGGCCCCTGGGACGAAAATGCCAATATCTCTCAGACCGGGCGTCCGATTGACGCGCCGTCTGCGACGTTGAGTTCCTGTTGACGATACGGAACTTTTGGATACATCAACTTCGGACTTCATGTCAGTTGATGTATCAGCCTCTCGGCTCGTGAAGCGGACCCTCCCGAACGAGCTTGCTGTGTGTGGGAACCCTAGTGCTGGCTGCGACTGCTACTTCGACAGTGACGACCGTGCAGAGATCCTCAGTGGACTGCGGCGACGACTGTGCTGAGATCCTCCGTGGACTCCGACGACGACCGTGCAGAGATCCTCAGTGGACTGCGCAGACGACTGTGCAGAGATCCTCAGCGGACTGCGACGACTCCTGCACTCAGCGATCCTACGTGGATCAGTGCTTCAGGTCCTGTGTGGTCCCGATCCTGTGTGGGTCCGATCCTGCGTGGGTCAGCGCTCAGCGGTTCTGTGTGAGCCAGCGCCTACAGGTCCTGCGTGGGCCCGGTCCTGTGTGGGCCCGATCCTGTGTGGGTCATCTCTCAGCGGTTCTGTGTGAGCCAACTTCTACAGGTCCTGCGTGGGCCCGATCCTGTGTGGGTCACTGCAAGGTTAGTACCTATCGATCCTTCGTGGGTCCGACGACTTAGATGGTTCAATGATCATCTTTATCGTCATCCGAAGAAGTATACCTGTGTGAGATGAATCTTGTGTTACTCTCCATTGTGGATTGTGTTGTTCTATCATGAATGGGTATGCGTTTTGCTTTCCTGTGTGGACTGGGTTGTGCTTGGGCTCGGACGTTGGAGCCGAACGGGAATTGAAGACTTAGGTATATGTATGGGCATATACCTAAGCCATGTCAGATGTTACTTAGTGATTGTATCTTATCCTTTGTGGATTTTGGGAGACCTTCGGGGGTCTCGGGGTCCCTACTGAGTAGCTTATACTCACCCCTGCATGGGCTATGCCCGCACTCCGTGGTGTTGGTTGCAGACGATGGACAGCGCTGATCGTGGAGGAGGCGTGCGGAGCAGGACAGTACCTGGAGGTGGACCACTGGGCGGGACGTACTCGGAGTGGTTAGGTGGACCCGAGGAGCAGTGGAGGCTATCTGTACCCACCCTTCAGGTGGGACTTCCGGAGGACGGCTCGACGCTGCAGTTTTCCCTTTTCAGTTGTTGTTTTTCCTTTCAGTTGTACTTTACAGTTGGGCTTGTATTTCCGGCCCCTTTTTACTTTCAGCATAGCTTGTACAGTTTTACTTAGTGTTTACTTTTCCGCTTGCTTGCTCTGTGGTGCTTGTTTACTTTTCAAAGGTAATTCTTTCCCATTTTGTTGGGATTTACGCCTTGGTGCTAGTCGCCAGCCCATGGCCTATGGAAGGCGGGCTTGGGGTAGTCACGACACGGGCCCGAGGACGGGTCGTGACAAATTGGTATCAGAGGTGGTCGGTTCTACCGCAAACTCTGATCTTTCTTCTATGTGAAGCAATAGTGTTTAGCGTATTGAGTGTGGTTATCAGTCCAGGGAGTCCAGTGTTGGTGCGGCGGCCGACGTATCCATACACAAGGACCCTGACTTCTGATTTCCGACTTAATGCACGAAAACATTGATTGCATGTGTGTTTCAAGTTTTCTTTGTGATTACTTGTGTCAGCTCACCAGGTATACTGTTCTGACCATGGCATACTTGTTTCCTTTTCAGGATGGCACGACGACAGCAGCCAGCTAGGGTTCCTAGAGTAGGGCGCGACGACAGCCCGCCGAGCGACGAGGCCTCGGTACAGGGCCCGTTGACAGCAGAGGCACCGGCGGTACCTTTACCCGCCGAGCCCCCGATGCTTCCAGCACTGGCAGCTGACGACGCACGATGCCTCGGAGCTTTTCACGAGTTCCAGCGCCAGCGACCACCCAAATTCCATGGGGAGTCGGACCCCCAGGCAGCCGAGGACTGGCTGGAGGCGGTCGTCCGAGTTTTCATGCTAGTGAGGACGCCAGCAGACCTCATGGTGATCCTCGCGGCGAGCCTACTACACGCCGCAGCCGGACGCTGGTGGAGCCTGATGCTCCAGGTACACGATGAGGCCACCCTCATCTGGACGGACTTCGAGAGCCTCTTTCGCTCAGAGTTCGTCCCGGCCACCCTCCGAGCGGTGCGCATCCAGGAGCTTCTTCAGCTGCGGCAGGGCAGCTTGACGGTCGCTCAGTACGCGGTGAGGTTCACAGACCTTTCTCGGTACTCGACAGACATGGTACGGGACCCCTTCATCCGGGCCCAGACCTTCGAGCAGAGTTTGAGACACGAGATCAGGGCATCGCTGATCTCCCTCAGCATCCCGACCCAGGCAGGAGTACTGGAGCGAGCCCTCCTGATCGAGAGCTTCCTGGCTGAGTCCACAACGAGACCCACCGCAGGGCGGCAGATAGCGGAGTCTTTAGCAGCTAGTAGCTGGCGGATGACTCAGGGTTCCAGGCGGACCAGACCTTCCGGTAGGCGACCTCGGGACGCTGGCTCAGCAGTGCAGGGCACCCGGCCCGGAGCCAGCCTTTCGAGAGGCAGACAGTGCTACGAGTGCGGTGGGCAGGGCCACATGGCTCGTGACTGCCCGACCCGTCGTACCGAGGGGCAGCAGACGGTGGAGGGGCCACCCAGGCAGAGGCAGAGGGTCGACCGTGGCGGTCCGCAGGGAGGAGGCGGACGAGGCAGAGGAGCTGGCCGAGCAGCAGGTGGTGGGAGACGCATTGAGCCTCTGCCACCACCACCACCAGGAGGCCCGCCCCGACCACAGGGAGCTGGCGGGCAGAGACAGGCTCAGCTCCAGGCAGCGGAGGCCTACGACCACGGCGCGCCAGAGATGATTCGAGGTACGATCTGTGTCTATTCCACCCTTGCTGCAGTTCTGATAGACACAGGAGCGAGTCACTCTTTCATATCCATTGCCCTTGTTCGGAGCTCGGAGATTCCGACAGAGCCGTTGGCTCGATCCTTACGGCTAGAGACTCCTACGGGAGCAGACTCGACGATTACGCACTAGTGCTGGAAGTGTGAACTTACTCTAGGAGGTGAGAGCTTCGGCTGGGATCTTCTTGTAGCAGCGTCGAGGCCTTTCGACGTCATCTTGGGCATGGATTGGTTATCTACGGTCCATGCTCAGATTGACTGCATTAGGCGCAAGGTGCGATGTGTGCGCACCGACGGGAGAAGGTTCACCTTCACCGGCGAGAAGGGAGCCTTAGCAGCGCAGGATGGACTCACGCAGAGGAGAGGTCAGCCCATCACTCATCAGTTGGCTAGCCTCATCCTGGGAGCAGTTGACATGCGGAGTCCCAGTTTTCCTGCAGTGGTGGATCAGTACGCGGACGTCTTTCCCGAAGACGTTCCAGGACTACCTCCTCGCATGGAGGTAGACTTTTATATTGACCTGTACCCCGGGACAGCCCCGATATCCACTCCAGCATATCGGATGGCCCCCGATGAGCTTCGAGAGCTGCGGGTACAGTTGGAGGACTTGCAGGGCAAGGGGTTCATCCGACCCAGTGTTTCGCCCTGGGCTTCCCCGATTTTGTTCGCCAAGAAGGCGGACGGGAACTTGCGACCGCGTGTCGATTATCGTCGCCTGAATCAGGTGACAGTGAGGAACAAGTATCCGCTACCCAGGATTGATGATCTCTTCGACCAGCTCAAGGGAGCACGATGGTTCTCGAAGATAGACCTCAGGTCAGGCTATCATCAGCTCAGAGTTCGAGACGAGGATGTGCAGAAGACGGCCTTCAGGTGTCGGTATGGCCACTATGAGTTCTTGGTTATTACTTTCGGCGTGACCAACGCTCCAGAAGTGTTCATGAGCCTGATGAACAGGATCTTCCAGCCATACCTCGATCGATTTGTCGTGGTCTTCATCGACGACATATTGGTGTACTCGATGACAGAGGAGGAGCACGCTTACCACCTGCGTGTTGTACTAGACACACTCCGAGAGCACCGGCTTTATGGCAAGCTCTCGAAGTGTCAGTTCTGGTTACGTGAGGTCCACTTCTTGGGGAACGTCATTTCTGAGGCGGGAGTTGCAGTGGATCCCACGAGGATCGAGGCAGTGCTAGCTTGGGAGCCACCCAAGAGCGTGACAGAGGTACGAAGTTTCTTGGGCCTAGCCGGATACTATCGGAGATTTTTGCCAGACATCTCCAGAGTTGCGGCCCCACTCTCAGTGTTGACGAAGAAGGGGAAACCCTTCGTGTGGTCAGACAGATGTCAGCAGAGCTTCCAGGAGCTGAGGCAGAGGTTGACTAGCGCACCTATCTTGAGGTTTCCTGAGGAGGGAGTTGGATTCGTAGTCTACTGCGATGCATCAGGGACCGGACTCGGGTGTGTCCTGATGCAGGAGCAGGCCGTGATTGCCTACGGATCACGTCAGTTGAGGCCTCATGAGCAGAACTACGCTACCCATGACATGGAGTTGGCAGCAGTGGTCTTCACCCTGAAGACATGGCGACACTATCTGATGGGCGAGCGCTTCACAGTCTTTTTTGACCACCAGAGTCTCAGGTACATCTTCTCTCAGAAGGACCTGAACCTGAGACAGCGGCGATGGCTCTAGTTCTTCAAGGACTATGACTTTGAGATAGTCTATACTCCTGGGAAGGGAAACGTGGTGGCTGATGCCCTCAGCAGGAGGACGGGCATCCAGCTACTTGAGGAGGCGACAGAGCAGCTAGCCGCTTTGAAGATATCCTTCGTGGATAGAGACGGAGCAGCCTTCCTCCAGTCTCTCACAGTCTCTCCTCCACTTCTTCAGCGGGTCAGAGAGGCACAACATGGGGACGTTGACTGTGAGACACGGCGTGCACAGATATCCTCGGGACAGGCACCTGATGGTTTCTCCCTTGGAGCGGAGCACGAAGTCCTTTTCAGAGGATGTACCTTGGTACCAGTCGCTTTACGAGAGGAGGTGCTGAGAAAGTATCACACTTCTCCTTTGGCGGTACATCCTGGAGTGGCGAAGATGTACCAAGATCTCAGACGACAGCACTGGTGGCCGGGCATGAAGAAGGCTGTGGCAGAGTTCGTTTCACGGTGCCTCACCTGCCACCAGGTGAAGGCTGAGCATCAGGTACCAGCAGGTTTGGTGCAGCCCTTGGAGGTCCCGGAGTGGAAGTGGGATGGCATATCTATGGACTTCGTGACTGGACTTCCACGCACTTCCAGAGGTCACGATTCCAATTGAGTGATTGTTGACCGATTCACCAAGTCGGCACACTTCTTACCCATCCGAGAGCAGGGCACAGTGGAGAGCTTGGGGCGTCTCTACGTTCAGGAGATTGTACGACTTCACGGTGTGCCATCGACCATCGTCTCCGATCGGGACGCTCGTTTTACTTCCCGGCTTTGGAAGGGGTTGCAGGAGGCGTTCGGGACGCGACTACGTCTGAGCACCGCCTTTCACCCTCAGACGGATGGTCAGACGGAGAGGACCATTCAGACTCTCGAGGACATGCTCCGTGCATGTGTACTCGACTTTGGTCGCAGCTGGGAGGACCACCTACCCTTGGTGGAGTTCGCGTACAACAACAGCTACCACTCCACCATCGGGATGGCACCCTACGAGGCGTTGTACGACAGGCCTTGCAGATCTCCTTTGTGCTGGACAGACCCTGGAGAGTCAGCACTTGTGGGACCAGAGATGGTCCGGGCCACGACAGAGAAGGTCCAGCTCATCCAGGAGAGGATGAGGACAGCACAGAGCCGGCAGAAGTCATATGCTAACAGGAGGCGGAGGCCATTAGAGTTCGAGGATGGTGACCACGTCTTCTTGCGGGTCTCACCTCGACGTGGTTTGAGGAGATTTGGCCGAGGCGGCAAGTTGTCTCCACGCTTCATCGGGCCTTTCCAGGTCCTCAGCAGGATTGGCAAGGTGGCTTATCGCCTGGCTCTGCCACCTCAGTTGCACCGGGTGCACGATGTCTTCCACGTATCCCAGCTGAGGAGATACGTGCACGACCCGACGCACATCATTGACTATGGGGAGCTAGACGTGGATGATGGAGCGACTTTTACGGAGGTCCCAGTGGAGATAGAGGATCGACAGGAGCGGGTCCTACGTGGGCGATCGATTCCTCTTGTGCGCATCAGATGGCAGCACGGGAACCTCCAGGAGAGCACTTGGGAGCGGGAGGCTCAGATGCGTGCTCAGTACCCACATTTGTTTCCCTAGTTTTTGATTTATCTTTACGGGGACGTAAAGTCCTGAGGTGGGAGTAATGTAAAGACCCGTAAATTTCAAGGAAATTTTTTTTCTTAATTTTCTTTGGAATTTTAAAAGAACGCAGTTTCTGACGTCGCCTGATTCCGAGGCCCGGTGTGCCCGGAATCATTTTCCGAAGTTTGGCTCGGGTACGTTCAGTGAACGGACGAGCGGGTTTTTCTAACTTTTGAACCGGTGCCCGGAATCGAATTCTGAGGGCACCGATGAAATCGCAGCGCCGATATTCTCTTAGAAACGCCTCTTCCGGAGTAGCGTTTGCTCGGGTGTGGTTTTTAATTTTCGTGCTTAAAGTTAAGAAATAAAATAATTTTGCGACAACTTTATTTTATTTCACTTAAGCCACTTGGAAGCCACTTGAAGCCACTTAAAGGCGGCTTGAACTGAGTTGAACTAGATAGGATGCTATCCAGAAATATCCTACCCCCTTGGTAGGATATTTGTGAGGTGGGGCCCGCATGAACCCCGCCGTTCCTTTCCGCTAAGAAACGCACCCGTGAAAACCCGTCTTAATGAAAGTCAACTGACGCGTTTTCTAAATTCTTAACAGACCATTAAATGGGCTGTTTCTTTCATGAATTAAATGACCTGTTTCTTTCGTTGAATTAATTCAACGAATTAATTCAATCGTTTCTTAACCGGTTTCGTGTGTTGGCATATTAATAAAATTAGACCAACCTAAAAATCCTTTGGGAAGATTGAGAGG
Organism: Viscum album; assembly: GCA_963277665.1. Classification (NCBI taxonomy): domain Eukaryota; kingdom Viridiplantae; phylum Streptophyta; class Magnoliopsida; order Santalales; family Viscaceae; genus Viscum; species Viscum album. The sequence goes on along the minus strand of OY728158.1, from coordinate 601,070,913 downwards.
ATCCCTGTTTCTTCGGCTCCCTCGCGAATAACGCGAAGAACGCGAAGAACGCGAAGAACGCCGAACCCAGAAATCGACGACGCCTTCGTCCGAGACGTTCTTCCGATCCCCGATCTCCGATCTCCGATCACCGACCATTCGAGGTAAGTGCTTTCGGATTTCCGCTCAAGGTTCTTTTTGGTTTTAAACACAGATTTAATTAATTATAATTTAAATCTGTTGTTATTGGTTCGTTGAGTTCACCGACTCAACGCCGGTTTTCGCGACGACGCGACGCCTCCCCGCGACGACGCGACGATCGACCTCTTCCGCGACGATCTCTTCCGCGAAGAACGCCCGCGCACGTCGATCATCAAGGTAGGGATTTCTTTATGGGAGTTACCCCTTTAAAATTAATTCCCGCCTTTGTTTCTTTAAAGAGATTAAAGAACCGTTTGTGAACAATTTTAATCCTATCAAAATTGTTGTTTCCTGTGTGGAATCTTTTTCTCCCAGTTGTTTATTTCTAACGCGGAGGGCGCGGGCCAAACGAACATGGCCCGACGACCCTCCGCCATTCTTGTTTTGTGCGGATTTGACGGTCGACGACGGAACGTGCCGCAGCGGACGTTTGACGATCCCGCAGTAAAGAACGGATCCCGGGAGGAGAAACGGCGCAGACGGGAAGGAAAACGGGCCACCGGAGCGACGCCGGCGGCCCGCGGAAGTCACCGGCGGCCGGAGGCGGCGGCGCCCCGGCGCGCCGCCGGACGAGATCCGCCGCGGCTTCAGCCGCGGCGGCGGCGGCCAACGGACCCGCGGCGGCGGGTCCGGTTCGTCCAGGCGGACACGACTCAGCGCGTCCGCGGTTCGCCAGCGCGGCCCGCACGCGGGCCGCGGTCCTTCCTCAAGCCGCGGGTCAGCGCCCGCGGCTTCCACCCGCGCGGCTCGGCCAAGCCGAGCCGGCCGAGCCGGGCCGGGCCAGCCGGGTCGGGTCGACCCGGGTCGGGCCGACCCAGGGGGGGTCGGCCCGGGTCGGCCCGGGCCCGTACCCCCCATCTTCGGACGTTTTCTTTCAAACGCCCGTATCTTGAGGTTCGTGCCTCCAAACGACTTGCTGTCAGCGGCAACGCGATCCTTGGATCGAGACGGTCGTTTCAGTATATCGCACTCAAGGTTTCGGAATACTTTGAGTTCGGCCGGGTTTGTTCGTACACGAGACCAACTGGGCCCTCGGAGCGGAAACGCTCATATCTTGAGCTACGGACGTCCGATTGACGTGCCATCAGCTTTGTTGAATTCCTCTAAGTGAGACGGATCTTTTGGCATACTCCGCCCGAGGTTTGGATGCAGGTGGAGTGCGGTCGGGTTGGTTTTGCCTTAAAAACCAACCGGGCCCCTGGGACGAAAATGCCAATATCTCTCAGACCGGGCGTCCGATTGACGCGCCGTCTGCGACGTTGAGTTCCTGTTGACGATACGGAACTTTTGGATACATCAACTTCGGACTTCGTGTCAGTTGATGTATCAGCCTCTCGGCTCGTGAAGCGGACCCTCCCGAACGAGCTTGCTGTGTGCGGGAACCCTAGTGCTGGCTGCGACTGCTATTTCGACAGTGACGACCGTGCAGAGATCCTCAGTGGACTGCGGCGACGACTGTGCTGAGATCCTCCGTGGACTCCGACGAAGACCGTGCAGAGATCCTCAGTGGACTGCGGCGACGACTGTGCAGAGATCCTCAGCGGACTGCGACGACTCCTGCACTCAGCGATCCTACGTGGATCAGTGCTTCAGGTCCTGTGTGGGCCCGATCCTGTGTGGGTCCGATCCTGCGTGGGTCAGCGCTCAGCGGTTCTGTGTGAGCCAGCGCCTACAGGTCCTGCGTGGGCCCGGTCCTGTGTGGGCTCGTTCCTGTGTGGGTCATCTCTCAGTGGTTCTGTGTGAGCCAACTTCTACAGGTCCTGCGTGGGCCCGATCTTGTGTGGGTCACTGCAAGGTTAGTACCTATCGATCCTTCGTGGGTCCGACGACTTAGATGGTTCAATGATCATCTTTATCGTCATCCGAAGAAGTATACCTGTGTGAGCTGAATCTTGTGTTACTCTCCTTTATGGATTGTGTTGTTCTATCCTGTGTGGGTATGCGTTTTGCTTTCCTGTGTGGACTGGGTTGTGCTTGGGCTCGGACGTTGGAGCCGAACGGGAAATGAAGACTTAGGTATATGTATGGGCATATACCTAAGCCGTGTCAGATGTTACTTCTTGATTGTATCTTATCCTTTGTGGATTTCAGGAGACCTTCGGGGGTCTCGGGGTCCCTACTGAGTAGCTTATACTCACCCCTGCACGGGCTATGCCCGCACTCCGTGGTGTTGGTTGCAGACGATGGACAGCGCTGATCGTGGAGGAGGCGTACGGAGCAGGATAGTACCTGGAGGTGGACCACTGGGCGGGACGTACTCGGAGTGGTTAGGTGGACCCGAGGAGCAGTGGAGGCCATCTGTACCCACCTTTCAGGTGGGACTTCCGGAGGACGGCTCGACACTGCAGTTTTCCCTTTTCAGTTGCTGTTTTTCCTTTCAGTTGTACTTTACAGTTGGGCTTGAATTTCCGGCCCCTTTTTACTTTCAGCACAGCTTGTACAGTTTTACTTAGTGTTTACTTTTCCGCTTGCTTGCTCTGTGGTGCTTGTTTACTTTTCAAAGGCAATGCCTTCCCTTTTTGTTGGGATTTACGCCTTGGTGCTAGTCGCCAGCCCCTGGCCTATGGAAGGCGGGCTTGGGGTAGTCACGACACGGGCCCGAGGACGGTTCGTGACATTACCTGAGTGGTAAAGGCTCTCTGTAATCCTATATCTAGCCCAGGTTCAAATTTGGGTGGGTACGAGTTTCATAAAATAGGTGGCGATGCAGGCATGGCGCATGAAACAAACAGGTGGTGAGTAGGCATGACACAGGCCTAACGACGCAGGCACTATGATGCAGGCATGAAACTGCACTGGGCCTTTGGTCAATGTAATGAGATTCTTACCCACTCAGCATTCAGTCCATGTAATGAATTAATAATCCTTGATGGGTGGGCTATCCATTTGGGGTCTATGGCCGGCCATTCCAGCCTATGTGTGCAGTGTGTGTGTTTAATGTAATTTTCCCCCAAATAACCAAATATACATGGTGATAATAAGCATGGACATGATTGAAAATATATATGTTTATACATTGTTTCATGCGTATAATTTATTATAGATATTCTCATAGGAATATGCATGGAAATTATTGTGAATAGATTTTTTTACATTTTTATGCATGAATATGATCGATTTCCAACTATACTCCAATTATTGTGCATGGAAATGATTGTGTTTAAATATGTTAAAAAGTTTATGATTTCTTGTTATTATGATTTCACATGTCTCTATTATGTCTCTTGGATGTTGACTACTATTTTGAAACCCATATTGATTAAAATTCTATATATGAATTGATTTTAGAGCTTATGATATATTCTTTTTATGGGTAGGAATATTCTACACTGAGAAGATGCACTTATATTTTTTATCATACTCTTATGATCATATTATCCCCTAATTATTGATATCACCCATGTTTAACCTTAATGACAATCTAATCTCACCCTTTCCTATGTTTTATTTTACCAGGTTACGAAGAAAGGTTCTAGGCTTGGTGTGTTTTAGAGAATTACTATGTGGGAAGATCTTTTTGATATATTTTTATGATATTTCATGAAAAAAAATATTATATATCTATTATCCAAATATGTTAAACACTTACCCTCATATAGCAGGTGTTAATGTGAAATGTATTGAATTTTCATTTAAAATAATGAAAACAATTTGTATGTTCTACTTGGGTCAATTTAGTTTTTATCAAAGGATGGTTTAGTCAATCTTTAGAGATTTGATTTTTAGAACATTCATGAAAATTATGGGGATAAGTAGTTGTATAGGATAAAATCCTAATGTTTTTTTAATTTAGATATTTTTTGGTATTCATAACAAAAAATCTTTCTCTAGATACAACATGTGAACATGGTTTAGGAATAAATGAATATAGGGGTAATAACCTCAAAATGTTTTGGTTGAGTATATCTCATCCACCAATCTCGTGTGCAGCGAGAATTCCCATACTACTCATCTAGTATGATACTCTTGAGGGACATGATTAGGTTTAACCACATTTAAATTTTGAACCATCATGAAGTATTTTAATAGACATTGACTATGAATAACCTAGGATAAACTTATGGTTTAATAGATTTAAAGGAATATGTCAAGGTTTAGTCACCGTATGGAATATTTTCATGACTATATGATTGATCACTCTGATTAATGGTTCTTTATAGTCATTACAGCCATTTTGATTTTACTAAGGGATCGAAGGTAGAACAATGAAGTTGAGGTGGAGATATGTAGACACAAATATTAATGTATCTTATTTGATTTTAGTTATATGAATTTATTTATATCATGTTAAGTCACTAGTAATGTTAATTATTATCTTTAATGATTAGATGTTGAATTAGATGTGAAAACTCATAATGGTACTATGAAAACATGTCAAGTATATTTTTCTTATCTGATTGAAATTTTTGGGAATGTACTTCTAGAAAATATTATAATTCAACATATCATTGAATTTGATGTTATTTTGATCATGGATTGGATATCTATATATAGATATAATATAAGTTTTCCAGTAATGAAAGTCATATTTGATATTCGAAACCAACCCATGGTTGCCTTTTGGTGCAAGGATGAATATAAAATTATAATGGAAGTTATTTCTATTGTGTGGGTTTTGCTACCAATTCATGAGGGATTTTTTTTATATAAAATGGTTAAAAATAAACTAAAAATTGATTATATACCAATTTTAAAAGAATTTTTTGTTGCTTTTGTGGAGAGTTTCATAGACTTCCTCCGAATTGTGAAGCTAATTTTTTAATAAAACTCATACATGGTGCTACACCTATACATATAGAATGGTCCAGATTGAGTTTTAGGAATTAAAGAACAAACTCTAAGAGAATCTTGATAAGGAATTCCTTTATAAAAGTGTATCTCTATGGGATACACGTATTCATTTTGTTAGGATGAAATATGGATCAATGTTAATATTCATTGATTGTTGGGAGTTTAACAAGATCATAATCAAGGATAAGTATCCTCTACCTTATATTGATTATTTTTTCAAAAAAATTACAAGGATAACAATATTTTTACAATATTGATCATTGATCAAGATATAATGAGTTGGGGGTGAGAAGTGAAGAAATACCCAAGATAACCCTATCTTTGAGGTACAGACACTATAAATTTATAGTGATTGTATTTGGTCTTAATAATTCCCCCATTATATTCGTGTATTTAATGAAAATATTCTTTAGAGGTGAAATTAATAAGTTAGTGTATGTTTTATAGATGGAATTCGTATATATTCCAAGATAAAATAAGAGCATAACGATCACTTAAGGATTATACTGACGACCTTAAATAAAATGAATATGTATAAAACATTTACCAATTGTAAATTTTGATTTCATAATTTTTCATTCTTAGGCCTTTTAATCTCAAGTGAGAGTATTCCTATGGATCCTTTAAAGAAGGGAGTTATTTGAAAATGAACCAAACCAACCATATTTACTGAGATACATTGTTTTCTTGGCTTGGTTGGATATTACCAAATCATTGTGATATATTTTTTCAGGACTGTCTAATCAACTCATGTAGTAGAATCTAAAGGGGGTTAAGTTCTTATGGATAGATAAATGTAAAGATAATTTTGAGGAACTAAAGAGAAGTTTAGTCAGTGAACCTATGCTTAGACTAAACTGTTGTGGAGAAGAGGTTTTTAATATTTAGTGACACATAAAATAAGGTACAGGGATTTATCCTCATGTAGAATTATATTGTGATAGCTTTTGCCTCATGAAAATTAATGTTTCATGAGCAGTGCTACCCAAATCATGATTTGGAGTTACCTGTAGCAATTTCTGAATTAAGGATATAAAAGAATTATCTTTATGGGAAATTGTGTGACATATCTACTTACCATAAAATTAAAAAAAATATTCAATTATAAAGAGTTTAATGTGTTCTAGAGAAGTTGTTTTTAATTGATTAAAGATTCTGACTACTCAATGCATTACCACCATAAGAAAGTAACAAAATAGTCAATGATTCGAGTTGAAAAGAACATGCTAGCTTATAAATGATAAGTATTACGAGAGATATAATATTTCTGGATTTTCAAAGGATTCGTATTAAAATATTGATAGAAGGGGAAATATTATCTTGATCAAATGAGTGTTTAAATATATATCCATGTAATGATTAAAGAGGAACAAAAGGAATACATAGAGTAAAAATGAAGGTAATCAATATTTCTGAGTTCTAACTTTATTGTAAAGGAATGATAATGTTCAGGAACTATGTATGTCTCCCTTTTATACCATATTTATGGAAATATCTATTAGATGAAGCACATAGTTTCTCATTCTCTATTCATCCTTGAAGTAAATATATATATATATATATTTGAAAGATTATTTTTGGTGTGATAACATTAAAAAGGTTGTTGAAGTGTATTAATCTCTATGTATGATATGTTAGCAAGCTAAGGCAGAGTGAAATAAGTATAAGGGGATGTTGAACCATTACCTATACCAAAATGTAAATAGTAAAACATCATCTTGGATTTTTTTCATTGGACTCCCCAAAAATGTTGGAATTATGTAATGAAATTTGGTTAGTAGTCATCTACATTATGAAGATAATACACTTCATTTATAATAGAGAATATTTCCCCCTTGATCAAATTTCCATGATGAATATTAATAAAGTGGTATGGTTTCATGATGTACAATATTAAATTGTATTTGAATGAGATATGGTGTTTACCAAGAAGTTATGGAGAAGTATCCAAAAATATCTGGATTTTGAGTTATGTTTCATTTATTCTTATAAACCTCATGTATATGATTAGTTTGAGATAATTATTGAAACCTTGGAGGATAGAATTAGATATTGTTCTTTGGATTTCAAAGATGTTTGGGATAAAATCCCTCCCCTAGTGAAGTTTTCTCATAACAATGTCTTTAACTCGAGTATTTAGATGGATCCTTTTGAATCCCTACATGGAAAGAATTATAGAACTCCAATATGTTTCTATACAGTTGGAAAAATAAATCTATTAGGGACTTATTTAGATGAGGATACAATGGAGAGGGTTAGATCCAATCTATATCACATAAGGGTAGCTCAGAGTTGATGTAAAAATTATATTAACATTCATCGGTGAGATGTAGAGTTTGAAGTTGGTGACAAGGTATTTCTATGAATATCTCCTCAGGATAAGGACATGATATTTGGAAAGGAGGGAAAGGTGAGCTCTAGATATATTAGCCCCTTTGAAATTATTGATTGTATCTAGATGGCATGTTTTCATTTGACACTTCTACCTAATCTCTCTCAAGTTCACTATGTATTCTATGTATCTTTCTTGAGGCCGTACAAACCCGATCCTTCACATGTACTAAACATAGAGGTCATACAACTGGAAAAAAGTTTTTTTATTATGAAGAAAAATAATTAGAGATTCTAGATCATAGTTTTGAAGTGGCATGAATCAAGACAACTAACCTGGTCAATGTTTTGTGGTGAAACCATAAATTAGAGGAAGCTATGTGGGAATGTAATGTTGGGATGATGCATAAATATCCTAAGATTTTTTTATGAAAGTGAAAAAAATTTGACGTTGGAATTCGTATAAAGGGGATAGAATTTAATACCATTATATTTTTGGATATATTTCTCAGAAATTAAATTTTATTCCTTTGGGATCTTTCTTACATGAAAAATTGTGCTTAAACAAACCGTGAAAAAATAATATGATTTAAATGTGACCATCATAACTTAGACATTATAATTTTAGGTATGAATAAAAATAATGATTTCATTAAAAATATGTACAATGGTTTTATATATTTTAAATTCATTAAAAAATAAGTATTTATTTTTCAGTAAAATCATTTTATGCATTAAAAATACATTATCCTCAAAAAAGTTTTTATTACATTTTGTGAGAAAATATCATAATTAATTTCTATCAATTTTAAAAATAATATTTTATTAAAAAGATATAATCTTTTAAATAAACATATCAAAATTATCTTAGGGTGAGATTTTGGGTTTTTTTAAAAAGATTGGTTTTACAGTTAATAGTGAGAAATACTAATTTTTATTGAAAAATATTTTTCATTTCAAGCATTTAAAAAGTTTTATTTTGTTTTAAAATTATTTAAATGAAAAATTATTTGAAATATATTATTAATAATCCAATTAGGTTTATTGGAATAAATTTTACATTGTATTTTTGTGTAAAAACTTTTGATTCTTAAGAAAACATATTTCTTTCTAGAAAACAAATTTTCATTACGTTTTTATAGTTTAATATAAAATTAAATTATTCCACTTTATTGAATTGAATTTAATAAAATTGATTCCATATTTTTAATAATAATAATTAATATAATATAATAGGTTCAACTTACTTTTTTGTCATTATGAATAATAATCATAGTGGATATTTTTCGTCATGGTAAAAGAGGTAAAATTGGATAAAAACCATGGAGAAAAACTTAAAATTATCTTAAAAATTATATTTTATTCTATTTTATAGGTAGTTTTGGAAATAAAATATACATTTAAGAATTTGAATAATTTATTTTAAAACATTATTTTGAATTTGAAAACCCAATCTTGACTTTTATGAAAATTAGTTATGTTTTACTCAAATTAAAAATATTTTTTGGGTCTTTATATTTAATGTCATGGTTGGAAGATTCTATTCAGTTTTTATTGATTAAAAGGTATAAAAAATTAGTTAGTTTATTATTTAAACATTTTTTTAATCCAATTTGTCACATTATTTCAATGTATAAGGAGTTTTACACTTAAATTGTATATTTTCATAAAAACTATTTTTCATTCATTTTGTATTCTTATAATAAAAGTTATTTTTTCTAGAAATATAAATTAAATATTATAAATGGATTCAAAATTTGGAATCATGATCTAATTTTTTTATAAGGATACTTTTATTTTTTGTAATATAACTATGTTTTCATGTTTAAAAGTTGATTTATCACAATGAAGGTTGAAATGAGTGTAGAATGGTTTAACAAGGAGATAATGCTTAAAATATATCAAAAAATTGTCCAAATGTTATTTTTTTGTGTTTATTTAGAACCTATAACCTCTAATGTTTAAATTTAGGGTTAATTGGTTCAACATGGAATGATTGTGATATATATATAATTTAATATTTTTATTAATTCTAAGTGTATCCTTTCCCTCTCTTATAAAAATACGCCACCTCTCCTCTCTTATCCATAATTCATGATCCTTATATATCAGAAAATAAATACCACAATAATTTTATAGTTTCATTTACCATTACCTTTTTTTTCTTTCCAAAATACCATAATTTCAAGGCTTAAAGTTTAATCCAAAAGTTGTTTATCAACAAAGAGGTATAACTCTTAATCTGGTATGTTCAAATTTATTTCTTCTTATACCTACAAAAAATATGTGGTATCCATTATAAATTAATGACTTTATTATCTAAAATATACTTAAGTTTTATTATTATTATGTAAAAACTATTATCCTCCTACTTTACATCCTATGCAAAACAAAAACATCTCTCATGTATACGTACGACTTACTGTATCCACCTAGCAGTGTAATTTTCTCTTCATCACTATTTTGATTGGATTGATATAAATATGTAAATAATGTTTATGAATTATATCTATGATATTATTATGGTTATTTAAGGATACAATATTATTTATCTTTCTTTCCTTATTTTTATTAGAATATGAAAACAACTTTCATGCGTATGTACAACTAACCGTCTCCATGAATGGAATAAATCATTTTTCTCTCTATATATTTTATGGATGAATATCAATAAGTATATAATGAATATATATTATATTTATATCATGAGTAAAATTATATATATTATGGTACCATGATCAATGTTCAATGACCTGAACTACTGAATTAAAACTCTCATGAAAAACGAAACAGTTAACACCCAAAAATGAGGATTTTAATAAGAAATTATTAATAAATGAATTTTGAAATGTTATAATTGCATAATATATAATGTTATAATCATGTAAATAATTTTTTATATAATTAAAATAAATTTTTATTTCTTATATAGAATTTTAGAGTGCTTTTGAGGCAAGGTGAACTTGAGTTAATGGATTTTCATCTAACTTTTATTTCTGTGTGACACATACCATATTCAAGGATTGTTTTTTATTTTGGTTCATATACTACACATGAATGTATTTTTATTATTATTTTAATATAAATAATGTGGATATAATTATCCATATAAGGTTTTCTCTTTCATTTTGTTTCGATTTGATAGTTACCAAATTTGTAAGAGAATCATGTTTCAATCCCATTTAAATCAGGATTATTTATGCATGAATTTTGATTGAGGAAATTATAATATTATTTTTTGATAGAACCATTTTATTTTTATTATACTCTATTTTTTAAAAAATTTATTTTTAGTACTATTTTACGCTCTTGGGTACCCAAAAAGTTTCTGAAAAATGTTTTTAAGAAAAGCCATCCTTATTTCTCCTCTTTTATTTAAAAACCCTTTTTCTTCCATATCCGTGTTTTCTAAATTTTTTCAAGTGTACTTTTTACTATTCATAGATTATTTTTTAAAATAATTTTGATCAATATTTAAATTTTTTAAAAAAGGTTTAAAGTGAATCATTTCATTTTTTCTATGAGGTACTTTTTACCAAAGGTGTGAATAGATTTTTAGTTTTTAATGACTACTACAAGAACATAATTTATCTCTGTCATGGTTGATCAATTTTTTGAAGATTACTTTACAAGTTTTTAAATTTATTTTGAATGAAAATATTCTATTTAGTATTTTTGAAATATTGGGATTTCAAATAATTTATTTCAAAATGAAATGGTATTTTCCTCAAGAATTATGTTAGTGTTTTTGAAGAAAATTTTCATATATGAAAACATTCTTCATCTTAATGATTATTTGATGAGTATATATTAAAATGATACCATAATTATTGTTTCTAAATATGATATATCATTATGATGATGAAATTTTTATCAAATCCATATATATTCCATTGTCTATGCTATGATGATATGATTAATGTTTTATAATTTTGTGATATTTACATAAATAAATTACGAATATGTAATGGTTGGGTCCATTATAGACCACCAAAGCATTGGGTGAAGTGATGTTTATATTTCATGAGATGATAATGATAATTGTGTACATGATTGTGAAATGATTTATTGACATATTGATGTCCAGTTATGATTTCTTCTAGCTATTCTCATAGGAATATGAATTGAAATGATTAGGAATAACTTAGTTAACATTTTGATGCATGAGTATGAATTTTTTTAGTTATACTCAAAATGTTATGTGTGTAAATGATTTTATTTATATATGTTCGTTGGATTATGATATCTTATTATTATGATAAAACATGACCATATTTTGACTCTTGGGGGTTGATTGCTTTTTTTAAACCCTTAATGATCATACTTCAAGATATCAGTTAATTTTAGAGTTTTTGATCTAAGAAGTTTTTGGGTATGAATATTTTACATTGAGGGCATGCACTTGAATATTTTATAAAACCCTAATGATCATATTATCCTATAATAATTTATATCTTCAATGTTTACCCTTATTGAGCATCTTATGTCACCCTTTATTATGTTTCCTTTCCCTAGGTTATGAATAAATTTTCAAAGTAGAGTATGTCTAAGAAGATTACTATTGGGGAAGATATTTATGGGTGATGTTGAAGATATTTAATGAAATAATAATATTATATATCTAGTCTCCAATGACACTAAACCATTATAGTCTTAAGGCATGCATTATTTTTAAATGTATTGAATATTCATCTAAAATGATACAATATTTATGCATGTTGTGCTCAGATTACATTATATATAACACAAGTGGGAGTCCATTAGCTTCCTCTTATTGTTATTAATAATGAATAAAACTGAATAAAGTTTCATATGATATTTAGTGAAAGGTTTGTAGATTAACTTTATTTTATATATACATGTTTTTGGTTTTTGGAACGGTTGTTCTTGGGATTTGAGGTTTATAATTTCTTACAATACTGTGAGTGAGTTCCCTTAAATATTTGGAAACCCATCACAAAATTCCATGAATCATCTAATTTATATACCCATCGACCACATTTGGATTTCCACGACATGAAATTAACATCCACCCACCTGGAATGTGGTTCACTTTCCAAAATATCATTAGCATTATCTCTACTATAGGGTTATCCACACTATCATCTCATTGATAAAACTGCACTAAAACACTAGAATCCCTATGAGAGTCTCCCTCATGCATTTCTTTCTACTAAAACCTGATAATATCAAACCATGAGCACTACTTTTTGAGTCCTATAGTTCCAAGTAGCTTCAGATAGCTCATTCATGACCTACCCAACCCTTATTCAACACCATTAAAACATAATACACACTGACCCCATGGGAATGTCAATATCTTAAAAAAGATCATTACAAATATATCTTAACGATCCTAGCCTATGTATTTATAATTCCTTGAGAACCTCGAATGTTACAACACATCTCTACTATAGAGAGACCAACAAGCCAAAATAATGTGTTAACTCACTACCACTAGGACTTCCCTTAATCAATCACCAACTAATGGTAGCCAATAATAGAACCCCCACCCCTTTATAATCCACATATTTACTAAACCAATTTTTCCAATCATGGAACTACCAATGATTTTTTCAAACATCCCTTAATCAGTTAAGGTCCTGAAATAAGTTACACCATCTCTAACCATTAATCTACTATTGTAACATACCAAAAATATAAAAATAAACACGATGTCGAATCATGATAAAATGAACTACAATGTACTATGTGGAATTTATAAGAAAGAAATTAAAATTAAATTTACCACTCCTCTATTTTGAATTTCAAAAAAAGGATATTCACAATTGCGATTAGTAAGTTATTTAGAATCTGATAAGGCTAACTTATTTTTTGGTGAATATTAATCTACCCTTATGAATAGTGACCTACCCTTATGAATAGTTACAAAACATTATGAATACTAACCTCACCTATGATATTATATATATAGGATTTAATTGAATTTAGTATGTACCTATGTTTTAGAATTAAGTAAATAAATGTTTTAAAAACTATATTTTTCAACTAGATTATGATTTTAATTAAAATTTTAATTAATCATATTTAGAAAATTATTTTTGAAAAACGGAATTCATTTCTAGATTCTACAAGTTGAAAAATAGTTAGGCTGAATTTTTTGGATTTTTCTAAGATACTTGAATTTTTGGTGAATAGTAAGATATGTTAATTTACCGTATAAATACATTATAATTTAAACCCACTATTCCAGACATCACAAGTGATGTAAGAACCCAAATCTAGAACTCACATGACCTCTTTAATATTATTGGTCAGGGAATCATCACTATTTCTTATCATGGTGAAAATTAATAAACTAATAATTAAAATATTAAGAAAATCTCTCTCCCCTCCACTATAAATACCACCCTTCACACCCTCATTTCTTCACAACTCTCAAGATTAAATCCTTGTATAATCTCTTACCAATCATCTTAACTAGACCCACTCCCACTTCTAGGAGCTTCTGGGCTCATCAAATGACCAAGACTAGGTTCCTTAAGGAGGATCTCAAGAGGAGGATTCAAGAGGCAATTTCCCTCTCTCTCTTTTCCTTTAATTTCCTTTCAATTTCATGTTATTTTATTAATATCTCCCCACCTATCCTCATTCACATATTATGTTAACCTAAGTATCCCAGATATAATAGAATTTTATGATACTAATGGGATAATATATCATCTAAATCCTTCTCTTATTCTTTTTATTTTAGAAAAAACATTGTTTGTGAGGTGTTAATTTATCACCTTCAAGAACGACATGTTTTTTTTTTCCTTTACCACCTTAAGATCTGGTCATGAAAAAACTTTATGGTTGAAAAATATATCCTATATAATTTTCTAGAACTAACTTAACTACATATTTGTAAATGATTAAACAATATAAGTTCGTTATGGTCATTTTTGTGGCCAATGAGCCTGTACCCTAGTGGTACAGGCTCCTTCTTGGCATCCAAAAGACCCGGGTTCAAATCTGGGCAGGGATGAATTTCCAGGGCACTGTAGCAGGGAACTGTAGCAGGGGCACTGTAGCAGACACTATAGAAGCAGTGGAACTGTAGCGGTGGCAGGACTGTAGCTGCAGAGGAACTGTTTCAGGATACTACAGTGGTGGCGGGTACATTAGCAGGTACTGTTGCTGCACAGGGTACTGTAGTAGTACTGTTCACAGAGGGTCCTTTGGGCCAAAAAATGTGCTTTGAAACCTTGTATTCAGGCCACTTGGCCTTGGAACTTCAGGCTATGTATTGGTTCTCCCTCTACTCTCTAAGAGGTCTTTTCTTTAATAATAAATTGAGGCTTCAGCCCCAACCTTTTAAAAAAAAGTTCGTTATGGTCGAAAAATTGTCCGAATTAACCCAAATGAACATCATTAAATTTTAACTAATGATTCATCCACATGGGTGATAAAATAATTCATTATAAGTTCATTTAAACTATTTTAATATCATTAATAACATGTCATATTATTTCTGGATGTTTACCGATGTTCTACAAGAACTTCAATTTATGAATAAAAGTGAACCATTCAAGAAAACCATAAAATCAAACATTTGTGAACAATGGACTTAAAAATTATAACTCATCCAAAGGGCCATAAAATAACCTAATGAAACAATAATGACCCATATTTATTTACAAAAATTTATGTAATAGTTAATTAATGAATATAATGTGGTTATACATGACTTTAAAGTGAAGAAAGCATTCAGATACAAGGTAAGGAGAAATTCTTGAACCCAACTTTATTTCATTCTATTCTCCCTCTTTCACTCCATTTTTGGAATAGTCACTCCTTAAAAATAATATTTTCATCATTATATTACTTTTTCTGGTTTATACATGTTTTCCACTAGAGTTTATGTCAAAAAAAATTTCAAAAGTACTCTTCCTTCAAAAAAACACCTTTTATTTCTCTCTCAAGGTTGATAGTTATTGTATCAAGAATTTTATTCCCACTTTATATTAGGAACCCAATGTTTATGAATGTGTTATTATGAAATGAAACCCATTACCTTCCTTGGGTTATTTATGTTCATTTTTTATATATGTTCTATGTGGCATGCATGATAATGATAATGTTATGATGTGACAGTTGTGCCCAAAATTATATAGCATAATATGAATGCTTGAATGTGACGGGTGTTCCTAGAATTATAAAATGTTTAATGCATTGGGTAAAGTGATTAATCTCATGAGGTAAAGTGAAATTATGTGTGAAAAATATTATATCTTAGTTCACAAGTATGTGTGGTATTTCACCACTAATACATGATGTATCGTTTTTATGCATTTCCACATTTTAAGTCTTTTATTAATGATTCCTCTGATTTTCATGATCCTTAACCTATGTTATGATTATGCTCACACATTTTTATATTTTTAATATTTATCCTATTACTGGGCTTTTTTCTCTCCCCTATTAATGTATATCCTCAGGTGACTACTTGTACTAAGGAGTAATCAAGGGTCAATAAGAAGCCCGAGAATATGGAATTAAATTAATATTTTTTGTTTTGTAAACATTGATTTAATGTCCTATTTTTCTAATCCTCCATAACCAAGACCTTAAAAGGTCCTAAAATGTATAATATACTATGTGTTTTTTATTTTCTTTTATTCAAAAAAATACACAACATGTTTTAGTACTAAATCCAAAAGCACGGGTTTAGGGCCTTACAACTATGAATTATTATGAAGATCCACAATGTGCCTACACCCAAGGTAGTTTCACTAGGAACAACCTATCAAAGAAGATTCCTAATAAAAATTTATGTTCCAAGATCAATTTCCACTAGGATAAACTCCTTGGTTCCAATTTACCCAAGTGTTTTTCATCCTTTTATTACACATCCTTTTTCTTCGTTATCCATCAAAAATCTAAAAAACCTATGTTTCCTTGGACCAATCACATGTAAAACCAATTTTAATTTCAAAACATTCTCCTCTTAGAATGTGACATTACCTAAACTAGATATATGAGCTATAATAAAAGGATATATCCCAAAACAAAAATCTAACCTCACTCACAATTTCAAATTGAAAGCATAATCCAATGATTATCTACCCAATTCTAATAATCCAACCTACTCCTCTTAAATCACCCATGGTCGCTTCACTCCTAACACAACCATGGCAATGCTAAAATGAATCCAAACACTAAAACCCACACTACACTTTGGAATCACTCCACCCTAGAAGAATCTATCCATCCTTCTCTTATATTAGGCAATATCCTCCCATATAGATGAATCAACATGAATTACGAACCTATTTTATGATCAGGCATAATGGGGATCAACTAACCCATACCATCCAACCATAACAAACCACCCTAGTATAAATCACCATTATCCTTACTCAAATACTTATCTAATCACTCTAGAGAGATCCACATAGTCATCATAAGGTAAAAAAACTATTTATACTAACCCAATCAAGGGAATTTCATTAACTGAAGTCTCTCATAGAGGTACAACTCTATACTAAACACTATTCCTTGAGTTTGACATATGAATTATCATTCACTATTCCTACCCAATATTGGTTTATATTTTATTAAGATCATAATTAAAATCATAATATCAAATAAAAAAATTAACATCACCACAATGTTCTTAACTAATTAAGTCACCTCAAATATGATTGTTGGGATTTTACCAAGTATGTTTCGTTTGATGTTATAATTAATTGGAACCTCTTCTAAAAACATTTTTAAAAAAAATATTTCATTCTTAAAATTTTTATAAAACCATTAGTTCATTTTAAAAACCATTTTTCTTCTGTAGGAAGTCATGTGAATGTTCAGGATACCTATGTTCCTAGGATGATGCATAAACACACACTCTCTTTCCTCCTGGACTGATGATTAAAAATAATAGATAACAATATCTCATCTAAACATCATTATTTAGTCAATATATCAATCTTAATAGAAAAACCAATTAACAAGAATATAGTCACTAGTAACATGGCTATCTGTATACAAGGATTAACTATGCCAAAATAGTAAGTTGACGAATAAAATATCTCATACCATCTTGTAATACACAGACCCAGGTCACTTGAGTGACACCCATGCGTGGGTGGACACAAGACCTCAGGTTAACTGTATGTATAGTAGAGGATGCATACTAGAGACATTTGTTTATTAATTATGTGGGGAGAATATAATTTTTGTACTATAACATATAATAATTCTAAATAATTAAATTATCATAATAAGAATTATTCTAAGAGAAAGTAATTATAGTTGAAATCCAAACATCAATAATATATAATATAAACATGCTATAAAATAAATTATGTCTATTCTTAGTAGAAAGGTGCGCACACACACACATAGAAAAAAGGTCCTCCCACCGGTTGACCAAATATAAAGAATCAATATAAAATTTAAGAAAACTCAACTATAAAACCTTGGCCCCTCCTTAGACTAGTGTACCAACTCTTTCAGGATACCACCTTCAGATCCCCCATATAACATTCCCCTTGAAATGGAAACATAAATTCTGTATGCACATCAGGGTTCCAGTGCAAGTTATAATATTAAAACATATTATGGTCTCACTAATTAACCCTCATATACTCCATATTATATAGTGTATGAAAGTATGAGAAAATAATATAAGAATAAATATACAATATTTAAGCAATCGCATCAGGTCATCATGTGTTAACCATTCCCCCATGAAACCTGACCCTACCCTCCTCGACTAATGCTGGTAGACGATTAACCTTACAACAAAAACACAGACCCATAAACTATTTCTTAGGGTAGGGACCCATGAATAAGTTTTGAATACTACATTCTCACCCAAGGTAGGGTCTCATAACAAGTACCAATCTAATATTCATCCACACTCCACTAACCTCTCACTTAGGGTGATGTTTAAGGCCATACCTCATTCTAAATATCATACCTATACCTTATTACTCAAAGTGAGACCTCATACCACATTACTTAAATCCACCCTCTCAATTCGGGTGAGGAATCACATCACATCACATACTTTATCTCATACCTCTAACTTATCACTTATGGTGAATTATCACACCACATCATTGACTTTTACTATAACGACCCATACTTTACATACATTGTTATTACTTAAAAATTAAAGCATACTTACTACAACATATAACAAAACCATGAAAGGACCGTATAGGTATAGTGTCTTTAGAACCTGGGAAATATAAACAACTGGTTCATAAAGCGTCTACACTGTCTCCCATTTATTTCATCATATCTATAGTCACTTTTGGCATATATTACTTAATAACCTTCTTCCTGACCTGGAAAAAAAACATACAAAAGGGTGAGCTCAAATTCTCATTAAGGGTAAACAAAATAAATATCAATCACATCATATATATAAGAACATATCTTTTGGAAATCTTAACCTGCAAAAGAGATCATAATTTCATAACATGGGATAAATCATAGTAGTGAAATGTAATCCTAATAATCATAACATAAAACATGAATCTTTGTGGCATACACACATAATCATAGATAATCATTTCTTATTAGTCAAGACTCATTTCCAAGAGTATCTTAGTGGACAAAGTCCATTTCTAAACCGAGTTCATTCCTCGTTTCAATCTTGTTTCACTGAACCGGTTTAACCTGCCGTTCCAGCCATGTCTATCTCATGAGATAAAAAATCTTTACCCAATGCATTTGAGGGAGATATAGGTCCCACCCATCTCATAATGATACCATTCTTATGTGTGCCACAAAATCATAAACCATACATCATAGCATAACCCATGTAATAAAAATGGGAATCTTAACCATCATGAAATCATAAAACAATTCATATAAGATAAAGGAATTCCTAAAAAAAATCCATCCCAACTTAATCAAATCAATGTAATAATAGGGATAGAAACAGAACCCTTTATTGTCTTAGATGGAAAATAATTTTGATAAAACACTTGAACTCCATTCTTGAGGAAAATATCCTTTCTACTTCAAAAACACTTTTCTTTTCTTAACATGTCATACAATTATAAATTAAAAGAATTTGATTAAAAATAAACTTGAAAATTTGTAAAGGAAGCTTCTTGGATTTTATTTAAAGTCCATTCATGTTGTATAAGTTAAAAAAACATTCTTCTCGTACTTTTGTCAGAAAAGTCAAAAAGTACCTCGTACAAAAAATGACAAAAGATTCATTTCATATCTTTTACTAAAAACTCACCGAAGGGTAAAATTAGATATAAAATATTGTAGAAGGATATAAATATTACATATTGAGGAAACATGGATGTGGATGATAAATATTCCCCAGTAAATTATGAAGTATATACAATCTCGGATAAAAATTGAGATTGCGAGATTTTCCCTTACCTTAGGTCCGATTTGGTTCGTAAGTGTTCGAACCTCCTGTATAATGATTTAAATAATTTTATTGACTTATTCCAGAATAATAAATATTTTTATGATATCATATATGGTCATATTTTTAGCTTCTTATTAGTAATATTTCATTACTACTTGTTATTTGGGTGTTTATTACTTTTTGTTCTTATGCGTGTTTTGTCGAATAAATTCTTATTCTTCTTTTTAGGTTATAGATACCTCATTTCCAGATTGGTATTAGTGTAATATATATCATATTCATTCATTCAATTAATTTATATAATCATTATGCAATGAAGATCATGTAGAACGAGTCGCATCACATCGTGGAGACGGTATTCCGTACGTACGCACGAGCGATGATATTGTTCCCATGATCGTGAAATTGTAATGGAGTGTATATATAAAAATTTCAGAATCAATATAACTTTACAATAATCATATATAGTCATTTTTTACACCATTATACCCGTCCAAGTAAGGTGGTGGTGGAAAATAGTTTACACCACGGCGTGGAGACGGTATTCCGTACGTACGCACGCGTGGTGATTTCATTTTCCGTAGGATGGATAGATGGTGAAATAGGGTTGTTTAATACTTATAATAACATATCATTATATGATTGATACTGATGTTATTACTTCATAATGAAACAACTAAAGAAGAAGAAGTGGAAGAAGAAATAAAGATGAAAGAATCGGTAACGGACATTACCTCTTCTTTGAAGCGCTTCTTTGAGACCTCCTTTTAGGACACTAAAATTGGTCTTTGAAGAATACCAGGACCTCTAGGATGTCACTAGGGAAGTGGAGAGAAGAAATTGGCAGGGGTTGGCTGAGCTTGAAGGCTCAAAGTGGTGTGAGGAAGAGGGGGAGGTGGTGCCCTTTTATAAGGGAGGAGAGGGGCTCCTTTGGAAAAACGAAAAATATTATTTTATTATAAAGCCAAATTCGGTTTTAAATAGCTCCAAATTGATTTATTTCGATGATAATGTGGGGATGGGTCTAAATCCTCTCATCCGATATAATTTAGACAAGTTTAGGTTCCTATTTTTTCCTTATCATTTAGATTAAGTTAGATAATTTTACTTTTACCGTGTCTTTTTGTGTTCTTACACTATAAGGTTAATAAACTTACTATAACAAGCCAAACGAACCCCAAGTTGCTTATTATTAATATATATTACCATATATAAGTCATTTGGCCGAACCTTAGATTTTTAGGAATAAAATAACAATTAATAATATAAAATTTGTTTTAAAAACTATTTTATTTCAATTTTGATACTATTTAGTAATTGATTTTTGTGAAAATCATAACAGAATGATTATTTCAAAAAGAGGTAATTAAATCAATAATAAAATGTCATATTAACCTACAAAATTAGTGGAATTCATAAAAAGTCTCAAATTACATTTATTTGGGTATTTATAACATCAATTATGTCAATATTTCATTAATAAGATAATTACTGCATCATATTTGTGTCATAAATAAATTAACTTATTTAAAGTCTAAAAATTAAAAATAAAATATCATTATGTAGGAAATATTTTTATATTTCTAATTAATATTTATAGTCGAATTTATCTTATATTAAAAATGCTTTAGTTATTAAACTTTGATTTTAACTATTTTAACCCTTCTTTAAATAAATTGATAATAAATGTCCTAATCTAATCCAAGTGGGCCTAAATGGTCATATTTTATTCCTAAGGTTGTTTTTGGTCGAATTAAACTTATCCAATAGAATTAAGACATGTGTTAGGGTAATAATAATATCATTTTACCCTTAACTACCCTATTTACTTTTAACCGTGGTAAAAAAAAGTAAAAAGTTACTATTCACCAAAAATTGTTTTCATCTCATTGAACCACATTTTATTCCTTGATATTAACCGTGTCTCTCGGATTTTCGAAATTCTACACAAAGAAGCGGTAAAATTAAGTTTTATGAAAAATTCAGTTTTATTAACTACCACTTAGTGGTTTCACTATTCATCAAAAAATTAAAGTTTCCAGAAAAATACCAAAAATTAGGCATAAGCTATATTTGATATTATGAATTCAAAAATGATGTTTATTTTACCAAATTAAAAACATATCAGTTACATTAACTAATTTAAAAATTAATTCCCGTCGTCAAAACATATAGCATGTTTTTAAAAGATAATAACTATCAAAAGATTGACACTTATTTATGTCTGGTTTAATTGTAAAATTACATCCAATGAACAACATTGTATTAAATTGTAAAAATATATTCTATATATACTTTAAAACCACTCAAATTAATAATTTATCACTATTAATTATTTCGATTAAAAAGTTGTTTTTAATTAAAATTTAGTAATATTCACTATTCATCAGAATATGAAAGTTATCCGAAAAGTACCAAAATTTCACCCTAAGCTAATTTCAATATTCCAAATCCAAAAATGAAGTCCATTTTAAAAAATAAAATTTAAAAAAATTCAAAAAGTTGTTATCACTATTCATAACGACTAGTTTTAATAATATTTTAATAGCATATCATTGATTTGTGAAACTCGGTATTGCGTACAATGCAAGCTATTGAGGAAGGCCGCGGTTGCGTGTAAAGCAAGTCAAGCTAGTTTTGTGTGTAGTAGAATATTCCTTTGATGATTTATATAACATAAAAACAAAATATTTCTCATAAAATTCTTGGGTGTTACATTCTACCCCCCTTAAAATGAATTTCACCCTCGAAATTCATCACTTTGTAACAAAAAGATGAGGATACATATCCCTCATAATATCCTCAAGCTCCCATGTAGCTTCTTCTAATTGGTGTTTCCTTCATTTAACTTTCACCAAGAGAGTGGTCTTTTTCCGTAGGACTTTTTCAATACGATCCAGAATCTCTATCGGTTGTTCTTCATAAGAAAGATCTTGATCCAGCGGTACAACTTCTGAGCTGAGTACATGTGAAGGATCAGGTATGTACTTTATCAGGAGAGATACATGGAACACATCGTGAACTTGAGAGAGATTCGGTGGAAGCGCCAATCGGTAAGGTACCTTTCCAACACGATCCAGTATTTCGAAAGGACCGATATATCTAGGGCTCAACTTCCCCTTCTTTCCAAATCTCATGACCCTCTTCCAGGGAGATAATTGTAAGAACACTTTATCGCCCACTTCAAACTCTAGGTCTTTTCTTCAGTTGTCGGCATAACTTTTCTGTGGACTCTGAGTTGCTCTTATGTTTTGTTGAATAGATCAAACCTTTTCTTCCATCTCATCAACAAGATCAGGTCCTAATAGATTTCTTTCCCCAACTTCATCCCAGCAAGTTGGAGTCCTGCATTTCTTTCCATATAGAGCTTCATAAGGATCCATCTGAATACTGGAGTGAAAGCTATTATTATAAGAAAATTCCAGCAAAGGTAGGTGTTGATCCCAACCACCTTTGAAATCCATAGAGCACACTCTCAACATATCTTCTAGAGTTTTAATTGTTCTCTCAGAATGACCGTCTGTTTGAGGATGATAAGCAGTGCTGATACCCAACTCTGTATCCAGAGTATGCTGAAGACTTCACCAGAACTTCGAGGTAAATCTCGGATCCCAATCAGATATAATAGAAATTGGCACTCCATGAAATCTTACCACTTCCTTTATATATATCCTGGAAAGCTGATCCAGAGAGAAATCCTCTCTAATAACAATGAAGTGTGCAGACTTTGTAAGACGATCAACTATGACTCAGATAGCATTATTGGCTTTGGATGTTTTAGGAAGTCCTGTGACAAAGTTCATAGTGATGTTTTCCTATTTCCATTCGGGTATGGTTAATGGCTGTAACATCCCCTTAGACTTCTGTCTCTCAACTTTAACTTACTTACAAACCAAGCATCGAGAGACATATTCACCAACATCTCTTTTTATGCCATCCGACCAGAAGTACTCTTTCAGGTCCCTATACATCTTCGTGCTTCCAGGATGAATAGAGAATGAAGAACTATGAGCCTCATCCAGCAGCTCCTTCTTTAATTCGGGTATGGGAGGAACACAAACCCGATTCCTGAACTTTATTATCCCATCACAATCAAGGTTGAATTCAGGAACATTTCTCTTCTTCTTTTGTAACTCGACATCTTCTTTCTGTGCCTCTTTAATCTTCACATGTATGGATAGTTGAACATTCATTTGAGAATGATACAATTTTACCACTTCCATTATAATTCCAAGATCCATCCTTTGTAAATCCATAAATATTGGATCTTTTTTGATCCTCATCATGGATAAACTAGCATGGTCTTGTTGACTTAATGCATCTGCCACCTTGTTTGCTTTCCCAGGGTGGTAATGAATTGAGAAGTCGTAATCCTTAATCAGCTCCAACCATCTTCTTTGGCGCATATTCATCTCCTTTTGTGTGAAAATATACTTTAAACATTTATGATCAGTATAAATATCACACCTTTCTCCATAAAGATAATGCCTCAAAATCATTAATGCAAATATTACCGCAGCTAACTCCAAATCACGAGTTGGGTAATTTTGATCATGGATTTTCAACTATCGTGAGGCATAAGCTATCACCATATCATTTTGCATAAGAACACACCCCAATTCCTTCTTGGATGCATCATGGTAGATCACAAACCTTTCTCCACTACAAGGCAGTGTGAGCACAGGTGCACTGGATAAACTTCTTTTAAACTCCTAGAAATTCTCTTCACATTCCTCCGTCCAGAAAAACTTATCTCCTTTCCGAGTCAACTTGGTGAGTGGATTAGATAATCGTGAAAAAATATTTCACAAAACGTCGATAATATCCATCCAAACCAAGAAAACTTCGGATCTCAGTTACTGTTGTTGGTCTCGACCATCTTTCGATAACCTCTGTTTTTTCAGGATCCACAGATATCCCCTCTTTTGAGATTATGTGACCCAAAAATGAAACTCTTTGAAGCCAAAATTCACACTTGGTAAATTTGGCATCAAGCTTCTCCTTTCTCAGGGTCTTCAACATAATTCTCATGTGATCTTCATGTTCTTCCTTGCTCTTTGAATATACAAGAATATCGTCTATAAAGACTACCACAAACTGATCAAGATAGTCCCTAAAGACTCTATTCATAAGATCCATGCAGATAGCAGGGGCATTAGTTAGACCAAATGGCATCACTATAAATTCATAGTGTCCATACCTAGTATGGAAAGCCGTCTTTGGTATATCTTCCCTTTTGACCCTTAATTGATGATACCCTGAATGAAGATCAATCTTGGAAAAGTATTGAGCTCCGTGTAGTTGGTCAAATAAATCATCAATGCGTGGGAGAGGATATTTGTTCTTGATAGTGATCTTGTTAAGTTCTCGATAATCAATGCAGATTCTCATTGATCCATCTTTCTTCTTGAAAAATAGAACAGGTGCTTCCCAAGGTGATGCACTAGGGTGTATGAATCCATTATCATGATTATCTTGGAGTTGCCTCTTCAATTCCTGCAACTCAATTGGGGCCATTCTGTAAGGTGTCTCTGAAAAAGGTAAAGCACCTGGTACGAGTTCTATTGAAAACTCAACTTCACGATTTGGTGGAAGACCCAGCAATTCCTCTGGAAAGATATCATCAAACTCACGTACAATGGGCATATTCTTAATTGTGAGTTTCTCACAAACCATTTGAGATAAATAACCTTCATTCAGTGGAATCAAGACCCATAATATGGAAGAAATTTCCACTGGAAGGTTATGTTCATCCTGGAATCGATAGACGATCATAGATTGATCAGGAATATGAAATGTGACTTCCCTTCTTTGGCAATTGTTTTGAGCTCTATATAAAGAAAGCCAATCCATTCCAAGAATCACATCAAATTCCACTATAGGAAGGATCACAAGATTTTCAGGAAGCACTTTCCCACAAACTTCAATCAGGGAAGAATTATATATGTTTGATGCGACTGTTGTGCCATTAGGTGTTGTCACAGCTAACTCAACATCTAATTGTTGAGGTAATACGGTGATACCCTTAGAAAAATATTCAGAAATAAAAGAGTGGGTGGATCCAGAATCAAAGAAAACATTTGCTACATTAGAGTGGATGGTAAGTGTACCTTTCACCACATCGTTATCGTACTCCACATCGCTGATAGAAATTTCATGTGACTTTCCTTTGTCTTTAACCTTAAGATTTTGTTGATGTATATCATCAACAACAACCCTTGGATTAGGGCATTTATTGGCATAATGCCCCATCTCCTTGCACTTGAAACATTGATGTATAGTAGGTTCATTCTGTGTGTCCCTTCCTTTGTTTGCATCATTAGACATCTTCTTCCCATCATTGCAGCATTCGAATGCCCGATGACCTTCGTTTCCACATTTGAAACATTTACTTGTCCTTATAAGACAACTCCCTCCATGTTTCTTTCCACACTTTGAGCATAAGGGAAAGCTCGTCAACTTTTCAATGTGATCTTTAGATTTTCCTTTGAATTACATTTTCCTCTTCTTATCAAACCCATATGACTGATGGGTTACTCCAATCTCCATCTCAACTTTGAGAGCACATCGAACTATTTCCTCGTAGCTATTGAAGTCCCTTATGGCTAAGGCCCTTCGAATAATTGGTTTTAAGCCACTAAAGAATCGATCGATCTTACTCTCAGGTTGGATAATAATACCAGAAGCGTACCTTGCAAGTCTTGTAAAATTTGCTTCATAGGTACCAACAGATTCATCATCCTTTTTCTTCAGTTCAAGAAACACTTTCTCCATCTTTGTTCGAAGAATATGAGGGAAGTACTTATTGAAAAATAAGTTCTTGAACTCGTCCCATTCCATGGACTCAATTTCATCCATTTGCCTCGTATTCTTAATAAGATTCCACTATTGATCAGCATCTCCTTCCAAATGATACACTGCTAGGATGACTTTATCATGTTCAGTACATTGAAGAACTGAAAATATCTTTTCAGTGGTACTAATCCATTGTTCAGCAACTAATGGATTAGTAGACCCGCTGAATGAAGGTGGACGCTGCCTCATGAAGGATTCAAAAGAATGTTGCTCCTTCTTTTTCTCATTTGGAAGTCCTGCATGATTCATAGCTTGAGAAAGTTGTGTGAGGATGGCTACAAGATTTTGCATTCCAGCTCCCATAAACTTTGGTTGCTCAGGGGTACAATCATTGCATTGCCCGTCGAATTCCGCATTAACACAGTTCTTCGGGTTCCTGCCATTGACTAAAACCAAGAAGAATAGTGTGAGAAACACTAATTATAATAGGAAAACCACATAATCAAGAATAGAATTTCACACTTAAGGTATTATCCTAGGTTATTTATGGCTATTTCTAAAATACTAAGATTGTGTTCTATTCTTAGACTTATCCTTAGGGTTCTTACTAAGGCTTTCACATCCTAGTTTCCAAAGGTTGACTATACCTTTCCTCTAATACCAACTATAATGACCCATACTTTACATACATTGTTATTACATAAAAATTGAAGCATACTTATTACAACATATAACAAAACCATGAAAGGACCGTATAGGTATAGTGTCTTTAGAAACTGGGAAACATAAACAACTGGTTCATAAAGCGTCTACACTGTCTCCCATTTATTTCATCATATCTATAGTCCCTTTTGGCATATCCTACATAACAACCTTCTTCCTGACCTGAAAAAAACATACAAAAGGGTGAGCTCAAATGCTCAGTAAGGGTAAAAAAAAGAAATATCAATCACATCATATTCATAAAAACATATCTTTTGGAAATCTTAACCTGCAAAAGAGATCATAATTTCATAACATGGGATAAATCATAGTAGTGAAATGTAATCCCAATAATAATAACACAAAATAAAGTTGATACTATTAGAATATAAATATAATACAGAGTACAACATTGTATTTATATTTTTACAAATTCAATTCACATAAGTGGCTAAATTAAGTTTAACATTAATCCTAATGATGTGGTGAGAAGACAGATAAAAGGAAATGTTCAAAATTTCAATACGTTTTTATATATAATTTAAATATAAAAATGATTCCAATAACCTAAATTGGATTAATATATTAATTATTGATCAATAATGACCTTAAAAATCAATTTACATTATAATAATTATTTAAAGATAAAGCCTGTTTATTAACAACAATGTAGTATTTTCACTATTCATCAAAAAAATGAAACTTCTCTAAAAAAATACCGAATATTTACCCTATGTGATTTTTTATATTAAAAATTAAAAAATTAAGACTATTTTGAAAAATAAAATTTATAAAATTACTAAAATTGAGTTTTAAAATTGGTGCGCCATTAAAAGGCGGTACAATTCCCTTTAAAAAATATTGCTTTTATGCATAAAATCAGTTTCGTTCTTATATAATTGTCTATGAATAACATAAGATAAATATACATAAGATTCATAATTTGGTCAATACTATTCATATACACTATTTAAAAAGATAGGTTAATAGATCGTGGTACATTCTAACCCAGTGTTGCATGCAACACAAGCTATTGAATTTATTAAAAAACAAAACATACAGTAAAATCTTGGGGTGTTACATTAATAAATTGCATCCTTGAAATCTGGACATGGGATCAATAATTTGGGGTTTGAAATATGAAAATACCTTTTTCAAAATCCTAGATCATAAAAAATAGTTAATAAAAATTCCTCTTGAAAAGTGGTAAAGGGAAGTAAGAAGTTCATCAGGGATAACACATTACCAGGTTTACAAATAGTAAAACGTTAGTGGAATGTGAAAATTCGGACATGAAGCGAAAAAGTAATTTATAAAGGACGGAATGTGATAGATAATGTGGTTATAATAATCTTAATAATCATTAAACTATAAATCAATAAGGGTTTAATAAGACAATCAATTCATCAGAAATTAAGGTAATAATATAACATTTTCATTTCAAGATACCCTTTCTTCGAGTTGAGGGATTTATTTACCTATGTAAACCAAGAACATAAAGAAATATAATTAATTGAAAATTATAATTTCATCCTTTAATCAATTTACACCACAATATCAACGTTTTATCTAAACAAGGAGTATTAAAGATGAATTGTTTTCATGACTAAAGCACTAAAATCAATTTACAATATATCACATAATCCATAAGAGGATAATATATTATTACTATTGTATTTAGACATTAACAAAAAACAAAATGGTTATCAAAAGATAAGATGATCCAAAAATGAAAAAATCTTCAAAAATAATAAATGCAACATTAACCTCCAAAGACTCAAAAATAACATCCAAAGTTAAACTTAGATCTTTTTATAAATAACTTAACATAAAATTATTCAAAATATTCTCAATAAGTTCAAAACCCAAAAATCAGAAGGATTTGATCACATAATATTTTGAGATTAATTTAAAATTTATTTCCAAACAAAATTAGTCATTCATAAATTCATATACCTAAAAATTTATATACCCTATTCATTTAATCTATAAAATATTATAATCAATTCCATAAATAACCTAAATTAATACAAAGAAACATTAAAATCATATATGCTTCCGAAAGATAATTTAATCTTTATTCCTCAGATAAAGTCCCATATTATCCAAAAAAAATTACAGTCACCTTAATAATATAAGGTTCCTAAAATAATAAACTTCATCAAAAATATCATTAATCACTTAATCACAAAATCACTTTTTAATCCCATTGTTATCTATTTAATAAAAAATATATTCCAAAATTGCACAAACCCATAATTACCTCAATATCAAATATCATATAAACCAAAATGGTTATCAATAAATTTATACTTATGTTCAAAAAAATTAAAATAATTCTTCCTCAAATAATACTTTAGGATAAACCTAAGGGCTACATATACTTCAACCCAACAAAATGTCTCAAAAAATATCATTATTCACCTTCAAATCCCATCAATTAGAACCTCTAAATGCAATGTATATGCCTTTGAACTTATAATAAACCTTAAAATTATAAACCCATGATGGTATTGATAACTCTTAGGTTAACCTACCATGAAATCATCTTAATATATAAACTAGACCCTACTCTAATACCAACTATAACAGTCCCAAACCCGCACTCCTGGATTCAGTGATAAAAAAATAATCTTTACATTTATGGATTTGATACCATTAATTGTGACTCAATTTCAACAATCTAAAACTTGAAACATAAAAAGGAAATATTAGACCAATTATATACCCAATAAAATTTTAGGTTTTGTGTTTTAGAGAATTAGGACACAGTCTTTCAAAGTAGACACATCAACTCGGTATCCATTTTTCCAATAATATAACACTTTTAAAATGAAATAGGTTTTATTTTCATGAAAAATATCCATTAATTTAAACTTTAATTCTTATTTTTTCTTACAAATATTTAAGCCCTCTGAAAAACATTTAAAAATATAAGATGAGAACAAAAAGATCAGTAGGGGACATAAAATAAGGAAATCTGTTAGTTTAATGAAAAATATGAAAAACCATAAAATTTTTACCTTTATCATAATATTATTTAAGTACATGAAATAAATTAAATCCACATGAAAAAAAACACTTTATTCTCAAAAAAAACCTTTAAAACCATAACAAGAAAATAAAAACCATTTTTGGAAACTTAGAGCATCATATTCATAACTTGTGTTCACTCATGTTAGATTTAACTAGAGACTAATTTAATCCATAGGATAAACCACCATAGTAAACTCACTCCATGAATTTGAATATAAGAAACATTACCTAATGAATTGGATATCTATATTGGGCTCACAAATTTTTATAAGTTGTATCTAGAATAACCATTCTTATAAGCTATATTGGGATAACACATTCGTATAAGATTTATCCAGATCACTTTTCATCATCTATAATTATGAAGTACCATATCATGAATAAATTATGTTTGATTTCACCTTTTTATCATAAAACCGTTAAAAATATCTTTTTAACCCCTATGAAAAATAATTCTGGATATCAAAATACCATTTCCTTTTAAAAACCCATCTTCAAAAACTAAAAAACCTAGATAAAGGAAAAGAGGGGTTTTATTTGAATAAAACATGAAATCTTTTTAATTAATTCAAACCTAAAATAATGGTTATGGTTGTCGGAAAAACAATTGACTCTATATACATTAAAATAAAACAATCCTATTACCATTTTGTCAAAAAATTCCGTATAAAATGTACTTTATAATTAATTCAAATATATTTAAATAAATTATTACAATAATTTTAATAACATGTATATGGAATAAAAATATTTAGAAAATAGATATTTAAAACATTAAAAATTATGTTTTAAGTTAAATTACCCCTTACCTCGAGTCCAAATTGTTGCACAAATTCTTTATCATCCTAAATAATAAAATTGTGTTAATTAATTACTTTCTTAAAAACCTTTTAAATATTAATTATTCATTTTATTTTATTTATTATCAAGTTATATTTAATTACACAATCAATTATTTTCACATCGGACATTTTGACGATATTTGAATCATATATAAAAAAATGACTTTGATAGGTAGATTATGTTCCAAGAAGTCGTTATTCCATAATATAAAAATTAATAATCATGAAATAAGTATCATTTTTATACATAAATTAATATTTTAAAGCTAACAATTAAATATGGTTATATAAAATGAACCTTGTTACAATCATGGAGATGGTAGGCCATACACACGCATGAGTAGCATTTCCATTCTTCAATGATCAAGATGGAAAGAAGGTAAGTATTATTTTATCTATTAATTTTTTTTATTATGTAATAAATATCATATTATATCTTTAAATACTTCATATATATATCATAAATGTGATGTGGTGATGAAAAAAAAAATCACATTTCTTTGTGGAAGTGGTAATCCACACATAAAATCAAAGGACATTACCATTTTGTAGCAGAAAAATGGTAAGAAAATAGTTGATATAATATTTTTAGAAAATGATGATTATTTCATGAATAATATATATATATATATATATTAAATACATCATTATAATCATCCATGAGAAGAGGTTATGGAAAACAAATTACATCTGTTCCCGAGGTAGTAGTCCACCTTATACACAAATGATGGTTTCATTTCAATTTGATGGAAGAATAGATGGATATAGGTTATGAAATTGAAAAAATAAAAAATAATTAAATGGAATAAAATAATTTTAACATTTCATCATAGTTGAATTATATTTCAATGAGGTAGAAAAAAAATAAAACTAAAACATTTGATTGAAAGTTATACCACTCCTTCGAACAACCTCCTTTTCTTTACACATCATGCACTCTGAGGTTGATATTATATACAAAATAATACCTCTAGAACATTTTAAGGGATTTGAGGAAGGTATTTGTTCAGGTATATTTCAAACTAAATGGTTCTTTTAGTGTGAATAAAAGAAGAGAGATGGTTCCTTTTTATAAGTGAGGGGATGGTCACTCTTGTAATTACATAATGTATTAAATTAATTTAAATTTATTTTATGTAAAAATGTATCCAAAATGATATAATTAAAATTTATAATTATTATCATATAAAATTACCTCATAAAATAAAATTATGTCAAATTTTTGTCATGTTTTAATCTTTATTTCTTTGTTTTAACCCCTCTCAACCCTTTTGACAATTATCATGATATTAATGTTTTTTAATATTTTGGGGTTAATAAATCACTATAAAAGTAAAATTGTGCCATAAATGGACAACGATTGATATTTTAAACCATATCCCATTCACTTGGCCAAATATAGGTTTTTTATTAACTTTAAATCATTTAATAAATTATTATTTATTATAAAATATCATTAATGACATTTTTGAACTATTCACACAATTTTACTTTGAAAACAACATGAAAGGAATGGAAATAGAATATAAATCATTAAAACATATCTAAAATTCTATATTTATTTTAAAAATCCCTAGAATACTTTAACTCACCCAAAAAATATTTCTTTTATAGTTTTTAAAATCATTTACCTAATTTTTTTCTACTTGCACAAGCATTGTGTCTGTGTTGTGAAAGCATTTAGGGTAATTATTCCCTCAGTAAAAATTAAAAATAAATTATCATGATAAAATAATTATCATTAAAATAAACATTTATAGCAAAACATAACTTATTTTCATCCCTATCACAAAATATTGTTGATAATAAAAGAAATATAGTGACATTTTGTCACCATATTTACTTAAAATTATATATAAGTAATTTTCAAATTAAAGTTGAAAATATTTCTATATATTCAATTTATGGATGAATATGGTAAAACCAAATTATATAATAGATTAAAAGAAAAATTTTGGGATATTTTTAACTCTTATCATATCATCTATAATCTTAATTACCCTATTTTCCCTTACCGAAGAGATAAAATATTTACAATGGTTACTATTCATAATGATAAAAAATAAAAGGAAACTATTTTAAAAATATTGAAATCATTATTAAAAACATGGAATCCATTTTTTAAGTTCCAATTTATACAATTGGTAGAAATTAATTTGATATTAAAAATAAAAACGTAATGAAAGATTGTTTTTAGAAAAAAAATGTGTCTATAAGCCTATAAATTAATTTATACCAAAAATAGGTATAATGATGATTCCTAGGTAATAAATTATATTATTTACAAGTAATGTATACTTATGTTAATTTAATACCAAATTTTATTTTTAAATTACTTTATTTATTGAAATTAAATTACAGTTTTACAAAAATTAGTATTTTTTTCTATTCACTGAAAAATAAATATTTCTAGAAAAATAACAAAGTTTTACCCTAATATAATTTTTAAATTATGAATTCAAAAATGATATAATTTTTATCAAATAAATTTTCTAAATGTTCTTGTGATTAATTATAATATTTACTCACAAAAATCAATAAAAACCATTTACAAAGAAAACATATTTTTGAAGTATAAAATGAATCCATTGAAAAAATGTGTGTTTATTTCATACTAATTAATCAATAAAATTTTATTCAGTAGGAACTTTATATATATATATATTGTAATTTCTTTAATCCTATTCATTCCCATCAATTTAATGTCTAGGTTATAACTATAACATTTAAAAAATAATATTTATGGTTTGCTTAAGCTTAGTGTTTCATGTTGTATATACTATCGAACATTGTGTTCTTTTAAAATATTAGGATATTAAAAAATCACTAACTCCCAAACCAAATATTTTACCATAATTCATTTATTAGGGGTCTTCTCATTAAATCTTTTTCTCATGCATAGATATGTTCACATAGTTCTAGATTGACATGGGAAACCACTTCTTAATAGAATAAATGTATTAATACTTTTATGAGAGGTGGGTTTAAAAAAATTTAATAAAGGGTAACAATCCATGATATGGTTTTACAATTCATAGAATTCACAACATACATACAATAAAAACTTGCAATCCAGGATAACAGTCATCACTTAATTATAATAAGAAATATGGTAAAACATGAAAATACACCCCACCCCCTTAAATTAAATTTTATATGGTCCATTAACTTATCATTTAATCCATACCAATCAACATCTTGAAAATAAAATTATATTATTTTTATAGATTCAAAAAATAATAAAGAACACATATCCACTACTAGGTAGAGAATTTCTAAAACACGCTACATTGAAAATTGGGGTAAAATAAAATGATGATTCTACCTGTATATCATGAAGGTAAGAACTTGATCAATTGTACAAAACTTTTATAAAAACGATGATTATGAAGAAGAATATGATGCTACATAAAACACAACACAATATTATATAAAATAGTGAGGGAATCATGTTGTTGAACATTACTGGAATCATGAATAGGCAGGAACCAGGTGAACGTAGATGACTATCAATGATCAAGAATAAATTTCTAGTTCATCATAACTCAATAGAAATAAGAAAATAAACAAATTGATAAAATACCATACTTTTAATATGATGAATACTATTTCTTAAATATCCCTAGAAGTTAAGGCATCCAGATTTCCTCTCGATGTATCTTAAATTCCATTTCATTTAAAACATGCAGAATAGACTATTTAAAACATGAGGTTTAAGGAATTCAAATGCTAGATCTAATCCCGAGGAGATAGATTAAAAAAATATTTATTAAGATTTATATTCCAAAATTTTTGTTAAAAACATATTTCACGTCATTTTAGAAAAATATGGTTATTTTAAAAAAATTTGAAATTTTGAAAACTATTGGATCAACCGTGAAGGGATTGACCATGAGAAAGGATCAAATGTGGGAAGGGATATATTGTGATAACAAACCACCAACCATGTGAAGGAACAAATCGACTATGGGAATGGATTGACTATGATAACAAACTATCAAACATGTGAACAGAGTATCGACTATATTAAAAACCTATCGACCATTTTAAGGAATGGATCAAATGCAAGAACAAAATGATTGATTTTGAGAGCAAATAATAGACTATGAGAACAAACCATCAAAAGTGTGTACGAAAAAATCAACCATGAGAACAAACTGATTGACCTTGAGAGAAAACTGTCAACTATGAAAAGGAATATATCAACTATGATAAAAAACTAATCAAATTTTATAACAAACTATAGATCATGGAAAAAATAAACCATGTAATGGAATGGATTTAATGTGATAAAAAATTGTAAATTTTTGGGGGAATAATACTCCAAACACTCCCTTGAAACCTTTAGGCCTTGAGAAATTATAGTGGAAATGTTTTAGTAACTGAGGTAATTACACAAGCTCAATATACACACATATAAAAAGAGTCACACAAAAAATTATTAAGTATATATAAATAAGAATACATTAGAGAATAATAAACTATAAAACCGGGTTCCCTCCATGGAAAAATCTCCCAGCATCATGTAGCTACCCTTACCAAACCCCATATACAACTGTCCCCTATAAGTGAACCAGAATATATACATGAACTTCAAGTTTCTCGTGCTTGGTATGAGGAGAAAAATTCATAGGGTATCACAAAGTTCCCTCATATACACCATCATATACAATGTATGGATTTATTGAAAAGTAAATTAGGTAACAATATATAACATGTAAGAAATTACATTATGTCATTGTGTGAAAAAAAAGGCCACCATGACACCGGATCTGACCTGCCTCATGTAATTTTGGTAAATGAGTCCTCTTGAAACACAAACCTAGACCCATACCGTAGTTCTTCGAGTAAGGACCTACAATTTAGTATCGACCATCACCCTCTCACTCAGGGTAGGTTCTCATACCAAGTCCGGATCCCATATCCCATCCCATATCGCTACCCTCTCACTCAAGTTAAGGCCCCATAACACACCTTGTACCATGTCTCTTACCACCACCCTATTACTCAAGTTCAGACCTTATAGCACATCACATACCACATTACCTGCCTACACCCTCTCACTCAGGGTGGGGTCTCACATCAAATTATGAACCTCTTCTCATACCCCTACCCTCTCACTTAGGGTGAGGTCTCACATCACATCCCATTCCACCACCCTCTTGTTGGTTGTACACTAAAATATACATTCAAATGATTCATATACTTTGAATAAATGTATATGACACATATTATATATATATAATGTCATGATAATATATAGTATGTGATACTATATATATTTCACACATAATAGATGCATATGATGCATTTATGTTATCATGCATATGATGTATGAAGAATACAGGAATATAATGTATGTACTCACGTAAAAAATATCATGAAGTGCGAATGCATACAATGCATGTATATAAGATATTTAAACTAAAAATACAGGCTTACTGTATGTGCATTTCCCACATGGAAAGAGACCCTCCTCACATGGTTTCATTTGGATTAATATCTTGGTATAATTATCACTGAATGAATTCTAGTAATTCCTCAATGAGACATCAACCATGGGTGTCATTTGATGACACCCAATACACATGATTCATTCTTCATTTATAATAGAGAATCAATATTCGCCTATATAAATTGAATGGGTTCTCTCCATTGGTTGGTGTGGGATTGATCACAATTATTCTATGCTGCCGATAATCATAAGTTTCATGAAAAGTTGTTTAAGATTTATTCCTAACCATATACTATTCATCACCTTTAGTGGAGGCTCTAACACCCCTTTGGGTCGAGTATCCTTGAGAAACATTTTCCGATCCAACGGCTTTTGTACACCCCTTAGAGGAAATGGTCCTTAATCTACTGCTTGAACTGGTCTTCATCAAGATTTTTCCTTTATTTAAGGAATAATAAATCTTCTATATATATGACCAAGGTATTCTCTATTTTTATACATTCAGTAACTCAAAACAGGGCAAGGGAAGAAAGTTTTTTTATTATTGTTATGCATAAAGTGCTGATAAAGGGGGGTGGGGTCATTATCACCAGTAGCTAAAAGAACTGATAATAGTTTTTAATAATAATTTATATACAATTATTATATTTATATTAAAAAATAATGATTATTTGTGTATGTTTAATAAAAAATGAATTATTATAATTAATATATACTTTTTAATAATTCAAGTATATATATATATATATAATGTTTTAAAAAAATATAAAATTATAATTAAATATATCTTTGTTTCCAATGAATTTAGTCAATTAATATATTGATCATTCATGTATATATGTTATGTATCATCATGAATTTCCATGTATACATTACACTCTTATTATTATTCATGTTACCCACTAATGGATCCTTTTTTTATTATGTATATTTTACTTGGTGTATATGATTAATTCATGTTACCTAACTGCGTTTTCATGAAATGCCAAATTGATAGTTATTTAATGAAGATTTTTTATTCTAGGGAAGTCCCTAGGTCATCTCGGAAGGAGAATTGGTAGCTTATAGTGTGTATTTTTAATAAATATTAGTAAAAGAGGGGGTGTTATTGAAAATAGTCTTAAAGAATGACTTAATAAAAGAGTATAATAGTTGATAAGGAAAGGTGGGGTTTTAAAATTATGAGATAAAATGTTTCATTGTCAGTTCACTACACACATTTAAAACTCATTGTTCTCAGAGATTAATTAAGGTTTGATGTAAGTCTTTGGTCGAAATGAATCGGAATCTCGATTACCTTCCAAAATCTTATATCAAAGCACATTGAGCCAAACCTTGACATAAAAATCGTATATCCGAGGTCCAGATCACATGCATGGTATAATAGCTTCCAAAACAAATTTAAATCTCAAATATATGGGGAAGAAAATGATTCTTGTGCTATCCAATTAGAACAACACAAGTCACGCACTCAAAACATCACACTGATTGGTTAAAAGTAAAGAGCATTTCATTCAGTTAAATCAAACAAAGATAAATAAAAGTAAGATAATTCTGACTGAAATGTTTTCAAACCCAAAATACATAAAACGAGTTGTATTACAAGTTCCATAACTCCCTTTAATTGTTTGTAGATCCCTCACAATGAACACCCACTGTTTAGGTCGACATCTGGAGGAGGAGGAATCATGGGTGGAACTCCATCGTTATTGATCCCCCTATGAGGATAGGGGCATCCAAAAATTCAAGGATTATAAGATGACTCCTATGTAACATCCAAATTGGAATCACATAACTCCTTGAATGAACACTCTAAATGAGGTACCCATGGTTCTCTTTTATAGTAAAAATGGGAAGTAGTTTTGGGAACACATATTGTGTAAAACCAATTGTCCCATTGTTTTGGCCTCCAGACAGTCTTCAGTTCCTTTTGAAAAAAATATTAAGTTGTTCCTCCATGTCTTAGATATCTCCACCTAATGTTTGGATTAATTTGGACACCAACAGCTCGAGATATGAACATCACACAACACACATCTTTTGACCCTGTGCAGATTCGGTGTCCTGGACAGATCACTTTGATTGGGACCCTTAATGAACGAATGGGGATTGGGTGTCTTCATAATAGTTGTATAAAATTAAATTTCTGGATCATCCCACAAAATATCAGCCCATTTATATTAACATAGTTTTCATACTATACCAAACAGTGGACAAGTATTCATGGAACCCATGCAGTTTTGGCCCATTTTCCTTCTAGATCATCTCTTGGGCATCCAAATCACCTCATACTACAATAGAATCATAAAAACAAGTAAAATTTACCTTTTTAACATTGATAAACAGAAAATAAATTATTCAAACATGTAATTATTTTTTTTATAATTTTTAATATAAAACAAGTTTAGCACAGTGGTGTAAGGGTGAAAATAAAACAGTGAACCGCGGTGCGATCACACCTCCACACCTAAAAATTTTCACTCCTAGGAAAAGTTAAATTTTTAGAAATTAGGCATGTGGATATTACTAAAATAATGAAGATTTAACATTTGAGGAAATTTTAATTCATTAAAGTACTGTGATCAATTCACAAACCAAACTAAAGAGTTCTATCTAGTAAAAATGGAAAAGGATGTCTCATAAATCATATCACAAAGAAATTAAAAGAGATTCATGATACCAAATTGAGCAAGGAATTAAGAAGTCAACCATGATACTAACTCTCCATATGTGTGTGTAAAAACCAATCCATTCTATTCTTTCCACTTTCTATTTAATAAATATAGGTTATTTTAACATTTTCATATTAAATGATTTTTGTCCACCGAACCTGCCCTACATCCATCGCAATCATATTTAAAGACTAAATCACTTAATCATTCCCAGAAGTCAAACCATAATCTCCTGACCTAGATATCCCCATATGTTTCACATTTCATCACACCCCTCATTTATTATTTTTGTTTTTTTTTCAGAAGTTTCGTTTGGAACAAGTCTCAAACTCATCTCTCAACCGTTTTTTGATCTCCTCACGAAACTAATTGTAATAGTTATAACAAGATCAAAAATTGGGGAGGAGTGTTTTTTGACCTACCCAAGAAACAACCCATTTTTTTAATTTTTTGAGGGCTTACAATTGTCGAATAATAGGTACACACACACATATGTCAATATGGTATTGTAATGAAACATATTAGATAAGGAACGAATGTATGGAAATATCATTCTATGATGAAAAATATTAACCTCACATATAATTAACTCATATTAGGTAATAAATATTTACACTTTGTGGTCTGGTACAAAAATGTGTTGATATATTAGTGACACCATTTTCTCAAAAACTACTCAGGCAATGGGCATCAGTCATCTCAATCGTTTCATATAGATACAAAAATGTATATCATTGATAGAAAACTAATTCACTAAAAAACACTCCCTGATGTTAAATTCATACAAAAATTCATTCCATAATAGAGTCAAGTTTTCATCAAATGTTAAATCAACATGGAATCAAAATTTTCAACATTCATTTTTAGTAAGTTCCATGATTTTGTGACCATAAGGGAGGAGTAATAATACCATAAAGAAGGAAATAAGGATAATAAAAGAGAAAGACGATGAAAATCCTAATGAACTGAACAAGATGGGTAAAATTAAAAACACCATAAAGAAGGGAAAAAATAAAAAATAAAAAAGATGATGAAAATCTTAATGAAATCAACAAGACAGGGAAAAGTGAAAATACCATAAAGAAG
This sequence comes from Viscum album, assembly GCA_963277665.1. Lineage (NCBI taxonomy): Eukaryota > Viridiplantae > Streptophyta > Magnoliopsida > Santalales > Viscaceae > Viscum > Viscum album. The sequence continues at coordinate 601,030,674 of OY728158.1, read as the reverse complement.
GTGAAAAATATATGAAAAAAGAAATAATATGAAAATCCTAATGAACACAAGAATGTATCCACCCCAAACACCTATAATTTGAAGTTCCCTCACTATAATAAAATAGAATTTGGGAAGGAAGGATAAAAACTGGTGGTTGTCATTGGTATGTTGCTTCTTGGACTTGGAGTTCCTCCATCAGGAACTCCGGAAGGGCTTCATGGAATTGATTTAGTCACTACCCATTGCCAGAAAATGTTTTCTTAGTTTCTTCATTTTGAACTTGAACAACACAAAATGTAGATAAATTAGTAACATTGTATGGTCCAAACCAATGGAAACGAAGATTAACTGGATGAAAATTCAACATTTCATTGTAAAGGAGGACCTTCTTCCTAATGTGTAATTGAAAATGAAGGATGAGACGGTTGTGGGAAGCCTTGGTTATCTCCTTATAAATCATTTAGTTCTTATATCCATCTCTACGCATTTCGTTTAGCTCATGAATCTACAACTTTCCCTGAAAAACTGCACCAGAAAGGTTAGAATTGCATTGTTTAATGTCCCAGTGGGCCCGATGCTCAATCTCAATAGGGAGGTGACAACGTTTTACAAAAACAATCATGTAAGGTGACATTCTAATGGAAGTTTTAACGGTATTATCGTAAGCCCCTAATGAATCATTGAGTCTAAGACTCCAATATTTTCTATTGGGTTGAACCATTTTTTCATGAATTTGTTTTACCTCTCTATTTGACACCTCGTATTGACCATTGGTATATGGGTGATATACATTATACACTCAACTAACGAACCCATTCTGATGAAAAAGTTATTGAATTGTTCAGTTGCAGAAATGAGAACCTTGGTTACTAATGATGGACCTAGGTAATCCAAACCTACAAAAGATCAAAGTTCTCAAATAATCCAAAACTGTTTTGGAATCATCTTTCCTTATGGCTCAGGCCTCTACCCATTTTGACACATAATAGACCACTAGAAGAATGTACAAGTTGCCAAATTAATTGGGAAATGGACCCATAAAGTGAATACTACAAACCTAAAAAATGTTATTAAAGATAAATGGTTGTTGTCGAATTTGATTGCTTTTTGAGACATTCCCCATTCTTTGACAATGAGGAAAAGATTTAAAAAAATCATTTGAATCCTAAAAAAGTGTTGGCCAAAAGAGAAAAGAATAAATTATTTTTCAAGCAGTCTGTTGGGGACCAAAGTGGCCCTACAAGAAAGAGTGTGGCATAATATAAGGAAAGACTGAAACTCACTATCGAGAACACAACGTCTATGGAATTTATCACTACATGTACACCATTGGTAGGGGTCATCCCAAATGTACCAACTTGAGTCATGTTTTATATGACTGGCTTGGTTTTTTTTGAAATTATTATGAATGAAATATGCTACCAAATAATTTACAACTTTAACATACCAAGTAATAACATCTTGCACTCGGTACAAATTCTCATCATGAAACATATCATTTATAGGAATACATGGAAATGATTTAATGTCTGAGGATGGGGGAATCCTAATGATATTGTTACCCACCACATTCTCTGATCCATTTTATCTCTAATTTATAGATTTAGTTCTTGAAAGAGGAGCATCTAGAGAATGAGGCACGGTTCAGATTTCAGTTTCTTAAGAAGATACAAGAGGGTTTCATGTCCTGAGAACATAATGACTTTGGAACACAAAATGTGTGACCTGAATTTTTCCATGGGAAACACAATGGAAAAGAATTATTTTTTAGTTGTGGTGTCATTTTATTGGGCAGGGTCCAAAGTACATGGGGCATAGGCAATGAAATGTGGACCTCAATCGACCCTTTGTGACAAGACTTCCTCAACCGCATTGTTAGAGGAATCACACATGAGATGAAATGGTAAATCCCACTGAGGTGGTTGGATTACCGGGGGTGATGTGAGACTCCATTTTAACTTATTAAAAGCCTCCTCACATTCATTATCAAAAAAAATCCTTTTCTTTTTGGATTAATAGGGAGGGGGCGTGCAATCTTACTAAAGTCATGAATGAAACAATGATAAAATCCACCATGACCTAGGAAAGACCGCACATCCCGTACATTTTTTTGGAATAGTAAGAAATAAATGACATCCACTTTTGATTTATCTACTTGGATACCATCCCCAAAAATTACATGTCCCAAGACTATACCTTTCTGCACCATGAAATGGAATTTATAATAATTTTATACGATATTTTTTAAATACAACGACGTAGGACTGAAGAAAGACTACTCAAACATTAATCAAAATGGGATCTATAAACAGTGAAATGATCTATGAAAACATCCATGAAATTCTCCAGGTAATATAAAAACATACTAACTATGCATCGTTGGGAAGTACCTAGAGCATTGAACATACCAAATGGCATCCTCTTATATGAAAATGTGCCAAAGGGGAAAGTGAAGGTTGTCTGTTATTGATCCTCTAGGGTAATATGGATATAAAAGTATCCAAAATAACCATCAAGGAAATAGTAGTAGGACATAACCGCTAGCCTATCTAGCATTTGTTCAATGGATGGAAAAGGGAAACGGTCCTTCCAAGTGTGTTGGTTTAGTAGGATATAGTGTATTCAGACATGCCAACAATTCTGCACATGATTTTGAACCAATTCATTGTTTTCATTTCTGATTATTGTAGGGCAAATTTTTTAAGAACTACTTAAATGGGACTTACCCATTGGCTGTTAGATATGGGGAAAGTGATTCCAACATCCAATAATTTTGTTACTTCATTTTTAAATAAATCTAATAGGTTTGGGTTCAGTCGATGTTGTGACTGCCTCACTAGTTTGGCCTCATCATTTAACAAAATATGATGTGTATAAACTGATGGGATAATACCAATAATGTCTGCATGTTTCCATCTCAATGCTTGTTTATACTCCCTAAAAAGTTAAAGTAGTTTCAATTCATGATCAGGAGGGAGTGAACTAGAAATTATGATGGGAAACTTATTTCTAGTATCAAGATATGAATATTTTAAATCTTTAGGCAGTAGTTTTAGTTCCAATTCAGGTAGAGTTTGGATTTATGGTAGTCTTTGTGAAAGTGAGAGGTCACTAATTTCATCTAACTGCTCAATTATATCATCCTAAATAAAGGAATGATCTTTTACAAGCTTATAAGTATCATTGATGGTCATTAGATCCTCAGTGTTCAAGAAATTATCAATTAATAAACATGCATGACAATTTTCTAGACCACTACAACAATCAATGCATGATTCATTACCAAGAATTTAAATGAAGGATGAAAACTTAGAAAAGGGATCAGGGGAATGATAAGTAGTGTTTTCAGGGGAAGGGAGTATATCAATTGAATTAATAGAGAGAGAGATATGAATTTTCTTTTGAGGGGTGCTTCATGGAATCAAGGATGTGGAAATGGTCTATGTAACCACCAAAATCCATAGATAATGTTCCATTATGGAAATTAATTATGGTATTGGTGATTTTCAAGAAAGGTATCCCCAATATAATTGGGGCATGTACATTCATCCTATCATCTTCCATTTTAAGCACATAAAAATCAGTAGAAAAAAATTATATTTTGAACCCTCACAAGAACATCCTCTAACAGACCGGAAGGGTGTGTTATACTTTTATTTTCTTGGTGAACTACTATTCCAGTGGGATTTAGTTCACTGACCTACAAAGAAGAGTAAATAGAGTGAGCCATCATAGTAATAGAATCTCCAAAATCTAGCATATCTTTATAAAAATAATACTTCCCTAAGGTGCATGAAATAGAGAATGTCTTAGGATCATTGCATTTCATAGGTAGTGACAGTTCTATCAATGCTGAGACATTCCTCCCAAAACATACCTTCTCATCACCAGAAAGTATCCTTCGATTTGTACATATCTCTTTTCTAAAATTTGTATATCTTGGAATTTGTTCCACATAATCAATCAAGGGGATGTTTAGATGCAGTTTTTTGAAAGTCTCTAAAATTTTCTTATCGAGTTCAGTTTCCTTTTGTTTTCTAGGTTGGGTAGACCTTTGAAGAAATGGAAGAGGAATGGGTTGGCTAGAAGACTCATCGACATACACACTCTTTCCTTTGGAAGGTATTCTCTCAAGACATGGTTTTTGTACATTTGTAACATTTTTAATGGTTGAGATGGAGGTTTCCTCAGGAGGGGATGACTCTAATAGAAATGTTTTCTGAATTTAAAGTTGTTTTTTACTACTAAGGGTGATAACAAAAACATTTTCATTATATTTAGGGTTAAATAATGGTTTATATGGTAGTTTACCTAACCCGTGACTTTGAATTTCACCCACTGAGTTAGCTAGTTAGCCTAATTGGGTTTTTAGGTCTTGTATGGCTGCTTGGGTGGTTTTTTGGAATTAGAGATTATTGAAATCCATTTGTTTCATAATATCTTCTAGGCTAGGCTCGTGTTTTTGAGGGGTTTTTTTGGAAAGGCCTTTGGGGTGGTTGAGGATTTCTTGTTGGTGGTGGTTGATGAATACTCTACCCTTGTTTATTCCATTGTTGTTGAGGTTGGTTTGAATATCCCCTTGCTTATAAGCTTGGTTTTCTTTCCACCCAAGGTTGGAAGGATAGTAAGGTTCATTCCAAAAGGGTTGGTTATAGGGGAGACCTGGAAAGATTACCTCACAACTCTTAAAAGTTTCTCTCAATTGGGGAATTGTTCAAAGTAGTGGGTGTCAGAAGAACATACACCACAATCGATGGGAGGAGGAGATTGGGATTTAACTGGGGAAAGAGAAAGTTTTCAAAGAAGGGTACTTACCTCTTCAAGCTTCATGTTCACCTTCTTCTCAAATTCAGCACTTTTCACTTCATGGACACCTCGAATGGGTACACTGGACCGTGAACGGAATTGTTGAGTGTTTTGATCCATGTTCTCAATTAGGGTTCTTGCATTAACTGGGGTCTTATAAACTAACACACCACTTTCAACAGCATCAATCATGTTTCAATCAATTGGAATTAATCCTTCATAAAAATATTTAATTAAAAGATGATCACTTGTTTGGATGTGTGAGAAACTTGAACATGACCTTTTAATGAATTCCCAATATTCATGTAATGTTTACCCCTTTGATTGAATTATACCATAGATTTATTTCCTTATAGTTTTAGTTCAAGAGGCTGGGAAATATTTTTCAATAAGATCGCATTTCATGTCTACCCAACCTCTAATTGGTGAATTAACATAATATAACCAATCTTTCACAGTGTCTTCTAATGAAAATTGGAATTCTCTAAGATTTACTTTTTCTTCATCCACATTAGAGGGTTTCAAAGTAGTATACATAGTATGAAATTCTTTTAAGTACTTATGTGGATCTTTTCCTATGAGTCGATGGAATCTTGGTAATAAATGAATTAGACCGGATTTTACTTCAAAATTGGGTGCCTATCCTTGAATTTGAATGTAAGTGGTTTGGATATCAACATCAAGTGAGGTTAGTTAATTTAATGTTATATTGTTTTTGGCCATGTTATATAATTTAATTTCAGTTTTGTTTTTGGTTCTAGAGGTAGAAGATGAAGGATCAATATGAGTGTTGTTGTCTTGTGTTTCCTCCTTCAAAGGGCTCTCATGTGCGTCTCGAGGTCGGTAATGTAAGATCCTCTCCAATTATAGTTTGAAAGGTGGTAAATCTCCCAGATTTGAACGCATCATGCACAAAACCTAAACAATAAATAAAACATAACACAAAAATATAGGTAATGGTATAAGATAAAACAAATAAATATTACCAAAATTTACAAAAATGTTACAACAAACATGCACTATAAACCAAAGCGCTCCCCAACAACGGCGCCAAAATTTGACTGCGTTGTCGTGGCATATCAAATTGATAGTTATTAAAAGAAGATTTTGTAGTCTAGGGAAGACCCTAGGTCATATCTCAAGGAGTTTTGGTAGCTTATAATGTGTATTTTTAATAATGATTAGTAAAAGAGGTGGTGGTTTTAAGAACATTTTTAAAAATACCATAACTTAATTAAAGAGTTTAATAGTTGAAAAATAAATGTGGTGTTTTATAATCATGAGATAAAAGGGTTCATTTTTAGTTCACTATACACATTTAAAGATCATTGTTCTCAGAGATTATTTAAGGTTTGATGTAAGTATTTGGTTGAAATGAATCAGAATCCTGATTACTTTCCAAACTCTTATATCAAATCACGTTGAGGAAAACCATGACATAAAAATCATATAGACTAGGTCCAGATCACACGCATGGTATAATAGATTCCCAGAAAATTGAAATCTCAAATAAGAGGGTATGAAAAGGATTCTTGTGTTGTCCAATCTAAAAAACACAAGTCACACACACAATACTTCACACCGATCGGTTAAATGTAAAGAGCATTTCATTCGGTTAAATCTAACAAAGATAAATCAAATTAAGATACTTCTGAAGGAAATGTTTTCAAACCAAAAATACATCAAACCAATAGTAGTACAATTTCCGGAACTCCCTTTTCTTCCCCCACCTGCTTACACTCTTTCCAGATAGGAGATATATCAGTTTTGCAACTTCTTGTATGACATAAAGGTTATAAAGGGGTATTAATCAAATAACAAGAACATCATGTCAATGACCGATTTAAAGTCAAAGGGTCTGAAATCACATGAATGAAACATTTTGATGTAAGATCTAATTATTATAGATTTACGTTACATTTTTCCCCATAATTTCCATTATAAATTAATGAAGCTTTATTTCTTCTTCAAATTTATATGCTCCAAAGTTATAGACCCGACAAAATTGACTAGTGTGGAAAGAGAAACTTCCATCATTTTATGTGAATTGGAAACGTTATTCCCACCAAAATTTGTTGACATAATGGTTCATTTGATGGTTCACTTTTTGAGAGAGATTCAAATATGTTTTCCTGTACACTATAGATGGATGTACCCCATTGAATGATATATGAATATTTTGAAAGGGTATGTACAAAATCGAAGTCGGCCAGAGGGTTGTATTACAGAGCGATATATTGTTGGTAAAACTATTGAATTATTGTCCAAATACCTTTCTGATGTGAAAATATTTATTCTACCAAAATTTTGTCACACTGGGTGTCTTGTGAGTAAAATAATTTCTGTACGGGACGTTTTCACAATCAATATTATAGATCGGGAGTAGGCCCACCTTTAAGTTTTTTATAATAGTTTGGTGGTTGACCTATATGTCAAAACCCACAAATAAATTTTTAGACATTTGAATCCATAAAGGGTTGAAAAATGGATATCAAATACACATAATTGACAATTTATAGGATGGTTTCAGGACCATGTATTTAAGAAGTCAGATGTCAATCCAGACTGAATTTCAGAACGACTTCGATGGATAGATGGAGGAACAAGTGTGTATGTATTATCTTATAATGATTATGTAATTATTGGTTATACATTCTATAGAAATGAACATGATGAAGACAGTACCATTAATAATAGTGGAGTTACTCTTGTGGCTGAAGCAATGCATGTTTGCGGTGATAAAGAAAGAAATCCAATTAATGTGGATTTGTTATACTTTGGCATCATCAGAAAAATATGGGAGTTGGATTATACAAACATCCAAGTGCTGATTTTTCAATGCAAGTGTATTGATAATAGGAGTGATATAAAAATATATGAGTTGGTATGAGTGAATGTTGATTTTAGTAAGGAAGTGTACAAAAACAAATTATTTATAATATAATCATAGGAATTACTTGTATTTTATGATATATATCAAAAAAATGGAAATATGTCAATTTTTCTGTTATTGACCAAAATCAATAAAGATTCATATGAAACTTTAATTGAATATTACCCTTTCATTGGGACATAAAAATAATTTTTTTATTGGTCCCAATGTAGATGGTGTTTTTCATGTTAGAGGAGACCATAATGAATGGATTTGGATTGTCAATAGAGGGGTAAAATCCCGTCATCCTTTAAACAATTTGAGGAGGATAGAAATAATATTACATATTGAGAAAAATGTATGTGGATGATTAATATGCCCTAGTAAATTCTGAAGTATAAACAATCTCAGATAAAAATGAAATTGTGAGATTTTCCCTTACCTTAGGTCTGATACGCTTCGTACGTATTCGAACCTCATTTATAATGATTTAAATAATGTCATTGACTTATTACAGAATCATATTCACTGTTATTATATCACATATGGTCGTATTCTAATCTTCTTTTTAGTAATATTTCATTGTTACTTGTTATTCAAGTGTTCATTGTTTTATGTTCTTAGGCATGTTTTGTCAAATAAATTCTTATTCCTCTTTTTAGGTTATATATACCTCATTTACAGAATGGTATTAGTGTAATATATATCATATTTATTCATTCATTATATTTATATAATCATTATTCAATGAAGATCATGTAGAACAAGATACATCACATCGTGGAGACGGTAGGTCGTACGTACGCACGAGCGATGATATCATTCTTTTGATATTAAAATGGTATATAATTGGATGGTATATCATATATTCAGAATCAAAATAATGTCATTTTTATTATTTATTTCATTTATACTCATTATCATACCCATCCAAATGATGAAATGTTTTAATAACAAACTACACCACGACGTGGAGACGGTAAGCCGTACGTACGCACGTGTGGTGAATTTTTCATTCATAGGACGGATAAAATAACTAATATGGCTGTACCATTTATAATAACATCACATTATATAGAATATATTGAAGTTATTATTTTATAATGGAAACAACAAAGAAGGAGGAAGTGGAAGAAGAAAGGATCTTGAAATAGGTGGGGAGATATTTGCCTCTTTCTCGGGTTCTTCCTTTTGATTTGATCAAAAGGGCTCCTTAGGTTGGTTTTCTGACTAAAGGAAGGCCGCTAGGATGAAGGGAGGACATTTTAGAGGGTATTTATGCAGGGTTTGGCTAAGCCAAATGGCTTTGGATGTGTGAATTAGAGATAAGGGGGAGTGCCCATTTATAAGAGGGGTGAGGGGCACCTTAGGAAAAACATAAAATATTATTTTATAATAAATTCATATTCAGTTTAATGTGGCTCAAGAGTGACTTATTTCTAGGATAGGGTGGGGAAGGGTCTATATCATCTCAACCAATAGGTTTTTATAAAATTTTAGATTACCATTTTAACCTTATCATTTAGATTTAACTCTAAGTTAAATAATTTAACTTTTACCGTGTCTTCTTGTATTCTTACACTATATAGTTAATAAAATTACTATAAACTTCCAATAAAACCCCAATTGGTTCATTAATGTCATATATATTATTATATAAGTATTTTGTCCAAAAATTAGATTTTTATGAATAGAATATCAATTAATAATTTAATATTTGTCTTAAAAACACTTTTATGTCAATTTTGACACTATTTGGTATTTTGTTTTTTCTAAATTCATAAAAGCATTATTACTTCGAAAATAATTCCTCTAACAAACCCTAATATTTTATATTAACGTATAAAATTAGTGTAATTCATAAAAAGTCTCAAATTACATTTATTTGGGTATTTATAATATCAATTATGTTAATATTTCATTAATAAAGTAAATACTGCATCATCATTGTGTCATAAATAAATTAAATTATTTAATTTCTAAAAACTATAAATAAAATAAAATAATGTAGTAAATCATTTTAGATTTATAATGAATATTTATAGTCGAATTTGTCTTATGTATAACCCAATATTAAAAATGTTTTACTTATTAAACTTTGATTTTAATTCTTTTAACTATTCTTTGAATTAAATAATAATAAATGTCCTAATCTAATTTATGTGGACCTAAATGGTAATATTTTATTCCTAAGTTTTTTTTGGGTCGAATTACACCTATCCAAAAGAATTAGGACATGTGTTAGGGTAATAATAATATCATTTTTACCTTTAATTACCCTATTTACTTTTAACCATGGTAAATAAAATTTAAAGTTACTATTCACCAGAAATTATTTTCATCTCATTAAACCAAATTTTACTTACTGATATCAATCGTGTCTCTCATATTTTTGAAATTTCTACTCACAGAAGCGGTAAAATTATGTTTTATGTGAATTTCCAATTTCTCCTAGGAGGTGAGTAAAAGACGATGAAAAGTTCTGTAAAATTGTTATATATATAAAATTATTATAAATTGACTCCAATGAATTAAATAGAACATATATAGGTATTATGTGTCTATTTTGATCGAAAATAAATTTAAATAAATTAAATAATTATTTAAATAAAAATTCAGTTTTAAACTATAACTATGTGTTTTTCACTATTCATCAAAAATTGAAAGTTTTCAGAAAAATACCAAAAATTCACCCTAAGATAATTTTGATATTCCGAATCCAAAAATGAAGTCCATTTTGAATGATAAAATTTGTAAAATTTTAAAAAGTGGTTATTTATATTCATAACGGCGAGTTTAGATAATATTTTAATAGAGTGTCATTTTTTAGTGAAACTTGGTATTGCGTACAACGCAAGCTATCGAGGAAGGTTGCTCTTGCGTGTAACACAAGCCAAGATAGTGTTGTGTATAGTGAAATATTCCTTTGGTGTTTCATATAACATAATACATTAAAAAAATTATTTCACATAAAATCTCAGGGTGTTACACATTAGTCCTCACATCTCCTCTAAAGAACAAAAATATATAAAATCTGAGAAATACGATGAAATAGTGGAAGGCTTGCTCAAATAGTTTAATAGAGAAATTAGAGATGACATAATCTTCATATTACCAACGATTCAGGGTTAAAACTCTACAATTTAATCATATCAAATATATTTTAATTTCATTCATTAATTATTCCTTTTTTGTGTTTATACATCATTAGATGCTCATTGCGCTCAATTTGGATACATCAAAGATTTTTTTCATGGATTCAATGCATAGATATCTAACAAACCAACCAAACATGATGGTTTTTTCAATTTTTAATAAACTTCATCCAAAATTGTATAACTAAACATATAGTTATATAATTTATATTATCTTTAAATCAGGATTCTGTTATGATAGGGCAGTTTGTGAATATCGTCTACATATTGGAATGAGGCTAGGGGAAAAGGACACAGAACACCATAAGTACTTCGAATAGATAAGTATTAGGGTATATATAATAATATTTCACTATCCAAACACATTTGAAAAATTACTTATTTTTTTAAAAGTTTCTACAGTGTCTGGAACAAATAAACGTAAATGGTTGTGGTAATTATGTTTGTAAATTTATGAAATAGATCATATTCCATGAACAAACCAGCATCCCTAAAGAGGTATTTTCGAACATAATTACTATTTAATTGAAAATATTTATTAATCCTTTGTGTGTTTATATTTTTTAAGTACTATCATGATTGTCAAAAAGACTCTTATTCATAAGATGATATAGATTTGTTTAGAAATGAATGGATATAATACCTGATTGATGAATGTAGAAAAATACCATGAATATGTGACCAGTATGACTCGATGTGTCTAATTTAATTTTAAATTGTTATAATTTTTAGTAAAAAGAACAAGTTACACACATAAAACAAATAAAATGAATTAATATAGATTTAAATCATTAGGAAAACAATACATAAGTCATTTGTGATGTGTAATAATCAACCGCACCTAAATCTGATTCATTGTGTGACCATTATGACTTTAAGTGTGTATTTTTATATTATATTAACAATAAATTTAGCAATAAGAACATGTGACATATTGAAAACCAAAAAAAACACATTCATATTGTTTTCATACTCTAGTAAAATGATTCATCATTCATTTATGACGTGTATGAATCAACCACATCTCAATATGATGAACAGTGTGACCGATATGCCTAAAAGTGTCTGTTATTAGTTTAAAATTGACATTTTAGTTCAAAATCTGTTACTCACTAAAAACCTAGAAAACTCACTCCAATTATCTTCATAATTCATTACAGTGATTCATAAGTTCTTTGTAATGTGTATGAAGTACTCTCATGTGAAACCAATGCACGATGTCACTGTTATGACTCAAAATGTGTGTTTCCAATTTGAAATGATATTTTAGTAGAAAAACACAACTAACATACTAAAAACTGAGAAAATGCCTTCGGATTGTTTTGATACTTTAAGAAAACAATCTATAAGTCATTTTTATGTTAATGAATCAACTTCACTTAATTATGATGCACATTGGGTCCGATATGACACAAAGTGTCTCTTTTTATTTAAAATTGTGATTAATTTTAGTAAAAAAAACACCACTGACATACTGAAGTCCAAGAAAACCAATTTGGTTTGTTTTTATAATTTAGAAAAATATTCCATGAGTAATTTGTGATTTTTAGGAGTCAATCCACCTAAATTCAATGAATGGTGTGACTGGTATAAATCTAAATGTGTCTTTTTATTTAAAATTAAATTAAATTTAAGTAAAAAAGAACAACAGCCAAACTGAAAACTAATAAAACACATTTATATTGTTTTTATACTTTAGTACAGTGATCCATAAGTAATTTTTGATATGTAGGAATCAACGAAACTTCAATCCGACCTAAGGTGTGACAAATATTACTAAAAGTGTCTCTTATCAATTTAAAATTTACATTTTAGCTCAAAATGTGTCACTCACATAAAACCAAGAAAACACTTTCTGATTTTCTTTATAAATTTTAAGTCCTTTTTAATGTGTATTAAGTGTTCTTACTTCAAATCGATGAAAAATGTGACCTTTATGACTCAAAAAGTGTGTTTCTGGTTTGAAATGATATTTTATTAAACAAAAAAAATTGATATACTAAATACTAAGCAAACACATTTGGATTATTTTTATATCTTATAATAAGAATCCATGAGTAATTTTTTATGCGTAAGAATCAACCACACCTCAATCCGATGAACGATGTGAATGGTATAAATCTAAATGTGTTTTTATTTAAAATAGGCATTAATTTAAGTAAAAAGAACAAGTGAAACACTGAAAACTGAGTAAACACATTCAGATTGTTTTGACACTTTGTGACAATGATCTATGATTCATTTGGGATGTGTATGAATCAAAATCACCTCAATTAGATGCACGGTGTGACCAATATGACTAAAAGTATCTCTTATTAGTTTGAAATTGACATTTTATCTCAAAAGGTCTCACTTACTAAAATCCAAGCAAACACCATATGATTTTCTTAATAATTTAGGAGAGTGATTCGTAAGTCCTTTCTGATGTGTATGAAGAAGTATCACCTCAAACTAATGCACGATTCAACCAGTATGACTCCAAATGTGTGTTTCTGGTTAAATATGATATTTTAGTAAAAACACAATTGTCATACTAAAAACCATGAAAACCCATTCACTTGGTTTTGATACATTAAAAAAATGATCTATGAGTCATTTGTGATGTGTTTTAATCAACCACACCTCAGTCCGATGAATGATCTGACCGGTATAAATCTAAATATGTCATTTAAATTTGGTAATTATTTTAGTAAAAAAAAGGACACAGGATATAGTTAATATTTTAATTATGATTAATATGTTTTTAAAATATTTAGTCCCTCACAATTATTCAATTTGAGTATATTTACATCATTTATGTGTTTTTGGTGTATTTTGGTCTCAAATGTTAAAACAGGGTGATTTTGTAAAACTGACAGTTTTTGGTAGCTTTTGTTTTTTGGGAATAACATTTATATTATTGATCCAATTGAACTGAATCTTTTTTTAGGCTTCATATGATCATTGGCATCAGTTTTTTCTTCTAGACTAACACCCAATTCGAAACCCAATGATACAAAAAAATCAATCAATTGGAGAACTCAGTTTTGCTGGCAGATTTGACCCCACTGCACTAAATCTGAAATATCTCATTCAACTGACCTCCAAATGAGGTGATTCTTATTGGTGTAGACTTATAACTTCCAAAGGCCGGTTTATATTAATATTAATTAATTAAGGATCTCAATAAGGCATATATTGAGCGATTCCAAGAAGAGTGGGTGAAATATGCTTTGGAGTATAGAAAAGGCAATGGTCATTGATTTGGAAATATATTTCATTACACCTCTAAAAAGACTCTAATATTTTGAGGGTCGATATAAAAATTTATGGATCATATTTTATAAGAAGGGACTATAGTGAGTTTCGGCCTTCTTTTGTGCAGAACATAGGAAAATATTTAGAGGACATATTCTGGAGGATCAGAATTTCTATTCTTTATTTTCTTTATTTTACTCTTTTTAGTCTTGTAATGTGTTCTTCTTTCCCCTTATTCACAATTACCCTTAACATGTTGGGGTAAACATATCTATTATTGGGGAAGGAGAGGTTTTCTATTTTTTATTTCATGAGTTCTTTCTATTGATGTTTTAAAATCCTTTTTTTCTCTTCTGCAAATCAGTTTCAATTTATTATAAAAGTTTTTATTACCATGTACGATTGTATCTTATTTTAGATTTTGTTGTTTATTTATATTTGGTCAATGATCAATATATCTCTCCACTAGGTTCTAGTTTATATACGATGTAATAAACCAGGACTTAGTGGTGATGTACTAGGTGATCACCGGTACATGTGTAAGGAGTAGTGAATGTTCTTGATTGCTTGGGATAAACAAGACCCGATTGAGAATTGCCTAAGATAATTGAGGGTATTCGCTACAACTATATTACACATTGTAAGGATATTAGACTAATCTATGGTTTTAGTAAGGTTTATTCTCACATTGTTATTTGACCAAGGGAGTGATAATAAATGATTGGGGATTCTCACTCTTAACGATTTAGCAGAAGAGAATTGGGTAAAGTGAACTGTGATAGAATTAAAATTGAAAAAATGACTGTAAATTGATCACCATTTCATATAATTGATTTAAATAACATCATTTTTTTAATTTGTCTTAAAACTTTCACTTAATTTATTTACTTTATTTAGTTTCTTCCTAGTATTTTCAAAATCAAACAATTTCAAAAACAACATCACTTCTTCCTCTAATTTTAATTGACAAACACTATTGTTGAGCACTCCTCTCTGGAGAAAACCTAGGTAACCAATATAATAAATTTTAACTTATTTTATATTTGTTTTTTCTACACCCATGATAGGTGAATTTGAAAACTTGGTGTTGTTACTGGGGATGTAATGCCAACATTTTTTTCTTTTCTTATTTAGCATGACTCGAAGTACAAACCCTGACCCTTTCCCCAAGATCCATGAATTGAAATAACCTTGTTGAATAGACTTAGAAACCTGAATTTCCAATCTTAATGTGGGGGAATTTATCTTTTAGACTCAATTGAAGCTTCAAATGTTCACTCTGAGCCTGTCATCATTGCTGAAAATCAAAACCAAACACTTAGAGCCCTCTATGCACCACAATTCCTTGATCAAAACAATCAACTTGGCATTCCAGTGTTATGAATTGATTTTAAAATAAAAACTAACATGATTACATTGCTTCCAAATTATCATGGTTTGGCAGGTTAAGATCAAACAAACACCTTAAAGAGTTCACACATGTGTGCTCAACTTTCAAACCCTATGGAATTGCTGAGGTGCAGGTAAAGTGGAAGGCATTTCCATTTTCATTGGATGGAGATGCTATAGAATGGTTGTATAACCTACAACCAGGAGACGTACATGACTGGAATGACCTGGTAAGATTTTTTATTCAATGATTCTTCCCCACCTCAAGAATCACAACTATTTAGAAAGAAATATGCATCGTATGACAATCATCTGGGGAAACCCTTTACGAGTACTAGGAGAGATTTAAGAATCTATGTGCCAACTTCCCACATCAAGCCGTTGAGGGAAATCACTTTCTTGTCTTCATCTATCAAGGACTACTAGAAAATGATAGAAACCTTCTTGATGTATCATCTGCAGGTGCATTGATTGAAAAGTCACCAGAAGAAACCAAGGGCTTGATTGAAAAGATTTCCTCGAACTCACAGCAGTTTGGAACAAGAGGTATTAGAACAAGACATATTATTGAGGTACACACTTCTCAACCATCACCCTTACTAAAAACTAGAATTGAAGAGCTAACTACTTAGGTGAGGCAGTTTTCCTTGAAGCAAGTTAGTGACCAACAAGCGCCATCTATGTTATGTGGTTTATGTTCATCACCTGATCATTTCACTGACCAATGTTCTAAAATACAGGGAATTGAATCATGTGCGGAAGCCTTTCATCCAATCCAGTTTCAACAAATTCAAGGATGGAGAGATCCTAACCAAGTCGAATATGGGTTTGTAATTCAGCAGTTTCAAGGTAGAATCCCCATACCAAAACCAGTTTCAAAACCAACCACCATTCCAGAATCAATTCTAGAACCCACCCCCATTTCAATAAAAGTAGTCTTATAACCAGCCTTCTTACGAAAAACCAACCAATTTCCAAAGAACCTATGAGAAACCATATTCTAGTGCACAACCACCAATTCCAAACCAACCGAAGAAATCTCAGTTTTAGGGGTTGAAGGACACCGTTAAATACTTTTCCTACATGTTTGAATGTATCATGGACTTTCTGACGAAAATTCCAAGTAAAATCCTTTCCCAAACAATCCCAAATACAAAAGATATTTTCAGTATGATAACAAAAAGAAGTGGAATAGAACCACCACCACCATCCACCATTGATCCTAAAACAAGACCACATGGGATATGGGAGAATGAAGTTGTAAATGATGAAAATTCTATGATAATTCATCGGGAAAAAGATAGAAAAGAGGAGGAATAAAAGGATAGGCCAAGGAAGAAGAAATAAGAAACACCATTTTAAAGGAAGAAAAGGGAGACGAAAGATATACCCCCACCATTTCCATCAAGGATGATTTAATCAAAGAGGTTTTGAGAAGAAGCACTGCAAAATGAAGTTTTAGACACCTTCCAGAAAGTGGAAATCAACATACCTCTACTTGAAGCACTCAAAAAAATTCCAAAGTATGCTAAATTATTGAAGGATATTTAAACCAAGAAGAAGATAATTCAAGGTAAGGAGAGGATAAATTTGGGAATAAGTGTCTCAACCCTTATCAAACCACAATTGTCAATGAAATGTCAAGATCCAGGGACATTTTCTATTCCATGGACCATTAGTTCATTAAATTTATCTAATGGTTTGTGATATTTAGGTGGACCAATTAATGTATTTCATCACACGGTATATAATTCTTTGTATATGGGAGACTTTAATCCAACAAGAGAGGTGGTCTAGCTTGCAAACAAATCAACAGTTTTCCCAGTAGGAGTTCTAGAGGATATCCTGGTAAAAGTCAAAGATCTTTGATTCCCTATTGACTTCTAAGTGTTGAATATGAAAGATAATGGGATCCTATCAGTCTCACCCATAATTTTGGAAATACCTTTCTTGAATACGGCCAAAACCATCATCAATGTCCATGAATGGACACTTACTATTGTGTTTTGGAGAAAACACTATCCACTTCAATATTTTTGAATCTATGAGGCACCCATAAGATGATCATTCACTCTTTACACTCTCCCATGAAGATGGTACAAAAACCAATTGAAGAATTAGGTATGTTTTATGAATTCATAGAATTATGATAGAATGTTTCCATTAAAAATATCACTAAACATATGGTTTAACAAACACCTAGAGATTCTGATTTCCTGTTGGAAGAAGAGTTAAAATCTGATTTCTTTGATAATTTGTTAAATTGTGATGAAGATGATATAATTTCTTATTTGAAGTATGTCAAACCATTGGAAGTAGGGAACCACAATTTAGTTTCATCCCTTGAGAATCCTCCTAATCTATAATTAAAACTGATCTCCACTCATATAAAATATGTTTACCTTATGGAGGAAGAGAAATTACCAGTAATAATTGATAATAATCTATCTGAAACTCATGAAAAATCATTTATAGAGCTTTTGAGAGTGAATTCCCAATCAATAGGGTGGAGCTTAGGTGATATCCCCTGAATAAAACCAAAAATTTTCTCAAAGAGGTTTATTCTTGAGGGAGATTCCAAACATATCAGACAACCCCAAAGGAGGTTGAACCCCATCCTGATAGAGGTTATGAAAAAAGAGATTGAAGAGCTGTTTGAAGCTGGGATCATATAACCTATATCATATTCACAATGGGTTAGCCCCATCCTTATAATCCTAAAGAAAATTGTCTTAACCATTGTGAGGAATGAAAAGAATGAATTAACCCCTATAATAACTCAGAATAGATGGGGAGTGTGCATAAAGTATAAGAAGTTGAATCAGGTCACTTGAAAAGACCATTTCCCTATCCCTTTTATTGAACATATTCTAGATATATTATTATAGAGAACTCATTATTTCTTTTTGGTTGGATTTTTAGGATATTTTTAGGTACCCATTGCTCGTGAGGATCAATAGAAGACTACCATTACTTGTCCATTTGATATTTTTTCATAATAAATGATGCTATTTAGATTGTTTAATGCTCTAGGTAAATTTATATGCTTCATGGTAAGCGTATTTTCTGATCAAATTGAATATTTCTTGGAGATTTTCTTGGATTATTTCATAGTTTTTGGGAATTCTTTTGACTATTTTTTGAGAAATCTGGAAAAAGTTTTGAAAATTTTCATTGAATAGAACCTTGTTTTGAATTTTGAAAAGTGTCTTTTTATGGTTGAGAGACGAATTGTTCTTGGGTGTTTCATTTCACAGAAATGTATTGAAGTTGATAAATCAAAAATTGATGTGATAAATTCTTTGCCTTACCCAACTTGTGTGAAACTTGTTAGATCATTTTTAGGACATGTAAGATTATACAGGATGGTTATCAATGATTTCAGTAAGATTTCTCCCCCTCTATCTAGATTACTTTTGAAATATTCTGATTTTGAATTCAGTGGTTCATTTAGGGAAGCCTTTGATGAGTTGAAAAGGAGATTGATTACACCACAAGTAATGTATCCACCCAATTGGGAAGAACAATTCGAGCTACTTTGTGATGATTGAAACCAAGAAGTTAGAGCAGTCCTTTCTCAGAGAATTGAGGGAAGGCCACAAGCCATTGCATACGCCTCAAAAACCTTTGATGTGCCCCAATTCAGCTACACAACAACAGAAAAAGTGTTTTTAGTAGTTGTTTCTCCTTTAGAAAGATTTAGATCATATCTTATTGAAACTAAATTCATTGTGTTTTCTGATCATGCAGCTCCTAGGTACTTCATGAAAAAGGCTGAAGAAAAACCAAGGCTTGTGAGATGGATTCTATTACTATAGGAGTTCAACATAGAAATCAAAGATAATAAGGGATCTGATAACAAAGTGGCTGATCACTTAAGTAGACTACCCAACACCGCTAAAGTTGAAATTCCAGATAGAGAACTGCTGAATGATCACCTTCAAGGAGAGAAATTATACTTGATTAAATGAGAAGTACCTTGGTATGCTGACATGGTAAATTATTTGGAAACATCTCAGGTTCCATATCATTTAAATTCTCACCAAATTCACAAATTTAAAGCTGAATCTAGATATTACGTTTGGGATGATCCATATCTTTGGCAGATTTTCAATTACCAAGTGACAAGAAGATGTTTGCCTGAATTTGAAATTGATTATGTCTTTATGTTTTGTCACACTTCAGCTTGTGGAGGCCACTTTGTACCTCAAAGGATAGCAAGTAAGGTTTTATAATATGGACCTTATTGGCCAACACTTATCAAATATTCTCATGAATTTTTCAAACTGTGTAAAAAATGTCAGTTCACAGGGAATATTTCAAAGAGGCAAGAAATTACCCAAAAGACACATAATTTTTGTCAAATTTTTAATGTTTGGGGATAGATTTTATGGGTCCTTTCCCAAATTCATTTGGAAATTCTTATATTCTTATTTATGTTGATTATGTTTCCAAATGGGTGGAAGAAAAATCCACTAGGACTGATGATGCTAAAGTTGTTTGTGATTTTGTCAGGGCTAACATATTTTTTAGGTTTTTAGTTCCTAGAGACATCATTAGTGATAAGGGGACTCACTTTTTCAATTGGATAATGGAGGATTTGATAAAACAAATATGGGGTTCATAACAAAACATCAACTCCCTTTCATCCACAGAGTAATGGAAAAGCTGAAGTGCCTAATAGGGAAATCAACGGAATTTTGGAAAAGACTGTTAATCTAAATAGAAAGGATTGGAGACAAAGGTTATAAGACCCATTATGGGCTTACTGGATACCCTAAAAAACCCAATTGGAATGAGTCCATATAGGCTGATTTATGGGAAAAGTTGTCACATACCTATGGAATTGGAACACAAGGCTTACTGGGTTGTGAGAAAGATGAATCAACATCTTGAAAGTGTTAGGAAATAGATAAGAGTGTAGTTACAGGAAATGGAATAAAAAAAGAAGAGAAGTTTTTAAAACTTCCAGGATTTACAATGAGAGAACAATAGGGGCTCATGATAAACTGATCCAACCTAAATACTTTCATCCTGGAGAAAAAGTGTTGTTATTCAATTAAAAAATCAAGTTGATTCCAAGTAAACTTTGTTCCAGGTGGGAAGGTCCATTTATAGTTACTCGTGTATATCCTTTTAGTGTTGTGTCGATCATTAAGGATGGAGCATAGGATCTATTAAATATTAATGGACATAGGCTGAAGAAATTCTATGAGACTATTCCATCAGATCCAGTAGAGGAGATCACACTCCTCCAAAATATTTATCAATAAAATACACTAGGTCGTACCTCTATTTTACACATGATTTCTTGTCATGATTAATTTTTCTAATATTATTATATGTTAAATCCATTTGAATGCATTTTGGACACTGTATCATTTAAGTGTGGGGGAGGGAACCTTTGTAGTTTATGATTTTTATTTATTATTTGTCTTCAGATTTTTACCTGTTATCGAAAAATGAGTTTTTTTCAAATTTTGTGTGTTTATTTTACAAATTTTGTATGTTTTTTAAACTTTGGAGTAGAAATTATTATCCTTGAAATTTTGGAAACCCATGTCCATGATTGAAACAATTTATTCCATGAAACTGAGCATAAATGTATGTTAAAATGACTTTATTTCATGTTTAATTGTTTGGTAATTTCATGAAAAGTAATCTGATTTTTGAATCCCATGCCACATATCACTGTATTTATATTTGAAATCACACTCCCATGAGGCTTCTAAACCTATTTTATCATATTTTTTACATTCACCTCACTTTTTAAGAGAACCAAACAATTCTTTATTTAAAAAAATTGATTTCTTCCTATCAAAACATGAGGGTTTGAGGTACATGTGTTTTAAATGATTGAGAAATTTTTTTTGTTTTAAAGCTCCATTTTAAATAAAATAATTTTTATAATGGATTTCCTTGAACATTTAATCCTTGTAGCCTTTAGATTCCATGAACAGCCTATTAGGTTATCCACATTATAAGCCAATATTCCCTATCCAACCAAATCTTGAAGTGAAATTGCATGATCTATTTGAACTTATGTGTGAGAGAATGCTATCTTGTGTTATGATACTTCATTAGGTGAAAATTTAGGTTGAAATAAAATATTTAAGAGATGGTCTTTCTACTAAAAAAATCAATCTGTTGAAACTGTGCCTTTCTAGAGCTTATAATAGGGAAAGAAAGTTGTGCCTTTTATGGAGCATTCAATAAATATTATGTTTGAGAAGATTGAAATTTTTTCTGCTGAAATGATGAACTGTGTGGAAATTCCAGGCTATCTCATGATGACAGAGCAGATATTCTACTAAGGGGAGTGAGGAAGAGACCATACTTGTGTGAAAATTAGAGTAATGTAATTTTTCTTCAAAAAGGTCCAAGCCCTCTTCATTATGCCTCTAAATTTTCACATCTAAATCCTACCGACCTAAAGCCACAGAACAACATTGAAAATAAATCATAATAAAAATATCTCTTTGAATCACATCTGGAGGAGATGTAGAAATTTATTAAGCCTATGTTGATCCTTGTATGAATTTGGATGACAAAGACATTGCTAAAAAAATTTGAAATTTGTGTGATGAGAGACAATGAAAGTTAGGTAAGTGTTTTGTGTGCATGGGAATAAAAATGAAGAAGAAATATATTGAATGATATGAAATTAATAACCTGAGAAAATAGTTTTTTAGGAGGAATGATTTATTTTGTTTCTTGTTGTCAAATTGGTGGATCTCGTGGATATGTGTTTTGAATTTTCTTTGATTTTATTTTGATTATGACTTGTCCAGGAGTCCAAGTGATAAGTGTGGGGGAATTGAAAAAGTTAATATTTTAATTAATATTAATATATTTCTAAACGATTTAATCACTCATAATTATAAAATTTGAATATATTTACATCATTTATGTGTTTTTGGTGTATTTTGGGCTTAAATGTGAAAATGGGGTAATTTTGTAAAATTGAAAGTTTTTGGGAGATTTTAATTTTTAGGAATAACTTTTTTATTATTGATAAAATTGAATTTAATACTTTTTTAGGCTTTATATGCTCGTGGGATTTAATATTTTCTCTTATAAAAAAACCCAATTCGAAACCCAATGGCACAACAAAATCAATAAAATAGAGAACTCAGTTTGGCTGGCAGGATGGACCCCACCGCACTAAATCTGAAATATCACATTCAACTAACCTTCAAATGAGGTGATTCTAGTTGGTGTCGACCTAAGAAATTAAAAGGACTGGTCACATTAACTTTCATTAATTAAGGATCTCATTAAAGCATATTTTTAGTGATTTTATGTGGAGTGAGGGATACCGGTTTTGTAGGATAGAAAAAGTAATGGTCATTGATTTGGAAATATCTTTCTTTACACCTGTACATAGACTCAAATATTTTTAGGGTAGATATCCAACTTCATGAAAAACATTTTATAATAAGGGCCCCCAGTGAGTTGCAGTCGTCTGGTTGGAAAAACATAGGCAAACTTCTAGAGGACATATTTTTAAGTATCAAAATTTTTGTTCTTTCTTTTCTTTATTTTACTCTTCTTAGTCTTGTAATGTGTTCTTCTTTCCCCTTATTCACAATTAACCTTAACATGATGGAGTAAAATTCTATGTTATTGGGGAAGGAGAGATTTTCCATATTTTATTTTATGAGTTCTTGCTATTAATGTTTTAAAATCCTCTTTTTCTCTTCTGCAAACCAGTATTAATTTCTTATAACAGTTTTTATTATCATATACGATTGTATCAGAATTTAGATTATGTTGTTTATTTATATTTGGTCAATTATCAATATCTCCCTTGACTGTGTTTTGGTTTATATCGGATGTAATAGATCAGAACTTAGTGTTGATGTACTCGGTGATCACCAGTATGTGTGTAAGGAGTAATGAATGTTCCTGATTTCATGGGATGAACAATATCCATTTGGGAATTGCCTAAGATAATTGGGGGTATTTTCTATAACTCTATTACACATTTGAAGGATAGTAGACCAATCTGAGGTTTTAGTAAGGTTTATTCTCACATTATTATTTGACCAAGGGAGTGAGAATAAATGATTGTGGATTCTCACTCTTAACAATTTAATAGAAGAGAATTGGGTAAAGTGATCTATGATAGAATTACAATTGAAAACCTGACCCTAACCAGATCACCATTCCATATCACTGAATTAAATCACATCATTTTTCAATTTGTTTTAAAACATTAACATATTTTTTTTAATTTATTTTGATTCTTTCTTGTATTTTCCAAATCAAACTATTTCAAAATCAACATCACTTCTTCCTCTAATTTTAAGTGACAAACACTATTGTTGAGCACTACTATCTGGAGACAACCCAGGTAACCATTATAATACATTTTAACTTATGCTATATTTATTTTTGGCACACCCACAACAAGAACACGTCAACATACTCAAAACCAAGAAAACCCATTCAGATTGTTTTTATATTTTAGGACAACAATCCATAAATTATTTGTGATATGTAAGAATCAACCCTACCATAATATTATGCATGGTGTGACCTTTATAACTGTAAATGTGTGTTTTTATTAAAAATTTACATTTTATTAATGTATTCTTTCATATTAATGTTTAATTTATTTATTTATAGTATTGCTAGCATAATAATTGTTTTCTTATATAGGTTGAGCATTTTACTTGAGTTGGGATGGTTTGTTCGACAACTAATACCCGGGGTGGACATTTTTGATAGGGGATCACAGATGTCAAAGGATGAATCATTAATGTTTTTAACTATTTGTTGGATAATATTAAATGTAATTATATAAAACATTGTTTTCAAAACCCTTGTGTGCACTGTTTTGTTCTTGTGTGTGTTTCTTTGTTCATGTGTGAGATGTACAGGTTCTGTTTTATGTAGGTAGTGTGTGTGAGCTTTGCAGGTGCTGCTGGTGGGTATGATTTTTATATGTGCAGGTGCTATTGGTGGGTGTGCTATTATATAAATAGCACATCATAGGAATCTTTTCCTTTTTCTTTGCTATTTAGAGA
Source organism: Viscum album (assembly GCA_963277665.1). Taxonomy (NCBI): domain Eukaryota; kingdom Viridiplantae; phylum Streptophyta; class Magnoliopsida; order Santalales; family Viscaceae; genus Viscum; species Viscum album. The sequence continues at coordinate 601,006,201 of OY728158.1, read as the reverse complement.
AATGATAAAGTCCCTCTTTATCAATTCTAATTAAAGCTCTAATAAAGTGGTACTTTATCATCACAAAAAATAACATTGATAAAAGTTTCCTTTATCAACAATTTTTTTACACAGATAAGGGACACCCTTTATCATCACTTTTTTAGAGCTCTTAAAGGGCACCCCCCTTTATCTTTATCGAGATTAACAATGATTTTATATCATTGTTAAAAGTGTTTTCTAGTGATGATAAGAGCACGATATAGAGTAGTGATTTCCTATTTACCTTCCATGTTTCTATTATTAAAAATAGTTATAAACTATTTTTGGGATTACTTCTACCATTTAGGAATATAAGACCCAATAAATTTCATTAGTGGAATCAGAGCTTTCTTCTTCATTAGATCAACATGCATATTTTACTTTTTGTGAAAAAGCTTATTATTTGTATTACTTATGGTTTTATTTTAATTATTACAGTGATATATGATAACAATTTTATATATGAGTTACTCCATCTCAAATAATAATTTTAATATACTAATATGATCTGTAGGGCTTGTGAAGATAGTGATATATGATAACATTTCTTGAAATGCATGTTGTATAATAATGGAGTCTTTGTTTTTGTTTGTCTCCATGTTGAGTGTCAACCTGGCATCAGAATAGGCTTGATATTATGTTGCATGACAATTTAATATCAATAAAAACTTGTTAGGGACTCTCAAGTTTTACAGGTGCACCATTTACATTTTTTTGTTGCTTGAGTTTGTTCGAACATAAAATACATATACCTTGTATAAAATGTGGCATGAGTAATCAAATATTATCATATAGATGTTGAGTGTGACATAATTTTTTTCATATCAACTGGTGCATATGGATGTGGTGAACGCATCATGTGAATGGATCATAGAATATTGGGACATTAAAGCATTATAGTGACCCTAACATTTTATATCTATTATTACATAATTTAGAGCATAACTACACATCATATACAAAACAACGATCATAAATTCTAGTGTCTTTAGAAGTTTAGGTACATGATTAGAAATCATGAAACTAAAATAAAAACATATTTTATTTAGTCTCTATAATGATCCACTAACTTTCATTGAGATTTTACATCTAGATAGGATAAACTAGGTAATACATGAACAAAAGGTATGATCTAAAAATCCCCATGAGGGAATAAACCTGGGAATAAAGCATATCACATGGGTTATAAGACATAACATGATGAAATAAAAAGGCACGTAACATGTATAAACATAAGTTAACATATCATGTATAACTTGGGATCTTATAATCATAGCATCATAATAATGAGGAAAAACATATAACAATACATAATCATGATTCAAGGCTAACTTACAATACTATTTCAAATGACGGAGCATGAATCAAGGCTAACCGCCTAGACCATTGCACATGGAAGACCAAGTCCCATAAAGGAATCAGGTTTACTCCTTATCCTAGTATGAAGTCTCATGAGACTAAAAATTATCCAATGCATTAGATCCCTATCTAAGAACACCCATCAAAACACATTCATGAATATGGGTACCACATAAAGAATCATTCATAAGTAATAAACATAAGGGTTACCCATGGAAAGAAGTGGGCATAATAACCATGTCATAAATCATAAAGACGGTTATATCATAAAATTGATCATGGAAGAATGTATTTAAATAATAAATAGAAATTCATAAGGTAAATTAGGTATAAAACATGAAAAGTGATGCTAAACTGAAGTGAAAATATATGAAAATAGTGTTTAGGGAACCATAGAAATGAGCCACATTAGTGCAGTTTAAGGGAAAATTTTAATGATTCTTTAAAAATGAAAAAGGGATCATTGTTTGTATAAAACTAGAAATGAACCATGATTGGTTTTAATGATAAAATGATTGATTTTAGAAAAATAGTGGTGGCTTAAAAAATATTATTGAGTTCATTTTAAGGAGGCTATGAAATTGGGAAGTTCCGTTTAATCAGGCTTAGTTATTGGGAAGAATCGAGAAGGGAACCTTTTTAAAATATGTATTTACCATCAAAGAAGGATGAAATGATCCGAATTAATTATTTTTGGAACATATAAATAGAATTTAGAATAATTATACATATAAAAATAATAATTAAATTGGGTTAAAGAGAGATAAATCATAACCCGAAGAAAAAAATGGATGTTCAGGAAGAATCCCTTACCTTATATACATAAGTGTTTTTACTTGCACCGAATGTCCTATATAATCAAATTAAATCTGTTAATGGGTTAATTTAGAACCTATTATACATTTATTTAATTTATTATAATTTTATTAGGTCCGTTTATTTCCATTTAATTGACTTGAAGTGTTTAATTTCGTCGTTTTGGGAATGTTTGTTTCATGGTTTCATGATCGGTTTTCTTGTGCATAGGTATGAATGTCCATATAGAATGATAATAATTCTATAGAATTGAAATTATATGTTATTAATGAACTCAAATAAATTTAAATGATATTATATATATCATTTTGTTATATGGTATTAGGATTATTCATTAGATAAAATGTTAATGAAAATGATTAAATTAATTTTGGTGGTTTTTACGATCGTCATGAACTTACATCATTTTATTTAATATCATGTTTATATATTGGTTTAAGAACATTATATAACTTATAATACAATATTATTTAACCATAATAATGTTTTTATGATCATCATTGAAGGTGGAAATGTAAAATGAAAATGCATCGTCGATGATGGCGGTAAATCGACACATCAAGAACAATGTTTTAAATTTTAGAATAAAAGGGAGAGGAGATAGGGTTTGATGATGGATATTACATTAACATAAAAAAATCCATTATATATAAAATACTGGAGTAATCATTAATTTTTTTATAGTTTATGAGAAGATATGATAATAAAATAATTGAAATTAAAAGAAATTAAAAGAGAATGAAAGGAGATTTTACCTCTTGAATTTCTCATCCATGAGAACTTCCTTAGGGGAATTGATTTTAGTATTTTATTGATATAAAAGGATAATAGACATGGGTAAGAGGATTATTAATAGGATTTTATAGAATTTTTACAATATTAAAGGGATTGTAGGTATGAGGGGAAGAGGTGGTGAGGGGTGGTATTATAGCGGAGGAGATGGGTGTTTTGTGATTATTTTATTCATTATTTTTTTATAAGACTATGAATAATCTTGATTCACATGAATAAATAATGTAAAGAGAGATGGTTAGTTTGATATTTTGGTTCTTACATCATACAAAAATCAAGAAATAGTGAATTTAAGTTTTAATGTTATATATCGTAAATTACTGTATTTCACTATTTACAAAAAAACCAACTATTTTAGAAAAATATAAAAAATTCACCCAAACCATTTATTGATGTTTAGAATTAAAAAATGAACTCAATTTTATGAAAATATTTTTTAAAATACGAAAAATCAAATTTTTAATTAAAATCATTATTTATTCAAAAAATAATGATTTTAAAATTATAACCAATTTTATAACACCTTGAAAAATTAATTAAGGTCTCATAAAATTATCTTATCATCATAAGACAAAAAAATACTAATTTATGAATCTATTTTATGATTTTTTAAATAACTATTTTAAGTATAAAATTATAAATAAATAATTACATTCTATAAAAATACCAATACTTAATTTGATATTTTTAAAACATTTATTTAGTTCTTCCATGCTATAAACTTATTATATTTTCATTAATAAGAAACCTTAATTTAATTTATACACTCATAGGTGAGTTTTCTATTCTATTGGATGGTTTACTATTCCTAATGGCTATATTACTATTCTGAATCTCAAGTTTCTATTCCATCAGTATAAGTTCCCTAATTTCTATGAATACCACTTATTTAATTCTATGTTTATGATAATAATTTTTTTATTGGGATCTATATTCTATGTATGTGTTTAATACCATAATTATAAGAGGGAAAAATTTCCATTAATAAATGTTTGGGTCATTATAAGCATGACATTCGCCGTATGCGGAGGGGAATGACAATTCCCCTCCCAAATGAATCAAACGTTAAAAAATTAGTCAAGAGGGGGCTTATTAATGACCCAAGATATAAAATCCATCAACTAGTAAAGACTTACCAGTTCTGTTTCTCTCCTATGGAATCCTATGATTACCTGCATGCTAGAGGCCAAACACCCTCACCTTCCACCTATACTTCCCCACACACTAGATCGTACATCTTCACACCCTTGCCACACTATGATGTCTTAACCCCTAAGCTTGGCCAACTTCCCTAATGAAAGCTAGCTTCTCGGGTGGGATATTCAATTTTTGGATTTGTTTTGGAGAAATTAAATAAAAATGTACCTTTTATAAATTAAAAAACAAGACATGCTTATTATTTATAAATTTGTTATAAATGATAAATGATAGAATTATTAAAATTTGTTTAATAAGTTAAAAAAATATAAAATTCATATTTATATTTAATGATTAAATATAATTATTATTTAATTATGAATTCTCTTATGTTATTCACATTTATAAAATGGTTTATAAAATGGGAATAACATTAATGATACACGCTTAATAAAAATTTGTTTTTCCAGCCTCTATATAATTTTAAAAGTTCATATTAATTACTCTTGTTTATGAAAAATAAATAAATTATTTATTTTAATTAATATTATTCAATCTATAATTGAATTATATTATTTAGGTATAGTTTATACATTATAAAAATGACATTTGATAATGTTTGTAAAATTTATAAAAAGGGTTTTTATAAATAAATTAACTATAATTTTTTATGGTTAATGGATTAGATGTTTTTTAATAATTTATTATAAAAAATCCTTTAATATTAAAGATTTAATATTATGTTTATCCTTATAAAATTAATATTCTTTATAATAGTTTTATAAAATATATTAAAAGGTAACGACTTCCTATCAAATAATATGGAATTTGTGTAATCTTTAAATAAAATTTTTATTTAAAAAATTCAATGATAATTTATAAAGGTTTTATAAAAAACATAAATAAGTATCTAATATAAATTAATTTATATTTACAATTATTAATTTTTTATGATCAATTAAGTTGAATTCTTTATATTATAGCGGGACTTATTTAATGATCTTATTTAGACCACATCAAAAGTTTTTTGATAATTATTTTAAATACAGGTTTAAATAATGTACGATAAATGATATAAAGATTATGTAAAAAAGTTTACATAATATAAATTGAATTATAAAAGGTTTACAATTTATAAAATATCATTTTTTTAATTTTAATGTTATATAATAGAAAGCATGAATGGGTTTATATTGAAATTAGATATAAAAGTGTTTATGTCTAAAATTATGTATTATCCCTAATATTTAGCTTAATTATAAAAGATTATAGAAAGATTTTATTTTATGAAAAATAATTCATAAATTGTTCTCATATTTAAATTTATGAAATAATCATTTATTTAAGTTATTTCTTTCTTTATTCATGTATATAAATTTTTTTCATATTATGAGTATTGTGCATAAAAAATTTATATGACAAATTGATTCTAGATAATAGAGCTCTACATTAAATTCTAGGTATGACTCTATAAAATTTATTTTTCATTTACCTTGACCCCAACTTGTAATTAATGTTACTATACTGAATTTATTTATTGTGAATAGTCTTTTCATATTAGGTTTTTGAGTTATCATGAATTGGATTCTCCCTTGAGTAAAGTCTCCATAGGGAGAGGGACTTGGTGTCGGACTACCCTCCATCCTGGAGGATTATGCCTTATTCTTAAAAGGCGAGTGTTGTCTATTTGTCATATTAGGCTTAGTCATGTGGACATTTTCCATCTCACATAGTTATAAATATTTAAATAAAGAGTTAATGTAACTTATACATATGATGTATTCAGATATGTATGAATTTGCTTGGATTCTATTTTTGGGTGAGTAACATAAATTTGTGGGTTGTGTAAAAGTAACACATTAATCTTGAATAAAAACATTAATTTAGTGGATGGAACTTTTATTCCAAAACTAAATCATTATAATCATTCATACACAAAAGGAGTAAAACATGAGAAGAAAAAACATTAAATAAGATATAATAATTAGAAATTTAATTTTCATATTATGTATATTAAATTGTTAAAAAATTTAAAAGTAAAACCCCTTGAAAAACTATGTGTGGGATTCCTTCCAAAACAGCACTTATCAAGATCTATATCATCTAACTAGGTAGTTTTGTGCTAAAGCCAGGTTCCCTTGGGTTGTCTTGTATAAGGAAAGACATAAATGGGTTACTATGGATCATCCAATGGGTAGTTTTGTGATCGATTTGAGTCCCCATAAATTTTATTTTGTTAGAATGTTATTTAAATTTTATTTGGGTTACACTAGCTAATAAAACCTAAAAACGATACCAGAAGAAAAAATTTGATTTTATCCATATGATGGATTTGACAGGTTTTTTTCCACTAAACTATACAAACATGGGAATCATTCTCAAGGAAGAGGAAAAATTATATATACTTGAACAACCACTCCAATGAAACCAATTGGAGAATCTATTTCATAAAAGGATTTATATACCTAAAATATGCATAGAAAAGACTCACTGTAGGTTTTAATACAAATTATTATTACCATAGACTCTAATTTTCAAAACAACACGATTCTATGGGTGTTTACTATATTATTTTCAATATAAAGATATTATATTAAGAAAAAAAGGCATGATGTCTCAAAGGATCTTATTTGATCTAAAATAATAGAACAAGCTTCAATTTATTCTAATGTTCTCAATATTATTGGGTATGTAAATGATTTAGAAATACTAAGTTCACCTTTGAAACTTAATCTTGCAACAAATTTCATTCCATAGTCATTTTTGGAAAGGTTCTAACAATTTGTTTTTAACTATAATATGAATGAATTATTGTAAACCCTTTCTTGATATCATAAATATGTTGAGGATAACAGTGTACATGGGTGGTCTAGGATCTGGTAAAATGTTTATGATGAAAAAGAATAATGTGAAAGGTTTAAATAATAAAATAGGCTGTAAAGATTTCACACCACCAATGAAGTCACAAAACAATTGAAGACAATGTTATCATTATAGCTAGATTGGCCATTGGAGAAGGAATGTAGTTAGTTTACTCCATGTATGAATGCCACATAATTTAATTCTTATATTCTGAAGGGTATTTGATACTAATTTCATATTTTAAAAATATTTTAAATATATAGGATTTGAAAAGCAGAAGTGAAGAATGGATCTTGATGTGCGGGAGAATGTGTTTGCCTTATTGATGAATTGGATGACTTCAAGTTGGAAGGAATTTTATTTGGATGTATATTTGATTATCTCATTAACAACTTTTTTTTTAATAAATGAGATGTTTTTTATAGATATATGATTCCTTTAAATTTTATAACATTCTTAAGAACTGGATTCCATGGATGATGATTTTAAGGTTAAAAATAGTTTGAAGTGGAAAAAAAATTAAACATTAGATAAAGTAATGAAATTTGAATATTTTAAAAGACACAATCATTTTGAATATTATTTCTAAGTCACACCAATTATTAAAACAAAGATTACTTTATAAATATTACCTACTAAGAGGTTAGTGGGAGTATATATACATATAAATGTAAGGAATGTATAAAAAAATATCATTTCAATAACAACAAAATATTTATGTAGAATATATAGGTGTTAAATAATTAAGAGATTTATTATAATGGTTTTACATGTGTCATGTTTTTATAAGAGGAAATATCCATTTACATTCATTCATGTATGTTGCAATTTACTTCACTTGAATGGTAGAATGATAAAAAAATCCTCATAGTATAAATTTTAGTTGTCCCTAATCAATGGTCATCATGGATTATAATTAGATATAATGATATATAAAGGATAGATTTCATATATTCTTATACTTATTACAAAGGGTTTTATATGAGATATGAACAATAGATTCAAGAGGTAATAATTAGAGACTTATTTTTTGGACCCTCCCGCCAAATTATATCTCATGGAATGAAATACAAACATTGATATACTTAGGGGTGTATGCATATAATCAATCCATATTACCTGAGTTTTTTGAGATATCTATCATGAGAATATTTATACTTTAATAACTTACTTACATAAGTCAAAAGTGAAAAAGTTAATATGGGGATGGCTAGGTTTGTTTTTGATCATGTCGTTGGTTAAGTCACAATAAAGATGAAATTTTACCACTTGTATGAAGAGTAAATACATCTAGCACTTGATTAAAATAGATTGAGGAAATACATGGACATTCTTAGTTAGGTCACATATGATGTGATAAACTATTAGTCTGATAAACATGAGATGTTCTCACATGTTATATTAATTACATGTGATATATTCATCGACCTGGTTATTTTATTTCAGAGAATAAATAAATGATTAGATGGCCAATACTTGATTGACATGTTTTATGTCATGTGGTCACTCAGTGTCCTGGAAAAATGGATTATGTAGGTTTACATTCAATTTATATGATAATATTATTGTAGAAATCTTTGTATATGGATATGATTATTTTTTATGAAGATCACACCAGACCCCTTACTAGCTTGAGTATCACATATGATTTTTTAGAGGATACTCTTTTCTTATGTTGATGAAATATGGGTTTCATTTTTGTTTTCAACTCTATTAAGGCACATTGGTTCACATATTTAGTCTATTCAATAATGATAAGTTTTTGGAAAAATTGTTTGCTCCATAATAAAGAGAGCTTGATAAAACTGTATCTAAAAAATTTTGAATGAAATTACAAAGGCTTGTGAGGTTTTGTAGGGGTACAGCCTTCCATAATCACCCATTTTCATTTTACAGGGGTTTTGAGGTGTTATGATGGAGTTTTAATGTTTAAAAAAGGTTGGATAGAGGTTTTTTATATTATATTTTATGCCACAGTATGGTGGTGCTCATTTTAGAGTTTTGTGGTTAAGATTTTAGTTGTTTTGGAGGTTGTCCATGAAGATTGGCTGTTTTGAGAAAATTAGTGACCAATTTGATTTAAATGGTTTCTTGGGATATTTTATAGGGCATAGTTTTATTGGTTCAACGTGTGGGAAACATGAAAGGGGAAACACCCAAGGCATTGGGTGTTTCGGCATGTGAGGGTGTAGTGAGGCTAGGTGCGTGAATGAGGGTGAAACGATGAGTGGGGTGTGTATACACTATATTCTTCAACATGGCAGGTCCAAATGGTGAGGGATTTATCCCAAGACCATAATGGAGGCCATGGTGGTGGTTTTATGTAGTCATTCGTTCTTTCATGAAGGTAAGGCGAGTTTTTTTAGATCACATTTGTGTGATCCGGAGTCTCACACAAGGGTAATTAGAGATATCTTAACCTCGTGTTAGGTTAATTTATCCTTGCATAAGGTTAAGTCTCATGTTATGTGTATGTAGATTTATATGCATGTATGTAAGCTAGTGTGAAGGTAGTTCCTTTCATTTGGGTGAGTTTGGAGTCTCGTATGGAATTCATCATGATGTGTAAGGGAAAATTAGTTTACCCTTACGTAGTGGGACCCTCTCACATGTAGGTAGTGTTTTAAGAGCTGGAAATCCATAATTTCCTTATTCCATTCCTAGATCAATTTTTCAACATTTTTTTATAGAAAATGAATGGAAATATAAATTAAAAATCATGGTTTTAAATATTTTATGAAATGTTTGAATTAAACCATTATCTTCCTAATTTATAGGGCATTAAATTTGATCATGTGAGTCCAATTAAAATAAATCCAAAAATAATGTGAATTAATTGGAGAGGTTGATAAAGTTTTTTGGAATAACTTTAGAAAATGTATTTCCTATTCTAAAATAAAATATTTCCCCAATTTTAGTACCTTATCATTTCTTTCTAACCTAGGTGATCAAAATATCCCCATTCGAGATCTTCTAGCCTTCTATAATTGGATTTGAGCCCCTTGTGTATTTCTAGACCTATACATAGTTTCTCTCTCTTTTTTTCTAGGTGTTTCAACATGTAAAGTGTATTGAGGTAGTTTATCCAAGACCCTATCTCCTGTTTTATTGTAGATTTCGAGTTTATCATGATTTTCTCGTCATTAGGAAATTATTATGAATCAACTTAAATAAGATAAAATTCTAGATAATGAAAATAAGGAAAGATAAGTGTTGCGTCTGTATTTTATATATATATTTTATTTATTTTATTTGGTAATTCTATTGTTATTTTTTATCTAAAATAAAATATTATGAATAACTAAAAGATGAAATTTTGAAGTTATGTAAATTAAATTAGTTATGATAATGAATTAACAAGAAAACCACAAGATCATTAAACTATTTTTAGCCTTCTAAGTTCTAAAGAACATATACTACATGTATTGATTGTTTTTTAAATCCACTTGATTACTATAATATTTTTTCCATTAGAAATATGATTTATTGATATGTTTTTTATTGGAATCACTTTTCATAATTAAATAATAATGAAAATTAGTAATTAAAATAGTTTTTTGAATAATTATCACTTGAACGATATTGATATTGGACCATGTAATATAGATGCATGGAAATATGTTTGTTTCTTATTTCTATGTGGTTTTGGATCCAATTATTTTTTTAAGGTCTTATATGCATGATAGTATGGAATGAGGCTTGAATAAACTAATTTTGGGCTGTTAATAAAAATGTAGCAAGATAAAATAACCCATTATTTAATAATGTAGACTGGAAATTAATGTAAAGTTATTAAATAAATGTTCTAAATGTTAATGAATGGGTTGGAACTTAACTGAATCACATTTGGGTGATAAATATAGGATTAAAATGTCTTAGACAATAAATAATGGGTAGTAATGTGAGAATATGAAAAATGGTTGAATTATTAAATGCAAGAAAGTGAACTGTGGTTTTTGTTTGGTCACTGTTTGGTGAGTTTCATTTACTGGTGGCATTCGTTGGTGAGAGAATATGGTAACATTAGTATGGTGTTGATGGTAGAAGAAGATTTTTAATTATTGATGTGAAACCTTTAGTCTAGGTTTGTGTGAAAGTATGTGTATATATATTTTTTATTTTACTTGTTATTTCTAAATGCACACCACCTGAGTTGAGTATTTTATATCGAAAATAAAAGTTTTGGTTCTAGGTGGTTCCCCATCATCTAGGTTAGTGATGGTGGACGGTTGAATACCCCCTCTTCCTCCGTATTACTTTAACATTAGACTAGTTGTGATGGCCTGAGGTTGGTATGATCATGAAAGGTGTGGGAGTGGTATGTGATATAACTAATGAGGTAGAGAATATGGGATTATGATTATGTGGTGAGGGTTATGCATGGTAGGAGTAGGGAACAAGCCTGATTTTCTTCATGTTAATGATACCCTACTTCTATGGTTTTGAAGTGATGACTATGGATGTGATGTGATGATGTGGTGTGTAGTTTTCACTAATACCAACCTAAGATGTTGTACATTATTAGAATTAGGGTAAGTAGGATTTTGGCTCGATCCACATCTCGTAGGAAGCTATGGGGGTATAAGATGTTCGATGATGGGGTATGAGAGAGGAAAAATAGCGAGGAAGTGGTTGCGGGGATTCTATGATTATATTATTCCAATTATTATCTTATCACACTTGGGTTTGATATATGATGGGATCAGTAATGGGTAATAAACCTAATAGGTTCATGTTGGTTCTACTCTTTACTCACTAGATCATTAATATGATCTTATTACATTTTCATGAGATTTCATGAGAGGAAAATATATGTTATGATAACCATATGTAGATAAAAACTATTTTTAGGTGTTGTGGAGGGTTTTGAGGATTGATCTAGATCGAGATAGCTTAGATCTAGAGTTTCTATTTAGATATGATACTTTAGAGTGGTTCGGTTTTTTATTTTTGGATTTCCTTTTTGTATGACGTGACATTATTTTTTATATTTATTTCTATGGATCTATGTTTATTTTATATGTTGTGGAATTGATTAGTGTTTCACCTCTTATCTCTTTGCCAAAACATATAATATGAGGGTAATGCCTCCCATTGTGTGTTTTATACCCTCAGTGCTAATTGCCAACTCAAGGAATATTGGAGGTAAACTTTTGGGGTCGCTCCTTCTCTTCATTGCTGACCCAAGAGGGGTACCAATGGGGGTGAGGTCATGAAAAAGTTGTATCAAAAGTGATGTTTTTGATATAGGATGGATATTAGAGTTAGTAACTATGAGTATTTCTTGAGTTAGTATGGAAATTTCTTTAGTTAAGCTTGGTGTGTAACATAGGCTATGGAGACCAGTTAGGACAGAAGATTTTAGGTCCCCCAATGGTCTGATGTAAGAACTCTGATTATATCGAATTATATATTGAAGTGGTACTACTTAGAGGATGATGACCTAGAAAAGGTGTATACATAAAATATATTTTTTCTTGTGTTTTAATGTGGGGTGATTATGGGAATTAAATGAACCTTAATTAATTAATTTCAATGAATTCCATGCTTTTAGACTTTGGTATTATTCTTATTTTTGAAACATGTGTTAGTAATTTAAACATATAAAGAGTGGGTAAACCTATCTCAACAAGATGTATTATTTTCGGGATGCATTTTAAAGTTGTATGGGTAATTTAGGGAAACCCAAAAAAATATCATGGTGTAGTCGATGGGTACCCTTGATTTGTATAATTTCAGAATATTTGTTTATGTTAGTGTGGGATCATGTTTTTTATGAGTAATATAATAATAGTTTGAATTAAAACTAGGATAATTAATGAAATTGACCTTTAAAAAATGTTAAATTTATGTGTTAATGTTTTTTCATGTTCAATTAGGAGTGTTCTTAGTATTTGAATATTTTTTAACAAACTTAGAGGATATTTAAACTTAATAAAGTAAATCATTTTCAACCTCATGTTTCATGATGCATGTTATTTGTTAATTTTTATTATCATCTTTTGATATTGTTGATGTCAATATTACGTTGACATAAAGAATGACTATAAATTTCAATGCAGTTGGTTAAAATATTTAGTAAAAACTCTTTTACTTGCTTTAAACCATGATGTTGTTTGTTTTTCAATTAGTGACAAGGTTTATTTTATTAATCGATTTATTTATTTTCAAAGAGATAATAAAACAGGTTTAAATTTCTGTATAAATATTTTTGTTAGCCTCATGATTTATAATATAACCTAAGATATTGTGTTAAAATTATTCAATATAATGATTTAATGGATACTCATTAAAATGTTTTTGGTCTCTTATAATTTTTTTAATGCATCATTTTCATTGAAGAATTTTTATTTTTAAAAATTGATTTTAGATTTTTGATTTTATTAAGTTGTCCTTAAAGTAATTAAAATTATAAGGGTATATGAATCATTTTTATAGGTTTTATTTAAATTATAATTTTATATTTCAATAATTATATTTTGTTTAGTATAGTCCTTATTGTTATGTTACATTTATTTTTAATAAATTAATTCATGATATTTAAAATGTGATTTCTTGTAACTCTTGAAATGAAATAAGTTCTAGTCTAACTTTCATGATATTCCATGATAGTTTTTATTTATGGATAAATACATGTATATTAATGAACTTGTAAATAATGTTAAAATAATTTTACAAAAAGTTTTAAAATAATATGATTAGATGTTAATATGTTTTCATTAAACCATCAAAAAAGTTTATTTTTTTCATGAATAATTATTTATAATCTTCTTGATTGATGAATTATCTTGATGATTAATTATTAATTAAGTTAAATGTTTTAGGTATAAATGTTTTAAGCATATTTTTTTAGGTTTTAATAATTCGTAACATGAAATATTATCTCTCTTATTAAGATGAATAAGTAATTTGAGTATTTTTTAAAATAAAATTTTATAAAATATGTTTTTAGATTCTATTTAAAAAGGTTGCGTGAATTAATTATATAAACTAAGATATTATCTTTTATGATTAGGGTGAAGAAATATTGATATAATATCACCCAAATGTTTGTTTCGAATGGCAGGAGAGGGAGTCAGGGGCTGAGGTGTTGTTCTTCTTTTTGAAGAAGAAGGTGTCGAAGTTCCTGGGAATAACATTGGGTTTGAGAGTTGGGGAATCAATATAATATGTAGATATTTCCATTGATGTGATAAGGAAATATGTCTATTTTTTTATTTCATTAATGGTGGGTACAATTGGTGTGGTATACTAGACGCGGTGGAAGGTGGATTGGGGTCCAATGGTGGGAGTATCTTTCGAATAATTCATGGTCATGGTCAAGGAGGAGTTCATTAACTAGTATAGGGATCATGTTGAGAAGACGGGGGGGGGGTGAAACTTTGAGTTGTGGATCTTTCAACAAGTGGAGGCAGGGATCTAGGTAGCCACTCGAGATTTTGGTGTAACCCCAGGCTTGGGGTCTGCTCGGATCTAGGAATTATATATTTGGAAGGATGAGGTTCTTTAGATATGGTGTGATGGGGAATGAACAATCCTAATACCCTGTGATTTGGGGGTTCTTGGGTTTCATTAAAGTAGATGGTTGGTCATAAGTATGATGTGGTTTTATTTGGGAATTTTTAGCCACTTTTTTTAAATGATCTTTGGAATTTTATTTCAATTGAATTTTTTCATGTTGTTATTATTAATGTATGAATTTAACTTGTTTTCCAAATTGTTTCTATCGAGGTTTTCATTCATTGAGTCAAATTATTTCATAAAAAATACATCTATCTCTATTTAATAAGTATCTCTTAGTAAGATTTGGACGAATGTATTGTCACATACTATTATCAACCCGACCTTGTTAGATGGTGATCATGTTCAAATTATAGTGAGATATCTAAAAAGTCTTCCACAAGGTGGTTGTTTGAACCTCACATCTTCTTTCTTTTTAGGACTACTTCAATTATCAAGGATGAAAATAGTTTGAGAGTTATATAATGTAAGGTTCCAACCTTCCAGAATCCCTACCTTTTCATTTTATAATGGTTTTAAGTTTTCATGAGAGTGTTTGGAGGTGTTTTGGAGGATATAGAGGGTTTGTGTCTATTATGGGGCACACTACATCATGGTGGTGGCCATTTTAGAGTTGTTTGGTATATATCTTGGGTGTTTTGGAGGTTTCTTGAGTTGATCAACCATTTTAAAAAAATGGTGCACAATAACGAGTGAAATATTTTGTCTGGCTATTTTAGATGGTATGTTATTTGGTGGGTCCACCTATGGGAAATGATCTAGGGAAAATATTTAGGGAGTTGGGTATATCAACACACAAGGGTGTGGTGAGGCTGAATATATGAGTGAGGTTGAAATGATGAGTGGGGTGACTCAACACTATGGTCTTCAGTATGGTGGGACTAAAAAGTGAGGGATTTATCCCTATGTCATGGTGCAGGTAGTGGTAGTACCCATATGAAGTATTTGAGTCTTATGTGAGGTTAAGGATAGTTTTATTTGGATTCTATGTGGGTGATCTGGAGTCTCACGTGAGTATATTTAAGTATTTATAAACCAAAAACAAGGTAAAGTTCTACTCATGTAAAGGTAAATCTCATGCTATGTGGAGGTATATTTCCTCAAATGTAGGTAAGTTATCATGAAAGAAGTTCCTCACATCAGAGTTGATTTGAAGTCTTCTATGGAATTCATCATGTTGGATAAGGGTAAATTGGTTTACCCACATACGGTGACCCATTCTCACGTGTAAGTTGTGTTTTAAGAGCATAAAATCCATAATTGCCTTATGTTATTCCAAAATCCATTCTGTAATTATATTAAATGAAAATAAATGGAAATAATAAATGAAAATCTATTGTTTTTTATATTTTATAAAATTATTGTATTATATCATTGAATTCTTAACTTATAGAATATTAAATTAGATCATTTAAGGATAATTAAAATTAAACCAAAATTAATGTGAATTAGATGGAAAGTTTAATTAAGTTTTTAGAAATATACTTAGAACTTGTATATACTATTATAAAATAATAGATTTTCATAATTTGAGTTCTTTTGAATTTATATTGAACCTAGGTAATAAAAATATCACCATTCAAGATCTTGTTGACATCTTTAATTTTATTTAAGCTCCATATTATTCGTTTCCAAACCTGCATATACATTATCTCTCTTCTATTTTTGGTGTTGCAGTAGGTAAAGATTCTTGAGGTAGGGGATTAAAGGCCTAATAAATTATTTTTTTGTATATTTTGATTTTATCATGATTTTTTCTTTACTGGGTAACTGGAATTAATCAAATTAAAGAAGATAAAATTTTGGAAGATGAAATGAATGAATGGAATGCGTTGATCCAGTATTTTCTATATATCTTTGAGTTATTTTTACATGATTCTTATATTTTCATTTTTTATATAACAAAAAATAGTATGACTAAATAAAAGAGTAAATCCTATATAAAACTAGAGGAAATTAATTATAATAATGAAGTGGAATGATATCCTTTAGATCACTATGTTGTTTTTAACCATATAAATTTTAAAGAACTCCCATTGTGTGTCTTGATAGTTTGTGCAAGACCCATGATTATTGTAATATTTTCTTCCAATGAAAATATGAGTTGTTGTGTTTATTTTCTATAATCAATTTCATTATTAAATAATAATTAAACTCAGTAATTAAATTATAAGTTTGAATATTCAGTACTTGAATTATGTTGACGTTGATACCTATAATATAAATTCTTGGAAATATGTTTTTTGTTATTTATATGTGGTAGTGGTAGTGGTAAATGATTTGAAGGTGTCATATATGTCTGATAGCGTGAAATATGGCTATAATAAAGTAATAGTGTTCTTTTAATTAAAATTTGGTAATGTGGTATAGGCTATAATTGGATAATGTGGGATATAAATTAATGTAAAATAATTAAATTATAAATTTAAATGTTAATTAATTGGATAAAACTTAATAAAATCATATCTAATGGATGATTAGGGTGGGTTTAAATTAAATATAGGATTAAAATAAATTAATTAAAAAATGGTGATTAGTAAGGTGAGAATCTAAAAAATTGTGGAATCAGTGAATTCAAGAAAGAAAATTTTGGTCTGTGTGCAGTTGTGTTTCCAGTGTATTTAATTTAGTGATGGTAGTAGTCGATGGGTTCTTATGGTAACATTAGTATGGTATTTATGGTTGATATATATGTTGAATTATTTATAATAAACATTTAGGCATTTCTTGTGTGTGAGTATATGTGTATATATATATATTGTTTTTTCCTCAAAATTCTAATCCCACACCACTCGATTCACGTTTTTTATAACGATGCCAAATGTATTAGTTCCAGATGTTTTATCCAACATCCAGGTTGGTGAGGGTGGATGGATGATACCCTCCTCTTCCACACTCTCCCTTCAATAGTATATTTTTTTGATGGCCCATGGTGAGATTGATCATGCAAGGTGTGAGAGTGTCATGTGATGTAATTGATGAAGTGGTGTTGATGGGACTGCTCTTATGTTGTGGGGTTCATGCATTATAAGAGGTGTACATGAGGTTTATGTCCTTAATGTTTACAATACCTTAATGATCTAGTTATAAGGTGGTGAATTTTGATGTAATGTGTTGATGTGGTGTGTAGTTTTCCATGATGCCAAAAATAGATGTTGGATCTTGTGAGCATTGGGGTAGGTAGGGTTGTGACCCAACCCACATCAGGAAGGATGAGATTAGAGCACAATATGTTCGATACTCAGTTGTGAGAGAAAATAATCAATGGGAAAGAGTTTTTAGGGTTCTTATGATTATATTCATCCAATAATTATCTTATTATACTTAGATATGATACCTAATGAGTGAGACTTGGTGAGGTTTGTAATGGATAATTGACTTAATAGGTTAATGTTGGTTCTAATATTTACTCACTAGAGTGTTAGTATGATTTTATCACATTTTCATGAGAGATCCTGAGGAGTTTCATATTGATTATACATATAATTCTCATCCTATATATATATATAGTTTCTTAAGTGTTAAAAAGGGTTTTGGTTACCTAGATAAACCGATCTAGCTTAGAGTTGGGGTTTCTATTTAGAGATGCTTCTCAAGAGTGGTTTGGTTTTTTTATTTTTGGAGTTCCATTCTATATGAAATGACATGCATTGTTTTATTTTTCTTCTAAGGATATTTTTTTATTTAATATGAGTGATATTGATCTATTTAATCCCCTTATCTCTAATCCTTAACTTATATTATAAGGGTAATGCCTCCCATTGTGTTTTTATACCCTTAGTGCTAGTCACCAAGCCAGGGACTATTGGAGGAAAAATTTGGAAGTCAATCATTCTTTTCATTTATTTCCCATAAGTTGTACCAGTGGTGGGGGGTGGGTGGGTGGTTGTTTCATGACATGTTTGACACTAAAACTCAATGAGATTTTATTATAAGTTAGATATTGTTTATTGTTCACTAAAAAACACATGAATACAATGAATATATATTGAATACATGTCTATTATACATGTTATATATATATAACATGATGATAATATATATTATGTTTTTTTTAAAAAAATAGGTTGGGGCCGAAGCCTCATTTTTATTATTGAAACAAAGCAAAGACCTCTTTACCTGGGTAGAGGGAGACCCATTACATAGCTCGAAGGTCCACTGGGCATTTAGCCCATTACATAACCCACAGGATCAATTTTTTGGCCCAAAGCCCATTCTGTTGTACCCTGGGATTCTTAAGAAGGGTTGGGTGAATTAGTGTGTAAAATTTTTATTTTAATTTATAATTATATTGTACCCTGGTTGGTAGAAATAAGAAAAACCTATCTAATTGGAATTCACATTCACTAAACACAAAAATTATGAAATAAAACAAAACACAAAAATATTTACTTGGTTCACCATTATGGGCTAGTCTAAGGAGCATACAACGATGATGTTTTGATCATAAAAAATCCAAAAAGCTTCATTAGTTTTTGTCGATTAAAATTGTTCAGACATTATTAGTCTATTCCGAACACACTACCTTTATAAATAATTCAGGGATAGAACACTACCTCCCTATAATCACTTCTGTCGACTCCTCCTGACACACTTCCCTATTTAAAGTCTCTCTTAGTTTATTGACTTGAAGGTCGCTCCCTTGTCATCATAAATTTTATAATAATGTTTCATTATAAATACCAAAATATAATGCTTTAATTCCCTCATTGGTCACAAAAATACTCATAAGAAAACATCATGTGAGAAAATGTTTTTTAACCACAGGGACCACCATCCATTGTGTACTAACCAAGTGGGCCACCATCCACCATGCACTATCTATGCAGGCCACCATCAATCACATAAAAACTACAAAAACTACATGTTTACTTGAATTATCTTTGCACCTCCCATATGAGACTCATCCTCATACTACCCTCCATGCATTGACTATGAAAACTTCTTTCTATGCACTTACATCCATACACTGACTGAATGGAACTCCTATGAGAAATACTTCTCTATAGGTTTCATTCATAGACCATGATTACCATGTACTGCCGACACAATATAACCTTCACACACTGCTTAATCTACCATATTTTTTCTTATGTTTCTCTCTGTAATCAATTATATGGATAGTTTTGTATTTATAATCAATTAAATCATGTATTTCACCAATACCTAAAATTATTGTTCACTCCTGAGGTGCCACAGGATCCATGGACCACTAAAATGGAAGAGGCGAATCAATGGTCACTTAAAATTTTTATGAATTATTCCCCCTTTTGTAATTCAACCTCCTAGAATTATTCACTCTCGATCAACTCCCTCTTACATCTCACAACCTTACCCACACAATACAATAAATAAAGGCACAAGAAAACAAGGATTTACAAGGTTTGGTAGAAAATCCCATTCCTTGAATTAATTGGTCATATGGTTTAATCATAGATTTTCTACTATAATAAAATATATTTAATTACAACTTCAGGGTGATTTACACACCATAATTAGATCATAGTCTCTCTAATATTATCTTGACTAGAGTCTCACTGGATACATTTCCAACCTATGATAGTACTACTCTTACCAGTGTCACACTATAATTCTTCAATATCTTTAATCTATAGTAATTGATTTACATAGTGATCTCCCAGCATTCCCTAATTTTCATAGGTTCTTTGGACTCTTACCATATATATATGAAAGTGGTTTCTTTGATGCACCTTCTTTGAAATAGATCACCTGTTTAGCATAGGATGTATTTTTATTAATAAAACTGATATTTTTTTAACTAAATAATAGTTTCATTAAAAGACATCAAGTCTTTAGAAAAACTCAGTAACTCAGTCACAGCACATAGATCAGCTTCACAGAACATATAGTAAATATTTTCACCTAGCTATCTCACTCAATGAGCTATTATGATCTTTAATCCTAGAAACTACTCATATATTTAAGTGACAAGAATGAACATAAATAAACAACAAGATACCGAAAATTCATCCATTCTCAGATTCTTCTTATTAATCTTCTATAATTTAGGATGTTTAAGATATTCTTCATTTCACCTAGATGATAAAAAATACCCAACATAATATCAAATCCTTCTTCATTTTCATCACTATATCATGTTGTGGATACTTCTTAATTTTTTATTCAAGTGTTCTTCAAATATCACATAATTGTACATATCTATGATTCCCTTTTCTAAACCTCATTTAACAACCTATTGGTGATGACATCTATTTCTTTTCTTCTCTTCTCTATTTTTTGAATCTCACATAGACAGAGAGATTCACTTAATTTATTCCTTTTGTCAAAATATCATTAATGGTATACCCAGTATAAATTTTCAATGTTATCATATTATTTTATAATACTCACATTTTGATTCACATGACTCATTTCCTTCAACTCAGGGAGTACTCCAATAATTCCCTTTATTAAATATATTTTTTGAGAACTCAGTAGAGACTCTTCAAAAAATATATATAGCAGGTATGAAATAATATTTCTCAACCATATTCTACAAAATCCACAAATTTAATATTCACAACTATATAAGAATGGAAAACACTCATGTATTTAGTGTATAAATCTCCCTTTCTGCATGAGAGACTTTCATGAAAATAGTATCATCTTTAATCTTAGACCTATATACAATAGTAACATCTCATATATTATTCATTATCGCTCAAACACTCAAAAATTTTGGGATCCACTAAAGTAGGAAATGATAAACAAAAGCTCAAGCTTTGATGGTTCTTCATCTGCATTATTCTTAAAACCCCAAAAAATTAAATTTCAGCATCAAGAAATACATGTAGGGTTTCTTTCTGTTTGATCTTCCTAAAAAATAGGCTTAGATCAAGGATTAAATAAGATTCATGATGTTAAATTTTCACTTAGTACGTATTCAAATTCCCTTACATGAGTACCAATGTGGAATTCATGTATGTGAATATCGAGTATGTGGGGATCAAATAACATTATCCTTAATTCAATAATGTTTTATAAAGTTACACAACTCTCTGAAGTCATCTACGCAACATTTTCCTGCCTGGAATTTCATTTGGGCACGTGGTTCCTAAATTCTGATATGCAACAGAATTTAAATATGTGAAATGCATTCATGGATTATAAGGATACATATCTGAACCCACATAAATTAATGTTCATGTCTGAAAAAATTTTCATACTGAGTGAATTCAACTACATAAAGCCACCTACATTTTGGGATTTACATTAGTTGAACCTGGAGTTCCAGACATCTTTCATTTTGAATGAAGGAACCTATAGTCAAACTCCATCCATTCTCCTTCACTCATAAACACTTCAAAACAGCTTTGTGAATTTATAAAACTTTCTCAAACAATTAAAAAGGATTACCAAATACTCTATAGAAAATAAAACACTCCTCTTTGAGTTCTTCAATATCATAAACTTCACCTTTTCTTTTAGTCAACATAGAACATCATTTAAGCCTTCATCCATGTGTATTTCAATATTGATTTCAACAGTCTTATCCATATGTAAATAGGTATGGATTCTCTATATCTCTATCACTTCAATATCCCATTAATAAAACTATTAACATAGATAATTGTAAACCATTCAAGATGTTTACTATATCCAGAACTCTAGTTACTCTACATTATTAAATAAAAGGTTGCATTCATTATTTCAGAACTTTTCATGATTTATCCATGAAGAAAAGATTACCAATCTTCTGTGTATATGGGAATCCCACCTGATTCTTTCTATCCAAGTGTTCAAGGGAAACCAACTCTTTATACTCCTTTACTCATAGATCATGGGGAACAAACTCTTCATCTTTGGTGGGTGGACACTCAATCCCTCACCTAATTTATATTGGAATTTATTACATTGATAGTTCATGTTGATAAAAAATACAACTAAACAACTTTCGGAACTTTAATACATCGTTTGTGTTTGTCCTTAATTCCAAATGGACTTCAATTGTTAATGTAATTCCTTTACCCCAAATTGGAAATAAATTCAAAGGGTTGGAAATTATTCTACCCTTAATTGAAATCATAGGGTTGGATCATTATTTTAGTTTCTTCTCCCCAATCAATGTTTTATACCACTTGAGATTAATACCACTTGATATATTATACCAATTTAAATACATGGGGATTCCCTTCATCAAATACCTGTCCATTTTATAATAGAACTGTGAGTTTTTAAGAAATACATATCATGTCCATATGGTTTATCTTCCCCTTTGAGAAATCCAATCAACTTATATATAGAACAAGTATTTATATAAGAATATCTACTCAACAGTTGTAAGTGACTGTATTAATTGAAGAACAAAATGGAATAATTTTAATTAATTGGAATCACATTTCTCTTCGAAATGTGTCATTAATCATCCAAATCAAAGTCTATGTGGGTTAAAATTATATGGAAAACATTATTGCTTAATTTAGACAACATATCGATCCACATTTTTATATGTTATACCAATTTTTACATTCTTACTTTTTCAGAAACACATGAAACTTGTTTAGGCAATTTTAGGAACCTGTACTCACTTGAAAAAATATATCAAAAATTCTCAAGTTATATTTCTCCCCCATTTTTTTAGATAATCACTCCTAATTTATTAAAACCCAATATACATGAAGAAAAGTTTAGGTGAGAGAAGATCATAGATCAAATTTTTGTTTTCTTTAAATTTGTCCAGAATTCCAGATTTAGAAAGAATGAATATATCTATATAAAATTGGATTATTTTCCTAGCCCCATTAAGGTGTGCTTCCCATACAATATCTCCTTCAATTCCCATCACTAGATCAAAATTAGAATGATATGGGAAAGGGTATATCTTCCACTACTATTCAATTTTTGTACTTGGGATGAGACTTCTTCCCCAACCTTGTCAAACATAATTTAAATATTTTAAATGTCTAAATTTATTCATGATATCATCCTATTTAGATATCCATAATCGAACAACTTGTGAAAACATGTATTTAATAATAAGGGTATAATTATTTTTGATATCATATTTTATAACCTGGGACATTTCTGCTTTCAATTTTTTCTTCAATAACTTTTTTTGAGGAAGACATGTCATACATCTAACAGCACTCTGGCCTACCTTCTTGTACCTTCCACACAAATCTTCATCAGATTTTAATTTAAATATCTTAGGTAGGTTATCAATGTATTTATAGGGAGTGTCATCAACCATATCAAATTAGATAACATAAATAAGTTCCCTTTTGGTTTTCAAGTTTCTATAATATTTCTTGAGACTCATTGACATTTTACAATAGTCCATGGTGTATCCTTTCTTACCACAATAGAAACACTTATTTACAATAGGTTGAACCTACTTGCTTACATTTTTTATATCCTTATTGTTAGTATTTTTCTTCACAAATTATTTTTTAATATCACCCATGTTTGATACACTTCGTTACTTCACCTGTATCTCAACCAATTTTGGTCTTTTCTCTTCAGTGGTTAGTATATCATACCTGGCCGGACTATACTATAATTAATCAGAACGATGACCAAAAATATTGAAAAAAATACATAAACTATTCCATGAATCAAATATATTTCTCATATAAAGACTCACTAAGTCCTTGAATATCTCAACAACTTTAGTGATCCAATTGATGAAACTATCTCCATTTCTGTCATGATATATTTTTAGATCATCAAACATATTGTGAAGAACTTGAATTTTCAAAACATTCAATTTAATGTCACCTTTATAAATTCTTTAAAATCTGTCCCAGATTTCCTTATCACAAGTGTATCTAATATTATTCAAAAATATATGATCTGATAGGGCTCTAGTTAGAGAATTTTTATCTTTGGAATTATAGTCAAGAATTTTCCTATTATCTTTGGTCACAGACACCTATTACATCACTAACCTTAATACTGTGAATATAGGCATAAAGAACATCCAGTATAAGAGATCGATGATAAAATCACTTCAGATTTTTTCAAATTTGATAGATTTTCCCATAAAATAGTGTAACTCTATAGTATCCAAGGACTTTACATGCATTTCTTTTGAAATAAAGCTTTAAGTGTTTTAGAGTTTTCCTTAGATGCAACCCTAAGTCTATATTAATGATGATATAGTAAACCATTATATCATAGTTATTAAATTGAAAGGTATGAATTGTAATAAAAATTTTATAAAAAATATGTATAATTTTATTATTAATTAAAATGTATTTATTAATTCATCATAAATAAGTACTCAATTTTTAGAAAGTAAGTTTTTATTCAAAAATATGTTTTCATCAAAAATGAATTTTATCGCATTCTGAAAATTAAATTTATAATTAATTTATTCTATTTTTGTAAAATTTATTTGATTAAATTAATATAATTTTTAAAATCATCATTTCAATATTATATTATGTTGAAATGTTATGATTTTTTTGAAAAGATATATTTTTCAGAAAATATTGAAAACTACCATTTTTTGTAAAAAAATGTAATTTAATTCCAAGTAAATATACCATTATGTTTTTAATTTGATATTAAATAAACTTAATTATCCATTAATTATAAATAATATAATTAATTACATAGTAATTTTCATTATAAATTATTTTGGTGTAAGTTAATTTTTGGGCTTAAAACCCCATTTTTCTAAAAATTGTTTTTCTGTATGAATTGTGTTTTTAACTTAATTAATTAATTATATCTCTATTGATTAATGTTTTTAATGAAATTTATAGATTAAATATTCATTATAGTAATTTAACATTCATTTTATTCTTTTATATATCAAATATTGGATGTAAATTTATTTTTATGATTAAAAATTCATTTTTCAAAAATGGGTTTCTATTGAATTTTGTGAGATTATTTAAAATTAAGTCTTGAAACTTACAGAAATTTAAATCATTAAAATGGATTAAATATTTTAAATCATAATAATTAATATAATTTAATATTTAAATCTTAATTTTTTGTCATAGTGAATAGTAAAAATAGTAAAATTATGTTCGGATGGTTAAGGTTAAAATGGGTTTATAGGGGTGGGGGAGGGGGTGGGGGTTAAACCATGAGATAAGGAGTGATAACAGTATTATTTCACCCAAAACCTATAAAATTATTATTATTTTGAATATATTTCAACCTTATCTTATCCTACCTTGTAATCCCTAGCCATTTTGAGCCACTTCCCCATAAAAGTGACATTAAATCATTAAAATCTTTTATAAAATTCCATGTGTGTCCCTACCCTCAATTATAAAAGGGAACCTATTCACCAACATTATTCACACAATTTGAGCCTTATATATAAAAAATACCTACTAAAAAACCTCCATATAATTTTTATCTCAATATTATAGCTTATATAATTCTACTGTGTCCAATATTCCAAGGCATAAGGTGCATGACAAAGGAGGTCACTCAAAGAAGAGGTATAGATCTTAACCAAGATCTTTAGATTTTATTTATTCTTATAATTCCACTAAACACAATGTATCCATAAAAAATTATTAATACATTTTCATAAATATACTTATATGTAATTATGGTGATATAACAACCATTTACAACATCTTCTTAATCAAATGGGAGATGAATGTATCGCTCTTGGGTACATGTGGACTACCACCTCCACATAGTGATGCGATTCATTTTCCTCCACCATCATTCATGGGTGGTTATTATGATATATTTAATATTTATATATGATATTTTTTTTATAATAATTATTCTATAAGGTTGAATTATTATTTACCTATCTTTAATTCGATCCATAAAATAATGGAAACATCCCTTGTGGGTATGTGCGAACTAACATCTCTATATAGTGATATAATTCATTTTTCATCACCAATTTATATGGATGGTTATAATTATGTATATATTTCATATATATATATGATATTTATATAATTATTAATATTATTTGGATGTATAAATCATGATATAAGTGCATGTACCATAATTTCTGAACCAAAACATACATGAAAAATGAAGTAGTTAACATAAAATATGATGATAATGAAATATTTTTGATGAATGAGTGATAATGAGTTTTAAGTAAAAAATGGAAGATATTATGGGTATTATTCTGGTTATGATATATAATTACAATAAAATTTAAATGTATTACATAGGAGGTGATATCACTTACGAAGAAAGACATACTTGAGGTAGGGGTTTTATGTTTCAGTCTCATTTTTACCGAGAGTGTTTATACTTAAATATTAAGATGATGAAATTTTATGATATATATCTCAGAAATAAAATTAATTTTATTATATTATAGTTATTTATAGAGATTTAATGTTTTCATTTTATTTTCCAATATTTATGTACTCAACAGAATAAAATAATGTTTTAAGGAAAACCAACTATGTTTCCCCATTCAGTCTGGAATCATTTCTTCCATGTCCATATTTTTTTAAAAATGTTTCAAGAAATTTTTTATTATTATAAAGAAATAATTTAAAGTAATTGTTGAGTATATTTTACTTTCCTTATCACTTTTTAAAATTAACCTTTCTTATCATTTTCCAAACATGGTACTTTGGAAACAAAAACATGAAAGAAATTTTTATTTTAAAAAACACCACATAAAATTATTTCCCTACCGTAATGAATACACATTTATTTTTATATTCCTTTATAAGTTTCATTTTTTTATTTTAAAATAAAACCCTTTAATTAATATTTTATAAACTATTATATTCTAAATAAGTGTTTTCACATAAAAAGGTCATTTTCTTAAATGAATGTTCTAGTGACATTTTAAAGGTATTTCTGTCTATAAAAACATTCTATGATGTTTCTTATTATTTAATGGGGATATTATCAAATTTTTTCATCTTTATTCTTTATCTATATAGTTTATGGCTATGATAAAGAAATTTTTATTAAACCCATATCCTTTCTATAGGTTATGATTTGATGATATGATGAATGTTTTATGATTCCATGGAAGAAATATGTATAGTTTTCATTTTGTGATGGGTGGGCCAAGAATTGTATAGACCTCCAATGAATTATATAAATAAAAACATCTCATGAGATAATACGGAATATAATGGGGATTGAACCCATTTTAGAATGGGACTTTTTTCAATAAGAAAGTCTTGTGAGTGAACCATGACTAAGGAAGTGATGGAATAAACAGTGAACCAAATCCACTATGATAGTCTTGGAAGTGAGACTTAACCATGGAAATGATTCTATATGTGTATGTAGATTGAAAAAAACTTATTTATTATTTTTATGATATGTTTTCATGGTTCTTGATTGAATTTTTATGATTCCACACTATTATGTATTATGTTTTTTGATTGATAAACTCCATTCCATGTTTCATGATTATGATATATTAATTTTTGGATAAGATTTTATAATTTTTAGATCATGTTCTTGTATCATTATGCTTATTTTATGCTCATTTATGATAATTTATTGATATATATTATGTTTATCCTCATTAATCATCTGAGATCACCCTTTCTTATTTTTCCCTTCCCCGGTTTATGATGTAACATGTTATGTATATTATATCTAATAAGGGTGCTAGTTGTGAATAAATTAATGGGGTTTGATTTAGATATTTTATATATCGGTTTTTTATTTATCCAAGTTTCCAAAGACTCTATATCTATTTTGTCCTTAGGTGTGTATTATTTTGAAATTTATTAAATATTCATCTAAAATGATGTAAAACTTATGTACGAAAAGTATGTGTTGAAATAGTAGTTATCATAGGTAAGGTTTAGTATCTTTTGGAAACTAGGATGAGAAAACTTTAGGGAGAACCATTTGGATAATCTTGAGTATAGGATAATATCCTAAGTTATGGTAAATAAAGCAGTGTTTTTTCTAAAAGAAAATATATCCCTTTTTCGATACTATAAGAGGATAGGGTTTTGGCACAAATACATATGGGGATAATTATCTGCAAAAAAAGTTTGTTGACTATATATCAACCATCATTCTTGTTCACAATGAATGACCTCTTATTATACTTATGGTTTGAAACTATATAGGGATATTCTTAGGATAATTTATGTTTTCTTTAAGTTATATTATGAAGGATTTGAATATTAATGATCATGGATGAACTAGTTTAAAACTAAAGTTTCTTAGATTTAAAGGAAATTTTCATTATTTAGATATCAAATGAATGATTTTTGATGATTGGTTACTCTATTTAATAGTGGTTGATGGAATGATTACCATTTTGGTTATATTAAGGGATTGGAGATAAATTGATGATGTTTTATGTGGTGATAGTTATGCTCAAATATCAAATTATCTTATTGAATATTAGACATATGAATAACTTCATATCATTAAAAATATCTATGAATATTAAATCATATCCTCAATGATTAAATGTTATTTTTTTTATAAAAATTTCTAATGGTATGATGATCACATATCAAGTCAATAATTCCCATTCAATTGATGTTTTTGGGAATATGCTCCCAATTTTTTTTATTCTTCTACTTGTTGAATTTGATGTGATTTTGGGAATGGTTTGGATTTATTTATATAAATTCTATATCAATAACTAATTAAGTGAAGTAAAATTTTATATTTTAAGAAAACCTATGATAATTAATCAGTGACAGGATAATGGTAAACTTAAAATAGAAATTATATCCATTACATGGGTATTGATTTCTATTAAAATGTTGTGTTTATCTCAGATGGTAGGGAGAAAATAAAAATTAATGATATAGCTATTTTATGGGAGTTTGTTGAAATATTTATGTATTAGTTACCAATTATTCCTCTGAATTGTGAAGTTTATTTTTCAATAGAACTCATAACCAGTGCTACAACTATTTCAATGACTCCATATAGAATAGAATTGGTTGAGTTTCAAGAATTCAACAAGTAACTTGAGGATAATATTTATAAGGGATTCATTTGTCCATGTGAATCTAAATGGGGTGCACCTATCCTTTTTTGTCAAGAAGAAATGTGGATCAATAAGACTCTGTATTGATTATCAAAAAATTAATAAGATCATGATCAATAATAAATACCCCCTTCTCTGTATTAATGATTTTTTTGATCAATTATAAGGACATAAATATTTTTCCAAAATTTTTCTTTGATCTAGATACTATTATTTGAGGTTAAAAAGTTAATAAATAGCCCTGGAATATTTCTATTTGAGGTATAGACACTATAAATTTATAGTGTTTCCATTTTGTCATACTAATGACCCTGTTGTCTTCATGGGAAAGGAATATGTGGGGGTAAAGCTATTCCAGACCCACCCCCAAATTTAATGGAAAAAAAAGAAACTACAGACATGGGAGGGGTGGGGTCAATCAACCCACACCCAAAAACCCTGGACACCCCCATGAAATCGAAAAGTACCAAAAAAACCAAATGACACACAAAAACAAGAAAAGGAAGAATAATAGAAGCATCTCTGCCAGCATTTCCCAGCCAAACAGCCACTAGCATCACACAACACCATTTTCATCAACCATCACCCGCATGCCAATTATATCCACTGCCAGCATCACAGAACCACCAATATCAAATTCATAAGTCTCACCTTCACCACCTCGCACTGAAGCAGCAACCATCACCATAGGCCAACATCTTTCTTCACACCCACCTCCAGGAACCCACCTGTAGCATCCAAAAGCAAGAAAACATCATGAACCGTTAAACAGTTCCAATATCTATCATCTAAAATGATTCACAACTATTCTAGCTACAATGCCAAAATCACCAGCTCCCACATCGTCCAACACCACCATGAAAGGCAGGTCTATCTCCATCAGTATAGAACCACCATTACCAAAAATAGAAACACCATCTTCATCACATATCAGCCAAGTACCAACCAAAATTGAAACATATCAGACCCAGCTGCACAACCAGGGGTATAGAATAGCCAGCGTCTCAAGTGAGTTTATATCGGTGGATCTATCAATGATGAAAATTATTGGGTATTTCCCTAGACCAACTACTGTGACTCATAACCATATTTTGACTATATTGGATAGATATTATCATCATTTTGTGATGGATTTATCATGACTATTTAATCCACTCACCAAGCTAATTAAGAATTGAGTTAAGTTACTTTGGACTGATGAATGTATTTTTTTTCAAGGAATAAAAGATAAGTTTGGTCAGTCCACATGTGATTATACTACCCTATAGTGAATAATGGTTTTTGATTTATAATGATGCATAAAAAAGGTGACTGGGCTATGTTCTTATACATAATGATATAGTGAAATCTTTTTCCTTTCTCCAATTGAAGGTTCATGAGTAAAATTATCTAATACATGATTTAGAGTTAGCAGTGGTAATACTTGCATTAAATATTTAGAGGTATATATTTATAGATAAAGGTGTAAAATATACACTTTTTAATAAATCTTAAAGTATATATTTAGAAAAAAATACTTGAATATGAACTAGAGAATATGGTTGGAGTTAATTAAAGATGATTTCTTATCAATACATTACCACCCAGGACGAAATAAAGGTGTCTAATTCTTTGAGTTAAAAGGATCATGTTAGCTTACCTATGATGTATATCAAGAATTATCCTATATTTATGGATTTTCAAAGGATATACCTTGAAATATTGATGTAAAGGGAAAATCATATATTTCTAAAAATTGTGTTGAACTATATATCAATGTAATGATTGAAGAGAAGAAAAATGGGGATGTGGAGCTGTAAAGTAAGGTGGGAAATGTTCCTGTGTTCAATATTGATTAGGATGGAATTAAAATATGTAGGAACTGAGTATGTGTCCCTTCAATACCAAACCCAAAGAAGGAACTATTGAAAGAAGTTCATATCTCATAATTCTATATTCATTATAGAAGTACAGAGATGTATAGAGATGTGAAAGAGTATATCTTGTAGGAAAATGAAGAGAGATATTGTAGAGTATATATCTAAATAATTTTTATATTAGAAATTTATGTTAGAGAGACATAAGTCTATGGGGGATGTTGCAACCATTACCCATATCAGAATAGAAATAATAAAACATCACAATTGATTTCATTGTTGGACTCCTTAAAACATCTAAAGACCATAATTATATTTGGGTTATAATAGATCTCCTTAAAAATTATGTATACCTAATTAATGTTAGATTATATTTATGTATTGATCAACTTTCTAGAATATATATTAAGGAAGTTGTATGTTTACATGGTGAACCATATTATATTGTACCAAATCAGGATATGAAGCTTACCTTGAAGTTCTGAAGAAGTCTTCATCAAAACCTAGATACATAGTTCTGTTTCATTACTGCTTATCATATTCATATTTATGTTCAGTATAAGTAGAATATTATAACCCTAGAGTATACATCAATATCCTTTTATCTAAATTTCAAATGTGGTTTGGATAAATACCTTCATCTAGTTATGTTTTCTTATAATAATTTTTTCACTAAAGAATTCAGATGGAACCATATAAATCCATCTATGAAAAGAAGTATAGAACTATGACATATTGGGAAGAGTTTAGAGAAATAAAACTACTTGTACATAATCTAGATGAAGAAGTGGTATAGAAGGTTCGATCCATTTAGAAACACATGAAGACGGCTCAGAGTTGGAAAAAAAGATATACTAGCAATCATCGGAGAGATATGGAATTCCGTGTTAGTGAGAAGGTATTAATGTGAATTTATCTATGGAAAATATATATAAATTTTTTAAATAAGGTAAATATGAGCCCTAGTTATATTGGTCCCTTATATATTCTTGATCAAGTATAGACTTTAGCTTATCGCTTTTCACTCCCAACAAACCTCTCTCAGGTTCATGATGTGTTCCATTTATATCTCTAGAGGAAGTACATACCGAATCATTCACATGTACTAAACTCATAAGTTATAAAATTGGAGTATGGTATTTACTATAAAACAACTTATAGAAATCTTTGATTATATGGATAATTTTAAATGGTACAAGGCTACTCTCCTGGTTAAATTTTTTAGGAGTTAGGAATTCGGGGAGGCTGCCTAGGAACCTGGGGATATGATAAAGCTAATTAATACTAATTATTTTTGTGTTTAAGTGATATAATTTTAAGGTGAAATTCATTTTAAGTGGTTCATAATGTAAAATTCCAATATCTTACAAGTATTTCTTTTGAAATAAAACCTGAAGTATTTGGTAGATTTCTTTACATGCTCCCCAAGTCAATATGAACAATGATATAATAAACTATTAAAACCCAGATGTTAAATTGTACGGTACAAATAGTAGTAACCACTTTATAAAAAATATGCATTATGTTTTTTATTAATTCAAATTTATTGATTAACTCATAATAAATAAGTTCCCAATTTTATTTAAAGTCATTTTAAGCGTCAAAAATATATTTTCTTAAAAAATGTTTTTATCACATTTTGAATGAAAACTTTATAATTAATTAATAATATTTTTAGAAATTTTATTTTAGAAAATTAATATCATTTTTAAAATCATCATTTTAAAATTATCTTAGGTTTAATTTTTATTATTTTTCTAAAAATATTTATCTTTCCATGAATAGTGAAAAATATTGATTTTTTGTAAAAAAATATCATTTATTTTCAAGTAAATATCACATTATGGTTTTAGTCATATATTAAAATAAACTTAGTCAAATTTAATTATAAATAATCTAATAAATTTCATAGTAATCATCATTATACATTATTATGGTATAATTTAATTTTTTTGGACTTTAATACACATTTTTATAAAAACCGTTTTTGTGTGTGAAATGAGTTTTTATCTTAATAAATTAATTTTTTATCTTTTTATTACCAGTTTTATTGAAAATTTTAGATTATATATTCAATATAATATTTTAACATTTAATTTATGGTTTTTATAAGGTGTGAAATGGAAGTAAATTAAGTTGTAC
The DNA here is from genome assembly GCA_963277665.1 of Viscum album. NCBI lineage: Eukaryota > Viridiplantae > Streptophyta > Magnoliopsida > Santalales > Viscaceae > Viscum > Viscum album. The sequence continues at coordinate 600,972,796 of OY728158.1, read as the reverse complement.
ACTTAAAAATTCATCTTTCAAAAACAGGTTTTTGTTATGGAGTGCACACATAATTAAAATCAACTATCACCAATTATAGAAGTTTAATATGTTAAATTGAATTAAATATTTTTAATTATAATAATTATTAAAATTTAATATGCTCAACTAAATTTTTGGTCATAGTGAGTACTAAAAATAGTATAATTTTGTTACCACGATTAAGATTAAAACGCGTTTATCGGGGGTGTTAACCATGTGATAAGGGTATTATTTCTATTAAAACCTACATAATTATTATTTTATGAATATATTTAAACATTAAATTATCCTTCCTTAAAATCACTATCCATTTTTAGCCACTTTCCCTTAAAAGTGACCTTAAATCATTGAAATATTTTAAGAAATTCCATTTGTGTCCCTCCCCTCGCTTATAAAAGAGATCCTATTATCCTCATTATTAACACCATTTTAGCCTTATATATTGGGAAATAACTACTAAACAATTTTACTAGTATCCTCTACTTAATCCTAGATATTCTTCATCAAAGAAGAGGTATAGATATTAACTAAGATATTTCAATTTTATTTATTATTATACTTCATATAAACATTTTGTATCCATAAAAAATGATGAATATTGAAACATAAATATAATTAGATTTTATTATCGTGACATAAAAACCATTTTCTACTTCTTCTCAATCAAATGGGAGATGAAATTATCGCTTGTGCGTACATGTGGACTATCACCTCCACAAAGCGATGCAATTCATTTTTCACCACCATGATTCATGGTTAATTATGTTCATATATTTAATATTTTTTATTATTTTTATGTATAATAATGATTACTTAATGGTGAATTAATATTTACTTTTCTTTCATTCCATCCATCAAAAAATGGAAACATCACTCGTTCATATGTATGGATTATTGTCTCTACATTGTGATGTAATTCATTTTTCATTACTAATTTATATGAACAGTTATAATTTTTTGTATAATTAATAAATATGGTATTTATATCGTTATTAAAATTATATATATGAAGGAACAATTATTTATGTGAATGTACCATAACCGCCGAACCAATACATACATGAAAAATGAAGTAGTTAACACCCAAAATGACGACTATAATGAAATATTGTTAATGAAAATGTGATAAGATGTTATAAATAAACCTTTTATGGTATTATAAGTATTATTTTGGTTCTTAAAGATAATTATAATAAAATTTCAATCAATTATACAGGGGGTTAGAGTGCTTTTGAATGAAGACAGACATGAGGTAAGAGTTTTATGTTACAGTCTCATTTTTACTATAATTGTTTATGCTTAAATATTTTGATGATGAAATTTTATTATTTATGTACCATAAATATTATAAATATTCTTATTTTATGGTTATTTGTGGATATTTAATATTGAAAATTCATTTTTATCTCTCCAAGTTCTCAAGAGATCGAAAGAATGTTTTTAAGGGAATTTGACCTTGTTTCCCCCTTATGTCAGGAATCTTTTCTTCCATGTACATATTTTCTTTAAAAAAATTTAAAGAATATTTTCAGTAGTATATTATTATTATTTAAATACATTATTTATATATTTTAATTTCCTTACTATGTTTTAAAATGTTCATTCTTATCATTTTCCAAATGTGGTACTTTAGAACCGAAAATGTGAAAGGAATTTTTTTAACATACACTACATGAAGATATTTTTCCACCATCATGAATACTATTTTCATTATATATTAAATTACATGGTTTCTTTTTTATTTTCAAATCGATTTTTTCCATTAAATTTTGGAAAATTTTAAATTTTAAATACGTGTTTTAAAAAAAATCGGTATTTTACTAAAAAAAATACTAGTGATTTTTAATGTCATTTTTATCTATAACAACATTATATAATGTTTCTTATGATTTAATAGGGATATGATCCAATGTTACCATATTTAGTCTTTCTCTAGATGGTGTAAGATTATGATTATTAAATAAAAATGAAACCCATATCTTTTCCATGGGTATTGATTTGATGATATGATGAATGTTTTATGATTTTTTTGGAACATATATATATCTTATTTATTATGTTATTGGTAGATATAGAATTATATATACCTCCAATTAATTGGGTAAATAAGGATATATCATAAAATAATAAGGAATAGAATGGGGAGTGAACCCAGTTCAGTAATGTTTTTTGTTTAAAAAGATAGTATTGGGGGTAAACCTTGATTAGGGAAATTGTGGTATGGTGAGTGATCCCAATCCACTATGATATTTGTAGGGATATTTGACTAAGGAATTTTTATTATTATCTTATATTCACTAAAAATACTTATTACTTGTGAATATGTTATGTTTTCATGTCTCATGATTGACTATTGATGATTTTACGCTCTTATGTCTTATTTTTTTGAGGGATAAAACCTGATTTTATGTTTCATGATTATGATATATGAATTGATGGGTATGATTTTATAATGTTTAGATCATGTTATCATACCATTACACTTATCATATTATCAGTCATGATCATTTTTTGATATCTATTTTGTTTACTCTTACTGAGCATCTGATCTCTCCCTTCTTTATGTTTACCTTACCCAGGTTATGGAGAATGTTTTTCAGAATGTTATGTTTAATAGGGGTACTAGTTATGAAGAACTAAATGGAAAATGATTTAGATCTTTTATACACCAGTTGTTTTAGTATCCATTTTTCCAAATATGCTAAACCTCTGTAGTCCTCCGACGTGTATTACTGTGGAATGTATTGAATATTTATCTAAAATTATGTAATATTTATTTATGAGAAGTATGAGTCTCTATAAAATCATTTGAAATTAACTAAATTATACATATTGAAATTCAATGGTCGGTTTCGATGCTATTAACATATATTGGATACCACTTATTGTACCCCTAGATGCCTTGAGAGGGGAAGGGTGAATCGGGGTGTAAAGTTTTTCTTATACATTACAAGTATCTTGTCATCACATTGGTAGAAAATTATTAAACCTCTCTGTTTGGAATAAAATTTTACCAAGCATAAATAATGAAGAAATAAAATATAATACAATAATTTTTACTTGTTTCACCACTAAGAGATAGTCTAAGGAGTAGGTTATAATAATGTTTCATTCATGCCTAAATCCACTAATATTCATTATTTATTGTAGATTACAATTGTTTGTCTAAGGTCACTCCATTAAAAAAACACTACCTTTGCAAATAATTTATGGATAGTCCAATGCCTCCCGTAGATCACTTCCGTCGAATCCTCCCTACGTACTACTCTGGATAGAGTTTTCCTCAGTTATCAACATTAAGGTCTCTCTCTTATCACCTGCAATTTTCTGAGAATATTAAATCATAAATGAAAGAATATTATTCTTTAATTTGATTGTTTTCCATTATAATACATTCTAGAAAAATCATGTGAGAAAAGTCTTCTAAAATAGATAGACCACTATCTACCACAAAAAAACCCAAAATCCACCATCCACTATGAACTAACCACATGGGCCACCATCCACTATGGAAAAACTGTACAAACCACTAGTGTGGTCAATTATTCAATGAACCTCCCACACATGAATCCTCAAAAAACACATACTATGTAGTGAATGTGCTAAATTTCATCCACACACTGACTGTACACACTTCCTTTTACTCACTTTCCTAAAAAAACTCCCCACACACAACTTCTCCCTAGAATTCCCCTAGAGACCCTGATTACCATACATTGTGTCACGCCCCAACCCCAGTTACCTAGAGTCGGTGCATTATTTTAATACATTGGCATGATTACAAGGAATAAGGTCCCAAAGGACCAATCAGTTTAGAAGTCTTGGAAAATAGATTACATACATGAACGTTACGTTACACTTTCTAACATACAACATAACATAAATTCTCTTTTGAGAATGACATTGTTCCCCTAGCTTAACCCTACATCTCAATCATTAAACACTTCTTTAGATCCTGGGAAAATGAAACATGAGAAAGGGGTGAGATTAGATACTCAGTAAGGATAACAAAATAGCGGAAACATTCATAAATAAGCATAAACATTTAAGGCAATGTATAACTAAAACAAAAGCCTTTTAAACATGAACTTCAGCATAATATGGAAAAGATAAAATGAAATAATTCCATTTACTTATTCACATTGATATTTTACTAGTCGAATAATCACATGAAATATCAATAACCACTTTCATAATAATGGAATGCATAATGGAAGACTGTCATAACCACATAGTCAAGGCCTTATGCTAAGACTACAAATAGGATTTTGTCAAGGCCTTGTGCCAAGACACTAGTTTGTCTCATGAGACCTACCAATGCATCTAATATCTATAGTGGTCTCTACCCTTCACTTACTAAGTCCAATGCATTCCTCATATTAACGGTTTTAAACATAACATAAACATTCATATTAAAACTTCCATACGAAATATCAATACTTTATCCACAAACCATGAACGGTATAAAAATAACACATCCACAATCAAAAATAACTCATTCAATACAATATGTAAGATTGTATTATAACATATTAACCACAATAGAGAATAATGAAGGATATTTAAATAGATGAAAAATAGTCATCAAAACTATTTGAGATAAATATCCCACTTTTATGAGAACATTTAAAAGTCTCACTTTTATCAAGAATCCTTTTAAAATATATTTTTCAATCAAAGTGTCACATACCACTTTGAAACTTTTAAAAATCATTTTAATTTTAAAACTTTAATGTCCATATAAATAAATCCTTCAAACCATTTTTAAAACATGGACATTTATGAGAAATATTTAAAATAATAAATCTTTAAAACATTTAAAATTATATTTTAGTTAGAGTTTCTAACCAAAAGAGAGACACTTGAATACAAATAATTGACGTAATAAAAAATTTCTAATATCATGAGAATAAAGGGATTCATGATATACTATGTCAAAGTACATTATATACACCATATAAAAGTGATTTTGTGTATAACAACAAAGAAGTCTCAATGGAATGTAAATTGAGATGAAATCTCTTATAAAGATGGCATACTTAGGTTAAGGATAAATCAATGACATAATTATGTTTGAAAAATATAAATACACTCAATATGATTGGATATTCAGGGTAAATCAATCAGAGGAAATTCACACATATTCTTGTAAAAACAACACCAATGAATTGGATATTTAACTCAACAAATGGAGATTGGGTTATAACTAACCTTATCAAGTTCAGATCGATGACTTGAGAGTATATAAATGGAGTGATTATGTGTATCAAAAGTATATCCATAGAAAGGGGAGTGGAAATTATGACATAAGAAAATGAATAGTGATTCCACGCAGAATCTTGGAGTAAAATAATCAATGAAGTATGTGTAAAACCGAATAAGCAGAAATTAAAAATTTCAAATTCCCTTACCGATTTGGTAACTTACGAAACATACACCCATGAAAGAAGGATCATAAAATGATGATGTAAATATACATAAATTAAATTATATTACACAATTAATACAATCATGGGAAGTACACACACCACATGCAATATATAAGTGGTGAATAATGGAAATATCACAGAATTTAAAGTGAGATAAGAAACCCCTTACCTCAAGTCCGAATTGTCTTGTGCGTTACTTGTTATTACTGAATAATAAACTTAAGTTAATTTTTAATTGATTAAGAAAATATTTCAATTTTATTATTCCTTTTATATCACTTATTACATTTCTATAATAATTAGTTAATTATTTGAGTTCATATTGGATATTTTATTGATGTTTGGAACTTGAGTCAAAAATGAACTTTTTATAATTACAATTTGTCCATGTGGTCAAAAGTAAATTATCTCCAGAATGATATAAATGATTTATATATCATATATATATTATATATCTAGTATATATATGTATTTATAATATTATATAAAAATTGGATATAAGAAATGAAATGCACCTTTCATGGATATGGTAAGCAGTACATACGCATGAACGCCACTTTCATTTCTATTTTTTATTTTAATGGAATTAAAACATAATGATACATAGGTATATTATAATTCCAGTATAATATCATATGATATATTTTTTAGATAATTTAATTAACTCTATACTTTATACGTTCCATGAATGTCATGAACGAATCGTATTACCTTGAGGGGGAGGTAGTCCGCACTTCCTCAAATGAAATTATCGTGGTCACAGATATTGGAAAGCATATTGGAATGTTTTTAAATGAAAATTACAGAAGAATAGAGAAAACATAAACATAATGTACAAAATATATAAATACAGTGCCATCATAATGGCCACCATAAGAGGCAGTAGGAGATAATCAAACAATCATCATTTCGTGGGGCGTTAGTTTTCCATCCACAGAAACATTATGTTCTTCACCCATTAGATGAAGGTGTGTGTAAGTGTATCTCAAATACTTATTATAAAAAAAATCCTAGTATATTTAAGATACTGGTGTTGTTACAAAATAAAGGAATAAAAATAGTTCATGGGGTTGGAGAAGTTAAATGAAAGAAATGAATTTAAGAGAAACTGTTACCTTTAATTTGGGTAACTCCCTTTTCTTTGAACCAAAAGGACTTCTTGAAGTGCCTTATTTGTAAGGTAGGGATTCTAGGTGGAGGAGAGGGATGTAGGGAGATTAATTTGGTAGAGGTTTGATGAGCCAAAAGGCTTGAGAGGTTTGAATAATTGGTTTGAAGTGGTCTCCTTTTTTAAGGGAGAGGAGGGGATCTTTAGGAATGTGTAAAACTACTATTTTATTATATACTTATCTTCGGTTTCAAAAGGCCAAAAATAGATTAAAGTCGAAGATAAGATTACTAATATTAGAAATAAAATCATCCAATCATAATTGGACATGTTTTGGATAATATTTGAATCATTATAATCTTATTTATTTAAATCATTTATCAATGAGGTAAACATTGCATCATTATTTTCTCAAAAATAATTTAATTTATTTGATTAATGAAAAGTATAAAACAAATTACATGATGTATGATATATTTTTATCTTTCTAATTAATATTTATAGTTGAAAATATAAATTATATAACACCATGTAAAAATTAATTTACTAAAAGATATTTGTTTGTGTCATTTTTGTCATTACTTTAAATTAATTAATCTATAGAGTCATTATCACTCTCAAGTGGATTTATGGGGTCCCAAAATCGACCCAAGGATGACCATGGTCTTCCATGACTCATAAAATAAGGTTAAAACAAGTCTTAAGGTAATTGTTTATTATTATAGTATACTTTTTACCTTGAATTACCCTATTTACCTTTAACCGCGGTAAATAAAAGTCAAAAGGTACTACTCACCAAAAATTATTTTCATTTTGTTGAACCACAGTTTACTTATTGATATTAACCGTGTTTCTCAGATTTTATAAATTAAAGTCACAAAAGTGGTAAAATTTCATTTAAATGTAAAAGTCACTTTTTTAACTACTACTAAGTGGTTTCACTATTCATCAAAAATTGAAGTTTTTCAGAAAAATACAGAAAATTCAGCCGAAGATTTATTTGATACTCTGAATTCAAAAATGATTTATATTTTTCCAAATTCAAAACATAAAATTGGAATTAATTAATTTAATTTTAATTCTCTTTGTTAAAAGAAATAGCGTGTTTTTAAGAAATAATAACTATCAAAACATTGACACTTATTTATGTCCAATTTCAAAGTGAAATTAATTCCAATGACCAAAATTGAATTAAATGGTAAAAATATATTCTAATTACAATTTAAAACAAATTAAAAAGATAACCTAACCATATAAATAAATTAGATTAAAACACATCTTTGAATTAAAATACAGTATTTTTAACTATTCATCAAAAAAATGAATTTTATCAGAAAAAATACCTAAATTTTTCCCAAAGTAAATTTTGAAGTTCTGAATATATAGAAGAATTTTATTTTTTTTAAATATAACATATAAAAAGAAACAAAACTATATTTAAAGAGGTTTCACCATCAAAAGGTGATAAATCGTCCCTTTAATAAATATTAGAGTATTTATGCTTATAATCGAATTCCTTTCTTATTTTAAGCCTCTAAATTTTATTGGATAAATGTAAAAAAAAATTAAAAAATATATATAATCATATTTTAGATAGTTCTATTCATTTTCACCAATATAATGGCTCAGCATTAAGTACCATTTAAAATAATATTATTAAATTATTAGTGTGCAACGTAATATTTCAAAGAAACCTGTTGTTGTGTATCGGGTAAGCCATCGAACATAGCATCCCATTTAATTAAAAAATAATAATAAATATGAAAATGTATTATTCTTTATTTACCTAGTATGTTATATCCTTCCCCTCTTTTGGGAATTGCGTCCTCACAATTTTAAAATTGGGCTCGGAAACATTATTGAATGCCCCACATCGGAAAAGAGTCAATAAAACTGTCACTTTAAAATAAATTAAGAGAAGTAAAAAAGGTAACCTGAGGCAACAGATACTAGGATTCCATGAAAACATGGATATGGAGTAGAAAACAAAGTGTCTAGTTCTGATGGAGAGGGATAGAAAACATGATTAGGAGAAAGTTAACAACAAGAAAATCACAAACTTGTGATGTGATAAATGTTCATTAGTTTCCCAATAGGAAAAGTAAACGGATAATTTTTTTTTGTTCCATTTAATAAAGTTAAGGAATTTATTTATGAGATTGAATAAGAACATAAAGAGATATACTAACATTTTAAGTAGAGTTTCATTCTTCACCAACTCATATTTTTTTCAAATGATGAGTATTCAGGATGACTTGGTCACACTGAAAGATCTAGAATCAATTTCTAGATAATCACATGATCCACAAAAGATAAACAATATATTTACCTTTTCTTTAGAGATTAACCACCACCAAAATGGTTAGTACAAGATCGGATTATCCCCAAAAAGGATAATCCTTTAGATAAAAAAATATTAATCTTAATTTCTAAAATTAAACCAACCATAACCAAATTTAAATAAATACCATTCAATAAACAGTTGTCCTTAAAATAAATCAATATAATCTAAACTAATTTTGAAACCCAAAACATAGAAGAATTTTATTACACATTCTTCCACGTTAAATTGTATCTCCAAATGACATCGACTACTCTTAAAGTCACATACTTAAAGTAATTAACCTAATCACATATTCTCTATCATAGGTTAATCATTTCCATAAGTAACCCAAATAACTATAAATACACAATAAAAACATAGATAAAAATCCACTATTACTCTTCAAATGAAATCCTATTGTATTATATTTTCCTTGGGCATATAGTGTTTCCAACAAAGCGAACATCTTCCAAATGACATTTATCACTTAATCACCAAATCATTTACCTATACTAAGGGTATTAATTTGATAATACATAAGATCCCAAGTCAACTTATTATTGATCAATAAAATAATTTAACTAAAAATAATTAGTCACACTAACCAGGGACTTCACATAGTCCAGTGGTAGGCGATAAATCCCAATCACACTCTGGTTGTGGGTTCGATTTCCACAGCTTTGTATGACGCGATGGGTTGTCACACGGTCTGCGTGTTGTCATTTTTCAAAAGCTATATTTTATAACTTTACCAAAATGAGATAAAATCCTCAAAATAACCATAACATAATTTAACCACAAATGTTATCTCATACCTTTCATTTTCATCCCAAAATATAATAACTTGTAATTGCCTCAAACCCAATGATCATATAAAACAAAATGGATATTTATAACTATATCCACAAGAGAAAAGATAATTCTTCTTCAAATATCATTTTCACATGACAAATTGTAGGGTTACAAATACAAGAGAAAATTATTCTAAAGTAATCCCATCAACAAGGTGCACTAATACTTTTAAAAATTTCTCCAACCATTTATTTCCACATAACTTCTTCTTTGACCAAGAAAATATCCTATAGAATAAGGAATTTACTTGGTTAATGGCCAGGTCCCCTACATTTACGGCAAATGACGGTAAATGGATTCTTGGGACCATTTTTATTTTCTTCCATAGTACTCTTCATTTTTCCTCAGCAATTCTTCAATTTATGTCAATATTTCCCACATAGTAAGCATTTCATTGTTCCATTGAGACACTTTCCTGGGTGTCTCCTTACATATTTCCTGCATGATGGAAATTGAGGATTCTTTTCTCCATGGTCTCCACTATTGTAGCTTTTATCATTCATCGCCTTTATCTTCTTTGTTGATTCTAGGAGTTGGTTAATATATATGTTGGTGGTCATATTTTTAGAAAACTGATTTGGAATGAACACATTATCTTTTAAGCCTATCAACATTCCATTCTGTTTCTCATTTCCACCATCGTTCCCACCATGTACATCATTCTCAAAGTTACTATGAATTCCTTGGAATCCAGCCATTGACTAAAACCAGAAAACATTGTGCGAGTAAGAATAGTCATAAAATTATTTTGAAAATATCATCACACCTTATTTTCAATCAAAAACACCGCAGTATTAACCAAGGTTATTTATTCTCATCTTATATTAAAATACTTCAAATCAGTTTTTAATGAAAATTTCAATTATCCTAATCATATCCCCCGGAAGTGTCATAACCAAGAGTGTATTAAGGCCCGTTTTCGTGCACTAGTTCCCGTTTGAGTCTAGATCAAAGCAGTGTTTTCAGGTTTTACCCCTTGGTACATCTGTTCCAGAGCCGCCAATACCTATTCGTATCCAAACAGGGATGTACTACTTGAAAACTCACAAAATCTATAAAATACCAAAATTCTAGGATGTTCTACTATACTAATTCTCAAATTCTATCTTAGGACTATGTGATCTAATCAGAGTTTATCTAAATCTAGTTTCCAAGGTTTGTTCTAAACATCCTTTGGTACCAACTGTAATGCCCCGACCCCAGTTACCCAAAGTTGGTGCATTATTTTAATACATTGGCATGATTACAAGGAATTAAGTCCCAAAGGACCGATCAGTTTAGCAGACATGGAAAATAGATTACATACATGAACGTTATGTTACACTTTCTAACATACAACACAACATAAATAATCTTTTCAGAACTCCATTGTTCCCTTAGCATAACCCTACATCTCAATCATAAAACACTTTTTGGGATACTAGGAAAATGAAACATGGGAAAGGGGTGAGCTCAGATACTCAGTAAGGATAACAATATAGCAAAAACATTCATAAATAAGCAGAAACATTTAAGGCAATGTATAACTAAAACAAAAGCCTGTTAAACTTGAAATTCAGAATAGTATGGAAAAGATAAAATGAAATAATTCTATTTACTTACTGAAATGGATATTCTACTAGTCAAATAATCACATGCAATATCAATGACCACTTTCATAATAATGGAATGCATATTGCCAGACTATCATAACCACATAGTCAAGGCCTTGTGCCAAGACTACAAATAAGATTTTGTCGAGGCCTTGTGCCAAGACACTAGTTTGTCTCATCAGACCTACAGATGCTTCGAGGAGCTATAGCGGGCTCCACCCGTCACGGACTAAGTCCAATTCATTCTTCATATGAACAGGTTTAAACATAACATAAACATTAGTATTATTACTAGCATACGAAATGTCAATACTTTATCCACAAACCATGAACGGTATAAAAATAGCACATCCACAGTCAAACATAACTCATTCAATACAATATAGAAGATTGTATTGTGATATATTAACCTCAATAGAGAATAATTAGGGATATTTACATAGATTAAAAATAGTCATCAAAACTATTTGAGAGAAATATCCCCCTTTTTATGAAAACATTTAAAAGTCTCACTTTTATCAAGAAGCATTTTAAAATAGATTTTTGAATCAAAGTGCCACATCCCACTTTGAAATTTTTAAAAGGAATTTTTATTTTAAAACTTTAATGTCCATATAAATAAATCCTTCAAACCATTTTGAAAACATGGACATTGATGAGAAAGATTTAGAATAATAAATCTTTAAAACATTTAAAATTATATTTTAGTTAGAGTTCCTAACCAAAAGAGAGACACTTGAATACAAATAATTGAGGTAATCAAAACATTGTAATATCATGAGAATAAATGGATTCATGATATACTATGTCAAATTACATTTTATACACCATATAAAAGTTATTTTCTGTATAACAACAAATAAGTCTCAATGGAATGTAAATTGAGATGAAATATCTTATAAAGACTGTATCCTTAGGTTAAGGATAAATCAACAACATAATTATGTTTGAAAAATATAAATACACTCAATATGATTGGATATTCAGTTTAAATCAATCATATGACATTCACACATATTCTTTTAAAAACAACACCAATGGATTGGATATTTAACTCAACAAATGGAGATTGAGTTAAAATTAATCTTATCAAGTTCATATCAATGACTTGAGATTTATCAATGGAGTAATTATGTGTATCAAAAGAATATCCAAAGAAAGGGGAGTGGAAATTGTGACATAATCAAATGAATAGTGATTCCACACATAATATTGGAGTAAAATAATCAATGAAGTATGCGTAAAACCGAATGAGAGGAAATTGAAATATCAAATTCCCTTACCGATTTGGTAACATATGAAACATACACCCATGAAAGAACGATCATAAAATTATGATGTAAATAAACATAAATTAAATTATATTACACAATGAATACAATCATGGGAAGTAAACACATAGAACATGCAATAAATAAGTGGTGAACAATGGAAATATCACGAAATTAAAAGTGAGGTAAGAAACCCCTTACCTCAAGTCTGAATTGTCTTGTGCGTTCCTTGTTATTCCTAAATAATAAACTTAAGTTAATTTCTACTTGATTAAGAACAGTTTTTAATTTTATTATTCCTTTTATATCACATATTACCTTTCTATAATAATTAGTTAATTATTTGAGTTCATATTGGATATTTTATTGATGTTCAGAACTTGAGTAAAAAATGAACTTGTTATAATTACAATTTGTCCATGTGGTCTAAATTAAATTATCTACAGAATGATATAAATGATTTAGATATCATATATATATTATATATCCAATATATATATGTATTTATAATAGTATATAAAATTTTGAGATAAGAAATGAAATGCACCTTTCATGGAGACGGTAAGTCGTACGTTTGCATGAACACTACTTTCATTTCTATTTTTTATTTTAATTGAATTAAAACATAATGATACATAGGTATATTATAATTACAGTATAATATCATATGATATATGTTTTAAATAATTTAAATAACTCTATCCTTTATACGTTCCATGAATGTCATGAATGAATCATATCACTTTGAGGGGGTGGTAGTCCGCACTTCCTCAAATGAAATTATCGTGGTCACACATATTGGAAAGCATATTGGTGTGTTCCTAAATGAAAATTAAATAATAATAGAGACAAAATAAACATAATATACGTAATATATCAGTACATTTCCATCATAATGGCCACCATAAGAGGCGGTAGGAGATAATCGAACAATCATAGTTTCGTGAGGCGTTAGTTTGCAATCGACAGAAACATTATGTTCCTCACCCCTTAGATGGAGGTGTGTGTAATTTTAGCTCAAATAATTATTATAAATACATTATATTATATTTAAGATACTTATGTTGTTACGAAAATAAAGTAATAAAAAGAGTTCATGGGGTTGGAGAAGTAAAATAAAAGAAATGAATTTAAGAGAAACTGTTACCTTTATTTTGGGTAAATCCCTTTGGTTTGAACCAAAATAACTTCTTAAAGTAAATTATTTTAAAGGTAAGGCTTCTAGGTGGATTAGAGGGATGTAGGTATATTAATTGAGTAGAGGTTGGATGAGCCAAAAGGCTTGATAGGTGTGAATAATTGGATAGAAGTGGTCTCCTTTTATAAGGGAGAGGTGGGGCTCTTTAGGAAAGTTTGAAACTATTATTTTATTATAATTTTATCTTCAGTTTAAAAAGGTCCAAAACAAATTAAAGTCTAAGATAAGATGACTAATATTAGAAATAAAATCATCCATTTAGAATTGGAAATGTTTTGGATAATATTTTAATCAATATTATCTTATTTATTTAAATCATTTATTAATGAGGTAAACACTACATCATTATTGTGTCATAAATAATTTAATTTATTTGATGTTAAAAATTATAAAACAATACCATGATGTAGGAAATAGTTTTATATTTCCAATGAATATTTATAGTCTAAAATATAACTTATATAACACCATGTAAAAATTAATTTACTAAAAGATATTTGTTTGTGTCATTTTTGTCTTTACTTTAAATTAATTAATTTAAAGAGTCATTATCTCTCTCAAGTTGCTCCATGGGGTCCCAAAATCGACCCAAGGATGCCAATGGTCTCCCATGACTCATAAAATAAGGTTAGGACAAGTTTTAAGGTAATTTTGTATTATTATAATATACTTTTTAACTTGAATTACCCAATTTATCTTTAACTGCGGTAAATAAAAGTCAAAAGTTACTATTCACCAAAAATTATTTTCATCCTATTGAACCACATTTTACTTATTGATATTAACCGTGTCTCTCGGATTTTTTAAATTTAACTCACAAAAGTGGTAAAATTTCATTTAAATGTTAAAGTCACTTTTTTAAATACTACTAAGTGGTTTCACTATTCATCAAAAATTGACGTTTTTCAGAAAAATACCAAATATTCAGCCTAAGAATTAGTTGATATTCCTAATCAAAAAATGATGTTTATTTTTCCAAATTCAAAACATAATAGTGGCATTAATTAATCTAAAATTAATTCATGTTATTTAAAAAAAATAGCATGTTTTTAAGAAATAATAACAATCAAAAGATTGACACTTGTTTATGTCCAATTTCAAAGTGAAATTAATTCCAATGATGAAAAGTGGATTAAATGGTAAAAATATATTCTAATTACATTTTAAAACAAATTAAAAAGATAATATAACCATATAAATAAATTATATTAAAACATGGTTTTGGATTAAAATACAGTATTTTTCACTATTTATCAAAAAATAAATTTTATCAGAAAAAATTAGAAAATTTTTCCCAAAGTAAATTTTGATGTTATTATTCTAAATAAGAATTTTATTTTGTCAAATATAACATATAAAAGGGACCAAAACTATATTTAAAGAGGTTTCACCATCAAAAGGTGGTAAATTGGACTTTTAATGAATATTAGAGTATTTATGCTTAAAATCGAATTACTTTCTTATTTTAAGCCTCTAAATTTTATTGGATAAAAGTAAAAACATTTAACAAACATATATAATCAAATTTTAGTTAGTTATATCCATTTCCACCAATACAATGACTAAATATTAAGTACCATTTAAAATAATAATATTATATTATTAGTGTGCAACGTAAGATTTCAAAGAAACGTGTTGTTGTGTATCGGGTAAGCCATTGAACATAGTATCCCCTTTAAATTAAAATTAACATTTAATTCAAAAATATTAATAAATATGAAAATGTATTATTCTTTATTTACCCAGGATGTTACACATTGCTTACATAATATCTATTTCACACAATAATTAATATATGGAATTTATTTTCAAGTTTCTCTCCTTAATCAATAATGTGAATAATGGAGTATTTATAGGATAAGTCCACTAGGGTTTTTTCAAATCCATGAAATTACCATTCTATATATCAAAAAACATTTTCAAACTGACCATGT
Organism: Viscum album; assembly: GCA_963277665.1. Classification (NCBI taxonomy): domain Eukaryota; kingdom Viridiplantae; phylum Streptophyta; class Magnoliopsida; order Santalales; family Viscaceae; genus Viscum; species Viscum album. The sequence continues at coordinate 600,957,068 of OY728158.1, read as the reverse complement.
GCCTTCCGTATTCACGGACTATCCACCATAGACTTTACTCATGGAACACTTGAAAAACCTCATGTTATAACCATTAAAAAACATCCTCCTTAATATTATCACCACCATGTAAAAACCACTTGATACATCCTTTGTAGTCCTCCTAAAATCACCACCTTCTGACCATGAGCTTCCCATGTGGCATGTGTACTCCCAAAACTACTGCCAACCTTTAATGCAGACCACCTACCACGAAGTCTTGCTTCAAAATTACTATGAGTTACTCCTAACTACTACATTATCCATGTACGTATCATGTACAATAACTTCCTTAACCCCAAATTTTTTACACCAAAAAATTTGTAAAATACTAGAAAACTAAAAAATTTAAAAAAGCCTTCTAGGATCCCATATTCTATAACACATCTCCCATAGAGTTTAAAATCCTTGATAAACCCAGAAAGGATTGCAAACAAATACATCACACCATAGAATTCTAATAGGTATCACCATGGTTCCAATATAAGCAATGTAAATAAAAAATTCAGGCTTACTATATGTGCATTTATTATATGGGAAATTGGGGGATCATCCAAATGGTGAAGGATCTCTCTAATCCTACTTGATACTTGGGATTAAAACGAGGCAAGAGAAAATTTATAAAGTACTATAGTAGCACTATAACACTATAGTAGTGTGGGTACTATAGTTAGGGTACTATAATATTAGTAGTATTCACTTGAATTGGTTTTTCGGGCCATATATTGGGCCTACATACCATTGGGTCTTTAACCCATCAAAATAGGGTGGTTTGAATATATTAGAGTATCCTTTGGTATAGGGATTAGAGTGGTAAAAGTAACCAAAATAATCTAACCAGATGTATATAATGAGGGAAAAGGTGAATAGTTCATTGGTTTTAGTCCCTGCATAACTCTATCTGGGGAAAGAATAAGCTGAATGCATCGTTAGGTGTTTATTTAGGAACAAACATTTAATTGGGGATTAGGAGGGGTTTTTTAGAGTAGTCTAGTTAATGAAAAATTTTAAAAGTGATTTGGACCTTCTGACAATGTAAAAATAATTTCTATGTAGCTGGGTCAGTGTGTATTTCTAAAATAGAAGAAGTCTATAATTTCATGTTTTCAAATGGATTAATATATTTGAATAATGATCATTGAACATGCTCAATGGATTCATCAAAAATCAATCTCTAAGGGCGTCATTTGATGAAGTCCAACACACATGATGTATTCTTCATTTATAAAGAAGCATCAAGATTTACATATATAAAAAGAATGGGTTATTTTCATTGGCTGGTATTTTCTTGATCATATTCATTCGACACTAATTATGATAATTAGTTTTATGAAAAGTGATTAAGTGTTTTCCCTTCTTCTAGCTCATTCATCACATTCAATGGATCTACTAGCAACCCTTCGAGTATACAAGTATCCTTATAAAACATTCATGGATCCAATAACCAATGTATCACCCTCAGAGGTAGTAGTAGTTGATCTAATTCTTTATGTGGTCATCATCAATCATTCTCTTTTGTTTAATGAATAATAAATCCACAACATATATGAACTAGTTATGTTATGTTTTTATTCATTTCTATTTACCACGCACATTCTAACTATTGTGGATAGATATCACATGTTTTTACTATTACATCCATTGGTTGAGAACATAATATGAACCCATGAACTCTATCATGTCTCACTTATGGTGAGGCCTCCTACCCTATCTCGTATCACATCTCATCATAAAAGGGACAAACATAGTTATAACATAATAATAAGGAAAGTAAAATACCTGGAAGACAAAGAAAATATCATATCCCTAAGCTAGAAACACACCCATCCAAAACCTAGATCTCAACTATAGGGTAACACTTATAGCTCAACATCACATTCCTAGACTAGACTCATCATCCTCTCTATCACCCAAATCAAAGATACTTAACACTCATGACCATCCCAGATCCTTAGGCCATACTAGCTTAAAGGCCTAACCCATAAGTCATACCTAGACCCACAAAAAACTAATGGTCTCACATAGATCACACACTTCCTTTTAGGTTCTCTTGAAATCACTAATTAGACCATACTATATCCCTAAGACACCAATAGTAAACAACCACAATCTAAGGTATCTCACTAGATACATGGTCTTCTTTTCCAACACATCCCTATACTGTGTCCTGTTACACCCAATTTGTGTTCGTGTTGTATTTATTTTCAATAAGGATCAAATGAATTTGGGGAACTAAAATGATGTAAATATTTTTTTAAAGTGTTTCTTGGAAGTATTTTAAATATTCTGCTACTTGGTGTTTCATTTATAAATTCATATCAATAATATTTGAGAAGATCCAACCTTTTGATCATTCCATGTATAATTTTATATGAAAATGTACTTGGATGAAGTTGGGATGATATGTGATGATTAATGTGATAATCCTAAAATGAATGGAAAGTGATAATGATAATATTTATATATATAATAACATTTTTAAATAGGTTTTAATAAGTCTATATAGCAAAGAACTTGATGAGTGGATAATTCCTAGAAAGAGGAACTAATTGAAGAGAAGACGATCCATCCATGGGGAAAAATCATCCAAACTGATGTATCTAGTGATGAATGTAGTTTGGATGATATTATTCAATTATTTTTGATCATTGAGAATCATTTTTATGGTTGGAGGAAGTAATAATTTTTGGCGATAAATATCAAATTTTGAGTTGATAACAAAATTTAGCGAAGTCCCAAATTCAGATGAGTCATATGGGACTTCAGATGTGCTAAGTGGTACATCATAAGAGTAAAACAAGACTTTGGATGATTCCTTGGTAACACCAGATGAGTCATGATGAACTCTATAAAAAAATTTGTGACTTCAGATAAGTAATTTATGAGTTTAGATGAATCATATGAGACTTTGGAAGAGTACCAGTTAAGAAGAGTTAATGTGAAAGAGTAAATCTATTTTATAAGATTATGTTTGGATGAATATATACTTGGAAGTGAAAATTCCTTTGTGAAATCATGAATTCTATGAATTTTAAATATTATATATATTTATAATATTAAATATTATAAATAAACATGTTCAATTGTGATGATACTCATTTGTATCTTCAAATATCAAAATCCCATGATGATTTTGATGGTCAATTATAGTTCAAGAATAAATGAGTTTGATATTGAATAATAGAGATGATAGTGTCAATAAATAATGTTAAAGGAATGGGACCATGTAAGGTTTATTTTATCTCTTCATAAGTGTGGGGTGCTGAAGATTGTAAGGTACATTGGTAAATATCAAAAGGTAAGAATCAAGATCATCATAAAGTTCAGGTGAGTTCATAAGGTTCATGCAAAGGATTTCGTAAGGTTTATATGATATCTTTGTATGGTACAACAGAACTTACAAAACTATAAGGATTGACTATTTTCAATTTTCTCATACCTATATGAGAAATCCACGATGTAATCATGTGATAAATAAAAGGGAAACACAAAATATTATGTTCATAACTAAAAATAAGCAGAAGATTGATGTTAGTTGCTTATTAATTTAAGAGTTCATCATATAAGGGGATCCATAAATGTAGTGATTAGGGTAAGGATATACACATGAAGAGATTGATGTGAGAATATATAATGTGTATGTGGATATTTTTTGATAATTTTATTGGAGTATTTTGGAATTAGTAAATGGAATGAAAAATATCTGAATATTTAACCAGATTATTAGTAGAGTTTAAATAATAATAATACTAAAGAAGAATTAGTTGTTTAAGGTTCAAATTTTAGGAGGTTTGAAAATACCAGAATGTTGAAACTAAAAGACATGATATTTATGAAAGGAATTGAAAATTAATATCCAAATAATTAGTGCATATATATATATATTAAAAGTATAAAAGTAAATAAGACGATGTCAACTATGTGTCTGACTAGTATATATTCTATAAGTCGAAAGACAAAAAAACTTAGAGTTACTAATATAATATTTTTTACATTTTTAAAGTATTAAAGAAGGATACCTAACAATTATTTTAGGTGAAGAATTTATTTAGGTCAAATTTTTTTGATATCCCAATGGTGTTAAAAAAATTATACACTACATGTTAAATAAAAAGAAGAAGAAGAGTGAGATCATGTATTCTTCTATAGATTACATTCAATCCAAGAAGGTGATAGAGTCTTCCTATATATTCATATACTATAGATAATTAAAGGAAATTCGAAGAATTTTTTTGGGTTTTTGTTACTAAGGAAAAATATCACATTCATATAGTAAAGGATAGACTCTATGAAAAATTGTTGATCTTACTTCAAGGAGGTGCAAGCCTATTCTCTTATACTGATTGCAATAACAAGTTTGGTGCTTTATTTATATAAGGTTAATGATAGAATAATGTGTTAAATTCCATAAACATTCCCATTATTATTTTAATAATAACAAGTAATCTATGTGCGTGGGGTAACAACCATGTATCACCTAGGATGTATTCATACATCTTAGAGGCGAACCACATTAAAAAAATTAGTGTCTTATTGTGGGATTTCCTTTTTACCATTTATGCGTACTAAATAAAGATAATGTTGAATGATATGGAAAGAAGGATCCATTCACTTAAAAATAAATGAGGTCAAATAGTATAATTATTTTAAATTGGTTAAAAAGTACCAACATTGATTCACTCCCTCTCAGTGTTGGATATATCTCTATGTGTTCCTAACAATTTGTCTCAAAGCATTGGGTCACACCTCTATTTGGATTCTCATATTATAAGTTTTTTTAATGAATTGAGTTTATAATTTTAATGGATTCATGGATTGAAAATTTTAATAATCCTAAAACTTTTCTAAAAAGACAACCAAGTATGTGATGTTTTCTAAGAAATGGAAGAATAAGAAGAAAATAGATGGAAAGATGTTGAGAAAGGCCTCATGTAAGAAAGAAGAGAAAAGTGTCTCTCTACTAATTAAAGGTAATCAAGTTTAATTCCAACCCAAAGTATATATTAATAAGATATATATTAACGAAATTTTTTATTATAATACATTCATGTAAAATCCTGATATTTTATAATATATTTCCCTTCAAATAAAAATTTTCAATAACTTTCGATACACACAAATCCGAGTCTAAAAGAACCATAATATAATATATCATTAGAACCAAGAAATTAAATTGGAGGAGTTATTAGTAATAAAAATATTTTTTAAATTTATATATAAAGGTTTTATATAAATAACATATAATGATAAAAAAGTATTCATTTTTTAGTAAAGTCTTTATGTGCTTCAAAAATATATTTTTCCTCAAAAATGATTTTACTAATTTTTGAGAGAAAATAATAGAATTGAAATTTTCCAATTATATAAAATTTATTTGAAAAAATTCAATTAATTTTTTAAATAACATACCAAAAATAAATTAGGGTAAATTTTTTGTATTTTTTTGAAACGATAGATTTTTAGGTGAATAGTAAAAAATGTAGCTTTTTTAAATATTTTCATTTCTTTTAATTAAATCAAGTAATTTAAAGTTACCATTATATTTTTGATTTAGTATTAATGTTTAATATGATACATTATATTTATAATAATTTAATCAATTCATTTTTAATCAACAATATTAATGATTTTTATATAGGTTATTTTTATGCTTAAAATTCATTTTTCTAAAAACTATTTTCATTGCGTTTTACGTGTTTATATTAATATTTAGTTATTAAACATATAGAGATTTAATATTTAAGAATTTATAAAATATTTGGAATGAGGAGGTTAAAATTTGGTAAATAGGTCCCATTTATTCTTAATCATTATGAATAGTAACTATGGTAAATATTTGTCACCTAATAAGGGTAAAATGGGTTTAACAGGGTTAAAACCCTGAGATAAAATCTAAAAATAAACTCAATAATTGAATTTATTTATTTTTAGTGAATACATTTGACCATATAAATATGAAATTATAATATATGTCATTTTGGTTCTATTTTCCCTTGGTAATTAAAATTATATTAATTTAAGTAAAAAAATTCCAAAAATTACACTCTCTTGAATTTAATATCTCAAAAACTTTAACATAATGAAAAATGTGGATAAGTTAAGTTCAAAAGGTTTATTTTAAATATTAATTAATCTTTTTATCATTGTATTTTATAATTAATTTTTGGTGATGAAACAATTACTAAAAATGGTTACATAATACCAACACAACTCTTGTGCAAGCTGTAGAAAAATCTTGAAAATGTTTTTAAAAACTCTAAAAGTAGTTTTTTTGGGTGATTTATAATTCCCAATGAATTTATATATTAATAAAAAATATTATGTATGTGTGAAAAATTTATATTTTTATTAAATTACTATCTTCATTTCTTTAGAGTCAAATTAAATGAAAAGTGTCACAAATGACATTAATGATATTTTATGTTTAATAATATTTTATTAAATTATTTAAAAATTAATAAAAATATTAAAATAAAAAAATTAGGAGGCTAAATTTTCAAAAAGTTCAACCCTTTTCCATTTATTATCTAATTTTTATCTTATAGGTAAAATTATAACGTTTTAAGATGGAAAAACTCATTACCACAATTAATGTAAAAATTGGTTAATGAAGGGGTTAAACCAAGATATAAGGTCTAAAATGTTACAATTGTTTTTATAAATTTCGTTTTATGATGATATTTATAACATATAACATTTTTATTTGAATATTTTTCCATTTTGGATCCCTTTTTTTATAATGACCAAGTTATATTTTAATATTTTTTGTGATCCAAATTTTGTCCTTTCTCACCCTTTTAAATGGTCACCCACTATATCTTTTATTTACAGAAATTTGTGCCACATAGATCGACCAAACCCTATAATTATATTATATAATTATCTATACATGAATTATTGGTTATGGCCTTCTTTAAAGACCATTACAAGGGTCTTTAAGAAGGGGTCTATTAGAGACCTACCAAAGAAGAGACAATCTTCCTACCCAAACTCTTTCAATTTATTTATTCTTGTGCCTTATATAAATATGTGGTATTCACTATAAAATAAAAACTTATCTATATTAAATATACTTAAATTTTATTATTTTTAATTAACCACCATTATCCACTCTCTTTTCCATCATATGGGAAGTGAAAATATCACTCGTACACACATGTGGACTACCGCCTCCATTTATTCATACAATTAATTTTATATAACCATATTTAATAGATGGTTTTTATAATGTGTTTAATGATTATATATAATATTTATTCTATAACAATAATATCATATATACTATCTTTCCTTCCTTTCTATAGGAAAACGATAACGATGCTTGTTCTTATGTGTGGACTGCCACCTTCACCAAGCGATGCGATTCATTTTTTGATTCCGCTTTACATGAATACTAAAAATGATATATTTAATGAATATATATGATATATATATGATATAATAATTATTCTATAAAGGTTAATTTTTATTTATCTTCCTTTCATTTCATTCGTCTATAAGTGAAAACAACGTTCAAGCGTACATACAACTTAACGCCTCCATGAATGGAATAATTCATTATTCTATCTATAAATTTTATGGATGAATATATATATATAGTTAATATATATTCTATTTATATAATGATTAAAATAACATAGATGATGGAACTGTGATCAATGTACAAATACAGGAACTATCAAACCCAAATTCTCATGAAAAAATTAAATAGTTAACACCTGAAAACAATGATTTTAATAAGGTGTTATTAATAAATGGTTATTAAAATGTAATAATTGAATCATATATGATATTATAATTATGAAAAATAATATGGTATATAATTATAAAAAATTTAATTTTATTATACAGGAGGTTAAATCTCTTTCCAAGCAGGTCGAATTTGAGGTAATGAATTTTTGTATCACATTTATTTTTGTGAGACACACAGCATATTAACCACTTGTTTATTTTATTTTGTGTATAAACAGACAATTAATGTATTTTATAATAGTTAAAATTAATTTTGGGGATTTAAATTTCCATTTAAGGTTCTCTCTTTCCCAAGGTTTTGATTTAAAAGTTTCAAAAGTGGTACTGTATTTATGTTACAATCTCATTATTTATCGGAATTGTTTATAATTAAGTTTCCGATGATGAAATTTTAGGATCTACCTATAAGTAAACACATTAATTTTAGTATGCTATTATTATTTCTATAGATCACATGTTTTCATTACATTTTCCTCACTTTAAGTACTTAAGAGACCAAAATAGCATTTTTAGGGAAGACTGACTTTATTTCTCTCTTTGGTTGAAAATCCTTTTTATTCTATATCCATGTTTTATAAAAATGTTATTAATAATGTTTTAACTATTATCCTATGATTTTTTTAATTCATCTTTACCCATTTTTTACATTTTATGAAATGGTTTAAAAGGAACCTTCTTATAATTTTTTTAATGTGGTACTGTTAAATTTTTACCAAAAATATAAAATGAATATTTTTTTAATGTACAAAAAATAAAAAAAAATCACACTATTATGAACAGTATATGTTCGATTCTTATTTAAATGTTTTCAAGGTTCTTTTCAAATAATCTTTTTTTCATTAATATTTAGTATATTTCTATTTTAATACGGTATCTAAAAATAAAAAGGTTATTTTCCTCAATAAATATTGGAGGGATATTTTTAGGTATTTTTTATCTATGATAAAAGAATTTGATTTTAATTAGGATTTTATTAGTTATATGATCCAGTGATATTATATTTATTATCTATCTTGATAGTTTATGGTTATGATGATGAAAATTTTATGAAACCCATTTTATTTTCCATGGGTAAAGTTATTATGAATGTTTTTATGATATTGTGGAATACAAATGACTGGATTTATGATTATGTAATAGGTGGACATAGAACTGTATATCCCTCCAATTAAGTGAATAAATATTAATGTTCCAGGAGGTCAAAGGGTACAGAGGAGGTTAAACCAGTCCTGAAAAGAGGGTACCAAAGAGGTTAACCCAAGCAAACAATGAGGGTACCTGGGAGGTTATCCCAAGCCAGAAGCAGGTACACAAGAGGTTATATCAAGCCTAATTTGTTATAAATGTATTAGTTGGAATCCTTGAAATACGAATTCAATGATTATGATTATGACATAATTGATTAATCTATTTTTTACATGATCTTATTCCAATGTTATGTTCTCACGGATTACGTTCTTTGATCCCATAAGGATCTATGTCTTATGAACTAACAATATTTATTACGTGACTCATGTTTATGATATAATAATTGTTGGGTATAATTTTAAAAGGTTAATCTCAAGTTATCACGCTATTTTTGCCATTTTATTTTTAAATGATCATTTATTATACCCTTGTTCACCTTTATTGAGCATCCTAGCTCACCCTTTGTTATGTTTTTTTTACCCTCTATATGAAGAAATGTTTTATGTTTGAGGTGTCCAAGAAGGGTGATAGTTGTGAAGAATTAAGTGGGAGCTATTGTTGATCTTTTATGGATGAGTTTTTCTGTATCCAAGTTTCCAAATACAATAAACAATTATGGTTATTAAATTTATTGTAATATCATGTAGTAAATATTCCTCTTTTAAGATGTCATTTTTTTTATGGAACACTATAGTTGGTATCATATAAAGGGTTAGTTACCTTTGAAAAATAGGATAAGAAAACTTTAGTTAGAAACCTTAGGATAACCATATGTATAGGAGAAAATACTACATTATTGTGAACAAGTGAGTATGGTTTTCCTATAAAAACATTCTTATCTCGATACTATAAGTGGATGTGGTTTTGGTAAAGATGCATCTAGGGGTAATAACCCTAAAAATATTTGGTCAAGTATATGTAGACTATCATTATGGTTTATGGTTAGTGGGACCTTACTAAAAACCTATTTTATCACTCTCAGGGTCTATGCTTAGGTTAACTGACATTTTCATTTTTTACCATTATGAAGGATTTTAATAGATGATGACCATGAATTACCTAGGTTAAACCTAATGTATCATAGATTTAAAATAAGGAATCATAATTTAGATATACATTGAATCATTATTTATGATTTATCACTAGTATTAATGATGCATGATTTTCATGCTAACCATTTTGGTTTTTGTATGGGATTGAAGATAGAATAATGAATTTGAGGTGGTGAGACATATTCTCAAATTTTAAATTATATTATTTTATATTAGTTATATGAATTCCATTATATCATGAAAAATATTTATGAATGTTATTTCCCACCCTCAATGATTGGATATTGACTTAGGATTGGAAACTCATAATGTTATGATGATCACATCTAATATAAATGATTCTTCTTCTATTAATGTTTATGAGAATATGATTCTTGAAAATATTGTTATTCTCCCTCAAGTTGAATTTAATGTTATTTTAGTCATGGATCAGATTTATTTACCTAATTCCCACATCATTTATTGAGGAAACGAAGTCAAAATTGATATTAAAAACCATCTTATGATCATGTATTAGTGTGATGATAAACATGAACATTAAATTGAAATTATATCTATTATATCAGTCTTGATTCCTTTTAAGAGGGGGAGTTTATCTCAGATTGTTGGGGAGAAGATCAACATCAAAGATATTCCAATTGTGTGTGATTTTGTTGAAGTTTTTATAGACTATTATTCTATTCATCTATTATATAATGAAGTTATGTTTTCTATGGAAATCATAAGTCTTGCTACACATATTTCAAACACTCTATAGAGAATGGTCTTAATTGAGTTGTAGGAATTAAAGCAGTAACATTGAGAGAATATTGATAATTCATTCATTCAACCAAGCATGTAACTATAGGGTGAACTTATGTTTTTTTGTTAAGAATAAAAATGGATCAATGTGACTCTAAATTGATTATTGGGAATTAAATAAGATCCAAATCAATAATAAGTATCCTCTTCCATGTATTGATTATTTATTTGATCAATTATAAAGATATCAATACTTTTCCAAGATTGGTCTTCAATATATATACTATTAGTTGAGGCTAAAAAGGGAATACATAACCATGAAAACCTCCAGATGAGGTATGAACACTATAAATTTCTAGTGATTCCATTTGGTTTTACTAATTCCCCTATTGTATTCATAAATTTAATGAATTTTGTCTTTAGAGATTACATTAATCAATTTGTGGTAGTATTTGTATATGTTATCCTCATAAATTTGAATAATAAATAAAATCATGAAGATCACTTGAGTATTGGATTAATGACTGTAAGGAAAGAGAATCTATTTATAAATTTTACCAAGAGTGAATTTTAGCTATAAAAATTTCATTTTTTGGTCGTATAATCGCTAGAAAGGGTATATCGGTGGATCCATCAAATAAAAAAGTTATTTAATGTTGTCCCAGACCGACCACTATAAATGAGATCCATATTTTTCTTAGTTATTATGGATAGTATAGATTATTTATTGATAATGTTTTTACAAATGTCTAATTTAATTACCAAGTTAACTTAGAAGGGAGACAACTTCTTTTGGATAGATGAATGTAAAGAAAATTTCAAGTAACTAAAGAAAAGGATAGTCATCTCACCTGTGATCATGCTACCTTGTAGTATAGAATGGTTTATGATCAATAGTGGAACATCATAGAAGGAACAAGGATGATTTCTAATGAATAAGGGTTTAATGATAGATTATTCTGCTAGACAATTGAAGGTTCCTGAGAAAAATTACCCAAATCATTATTTGGAGTTTTTTTGGTAATAATTTAATTAAAAAAAATTATACATTATCTTTATAAATAAAGGTGTGATATATATAATCATCATAGAAGTTTAAATTATATATTTACACATAAAGAGTTGAATATGAACTATAGAAGATGGTTAGAGATGAATAAATAATATAACTGCTCAATAAATTACATCCTTAGGAAGGAGAATAAGTTGGTAGATATATGAGTCAAAATAATCATGCAATATTATATATGACAAGAATCACCAAAGATCCAATATTTTTAGAATGAGAAAATCTTGAATTCGAAATCTTGAAGGAAGGAGATAAATATTATAATGATCGAAGGAATGTTCAATCATTTATCCATGAGAGGATTAAAGAGGTGTAGAATGAAGTTGAAGAACTATAAAATAAGGTGAGTAATATTCCTAAATTAAACCTTGATTGTTATGGAATGATAATGTTTAGTAACCATGTATGTGTTCCATCCATATCAAATTTTAATTGTCAATTGGATTAACCTCATAATTCAAATTTCTCTATTTATACAGGAAGTTTGAATATGTATAATGGTATGTTTGTGAAATCCCAAGTAAGTAATGAATAATAGATATTTTTATCCATGTCTATTAATGATTAAGATAGTGTTTTAGAGGCTTAAAATGAAAATAAATACAATCTTATGCATGGAATAAACTAATATTCTTATAAGATTGTTTTACTGACTTTTGATGGAAAACCATTTTTGAATCTATATTTTGACAATATTATAAACTATGTTTGTCAAAATAAACTTATTATTTATGATTGGGACATCAAAATTTACCTTGTGTGATTTTTTGGTATTTTTCTGACAATGTTCATTTTTTAATGAATAGTCAACAATACTGCATTTTACATCAAAACTGCTTTTTAATATAATTTATTTATATGATTAGATTATGTTTTGAATTGGTTTTGAAGTGATATTAGAATATATTTTTACCATTTTATCCAATGGTGGTCAATGGAATCAATTTCACTTTGAAATTAGACTTAAACTGGTGTCAATCTTTTGATACTTATTGTTTTGTAAAAACACGCTATTTGCTCTAGCAGCGGGAATTAATTATTAAATTAATTAATGTGACTTATATGATTTGAATTTTGTAAAATAGACTTAATTTTTGAATTCGTAATATCAAATATAGCTTAGGGTGAAATTTTGGTAATTTTCTGAAAAACTTCAATTTTTGATGAATAGTGAAACCACTAAGTGGTAATCAAGCAAACTGATTTTTCAGTTAAATGAAAGTTTACCACTAATGTGTATTGAATTTTGAAAATCCGACATACATGGTTGTCATTAAGAAGTAAAATGTGGTTCAATGAGATTAAAATAATTTTTTGGTGAATAGTAACTTATTAAGTTTTTAATCGCGATTAGTGGTAATTAGTGTAGTTTAAGGTATAAATAATGCTTTAATAATATGAAATGACCTAGAAACTTGTCCCAACCTTATTGGTTGTGTCATGGAAGACCAATACAAGCCATGGGTCAACTTGGGGACCCCATGGAGACATTTTGGATGGGAAATGACATAAATAACTTTTTATTAAATGTTAAAGTAAAAATGACACAAACATAATACGTTTTATGAAATCAATTTTCACATGGGGTTATAAAGATCAAATATTTGATTATAAATTGTAATTGGAAAGCTAAAAAGATTTCCTACATCATAGTATTTTTTTTATGATTTTTAGACATTAAATAAATTAAATTATTTATGACATAATAATGATGCAGCGATGACATCATTATTTGACGATTTAAATAAAATGGAAAGATAATGTAAAATCTATGAACTACACATGGCCAAAACCAATTGTATGAGTGGATTGCGAACCCTTATCACCTTATCCACAAATTAAATCAATGTGGGACCTTTTGAAACCGAAACACATTTTCAAATAAAGAAATATTTCTTTACTTTCTAAAAGTGCCCCTCCTCTCCTCTTATAAAAGGCCTCCACCTCTACCTCATTTCACACACTCCTCAAGCCTTTGGCTCGGCCAAACCCTGCCCATTTACTCTCTCCACATCCCTCTCCTCATCCTAGAGGATTCCCTTTGGGAAGAATCTTTTCAAAGGAAGCATTTAGGCTCAAATCAAAAGGAGTTACACTTTTAAAGGTAATTCATTCTCTCATGTTCATTTGTTTTATTTTGCTTCTCCAACCCCCTAAACTCTTTTTATTTACTTATTTTGTAACAACATCAGTATCTTAAATATACAAGGATGTTGTTATAATATTTATTTGAGCTACACTCTCACACAACTACATCAAATGGTTAAATAACATACGGTTTCTGTGGATGGAGAAATTCTGCCTCCCGAAACGATGATTGTTAAATACTCATTTAACACCTTAAAAGGTGGCCATTATGATGTAACTATTTTTATATATGATATATAATATGTTTATGTTTTCCTTAAGCTTCTGTTTTTTTTCATTTTGGGCATACCTTTATGGTTCCCATTATGGGTAAACACGATATCTTCATTTTAGGAAGTGCGGTCTACCGCCCCCTGAAAGTGATTTGATTCGTTAATACCATATGTGGGATGTGTAAAGGATAAAGTTAATTATATTATATATGTTATTATACTGGAATTATAATATACTCTTATATAATTATGATTCCATTCCAGAAATACGAAATAGAAATGGAAGTAGCGTTTATGCGTACGTACGGCTTACCGTCTCCATGAACGTTGCATTTCATTTCTTACCTCTAAATGTGATGTAATATTATAAATACATGTATATGATGAATATATATGATATATATGTTATCCAAATCATTAATATCATTCTGGATATAATGAACCTTTGACCAAATTAACAACATGTATGTGTAAGAAGTCTATTTTTTACTTAAGAACCAAATACCGACAAAATGAACATTATTAACTTAACTGATTACATGATGTTAATAACATGGTATAAAAGGAATAATGAACTTGAAAAAGATTCATAAGAAAGTAGAGATTAACACAAGTTTATTATTCAGGAGATTAAAGAACGGTCAGGTCAAGTCGGATACGAGGTATGGGACTTCGTCTCAATCTCCTTTCATTGAGGAATATTTTATTTTATACACAACTTTATTTTATACGGTGTATAAACCCCTTTGAATTTTACGTTTATTTAAAAGGAATCTTTTTTATACGAAGCGTTTACTAAACGACAAAAGGGAATGTTTTTGTCGTACGTATGCGGCGACAACGACTTCTCCGTCGTCATGACCGTTATTTGAGTTTCAGCTTCCTCTACAAGCCATACCTTCTTTTTAAAAGAAAAATAAATACCATGTTTTACTTTTATTTTATTTTGGTATTGAAAATGGTTTTCACAATGTTTTTGTGTTGTATTGATATCTTGTGATTGAAATGTGGAAATGTTATGTTTCCTTTATGTATGTTTTATGTGATACGATTATGTTATGGTTCTTGGGCATTATTATGAAGACGGGTGGTTCCGTGACAAACTAAGGGCGGGTGAGCCCGTTATAGCTCTCCAATGCATTGGGTAACGCGAAGGAGTGAAACGTTAAGGTTTCTCCGAAGAGATTTTAGGGAATATACTGTGATGGGTATTCCAAACGTAACCAAGAGGGTTACTCCCTACGTAAGAATGTTATGAATGCCGCAAGTTACCTTTATGTCTTATGATTTCTATGATTTATTCATGATTTTATGAGGTATGTTAAAGTGCCTATGTTTTATGGGTAAAGTATGATTTCAGTCTTATGTATATATGAACTCATGTTTCCTTTCCATGTTTTTATAACCCATACTGAGCTTTTTATGCTCATCCCAAGTTTTTTTGAAATGTTTTTCACAGGTCAAGGGAAAGGTACATGATATGATGATAGTGTCAAGGAAGTGTCAAGAAATAATCCATGTTTTATTTTAAATGTGTTTCCATTGATGGGAATGAAGAATACTATCTTTATGTAACCACTTTGTTTATATGTGGAATGTAATGCAAGTTTTATGATCTAATTCTCTATAACTCTAAACCCGAAAAGATCCTCAATGTGTAATCTTGTAATAACCCAAGATTAAGTAAGGTTTAAGGGTGGGGCCTTATAGTTGGTATCATAGGTCGGTTTAGATAACTTTAGGAGTTAGAATTCTATTAAATGATTATCCAAAAATATTTTTTTTTCGAAATGATGTAGCATTTAAAGATTACCATGTTGCTTCATCTAAGACATGTTTGTTCAGAATGTTTTTCCGCAGAGGAAACAAGGAAGCAGTGCTAGGAAGGCATACAGAAGGAAATAACCTTCCGAATCAGCATCCAGAAATGGTCAGAATTGGAACTGAACAGTTTGTTGCAGTAATGGCGTAGTTGACTCAAGCGATAAATGGAGGTGGTATCCATACACGAGATCATCCAGACCAACCGCAGAGGAACATGTCAGTGGTGGAACATTTCATGAGGCAACATCCACCATCATTCAGAGGATCATCTGACCCTATGCTAGCTGAAGGGTGGATTAAAGCACTGGAGAAGATTTTTCATGTCATGGGGTGTTCAGACAATCAAAAGATTAGTCTTGCTATTTACCGTTTGGAGGGTGAAGCAAATCAGTGGTGGTCTATGGTTAAAAATATCAGGGACGCCGATGAGATTGATTCTCTTGACTGGGATGAATTCAAAGGTATGTTTCTTCAGAAGTATTTTCCTAAGGCTGTTCGACTTAGGATGGAAAAGCAATTCTTGTAATTGAGGCAAGAGTAAGACTCAGTGGCTGCCTATGAAGAAAGGTTTACTCGATTGGAAAGGTATGCTCCAAATTTTATCCGGGACCTTGATAGTAAAATCAATCGTTTTTACTCAGGATTAAAGCCAAAATATCGAAGGGCATTAGCTTCTCATGAGTTTAAAAGTTATGAAAAGCTTGTTCGATGTGCTGAGAAGGTGGAAATGGAGTTTTCCGATGACCAAGTGTTCTATAACAACCAACAGAAGAAGAGACCGATGTGGCAGGAGAAAGGTAAGAATTCTTCAAAAAAGTCTGATGCTAAGAGAACTAAGTTTCTAGTTTGTGATAAATGTGGAAAAAGGCATGCTGGGGAATGTCTTCTGAATTCTGGAAAGTGCTACCGATGTGGTAAGATGGGACATAAGGCTCGTGATTGCACTGAAAAGGATCAAGGTGAAGGTAAGAATAAATTTGATTTACAGTTAGTGAAATGTTATAAGTGCAATGAGATGGGTCACTATGCAAACGAGTGTCCGAAAAAGAGCTTGAGTGATGGGAAGCAGTTAGACTACAAGCAGAAAGGGGTGGTGAAATCCTTTGCAACTACTTCAGCAGATGTCGGGCCATCAAATGAAGTTGTATCAGGTACTTTTTTTGTTTTTTCAGATTATGCCAGTGTGTTGTTTGATTCGGGGTCTACACATTCTTTCATCTCTGAAACTTTTTCTAGTAAAATGGGAATACCATCTCAAAAAATAAATCCTGAACTTTTGGTAAAAACACCTGGGGGAATGTTGAGGCAAAAAGAATTTATAAGAATCTTCCTATCCTTATCTGTGGAAAGAACCTACTTGCAACCCTTATTGTTCTACATCTAGTAGAGTTTGATGTTATCCTGGGTATGGATTGGCTCTCTATTTACCATGCTAAGATTGACTGTAGAGCTAAAGAAGTTTCTTTTTAGAAAGACTTTCAGTTTGTTTACAAGAATGAACCCTTACTTTTGATAACATATCAAGAGGCCGAAAAACTTGTAAAAGATGGAAATGAATGTTACCTTGCACACGTCGTTGAAAATAAAGGAACTGTTCAGATTAATGATGTGCCAGTGGTAAATGAGTCTCCTGATGTTTTTCCTGATGAGTTTCCTGGAATAATACCAGATCGGGAAGTTGAGTTTACTGTTGACTAAGTTCCTGATGCTAAGCCAATTTCAAAACCCCCTTATCGAATGGCACAAATTGAACTTTTAGAGTTGAAGGAGCAATTGCAAGATTTATTAGAGAAAGGTTTCATTAGACCTAGCACATCACCATGGGGTGATCCTGTTTTATTTTTTAAAAAGAAAGATGGTTCTATGAGACTTTGCATTGATTATAGAGCCTTGAATAATATCACTGTTAAGAACAAATATCCTTTGCCTCATATCGATGATTTGTTTGATCAGCTCCAGGGAGCTCAGTTTTTTTCAAAGATTGACTTGAGATCGGGGTACCATCAGCTGAAGGTAAAGGAGGCAGATATTCCGAAGACCGCGTTCCGTACGAGATATGGCCATTATGAATTTGTAGTAATGCCTTTTGGGCTAACCAATGCACCTACTGTATTCATGTACTTAATGAATAGAATTTTCCATGAGTTCTTGGATAAGTTTGTGGTGGTTTTCATTGATGATATTTTGGTGTTTTCTAAAAGTAAAGAGGAGCATGAAAAACATTTAAGGGTTATCTTGCAAACCTTAAAAGAAAAGAAACTGTATGGGAAATTCAGCAAGTGTGAGTTTTGGTTGCAACAAATTTCTTTCCTTGGTCACATTGTTTCTAAAGATGGAATAACTGTTGATCCTACAAAAACAAAAGTTGTGGAAGAATGGCCAAGACCCACAAATGTAACCGAGATTCGTAGCTTCCTTGGTTTGGCGGGCTATTACCGAAGGTTTGTTAGAAATTTTTCACGGTTATCTAGTCCAATGACTAAGCTAACTTGGAAGGGTGTTAAGTTTATCTGGACAAAAGAATGTGATGATTGTTTTCAGTAATTGAAAAGAAGATTGGTGAATGCTCCAGTTTTGGAACTACCTTCCAGGAATGGTGAGTTTGTTATATACAGTGATGCTTCATTGAAAGGACTTGGTTGTGTCCTAATGCAGAATGATCAGGTAATTGCTTATGCTTCATGACAGTTGAAAACTCATGAGGTAAATTACCCTACACATGATTTGGAATTAGCTGTTGTTGTTTTTACTTTAAAAATTTGGAGGCATCATTTGTATGGAGTAAAGTGTGAAATATATACCGATCATAAAAGTTTAAAGTATATATTCACTCAGAAAGAGTTAAACATGAGACAGAGGAGATGGCTAGAATTAATCAAGGATTATTATTGTACAATTCATTAACATCCGGGAAAAGCAAATAAAGTGGATGATGCTTTGAGTCGAAAAAGTAATGCTTCATTAACAATGTTGCGGTTGGAACGTGATCCTTTGGTTAAAGATTTGATGAACTTTGGCATAGAAGTTGTTGGTGTAGGAAGTCCTTCTGTTTTGTTTCAGGTATCAGTGAGATCTTCTCTATCAGATAGAATCAAGCAAGCACAGAAGCAAGATAGTGAGTTGCAGAAAAAGGTAGAGCTGGTTCAGAAAGGTAAGTTGCCTGAATTCAACTTTGATAATGATTGTGTTTTGAGATTTGGGAAGAGATTGTGTGTGCCTTGTGATTCACAGTTGAAGAGAGAGTTGTTATGTGAAGCTCATAGTTCTCCGTTTTCAGTTCATCCGGGCAGTACTAAGATGTATAGAGATCTGCGGGAGTATTACTGGTGGGATGGAATAAAAAGAGATATTGCTGATTTTACTGTGAAGTGTTTGACTTGTCAGCAGGTTAAAGCAGAGAGGCAGTTACCGAAAGGGATGCTTTAGCCTTTACCAGTGCCAGAGTGGAAATGGGAGAATATATCCTTGGACTTTGTTGTTGGATTACCAAAGACATCTCGAGGTAATAATGCAATCTTGGTTATTATTGATCGCTTGACCAAATCTTCTCATTTACTTGCTATACGAGATACTTTATCTCTTGATCAACTTTCCCGTTTGTATCTTAAAGAGATAGTCAGGTTACATGGAGTTCCTCTCTCCATTGTATCGGATCGTGATCCCAGGTTTACTTCTAACTTTTGGAAAGGCCTTCAGAAGTCGTTGGGTACTGAATTAAATTTTAATACAGCTTTTTATCCTCAATCAGATGGGCAGTCAGAACGAACAATTCAGACATTGGAGGATATGCTACGAGCTTGTTCTATGGATTATCAGGGAAGTTGGGACCAACATCTTTCTTTGGTTGAGTTTTCATATAATAACAGTTTTCATTCCAGTATACAGATGGCACCATTTCAGGCATTATATGGGAAGCGGTGTCGAACTCCAGCTTTCTGGGATGAAGTGGGTGAAAGGAAGTTGATGGGACCAGAATTGGTAGAAGAGATGGCTGAAAAAGTTCAGATGATTCAGAAACACATGAGAACAGATCAGAGCAGGAAGAAGAGTTATGCGGATAACCGGATGAAGGATCTATCTTTCGAGGTAGGTGATCATGTTTTTCTCAAGGTTTCTCCTTGGAAAAGTGTGATGAGATTTGGTAAGAAAGGAAAGTTGAGTCCAAGGTTCATTGGACCATACGAAATTCAGGAGAGAGTTGGATCAGTTGCATACCGAGTGGATTTACCTCCGAGTTTATCGCAGGTACACAATGTTTTTCACATTTCAATGTTGAGAAAGTATATGCCAGATCCATCTCATGTTTTGAGTCCAGAGGTAGTTCAGCTAGAAGAGAACCTATCTTATGAGGAACAACCGGTCCAGATTCTTGACCACAGGGAGCAAGTGTTAGAGAATAAGGTGATTCACCAGGTAAAGGTTTTGTGGAAAAACCACATGATTGAAGAGGCAACATGGGAATCTGAAAATGCAATGAGGGATAAGTACCCCCATTTATTCGATAAGTAAATAAATTACGGGGACGCAATTTTCTAAATGGGGGAAGGATGTAACATCCCAAGTAAGTAATGAATAATAGATATTTTTATCCATGTCTATTAATGATTAAGATAGTGTTTTAGAGGCTTAAAATGAAAATAAATACAATCTTATGCATGGAATAAACTAATATTCTTAAAAGATTGTTTTACTGCCTTTTGATGGCAAACCATTTTTGAATCTATATTTTGACAATTTTATAAACTATGTTTGTCAAAATAAACTTATTCTTTATGATTGGGACATCAAAATTTACCTTGTGTGAATTTTTGGTATTTTTCTGACAATGTTCATTTTTTAATGAATAGTGAAAAATACTGCATTTTACATCAAAAATACTTTTTAATATAATTTATTTATATGATTAGATTATGTTTTGAATTGGTTTTGAAGTGAAATTAGAATATATTTTTACCATTTTATCCAATGGTGGTCATTGGAATCAATTTCACTTTGAAATTAGACTTAAACTAGTGTCAATCTTTTGATACTTATTGTTTTGTAAAAGCACGCTATTTGCTCTGGCAGCGGGAATTAATTATTAAATTAATTAATGTGACTTATATGATTTGAATTTTGTAAAATAGACTTCATTTTTGAATTCGGAATATCAAATATAGCTTAGGGTGAATTTTTTGTAATTTTCTGAAAAACTTCAATTTTTGATGAAGAGTGAAACCACTAAGTGGTAATCAAGCAAACTGATTTTTCAGTTAAATGAAAGTTTACCACTAATGTGTATTGAATTTTTAAAATCCGACATACATGGTTGTCATTAAGAAGTAAAATTTGGTTCAATGATATTAAAATAATTTTTTGGTGAATAGTAACTTATTAAGTTTTTAATCGCGATTAGGGGTAATTAGTGTAGTTTAAGGTATAAATAATGCTTTAATAATATGAAATGACCTAGACACATGTCCCAACCTTATTGGTTGTGTCATGGCAGACCAATACAAGCCATTGGTCAACTTGGGGACCCCATGGAGACATTTTGGTTGGGAAATGACATAAATAACTTTTTATTAAATGTTAAAGTAAAAATGACACAAACATAATACGTTTTACGAAAACAATTTTCACATGGGGTTATAAAGATCAGATATTTGATTATAAATAGTCATTGGAAAGCTAAAAAGATTTCCTACATCATAGTATTTTTTTTATGATTTTTAGACATTAAATAAATTAAATTATTTATGACATAATAATGATGATGCGATGACCTCATTATTTGACGATTTAAATAAAATAGAAAGATAATGTAAAATATATGAAATACACATGGACAAAACCAATTGAATGAGTGGATTTAGAACCCTTATCACCTTATCCACGAATTATATCAATGTGGGACCTTTTGAAACCGAAACACATTTTCAAATAAAGTAATATTTCTTTACTTTCCAAAAGTGCCCCTCCTCTCCTCTTATAAAAGGCCCCCACCTCTACCTCATTTCACACACTCCTCAAGCCTTTGTCTCGGCCAAACCCTGCCCATTTACTCTATCCACATCCCTCTCCTCATCCTAGAGGATTACCTTTGGGCAGAATCCTTTCAAAGGAAGCCTTTAGGCTCAAATCAAAAGGAGTTACACTTTTAAAGGTAATTCATTCTCTCATATTCATTTGTTTTATTTTGCTTCTCCAACCCCCTAAACTCTTTTTATTTACTTATTTTGTAACAACACCAGTATCTTCAATATAAAAGGATGTTGTTATAATATTTATTTGAGCTACACTCTCACACAACTACATCAAATGGTTAAAGAACATACGGTTTCCGTGGATGGAGAAATTCTGCCTCCCGAAACGATGATTGTTCAATACTCATTTAACACCTTCAAAGGTGGCCATTATGATGTCACTATTTTTATATATGATATATAATATGTTTATGTTTTCCTTAAGCTTCTTTTGTTTCATTTTGGGCATAACTTTATTGTTCCCATTATGGGTAAACACGATATCTTCATTTTAGGAAATGCGGACTATTGCCCCCTGAAAGTGATTTGATTCGTTAATACCATATGTGGGATGTGTAAAGGATAAAGTTAATTATATTATATATGTTATTATACTGGAATTATAATATACTCTTATATAATTATGATTCCATTCCAGAAATACGAAATAGAAATGGAAGTAGCGTTCATGCGTACGTACGGCTTACCGTCTCCATGAACGGTGCATTTCATTTCTTACCTCTAAATGTGATGTAATATTATAAATACATGTATATGATGAATATATATGATATATATGTTATCCAAATCATTAATATAATTCTGGATATAACGAACCTTTGACCAAATTAACAACATGTAAGTGTAAGAAGTCTATTTTTGACTTAAGAACCAAATACCGACAAAATGAACATTATTAACTTAACTGATTACATGATGTTCATAACATGGTATAAAACGATTAATGAACTTGAAAAATATTCATAAGAAAGTAGAGATTAACTCAAGTTTATTATTCAGGAGATTAAAGAACGGTCGGGTCAAGTCGGATACGAGGTATGGGACTTCGTCTCAATCTCCTTTCATTGAGGCATATTTTATTTTATACACAACTTTCTTTTATACGGTGTATAAACCCCTTTGACTTTTACGTTTATTCAAAAGGAATCTTTTTTATATGAAGCGTTTACTAAACGACAAAAGGGAATGTTTTTTGTCGTACGTATGCGGCGACAACGACTTCTCCGCCGTCATGACCGTTATTTGAATTTCGGCTTCCTCTACAAGCCATACCTTCTTTTTAAAAGAAAAATAAATACCATGTTTTACTTTTCTTTTATTTTGGTATTGAAAATGGTTTTCACAATGTTTTTGTGTTGTATTGATATCTTGTGATTGAAATGTGGAAATGTTATGTTTCCTTTATGTATGTTTTATGTGATACGATTATGTTATGGTTCTTGGGCATTATTATGAAGACGGGTGGTTCCGTGATAAACTAAGGGCGGGTGAGCCCGTTATAGCTCTCCAATGCATTGGGTAACGCGAAGGAGTGAAACGTTAAGGTTTCTCCGAAGAGATTTTAGGTAATATACTGTGATGGGTATTCCAAACGTTACCAAGAGGGTTACTCCCTACGTAAGAATTTTATAAATGCCTCAAGTTACCTTTATGTCTTATGATTTCTATGATTTATTCATGATTTTATGAGGTATGTTAAAGTGCCTATGTTTTATGGGTAAAGTATGATTTCAGTCTTATGTATATATGAATTCATGTTTCCTTTCCATGTTTTTATAACCCATACTGAGCTTTTTATGTTCATCCCAAGTTTTTTTGAAATGTTTTTCACAGGTCAAGGGAAAGGTACATGATATGATGATAGTGTCAAGGAAGTGTCAAGAAATAATCCATGTTTTATTTTAAATGTGTTTCCATTGATGGGAATGAAGAATACTATCTTTATGTAACCACTTTGTTTATATGTGGAATGTAATGCAAGTTTTATGATCTAATTCTCTAAACCTCTAAACCCGAAAAGATCCTCAATGTGTAATCTTGTAATAACCCAAGATTAAGTAAGGTTTAAGGCTGGGGCCTTATAATGTTAGTGTATTTTTCATGGGATAATATGAAAAGAGATAATACTTAGTATGTATCTTGGTGCATGTCATGTTAACAAGTAATGTATGGGAGAAATAATTATAACGGGATGTTACAATCATTATCCATAATAGAATATAAATGGGAAAATATCACAATGGATTTTTTCATCAGGCTCCCCAAAATATCTAAAGTCCGTAACGCTATTTGTGTTGTAGTGGATCTCCTTATGAAGTAATCACACTTAATTTCTTTCAGATAAAATTTCTCCATTGATTATATTTCAAGAATATACATTAAATTTTTGTAAGGCTACATGGAGTTTAAAATTCTATTGTATCTGATTCTCTTGAATTTTTAATGAAGTATTTAGAAAGATCTAGATTCATAGTTGTTTTTTAAAACTACTTATAATCCTTAGAGATATGGTTAGTCAGAGAGAACCCTTTAAACCCTAGACGATATGCTGAGATCATATTCTACAAATTTAAAATGTGGTTGAAATCAACACCAACCTTTAATTAAGTTTTCTTATAAAAATACCTTTCAATTGAGAATTAAAAAAACTTGTTGTGAAGAACTTAATGGAAGGAAGTTTAAAACTACATTGTAATGGGATGAAGTTTGAGAAAAAAAATCTATTAGGAGCCGATTTAGATAAGGAAATAGAATATAATGTTAGATTCATTTAGCAACGCATCAAGACAGCTTAGAGTCAGTAGAAAATTTATAATGACAATCATCGGTGAAATTTGGAATGTGAAATTGGTGAGAAGTTACACATATTACTTTATCTATGGGATAAGGTTGGGAGACTTGTAAATAAGGAAAATCTAAGCCTTAGATATATTGTCCCCTTTTAGATTCTTTATCATGTATGGATGGTAGCTTATCACTTGGTTCTTCCATCTAACCTCTCTCAATATGATGGTGTTTTCTATGTATATATCCTAAATAAGTAAATACCTATTCAATAACATATATTTAACTCAAATGATATATTCCTAGTTTATTATCTTTCCTATGAAGAAAAAATATTAGAACTCATGGGATATTGTAACAAAGTCCTACGAAATAATACTACTATGGTGGTTAAAGTTATCTGGAGGAATCCGAAATTCAATGAAGTTACTTGGGAAATAAAGGATGTGATAAAAAAAGATATCCTTATTTTCTGTATCATAATGATGGAATTTTAAGGGGAAAATCACTTTATGGGGGTTAGAATGTAACACCCTGCGATTTTATGATATATTTCTCTTCAAATAGAATTTCTTTGATAGCTTGAGATTCATGCATACCTAAGTCTAATTGAATCATAATATAATATACCATCATAACATAACCACTAAATTGTAAGAGTTAATAAGATAAAAATATTTTAAAATTTATGAATAAATATCTTAGATAAAACAAATATATTGATAAATAATTACTCAAATTTTAATAAAGCCTTAATATGCTTCAAAAAATATATTTTCCATTAAAAATGATTTTTAATGTTTTTTTGAGAAAATAATATAATTACATTTTGAGTCTTTTAAAATTTTATTTTTTGAAAATAAACATCATTTTGGAAATCATTATATCAAAATTAACATAGGGTGAATTTTTTTAATTCTTTCTAAAATGATTTATACTCAATGAATAATGAAAAATACTGTTTTTCAAATACCGTAACATCTTATCATAAAATCATACAATTTAAAAGTACCTTTATATTTTGGATTTGTGATTAATGTTTTATATTATACATTTTATTTATAATTATATAATCAATTCCATTCGAAACATCAATATTCATGATTTTGATATAAGTTATTTTTTTATGCTTAAAACACATATTTTTTAAAACCATTTTAGATTGGGTTTTATGAATTTATATTAAAGATTATTTATTACACTTATAGATATTGAATATTTAAAAATGGTTACCATATCTGGAATGAGTAGGAAAAAATTTGATAAACATGTCTCTTTCATTTTTTTTCATTATAAATTGTAACTTTTTTAAATATATTTTACCATAGAAAGTGTAAAATTGGTAAAACATCGTCAAAAACATAAGAAAAGATTCATGATTAACAAAAAAATCTCACTTATTTAATTTTTTGTAATAAATTTATCCATATAAATCCCAAATTTTTATATATATTATTTTGGTTCATTTTTCCCTTGATAATGAAATTTATAATATTTTATGTAAAGAAAATTCCAAAATCTCACTCTTTTTTTAACATCTCTAAATTTTTTATATATGGATAAAAAATGATAATTTTGGTAATAAATTTTAATTTTAAATATTAATTATATTTCTATCATTTTAATTTATTTTTAAATTTTAGTGATGAAATAATTACCTTAATGACTTAGACAAGGCCGACACAATGCTTGTGGAGATAGTAGAAAAATCAGGAAAATATTTTTTTAAAATCTAAAAATAATATTTTTTGGGTTATTTATATTTCCCCATTATTATTTTAAATGAATATAAAATATTAGGGATGTTTAAGAGGTTTATATTTGAATTAAATTACTATCTTCATGCATTTAGCGTCAAATTAAATGAATAGTGTCAAAATGAAATTAAGGTTATTTTATGTTAAATAATATTTTATTAAATTATTTAAAAATAATAAAAATATTACCGTAGAAAAATTATGATTAGAAATGGTAAAAAATTTCACCCCTTTCCATTTATGACTGAATTTTTAGCTTATAAGTAAAATTATAACCCTTTAAGATCAAAAAATTCATCACTGTAGTTAAGTTTAAAATCGATTAATGAAGGGGTTAAACCAAAAGATATGGTTTAAAATGGAAAAAACATATCAAAATTTCATTTTATGGTGATTTTTATACCTTATACTTTTTTATTTAAATCTTTGGCCATTTAGAAGTATTTTTCTTCAGAATGACTAAATAATAATCTAATATTTTTGTAATTCAAAGTGTCTCATTTCCCTCCATTATAAAAGGAAACCCCTTATCTATTTCCTTTACACCAATTTGAGACATATATATTTATAAAACCCTATAAAATTATCTTATAAACTTCTCCATACACGAATTATAGGTTATAGTTTTATTGGAAGACCATTTCCAGAGTCATGAAGAAGGGATCTAAAGGAGACCTACCGAAGAATAGGTAATCTTCCCATCTAACCTATTTCAATTTATTTCCTCTTATAGAAAATATAGATATATGGTATTAGTCATAAAATATTTAATTATTTATGATAAATATACGAAAATGTTATTATGATTTTTCAACTACCATTATCCATCATATTTTCCATCAAATGTGAAGTGAAAGTATCACTTGTGTGTACATGTGGAATACCAGCTCCACATAGCGATAATATTCATTTTGCATCACCATATTTCATTGATGGTTATTATAATGGGTTTAATATTTATATATATTATATTACTGGTATAATTATGTTTCTGGAATTATAGTATCATATCTACTATCTTACATTCCCATCTGTTGGAAAACGATAATGTCGCTTGTCCATACGTGTGGACTACCACCTCCACGAAGAAATGTGATTCGTTTTTCAATTAAAATTCACATGGATGGTAATAAAGATATATTAAATTAATATATATTATATATATGATAGAATAATTATTTTTTAAAGGTGAATATTCATTTAACATTCTTTTTTTCTATCCATCAAAAGGTGAAAATCATGTTCATGCGTGCATACGTCCTACCGACTCCATGAAGGCTGTAATTCATTTTTTATCTCTTCCATTTAGGGATGACTCTAAATATATATATATAATGAATAAATATGATATTTTTATTATGATTGATTTTTTTATATGAAGAATTCATGATCAAAGTAAAAGCACCAGAACTACCAAACCAAAATTCTCATGAAAGAACTAAACAATTGACACCGAAAAACAATGATTTTAATAAGGAGTTATTAATAAATGGGTGTTAAAATATTGTTAGTGGATCATATATGATATTATAAGTATTTAAATGAATATGGTATAGAATTACAATAAATGTAAATTTATTATACAGAAGGTTATAGTGCTTTCGAAGCAATTCAAACTCGAGGTAAGAGATTTTTGTCTCACTTTTATTTCAATGAAGCACATGCCATATTAACCACCTGTTTATTTTATGTGGGGTATAAAATTATGATGAATTTATTTTATAATTTTTATCATGAAAATTATGGGTATTTAAGTACTCATATAAGGATCTATTTTCCATGCGGTTTTTATTTTAATGTTACCAAAGTGGTAAGAGATATATATGATACTCAAATTTTTATCAAGATTGTTTATAAATATATTTATAATGCTGAAATTTTTTGATATACATCTCAATAAAATAATTAGTTTTCTTATCCTATGTTTTTTATGGATATTTATTTTTTTCATTTCATTTCCCTTACTTTAAGTACTCAAGAGTCCAAAAAAAAATTTAGGAATATCGACTTTATTTTTCTCTTCAATAGATTCTTTTATACTATATCCATGATTTCTAAAAATGATTTCAATAATTTTTCAACTATTCTCATATGATTTTTTAAATTTTTTCGCCCATTTTTTTGATTTTTAAAAAATGGTTTAAAATAATCATTATTCTTCATTTACCGAATGAGGTATTTTTGACTTTTTATAAAAAATGTGAAGGGAATATTTGTTTCAACATACATGACATGAAAATAATTTTCTATAATCATAAAATATTTATGATTTGAATATTCATTTAAATATTTCATAGGTTATTTTCAAATAATATGGTTTCCTTATTATTTGGGAAATTTTTATATTTTAATATGTAATTTAAAAAAATTATTCTCCTAAAGAAATATTATAGTGATATTTTGAAGTATTGTTTTTATCTATGATAACATACTTTAATGTCCATTAATATTTAATGAGAATATAATCTAATTACACTATAATTATTCTTTCTATGGATGGTTTATGGTTATGATGATGGAAAATCAATGAAACCCATTTTCTTTTCCACATGTTAAGATATGATGAATGTTTTTTTGATTTTGTGGTATAAAGATGAATGGATTTACAAATATGTGATTGGTGGGACAAAACTTATATATCCCTCCAATTAATTGTGTAAAGATTAATGATATATGATATTAAATGGTACATAGAAGGTTATCCCAATCCAAAAAAGAGGGTACATGGGAGGTTATACAAATCATGAAATAGGTTATATAAGAGGTTATCCCAATCCCAAAGCTGGTACACGAGAAGTTATACTATTACTAAGATGTTATTAATGTATTAGTGGGTATCCTTAACGGAATATTTCTATTATTATGATTATTCCACACATTATTCCACTCATCTTTTTACATGATCTTATACCATTATTATGTTCTTTAAAATCATGTTGTTTGATCCCATTTTGATTCATGTCTTGTGAACTGCCATGATTTGTGCTATGACTCATGTTTATGATCTAAGAATTCTTGGGTATGATTTTTAAAGGCCAATATCACATTATCATACCCTTTATACTCATTTTATATTTAAATTATTATTTATATCTCCCGTTTCACCCTTACTGAGTATCTAAGATATCTATTTACTATGTTTTCTTTTTTTTCCTTGGATATGAAGAAAATTTTTAATTATAATGTTTCTAAGAAGGTTGATCATTGTGAAGACCTAAGTGGGATATGAAATAGATCTTTTATGAACTAGTTTTTTTATCTATCCAAGTTTCAAAATAAACCAAGATTTTATGTTTTTGTAATATATTGCCATTTTATTTAATGAATATTCATATATTAAGATTTAATATTTATGCATGAAAAGTAAAGGTTTCTATAATACCTCTTAAGTAAATAGGAATAGAAATATGTTTCCCCATATGAAAATTCTAATAAAGAAAAATCAAGAATATAAGAAGAAGATGTAGTGGTGGAATTAATTAAAAACGACATGGAAAAAAATTATTCCCTTAGTAGTTCACCATCTCTATAATAATAAGGTGTAACAAAAATCAATTATCAAAATTGTCCTCTAAATGGGAGAAGTACAAGTGCTAAAGATTTAGTTAATTATTAATATGATGATTCATGTGATTATTTGATGAAGAACCTATAGAGATTTCCTAGAGATGTTGTCTCTTTCATCTGTGTCTCTGTCATAAGAATGCGATAAGAGATCACCCAACCTGAGGAATGTTCATAAAACTTGGAGAAATATTAGGATCAAAGGGTGTGGATGTGTATAAATCTCTCTAATAAATTAAGAGCCATAAATACCATGAATTAAAATCATGAATATAGGTGATCCAGACTTGAGAATAATTGGATCACTAAAATTCATAGTATAAATAAATATAGAAATGGATTGAAGAAAATAACCTTATACTAAAGAGATAACTACTATTAAATATGCTCATTTGAGTGAAATAGAAATAAGAAAAAATAAATTGAATATCTTTTGTAAGAAATGAGAAAAATTATATAAGGTTATCTTAAGAAGGCTAAGAAGAAATGTGAATTTATAATGAACATAAAGGAGAATGAGAAATACATTCTTATTATTAAATTCTTTTAACTTGAAGTAATATTGAAGAATCTATAAGTAACTCAAGACACATATTTATAACAAGTTGAAAGGAGAGATAATACTTTTGCAAATTATGAAGTGGTTTCTTATAAAAAAATATCTTTATCTAGTTTCCAAAAGTTATTGAGATCATATAATGATGTATCTAAAGTTTAATTAGAAGAAAATGTATCATCCATATCCCAAAATATTTATTCTACGTAATTTTTTATAATTAGAAGTCCTCAGTTAAACTCAAAATCTATATAGATATGGATGCAGAAAAATATTTAGTAACCTAACACTATCTCTATGGTAGATGAAAGAATTTTTAATATTTTTTACTCCCCAATGGAAGCCTAAAAATAATAATAATTACTCACAAAAACAATTAGCTTAAAATTTTGGATAGATTGGTTTCCTGAGAAGAAAACTATGGTTTTTGGTGTTTATTTGTGATTAACTGGTTTAGGAACATGAAAATATATTTTTGTTATATTTTTTATCCACGAAAAGAAAATAATATCCAACATTAAGGGGGTGCAATGATGAGAAGAATAAAAATCCATGATATAAAGGTAAAAATCAATTTTCATCAAGCTGATTTTAAATGTTTTGAAATTTTTTATGGAGAATGAAATGTACATGGTAATAGATATGAAGAATTATTGTTCCACTCAACTAGGAATTAACCAAGTGAAAATATGTAAATAATACCACCAAACCAGAATAAATAAAACAAACCTTATTTAGGAAAGATCCAAGAATGAAAGGTTGAAAAGAATATTCTTATGCAGTAAAAAATGGAGACATATCAGTCAATATTAGTCTATAAAGAAAACAATATGTATGATAAAACTAATCGTAAGAAGTCCAGGGATAATTATAAAGGATATTAAACTAATTATATTTTCATAAAATATAATATATCCAGGACATGTGAAAAAAATCAATATACATGTGTACTAAAGGAAGAAACCTTGGAAAAAATGGAAAATAAATCCAAATTGAAAAAAGACTAATCTTGGGAAGAACTACCCTGATTAGCCATGTAGAATAACCAAGAAGGATGATCTCTGACACAAATAATTTTTAATCATTTAGAAAACCCAATTAAAATAAGTCATAATATTATAAGAAGAAATAGAAATTGATTGTGCAAAAGGGAAAGAAATGATTCCACATGAGGACTCTGATTTTTATGATATCATTAACTAATCTCTCAAAAATAAATTTTAAAACATACTTATAACATCTAATGTGGCAAGAAGGGTTGAACTATAGATAAAGAATAATGTGTGTATGAAAAAGAAAACAAAAAAATTGGGAGATAAGTATATGACAATGAAACTAAAAACAAGATAGAATCAACAAAATAAGTAAAATTGTAAATAAAGAAATAAAAAAGAGTGAAAAATAAGTTGGTGTGAGAACCATGGTAAAAGTGAAGGAAATGGGGTGTGAAACGAATGAGTTTGGTAGATCTGTCTATTTTTAATTGTGAAAGGCTCTATTGTTATATTGAAATAAAATCAGAGTTGTGCTTAAGCGATGATAAATTAAATTAAATTTTACTTACTACCACTTATCCGTCTAACTACATTTAATAACATCTCCATAAGGATTGTTTATTTAGAAAAGAAAATGGGAATGTAGGATTATCACATTAAAAAATAAGTTTCTTTTTTTCAAAATTAAGTAACTTAGTAAATTATTTCAAGGCTAAAAGTCCATTTTTTTCACCAAACAGTATATAAAAAATGAATAAATAATGCTAAAGGAGAATTTAAATGCTGAAATAAAAGGGGACACACTGTGAAAATTTTGAGAAAGAACAATAAGTATTCAATACATTTTTTCTTGATCCTCTATAAGAATTTATATACTCATGTCCACGATGAAAATAATATTCAATAATTACATCATGACAAAAATATAAATAAAGAAAAATGGAGTAGGAAATTAAGTAAATTCTCTTTTGAGGTTGACCCATTCTCTGGCTCAAATTACTCTATAGTTCATCTCATGAATGCTACCATACACATCTAGTCTAGATCTAATAAAATATTTAGAGGGGTCAAAGTTTGATTTTTTAATCCACCTTCATTTAAAATAAGTATCCATTTTCACTAATCTATTAGGAATGTGGGTAATTGAATAACATAAAAACAAACAAGAAAGAGAACATATAATGGAGATAAATTTCATTTCCCATAAAATAATACTAAAAATTTAAAGAGAGTGAACAGTGAACAAAAAAATATGTGCAGACAAAATAAATAATGAAAAAAAATTAATATGAAAAATACCAAAGGAAAAACCCACATCACATATTCAAGAAATAAGAATCCACTAATAATGAATAATATGAGGTGAAGACTCCCCAAGATGAGTGAGATCTCAAATATAACACTATGATAGAATAGCATATCAAAGGAAGAGATCATATACTTTTTGAAAGAAACCTAAAATGAAGAATAAAGCCTGATAAAGAAATACAAATAGATATAATCATGAAGATTAGAGGTTTTCTATTTGAAAAAAGGTGTAGAATAGAACAATAGAATCATATTAAAGAGGAACATAGATTAAATTCAATAAAATATGAAGTAATTTATGGGTTTTAGTTCGGAAAACTACTGCTCAAACCCAAGATTCGCTATACCCAGAATAAGAGAGCTTCACTTCATAAACAACTTCGACCACTCACACATAAAAAAATATTCCTATAAAATACAATACCCCATTGCCTCATATATATGTTTGGATTTTCTAATTCATTTTATTTAAATGGTCATGTGACCGGAAGTTGAGGAGGGCACCGAACAAACTCCTCCTCCGACTCAACTAGGGTTCACCGACAATCATGCAATCAATCAGAAAGTTTCATATTTTCATCTGGGTAAACTCTTGTTCATCATGACTGACCCATTGTCCTTAATTTAGATCTTCGTGAGATCAAACTATCTTGAATCAATGATGTCACAAATCCAATGATACCAAACATCTATATGTTTCTACCTACCATGAATGGTTGGATTCTCTCCAAAACAAATAACACCCTTTCAATCACAAAATAAAACATACATATCCTAAATAATATTGAGATCTAAAATAAAAAAATCATCCATAATAATTCTTTTCATGACTCTATAGTTTCAATAAACTCAGAATCCATGGTATATAAAGTGACAGATCTCTTAAATCTAGATTTACAGGATATATCCCCCCTATAAAAGTGATCAAATAGCCTTACTAGGCTTACTGGAATCCATATCTCCTATTATATATGAATCTATAAATCCACAAATCCTAGGTTCCTCATCTAAAAAACAAAATCTCTGATCAGAAGTACCATAAAGATAATGAATATATATACGTCACTACTCTCCAATGATCTATATATGGATTTGAAATAAAATGACTAACCACACCAAGTGCATGACATATATCAGGTCTAGTATATGCCATTTCATACATCAAACAACTAACACAAAATGAATAGGGTATGTGTTGTATCTCCCCTCTCACTTCATTAGTGGAAGGCGAATTACTGGTAATGAACTTAAAATGTAAAGAAAAAGTGTACTAACTACTTTCTACTTATCTATAGAAAATATCCGAAGAACCTTATAAATATATGTCTCATGAGATAACCATAATTTCTTTGTCTTTTTTCATGACATATCAACATGCAAAGAATCTTTGATTTTCCCCACAAGTATTTAATTGTAAAAGATTAAAAAAGATCTTTATTCAATATGTTAATTATAGAAGCATCATGGCCACCAATAAGACTATCACAACATAAAGAAATGGTATAATATAATTATCATCATTAAATATATAAACAAAAAAAATTATCAAAACATGTATTCATGAAACCCTAATGAAAAATGAATGATTCAAATTTCTTATACCACTACCTCGGAGCTTGCTTCAAACCATACAAACAATTTTTTAACCTATAAAGATAATTATCTTGACCAGTTTCAAGAAAACCCTATGGATGCTCCATATAAATATCCTCTAAATATCCATGGAGGAAAGTTATCTTCACATCCATCAACTATATTTGCAGAACCAAACTAGAAACCAAACTAAGAACGGCCCGAATAGAATAAATTTTGACAATAGGTGAGGAAATATCATCAAAATAAATATCTTTATTATTATGTAAGCCTTTAATAACTAACCTTACCATGTATCATGGAACAAAATTAGATTCTTTATTTTTAATCTGACAAATCCATCAGTTTTCCAAATCTCTATTACATATAGGTAACTTCACCAAATCAAAAGTATAGTTGTCATGTAATGATCTTATCTTGTAATCCATTACCGCAACCCATATATCCTTTTGATCACTTTCCATCACCTCATAAATAGATTCTATTTCTTCCTCTTTAGTGAGGAGAACATACTCATCCGGTTAATACCGATTAGAAATAGTACAATGTTGAGATGATCTCCAGAGTGGAACTGTGGGCTCATTAATAACCCCTAGAATTAGATCTTCTAAAACAAAAGGATCATTAGAAACCTCAAATCCAACCCATTCACCCAGAAAAATCATTTTTCACATTAACACAATTATCAGAATCAACAACATGAGGTAAATGTGAATAAAAAATTAGCTCAAGAATGACAAAGTCATCATAAATTGGAGATGTATGTTTTGTCCTATATCAATATATATAATAGTTTGTTTCTCCTTAAACACTAACTCATGAATTCTAAGATTTTTCTCCAAATAGGGATCATAGAACCTATATTCATACTCATTGTATCCATATCCAATAAAAATTCATTGATGCGACTTACCATCCAGCCTGGATTGCTCATCTCTAGGCACATGAACAAAATACTTGCAACAAAAATTAGGTAAGTGATCATACCTAATATCTTTCTCATACCAAAAAATGTTAGGAGATTCTATATAAAAATTAAATGTTGGTTATAAATTAATAATATATGTTTTAGTAAATAAATCCTCACACTAAAAATATCCATGAAATTTTTCTTCCAAAAGAAAACGAAAAAGCTCCTTCCAACAAAGTCATGTTCATCCGCTCCACTAAACCATTAACTATGGTTTATTTAAAGGCATATTATAATTATGAATACCATTATACCTATAATATTGATCCAAAGGACCATAATACTCACCCTTATAATTAGTACAAATATATTTCAACTTCTTTCAAGATTCCCTCTCCACTAAGACATTAAATATCTAAAATACACTGAGCACCTGAATTTTTGAATTAAAAGCATAAAACAAAAGTTTACATGAGTATTCATTTATAAACACCACAATATAAAGACCTCCAAAAAAATTCATAGATTTTAAAGGACCAAAAATATCTGAATGAGCTATTTCAAGTACATGTGGCTTCTTATGGAAAAGATGACTTCTAAAACTCACTTTGCTTTATTTTCTGGCCATGCAATGATCACACATGCACAATTTGAAACCCTTCAATCCTGTAATAAAATATATCATGGCCAATAAACTAATCCTTTAATCATGAATGAAACTGAGCCTCTTATACCATTACTTGGATGACACACTGAACAACACAAGAAGTATTATAAGAAATAGAAGCTCTAGTGCAGTACAAAATCAACTTCTTATTCCCTCAATCCACACTCAAATAAATGTTGAAAATCTTCGATTTTCTATCACTAAAAGTACTGATTAAACCTTCAACATCAAGAAAACTTCTACAAATAAGATTCAGATGAACCACATGTGCATTCCAAAGATTCCTCAAAATCTACTTACTACATGTGTGGGTATCTAAACAAATTGAAGGTATTGAGCCTATAGAAAAAGATGATAGGAAATAGATTTTAAATTATTTTCATCGTTAAGATGAAAAAACCTGTCATCTCTGGAGATCCGAGCTCTGGTATGGCCTCAGGATCTCATATAAATTAAATAGAGAACATAAATAAAATTGAAAACATACCTTTTCAATTTGAACTTGTGATTGAAGTTTTCTAGTTTCTGATGATCACTTCTCAAAGGATCTAAAGAATAATCCCTCTATATCTTCCAGAAACACTTCAAAAATCTGATGGAGTATCTATCATTTAAATATGGGTGCTAGCATTGAGATCCAATGATGCCTTTGACCCCCCGACGATCACCAAATTGACGTACTTGCGATTCTTGTGGGTGAACTCGATCTGATCACCTAGGTCTAGAGTTCCTTTATTTGGAAAGTTTGATATGAGAGAGAATATCTGAAGTGATCACCACGAAAACTACCTAGCGAGAGCCTCTATCCTCCTTTAAATGGTGGATGCTCAAATACCCGGATTGGGTTCCCTATCCCCTGTATATTTAACATCCACTAAATATGAAATAAATAACAAATATGATGAAATAAACTTTTTTATAAATATTACTTATATTTTATTACATACCTATAATTTATATTAAATATATTACATGATAAAAACTGAGTCATTTAACTCAAATAATTATTTCTCTCAAATATTTAATGAACTTGGAATATTAAAATAATATTCATTCATATAATATCATTCCTCAAGTTTACTTAAACTATTGTAAATAATTTTAATAAATAAATTCAACCCAATTGTTCTTTACTAGAATAATAATTAATTTATGTACTTATCGTTTATTGATAAAACTTGTACAACACTCAGAAGCCATAGTAACACCCACCATGTATTATATACTTATTCATCATAATAGGGAAGATCCTTGAATAAACTATTGTGTGTGACCCTCTAGGACCTTATCTTGATAGCAGTGAATAGTATTCATACACCAAAATCAATGTCCAAAATCCCATCATGTACCTTAAAAAGATAAGGAATAGTTATAACAATGATAACCAACCTTCGAACACATAATGTGTAATATAATCTCTTTGTCTTTAGAAATATCATAAATAAGGATGCACAGTTGTGTCATCATCCTTTCTATATTTATTATTCGTTGATCTAACTGGATATATTTGCCATCTACTACATTGTCCAAGGATTTATTAATGTACTAACATCCTGATCAACCAATCCCAGGATATATTACTTCCTCAACATAGAAGTGAAAAATTTTATTGTGATCATTCAACCAATGTCATACCACCAATGACACACCCAACACAAGAAACTTCTCCATGATTTCATTATCATTATTTTTTTCATTGCATCAAAGTACACAATATAATTGAACAAAATGGTAATGTTCTCAAGATAGGAGACCAATACACATGTTTGTATAAAGGAACAACAAATAAAACCTAAAACACATGGTGTTCCTATTAGAGGGTCTATCCTCATGATATCAATGATTAGAGACCACCAAGTGAAAAAATCATCAGAATAAGTCTCAAATATAATGAGCCCCCAAAAACTGATAGTCAGACATCAACTGTGTCTGGTCAGTATGATGTATCCAGACCATATTATATATATTTAATATTAATGTAATAGTATATTCAGATTATCATTATAGCCTATGATCTACTATAACCTTTTGATATGAAAAATAATATATAGACCTTACCATTAAACAGTGGACATAGAATGTCAACACTATAATGGTAAGAACAAATCATGTATAACTAATTGTATCCGTGATATGGTAACTGAAAATTTCTAATATAGTTGGGTCTAGGGAACCCATTATTAAAACACTCCCACTTGAACTAGATCCAACTTTTTAACTATCATTGTTAGATATCACATGATTAATATCATGTTTATTTTGAGTCATAGCTTTTGTCACTATGTCTTTGATATTTCTGCCTCATGGCTATTCTAATATATGTGACCTCATATCCTTGAGTAAAACATCTCAAGATATGTTTTCCTTGAGTATATCTTTTTTATCCTATTGTAACTTGACATCATGGCTAATACTTGTAATAAAATTATTGTAATGATAAGAACACACTTACTATGTGTGATTCCAAGAACTGGAAAAAATCCTTATTCTTAATACACTACTTATTTAGCTACCTTAGAAACTACATCATACTCAGTATTTGTAGGTATGACTAAATATAGCTTGAATTATTATGTATCACTCATTACCTTAGTCTAACTACGATATTAGATCACATTGATCCAAAGATGACTAAATTGTGTCCCCTCAACACTAGTATCTCTTCCTCTCCACGTACTAGGTATATATCCTTTCTACCTACTCTGGTACTATTGGATTGTTCTGACTACTTCTCTTGAAGTTATCCTAGATATGAATGATATTTTCATACCATACGTTTTATATTGTCAATATCATTTCTTGTAAACATCATGGCATACATGACTGATCCATCACTAAATAATATGGAATTTCAACTCCACAATTTAATCTCCTATACCAATGTATGTTTTATTAGAGAGATTTATGCCATGTGACACTAGTGACAATTATCTATCAAAATTTTCCAACTCATATTTTTCAATACCTTATCAATATATGTACAATTGAATCGGTATAAGAAGCTATTAGATCTACCTAAATAGATCATTTTCTATAGAATTGAGGTTACTACTTTATGTCAGTCACTGGAGAGATACATTTTTTATGGTCTTAACTAACTGTAAGATGAATAAATTATTTACATACATTTTAGAACTAATTTTATAATGAAAACAATGGAACTCCCACTAACTAATTTTATCACTTGGAAGAGATTCATTCCAAAAGAATATTCTATGATATTTTTGTTTAATTTAATATTGAAATGTATTTAAGTAAGTTTTATCCCTTATTAGCATTCTGTAACATTGCCTTCACTTTATGGTTTCATCCTATCCAATTCTTAATAAAATGATCATATAAATTATCTATGAAAAGTAATATTATAATGGATTTAGACATAACAAATTAGTATAACCAATTGAGCCTTATTGTTATGACACTTGTACCACCCACATATCATCTCACTTGAATACCCAACATAATATTCAAAATATTAAACCCCATTTACTTTGATTCATGGAATCCATTATTTAATTTTAATTGATCTTGTAAATTTTAGCTAATTATGATATACTAATTACTTGTAGGAATCATAATTCTCAATAATTTATCACCATCCATGGTGAATATAATCCATAACTATGATTTTATCCTTGATATGTAGTATGTTTCTCTAGAATATTATCTTTCCAAATTATTTTATGGAACTTATTCCTATGTCAACTATATATGCATCTCCAACATTGACTAAACCCAAGTCAATATTTCTCCCACTATCTCAAGTTGATATGTACACCCTTATAAAGAAAAGTAGTCAATTTATTTGAATATCATTCTTTTATATTAGGAATTTATCTAACATCCTAGGAACTTTTAGGATAATTACATTAGACATAATTTGTTTTTTACTTGAAGAAAGTTTGTTTATATCTTCAACAAACTATTTTTATCGAAACACATGTTCTTATGACATAATGTTTTTCCATCATACTTAACTCATATGATATCCATTTTTCATTATATGTTGCATGTGGTTATGGGATTTACATCATAATTAACTCATACGATATCTTTTAATCATGCATATGCCATACTTCACATTCACATTCCTTAATAAATACCTTAAAGAATCTAATGAAGTATATTTATGTAACAACCCAATGCTTTATCAATAAAAATTCCCTTCTTATAATTATGTCATATTATCACATGAAATCACAACATAATAAACTACTAAGTAATATGTGACCTTTAAACATAATATTGTCACTTATATGATTTGAATTTAGAAAATCTGATATACACAGTTGCGTTCTGGGTGTTTTTTGAGGTCTGATGGAACAAACATTATTTTTAGTGAATAGTAACCTACCCTTATGAATAGTAAATTGTACAAAAGAATAGTAAAATTATCCATGAATGTATAAATAAAATTTAGGCATCTTATAAGTGATAATATGACTATAGTAAAAGTATTGGTATTTTGTAAGTCATAAATAATTAATTACAATTAATTAGTTAATTTAAAAGAAAATACAATTTTCTAAATTTTTTTCA
The DNA here is from genome assembly GCA_963277665.1 of Viscum album. Lineage (NCBI taxonomy): Eukaryota > Viridiplantae > Streptophyta > Magnoliopsida > Santalales > Viscaceae > Viscum > Viscum album. The sequence goes on along the minus strand of OY728158.1, from coordinate 600,916,365 downwards.
TAAATTAACAATTTTATATATTTTGGTTTTAAGAAAATTTTATAATACATTTTGTAATTTTTGAAAGCATTATAAAATCAGATATAGTATTAAAATCTATATTTTTCAAGTAAATTATGATTTTAATTAAAAATTAAATTAATCATATTTAGATAATTATTTTTGAAAAATTGATTTCATTTTTGAATTATATATGCATAAAGATGGTTAGGGTGAATTTTTGGGATTTTTCTAAAATACTTGAATTGCTAATGAATAGTAAAATAAGATAATTTACAATAAATGCTAAGACCCAAATTTATGCATCATGCTTGAGTCATGGATAATGTGAATGGAAATTATTTCAAAATCACGTGCACATATTAATTTTTTTGGTCATAAGAATCATTACCATTGCTTGTCTCTTGGAAAATAATAAACTAATTATTAAAATATTTAGAAAACCCTCATCCACTCCACTATAAAAACCATCCACACTCCCCTCTTCTATTCACTCATCTGAAGCCTTGTGACTTCCCTAAATTCTGCTGAATATTTTCCCAAGCTCCTCCCCCATGTACAGGAGACCTTGGTCTCCTCAAAATACCAAATCCTCTCTCCTTAAGAGGCTCTCAAATGAGATAAACTCAAGAGGTAAATTCCTCTTTTTGATTATTTTATTTTCTTTAACGTTATTTTCATTTCTTTTTTCATTCCTCACCTCTCTTCACCCAAATGGTATAAAAGATCTATTAACATAAATTTACTATAATTATATTATTTTATCCGTATAGTTTATCATAATCTCTTCTAACCCTACCTTTTATACTATAAATGAAAACATTGTCTGAGATGTGTTGATTTATCACATTCTAGGATGACGGGTTTTCAATTTGAATTTCCATCCTCAATTATATCTGTGGAACCACTTTTATGCTTAAAAGAGACTTTTAAATATGTATTTTATCATACATGTTGTTCTATGATCCTTTTGTACACATGATGTTAAATAATAATTCAAAACAAGTTAATTGTGAGAAAAATCGCCAAGTAAATCCAACCATTTATCATTAATGTTTTATATAATGATTCAACTTCACTCCAAATAATCAAATGAATTTTAATAACATGTAACATTCTAGATTTTCAAAATTGAAATATAACATCAATTCTGGACAACCACTCTCATGATACATGTGTATCCGAACCTGAATATAAGTGAACCGATCATTAAAACCAAGGAAACAAACAAACCCGAACAATGAAATTGAACCTCATAACTAATAAAAATGTTATAATAATTCATTTACATGTAAAAGATGTTATTTAATTATTAATTTATGAGCCTAATTTGATTATTTAGGTCATTAATATCAATCGAATATCACCATCAGTCTTATGGTAAGAGATCCTCTCTTTCTCACATTTATTCAACAATCTCCTCTATGTTATGACTTTTTAAATAAAATTCCTAAATATGGGATATGATTTTGAACCTTACCCATAATTACCTCATGATGTATAAAATATAATAAATATATTTATGTCTCATTAATCCCTCCTATGTACAACTGGTACCATGCCGATATTCTATAAGAGATTCTACCTGAACCGCCTTTATTCCTTCAGGTTTCTCTATATTTCATTTTACCCAAATGAAGTTGTCTTTTATTTTTATACAAAAATTATATATAATTTTTATATGATCCAATAACATTCTTCAATATCCATTCCTCACTCTATTTTATGGATATAAGTTCTTTTCAGTGATTCCCTCCTCAATACTTCCCAATTAGCAAACTCGTTTTAAGGAAACTTCCCAAAATTTTACCCAATTTTATGTGCACTCTACCATTTGTTTTAAGTGACCATTGTTTTTCTAAATAAGTATTTTTATTATGAAAAAACATCTTGTTTAACTTCTGGGGTTATATAAAATATTATTCCCTTTTTGATTTTAAATTCTCTTTAGTATTTTCTTTAAAACCACACTAAAATTTTTTATTGCTATTAATTTCATAAATACTCTTCTTATCTAATTTCACTTTTGTTTGAAATCACTTACCATGATATTTTACTATTTTACCTTATTAATTTCCATGTATGTTTTAATTCATTTATCTCATGGACACTTTTATGATGTTCCCATTTATTATGCTTTATGACATGAATGTGATACCCATTTCTATATATGGGTTTCCTTATGTTTATGTATGATTGAATACGTATTATTATTTATGTGGAATTCATATTCATGAACATGTTATGATGGGTTCACCGAGATATCACTCCAATTCTTTGGGTAAAGTTGAGTCTTATGAGACGTTATGTGCAACGGTCTTGGCGGTTAGCCTTGATTCGTGCTACCATGTGAAACGGTCTTGGTAGTTAACCTAGACTTATGCTTCTCTATGTGTAATGATCCTTAACTCATACTAAATTCATAATTTTCATTCTGCTACTTCAGTATTAATTCATGTTTATATGATCCCATGTTTATATGTTATGATTCTATATTCCATTTTATATCATTATGTCATGATCTCTAACCCTTATCCTAAAGCCTTATTCTTATGTTTACTTTCTCCCTGGGATTTGAGCTCATCCCTTCATTCATGTGTTCCCTAGGATACCCTTTTTAGATGTAAGTTCTTATAGGGATTTAAGATATCTTTATGAATTTTAAATAAATAGGTATTTTTTTAGTTCAATTTTTTTTTGTTTTATGAACCTAGTATTCCAAGACACTTGAATTCACAATCCCTGGATTGTTTTCTAGTGTATAATTATGATCAAAAACATGTAATTTTATGTGTAAAATGATAGGGTCTTTATATTTAGTACTAAAGGACGGTCTAGATATTTTTTGAGATTAGGAATAGATAACTTTAGTAAGAACCTTAAGGATGAGACAAAGTATAAGAAAACACCCCTAAATTTTGGTAAGTATAGAGTAAGTGGTTTATAAATCATATACATATCTTTTTGGATATAAATAGGTAGAGGTGGCTCTGGAACAGATGTATCTAGTAGTAAAACCCAAAAACACTACTTTGAGCTAGCCATGAACGAGAACCAGTGCATGAGAATGGGCCTTTCTTAACTCTTGGTTTGACACTCCTGGCGGATATGCTTTGTTAAATTCTTTATCTTGGTACAAAAAATTATTAAGGGAATGAGAAAAATCCCATAAGAATATATGTTAAGAAATAGATCAAGTATAACCTAGAATGAAACATAGAGAATCACAAGTTAGGATATACTTATCCTTTACAATTTTATCTTCTTATGTTCAAAGTTTCCTTTTTATTATCAATAACTAAGTATAAAAGACCTATAATTGTACACTATTTTTCATAGTCAATGGAGGTAAATAGAAGAGCATGTGCCAAAAATCAATGTGATAGGGAATGTGAAGATTTCCCAAATGACATTCCAGATATGATGGGAACCGTTTCTTAAAACATCATGACAGTACTTGCTCAGCTAGTTCAAGTTATGAATAATAACATTAGTCATGTGAAACACCATCCTCCTCCAATGAAAGAGAATGTTATCATTGAATCCTTAATGCAGAAAAGGCCTCCCATGTTTAGTGGATATTTTGATCCCCTCCTCGTAGAACAGTGCATTAACTCCCTTGAAAAGTTATTCTCTATACTTTAGTGCTCAGAAGAAGAGAAAGTCGTACTGGTGGTCTATCATTTTTTTGGGAAAGATGATCTTTGGTGGACACTAATCAAGAATAAAAAACCCTAGGAGGAAATTGATTCCCTTGTTTGATAAAAATTCAAGTGAATGTATTTCAATAAATATTTTCCCCAAACCATTCGTCTCAATATGGAAAGATAGTCCTCAAACTCAAGTGGATGGAAGATGATTCCATCAGGCCATATGAAGAAAACTTCACAAGGATTTCAAGGTATGCCTATGGATTTTTCTTGAACACTGAAATCAAGTTGGATCTGTCCTTTAGTGGAATATTGAAGATTCTATAAAAAGCATTGGCAATTGAATACTTTGACAGTTATGAGGAGATTGTAAGTTGTTCCCTCAAGGTTGAGATGGAGATCAGATAATATCAATGGTATTGTTGTCCCAATGACAAGAAGAGGAAAATTGAATCTAATGTGGGTGGTTCTGCAAAAAAAAGTCCATGATGGAAAGAAGCCCGACCATCCCACATGTAATAATTTTGGGAAGAATCATATTTGGAACTATCTAAACGGTACTCTTAATTACTTCAAATATGGAAGGTTGGGACATCGGGATAAAAACTAATGATAGGATATGAAGAATCCATCTAGTTTGGAAGAATAAAGGATGGTTCAGATCAACAATATACCTGCAGTGTAGTGTTACAACTACAAGGAGCATGGGAATTATGAGAAAAATTGTCCTAAGCTGAGGGTTGTTAGAGTCAATCAACACCAACCTCCGAGGAAATAACGAAGGTCTTATACTATCATTGTTGTTGAGGTGGACCCAGACAATGATGTGGTGATAGGTATAGTAGTTATTCATTCAATAATAGAGAATACACTATTTGATTATGGTTCTACGCATTATTTCATATCTTTTAAGTTTAGTATAACTATTGAAGCACTGCCTAAAAATTTGGAGGATAAGTTATCTGTTAGAGTAGGGAATGGAAAAATTATTGTGTTCATGAATTAAAACTCCTCCCCAATTAATGTTTGTAGACTAAACCTCCCAAAAAATCTTTTCTTACTTAATTTAGTTGATTTTGATGCTATCTTGGTCATGGATTAGATATCTTTATAGAAATCTAACATCTACTACGAGGAAAGGGAGATCACTCTTCACATCCTAAACCATCCTCTAATTAATTAGAAGTGTAAGGAGGAAGATGAATCTCTTTTATAATAATTGTATCAACTATGGATATTAATTCTTTATGAGCAAGAATGTCTATCTCAAATGATTGAGGCAAATAAGGGAATCATGCTTGAAGACTTTCCCATCGTGAGGGATTACACTGATGTATTCCCTGAAGAGTTTCCTGCTCTTCCTCTGAATTGAGAGGTTGAGTTATCAATTGAACTTAATTTTGTATCTATTCCTATATCAAATAAACATTATAGAATTTCCACCGTAGAGATTGAGGAGAATAATAAGTAACTAGAGGATAATATTGAGAAGGGTTTTATATGCCTGAGTGCTTCACCATGGGGTGTGATAGTCCTGTTTTTTCATGAAGAAGGAGGAATCAATTCACCTCTACATTGATTATTGTGAGATCAATAAAATTGTGATAAAATATAAGTATCACCTACCACAGTTTGATGACTTGTTTGATCATCTTCATCAGGTGATTTATTTATCGAAGGTGGACCTTTAGTCGGGATATCACCAATTAAAGGTGAGGAAGGAGGATATTCCCAAGAATGCCTTTCAAACGAGGTATAGACAATGTGATTTCATAGTGATTCCCTTAAAACTCACTAATGATCCAATAATTTTCATGGCCATAATGAATAGAGTCTTTATAAATTACCTCCAAAAAATTTTGGTAGTCTTTATTAACGATATTCTGATATACTCTAAGAGAAAGGAGGTACATGAGGATCATTTTAATACCTTTTTAAAGACTTTGTGAAGGGAGAAGTTTTACGCAATGTAATGTAAATGTGAGTTTTGGATGGAGGATGTATCATTATTAGAGCATGTTATCACCTTAAAAGGGATATTTGTAGACCCTTCTAAGATAAAGGAAATTGAAGGGTGGCCCAGGACAACATTTCTAATTGTGATTTAAATTTTTTTGGGTTTAACCAAGTGTTACTGATGATTTGAGAAGAAATTTTCATGATTGTCCAAATCAATGACCATGATGACATGGATGGGAGTTATGTTTTTCTAGACTCAATAATGTGAATACAATTTTAAGGAGGTGAAAAAAAGGCCAATCACTGCACCAATACTCGTACTCCCAACTAGTGGATAACTCTTTGTGGTGTACAGTGATTCTTCAAAGAAGGTATTAGGTCGTGTGTTTATGAGAAATAATAAAGTGATATCCTATGCCTCAAGGCGGATGAAAATACTTGATAAAAACTATCCAATTCATTATTTAGAGTTGGCGGCTGTGATCTTTTTGTTAAAGATCTATGGCATTATATCTATGGGGAGAAGTGTGAGATATATATTGATCAATAGATTCTCAAATATATATTCACACAAAAAGAGCTTAATATGTGCTAGTGAAGATGGACATAGCTCATCAAGTATTATAACAGCTCACTCCACTACCATCCTGATAAGGAAAACAAGGTGGCAGATGCTCTAAGTACAGAGGATCTCGCATCTTTATCAATGATAATAATTGAAAAGGATATGATCTCCTTAGTTTTACAGAGGATATACATGGGGATCATTAAGGTAGTAACATCATCCATCCTTAATCAATTGATCTCTTAACCAACCCTTATGGTGAAAATAAAGGATGCTCAAAGAAAAGATATGGATATTCAGAAAAGGGTGGAATCCATTAAAAATGGGAAATCACCTAAGTTCATGATTGACAGGGAAAGAGTTTAATGATTTGGGTCATGATTATGTGTAGCATCTGATATAGAGATAAAGAATGAGCTTTTGAATGGCGCACCTAACTCAACCTTCTCTATTCACCTATGGAGAAAAAATATGTATCAAGATTTATGAGAGAAATTTTGGTGGGACAATATGAATAAAGAGATTGCTGAGTATACATCAAAGTGCCTAGCATGTTAACAAGTGAAGGCTGAACAAAAAAAGTATTAGGGGATGATGCAACCACTACCCATGCAAACATGGATGTGGGAGAACATCACCATGGACTCTTTCATTATACTTCCAAGGACCTCTTGAGTAAACAATGCTATATAGGTCATTCTAGATCATATAACAAAGACAAATTAGTTTACCGTGATTCAAGATGACTTCACATTAGATAAACTTGTATTGATATATATCAAATAAGTGGTAAGGTTTCATGGAGTACCACTATCAATTGTATCTGATAGAGATCTAAGATTCACCTTGAAGTTCTGGAAAAGTCTCCAACATTCTCTAAGCACTGAACTGAACTTTAGTACGGCCTATCATCCTCAAACTGGTGGACAATATGAGAAAACTATTCAGACAATAGAAGACATGTTGAGAAAATTTTCTTTGTAATCCAAAGGAGGATGGGACCAATATCTTCCACTGGTTGAATTCCCCTATAATAACAGTTTCCACTCAAGCATTTGAATGGATCCATTCAAACCACTTTATAAGAAAATGTGCAGAGCACTGGTGTGTTGGGATGTGGTTGGTGAGCATAAGCTGTTAGGACTTAAAAATTTCGATGAAATGGTGGAGAAGGTGAAAACCATTCAACTGCACATCAAGGCAGCCCAAAGTCAACAAAATATTTATGCAACCAATCATTGAAGAGACCTTGAGTTCAAAGTTGGACACAATGTATTTCTACACATATCTCAATGGAATAATGTTATGAGGTTTTGGAACAAAGTAAAGATAAGTACAAGGTACATCGGCCCCTTTGAGATTCTTGATTGTATTGGGGTTGGGGATTATAGACTGGAACATCCAGCTACTATGGCCAAAGTACACGATGTCTTCCATGTATCCCTCTTATGTATGTACATACCAGACCATTCACACGTACTCTTTTCAGAGGTGGTAGAGTTAAAGTATGATCTTTCTTATAAGGAGTAGCCAATGAAGATCTTGGATCATAGAGATAAAGTTCAACATAAAAAGACTACCCACCTAGTAAAAGTACTGTGGCAGAACCATAAGTACAAAGAGGAAACATGGGAACTAGAGGAAACAATGAAGGAAAAGTACCTGCATTTGTTTATGGCTTAGAATGTAAAACAAAATTGCGAGGGTGAAATTTCATAAGGGTGAATAATGTAACGACCCAATGTTTTATCAAAATAAATTCTATTCTTATAATTATGTCATATAATCACATGAAACTACAACACAATGAACTACAAAGTACTATTAAACCTTTAAACATAATATAGTCACTTATGTGTTTTGAATTTCAAAAATCTGACATACACGGTTGTGTTCAGGGTGTTTTTTGGGGTCTGATGAAACAAACATAATTTTTTTGTGAATAGTAACCTAGAATTATGGATATTAATATGACCGTTATGAAAATTAAGTCCCCTAAAAAAATATCAACCTCATCCATGAATGTATAAATAAATTTTGGCATCTTATAACTAGTAATATGACTATAGTAAAAGTATTCGTATTTCTGTAAGCCGTAAATAATTAATTATAATTAATTAATCAATTTAAAAGAAATTAAATTTTCCTAAAATGTTTTCATAAATTAACAATTTTATGTATTCTAGTTTTAAGATAATTTTATAAGACCTTATGTAATTTTTGAATGTATTATATATTCAGATATATTGTTAAAATATTTATTTTTCAAGAAAAGTTTTATTTTAATTAAAAATTAAATTAATAATAGTTAGAAAATAATTTTAAAAAAATGGATTTAAATTTTGTATTCTACATGTCGAAAAAAATTTATGGTGATTTTTTGGTATTTTTCGAAAGTACTTGAATTTTTTAGGAATAATAAAATATGATAATTCACAATAAATGCTAAAACCTGAATTTATGCATCATGCATGAGTCATGGATGATATAAATGGCCATTTTTTCAACCTCACATTCACATATTAATATTTTTGTTTATAAGAATCATTACTATTTCTTGTCTCAGGAATAAATAACAAACTAATGATTAAAATATTAAGAAAACCCTCCTCCCTCCACTATAAAAGCCACCCACAGTCCCCTCTTCTCTTCACTCTCTCAAGCCTTATGAATTCCCTAAATTCTGCCTAAATCTCTCCCCAAGATCCTCTCCACGACTATCAGCCATTGGTATCATCAAAAGACCAAATACTTTCCCCTTAAGAGGCTCTCAAAAGCGATAAACTCAAGAGGTAAATTCCTCTTTCTTATTCTTTTATTTTCTTTCAAGTTCTTTTCTTTTATTTTTTTTCCACACCTCCCTTGACTCAAATGGTATGATAAATCTAGTAACATAAATGAACTAGAAATATATTATTCTAATTATATATTTTATCATAATCTATCATTACCCAACCTTTTATACTATAAATGAAAACACCATTCAAGATGTGTTGATTTATCACATTCAAGGACGATGAGTATTCAATTTGCATTACTATCTTCAATTATGGTTCTAAAAAAATTTATGGTTGAACAAGACTATTAAATAAGTATTTTATCTTATTTTTTGTTCTAGACTAATTTTCCACACATGATGTAAATTAATAATTCAAAACAAGTTAATTGTGAGAAAAATCGCCAAGTTAATCCAAGCATTTGTCATTAATATTTTATATAATGATTCACCTTCACTTCAAATAACCAAATGAATTTTACAACAGTTAAACATTATGTATGTTCAAAAATAAAATATAACTTCAATTCTGGACAACCAATCTCATCATACATGTGTACCGAAACAACATATAAGTGAACCAATCATTAAAACCAAGGAAACAAATAAACCCGAAAAATGAAATTTTACCTCATAACCAATAAAAAAGGTTATGAATGAACTCAAAATGGTTATAATAAATAATTTACATGTAAAATAGTTTCTATAATCTTTAATTAATTAACCTAATTTTATTATTCATGTCATTAAGATCAAGTGAAGATGGACATCAGACTTATGGTAAGGGATCCTCTTTCTCAAATTTATTCAAAAATCTTTCTTTGTTATACCATTTTACATTTAATTCCTAATGATGGAGTATGATTTAAAATGATACTCATAATTCCCTCATGATTTATATAAGATGATAGATACCTTTATCTCCCATTAATCCCTCCTATGTACACCCGATACCATGTCGATATTCCGTGAGGGATTCTCCCCGAACAACCTTTATTCCTTCGGATTTCTCTATCATTATTTTTACCCAAATGAATTTGTTTTTATTCTTATGTACAACTTATAAATACTATTTATATTCTCCAAACTCATGTTTCAAGATCCATTCCTCATTATTTTTGGGGATATACATTCTTTTTAGTGATTCCCTCCTCGATACTTCCTAATAAGCAAATTCGTTTTAAGGGAACTTCCCAAATTTTTACCCAATTTCAAGTGGACTCTACCATTTGTTTTAAGACACAAATTTTTTTATAAAATAATACTTTTTATTATGAAAACCTTCTTGTTTCACTTCTTATGTTATATAAAATATTATTCCCTTTTCGATTTTAATTGTTATTTAGTATTTTTTTTAAACCACACTAAAATAATTTAATGCTAAGAATTTCCTAAATAATATTCTTACATGTTGCCACTTCTTTTTGACAACACTTAACATTATATGTGCCTATTTTTACTTATTAATTTACATTTATGTTTTAATTCCTTTCTATAATGGACACATTTATGATATTCCCATTCATTAGGCTATATCACATGAATGTGATACCCATTTCTCTTCATGGGTTCCCTTATGTTTTTGTATGATTGATTATGTATGATTATTTATATGTAAAGAATATTCATGAACATGTTAAGATGGATGAACCCTGATATAACTCCAATTAATTGGGTAAAGTTGAGTCTCATGAGACATTATGTGTAATGGTTTTGGCGGTTAGCCTTGATTCGTGCTACCATGTGAAATAGATTTGGTGGTTAACCTTGACTTGTGCTCCACTATGAGAAATGACCCTTGAATTTTTCTAAATACATGATTTTTGTTTCTACCACATTACTATGTATTCATGTTTATATGATCCATGTTTATATGTTATGATTCTACATTCCATTTTATATCATTATTTCATGACCTAAAACCCTTGTGCTAAATCCTTATTCTTATGTTTATTTCATTAATGGACTTTGAGATAATCCCTTTGTTCATGTGATCCCTAGGTTACCCCTATGCAGATGTAAGGGCTCAATGGAAGTTAGTATATCTCTCTAAATATTACATAAAGAATTGTTTTCTTAGTTCCATGTTTTATGTTTTATGTACCTAGTCTTCCAAGACACCAGACTTCATGATCTTTGGCATGTATTCTGATGTATAATTATGCTTAAAATCATGTAATGTTAGGTGTAAAAGGATAGGGTCACTAAAATTTACCATTATCTTACCCTTTTAATATTTCATGTTGTATTGTTGAACAAATTTCAAAATATTTGTGGCATACCGATATTTCTAAAGGTTTATTTTTCCAAAATAAATTAGTCTACGCATGAATAATGCTTAAAGCATTTAGCTCCACTAAGTCTAAATACCATAATATGTATATCCTTGACTTCTAATTTTAGTTCTACCTAACAAATAATTATCTTTCCATAACTGGTTATATAAGTCTTACATTTTATATTCATCATTTATTTTCTATGAATCATGTATCACTGAACTATTGGTTGACTATTATACACCACAAACAATATTCATTCCTAATCTAGAATAAATTTTCATTTTTTAAAAGGGACATTTTAGATAAATTTCTTTGTTATACTCAATTAAAGTTTTACTATGATCAATTACTTGAAAATTATAAGTTGAGAATTTCTCTCCGCTAACTTAGGAATCACCCTTTCTTATCCACTTGGAGAATAAAACTTACTTATAATAATTTTTCTATACTTAATTGGTTACTATATTCAAATACACATATGTTATAGGTAAATTTTATACAATTCCCAAAAAGTATAACAGAAACATTAAAAATAATTATTTAATATACCTGAAGAGGAAACAGTTACTTTCTTCTTTAATTCAGTTAATTGTGATCAAACAACCGTAGATTAATTTCATGATATGTGAAGATAATAACCTCATGTTTAATAACTCTCTTGTTGAAGGAAGTTTGAAAGGTTCCTTTGGCATCCCCTTTTCCATTGGCCTTATTTTTTTCAACATTTTCACTATAAGAACTAAAACTTTTTGTAAGTTCTTATTTCTTGGCGAACCTTACCTAGAAGGAAATGAAGTGATTTCTCCATACTATTCATTTTGTAATATTAAATGTAACTAGAGTAAATGGGTGGAAATTATTTAATTAATTGATCCATTTAAAGATCATGATACACATTTTCAATTTAAACAAGACCTGTGTAATCATCACCTTATTCATTTATTGCTTCACTTTATCCTTGCAAGATTTTAGGAGAGCAGAAAATATGTAAAATCATCATTGTCCTGATGTAGTATCTACAAATTACATCAGACATTGATGAAAGCATTATGAATTAACCATCATATTTTTCATAATTGACTCTCCTGTAATCATTTTTACACCATTTCATCCTAAAGTGGCTTAACATGTATTGGGGACATCAACACCTTGACATTCAGACATCATAGTATTTTTTGAGAGAACCTGTACTACACTTGGAAATTCATTCTAGTTTTGACATTTAATTTTTCCATGATTATTGAAACATATTTTTTTGGTATTACTTTACATTTTCTAGATAATAAAATCTATAAGATCTATAATTTTTATCTTGATTATCAATTTATACATTACAGGTTAATTAATTAAATTATTATATATATCCCACTATTTTATCAAATTATAGGAACCCTCTGTACTAGAATCGAAACACTCAATTTCTCAAATATTCTAGTGAAAAGGTTCCCTTAACCTCCCTCATGGTCTACAAGAATTAGATGTGCCACTTTTTAGATAGTTCAAGGTAGACGTTTGACTGACCAACTACATTAACTCATAATAACTTGATATGTTGAGTGAAGTCCCGTCTTCTAAAATCATAAACTGGATTTACTCAATAGTTTCCTCTAAAGTTGAAGTAAACTAGATTTGGATATTTTTTTTCTCCCAACTTTAGTTAAAACAACCCATCACTCTCATAAGAACTCCCTAGTAGTAAGAGGCAACATCAAATTTGGATGATGAGTACCTCGAACACACGATTTTGTTCAAATTCAAATAATGGAAGACATCAGTCTACTTAATATTTCATTGAGGGTTTTGATGTTTTTTTCAAATAATGTAATCCATTTCTATTAATCTAGTTCATTTTATGTTGTCTCACTCACAACTGAAAAAAAATAGAAAAAAATCATCATTTCTTTATTTATTTTACTATTTACCATTTTATGTGTTTCCCATTGTCATTAAATGCATAAAATAATAAATAAATGCATAAAGGAAATAAACTACCTTTCTGGTCTTGAGGATCAAAAATTGATTGATGCATTTAAACTCAATGGATTAATTATGAACTTGGTGTATCATACTTGAATCATAGCTTGAATCATGATACAACACTTGCCAGTTCAGTGTCTTCACTATTCATCTAGAGTACAGCCTCATCTTAGCGGGGCACACATCTCGTTTGGTGGATCGTGTCATCATGGTGGGGTACACATCATACATTGTCTTCATCAAAAGTACAATTATACTCGTTCGCAATTGAGGGGGACTATTGGAGCAATAAATAACAGATAAACATGGACGTCTGGGCCCTTATAAATCTTTTGACTAAAAAAAGATGATGTGCTGATCATATTAATTGTTTAAAATCATCACACACGATTATAAATAATATAATAAGACATCCAAACATACAAATATTTGGTCGGTGCTCAAGACCAGTCAATGGGTAAAAGCACAAAAAAAATTGGACTAATTTGATTATGATGTTTTTTAAATTAAATTAAATCAATTAATTAAATTAAAATAATTTAATTCTATTCAGTTCAGTAATAAATTATTTTTTAACAACAAAAATTAAATTAATTAATTAATACAATTTATTACCTAAATTCAATTTATTTTATTCAGTATTAACATATTAGTTTTTAAACCAAAATCAATATTTTAATTAAATTGATTTAATTCGAAAATTAAATAAATAAAAAAAATTAATTTTGATTAACTTGGGTCTCGAAACCCCACGCAGGCTCACAGTGGGTCAGGCTGACCCCACACTGGCCCTTTCTAGGAGGGCAAACCCAATGTGAGGGTATTCTGGTCCAGACATGCCCACCCTGACCTATTCTAGATTTAGCGGATGTGCCTAAGCCAGTTTTAGTGAATTTTAGATCAAAATGTACATGAAAATTATTGGTAAGTGTTAGATCGGGGTAGATCTTAACTGGGCAGTGGGTTTTGCAAGAGACGGTTCTTGTAGTGGGGGATGTTACCGCTGCTGGTGGTCTGATGTGGGTTGACGATGGAGGTTGATGCTTGCCTCATTCAAAGGAAGCATCATAGATATGGAATTGGACTTATGGGGAACCATCGACGGCACAATACTTGCATTTTGGCGGTGAGCGCAAGTGGGTAGTGCCAGAGGGGCGCCAGATCTAGAGGGAGGTGCGGGATCCGGTGGGGGTTGTTCTCATAGTGGGAAGCGCGAATTCCCGTACAGGGAAGACCAAAGGGAGAAGGTACCACCGGCATCAGCCCTCAGTAGATCAAGTTGCACCTATGAATAAGAGGCAGTTGGGATCATTTCCAAGGAAGGTAGAGATCTGATGATTGAGGGAGGAACCTATTGTGAGGCTTCCTATAGGTGTCTATTCGGGAGGCCGGTCGGGTCGGGTCCTCCATGGCTGGTTGGAAGGAACAAAGTGGGAATTTTGGGTTCTTATCTATCTTCAGCTAATGGTGGGGTGGTTCCAACATGATACGACTATCACCTAGGAGGTGGTCTGGCAAAGGGGTGCCATCTTTGGGATGGTAAGTCGCAGCTGGTCCCGCAGTGGGGGTTCCGACCATCTCAAAGGAAGGAGGAGTTGTTTCTTGACTCATAGAAGGAGGGATGACTTAGATAGAGACCTAGGAATACAGGGAGGGTCCACACAATTTTATTCTTCAAGTTGAATACTTTTTTTCATAAATTGAACCCCCATTAACTCTCTTGGAAGATCCACAATTGGGTGGATTTGTTTTATTAAATATTTTTTCACAAACTAGTCCACACTCCACACACCTTTACTCATAGCCACATATGGTTTTTTATTAAAACAAAATTCTAGTATTTCTTTATGGGAAAACATATCCAACTTTGTTATTCCATAGATGTGTGGAATTTTGGGAATGATGGGATGATTTTCGGTGGCTCGAATGGTGGTCATAATTAATGGGATTCACCAGAAAAATGATGAACACATATATCAATTTTTTCTTTATATTTTTAAATCCATCACTGTTGGAACAAAAAAAAGGAATATACACACACCCACATATTTTCTTGAAATTTTACTACTAGAAAGATGCAAATGATCCATATTAAAAACTTTGATTGGTCATAACTTGGTCATCTGAAATCAGACCAACATGTGGTTTGTTTCATTATGTCTTTTTTAAACCCTCTACTTAATTTTATTTTAATTTAATTTTTTCATGTATTAGATAATTTACACGACCCTCTAATAAAAATTAAAGTTACTAAGGCTGCAACAGAAGATTGTGGGCCAGTTATTTTTATTTTTTTCATCATTGGGATGAGAAAACTTTTTTCCTCCAGCGATCTATGCACTAGTACAGTTTAAGGATATGAAGTAAAATAAATAGATAACAAAAATAATATAAAAATACTAGATTTTTATTATGAATCCATACTCAACATATGTTTTTCACTGACGATATTTTCTCAAAAGATCCAAACAAGAATCCTTCTAGATCATACACACATGATTCAAAAACCCATAGGAGCGTCGATCATCGAATTTCAAGTGCTAGTGCATAGATCTGACAACATCATCAATGCCTCAATGATCACTACATCAGCATGCTTGTGATGTATGAGGTAGAAATCGATCCAATCATCGAGATCTAGAGTTCCTCTCTCTAGAAAATTGGAGAGGAGAGAGAATATCTCAAGACCTCGCCATGAAAATTCCCTAATGGGGTCCTCATTCTTCCTTTTAATAGTGGATTCTCAAATACCCACACAGGGTTCCCCTACCCCCGTATATTTAATCTTTACTAAATAAATAATAAATAGTAATTATGGAAAACTAAACTATATCATAAATATTATTTATATTTTATCACATGCCTCTAATATATATTAAATATATTACGTGAAAAAAAAACTTGCAAAATTAACTAAAATATTAATTTATTGCTAAAATCAAATGAAATTTGAATATTAAATTAATATTCATTCGAATAATATTATTCCTTATATTTACTTAAACACATGTAAATAATTTTAATAAATAAATTCATCCCAATAATTATTTACTTGAATAATAATGAATTTATTTATTTATTATTGATCGATAAAACTAGGACAACACTCGGTCAACACTTAGACCCTATGGTGGGACCCACCATGTCCTATAAACCTATTCATCAAAATCGGGTGGATCCCTAAATACAATATTACATGTGACCCTATAGGCCCTTATATCAATAAAAGTGAGTAGTATTCACATAAAAAGAGAGGTGTCCAGCAACCTAGTGAGGCCCCTAAAGTGACAGGTAATGGTCATAGAGATGATAAGAAACCTATGAACACTCACTATGTAATATAATCTCTTTGTATTTAGATATCTTATAATACAAGATGCACACTTGTGTCATCGTCCATTACTACTTTATTATTTATTGATATAATTGGACGTATTTTTCCTCGACTACCTTGGCCAAAGATTAATGAAAGTACTACCATCTTGATTAACCAGACCTAAGATATATTACCTTTACAACTCAAAACTGATAAATTCTATCATGATCATTCAACCAATGTCATTCAACCAATGATTCACCCAACATAGGCTACGTCACTAGGACTTAGTTATCATGTTTTTTACCTTGCATAAAAGTACGCAATAAAATGGAACACACTGATAATGATATCATGTCAAGAGACCAATACAAATGTCTATAGATTGGAACAACCAATGACACTAGAAAATGTGGGTTTCTTATTCGTGTGTCTATCCTCATGATGTCAACTATAGAGATCACCAACTGCGAAATTCTTGAGGAGAAGTCTCAATGATTGTGAGCCCCCAACACTTGATAGTCAGACATTAACTATTTACAGTCTGTATGTTGTGTCAAGAACAAATGAATTATATTTAATATTAATGTCATAGTATTTCAAGGTTCTATTTGTAGCATGGGATATACTACAATATTTGTATATGAAAAATAATCTATAGAAATTACTATTAAATAATGAATGAAAAAATTTCAACACTGAAATGGTAAGAATACACCATATATAACTAAATATGCCCATAATATGGTAATCGAAAAGTACTAATTTATTTTGGTCTAGATCACCCACTATTACAAAAAAAATAAATCTTGATACCTACAATATCAGTATGACCATTATTACCCATATTCAAAACCCCAAAATAACTTGGGATTTAATTTGTAATAAAACTATTTTAGATTTCATGTAAACCAAAGAACCACTATCAAAAACCCAAAAGAATCATCAGAATAAATATTAATGGAGACACATATAATAATAAGATAACCCCCTATAGTAGTTGTGACATGATCATCTCCATCATTGTTTTTCTTTTGTTTGTTTTCCTTCATTCTTTTTTCTATTTTCCACTGATATCAAAACTTATTAACATGTCAATTCTTTCCACAATGATGACATTTAAATAATCTCTTCTTGGACCTTGATTTTCTTGTACCTTTTATCTTACCTATACTTCTCCATCCTTGATTAATTTCCTAACTTATCCCCTATTTTCTGTGACAAAAAGATCTGAAGAATATTTCTTCTGAGTATGCTCCTTGATCCACTCATTCAAAATAGAAGAATAAAAAAAATTGTCACAACACCGTTAAGAGTAGATCCAATTAGGATAAAATGAAAATTCTCTCAATAATTGGGTAATTCATTAAGAAAAAAAGAATAATTTAAAACATTAACTTCAAAAGTAATACCCATAACTGAAAATTAGTCAAAACCTACCTTAAATTAAATCAAAAATTCATAAATAGATTTAAATTCTTTATACCTAAATTTCATCACTTGTTTGAGGAGAAAAATTTTATTGTTTCCAATCTTGTAATCATAGGTTATATTAAGATTCTCCCACAAATTTTCAGCATGATAGATGTTGAGAACATGGTTAATCATGTTGTCTTTGACCCACTTATGAATAAAACAAAAAACCATATCATGCTCAAAATTCCATTCTTCATTATAAATTCTTTCCTGATTCTGAGTACTAAACACTGATAGATGCATTCACTTGAAAAAAATGTTGATAATTCATTTTCAATCGCCACATATAGTAGCTTAAACCATACCAGAAAATCATCTTACTGTTATTGGATTCTATAAATTATCTGAATAAATACCGAACCCTTTGATAAATAATGTTTGAAAATATGGTAAGTTACAAACATGAAAAAAAACAAAATATTGAATGCACAGTGGAAATAAATTTTCTTCACCTTCAAACAATCCTGGAAAATTAATGTGGATTCCCAACAACCAAAAAACATTTGTAGGAAAAATGATTGTTGACCCCAAAAAATTTTAACATGGAAAAACTAAAAAGGAAAAACCATGAAACCTATTATAGAAAGTAGAATACACAAAAAATGAATAGTATATGATAGAGACTACCAAAGATGAGTGAGATATAAAAAATAACACTTTGACATATTTTTGTATCAAATGTAGAGATCAGATGCAATCTAAAAGTTTCTTCAAATGTAGAACGCAGCCTGATAAAGAAATCTAAATATATTTTAACATGAATAGTGGATGTTAGTTGTATTAAAATAAGGTATAGAAGAAAACTCCATGATCAGATCAAAGACCCATGTAGATGAAAGACAATCAGATCATATGGAATTCTCATGTTGTAGATATGGAAACTACTACTCAAACCTGAGACTCTCTACACCCAAAATAAGAGATTTGAACTACATAAAAACCATTCATCTCTAAAAAACCACTTCCAATAAAATATTTAACCCCCATTACTTATATCTTTCTTTTTTGTTTTTTTATTTAGATGGTCCCATGAAGAGAAATTGAGGAGGAATCCCAAAAAAAATCTTAAAAATTGAAGAGATAGTTATTTTTAATTTTTACCTTATGTCACCACTAGAAAATCTCCTCAATTAACTCTAATTATTGAACATAAATTAATTTCTCTAGTTTGGAGCTTCATTATCATGAAATTATGGGGAAAGTATCAAACTCTAATACCTCCTAGAACTTTGAATCCACTACAATATTTGAGAAAATTAAATAAATATGGTTTCATTAAGAAATGAGTTACTTTGGTTAAAGATGCAATAAATTAAACCTACTTTAAGATAGATTGGGATTTTGGAACCAAATGATATTCTTTTTTGATATAGTTTTAACACACTACAAGATTTAAATCCATTATTATAGTCTATGTTTACTCCCGTGTAGTTCAGTTATTATGAATCCACTCACACACATGCATGGAAAACTCTATCGATTACAGGACCTCACGTTGGAAACAACAAATGAGAAATTTTTCTTCAGCCTCAATATTCTTTATTTATTATCATTCATTGTTACACCTCTAAAAAACTCAAAGTATTAATTCAAATCCTTGGCATGAGACAATTTATATTCGACCATTTCATGTGACTTAAAGTGGTTGTGTAAATGATTTCATTGGGGAATTTATTACGCACTAGGTGAACACTGATCCCATGACTTGAAACTAAAATAATGGAGTGAATCGAGGCCACTCTATCTCTATCGTTCATTTAGATATAGAATAGACAAACCAATAAACAATATTTTCTTTATCAATATCAGACGACATTACTACATCTCCAATTGCATCCACTCACTAATCACCATCTTCACCAAGGTCGAATGATCCCTACCCAGATTTAATAAAAACAAATAGTCACGATCTGATCAATCATATTATTTAAACATCATAAACATAATTAGGTATATTCATGAATCCATGATCCTTACCAGTTTTGATTTGTTTAACTCAAATAAATTCAGGTGACTTCAGGGTCATCAGTAGACCTCATTCACATGGCTTTAATCTATCTTAGAAGTCTCATGATTAGGTTTCACCATCACAGACTCTCAATCTATAAGCTCTCACTTATAATAATAAGACCTTTATTGTTTGAAGGATTTATCATCTTATGAAATCTAGAATCAACTTCTTTTCATGAAAAATTTCAA
Organism: Viscum album; assembly: GCA_963277665.1. Classification (NCBI taxonomy): domain Eukaryota; kingdom Viridiplantae; phylum Streptophyta; class Magnoliopsida; order Santalales; family Viscaceae; genus Viscum; species Viscum album. Next base: position 600,896,168 of record OY728158.1, on the reverse strand, counting down.
TTGTACTTTAACAATTTGATGAGGCTTTGGTTGACTTGAACTCATTGAGTCAATTCCTTGAATAAATGGCATACACTCACATTTGATTAGACAATAATTGCACTTGGGATTAGTGAGTCCCCCCTCACCTTTTACACATATACCGAATAAAAAAATACAATGATCAATTTCTACATCTCTGATTGGATTTTCATCAGTCTCTGTAAATAAAATTGTTTTTCCTTCTTCAATTGATTTGGTAGTGATTTCTTCTTTTGATTTCAATATGACTTCCTTATGGATCATACATAACTAAACACTACTCATCTATAATCTTAGATTAGTTCATCTAGATATGGTTGAGTACTTTAGTCAGTGGATTACAGATTCATTAGGAATTGATGATGATGCATCTCCACCTCAGTTCATCAATGTCTTCGAGATCTCCTTAATGATAAATTTTTCACTCTTAGCAAATGAGTTTGGGTGACTTAGTGATGAGATCATTGAAATTTGTTTATTCCTGCTATATTTTGTAAAATTTTAGGTATATCTCCAATGGTATTCTTTTATTTATTCTAGCTTTGGATGAAATATATGGGGGTGAAGTATTATAAAGGTCTTAACAGTCATAAAAAATTCCATATGTCATACAAAAAAGATGAATTTATATGAAAATGATACAGGTCATACAAAATAGAAATCATGTTTGATAAAAATGAAATCAATTCATATGAAGTTTTCTTAAAATTCATATCGGAATGATCAAAGTCATATGGAAAGACATAATAATTCTTAATAAATAAAAGACTTGGAAAAAAATATTCTTCAACAATTTAGAAATATTATAGAATATTTTATCCTCAAAAATATATTTATGATGAAACCATGGGACTTTGAAAATTTTAATTCCAAAATAAAAATTCCAAAAAATTGATAGAAAGTTATATCTCCATGATTATCTCACCTACAATAATAAAATTAATTGATTCTAATGTTATGATAAAAATTAACCCAAGATACATTTAATAAATTTATTACTTAAAACACACAATTTCATCAAGACATTCAAAGAATGATAATTCTAACAACAAATAAACGGATATTCTATAATTCTCTATTTCAAGCTGATTTTAACATTTAAAATCCAAATATTTTATAAAGTAAATATAGAAAGAAATAATCAGGTAGAAAGAACTTCAAATTACCCCACACATAAATTTTTTCTTGTCCTCAAGTAATCAATTAATTAGATTCAATGTAAAACAATTTATCTTAAAAATGGAAGATATGCATTTCCGGCCAAAAAGTGATTTAGAAAATTGTTTCCCACATAAAATTTTTCAAGTAAGTATGTTCAACTGATGTTCTCAAAAATAAAGTGTTTGGACTAAAATTTAGTTTCTAGTTTTACATGAATTATTTGAAACTTTTGAAAAGGATTAAAAAATTCACTTTGTATTTAAATGTTCTTACAAACTTCTCTTTTTATCCAAAGTGAAAAATCACAAATAATTAGAAGCTCAACATAATTAGGAAAAAAAATTAGATGAGTGAAACTTAATAATTAAATACACAACATAAAGATCTCATCCAATATTTTTGAAATAATAATATTTTTTTCAGAAGGACTAGTAGTTCATTTTATAGAAAACTTGGATGAAAATATTAAAATATTAAATCTAATCAAAAAGTTTAAATCCAATGAATGTTGTAAATATTATTCCCAAATTTTGATCAAAATATATTTTTATGGAAATAAATTTAAATTATTTAATAATATTATATCCTCGGTAGAACAAAATTGATAAATAAATCAATGATGAAACCAATCCAAAATTCCAAGAGATATTTACAACCACAAAAAATGAAAATTTAAACTTGAAAATAGTAAATTTAAAAAATAACTAAGGCGTTTTTAATTTTTATTTAATGAAATGAAATTATATAAAGATAAAGATCCACCGCATCACTTAAAAGTCATTATTTTCCCCAATATTGAATTTCAATGTGGGTGAATATTTTAAATAGTTTGATTCAGAAATATTTTCCAATTCAGTATTGGGAAATATTGTTTATGGGTTATAAGAATTTCAAAATAGTATGATTCCAAAATTCAATAAACTTTTCTCAAAAAAATTTAAAATATAAACACATTTACTATTGGACAGACCAATTAAATTTTCAAGAAAGTATATGAAGTATAATATTTGAGTAATGATTATAATAATAAGTGTGGTACTTTAAAATAGTTTCAACAAATCAAATAAGTTTAAAAATGAAAAGATAAAATTAAAAATTGATAAAAAAATTATTTTAAAAAACATTGATTAAGGATAGAAAATACACCCATTAGTGTATTAAAAATTCAACATTAATTTAATTCAAATAGTTAATAAAATCCCACCACACATAATTTCCAGCAATATCTAGATTTTACCCCAATATTTACACAAACAATTTAAGTAAACTTTTAGGAGTGTATATAGAAGTTAAAACAAAAATTAAAATTTCCAAACAAAATTAAATGATTGAATAATTAACTCATATGATAGTTAAAGCTTTACTGATAATTATTATACCCAAAATTACCCTCCTTTATGAAATAAATAATAACTAGTCACTCAATAAAGGTAGACACAAAAGTTAAAGATATAAACATTAGAACCACTCATTAAAAATCAAATAAATGAGACCATGACAAGGTGAGGGGATGTAGTAGTGTATCTCTGGTAAACCATTTTTCAAAAATTCTGAATTGGGAAGTGGAGCAAGGGAAAAAATGTGAGGCTGTACAAAATAAGGCTGGGGGATTTTTAATCAAAATCAATGTTAAACAAATAAACAAAGTTTTATTAAGAAATGAGTTTCCATCCATGTACAGATAGTTTTATTGTCCCTAGATTGAGTTTCATAGATGTCTAACCATATTTACAATGAGAATTTGGTTTATTATCTTGGAACCACCAATTATTGACAATCCAAAAAATTTTATTAGAAATTGAGTTCTATGGGATTATAAACATCTAATACAATAATTAAACCTTATGAAAGTTAAAAAAACCTCCTTAAGAATACCCTAACATCGAGGGACTTATCAAATAATAATTCCAGTGGAGAAGAAGGAACATCACTAAACTACACCAATTTCATGGATTCTAAAATATTAAAGACATATGAAAATGAAGAGAATCCTTTATGCTCTGCCAAAAATTCACTAATCTCACCGACCAAAAAATCATGAGAACATGTCTTGGTAGGGAAAAAAGAATTATTTCTACTTTTTTGAATTAATTTAAATTTCAAAAAAAATTGAATTTTCATGAAGGGACAGTAATGAAATGGATGCTTCCATGGGTATAGAATGATACTCATTTCCTTCTACCTCATTGAAAACCTTTATGCTACTAAAAATTAAAAGGTTAATTTTGATGAGTTTTGAAAAAAAAAATATGAATATTATTTTCAAAGGTGTTTTGAGTATTTTTTGAATCATTAGATATCGAAAGGGATTACTCTTACATGGTACTCATAGCTCTTAAGTTAAATTTAGCACCTAACTTAGTTTGGGAATAATATTAATAACTTTGTATGAATTAATTTTCTAAGTATACAAATTCATGTTTTACCAAACAATGATTTTACTAAAATGTTTCATTATTTGAAAGTAGTTAATCATCAATAAAAAATTTCTCAGAATTGATTCATCTTAAAAAAAATAGTGCATGCTCAATTTTTCATTCAAATTATATTTCCAAAACATTAACCTCTAAATAATAATCTTTTGAGTGTTCCAATTCAATTTTTTTTGGATAAATTGTTCAGTTTAATTATATAAAATTCTGATTCATTTCATTATATATTAAAAAAATATTCCTAAAAATGATCAATAATAAATTCCATTTTATTGAATAAATCACTATATTATTCATTAGATAGAGGATAAAGGAGTTAGATTTCATCAAATAATTTTTCCAAAAAATGGTATTACCTCATCCATAACATTATAAACCAAATGAAAAATTATTTTTTTTATAGTTTCAAAATAGAGAAGATCACATTGAAAATTAGTTTCAGAATTTACACAATTAGTGAATTCAATTTTGTTGTTCTCTTCCAGAAATTATTCCATGTTCTGGATCAAACTCGTTTATCATTTTATTATAAAAATAAATTTAAGGGTATTTATAATTTAAATTATGATTTTCTATGTTTTAATCAACTCAAGCAGCCATATCATGAAAATTTTGGATTTTTTAGGTTTTGGTTGTATAAAAATGGGATGATCCTATAATCCCACCTTTGAAACTTCTTGAATGAATTGAAACAATATTTGGAAAATTTATTTATTTTTTAATTGTTGGGGGTGAATCTTCATTTTATTATTAAATCAAATCAAATACCTTTTTTGACTGGGTAGAGGGAGACCCATTATATAGCCTGAAGGCCTAGGGGCATGAAATCCCCTTTTTTGGCCCAAAGGGCACTTCAGTGAATAATAATGCTATAATACCTAGGTTGCTACAATACCTTCTATAGTATTTCCACCGCTATAGTTCACACTACAGTACCTACACACTATAGTGTCACCACCACTAAATTCTACTAATAGATCATCATCAAAATATTTCAATTAATTAACTTCATCTCTCAATTCCAATTGTTATTGATTTTTCATATTTTACTAAAGATATCATGATTTAGTTTATAGTATTTTAATTATAGATTCATGGTATTCTTCATATTCATCTCTTTATAAATATTTTTTATTATTAATTGTTCGAAAACTAACTGATCATCAGGTTCATGCTTATAAAATAATTAGTTACCTTTAAGTTGTTGGGAATTCCATGACTAGTTATAAACACAATTCCGTGCAGTGTTTCCATAATAACTAAAAAATATTTTTTTTTAATTATTGATGTTGAAACCAAAAATATTCTATTTACATTACAACAATAAACAAAAAAATTCTAAAAAAACATCTCAATCTCATCAAAAAATAGTAGTGATTATAGTAAAAAAATTAAGTACAAATAATTTTAAGTTGCTTTACTTGAATCACACAACAAATAAAAAAATATATAAAAATTAAACACAAATAAAAACTGGGGGATTTTGAAATTTCTTCCCCGATTAAGAAATTACAATTTTAAATTTTTTGTGTTTTTTTAAATTTTATAACCTATAGACATTCAATGAAAAATTTTCCAAATAATGATGCTAATTTTTAATGATTTCATCATAAAATATCTTTAAAACCTAATTAGAACTAGTAATATGGTAAGAAGGGTCAAACCATAGAGAAATAATATTGTGTATATGTGAAAAAGAAAAGAAATACAAATGGGAGAAACAAAAGTGATAATGAAAATAAATAAAAAACAGGATAAAAAAATTAAAACTAGAAATGAAGAAATGAAAAAGAGTGAAAAATAAGGTAGTGTTAGAATAGTGGTGAAAGTAAAGGAAAATCAGGGATAAGTTAATGAGTTAGGGTTATTGATCTATTATAAATTTAAAAAAATTTATTCTTAAATTGAAATAAAATCACAGTTTTGTGTAGGCAATGAGAAATGAAGTTGAAGTAACCTTACTAATGCTTTTCTAAAAAACTAATTTCAACAACCTCACCATAAATACTATTTTATTGACCATGAAATTAGGAAATTTATAATTATCACATGAAAAAATGGGCATACCCCCCCCCCCCCAAATCAAATACTTCATTCAATTATTTTGAGGCTAAAAGTCCATTATTTCCTTTAATAGGTATATAAACATTGAAGAAATGATACTCAAGGAGAATTAAAATGAAGAAATAAAACAAAGGGGCTATACTATGAAAAGTTTTATCAATGATAGTAAAGATTCAATTAATTTTATCCTATACATATAATAATTGATACACTCTTTTCCACAATAATAGAAGTATTCAATAAATACATCATAAAGCATTCTAAAATAATGAAAAAAAGATAAGTAAATAGGTGAGATTCTTTGTTTAGGGTTCCCTATTCTCCCTCTCCATCTTCTTCATAGTAACACTCCTAAATTTCACCCTATGCCTCTAGCCGGACTCTAAGAATATTTTTGGGGATTAATGTTCGATTCTATATTGATCCCTTTATTTAAAACAAGACTCTAATACCTTAAATCCCTAAAAACTAAAGAGATATTTATCATTCTTATTTTAGATTATATAACCACATCTATATCTTTAGAAAATCTCCTAAAAACTATGATTCTTTCACATAAATTAATTTCTCCAGATGGAACCTTTATCAATATGGAATATCTAGGAAATTCTTGAAATATTAAACCTTTACATAATTTGAATCAATTATATATTTTGAGAAACTTCTTAGACTATGGTTTCATTAAGAAATGACCAACTCTAGTTGAATATGAAATCATATTGACCTCCTTTGAGTTACCTTGGTCTTCAAATACAAAATTATAATCTTTATTGATATAGTTTCAACACACTATGAACTCAAATTATATGAACATGGTTAAAGTAAACTCTTGTTTGGTTCAATTTTTATGAACCTTCTCATTACCATTCATGAAAAACTCAATCCAGTACTGGAACTCACATTTGAGAAAATGACCGACTAACTTTTTTATGCATTGAAATCCCATCTTTTTTTCAATTATCCAACACTCCTCTTAAAAAACTAAAATTAGCATCTCAAAACCTTGGTCTAAGAAAATAAACATTGGACTATTTTCTGTAACTTTAGGTGGGAATTAAAACAATTTTATCAAGGCATTTCTTCCAGAACCCAGTTTTCACTGATCCCACACCTTGAAACCACAACAATGGAGTGTATCGAGGCCCCTTCATCTTCATCATCCATTTGGACCCCCAATATCAAAACTAGTGAATAATTTATTCTTTATTGAGGTTAGATAGTGTAAATTCATCTCTGATTACATTCATTGATTGGTCTTCATATTCACCATGGTTGAATGATACTCATTTATATTTAATGATAACAAATATTTGATATCCATTCGATCAACACCTTTAAGCTTCATGAACTCAATTAGTTCCAATCATGAATCTATGATTGAGCATGGGGTTAATTTATTCAAATAAAATGAGTTTAGGAGACTTCAATGTCTTTAGTGTAGATGATGTAAATGGATTCAATATTTCTTGTTAGGCTCACGAATAGGTTTTATCATAACTAAATCTCGATCATTAATCACCAACATAGGCTCGGATGACCTTTATTGTGTGGAGGATCGATCATATTCACAAATATTTTATTGTATTGAGACTATGAAAACTCATAATTATCCTATAATAGTTTTTTAGTCTTTTTTTGTTTAAACTCATTCTGTAAATATCTAAAATTGATGGAATACACTCATATTTGATTGCATAACTATAGTTCTCAAGATTAGTGATCCCCCCATCGCCTTTAAGAACTCTACCCTATAAACAAAAATCCAGTGATCAATTTATTCATCTCGGATTAGAATTTAATCAGTCTACATCAATTGAATTATATTTTATTCTTTAATTTATTTTTCAATGGTATCTTTTTACAACTTCAGTTTGACTTATTCGTGACTCAAACTTAATTGAAATCCACTCGACACTGATCTCAGATTTTTTATCTTAGTGAGGGTAATGTTTATATGTTGGTTGATGTCAGATTTAGTAGTCAGTGATGATGATGCCCCTCCACCTCAGTTCATCAATGACTTTAATATACCCTTCATATTTTGTTCTTCTTTCTTAGTGAATGAGATCGTGCAACATAGTGATGATGTCATTCAAATTAATTAATTATTACTTTATTTAAGATATTTTTTCATTGATATATAGTGTAATTCCTTAATTTATTCTAGTTTCCATCAATTTTAAGATGGTTTAAGTATTAAAAATCTCCAGAGAGACATTTGAAAATAATAAACCTCATATAAAATTGAAATGAAGTCATACAAAAATTCTTAAAGTCATATTAAAATGGAATCAAGTCGTATATAATTTCATTACAAATTTATACGGGAATAAAAAAAGTCCTATTAAATGTACTATGAATTATTAGGAAATAAAATAATTGTAAAAAAAAAATTCCCATCAACAATTTCCAAAATTCATAGAATATTTTATTCTGCAAGGAAATATGTTCCTGATAAAACCATGGAACTATGAAAATTAAAATTCCATTTTTGAAATTTCTATAAATGAATACAAAATTATATTATAATGATTATTTCACCACTAATCAAAAAAAATCACGATGTTAATAGTTTGATAAAAATTAACCCAATAATCATTTCATCAATTTATCACTCAATACACACAATTTCATCAAGATATTCAAAAAATAAAAAATTCAACTACAAATTTACCAATATTCAATAATTCTATATTATAAGCATATTTTGACATTAAATATTCAATTATTTTCTAAAATAAATGTTGAAATGATGTATAAAATCAAATAAACATACAATTTAATTAGATTTTGTTAATAAATGATGACCAAAGGGGTTTAGAGGTGGTGTTTGGGAAGTGCAAGAAGGTAAGGCGCTACCAAAAGTATTGTTTAACAATTAAAAAAACCAAAGAAGAAATATTAAAAATCATGGAACTAATATCAAGTGATTAATATGCCTAGTTGGATTATTAGAAGAGTAAATCCCCCAAAAAATTAAAATATGATAATGAAAAAGTATCCATACTACTAAAAATTTCATAGAAATCTATAATTTCATGCACGAATAATACATATAAACATAGCTCTAAAATGGAAAATGAAAAATTATTGGGAAACATTTGACACTACAGATTATCACATTGAAGAATAAATAATTTCACCTTATTCACTAATATTTTATGTTGTCTTTCTATAAATTTATTATAGAGAATTAAAGGTAAATCATGTTCTCAAAACAATAACTAATAAAGGGATTTTTCCTAAAATAACAATTCCAGATCTGAAGAAGTCACCATCTTGGTATCATTCTTAATATGGTATTCCAAAGGAAATCTAGAGAAAAGATCTACATTGATTAAGAGAATATGGAGATAATACCTTGAGGGTGATTTTACCATGATAATCAACCAAGGTTTTTTTATTCCATGAAAATCATGAATTTTTAGAAAGTGCTTGAAGAAGTCATTGATGAGGAACTTTTGTTTTTATTCTAATAATAATATGGGTTATCAATTGATATTATTTTCTTTTATCTAGACAACATCTGGAAATACATTTAATGATTCATGTTAATTAATATTATTGGGCATCATGTTCAGTTTTTTAGTGGATAACTTTTTTATCTAAATCAGACCCTCTTGCATTCTACTCTAAACAAGGATCATGTAGAACTTGAATTTAATGATCGATGGAATATCACTTAAGTATTAAGTGTTAACATCCAATTAAATGAAAATTTTAGGTTTTTAAATAATGGTTATATAATAAAAGAATATAAGTCAATGAGAAAAATGGTAGAATAGAAAAGATGATGAATGGAGAAGAAAAATTGATCAATATATTAGCATACCATTTTCTAGCATCGGTAATAATGATATATACAAAGGGGGAGATTTTTAAACCCACATCTTTTTTTTATTTATTTTTCAATAAAGTTCAAAGGAATTTATGTAGTTTATTGTAATCACCTGAATTTTTATAAATTAAAAATCCCCCTTTTGGAATGAATAAATGCTTTATCAAGTAATGAAGTTATATATAACACATACACTACTTTTTTTTATTTTAGAACATTATATCCTATTTGATTTAAAAGATTATTAATCATCATAACCATTTATAATATATCCATTGAAAAATGGTCTTATTACTAGTATATGTAAAGTTTTATGATAAATTCCAATTGACATAGTCAGAAGAAGTGATTTCCTCAAATAGTAGAATTGTACCCTATGTAGCCCATTTATCAGAGCTTCAGAAGGATATTGCATCACTATAATTTTCCATTAATAAATCCCAATATTATTTTAAATAACTAAATACTAAAAAAATATTTATGAGATAATTTCAAACTCATCGATATCATTACCCAAACCAACCATGTTGAACCACCCAAAGAAAATCTCACCATCGTACACCTTACCCTTAGGTAATTCACTTTTGTAATAAAGGACTGTGTATCTAGACACTAACACTGTGAATTATCTTATTTTATTTTATTTAAACAATGATTATATTTATCCCTTTTTAATATTAATTTTTAAATGGTTAAATAAAGAGTAGGATAAAAAGTAGATTCTGATAAGATTAAACACAAAGTGTATTTTTTGGAAATATATTCTTTCAATCAAGATTCTATTCTTTATAAATTTAATATTTTTTGAAATAAATGATATTTTAGAAAAATATTACTATTAAATATAATTATTAAATATAAATGATAAAATAATTTTATAAAGTCAAATGTAATTGTTATAAGGACTATAAAACTATTTTTATAAAAAATAAATAGTATTTTTAAATAAATAGTTATTTTGATTTAATATTGTACATTATAATATTTAAATAATTGTTCTGATAAAATAAATATTATTTTTTTATCTTCATTTTAAAATTACCCATCATTTTCTTTATAATTGTTTGAGACAGTAAAAGTTTTGGGTAAAAAATTAAATACAATATAAATAAACAGTATGTATAATGACATCACAATGACCCAAAATTGATGTAATATATTCAATAAAAGGTATAAAAACCAAATAAATATTTCCACTTTAAAATAATTTTTTTTAATTTTTTTATTAATTTTATAAACCTGTAATGAATCCTCCAAAACCTATATTTTATTTTAAGGTTTTAAAATCAATTCATTGTAAATATGACTCACTTACACACCACCAAGGGTTTTATTTTAATGGGATTGGCCCATAAAATTATAAAATAATGAAAACTAATTCAATTTTTCAGAAACCATGGGAAAAAATAATGTGATACAAGGGATCCCCTCCTTCTCCGCTTTATTCAATCACCTTCTTTAAATTATGAATTATGTTTTCTAATTATTATTTTTCGGTTACGCTTTCATACATAAATTGTTCTTTAATTATGATTTAAAAGTGATGATATACCCCTTTAACTATCATTTAACCCTTACATGAGTCTCTGTGTACCCTTATTATGATTCCAAAACCATCCTATAGTTTTCGATGCCAAACATTTTAGTAGTAAATACTCATTCCCTTTTCCCCTCAAAAGTATTCACCTCAATGTAACTATAATTCATTTATTAGGTAACTCTATCTCTCTCTATATATTTATATCTCAAAATCCTTAATGATCAGATTAAAAGTGATGAAATACATCCTTATGTTGTATGATGTATGTGGAATAATTATACATGTACGTGATATGAAAGTGACGGGTGAGACCATAATGATATATCTCTCCAATGCATTGGGTGATGTTTTAATCTCATGAGATTCCATTTATGGTGTGTGGGAGGTTATCCTAAGTACACTATGTTATGTTATCTTGGAAATTATCCTTAACTTATGTTTATGATGACATGTTTTATATTGTTGCCACATTTATGTGTTGCCTTTATGATATCAGGATATATAATTCCTCATAGTTCAATATCATGATTATCACCCTTATTTATTTTCCATGATATTCCTCTTGGATCGCATGTACTAAATTAACTTATAATATTATTGGTTTATTCCATTAATGGTTTCTATATCTAACATTTTTCATTTGCACGTCCCCAGGTTATCCAATGCAGTTTTAGAAGAATGATGGAATTTTAGGATAATGTTAAGGAAATTTTCAACAATGTAATTGTATTCCTGTTTATAGTTGTTTTGATATGTACCTTCCAAAATAAACTAGGAATCATTATCTTATGGGAGTAAATTATGAATACCTTTATGTACTAAATAATGAATTAAAGTGTATTTAAATATGTGATGTCATAGTTGGCGTCAAAGAAAAGTCTAGCTATTTTTTGGGATATGATTAGAATACTCTAATAAAATCCTCAAGTATAAGACTAAACAAAATAAACCATCACTAAATTTTGGTAAAGTATAGAGTGATTGTTTTTCAATTAAATACATCTTTTATAGATACTACATGTAGATGTGGGTCTTGAACAAATTTACATTGGTGTAATAAACATGAAAATGGAACACTGAGTTGGACTCAATCATTACTGAGTGTATTAAAATGGGCCTTATTGCACACCTGGATTTAAAATCCCATGTGATATGGTTTTTTAAATTCACAATATCCTTATGAACCACTATTGAGGGAACAAAAAATTCCCATAATATTTTATATTAGTAAATAGATCAATGACAACATAGATTACAACCTAAAAAATCATTTTTTAAATAAGACATGTTATTTATGATTTATACATTAAATGTTCATGGTTTCCAATTCACATGTTTAGTAGTTTAAAAATAATAATTCCTAATTTCTCCTTTATTTCTAGTCACTAGTTGGGAATAGGAGGAATCGAGTCAACAACCAATGTAATGAACAATGTAATGACTCCCCAAAATTAAATACCCAAGATAACGAGACTTGGAATCATGACCATTATGAAAATAAATTCTCAAATGACACATGTTTTGAACCAAAAAAGTAATTATGATGAACACCATACCCACCCAAAGAAAGTGCATGTTACAATAGAGAAATTTATGTGGAAAAAGACTATAACTATTAGTAGATATTCTGATACCTTAATCATGGAGAAATGGATACACTCCGATAAAATATATTCTACATCCTTAAATTCTCTAAGAAAGAGATGTTCAAATTTGTTGTTTATTATTTAGAGGGAGAAATTGATTGATGTTGGATATATTTTAGAAATATGTTGTCTAAGGAGGATATCAGAGCAATGGAGTGGAAGTATTTATAGAAAATATTTTTCAATAAATATTTCCATGAAATCTTAGATTGAAAATGGAGAGGGACTTGCTTATACTCAATAAAAAGGATAATGAATCCATTTGGGAGTATGAGGAAAATTTCACAAGGGTCACACGATTAACATTTGGATTAGTTATTTCCACAAAAAGTAAATTTTACCACATATTTAGAGGGTTAAAGTTTAATTTATTCAATGAATTATCAATTACGGACTTCTAAAACTATAAGGAAATTGTTTGATGTAACCTTATAGTTCAAATGAAGATAAAAAATATCAATGGTCTCTTAGGACTTCATAAAAGAAGTGGAGAATGTATTTTAATTCCAATGGTGCAATGGAAAAATATTATAGGTGTTTAAAATTCCATCATACCACTTATCAAATGTGTGGGAAGAAGTGTCCTCATAATTTCTTGAATGGGGTGGGGACATTCTGTTGGTGTAGGAAGGAAATATACCTATCTAGAAATTGCCGATGAGATAAACCCTCCAATGTAATGGACTAAAGGAATGATTTTGTTAAGCATCAACCTATTGTATAATTATTCAACTATAAGGAATAAAGAAACAATGAAAATCAATGCCCCAAGTTGTAGCGTCCTAGTTCTTGAATCCAACCAGAGATGCCCCGTACCCGGTTGGTCATATGACTTCAAGCGCATTTCTCCAAACTCCAGAGGCTATTGACTAGTATTGAGGACCTTTGGTGTGATAGTGTGGAAACTATGCCCCCATTGGTAGAGTAACATAGCAGAAGTAATAAACCAACAATAGCAGAAGCAGTATACATACCAAACAATAGTAAACAACAAAAGACTAATGAAATAAACAAATGGAGCATGCACGCACACACATATATATATATGATGCATGATACATATGTCTAGGAAATTATCCAAACAAGTCACAATGCTGAAATACAATACAAAACCCAAGTACTAAGAAAAGTAGTAAATAGCTCCAGAACATCGCAAGGCTCAGCCTCGTTCCATGCTCTCCAGCTCCAAAGCAGTCAAGTACCTGATGTTGAAGGGCGCTTTCCCTTATCTATACCTGCAGCAATATAATCTATTTGGTCCAAAAAGCATGGCTCAAATAGGTTGTGAGACTAAATCCCAGTATGCAACCACCACAAGATCTGTGCCTAACAGTTAGTGAGTATATGATAGGTAATAAGTAAAAGAAAGTATTAAACAAGGAAGTACACAGTAGTAAACAATCAACAATTTAAATTCATTCAGTTTTACATATCAAGAAACAGTTAATAAATGCAGGAAATTAAAAATAGGTAACCCTCTAGGAAGTACTCATAACCTATACCCTCTGGTCCAATATAGAAACACAAGAAAGAATCTAAACACGTATGTTAACCCTCTAGGAGGTACTCATAGCTTATCCCCTCTAGTCCTACCTAGTAATAGAAGCAACACTCTGGGCAGTACTCTCATTCTAACCCCTCTAGTCCAGCTTAAGCATAAACTCTCTGAGGAACCACTCATCGTCAATTCCTCCTATAGTCTCATATAGGTAACTAAAGGCACTATAGTAAAGCAATTACATCACATTCCCTCACTAGACTATGCCGAGGAACTACAGACACTCTGAGGAAGAACTTACATCAATTTCCCTAATGATCTCGCATCGTAAGTAAAACAGACACTCTGGAGAAGCCCTTCTATCCATTCTCCCTATGGTCTACTACACGAGGGTATCATGGCCTTGTGTAAGTCAAGAAAGTATATAAATGTGCATAGGCCAATTTAACCTCAAGAACTACTTGGCCTGCTATATATAGTAACATCATGTCAGATAAAAAAGATCACTCCATCCTAACAAAACTAAGCATGGGGAAAAAACAAGTTAGCCTAACAGGCTATGCAAAACCAAACAGCCACAACCAAAACATGCATGGGAAAAACCTCCAAAGCATATAAATTTACCCTATTCACAATCAATTCAACCTCTACTCAATAATACAAGCATTCCAAGAAACCAATAGGGCTAAAACTGTAAACACTCAATTCCCCATTCATGGGTATTGGCGATTTTGCACATATAACTCAAAGTATTCCAATAGAAAGGCACAAACTACCTACCCCGGTGTTGGGAGATCTCTATATGTGAACCTCAAGACTTTAATTTCCCATGAAAACCATAGATCTACTGAAACTCTAATAACTCTCAACCAAATATAACTTGATAAAGAGGAGGAATCATGAAACGAAGCTCTAGAAGAGGGAAGATCTTACCGAAGAGGTCCCAATGCAATCAACGACAGTAGATTAGGAGAACGGATGGTAGCTCGGGGGCTCGGAGAAGATTTGTGGCTATATATATCCCTCTCAGATGAACTAGGTTGAGATGTAGAGCATTATGTCCGTTAAAAGTGACCCTAGTTCGTTTAATGGAAAAAAAATACACAGCGTGTACTTTCTGTTTTCATACCCCACACTAGGCGAACTCTAGGTCGCCCCGCACACGGTTTTGTGTGTAGCCATTAAACGGACAACACACGTCTTCATGCGTAAACTGAGTACACGATGTGTACTCATTAAGTACACGGTGTGTACTTCAAAAATTTCCATAAATTCATTTTCTTCTCAAAAAACGACCCAAAAAGGAAAACATACCTAAAAGGAATATACTAATTCTTAAAAACATCCCCTATTAATGAAATCCATCCCTATATTTCCTTATAATGGTGGCATAGAAGAATAAACCCTGAACAACTCCATCCACTACGATCATATATCTTCCTCCCTCTCCCAAGTCTCGTCCTGCACTTTCCCTTTCTGTCATAGCACTCACACTAGAGGAATAGACTGTCCATGGAGAACCTTCATACTTCGATCTAAAATCTAGATAGGATTCTCCTCAGAAGATGCATCCACTTCCAACTCAACCTCCATGGGTTGGAAGACATGAGATGGGTCTGAGAAGTAACGTCTAAGATGCGAAATGTGGAAGACGTCATTCATAGCCTAGTACCTATAAGGTAACTGAACCGATAGGCAACCGACCCAACTCTCTCCAATACCTTAAATGGCCTGACATACCTCGGTGAAATCATACCCTATATCATAATCCTTCTGTGCCCAAACCTCGGTGTGACACGCAGAAAAACTTGATCCTGGACCTCGAACTCAAGAGGTCATCTCCGCTGATCAACATAATATTTCTATCGTGACTGTGCAGTAGCCATCCTCTTCTGAATAAACTCTATCTGCTCTATGGTCTCTTGAACAAGACACAGTCCTAGAAAACCTTCCTCTCCTTCCTCCAGCCAACATAAGGGTGATAGACATGGCCCACTGTATAATGCCTCATAAGGTGCCATCTGAATAGTTTCTTGAAAACTATTATTGTAGGCAATCTCCACAAGAGGTATCTGCTTCTCCCAAGTACCCCAAAAATCTAGGATTCATGCTTGAAGAATGTCCTCAAACACTTGAATCGTATAGTTTGATTGGCCATCTCTATGGGTATGGTAAGCTGTACTCAAAAGTACATGTGTACCTAAAGCCTTCTGAAGCCCCTACCAAACCCGAGCAGTAAAACGGGCATCCCTTTCTGAAACAATGGATTGTGGAACTCAATGAAGACGTATAATCTCTTAGATGTACAACCTTCCCAACTCATCAACACTGAAAGTCTCCTTGATTGGAAAGAAGTGAGAAACTTTTGTGAGTCTTTCAATGACAATCCAAACAACATCATTCCCTCAAGGAGACCTTGGAAAACCTATCACGAAGTCCATTGAGACATCATTCCATTTCCACTTGGGAATGGGTAACTGTTGCAAAATCCTTGCTAGTCGCTGATGTTACATCGTCACCTACTGATAGGTGGAACACCTCATCATGAAACCATCAACATCTCTCTTCATACCTAGACACCAATACTAAAGGTGTAGATCACGATACATCTTGGTGACACCAGGATGAACAACCCAAACGAATGAGTGAATGTCCTGCATCATCTCCTCGCGTATGTTTTCTGAAACCCATACGTGCCCATGAAAACATATGATCTCATCCCCACCTATGGTCTATCCATGAATAGGTTCCTCTCCTCACACGCTTTCCTTTAGGACTAGGCCTTCAGAATCTGTCAGTTTCCTCATCCACACTCGATCAAGAGGAGTATAGGTAATAGCTACAAAATAAAGAAATGTTTTCCCCAGTCTGTTTTGAACCTACAAATTCATCTCAGAGAACAGATCCATAATCTTCAGCTCACTACTGGACTCCTAAACTTCCTTTATTTCAGTCCGCCTTCTCAGCACATCAGCCACTGCGTTTCCTTTTTCCAGGCGTGTAGGAAAGCTCAATGTCAAAAGATTGAAGGTAATCAACCCACCTTTGCTGTCTCAAATTCAAGTCATACTGAGTGAAGATATACTTTAGATTTTTTTTCGGTGGAAACCAAAAAATGCTCTCCCAAGAGATAATGTATCCAACAGCATAGGTCATGAACAACTGTAGCTAACTCAAGATCGTGCATTGGGTAATTCCTCTCATGTGGCCTCAACTGCCAAGACTCGTACGAAATGACTACTTCCTATTGCATAAGCACTATTGCAACACAGATACCTGATGCATTATAGTACATAGTATAGCTCTTGCCTGGCTCTGGAAATACTAGTATCGGTACTGAAGTCAACCTCTCTTTCACCTCCTGAAAGGCTGACTCAAAATAATCTGACCACAAAAACTTTTCACCCTCTTTAGTCAAACCCATCAGTGGCGCTGATAAGGGTGAAGAGTCCTGTATGAAATTTCTATAGTGTCCAGCCAGCCCCAGAAAACTCATCATCTAAAAGTGGTTCTACAACTCCTCCCAGAAAACTATTGCTCTCACTTTCATTGGGTCTACAAATATTCTTGTCTATGAGATAACATGACCCAAGAAGTGAATTTGGCCCATCCAAAAGTGGAATTTTGAGATCTTAGCATATAACGGATGCTCTCTCAGTGTACTCAAAATGATCTCAAGATGGGTAGCATGGTCGTGTCGAGTGTGAAAGTACACTAAGATATCATCCATGAATACCACCACAGATGAATCCAAGTATGGATGGAACACTTAGTTCATCAGTTCCATGAAGACTGCAGGCGCGTTTGTGAGACTGAATGGAATAACCACATACTCGTATAGACCATACCTGCTCCGGAAGGCTGTGAGAGGTATATCAGATAGTCTAACGCACAACTAATGATAACAGGATCTCAAGTCACTCTTCAAGAACACCTGGGCTACTCAAAGATGATCAAAGAGATCATCAATCCTTGGTATGGGATATTGGTTCTTGACTGTCAACTAGTTCAACCTCCGATAATCCACACAAAGCCAGAGGGTATCGTCTGCCTTCTTTTTAAAAAGAATAGGCGAACCCCAAGGAGAAGTACTGGGTTAGATAAAACCCTTTTCATGTAACTCCTCCATCTGTTTATTGAGCTCATGTAACTCTAGTGTAGTCATTCTATAAGGAGGAATGGACACTGATGGTTCTCCTGGCACATGCTCCATAGAAAATCTACCCCTTTATCTAGAGGAAAACATGAAAATTCATCTGGAAAGACTTCCCTGAAGCAATCCACCACTAGAGGAAAGTCCATCTGTGAAGTCCCCTAGTCATCCAGACAAAGACTAGAAATATGGGCTATAACTCCTGTCAACCCATGATGCTCAAGTCCCGCTCTGCTCGCCTGGACATCCCACTCTCCCTTAAAAGGAAACTTTCTACCCTCTATTGATGTGAAAATCACCATACGGTGATAGAAATCGACAACTTCTTAGAGGGGAAATAACCAGTCCATTCCGATAATGACATCATAGCCTTTCATCTCTAGGACATGGAGGTCCCAAAAGAAGTGACAACCACCAATCTCTAGAGGGAAATCCTTACACTAATGCACACTAGATGTTCTATTCCCCGACTAAGTGTTTAGCCTCAAGATATTAGTAGAAGAAAAAATTCAGAGCCCAAGCCTCTCCACAACAGCAACAGATATAAAGCTATGGGTAGCCCTTGTATCAAAAAGTACAGAAGCTAAAACTGAGGCAACTAAGATCGTACATTTAACTTTAGATGGTATGATATCCAACTCTTGTTGGGTCTACTCTACTGTAAATTTTTGGCTTGTACTGCGACCCTATGATCCTTCCTGACCACTCTGAGCTGGTCCACCCCACTGTCACTGAAATCCTAGAGACTGGCTGCCACGGTCGTGACCTCCACCTCAGCCTGACTGGCTAGAAGAACTCCAGTTCCCAGACTGATGAGAAATTGGGGGTGTTGTTCCTAGATGCAGAGTCTTAGAATACCCCATTTCACCAACTGATGGTAAGAAGATCTGATAGAAATACTGAAGATTCCCCATCTTTCCACAAGAGCGGCACTTCACTAGGTCTCTTGGGAAATGTGGCCTCGTATGCCTGCTCTTCCCACACTAGTAACACACCACCTAGCTACCAAAAGAAGTGTCTCGCCTCCTTAGATCACAGTGTGAAGACCCCCTGTGGTGCTTCCTGCTGTCAGTAGGAGGAATACTAACTTCGGATGTCGAACCCCCTGGCTCGCAGCTCCATAATCTCTCAGATTGTGCTCCGTGATCAGCGCTTGGTTGACGATAGAAGTGATGGAAGTCAACTTGAAGATGTTCACCTGCAATTAGAAGTCATGCCTCAGAACATCCTCAAACATCCTTGCCTGGAATAACTCATCACCTCCTAGAATAGGAGTGAAGAGCAGCAGCTCGGTGAAGTGAGAAGAATACTCCATAACAGAAAGAGTACCCTACTCCAGACACATGAACTCTTAGGATCGATCGGACCTCAAAGACTTTAGATATAATTAATCATAGAAGATGCACTGAAACTCATCCCAAGTCATATACCGCTAGCATCCCACCTGTGGGATCACATCCCACTTGTGGGATCACATCCCACCACCTATTGGTGGATTCTCGAAGCATTTATGTAGCGAGATTCACCCCCTATCTAGAGGCATCTCTAGATGCTCGAAGATCATCAATGTGGCTTCGGGCCATGACTCTGTAGGATGGGTTCCTCCATCCCTTGAGAAGGTGAGAGGATAATGTTGCTGAAAAACCTGCATCAGCTCTTCCAAAGATGGGGCTGGATGAAGTACTCCGTGGAAGGTCTACATGAACCTCATGAAGCCCTCTCGGAATTGTGTGTCAGCACCTCTATCTGGAATGATGGATGGTGCCAAGAATGTCACAACTAGATGATATGCAGGTAGTCCCTGATAAGCCATGCCCGGTGTTTGATCGTATCCCTATAACTGGCATACAACTGGAGGACGTCTTGGTGGCATGACTCTGCAATGTCAAGTGGACACCTTATATTAAAATTATCAAGGAATAAAAGATGAAAGTGTAAGAAGGGAATAAGATAAAGAAAACATTCAAATTTTACAAAACATGGATACACGGCATGTATATCCACTACACGATGTGTTACTTTAAGACATTAACTTGGGCATGTATTTCTGCAAGAACTGGTCGCATAACACCCCAAACACACGGTGTGTTCACATAACACAGGATGTGTACTTAAATCCTCTTTCCCTGCCCGTGTTCCTTTACATGGATAGACCACACGGTTCACATAGAACAAGAATACACGGCGTGTTAGCACCAGGAACGACATGTACTAGGCGAGCGTCCCCGACCCATGTTGTTAGAGACACGAATAGATGCACAGCTCACACTGGAAGGCATGTTCCAGAGGGATAGGACATGCACCAAAGGATTTCCACCCACCCATGTAGTTAGTTACACGACCAGATTCCAGGGATTACACTACACATCATGTTCAAGACTGACATGGTGTGTATTGATTAACTTTCCATCCATCTGTGTTGCTAGTCACATGGGTGGACACATGGTCTACTCAACACAGTATGTACGACCGGTACATGGCATATTCCCCTGAGGATTTCCCTATCCTGAGTCTCTAACCACATAAACTATGAAACGGTTAGAGACTACACGGCGTGTACATTCGGTACACGGCGTGCACTTAAGAAAAAGAGTTTCTTCCTGAACAGAAGAACACATGGCATGTATTCAAAACTACACAGCATGTATTCTGGGTTTTTCGGGACAGTAAGCCTCAGAAACTACTCTAGAGCCCAGAAACACTCTAAAACGATCATTTAAGTGCCAAATTATGATTCTTGAGGGCCCATACTCCCCGTGAATCAATTATTGGCATCTTATACATGTCATATATAAGAGATACAAGGTAATGATTCACCAAATTCTGGTCTATAAGGGCCCATAACACCTTAGGAACAAAAGTTTGGAATTTATTCAAACAAAACCTTATGCAAAAAATACCCTATCAAACAGCAAGTATTCTATCAAACATCTATCACAAAAGCATGAATATCTAGCACAACATCGATCACAACAACATGCAATCGCTAATGCACCCTAGTTGGCATGGAAAGAATGCATGACATGTTATTTCTTGAAAGTTCCTATATGATGCATGAGATGGCATACCCTTATCTCATCGGGTGGCAACAGAAATAGAACCTCAATAACATCAATGATAACAGCACAAAACATGTGAATCACTCATGGTGAATTCAAATCAACTATATATTTGCAAAACTAGAAAATTTTCCATAACGAGGTAGATTTGCTTTTCCCGTTACACGGGTTAGCTACTCATGGGAACAACTTATTACCAAGTACATATTCCATCCTCTTTCTGGATATAGGATCCAAACAGTAAGTCAAGAGAAAATAATACCTTTGATACCACTTTGTAATGTCCTAGTTCCAGAAGCCGCCCAGAGAAGACCTATACCCGGTTGGTCACATGGCCTCAAGTGCATTTCCCTAAACGCCAGAGGATACCAACTAGTAGCGAGGGCCTTGGGTGTGATAGTGGTGAAACTATGACCTCATTGGTAGAGTAACACAACGGAAGTAATAAACATACAATAGCAGAAGCATTAGACATACTAAACAACAGTAAACAGTGGAATACTGATGAAAGAAACAACTGGAGGACACACACACACACACACACATATATATATATGATGCATGATACATATGTCCATGAAATCATCCAAACAAGTCACAATGCTAAAATACAGTACAAAAACCAAGTACAAAGAAAAGAAGTAAATAGCTCCACAACATCGCAAGCCTCATCTTGGTTCCATTCTCTCTATCTCCAAAGCAGTCATGTACCCGATGTAGAAGCACGATTTCCATTATTTATACCTGCAAAAATATAATATTTTTAGGCCCAAAAGCATGGCCCAAACAGGGTGTCACACTAAATCATAGTAGGCACCCACCACGAGATCTGTGCGAAACATTTAGTGAGTATATTCCATGTAATAAGTAAATGAAAGCAGTAAACAAGGAAGTACACAACAATAAACAATATACAGTTTTAATGCATTCAGTTTCATATATCAAGAAACAATTAATCAAAGAAGAAAATTACAAAAAGGTAACCCTCTGGGAAGTACTGACAACCTATCCCCTCTGGTCCTACCAAGAAACACAAGCAAGCATCTAAACACAAAAGGTTACCCTCTAGGAAGTACTCACATTCTATCCCCTCTGGTCCTACCAAGTAACACAAGCAACCCTATAGGCAGTACACTTAGTATAACCCCTCTGGTTCAGCTTAAGTATAGACTCTCGGAGGAAGCACTCGCCGTCAATTCCTCCAACAGTCATGTTTTGATAACTAAAGACACTCTAGGGAATCACTTACGTCACATTCCCACCATGGCCCATAGTAAGGAACAACAGACACTCTAGGGAAGAACTTATGTCAATTTATCCTATGCTCTCGCATCATAAGTAAAACAGACACTCTGGAGAAGCCCTTCCATCCATTCTCTATATTTTCTACTACACCAGGTTCTCACAACACTGTGTACGTTAATCATATATAGTAACGTGCATTGGACAAAGTAAACCTCAATAACTACTTGACTAGAAGTCTATAGAAACTACATGTTAGATAAACAAGATCCCTCCATCCGACAAAACTAGGCATGGGGAAAAAACAAGGCAACCTAACAGGCTAAGAAAAATGAAACAGCCACAACCAAAACATGCATGGGAAACACCTCCAAAGTATAGAAATTTACCCTATTCAAAATCAATTCAAACTATACTCAATCATGCATGCATATCAAGCAAAAAATAGGTCTAAAATAGTAAATATGCAGTACCCTATTCATGGGTATTGGCGATTTCCCACATATAACTCAAAGATTTCCAACAGAAAGGCACAAACCACCTACCTTAGTGTTGGGAGATCACTATAGGTGGACCTCAAGATTCAAATCTCCCAAGAACACCGTAGATCTAAAAAAACTAAAAATGATCAACCAAATATAACTTTAGAAAAAGGAGGAATCATGAAATGAATCTCTAGAAATGGAAGAGCTTATAGATGCATTCCCAAAGCAATCGACTGTGGTCGATTCGGAGAATGGATGGTGGCTCGGGGGCTAGAAGAAGATTCGCGGTCGTACGGTTCTCTCTCGGATGAACTAGGTTGAGAAGTAGGGAATTTTTTCCATCAGACGCGACCCCGATACATTTAATGAAAAACATAAAATACACGATGTATACTTCAAAAATTCTTAGAAATTACTCTTTTTCTCAAAAATGACCATTAAAGGAAAACATACCTAAAAGGAAGATCTGGTTTTATAAAAACTTCCCCCCTTAAATAAATTCCTCCCCAAATTTTCCTTGCAAAGCAGCATAGAAGAAGAAACCCCGAACAGCTCCGGCCACTACAATCGTAAATACCCTCCCTCTCCCAAGTCTCGTCATGCACTCTCCCTTGCCGCCATAACACTCACACCATAGGAATAGACCAGCCACGAAGAAGATTTGTACTTCGATTAAAAAATTGGATAGGATGCTCCTCAAAAGATGCATCCACTTCCAACTCAACCTCCTCAGGTTGGAAGACCTGAGACAGGTTTTAGAAGTAACGTCGAAGCTGAGAAACATGGAATACATCGTTCATAGCCTGGTACCTCTAAGGTAACTACAACCGATAGGCAACCGTCCCAACTCTCTCCAACACCTTAAACGGCCCGACGTACCTCGGTGAAATCTTACCCTGTCTCACAATCCTTATATTCCCCATCCTCGGTGTAACACACAAGAAAACCTGATTTCCGACCTCGAACTCCAGAGGTCGTCTCCGCTGATCAGCATAAGATTTCTGTCACGACTTTGTTGTAAACATCCTCTTCTGAATCAACTCTATCTGCTCTATGGTCTCTTATACATGACAATGTCCCAGCAAGGTTGCCTCTCCTACCTCCAACCAACTTATGGGTGATCAGAATGGCCTACCATACGAAGCCTCATAAGGTGCCAACTGAATTGTTTGTTGAAAACTATTATTGTAGGAAAACTCCAGAAGAGGTATGTACTACTCCCAAGAACTTCCAAAATCTAGGATGCATGCTCAAAGAATGTCCTCAAGCACCTGATTCATACATTCAGACTGGCCATCTCTCTGGGGAAGGTATGTTGTACTCAAAAGTACTTGTGTACCCGAAGCCTTATGAAGCCCCTGCCAGACAGAAGAAGTAAAATGAGCATCCCTGTCTGAAACAATGGACTATGGAACTCTGAGAAATTGTACAATCTTTCGGATGTAAAACCATCCCAACTCATCAAAGCTTAAAGTGTAATTTATGATCATGAAGTGAGAAACTTCTGTGAGTCTTTCAATGACAACTGAAACAGAATCATTCCATCAAGGAGACCTCAGCAAACCTGTCTCTAATTCCATTGAGACATCATTCCATTTCTACTAGGGAATGGGTAACTGCGGAAAAAGCCCTTCTGGTCGCTGATGTTCATCCTTCACCTGCTGGTAGGTGGAACACCTCATCACGAAACCAGAAATATCTCTCTTCTTACCTAGCCACCAATACGGATGGTGTAGATCACGATGCATCTTGGTGACACCAGGATGAACTACCCAAATGTTAGGACCAATAAGGGCCTATATACCCTAAGAGGGGGTGAATCCGGGTATGGATATTCTTTTCTAAAATTCTTCCTTCCCCACTGGATCTTGACCTCATTATTACAAGGTTCACTTTGTTTACTCTTATGTGTTTATGTAGATCACTTCTTTTTATCTTTATCTGATGGTTATGCTTTAGATGCAATGCAAGGAAGCAACCAGATAGACACAAATATTTTTACTCGGTTCACCATCACTGGGCTACGTCCAAGGAGCATACAAAGATGATGTTCTGTTGTACCAAATCCACTATAAGCACACTGTTGTTTACAAGGTTCAGGCTATATCACTTCTATGCCTAGGCTCACATCCCTTTCAAGGTTTAGGGTCAGCTCACTTCTTTCCCAAGGTTCACTCCCTTAGTCTCTATCTCTGGATCACTACCGGTGGAGAGGATCACCTTCTTCCTCTTCCTTTGCCCACTGCTCTAGAAGGGAACCACTAATAGTTTATAGACATGTAGGTCTATTCATTATCAGTAATGAATGCATCCTCCACTATATGTACTTTCTCTGTTGAAGTCCAAATTTCCTCCGATGACTAATACTGCTTTACCATAGATGTTTTGGGAAATTTATAACTTTCACACAACCCTAGGGTGACATGTGTGCCCCTTTAACTAGTTCATATCATCTGCCTTCATTTCCAAAAAACCAACTTGCGCGCCACACATGTGTGCCACACTAGCACGCCAAATGTTTGCACCACACAGCTTGCGTGGCCCACTTGCACGGTTGCACAGGTACACTTGTGCGGAACACTTGCATG
The DNA here is from genome assembly GCA_963277665.1 of Viscum album. NCBI lineage: Eukaryota > Viridiplantae > Streptophyta > Magnoliopsida > Santalales > Viscaceae > Viscum > Viscum album. The sequence continues at coordinate 600,870,441 of OY728158.1, read as the reverse complement.
GGAAAGTTGCACAAGACACTTTCACGGTACACTTGCATGGCACACTTGTGCAACACACTTGCCCCGCACACTTACATGCCCCACTTTCGCGCACACTGAACTTTCCCGTCACTTCCACTTTCGTGATCAGAGCTCGGATTTTCTCTTAGTGTTGAGCTCGTTGAGAAATAAGGAGAGTAGCCGTCTATTTATTAGAATTTTGAGGACTTGCGCTCCACACTTGCGTGCCACACTTGAACACCACTTTAGGAATTGTGCGCCTTTTTCTTTTCTTTGGCATATTTTGATATGATGATCTTGAAATATGACTTGTGCAACACACTTGCGCGCCATACTTGTGCGTCATTTTAGGACGTGCGCGCCTCTTTATTTCCTATGTCATATTTTGATATGATGATCTTTGAAATATGACTTGCGCGCCACACTTGTGCACTAAACTTGCGCGCCATACGTGCGCGTCATACTGGCGCGCCACTTTAGGACTTGCGCACCAATACTTGTGCACCACTTTTGGACTTAAGCACCACATTTCCTTTTCCAAATTTTTGATTTTCTAAATTCAAAATATTCCTGTCATACAACACTAGAGACCTTCTTAACACAAGAGAACAAATCCCTTTTCAGAAAACACTTTTCTCCATTCTCCAGGAAAACCCTCTTTGTCAACATTTTGAGTCATTGAGACTCACTTTGTCCACAAACACAACACGGAGTCCTAAATTGTCAACAAAAAAAATCTTCTCAAAAATGCTTCTATGATACCTTGAGGGATTTTTTCCCAAAAATCTCCCCCTTTGGGTTTTTTGGGAACTCTTCTCAAAACAATTCTCCATTCTTTGATACCTCAATAAGGCTTCATTCATCTTCAGCCACCATTCGCCTCTTGCGATACAGATAGCGATCAAAGATTTACTCACCACATACTCTAAGCCCACATGAGAAATGCTCAGTGTGAGAAACAAGAGTATCATGAAAAGTTCATCTATGAGTCACTGCATTTCTGACACCACTGTTGATACCAAACTGACACAAATTTAAATTTTCATACCAACCTGATACCAACCACACTTCTGTTTTTATCACGATCCTCAACTGTCGTGATATCTATTCTTTGATCGATCACATATAGCATCGTCTGATTTAAAATGCTCCCCCTATCTCGTTGCTCTCCGCCTATCTCGCTGCTCCTCCTGTCAGCTTCTCCCCCTATCTTTTACTAAAAAAACATCTCCCTTCCTTAGTAACAGTTTCTCCCCCTTGAGGAGCCACTACATCTCCCCTTCGTCAATGAACCCAAAGGTCCCCCCCCTTGCAGTCTACAACATTGGAAAGAACACATATTAACTCATTAGAGAAAAACACGTAATACCTTGGGGAGAGGGGGTGGTCCCACATCCACACTTTTCAAGTATGGGGAGTCGACTGGACTCCAAGAGCTTGTCGATGCCTCTCAAAAGCTTCTTTGGGTAAGGCCTTTGTCAGAATTTCCGCAACCTGTAGCTTTGTAGGCACATACTCCAACATCACAAGCCCTTGCTCCACCTTATCCTAGATGAAATGATATTTGATCTCAATGTGCTTTGTCCTTGAGTGATGAACTGGATTTTTTCCAAGATTGATAGCACTTGAGTTATCACATAGGATTCCGATCAGAGACTTCACTTCAACTCCCATATCTTCAAGCTGCTGGTTCATCCACGATAACTGTGTGCATGCTTGAGTGGCCGTAATATACTCAACCTCTGTGGTGCTCAGAGAAATGAAATCATGTTTCTTTCTTAGACAAGAAATACACAATCTAAAAAGATAGAATGCACATCCTAAAATTGATTTCCTATCATCCACTGAACCGGCCCAATCTGCATCAGTATATCTCAGTAATTCTAACTAATATTTGTCACTATATATCAAGCTGAAATCCAATGTTCCCTTGAGATACTGGAGTATTATTTTTACTGCAAGAATGTGGCTTTACATGGTACTCTGATATCTCACTTCTTGGCGTGTGGCAAAAACAATGTCAGGCCATGTCGCAGTTAGGTATAATAGACTTCCAATGATTTTCCTGTATTCTATGATATTAACCGCCTTGACAATATCACCTTTCGATAATTTCATCTGGGCTACAACTAGAGTCTTCATCTCCATGTAATTTTCCATTCCAAATATCCTCAGAACCTCCTTGGCATATTTAGATTGAGAAATTAATGTTCCATGCTCTTGGTACTTCTTCAGTCCCTATAGTGCCTTCTTCAGCCGACAAATCTTGTTTTCATCCTCATGAATGAGAAAAACACCTGGTTTCTCGATATACACTTCTTCCTCTAGAATCCCATTCAAGAATACAAATTTTCCATTCATCTGGAACACATTGAACATCCATTAGACAACAATGGATAGGAATAATCTAATTGTCTCCAGCCTTGAAACTGGTGCAAATGTCTCATCAATATTTATACCCTATATCTGGGAGTATCCTTTTCACACCAATCGTGCTTTGTTCTGAATCATTGTGCCATCTTCATTCATCTTGTTGTGGAAGACCCATTTCATCCTGATGATGTTCTTATCTTCTGGCCTCAAAACAATCTCCCACGTCTGATTCTTTTTTGAAACAGCATCAGTCACTTCTGATCCCCCTGTGTTCCTTTATTCCTCAACACTTTCATCAGGAAATTTCTCACTATTTCATTGTTCAGTGTCTTCACTTCATTCAGCTACTTTCCTGAGCTTCTTGTTGAGAAAGGGTTGATACTCTCTTGCAGCTTCTTGGTATCCTGAAAACTGTCAGCTAATACCACTTTTTAGAATGAAATAGATATGCATGAGATGAATGATTATTGCTGCTTCTCCATGTGTTTCTTTCTTCCCTCGATAAAAAACACCTAAACTGAGTCATCCAATTTTTTCTTCGATCGATCTTGCATCCGATTTTGTTATTGAATGCCCCCTATGTTATGCAACACTTCTTGGGGTTAGGCCCACTGTTTAGACCAATAAACATTATTCTTCTCCTGCATCATTTATTCTCATCTATCACTCATCATTGAGCCATTAACAAAATATATAATCCTACTGAGTTGGAACTCAGTGTAGGAAACAAGAGATAAATTTAATAACACAATCAATTATTATTTTGATCTATTTCTTCTTTTCTTATTCAACTTTAAAACCTGATTTGAGTCAATTGAAACCTTGGAGCACATAAATTCTCCATTTTTCATCTGTAGATGCCACTTCCCCTTGGATCGTATCTCCCTAAAACTTGAAACACTTGAACCTCAGTTAATAGAGTTTATATATATAGGGAGAGGGGATATTTTAGGAATCCTCAAGGTGGGGATTGTGGTTGATCATGATGGATCAACCCATTGATTCTTCTCGACAGAGCATCACACTCCTTCCATGCTTCTTCTAGCTGCCTAGCCAACTTCAACTGCTTTGGCCATATGAATAAGCATTCATTACCCACATGTTGAGTCTTTCTTTGATATGTATATTCTGTAGGCCTGGCCTTTTTCACAATTTTGGGCTTAGGCCCACTGGTACACACTTCCATCTTGGATGTACCACCAATATGCCACTTCCCTTGATTCCATCTCTGGGTAGGAATCTCTCTGTTTGGAATTATCCGTTTGTTTTTTCACTATTGTAGGGATCTTCCTATTTCCTCCACTTCTCGTTGTGGAACACGACATGCAAATTTTTCAATACATTCATTTTTCATCTCTCTTTTATCAGATACTTGAGTCACCACACTATTTTTCATTTTTGGTAGGTCCTCCATTGATTGTACATTCTTCTTACTCACAAATGTAGCATTCCCCCCTTTTTATTCCAGATTTGTTCATGTTTTTTCTTAGAGAGAGATTGTGAGTGTGACATAGGATGTGACTGAAACACCTTTCTTTCAACTCTATATGATTCCCCTAAGGCTCTAACCATATTCTTTAACTTACCATTTTGTCTCCCAGTGTAGAATATCTTAGCATGCACCACTGGAGTCGATAATTTCCTTTAGAGTTCCTTTTCCTTTCTAGCTTTATTATTGCTATAATGTCTTTCCAAATTCCCATAATCAGAACATATACAACATTTTCCATCAAAGGGATATCCCATTTTATAATTTCTCAGCTGAGATGTTGATGCAGCTTGATTTCTTCTTCTGAAATTGATCTACTCATCTTCCTGACACATACTCATGGTCTATCCCATTCTTCCACAATAGAAGCACCTAATAATTTCTTTCCTCTAAGGGACTCTTATTTTTTATTTCTCATGAGACATATTCTTATTCTCGGGTTTAGAAAAGTTTCTATTTTCACAGCCTGAAATGAATTCCTGAGCCTCTGAACATAAGCTTGATGTTTGGCAATTAATCTCACAGAAGTAGAACATATTGTCACTACTTATTGTAAATGTCCTCTTAGGTCTATCTCTAGCACCTACAGTATTTTCTCCACTTTTGGAATTGTTCACGGCTCTCATTCTGTCATGCACGAGAAGGGATTCATCAAATCCAATACCGGTTTTTCCCAAACTATACGGTCTATGAGCTAAGAAAATATTCTTTTGTTTCTATTTAGAAATATCATATATGTTCTTCATTTTTTCATCACTTGTTGAAGGATAATCAAATAGTAAGTGGAATTCATCCTTAATTTTAGACTTTCCTTTGGTATTGGATTTCTCTACATCTTTCTTTACTGATTCTAGCTCTTCTTCAAAATTTTGCATCTTCATATCCCTTGATTCAAGTTGGACATCAAGTTCTCTCTTGACAAGCTTCCTTATACTCATCCCATCTTCCAATTGATGTGTCAGCTTATCCACCGTGTTACTCTACTCTTTTACATTCAATTTTTCTTGAGAAACAGAATCAGAACAACATGCATTATCTTTTTGTAGCCTTTGATTCTTCTGAACATTTTCAGACAATTGTGTAACTAGATCATTATTTCTGGATTTCAGATTCTGAACATCATATGACTTCTGATTCCCTTCATATTCGTCAGCATTTTTTTTTACTTTCATTCTAGCAATCTTTTGCAGTTATTCACCTTGGGAATCCTTCTTCTTGCTTAGGTCAATAGCCACCTCAATAAGCCTTTGATTTAAGTGTCTTAGCTTTTTGGCCTCAATTTCTAATACTTGGATCTAGATATCTTTAGATTTAACTTCTTCATCCAATTTCTGATCAAATTTCTTTGTCATGTTGACAACATATATTGGTGACCTCCTTCTTGAAACTTCTTCATCATCAGTTGTTTCGGTGTCAATTTTAATTTCAATTACTTCACTCATTCCTATATCATGATTGAGTGAATCAATATTTTCCCTATCAGATTCATCCAGGCCTACATTCAGTAAGATGTGTGATTCTTTTAGTTGAATCACACTTTTTCAATTAACACTTCCCAACTGAGGGATATCACCCGAATTTTGATTCTTCTTTGATGTTTTTCCCTTTTCCATGGCACACCGAGATAAGGGAAGACTGATTTAACCACACAAATCGACTACACCAATTCGTAGGAAACAAATATTATAAAAGCAACATATCCCACTGATACCAATTTTTAGGACCAATAAGGTCCAATATACCCTGACAGGGGGGGTGAATCAAGGTTTGGATATTCTTTTCTAAAATTATTCTGGCCCCACTGGATCTTGACCTCTTTATTTCAAGGGTCACTTTGTTTTATCTTATGTGATTATGTTGATCACTTATTTTTATGTTTATCTGATGCTTATTCTTTAGATGCAGTGCAGGGAAGCAACCAGATAGACACAAATATTTTTACATGGTTCACCCACACTAGGCTACATCCAAGGAGCAAACAACGACGATGTGCCACTGTACCAAATCCATTATAAGCACACTATTGTTTACAAGGTTCAGGCTAGATCACTTATATGCCCTGGCTCACTATCTTTACAAGGTTTAGGGTCAGCTCACTATTTTCCCAAGGATCACTCCCTTAGTCTCTCTTTGGCTCACTGTCAGTGGAGAGGATCACGTTCTTCCTCTTCCTTTTCTCACTGCTCTGGAAGGTAACCACTAACAATTAATAAACATGTAGGTCTCTTCATTATCACTAATGAATGCATCCTCCACTGTATGTAGATGCTCTGTTGAAGTACAAATTTCATCCATGGTTGAATACCGCTTTACCACAGATGTTCTGGGAAATTTCTATCTTTTACGCAACCCTAGGGTGACTTGTGTGCCCTTTTAACTAGTGCATAGAAACTACCTTTGTTGCGGAAAAACCAACTTGCGCACCACACTTGTGCGCCACACTAGAGCGCCAAACTTCCTCACCACACATCTTGCGTGACACACTTGCGTGGTTGCGCAGGAATAGTTGTGTGGCACACATGCATGGTACACTTGTGCGGTACAGTTGCGCGGTACACTTGCGCGTCACACTTACGTGGCACACTTTCCCCACCCACTTGCGCGCCCCACTTTCATGCACACTAAACTTTCCCATCACTTCCACTTGTGTGATTAGAGGTCAAATTTTCTCTATGTGTTGATCTCGTTGAGAAATGAGGTGAGTAGCTTTCTATTAATATGCATTTTGAGGACTTGTGTGCCACACTTGCACGCCACACTTACACCCCACACTTACACACCACCTTAGGACGTCCACACCTCTTTCTTTCCATTTTCTTCTTTTCATATGATGATCTTGAAATATGACTTGCGTTCCACACTTGCACGCCATACTTGCGCATCATTTTAGGAGTTGAACGCCTCTTTTTTTACTTTGTCATATTTTGATATGATGGTGTTTGAAATATGACTTGTGCACCACACTTGTGGGCCATACATTCACGCCATACTTGTGTTTCATACTTGCGCGCAACTTTAAGACTTGTGTGCCACTTTGGGACTTGTGCACCACTTTTCCTTTGACAAATTTTTGATGTACTAAATTAGAAAAAAATTTGGCGTACAACACTAGAAACCTCCTTAACACAAGATCACAACTCCCTTTTCCAAAAAAACATTTCCCCATTCTCCAGGAAAACCCCCTTTGTCAACAGTTTGAGTCATTGAGACTTGTTTCTCAACAAACACAACATGGAGTCCTGCATTTTCAACAAACACAATCTTCTCAAAAATGCTTCAATGATACCTTGAGGGATTTTTTCCCAACACCAGACTAAGGAGTTAAATTCTTACATCAGATCCTCATGTATGTCTATTGACACCCATACGCACCCATGAAAACACAAGATCTCATCCCCACCTATGGTCCATCCCAGAATAGGGTCCTCTCCTGACACGCTTTCCTGTAGGACTAGGCCTTCAGAATCTGATAACTGCCTAATCCGCACTCGATCAAGAAGAGTAGAGGTAAAAACTATAGAAGAAAAACACATTTTCTTTTGTCTGTTGTGCACTTCCAAATGCATCTGAGAGAATAGATCCATAAGCTTCCACTCACTGCTGGACTTTTGAACTGCCTATATCATTGTCTTCCTGCTCAGTGCATCAACCACTGTGTTGCCTTTTCCAGGCGTGTAGGCAAGCTCAAAGTCAAAATACTGAAGGTAATCAACCCACATTCGTTGTATAAAATTCAAGTGATGCTGAATGAAGATATACTTCAGACTTTTGTGGTCGGTGAAAACCACAAAATGCTATCTCAGAAGAAAATTTCTCCAACAACATATGGCATGAACAACTGTAGCCAACTCAAGATCATGAATCAGGTAGTTCCTCTCATGTGGAATCAACAGCCGAGACCCATACACAACAACTCATTCCCCTTGCATAGGAACTACTACAAGTCTGATATCTGATGCATCACAGTACAGAGTATAGATTTTTCCCAGCTCTGGAAATACTAGTATTGGTGCTGAAGTCAACCTCTCTTTCAACTCCTGAAAGGCTAACTCACAAGAATCTAACCACAAGAACATTGCACCCTTCTTAGTCAGACCTGTCAGTGGCACTGCTTAGCATGAAAAGTCTTGTCTGAAACGTCTATAGTATCCATCCTGCCCTAGAAAACTCCGCACCTCAATGAATTTCTTCGGCTGCTCCTAGGAAACTACTACTCTCACTTTATCTGGGTCTACTAATACCCATGTCTCGAAGATAACATGTCCCAAGCAGTGAACCAAGTCCATCCAATAGTGGAATTTTGAGATCTTATCATATAAATGATGCTCTCTCAGTGTACTCAAAATGATCTTAATATGGGTATCATGTTTGTGTTGAGTGTGACTGTACACCAAGATATCATCTAGGAAGACCCCCATGAAATAATCCAAGTATGGATGGAACACTCGGTTCATCAGTACCATGAAGATTGAAGCAGTGTTCGTGAGACCGAATGGCATAACCACATACTTGTATAGACCATACCTGCTATGGTAGGCTGTGAGAGGTATATCAGAAGGCCTAACTCGCAAATAATGATAACCGGATCTCAAGTCAATCTTTGAGAACACAAGGGATAGTAGAAGATGATCAAAGAGATCATAAATCTGCGGTAAGGGATATCAGTTAGTGACTGTCAACTTGTTCAACCTCTGATAATCCACACAAAGCTAGAGGGTGTCGTCTGTCTTATTCGCAAAAAGAATAGGCAAACCCCAAGGAGAAGTACTTGGTCAGATGAAACCCTTTTCCTACACCTTCTCTATCTATTTCTTGACCTCCTGTAACTCTGGTGTAGCCATCATATAATGAGGAATGGACACCGGTGCCTCTCCTGGCACAAGCTCAAGAAAAAAGATTACCTCTCGCTCTGGAGGAAAACCTGAAAAGTCTTATGGAAAGAAATCCCTGAAATGATCCACCACTAGAGGGAAGACCATCTATGAAGTCCCCTAGTCATCCAGATAAAGTCTAAAAATCTGGGTTGTAACTCCTCTCAACCCATGATGCTCGGGTCCCGCTCTGCTCGCCGAGACGTCCCATTCGCCCTTATGAAGAAACGATCTACCCTCTAGTGATGGGAAACTCACCCTGCGATGATAGAAATCAACAATTTCCTAAATGGGAAATAACCAATCCATTTCCAGAATGAAATCATAGTCTGTCATCTCTAGGACATAGAGGTCCCAAAAGAAGTGACACCCACCAAACTCTAGATTTCACTCCTTACACTGACACACATTAGCCGTTCTAGTCCCCAATAGAGTGTCTAGCGTCAAGATACCAGTAGAAGAAAAGATGCAATGCCCAAGGCTCCGCACAATAGAAACAGATATAAGGCTATGAGAAGCCCCTGTATTGAAAAGACCAGAAGCTAAAACTAACAAAACTAAGATCTTACCTCGAACTTTAGAAGGTCCAAGATCCTATTGCGGTTGGGTCTTCTCCACTGAAAAAGTATGGCCTGTACCGCGGCCCTGTGGCCCTGCCTGACCACTCTGCGCTCATCCACCCTAATTTCACTGAAATCCTGGCTACTGACTGCCATGGCTGCGACCTCCACCTCGACCTAAACAGCTAGAAGAACTCTAGTGCCCAGACTGATGAAAAACTGAGAGTGCTACTCCTAAACACGGAGTCCTAGAAAAACCCATTTCACCAGCTACTGGTAAGAAGATCTGACAGAAACACTGAAGATTCCCCATCTTGACACAAGATCAGCACTCCACTAGGTCTCTCGGGCAATGTGGCCTCGTATTCCTGATCTTCCCGCATTGGTAACACACCACCTTGCTACCAGAAGAAGTGTCACACTGTAACACCCCGATATTTTATGAAAAATATTCTTTTAATTTCATTAATTTCTTGTGTTGTATGCTACACCAAGATTACCTTGCGCTATAGGCAACACCGTATTAGCTTTCAGTATACGCAACACTTTTCTTGGCTCTTGTTACACACAATTTCAAGTTCATTTGATAGAAGTTATTCTACGCAACATTGAGTGTGTATATATATATATATATTCAATGTATAAATAAAATATGGTTGGATTCTGTTATACGCAACAACAAAGGAGTTGTGTACTACACGCAACCCTGACATGGCTTGCATTACACGCAATCGCGACCTTCCTCGATAGCGTGTGTTGTACGCAATACCGGGTTTTACTAAACAACGATATATTATTATAATATTGTTATGAACTAGCTGTTATGAATAGTGTTAACTAAATTTTGAATTTTATAACATTATTATTAATCTTACACATTTCTAGAACATGGTATAAGAACAAAATAAATCTTTCGGGTAAAATAAGTATTTTTCAAAAAAAGCAGTTTTGTCGCCTTTTGATTGCGCACCCACTTTAAATCTAGTTTTTTACATGTTTATAAGTTCAATTTGAAAAAATAAAATTATTCTTTTGAATAAGGATATAAAAATTTACATTAGATAAAGTTTTGATATTTTTCCGATAACTTTCATATTTTAATGAATAGTAAAAACACGCTATATTTTAATTAAAAACACCTTTTTTTCATCGTAATATCTTATGTGGTTAAATTATAATATTGAATGGTTTTAAAGTATAAATAGAATATATTTTTACCATTTAATATAATGTATGTCATTAGCATTGATTTTACCTTGAATTCGTAGGTTAAATAAATTCAATCTTTTGCAATGTTTTAAGGAAAACCCCGTTTTCTTTCGATAACGGGATTAATTTTAATTTAATTTCCGCATCTTTTTTTTATTGAATTTGGAAAAATGGATTCCATATTTGGAATCAGTGGGTCCAAATTATGTTAATAAGCTACTTTTTATTTTTGGGCATCGTGAATAGTAACTACGGTAAATTTTATTTACTATAGTTAAAGGTAAATCGGGTAATTAAGGGTAAATATAAGATTATAAAATTACCCTAACACTTGGAAAAAATCCTATTGGATGGATAGAAGTAGACCCATATAACCTAAGGGTCGGATTAGATTCATTTTATGGACTTTTGTCCACGAAAATAATTTAATTATTATTAAAACCAAAGAATGTGACAACATGTCACTTTCTTAAATCTTATAAGTATAATAATTTTAATTTAGTGATAAACTTCATGAAACTTAGAAAATGAATAGTCTCCAAAAATATAATACAATTATCTACATCATAGGAATTTATTTAGAATTTTTAGGGATTAAATAATTATTATTTATTATGACACAAAGATGATGCAGTAATTGTCTTATTAATGAAATATTGACATAATTGATGTTATAAATGCCCAAATAAATGTAATTTGGGACTTTTTATTACTTACATTAATTTTATAGGTTAATATAACATGTTATTGTTTATATAAGTAACTTTTTTCGAACATATCATTCTGTTATAATTTTCATAAAAATCATGTACCAAATAGTCTCAAAATTGACATAAATTAGTTTTTAAAACAAATATTATATTATTAATTGTTATTTAATTCCTAAAAATCTATGTTTTGGCCAAATGACTTAGATAAGGATATATATATTAATAATAAACAACTTGGGGTTCGTTTGGCTTGTTATGATAAGTTTATTAACAATATAGTGTAAGAAAACAAAAAGACACGGTAAAAGTTAAATTATTTAACTTAGAGTTAAATTTAATTGATAAGGTTAAAATAATAAACTAAACTTGTCTAAATCCTATTGGATGAGAGGATTGCGACCCATCCCCACTTTATCTTCGAAATTAGACCCTTTAGAACCATTATAAACCGAATTTGACCTTAATATAAAATAATATTTTGAGATTTTCCTAAGGTGCCCCTCTCCTCCCTTATAAGAGGGCACCTCCTCCCTCTCCTCCTCACACCAATTTGAGCATTCAAGCTCGGCCAACCCCTGCCAAAATATCTTCTCCACTTCCCTAGTATCATCCTAGAGGTCCTGGTCTTCTTCAAAGACCATCCTTAGTTCTTTAAGTGTAGGTTAAGTGAAGGCGCGTCAAAAAGAGGAGGTTCGGACACTTACGAAGCATATCGGATCAAAGGTAAGGGAAATATCACAATCTCATTTTTATCCGAGATTGTTTATACTTTAGTATTTACTGGGGTGTATTTTATCATCCACATCCATGTTTCCTAAATATGTAATGTTATTTTCATTCACCTACAATTGTTTAAATCCTATTTTACCCTTCGGTGAGTTTTTAGTAAAAGATATGAAAAAGATCTTTTGTCATTTTTCGTACGAGTTACTTTTTTGACTTTTCCGACAAAAGTATGAGAAGAATGTTTTTTTTAACTTATATGGCATGAATGGATTTTTAAAACATTATTTCCAAGAGTCTTCCATTACAAGTTTTCAAGTTTATTTTTAATCAACTTCTTTTAGTTTAGAATTGCATGACATGTTAAGAAAGGAAAAGTGTTTTTGAAGAAGAAAGGATATTTTCCTCAAGAATGGAGTTCAAGTGTTTTATCAAAATTATTTTCCATCTAAGATAATATGGGGATTTGTTTCTATCCCTATTATTTCATGGATTTGATTATGTTGTGAGGGAAATATTTTTATGAATTCCTTTATCTTATATTAATTGTTTTATGATGTCACGATGTTTAAGATTCCCATTTTTATTACATGGGTTATGCTATGATGTATGGTTTCTGATTTTGTGGCACACATAAGAATGGTATCGTTATGAGATGTGTGGGACCTATATCTCCCTCCAATGCATTGGGTAAAGAGTTTATATCTCATGAGATAGACATGGCCGGAACGGTAGGTTATACCGGTTCAGTGAAACAAGACTGAAACGAGGGTGACTCGATTCTGAAATGGACTTTGTCCACTAAGATAGTCTTGGCAATGAGTCTTGACTAATAAGAAATGATTCTCTATGATTGTGTGTGTATGCCACAAAGTTTCATGTTTTAAGTTATGATTATTGGGATTTCATTTCACTACTATGATTTATCCCATGTTATGAAATTATGCTCTCTTTTGCAGGTTAAGACTTCCAAAATGTTTTGTTCTTACGAATATGATGTGATTTATATTTCTTTTTGTTTACCCTTACTGAGAATTTGAGCTCACCCTTTTATGTCTTCTTTTCCCTAGGATATAAAGAAAGGTTTTAGGTAAAAAAATAAGGAAGATCTTTATGGGAGATGTTGAAGATCTTTCACCACGATTAGAAGATTATATTCCGAGTTTCCAAAGACACTAAACTATTACGATCCTTGTGTGTGTGTTTTTTTGTTATGTACTAAGTATTCCGCAAAAGTAATGTAATGTCCATGTACGTTAAGCTTCGAGTCTCTATAGTTTGTATCAGAGGAAATGTTCAGTCAACCTTTGGAAAATAGGATGCGAGAACTTTAGTGAGATCCCTAGAGATATTTCTAAGGTATGTCTAGGGATGTCCCTAAGGTTAAGTATGTGTATATGTTATAGTCCTAGAATTACACTAACGGTCATAGAATTAAACCTATGATGTTAGATATTGAAGGTACTCCCCCTTTATTATGTTGTTTTCCCTAGCATGATTTTTTCTTCTCACACTAATCTTTTTGGGTTTTAGACGATGGCTGGAACCCGAAGGAACCGTGTTGATCAATGAAATGGACAATGCAATGATTGTCCTCCTGAACAAACAAATTTTATGGGAGATGGAGTGAAAAATCTTATTGATATACTTACACAAGCTATGAATCATTCTGGACTTCCAAATGAGCAGAGAAGGGAACAATATTCTATTGAGTCCTTCATGAGGCAACGTCCACCTTCTTTCAGTGGGTCTTCTGATCCAATTGTTGCTGAATAATGGATTAGTACTACTAAAAAGATATTTTCAGTTCCTCAATGTTCTGAACATGATAAATTCATCTTAGCAGTATATCGTTTGCAAGGTGAAGCTGATCAATGGTGGAATCTTATCAAGAATACGAGGCCAAGAGATGAAATTGAGTCCATGGAATGGGATGAGTTCAAGAACTTATTTTTCAATAAGTACTTCCCTCGTATTCTTCGAACAAAGATGGAGAAGGAGTTTCTTGAACTAAAGAAAAAGGATGATGAATCTGTTGGTATATATGAAGCGAATTTTACAAGGCTTGTAAGGTATGCATCTGGATTTATCATCCAACCTGAAAGTAAAGTTGATTGATTCTTCAGTGGCTTAAAACCAAATATTCGAAGGGAATTAGCTATAAGAGACTTCAGTAGCTATGAAGAAATTGTGCGTTGTGCTATCAAGGTAGAAATGGAAGTTGGTGTTACTTATCCATCTCATAGTTTTGACAAGAAACGAAAGATGGAGTTCAAGGAGAAATCTCAAAATAATGGTGAAAAGAAGATGAATGGTTCCTTATGCTCAAAGTGTGGAAAGAAGCATGGTGGAGATTGTCTTAAAGGGACAAGTAAATGTTTCAAATGTGGAAAGGAAGGTCATCGGGAATTTGAATGCCGCAATGATGGGAAGAATATGTCTAATGATGCAAACAAAGGAAGGGATACACAGAATTAACCTACCACACTTCAATGCTTCAAGTGCAAGGAAATGGGGCATTATGCTAATAAATGCCCTAATCCAAGGGTTAGTGATGATCGACATGAGCAACCACTTAAGGCAAAGGACAAAGGGAAGTCACATGCGATCACCATTGGCGATGTTGAATATGACAACGATGTGGTGGAATGATTAAGTGTTTATGTAATGGGATTCCAGAATAAGGTTGTATATAGTATCGTGGAATATTGGAATATTTATGTATTGGTCTATTGTAGTTTTCAATAATTTTATGGCATCGGTAACCATGAAAAGTGATTAAAATATTTTTGGAAAGCAGATTATATGCACATAATGAAGGGATAAAGAGAATCTAATATGTTTGATAGTATTCATGAGCTCATGATTGATATAAGGACTAAGTGATATCATGGTTTGAGTATATAGAATTTTGAGGATTTTGGTATGTAGAAAGTGTTAACTTTTAACTGCATTCATGTTTTCACTAAGGTTCAATGGGTATTCAAGAGAGTACATGATTAAGGCCTTTGAATTTTTGGAATGTGACCAACAAGATATATCTTATGATATATGGGGATCAACGACGGTATTAAATCTCTGGTAATCGTTTTCACTATATTATGAGAATGGACTGCAGTATTATGGATAAGCCTAAAGATTGGAATGGATTATGTTGGAAATAAGTTAGTATTGTTTAAGGATAGAAGTTTTTTTCGATATTATTGATGGGATGTTATAGTAATATAGTTTTAGAAAAAGAACAACCTGTAGGACGGGCGAAAACCCATCGCGTCGGACAAGGTTGTAGGAATTAAACCCACAACCAAAGTGCGACTAGCCTTTATCGCCTACCACAGGCCTACAGGAAGTCCCTCGTTAGTATAAACTAGTTTTATTTTATTAAGCGGTATGATATATGAATTATAAGTTCATTTTTTGAACCATATACGATTAATCTAACCATAATATGGACTTATAACTTTTTCTAACCTTTTGTTTGAAAGAGAAGGAATGACCCATCATTCTATCACATGATCTTCTAACACATCACGAATAACAAATTCAACTACATTTATTTAAGGGATGAAGTGGAAATTGTTCAATTCATGAACAACAGTGAGATTGTACCAAAATCATGCAAGTATTTCTTTTAATTCATCAACTTTAGGGAAATGATCTTGAACACCAAAAATGTTGTCCTAGTTCCCTTATATCCGATTAATCAGATGGTACCTTAGATCATCACAAATCAATAGCTTTGTTATTGCTAGCTTTTCCATAGCCATGTTCTCTACCACTCTCCATCAGAACATGATGGTTATATTTCTCTTCCATATCCATATTTTCACCTATGTGGAAACCCAGTGATTAGTTTATTTGGGTAACCGTTATGTTTCATACTTTTTTTTTAAAGATTGGTTTTGGTATTCCTTTTTACGATGTGGGTTTCTATTAAAGAAACATTCGAATAGAAAACCATTTATAACCCCGACGAATTTCGAAGGCGAAATTCATTTTAAGGGGGGTAGAATGTAACACCCCGAGATTTTATGAAAAATATTCTTTTAATTTCATTAATGTCTTGTGTTTTATGCTACACAAAGATTACATTGCACTATACGCAACACCGTATTAGCTTGCAGTATATGCAAAACTTTTCTTGGCTCTTTTTACACACAATTTCAAGTTCATTTGATAGAAGTTATTCTACGCAAAATTGAGTGTATATATATATATATATATTCAATGTATAAATAAAATATGGTTAGAATCTGTTATACGCAACAACAAAGGAGTTGTGCACTACACGCAACCCTGACTTGGCTTGCATTACAAGCAATCGCGACCTTCCTCGATAGCGTGTGTTGTACGCAATACCGGGTTTTACTAAACAACGATATATTATTATAATATTGTTATGAACTAGCCGTTATGAATAGTGTTAACTAAATTTTGAATTTTAAAACATTATTATTCATCTTACACATTTCTAGAACATAGTATAAGAACAAAATAAATCTTTTGGGTAAAATAAGTATTTTTCAAAAAATGCAGTTTTCCACCTTTTGATGTCGCACCCACTTTAAATCTAGTTTTTGACATGTTTATAAGTTCAATTTGACAAAATAAAATTATTTTCTTGAATCAGGATATAAAAATTTACATTAGATACAGTTTCGATATTTTTCCGATAACTTTCATATTTTAATGAATAGTAAAAACACGCTATATTTTAATTAAAAACAACTTTTTTTCATCGTAATATCTTATGTGGTTAAATTATAATATTGAATGGTTTTAAATTATAAATAGAATATATTTTTACCATTTAATATAATTTATGTCATTATCATTGATTTTACCTTGAATTCGTAGGTTAAATCAATTCAATCTTTTGCAATGTTTTAAAGAAAAACCCATTTTCTTTCGACAACGGGATTAATTTTAATTTAATTTCTGCATCTTTTTTGTATTTAATTTGGAAAAATGGATTCCATACTTGGAATAAGTGGGTCCAAATTATTTTAATAAGCTACTTTTTATTTTTGGGCATTGTGAATAGTAACTACGATAAATTTTATTTACTATAGTTAAAGGTAAATCGGGTAATTAAGGGTAAATATAAGATTATAAAATTACCCTAACACTTGGAAAAAAATCCTATTTGATGGATAAAAGTAGACCCATATAACCTAAGGCTCGGATTAGATTCATTTTATGGACTTTTTTCTATGAAAATAATTTAATTATTATTAAAACCAAAGAATGTGACAACATGTCACTTTCTTAAATCTTATAATTATAATAATTTTAATTTAGTGATAGACTTCATGAATCTTCGAACATTAATAGTCTCCAAAAATATAATACAATTATCTACATAAATGAATTTATTTATAATTTTTAGGGATTAAATAATTATCATTTATTATGACACAAAGATGATGCAGTAATTGTCTTATTAATGAAATATTGACATAATTGATGTTATAAATGCCCAAATAAATGTAATTTGAGACTTTTTATGACTTACATTAATTTTCTAGGTTAATTTGACATGTTATTGTTGATATAAGTAACTTGTTTCGAACTTATCATTCTGTTATAAATTTCATAAAAAACATGTACCAAATAGTTTCAAAATTGACATAAATTAGTTTTTAAAACAAATATTATATTATTAATTGTTATTTAATTCCTAAAAATCTAAGTTTCGGCCAAATGACTTAGATAAGGATAGATATATTAATAATAAACAACTTGGGGTTCGTTTGGCTTGTTATGGTATGTTTAATAACCATATAGTGTAAGAAAACAAAAAGAAACGGTAAAAGTTAAATTATTTAACATAGAGTTAAATCTAATTAATAAGGTTAAAATAATAACCTAAACTTGTCTAAATACTATTGGATGAGAGGATTGCGACCCATCCCCACTTTAGCATCGAAATAAGACCCTTTGGAACCATTATAAACCGAATTTGACCTTAATATAAAATAATATTTTGAGATTTTCCTAAGGTGCCCCTCTCCTCCCTTATAAAAGGGCACCTCCTCCCTCTCCTCCTCACACCAATTTGAGCATTCAAGCTCGGCCAACCCCTGCCAAAATCTCTTCTCCACTTCCCTAGTATCATCCTAGAGGTCTTGGTCTTCTTCAAAGACCATCCTTAGTTCTTTAAGTGGAGGTTAAGTGAAGGCACGTCAAAAAGAGGAGGTTTGGACACTTACGAAGCATATCGGACCTAAGGTAAGAGAAATATCACAATCTCATTTTTATCTGATATTGTTTATACTTTAGTATTTACTGGGGTGTATTTTATCATCCACATCCATGTTTCCTAAATATGTAATGTTATTTCCATTCACCTACAATTGTTTAAATCCTATTTTACCCTTCGGTGAGTTTTTAGTAAAAGATATGAAAGGAATCTTTTGTCGTTTTTCGTACGAGGTACTTTTTTGACTTTTCCGACAAAAGTACGAGAAGAATGTTTTTTTAACTTATACGACATGAATGGATTTTTAAAACATTATTTCCAAGAGGCTTATTTTACATGTTTTCAAGTTTATTTTTAATCAACTTCTTTTAGTTTAGAATTGTACGAAAAGTTAAGAAAGGAAAAGTGTTTTTGAAGAAGAAAGGATATTTTCCTCAAGAATGGAGTTCAAGTGTTTTATCAAAATTATTTTTCATCTAAGATAATATAGGGTTCTGTTTCTATCCTTATTATTACATGTATTTGATTATGTTGTGATGGAAATATTTTTCTGAATTCCTTTATCTTATATGAATTTTTTTATGATGTCACGATGTTTAAGATTCTAATTTTTATTACATGGGTTATGCTATGATGTATGGTTTCTGATTGTGTGGCACACATAAGAATGGTATCATTATGAGATGGGTGGTACCTATATCTCTCTCCAATGCATTGGGTAAAGATTTTATATCTCATGAGATAGACATGGCTGGAACGGTAGGTTATACCGGTTTAGTGAAACAGGACTGAAACGAGGGTGACTCGGTTCCGAAATGGACTTTGTCCACTAAGATAGTCTTGGCAATGAGTATTGACTAATAAGAAATGATTCTCTATGATTGTGTGTGTATGACACAAAGTTTCATGTTTTAAGTTATGATTATTGGGATTTCATTTCACTACTATGATTTATCCCATGTTATGAAATTATGCTCTCTTTTGCAGGTTAAGACTTCCAAAATGTTATGTTCTTATGAATATGATGTGAATGATATTTTTTTTGTTTACCCTTACTGAGAATTTGAGCTCACCCTTTTATGTTTTCTTTTCCCCAGGATATAAATAAAGGTTTTAGGTAAAAAAATAAGGAAGATCTTTATGGGAGATGTTGAAGATCTTTCACCACGATTAGAAGATTATATTCCGAGTTTCCAAAGACACTAAACTATTACGATCCTTGTGTGTGTGTGTTTTTGTTATATACTAAGTATTCCGCAAAAGTAATGTAATTTCCATGTACGTTAAGCTTTGGGTCTCTACACACACCTCCTTGGATCACCGTGAAAAGACCCCCTATGACGCTTCCTGCTGTCAATAGGAGAAATACTAATTCTAGAGGTCGAACCGCCCCGGCTCGAAACTCCAGAATCTCTAATATTGTGCTTCGTGATCAGCACCTGGTTGATGATAGAAGTGAAGAAAGTTAGCCTGAAGATGTTCACTTGAGATCAGATGTCATGCCTCATACCATCCTCAAACTTCCTTTCTAGTAATAAATCATCACCTTCTGGAATAGTCGTGAAGTGCTAGAGCTCGGTGAAGCGAGAAGAATACTCCATAATAGAAAGAGTGCCCTGCTCCAGACTCATGAACTCTCGGGCTCTATCGGCCCTCAAAGACTCTAGATATAATTAATCGTAGAAGATGCACTGAAAATCATCCCAAGTGATATTTTTCTGGAGACCTACCTATGGGATCACATCCCACCACCTCTTGGAAGAGTCTCGAAGCATGTATTTCGTGAGTTTTACCCTCCTCTCTAGAGGCATCTCTAGATTCTTGAAGATTATCAGTGTGGATTCTAGCCAAGAATGTCCATGCTGGGGTCCTCCATCCCCTGAGATGGTTGGAGGATGTTGATACTGAATAACCCATGTCATCTCTGCCATAGATGGGGCCAGATGAGGTACTCCACGGAAGGTCTACATGAACCTCATGATGCCCTCTCAGAATTGTGCGTCAACAGCTGAGTCTGGAATGACGGCTGGTGCCAAGACAGGAACAACTAAAGGATCTGCAGGTTGTCCCTAATCATCCAGGTCTGGTGTTTGATCATTTCCATGTAACTGTCATACAAACGGTGGACGTCTCGATGGGATGACTCTACAACGTCAAGCGCACGCCTTATATCAAGATTATCAAGGACTAAAAATTGAGAGCATAAGAAGGGTATAGGATAAAAAAACATTCAAATTTTACAAAACATGGATACACGGTGTGTATATCCACTACACGGCGTGTTCCTTTAATCCATTCACATGGGCGTGTATTTCTGCCAGAACTAGTCACATAACACCCCAAACACATGGTGTGTTCACCTAACACACAACGTGTACTTGAATCCTCTTTCCCTACCTGAGTTCCATTACACAACGAGGCCACACAGTTCTCATAGAACAATAATACATGACCTATTAGCACCAGGCACGATGTGTAATAGATGAGCTTCCCCAACCATTGTTGTTAGAGACATGGCTGGATACCTGGATCACACTGCATGGCGTGTTCTAAAGGGACACAATGTGTACCAAAGGATTTCTACCGGCCCGTGTTGTTAGTTACACAGCCAGATTCCAGGTATTACACTACACGACATGTTCAAGACTGACACATCATGTATTGCTTAAGTTTCTATTCATCAGTGTCGTTAGTCACATGGGTGGACCCATGGTCAAATCAACACGGCGTGTACGACCGGTACACGGTGTGTTCCCCCAAGTATTTCCCTATCCAGTGTCTCTTCCCACACGTCCTATGACATAGTTAGAGACTACACGACATGTACATTTGTTACACAATGTGTACTTAATAAAAACAATTACTTCCCAAATATAATAACACATGGCATGTATTCAAAATTACACGGCGTGTATTCTGGGTTTTTCAAGACAGTAAGCCTCAAAAACTACTCTGGAGCCCAGAAAAACACCGAAACGATCATTTAAGTGTCAAATTCTGATCCACGAGGGCCATACTCCCCATGAATCAAAGCATGTCATTTTATACATGTCATATATAAGAAAAAAAGGCAATGATCAACCAAATTCTGGTCTATAAGGCCCCATAACACCTTAGGAACCAAAGTTTGACGTTTATTCAAACAAAATCTTACGCAAACAATACCCTATCAAACAGTAGTTATTTTATCAAATATCTATCACAACAACATGCATATCTAGAACAACATCTATCAAAACAACATGAAATCCCTAATGCACCGTAGTTGGCATGGAAAGAATGCATGACATGTGATTTCTAGAAAGTGCCTATATGATGCATGAGATGGAATACCCTCATCTCATCGAGTTGTAGTAGAAATATAACCTCAAAAATATCAATTATAACAGCACAAAACATGTGAATCACTCAAGGTGAAATCAAATCAACTGTAAATTTTCAAAACAGGAAAATTTGCAATAATGAGTTAGATTGGATTTTACCTGTACACGGGTTAGCTACTCCTGGGCACAACTTATTACCAAGAAACTATTATATCATATCTCTGGCTATAGTCTCCAAAAAGTAAGTCAAAAGAAAAGAATATCTCTGATACCACTCTGTAATGTCCCGGTTCCGGACGCCGCCTAGAGACGCCCCATACCCAGTTGGTCACATGGCCTCAAGCATATTTCCCCGAATGCAAGAGGATGCTGACTAGCAGTGAGGGTCTTGGGTGTGATAGTGGGGAAACTATGGCCTCATTTCTAGAGTAACACAACGGAAGTAATAAAAATACAATAGCGAAAGTAGTAGACATACTGAACAATATTAAATAGTGAATGACTGATGAAAGAAATAGCTGGATCACAATGATGAAATATAGTACAAAACCCAAGTACAAAGAAAAGCAGTAAATAGATCCACAGCATTGAAAGACATAGCTTGGTCCCATGCTCTCCAGCTCTAAAGCAGTCAAGTACATAACTTAGTATGGTGCTTTCCCTTATCTATACCTACAGTAATATAATTTGTTTGGGCCCAAAAGCATGTCCCAAACAAAGTGGAGGACTAAATCCCAGTAGGAACCACTACAAGATTTTTGCCTAATTGTTAGTGAGTATATGGCAGGTAATAAGTAAAATAAAGAAGTAAACAAGGAAGTAAATAGCAGTAAACAATCTAAAGGTTCAATACATTCAGTTTCATATATCAAGAAAAAGTTAATCAAAACATGAAATTACAAATAGGTAACCATATGGGATGTACTCACAGCCTATCCCCTCTAGTCCTACCTAGAAACACAAGAAAGTAGCTAAAAAAATTTAAACCTTTCGGAAGTACTCACAGCTTATCCCCACTGGTCCTACCTAGTAACACAAGCAACCCTCGGGGAAGTACACTCAGTCTAACCCCTCTGGTTCAGCTTAAGCATAGACTCTCTAAGGAAGCACCTACCATAAATTCCTCCTACAGTCTCGTATCGGTAACTAAAGGCGCTCTAGGGAAGAAATTACGTCACATTCCCTCTATGGAATGTGTCGGGTAACTACAGACACTCTGAGGAAGAACTTACCTAAATTCCCCCTATGGTCTCGCATCGTAAGTAAAATAGACACTCTGGAGAAGCCCTTTTGCCCATTCTCCCTATGGTCTACTACACCTGGTTCTCATGGACCTGTGTAAGTCAAGAAAGTATATTAACGTGCATCAGCTAAAGTAAACCTCAAGAACTACTTGGATATAAATCTATAGCAACAACATGTCAGATAAACAAGATCACTCCATCATATAAAATTAGGCATGTGGAAAAAACAAGGAAACCTAACAGGCTATGCAAAATGAAACAGCCACAACCAAAACATTCATGGGAAACACCTCCAAAACATAGAAATTTACCCTATTCATAATCAATTAAACCTATACTCAAGCATAGAAGCATACCAGGAAAACAATAGGGCTAAACAGTAAACACGCAATACCCCATTCATGGTTATTGGAGATTCTTCACATATTACTCAAATATTTCCAATAGAAAGGCACAAACCACCTACATTAGTGTTGGGAGGTCTCTATACGTGAACCTCAAGCCTTGAATCTCCCAAGAACATCGTAATCTACAAAAACATTGAAAACTATCATCCAAAGATAACTTGAGAAATAGGATGAATCATGAAACGAAGCTCTAGAAGAAGGAAGAGCTTACCGAGGTGGTCCCAACACAATTGAAAATGGTTGATTCAGAGAATGGATGACGGATCGGGGGGGCTCGGAGAAGATATGCGGTCGTACAGTTATCTCTCGGATGAACTAGGTTAAGAAGTAGGGAGTTTTGTCCGTCAAATGTAACCCCGGTATGAATAATGAAAAAAAGAAAATACACGGCATGTACTTTGGAAGTACATGGTGTTTACTTTCCTTTTTTTACCACACATTAGGCTTTCTCCAGGTCACCCCCACACAGCCATGTGTGTGGCCATTACATGGCCATCACATGGCTTCATGCGGAAACCGAGTACACAGCGTGTACTTAAAAAATTCTCAGAAATTCCTCTCTTTATCATAAATGACCAGAAAAGGAAAACATAACTGAAAGGAAGATCTGGGTTCTTACATAAGCCAAGGTTTATCGATGAAAACCAATGACAATAATATCTATGGCATGGAGAGAAAGGGTGAGCTTATGAAATCACAACTAATGAGGCGTACCCTCTCAATGAAGTGGTGATAGATACACTAGTTATCCATTCACGAATAGAAAAAGTACAATTTAATTATGGTTCTACACAATATTTTATATCACAGATGTTTAGTATGACTTTTCAAACACCAACTCAAAACATGGAAGTTGAGTAATTGATTTAGATGGAGAATTGGTCAATTATTACTTTTCAAGCATATAAATCATCCCATATCCAAATTTATGGTATTAATATCCTAGAAATCCATATGATACTCCCTTTAGTATAATTTAATGAAATTATAGGAATGGATTGAATTTCCATAAATAGATCCAAAATAAATTTATGATAGATGAAAATCATTATCCGTATCCCGAATCAATCTCTCATTCCATAAAATTTTAAAGTGGAGGATGAATATTTTTTGGTAACAACATATCAAGTCTGGATATTATTTCCATGTGAGAAAGTGCATTAATATCAAATGATTGAGACTAAGGAAAATATCATCCTTGATGAGATTAAAATTATAAAGGAATTCACTGATGTGTTTCTAGAAGAATTCATTAGTCTTTCCCCAAGATGTGATGTTGAGTTTCAATTTCATCTCATACTTAGAGCTTTTCCAATATCCATGACACTATGCAAATTGACCATTGTTGAACTTGAGTGGCTAAATAACCAATTACAAGAGAATCTGAACAAAG
Source organism: Viscum album (assembly GCA_963277665.1). Classification (NCBI taxonomy): domain Eukaryota; kingdom Viridiplantae; phylum Streptophyta; class Magnoliopsida; order Santalales; family Viscaceae; genus Viscum; species Viscum album. The sequence goes on along the minus strand of OY728158.1, from coordinate 600,845,937 downwards.
GGTTTATATTCCCAAGTGATTCACCATGGGTTTTACTAGTACTCTTCATTAAAAATAAGTATGGGTCAATTTTCCTCTACATTGATTATCATGATCTTAACAAGATCATAATAAAGAACAAGTATCCTCATCCATGGATTGATGATTTATCAGGTTAGTTGCATATATCCCTATACTTCTCTAAGGTGTATCATCAAGTGGAATATTAATAAGTAAAGGAGAAGAAGGAAGATATCCCCAATACTTCTTTTCAAACTAGGTATGATCACTATGAATTAATATTGATTCCAGTTAGACTCACTAATTCTCTATCTATCTTCATGGAATTTCTGAATAGAGTCTATAGGGATTACGTTGAAAATTTTGTATCAGTATTTATTGATGATATTATTATCTACTCCAAAAGTAAGGAGGTAAATGAGAAGAATTTAAATACTATATTAAATACCATAAAGAAAGGAAAATTATATACAAAGTACAATAAATGTGTTCTTCTTTTGGAGAAAATATCTTTTTTGTGGAAAGTGATCATAAAAAGGGGATATCTGTGGATCTGTCAAAAATAGAGGAAATCAATGGATGACCCAAAAGAACGTATATGATCCACATAAATAGTTTCATTGTATTGGATGGGTACAATCATCCATTTGTGAGAAAATTATCATGATTATAAATTATATGAACCAAGATTACTCAGTAGAGAGTCATGTTTTTCTGGAATAATGAATGGGAGAAAATATTTAAATATATGAAGAAGAGGATAATCAATGCACCTATGATAACATTACCCATTAGGGTCAAAGTATTTGTGATCTAAAATGATAAATCCAAAATGGTATTGGGTTGTGTACTCATGAAAGATGACAAAGTGATAGCCTATGCCTCCCACTAATTAAATACCCATGAGTAGAACTACCAAAATCATGATCTAAAATTGGTTGGAGTGATCTTCAAATTGTTGATATGGTGACACATATATAGAGAAAAGTGTGAAATATAAAAAGATCATAAAATTATCCGGTATATATTCATATAAAATGAGATTAATATGAACCAAAGAAGGTGGTTAGAGATGATTAAGGATTATGATTGTTCAATCCATTACTCTATTGGAAAAATAGAAAACGTGGTAGATGTTGTGAGTAGAAAGGATCTCACAACTCTATCCATGATGAGTATTTTAAGGGAATGAATCTTCTTGGACATTCAAAGGATATACATAGGAATGAAAAAGGATCTTTATCCTACATTACTCAAATATCCACCTAACCATCAATTTCTGAGAAAAATAATGGAGGCTAAGAAGGATGATTAGAATCTACAAAATAAGGTAGTGAATATTATAGAGTTCAAATTTGATAAAGATAGTGTTATAAGGTTTGGAACCTAGATATGTATCCCATTAAAACCAAAATTGAAGAGGGAACTTTTGGATGATGTACATAGCTCATCCTTCTCTATTCATCAAGGAAGTACTAATTTGTATATATATTTGAAGAAAAACATCTGATGGGATAACATGAAGAGGGATATTGTGGAGTTTGTATCTTGATTCTTGGTATTACAACAAGTAAATGCATAATTATAAAAGTCTATGCATATGATGAAACCATCGACTATACTAGTGTGGAAGTGGGAAAACATAAGCATGGAGTTCATCACTAGAATCCCAAGAACACCTAAAGTTAATAACACCATCTGGGTGGTAGTCAATCACCTTAAAAATTAGAAAAAATTTATTTATATCAAGGTATACATATATCATGAGAAAATAATAAAGATATATAAAAGTAAAGTATCCCCACCGGCACATCCAAGTTGTTGAGTCCTGTGGAGGTGTTTGGGAGGTCTTGATTTTGAGCCTCCCCATATACAATTAGGTAGGTTTTATTTTTTTCTCCCCCCTCCCAAAAATTATGGAATATATATATATATATATAAGTTATGTGGTAAGACCGTATGAAGTTCCACTCTCTATTCTATATGATTGAGATGTTAGGTATACCTTGAGGTTTTGGAGAAGCCTTCAGTAAGCACTGGATATAGAACTGAGCTTCAACACTTATTATCACCCTAAAATGGATGGTCTCACTGAAGTAACCATTAAAAATATATAGGATACATTGAGATAATGTTCAATGGATTTCCAAGGATGTTTGGACCAACACCTTCACCAAATGTATTTTTTATAAAATAATAGTTTCCATTATAGAATTCAAATGGAACCTTATGAGGATCTATATGGGAAGAGGTGTTGGACTCTGACATGATATGATAAATTTATAGAGAATAAGATGAGGGGGTATGATATTATCTTAGAGATGAAAGGGAAGTTTCATACCATTCAGTTTCATATGAAATCTGTACAAAGTTGACAGAAATGATATATAGGAAATCATCGATGAGACCTAGAGTTTAAGATCAAATAAAAAAGGTTATTTCATGTATTTACATGGAATAAATTCATGAGATCTGGGGGGAAGGGATATATTATCCCTATATAAATCACCCCCTTTGAGATATTTGATCACACCAGAGTGATTTCCTATCAACTATCACTCCCACCTAACTTATCTCAAGTACATGATGTGTTCCATTTATCCCTATTGACGAAGTACATACCATAGCCCTCACATGTAATGAATCTAGAGGTGAAACAATTAGATAAAAATATTTTATAAGATGAGTATCTGGTGAAGATCTTAGATCATAGAGAAAATGTTCTATGAAACAAGTCAACTCGCTAGGTCAATGTGTTATGAAAGAACCAAATGTTTGAGGAAGGGACATGGGAACTATAAGACATGGTGAAATAGAAGTACCCCCATCTATTTTCGTGTATAAAATGAAAATTTTAAGGTTGAAAGTTATTAAGGGGAGAATAATTTTATGACCCAAACTTTTGTAAATTAAATTTCTTATTTTTGAATGATTAAATACATTATCAAGTAATAAAGTTATAGAAAACACAAGTACTAATTTTCTTATTTTAAAATGTTATATCCAATTATATTTAAAGGTCTATTAATAATAATAACCATTGATAATATATTCATCGAATAGTTATCATATTATTTGTATATATAAATGGATATGATAATGTCCAATTGATATAGAAGGAATAATTGTTGGCCTCGACGAGTAGGATCGTACCATATGAATCCCATTTATTAGATCTTCTGATGGAGATAACATCATTCAAACATTACATTGATTAATCCCAAGATGTTATTAAAAAATAAAATAATAAACGAAACTGTTTATAGGGGATTTTTATATTCATTGAGATCATGACCCAAACCATATAATCCAAACCACTCTAAAAAATATCAACATCATACAACTTACCCTTAGAGAATTCTCTAGTGTAATAAATATATACATATCTAAACTATAAAAGTTTGATTTATTATGTTTTTTTAATTAAAAAAATTATTATATTTAAACCTTTTTAATATTACTTTTAAAATGATTAAATAAAGTGTTTGATAAAAATTAGATTATGATACAATGAAACATAAAGTGTATTTTTGGGAAATGTATAATGTCAATCTGTACACTCTTTTTCATGACTTTATGAAATTTTTAATCATATCATATTTTAATAAAATACTATTATTAAATAATATTTTTTAATATAAATGTTATGATAATTTTTTGAAGTAAAATATAATTGTTATAGGGTTTAGAAAACTCTTATTATAAAAAACCCAATTTTTTATATAAATGGGTATTTGAATTTAAAAGAGTAAATTATCATATTTGAATTATTATTTTGATAAAATAAATTTTATTTTTGAAATCATCACTTAGAAATTTTCTAATGGTGTTTTTTTCATTATTTTTTGAGGTAGTTGAATTGTTGGGTAAAACTTAAATACGGTATAAGTATACGGTTTGCATTATGATATCATAATGACCCAACATAGATGTAATACATTTCATATATGTTATCCAATTCCAAATAAATATTTCTCCTATGAAATTATATGTTTTTTAAATTAATTGATAAATTTTATAATTCCTTAATGAATCCTCAAAAACCAATATTATATTTTAAGGTTTTAAAACCATTTTTTATAAACATGAATCACTTCAACATCACCTAGGGTATTATTTTAACATCATAATTTTATAGAATTATAAAATAAAAAAACACTTCAATTTTGAAAAAAACATGGTCATAAATCATTATATGGTTTGTGGTTTTGATTATGTTATTATATAGAGTCCAAAACTAACATTTAAAAATTATTAAAAAAATTCCCGTCTTTTTCTATATAAAGCCACCAAAAATCACATTCCCCTTCACTAAAAACCCTTTTATCATGAAAATATTCTAACCTTACCTCTATAGAGTCCTCATAAGGTTCTCATAATCTCTTAAGAAGCTACTCCCTGTCATTTAGAAGCACCCTCTCAAGGTAAGAGATCCTATATTTATCTTTATTATTCAACAAACATCTTTTAATTAAGCCTTATTTATTCTAATTATTCATTTTGGGATACATTTTCACACTAACAAATTACTTTAATTATTATTACCAAATGATAAGAGATCCCATTCACTCTCATTTAACCCTTTTATGAATCTTTATGTACCCCCGTTATGTTTTTGAAATCATTGTTTGATTTTCCATGCCAAACATTTTTGTTGTGAATACCCATTCCCATTTCCACTCAAAGGTATTCAACTAGATGTACCCATCATTATTTTATTAAATAATTCTATCTATGTATCTCAAAGTACTTAATTTTAGGATTCAAGGTTATGAAATACATCCTAATGTAGTATGATATATGTGGAAAACTTATGCATGTACATGACATGAAAGTGAAGGATGGGCATAAAAAGTATATAGTCTTCCAATGCATTTGATAATATTTTAATATCAAGAGATTATATGTATGGTTCGTGTAAGGTTATCCTCATATACTATGTTTTGTTTTCTTGTCTTTTAGTCATGACTTATATTTACGATTCCATGAATTAAACTATTCTAACTTTCCAGTTTTTCCTTTATGATATCATGTTATGTCAAGACTTATTGTTCACGGTTATGATGGTCATCCCTCTTAAATTACAATTATATACATATTAAATCACATACAGCGATTTACTTTATTCTATACATAGTTTATTCCATTACTCGTCTTGATATCTCACCCCCTTCTTATGTACAAGCCCAAGTTATCCTATACAGTTTTAAAAGAACAATTTAATTTTAGGAGCATGTTAAGAAAGTTTTAAATGACTATATTGTATTATTTTTTCATGTTTTTATGATATATACCTAATTTTCCAAAGACATTGGGATTCATGATCTTTTTGGATTGTATTATGTTGTCCATTATGTAGTAAATCATGAATTAAAGTGCCCTAAAATATGGCTTGTCATCATCAAATGATGTCAATATATTGGTAAAGTTTTGTTTCGAATTTTTTTTGATTTTATAATAGATGTATTATTTATTGATTTTGATCAAACAAATTTGAGACAATCCAACATTATGATCATTATAAGTACAAGTTATTATAAAACTTCACTTGGATAAAGTTGTGATAATATGTGATGATTGATGTGTTGATCCTCAAGTGAATGAAAAGTGTTAAGGATTAGAGTAGTATTTAAAACAAAAGTTTTAAATAGTTTTGAATAAGTATTTCTAGTGAAGGACTTGAATAATTTATTAAGACTAGAAGGAGGAACTAGTTGAAGAGATTAAGATTCATCCATTGAGAAATAGGAATTCCAAATATTGTATTAGATGATGAAACAGGTTTGGATGATGTTTTGAGATGATTTATAAATCCATTTGAAGGTTGGAACAAATCCCAATGTCATATAAGAGAAATATAGAATTTAGAGAAAACATTTTAATTTTTCCAAGTCATGAATTCACATGAGTCACATGGGACATCATATGTGTCAAGTGGTGCATCAGATGAGTAAAAATGACTTCAAATGAGTCTCTAGTATCAGCTAACGAATAATGATAAATTTTTGGACAAGTCTATTTGGATTAGGATAAGTAAATCCCGAGTTTATATGAATCTTAAGCGACTTCATAAGAGAAAAAATTCATAATAGTGAAGGTGGAAGAGTAAACCCATTTCGGAAGAGTAACATTAGAAAAGTATCCTCTTGAAATAGTAAATTCATTTGTGTAATTGTGAATTATATGAATACTGAATATTTTGGATATCTAGAATATTAAATATGCCAAAGAGACATGTTAATTGTGATGATTCTTATATGGTGCTTCAATGATCAAAATACCTTGATGTTTTTGATGCTCAACCATGGTCTATGAATAAATGAGTTTGATGTTGAAGAATAGAGATGATAGTGTCTATGAATAATGTTAAAGGAACAAAAACTTATAGGATGATATTGTATATTCATCAGGTTACGGTACTAAAGATGGTAATCTATATTGGTGAATATCATATGGTATTATTTAATATCTTTGTGAAGTTCAAGTGAGTTAATAAGTTTCAGAAAAAGAAGTTCATAAGGTTGATATGAGATATTAATAAGGTGAAAATAACCTTATGAAACTGTAATCTTTGACTAATTATAATGTTGCAATTCTAGGACAAGGAATCCATGCTGTAATTGTATGATGAAGAAAAGGGAAACATGGAAGATTAGAATTGTGAAAGGAGATGAGCAGAATATCCATGGGAGTTTTTGTTTGATGTAAGAGTGAATCACATATCGGGATCCAAAACAAAAAAGATCTACATTGGGAGATATACTTGTGGTGATCTATGTAAGTAAATATCATACACACATGTATAATTTTTGTTGAAAATTTTGTTGAATATTATAGAAGTAATAAATATAAATATAAAGATATGTTCTTATAGTGGATTATAATGTGAGTTTAAATGAGAATAAGGCTGAGAAGATTGAGTTTTTGAAGGATGATATTTTATGAGGTTGGAAAATATTAGAGTATGGAAACTCAAATCTTAGAGATTTTTGAAAATCATTGAAAATTAATATTCACATAATTGATGTATATATATATATTGAGAAAAATAAGAAATGATAGGATATCAAATGTGTGTGTGCCTGGTATATATTCTGCAAGTCAAAAGTGAAAATAAAACTGAGATTTACTGATATGATATTCCATGCATTATCAAAATTTCAAGGAAGGATATACGAAACTAATTTTAGGAGAAAGAATATTATTTTTTGAAAAAAATATGATATCCCAATGGTGATATGGAAATATACACTACAGATTGAAGAAGAAGAAGAGTGAGTTCGACTATTCTTCTGTAAATTACATTCAATCCGATAAGGTGAGAGAGTCAGGATTTATTTTTCATAAAATATATATGTGTGAAGGGTACTTTAAGAAGCCTATATATTTTTTCAATTGAGAAGGAATGTAATATATATGTAGTATGGGAGGGAATTGAGCCATAATTGTTGATCTTTCTTCAAGGTAGTAAAAAACAATTATCTGGTACAAAAAGGAACAAGATTTTTATGCTTTTTATGAATCTGGTTGGTGTCAGAATAATGGTTATATGGACATGCCCTTTCCCATTATTCTTTTTATAATAAGCAGGAATATATTTTTGTCATATAATAACCACATATCCCCAAGGATGTATTTATCCATCTTGGAGAAATCCTCATAATAAAAAACAGTGTCTTTTTGTGTGATTTACTTGTTAACATTTATGCATTCCAACTAGAGATGAGGTAATATTACATAGATAGAGAGATCAATTCACAAAAAAAAATGAGATAAAGGTTTCAAATTGGATAAAGACTTATAACACTAATTCATCCACACTCGGAGTGTTAAAAACATCCTTATGTGATGCTCAAAACTCCACGCACATACTACCTATGATTACACTTGCTTCACCCATATAATACCCTATGTTACAAAGTTCAAGACTCACATGGATCCCTATTTTTTATCCATACCCATATCATGTTCTCTTATCACTCCCCCAATAGTTCAACATTAAAGATCCACCATTTATGCTCTTTACATTCAACAAGTTCCACTAGGCACACCCAAATCATGTGATTATCCACTTATATAACCAAAAAACACATAAATCCAAAACCCACAGAATTACCTTAGTTAATAGACCCATTTTCCTCATACCAGCCACCTCAATTGACCAGTTACAAGAATATAAATCAATTCCTGTAACATTTTCTGCAAAATTACTAAGTCCCATCCCAAACTGGTCCATTCCATAAGATATGACCACTTGTAATACCTTAACATGATCATTTAAGATCACTCTAATTCACCAAATATTCATTTCTAAATCCAATAAAAATTAGAGTTCCTTTAACCATTATAAACATCATTCCTCCTGTAAATTCATCCATCAATAATCTCCCAAATCATAAATCATGCATAGAACCCTTGAACTACTACTACAATATCTAACTTAAACTATCGCACCATCCCAATCCCACTTGATCTCTTTGTTGACATTCCAAAACCAAATCTAGGGAGCATTCCTAAAATGAAACTGAAACCATGTATATGATTATTTATTAATGGGAGAACCAACCTTAAATTAGAGTTACGATCCAAAATCATGATCGTCAAACCTCAAACAAATCCTACACATAGAATATACACACTCTCGATCAGTTATCTCATGAAACAAAAAAATAATTAATTTATTATTAAAAATAATAATTAATCAACGAATTTAATTCAAAGAGGTATAATCACCAAAATGTTTTCGAGTAGCCTCCCATGGTCAGAACCTAATGAAACAACATGCTAATACTACATGGCATGCTTTTAATAATCTAATGGAAAAAGTCCTCATTATTAAATACTTACTAGATAATGAATTCTATACCAACATGGAGAATTCCCTAGAAAATAAACCTAGAGAAGTACCTATAATAAAACAATGAGAAATGGGAAACATATCTCCTCTTTTGATGTCAAAAATCCATCACAACATGAAACCACGCCATATAAAGATGATTCCACCGTGATTAAATATAATATAAACCTAAGATAAACCCACTTAAAATTAGAGAAGAAAACAAAGACGAATAAAGTAAAGGGTGGAGGGAGTTTATGTAGCTTTTATGCATTAAAAAATGCCTTCTTCATCTCCAATTGAAAGGGTTTTTGGGGAATCAATGGTTTAGAAACAAGTTTGTATTGTGATAGAAGAATTTCCCCTTATGAGTGGAATTTTTGTATAAGAAGAGAGGGGGATGAAATGATGTGTCCTCCCCACTTAAAAAAACTCCAATAGCTCACTGGTTACCCGATCAACCTCTACTAGGTACTCAGTTCTCCATTGAATACATATTCCACTACCACTAGTAGGCCGGTTGGGCTCACCCAAGGGCCTCCAAGCCCTACATGGTTGCTGCTTGAGCCACTAAGTACCCAGTGGGAGCTGTAGCGATGTTAGAGTTCCCAATCTGTCCCTGCATTTCTCTGATCCTTTGAACCACCTATTTCACTTCCCCAAACACCTAAAACACATCCATAACACCCCTTTGGATGTTCTAAATCTTTGAATCCCCATTAAAATCCCCAATTTCAAAAAAAACCTTATTCAAGAGCTTAAAATTAAAATTACTTATAAAATAAACTAGCCCATAATGATATAGTTCATTGTATACTCTCCACCACATAGATTTTCATCCCTGAGAAGTCTCTAGGACACTCCCTCAATCTTTATCCAACCATCAAAATTCAATCCCACTATTCATGCTTGATTCAAACTAATCACGAATCCTTTAGGCCAATACCTAATTTAGTCGCATGATTTTTTATCCAAAAACACCCAAACTAAAATTTCACATGAATCAATCATCATATAAATGATGTATGTAATGTGAAAACCACTTTCTTATACCCAATTATGTTCAACAATGCGAATCATCTCCTATACGAACCACTATCCTTAAAACTCCCACCGACCAACCCTAGTGGAAATCCTTAGTCCATAACAAGATTCCCTTTCCAAAAATTAAAACACCAAATTCACAATATCCACCCTTCCCATTCATTAAAACTCATCCCCCATTAGTCACTGCACATGCTAATGGAAACTAATACTATAAATGACCCACATAATCCAGTTCATGATTGGAACCAGATACGGTTCACAATAGTTCATTGATGTATATATGATTTAAATTATATATATATATATATATATGATTTTTTTGGGATGATATTGATATATATGATATTTTCAATTCATATGCTATAACATAAATTGAACTAAGGCATATCACATGCCTTTGTTTATGGATATTGTGAATTCTATTATAATGATACCACTCTACTGCCTGCATAATATGCTTTATGACATAGTTAAATGGTAATTTATAAAATTCATTTAATATTCTATATAAGATAAGTGGTAATTATTTAAGATTTTAATATTTTGAAACACTGTGGATTTACAGTGACAAGGGTTACAAGTGTTTTAACTACATGCATTTCCCAAATGTTAACCAACATTCACGAAAATTGATGGAGGCTCAAGGAGAATCCCCCAGGCCTATAAAAGAAGATTTTTCCATTGACATAGTGTGGTTTTAAACTATATTTTATTCCTTTGAATTATTCAATACTCAAATATCTCTTTTTTATTCATCCTTGTCCACCGAGATACTAGCTTATCGTGGGTGGAAGATAATCCCGCCTTAACCTTAGATGATTCATATCAACCCATAGATACACCGTAGATAAGGGAGTCTAGTGGATACCTCTAAGTGTTCTTCATCAATTATATGGATAAATAACATTACATAATCTCTTTGGTGTAAATTAGATAAATTTTATTTATTTTATATATAAAATGATTTAGTTTCATGAATGGTTGATATTGGGATTTTTATTTATATTTTCTTATGATGCCTTGAATGAGTATTGTTAAATCCATAAAAACTGTCTATTTTATCAAAGCCTCGCTATGTTGTTTAATTCTAAAAATCATTTTAAAAAATGAAAAAAATTCAAAATCGTATTGTGTATCATATTCAATGTCATTAAAAAACTGGGATTTTGAACTACGATTGGAAATACGATATATGATTTCATAAACTGTGATATGACCACTCCATATGATTTGGAATATCATAAGAGGTGACACAGTTCAAAACCTTTACTTTTTCTGTATCTTGACATATTATATAGTGTATCATAGCCAACATTGTGCCAATCCATATATGAAAAACATGTTGTCATATCATTGGTATGATATAAATGATGTTGTAAGAAACAACCACCAGGCATCAAAGGTTACTCTTATTCAGGATATCCAACACCATTAGTTATTATTGTTTAGGCCCAACATATGTTACAATTTATTAGCCTCTTAAAGGATATCACAACCACTAGTTATTTATCATAAAATATGATAAATCTCATTAAATGGTAATATTGCGAGCTAAGATATCAATCATCGATCATGATATGTATATATCATAGAATAAAATATATTAGAAAACTTTTATTTTTATAAATTATAATTATAATTTATATTAAATGATTTATAAATTTTTTATAAATTATAAGAAAATTTATTTTGGGATATTTGCTTAATTTATAGTGGTGTTAATAAATTAATTAATTATAAAGTGTTTAAAATTAATAAATTAAATTTTTATGAAAAATTTAGCATATAAATATTCAATAATATTAATGGTTAATATTAAAAGTACCATTTTGAAATTTATATGACATGTATTATGATTTAGATATAAATTGTTTAAATTGAAAGCATAATATTAATTTATAAAATGGTTATAAATGAAGAAATATGGAAAAATATAAAATATTTATATTAAATTATGTTTTCTTTCAAAATATTTTTAGTTTTAATTATTCAAATTTCATTCCTTATTTGAGAAACTATTTAAACCATATAAGAAGGATTTTTGATAATTGATATGTTTAAGGTTTTAATAATATTAAATGTGTGATATTTTGATTATGTAAATTATTTATATATTTGAATTAAAATATAAAATAGTTATATTTCATTTCATGTCATATATTTAAGTTAAATTCCAAAGAAATTATAATATGAAGGAATTCATATTAGACTTAAATAAAAATAGTTTTTATTTATTTAATTATGGAATATACATAATACATGACTAATTTATAAATTAGTTATAATCTACTGATTTATGAATTTTTCATAAGTAGTTTATCTTAGGTTAAAATATATATATTGTTCATTAATTTATTTTATTACTGGTTTTATTCATAAATATAAGTTTTTTATACTGTTAATGAATTCATGTTTCAGTTTTAAGTGTTAAACTTCTTATATAAATTAATGTTGTTATATGTTACGTATGATAATTGATTTATTTTTCTTTAACCATGAATTTAAAATGTACTCATTTATGAGATTGAATTAAGATGTTAATTACAATTTATACATATTATGTGTTATAATTATGATAGAATTAAGGACTTTTTTTAGTGAAGTATCCTTGGGTCAAGGGATGTTGGGCCAAACTGCTCATTTTCTTGGAGGATTAATTGTTGTCTATAAAATCAGGAACTGACTATCTATTTCTCAATGATTACGCTTATATATATTATTGATATCATATGATTCTAAGCCTTCATGTGAAATAAATTCATGTACCTTATTCATGGGATGCATTTGTATGTGTATAAATATAAATGTATTTTTATTTAGGTTAGTAACAAAATATACGAGTTGTATGAAGAGTACACATCAATAAGGTTTGAAAATATTTATTTAGTTTAAATCATATAATTCAAGACTAAATTATTAGAATAATTCATAAAAGTGAAGGAAATAAATGATATAACATGGTGATATTATATCCCCTTAAAAAAGTACTATGTGTCAGATTCCTTCTAAATTAAAGCCATGTTAATATCTTGATCATTCAATCAGGTAGGTTCTTCCAAAACATGGTTCCCATGGATTATCCTATGCAAAAAATAATGGAAATGGATAACCCTAAGAGGTGGGTAATCAAACCCCACTGTGAGATTTAAGTTACACATTGCAAGGAAACCCTTTGGAAATATACCATGGGATTCATTTGGAGTTTATCTATACAATGGATTTTATAATGAGTTATCTCCTCAACCTTACAATAATCATTTTTGATATGACTCACATGATGGCCTACTTGAATAGTTATGTGACGGTATAAAAACTAATGTGAACCAAATATTAGTAACATACAGATATTAGTTCACTAATGGATATGATTTGTTCAAAAGGGTTAATCATTTTTATGGGATCGCATTTAATAGAAGAACTTATTAAAAGTACGTAAAACATGATAATCATATGATAAAAGAATATATTTTAGAAAAATGGTATCATCATCATCCAATTATACTATGAGAATTGTCTTAGAGAGTGAATAAGTTTTTTGTAAGAATCTTCATAGATCGGTTCAAGAATTCAATATTTGTTCTTAATAGAAAATTTGATGTGGTAGAGTAACACCTTCCCAAGTAACCAAATTAGAAAGTAGTTCCTTAAGTTAAACTATTTGATAGTAAAATTAATACATGGATTCAAATGAGGGTTTTAAGGAATTCTGTGTCTGGTAATCAAATGAACTTTAATATCCAATCATATAATCAAAGTGATTGGGTGTGCCAATGACTTACTGAGACTCATGATATCTTTTAAGGTCTATTATTGATATGAAATTCATTCTGTAATCATTATTGTAAGTGTTCTAACAATTTAAATGGGTTAAATTCTTTGTCTAAATTTTCTGAAAGTGTTGTGGATAGGTGAGAATGACATGGGATGTCTATGATCATGTAATGTGTTGGTAGTTATGAAGGGTAAATGTTTAATCTAGAACATGAAGATTGCATTTTTCTAATAGTTGGACTTGGTTATTTAAAACCCAAGGTATGTTCTTGGAAGGAAGTAAATTATTTACATAGGTTGGGATTTTCTAAGATATCTAAATATGTATAGAATCTCCATGGAATTTCCATGTTATGTATTGATGTTATAAAATAAATTATTTAATTTTGGGAGATAAATAATTCCAAATGTATATTTTACAAATTATAGGAGTTCAATATAAATTTATGAATTGACGTATCATGAGGTTTTCAATTGATTTATAAAGAAAATGGGTTTTAAATAATGGATTCGAATGTATTGGAATTTATCAAGAATAGATGGATCTTAGTGAAAGATATGTATTGTTATCTAATTTCTCTTATATGATAATAAAATTTATTAATTAAAAAGGTGATGTTATAGACAATATGAGATGATGGATTTAATACACTAGGTGTATGATTAATTAGATCGTACAATACAATTTAAAAGAATATAATGATAAAATAATTTTTATTTGGAGTAAAGAGGTCATCCTATATATTTTTTCAAATATGTGGAATAGAGATTCCTCCACTCATTAGAGGATAATTTTAAATAATATAATATTATTTTCATAATAATTATATAATCACATAGGATACCAAATAATATAGAGAAACAATAATATATTTATTAAATATTCCAACTAAAGGAAATAGGTTTAATTTCCTAGAAAAAATTATATTGTGTATATTATCATGATATTATGACTGGTGTATAGTTTTTTAGAGGCTAGTGGAAGTATATTTAGACTTAGAGAACTCAAAATATAACAAATAAAGTACTATCATAGTTAAAATAAAAATTTAATTCTGCCTAATATAATAAAAGATTTTTAGGGTATATCAATAAAGAGAAATATAAAGAGTTTCATTTAGTTTTCATAATGATGTGAATGTTACTATATATCGTAAATGATTTTTAGATATATTGGTAATAAAAAAATTAAATGATTGAAATATTGCTACCAAAATGATCTCAAGGGAAAAAGTTTTATGGAAAGGGTTCAATTTTTAAGAATGATGTTGTATTTAAAAAGAGTTCTATGTAGACATTAGAAGTTATTAACATCATAAATTTGGGTTTTGTGAAGTTAAGAGTTTAATACTTTCTCAAGGAGTTTAAAATTAGGAATATGACTCATACGTATCACCATTATTCAAAACATCTTTTTTCATAAATTTTACTCTCTAAAGGTGTTTATTAGAATGTTTTTATAATAAAGTCACATGGAGATGTGGTTAAATTTTTATAATGATGAAATGAGTTTAAAAAGAAACTAAAACAGTAGAAAACATAGGGCTAATCTAACCATATATCAATATGTTATGATAAGATAGAATTTTATTGAATATTCTGTTAGATTTATTAAAAGAGTTTAGGAATACTAAATTTATAATGATATACAAAGGCATTATCTACTTTATTATTCTTTTATAATGAATGCATATACTAATTAAGTGAAATGATAGTTGACCTCATAAAGTATGATTTTTTTTCATAATATATATTATTTATATAGTATTACAAGAAATAATGAAATGTTATGGTTAGAATGGGTATGATTTTATATAGAGATATTAAATATTTTCACGAGGCACGAAAAAAGTATTGTATGTTGGATAACCCCCAAAGAATACCCCATGGAGTATTATTCACTATTTATATAGTATACCAGTGGTGCCTATTTGATATTTATAATTCCACAATACCTGACGTTGGTGACATATCTAGCATGAGAACCTTTATACCACAATACCATTCTTACACAAACCTTGTGTATTTCTTAATAAGGGGTGTTTGGGTATGTTGCTAATCAATCATTGTTTAGAGTATAACCCAGATGGGATATATCCTCTCATATGAGAAGTATAAAATATTTTCCCATTATTGAGATAGGTTAAATGATGTTATGAAAATAACTAGATAATTCATATGATGTGTTTTTTATCAAATGAGGGGAATGTGATGTGCTCATCCATAAGGGTTCAGGACATGTGATGTATTTATCAACCTCGTCAATCTATGTTCAGATAATTGAGTACATATGAGAATCTATATGGGATTGACATAATATGTGTTCCATATTCACATAATATCTTGGAGAAAGTGATCATATGAAAATATAGAATTGTATATGATACAACCATTGGACACAAGTGTACAGATACACATGTTTAATGTAAATCATGCCTAATTACATTGTATCTAGAGTAACACTGATTATTTTCTATATGTTGATCTTTCATTACATATATTAATTTAGTAATTCATATTTGTTTTCAATTATATAAAGGCACGTGGGGAATAATTTATATTTGAATAAATATGGGTTGATTTTGTAAGAAACTCAAAGAGATACTCTAAAAGTGTTTTAGAGTTTATGAAAAATTATTTTTGGATGAATATTCCATGGGTGTTAAAAATGATATGAAAAATAGTTAATCTAATGATAGCTTT
Source organism: Viscum album (assembly GCA_963277665.1). NCBI lineage: Eukaryota > Viridiplantae > Streptophyta > Magnoliopsida > Santalales > Viscaceae > Viscum > Viscum album. The sequence goes on along the minus strand of OY728158.1, from coordinate 600,829,580 downwards.
CTGAAAGTGTTTTAGAGATATCCAAAAGGATTTTTTATATAGTTTCTTAGTTATTGTATATGATACAATATAGGGTGAAATGACACAAAGTCTATAAGGATTTAGTGCTAATGGGAGATTGATGGAGATTTGTCTTCAAGTGTATACACATACAATATATTTTGGATAAGATTTCATAATATATTATAAATAAAAGTCATATACTATGAAAATGATTAAAATAAGGATTACTATATGATTTTTTAGAGAGATATCATAATGTTGAATATAATGATACCACACAACTTATTTTCAATTGTGTTTTAAAAAATGGCTGAATATTAAGTGTTTGCATTCAATTAATCTTAAAAATAATATAGCCTATCATTAATTAATAATTTTATGTGATGAAATTATGAGGTGTTATATTGGTAAGGTCTATTAGAATTTTAACCACATGAATTACTTGAACATTACTAAACAATCAAGTAAATAAATAAAGGCTTGGGGAGTGGCCCTGAGTCCAACAAAATGAGGTTATTCAATCAAGATAGTGTGGTTATATCCTATATTTGACTCCATCTTATTCTCTCATATCTGAAGTGCTCTTTCTTCTTCATCATTATCCCTTAAGATAATATAATATTCCAGGTAAAAGTGAATCCTAACTACGTTTTGGTGATTGATATCAACCCATGGATACCATGAAACACCTTTATATTTTATGATATATTTATCATGAAATAACTTAGATTTCATGGGTATATTTTTTTACATGAAACTACTTTTTAAAAAAATAAGGATAAAACAATATTATTTAAACATGACTGTTATAACCAAGATGTTAAAATTGGAGGTATTAATAGCAATAAATTCATTACGCGATTTTTAGTAAAATAATTTTATGCTACAAATATATATTTTCTTAAAAAATGGGTTTTATTGTTTTTTTGACAAAATATTATAATGAATTTATACCAATTTTAAAAATTAAATTCTATAAAAAGAATATAATTTTTTAAATAAACATATAAAAAATATCCTCTGGTAATATTTTTTGATTTACGGAAAATATTATTTTCACAATGAATAGATAAAGATACTGATTTTTATTGGAAATTGACTTTTAGTTTCATGAATTTAAAAAGATTAATTTTATTTTAAAATGATTGAAAAATAAAAATAGTTCAATTATGTTATGAATAATCCTATTATGTTCATTGGAATAAATTTTATGTTGTATTTTCGTATAATACATTTCATACTTAAGAAAACATATCTTTCTTTTGGAAAACCGATCTTCATCACATTTTGGAGATTAAATTTTAAATTAAATTATAACAATTATGTGAATTGAATTTCATAAAATGGATTTTATATTTAGAATCAGAATAATTAATATAATTTAATACATTCTACTTAATTATTGGTCATTACTAATAAAAACAATAGTAAATATTTTTTACCTCAGAAGAAGAGGTAAAATAAGGTTAAAACTACGATAAAAAGCTTTGAAATCGCTCTAAAACCTTCATTTATCCTATAAGGTGGGTTTTTATGAAAAAAATTATGTTCAATGAGACAAAAAATGTTTTTTAAAAAATTATTTTGGATTTGGTAACCCTAGATAAACTTTTGTGAAGATAATTTATCTTTTATTCAAATTGAAAACTATTTCTTAGAATTTACATTAATGGAATGGTTGGAAGATTAAATTTGGTTTTTCTTGATCCAAAAGTCTAAAATCCTTCCCCGGTTTATTATTTAACAAAAACAATCAAGGAAACTAATTTTTTGTTTTTTTAAAGTAAATTTTTACCCTTAAATCAGGTATTTTCCTAAAAAGTTTTTTTCATTCATTTTATTTTCTTATGTTAAAATTAATTTCTATAAGGAATAGAAATTAAATTTGATAAAATGAATTCTAAAATTTGAATCATAATTTTTAAATTTTGTTAGAAGCCAATTTTTTTTTGTCCATTTTATAAAATTTATTATATTATAATTCTGTTTTTTGGTCTTATAATTTTAAATCATAATTGCATTCAATTGTTATATTTAAGGTTATAATGGTAAAAAGTTGAGTTTTCATGGTTATGTTTAAAATGAGTTATAATGGTTGAATAAGGATATAATGATTAAAATGTATCCAAAATTTTCCTAAATATGTTTGGTCGAGTTCATTTTGTCCTTATCACATTTTATCTTAAAATTTTAGGTGCCTTTGTTCCACCTAACGTGATCATGGTATATATATATATATATTATAACAGTTTTGGTAATTCCAAGTATGCCTTTTCTCTCCCTTATAAAAGGATAACACCTCTATTATATTATCAAAACTACAGGAGCATTATATATTAGATAATATCCAAAATAATTCCTTCCTAGTTTACATACCTATTTCTAATAATCTTTTTTTTCTAAAATTCCATCCATTCAAGGATAAAGGTGTTAGAAAAATGAGATTTATCAATGAAGAGTTATAACTCTTAACTGTGTACTTTCAATTGTATTTCTTCTTATAGATTCTATAAATATAAGGTATCCATTATAAAATAATTACTTCAGTTTGTTAGATATACTAAATTTTTATTATTATGTTGGGACAACTGTTATCCACCTCTTTTCTATCCAATATAAAATGAAAATATCTATCATGCATATGCATAACTTAACATATCCATGTAGTGGTTTAATTTTTTTCATAACCATTTTATTTGGAGGGTTATAAATATAGAACTAATTTTTATATATGATATTTATGATATTATTATGGGTTTTTAATGATAAAATGTCATGACCCGTCCCCCGGGGCCCATTCCGCGACTACACCAAGCCAGCCTCCCAAAGGCCAGGGGATAGAAACTAGCACCGAAGGCATTATCCTTCAAATGGTAGGCATTTTCCAAGTTCCTGTATACACGAAAACAACTCCCAGCCAAAGGTAATAGGAAGTAAAAGAGAATGAAACCATGCATAAAAACCACTAAGTAAAACACAACCAGAGTACAGTGGAAAGTAAAGTACGGGGTGGAATCCCAGACCAGTATACAAGCCCACCAAAAGAAAAATAGAACAAAATTAAAAACTCCAAGTCCTTTAATCTCATCCTATTAAAATCCTACATGAAGGGTAGGTGAAGGGTAGCTTTCTGAATCTATATAAGTACACCCCGTATGTCTGGTCTCACTAAAAAACACTAGGTCCTGGTCCTCCCTGAACTCCGTCAAAGAGTTGGTCATCTACACAAGACATGAAATATGTGGGAAAAGCCCAAGAAGGGTTGAGTAAAACGATACTCGGTAGGAGACCCCAAAACCACAAAGGTATAGAACAAGAGAAAACCCACAAAGTAATGCACAGTCAGCTATACTTGGGTATATGCTCATACATATACCATGAACATTTTAAATATACTCATTTCAAACACTAAGAATAATAAGGTTCCAAACTCATAGCCAGCAACAGTATTCTCATCTTAGGTTTGAAAGGTAACTCACAAAACCAGGAGAAACATGCTTCACGAGTTTAGCAATACTTGATGGCACCCGTCCGATAGATGCACTCCATCAAGTACAACTCTACCATTCCTATTGGTACGTCCGAGAGAACGTGCTCCATCAAGAACATTCTACTATGTCTGACTCTAGTGCCCGAAACTGGAGATCTATTCACCATATTCTTGCACACGATATAGGACCAAGGAAACCTATGTGAAGAGGTCTGCTCTTCGTCACTACACTCAGTTGAGGGAACACTTCTCCACACTAACTTGTGATACCCTAGTCTCTCCGGAAAGGAGTGGCCCATGCCTCAGTTCATCGAGAGAGTAGAAACTCCTACCTAGGTATCGATCTTTTCAGGTGGAGGGTCCTACTCCTTGTAATTGTGTACCGCAGTCAAGGGATCTCCATCTCCTATGGAGGACCCGATCCCCATCGCTACCCGAATACGGGGGTGTATGACTCTACAAGTCAGGACCCACACCCTATTTCCAATAGGGGAGTACTACTCCTGAAGGACCTGCACCGTGAATCAACAGTGGTGTACAACTACATATATTGAGGACCTTCACCCTACTAGATAGGGGAGTACCAATCAGTGACTAGAATACCCACACCATGGAAATATAGGGCAGTACCGACTCTATCAATTTGTTCACTATGGGGGACCTGCACCCTAGTATGTCAGGGGATTACTGAACCCCGACTAGGGGACCCGTACCCTAGAACGACAAGGGAGTACTATATCTTACAATATAGGACCCGCTGTCTACCAGGATGGGGAGTACCATCTCTATAAGCATGTTCAATATGGGGGACCGCCATCCTAGTACGTTAGGGGAGTACCAACCCATGCTAGAGGACTCACTCCCTAGAATAGTACTGAAGTACTGACTCTGCCTTAGCACTATGTAAGTAGATCCCATGCCCTAGTACAATAGGGGAGTACCGACTCCAATGATAGAGGACCCACTCATTGGCATAGTGGGGGAGTTCTAACTCTTCCTCCACGAACTTCTCTGAGAACACACGCCATAATCCTACATGGGAGTAACACCATCGGAAGAAATCAATCAATGGAAAACAAACTTTCACCCAAAACGTGGGGAGTACAATATCTACCAAACCTGAGGGATAAGGAGTACCCACACCATGCATCCTAATGGGAGTAACCATCCTTACATCTCATCATAATAATCACCCTGATTCTTCCCAAAGTCTTCCCATAATGGGAGATCATACTCTTTAAACCAAATATTCCATTCCTTATATTTCTCATACACTCCCTTAGAGTATCCCAAAATGTTTATCTCATCCCAAGAGTCCCAATGACACATACATCTCATCAAAAGGACACTCCGTTTATAAGTTACGACCATTTTAGTGAAATGGGGGCCAGTTGCATCGAGGTCCGGTCCGACCCGGTCAGACCAACCTGACCCAATGAGCCCGACCCAGACTATATAGGCCTGTCATGAACCATCTGGGCTACGGGTCTGGCCCATTGGGATTGTCCTACTAGGTAGCAGGTCCAGCTCACTGTTGACCCGTCCCGGCCGACATGGCTGGGCACATCCCGATTACACCGGCCCAACTCTCATCAGAGGGGGCCGACTTCCTCAGCCAGAAAGCGGATCCACAGTGTCCGTCTAGCACCCCACGGTGCCACCTATCACCACATCTCCCTACAGTTGGTTCGCATGAGCATACTAGAAATACTGCATGCAGCCTGACCGTGTGCGTCTAGTCACGTGGCCCAGCCATGTGCATCCGGTCATGGGGTTCCACCGTAGTCATTGTGGCGGTTATCCGCGTCCAGAAACCCTTTGGTCAACATGGCGGTTCGCCATCTCCAGAAACCCCATGGTGCCACCTAGAATCGTATCTTTAGTCAACTGGTCTGCGTTGCAGACCATGTTTCTAAGCTCGACTCATGATCTGTTGTGGTTCCATATCACAGTGCGGTCAGAGCCGTAGTTTCTCCACGTGGCAACCAGATGCGATCTAGTGGTCTTTTCTACGATCCAGAGGGTGTCCTAGAACCATCAGGTTTCATTATTCTATACCTGGGGATGAAATATCTATTGTGGTCCTTTCCGTTGGAAAGCGTCTGATTGATAGTGTCTCCCACACCTCTTTGGCCCAACCACCACCATTGTCGTCGAACCAACTTCATGCCATGTCCATGCACAGGGGTATAGAGAGAAGGACCACAAGGGAAAAAATAAAGGAACAATATTCACATTTTTTATTATGAATTTGATCCGTTCAAGTTAGAGGGATCGAAATATATATTTATCTCCCAGAGTCAAACACAAATAAAGACCCCCCACAAGAACGACGATCATCCGGTCAACTTGTTCGTGGGTTGATCCATAGTTGTCATTTAAAAACACGAACATAGAAATAATGGTATTAAATAACCACCCCTACCTCGGTTCAGTTATTTCACTAATGAAGAACGTCTTTGAGTAGTCTTCATTCGTCCATGTTTTATCTGAATCTTGTTCGACGATTCATCCATGTTTGATCAGAATCTTGTTCGTCTATTTTTCCAAATTCATTTTTGACGATCCTCTTGAGGCTTAGAGATTTCCTCTCTACATTATCAACGATTGATTGTTGTCAAACCATTAAGGGGTCTTAATCACTTTCTGTCACTAACATGATGCAACGTCATTACATTTATTCATTAATGAAACAATTTTTTGGTTATGCTTGGGTGGAAATCCGTTATACTGCAATGATTTTGAATTCAAAAAAAATCCTGTTTATTTTTTTAACCTTTTCTCTAAGAACACTGAAAAATAAATTTTCTGGTAGACCCCCGCCAATCGAAGTTAATTCCATTCTAGGAGAATCCCACCATTCTGAGTTCAACAATGCCCTCAGATTTTTGATCTGAGAACCGATTCAAAAGATAGAAAATCCTTCTAGCACTTTTAATTAATAAACATTATAAAAGTTTGAAAATCTATTCCGGCCAATCCATGTCTTGGAATTACATTTTGTCTTAGATCCTGGTCTCATAAAAATTCCATTTAATTTTTTAAAAAAAAATACCTGGAATTTTGGGCCATTACAATCTCCCCACCTTAAGACTTTTCATCCCTAAAAAAGGAATAGCCTATTATCAAGGGAAGAAAACTGAGTTCATGAGGGTATCTGCACTACTTACAATCATGAACATTGAGAAACCACCAAGGTCGACCACTTTCTTGTCCATCTTCTTCCAGTTCTACATTGTGCAACAATGAGAACATGTATCTTTAGCTGCGACAAGTGGGAAAAGAACTAACCACTCCAATGCGCATGATCCTCAACCCAATTGGTGAGGAGTCCTTATGTGAATCCATGAGACCCAGGTTCAAAACTAGGTGGAGGCATAATTCTGGGTGGTACTGTAGAAGGTACTGTAGCGGGGTACTATAGAGGGTACTGGGCGGGCACTGTAGAAGGTATTGTTCGGTACTATAGTAACTAGAACTATTCACCTTGGGCCACCAGTTTGGTCTTTGAGTCTTTAAGGCCTTAAGACCAACTTTAAGTCCTTTGTTCCACCTCAAGGCCTTTGGGCCACATGATCAATGTAGTTTCCCCAGACAGACTACAAAAAAGGAGCAGCCCCAGAAGAGGATTCAGTGCAAGTGCAGTCACCAGAGCAGAACGAAATGGAATTAAAATAATGACCGGGCATGACTATGCCATTGGGACCAGCTTGTGCTGGCAGAGGAATCCTAGATAGACTTCCATGAGAAGGTGGAGAGCTTCCATCAGGATGAAGATGCTGGGGAGGGGCAGTTCCTTGTAGTTATAGCCTGGTTGAATTCCCTAATACCTTCAGGTCATGTAATCTGTTAATCCAACAGGCCATGTAATCTCCAAGCCTATGGGCCTTGTAAGGGTTCCCCTTCATCCCTTGAAATGGGGTTATCAAAAATCAATAAAAATGAAGGCCTTCAGGCTATTCGGGCACTAATCACTCTAATACATTTGTATTCATGGGGTCTAGTGGCTCACCTCCACAAAAACCTGACGTAGAAAAAAACAGAAAATCACAGTTCTAATCCACCCCTGGATAAACTATTCTAAAGACTCCACAAACTTTATGTGTTCAATGATGAAGCTAAACATGCATGGGTATTTACAAACGAGATAGGGCTACCCACGAGCGAACATTGGGTCTTTCTAGGACCTTTGTCTACAACCTCCAACGGCCACACAATTTGTCAAAATTGAAACATTTCCACACTCACTAGTGGAATCTTAACTGATTATGGATGGTAAAAAACTATTTCATACTACAAAAACATCATGAGGTATAAATCTACCACCACGAAATGATCAAAAATAGGACTCTTTGTGAGAGTCCACCATGTGCTGCCTGGGTTTTCCTTTCACCTCAAGGGAAAACCTTCTTCACCATCATGGACACAGCACATCCTTTCCCTAATATCTTAAATCTAGGTATGAATGGTAGCAGTCCATACCCAGAATGATGTCGGAATTCCTTGATGCCATGACTAAGAGATCTTAACCGCAAATCTCACCTCCAAGATTCAAGTCACACTATTAGTACCATTGTGTGATCAATGGGTCTCCTCCAGCAAGAGTCTCTAAGCGTATGAAAACCCTGCTTTTTATTACAACTTAAACATGCTTTATTACATAAAAATTAACTTGATCCAACAAAGAAGATCGAAAGGTTTAGTGTCTTTGGGTCTTAGGATCATTACATAAAAACTTTAAACTTAAAATACAACATCTTTATTTAAAACTTCCTTTACATGACCACTACATTCCTTCATACTTAGCATTGCATGGGATAACCTAAGGACATCCATAAGAAAAGGGTGAGATATAAAGCCCAGTAAGGGAGTACACAATGAATAACATGAGGAGTACAATACATGTTTGGAAATAGGAGCATCAATAGAGCATAAGAGTAACATGAACATAAAGGCATGATAAAGCATGATAATCATAACATGGAAATGTGGCAACAACACTTAACATTGAATTAGCATGAGCCAAGGCTCATTGCACATTGAGCATGAGTAAAACCTCATTGCACTTGAAGCACGAGTAAACCCTCATTGCACTTGAATTAGCATGAGTCAACAATCATTGCACATGACGTATCATGATACTATACTTTACCCAATGCATTGGAGCGCTATAAAGGGTGCACCCTTCTTAAACATTTCATTTCATGCATAAGTGTGCCACATGGATCATTAAACATGGATTCATAAAACATAATCATTTATTCCATGATATAGGGATGTGGAATTCATATATGAAACTTTATAATCAATAAGTAAATGTGCATAAAGGTGAATACCCTTGATGGAGAAATGGGCATGGTATTCACTACACAATGATATTGGCTTAGAAAATCGGTGTGATTTCGGCAGCGTAACGGTGTGACATAAGAATTCATAAAAAAGGTTGATGAGGGGGAAAGGGGTTCCTCATCATATTTACATTTAATGGACAGTAAGGAGGTCATATATATACATGTCCCAACAATTGAAAAGGAATTTAGATTCATGATACAAAAGTATTGCTTGAATATAAAAGAGGAGAAAAAGGTTTCTTTCGGAATTTCGGCATAGTAACGGGTGTACATGGGAGGAATTTAATGAGATAGAAAGGGGTCTCCCATCATTTAAACAATAAGAGTTCAGTATGGGAGAGGTGAGAAACCATACCCCAACATTCATAATTGAAATTAAAAGGGCAATACAACTTAACGAAAATTGACAAAAATGAGAAAGGAAGAAAACCCCTTACTTGGAAGTGTGCTTCCAAAGACTAGAGAGAGGCTTGTGAGAGGATTCTTGGGAGCTTGGGGCACCTTGGGAGGATTCTAGAGAGAGTAGGGCAGAGGTTGGACGAACTCCAAGGGATTTTAGTGAGGAGGAAGTGGGAGCTTCGGTGGGTTTATATAGGAAAGGTGAGGAAATTCTTTATTATTTAGGTTTGGGACCCCTTATATTAAAATAATCCTAACCACAAACCATACCATGGTATTTTCCCATTATTTCTGTAAAAGGAAAGAAGAAAACTATATTTTACAAGGCCAAGGTCCGAACTTATTAAAAAATTAGGGTTGCTTATGTGGAGGTGAGTCACACTCCCATGGAAATTAATTTAAAAAGGTAAAGTGTTGAATAAGGCTTGAGGGATCCATTAATGCTTTGAAAAGTAAGTCAAACAAAACCAAAACCTCATTACTTTAATGATAAAACACATATTGGCCGAACATAAGGATTATGTTATTTTATTACATCACCATTGGGTCATTATGATGTCATAAAACACATTATATATTTAAATGGTATTTAATTTTTACCCAAAAATTTGACTGTCTCAGAAAATTATGGAAAATTCACCGTTGGATAATTTAGACATCCTGATTCCAAAAATAATATTTATTTTATCTAAATAATTTTCTAAATATGTGAATTTTCACTTTTAAAATAAAAACCGACATTTATAAAAAAAATCACGGGTTTTGACAGAAATGGCTTTCAAACCTTAATAAAAATTTTGATTGCATTCATAAAATTATAAGATCATTTATATTTAATAAAAATTAATTTAATATTAATAATAATATTTTATTAAAATATTATTTAATTCAAAAATCCTTTAATTTAAGAAAATATAATTCTTTATTAAATAATAACTAAAAATACCATTTGTACTTTAAAAACTAATTACAATGTATCAAAAATGACTAGAAATTATATTCATTATTATATACAAAAATAATGTACATGAACATGGTGCTACTTATTTGTTACATAACCCCTTAAAATAGCCGCATAAGACCTAAGGGTAAGGTGCGCGATGGTGACAGACTCTTGGGGCGGCTCGGATAACATCGCTCGAGTGGTAATTTCAATCAACTTCCACTTTTCCCGTAGACGATCACGTTCGATCTTGACTTGATGTAGCTCAGCTTGGGCTTGGTCAAGGGAAAATCCCAAAGACGCCACATCTTTTCCGAGCTCTAACAAATGGGCTTCGTAAGGGGAAATTCTACTGGATGGGTCCATCGCTTCCTTTGTCTGAGTAGAAATGGGTTCGTTAAAGCCTTATATTTATACTACTCAGATGATCACTGCTCAACGGATAAAAAGTAACGGTCACAAATCTTAACGTAAAACTAAAGAAGTTGACATCTTATAAAAACATTTTTCATAAAGAAACATTTAACTGGATCAAGAGGGATTTTCCATTAATGAAACTTTGGGTCATTACAACACTCCCCCCTTAAGAAATTTCGACCTCGAAATTTTCCTTTTCCCACACTAAAACAAATGTGGGTAACTTAGCTTCATCATATCCTCCGAATCCCAAGTTGCTTCTTTAAACTTGTGGTTTCTCCACAACAACTTGACGAGGGGCATTGTCTTATTTCGTAGAACTTTTTCTCTACGATCTAAGATCTTCACTGGTTGCTCCTCATAAGAAAGATCGTCTTCTAATTGTACCACCTCAGAAGAGAGTACATGTGAAGGGTCTGGTATGTACTTCCTTAAGATGGATACATGGAAGACATCATGCACCTTGGCCATAGTAGGTGGAAGTGCTAGTCGATAGGCCACAGCCCCAACACGATCAAGAATCTCGAAGGGGCCGATGTACCTTGGACTTAACTTCCCTTTCTTTCGAAACCTCATGACCTTCTTCCATAGAGATATGCGTAAAAACACCATGTCTCCGACTTTAAACTCGAGGTCTCGTCGACGATTATCTGCATAACTCTTCTGTCGACTTTGGGCTGCCTTGATATGCTGATGAATGGTTTTCACCTTCTCCACCATTTCTTCGACGATTTCTGGTCCAAGCAGCTTACGTTCACCGACCTCATCCCAACATGCCGTTGTTCTACACCTTTTCCCATACAGGGCTTCATATGGTGCCATTTGGATGCTCGAGTGGAAACTATTATTATAAGAGAACTCAACTAGAGGAAGATGTTGATCCCATCCTCCTTTAAAATCCACTGAGCACGCTCTCAACATATCCTCAAGTGTTTGGATAGTCCACTCGGATTGGCCATCAGTTTGAGGATGATAGGCCGTACTGAAGTTCAGTTCAGTATTCAGAGCATGTTGAAGACTCTTCCAAAACTTAGAGGTGAATCTTGGATCTCGGTCAGACACAATAGATAGTGGTACTCCATGCAACCGTACCATTTCCCTGATATATATCCGTGCCAGTTGATCCAAAGAGAAATCCTCTCGAATAGCAATGAAGTGTTAAGTCTTTGTAAGACGATCCACAACAACCCATATTGCATTGTTGCCTTTGGATGTCCTTGGATGTCCAGTGACGAAGTCCATGGTGATGTTCTCCCATTTCCATTCTGGTATGGGCAATGGTTGCATCATCCCCTTAGACTTCTGCCTCTCGGCCTTCACTTGCTAACACACCAGGCACATTGATGTATATTCAGTGATCTCCTTCTTCATATTATCCCACCAAAAGTTTTCTCAGAGATCTCGATACATCTTTGTGCTCCCTGGGTGAATAGAGAAATTTGAACTATGTGCATCATCCAAAAGTTCCTTCTTCAGCTCCGAACTTGATGGAACACATAGTCTTTTCCAAAACCGCACAATTCCTTCTTCATTAAGATTAAACTCTGAGGATTTTCCATTTTTGATAGCTTCCACTTTTTCTTGGATTCCTGCATCATCCTTTTGAGCATCCTTTATCCTTTCCAAAAAGAGATGGTTGAGCTATCATTTGTGAAAGGATTGATGATGTTCCCGTATTTATGATTCCCACATCCATCTTCATCAAGTCTAAGAAGATTGGATCCTTCTCAATTCTCATCATTGATAGAATAGCTGGATCCTTTCTACTTAGGGAATCCGCCACCTTGTTCGCTTTCCCAGGGTGGTAATGTATTGAACAGTCATAATCCTTGATGAGCTCTATCCATCTTCTCTGGCACATATTAAGCTCTTTCAGTGTGAATATATATTTAAGACTCTTGTGGTTAGTATATATCTCACATTTCTCTCCATAGAGACAATGCCGCCAGATTTTCAAGGCAAAGATCACCGCCGCCAACTCCAGATCATGCGTTGGATAGTTTCGCTCATGGATTTTCAACTGCCTTGAGGTATAGGATATCACTTTATCATTCTGCATCAGCACACATCCTATGCCCTTCTTCGAAGAATCACTGAATACCACAAAAAGCTCCCCACTTGTGGGTAAAGTGAGCACGGGTGTAGTGATAAGCCTCCTTTTCAACTCCTTGAAGCTTTCTTCCCATTCATCACTCCAAGAAAATTTTACTCCCTTTCGAGTTAGCTTGGTAAGTGGGTTGGACAATCGTGAGAAATTTCTCACAAATCGTCGATAATATCCAGCTAACCCCAAGAAGCTACGGATATCTGTTACCGATGTTGGCCTCGACCATCCCTCAATTGCATCTGTTTTGGAGGGGTCCATAGATATCTCATTGCTTGTGATGATATGGCCCAAGAATGAGACCTCCTTCAACTAGAACTCACACTTGATGTACTTGGCATAGAGCTTCTCCTTGCGCAAAGTCTCCAGTACAGTTCTTAAATGCTCCTCATGGTCCTCCTTGGTTTTGGAGTATATAAGAATATCATATATAAAGACTACCACAAATTTGTCTAGGTAATCTCTAAAGACTCTATTCATCAAGTCCATGAATATTTCTGGAGCATTGGTGAGTCCGAAAGGCGTTACTATGAATTCATAGTGCCCGTACCATGTACGAAAAGCAGTCTTGGGGATATCTTCCTTATTCACCCTTACTTGATAATATCCCGACCGCAGGTCCACCTTGGAGGAGTATTGTACTCCACGCAACTGATCAAACAAGTCATCGATTCTTGGGAGAGGATACTTGTTCTTTATCGTTATTTTGTTAAGTTCACGATAATCGATGCAAAGCCGCATTGACCCATCCTTCTTGACGAAGAGGACTGGTGCACCCCATGGTGATGCACTTGGGCGTATAAACCCTTTATCCAGATTCTCCTATAGTTGTTTCTTCAGCTCTTCAAGCTCAACAACAGCCATTCTATATGGAGTCTTGGATATTGGTAGCGCCCCAGGTATAAGTTCAATTGAGAACTCAACATCTCTTCTTGGAGGAAGACCAGGAAGTTCCTCGGGAAATACTTCAGCGAATTCCCTCACAATAGTCATTTCGTCAAGGGTGGTTTCTTCCTTGGACTCAATCATCTGAGCTAGATATGCATGCTCATAAGGCATTAATATCCATGCTTGAGATGATGGAGCTAAAGGAGATTCATTTTCCTCCTGACACTTGTAAAGAATCAGGGGTCGATTCTCCATATGGAGTGTGATTTCCCTCTCCCGACAATTTATGTTGGCTCTATATAAGGAAAGCCAATCCATGCCAAGAATTGCATCAAATTCCACCAAAGGGAGTATGACAAGGTTCTCCAGGAAATTCAATCCACATATTATAACAGGGGAGGACTTATACTCATGGGATGCAATGATTGCCCCATTTTCTGTACTCACCGACATCTTTACTTTCATGATTTGTGGTGGTGCAGGGGTTGTTCTACTAAAATTTTGAGATATAAAAGAATGCGTAGAACCTGAATCAAAAAGTATGTTCGCTATTCTTGAATGAATAACTAGCGTACCTATCACCACTTCGTTTTCGGGGTTCACTTTGGTAGAAGTGATGGCAAAAGTTCTTCCTTGCGGTCTTGGAGGTTGCTGGTTTCCTCCGATAGCCCTTCGATTAGGGCACTGATTTGCAAAATGACCCGATTCTTTGCATTTGTAGCATTGAACAATGCGTTGAGGTTCGAACGGAGCGTTCCTCTCCTCTGTCGCAGCCGCGGGTCCTTCTTGATGACAGTTAACAGCTAGGTGCCCTTCTCTTCCACACTTGAAGCATTTTCTTGTCCCCCTAAGGCAATTTCCAGGGTGCTTCTTTCCACACTTTTGGCAAGTGGGGTGCTGGAATTTCTTAGCGCCGTTGGATTTATCCATCGGACCACCAGAATTGAAGTCCACCTTACGCTTCTTGTCCCCATGATACCCCTGTGATTCTCCGATCTCCATTTCAACCTTGAGGGCACATCGGACAATTTCCTCATAGCTGTCGAAGTCACGAATCGCTAATGCTTTCCGCAAGAAAGGATTCAGCCCACCAAAGAAGCGGTCAACCTTGCATTCAGGGGTAACGACAAAGCCGAAAGCGTATCGTGCAAGCCTTGTGAAGTTTTCCTCGTACGCTCCCACAGATTCTTCATCTTTCTGTTTGAGGGAAAGGAAGTCCCTTTCCATCTTAAGACGGAGGGTGCGTGGAAAATATTTATCGAAAAACATCTTCCGGAATTCCTTCCATTCCAAAGCCTCGATCTCCTCCTCAGGCTTTGTATTTTTGATCAACGTCCACCATTGATCAGCTTCACCCTCCATACGATAAGCCTCCAGGAGAACCTTCTCTTTTTCAGAGCATTGGAGGATGGAGAATATCTTTTCAATGGAGTTGATCTATTGTTCAGCGATTGTGGGATCGGATGATCCACTAAAAGTAGGAGGCCTTTGTCTCATGAAGCTTTCAATAGCGACTTAATATTTCTTAGGGGGGGTTGAAAGTTTCTATTGACTAGTGTTTCTATTCAAAACTTGAGTTAGCTGAGAGAGAAGCGTGACAAAGTTCGCGATTCCCGCTCCCATTGGATTGGGCATCTCATAAGTACAATCATCACACTGATCTTCACAACGGTTGTTAGCCCGAGTTCTCCTATTACCGGCCATTGGCTGGAATAAAAGGAAAGTTAGGGGTAACACATAATGGGTAATCCAAAGACAAAATTTGATGACTTATAAATAAACTTTAATCTCTTTAACTCATGAGTCTATAGGATTCAATCCAGGCTTTTCATGATCTTCCTTCTAACATATATTCTTAGGGGCATTTTTTCCCTTAATAAGGGTTCATACTAAGATTGTGAATTTATCAAAACATATCCCCCGGGAGTGTCGTAACCAAGAGTGTAGCAAGGCCCGTTGTCGTGCACCAGTTCCCGTTCGAGTCTAGCTCAAAGCGGTGTTTTTGGGTTTTACCCCTAGGATACATCTGTGCCAGAGCCGCCTCTACCTGCTCGTATCCAGACAGGTATGTATTTGTTTGATAAACCACTTACTTAGTATTTACCAAAACATAGGGATGTTTTTATTATACTTAGTCTTGTATCTAAGGCTTTACTAGGGTTTCCTAATCCCAAAAATAACTAAACCTATCCTCTGATACCAACTATGACAACTCTGCTTTTTATTACAACTTAAACATGCTTTATTACATAAAACTTCACTTGATCCAACAAAGAAGATCGAGAGGTTTAGTGTCTTTGGGGCTTAGGATCATTACATAAAAACTTTAAACATTAAATACAACATCTTTATTGAAAACTTCCTTTACATGACCACTACATTTCTTCGTACTTAGCATTGCATGGGATAACCTGAGGACATGCATATGAAAAGGGTGAGCTATAAAGCCCAGTAAGGGAGTACACAATGAATAACATGAGGAGTAAAATACATGTTAGGCAATAGGAACATCAATAGATAATAAGAGTAACATGAACATAAAGGCATGATAAAGCATGATAATCATAACATGGAAATGTGGCAACAACACTTAACATTGAATTAGCATGAGCCAAGGCTCATTGCACATGGAGCATGAGTAAACCCTCATTGCACTTGAAGCACGAGTAAACCCTCGTTGCACTTGAATTATAATGAGTCAACACTCATTTCACATGACGTATCATGATACTATACTTTACCTAATGCATTGGAGCGCTATAAAGGGCGCAACCTTCTTAAACATTTCATTTCATGCATAAGTGTGCCACATGGATCATAAAACATGGATTCATAAAACATAATCATTTATTCCACGATAAAGGGATGTGGAATTCATACATGATACTTTATAATAAATAAGTAATTGTTCATAAAGGTGAATACCCTTGATGGGGAAATGGGCATGGTATTCACTACACAATGATATTGGCTTAGAAAATCGGTGTGATTTCAGCAGCGTAACGGCGTGACATAAGAATTCATAAAAAAGGTTGATGAGAGGGAAAGGGTTTCCTCATCATATTTAAATGTAATGGACAGTAAGGAGGTCATATAGATACATGTCCCAACAATTTAAAAGGAATTTAGATTCATGATACAAAAGTATTGCTTGAATATAAAAGAGGAGAAAAATGTTTCTTTCAGAATTTCAGCATAGTAACGGGTGTACATGGG
The DNA here is from genome assembly GCA_963277665.1 of Viscum album. Lineage (NCBI taxonomy): Eukaryota > Viridiplantae > Streptophyta > Magnoliopsida > Santalales > Viscaceae > Viscum > Viscum album. The sequence goes on along the minus strand of OY728158.1, from coordinate 600,812,769 downwards.
AGGAATTTAATGAGAGAGAAAGGGGTCTCCCATCATTCAAACAATAATAGGGCAGTATGGGAGATGTGAGAAACCATACCCCAACATTCATAATTGAAATTAAAAGGGCAATACAACTTAGAGAAAATTGACAAAAATGATAAAGGAAGAAAACCCCTTACTTGGAAGTGTGCTTCCAAAGTCTAGAGAGAGGCTTGTGAGAGGCTTCTTGGGAGCTTGGGGAACCTTGGGAGGATTCTAGAGAGAGTAGGGAAGAGGTTGGACGAACTCCAAGGGATTTTAGTGAGGAAGAAGTGGGATCTTGGGTGGGTTTATATAGGAAAGGTGAGGGAATTCTTTATTATTTAGGTTTGGGACCCCTTATATTAAAATAATCCAAACCACAAACCATCCCATGGTATTTGACCATGGTTTCTGGAAAAGGAAAGAGGAAAACAATATTTTACAAGGCCAAGGTCCTAACTTATTAAAAAAATTAGGGTTTCTTATGTGGAGGTGAGTCACACTCCCATGGAAATTAATTTAAAAAGGAAAAGTGTTGAATAAGTCTTGAGGGCTCCATTAATGCTTTTAAAAGTAAGTCAAACAAACCCAAAACCTCATTATTTTAATTATAAAACACATATTGGCCGAACATAAGGATTATGTTATTTTATTACATCACCATTGGGTTATTATGATGTCATAAAACACATTATATATTTAAATGGTATTTAATTTTTACCCAAAAATTTGACTATCTTAGAAAATTATGAAAAATTCACCATTGGATAATTTAGACGTCCTGATTCCAAAAATAATATTTATTTTATCTAAATAATTTTCTAAATATGTGAATTTTCACTTTTAAAATAAAAACCGACATTTATAAAAAAATTCACGGGTTTTGACAGAAATGGCTTTCAAGCCTTAATAAAAATTTTGATTGCATTCATAAAATTATAAGATCATTTATATTTAATAAAAATTAATTAAATATTAATAATAATATTTTATTAAAATATTATTTAATTCAAAAATCCTTTAATTTAATAAAATATAATTCTTAATTAAATAATAACTAAAAACACCATTTGTACTTTAAAAACTAATTACAATGTATCAAAAATGACTAGAAATTATATTCATTATTATATACAAAAATAATGTACATGAACATGGTGCTACTTATTTGTTACATAACCCCTTAAAATAGCTGCATAAGACCTAAGGGTAAGGTGCGCGATGGTGACAGACTCTTGGGGTGGCTCGGATAACATCGCTCGAGTGGTAATTTCAATCAACTTCCACTTTTCCCGTAGACGATCACGTTCGAGCTTGACTTGATGAAGCTCAGCTTGGGCTTGGTCAAGGGAAAATCCCAAAGACGCCACCTCTTTTCCGAGATCTAACAAATGGGCTTCGTAAGGGGCAATTCTACTGGATGGGGCCATCGCTTCCTTTGTCTGAGTAGAAATGGGTTCGTTAAAGCCTTATATTTATACTACTCAGATGATCACTGCTCAACGGCTAAAAAGTAACGGTCACAAATCTTAATGTAAAACTAAAGAATTTGACATCTTATAAAAACATTTTTCATAAAGAAACATTTAACTGGATCAAGAGGGATTTTCCATTAATGAAACTTTGGGTCGTTACAAAGCGTGAGGTTCAAGTCCATGGTCTAACCAGAACCTAAAAGTCTCAAACATAACTTGTATAAAAAGGAGGATGACTATCACCCGTGTCTATTTAAAAAGGTATCCAAAAGAAAAGACATAGACCGTACCTAGAATTTCTCATGGAGCTTCTTGGTCATAAGCCAAGATTGCATGCAGCTATCCTCACCTACATCCTCCAGCTCTCTAACCCTAGCATGGACCACCTGGGGTGGTTGTTGAATAGCTAACAACAACCTTCCACCTCATCCTCCTCGTCGATCTCCTCTTACTTTTCTGCCATCTTGCAGAAATCCTTGCTCCATGCGATGTCTCTTCCAAGTTGGCTTGTCATCCGACTCTCTATCAGCGGAAATATGGGTCAGTCAATCCCTAGATATATTCCCCTAGATATTTCAAGATTAACACGTCCTCCCCTATGATTGATCTACTCCTTGGCGCTGCTACTATGCCAAAGACCCACTTGTCTGTGTTTGCGTAAGGGTATGCCTCCTACACTGTGATCCTGTCACATGTCGTATGCTAACTCTAGAAGATGCCTCTACCTCATGACCTCCGCTATAGGTCACATCAGTCTTCTCCTCTGACAGGTAGCTCTCAACCGTCGTTTCTCACTCTGTCATCCTAGTATACATCATAATGCTAAGTGGTATCACTGATGCCCTTATTTCCCGATGTCGTCCTTGCTTGAAGTTTTGGGCCCTAAAGTAGGGGTCCCATACCATATATTTAGAGTAGTGAGAATGATACTTGAATCTCTCCAAGTACTCCTCTACCATCATGCTACCCTGTTTTAGGTGCAACAACTCCTGTATACACACAGAGCCTAATGTCGCCAAAAAGAACTCCCCCCTAAAGAGGAACTCAAAGAAAATGTAGGTGAGGGCCGCCTCGTCGTGCGTCTGGGTCATCAAGATCCACCATCTCCCCACTAATCCCCGAAGAAGGATTGCATCTAAGATCTCCATATGGTCAATAGGTGTCCTCACTAGGCGGAAGACTTGTGTAACCACCTCAATCCAATCCTTAGGCACCCAAGGATCTGTCTCACTTCATAACCCGGTAGTTCTATGCCTTTGGAAATCATTTAGTGCACTCATCCTATGCACATACTCTACTAGTAGCGCTGGTAGCAACTACTGATTGATGGGTGGTGGAATTTCTGGTGTACCACCCAGAGGTAATGCCTCTGAATCAGTGCCCAACACTGAAGCCTCCTCTCGAGGTGGATCATCATTACGATCACCATGTAGAATATGATCTTGCTATCATCGTGGAGGCATCTTGAAATGAATCAATATGAACCATGGTTAAAAGAGTATATATGGAGTGCTGACTTAAGAAAGACATGGAAAGAACAAAAATTTCTATAAGATGCATGTACCCTTTATTTCCCCACAACCAGTGTTTCCCTATACCAAGTCGGAAAGTAGGTGTCTAGAGTCCTGCAGTATGGATACGTCGGCCACCACACCAAACTAGAGTTCCTGGCCAGAATAACATACTCGGAACACTTAACACTATTTCCCAAACCAAAAACAATAGACCCGCGGTCTTTGAGGTAGAATTGACCACCTATGATACCAATTTGACATTCCCATCCCCCAGGGCCCGTAATGGGACTACCCCAAGCCCGCGTCCCAAAGTCCAAGGGCTGGTGACAAGCACTGAAGGCATTATTATCCTGCCAATGGGAGTCACTTTCCAATTACTTGTATACACACACACAACTCCCAAGAAAATTAACTAGGAAGTAAATTCCAAAGAAACCATGCAAGAAAACCACTAAGTAAAACACAACCGGAGTACAACAGAAAGTAAAGTGTAGGGTGGAAACCCGGGCCAGTATAAAAGCACAGATAAAGTAAAATAGAACAAAAGAAAAACTCCATGTCGCTAAAGAATTTCCTCTAGGAAGACTACCTAAAGGGTAAGTGAAGGGTAGTTGCCTGATCTTGTTGAAGTACACCTCATATATCAGGTATCACTGAACACCACCACGTCCTGGTCCTCCCATGACACAATCAAAGAGTTGGTGGTCTACACAAGACACAATACGTGTGGAAAAAAACCTATGTAGTGGTGAGTAAAATGATACTCAGTAGGGGACCCGGAAACCACAAAGGTAAAACACAGGAGTAAAACCACAATGGAATGCATAATGATCTCTACATGGGTATATTCCCATACATATACCATGAACATCCGGATTTACTCATTTTAGACACTAGGAATCATAAGGTTCCAACCTCATAGCCCGAAACAGGGTTTTCATCTTATGTTCGAAAGACACCTCATAAAACCAGGAGAAACATGCTTCATGAGCTCAGCCATCCCCAATGGAAACCATCCGAGAGATGAACTCCATAGGGTACAACTCTACCATTCTAAATGGTACGTCCAAGTGAATGTGCACTATCGGGAAAATCCTACTAGGTCTGACTCTAGTTACCGACATTGGAGGTCTAGTCGTCATAGTCTTGGGCCTAATGTAAGACCATGGAAACCCAAGTGAAGAGGTCTGCTCCTCATCACTATACTCAGTTGAGGGAGCACTACTCCAGAGTAACCTATGATACCCCAATCGCTCCTAAAAGGAGTGTCCCTGGCCTCAGTCCATCGAGTGAGTACTAAATCTTACCTAGAAATCGAACTCTTCAGGTGGAGGGGCTTGATCCTTGTAACTGTGTCATGTAGTCAAGGGAACTCCAAATCTAATAAAGGACCTGATCCCCATCGCTACTCGAAGATGATGAATTACGACTCTGTAAATGAGGATCCATGCCCGGGTTCTAATAGAGGAGTACTACTCATGAAGGACCCACATCCTAAATTGGAAGGGGAGTACAACTTCGTATATCGAGGACCCAAACACTACCCGGTAGAGGAGTACCACTCATTGACTAGAGGACCCACACCCTGGTAATATAGGTGAGTACTGAATCTATCTATTTTTTCACTATGGGGGACCCTCACCCTAGTATATTAGGGGAGTACCGAACATTGGCTAGAGGACTCACACCCTGGAACGACAAGGGAGTACCGACTCTAACGTAGCACTGCATAAGTAGGACTTGCTCCCTTGAATGGCAGGGGAGTACTGAATTCTAAAATAGAGTACCCTATCCCTACTCGGTATGGTAGTACCAAATCTATAAGTTTGTTTTATACGGGGGGCCCACACCCTAGTACGTTAGGGTAGTACCAACCCCAGGATAGAGGACCCACTCCCTAACACAGAAGGGGAGTATCAACTCTGTCGTAGCACTACGAAATGAGGACTAATTCCATAGTCTAATAGGGGAGTACTGAATACATGGATAGAGGACTCGCTCCCCGGCATGGAAGGGGATTACTGACTCTTCCTCAATGAACTTCTCCAAGAACCTTCTCCCTAATCTTACAGGGGAGTAACACTTCCGGAGAAAACCAATAAAAAAAATAAACCCACACCCAAAACATGGGGAGTTTATTCTCTAAAAAAGTAGAAGGCTACAGAGTACCCACACCTTGAGTCCTCAAGGGAGTAATCGTCCTAACATCTCATCATAAGAATCATCCTGATTTAGCCCAATGTCTGCCCGTATGGGGAGAGAAAACTCTTCAAACCAAATAGGTTGTCCTCTAAATTTCTCAAAAACTCACTTAGAGTATATCAAAAGGACCCTCTCATCCCAAGGGTCCCAACTCCACAGAAGACAAGTCAAACGGATGATCCGTTTGGGAGTTATGATTGTTTTAGTGACATAGGGGCCGGTTGTGTCTGGGTCAAGGTCCGACCCGACCTGACCCCAGTCCGACCCATCCCACTGATCCTGGCCCAGATTGTCTTGGATGCAGGTCCGAAACATTGGGATCGACCCTCTGGGTTGTGGGTCTAGCTCGCTGCCAGCCTGACCGACCTGGTTTGGCTTCGGCCGCCTACAACTGTCTGACCCACATCAGAGCGGGCCAACTTCCTCTGGCCGGACGTGGCTCTGCCACGTCCGGCCAGCAAACCGTGGTGTCACTTGGTGCCGCATCCACCTCCAGCCAGTCTGCATGAGCAGACTAGAAATACCACATGCGTTCGGGATATGTGCGTTCAGTCACAGGGTGCCGTTGCGGTCAACGCAGTGGTTCGCCGCGTCCAACAACCTCACGACACGACTTGGTGTTGTATCTTCGGTCAACTGGTTCACATGGAGGACTGGGTTTCTCCATATAACCAACATATTTTCGTGGGTCCCTGACACACTATGGCTGAGGATTCATGGATGCAGCGATTTCCCCCTCCATGGTGTGCCGCTTCGACGTCTGGTGCCAGCAGACTGACTGAACTTTATGCTGACCACCGGATGTGCTCTGATTGTCCGTTCTTTAATTCAGAGGGTTTTCCAGAACCCTTGGGTCAGATTCTTCACTTCATGGGGCTCAAATCTCTATTTTGATCCATTCTGCTGGATATCACCTGATTGAATGTGTCTCACACACCACTTTAGCCCAACTGCCACCATCGTCGTTGCACCAACTTCGTGTCGTTTCCATGCATGGGGGTAAGGAGTGAAGGACCACAAGGGAAAAAAATCAAGGAATGATCTTCAACCATTGTTTTCTATAGCTTTGATACTTTCTCATTAGAGGGATCAAAAAAAATTTATCACCTAGAGTTAAACCCAAATAAAGACCCCCCACAAGAACGAAGATTTACGGGTCAACTTCTTCATGGGTTGATCCGCAATTGTCATTTAAAACCAAGAACATGAAAATAATGGTATTAAATAACAACCCCTACCCTAATTCAGTTCATTATATGATTAATAAAGTCTCCATGTTATCATCGTTTTTCCACGTTTGATCGAAATTCCATTCATCGATTCTTCCACATTTGATCTGAATCCCATTTGTCGATTCGTCCACGTTCTTCAGCGGTGATCCTCCTGAGGCTCCGAGCTTTCCTCTGTACATCTTCAATGATTGATCATTTTCAAACCATTAAGGGGTGTTAATCACCTTTCTGTTACAAACGTGACACTACATCACTACCCTTGTGTGGAAATCTGTTATGCTGTAATGATTTTGAATTTAAACAAAAATAAAATAAATCAAGTTTATTTATTTAACTTTTTTCTTCAAAAATCCCAAAAAATAACATTTCCGATCAACCCATTCTGGTTGAAGTTATGTCCTTTCAAGGAGAATCCCATAGTTTTATGTTCAACGATTCCCTTATATTTTTTGTTCGAGCACAAGTTTAAAATATATAAAATCTCTCCCGCACGTTTAATTAATAAACATTAAAAAATTCAAAAAACCATTCCGGCCACTCCTGGTCTAAGAATTACCTACCGTCTTAGAGCCCGGTCTCATAAAATCCCATTTATATTTAAAAAAATTCCATGGAATTATGGGCTATTAAATAAAATATTATTTATTTTTCTTTCTTTATTTTCATTGTAAATTGAAAATAATTTTCATGAGTATGTATCACAAACTGTCTCCATGAACGGTGTAAATCATTTTTATATATATACCATTTATAGATGAATATAAATATATATGTAATGAATTTATATGATATTTATATCATTATTTAAATTATAGATATTATTTAACCGTAATCAATGTTTAAGGACCAGAATCGCTGAACTAAAAATTTTATGAAAAATGAAACAACTAACACCCGGAAATAACAATTTTAATAAAGAATTATTAATAAATGGGTGTAAAAAAGATATAAGTGGATAATATATGATATTATAAGTATTTAAATGTAACATCCTGGTTTTAGAAACCACCGAGAGGCACCCCAAACCTGGTTGGTTACATGGCCTCAAGAGCTTTTCCCCAAACGCCAGAGGCTACCGACTAGCAGCGAGGGCCTTGGGTGTGATAGTGGGGAAACTATGCCCTCATTGGCCAAGTAACACTGTGGAAGGGAAAAAAATACACAATAGAGGAAGAATTAATATACCAATAATATTAATAGCAGATGACTGTAATAACAAACAACTGAAGAATGTATATATATGATGCATGGTGTATATGTCTAAGAAAGCAACCAAAGAAATCACAATGATGAAATACAAACAGTAGTAAACCAAAGTACAAAAGAAACAGATAAACAGATCCTCATCATCGCAATCCTAAGAATGGTCCCATGCTCTCCAGCTCCACAACAAGTCATGTACCTGAAGTAGAAGGGTGCTTTCCCTTCTCTATACCTGCAGCAATATATCTTGTTTGGTCCCAAAAGCATGGCCCAAATAGGGTGTGAGATTAACTCCCAGTAGGAAACTAACCAAAGATCTATGCCCAATAGTCAGTGAATATATGGAAGGTAAAAGTACAGAAGTAGTAAACAAGAAAGTACTTATCCGAAAACAATTCCACATATCTAAAAAAACTAATAAAGCATGGTAACCCTCTAGGAAGTGCACGTAGCATATACTCTCTAGTTTAGTTATAAGAATATATAAGGACTCTCTGAGGAAGCACTCACAATCAATTCCCCTTATAGTCAAAGGTAATTCAAGACTCTATGTGGAAGCTCACACGGTCAATTCCTCTTATAGTCTAAGGTAATTCAAGGACTCTATGAGGAAGCTCACTCGGTCAATTCCCCTTATATCCCCAAGGTCAAAGACTCTCTGAGGAAGCTCACCCTGTCAATTCCCCTTATATCCCCAAGTGTTTCAAAGACTCTCTGAGGAAGCTCACTCGGTCAATTCCCTTATCACCCCATGTGGTTCAAAGAATCTCTGAGGAAGCTCACTTGGTAAATTCCCCTTAAAGTATAAACTGCTCAAAGACTCTCTGAGCAAGCTCACTCGGTCAAATCCCCTTATAGTCTACTACACTAGGTTCTCAAAGACCTATGTAGGTAAACGAGCATAGCAAGGCAAAACTAACCATGGTAAACCTCAAGAAATATTTGTCTAATCAGTCTATAATATATCATGCATGTCAGAAAACAAACACTCCACCCTAAAACACTAGGCATGGAAAATAGGAAAGGCGGCCAAACAGGCTAGGAGGACCAACGGTCGTAAATAGAACATGCAGGGGAAACACATCCAAAGCATAAAAGTAAACCCTATTCATATCAAATTAACCTCTACACAAGCATACAATCTTGGTAAGAAAAAAAACAGGTGTAAAACGGTAAACACACAATACCCCTTTCAAGGGTATTGTTCAAAATTACACATAATACCCAAAGACATTCAACATAAAGGCCCAAACTACCTGCCTTAGCATTGGGAGATTGATATACTCTGGCGTCGGCCCTTGGATCAACCTAGAACGTATTAGATCTACAAAAACATCTAAAACGTTCAACCCATGATATCTCACGAGAGATGAGAAAATAGAAGATGTTTCTCTAGGAGAAAAGAGAAATCACTGATGCGATTCCAATGCAACCAACGGTGTTTGATTTAGAAGACGGATGCTCGCTCGAGGGTTCGTCGAAGATCCATCGACATAAGGTGCTCTCGGTCGAACGAGACCTAGAAAGAGATCTTTCTGGTGATTAGGCGCGACCCTGGTGTGTTTAATGAAAAAAGAGAATATACATAGCATGTAATTTTTAATTACACGGTGTGGACTCACTATTTCTGTACTCCTCTTTAGGTGGCCTCTAGGTCACCCACATGGCTAGTACCGAGATACCTGCGATAACCGAGTACACGGCGTGTACTCATAAAGTACACAATGTGTAGTTTGAAAATTTCCATAATTTCTTATTTTTCTCAAAAACAACCAGAAAAGGAAAAACATACCTAAAAACAAGATCTGGGTTCTTAAAAACTTCCCCCCTTGGATAAATTCGCCCCCACAATTCCCTAGCCCGGCGTAAAAGAAGAAACCTTGAATAGATCCGACCATAGTGCTCGTACATCGAACTCCCTCTCCCAAGTCTCATTTTGTACTCGCTCGTGCTGCCATAGAACCCGTACCAGAGGAACAAACTGACCATAGATAACCTTAGTACTATGATCAAAAATCTTGATAGGATGCTTCTCAAACGACGCATCCGCTTCAAGCTCAACCTCCTCGGGTTGAAAGACATGAGATGGGTCTGAAAAGTAACATCTGAGCTGAGAAATGTAAAAAACATCATGCATATCCTGCTACCTCTGGGGTAACAAAAACCAATAGGAAACCGGCCCAACTCTCTCCACAATGTCAAATGGCCCAACATACCTCAGTGAAAGCTTAACCTATCTCCTAATTCTTCTATGCCACAACTTGAGTGTGACACGCAGGAGAACTTGATCCCCGGCCTTGAACTCCAGAGGTCGTCTCTACTGATTAGTATAAGACTTTTGTCGAGACTATGCAGTATACATCCTCTTTTGAATCATCTCTATCTGCTATGCGGTCTCCTGAACCAGACGAGGTCACAACAAGGCTTCATCTCCTACCTCCATCCAACTTATGGGTGATCGGAATGGACTACCGTATAGAACCTCATTTGGTTCCATCTGAATAGTTTCTTGAAAACTATTGTTGTAGCGAAACTCGATAAGAGGTATGTGCTTCTCCCAAGAACCTCCAAAATCCAAGATGCATGCTCGGAGCATGTCCTCAAGCACCTGAATCGTACGCTCAAACTGGCCATCTGTCGAGGGGTGGTATGTTGTACCCAAAAGTACCTGTGTAACCAAGGCCTTCTGAATCCCCTTACAGACCTAATAAGTAAAATGTGCATCCCTATCTAAAACAATAGAGTGTGGAACTCCATACACACATAAAATTTCTTGGTTGTACAACCATCCCAGCTCATCAAAACTAAAGGTCTCCTTGATTGGAAAGAAGTGAGAAACCTTTTTAAACCTGTCAATGTCAACCCAAACTGCATCATTCCCTCGAGGCGACCTCGGAAACCCTTTTACAAAATCCATTGCGACATCATTCCTTTTCAACTCAGGAATGGGTAACTGCTGCAAAATCCATGTTGGTCGCTGATACTCCACCTTCACCTGCTGATAGTTGGAACACTTCGTGATAAAAAAAGTAACATATCTCTTCATACCTGGCCACCAATAATGACGATGTAGGTTACGATACATTTTGGTGACCCCATGATGAACTTCCCAAACTGAGGAATGAATGTCCAGCATCATCTCCTCACGTATGTCTACTGGAACCCATACACACCCCTAAAAATGGAAGATCTCATTCTCACTTATGGTCTATACATAAATACGGTCTGCTCTTGACATGCTCTCCCATATGACTAGACCTACAGAATCCGATAGTCTCCTAATTCGAATTCAATCAAAAAGAGAAGAGGTAACAACTACAGAAGAAAGAAATGTCTTCCCCTATCTGTCGTGCACCTCTAAATGCATCTCAGAAAACATAGCCATAATTTTCCACTCACTGCTGGCCTCATGAACTGCCTATATCTAGTACCTCCTGCTCAGCGCATCAGCCACTGCATTTCCCTTCCCCGGTGTATAGGCAAGCTCAACGTCAAAAGACTGAAGTAAATCAACCCACCTTCGCTGTCTCAAATTCAAGTCATGCTCAGTGAAGATGTACTTGAGAATTTTGTGGTTGGTGAAAACCAAAAAATTCTCTACTAGCAGATAATGTCTCCAACAACAAAAAGCATGAACAACTGCTGCCAACTCCAGACTGTGCTTTTGGTAATTCCTCTCCTGTGGCCTCAACTATTGAGACCAGTACGCAATGACTCCATCTCCCTACCTATGTACAACTCCCAGCCCAATACCTAATGCATCATAGTAAATAGTATAGATCTTTCCCGGATCTAGCAAGACTAGTAGAAGGGCTGAAGTCAACCTCCCTTTAAGCTCCTGAAATTTTGACTCACAATAATATGAACATAAGAACATTGCACCATTCTTATTCAAACCCATCAGCGGTGCTTCTATGCGTGAATAGTCTTGTATGAAACGTCTGTAGTATCCAGCCAAACCTAGAAAACTCTGCACCTCAAATACATTCTTCAGCTTCTCCCAGGAAACTACTATGCTCACTTTCTCTAGGTCTACTGATACACTTATCTTTGAGATTACATGACACAAGAAGTGAATTTGATCCATCAAAAAGTGGAATTTTGAAATCTTAGCATATAACTAATTCTCTCTTAGTGAACTGAAAATGATCTCAAGATGGGTAGCATGGTCATGTAGAGTGTGAGAGTACACCAAGATATCATCCATGAAGACAAACATGAAAGAATCCAAGTGTGGATGGAACACTCAGTTCATCAGTGCCACGAAAACTACAGGCACGTTCGTGAGACCAAACGGCATAACCCTATACTCAAATAGACTATACCTACTTTGGAAGGCTATAAAAGGTATATCAGATGGTCTAATGCACAACTGATGATAACCAGATCTCAAGTCGATCTTCGAGAACACCCAAGCTCCTCGAAGCTGATCAAAGAGATCATAAATCCTAGGAAATTGATATCAGTTCTTGACTGTCAACTGGTTCAGCTTCTGATAATCCACAAAAATCCTAAGCGTACTGTCCCCCTTCTTCACAAATAGGATAGGTGGACCCCAAGGATAAGTACTCGGTCTGATGAAACCCATTCCCTGCAACTCCTCCAACTTCTTCTTGAGATCATGAAACTCATGTGTAGACATCCTCTAAGGAGGAATGGACACTGGTTCCACTCTTGGAACTAGCTCAATAGAAAATTCCAACTCTCGTTCCAGAGGAAAACCTGAGAAGTCCTCTAGAAAGACATCTCCGAAATGATCCACCACTAGAGGAAAGTCTAACTATGAAGTCCCATGGTCATCCAGATATAGACTAGTAATCTGGGATGTAACACCTCCCAACCCATGATACTCAGGTCCCACTCTGCTTTCTTGGAAATCCCATTCACCCTTATGAAGAAAAGATTCACCTTCTGGTGATGTGAAACTCACCGTGCGGCGATAATAGTCGACGACTACCTAGAATGGAACTAACCAGTCCATCTTGAGAATGAAATCATAGCATGTAATCTCTAGGACATAGAGGTCCCATAAGAAGTGACACCCACCAACCTGTAGAAGGAACTCCCTACACTAATGTACACTAGTCGTTCAAGTCCCCAAAGGACTCTCTAGAGTCAAGATATCGGAAAAGGAAAAGATGTCAAGACCAAGGCTCTCCACAACGACAATAGATATAAAGCTAAGGGAAGCCCCTATATAGAAATGATTTGAATCTAAAACGGAGGCTACAAAGATCTTACCTCAAACTGTAGAGGTCCCAGGATCCTACTGTTGCTGGTTCTTCTCCACTGTAAAAATCTGGCATGCACCATGACCCTGTGACCCTGCCTGACCAATCTTAGCTAATCCACCCTATTGTCGCTGAAAGATTTTCGACCGACTCCCATGACCACAACCATTACCTCGGCCTAAATGTCTAGAATAACTCCAGTTCCAAGACTGGTGAGAAACTGGTGGCACTACTCCTGAACGAGGAGTCATAGAAGAACCCTTGTCACCAGTTGTTGGCAAGAAGATCTAAAAAATCACTGAAGGTGACCCATTTTTTCGAATGATCGGCACTCCACTTGGTCTCTCGGGACATTTGGCCTTGTATTCCCACTCTTTACGCACTGGTAGAACACCACATGGCTACATGAATATGCATCCCGCCTACTCTGATCTCCATGTGCAATCTCCCGGTGGCAAGTTGTGCTATGAGGAGGAGGAATACTAACTCTATATGCCGAACCTCCCTAGATCACAGCTCTAGAACACCCCATGTTATGATTCGTATTCAGTTCCTGGTTGAAGATAGAAAAAATCGTAGTCAACCTAAAGATGTTCACCTGGATCAGACATCCTGCCTGAGACCGTCCTCAAACTTCCGTGCAAGGAACAACTCATCTCCTTTTATAAAGGTTATAATGTGCTGCAGTTGAGTGAAGTGAGAGAAATACTCCATAACAAAAATAGTACCCTTCTCCAGACTCATGAACTCTTAGGCTCGATCAGCCCTCAAGGTCACCAGATATAAGTAATCCTAGAAGATGTGCTGAAACTCATCCCAGGCCATATTCCGCTAGCATCCCACCTATGAGACCACATCCCACAACCTCTTGGTGGAGTCTCAAAGCATGTATATAGAGATATTCACCCTCTTCTCTGGAGGTATCTCAAGATTCTCTAAGATCATCAACGTGGCTTCTATCCATGACTCTACAGCATGGGGTCCTCCATCCCCTGAGAAAGTGGGAGGATGTTGCTGCTGAAAAACCCATGTCAATTATACCATCGACGGGACAGGAGACAACACTCCCTAAAAGGTCTGCATCATCCTCATGAAATCCTCTATAAACTGTGCATCATCACCTATGTCAAGTACAATGGCTGGTTCCAAGGCTGGCACAACTGGAGGATCCACTGGAAGTCCTTAATCAGCTATGTCTGGTGTCTGATCACCGCCTGGAAACTGGCATACAACTAGAGGACGTCTCGGTGGAATGAATCTGCAAGGTCAAGAACACACCTTAGATCATGATTATCATGGACTAAAATCTAGAATTGTAATAAGGGAACATGATAAAGAAAGCAATCATTGTTTATAAAACATGACTACACGGCATGTACAATTACTACACGACGTGTTCCCTTAATCCATTCACATGGGTGTGTAATCCTACCTAACTGGTCATGTAATGCTCCAAACACACGGCATGTTGTCTTAACATACAACGTGTACTAGAATTATCATCCCATTCATGAGTCCTTCTAAACGGCTAAACCACATAGTTTCTCCTAGAACAAGACTACACGGTGTGTTCAAGACGGACACAACATGTACATGAAAGGATAACACCGACCCGTGTTGTTAGTGACATGGATGAGTACCTGGGTCAGACTACACATCGTGTTTGATCTATATACGGTGTGTAAAGCTTAAGGTTTATCTATTTGTGTTTTTAGTTATGCGGGCGGACACAGGGTCAACACCACAAGGCGTGTACAACTGGTACGCAGCGTGTCCCCGCAAAAAATCCCTATCCCATGTCTCTACCCACATGACCTATGACACTGTTAGAGACTACACGGCGTGTACATAAAGTACACGACATGTACATAAGAAAAGAAAATTCTTCCCAAATAGAAGAACACATGGCACGTAATTAACATTACACGGCGTGTATTCTGGGTTTTTCCAGACAGTAAGCCTTAGAAATTACTTTGAAACCCCAAAAAACACTAAAACGAACATTGAAAGTGCCAAATTCTAATTAGTGAGGGCCTATAATCCCCGTGAATCAATGTTTTGCATCTTATACATGTTGTAACAAGTAAGAAAAAGCAATTATCCACCAAATTCTGGTCCATTAGGGCCCAAAAAACCTCAAGAACCAAAGTTTGGCATTTTTTCTAACAAAACCATACACAACAATACCCTATCAAACAACATGTATTTTTATCAAGGCATTTATCATAACAAAATGCATATTCTATACAACATCTATCACAACAACATGCAATCAATAATGCATCCTAGATGGCATGGCAATAATGCATGAAATGTGATTTCTTAAAATTGCATATATGATGCATGAGATGGAATACCCTCATCTCATCGGTTTGTGACAGAAATAGAACCTCAATAACATCAATGGTAATAGCACAAAACATGTGACTCACCCAACGGTGAAATCAAATCAACTGTAAAATTGAAAACTAGAAAACAAAATTGAAATAAACGAGGTAGATTGGATTTTCCCTATACACGGGTTAGCTACTCCCAGGGACACCTTATTACCCAGTACATATTCCAAATTATTTGTATCTATAGGCTCCAAACCGTAAGGCAAGAAGAAAATAATTCCTCCGATACCACTTTGTAACGTCCCAATTCTAGAATCCACCCAAAGCCACCTCGTACCCAGTTGGTTACATGGCCTTAAGTGTAACACCCCAATATTTCATAGTGCATTATTTCTTCAAAATAATTCAACAACTTTCACTAAACGTAACATCGAGTTCAAGCACACCATGACTTACCAGACTAGCCGTCCAAAAGCGGTTATGAATAGTATTAACTGAATTTTGAACATTATAAAATACTAATAATTTTAGAATCCATATTATGAGTTTCTTAGACATAATGTAAGAAAAAATTCATTTTTTTCAGATAAAAGAAGTATTTTTCAAAAATGCACTTTTACCAACTTTTAATAGTGAAATTTTTAAATCCAATATTTTAAACGTTTATATATTTAATTTGACTAAATAAATTTATTCATTATATTGGGGACATAAAAAATTTACAATGTAACAACCCAAGCTTCCACGGTACGATTCTCTTTGAATAATACAGTAAGCGTGTATTGTAGGCAACTTCGAGATTCTAACACACCGTGATGAATCAAAGTAGCCGTTATGAATAGTAATACCAAATTTTTAAAATTTTATACATTTTATCTTTCAAAATGGACTTCATTTTTTGATTTTTAATATCGAAATTATCCTAGGGTGAAATTATGGTACTTTTTGGATAACTTTTATATTTTGATGAATAGTGAAAATTACTAAATTTTAATTAAAAACAATTTTTTTAATCAAAATAATTAATAGTGATAAATTATTAATTTGAGTGGTTTTAAAGTATATTTAGAATATAGTTTTACCAATTAATACAATGTTGGTAATTGGACATAATTTCACAATTAAACCGGACATAAACAAATGTCAATCTTTTGATAGTTATTATATCTTAAAAACACCCTTTTTGTTTTGACAACGGGGATTAATATTAAATTACTTTCTGCCACTTGTGTGTTTTGAATTTCGAAAAATGGATTCCATATTTGGAATCAGGATGTCAAAATTGTGTAAATAGGTAACTTTTATTTTTAGACATTTTGAATAATTACTTCGGTAAATATTTTATTTCCCATGGTTAATGGGTAAATCAGGTAAATAAGGGCAAAAATATATTATAATAATACTAAATTACCCTAAAACGTGTCATAACCTTATTGGTGGATACATTTCCGACCATGGGAATATCTGGGTCGATTTTGGGACCCCATGGAGCCACCTGTTGGTGATAAGAACAGTTTATATTAATTAAGTTAAAATAAATACAAAAAAGACATAAGCATATATCTTTTAGAAAAACAATTTTTACATAGGGTTATATATGTTGAAATTTAGAATATAAATATTCATTATAAATATGAAAATATTTCCTAAATAATGGTATTTTACTTATAATTTTTATACATTAAATAATGTAATTTATTAATGACACAATGATGATGCAGTAATTACCGTATTAATGAAAGATTAAGATAATTGATATTATAAATACCCAAATAAATGTAATTTGAGACTTTTTATAAATTAAAATAATTTTATTGGTTAATATGACATATTCAGATTATTTATATAAATTTTATTCTAAGTAATAATGCTGTTATAAATTTATCTAAAACAAAATACCCAATAGTGTCAAAATTGACCTAAAAGAGTTTTTAAAACAAATATTATATTATTAATTGATATTAAATTCCTAAAAATCTAAGGATAGGACAAGAGACTTATATCATGATAGGTGTATCATTAATTGACCACTTCGAGTTCTCTTGGAGGTATATAGTAAGTTTATTAACTATATAATATAAAAATACAAAGTGACATGGTAAGTGTCAAACTAATTAACTAAGAGTCAAAAATAGAAGATAAGGTTATTATAATGACCCAAACATTTATAAATTATATTGGTTGAGTGTTTTTCGACCCATAACCACCTTAACCTTTAAATAATCCACTTTGGAGACATTATAAACCGAATATGAATTTATTATAAAATAATATTTCTAGATTTTACTAAGGTGCCCCTCCTCCCCCTTATAAAAGGACACCACTTCTAACCAATTATCCACACCATAAAATCCTTTTTGTTCGGCCAAACCCTGTCCAAATACTCTCTCAACTTACCTCACTTCAACTTAGAGGCCATAGTTTGATCAGAAAGCCAATCTAAGGAGCCCTTTTGATCAAATTAAATGGAAGAACCCGAAGAAGAGGTAATGTTTTCACCACCCTTTTTCAAGTTCATTTCTTCCTCAACTTCTTCTTTATTTGTTATTACCATTATAAAATAATAACTCCAATATCTTATATATAATGAGATGTTATTTTAAATATGGTACAACCAGATTCAGTATTCTATCCATCTTTTGAATGACATGCCACCATACGTGCGTACGTACGGCTTACCGTCTCCACGTCGTGGTGTAATTGCTATTCAATACCATATTATTTGTATGGATATAATGATGGTGTTTAATTCATGTAAATAATTAATATAACAAGATAATGATTCTGTATATATGATATACAATCCATTTATATATTATTATAATATCAAAATAATGATATTGTCGCTCATGCGTACGTACGGACTACCGTCTCCACGAACGCGATGAGATTCATTCTCCATCGTATCCATTCAAGTATAATTCTCTTTTGATGATTAAAAATAATTTATAAGGACATTTTATCATTCTGGATATCAATAAGATACAACCTGTCAATAACAAACATGTCTTATGTAACAAAACATGTAAAAGAAAATGAGTAAGTTAACACTCGAAACGACGATAATACTAAGATATTATTAACAAAGAAATGTTAAAAGATCATATATGATATCATATTAATGTATATGATTATTGTATAATTTAATAACAATTATTTAACCATTATACAGGAGGTTAACCTACCCTCAACCAAGGAAAAGTACAAGGTAAGGGTTTATTTCCCAATCTCTTCATTATCCGAGGTTGTTTATACGTAATTGTCTACTGGGACCTCTTTATCATCCACATCCATGTTTCTTAACAATGTATTTAAAATAATTCATACTATTTTACAGAATATGGGTTAAAGTAATTTATACCCTTGTTTTACTTTTATAATATGTTTATAAATGAATCTTTCCGTCGTTTTCCAAACAAGGTCCTTTTTAACCTTTTCGACAAAATTAAAGTAAGAATGTCTCTTTTTAACTTATACGGTGGGTGCGGCTATTTTCTACCATTATAAACTCATCAAAGCTTCCCTTACAAGATTATAAGAATATTTTCTAAGTAAAGGTTTTACTTTATAATTATGTCACACTTAAATTATTTCAAAATAGAAAGAGATATTTCTTTAAAAAGAGTTTTGATTTCTTCTATGCCAATATCCTTTGATGGATTTTAAGTTTATTTGAAGTTGATTTATTATGATACCAAACTTCCATATTGTATTGAACGTTTTTTGATATGTTTTATTGTGGATGTGCAATTTTTATACCATTCATAATTTATGGTTAAAGTATTGACATTTCGTATGCTAGTTTTAATACGAATGTTTATGATATGTTGAAACCTTTTCATATGAGGAATGTATTGGACTTAGTAAGTGACGGGTGGAGCCCGCTATATCTCCTCAATGCATCGGTAGGTCTCATGAGACAAATATACATGGAATTGGCCGAGGCCCTTTCCCAATTTGATTTATGGTTTTGGCCGAGGCCTTAATCATTTTAGACGTCTTGGCCGAGGCCTTGACAAAATGTTTCAGAATGTCCGGCATTATACATTACCTCATTGTGGAAATAATATTGATGGTTCATGTGATCATTCCACTAGTATAATACCCATGATTATGTTTTATTATGTTATTATTTACTCATCTCATGTTCTTGATATAAAAGTATTCATGTATATTATTGGTAAGGTCATGTGGTTTTAATTATTTACCATGCTTAATATTTATGTCTTCTTCCACTGTATTACTCACACTTACTGAGCATTTGAGATCACCCCTTTAAATGATTTATTTTTTCCCAGGATATGAAGAAGTTAGTTATGGGTGACCTTCAAGCATAATCTAGGAGGCTTGGATGTTCCTAATGAAATATATTTGTGTTGTATTTCTCTTCATGATGTAAAGTTGAACATATGTATGAACCTTGTTTCCAATAATACTAAACTGATCAGTCTTTCGAGACATGATTTCCTTGTGATAATTTCAATGTTATGTAATAATGCACCGAATCTGGGTAAAAATGGTCGGGGTGTCACAGTTGGTATCAGAGGAATTTTAGTACAAACATTGGAAACTAGATTTTGATAAACTCTGATTAGAGCACCTAGCCCTAAGATAGACTTTGAGGATTAGTATAGAAGAACTTCCTTGAATTTTGGTATTGTAGAGATTTTGTGAGTTTTCTAAGAAATACATCCCTGTCTGGACATGATCAGGTAGAGGCGACTCTAGCATAGATGTACCTAGGGGTAAACCCCGAAAACACCGCTTTGAGCTAGACTCGAACAGGAACTACTGTATGACAACGGGCCTTGCTGCAATCTTAGTTGTGACACTCTCGAGGGATATGCTTTGGATAATTCTCATTTTCTTTACAAACCATTATGAAGGGCCCATGATTATATACATACTCAAAGAAAACATTTTTATGAATATGGATTATATCCATAAAACTGTTCAATTTGCGTTAGGTATTTTACAAGTTTGGAATTATTCATTTCAATTCATAAACTGAACTAGTTTATTCTATTGTATAGAAATGGCTCCAAGTAAAAGGAATGTAAACTCCAGCAATACGAATAATCCAAAGAGTAAGAAGGATCATATCTTTCATGGTATTGAGCCATCATTTAGAAGGGAAATAGTCTCCCACGTATTATCATCATATAAATAAATAGTATCATGTGTTGATAAGATAAGTAAAGAGTTCTCTGAGTCCTATAGCTTTGAAGGGAAGCCAGACAAGAAAAGGATGGAAGAGAGAACAATGGATAAAGGGAAGAGGTAAAATAAGAATTTTTTTATATGTGATAACTATGGGAAGAGACACCCTGGAACGTGCCTGAAAGGAATGGGTGTATGTTATAAGTGTGGAGAAAAAGGACACCAAGTGTGTGACACCAAGTGTAAGAAAAAGGTTTCAAATGTACAATGCTTCATCTGCAAGGAGTTGGGACACTACGCGAACCAATGTCAAAATCATCAGAGTCTGCCTCAAATGATGCTATTGGATAATAATCAAGTTATGATACTACCTCAGATGAAGAAGAATGACTAGTGTTCTTATGTTGTTATTATAGGGTTATTTTATTTGAGTGTTGTATCAACAATGTACTGATTATAATAATTATTGAGTATATAAGGATTGTACTGCAGTACTATTTTATTAAGGACTTGAGATTATATAGTTCTACGAAAATTGAATTAATAGTAAGCTATAATTTTTTTGAAAATACATGGTTGAAGGAAAGGTAATCCTTAATATGGTCCCGATAATGAGGTAGTGATTTTGGAATAAGAGATGGTTGATTTGAATAAATTATATTGGATATTCTTAACTACCTTGAAACTAAATAATGATTTCTATAATCCATCATTGTTGGAGTTTACAAAATTTTTGGATTGAAAGAGTATATCCATTATTATTTAAGGAATAAGGGATCATGAATCTAATCAATAAGGTTTTATGGTAATTCAGGATGTTGTAGTGTTTTAAAATAATACATGATGAAGGTGTTCACATGCTATTACATGGAAAAAAGGATCTTCATTGTGTTTAACTACCTTATAAATTTTGGACTGTGAGTTTGGGCAGAAGTATTTTGGATAAGTATAGTTTGAGATTATTTTTTGATTTCCATAAAAAGGACAACACGAAGACCGTGTGACAACCCGCCGCGTCTGACAAAGCTGCGGGAATCGAACCCACACCCATAGTGCGATTGGGATTTATCGCCTACCACTGGACTACGTGAAGTCACTGGATTAACTATTGTAGTTTTTCTAAAAGGTCTGGTAGATGAATTATAAATTCATTTTTGGAACCCTATATGAATAGGATAAATAGAATATTTTTTACGTTCTATTATCTTTGAGAGTGAAAGATGAGTTTGTGGTAGAAATTAGTTAAAGGATGGAACTCTACTCGTTAAGTATATATTTTTCTTCTTCTCTTATTCTATGAAGAAATTAATTCTTATACTTTATTGAAGGGATATTAAAACCAAAAATGTGTTATCCTAATACCTTATATTTTGTTGAACTGATGGTATTTCAAATCATCATAGATTGATGAATTTAAGGACCTCAATTTTACACTTGTTTGTGATTGATGACCTCAATCACTACCTATAAATATTTACATTTTTCCTCGAATTATATGTCTCTAATTTCCACCAATGTTCTCCTAATCGATATCATAATTTGGTGGTGACCCTTTCATTTCGCTTTTCCTCTTATTAAGACTAAATTTTATTAACCCAATTTTCGATGTGTGTTTTCCCATAATGATATTTTCTATTTTCAACCTTTTATCTTAGAAAAACAATTTCAAATTGCAAGGAAGTAATTTATTGAAGGAGGGGAGAATTTAACACCCCAAGATTTTATAGTGTGTTATTTCTTCAAAACAATTCAATAACTTGCACTACACCTTACATCGAGTTCAAGCGCACCACGACTTACCAAACTAGCCGTCCAAAAGCGATTATGAATAGTATTAACTAAATTTTGAACATTATAAAATCCTTATAATTTTATAATCCATATTATGAGTTTCTCAGACATAATGTAAGAACAAATTCATTTTTTTCAGATAAAAGAAGTATTTTTCAAAAATGCACTTTTAACAACTTTTAATAGTGAACTTTTTAAATCCAATATTTTAAACTTCTATATATTTAATTTGACAAAATAAATTTATTCTTTATATTGGGGACATCAAAAATTTACAATGTAACACCCCAAGCTTCCATGGTACGCTTCTCTTTGAATAATACAGTAAGCGTGTATTGTACGCAACATTGAGATTCTAACACACCGCGATCAATCAAAGTAGCTGTTATAAATAATAATACCCACCATTTTAAATTTTATACATTTTATATTTCAAAATGGACTTCATTTTTTGATTTTGAATATCTAAATTATCCTAGGGTGAAATTTTGGTACTTTTTGGATAACTTTTATATTTTGATGAATAGTGAAAATTACTTAATTTTAATTAAAAACAACTTTTTTAATCAAAATAATTAATAGTGATAAATTATTAATTTGAGTGGTTTTAAAGTATATTTAGAAAATATTTTTACCATTTAATACAATTCTGGTCATTGGACACAATTTCACAATTAAACCGGACATAAACAAATGTCAATCTTTTGATAGTTATTATATCTTAAAAACACGCTTTTTGTTTTGACAGCAGGAATTAATTTTAAATTAATTTCTGCCACTTCTGTGTTTTGAATTTGGAAAAATGGATTTCATATTTGGAATCAAGATGTCTAAATTTTGTAAATAGGTAACTCGTATTTTTAGACATTTTGAATAATTACTTCGGTAAATATTTTATTTACCATGGTTAAAAGGTAAATCCGGTAAATAAGGGTAAAAAATATTATTATAATAATAATAAATTATCCTGAAACGTGTCATAACCTTATTTGTGGACACATGTCCGACCATGGAAATCTCTGGGTCGATTTTGGGACCCCATGGAGCCACTTTTTGGTGATAAGGACACTTTATATTAATTAAGTTAAAATAAATACAAAAAAGATATAAGCATATATCTTTTAGCAAAACAATTTTTACATAGGGTTATATATGTTGAAATTTCGACTATAAATATTCATTAGAAATATAAAAATATTTCCTACATAATTATTGTTTACTTATAATTTATAGACATTAAATAATTTAATTTACTTATGACACAATGATGATGCAGTAATTATCGTATTAATGAATGATTAAAATAATTGATATTATAAATACCCAAATAAATTAAATTTGAGACTTTTTATAAATTAGAATAATTTTCTAGGTTAATATGACATATTAGGATTATTTATATAATTTTTTTTCAAAGTAATAATGTTGTTATGAATTTATCAAAAACAAAATACCCAATAGTGTCAAAATTGACATAAAAGAGTTTTTAAAACAAATATTATATTATTAATTTATATTCAATTCCTAAAAATCTAAGGTTCGGCCAAGAGACTTATATCATGATAGGTGTATCATTAGTGGACCACTTGGGGGTTTCTTGGAGGTATATAGTAGGTTTATTAACTATATAATATAAAAATACAAAGTGACATGGTAAGTGTCAAACTAATTAACTAAGAGTCAAAAATAAAAAATAAGGTTAATATAATGACCCAAACCTATCTAATTTCTATTGGTTGAGTAGTTTTCGACCCATCCCCACCTTAACCTTTAAATAATCCACTTTCAAGCCATTATAAACCGAATATGAAATAATTATAAAATAATATTTCTAGATTTTCCTAAGGTGCCCCTCCTCCCCCTTATAAAAGGACACCACTTCTAACCAATTCTCCACACCATCAAAGCATTCTGGTTCGGCCAACCCCTGAAAAAATACTCTCTTAACTTCCCTCACTTCATCATAGAGGCCATATCTTGATCATAAATCCAACTTAAAGAGCCCTTTTGATCAAATCAAAATGAAGAACCCGAAAAAGAGGTAATGTTTTCACCACCCTTTTTCATGTTCATTTCTTCTTCAACTTCTTCTTTATTTTTTATTCCCATTCTAAAATAATAACTCCAGTATCTTCTATATACTGAGATTTTATTATAAATATGGTACAACCATATTCAGTATTCTATCCATCCTTTGAATGACATGTCACCATACGTGCGTACGTACAGTTTACCATCTCCACGTCGTGGTGTAATTGTTATTCAATACCCTATTATTTGGATGGGTATAATGATGATGTTTAATTCATGTAAATAATAAATATAACGTTATAATTATTCTGTATATATGATATACCATCCAATTATATATTATTATAATATCAAAAGAATGATATTGTCGCTCGTGCGTACGTACGGACTACCGTCTCCACGAACGCGATGAGATTAATTCTCCATAGTATTCATTCAAGTATAATTATCATTTGATGATTAAAAATAATGTTTATGGACTTTCTATCATTCTGGATATGAATAAGATACAACATATCCATAACAAACATGTCTTATGTAACAAAACATGTAAAAGAAAACGAGTAAGTTAACACCCGAAACGACGATAATACTAAGATATTATTAACAAAGCAATGTTAAAAGATCATATATGATATCATATTAATGTATATGATTCTTGTATAATTTAATAACAATTATTTCACCATTATACAGGAGGTTAACCTACCCGTAACCAATTAAAAGTACAAGGTAAGGGTTTATTTCACAATCTCTTCATTATCTGAGGTTGTTTATACGTAATTGTCTACTGGGACCTCTTTATCATCCACATCCATGTTTCTTAAAAATGTATTTCAAATCATTCATACTATTTTACAGAATATGGGTTAAATTCATTTATACCCTTTTTTTACTTTTATAATATGTTTATAAAGGAATCTTTCCGTCGTTTTCCAAACAAGGTCCTTTTTAACCTTTTCGACAAAATTAAAGTAAGAATGTCTCTTTTTAACTTATACGGCGGGTGCAGCTATTTTCTACCATCATAAACTAATCGAAGCTTCCCTTACAAGATTATAAGAATATTTTCTAAGTAAAGGTTTTACTTTATAATTATGTTACCCTTAAATTATTTCCAAATAGAAAGAGATATTTCTTTAAAAAGAGTTTTGATTTCATCTATGCCAACATCCTTTGATGGATTTTAAGTTTATTTGGAGTTGATTTATTATGATACAAAACTTCCATATTGTATTGAAGGTTTTGTGATATTTTTGACTGTGTTTGTTCTATTTTTATACCATTCATAATTTATGGTTAAAGTATTGACATTTTTATGCTAGTTTTAATACGAATGTTTATGATATGTTTAAACCTTTTCATATGAGGAATGTATTGGACTTAGTAAGTGATGGGTGGAGCCCGCTATAGCTCCTCGATGCATCAGTAGGTCTCATGAGTCAACTAGACGTGGAATTGGCCGAGGTCCATTCCCAATTTGATTTATGGTTTTGGACGAGGCCTTAATCATTTTTGACGTCTTGGTCGTGGCCTTGACAAAATGTTTTAGAATGTCCGGCATTATAAATTCCCTCATTATGGAAAAAATATTGATGGTTCATGTGGTCATTCGACTAGTAGAATACCCATGATTATGTTTTATTATGGCATTATTTACTAATCTCATGTTCTTTCCATAAAAATATTCATTTATATTATTGCTAAGGGCATGTGGTTTCGATTATTTACCATGCTTAATATTTATGTCATTTTAGGCTATATTAATTACCCTTACTGAGGGTTTGAGCTAACCCCTTTCAATGTTTTATTTTTTCCCTGGATATGAAGAAGTTAGTTATGAGTGACCTGCAGGCATAGTCTAGGAGGCTTGGATGTTCCTAATGAAATATATTTGTGTTGTATTTCTCTTCAAGATGTAATGTTGAACATATGTATGAATATTGTTTCCAATAATACTAAACTTATTGGCCTTTCGAGACATGATTTCCTTGTGATCATTCCAATGTTATGTGATAATGCACCGACTCCAGGTAACTAGGGTCGGGGCGTTACATTAAGCACATTTCCCCAAATTCTAGAGGCTACCGACAATGAATGAGGGTATTGGGTGTGATAGTGGAGAAACTAATTCCTCATTGGAAAAGTAACACAGTGGAAAGGAAACAAATACACAATAATAGAAGCAGTAATATACCAACTACAGTAATAACGGAAGACTGGAATAAAAAAAACTGAAGCACATATATATATATGATACATGGTGTCTATGTTTAGGAAAAAAACCAAAAAATCACAATGCTAGAAAAAAAACAGTAATAAACTAATGTGAAAAAGAAATAGATAAAAATCTCCTCAACATCGCAAGCCCATCCTTGGTCCCATGCTCTCTATATCCACTCCACATCATGTCCCTGAAGTAGAAGAGCGCTTTCCCTTATCTATACCTAGAGCAATATAATCTATTTGGGAACAAAAGCATGGCCATATAGGGTGTGATACTAAATCCCAGTAGGAAACCACCCAATGATATGTGCCTAACAGTAAGTGAATATATGGAAGGTAAAATTAGAGAAGCAGTAAACAAGAAAGTACTCAGCGGAAAAAAATTCCACATATCAAAATAAACTAATAATGCATGGTAACCCACTAGGAAGTGAACACAGCCTGTCCCCTATGGTTCGGTTATAAGAATATATAAGGATTCTCTGAGGAAGCACTCATAGTTAATTCTCCTTATAGTCAATGGTAATTCAAGACTCTTTGGGGAAGATCACATGGTCAATTCCTCTTATAGTCTAAGGTAATTCAAGGACTCTATGAGGAAGCTCACTCGGTCAATTCCCCTTATATCCCCAAGGTCAAGGACTCTCTGAGGAGGCTCACTCGGTCAATTCCCTTTATATCCCCAAGTGTTTCAAAGACTCCCTAAGGAAGCTCACTCGGTCAATTCCCCTTATAGCCCCAAGTGGTTCAAAGACTCTCTGAGGATGCTCACTCGGTCAACTCCCCTTATACTCTACTACACCAGGTTCTCACAGCCCTCTCTAGATCAACGAGCATAGAAAGGAAAAAATATCCAAGGTAAACCTCAAGAACTACTTGGCTAATTATCCTACAACATATCAAGCATGTCATAAAACAAAAACTCCACCCTACAACACTAGGCATGGAAAACATTCAAGGCGGCCAAACATGCAAAGCAGGCCAATGGTCGAAAAAAAACATGCATGGGAAACACATCCGAAGTATAGAAATCAACCCTATTCATATCCAATTAACCTCTAAACAATCATACTAGCATGGAAGGAAAACAAAAGGGGTAAAACGGTAAACATGCAATACCCCGTTCAAGGGTATTGGTCAAAATTGCACATAATAATCAAAGAAATTCAACAAAAAGGAACAAACCACCTACCTCAGCATTGTGAGATCTATATACTCTGATGTCGGCACTTGGATCGACCAAGAACACAGTTGATCTACAAAAACGTCTAAAACATTCAACCCATGATATATCAAAAGAGAGGGGAAAACAAAAGATTGTGCTCTATGAGAAAAGATAACTCACCGATGTGATTCCAACGCAACTGACAATGTTCGATTTGGAGGACAGATGTCCTCTTGGGGGTTCATCAAAGATTCGTGGTTGTACGATACTCTCAGTCAAATGAGGCATAGCAGGAGAGCTTTATGGCGATTAGACATGACCCTGACATGTTTAATGAAAACAAATAAAGTGCATGGTGTGAACTACACGACGTGTACTCACCATTTCAGTAGTATGCTTTAAGTGGCCTCCAGGTCATCCACACATTCATGTTCATAGCCGTTACATGGCCATCACTTGGCTACCTATGGTAACCGCGCACACAGCGTGTACTCATAAAGTACACGGCTTGTACTTCGAAAATTTCCAGAATTTCCTCTTTTTCTCAAAAACGACCAGAAAAGGAAAAAAATACTTGAAAAGAAGATCTAGGTTCTTACATTAATTTATTATTTTATAGAATTATAAAAATTTAAATTTATTATACAATATTTTAGAGCACATTCGATGCAAAATGAACTTGAGGTAAGAGATTTTGGTCTCACTTTTATTTCTATGAGACACATGCCTTCTTCACCACTTACTTATTTTATATTTTGTATATACTACCCATGAATGAATACATTTTAATATTTTTATCATGAAAATTATGGTAATATATATTTTCATATATGGTTTTCACTTTTATGATGTTTTGACTCAAATTTTACCAAAGTGGTAAAGGATTTCTGTTTCAATCCTATTTTAATGGGGATTGTTTATTCTTGAATTTCAACTAAAGAAATTATATGATTCATATATGATAAAGACCTTTAATTTTTATTAAAGTGTGTTTATTTATTGATTTTTATTTTTTTAGTATCATTTTACTCTCCTTGGTAAAATAAATGTTTTTAATAAAATGCCGCATTATTTGTCATCTTTTGGTAAGATTTTTTTTGAAAATCGATGTTTTCTAAAATAATTTTCATGAATAATTTTCACTATTATCTAATGAGTTATTAAAGTAATTTTTATTTACTTTCTACATTTTATGAAAATTTTTAAAAGTAATCTTCTTATCTTTTTTCAGAATTCGGTACTTTTTACCGAAGGTGTGACCCAAATATTTCTTTTTTTTAACACAGCATGAACAAAAAAATTTCCATCAAAACCAATTTTTTTTAATATTCCATCAAAATTTTATTATTTTTTATTTTCAAAGAAGTTTTTTTATTTAATATTTTGGAAATATTTGGATTTTGGATATGTTATTTTAAAATGAAAGAGTGTTTTCCCCAAGAATTATTCTAGTGAAATTTTAGAGAAAATTATCATCTTTGATGACATCCTAGATGTTAATTATGATTTACTGGGGATATCAACCAATGATTTCATACTTACTCTTATTGGAGTTGGTTTCCTAGGACCAACTATTTTTACTTTGATTGCATGAATATTCAATGTATTGAATATTAATAAAACTTTTTATTACATTTTGTTTGTTGTTTTTCACGACTCTAAGGTAATAATTTCCAAGAGTGTACTTCACATTGATAAGTTCATCGCAGTTCCCCACTATAATGAGAACCTTGACGTACAGTGATGATATTCTTAAATAATGTTTTTTGGTTTGATAACAAACTATGATGGAACACATAGTAAATATAATGTTAGGTGCGAGTACTCGTAAGCTGATGAGGATTCTTCTCAGGAAGTTTAGACTTGGTAATCTCCAATATGGGAGATTATGAGAACATAACCTCTAGTAGGAATTCTATTTTTTTTGTGTCATCAGATATTCTTATATACGAGTGTGTGTGATGATCATTAGATATTAATATTATTATTAACACATGTTACAACTCATGTACTTAGATGTATTTCATAAACCATGACATTTATAGTTCACGAAGAAGTTAGATATGTTGGGTGTGCCATGAGTGACATGTCATTATTGAATAATTCTAGGAAGAATTTTTTTCTACCATACTTATGAAAGTTGATATCTTGGACCTTTGATTGGAATAGAATCATCACATTAAATTCCATGGACATGGTGTAATGATGTGTTTATTTTAGGTAGTCAAAGAAAGACATATCGAGCATATAGGTCGGTGAAATGGTTATGAAATCGGCTTGATGGTATATTATGAGAAAGGGATTAAATTACCTAGTGACTGTTTATATTTGGTTATCGACATTATGAAATTAAGTTAATTTCTCTTGGGTTCCATGACGCATTTTTAGACATCAATCTTGGAATTTAGTCTAGCCCACCTAATGCCAATGAGAAAGAATCCAAGAGGGTCCCACGCTAAGTGTTTCCATTGATATCAATTAAATTCTATTTGAGTTTAATTAATGGAATAAATATTATTCTCAATTTTGAGGAATAATTTTATTTAAGTTATGTTGACCGTATAAATTAAATAAATATTTATTCACCAACATGTGAATAAAATATTTATTTTATTTGTTAAATAATTTAATAAATATTTATTTTATAGATTGTGAAATAAATATTTATTTATGAATAGAATAGTTATTCGGTTATTCAGAAATTGATAGAAGAGTTCAAACGGACCAAGATCATGTCTGGTGACAAATAATCATTATCATGACCATTACTTAATATTTTTATTGCGCCAGATAGCTCACACCATAAAAATAAAAATAATATAATTATTATTATGTGGAACGAGATTTATTTAAGGTAATAAATGTTTTCAAGGGCTGTTATTCAATTAAATAATATTTTATCTTAAATCCTAACTCTATGAATATATGGCTATATCTACTTTTTAGATTATCCAAAATTTAGAATAGATAATCTTTACACACATTAAATTCTCTATTAACTCCTCGTTATCTCTCCCTCTCAAGAACGAGAAGTGAAAGAGAGATTTCTTTAAGGCTAAAGAGTGAGTGAAAAAAATGAACAACCCAAGACATTCAACTCGCCACACTAGCACCCATAGATCGAGTGTTGTTGTTCAATGAACATATGAGGACATGTTGATAACCCCTAGAGGGATTCTATCCTTAGATCCTCACATCATAATAAAAGTAATCTAAAAGGGTCCTTTTGGATGATCAAAATTCACCAATGAAGAAATTTCCTAAGACCAAGTATTTATTTCTTCAAATATTAAATAAATTAACTATAAATTTGATATGATAGATCCTTGATCTTGGTTTTGAGAAATGATTATTAAAATATATTTTAATATATCACCCGCCACCACACACTTCCACTATGCTCAAATCCATCAAGTGGTATCATAGTGGTCACATTTAAAATTATAATTATTAATCTCAATATTGATCTATGTGCAATTATGGTTATATTTTAACTTCATGTTATTTTTTATTTAATCCAATTTCAATTAACATGTTATTAACATATTAATAATGTTCATTCAATGTTTCGTTTTCATAAATGTTTAATAAAAAATGAATAATATTTGAAGATTCCATCAAGAAGTTCCAGATCTTTGGCTGATAGGACTGGGTTACATGGTGTGTAGCCATAACACACACTATATAATAATGTGCATTGTATTTAGATTCACCATGAAATTTTTTACACATGATACTTTTATTGCACCCTGTGTGTTGACCGGGCCAACCTGGCACACCGTAAGTGGATACAGGGTGTGTAGATATCATGTACACACCATGTAGTCTTGCCGAGTTAACTTGTTGAAGCCCCATGCATGTGACTTAGATATACAACAACTAAGGTACATGGAGTGCAGCTTCATGTACACACCATGTGGTCTCCCATTATAGGAAAAAATTATTATTACACAAAATATGAAAATTACACCATTAAAATCTTATTTTATTGACTAGCACACTGTTGTGTCATTGACAATTTAATAACAGTTTTAAAGAAATTTAAATTCTAAATCGCTTTATTGTAATTAATATATCATTATTGCTCATGCCATTTATTTTCTATGAATTCCATTAATTATGGGTATGTCAATATATATCAAGTTATTATTAAGTTAAAATATAATAAATTAATTAATGAAAGTGTTTTTATACAAAATAATAAAATAATGAATATTGAAATGAATGATGACTATTTACTTTTGTGTATTCATTGCATGTATGACCGTTTATGATCTTGATTGAGACCCGTGTATGTGTTGGATGTTTTAATTAAATTTGCTGCATGCGTTTTCAATTATTTAATATTAAATTAGATGACGGCTAGAATGTCATCCATCCCTCCATTATTTTGTAGGATCTATGTGTCTAAGGATATTTATGTAACCCCCTTTAACCAATTCTTTCATTCCCATCATTTGTGTGTGAGTAATAAATAATTTTAATTAATGCAGCAACCCAAGGTGCAGGGAGGTTGTTCAAGACAAAACCATAATGATGCCAACCCAGGTGATACACAGTTGGATAGGTGGAATGTTGTAACTCGTGCCAAGACCTGCAATAGGAGTTATTTATCCTTATTAAAAGGATGCTTTAATGTCCACTAATTAAATAAACCATTAGATAAATCTCATGATCAAATCATTTAATTAATTAATTAATTATCTATATGTAATTATCTTTTTAAGGATTCAAGTCCAAGATCACTTAAATAAATAAATTAATTGAAAAATATGGAAATTAAATAAAGGAATTATGCGTAAATGATGTATCCAACATGGATAATTAATCATCATACACTTAATATTAACTAGACATGTAAAGAATAAAATGAGATAAAAATTTATGCAAAATAAATTAAAATCCATTAATTAAATATTAAATGAGACAAATACTTCCATTGATTGATTGGGAATGAAACCGGAGAACTAATTATAGTACATGGCCAAAGTATGGAAACATAGTTTTATCGAGGAGTTCTCATGAGAGTTTTGTTTGACCTAATGAAAAAAATTGAGATTAATAGGAAAAGTATGTTAAATAAAAATTAGGATGAAAGTGTTGAGGAAATACAAGTCAAGATTTCAGGATAGGGGAATAAACTCAATAAATCACGGAGGTAAATTTCCTCAGTTGGTAAGACCACCTACCAAATTACTTTATTATGGTTTTTGTGTCCAAAGTCTGGATCATTAATAATAGTAATGAGGATCCTCACCACTATAATGTTAAAGAAACTCTAAATTCTTAATTCAATGGTGAGGGATGTTGAGACTTGATAAAATACTGGGAGATTTAATAAAAAATAACTAAACAAAAAAAATTAATTTATTATATCTCACTTATTTGGTAATTAAGAATAGTACTAATAATATGCACTTTTTAATTTATTAATAAAAAAAATTTCATCATCCACACTATACCTATGATTAATATTGGAAAAACATAACCTCATAAGTTTCCTTGAATTTTCGGAATTTTTTAAATGACTTCGGGTTTTTCTATGCCATTAAGGAATATATTACATGCTAGAATGATCAATGTCTGATATGCCTACTAAAAAGGTGAGTTATGAATATGTCCTTTTCTTTGAAAAACATTTGAGCATTGTGATCAACATTCAATGTTTTATGCTTTAATCAATGTCTATTAAACAAAGGAAGTCTCATGAAAACATGAATGTGTATAGAATGCTTGATCACCTATGTGGTCTTTACTATGAGAGAGCTCGGTAATAATAGTTTCAGATTTCCAAGTCACTCTTTTAGAGAAATATTTTATTTTGGTCCCCAATTGGGCCTCACCTAGTCAAGATCATTGTATTCATCGAGTGATTAGAGGTTATAGGGTTTAAAATCCCCAAAGAACTGGACACCAACATCATTGTAGCATTACTCCCTTAGAGATTCTCTATTTTTGTTGTGAAGTTTAATATGAAAACCCTCGATAAGTCTTTGCTAGATATTTTTACTCTTATCCACCAATTGGATATGAATATGAAGTGTGAAAAACCTTACATCCTTAAGGTGAACAAATAGATAGGGCAAGTGAATATCTCTCAGACTAGGGCTTCTTTATGCCCTTCTAAGAAGAGGAAGCTCTGGGGGAAAGTAAGGGAACATGATATTATCTTCTTCACATGTGGTAAGAAGGTCCACTGGAATAAAAAATACACCCATCCAAAGAATAAAGGGGAAGCTTCGGGTAAATTTTGTATGAAGTTAAATTTATTTGTTTCTAAAAATTGTTTATTAGATACATCTTGTGGTGCTCACATATGTATTCAAATACTGGATCCATGTAGATTTAGATAGATTAACTGAGGAGAGGTAAATATTCAAGTATCCAACTGAGATAAATTTATAATTGTAGCTATCAGGGAATACCACCTCACATTTCCAACCAGAATGGTATTGATTTTAAATGGTTGTTATTATGTTCCTTTAGTTACCAAAAACATTATTTTTGTATATAGACTTGATATATATGGATTTGTTTTCAAATTTGAGAATGAATGTTGCATATTTTATAAAGATAACATTTTTATGGTAAGACACATTTAAATAATGGTCTTCATGTGTTGTATTACAAGAATAAAATAATGGAAATTGAAAATGATGTTACTTCATATGAATCAAACTACACCCAAATTTGGAATCACTGGCTAGGTCATGTAAATAAAAAGCATTTGACTAAATTACATCAAGTTAGATATTTATATTCTTTCGAACTAAAACCACTTGGTGTATTTCATGCATGTTTAAAAAGAAAAATGACCAAATACCAATTTAGTGGGAAAGGTAAAAGGGCTAAAGATCATCTTGAATTAGTTCATACCGATGTGTGTGGACCATTTCCTATTGAAGCAAGGGGTGGGTACTCATACTTTATAAATTTTACAAATGATTTTAGTAGATATGGACATGTATACATAATGATGTTAATGCCAAATTATTTTGAAAAATTTAAGGAATAAAAGAATGAAATTGAGAATTAGTTTGGTAAGAAGATTAAGAAACATCGGTCAATCCAGAATAGAAAATATCTTAATAAAAAATTCATTGATTATCTATGAGAGTTAAGAGATTTTATCTCAACTCACCCCTTCTTATATGCCTTAGTGGAATGGTGTTAATGAAAGGAGTAACTTCACCTTGTTGGACATAGTGAGATCAATGATGAGTCATATGAGTCTTCCATGATCCTTTTGGGGATCTGTGTTACAAATAGTAGCATACATACTAAACTGAGTGCCAACAAAAGAAATATAAGGTATACAATACCAATTATGGAATGGAAAGAAACCAGTTTTGTCTTACTTACATGTGTGGGGTTGAGAAGCATTCGTTAAGGCCTCTTTAGGTAACAATCATCCACCCTAGTCACAAATTTTATCTTTATAGGACATCCCAAAGAAAAAAAGAGATACTACCGATACAATCCTTTAGAAAAAAAGTTTGTGGTTAACAAAATTCCCACATTTATTAAGGAGGATATTATCTCTAAAAGTTATAGTGGGAGATAGATAAAATTTTATTAAGTCCAGGATCATTATACACAAGAGTTTTCATGGGAACAAATTCTACAAAGCCCTATAGAATTAGAAATTTCTTCTAGTGACATAATTTCTGCATAGGAGTACTAGAGAGGTTAGAGAACTAGAAACATATAGTTTTCTAGTCATTGAGGATAGTGAATCATTATTATTTGAAAATAATTATACTAAAAACTATAAAGAAGTTGTAAGTAGAAAATATGTTTCCAAGTGGAAAGAAGTCATGAAATCCAAAATAGATTCCATTTACCAAAACCAAGTCAGAATTAGGGTGGACCCTCCATAAGATGTAAATCCATTTGGATGAAAAATGGTATTTAAGAAGAAACTAGAAATGGAAGGAAATTTTAGAACCTGTAAGGTGATACTAGTTTTAAAAGATTTTAAACATCTTCAATGAATTGGATATGACAAAACATTTTCAAAAAATTCAATGTTGAAATCGTTCAAAATTCTACTTTCCATTACAGATTTCATTGATTTTGATAATTGGAAAATGGGTTTCAAAATAGACTTATTTAACGGGAATCTTCAAAAAGATTTATGTATGACACAACCCATAGATTTTGTGACTAAAAAGTCTTCCAACAAGTTATTAAATTTTTAATAATCCATTTATGGATAAAATTAAGCATCCAAGTCATGAAACATTAATTTTATTGAGTCCAAAATAGAATTTGGTTTCATATAGAATAAATGTGAGTCATGTGTCTATAAAAGGATTAGTGGGAGTGTAGTAATTCTCTTAATAGTATATTTCTTGTCTTGTTGTCTATTAAGGCATGGTTGAATAAATGATTCTCTATGAAGGACTTGGGTGAGGCATCATATATACTTTGGATTAAGATACATCGTGATAGATCCAAGAGGTTTATCAGCCTAAGTAAAAGTACAAAATTTGAAAATATACTAAATATATTTAGTAAGAAACAATACAAGAGGGGATTGTTTCTAGTAAAAGACCTATCACAATCTATTGTGATAATACTACCGAGGTGGATCTTACAATAGAGCCAATGTCACCTTAGTGTATGAAGCATCTACTTCAGAAGTATCATCTCTTGAGAGATTATTCTTAGAGAGGTAAAGTTTTAGTGATCATTATTTCCATGGAATAAAACATGAAAGACCCCTTGAATAAATCCTTGACTCAGTAGAAATAAGATTATCATATGAGGTCTAGTATATTAAAGGTCACAGAAAGATGACTCTAGTCCTAGTAGGAGTTTTTTGAAGTTGGTGTCTTAGGGCCAAATTTTTGAACTTTGATTACAAGATTATTAAACATATTTAATATTAATAAATATTCTTATTACATATTGTTTTTTTATTCATGAATCTAATGTAATAATTTCCTACAGTGTAGATTTCATGGATAAGGTCATAGGATTTCCCTGATATGTTGAAAACCTTGATGTTCTATGATGATATTCTCAGATAATGTTCGGTGGCTAGATAACGTACTATGATGGGACACATAATACATAGAGTGTCAAGTTTGAGTACTCGTAAGAAGATGAGGTCTCTTCTCATGAAGTTCGTACTTGGTAATCTATAGGATGGAATATTATGAGAAGAGACCCACTAGTAGAAATTATGCATGTTTTGGTGTCATCAAATATTTCTATCTCTGAGCATGTGGGATGATCTTTAGACTTTATGGTTATTATTTTTCATGTAAAAACTAACGTACATAGATGCATTTTCTAAACCATGATGATAACAATTCATGGAGAAATTGGATACATTAGGTGTGTCACGAGTGACTTTTCATTAGTGAATAATTCTAGTAAGGATTTTTCTATTCCATCGTTATGGTAGCTGATATATCATGAATTTTATTTGAATACAACCACTAAATTAAATTAGATTTCGATGGTGTAATGATGTGTTTATGTTATATAGTAAAAGAAAAAATATCAATGAAATAGGTTTGTGACATGATTATGCAACCTCCTTGATGATATATTGTGACAAAGGGATTATATATTCAAGTGAGTGATCATATATTTTTGATGATTTTGTAATATTTATTTCTTTATATTGGGTTCCTTGACTCATTTCTATATAGTGATCTTAGACTTAAGCCAACCCCACCTAATTCCAATGATAATTAATCCTAAAATGTCACACACTAAGTGTTTCTGTTGTTCTCAATTAAATTCTTTTTGAGTTTAATTAATGGAATACATTTTATTCTCAAGTCTGAGGTGTAACGACCCAAACTATTTGAATGATAATTGTGTCATGAATTGTGTGTTATATTATTCACAACAAAACCTTGTTTTTTATGAATTGTAAATGGAAATGTGACCATCTAGATTAAATATTTATTGAGCTTTGGGTCAATTATAACCATTGGAAAATATGACCATTGGGAACTATACTCTTGATAATGATTTTAAAATTATCATTAGATTTTATAAGTAAGATTTTAACAAAAGATAATTGATACAGAATGAAGAGTCGGTGGCCTTAACCAGTAGTTTCATGATGTTTTAAGCCTTTTTATTAGATATTTAGAGGGTGTTTTTAGTACTAGGGTTCTCCCTTAACCAAGAAAATGCCAAGATTGAATAAGTGAAGTTTTAATGTAATCAGATATGGGGTAAGTTCCAGTTAGTGGAGATTAGCACTTAGTCAATGTTAGTCGAGACACTCTATGAAACTAAGAACATTGCACACCTTACTCTTAGGGTGTATGTGGGTGTAATAAGGGGAAATGTGTTGAGTCTCTAGTTACTTAAATTTTAATTACACTGTATAAATAAAATTTTTATTCCATTATTTTCATTTTAAGAATAATTGTTCTGAATAAAATTGAGATATAATTTGATAAATTGAATTTTCGAACATAAATTATACTTTCCACAAAATATATAAATAATTTAAATAAACTAAGATATTATGATTGATAATTTTTTTAATAAAATAGTGTGATAAAAACAATATTATTTAAATATAAATGATAAAATAATTTTTTTTCAAGTGTAAGAAATTTTATTAGGCATTTTCAATCTGCTATTATTTTTTATAAAAATGGATTTTTATATTTAAAAGTTAAAACTATCATATTTAGAGAATTATTATGATAAAATAAATACCATTTTTTAAATCATCATGTGAAAACTTTTTTGGGTTAATTTATGATAATTTTATAAAATACTTTAATTTTTTATGAATAGAAAAAAATACAGTTTCAGTTTTCAGATATGTTACTGACATCATAATTATGTCACAGTGATTCAATAACTAATTAACCATGATAAAAGAATTGAAAATACGTTATTTTTTTAAATAAAGTACTTTAGTAGATTTTAATGAATTTCAAAACATATAATTTACTTTGAAAATTTTGAAATGGAATCTTTAACATTAAAAACGTTATTGTGTCAAAACTTTAACTTTACTTGCCAAAATAAGTAATATAAAATTATGGTCAACTCTTGTTGATTAAAATAACATAATAGTTTTCCCAAGTGTCCAATACCATGGAAAAATACCATGGTTTTTCATTTACCACTACCTAGGTGTCCGAGGCCTTTATTTGGAAATTAATAAACAAATGCCCATGTTTTCTTTAAATACCCAACCATTAATACATTTCATTTTACTTCCATTTCATCCTCTATGAATATATTATAGGTTTACCTACCAATGTGTCCTAAAACCTATAATTTAATGATCCTAAAGTTTTATGAACTTCTCTTCAAGGTAAAGGAAATATCCACTTCTCTTTTACATTCAAGTTCGCTCTTTATGTGGCATGTCTTTCAAATTTACAAAACTATGTACCAATTTAAAATTTATTTTATACCATTAATGTGTTAGTATTGATTTATTAATAGTATAAACTTGTCCCATATCATTTTACACTTTTCTAAATCCTTGTTTTAAAACCATTATACTGTCGATTTTACTTTTCAAAATTTCTCTCTTCTCCTCAACAAATTTCCATTTATTTTCTTTATGTAAATAACCAAACCTATTAATTTTCTAGGGGTATTAAAAAATATTGAAAAAATATATATTTTATTCTAGAATTGACATACATAAAAACGTCATTCCCTTTCTATGGGTTATAAATGACATAAAGATCTTGTCTTTAAGCACTTGTTAAAACGCCATGATTTCTATATGAAACTAATTTCTTCTTTTCTCGAGGGTTTATTTATGAAATTTTTTATTCTAATCTATATGGGAAAAAATAATTAATGTATATGAAGGTTTATCCTTGATAGTTCTCAAATTCATTGGGTAATGAAATTAATCTCTAGAGATGACATGTTTTACGATACCTTGGTGAATAACCTTGGTGATTTTTATAATACCTCGGCAAGAAACATTGATGATATGATTATGAATGTCTAATTTAAATGTTGTATCCATATTTAAATGTTAGTATTCAAGTAATTTTTATTATAATATGAACATTTTCCATTTTCGTATGCCTTCTTGATATTCCTCATGTTCTTATTGATTTTTTGTTCAATATCACAAGTTAATTATTTCTATTGTATAACCTTACCATTCCTTATGCTCAGCCTCTCCATTAATGTTTTTCTTAGGTTATGAGATGTAGTAAAAGTAATTGGGATTGACCAATTAATAATCATTTCATGTTATTTATAATAATGTTTTAATTTCTCATGTATCAAGTACATTTTCTCCAAGAAACTAAATTTTATAAGATCCTATGTTTGTACCATGTAAATGAAAAGTTATGTAATAAAAAATCA
Organism: Viscum album; assembly: GCA_963277665.1. NCBI lineage: Eukaryota > Viridiplantae > Streptophyta > Magnoliopsida > Santalales > Viscaceae > Viscum > Viscum album. The sequence goes on along the minus strand of OY728158.1, from coordinate 600,772,867 downwards.
GGACTCCATAGTAGGTATCAATATTATTTTTTGTTATATATGAAAATTGGGATTTGAAAACAATATTAAGAACCTTAGAGATAATTAAAAATGTAGGAAAACATCCTTCTTCTTTTTTAAAGTATTAAGTTAGTGTTTTCTGATAGAATAAATCCATGTTTGAATGTAAAAAAGTGGATGTGGATCTAGAACATATGTATTTAGCGTTAAGCCCCCCCCAAACAGCTTTGATGTAGACATGAATAGGAACTAGTGCACGATAATGGGCCTTGTTTCACCCCTAGGTCAAAACTCTTAGGGGATACTTTTGTTTAATCACATGCTTTTGGTGAACCATTTTGAAGAATTAATATAAACTTTTATTGTTGTTAATAGTTAACATTATTAATCATTATGTTTTAAGACATAATATTCCTTTGGATTTGTAATATTATTTAATGAAATAAAATATCTCATTATGTTTTATTATTTTATAAAATGGATGGAAATAAGAGGAACCACGTAAATGGTGAGCACAATGGGCCATGTGTCGATGACCCTCTGATGAAATACAGAATGAAAAAAATTCATGAGAATGGTGCATTAACTAACTCAAGTTATGATAAATAACTTGAATCAATTTGACTGACCAGATTCACCTTGAAGGGAACAAATTTCATTTCAGTCATTTATGCATAAATAAACACATTCATTTATTGCATATACTAACCCCTTTATTGCTAAAAAATGGATAATCTATATACAAAAGATATTTTTTATACTCCATTGTTCATAGAAATAAAAATTCACCCTGTTTGTGTATCTCTTAAAGGGGGAAGTTGATGAGTGGTGGACACTGGCCAAAAATATGATATCAAGAAGGAAGATTACAGACTAAACTACAAGGTGGTTGGTGTGTCAACAAGTGAAGGCAGAGCATCATCTACCTAAAGGGGTATTACAACCACTACCCATACAAATATGGAAGTGTAAAAATATCACTATGGAATTTTTCACTAGTTTCCTGAAAACATCTGTAGGAAACAATGAAATATGTGTTATAGTGGATCATATCAACAAGACTACCCATTTTATCTCTCTTTAGGAATATTTTTCTCTTGAATAACATTCCAAGATATACATTAAGGAAGTGGTTAGGCTGTATGGGGTACCACTCTATATTTTATATGACCATGATTCAAGGTTCACATAAAAATTTTGGATAATTTGTCAACATGATCTGAGTTTTGAATTTAATTTCAATACGACCTATCACCCCTAAATGATTTCTAATATAAAAGTACTATTCATACACTCAAGGACATGTTTATACCATGATTAATGGAATTTAAATTTGTATGGGATCACTATCTCCAATTAGTTGACTTATCATAAAAAAGTACCCCTTAGAGTATTCTAATAGATCCATATGAAGCTCTATATATGAAGTTATGTAAAACACGTACTTATTGGGATGAAGTTGGTGAGATAAGGCTTCTTAGGCCATATCTTGTAAAATAGATGACATAAAGGGTTCATTCCATCCAACAACACATTAAGGCTTCTATGATTCCTTAGGAGAGCTATGTTGACATTCATCCAAGGAACATGGAGTTTGGTTTTAGTGAAAAGGTGTTCCTTTGAATATCACCATAGTAGAGTCATGAAGTTTGGGAAACATAGCCTTAGGTACATGGCCCCCTATTAAATCCATTATTTCATAGGAGAAGTGGTCTATTTTCTTGCACTTCCTCCAAATCTATCTCATGTTCATGATGTATTCCATGCATCACTCTCAAAGAAAGTACATATCTGACCCTTCACTTTTAATTAATCTTAATGTTGTACAATTATAACATCAAATCACATATGGGGAGAAGCCTGTGGAGATCTTGGACCCTAGAGAGAAGGTTATATGCACCAATACTACCCACCTCACCAAAGTATTATAGAGGAACCATATATATGAAAAAGTGACTTTTGAACTAGAGGAGATAATGAGGAAGAAGTAGCCACAACTTTTCTCAAAAAAGGGAACGATTTTAAGTTTTTGGGATGAAATTTCTTATGGGGGAATAATTTAATGACTCAAACTTTTTGAATGATAATTTATTCCTGAATTTTGGGTTATATTACTCACAAAAAAAATGTTTTTTTTATAAAGTGAATATAAAGATAAATGTGACCATCTGGATTTAACCGTTATAGGTCCATTGGTCTATTATGACCATTGGACAATATGACTATTGGGAACTATACTCTTGATAATAATTTTAATGTTATCATTTGAGTTTATAAGTAATATTTTTACAAGGATAATTGATAAAAAAACAGTCGACGGCCTCAACCAGTATAGTCGTGCCATTTTAAGCCCTTTTTTAGAGCTTGGGATATAGATATCATCACTAGGGTTCTCCCTTAACCAAGCCCAATCTGATCTTCAATAAGTTAAATTTGAACCAAATCACGTATGAAAGAAGTTCATGTTAGTGGGGAATACCACTCGGTCAACGTTAGCCAAGGAACCCCAGGAAACTACAACCATTGAACACATTACTCATAGAGAACATGTAGGTGTAATAAGGTGTTATTTTTTAAGGCCTTATTTACTTAAATTTTAATTCCATTTTATAAATAAAATTTTAATTCCATCATTTCTATTTTAAGAATAATTATTCATAATAAAATTGAGATAGAATTTGATAAATTGATTTTTTATGTAAATTGTACTTTCTAGAGAAAATATAAATAATTTTAATAAACTAATTTGTTATGAATAATAATTACTTTAATAAAATAGTGTAATGAAAACACTCTTTTTTAAATATAAATGATAATTTGTTTCAAGTGTTAGAAAGCTTACTATACATTTTCAATCCACTATTATTTTTAATAAATAGTGTTTTTTATATTTAAATGTTATAATTATAATATTTATTGAAATTGTATTATAAAATAAATATCATTTTTGAAATCATCACTTCAAAATTAAGTTAGGTTGAATTTATGATAATTTTCTAAAATACTTTATTTTTTCATGAATAGTAAAAATACAATTTGAGTTTTGTGGTATGTTAATGACATCATAATTATTTTATAAGGATGTAATTAAAAATTATCCACAATAATTGGTTTAAAATATCTTATTTTATTGATATCAAATATTTTAATATATTTTTATCAATTTTCAAATATATAATCTACTTTCAAAATTCTAAAATGGAAACATTAACTTTAAAAATGTTATTTTGTAAAAAAATTAACTTTCCTTTCCAAAATAATTAGTATAAAATTATAGTAAAATATTTTGGATAAAAATAACATAAAAGGTTTTCTTGGATTCCAATTCTATGGGAAAATACCATCGGCAATCCCATGATTTTTCATTTACCACTACCTAGGCATCCAATGCCTTTATTTTGAAATTAATAAACAATTTCCCGAGTTGGATTTAAATACCCATCCATTTAACCATTTAAATTCATTAAAATTTTATCCTACATGATGTTATGATAGTTTTACCTCCAAAGGAGTCCTCTAAAGGGGTTCTAAACCCCCTAATGTCTGGATCCTCATGTTTTAGGAACTACTCTTCAGAGTAATGGGAATCTCTACTTGTCTTTTCCATTCAAGTTCCCTCTTTCTATGGTATGTATTTCAAATTTAAAAAATAAGTTGTTTTTTACAATTTATTTTATCATTTATTATATTAATATTATTTTATTAATTGGATACCCTTTCCCTCTCTCTTTTTTCGCTTTTTTAAAACCATGTTTTTACCTATTATGCTGCCGATTTTACTTCTCAAAATTTCTCTCTTATCCTTAAGAAATTTCCATTTATTATCTATATGTGAATAAATAAAATTCTTTATTTTATATGGGTATTCACCAATATGTAAAAAAGATTTATTATATTCTGTAATTGATATACATAAAGCCCTCATTCCCTTACCGTGGGTTATAAATGACAAAAAGATCTTGTCTTTAAGCACTTTTTAGAAAGCCATGATTTTTATATGAAACCCTTTCTTCCATTATTGATGAGTTATTTATGAAATGATTTATTATGGTTGGGATAAAATTAATTAATAAATTTTATGGTCATTCCCTGATAGCACCTCAATGCATTGGGTAATAAAATTAATCTCTAGAGATGGCATGTTTTACGATACCATGGCGAGTAAACTTGGAAATTTTTATGACTCCTCTGTGAAAAACCACAGTGATATGATTATGAATGTATCATTTAAATATTTTACACACATCTCCATTTTATGTTTCATATTATTTTTAATATTATATACCTCTTTAACTTTCCTAATTCCTTTATGAAATTCCTCATGCTCTTATTGATTTTTTCCTCAAGATCACATGTAAACTATTTCACTTGTTTACCCTTACTTGACCTTATACTCATCCTATCCTTTGATGTATCTCCATAGGTTATGAAATATAGTAAAATTAGTTAGGATAAACCAATAAGGAATAATTTCATGTTTTTTATAATAATATTTTAATTTTTCATGTATTATGTATCTTTTTTTTAAGATACTAAACTTTAAAAGATCCTCTATTTTTACTATGTAAGTGAAAAGTTATGTAATAAAAAGGCGTGATTCCATATGAGGAATAATTTTATTCAACTTATATTTATCTCATAAATTATTTAAATATTTTTTTCCAATCACATTAATAAAATATATATTTTTTTATTAAATATTTTAATAAAAACTTATTCCCTATATTTTGAATAAAATATTTATTTATGAATAAAATATTTATTTAGTTAATCAATAAATGATAGATGAGTTTAATGGACCATGATCATTTCTAGTAAAAAATATTAATTAACAATACCAATACATAATATTTTTTAATTAAATTATCTTATTTGATTTTAGTTATGTTAATTTATTTATATCATGTTATGTCACTAGGAATGTTAATTATTATCTTTAATGATTAGATGTTGAATTAGCAGTGAAAACTCATAATGGTATGGAGACAATATGTCAGGTATATTTTTATTATCTGATTGAAATTTGTGGTAATGTACTTCTAGAAAATATTATAATTCAACATATCACTAAATTTGATGTTATTTTGATCATGAATTGGATATCTCTATAAAGATATCATATAAAATTTCATGTAATGAGTGTCATATTTGATATTATGAACCAACCCATGATCGCCTTTTGGTTCAAGGATGAATATAAAATTATAGTGGAAGTTATTTCTATTTTGTGGGTCTTGTTGCCTATTCATGAGGGATTTTATTATCTCAAATGGATAAGAATAAACTAGAAATTGAATATATGCCTATTTTATAAGAATTTTTTGTTGTCTTTCTTAGAGAGTTTCATAGAATTACTCTGAATTATGAAGCTAATTTTTTAATTGAACTCATACATGGTGCTACACCTATCCATATAGAATGGTCCTTCTTGAGATTTATGAATTAAAGAACAAACTCTAGTACAATCTTGATAAGGGGTTTCTTTAGACAAGTGTATCACTATGGGATTCATGTATTCATTTTTTTAAGATGAAATAGGGATCAATGTGAATATTCATTGATTGTTGGGAGTTGAACAAGATCGTAATAAAGACTAATTATCCCCTACCTCGTATTTATTATTTGTTCAAAAAATTACAAGGAGAACAATATTTTTACTAGATTGATCTTTGATCTCTATATTATGAGTTGAGGGTGAAAATTGAAGACATATTCAAGATAACCCTATCTTTGAGGTACGAGCACTATAAATTTATAGTGATTCGTTTTGGTTTTACTAATTTCCCCATTATCTTCATCTATTCAATGAATATATTCTTTAGAGATGAACATGATAAGTTAGTGTATGCTTTATAGATTACATTCTTATATATTTCGAGATAAAATAAGAGCATAACAATCACTTAAAGATTATATTGAAGACCTTAAATAAAAAGAATATGTATAAAAAATTTACCAATGGTAACTTTTGGCTTCATAATTTTTCATTATTAGGCCATTTAATCTCAAGTGATAGTATTTCTGTGGATCATTTAAATAAGGGAGTTATTTAAAAATGGACCAAACCAACCATGGTTACTGAGATACATTGTTTTATTGGTTTGGTTGGATATTACAAAAATCATTGGGATAAATTTTTCATGACTTTATAATCCACTCATGTAGTAGAGTGTAAAGGGGGTTATGTTTTTATGGATGGAAGAATGTGAGGTGAATTTTGAGGAACTAAAGAGAAGTTTTGTCAATGAACCTATGCTTACAGTAAACTATAGTGGATAAGGGTTTTCAATATTTAGTGACACATTAAAAAAGGTACGAGGATTTTTCCTCATGCAGAATGATATTGTGACAACTTATGCCTCATGAAAATTTATGTTTCATGAAAAATGTTACCTAAATTATGATTTAGAGTTACTATAGTAATTTCAGAATTAAAGATATAAAGGTACTATATTTGTGGGAAAATGTGTGACATATCTACTTACCATTAAATTTTAAATAATATATTCTCTTAGAAAGAGTTGAAAGTTTTATAGAAAAGTTGGTTGTAGTTGATTAAAGATTATGACTGCTCAATGCATTACCACTATAATAAAGTAACAAAATAGTCGATGCTTTGAGTCGGAAAGATCATGCTAGCTTATCAATGATACAAGAGATATAATATTTCTGGATTTTCAAAGGATTCGTCTAAAAATATTGAAGGATGGGGAGAAATATTATCTTGATAAAATGAGTGTTTAAATATATATCCATGTAAAGATTAAAGAGGCACAAAAGGAACATTTAGAGTGAAAAAGAAGGTAATCAATGTTCCTGAGTTCTACCTTGATTGTAAAGGAATGATAATATTTAAGAACTTTGTATGTATCCCTTCTATACCATATTTTGTGAAAGATCTATTGGATGAAGCTCATAGTTTTTCATTCTTTATTCTTCATTGAATTTAATATATATATTGATATTTGAAAGATTATTTTTGGTGTGATAACATTAAAAGGGATTTTTTACTATATTAATCTCTCTGCCTGATATGATAGAAATATGAGGCTGAGTGAAATAAGTATAAGTTGATGTTGAACAATTACCTATACTAGAATTTAAATAGTAAATCATCATCTTGTATTTTTTAGTTGGACTCCCCAACAATGCTGGAATTATGTAATGAAATTAGGTTAGTATTCATCTACCATATAAAGAAAATACAATTCATTTATAATAGATAATATTTCTCTCTTGATCAAACTTCCATGATGCATATTAATGAAGTGGTAAGGTTTCATGAGGTAAAATATTAAATTATATTTAAATGAGATATGAGGTTTTCCAAGAAGTTATGGAGAAGTATCCAATAGTATCTGGATTTTGAGTTATGTTTCATTTCTTCTTATAATCCTCATGTAGATGATTAGTTTGAGAGAATTATTGAAACCTTGGAGGATAGGTTTAGATATTTCTCTTTGTATTTCAAAACTTTTTGGGATAAAATCCCTCCCATAGTGAAGTTATCTCATAAAAATATCATTAACTATAGTATTCAGATGGATCCTTTTGAATCCTTATATGGAAAAAAGTTTAGGACTCCAATATGGTGCGATAAAGAAGGGAAAAAATCTATTAGGGACTGATTTAGATAAGGATACAATGGAGAGGGTTGGATTCATTCTATAGAACATAAGGGTGGCTTAGAGTTGACATAAAAGTTATATTAACATTCATCAGTGAGATGTAGAGTTTGAAGTTGGTGACAATGTCTTCTTATGAATATCTCCTCAGGATAAGGTCATGATATTTGGAAAGGATGGAAATATGAGCCCTAGATATATCAGTCCCTTCGAAATTATTTATTGTATCTTGATGGCAGCTTATCATTTGACACTTCTACCTCATCTCTCTCAAGTTCACTATGTATTCTATATATCTTTCTTGAGGGAGTACATACCTGATCCTTCACGTGTACTAAACTCAGAGGTCATACCACTAGAATAAGATTTTTTATTATGAAGAAAACCATTGAGATTCAAGATCATATTTTGAAAGTGCTATGACACAATACCACTAACCAGGTCAATGTTTTGTGGTGAAAGCATAAATTAGAGGAAGCTACGTGGGAATGTAATGTTGCAATGATGCATAAATATCCTAAGTTTATTATATCAAAGTGAAACTTTTGAGGTTTGAATTCATATAAATGGGATTGAATTTAATACCTTTATATTTTTTGATATATTTATAAGTAAATAAATTTTATTTCTTTGGTATCTTTCTTACATGCAAAACTGTATTTAAACAAACTGTAAAAAAATATTATGATTTAAATGGGACCATTATAACATAGACATTAAAATTTTAGGTATTAATAAGAATAATAATTTTATTTAAAATATTTATAATGGTTTTATGTAATTTAAATTCATCAATAAATAAGTATATAATTTGTACTAAAATCATTTTATGCTTTAAAAATACATTTTCCTCAAAAAACGTTTTTAATGCTTTTTGTAAGAAAATATCAGAATTAATTTATACCAATTTTAAAAATTATATTTGATAAAAAGGATAAAATTTTTAAATAAACATATCAAAATTATCTTAGGGAGAAATTTTGGGGTTTTTTAAAGATTGGTTTTACAGTGAATAGTGGGAAATACTAATTTTTACTGAAAACTGTTTTTCATTTCAAGCATTTAAAAAGTTTCATTTTGTTTTAAAATTATTCAAAAGAAAAATTAGTTTAATTATATTATTAATAATCCAATTATTTTTATTTGAATCAATTTTATATTGGAGTTCTGTATAAAAACGTTTGATTCTTAAGAAAACATTTATTTTTCTAGAAAATAACTTTTCATTACTTTTTTTAGTTTAATATTAAATTAATTTATTCCCCTTTAGTGAATTGAATTTGATAAAATTGATTCCATATTTTTAATAATAATAATTAATATAATATAATAGCTTCAACATAATCATTGGTTATTAAGAGTAATAATCATAGTAGATATTTTTCTCCATGTTAAAAGAGGTAAAATTGGGTCAAAATGATGGAGAAACTCTTTAAAATCTCTACAAAATTAGATTTTATTCTATTTTATAGGTAGTTTTAGAACAAAATATACATTTAAGAAGTTAAATAATGTATTTTAAAACATTATTTTGAATTTTAAACCCAATATTTACTTTTTTGAAGATACGTTATATTTTATTCAAATTAAAAATAATTTTTGGGTCTTTACATTTAATGTCTTGGTTGGAAGATTTTATTCAGTTTTTATTGATTAAGATGTCTAAAAAAAATTAGTTATATTATTATTTGATCATTTTTTTTCATCCAATTTTTTACATTATTTCAATGTATAAGGAGTTTTACTCTTAAATTGCATATTTTTATAAAAACTATTTTTCATTCATTTTTGTATTGTTATATTAAAAGTTATTTGTTCGAGAAATATAAATTAAATATGATAAAAATGGATTCAAAATTTGGAATCATAATCTAATTTTTTATAAGGATCCTTTTATTTTTGGTAATATAATTATTTTTTCATGTTTAAAAGTTGATTTATCTTGATTAAGGTTAAAATGAGTTTAGAATGGTCTAGCAGTGAGATAAGGCATAAAATGTATCAAAAAATGACCAAATGTTATTTTTTGTGTTTATTTAGACCCTATAACATCTAATATTTAAATTTAGGGTTACATGGTGAAACATGGAATAATTGTGATATATATATATATATAATTTAATCTATTAAGTAATTCCAAGTGTATCCTTTCCCTCCCTTATAAAAACACACCACATATCCTCTCTTCTCCACAATTCATGATCCTTATATATCGGAAAAGAACTACCATAATAAATTTCTAGTTTAATTTCACATTCCCTATATTTTTTTCTTTCCAAAATACCATAATTTCAAGGCTTAAAGTTTAATCCAAAAGTGGTTTATCAACAAAGAGGTATAACTCTTAATCGGGTATGTTAAAATTTATTTATTCTTATACCTACAACAAATATACGATATCCATTATAAAATAATGACTTTAGTATCATAAATATACTTAATATTTATTATTATTATGTGAAAACTATTATCGTCCTACTTTACATCCTATGGAAAACAAAAATATCGCTCGTGTATACGTATGAATTACCGTTTCCACGTAGCAGTGTAATTTGTCTTTCATCAATATAATAATTGGATTGTTATAAATATGGAAATAATGTTAATGAATTTTATTTTTGATATTATTATTTTTATGTAAGGATAAAATATTATTTATCTTTCTTTCCTTATTTTTGTTTGAAAATGAAAACAGCATTCATGCATATGTACAACTAACCATCTCCATGAATGGTGTAAATCATTTTTTCCTCTATATCATTTATGGATGAATATAAATAAATATATAAATAATATATATTATATTTATATCATGATTAAAATAAAATATATTATGGTACCATGATCAAATTTCAAGGACCTGAACTACCGAATTGAAACTCCCATGAAAAACGAAACAGTTAACACCCAAAAATTAAGATTTTAATAAGGAATTATTAATAAATGAATTTTGAAATGCTCTATTTGGATCATATATAATGTTATAAGCATGTAAATAATTTTTTATATAATTAAAATAAATTTAAATTTACTATATAGGAGTTTAGAGTGCTTTTGAGGTAAGGTGAACTTGAGTTAATGGATTTTCATCTCACTTTTATTTCTGTGTGACACATACGATATTCCAGAATTGTTTTTTATTTTTGCTGCATATACTACCCATGAAAGTATTTTTTTTATTATTTTAATAAAAATTATGTGGATATAATTATCCAGATAAGGTTTTCTCTTCATTTTTTTTTTTGATTTTATGGCTACCAAAGTTGAAAGAGAATCATGTTTCAATACTATTTTAATCAGGATTTTTTATGCATGAATTTTGATTGAGAAATTATATGATTATTATTTGATAAAACCATTTTATTTTTATTATACTCTATTTTTTTAATTTTTATGTTTTAGTGCCATTTTACGCTCATGGGTACCCAAAAAGATTGCAAAAATTTTTTTCAAGAAAAGGCATCCTTATTTCTCCTCTTTTAGTTAGAAAATATTTTTCTTCTATATCCATGTTTTCTAATTATTTTCAAGTATATTTTTTTGCTATTCATAAATTATTTTTTAAATTATTTTTTATCAATATTTTAATTTTTTTTAAAAAGGTTGAAAATGAATCATTTCATTTTCTATATGAGGTACTTTTTACCAAAGGTGTGAATATATTTTTTGTTTCTAATGACTACGAAAAGAACATAATTTATCTCTGTCATGGTTGCTAAATTTTTTTAATATTACTTTACAAGTTTATATAGTTTTTTTTAAAATAAAATATTCTATTTAGTATTTTTAAAATATTAGGATTTCAAATAATTGAATTCTAAATGAAATGATAGTTTCCTCAATAATTATGTTAGATTTTTTTGATGAAAATTTTCATCTATGAAAACATCCTTCATCTTAATGATGATTTAATGAGGATATATTTAAATGATACCATAATTGTGGTTTTTATATATGTTCTTCCATTATGATGATGACATTTTTATCAAATCCATCTATATTCTATTGTCTATTATATGATGATATGATTAATGTTTCATAATCTTCTTATATTTACATAAATTAATTACAAATATGTAATGGTGGGGTCTTTTATAGACCACTAAAGCAATGGGTGAAGTGATGTTTATGTGTCATGAGATGATAATGATAATTGTGTACATTACTGTGAAAGTATTTATTTACATATTGATTCCCAATTATGATTTCTTCAAGCTTTGCACATTGAAATATGAATTAAAATTATTAGGAATAACTTTGTTAACATTTTTATGCATGAGTATGAATGTTTTTTAGTTATACTCATAATGTTATGTGTGTAAATGATTGAATTTATATATGTTCATAGAATTATGATATATTAATCTCATGATGAAACATGACTATATTTTGACTCTTGTGGGTTGATTACATTTTTTAAACCCTTATTTATCCTGCTTCAAGATATCAATTGATTTTAGTGTTTTTGATCTAAGAATTTTTTGGGTATGATTATTTTACACTGAGAACATGCACATGAATATGTTATAATACACTGATGATCATCTTATACTATAATAATTGATATCTTCAATGTTTACCCTTACTGATCATCTGATGTCACCCTTTATTTTGTTTCCTTTCCCTAGGTTATGAAGAAATTTTCTAAATAGAGTATGTCCAAGAAGATTACTATGGGGGAAGATCTTTATTGGTGATGATGAAGATATTTCATTAAATAATAATATTATATATCTATACTCTAATTAAACTCATCCTTTATGTTCCTAAGCCATGCTTTATTTGTAACACTCCAATATTTCATAATAAGTTATTTTCTTTAAAGTAATTCAATAGCTTGCGCTTCATGCAACACTGAGTTTGAGCGCATCACGACTTACCAAACTAGCCGTTCAAAAGAGGTTATGAATAGTATTAACTGAATTTTGAATTTTATATACTCCATGTAATTTTATAATGAATATTATGTGTTTCTTAGACAAAATATAAGAACAAATTCATTTTTTCGGATAAAAGAAGCATTTTTTAAAAAATGCAATTTTACCACCTTTTAATGGAAAACCCTTTTTAAAACCAATATTTTACACTTTTATATATTAAATTTAATGAAATTAAATTCTTATTTAGAATCGCGAAAAAAAAAATTTATTTTGGATAAAGTTTTGGTACTTTTCTGATAACTTTCATATTTTGATGTATACTGAAACATACAAAATTTTAATTGAAAACAACTTTTTTAATAGAAATAAATTATAGTGATAAATTTTGTATTATAATTATTTGTGAGTATAATTATATTATATTTTTATCATTTAATACAATGTAGTTAATTATAAGTAATTTCACATTTAAATTTGACATAAACACATGTCAATCTTTTATTAGTTTTTACTTTTTAAAAAACCTTCTTTTTAGTTTTGACAACGGGAATTAATTTTAAATTATCTAATGAAAATTATATGTTTTTAATTTGGTAAAATATAATTCATTCTTGAATTCATAATATCAAAATTATCTTAGGGTAAATTTTTGGTATTTTTCTGAAAACATTCAATTTTTGATGAATAGTGAAAAACACTGCGTTATAGTTTAAAACCGAATATTTATTTAAAAAACTATTTATTTATTTTATTTTATTTTTCATAAAAATAGATATATAATACCTATATAAATTCTATGTAATTCATTAGATTAATTTGATAATAAAATTAGATGTATAAAATTTTATTGATCTTTTTGTCGTCTTTTACCCACATCCTATGAGCATTTTCAAATTTTCATAAAACATACTTTTACAGATTGTATAATTTTAATTTAAAAAATATGAGACACAAATAATATCAGTATGTAAAATATGTTTCAACAAGATGAAAATAATTTTTTGTGAATAGTAACTTTTGATTTTTATTTACCACAGTTAAAAATTAAATATGGTAATTAAGAGTAAAAATGATATCATAATTACCTTAACACATGTCCTAATTATATTGGATAAGTCTAATTCAACCAAAAACAACCTTAAGAATAAAATACGAACCTCTTTGGTCCACTTGTATTAGATTAGGACATTTATTATTATTCTATTTAAAGAAGAGTTAAAAGAGTTAAATTCCAAGTTTAATAACTAAAACATTTTTAATATAGGGTTAAACATAATATAAAATTTGACTATAAATATTAATTAGAAATAAAAAAATATTTCATACATATTTTTATTTTATTTATAATTTTTATAAATTAAATAATTTAATTTATTTATGACACAATGATGATGAGGTAATTACCTTATTAATGAAATATGAAAATAATTGATATTATAAATATCTAAATAAATGTAAATTGATAATTCCGATGAACTAAAATAATTTTCTAGTTTAATATTACATGTTAAGATTATTTGAATAAATTTTATTCTAAGTGATAATGTTTTTTTGGCTTTCAAAAAAATCAGATACTAAATATTGTCAAAATTGACATAATTGAGTTTTCAAAACAAGTATTATATTATTAATAGATATAATATTTATAAAAATATAAGGCTCATCCAAAGGACTTGGATAAGGATATATATATATTAATAATGAACCACATAGGGTTCTCTTGGCTTGTTATAGTAAGTTTATTAAAAATATAATATAAAAATACCACGAGACATGGTACATGTCCAACTATTTAACTAAGAGTTAAAAATAAAAGATAAGGTTAATATGATGACATAAACCTGTATAAAACCTATTGGTTGAGAGGTATTCGACCCATACCCACCTTATCCTTTAAATAATACATTTTGGATCCATTATAAACTGAAAATAATTTTATTATAAAATAATATATCAAGGTTTTTCTAAAGTGACCCTCACCTATCTTATAAAAGGGCACTTCTCCTTCCCTTAATTTCACTCCTCCAAATCATTTTGTCTTGTCCAAATCATGCCCCAATATCCTCCAAAATTTCATCCCTTCATCCAAGAGGAATTACTTTGGTCAGAAATCCAACCTATAGAAGACTTTTAATCAAATTAAAAGGAAGAACTCGAAGAAGAGGTAAATATTTCATAACCTCTTTCAAGTTCTTTTCTATTTACACTTCCTCTTTCTTTGTTGTTTCCATTACAAAATAATAAATCCAGTATCTTTTATATATTTTGATGTTATTATAAAAATGTTACAACCATATTAATTATTATATCTATCCTATAAATGATAAAGTCACCATACGTGCGTATGTACGGATTACCGTCTCAATGTCGTGGTGTAGTTTGTGATTCAAACACTTCATTATTTGGATGGGTATAATAATGAGTATAACTGATTTAAATAATAAATATAAAATGTTAAAGAATCTGTATATGTGATATAACATCCAATTACATATGATATTTCCATCAATATAGTGATATTGCTGCACATGCATACGTACAGATTATCGTCTCCACGAACACGATGAGATTTATTCGCCATCATAATCATTCAAGAATAATTTTCATTTTATGATTAAAAATAATGTTTAAGAACTTAATATCATTCTCTATATGTATAAAATAAATCATATCCATAACAAAAATGGCTTACGTAACCCAACATATAAAGGAAAACAGACCAGTTAACACCCGAAACAATGATACTACTAAAATATTATTTACAATGAAATATTAGAGGATCATATATGATATAATATTTGTGTATATAGTTCATTTATAATTTAATAACAATGAATTAACTATTATACATGAGTTTAACATACCCTTGACCAAGAAAAAGTACTAGGTAAGGGGTTTTCATCTCACTTATTATTCCTCTGAGATTCATGCCATATTTCCACTATTTCCTTTTGTGTGGTGAATGTACTACCCATGATTTTATTAGTTGTGTAATATACTTCAATTTATGGGTATTTACATATTCAATTTATGATACTTCTTTAATGGGGTTTATGTTTCGTAAGTTACAAAATCAGTTAGGGAATTTCAAATTTCAATTTCTACTCATTGGTATTTACACATACTTCATTGATTATTTTAATCCAAGATTATTTTTGGAATCACTATTTATTATTTATATAGTAATATCCACTAACCTTTCTATGGATATAACTTTTATACACATAAATACTCCATTGATAAATTCAAATTCCATTGATATGAACTTTTAAAGGGTAATCTTAACTCAATTTCCATTCATTGAGTTAAACATCCAAGTCTTTGGTGTGAATGTAACCTTTATGATTTACACTAAATATCCAATTATATTGAGTGTATTTATATTTTTCACACATAATTATTTCATTGATTTATCCTTAATCTAATGATATGGTCTTTATAAGTTATGTCTTCTCAATTTATATTCCTTTGAGACATCTTTATCGTTATGCACCAATTCATTTTATATGGTGTTTGTAATGTCCTTCGACATATTATAACATAAATACCATTATTCTCATGATATTATAATGTTTTTATTAATGTTATTCATCAATTTATTTTATTAAATTATATCTTATTTGGTTAGTAACTCTTTGACTAATATATTGTTTTAAATGTTTTAAATATTTATTCTTCTAAATCTTTCCCATTAATGTTCATGTTTTAAAAATAGGTTTAAGTATTTATTTATATGGACATGAATGTTTTGAAATAAAAATTACTTTTAAATGATTCAAAGTGGTGTGGGACACTTTGATTCAAAAATCTCTTTTAAAATAATTCTTTGATAAATAGTGTGATATTAATAAGTTTTTAAGAAAAAGTGGATATTTCTCTCAAATAGTTTTAATGACTATTTTCATCTAAATCAATTTCCTTCAATGTATTTTATTCTTTATTGAGGTTGTTTTATTATAATACAATCATCCATATTGTATTGAATGAGTTATATTTGACTGTGGATGTGCTATTTTTATTCCATTCATGGTTTGTGGTAAAAATATTGACATTTCGTATGATAGTTTTAATACGAGTGTTTAGATTATGTTTCAGCCTTTTCATGGAAGGAATGCATTGGACTTAGTAAGTGATGGGTGGATCCTAATATATCTCCCTGATGCATCGGTAGGTCTCATTAGATAATTAGATGTGGAATTGGCAGAGGCCTTTCCCAGTTTGATATATGGTTATGGCCGACGCCTAAATCATTTTCAGACATCTTGGTCGAGGCCTTAACAAGATGTTTTATAATGTCCGGCATTATGCATTCTATCATTATGAAATTTCCTATTGATATTATATGTGATTATTTGACTAGTATAATATCGATTTGAATAAGTAAATGGAATTATTTGATTTAACTTTTCCCTATTATGCTAATGTTTAACTTTAAAATGCTTGTGTTCTAGTCTTATACATTTTCCTAAATGTTTATTCTTATTTATGACAGTTTCTGCTATATTTTTATTCTTACTGAGCATTCGTGGTCACCCCTTTCATATGTTTTATTTTTCCAAGGACGCAAAAAATTATATTACGATTATCCTGCACGAATATTCTAAGGGATATAATAGTGTTCAAAGGGGACACAATGTTGTTTTTTTATTTCATGATGTAATGTAAAACTTATGTATATATCTATTACTTCTAAGGCTATTAAACCGATCGTCCATTCCAGACATGATTCATTGTATCATGCCAATGTTATGTAATAATTCACTAACTCTGGGTAACTGGGGTCTGGGCATTACAGTTGGTATCAGAGGATGTTTAGTACAAACCTTGGAAGCTAGATTTAGAAAAACACTGATTAGAAAATATTACCCTAAGATAGACATTGAATAATAGTATAGAAGAACATCCGGAAATATTGGAAATGTAAATATTATGTGGGTTTTCCATGAAATACATCAATTTCTGGATATGAAAAAGTAGAGGCGGCTCTAGCACAGATGTACCTAGGAGTGAAAACTCCAACAAGGAGTTTCGATATTGACCCAGGGTATCTTGTTACATGACAATGGGCCTTGCTACAATCTTGGTTACGACACTCCCCGGTGATATGCTTAGGATAATTCACATTTTCTTTAAAAATTGATTTAAAGGATTTTAATATAAGATGAGAATAAATAATCATGGTTAATCCTAAGGTGTTTTAGATTGAAAATAAGGTGTTATGGTATTATCTTAATGATTTTATGACTCACACTATGCTTTATTGTGTTAGTCAATGTCTGGATTCCAAGGAATTCATAGTAACATTGAACATGATGTACAAGGTGGGACCGATGGTTAAAATGAGCAATGAAATAGAATGTTGATAGGTGTAAAATATATCATGTTCATGGAGAATTAGTTATCCAAAAATATGATCAAAAACATATATATTAACTAACTCTAGGACTCAACAAAGAAGAGAAAGGCGATGAATGATAAGAGCTCCCACAGTGGAGACCATAGAGAAAAAAAAGCTCAATTTCCATCATATTGGAAATGTGGAAGGAGACACCTAGGGAAGTGTCTCAATGGAACAAAGAAATGGTTTATGTGTGGGAAAGAAGGAAAAAAAGTAAAGAATTGCTGAGGAAAAATGAATAGTACTATAGAAGAAAATAAAAATGATCCCAAGAATACTTTTAGAGTAATTTACCATAAATGTAGGGGCCTGGGCATTACCTGAGTGAATTTACTATTCTATAGGATATCCTCTTGTTCAAGGAATAAACTTCATGAAAATAAATGGATTGTGAAATCTTTAAAAGTATTAGTGTTCTTGGTTGATGGGTTTACTTTGGAAGACTATTCTATTGTATGTGAAACCATGCAGTTTGTTATGTGAAAATGCTATTTTAGGAAGAATTATCTTTTATATTTTTGATATAGTTATAAATAACCATTTGGGTTTATATGATCCTTGAATTTGAGGAAATTACAATTTATTAAATTTTGGAATGAAAATGCAAGGCATGAGATAACATTTGTGGTGAAATTATGTTATAGTTATTTTGAAGAATTTATATTATTTTGGGAATGTCATATAAGATAGTTTTTGAAAATGGACAACACGCAGACAGTGTGACAACCTGTCGCATCAGACAAAGCTACAAGAATCAAACCTACAACCAAAGTGTGATTGGGATTTATCACCTACCACTAGAATACGTGAAGTCCCTAGTTAGTGTGACTAATTATTCTTAGTTAAATGAATTTATTTATCAATAATAAGTTGATTCTAGATCTTATATATTATCAAATGGGTATCCTTAGAATATGATAATGATTTGTTGATTAAGTGATAAATGTTATTTTGGAAGATGTTTGCTTTGTTGGGAACACTATAAGCCTAAGGAAAATAGAATAATATGGGATTTCATTTGAGGAGTAACGATGGATTCTTATCTACATTTTTATTGTGGATTTATAGGGATTTGGGATATTTATTGAAATTATTAACCTATAATAGAGAATATTTTATTAGGTCAATTACTTTTAAGTATGTGACTGTTAGAGTAGTCGATGTTATATGGAGATACAATTTAACATGGAAGACTACGTAATTAGATTCTTCTATATTTTGGGTTTCAATATTAGTTTGGATTATATTGAATGATTTTAAGGAAAATTGTTTATTGAATGGTATTTATTGATCTTTGGGTATTGTTGGTTTAATTTTATAAATTAAGATTCGTATTTATTTCTCTAAAGGATTATATTTTTTGGGGATCATCTGATCTTGTACTAACCATTTGGGTTTTGGTTAATCTATAAAGACATGGTAAATATATATAGTTTTTCTTTTTTGGATTATGTGATTCTCTAGAAGTTGATTTTAGCACTTTAGGTGTGACCAAGTCATCTTTAATACTCATCGTTTGAAAAAAAAGATGAGTTAGTTGTAGAATTTTATTCAATGATGAAACTCTACTTAAAATGTAAGTATATCTCTTTATGTTCTTAGTCAATCTCATAAATAAATTCCTCAACTTTATGAAATGGAATATAAAAAATGTTGTCCATTTACTTTTCCTACTAGGAAACTAATGACCGATTATCCCATCACATGTTTGTGGTTTTCTTGTTGTTAACTTTCTCTTAATCATATTTTCTATCACTCTCCACCAGAACATGACTGTAGAGACCCGAATCTTGACGTACATGGACATTACATTACTTTTGCGGAATACTTAGTACATAACAAAAACACACACATAAGGATCGTAATAGTTTAGTGTCTTTGGAAACTCGGAATATAATCTTCTAATCGTGGTGAATGATCTTCAACATCTCCCATAAATATCTTCCTTTATTTTACCTAAAACCTTTCTTTATATCCTGGGGAAAAGAAAACATAAAAGGGTGAGCTCAAATGCTCAGTAAGCGTAAAAAAAAGAAATATCAATCACATCATATTCATAAGAACATAACATTTTGGAAATCTTAACCTGCAAAAGAGAGCATAATTTCATAACATGGGATAAATCATATTAGTGAAATGAAATCCCAATAATCATAACTTAAAACATGAAACTTTGTGTCATATACACATAATCATATAGAATCATATCTCATTAGTCAAGACTTATTGCGAAGACTATCTTAGTGGACAAAGTCCATTTCTGAACCGAGTCACCCTCGTTTCAGTCCTGTTTCACTGAACCGGTATAACCTACCATTCCAGCCATGTCTATCTCATGAGATATAAAATCTTTACCCAATGCATTGGAGAGATATATAGGTTCCACCCATCTCATAATGATACCATTCTTATGTGTGCCACAAAATCATAAATCATACATCATTGCATAACCCATGTAATAAAAATGGGAATCTTAAACATCATGACATCATTAAAAAATTCATATAAGATAAAGGAATTCATAAAAATAATTCCATCACAACATAATCAAATCAATGTAATAATAGGGATAAAAACAGAACCCTTTATTATCTTAGATGGAAGATAATTTTGATAAAACACTTGAACTCCATTCTTGAGGAAAATATCCTTTCTACTTCAAAAACATTTTTAATTTCTTAACATGTCATACAATTTTAAAATAAAAGAAGTTGATTAAAAATAAACTTGAAAACTTGTAAAGGAAGATTCATGGAAATAATGTTTTAAAAATCCATTCATGTCGTATAAGTTAAAAAAACATTCTTCGTACTTTTGTCGGAAAAGTCAAAAAGTACCTCGTACGAAAAACGACAAAATATTCCTTTCACGTCCTTTACTAAAAACTCACCTAAGGGTAAAATTGGATTTAAAAAATTTCAGGTGGATGGAAATAATATTACATATTGAGGAATCATGGATTTGGATGATAAAATACACCCTAGTAAATGCCAAAGTATAAACAATCTCGGATAAAAATTAGATTGTGATATTTCCCTTACCTTAAATCTGATTTGCTTCGTAAGTGTCTGAACCTCCTGTATAATGATTTAAATAATGTCATTAACTTATTACAGAATCATATTCATTGTTATGATATCATATATGGTTCACTTATGACTTTATATTACCCGTTCTTTTGTAAATTCCATGTTAAAGAAGCGTTTTGGGTAAAATCGTTTCATTTATCGTAGGTGTTTGGACTTGTTGTTCTTGACATTATTATTACTTATATCATGATTTACATACTTACATAATATAAAACATGATTTATATATCATATATATTCAGTATATATATATATATAATAGATAGATAAATGAAATGAAACACACCATTCATGGAGACGGTAGTCCGTACGTACGCATGAACGATGTTTTCCTTTCCTTATTGTCTTGAATGGAAGTAAGTAGATGAAATACAAATATACATAAATCCAGTAGCTTTATAATGTCATATATTTCATTATTATTGCTTATATATACTTTATAATCATTCTTAAATGGTTAACATGGAGAATGAATCTCATCGCGTCGTGGAGACGGTAGTCCGTACGTACGCACGAGCGATGATATCGTTCTCATGATCGTAAACTTGTGTTGAAGTGTATTTATACAATTTCAGTATAAATATTACTTTATAATAATCATATATAGTTACTAATTACACCATTATACCCATCCAATTAAGGTGGTGGCAGAAAATAGATTACACCACGGCGTAGAGACGGTATTCCGTACGTACGCACGCGCGGTGATTTCCTTTTTCCGTAGGATGGATAGAAGGTTAATTAGAGTTGTTTCATATTTATAATAACATATCAGTATATAAGAAATACTTATGTTATTACTTTATCATGAAACAACTAAAGAAGAAGAAGTTGAAGAAGAAAGAAATTGAAAAAGATCGATAATGGATATTACCTCTTTTTGACGCACCTTTTCTTAACCTCCACTTAAAGAACTAAGGATGGTCTTTGAAGAAGACCAGGACCTCTAGGATAATACTAGTGAAGTGTAGAAGAGATTTTGGCAGGGGTTGGCCGAGCTTGAATGCTCAAATTTGTGTGAGGAGGAGAGGGAGGAGGTGCCCTTTTATAAGGGAGGAGAGGGGCACCTTTGGGAAAACTAAAAATATTATTTTATTATAAAGTCATGTTCGGTTTTAAATAGCTCCGAATTGATATATTTTGAAGCTAAGGTGGGTATGGGTCGAAATACTCTCATACATTAGAATTTAGACAAGTTTAGGTATCAATTTTAACCTTATCATTTAGATTTAACTTTAAGTTAGATAATTTAACTTTTACAGTGTCTTCTTGTTTTATTACACTATAAGCTTAATAAACTTACTATATCAAGCCAAAAGAACCCCAAGTTGTTTATTATTAATATATATATCCTTATCTAAGAAATTTGGCCGAACCTTAGATTTTTAGAAATTAAATAACAATTAATAATATAATATTTGTTTTAAAAACTAATTTATGTCAATTTTGACACTATTTGGTACATGATTTTTATGAAATTTTTAACAGAATGATAAGTTCTAAAAAAGTTACTTATATCAACAATAACATGTCATAGTAACCTATAAAATTAATTTAAGTCATAAAAAATCTCAAATTACATTTATTTGGGTATTTATAACATTAATTATGTCAATATTTCATTAATAAGACAATTACTGCATCATCTTTGTGTCAAAATAAATGATAATTATTTAATCCCTAAAAATTAAAAACAATTCCTATGATGTAGATAATTGTATTAGATTTTTGTATAATATTAATTTTTTAAGTTTCATGAAGTTTATTACTAAATTAAAATTATTATACTTATAATATTTAAGAAAGTGACATGTTGTCACATTCTTTGGTTTTAATAATAATTAAATTATTTTCATGGAAAAAAGTCCATAAAATGAATCTAATCCGACCCTTAGGTTATATGGGTCTACTTTTAGCCATCCAATAGGATTTTCCACGTTTTAGGGTAATTTTATAATCTTATATTTACCCTAATTACCCGATTTACCTTTAACTATAGTAAATAAAATTTACCATAGTTACTATTCACAATGCCCAAAAATAAAAAGTAGCTTGTTAACATAATTTGGACCCAATGATTCCAAATATGGAATCCATTTTTCCAAATTCAGTACACAAAAGATGTAGAAATTAAATTAAAATTAGTACCGTTGTTCGAAAGAAAATGGGTTTTCTTTAAAACATTGCAAAACATTGAATTGATTTAACCTACGAATTCAAGGTAAAATCAATGCTAATGACATACATTATATTAAATGGTAAAATATATATTATATTTATACTTTAAAACCATTAAATATTATAATTTAACCACATAATATATTACGATGAAAAAAGTTGTTTTTAATTAAAATATAGCGTGTTTTTACTATTCATTAAAATATGAAAGTTATCGGAAAAATATCAAAATTTTATCTAATGTAAATTTTTATATCCTAATTCAAAATAAGAATTTTATTTTGTCAAATTTAACATATAAACATGTCAAAAACTAAATTTAAAGTGGGTGCGCCATCAAAAGGCGGCAAAACTGCATTTTTTGAAAAATACTTATTTTACCCGAAAAATTTATTTTGTTCTTATACCATGTTCTAGAAAATGTGTAAGATGGATAATAATGTTATAAAATTAAAAATTTAGTTAATACTATTCATAACGGCTAGTTCATGACAATATTATAATAATATATCGTTGTTTATTAAAACCCGGTATTGCGTACAACACACGCTATCGAGGAAGGTCGTGATTGCGTGTAATGCAAGCCAAGTCAGGGTTGCGTGTTGGGAAACAATCCTTTGTTGTTTCGTATAACAGAATCCAACCATATTTCATTTATACATTGAATATATATATATATATACTCAATGTTGCGTAGAATAACTATTATCAAAATTGTGTGTAACACGATCCAAGAATAGTGTTGCGTATACTGCAAGCTAATACGGTGTTGCGTATAGCGCAAGGTAATCTTGGTGTAGAATACAACACAAGACATTAATGAAATTAAAATAATATTTTTCATAAAATCTCGGGGTGTTACAATGACACATAGTTTATCTTCCATATCCATGTTTTCCTACATGGAATCCTTGTACGGGTTATCTCGGGTGACCTTTGTACTTCTCTTTCTTTCTTTTAAAGAGATGGTTTTATTGACTCTTTTTACGATGTGGGAATTTCAATGAAGTTCCCAAGACCAATTTTAAAATTGCGAGGACATAATTTCTGAAAGGGTTGAAAAATATAACACCCCAAGATTTCATAATAAGTTATTTTCTTTAGAGTAATTCAATAGCTTGCGCTACATGCAACACCGAGTTCGAACGCACCACGACTTACCAAACTAGCCATTCAAAAGCAGTTATGAATAGTATTAACTGAAACTTGAATTTTAGATACTCTATATAATTTTAGAATACATATTTTGTGTTTCATAGACATAATATAAGAACAAATTCATTTTTTCAGATAAAAGAAGTATTTTTTTAAAAATGAAAATTTACCACCTTTTAATCGAAAATCCTTTTTAAAACCAATATTTGAAGCTTTTATATATTCAATTTAATGAAATAAAATTCTTATTTATAATCGGGACATAAAAAATTTATTTAGGATAAATTTTTGGTACTTTTCTGATAACTTTCATATTTTGATGAATACTTAAAAATACAAAATTTTAATTGAAAAAAAAAATTTAATCGAAATAAACTATAGTGATAAATTATGTATTTGAATGGTTTGGAAGTATAATTAGATTATATTTTTACCATTTAATACAATTTAGGTCATTATAAGTAATTTCTCATTTAAATTTGTCATAAACACATGTCAATCTTTTGATAGTTTTTACTTTTTTAAAAACCCGCTTTTCAGTTTTGACAACGGGAATTAATTTTAAATTAATTAATGAAACTTATATGTGTTTAATTTGGTAAAATAGAATTCATTTTTGAATTCTTAATATCAAAATTATCTTCAGGTAATTTTTTTTTATTTTTCTGAAAACATTCAATTTTTTATGAATAGTGAAAAACACTACGTTATAGTTAAAAACTGACTTTTTATTTAAATAATTATTTATTTTATTTAAATTTATTTTTAGTCAAAATAAATATATAATACTTATATAAATTTAATGTAATTCATTGGAGTCATTTAAAAATAATATTAGATGTATAAAATTTTAATGAACTTTTTACCGTATTTTACCCACCTCCTGAGAGCATTTGTAAATTTTCATAAAACATAATTTTACCACTTATGTGAGTTGAATTTCAAAACTCTGAGAGAAACAGTTAATATCATTAAGTAAAATATGGTTAAATAAGATGAAAATAATTTTTGTTCAATAGTAACTTTGGAACTGTATTTACCACGGTTAAAAGTAAATATGGTAATTAACGATAAAAATGATATCATAATTACCCTAATACATGTCCTAATTCTATTGGATAAGTATAATTCGACAAAAAACAACCTTAGGACTAAAATATGAACTTTTTTTGTCCATATGGATTAGATTTGGACATTTATTATTTTTTTTAAAGAAGAGTTAAAAGAGTTAAATTCAATGTTTAATAACTAAACCATTTTTAATATATGGTTACACACAATATAAATTATACTATAAATATTAATTATAAAGATAAAAATATTTCCTACATAATGGTATTTTATTTATAATTTTTAAAACTTAAATAATTTAATTTATTTATGACACAATGGTGATGCAGTAATTACCTTATTAATGAAATATTAAAATAATTGATATTATAAATATACAAATAAATGTGAATTTAGACTTATGATGAATTCCACTAATTTTATAGGTTAATATTACATGTTAAGGTTATTTGAATAAATTTTATTCAAAGTGATAATGTTTTTATTGCTTTTAAAAAAATCAAATACTAAATAGTTCCAAAATTGACATAATTTAGTTTTCAAAACAAATATTATATTATTAATTGATATAATATTCCTAAAAATCTAAGTATCAGCAAAAAGTATTATATAAGGTTGTATATATTAATAATTAACCACATGGGGTTCTCTTGGATTGTTATATTAAGTTTATTAACCATATAATATAAAAATTCCAAGAGACCTGGTAAATGTAAAACTATTTAACTAAGAGTTAAAAATAAAAGACAAGGTTAATATGTTGACCTAAACCTGTCTAAAACCTATTTTTTGAGAGTTTTTTGAACCATCCCCACCTTATCTTTTAAATAATTCATTTTTGATCCATTATAAATCAAAAATGGTTTTATTATAAAATAATATTTCAAGCTTTTCCTAAAGTGACCCTCACATCTCTTATAAAAGGGAACTTCCCCTTCTCTTAATTTCACTCCTCCAAAGCCTTTTGGCTCGGCCAACCCCTGCCCAAATATCCTAACGACTTCCCTAAATTCATCCTAGAGTCCTTCCATTGGTCATATATCCAACCAAAGAATCCCCTTTGATCAAATCAAAAGGTAGAACCCGAAGAAGAGGTAAATATTTTATCACCTCTTTCAAGTTATTTTATTCTTCCACTTCCTCTTTATTTATTGTTTCCATTATAAAATAATAACTCCATTATCTTCTATATACTATTATGTTCTTATAAAAATGGTAAAACCATATTGATTATTCTATCCATCCTATAAATGAAAAATTCACAATACGTGCGTACGTACGGATTACCGTCTCCACGTCGTAGTGTAGTTTGTTATTCAAACACTTCATTATTTGGATAGGTATAATAATGAGTATAAATGAGGTAAATAATAAATATAACATGTTAATTATTATTTATATGTGATATACCATCCAATTACATATGATTTTGCCATCAATATAATGATATTTTCGCTCGTACGTACGTACGGATTATCGTCTCCACGAAAGTGATGAGATGCATTCCCCAAAGTAATAATTCAAGAATAATTTCCATTTTATGATTAAAAAAATGTTTAAGAACTTAATATAATTATGGATATGTATAAAATACATCCCATCCATAAAAAAATGGCTTACCTAACTGATAATATAAAGGAAAACAGATCAATTAACACCTGAAATGATGATACTATGAAAATATTATTAATACAGAAATATTAGAGGATCATATAGGATATCATATTTTTTTATATAGTTATTGTTTAATTTAAAAACAAATAATTAACTATTATAGAGGAGTTTAATTTACCCTCTACCCAGTAAGTGTACAAGTTAAGGTGTTTTCATCTCAATTCTTATTCCCGTGAGATTCATGGTATATTGCCACTATTTCCTTTTGTGTGGTGTATGTATTGCACATGATTGTATTATTTGTGTAATATAATTTAATTTATGGGTATTTACATATTCATTGTATGATACTTCTTTCATGGGGTGTATGTTTTTTATGTTACCAAATCAGTAAGGGAATTTCCAATTTAAATTTATACTCATTGGGATTTACGCATACTTCATTGATTATTTTACACCAAGATTATGTGTAGACTCACTATTTATAATTTATGTAGTAATATACACTCCCCTTTATATGGATATACCTTTTATATGCATAATCACTCCATTGATAAATTCACATTTTATTGACATGAACTTTTAAAGGGTGATCTTAAGTCAATTTCTGTTCATTGAGTAAAACATCCAAGTCATTGGTTTTGTTTTTTAAAATAATACATATGAATGTAACCTGATTGATTTACACTGAATATCCAATTATATTGAGTGTATTTATATTGTTCAAACATAATTATTTCATTGATTTATCCATAATCTAAGGATACAGTCTTTATAAGGTATTTCGTCTCAATTTACATTCCTTTGAGACCTATTTTTCGTTATGCACCAATTAACTTTTATAATGAGTATATACTATCCATTGATATATTATATCATAAATACATTTGTTCTCATGATATTATAATGTTTTGATTAATGTTATTCCTCAATTACTTTTATTCAAGCATATCTTATTTTCTTAGAAACTCTTTAACTAAAATATTGTTTTAAATGTTTTAAATATTTATTCTTCCAAATATTTCTCATTTATGTCCATGTTTTAAAAATGGTTTTATGTATTTATTTATATGGACATGAATGTATTGAAATAAAAATTCCTTTTAAAAGTTTCAAAGAGGTATGGGACACTTTGATTCAAAAATATCTTTTAAACGACTACTTTGATAAATAGTTCGACATTTAAATGTTTTCATGAAAAAGGGGATATTTCTCTCAAATAGATTTAATGTCTATTTTAATCTATGTCAATATCCTTCAGTGTATTTTATTATTAATTGAATTTGATTTATTATAATACAATCATCCATATTTTATTGAATGGGTTATGTTTGACTGTGGATGTGTTATTTTTATGTCATTCACAGTTTGTGGTTAAAATATTGGCATTTCGTATGCTAGTTTTAATATGAATGTTTAGATTATGTTTCAACATTTTCATATGAGGAATGCATTGGACTTAGTATGTGACGGGTGGAGCCCGCTATAGCTTCTCAATGCATCGATAGGTCTCATAAGACAATTATATGTGGAATTGGAAGAGGCCTTTCCCAATTTGATATATGGTTTTGGTCGAGGCCTAAATCATTTTTAGACATCTTGGTCGAGGCCATGAAAAGATGTTTCAGAATGTCCGACATTATGTATTCTATCATTATAAAATTGGCTATTGATATTACATGTGTTTATTCGACTAGTATAATATCCCTATGAATAAGTAGATGGCATTATTTGATTTATCTTAGCCATATTATGTTGAAGTTTAAATTTAAAAAGATTGTGTTCTAGTCTTATACATTTCCTTAAATGCTTGTTTTTATTTATGATAGTTTCCGCTATATTTTTATCCTTATTAAGCATTTGATCTCAACTCTTTAATATGTTTTATTTTTACTAGGATTAAAAGAATTATATTGCGATTAACCTGTAGAAATTGGATAAGGGATATAAGAGTGTTCAAAGGGGGCACATTTTTGTTTTTTTATTTCATGATGTAATGTAAAACTTATGTATGTATCTAGTACATCCAAGTCTACTAAACTGATCGGTCTTTTGGGACATGATTCCTTGTATCATGCCAATGTTATGTAATAATGCACCAACTCAGGGTAACTAGGGTCAGGGTGTTACATTATTGTTAAATGTATTGAATATTCATCTAAAATGATACAATATTTATGCATGTTGTGCTCAGATTTCATTATACATCACCCAAGTGGGATTCCATTAGCTTCCTCTCAGTGTTATTAATCATGAATAAAACTGAATAATGTTTCATATGATATTTAGTGAAAGGTTTTTAGATTCTCTTTATTTTATATATACATGGTTTTGGTTTTGTGCATGTTTTATCTTGGGATTTGAGGTTTATAATTTCTTACACTACAGTGAGTGAGTTCCCTAAAATATATGGAAACCCATCACTAAATTCCAATAATCATATAATTTATAGGCCCATCGACCACATTTGGATTTCCAAAACATGAAATTAACTTCCTCCCACCTGGAATGTGGGTCACCTTCCAAAATACCAGTAGGATTCTCTCCACTATAGGGTTATCCACACTATCATCTCATTGATAAAACTATACTAAAACACTAGAATCCCTATGAGAGTCTCCCTCATGCATGCATTTCTTCTAAAACCTGATAATCTCAACCCATGAGCACTAATTTTGAGTCCTATAGTTCTAAGTAGCCTCAGATAGTTCATGCTTGACCTACCCAACCTTTATTCAACACCATTAAAACATAATACACATTGGCCCTAAGGGAATGTTAATCTCATCAAAAAGTTCATTATAAATTTATCATAATGATCCTAGCCTATGTATTTATAATTCCTCTAAAACCTCCAATGCTACAACACATCTCTCCTATAGAGAGACCAATAAGCCCAAACAATGTATTAACTCACTGCCATTAGGACTTCCCTTAATCAATCACCAACTAATGGAAGCCAATAACATAACCCCCACCCCATTCTGACCCTCATATTTACTGAACCAATTTTTCCAATCATGGAACTACCTATGATTTTTTAAAACATCCCTTCATCATTTAAGGTCCTGTGAGAATTTACACTATCTTTATCCATGAATATACTATTCTAACATCCTAAAATA
Organism: Viscum album; assembly: GCA_963277665.1. Classification (NCBI taxonomy): domain Eukaryota; kingdom Viridiplantae; phylum Streptophyta; class Magnoliopsida; order Santalales; family Viscaceae; genus Viscum; species Viscum album. The sequence continues at coordinate 600,742,733 of OY728158.1, read as the reverse complement.
TTAAAAGGAAACAAGATGTGGAATCATGCATAAATGAACAACTATGTACTATGTGGACTTTATATGAAAGCTATTAAAACTAAATTTTACACTTCTCTATTTTGAATTTCGAAATAAGAATATTCGCAGTTGCGATTAGTAAGTTATTTAGAGTCTGATAAGGCCAACTTATTTTTTTTTTGAATAGTAATCTACCCTTATGGATAGTGACCAACCCTTATGAATAGTTACATACCCTTCTGAATAGTAACCTCACCTATGATATTATATATATTTAAATTAAGTGAATGTAGGATTTAGATATGTTTTGGAATTAAGTAAATAAATATTTTAAAAACTATATTTTTCATAGAGATTATGATTTTAATTAAAATTTTAATTAATCATATTTAGAAAATTATTTTTGAAAAATGGAATTCATTTTTGGATTCTACACGTTGAAAAATAGTTAGGGTGAATTTTTGGATTTTTTCTGAGATACTTGAATTTTTCGTGAATAGTAGAATATATTAATTTACCGTATAAATACATTATAATTTAAACCCACTATTCCTGACATCACAAGTGATGTAAGCACCCAAATCTCAAACTCACATGCCCTATTTACTATTCATGGTTAGGTAATCATCACTACTTCTTATCTTGGTGGAAAATAATAAACTAATAATTAAAATACTAGGAAAACCCATCTCCCCTCCTCTATAAATACCACCCTTCACACCCTCATTTCCTCACAACTCTCAAGATTAATTCCTTTTCTAAAATCATACCAAGAATATTAACTAGACCCAATCACACTTCTAAGAGCTTATGGTATCATCAAATGACCAAGACTATGTTCCTTAAGGGGGATCTCAAGAGTAGGATTCAAGAGGTAATTTCCCTCTCTCTCTCTTCCTTTAATTTCCTTTTAGTTTCATGTTCGTTTCTTAATATCTACCCACCTATCCTCATACACATGGTATGTTAACTCACTTATCCCAGATATAATTGAATTTTATGATACAAATGGTAAAATATATCATTAAAACCCTTCTCCTCTTCTTTTTATTTTAGAAAAAACACGTTGTTCAAGAGGTGTTAACTTATAACCTTCAAGAACGACATGTTTTCTTTTTTCCTTTGCTGCATTCAGATCTGGTCATGAAAATATTTTTATGGTTGAAACAGATAATATTATATGTATTATATCCTATTTCAGGTTCTAGAACTTACTTAACTACGTATTACTAAATGATTAAATAAAATAAGTTCATTATGGTCGAAAAACTCCCCGAATTAACCCAAACGACCATCCTTAAATTTTAACTGATGATTCATCCACATGGTGTTCAAAATAATTCATTATAATATCATTTAAAGTATTTTAATATCATTAATAACATGTAATATTATTTCTAGATGTTTACCCATGTTCTACACAAACTTCCATTTATGAATACAAGTGAACCGTTCAAGAAAACCATAAAAACAAACATTCCCAAACTATGGATTTGATACCTATAACTAATCCAAAGGCCCATAAAATAACCTAATGAAACCATAATTAACCATATTAATCTAAATAAGGTTATGGAATAGTTAATTAATGAATCTAATGTGGTTATACATGACATTAAATTGAATAAAGCATTCGGATACAAGGTAAGGGGAGATTCTTGAACCTAACTTTCTTTCTTTCTGTTCTCCCTCTTTCACTCCATTTTTGGTATAGTAACTCCTTAAAAATCATGTTTTCATCATTATATTATCTTTTTTGGTATATAAATTTTTTCCACAAGAGTTTATGTCAAACAAAAATTTTCTAAAAGAATCTTCTTTCAAAAACACACATTTTATTTCTCACCCAAGGTTGATGGTTGTTGAATCAAGTTTGTTATTACCACTTTATTTTAGGAACCCAATGTTTATGAATGTGTTATTATGAGATGAAACCCATTCCGTTCCATGGGTTAGTTATGTTCATTTTTTATATACGTTCTATGTGGCATGCATGATAATGATAATGTTATGATGTGACAGTTGCGCCAGGAATTATAAAGTGCAATATGAATGTTTGAATGTGACGGGTGTTCCCATAATTATACATTGCTCCAATGCATTGGGTAAAGTGATGAATCTCACGAGTTAAAGTGAAATTATGTGTGAAAAAGATTATATCTTTTTTCAAAAGTGGTAGTTCACCACTAAGACATGATGTATCATTTTTTATGCATTTCCACAGTTCAAGTCTTTTATTATTGATTCCTCTAATGTTCATGATCCTTTACCTATGTTATGATTATGCTCACCCATTGTTATATTGTTAATATTTATCCTCTTACTAAGATTTTATCTCTCCCCTTTTTATGTAAATCCTTAGGTGACTACTTGTACTAAGGAGTATTCAAGTGTCAATAAGAATCCAGAGAAGATCGAATTAAATGAATATTTCTTGTAACACCCCGAACCTAGTTACCCAGAGTCGGTGCATTATTACATAACATTGGCATGATCACAAGAAAGATCAAATCTCTAAAGTACGATTAGTTTAGTAGCCTTGGAAACACTAGATATATTCATAATGTTTTACATTACATCATAAAATGAAAACTACAACAATATAGTCTCCATAGTCCACACTCTTATCCCCTTATAAAATCCCTGCAGTTCATTCATAAATTACTTCTTCGCATCCTCGGAAAAATAAAACATAGAAAAGGGGTGAGCTCAAATGCCCAGTAAGGATAACAATATTGCAGAAACATTCATAAATAATAATAAACATTTATGGCAATGTATAACTAAAACAAAAGCCTTTTAAACATGAAATTCAATATAGTATGGAAAAAATAAAATGAAATAATGTCATTTACTTATTCACATGGATATTCTACTAATCGAATAATCACATGCAATATCAATAACCACTTTCATAATGATGGAACGCATAATGCCAAACTATAATAACCACATAGCCAAGGCCTCGTGCCAAGACTAAAAATAAGATTTTGTCAAGGCCTTGTGCCAAGACACTAGTTTGTCTCATGAGACCTACCGATGCATCGAGGAGCTATATCGGGCTCCACCCGTCACATATTAAGTCTGTAACACCCGAGACTTTTATGAGAAATATTTTGTTTTTATGTTATATAAATCATCAAAGGAATATTCCTCTACACACAACACTAGCTTGGCTTGCTTTACACGCAACCTCGGCCTTCCTCAATAGCTTGTGTCATACGCAATACCGAGTTTCACTAAACAACGATATGCTATTAAAATATTATTAAAACTAGCCGTTATGAATAGTGATAACCACTTTTTGAAATTTTGTAAATTTTATTTTTCAAACTGGACATCATTTTTGGATTCAGAATATCGAAATTAGCTTATGGTGAAATTTTGGTACTTTTCGGATAACTTTCATATTCTGATGAATAGTGAAAATTACTAAATTTTAATTAAAAAAAACTTTTTTTATCGAAATAATTAATAGTGATATATTATTAATTTGAGTGGTTTTAAAGTATATTTAGAATATATTTTTACAATTTAATACAATGTTGTTCATTGGATGTAATTTCACATTTAAACCAGACATAAACAAGTGTCAATCTTTTCATAGTTATTATCTTTTAAAAACACGCTATTTGTTTTGACGACGAGAATTAATTTTTAAATTAGTTAATGTAACTGATATGTTTTGAATTTGGTAAAATAAACATCATTTTTGAATTAATAATATCAAATATATCTTAGGCCTAATTTTTGGTATTTTTCTGTAAACTTTCATTTTTTTATGAATAGTGAAACCACTAAGTGGTAGTTAAAAAAACTGAATTTTTCATAAAACTTAATTTTACCGCTTCTGTGAGTAGAATTTCGAAAATCCGAGAGACACAGTTAATATCAAGGACTACAATGTGGTTCAATGAGATGAAAATATTTTTTGGTGAATAGTAACTTTTTACTTTTTTTTACCACGGTTAAAAGTAAATAGGATAGTTAAGGGTAAAAATGATATTACTATTACCCTAACACATGTCTTAATTCTATTGGATAAGTGTAATTCGACCAAAAACAACCTTAGGAATAAAATATGACCATTTAGGCCCACTTGGATTAGATTAGGACATTTATTATCAATTTATTTAAAGAAGGGTTAAAATAGTTAAAATCAAAGTTTAATAACTAAAGCATTTTTAATATAAGATAAATTCGACTATAAATATTCATTAGAAATCTAAAAATATTTCCTACATAATGATATTTTATTTTTAATTTTTAGACTTTAAATAAGTTAATTCATTTATGACACAAAGATGATGCAGTAATTATCTTATTAATGAAATATTGACATAATTGATGTTATAAATACCCAAATAAATGTAATTTGAGACATTTTATGAATTCCACTAATTTTATAGGTTAATATGACATGTTAATATTGATTTAATTAACTTTTTTAGGATTAATCATTCTGTTATGATTTTCACAAAAATTAATTACTAAATAGTGTCAAAATTGACATAAAATAGTTTTTAAAACAAATATTATATTATTAATTGTTATTTTATTCCTAAAAATATAAGGTTCGGCCAAATGACTTAGATAAGGTTATATATATTAATAATAAATAACTTGGGGTTCGTTTGTCTTGTTATAGTTAGTTTATTAACCTTATTGTGTAAGAACACAAAAAGACACGGTAAAAGTAAAATTATCTAACTTAATGTTAAATCTAAATGATAAGGTTAAAATAGGAACCTAAACTTGTCTAAATTATATTGGATGAGAGTATTTCGACCCATCCCCACCTTAGATTCGAAATAAATCAATTTGGAGCTATTTAAAACCGAATTTGGCTTTATAATAAAATAATATTTTTAGTTTTTCCAAAGTAGCCCCTCTCCTCCCTTATAAAAGGGCACCTCCTCCCCCTTTTCCTCGCACCACTTTGAGCCTTCAAGCTCGGCCAACCCCTAACAATTTCTTCTCTAGACTTTCCTAGAGACATCTTAGAGGTCCTGGTATTCTTCAAAGACCAATTTTAGTGTCCTAAAAGTAGGTCTCAAAGAAGCGCTTCAAAGAAGAGGTAATGTCTGTTACCGATTCTTTCATCTTTATTTCTTCTTCCACTTCTTCTTATTTAGTTGTTTCATTATGAAGTAATAACATCAGTATCACTCATATACTGATATGTTATTATAAGTATGAAACAAACCTATTTCACCATCTATCCATCCTACGGAAAATGAAATCACCACACGTGCGTACGTACGGAATACCGTCTCCACACCGTGGTGTAAACTATTTTCCACCACAACCTTACTTGGATGGGTATAATGGTGTACATAATAACTATATATGATTTTTTTAAAGTGATATTGATTCTTAAATTTTATATATACACTTCATTACAATTTCACGATCATGGGAACGATATCATCGCTCATGCGTACGTACGGAATACCGTCTCCACGATGTGATGCGACTCTTTCTACATGATCTTCATTGAATAATGATTATATAAATGAATTGAATGAATGAATATGATATATATTACACTAATACCAATCTGTAAATGAGGTATCTATAACCTAAAAAGAAGAATAATAATTTATTCCACAAAACACATATAAGAACAAAAAGTAATAAGCACCCGAATAACAAGTAGTAATGAAATATTACTAATAAAAAGCTAAGAATATGACCATATATGATATCATAAAAATAATTATTATTCTGTAATAATTCAATAACATTATTTAAATCATTATACAGTAGGTTCGAACACTTACGAAGCAAATTGGACCTAAGGTAAGGGAAATATCACAATCTCATTTTTATCCGAGATTGTTTATACTTTGGTATTTACTGGGGTGTATTTTATCATCCACATCCGTGTTTCCTCAATATGTAATATTATTTCCATCCACCTACAATTTTTTAAATCCATTTTTATCCTTTGGTGAGTTTATAGTAAAAGATATGAAAGGAATCTTTTGTCGTTTTTCGTACGAGGTACTTTTTGACTTTTCCGACAAAAGTACGAGAAGAATGTTTTTTTAACTTATACGGAATGAATGGATTTTTAAAACATTATTTCCAATAAAATTCCTTTACAAGTTTTCAAGTTTATTTTTAATCAACTTCTTTTAGTTTAAAATTGTATGACATGTTATGAAAATAAAATTTTTTTGAAGTAGAAAGGATATTTTCCTCAAGAATGGATTTCAAGTGTTTTATCAAAATTATTTTCCATCTAAGATAATATAGGGTTCTGTTTCTATCCCTATTATTAGATTGATTTGATTATGTTGTGATGGAATTATTTTTATGAATTCCTTTATCTTATATGAATTGTTTTATGATGTCATGTTGTTTAAGAATCCCATTTTTATTACATGGGTTATGCAATGATGTATGATTTTTTATTTTGTGGAACACATATGAATGGTATCATTATGAGATGGGTGGGACCTATATCTCCCTCCAATGAAATGGGTAAATATTTTATATCTCGTGAGATAGACATGGCTGGAACGGCAGGTTAAACCGGTTCAGTGAAACAGGACTGAAACGAGGAATGAACTCAGTTCAGAAATGGACTTTGTCCACTAAGATAGTCTTGGCAATGAGTCCTGACTAATAAGAAATGATTATCTATGATTATGTGTGTATTCCACAAAGTTTCATGTTTTAAGTTATGATTATTGGGATTACATTTCACTACTATGATTTATCACATGTTATGAAATTATGATCTCTTTTGAAGGTTAAGATTTCCAAAAGATATATTCTTATGAATATGATTTGATTGATATTTCTTTTGTTTACCCTTACTGAGCATTTGAGCTCACCCTTTTGTATGTTTATTTTTTCAGGTCAGGAAGAAGGTTATTAAGTAAGATATGCCAAAAGGGACTATAGATATGATGAAATAAATGGGAGACAGTGTAGACGCTTTATGAACCAGTTGTTTAGGTTTCCCAGTTTCTAAAGACACTATACGTATACGGTCCTATCATGGTTTTGTTATATATTGTAATAAGTATGCTTCAATTTTGAAGTAATAACAATGTATGTAAATTATGGGTCATTATAGTTGGTATTAGAGGAAAGGTATAGTCAACCTTTGGAAACTAGGATGTGAAAGCCTTAGTAAGAACCCTAAGGATAAGTCTAAGCATAGAACAAAATCTTAGTGTTTTAGAAATGGCCATGAATAACCTAGGATAAGACCTTAAGTGTGAAATTTTATTCTTGATTATGTGGTTTTCCTATTATAATTAGTGTTTCTCACACTATTCTTCTTGGTTTTAGTCAATGGATGGAACCCGAAGGAACCGTGTTAATGCGGAATGTGACGGGCAATGCAATGATTGTCCCCCTGAGCAACCAAACGTTATGGGAGCTAGAATGAAAACTATTGTAGCAATGCTCACACAACTTTCTCAAGCTATAAATCATCCAGGACTTCCAAACGAGCAAAGGAAGGAGCAACATTCTGTTGAATCCTTCATGAGGCAGCGTCCACCTTCATTCAGCGGGTCTATTGATCCATTAGTTACTGAACAATGGATTAGTACTACTGAAAAGCTATTTTCAGTTCTTCAATGTTCTGAACATGATAAATTCATTCTAGCAGTGTATCGTTTGGAAGGAGATGTTGATCAATGGTGTAATCTTATTAAGAATATGAGGCAAAGGGATGAAATTGATTCCATGGAATGGGACGAGTTCAACAACTTATTTTTCAATAAGTACTTCCCTTGTATTCTACAAAAAAAGATGGAGAAAGAGTTTATTGAACTGAAGCAAAAGGATGATGAATCTGTTGGTACCTATGAAGCAAATTTTACAAGACTTGCAAGGTACGGTTCTGTTATTATTATCCAACCTGAGAGTGAGATCGATAGATTCTTTAGTGGCTTAAAACCAAGTCTTTTAAGGGCCTTAGCCATAAGGGACTTCAATAGCTATGAGGAAATCGTTCGATGTGCTCTGAAAGTTGAGATGGAGATTGGAGTAACCCATCAGTCATATGGGTTTGATAAGAAGAGGAAAATGGAATTCAAAGGAAAATCTAAAGAGCACACTGAAAAGAAGATGATCTTTCCCTTATGCTCAATGTGTGGAAAGAAACATGGAGGGAGTTGTCTTAAAGGGACAAGTAAATGTTTTAAATGTGGAGAGGAAGGTAATCGGGCATTCGAATGCCGCAATGATGGGAAGAAGATGTCTAATGATGCAAACAAATGAAGGGACACACAGAATGAACCTACTACACTTCAATGTTTCACGTGCAACGAGATGGGGCCTTATGCCAATAAATTCCCTAATCCAAGGGTTGTTGATGATGATCGACATCAAAAAAATCTTAAGGCTAAATAAAAAGGAAAGTCACATGCAATTTCTATCAGCGATGTCGAGTACGATAATGATGTGGTGAAAGGTACACTTAACATCCACTCTAAAGTATAAAATGTTTTATTTGATTCTGGATCCACCCGCTCTTTTATTTCTAAAGATTTTTCTAAGGGTATCACCGTATTACCTCAACAATTCGATGTTGAGTTTGCTGTGACAACACCTAATGACACAACAGTCGCATCAAAAGTTTATAATTCTTCCCCGATTGAAGTTTGTGGGAAAGTGCTTCCTGCAAATCATGTGATCCTTCCTATAGTGTAATTTGATGTGATTATTGGCATGGATTGGCTTTCTTTATATGGATCTCATATCAATTTCCAAATAAGGGAAGTCACATTTCATATTCCAGATCAATCTATGATCGTCTATCGATGCCAGGATGAACATAACCTTCCAGTGAAAATTTCTTCCATCTTATGGGTCTTGATTCCACTGAATAAAGGTTATTTATCTCAAATGGTTGGTGAGAAACTCACAATTAAGAATATTCCCTTTGTACGAGAGTTTGATGATGTCTTTCCGGAGGAATTGTCGGGTCTTCCACCAAATCGTGAAGTTGAGTTTTCAATAGAACTCGTACCAGGTGCTTTACCTATTTCAAAGACACCTTATAGAATGGCCCCAATTGAGTTGCATGAATTGAAGAAGCAACTCCAAGAGAATCTTGATAAGAGATTCATACGCCCTAGTGCATCACCTTGGGGAGCACCTGTTCTATTTGTTAAGAAGAAAGATAGATCAATGAGACTCTTCATTGATTATCGAGAACTTAACAAGATCACTATCAAGAACGAATATCCTCTCCCACACATTGATGTATTATTTGACCAACTACGTGGAGCTCAATAATTTTCCAAGATTGATCTTCATTCAGGGTATCATCAATTAAGGGTCAAAAGGGAGTATATACCAAAGATGGCTTTCCGTACAAGGTATGGACACAATGAATTTATAGTGATGCCATTTAGTCTTACTAATGCCCCTATTATCTTCATGGATCTGATGAATAGAGTCTTTAGAGACTATCTTGATCAGTTTGTGGTAGTCTTTATAGACGATATTCTTGTATATTCCAAGAGAAAGGAAGAACATGAAGATCACTTGAGAATTATATTGAAGACCCTGAGAAAAGAGAAGCTTTATGCCAAATTTACCAAGTGTGAATTTTGGATTCAAAGAGTTTCATTTTTGGGTCACATAATCTCAAAAGAGGGGATATCTGTGGATCGAGAAAAAAAAAGAGGTTATAGAAAGATGGTCGAGACCAACAATAGTAACTGAGATCCGAAGTTTTATTGGTTTGGATGGATATTATTGACGTTTTGTGAAAGATTTTTCACGATTATCTAATCCACTAACCAAGTTGACTCGGAAAGGAGTTAAGTTTGTCTGGACAGAGGAATGTGAAGAGAATTTCAAGGAGTTGAAAAGAAGTTTATCCAGTGCACCTGTGCTCACACTGCCTTGTAGTGGAGAAAGGTTTGTGATCTACAGTGATGCATCCAAGAAGGGATTGGGGTGTGTTCTTATGGAAAATTATATGGTGATAGCTTATGCCTCACGACAGTTGAAAATCCATGAGCAAAATTACCCAACTCATGATTTGGAGTTAGCTGCGGTAATATTTGCTTTAAAGATTTGGAGTCATTATCTTTATGGAGAAAGGTGTGATATTTATACTGATCATAAAAGTTTAAAATATATTTTCACACAAAAGGAGATGAATATGCGCCAAAGAAGATGGTTGCAGCTGATTAAGGATTACGACTGCTCAATTCATTACCTCCCTAGGAAAGCAAACAAGGTGGAAGATGCATTAAGTTGACAAGACCATGCCAGTTTATCCATGATGAGGATCACAAAAGATCCAATATTTATGGATTTACAAAGGATAGATCTTGGAATTATAATGGAAGGGGGAAATAGTATCTTTCTCAAATGAATGTTCAACCATCTACACATGTGAAGATTAAAGAGGCACAGAAAGAAGATGTCGAGTTACAAAACAAGGTGAGAAATGTTCCTAAATTCAACATTGATTGTGATGGGATAATAATGTTCAAGAATCGGGTTTGTGTTCCTCCCATACCTGAATTAAAGAAGGATCTGCTGGATGAGGCTCATAGTTCTTTATTCTCTATTCATCCTGGAAGCACAAAGATTTATAAGGACCTGACAGAGTACTTCTGGTGGGATGGCATGAAAAGAGATGTTTCTGAATATGTCTCTCGATGCTTGGTTTGTCAGCAAGTTAAAGCTGAGAGACAAAATTCTAAGGGCATGTTACAACCATTACCCATACCCGAATGGGAATGGGAAAACATCACTATGGACTTTGTCACAGGACTTCCTAAAACATCCAAAGGAAATAATGCTATCTAGGTCATAGTTGATCATCTTACAAAGTCTGCACACTTCATTGATATTAGAGAGGATTTCTCTCTGGATCAGCTTGCCAGGATATATGTAAAGGAAGTGGTAAGATTACATGGAGTACCACTTTCTATTATATCTGATCGGGATCCGAGATTTACCTCTAATTTCTGGTGAGGGCTTCAGCATACTCTGGATACAGAGTTGAGTTTCAGCACTTCTTATCATCCTCAAACAGACGGTCAGTCTGAGAGAACAATTCAAACTCTAGAAGATATGTTGATAGATTGCTCTATGGATTTCAAAGGTGGTTGGGATCAACACCTACCTTTGGTGGAATTTTCTTATAATAATAGCTTTCACTCCAGTATTCATATGGCTCCTTATGAAGCTCTCTATGGAAAGAAATGAAGGACTCCAACTTGCTGGGATGAAGCTGGGGAAAGAAAGCAATTAGGATCTGATCTTGTTGATGAGATGGCTGAAAAGGTCTGATCTATTCAACAACACATAAGAGCAGCTCAGAGTCGACAGAAAAGTTATGCCGACAACTTAAGAAAAGACCTAGAGTTTGAAGTGGGTGATAAAGTGTTCTTTCGAATATCTCCCTGGAAGAGGGTCATGAGATTTGGAAAGAAGGGGAAGTTGAGCCCTAGATATATCGGTCCTTTCGAAATACTGGATCGTGTTGGAATGGTAGCTTACCGATTGGAGATTCCACCGAATCTATCTCGAGGTCACGATGTGTTCCATGTATCTCTCCTGAGAAAGTACATACCTGATCCTTCACATGTACTCAGCTCAGAAGTTGTACCGCTGGAGCAAGATCTTTCCTATGAAGAATAACCGATTGAGATTCTGGATCGTATTGAAAAAGTCCTACAGAACAAGACCACTCTCTTGGTGAAAGTTTTATGGAGGAACCACCAATTATAAGAATCTACATGGCAGCTTGAGGATATGATGAGGGAGAGGTATCCTCATCTTTTTGTTACAAAGTGACGAATTTCGAGGGCGAAATTCATTTTAAGGGGGGTAGAATGTAACACCCGATACTTTTATGAGAAATATTTTTTTTATGTTATATAAATCATCAAAGGAATCTTCCACTACACACAACACATTCTTGGCTTGCTTTACATGAAACCGCGGCCTTCCTCAATAGCTTTCATCGTACGCAATACCGAGTTTCACTAAACAACGATATGCTATTAAAATATTATTAAAACTAGCCGTTATGAATAGTGATAACTTCTTTTTGAAATTTTGTAAATTTTATTTTTCAAAATGGACTTCATTTTTGGATTCGTAATATCAAAATTAGCTTAGGGTGAAATTTTTGTACTTTTCGGATAACTTTCATATTCTGATGAATAGTGAAAATTACTAAATTTTAATTAAAAACAACTTTTTTAATCGAAATAATTAATAGTGATAAATTATTAATTTGAGTGGTTTTAAAGTATATTTAGAATATATTTTTATAATTTAATACAACATTGTTCATTGGATGTAATTTCACATTTAAACAAGACATAAACAAGTGTCAATCTTTTGATAGTTATTATCTTTTAAAACCACGCTATTTGTTTTGACGACGAGAATTAATTTTTAAATTATTTAATGTAATTGATATGTTTTGAATTTGGTAAAATAAACATCATTTTTGAATTAATAATATCAAATATAGATTAGGCCTAATTTTTGGTATTTTTCTGGAAACTTTCATTTTTTGATGAATAGTGAAACCACTAAGTGGTAGTTAAAAAAACTGAATTTTTCATAAAACATAATTTCATCGCTTCTGTGAGTAGAATTTCGAAAATCTGAGAGACACGGTTAATATCAAGGACTAAAATGTGGTTCAATGAGATGAAAATAATTTTTGGTGAATAGTAACTTTTTACATTTTTTTACCACGGTTAAAAGTAAATATGGTATTTAAGGGTAAAAATGATATTATTATTACCCTAACACATGTCCTAATTCTATTGGATAAGTGTAATTCGACCAAAAACAACCTTAGGAATAAAATATGACCATTTAGGCCCACTTGGGTTAGATTAGGACATTTATTATCAATTTATTTAAAGAAGGGTTAAAATAGTTAAAATCATAGTTTAATAACTAAAGCATTTTTAATATAAGATAAATTCGACTATAAATATTAATTAGAAATATAAAAGTATTTCCTACATAATGATATTTTATTTTTAATTTTTAGACTTTAAATAATTAAATTTATTTATGACACAAAGATGATGAAGTAATTATCTTATTAATTAAATATTGACATAATTGATGTTATAAATACCCAAATAAATGTAATTTGAGACTTTTTATGAATTCCACTAATTTTATAGGTTAATATGAAATGTTAGTATTGATTTAATTAACGTTTTTCGGATTAATCATTTTTTTATGATTTTCACAAAAATCAATTACTAAATAGTGTCAAAATTGACATAAAATAGTTTTTAAAACAAATATTATATTATTAATTGTTATTTTATTCCTAAAAATATAAGGTTCAGCCAAATGACTTAGATAAGGTTATATATATTAATAATAAACAACTTGGGGTTCGTTTGTCTTGTTATAATAAGTTTATTAACCTTATAGTGTAAGAACACAAAAAGACACGGTAAAAGTTAAATTATCTAACTTAATGTTAAATCTAAATGATAAGGTTAAAATAGGAACCTAAACTTGTATAAATTCTATTGGATGAGAGGATTTCGACCCATCCTCACCTTAGCTTCGAAATAAATCAATTTGGAGCTATTTAAAACCGAATTTGGCTTTATAATAAAATAATATTTTTAGTTTTTCCAAAGGAGCCCCTCTCCTCCCTTATAAAAGGGCACCTCCTCCCCCTCTTCCTCACACCACTTTGAGCCTTCAAGCTTGTCCAACCCCTGAAAATTTCTACTCTCCACTTCCCTAAAGACATCCTAGAGGTCCTGGTCTTCTTCAAAGACCAATTTTAGTGTCCTAAAAGGAGGTCTCAAAGAATCGCTTCAAAGAAGAGGTAATGTCCGTTACCGATTCTTTCATCTTTATTTCTTATTCCACTTCTTCTTATTTAGTTGTTTCATTATGAAGTAATAACATCAGTATAACTCATATACTGATATGTTATTATAAGTATGAAACAACCCTATTTCACCATCTATCCATCCTACAGAAAATGAAATCACCACGCGTGCGTACGTACGGAATACCGTCTCCACGTCGTGGTGTAAACTATTTTCCACCACCACCTTACTTGGATGGGTATAATGGTGTACATAATAACTATATATGATTATTGTGAAGTGATATTGATTCTTAAATTGAATATATACACTCCATTACAATTTCAAAATCATGGGAATGATATCATCGCTCGTGCGTACGTACGGAATACCATCTCCACGATGTGATACGACTCGTTCTACAAGATCTTTATTGCATAATGATTATATAAATGAATTTAATGAATGAATATGATATATATTACACTAATACCAATCTGGAAATGAGGTATCTATAACCTAAAAAGAAGAACAAGAATTTATTCGACAAAACACGCATAAGAACAAAAAGTAATAAACACCCGAATAATAAGTAGTAATGAAATATTACTAATAAGAAGCTAAGAATATGACCATATATGATATCATAAAAATAAGTATGATTCTGGAATAATTCAATAACATTATTTAAATCATTATACAGGAGGTTCGGATACTTATGAAGCAAATCGGACCTAAGGTAAGGGAAATATCACAATCTCATTTTTATCCGAGATTGTTTATACTTTGGTATTTACTGGGGTGTATTTTATCATCCAAATCCATGTTTCCTCAATATGTAATCTTATTTCCATCCACCTATAATTGTTTAAATCCATTTTTACCCTTTGGTGAGTTTATAGTAAAAGATATGAAAGGAATATTTTGTCGTTTTTCGTACGAGGTACTTTTTGACTTTTCCGAAAAAAGTACGAGAAGGATGTTTTTTTTTAAATTATACGGAATGAATGGATTTTTAAAACATTATTTCCAAGAAGATTCCTTTACAAGGTTTCAAGTTTATTTTTAATCAACTTCTTTTAGTTTAAAATTGTTTGACATTTTAAGAAAGTAAAATGTTTTTGAAGTAGAAAGGATATTTTCCTCAAGAATGGAGTTCAAGTTTTTTTATCAAAATTATTTTCCATCTAAGATAATATAGGGTTCTGTTTCTATCCCTATTATTACATTGATTTGATTATGTTGTGATGGAATTATTTTTAGGAATTCCTTTATCTTATATGAATTGTTTTATGATGTCATGTTGTTTAAGAATCCCATTTTTATTACATGGGTTATGCAATGATGTATGATTTATGATTTTGTGGAACACATATGAATGGTATAATTATGAGATGGGTGGGACCTATATCTCCCTCCAATGCATTGGGTAAAGATTTTATATCTCATGAGATAGACATGGCTGGAACGGCAGGTTAAATCGGTTCAGTGAAACAGGACTGAAATGAGGAATAAACTCGGTTTAGAAATGGACTTTGTCCACTAAGATAGTCTTGGAAATGAGTCTTGACTAATAATAAATGATTATCTATGATTATGTGTGTATTCCACAAATTTTCATGTTTTAAGTAATTATTATTGGGATTACATTTCACTACTATGATTTATCCCATGTTATGAAATTATGATCTCTTTTGCAGGTTAAGATTTCCAAAAGATATGTTCTTATGAATATGATGTGATTGATATTTCTTTTGTTTACCCTTACTGAGCATTTGAGCTCACCCTTTTGTACGTTTTTTTCAGGTCAAGAAGAAGGTTATTAAGTAAGATATGCCAAAAGGGACTATAGATATGATGAAATAAATGGGACACAGTGTAGATGCTTTATGAACCAGTTGTTTATGTTTCCCAGTTTCTAAAGACACTATACCTATACGGCCCTTTCATGGTTTTGTTATATGTTGTAATAAGTATGCTTAAATTTTGAAGTAATAACAATGTATGTAAAATATGGGTCGTTATAGTTGGTATCAGAGGAAAGGTATAATCAACCTTTGGAAACTAGGATGTGAAAGCCTTGGTAAGAACCCTAAGGATAAGTCTAAGCATAGAAAACAATATTAGTGTTTTAGAAATGGCCATTAATAACCTAGGATAAGACCTTAAGTGTGAAATTTTATTCTTGATTATGTGGTTTTCCTATTATAAATAGTGTTTCTCACACTATTCTTCTTAGTTTTAGTCAATGGCTGGAACCCGAAGGAACCGTGTTAATGCAGAATGCGACGGGAAATGCAATGATTTTCCCCCTGAGCAACCAAACGTTATGGGAGCTGGAATGCAAAATCTTGTATCCATGATCACACAACTTTCTCAAGCTATAAATCATATAGGACTTCCAAACGAGAAAAGGAAGGAGCAACATTCTGTTGAATCCTTCATGAGGCAGCGTCCACCTTCATTCAGCGGGTCTACTAATCCATTAGTTGCTGAACAATGGATTAGTACTACTGAAAAGATATTTTCAGTTCTTCAATGTTCTGAACATGATAAAGTCATCCTATCAGTGTATCGTTTGGAAGGAGATGCTGATCAATGGTGTAATCTTATTAAGAATACGAGGAAAATGGATGAAATTGAGTCCATGGAATGGGACGAGTCCAAGAACTTATTTTTCAATAAGTACTTCCCTCGTATTCTCTGAACAAATATGGAGAAATAGTTTCTTGAACTGAAGCAAAAGGATGATGAATATGTTGGTACCTATGAAGAAAATTTTACAAGACTTGCAAGGTAAGCTTCTGGTATTATTATCCAACCTGAGAGTAAGATCGATCGATTCTTTAGTGGATTAAAACCAAGTCTTCGAAGGGCCTTAGCCATAAGGGACATCAATATCTAAGAGGAAATCATTCGATGTGATCTCAAATTTGAGATGGAGATTGGAGTAACCCATCAGTCATAAGGGTTTGATAAGAAGAGGAAAATGGAATTCAAAGGAAAATCTAAAGAGCACACTGAAAAGAAGATGAGCTTTCCCTTATGCTCAAAGTGTGGAAAGAAGCATGGAGGGAGTTTTCTTAAAGGGACAAGTAAATGTTTTAAATGTGGAGAGGTAGGTCATCAGGCATTTGAATACCGCAATGATGGGAAGAAGATGTATAATGATGCAAACAAAGGAAGGGACACACAAAATGAACCTACTACACTTCAATGTTTCACATGCAAGAAGATGGGGTATTATGCCAATAAATGCCCTAATCCAAGGGTTGTTGATGATGAACGACATCAACAAAATCTTAAGGCTAAAGACAAAGGAAAGTCACATGAAATTTCTATTAGCGATGTGGAGTACGATAACGATGTGGTGAAAGGTACACTTACCATCCACTCTAAAGTATAAAATGTTTTATTTGATTCTGGATCCACCCACTCTTTTATTTCTGATGATTTTTCTAAGGGTATCACTGTATTACCTCAACAATTAGATGTTGAGTTAGTTGTGACAACACCTAATGGCACAACAGTCGCATCAAAAGTTTATAATTCTTCCCCGATTGAAGTTTGTGGTAAAGTGCTTCCTGCAAATCTTGTGATCCTTCCTATAGTGGAATTTGATGTGATTCTTGGCATGGATTGGCTTTCTTTATATGGAGCTCATATAAATTGCCAAACAAGGGAAGTCACATTTCATATTCCAGATCAATCTATGATCGTCTATCGATGCCAGGATGAACATAACCTTCCAGTGGAAATTTATTACATCTTATGGATCTTGATTCCAGTGAATGAAGGTTATTTATCTCAAATGGTTGGTAAAAAACTCACAATTAAGAATATTCCCATTGTACGAGAGTTTGATGATGTCTTTCTGGAGGAATTGTCGGGTCTTCCACCAAATTGTGAAGTTGAGTTTTCAATAGAACTCGTATCAGGTGCTTTACCTATTTCAAAGACACCTTATAGAATGGATCCAATTGAGTTGCAGGAATTGAAGAAGAAACTCCAAGAGAATCTTGATAAGGGATTCATACGCCCTAGTGCATCACCTTGGGGAGCACCTGTTCTATTTGTTAAGAAGAAAGATGGATCAATGAGACTCTGCATTGATTATCGAGAACTTAACAAGATCACTATCAAGAACAAATATCCTCTCCCACACATTGATGACTTATTTGACCAACTACGCGGAGCTCAATACTTTTCCAAGATTGATCTTCGTTCAGGGTATCATCAATTAAGGGTCAAAAGGGAGGATATACCAAAGACAGCTTTCCGTACAAGGTATGGACATTATGAATTTATAGTGATGCCATTTGGTCTTACTAATTCCCCTGCTATCTTCATGGATCTGATGAATAGAGTCTTTAGAGACTATCTTGATCAGTTTGTCGTAGTCTTTATAGACGATATTCTTGTATATTCAAAGAGAAAGGAAGAACATGAAGATCACTTGAGAATTATATTGAAGACCCTAAGAAAATAGATTCTTTATGCAAAATTTACCAAGTGTGAATTTTGGCTTCAAAGAGTTTCATTTTTGGGTCACATAATCTCAAAAGAGGGGATATTTTTGGATCCAGCAAAAACAGAGGTTATCAAAAGATGGTCGAGACCAACAATAGTAACTGAGATCTGAAGATTTCTTGGTTTGGCTGGATATTATCGACGTTTTGTGAAAGATTTTTCACGATTATCTAATCCACACACCATGTTGACTCGGAAAGGAGTTAAGTTTGTCTGGATGAGGGAATGTGAAGAGAATTTCAAGGAGTTGAAAAGAAGGTTATCCAGTGCACCTGTGCTCACACTACCTTGTAGTGGAGAAAGGTTTGTGATCTACAGTGATGCATCCAAGAAGGGATTGGGGTGTGTTCTTATGCAAAATTATATGGTGATAGCTTATGCCTCACGACAGTTGAAAATCCACGAGCAAAATTACCCAACTCATGATTTGGAGTTAGCTGCGGTAATATTTGCATTAAATATTTAGAGACATTATCATTATGGAGAAAGGTGTGATATTTATACTGATCATAAATGTTTAAAGTATATTTTCACACAAAAGGAGATGAATATGCGCCAAAGAAGATGGTTGGAGCTAATTAAGGATTACGACTGCTCAATTCAATACCACCATGGGAAAGAAAACAAGGTCGCAGGTGCATTAAGTCGACAAGACCATGCCAGTTTATCCATGATGAGGATCACAAAAGATCCAATATTTATGGATTTACAAAGGATGGATCTTGGAATTATAATGGAAGGGGGAAAATCATATCTTTCTCAAATGAATGTTCAACCATCTATACATGTAAAGATTAAATAGGCACAGAAAGAAGATGTTGAGTTACAAAAGAAGGTGAGAAATGTTCCTGAATTCAACCTTGATTGTGTTGGGATAATAAAGTTCAGGAATCGGGTTTGTGTTCCTCCCATACCCGAATTTTAGAAGGAGCTGCTGGATGAGGCTCATAGTTCTTCATTCTCTATTCATCCTGGAAGCACAAAGATGTATAGGGACCTGACAGAGTACTTCTGGTGGGATGGAATGAAAAGATATGTTGCTGAATATGTCTCTCGATGCTTGGTTTGTCAGCAAGTTAAAGCTGAGAGACAGAAGTCTAAGGGGATGTTACAACCATTACCCATACCCGAATGGGAATGGGAAAACATCACTATAGAATTTGTCACAGGACTTCCTAAAACATCCAAATGCAATAATGTTATCTGGGTCATAGTTGATCGTCTTACAAAGTTTGCACACTTCATTGCTATTAGAGAGGATTTCTCTCTGGATCAGCTTGCCAAGATATATGTAAAGGAAGTGGTAAGATTTCATGGAGTACCACTTTCTATTATATCTGACCGGGATCCGAGATTTACCTCAATGTTCTGGCGAACTCTTCAGCATACTCTGGATACGGAGTTGAGTTTCAGCACTGCTTATCATCCTCAAACAGACGGTCAGTCTGAGAGAACAATTCAAACTCTAAAAGATATGTTGATAGCTTGCTCTATGGATTTCAAAGGTGGTTGGGATCAACACCTACCTTTGGTGGAATTTTCTTATAATAATAGCTTTCACTCCAGTATTCAGATGGATCCTTAGGAAGCTCTCTATGGAAATAAATGCAGGACTCCAACTTGCTGGGATGAAGTTGGGGAAAGAAAGCTATTAGGGCCTGATCTTGTTGATGAGATGGCAGAAAAGGTCTGATCTATTCAACAACACATAAGAGCAGCTCAGAGTCGACAGAAAAGTTATGCCGACAACCGAAGAAAATACCTAGAGTTTGAAGTGGGTGATAAAGTGTTCTTACGAATATCTCCCTAGAAGAGGGTCATGAGATTTGGAAAGAAGGGGAAGTTGAGCCCTAGATATATTGGTCCTTTAGAAATACTGGATCGTGTTGGAAAGGTAGCTTACCGATTGGCGCTTCCACCAAATCTCTCCCAAGTTCTCGATGTGTTCCATGTATCTCTCCTGAGAAAGTACATACGTGATCCTTCACATGTACTCAGCTCAGAAGTTGTACCGCTGGAGCAAGATCTTTCTTATGAAGAACAGCCGATAGAGATTCTGGATCGTATTGAAAAAGTCCTACGGAACAATACCACTCGCTTGGTGAAAGTTTTATAGAGGAACCGCCAATTAGAAGAAGTTACATGGGTGCTTGAGGATATGATGAGGGAGAGGTATCCTCGTCTTTTTGTTACAAAGTGACGAATTTCGAGGGCGAAATTCATTTTAAGGGGGGTATAATGTAGCACCCGATACTTTTATGAGAAATATTTTGTTTTTATGTTATATAAATCATCAAAGGAATCTTCCACTACACACAACACTTGCTTGGATTTCTTTACACGCAACCGCGACCTTCCTCAATAGCTTGTGTCGTACGCAATACTGAGTTTCACTAAACAACGATATGCTATTAAAATATTATTAAAACTAGCCTTTATGAATAGTGATAACCACTTTTTGAAATTTTGTAAATTTTATTTTTCAAAATGGACTTCATTTTTGGATTCGGAATATCTAAATTAGCTTAGGGTGAAATTTTGGTACTTTTCGGATAACTTTCATATTCTGATGAATAGTGAAAATTACTAAATTTTAATTAAAAACAACTTTTTTAATCGAAATAATTAATAGTGATAAATTATTAATTTGAGTGGTTTTAAAGTATATTTAGAATATATTTTTACAATTTAATACCATTTTGTTCATTGTATGTAATTTCACATTTAAACCAGACATAAACAAGTGTCAATCTTTTGATAGTTATTATCTTTTAAAAACACGCTATTTGTTTTGACGACGGGAATTAATTTTTAAATTAGTTAATGTAACTGATATGTTTGGAATTTGGTAAAATAAACATCATTTTTGAATTCATAATATCAAATATAGCTTAGGCCTAATTTTTGGTATTTTTCTGAAAACTTTCATTTTTTGATGAATAGTGAAACCACTAAGTGGTAGTTAAAAAAACTGAATTTTTCATAAAACTTAATTTTACCGCTTCTCTGAGTAGAATTTCGAAAATCCGAGAGACACTGTTAATATCAAGGACTAAAATGTGGTTCAATGAGATGAAAATAATTTTTGGTGAATAGTAACTTTTAACTTTTTTTTACTACGGTTAAAAGTAAATAGGGTAGTTAAGGGTAAAAATGATATTATTATTACCCTAAAACTTGTCCTAATTCTATTGGATAAGTGTAATTCGACCAAAAACAACCTTAGGATTAAAATATGACCATTTAGGCCCACTTGGATTAGATTAGGACATTTATTATCAATTTATTTAAAGAATGGTTAAAATTGTTAAAATCAAAGTTTAATAACTAAAGTATTTTTAATATAAGATAAATTCGACTATAAATATTCATTATAAATCTAAAAATATTTCCTACATAATGATATTTTATTTTTATTTTTTAGACTTTAAATAAGTTAATTTATTTATGACACAATGATGATGCAGTAATTATCTTATTAATGAAATATTGACATAATTGATGTTATAAATACCCAAATAAATGTAATTTGAGACTTTTTATGTATTCAGATAATTTTATAGGTTAATATGACATGTTATTATTTATTTAATTAACTTTTTTTGAATTAATCATTCTGTTATGATTTTCACAAAAATCAATTACTAAATAGTGTCAAAATTGACATTAAATAGTTTTTAAAACAAATATTATATTATTAATTGTTATTTTATTCCTAAAAATCTAAGCTTCGGTCAAATGACTTAGATAAGGTTATATATATTAATAATAAACAACTTGGGGTTCTTTTGGCTTGTTATTGTAAGTTTATTAACCTTATAGTGTAAGAACACAAAAAGGCACGGTAAAAGTAAAATTATCTAACTTAATGTTAAATCTAAATGATAAGGTTAAAATAGGAACCTAAACTTGTCTAAATTCTATTGGATGAGATTATTTCGACCCATCCCCACCATAGCTTCAAAATAAATCAATTTGGAGCTATTTAAACCCAATTTGGCTTTATAATAAAATAATATTTTTAGTTTTTCCAAAGGAGCCCCTCTCCTCCCTTATAAAAGGGAACCTCCTCCCCCTCTTCCTCACACCACTTTGAGCCTTCAAGCTCGGCCAACCCCTGCCAATTTCTTCTCTCCACTTCCCTAGAGACATCCTAGAGGTCCTGGTCTTCTTCAAAGACCAATTTTAGTGTCCTAAAAGGAGGTCTCAAAGAAGCGCTTCAAAGAAGAGGTAATGTCTGTTACTGATTCTTTCATCTTTATTTCTTCTTACACTTATTCTTCGTTAGTTGTTTCATTATGAATTAATAACACCAGTATCACTAATATACTGATATGTTATTATAAGTATGAAACAACCCTATTTCACCATCTATCCATCCTACGGAAAATGAAATCACCACGCATGCGTACGTACGGAATACCGTCTCCACGCCGTGGTGTAAACTATTTTCCACCACCACCTTACTTGGATGGGTATAATGGTGTAAATAATAACTATATATGATTATTGTAAAGTGATATTGATTTTTAAATTGTATATATACACTCCATTACAATTTCACGATCATGGGAACGATATCATCGCTCGTGCGTACGTACGGAATACCGTCTCCACGATGTGATGCGACTCGTTCTACATGATATTCATTGCATAATGATTATATAAATGAATTGAATGAATGAATATGATATATATTACACTAATACCAATCTGTAAATGAGTTATCTATAACCTAAAAAGAAGAATAAGAATTTATTCGACAAAACACGCATAAGAACAAAAAGTAATAAACACCCGAATAACAAGTAGTAATGAAATATTACTAATAAGAAGCTAAGAATATGACCATATATGATATCATAAAAATAAGTATGATTCTGGAATAAGTCAATAACATTATTTAAATCATTATACAGGAGGTTCGGACACTTACGAAGCAAATCGGACCTAAGGTAAGGGAAATATCACAATCTCATTTTTATCTGAGATTGTTTATACTTTGGTATTTTCTGGGGTGTATTTTATCATCCACATACATGTTTCCTCAATATGTAATATTATTTCCATCCAACTAAAATTGTTTAAATCCATTTTTACCCTTGGTGAGTTTATAGTAAAAGATATGAAAGGAATCTTTTGTCGTTTTTCGTACGAGGTACTTTTTGACTTTTCTGATAAAAGTACGAGAAAAATATTTTTTTAACTTATACGGAATGAATGGATTTTTAAAACATTATTTCCAAGAAGATTCCTTTACAAGTTTTCAAGTTTATTTTTAATCAACTTCTTTTATTTTAAAATTGTATGGCATGTTAAGAAAGGAAAATGTTTTTGAAGTAGAAAGGATATTTTCCTCAAGAATGGAGTTCAAGTGTTTTATCAAAATTATTTTCCATATAAGATAATATAGGGTTCTATTTCTATCCCTATTATTACATTGATTTGATTATGTTGTGATGGAATTATTTTTATGAATTCCTTTATCTTATATGAATTGTTTTATGATGTCATGTTGTTTAAGAATCCCATTTTTATTACATGGGTTATGCAATGCTGTATGATTTATGATTTTGTGGCACATATATGAATGGTATCATTATGAGATGGGTGGGACCTATATCTCCCTCCAATTCATTGGGTAAATATTTTATATCTCATGAGATAGACCTGGCTAGAACGGAAGGTTAAACCAGTTCAGTGAAACAGGACTGAAATGAGGAATGAACTCGGTTTAGAAATGGACTTTGTACACTAAGATAGTCTTGGAAATGAGTATTGACTAATAAGAAATGATTATCTATGATTATGTGTGTATTCCACAAAGTTTCATGTTTTATGTTATGATTATTGGGATTACATTTCACTACTATGATTTATCCCATGTTATGAAATTATGATCTCTTTTACAGGTTAAAATTTCCAAAAGATATGTTCTTATGAATATGATGTGACTGATATTTATTTTGTTTACCCTTACTGAGAATTTGAGATCACCCTTTTGTATGTTTTTTTTCAGGTATGAAAGAAGGTTATTAAGTAAGATATGCCAAAAGGGACTATAAATATGATGAAATAAATGGGAGACAGTGTAGACGCTTTATGAACCAGTTGTTTATGTTTCCCAGTTTCTAAACTCACTATACCTATACGGTCCTTTCATGGTTTTGTTATATGTTGTAATAATTATGCATCAATTTTGAAGTAATAACAATGTATATAAAGTATGGGTCGTTTTAAATTCCAATGCATTCCTCATATGAATAGGTTCTAACATAACATAAACATTCGTATTAAAACTAGTATACGAAATGTAAACACTTTCTCCATAAACCATGAATGGTATGAAAATAACACATCCAAAGTCAAACATGTCACAAAACCTTCAATACAATATAGAAGTTTTGTATCATAATAAATCAACTTCAAATAAGTGTAAAATCCATCAAAGGATGTTGACATAGATCAAATCAAAACTCTTTTTAGAGAAATATCTCTTTCTATTTTGAAATCATTTAAGAGTCATATATTTATAAAATAAAACATTTTCTTTGAAAATATTCCTATAATCTTGTAAGGGAAGCTTCAACAATTTTATAATGGCGGAAAATTGTCACACCCACCACATAAGTTAAAAAAACATTCTTACCTTAATTTTGTCGAAAATGTTAAAAAGCACCTTGTTTGTAAAACGACGGAAAGATTCCTTTATAAACTTCTTATAAAAGTCAAACAATGGTATAAATGACTTTAACCCATATTCTGTAAAATAGTAATAATGTTTTGAAATGCATTTTTAAGAAACATGGATGTGGATGATAAAGAGGTCCCAGTAGATAATTACGTATAAACAACCTGGGATAATGAAGAGATTGTGAAATAAACCATTACCTTGTACTTTTCCTTGGTTGGGGGTAGGTTAAACTCATGTATAATGGTGAAATAATTGTTATTAAATTATACAAGAATCATATATATTATTATCTTATCATATATGATCTTTTAACATTGCTTTGTTAATAATATCTTAGTGTTATCGTCATTTCAGGTGTTAACTTACTCGTTTTATTTTATATGTTTTGTTACATAAGACATGTTTTTCATGGATATTTTGTATCTTATTCGTATCAAGAATTATATCAAGTCCTTAAACATTATTTTTAAATCATCAAATGATAATTATACTTGTATCGATACGATGGAGAATGAATCTCATCGCGTTCATGGAGACGGTAGTCCGTACGTACGCACGAGCGACAATATCATTCTTTTGATATTAAAATAATATATAATTGGATGTTATATCATATATAAAGAATCATTATCATGTTATATTTATTATTTACATGAATTAAAAATCATTATTATACCCATCCAAATAATAATATATTGAATAACAATTACACCACGACGTGGAGAGGGTAAGCCGTACGTACACACGTATGGTGACATGTCATTCAAAGGATGGATAGAATACTGAAATATGGTTGTACCATGTTTATAATAACATAAAATTATATATAATATACTGGAGTTATTATTTTAGAATGGTAATAACAAAGAAAGAAGAAGTGGAAGAAGAAAGGAACCTGAAAAGGGGTGGTGAAATCATTACCTCTTCTTCGGGTTCTTCCTTTTGATTTGATCAAAAGGGCTCCTTAGGTTGGCTTTATGACTAAAGGAATGCCTCTAGGTTGTATTGAGGGAAGTTGAGAGAGTATTTGAGTAGGGTTTGGCCGAACCAAAAGGCTCTGAAGGTGTGAATTAATGAGAAGGGGGAGTGCCCTTTTATAAGAGGGGTGAGGGGCACCTTTGGAAAAGCTAGAAATATTATTTTATAATAAATTCATATTCGGTTTATAATGGCTCCAAAGTGGATTATTTAAATATTAAGATTGGGATGGGTCTAAAACCACTCAACCAGTATAATTTAGATAGGTTTGGGTCATTATATTAACCTTATCTTTTAGTTTTAACTCTTAGTTAATTAGTTTGACACGTACCATGTCACTTTGTGTTTTTATATTATATAGTTAATAAACTTACTATATACCTCCAAGAGACCCCCAAGTGGTCCATTAATGATACAAATATCATTATATAAGTCTCTTGGCCGAACCTTAGATTTTTCGGAATTGAATATCAATGAATAATATAATATTTGTTTTAAAAACACTTTTATGTCAATTTTGACACTATTTGGAAAATTGATTTTTGTGAAAATCATAATAGAATGATTACTTCAAATAAAGTTAATTAAATCATTCCTAAGATTTCATATTATCCTAGAAAATTAGTGTAATTCATATAAAGTCTCAAATTATATTTATTTGGGTATTTATAATATCATTTATTTTAATTTTCACTATTATGATAATTACTTCATCATCATTGGGTCATAAATATATTGAATTATTTAATGTCTAAAAATCATAAATAAAATACCATTATGTAGGAAATTGTTTTATATTTCTAATGCATATTTACAATATAATTTTTCTTATGTATAACCCTATATTAAAAATGATTTAGTAAATAAAATTTGATTTTAACTCTTTTAACTCTTCTTTGAATTAAATAATAATAAATGTCCTAATCTAATCCAAGTAGACCTAAATGATAATATTTTATTCCTAAGGTTGTTTTTGGTTGAGATACACTTGTCCAATAGAATTAGGACACGTTTTAGGGTAATATAAATATCATTTTTACCCTTAATTACCCTATTTACTTTTAACCGTGGTAAATAAAAGTAAAAAGTTACTATTCACCAAAAATTATTTTCATCTCATTGAAACACATTTTACTCCTTGATATTAACTGTGTCTCTCGGATTTTCGAAATTCCACTCACAGAAGAGGTAAAATTATGTTTTATGAAAAAATTAGTTTTTTAACTACCACTTAGTGGTTTCACTATTCATCAAAAAATGAAGTTTTTTAGAAAAATAACAAAAATTCACCCTAGGCTAATTTCGATATTCCGAATCCAAAAATGAAGTCCATTTTGAAAAATAAAATTTATAAATTTCAAAAAGTGGGTATTACTATTCATAACGGCTAGTTTGATTGGTTGTGGTGTGTTAGAACTCAATGTTGCGTACAACACACACTATTGCATTATTCAAAGAGAAGCGTACCGTAGAAGATTGGGGTGTTACACTCTCCCGTCCTTCAAAACATTTTGTCCTCGGAATTTCTAGAATACTACCGCATTAAAGACTCGGGTGGTTCTTCATCATAAGTTCATCGGGTTCCCACGTTGCCTCTTCCATCTTATGGTTTCTCCACAAGACTTTTACCAGACAAGTCGTCCGGTTTCTCAGTACTTGTTCTCTCGTATCAAGAATCTTAACAGGCTCTTCGCAATAAGATATATCAGGTTCCAGTTCTAATTGCTCATATGTGAGTACATGCGTTGGGTCAGGCATGTATTTCTTCAACAGAGATACTTGGAACACATCGTGAACTTTGGAGAGACTTGGCGGCATTGCCAATCGGTAATCTACAGCCCCAATTCGTTCTAGAATTTCGAAAGGTCTGATGTACCTAGGACTCCATTTACCTTTCTTACCAAAATGTATGATTCCATTTCATGGAGATACCTTCAGGAAAACATGATCACCAACTTGAAATTCCAAATCGTTCCTTCAATTATTGGCATAGCTCTTCTGCCTACTTTGGCCTGCTTTGATATGGTTTTGGATTACCTTCACCTTTTCCACTGTTTCCTCCACCAGTTCTGGGCCTACATGTTTTCTTTCACCAACGTCATCCCAACAGGTTGGTGTGCGACATATCTTTCCGTATAACGTTTTATATGGTGCCATATGAATACTTGAATGGAAGCTATTGTTATAGGAAAACTCTACCAGAGGTAAATATTGATCCCACATACCCTGAAATTCAAGTGAGCAGGATCTCAACATGTCTTCTAAGGTTTGAATAGTTCATTCTGATTGTCCATCTGTTTGAGGGTGGTAGGAATTGCTCAAATGAAGTTCAGTATCCAAGGATTTCTAAAGACTTTTCCAGAATCTTGAAGTAAAACAGGGATCACGATCAGAAACAATCGATAGGGGTACTCCATAAAGTCTCACAACTTTATTAATATATAGTCTTGCTAGCCGTTCAAGTGTTAAATCTTCCTTATAGCAAGAAAATGTGTTGACATGGTAAGACGATCAACAATGACCCATATTGCATCGTTCCTTCTAGGTGTCTTTAGTAGCCCCATGAAAAATTCCATCATAATATTGTCCCATTTTCACTCCGGTATGGGAAGAGGTTGCATGACTCCTCCAGGCTGTTGCCTTCCAGCTTTCACTTGTTGACAAACCATACATCTTGACACAAAATCAGCAATCTCCCTCTTCATGTTGTCCCACTGAAAATGTTCCCTCAAGTCTCTATAAATCTTTGTTCTCCCAAGGTGTATAGAGAAATTGGAACTATGAGCATCATCCAGAAATTCCCTTTTTAGATCAGTTATATCAGGAACACAAAGTCTCTTCCCGAATTTAAAAATTCCATCTTTATACAAAAAGTCTCTCAATCTCCCATCATTCAGAGCTTTAATCTTCTTTTTATGTTCTTCATCATCGGTCTGAGAACTCTTAATCCTTTCTAATAAAGATGGTTTGGAAACCATTTGAAAAAACATTGATGTTTCACCTTCCCTGGTTATTCCCATGTCCATCTTCACTAGATCCATGAAAATTGGATCCCTTTCAATTCTCGTATTGTTAAAAACTCCATGATCTTTTCTACTCAAAGCATCTGCCACCTTGTTTGCCTTCCCCAGGTGGTAGTGTATCGTTCAGTCATAATCCTTGAGTAATTCAAGCCATCTCCTTTGCCTCATGTTGAGTTCTTTTTGTGACAAAATATACTTCAAACTCTTGTGATCAGTATAAATCTCACATTTTTCACCATAGAGGTAGTGCCTCCATATCTTCAAAGTAAAGATCACAACTGCTGACTCGATATCATGAGTAGGATAGTTTTTTTCATGAATTTTCAACTGTCGTGATGCATAGGAAATAACCCTATCATTCTGCATAAGGACACAACCAAGTCCTTTCTTTGATGCATCACTATAAATAGCGAACCCATCATTCCCCGATGGTAGAGTCAACATAAGAGCATTGACTAATCTTCTCTTAAGTTCTTCGAAACATTCTTCACACTATTTTATCCAAACAAATTTAACCCCTTTACGTGTGAGCTTCGTTAATGGGTTAGCCAATCGAGCAAAATTCTGGATGAAACGTCGATAATAACCTTCCAAACCAATAAAACTGCGTACCTCAATTATACTCGTAGGTGCTGGCCATTCTTGGATTGCCTTGGTCTTAGAAGGATCAACAGATATTCCATCTTTAGAGACAATATGGCCAAGAAAATAAATCTCCTAAATCCAGAATTCACACTTTCTAAACTTCCCATATAATTCATGTCTTCTCAGAGTCTTCAGGATAATGCGCATGTGATTTTCATGCTCTTCATAGCTTTTGGAGTATACCAAGATATCATCAATAAATACCACCACAAATTCATCGAGATATTCCTTGAAAACTCTATTCATCAGATCCATTAATACAGAGGGTGCATTCATCAATCCAAAACGCATTACTGTAAACTCGTAATGCCCGTACCTGGTTCAAAATGTTGTCTTCGGAATGTCTTCCTTCTTCACACACAACTAATGGTATCCAGATCGAAGGTCAATCTTTGAAAAGTATTGAGCTTCATGTAGTTGGTCAAATAAATCATCAATGCGAGGTAGGGGATACTTGTTCTTTATTATTATAGCATTGATCTCCCTGTAGTCGATACATAACCTCATAGATCCATCTTTCTTTTTAACAAAAAGAACAGGGGCTCCCCATGGAGAAACACTAGGGTGAATAAATCCATTATTACTCAATTCCTCTAGTTGTTTCTTTATTTCAACTAATTATACATTGTCCATTCTATAAGGGGTCTTCGATATAGGCCTTGATCCCGGAATTAAATAAATGGAAAAATCAACTTCTCGTTCTGGAGGATGTCCCGATAAATCTTCCAAAAACACATCTACATATTCTTTTACAATAGGTACATCCTCTATTTGAACATTCCTTTCCTCACCCACTGTAATTTCATCCTCTTCCTCCCCAATAATTGAATTTAGTTGAGCTACTGGGGGTGGATCTAGATAAGAATTAGGTGGTGACGATTCTGCTCTAAAGATAAGGTGTTCCTCATCATCATCAAAAATCATAACCTCCTTCTTCTTACAATAAATCTTCGCATCATGGTCCGTAAGACAATCCATACCGAGTATTATATCAAACTCAATCATAGGTATGATGATGAGATCAGCAGATAATGAACATTTATGTGCTCTAATGGGGACTTATTCACAAAACTTTGTTGCAATGATACTTCCCTTAGGAATTTTAACTGACAACTCCCTTGTTAAATCAAATTGGAAATATCTAATTTTCTTAGAAAACTGGGAAGATATGAAACAATGTGATGATCCAGAATCAAATAATGCATTTTCTAAACTTGAGGAAACCATTAAATTACCTGCCACCACATCTTTCGGAGATTCTACCTCAGCAACAGTGATAGCATAAGCTTGGCCTTGATCCCCTGGCTGTTTCTGAGGTAATTTCCCCTGACACTTAGGACATTCATTTGCATAATGTCCCATCTCCGTGCAATTTTAGCATTGGACATCGGTAGCTTCCTTCTTCCCCTTGCAATCACGAGCTTAGTGGCCTTTTTCACCACACTTTTAACAGACTCTCGTTCCTTTTAAGCAAGTACCAGGGTGTTTCTTCCCACATTTACTGCAGGATGGATATTCAACTTTTCCCTTCATCCATTTATTTCCATTCCCAGATTGATCAGCAGGTCTATTCTTCTCTTGCTTTTCTTTAAAGTCATATGACTTAGATAATTCTTTCTCTGTCTTGATAGCACATGAGACAATGTCTTCGTACGATGAGAAGGATTGTGAGACTAATGCTTGGAGGAGAAATGGTTTTAACCCATCAAAGAAACGATAAATCTTACTTCTTGGGTTACGTATATAATCTCCATCATACCTTGATAACCTTGTAAAGTTATCCTCATACTTTGCGACGTTCTCATCCTCCTTTTGTCTCAGACTCAGAAATTGCCTTTCCATATATGCTCGATGGTCACGAGAAAGTATTTTTCTAAAAACAGATCTTTGAACTCCCTCCATTCCATATTTCATACTTCATCATCTTCCTTTGTGTTTGGAATCAATGACCACCATTGATCAGCATCTCGAGTGAGGTGGTAAACTGCCATGATAACTTTTTCCCTTTTACTACTCCCCAAAGCCTAAAATATTTTCTCTAGGGAATTTATCCATTGCTCAGCTACTAAGGGATTTGTACTCCCATTGAATTTTGGTGGTTTCTGCCTCATGAAGCGATCTACCATTGATCCTCCACGATGTGGATCAGGGTGCTCCATACGGGTAAGGTTATTATTCATAACCTGAGTGAGTTGTCCCAGTATGGTGATTAGCTGATCGGCACCAGTTGTATCACCAGCTCCACTATAATTATCTTGAGCAAGAGGGCAATACCTACATGGAGTACGTGCATTGATACGGTTTCCATTTCTTCCACTAGGCGTCATTTCTAAACAATGGAATAAACTAGATCAGTTTATGAATCAAAATACATAATTTCATACTTATAAAACACTTAACATAAATTGAACTATTTATGGATATAATCCATAATCATAAAAATATTTTCTTTGAGGAATTATATACTCATAAACCCTTCATAATTATTTGTAAAGAAAATGAGAGTTATCCTAAGCATATCCCCCGGGAGTGTCGTAACCAAGAGTTCAGCAAGGCCCGTTGTCATGCACCAGTTCCCGTTCGAGTCTAGCTCAAAGCGGTGTTTTCGGGTTATACCCCTAGGTACATCTGTTCCAGAGACGCCTCTACCTGCTCATATCTAGACTGGGATGTATTTCTCAGAAAACTCACAAAATCTCTACAATTCCAAAATTCTAGGAAGTTCTTCTATACTAATCCTCAAAGTCCATCTTAAATCTATGTGCTCTAATCAGAGTTTATCTAAATCTAGCTTCGAAGTTTTGTACTAAACTTCCTCTGATACCAACTGTAACGCCCCGACCCCAGTTACCCAGATTCCGTGCATTATTACATAACATTGGCATGATCACAACAAAGATCAAATCTCGAAAGACCGTTTAGTTTAGTAGCCTTGGAAACACTAGATATATTCATAAAGTTTTACATTACATCATAAAATGAAGACTACAACAATATATTCTCCATAGTCCACACTCTTATCCCATCATACTATCCCTGCAGGTCATTCATAAATTACTTATTCACATCCTGGGAAAAATAAAACATAGAAAAGGGTTGAGCTCCAATGCCCAGAAAGGATAACAATATAGCGGAAACATTCATAAATAAGAATAAACATTTAAGACAATGTATAACTAAAAAAATCCTTTTAAACTTGAACTTATACATAGTATGGCAAAAATAAAATGAAATAATTCCATTTAATTATTCACATGGATATTCTACTAATCGAATAATCACATGCAATATCAATAACCACTTTCATAATGATGGAATGCATAATGCCAGACTATCATAACCACATAGCCAACGCCTCGTGCCAAGACTACAAATAAGATTTTGTCAAGGACTTGTTCCAAGACACTAGTTTGTCTCATGAGACCTACCGATGCATCAAGGAGCTATAGCGGGCTCCACCCGTCACATATTAAGTCCAATGCATTCCTCATATGAACAGGTTTAAACATAACATAAACATTCGTATTAAAACTAGCATACGAAATGTCAATAATTTCTCTACAAACCATGAATGGTATAAAAATAACACATCCACAGTCAAGCATATCACAAAACCATCAATACAATATAGATGTTTTGTATCATAATAAATCAACTTCAAATAAGCGTAAAATCCATCAAAGGATGTTGACATAGATGAAATCAAAACTCTTTTTAGAGAATTATCTCTTTCTATTTTGAAATCATTTAAGAGTCATATATTTAGAAAATAAAACATTTTCTTTGAAAATATTCTTATAAGCTTGTAAGGGAAGCTTCAACGATTTTATAACGGCGGAAAATAGCCGCACCCGCCGTATAAGTTAAAAAAACATTCTTACCTTAATTTTGTCGAAAAGGTTAAAAAGAACCTTGTTTGGAAAACGATGAAAATATTCCATTATAAACTTCTTATAAAAGTCAAAAAAGGGTATAAATGACTTTAACCCATAATCTGTAAAATTTTAAGAATGTTTTGAAATACATTTTTAAGAAAAATGGATGTGAATGATAAAGAGGTCCCAGTAGATAATTACCTATAAACAACCTCGGATAATGAAGAGATTGTGAAATAAACCCTTACCTTGTACTTTTCCTTGGTTGGGGGTAGGTTAACCTCATGTATAATGGTGAAATAATTGTTATTAAATTATAAAAGAATCATATATATTATTATGTTATCATATATGATCTTTTAACATTGCTTTGTTAATAATATCTTAGTATTATCATCGTTTCGGGAGTTAACTTACTCATTTTCTTTAATATGTTTTGTTACGTAAGCCATGTTTTTCATGGATATGTTGTATCTTATTCTTATACAGAATTATATCAAGTCCTTAAAAATTATTTTTAAATCATAAAATGATAATTATACTTGAATGGATACGATGGAGAATGAATCTCATCGCGTTCGTGGAGACGGTAGTCCGTACGTACGCACGAGCGACAATATCATTCTTTTGATATTAAAATAATATATAATTGGATGGAATATCATATATAAAAAATCATTATCATGTTATATTTATTATTTACATTAATTAAAAATCTTTATTATACCCATCCAAATAATAATATATTGAATAACAATTACACCATGACGTGGAGACGGTAAGCCGTACGTACGCACGTATGGTGACATGTCATTCAAATGATGGATAGAATACTGAAATATGGTTGTACCATGTTTATAATAACATAAAAGTATATATAATATACTGGATTTATTATTTTAGAATGGTAATAACAAAGAAAGAAGAAGTGGAAGAAGAAAGGAACATGAAAAGGGGTGGTGGAATCATTACCTCTTCTTCGGGTTCTTCCTTTTGATTTGATCAAAAGGGCTCCTTAGGATGGCTTTATGACTAAAGGAAGGCCCCTAGGTTGTATTGAGGGAAGTTGATAGAGTATTTGGGCAGGGTTTGGCCGAACCAAAAGGCTTTGAAGGTCTGAATTAATGAGAAGGGGGAGTTCCCTTTTATAAGAGGGGTGAGGGGCACCTTTGGAAAAGCTAGAAATATTATTTTATAATAAATTCATATTCGGTTTCTAATGGCTCCAAAGTGTATTATTTAAAGGTTAAGGTTTGGATGGGTAGAAAACCACTCAACAAATAGAATTTAGAAAGGTTTCGGTCATTATATTAACCTTATCTTTTAGTTTTAACTCTTAGTTAATTAGTTTGACACTTACCATGTCACTTTGTGTTTTTATATTATATAGTTAATAAACTTACAATATACCTCCAAGAGACCCCCAAGTGGTCCATTAATGATACACCTATAATGATATAAGTCTCTTGGCCGATCCTTAGATTTTTAGGAATTGAATATCAATTAATAATATAATATGTTTTTTAAAAACACTTTTATGTCAATTTTAACACTATTTAGAAAATTGATTTTTGTGAAAATCATAACAGAATGATTACTTCGAAAAAAGATAATTAAATCATTCCTAAAATTCCATATTATCCTAGAAAATTATTTTGATTCCTAAAAAGTCTCAAATTATATTTATTTGGGTATTTATAATATCAATTATTTTAATTTTTCACTATTATGGTAATTACTGCATCATCATTGGGTCATAAATAAATTAAATTATTTAATGTCTAAAAATTATAAATAAAATACTATTATGTAGGAAATATTTTTATCTTTCTAATTAATATTTACAATCGAATTTGTCTCATGTATAACCCTATATTAAAAATTATTTAGTAAATAAACTTTGATTTTCACTCTTTTAACTCTTCTTTGAATTAAATAATAATAAATGTCCTAATCTAATCCAAGTGGACCTAAATGATAATATTTTATTCCTAAGGTTGTTTTTGGTCGAGATACAGTTGTCCAATAGAATTCGGACATGTGTTAGGGTAATATTAGTATCATTTTTACCCTTAATTACCCTATTTACTTTTAACCGTGGTAAATAAAAGTAAAAAGTTACTATTCACCAAAAATTATTTTCATCTAATTAAACCACATTTTACTCCTTGATATTAACCGTGTCTCTCAGATTTTCAAATTTCCAATCAAAGTACTGGCAAAATTATGTTTTATTAAAATTTAGTTTTTTAACTACCACTTAGTGGTTTCACTATTCATCAAAAATGATGTTTTTCAGAAAAATACCAAAAATTCACCCTAGGCTAATTTACATATTCCGAATCCAAAAATGAAGTCCATTTTGAAAAATAAAATTTTTAAATTTCAAAAAGTGGGTATTAATATTCATAACGGCTAGTTTGATTGGTTGTGGTGTGTTAGAACTCGATGTTGCGTATAACACACGTTATTTCATTATTCGAAGAGAAGCATACTGTAGAAGCTTGGGGTGTTACATTTCTGTTGTTGTAAACTCTGATTTAATGTACTATTTGTCTAACCCTCCAGAACCTAGGCCGAAAAAAGGTCCTCAAATGTAAAATATACTGTGTGTTTTTCTGTTATCTTTTATTCCAAAATAAATACATATCATGTTTTAGTACTAAATCCAGAAGTGTGGGTTTAGGGATTCACTACTATCAAGTATTATGATGATCCACAATGTGCCTACACCCAAGGTAGTTTAACCAATAACTACTTATCAGAGAAGCTTCCTAATAAAAATTGAAGTTCCAAGATCAATTGCCACTAGGATAAACTCATTGGTTCCATGTTACCCATGTGTTTTTCATCCTTTTATTACACATATTTTTTCTACATTATCCATAAAACTTCTAAAAGACCTATGTTTCCTTGAACCAATCACATGTAAAACCAATTTTAATTTCAAAACATGCTCCTCTTAACATGTGAAATAAGCTCAACTAAATCTATGAGCTATAACAAAAGGCTATATCCCAAACAAATAACCTAACCTCACTCATATTTTCAAATTTAAAACATGATCAAATGATTATCTACCCAATTAAAAAAATCCAACCTACTCCTCTTGAATCACCCATGGTTGCATCACTCCTAACATGCCCAAGGCAATGCTAAAATGAAGAAAAACACTCAAACCCATAATACACTTGGGAATCACTCCACCCTAGAAGAATATATCCATTCCTCTCTCATCTTTGGCCATATCCACCCATATAGCTGAATCAAAATGAATGACTAACATATTTTTTGATTAGGAATAATGGGGATCAACTAACCGATACCATCCAACATTAAAAAACCACCCTAGTAGAAATCAAAATTATCCTAACTCAAATACGTATCTACTAACACTATAGAGACCCACATTGTCATCCTAAGGTAAAAAACTATTTATACCAAACCAATTAAGGGAACTTCATTAAATGAAGTCTCTCATAGATATAGAACTCTATACTAAATACTAATCGTTGAGTTCAACATATATATTATCATTCACTTTACCTACCCAATATTGGTTTATATTTTATCATGAGTAGAATCAATATCATAATAACAAAAAAAATTAATATCACCACAACGTTATTTACTAATTAAGTCACCACAAATAAGTTTATTGTGATTTTACCAAGTGAGTTTCTGTTGATGTTTTAATTAATTGGAACCTATTCTATAAACATTTTCCTTAAAAAAAATTCGTTCATAACAATCTTAAAAAACCAATAGTTCATTTTAAAAACCATTTTTCTTCTACAGGTAGTCATGTGCATGTTCAGGATACCTATGTGCCTAGGAAGATTTATAAACCCACACTCTCTTTCCTCCTTGACTGAAGATTAAAAATAAAAAATAACAATCTCTCACTAGAACATCATTCTTTAGTCAATATCTCAATATTAATAGAAAAAAACAATGAACAATAATTTTGTCACTAGTAACAGGGATATCTGTATATAAGGATTAACTATTCCAAAATAGTAATTTGGTGAAAAAAATCTTTGATACCATCTTGTAATACACAGACTCAGGTCACCCGAGTGACACCCAAGCATGGGTGGACACAATACCTCGGGTTAACCACATCTATAGTAGAGGATGCATACTAGAGACATTTTTTTATTACTAATGTGGGGAGAATATAATTTTTTTACTATCACATATAATAATACTAAATAATTAAATTATCATAATAATAATTATTCTAAGAGAAAGTAATTATAGTTGAAGTCCAACCATAAATAATATATAATATCAACATTCTATAAAATAAATGATACCTATTCTCAGCACAAAGATGCACACACACACATTGAAAAAGTGGTCTCCCACTAGTCGACCAAATATAAAGAATCAATATAAAATTTAATGAAACTCAACTATAAAACCTTGGTCCCTATTTAGACTAGTGTACCAACTCTTTCTGGATACCCCCTTCAGATCCCCCATATAATATTCCCCTTGAAATGGAAAAAGAAAATATGTATGCACATCAGGGTTCCAGTTCAAGTTATAATATTAAAACTTATTATGGTCTCACTAAGTAACCCTCTTATAAAACATATTATATAGTGTATGAAAATATGAGAAAATAATTTAAGAATAAATATACAATATTTAAGAAATCACATCATGTCAACATGTGTTAACCATGCCACCATGAAACCTGACCCAACCCACCTTGACTAATGCTGGTATATGATTCACCTTACAATAAAAACACATACCCATAAACTATTTCTTAGGGTAGGGATCCATGAATAAGTTTTGACTACTATATTCTCACCCAAGGTAGTGTCTCATAACAAGTACCAATCTAATATCCATACACACTCCACTACCCTCTCACTCAGGGTGATGTATAAGGCCATAACTCATTCTAAATATCATACCTATACACTATTACTCAAAGTGAGACCTCATACCACATCACTGACCTCCACCCTCTCAATTTGGTTGAGTAATCACATCACATCACAGACCTCATCTCATACCTCTAACATATCACTTATGGTGAATTCTCACACCACATCATTGTCCTCCACCCTCTCACTCTGGGTGAGGTCTCACATCACATCCCATATACCCACCTTCTCACTCATGGGGAGGCATCAGACCTTTATTGCTAATAAATATTATAAGTAAAGTAGAATAAAATATCCAGACCATAAAATTAAGGAAATAAAAATATATGTAATACATAACCCATCGACTAACTATTAGCTTTCCATACAACCCTCACCACCTAACTCTCTAATAAAGGGTAAAACTAATATCTCAACATCACACACCCTGAATAGCCTTTTCATAATCTTCCACCACCCAAACATTATTTACCTAACACTCATCATCATCCTTGGACCATAGGTCTTTTCATATTATAGGCCTGACCAATAGGTCACACTTGTCCACACTAAACACTAAACAGATCACTCATGCTATGTAATGCTCCATAGTTTCTCAAGAAAAAACTAATAATCCCATACTCCATTCCCAATACTTTAATAGTACACATAAACACTCCCAAGTGTCTCAATGGATACTCAGTCATATTTCCAAACACTACCCTACACTAATTCCACCCATATACTACCCAAGATTCTACATATTTTACCCATGGAATACCCTACATAACACCAACCAATCCTCATGGGGATCCCTATTAGTTATCCATGCCCATATCATTTTCTTATCTAATTTATTTAGGAAAACTACACCAAAGGGACACCATGTCACCTATTTAAATTCATAAATTTTACTAGGCACACCCATAGAGAATTATTACCCTCTTCCAAAACATTAAATAACATAAACCTAAGACCACTAGATTACCTAAACTACTATACTCATTTTCATCTTCTCACGCACCACACTCGAGTAGTTACAATATTAGAAGGCTATTCTCATATTTTGTTTCAAAAAAATACGAATTACTATCACCAACCAGTCCATGTTTTAAGGTCCAACCACTTAAATATCCCTAAAAGATCTAATTAGAGCTCATTGAATGTCATCCTCCATTCATTTACCAAGATAATACCACTTCAGGGTCCCTTCATCCCTTCTAAATATCACGCTTATTGGATCCATAGAAATTGGGTTTCTCCTAAATCCTAAATTATTCATGACACACTTGAAACACTAATAAACTCTTGACCAATGCCTATCCCACCATTTTATTCCTAGTCGGACCCATTTTAGATTTTATAAACCCAAAACCGTGGCATACACATGCTATGAACATGTAAATAAACATATAATTTACTATTAATGGGACCATATACCTCTAAAATGGAGTTACCATCCAAATCCATGATCTCCAAACCTGAAACAAAGTCCATGCCATTTATCACCATGATCCCAATACACTATCTCAATCCATATGAATTAAACAATTAATTATAAACATTGACATGTAATTAGAAAATTTAATTCAACATGGAATAATCACCAAAATCATACTGAGAAGCCTCCCATGGATTTAACCTTGATCA
Organism: Viscum album; assembly: GCA_963277665.1. NCBI lineage: Eukaryota > Viridiplantae > Streptophyta > Magnoliopsida > Santalales > Viscaceae > Viscum > Viscum album. The sequence continues at coordinate 600,702,647 of OY728158.1, read as the reverse complement.
AAGATATGATACCAACATGTATCGTGCTGCTGGTGCCCATACGGGCAAAATCCTTGTCATTCGATACTTAGCCGATCACAAATTCTAAGACAAATATTTGAAAAACAAAGAAAAACCCACATGGTGATGTAATTGTAATGAAAAAAAAAGATAAAAATGAATCATCTACCCTCTTTTGAAATGAAAAAGAAACCACAACATGAATCCTAATCAAATCAAAATGATTCCACCATACTTTAGTGGACATATCATAAAAACCTTAGATGAAATCACCCAATATTTGAGAAAGACCAAGAAGAGTAAGAGAGGAGATAGACGAGGGAATTTACAAAGATATGATATACCGAAATGGTATTTGATCAAGAAAAAAACCAAAGGGTATTAAAGGGTAATACATGGGGATGAAATAAGGGGGGTGATGGTTAGTAAAATTCCCCCTCCCAAGAGGTACTAGGGTGAAAGAAAGATGTGTGGGGGTGAAAAATTGGTAAGGCCCTCTAAAAAACACCTGAATAGATTATTTGGTACTTGACCAACTTATACTAGGTACATTGTGCTCCACCATCCACTCTGTACACCCGCACAGACTAGATACTATAGGGCTATTTCCTAGGCCACTAGGTATCTTATGGGAACTAAAATAGTGACACAGTTCACCAATTTTCCCTTACATGATTCAAACCCCTGAGTGACCTCCTAAAATTCCAAAAACACCCAAAATATATCCCACAACACCCCATTTTGATGTTCTAGTTCTCAAAATTCCTATACCAATCCCTAATCTCAGTACACACCTTCTATATAGCTCAAAATTCAGATTACCACTAAAATCATAAACCTATAATGATGTGGGTCATTACACCCACCCATTTCAATGTGTTCTTCTATTTCTTCACCTATGTTTCCTTTCTAAATGAATTTTCTCAATTTTTTCTCATAATGGATTATCCAAAAAGTACTATTCATGCCACTATGATAAAATATTTGTGGTCACAAAAGCTTTAAGAGGTCCTGAAAATGGACTAATATGTCACAATATCCTCTCCCTAGTAAATCATGTCACTCCCCTTACCTCATTATTATATAGTAGATCTATCATATGGAATTAATATTTGGTTTCTCTCTATGTTGGGGTCGAATAAAAGGCATAAGTTCATCTGGAGATTTCGATACTAAAGTATTCAATCCATTTCTAACAGTGCTCCATAAAAAATCTAATCCACCTATCCTTGGAAATGATTTCATTTTCAAAATGTAACCTTATTTCTCCATTATCAACTTATCTTGTCCCCCTACCGGCATATTTTGTGTCGGGTAAATTAGAACTAGTATAGAATATGGCTTCCATCCTAGTGCCAGTTATATTCATCACATTGAGATGCCACTTATTCCCTCCGACTGAGGTGTAATATTGCTTCCTTCATCATTTCAAAAGTTTTTCATTAAATAGTTCGTCCCCAATGATAATTCCTAATTAAGAGGTGATTGGTACTGTGGTTTTTTCATTTAGTAAAAGTAGATTATGCGAGTGTAGAAGCATTCATAGTGATGTGAGTAGCACTATCTTATCTCAATGAACTACTTCTTATACATATATTGGTCATATTACAAAGTGAATAAGTGAGGACAAGTTCCTTGAATTATCATTTCATTTTATATTTTAGTTTTTACTAGAAATAAGTTAGATTTTATAAATATATAGAGCAGAGATTACAATAATAACTAGGGATATGTTTTTGTTCTTGATTTTTTATGGGACACATCTATCTTGGATTTTTTTATCTTTTTTAGTTTTGTATTTTTTAAAATTTTCATTGATTTCTTATCTACTAAAATTCTTCACTAGAGTATCTATAACATAAGGAACCATATCCATGAACCATATGTTTCTTTATATTTAATGTTTATACTAATTCTAGTGTTAAGTGTGTGTTTTTTATAGAGTAACACTTGTATTATTTTCCCACTATCCTAAGAATATTACAAAATATACATGGTTATTTATTTTTTATAAAGAATGCAATAAATCCGATATCAAATTACAAAATAGAAAATCACTGATTTTAACATTGGTGTAAGAGTTTCTGTGTCATTGTTATTGAATATGATAGAGGATATCATAGAAGATGATTGCATCATAGTTTTTAATAGAATTATATAAACAAAAAAGACTTAATAAATGTTTCAAATCCATGTTAATGACATGTTATGATAGTAATTTCATTTTCCTCTATAATAATGACTTGGAGATGTCACCAATGGTGAAAAGGGACTATATATAACCATTTTATAGTGCCTCGATATCAACAAGAGTGATTGATATTATATACTAAATAAGGATATGTAAACGATTATAAACCACTATATTATAAAATTAGTTATCAACCATAAAATAAAATTACATCATATCATAGGTCTATAAAAAATGTTATGAGTACTTTATTTTAAGAAACCTATAAAAAGGTATTAGTTTTAGGAATCAAAATTATATTATGGATTTATTTATCTAGATAAATAAATAATTATTTTTGGGAATTTTTTTACCATGAAATGTGAAAAATATTATTTATAAATGATTACAAAATAAAAAATAAAATTTCTAAGAAATATTTATATATATCTCAGATTTAAGATAAATGTAATTCAATGTGTAGGGGAAATAGAAAATATTGTGTGTTGATAATTTAGTATAATTGTAAAATGTAATGCCTCAAAATTTCACTAATACATGTGAAAAAATAACATAATATGATATGAATGAGAACCAATATCAAATTTAGAGTATGAATTCAAGAATGGTGTTGTTTTTAAATAAAATTAGGAATTACATGTAAAGCATGGAGAGATAATTCTTGAGTTTGAGTTTTCTAGTGTTTTTTCCACCCGTTTTCTATGTCACTCTAGTAATTGAGAGTTAAATCACCAATAGTTTATTTGAAAGTCTAATAACCTAAAATGGAATAGAGCCCTTTTTCTTATTTCCATTTTTTTACTATAATTTTTTTTATGATTTTTACAATTGTTCATTGATGGTAAGTCACTGTTTTCTTTATTTATTTATCATTTATCAATATTTATATCATGATATAGTGATTATATTAATTTAATCCCCTTTAATTAGTTCATTATTAATAGATGGAGTTAAATTAATCAAGGTATGAACATTTCCTTATTATAATTATATGTTATAAGATTTATTACTTTAGATCTAATTACTCAATATAGACATATCTTGGTTGAGAGTAATTATTGATTAGTTGGGTTTGGATGTGTAGTTGTATCATTTTTTCCGAGAGAATTTAATTATACTAGTACATGCTTGAAGTGTGAGGGTTAGTATACTATGATTATCATTAATGATTATCATATTTTGATTTAGTGAAAGGTGTAAAATCCATTTTCATAGATTTCACTCAATAAGGAATAAAAAAATAAGTGTTAATCCATTATTGGAATATGATTGAACTTTTAAGGAAATATCAAAAAGGATCCATCATTTTCTTTTTTAATTTTTACTTTAATATAAATATATTTTTTTTATATCAGACTAAAATTGAAATTCTAATTTATATTTATTTCTCATAAAACAAAAAATGTTAACAAAAAGTGACCGAAAATACTATTAAGTGTAAGTCATCCTCCTTGATAGATAGCCTTGGGTCATAAATATACAACATAATTAGTCTATAGATTCTATTTGTGACCAGATTATGATATTTGGGATAAAAAATATGAAATAATTACCAAGTACTGTGGAAATTTAAATTAAATTTTCTTTGTTTTTAAGCTTTTAAACATATCTTTATGATTTTTATTTTGTTTTATTTTTTTCCATTCTTTTTATTTTTTTTTCATATTTGGACAGATTTTCATACTTGAACAAATTATTAAATGATATCCTATTTGGATTTGATCTTGAACTAAAAAGAAAATTTCTATCTAGGGCTAATCATTTTATGTTTGTAGGAAATTTACAAAGTTAATTTCTTAACATTTATATTGTTAACACTTGTGAAACTATAATTATAAACAATTCTGAAATAGGGTTATAAAATAAGGGTAGAAACAACAAAAATGTTGATAAAGATCTAATTTATATTGTTGCACCAAGTTTTATTATTCAAACCAATCAAGTTGAATATTTAGTATCACATATTAATTTTGAATGCATACCTAGAATTGTTTAATTTCTACCTGTGGTTCATGTTATTTCATATAAAGATAAAAATAAATATTTGAAGGAATTAAAAATTTTATGTATTTTACTAAAACTAATAAGGGTTATATAAAATTAAATTAAATGTTGGTCTCTCCCATTTTCTATAATAGTCTAAAACTCTCACTCCTAGATCTGAAGCTAAAAGAAAAATTTTCACATTTTAGTGTTTGATACCGATAAACATAACCTAATTTTATCAAAAAAACATCAAATAGAAATATTGGATCAATTATATACCAAAGTAACTTTTAGTTTTATAATATTATATTATTAGTAAAAACACTTACATAATAATACCCATGTGTTTGCGTGATAATTTTTCATATTATACCCTTCATTTCATATTTCACAGCAAGTATTCAAAATCTCCCATAAAATTATTCACACATGAAACATTTCTATAAATAATTAATATAAAATAATTTTCCATAAAATAAGAAATATAAATCATAATAAGGGTGATATTAAACACTCATTAAGGTTAGACATAAACATTTTCAATTGAATTTAATTAATGAGCATAATATGACCACAAGGGCATTATAACATAATATAATTCACTCCTTTAAAATTCTTTATTATAAATAATCTGACCTGTCATTAATATTTAATAAAATAAATATTCAAAATAATCAATAGTCATTAGAAATGTGATGTTAATATTGATCAAAAGACCATTAAAAACTCAAAGAGAGCATAGAGAAAACATATTGGTATCTTAGAAAATCAAACATTTATCATGGAATAAACTATCCATATAATTAAAAAATATCTTTTTAGTAGAATGTTATCAATAAAAACCATCATTTATTTGTAATAAATTACAATCAATTGACTCCATCACTTTCCTAAATGAATTGGAGGTCTATAACAGATCCCCATATTCAGTTTATTATGTTACTAATCATACTTGATTTATAACATAAAAAAATATCCTTGGTCTATAATAGAATCACCAATCATTGGTTTAAAATATAACCACCTTTAAATTATTAATAGATATTTTCATTTACCATATAATTAATAAAACATTTATAAGCTTGTAATTTTCAATATAACACCCTTGAAAACAACCATCATTCCATTTTAGCTTGTTTAGCCTATGGAAGATAAATAGATTCCATCATAATATCTTTAAAAAATTATAAATCATCAAGAGAAACAATAAGGATTCTATAATTGGAACATATACTCATTAGGGCATTGGAAAAAAATATAGGATATTTCCACAGATGAAAAATTCATTAAGAATAACATTTAAGAGATTTCATTGAAAATAAGGAAAATATCTTTTTCTTTTGATAATGTTTTAAATAAAAATTAAAAGACAATTGATAAATATATTTTATTTGAAAAATATATACTTACTTTTAGTATAAAATTCAAATAAAATTATAGTAATGATGATGGGAAAATCTATTCACTTTGTTAATATTAAAAAAATGATCCCTTTCGCACTTCTCAAAAAAAACCTTGTTTGGTAAATGAAGACAATATCACATTTAAACTAATGTAAAGAAAGAAAAATAAAGAAGAAAATCAATTTAAACAACCATTTCTTAATATAAAATAACATTCTTTAAAATATTGTAAAGATCATGGATATGGAAGAGAAATTATTCTCTTCCCAAAAGAGTAATGTTATCGGGTTTTCAATAAAAATGATCTTTTGATATCCTCAAGTTACAAAGAGTGGAAAATTAAAGGAAATTATTTAAACCAAAAAGATTAATAGATGAGAATAATAGGTACATGGTTTGATAAATTATGACCATACAATTTCCCATAATGGAATCCTGAATATAAATATTTCCAAAAGAAATGATATTGTAACATAAAACCTTTATGACTTTCGTATATTTTGAATCAAAATTAATTGAAAGAAATAATATGACATGGATATATAAATACCCTTAATTTCATGAATTATTCCATTAAAATTAATTCTTGGTTTAGTAATTACACTATACAATGAAGTTATGGTGCATGAAATGAAACATATCTCAACAAAAAGAGGCTAATACAAGGAAACCCCTTTCAAAGATCATAATTTTTAAAGTGATAATTAATCTATCATGTGATTATGAAAACATATAAAAACACACATAAAACAGTTATAAATAAAACATAAAAAATATAGATCAATTAATTCATAATCATAACATAACAATGTCAATGAAGAAGTGTTATAACCTAGTGAAAGTAAATTATGTTAGGAAACCCACTACCTCGAGTCCATAAATTCCATGTATGTACTATAAATCCTATATAATGTACTTATATTTATTATTTACTTGTTTATTAACCTTTTACATCTTTATTAATTTATAATTAGAAAATTTGTTTCCTTTATTTCAATGACATATTTAATTATTTAACTGGTGAATTCTATATGGATTATTTTTAAGATTCTTGGTTTATAATTAAAAAATGACATTGGTAGGATAAGCATGGTCCAAGGGGGAATTATTATATAATCTATAGAATAATAGTCATGTAATAATTATCAATTTTATATATCATATACAATCTTAGAGTAACCCGTGAAATTAAGTTATGAAAATGAAAATATATAGGCTCGTGAGGCATTTGTATGCACGTACACAAAAGCATTCTTTTCACTTTTCATTGGATATAAAATAAATAGTGAAAATAAAATATCAAGTTTATAGAAAAATCACAAAATATCACCTCAATCGAATTTTTATATTCTAATTTAAAAATAGTTATCATTTTTATATAATATATTTTCTAAAAGTGATAGAAGTTAATTATAATATTGTCTAAAAAAAGAAATAAAATCCATTTTTGATGAAACGTTATTTTTGAAGCATAAAATGGAATCACTAAAAACTGAATTCTTATTTATTAATAATTAATCGATACATTTTTTGAGTAGGAAGATTATATATATATATATATAAATTTTATGTTACTATTATTTAATACCTCCAATTAAATGAGTAGGTTATAATGGTCATGTTTATATAATAATATTACATGTTCATTAATGCTTAGTGTTGTGTTTCCAGTATGCTACCAAACATTATCTTATTTTACAATATTTTGATATTATATTGTTTCACTCCTAAATAAATTACATCCACACAATTTTATAACGTGCTTTTTAATTCATGGTTTTAATATTTGAAAATACCTTTAATGAAAACTCAAATTGTAAAAAGGGTTAATAAAACCTCCTTTTGAAAATAGGGGAACTAAAATATAAATATTATATATAATAACACATAATAAGGTTTTAAAATAGAGAAAATTTGTGGGAAGTTATAATATGGACACAGAGATGAAAAGTAATGTCTAGATAATGACGGGTATTGGTAGAGAATGCAATCCTAATAAATTTAATGAACCGAAAAACATGAATTAATAAGAGAGAAAGAAGGACATAAATTCATTAGAAATTATTGTTAAAAGATAAAAAATTATTTTATAAGGGATTATTTTATTATCCTGGATAAGAAAATTGGATAATATACTTATTTGATTTTATTTAAATCCATCAACACAATTTCATTATTTGGTTATGTGTTTTAACATGTTTCCTCCTTTATCTCATCCCATATTCCATTCAATGAGTATGTATGATGAATTTCTCTTATTAATGAAGAATAAAATTTTATTATATCATAAGATCTATATGAGGATAACAATATAATCTCCATATATTTCCTAAATCCAAAATCATTTGAAAATTGTAATATAACACCCAAATTGAGTAAACCTTCATTTGAAAAAATAATACATTTTAATCCAAGATTTCCACAATAACACCCAATGTTTGAATTGTATTAGTCCATAAATTATTGAACCAATATCTCTATTAAACTTAGTAAAATCAATATTAAATATTGATTTAACCTCATATTTCATCTCATACCTTTCATCTTATATCACTAGAAATGTAACGTAATTATTCCAAAATATCCCTACATGTTAAACCACATGATACAACTAAGGGTTACTTGTGTCTCTACCCAATAAAATGTCTTCCAAAATATCATTATTCACATTAAAATCACATGACTTTAAACCTCAAAGGGTTTCTATGAATTTGAACTTAAAATCAACCCTAAACATAAAATCCCATGATGGTATCCATAAATCTTAAGTTATCCTCACATGAAAAAATTATAGTCTTCAATTTTTTCTAAACCCCTCCTATGATACCAAAAGTATTAGTCCCAAACTTGCACTCCCATATTTGGTGCTAAAAATGTAATCTTTACATTTATTGATTTGATAATGATAAATGTGGACCAATTTTAAACATCTAAAACATATAAAATAAACAGAAATGTTGGAACAATTACATACCCATGGACCTTTTATATTCATAGTGTTATAGAATTTAGACAAACTCATACAGAAAAATACTCATGCCTTTAAGTGACCATTTTCCAAGGTATACCCAGATTTTATTATTTCACCATATGTATTCAACATCTCCCATAAAATTCTTCACACATGAACCCTTTCAAAAAATATTTCATTTAATATCATTCTTAATAACCTAGGTAAAGATAAAACATAAGAAGGGTGATCTCAAATGTTCAGTAATAGTAAACATAAGAATTACCAGTTGAATGTCATTAGTGAGAATAATATGTGAAAAAGGGTATGATGACATATTTAATGTGCATGATCATAAAATAAAAGAATTAAAACACATAAAAACATAGATCATAAATCATTTGACATGGAATTAATATTTAATAAAGGAAATAGTTATAATATCCAATAATTATGATCTATGTGATGTCAATATTTATCAAAGGAACAATTAAAATATGAAATCAATAACAAAGAAATCATGTTGGTATCATGGAACATAACGGGGCAGGCAATGCTGTTGGTTACCCAGGATGTCGTGCTCCCACCATCTCTTTTAAGGAGGCATGTCTTCATCCATCATTTTTTAGGATAGTCCTGGGCTTGAATCAAAAGGGGGTGTTTGATCTCATTTCCATCAACTGAAATCCTAACAGATGTGTCTTTATCCCTTTCAACTCAGGGAGGTTAAATTCAAAGGACTTATGAAGGTCTTCCTATACACTACCTCAATGTGATCAATAGAACTCTCGAGTTTGGTGCAATAAAATTACAATGATGTATAATTTTCTTACTTAGAGGATCAGGAACCAAGACTTACCTTAATATGAAAATGTTAAGAGGATAAGAATAATCATTGATTTCTGATTCCACTGTTGTAAGAATAGGCAGGAAGAGTGGAAGAACTATATATATTTTGAATGGGATTGGGCGCAGGATGTACAAAGGGCCTTCAGTGAGCTTACTTCTTTCTCCTCAAGTGGGCTAAGGAATATCCCCTTCCTGGAACACTGGTACAAAGGCACAGAGGAAGCAGGCCTGGAGATAATTGAGAGAAATTTGATACTCAGTGTTGGGTGCTGGTATTTATGGCAGTCCCACAACAGGGCTTGGTATGAAGGGTTTCCTGCTTTAGGGTGGTCCATAATTGTAAGGGTGAGGAGTCTTATGGTTGACAAGGTGTCGTTGATTACCAACTGGTTGGAAGCTCCCTCACTTAGGGTGATGAGGGCCTCTTATCCTTTGTCTCATTCTAATGTCCCCAAGCTTCAGGGTCACTGGGTATGGTGGTCTCCCATAGAATCTGGCCTCAAGATTAACACTTTGGATCTTGCACCATTGGGATCATGCGTGGGGAAGGAGTTGGGCCAGATTACATGGCCAGTGTGTGGATGACCTTTACAACATACTATGGAAATGGAACCTCTACACTCGAAGAGACAAAAATAGTTCCTACTAGTCTCATTATTTTCAACTATGAGTGAATACATCTATCCCAGGTTGAAACAGACTCCCTGGTAATTTCGGACTCCTTACAGGATAGAGGTCCCTTGCCTTGGTCCATTTCATACATCATCAGGAATCATAAGCTTCCTCTAAACAGCAATGTAGAGGTCACCCACAAATGGCGAGAGGGGAACAAAGTAACAGATCACATGACCTCTTTGGAAGGTCAAGGATCCAATGTCACGCACGTGTATAACTTTTATTTCATCAAACTGGAGGGGGTGAATCTCATTTGAGGGGAGGCTATTGGTCTCCACTACTTTAGGTCTCCCGAGTCCTTGTTCTCCCCTATTTCCTTTGTTCCTTTACTTTTAAATTAAAAATTTAATGTTGATGATGATGATCATGTTTACCAAGTAGGATAATTACCATATCTCTTAGGAGTAACCTATAACCAGTAAAATCCATTATCTTTTAGGAGTAAATTTCATCTAGTTTACTTTAACTCTTTAACCAATTCATTAGAGGACTATAATGGACCCACTTATCCTTGTTTTATAATGTAACAAATCATTATTGGTTTATTACATAACCAACATTCCTTGTTTTGTAATAGAACCACCATTCCTTGGTTTATAACAAAACCACATATCAATCACCCATACATATTTCCAAGTAATATATAATGAAAAATACACTCAGAATCATTCATGCTTCTATATAACACCCTTAAAAACAACGATTATTCCTTTTTAGCTTGATTAATTTATAGAAAAGAAACCTATTATATGATAATATCTTTAAAATAATCATAAGTCATATAGATAAATAATAAGAATGATATCATTTGAAAATATCCCCATTGAAGAATAGAAAGAAATATGTGATATTTCCAGAAATGAAAAATACATTTAAAAGAAAATTTAAGATATTTCATTGAAAATAGGAAAAATATAATTTTTTGATAACATTTTAAATCTAAATTCCAAGAATATTTAAAAAAATATCTTCTTTGAAACTATACATGGAAAATTTTAGATAAAATTTCAAATTAAATAATAGTTATAATGGAGGGAAAATCAATTCATTTGGTAAATTTTAAAACAATAATTAGTTTCACACTTATTTTAAATAACGTTTCTTGTTCAGAAAATAACAATAATATTCCTTTTAAAACATTGGAAAGAAACTAAAATATAGATTCAAATGAATTTTATAAATCATTTATTCATGGAAAAAAATTCTTTAAAACATTTTAATATCATAGATATTAAAGACAAAATATACCCAACCAAAAAGATAAATAATATTAGTTTGTACATAAAACATTCATTTTAACTTCTTATGTACAAAATAAAGAAAATCATGTAAAAACATGAAATATCTATTAGAGAATAATAGATATGTGTTTCAAGAAATTTAGATCGTTTAATTTTCCCCAAATTATCCCAGAACATAAATAATTCTTAAAAGAAGTGAGTTTATAACATAAAGCCTTTACCACTTTGATAAATTTTGAATCAAAATTCATTTAAAGTAAGAATATTATATGGCTCTATAAATCCATTTAATTACATAAAGTAATATTTAAATATTAAACCACGGGGAATTTAGAACACCCTACAAATAATTCATGGTGCATGACATAAAACATGTCTTAAGTAAATGAGATTGAGATAAAGAAAACCCTTACATAGATCCTAACATTTAAAGTGATAATCAATCCATGAAGTGATTTTGTGAGAATTTGTAAATACGTTTCAAATAATATTAAATATAAAATAAAAAATTTAGAAATTAATTCACAACTAATCATGGAATAATAAATTCAACGAAGAAGTGTTATAACCTAATGAAAGAAAATTGAGTTGAGAACCCCCATAATCTGAGTCTAGAATTACTATATATGTCCTTTAACTCATATATAATATAGTTATAGTAAATATTTAAAATTTTAATAACTTTATCCATGTTTATTAACTTATCATTAATCTATTTATTAAATTTGTTTCAATGGAATATTTAATTACTTAATCAGTGTTGTCCATGCACGGTGTTTTGAGGAAATTTGGTTCATAATTATAAAATGACTTTAGTAGGATTATCATTATAAAATGGGACATTGTTACATCATATATAGAATAATAATAATTACATAAGTATCATTTTTATACATAAAATACAATTTTATAGTCAACCATTAAAATTAGATAAGAAGAAAATATGTCGGCTCGTGATATAGTAGTCTGTATGTATAAAAGAGCTTTATTTTTACATTTCTATTTAATGAAAAATAAGTAAATAAAATAAAACATTAAATTTCCGGAAAAATAAAAAAACTCAAAATAATTTAATTTTGACATACTTATTTTAGAAATGACATCCTTTTTATAAAATATAATTTTTAAAAATAAAAAAAAACTAGTTGTAATATTTTCTCACAAAAAGCAATAAAAGCCATTTATGTAGCATAAAATGACTTAACTAAAAATTTATTGCTTATTTACTAAGAATTAATAAATAAATTTTTATTTATGATGACCATTATACATTCATTTATTATTGCGGTTACTTCTATTCATACCTACCAATTCATGTTCTTGGTTATAACAATCACATTTAAATAATAAAACATCACCATTATTAAAGCTCAATATTTCTTATGTCGTATGCTTTGGAAATTTTTATTCTTTTGAAATCTTAAGGTATTATATTTTTACTAGAATTTGTTTATAAGGAATGGTTTCATAGTTAATAATGTTATTATGTTATAATCTAAGATAAAATTCATTGAATTTTAATTCAATTTTCTGAATATGAACTATGGAATTATATAAGTTATTAGTCAAGCCTTATATGAGGAATAAGAGTGATTTAAGAATTATTATGCAATTTTCAACATCAATAGAGTGAAGAATATAAATTTTAAAATTATTTTAGCTGGGGGTAATTAATATTTATATAATATTTTTATATTCATCATTTGAAGGAGAACTTAATGAAAAGTATCTATATGAATCCAAGGCACTAACATTAAAGATTATACTAAACTAATAAAAATTTGTTTACAAGGAATAAGGTAACTAGAATTTTACATTAGTAAAAGGTTGCAGAAACATAATTTTATTATAATAGAAATGAATAGTTAACCCCCATACTGAGGCATATTGTTCTCAATAGAAATACAAAATCATCCACTACGCCTTAAAATTTTATAATTTACCATTTACAAGATCATTAAACTAATTATTACCCTCAATTATAGAAACTAGAGTATTGTTCCAGATATTTTTAATAAAACACATATAAAAAACTAATATATAATCGTGGGTGTAGAGAAAATTAAAATGTTAAGTATGGATTTAGACAAAAACAACAATACAAATCACAAAATAATAAAATTCCAATAAGGATTTAAACAATTTTACCGACCACATTTATTTCAATAGAGGAGAGAAAATGTTTAGACATACGTAATTCATCAACCCTAAGGATAGATATAATAAAAAATAGAACCCTCAACCAAAAATTTAATGAAAAAATAACCAAATAAGATTGAAAATAAAATGGGGAATATTTCCATATCACTTAAAGAACATGTGAACCAATTATTAGAAAAATATACCTCCCATATTAACCTAAAAATTAAAGGAAATGTTATTGTGGTTACTTTGAGAATTGTAATAGAGATTTAATAATACCATCAACCCCTCAAAAACAAATAGTACTTGAAACTGTCCAAAAAGAGGAGTAAGTCACTTATGATAATATTTTGAGCAAACCATTGGAAAAACCTCATAATAGAGAATTTTTAAATAAATATTAAGTAAAATAGAAGATAAAAGATGAACCCACCATACAATTTCTATTCCCTTTGAGGATGGTTTAATATAATAAAATATTTTAAGAAACACTACTGAAATATATCCTTGATACTTTCAAGAAAGGATAGAGTGATATTCCAATAAAAGAAAGAGTAAAAAAATTCCGTGTTATATAAATTTATTGAAGGTTATTTATATGAAGAAGTTAAGAATTCAATAAAATGAGAGAGTAATCTTGTTATGGAATTTATCTGCACCAATTAATCCCAATATCCTTACTAACTTCCAAGACCTTAGATAATTCACAATTCCAGGCACTATAAAGAAATCTACTATCTATGATTCTTTATTCTTATTTGGTTCCATGATAAATTTTATGTATTACTCTTTTTATTAATCAATGAAAATTATAAAACTAATGTATATAAGTTTGGTGTTATAACTATCTAATTGGGTAACATCCTATCATGTTGTTGTTTTGAGTATCTTTTTGTAAGATTCAAGGATTTGGTATTTCCCATATAATTTTATATTTTTAATATCAAAGGAGAGATATATAACTCAAAATTAAGAATAATACGCCGAAGCCAATTTTTGATGGCTACAAGAATGTAATCTATCTTGTTGAATAGATAATTTCATTAGAATTCAGAGATGACATAGTATATTCTAAATTTTTAGTATGAATAAAACTCTCCCCCAAGGAATCTTCAATTTTTTACATAATAATAAATTTAAAATAAATATTTTTCAAAGAGGGATAATTTCTTGGCAAAGGAAGTCATGAATTTAAAAGATAAACTCCTATCTTCAAATATTATGATGATTAATGAAACAACTTTTGAAGCTAATTTAGAATTTATGCTATTTGGGATTTATGAAAAGATGAGTGTTGATATGATTGAACACTCTTACCAAAAACATTATTTTCTATTTATAGATTATAGTAAAATTAATACTTCACATTCATTATTGGAAATTCAAACTACAGAAGTTTGTGAACATAAGTTGTTTATTTCTATAGAACACCCATATAATCATGATTTTAATCGATTTATATTCAATTTAGAATATAATAATGTAATGGTTGGTGAATGTTGTAATGTCCCAAATTTTTCCATGTAAATTTTTTGAAAATTTTATGGGATTGTTTTGAGACTAGGAACTAAGACGACATGTAATTCTGAGGCCTGAGGTGCCCATAATAAATGTTTAAATTTTATTTTAAGGTTATTAAAAATAGTGCATGTGTGGGGTTTTAGTAACTTCAAATGAGTGCCCAGATCAGAAAACTGATGGCACCAATGAGCTTAGAACAACGAGTTTACCCTATGTAGGACCTAATATAAATCAATGTGGGTTAGCTACAAAAGTTAATTTATAGATGTTTTAAGAGAAAAATAAAAAACATAAAATGTTATTTTCTTTTATTTCTTCAACGTTACGTGGTGACTTAGCAACACTGCGATGCGACGACTCAACAATGATGAAACGCGTTCAAAACACTAAAATGTGTCAATATGTTTCATCTATTAATCACGGGAAATAACCGGGGTTAGAATTCATAATACTGGAGAATTCCTCCATGGAGCCCAAAAGTTTCCCTGGGGAAGGAGACGGAATATATCTCACCAGCGATGATGAAAAAAGAACGCCGACGAATGACGGATCAAGGACATTCATGGATATATCACCTTCAATGACGATTTTATCATCTGACTAATCCAATTTCGAGGTAGGGGTTTATTTTTATTCGTTTCTTATTTCCCCATTCTTCTTTTGAATGATGAGAGCAAATCAACCCATGAATAGGTTGATCCGTGATTTGATCATTCTTGCAGGATGGTTAATAATATGGGATTAAAGAGGATGAATCTTATTAAATATTCTATTTTTCCTCTTTTATATTTCTTTAGACATGAATGGTCCAAGGATGAAACAAACATGGACAAACATGATCCTAAGGGTGTTCTTGTGCTTATCTCTCTTCCCCATTCTTGCATTCTTCATCGGCATACCCTCTTTGTCGTGACCTGTTTTGTTGGGTGGTTATAAATGTGACTAGACCACTGGACTGACGACAAGATGATCCTGAGTGCATGGAATAGATGGTGATGACTAGAGGTTTGAATAGCATTCTGGGTTCAGAGAATGGACCACCACGACAATGGTGGTGGCCCACAGTAGAGGAGTCGCTGGCTCTATGTCCGACAGTGGGCTCGGCCAGAAGCGGCATAAAGCCTCGTCGCCTGACAAAGGTGTTGCGGTCCAATTGGAACATGGGGTGTTTAAATGGAGGATTTCTTCATTGAACGTTATGGCCATCTCACATTGACCAGGTGGGGATGTGACACCCTCTACTTCCCGGGAGGACGAACCTGCCCGCTCGAGTGAGTCGGGCTTAAGCTAGCAGGTCGGGCTAGACCCAACGGATCGAGTTGACCCGATGTTTCAGGTTGGACTCACCAGGTTAGGTTTAGGTGGGACTCAGGTTGGGTCAGCTCATTCCAATCGGGTCGGACCAGACCCAGACCTAACTGGCCCCTTTTTACTTAAATGCGCCTAACTCTCAAAGCATGTGTCGGTTTGATGAAATATTTTCAGTGATGGGACCCTCAAAATCTGGTGTCCCGTATAAGATACTCTATGAGAGTTTTCATGGAGGTTGGAATATGGCCTATTGGCTTGAGGATTTGGTGATCCCATAGCGAGCATGTGAGGGATAGAATCCTATGACTGGATGTGACCTATATAGAGAGTGTCTCTGGCAAAGTGTGTCTCATGCACCCATACAAAGTGTGTATCTTATGGAGTGCGTCTCCAATTCCAATTCATAGTGTTCATCCTATTCATATATGGAGTGTGCCTCTTTCTGATATATGGAGTGTGTCTCCTATGGTTATAGGTAGTTTGTCTCCTATAGATATACACAGTGTGTCTCCTACAAAGATGTTGAGTTTGTTTCCTTTGAATATTCATAGTGTGTCTCCAGGGATTTGGATATTTTTGGGCATTATTAGTATATGTATCATGGTGTGAGATGACACTAGTGACTATCTTGATTGTACTTACTAGAGGCTACACTTTGTGTACCTCTTTGGTAATCTACCTTATCTCTTTCTTTGTGGTTTAACTTTTTTGATTTGGGGTTCATACTGGGTATTGTTTTAGTCACCCATACACAGGCTTTATCCACACGTTTCATGTCTTGTGAAGACGATCATCAACTTTAACTGAGTCCTTGGTGGGACGGAGATAGGCTGTGCTTCCGGGTGACCCAACCGATGTGGTATACTTTAGCGACATTCATACAGCTTATTTTACCTACCATTATGTTAGGGTTTTCAATTAATGAGACCTAGGAGAATGGACTTTTCTATTTTAGGGGGGCTAGTATTCTGTCCTTTTTAATTTTCAGTTGTTATTGTTACTCTTAGTGGTTGTCTTAGTGGGTTTCATATATGTTTACATGGTGTTTTTGGTTTCAGTACTAATTTTGGGGACGGGTGTGTGTGTGTGTGCAAGTGTATAGGAAGATTCCTCCCTTTTATGGGAAATACCTACTCAGCCCTAGTATCTAGCCCCTGGCCTATGGGAGGCATGTTTGCGGTAGTCGCGACATGGGTCCCAGGGGACGGGTCGTGATAGAGTGGTATCAGAGGGAGGTTGGTTGTCTCTTGTTTTGGGGCAATAGTGTTAAGTGTTTCAAGTTTAGATTTCATGCCAGGGAACCCAATGGTTGTACAGAGGCCAACGTATCCATACACCAGGACCTTGAATTCTGCCTTTCAAACCAATACATGAAGAAACTAGTTGCGAGGGAAATCAATGGTTCATGAATCATATAGGAATTAAGTGTGTTCTGATTTCCTTGCTGTGTCAGAGTCAGCTCACCAGTTATACTCTATCGATTGTGGTACATATTGTTCTGTTTTAGGATTCTTCTATATAGGTATCTAGCCAGGATTATGGGGCATGACCATGAGAATGATCTTCCAAGCGATGAGGCATCAGTGTAGAGACAATTTCTAGAGATAACACATCTTGTTGGTGTACTAATGATACCACCAACCGAAGATCCGTAATTCTTACAGGCGTTACCAGTAGAGAAATCATGTAGGATTAGTGAGTTTCATGAGTTCCAGAGATAGAGTCCTACCTGGTTCTGAGGTGGAGATGGATCCTCAGGCTGGTGAGGATTGGTTGGAGGCAGTGATGTGAGTTTTCTGCCTTGTGAGTACACCTCTTGACCAGATGGCAGTCATAGACATGAGTCTTCTATAGGGCTCGATGGTGAGATAGTGGGGCTTAATGATCCATACCTGTGAGGAGGTGACCCTCTCCTGTACATAATTTTACCATCTCTTCGGGGAGTATTTCTTTCCAGTGACGTTACCCTTTTTTGCGTATAAAGGAGCTCTAAAATATGTAGCAGTGCTACTAGATGGTTGTAGAGTACTCAGCAAGATTCACAGATCGTTCTTGATAATCTATAGACATGGTACGAGACCCATTTTTTAGGGAATGTACCTTTGAGAAGGGACTACATAGGGAGATTAGGGAATCAATGATATCTCTTTGAATCCCTACGCATGTTGGGGTGCTGGAGCATGCTCTTCTAGTAGAGAGATTTCTTATAGAGTAGGAACTGGCAGTGGGAGCTACCACCGGGTGCCAGGCAGCTCATCCTTCAATAAAAGGTAGATGAAAACTTACATAGTTGTCTAAAAGGACCAAAATATCTTGGGGATAACCACAAGAAATGGAATCAGCAGTGTGGGGATTCTAGTGTAGAACATTACAGCCGAAGGAGATGTTGTGCTACTCTTGCGATGGTCGGGGACTTATGGATAGAGTTTGTCTGACTAGTCGCACAACCAATCGGGAGACGGTCGAGGGCCTACCGAGGTAGCAGAGGATGGAAAAACAAGGTGGCCCACTAGGCATCAGACATGTCATAGGAGATGGATGAGAAACATGATGTGGATAGAGGTTTGAGGCACTAATACCACCACCCCCAAGTGGTCCACCCCGAGCTTATGGAGGTGGTGGAGAGTGGAGAGGATAGCTCTAGGTGATGGAGGCTTAAAATCATGAGACTCCTAGGATGATTAGAGATACGATCTGTATCTTTTACACCTTAGCTATAGTTTTGATAGAGACATGTGTCAGTCACTCCTTTCCCACCATGACCCTTGTTCTTGATAGGGATATTCCAGTGGAACCATTAACTCGATCCCTACGCTTGTAGACTTCTACGAGAGGAGATTCTATGATCACAAACTGGTGCCGATAATGCTCCCTTACTATATTTGGGGTGAGAGTTCCAGTTGGGATCTCTTGGTGTCAGCATTGAGGCCTTACGACATCATTTTGGGTATGGAATATTTATCCACAATTCAGGCTCAGATTGACTATTTTAGGCACACAATGTGATGTGTCTGCAGATATGGGACCAAGTTATTCTTTGTTAGTAAAAGGGAAACACAAGCAGCATAAGATGGACTCGCACGTAGGAGGGTACAACCGATCACACATTTGTTTTCTAGCATGACCCTTGGTGTAGTTGATGATACGTGTCCTAAAAATCTTGAATTGGTGGACGAGTACAAGGACATATTTCAAGAATATGTTTCAAGATTACCCCCTCATAGAGAGGTAGAATTCTTTATTGACCTATACCCCAGGACGACAAAGATATATAAAACCTGAATATCAGATGGATCTCACAGAGCACTGTGAATTGAGGGTACAGTTTGAGGACTTGTAGAGGAAGTGCTTCATGAAACATAGTGATTCACCATGGGTAGCCCCAATTTTTTTCAATAAGGAATACAAGAGATTGAGGTTATGTGTATGATTCCAGTGCCTTAATCTGGTGACTGTGACTAAGGATTGATGACCTATTTGATAAAATAAAGAGAGAGAGATGGTTCTCTAAGATAGAACTCAGATCTGCCTATCACCAACACCGTGTGTGGGATGAGGACATTCTGAAGATGACTTTCAGATGCCTCTACGACCACTATGAGTACTTATTGATGCTGTTTGGAATAATGAACACCCAAAAAGTGTTCTTGGGACTTTTGAATAAGATCTTTTATCTTTACATAGACCGATTTGTAGTGGTCTTTTTTGATGACATCTTGGTGTACTCGGCATCCGAGGAGGAGTGCTCGATGCACTTAAGGATGGTTCTAGAATTACTTTGAGAGCGCCAAATTTACGGTAATCTATTGAAGTGTTAGTTTGGGATACGATTGGTCCACCTTACAGGACACATCATTTCATAGGAGGTCGTTGTAGTAGATCCAGAAATGATAGAGGCGTTTCTTTCTTGGGAGCCACCCAATAACATTTATGAGGTGTAGAGTTTCCTTAGGTAGGCTGGGTACTAGCAGAGGTTTGTGCCAGAATATTTTAGAGTAGAAAATTCCATGAAATCCTTTAAATTAAAGGGAAAACCTTTTGTGTGGATGGTGATGTAACATGAGTTCTCTCAGCAGCTGATAATGAGTTTGACAAGCACTCCCATCCTAATATTTCCAAAGGAGGGTGTTTAGTATGTGGTGTTTTGCGATGTATCAGGAACCCAGCTTGGTTGTGTCCTAATGTAGGGGAAAGTGCTGATTGATTACGATTCATGGAAATTGAAACCACATGAGAAGAACTACGTGACCCACGATCTGGAGTTGGCGGCAGTGGTCTTCAAATTGAGTTTGTGGTGACACTACCTTATGGTTGAGCACTTTATCTTCTACTCAGACCTGAAAAGTGTCAGGTATATCATTTCTCAAATGGATCTGAACCTGAGAGAACGACATTGGCTAGATTTCCTCTTGGAATATGTCTTTGAAATAGTCTATACCCCTGGGAAGGGGAATGTGGTTGCAGATTCTGTCAGCCAGAGATCAAGTTAATAGCTACTGAATGAGGCCTCCGAGTAGTTGGACTTGCTTTAGATATCCTTCGTAGATGAAGATGAAGTAGCTTATCTTTAGTTGATGGTGGTTACCCCTCCACTCTTATAGCGCCCATAAGAGGCACAACATAGAGATATAATCTATCAGACTACACATACTCAAATGTCTAGAGGGCATGCCCAAGATGTATATTCGAATGATGGGGAGCACATCATCCTTTTCAGAGGAAGCACTGTTGTACCAGTGATGTTACAGTAGGAGGTTTTGAGAGAGTTTCACACAACCCCTTTGGTGGTATATCTAGGTGTGTAATATATGTACCAGGACCACTAACATTAGTTTTGGTGGTCGGGGGTGAAGAAGGAAGTGGCATATTTTGTCTCTAGATGGCTCACTTGTTAGAAAGTGAAGGCTGAGAACCATGTTCCAATGGGTTTGACTCACCCCCATGAGGTTCTAGAGTAGAAGTGGGATAGAATATCTATGGTCTTATTATGGGTCTAATATATATGTCTAGAGGTCACGATACCATCTGGGTGATCATTGACCAACCCATAAAGTCGGCCCACTTCCTATAAATTCAAGAACAATGTTAAGTAGAAAGCATGAGATGCCTGTACGTACATGTGATAATGTGAATTCATGGAGTCCCATATACGATAGTGTCAGATCATGATGCTTCTTTCAAAATTCCAATTGTGTAAGGGATTGCAGGAGGTTTTTGGGACTCATCTGCGTTTGAGCACCACTTTCCACCCACAGACAGATGACTGGACAGAGAGGACCATTTTGGTCTTAGAGGACATGCTACATACTTTCATCCTCGATTTTGGTCACAGTTGGGAGGATCACCTACCTCTGGTGGAGTTTTCATACAAAAACAACTACCACTCCACCATCAATATGTCTCCATTCATGTCCTTGTATGGGAAACCCTGAAGATTGCAACTTTGCTGGACTGACTATAGAGAGTCTGCACTCATGGGCCCGAAGTCAGTGCAGGATACTACATAGAAGGTGCAGGTCGTCTAGGAGTAGATAAAGACTACACAAATCCATTATATGTCCTATTTTTATAGGCTACGGATACCCTTGGAGTTTTAGGAGGGAGACCATGTGTTACGTCAGGTCTCTCCTTGGCATGGGATATAGAGATTTGGTCGGGGTGGCCTGTTTTCTTTGAGGTTCATTAGAACTTTTCTCATACTATGTAGAGTGGGTGAGGTGGCATACCACTTGGATATAACTCCACTGTTAGAGATAATTCATGACTTATTTCACATATCCCAGCCAAGGATATATGTACACGACCCTTCAAATTTCATTTACTGGGGTGAGATGGATGCTGATGACAAGGCGACTTTTGCAGAGTTCCCAGTGGAGATCGAGGATCGATAGGGGATGACACTCCATGGGTGATAGAATAATCTTGTATGTTTTTGGTGGCATCATGATAATATCCTATAGAGAACCTAAAAGAGGGATGCTCAGATTCATGGTCAGTATCCATATTTGTTTGTTTTTCCCTTGTTTTGGATTTTGGGGATATAAAACCCTAAGGTGGGGAGAATATAATGTACCAGATTTTTCCATGTAAAATTTTTGAAATTTTTATGAGATAATTTCGAGACCAAGAACCAAAAAAAAACTTAATTATAAGGCCCTAGGTAACTTAAATAAATTCTCAAACTATTTTTAATGCTTATTAAAAAAAGTTCATGTGTTCTGTTTTAGTAACTTCAAAATGGGTGCCAAAATCAGAAATCTAAGGGAACTATTGAGTTAAGAACAACGAGTTTACACTAAGAGGGGCCTAACATCAGTGAACATGGGTCATCTGAAAAAATTAATTTATGGACCTTTTAATAGAAAAATGAAAAATACTTAAAAATTTATTTTATTTTATTTTATTTTATTTCTTCAACATTACGTAGTGACTCATCAGCACTGTGATGTGGAGACTCAACGACGCTAAAATACAGCATGGTGGAAACTATGAAACACATTTAAAATTCTCATATGAGTTAAAACGTATCCTATATTAATCTCTAATAGAGACCTTTATTATAATTCAAAACATTGGATAATTCATCCTTGGTGCTTAGAAGTTTCCCTGAGGAAAGAGAAGGAAGCTCTCTCATCAGCGACGAAGAACGACGAACGTCGATGAACAATGAATCAAGGAAGTTCGTGGAAGAATCACATTTAATGAAGAATTTATCCTCCAAATGATCCTATTTCTAGGTAAGGGGTATTTTTTCCTCATGGTTTCTTTCCTCGTTATTGTTTCCAATGACGAGGACGAATCAAACCAGATAAAGGTTGATCTGCGGTTCGATCGTTTTTGTGGGATTCTTAAAAATGCAGGATTAAATCGGATTAATCTTATTAAATATTATATTTCTCTTCTTTCCTATTTCCACTAACATGAATGGACCAAGGCCAACAAAATGATAGCCAAGTTCCACTCTAAGAGTGTTCTTATGCTTATCTATCTTCCCTATTCTTGTGTTATTCATCGGAGGACCCTCATGGACGCAGCATGTTTTTCCAAGTGGTTCAAAATGTGAATGGACCCCTAAGTGACAACAAGATGATCTAGATCCCATTGAAGAGATTTTTATGACCGGAGGATTACAACGATGCTCCCGGTTTGAAGAATGGACCACCACGAGGATGGTGGCAGCCCGTAGAACTGAATGGTATATGAAGCTGGGACACGCGACAAAAATCCATGTCACGTGACATGAAGTTGCAACAAACAACCCAAAGCTACGCCACATGAAATTAATCCATGTCACACAACATGAAGCCATGTCACATAAAAATGGGCCATGATCCAGCTGGACCATGGTGAGAGCCCACGGGAAACAAACCCACATTGACCAGGTGGGGACGTGGCCCCCACCGCACCTCCGGCAAACGAATTGGCCTAGTCGAATGGGTCAGGTTGACCTGGTAGGTTGGGTCGGACCAGGAGGGTCATAGTTAGCCAGGACCTTAGAGAGTTCAGTTCAGGACTGACTGGACTCATACCCAACCAACCCCTTTTTACTTAAATGCCGATAACTCTTAGACCGTGTGTCTATTTGATGATCCATTTGTGGATTTAGGACCCTCGCGATGAGACAATACTTTTGACTAACTCTAAAAGAGTTTTCAGGGAGGCTGGAGTATAACCTATTGGCTCAGGAGTCAGTTCTCCTAGAGCGACCACGCTAAGGATTGAATCTTTTGACTGGCTCTGACCTATTCAGAGTGTGTCTCCTATGGAGTGTGTGTCCTTCACCCATACAGAGTGTCTCTCATATGGAGTGTGTCTCTTTCCCCATTACAGAGTGTGTCTCCAATTCATATACGAAGTGTGTATCCTATGGATATATAGTGTGTGTTTCCTACCATTATAGGGAGTGTGTCTCCTATGGATATATGGAGTGTGTCTTCTACAAAGATGAGGAGTGTGTCTCCTACATAGATGTAGTGTATGTATCTTTGGATTTGGATATTTCTGAACATTCTTAGTATATTTAGCCCAGTGTGAAATGACTCAAGTAACTCTATTGATGGTACATCTTAGATGCTACACTTTGTGTACTACTTTGGTAGTCTACCCTGTGTCTTTCTCTGTGGTTTACCTTTATGGTTGGGGGTCCCTACAGAGTATTGTTTTACTCACCCCTGCATGGGCTCCTCCCACATGTGTCATATCTTATGAAAATGATCGTCATCTTTGACAGAGTGCTTGGTGGGCTGGATATTGGGGGGGATTAAGGGTGATCTGATTGACGTGGTACTCTTCAGAAACATTTAGAAAACTTACTGTACATACCCTTTAGGTAGGGTTTTTTACAGACTATACCTAGGAGATTGTACTTTTGTATTTTAGTTGGGTTTTTATTCTATCCCATTTAATTTTCAGTTTGTACTATTAATCTTACTATTTGTCTTAGTAGGTGGCATATCTTTTTTCTCATATTTTTTAGTTTCAGTACTTTTCTCAAGATGGGTGTGTGTGTGCAGGTTTATAGAAAAATACCTACCATTTGTGGAAAATTCCTACTCAACGCTAGTCACCGACTCCTAGCCTATGGGAGGTGGGATTGGGGTAGTCACAATGTGGGTCCTGGGGGATGTTTCATGACAGAATTATATCTATTATGCCCATGAGGAGTGTTTCATCTACGCATATATGAAGTGTTTCTCATACAGATATATGGTGTCTGTCTCCTATGGTTATAGGGAGTGTGTCACCTATGGATATATGGAGTGTGTCTCCTATGAAGATTCAGAGCGTGTCTCCTATGAAGATGCGGAGTGTCTCCTTGAATTTGGATATTCCTAGACTTTATTAGTATATGTATCTTGGTGTGAGATGACTCTAGTGACAAAAATGGTGAACCCAACGTGAATACTTAACCAATGTGGCGGTCTCATCCCACATAGACCCCTTCACCCTACAGTAAAAGAATAGGGGAAGGGGGCCAAGTATAATTTCCAAATATGAATGTGTTTAAAAGAATGTGAATTTGATTATGTTTAGTGGTTTGCATGTCATACATGTATTGTTGGTTCCCGCAGAGTGACCTTCTAATCAAATGACACCACCACGATCCATGAAGAGGCATGCATCATTGATCTCGCAGGCGGCTAGGGACTCAATGAGGAGTAGGACCCTTTTGCCTTCCTAGTGTCTTCAACGCTGGGAGTCTAATACGCTGATCAAAGAGTACCACCAAAATGGTACTCTCCCCATGCTAGAGGCCACAATACAAGTCCTCCAGTCTGTGAAGGTCCACCAACTGCCTCTTCAGCCACTTCCGGTACCTCAACACATGGTAGGCCCAGTGGTCATCTCAAACTGTTTCGATGGCCTATCCCCAAAATGTTACAATGACTACCTCCCTTACCTTAGGGAGGTATATGAAGTCAATTATGACGAATTAATCCCAACTGCATAGGGGTCCCTCCCATGGGCCCCTTCCAGAGAGTGTAGTCGCCGATACTGGGTGACCAGAGCTCCTCCCACTGAGGAGGATGTTATACTGAGGGACCCAGCCATAGTCCAGGAGACCCGGGCCCCTCAGGCTACCCAACAAGGGTGGAGAATATATAACCAGGGAAATGATATCACCCTATTTCCTGAGGAGTAGCTCCACTATACTAACGTGGTGGAGTTTAACATGCAGACACACAACTATTCCCTCTCTACTCAAGACCACCACAGAAATAGTGTGTAACAATATTAGCACATGCACATTTCTGTTACTGCTCTCTGGTCACGCCGTGCAAACAGAGTGGAAAACTATAGGCAGAAAAAAATATCTGCCAATGTACAAAAAGACCAGTATCAAAATGGGGAGACACTCAGCTATACACAGGCACAAACACCTTCTAATTCACTTCAAGCCTACCATCAAAATAGTGTATCCACAGGCTATACACAGGCACAAATACCTGCTGATGCATATCAAGCCCGCCATCCAAATAGGGCGGCAAGAAAACATGAGCAGAGTCAAATTCCTACTGATGAATGCAAATCCCATGGGGAAAATACAGCGGAAAGATAGCAGATGAAAATACCCACTCATGAATATAAAGACGACCAGTTAAATATGGTGGAAGCTAGAGAAGAGAACCGGTGACACACTCGTTTCTCTGTCCCATCATAAGAGAAATGTCAGTATCTACTGGAAAATCATAGAGGACCAGAGTAGGCACAAACTCCTTCTCCAACATTGGAATGGGCCTTCATACTCATTACAGCCAAATATGTATCCCATCACATCCTAGCCATGATGGGAGATTAGACATTGATTCTAGACCATATCCTCCAGACATGCCATGATATCATTTCATCGACGGAAAGTTCACGAAATCTGGCCCATGACCCGATTTTTTCTAATGGAATGACTCACTCGTGAAATGAGTTAGTCACTCTACAGTAGTTATGCATCCCTAATCTAGTCTAAGAGGGTCGACAGTAATATATCGTGACATGCATTCAATGAGATCAGGAACAAATATCCGTTCTGACTAGGGGATGTCAGTCCAACATGGTGGCCACTCCAAGTCAGGCATATATCCCTGTAAAAACTCAAGATGCTCATCATCATATCCTAAAGACATCATGGGACCCTACATGATAGGGAATAGTACATGAAGGCCATTACCAATATCATATGGCCCCAGTTACCTGCAAGAGTGCGACAAAAATGAAAAGTGCCGAAGGAAAATGAAAAATGAAGAGAACATATATGATCCTACTCTGCTGGAAGCTAGGGTTCTTGACGCCCTCTATCATATATCAACAAAGTCTCATGACCCTATCATTCCATTAAAAAATTATAGAAGTGGCAGTAGCAGTTACGAAGGTCCTGCCTACAAGGTTACTGCCGGCGGCTCTGAAGGTCCTCCACAGAGCACCCTCGGGGGCATACTCCATGGGTCATGAATGATCGATCACGAGAGCCTATCTCCTGATGAGAATCAAGGTATCCCTCCCCTCGATCTAAAGATAAGATAGAAAGAAGGTCCTCCCCTTGCTGTAGTCTGCCCTGATGGTCTTAACTACGGTATACACTGCAGATATGCTTCTCCCTGTAGTCAGACATCAATTCATGATGGTAGTCCTTTCCATGATGAAAGTCATTGAAAAGACCTTCCCCACAATGACAGTTTCTATAAAGGCCCTCCCCACAGTAACACCAAGCAAAGAGAAGGTTCTTTCCTCATTGTAGTACACTATGAAGGTCCTCCCCAGGATGTACCTTGTAAAAATTCTCCCTACAGCCAGATATAAAGTCATGATGGTAGTCCTCACCATGATGACTTTCATTACGATGGCCTTACCTGTAATGATATTTTCTATGAAGGCCATCCCCACAGTGACGTCAAGTAGGAAGAAGGACCTATCCTTTCTACAGCTTTCCCTGAAGGTCCTCCTCTAGGTATATAGAGATAGGAAACTTCCCTTGGTCGGGCATCAAGTTGCAATAACAGCCCTCTCCATTGCAGCACCAATTATGGAGGTCCTTCCCGCAATCAAAATATATGCTGGTAAGAAATTCCTCCCCTTTCCAGAACAAATATGGGAAATCCATCCTATGCTGAGGTGCTTATAAAGAAGTTAGACACATCGGGAATTCCATCTATAATGAGTGATATTATTTCTCAACTAGATGATGGCCCGAGTCCACACTCATCTTCTGATCCACCCCCGAAGCATCCTCAAATCAATAAGGCTCCCACTAGCCTGGTTTCGTGGAAAGAAATTAATAAGAAGTAGTTGATGTGGGCATTTCAAGTAGATGATCCTCTGGAAAAACAACAACATGATATGTTGCTTGTGAGAAGGAAACTAGCTAGGGATAATATACCAGTGATGTATTGTCCAACAAACACTTATCACTTCAATATACTAGGATAATTGTCCAGGGAATGCACTTATGACATTACTCTCAATATATGGACAACTCTTCGAAAGCTGAAAAAAAATTCCTACACAACGAAGGGTACACGGACCATGTCAACATAATAGGGGAGATTCACAATCTAATCGACTTAGAAGCCCTACCATATGCAAGGCAGCCACAATCAGAAAGGTGAAAGATAAAACTTGAATTGGATTGCCTCCATGCACTGCATAAATGGTGTCACCACATTGGCCACGCCTCGACTAGAGTTCACATTTGGGGGTGGGGAGAACATGGATCTCAACACTTCACCCCAAATCCCTTCCAACGGGACCCAATGTAAATTAAATCATACAATGTCATCACCCAGAGGCAACAATCAAATGAAACCCCTGCTCAGAAAAGATGGGATACTCAACAAAAGTAGGCCTGGTGTAAGTCTCAAAAGTGTCAAGGCTAAAGAGATCAAGCCATCGAAAAACTTCTGAGTCTGGTGACCAGGAACATCCAGCAGGCTTTAAACCTAAGGGAATCCAACCAGCAAGCACTGCTCATGTCTTTGAAATACCATAGATTTCATGCAGGCCCAATGCCCCACTCATCTTACACCTACAAGGGAGTACGTGAAATTGAAAAGGTGTCATTAGCGGTGGATACCACCGCGATATGGGAACAAACCCATCCAACAGGGCTTGGGGGATTTTTAAATCAAAATAACCCCATAAGACCAAAAAATCTAGGTCGTATCGCATAAAAAGGAGAATGGGAACAACCCTAGCCCGTAGGGCTGGGGGACTTTTTACCTCAAATCCCCGCACGACGGACGTCTATATTCTACCGTCTAGGAATAATGATGGACAGAGGGGTTACCCATTCCACCCCTTCTTGTGGTCCTCACCCTTCGAGACAAAGGCACATTACGAGGTCAAAACAGGGCTCCCTTCAGGTCAATCATTGTCAAGAAGCCCGAAGAATACCACAAAATGGAGGAAGAATGTCCAATAAAGGGTAAAATATGCCTTCCTACCATTCAACCCCAGGCACACCACCCCCAATGTATTATTCCTTAGTGAACGTGGTGAGTTTCAACCCAACAGATCTCACAGGAAGTGGTGTAGGGGGAGAAGATGCAAATGAAGATGGTTCCCTCCCAATGGTGTTCCAAAACGATCCTGATGGTGTGCATACCCAAAACAAGATGGTGGTTCTGAATCTGGGTGCCCCCTCATTAAATCAGACAGTACCTCCTCTGTAAAACTCCAAAAAAAGAGAAAAATAAATCCAAGGTCATCTATGACCTAACTCCTCCTCCCCATGAGAGTGCATCCCTCGCCCTTGAATAAAGGTTCGCCAAGTAGGAGGAAGAAATGAAAGAGCTTAGATGAATTAATGTCGATCTACGTTAAGGGAGTTATATTGTCGGATGTGTTCCCTCTATGGAACATTAGTAGGTGCTCCTAAAAGAGGTGCCAATAACACAGGAACTCATCCCAATGAATAAATCCTATCCCGAAGGACTGTTAAAACCAGACCTCGAAGGACATTAAGACTTTCCCCCATTGGGAAGGTAGCTGGAATATACCCAGGTAAACCCACAAATGATGCCCCATGATGGGTATCCACCCAGAATTCCTGTTGCGTAAGCATGCACAATCTAGGCTCCTGCCATACCATCTCAAGATCAAGACCAAAAGAATATGCATCAAGGGATCTTAAACACTATCAAGCATCTAACATACCGACTAGGATCCATGGATGGGCGACATGCTCTAGTATAACTAGAGTGAAAACCCTACCCTGAGTGGGTGAGAAATGTTCCGCCACCACTAAACTTATGGAACACTGTATTCCCTGTATTCAATGGCTCGAGGGACCCATAACAACATTTGATGCACTATTAATCTTACTTTGACCCCATTATGGGCACTCCAGAGCAGCAAGAAGCCGTAAAATTCAGGTGTTTCATACGAACCCTGCAGTGCTCGGCTTTCGTAAGGTATACTAGCCTACAAGCTAATTAAATTAAAAGCTGGGAGGACCTTCATCGATTGTTTCTCTTCCATTTCATTTGAACATTGACAAAGATGATGGTCAATGATCTCATGAAATGCAAGCAGTGAGAGAATGAGAATCTCTAATTTCATTGCCATATGGAAATGCCTGACATATTTCTAGAACTGGCCACTCCCACAGAATGAGATGCTCGCTATGTGCATCGACAACCTTTAGGATGAATTGAGAACACCGCTCATCTCAGTGAAGTACACCAGTGGGATTAGATAATTCTCTTATTTTTTCCAATGGACTGAAGAATCCATGAAAAGGACTAACCTTATGTCCGGATTGGACCCATCGGCCCCTAGGAAAAGAACAAAAAAAGCTAAAATGGCTTCTGTCACACTTAAGCCACCCCCGACACCAGCCCCAATTGCGAGGCCCTCACTGAACTGTGCAATACCCCTCTAGATGCCAAAAACCACCCACACCTCAGCAAGAAGAGTGATGAGGTGATAAATGAAACAAGTTCCAAGAATGAATAAATAGAGTATATTCATTCCGATATAACAAGGTCTGTGACTATTTTATAGCCGCCATGAATTGAATTATGCTCCGGCTGCCAGAACCAAAGTGAGCCGATAACGTGGGTCTCAATGGCCATCCAAATTACTGTATGTATCACTAAATACTAGGACACACCATCCAATAATACTTCATTTTCATGGATCTCCTGCAAAAGATGGTGGATTCCGGGCAAGTCAAGTGGGGCCCACCGCCAGCACAAGTGGTGTATGTTTCCACCTCCGACACAATATAGGAAGAAGAGTGAAAAATAGTCACCGACAAGAAGGAGGAAAATTTTGACAACTTGATGACCTAGAAAAATATCAACCGAGTCCACGACATCCTTTAGGAACAGTTGAAACAACCTATTATGCCCCTAGAATCTCCTAATATAGTACAACAATACTCCTCGGCCCCATGGTCCTCTAAAGGCTAGAAGGGAAGAAAGAAAGAGACATAAGATAAGATGATACCAAAGACAATGTCAGTGTTGAGACATTCAGACTTCATTCAAATAGACTTGGTTCAATGGGTATCACCCGACCAAATGGTACAACGGGCACCACCCTGCCAAACGATACCATCAGAAGGAGGTAGTTAGAAAGGGATAGTAGGGGTTGAAGAACTATTCTTCGGCTCCATTAATGTCATTCACTTGATGGACCCCTTATTTGATGAAGAGTATGGACATGAAACTAAATTCCCCGTGCCCAACTGGAGAGCCCGAGGGAGAGGTCGTAGAGGCTGGAGGTTTTCCAAAAGGAATGATCATGGTAGGAGTCAAATTCCCAGCCACGCCACAAGTCAAACTGTTAACATCAAAAAAACTCGTGAAAGACCTTATGACAGACGCAATAAGAACTGGAATTATCCTTCGCCCTGACCGGAGGAAATCTAATCCCATATCTCTTGGAGTACCCATCAAGGGAAGAACAATTGTCGAACCTCCCATGTTATACAGGAAGACCAATCCATCCAAATGTTGTAGGGACTGCATCATCACCAACTCCTGCCACAGAGTTTGAACCATTTTTTTCCATAGCTAAAGCCCCTAAAGTGTATACCGAAGAGAAACCCCAAGCCAAGAAGCTCCAACCTTTAGAGCAGAAGTATGAAATTTTAAAGCAGCTGACTTTAGTGCCAGAAAAGTTTCCAATCTCTGACTCGTTGAGTTTGTCCGCAGATCTTAGGGAGGCACTCATCTTAGCCTTACTAAGTCTGTAACACCCCTAGATTTTATGGGAATTATTCTTTTTAATTTCATTTATGTATTTTGTGGTATTATTAACCAAGATTGTATTTCACTATACGCAACACTGTATTAGCTTGTAGTATACGCAACACTATTCTTGGATTGTGATGCACACAATTTCAAGTTCTTTTGAATAAAATTAATTTTACACAAAACCATGTATAGATTTTGATAAATGTATAACTGAACTATATTTTTAGAATGTTATACACAAAACAAAATTAATCTTTCTCCACATGCATCCTTGGCTTGGCTTTCATTACACGCAAGAGCGACCTTCCTCAATATCGTGTGATGTACGCAATATTGAGTTTCACTAAAAAATGATATATTATTATAATATTATTATGAACTAGACTTTATGAATAGTATTAACCGAATTTTGAATTTTATAACACTATAATTCATCTTACACATTTTCTGTAATAATGTATGAGATCAAAATCAATTTTTTGAATAAAAAAGTATTTTTCAAAAAATACAAATTTGCAGCCATTTGATGGCGCACCAATTTTAAATCTAATTTTTACAAGTTTATAATTTAAAATTTTCAAAATAAACTTCTTATTTGGAATCAGGATATACAAATTGACATTTTATAATGTTTTGATATTTTTCTGACAACGTTCTTATTTTGATGAATAGTAAAAACAAGCTAAATTTTACTTAAAAACAACTTTTTTCATCAAGATAATTTATATGGTTAAATTATAATAGTAAATTGTTTTAAAGTATAAATAGAATATATTTTTACCATTTAATATAATTTATGTCATTAGAATTAATTTTACATTGAATTCATAGGTAAAAACATTTCAATCTCCGAAATTGTTTTAACTTTTAAAACTTGTTTTCTTAACAATGGGATTAATTTTCAATTAATTAATACAACATCTGTGTTTTGAATTTTGAAAAATGGATTCCATATTTTGATTCATTGGTCCAAATTATGTTAATAGGTTACTTTAATTTTTTTTAAATTATGAATAGTAACTACGGTAATTTTTATTTATTACAGTTAAAGATAAATCGGGTAATTAAGGGTACAAATAAGATTATAAAATTACGCTAAGACCTACCAAAATTCTATTGGATGATTCAAAGTCGACCCATATCACATAAGGGTCGTAATAGATTCATTTCATGGTCTTTTTCCCATGAAAATGATATAATTATTATTAAAACCAAAGAAAGTGACAATATGAAACTCTCTAATATCTTATAAGTGTAATAATTTTAATTTAATGATAAAAATCATAAAATATCGAATATAAATATTATATATAAATATAATAAAATAATATAAATCAGGATAATTTATTTATAATTTTTAGGGATTAAATAATTATAATTAATGATGACAAAATAGTGATGCAGAAATTATTTTATTGATTAAAATATCAAATAAATGGTTTTAAAAATATTAAAATAAATATTATATGAACTGATTAATGTTATCCGCAAATTTTCTAGATTTATAGGACATTATAGGGGTCTATTAAATATTTTGGTTCGAATATATCCTCTGTGTGGATTTTATTTAAATCAAAATAAATGAATAGTTTCAAAATTGACACTATTGTTATTTTATAAAAATAACATATTATAAAATTGTTTAAAAATCACAAAAATATTTAAAATTTATAAATTAAAATTTATATGGTCTAAAATTTCATAAATTATCCAATTATAGACAATTCACAACACATATTTAATTATTTATAACAATTTAAGATTTAGAATATTATTACAGCAAATAAAATTAAATAGATTAAATAAGGATAAATCAAGTTGATAAGGTTTAAAATAAATTATCAACATGTCTAAATCTTATTGGTTGATGAGATTACAACCTTATATCATCTAATATTTGGATTTGAGTCATTTTTTGAGGTTTTTAAGTGGGGTTTGAGTTTATTATAAATTAATATTTTAGAGATTTCCAAAAGTGCCCCTCTCCTCTCTTATAAAAGAGAACCTCCTCCCTCTCCTCCTCACACCACTTTGAGCCCTCAAGCTCATAAAACCCTGACCATTTCTCTTCTCCACTTCCCTATCAACATACTAGAGTTCCTGGTCTTCTTCAATGACCAACTTTAGTGCCATAATAATAGGTTTAGAAGAGGCGCGCCGAAGAAGAGGTAATATCATTTACCGATTCATTCAAGTTCATTTCTTCTTCAACATCCTCTTATATTTTTGTTTCATAATAAATTAATAACATAATTATCACTCATATACTGATATGTTATTATAAATTTTAACCAACCCTATTTCACCTCCTATCCATCCTATGGAAAACGAAATCACCACGTGTGTGTACGTACGGAATACCGTCTCCATGCCATGGTGTAATCTGTTTTTCCACCACCACCTTACTTGGATAGGTATAATGATGTAAATAATAACTATATATTGTTATTATAACATGAAACTAATTCTGATATATTATATCATCCACTCTAATGTCATTCAATAATTATGGGAACGATATCATCACTCGTGTGTACGTATGGATTACTGTCTCCACGACGCGATGAGATTCATTCTCCAAGTTAACCATTAATGAATGATTATAAAGTATATATAATAAATAATCATGAAATATATGAAATATTAATGATACTGGATTTATGTATGTGTTATTTACTTACTTCCATTCAATTTAATAAGGAAATGAAAATAGCATTCATGTGTATGTACGGCCTACCGTCTCCATGAACGGTGTATTTCTTTCCATTTATTGTTCTATTATATATATGTATATTATGAATAAATATTATATATAAATCATGTTTTACATTCTGGAAGTAAGTAATCATGATCTAAGTAATCATATAAATAATTACAGGTCAAAACACGGATGATAAATCAAACGATTTTACCCAAAACGCTGCTTTAACATGGAATTGACAAATGAACAGGTAATATAAAGTCGTAAGTGAATCATATATGATATCTTAAATAATATTATGGTGCTATTACAAGTTAATAATATGTTTAAACACACCATACTGGAGTCTCGGAGACATACAGAAGAAATTGGACATAAGGTAAGGGTTAATTTTTCAAATCTCATTTTTATCCGAGATTGCTTATACGTAAGTATTTACTGGTGTTATATTTTTCATCCATGTCCATAAAAATGTTTTTTATAAAGTGTTTAATATTCTTCCATGTATTTTTAAAGTCATTTTTACCCTTCTTTGACTTTGACACTGTGTTATGAAAGGAATCTTTCTTTTGTTTACCATACGAGGAACGTTTTGACTTTTCCGGCAAAAGTATGAGGAGAATGTTTTTTTAACTTATACGACATGAATGGATTTTTATGGTTTCATAACACGTAATTTTCATGAAGCTTCCTCTACAGTATTTAATGATTATTTTCAACAAAATACTTTTCTTTTAACAGTGAATGTCATTTTGTGAAAAGAAAATGATTTTGAAGAAGAAAGAATATTTTCCTCAAGATTTCATTTCAAGTGTTTTGTCAAAACTATTTTCCATCTAAGATGACATTATTTAGTATGATTATGTTTCATGTATAATTTATCTATTATTTAAATTGTTTGATTATTCTTATAATTAAATGATATCCATTTTTTTTATATAGATTACGTTATGATGGATGATGTTTATGAAACCCATATTATTCTTTGGGTTATGATGAATGATTATTTTGTGGCACAAAAAAGAATGATTTCATTATGAGATGTGTGGGACCTATATCTCCCTCCAATGCATTGGG
The DNA here is from genome assembly GCA_963277665.1 of Viscum album. NCBI lineage: Eukaryota > Viridiplantae > Streptophyta > Magnoliopsida > Santalales > Viscaceae > Viscum > Viscum album. Next base: position 600,666,908 of record OY728158.1, on the reverse strand, counting down.
TAAAGATTTTTATTTCATGATATAGACATGGCTGTAATGGAAAGTAAATCTGGTATAGTAATACAGGGCTGGAATGATAGGTAAACCCGATTCAGTAATGGACTTTGTCCACTATGATGGTATTGGAAACAATGCCTTGGCTACTATGGAAATCATATCATGTGATTAATGGTTTACCACAATTAAATGTTTTATTCCCATGATATTTTTTCATGATTAATTTTCCTTTATGATATATGCCTTATGTACTGCCATGTTTTATGTCATTCCTCAAGATTTTGATGTTTAGATTTTATGCTCATGTTTTTACGTTCAAATGTTTATGGATTGTTTTATGTTATCCATGTTTACCCTTAATGAGAAATTGAGCTCACCCTTTTTTTGTTTTGTTTTCACCAGGATATAAATAAAGTTTTTAGGTAAGAAAACAAAAAGGGGAATATCTTTATGGGAGATGTTGAAGATATTTCACCACGATTAGAAGATTATGTTCCGAGTTTCCAAAGACACTAAACTAATACGGTCTTTAGGTGTATGTTTTTGTTATGTATTAAGTATTACACAAAAGTAGTGTAATGTCTATGTACGTTAATTTTGGGTCACTACAGTTGGTATCAAAACGAATGTTTAGTTATCCTTTGGAAACTAGGATGTGAAAACTTTAGTGAAATCCCTAGAGATATTTCTAAGGCATGTCTAGGGATGTCTCTAAGATTAAGTATAAGTATATGTTATAGTCCTAGAATTACAGTAACAATCTTATAATTAAACATAAGATGTTATATATTTAAGGTACTCCACCTTTATTATGTTGTTTTCCTAGCATGAGTTTTTCCTCTCACACAATTCTTTTTCGGTTTTAGACGATGGCTGGAACCTGAAGGAACCGTGTTGATCAATGTAATGGATAATGCAATGATTGTCCTCCAGAACAAACCAATGTTATGGGAAATAGAGTGAAAAATATTATTTCTATACTTACACAAGATATGAATCATTCTGGACATCCAAATGAGTATAGAAGAGAACAATATTCTATTAAGTCCTTCATGAGGCAACGTCCACCTTCTTTCAGTGGGTCCTCTGATCCACTTGTTGCTGAAAAATGGATCAGTACCATTGAAAAGATATTTTCCATACATAGTTGTTTGGAACATGAAAAATTCATTCTGGATATTTACCGTTTAGAAGGTGAAGCAGACCAGTGTTGGACTCTAATTAAGAATACGAGGTCCCAAGATTAAATTGAATCCATGCAATGGGATGAGTTCAAGAACTTATTTTTCAATAAGTACTTCCCCCCGTATTCTTCAAACCAAGATGGAAAATGAGTTCGTTGAGATTAATAAAAGGGATGATGAATCTGTTGGTATATACGAGCTGAATTTTACAAGGCTTGAAAGGTATGCATATGGCTTTCTCATCTAACCTTAAAGTAAAGTGGATCTATTTTTCAGTGTCTTAAAACCAAGTCTTAGAAGGAAATTAGTTATAAGATACTTCAGTAGCTATGAAGAAATTGTTTGTTGTGTTATCAAGGTAGAACTAGAAGTTGTTGTTACAAATCCATCTCATGGTTTTGACAAAAAAATAAAGATGGAGTTCAAAGAAAAATATCAGAATAATGGTGAAATGAAGGTGAATGTTTCTTTATGCTCAAAGTGTGGAACGAAGCACGGTGGAGATTGTCTAAAAGGTACTATAAGACGTTTCAAGTGTGGAAAATATGGTCATCGAGCATCTTAGTGCCGAATTAATGGGAAAAATGTTTCTAATTACGTGAATAGAGAAAAGACTACAAAGAACGCTCCACCAACACTTGAATGCTTCAAGGGAAAGGAAATTGGGCATTATGCTAATCAATGCCCTAATCCAAGGGTTAATGATGAACAAGGTGAGAAACCTCTTAAGGGAAAGGAAAAAGGTAAGTCACATGTGATCAATATTTTTGATGTTGAGTATGATAATGATGTTGTGGAATGATTAAGTGTTTATGTAATGGGATTTCAAATTAGTATCCTGGAATCTCATTTATCGTATCGTGGAATTTTGGAATATCTATGTTTTGGTTTTCAATAATTGTATGGTACCGGTAACCATTAAAAGTGATTGAAATATTTTTGAAAATAATATGATATTCACATAATGAAGGGATAAGGATAAAATGAAATGTTTGATAGTATTAATGAGCTCATGCTGATATAAGGACAAAGTTATATCATGGTTTGAGTATATAGAAATTTTGGGATTTTGGTATGTGGAAAGAGTTATCTTTTGATAGAATTCATGTTTTCACTAATGTTTAATGGGTATTCATTTTTCAAGAGAATAGGTGATTAAGGTATTCACATGTTTGGAATGTGACCAACAGGATATATCTTATGATATATGGAGGATAAATGATGGTATTCACATTCTTAGTTGATGAAATTTCTAGTAATCATTTTATTTATACTATGATCTTGGATATAAGTATTTTGGATAAGCCTAAAGATTTGAAATGGATTATCTTGGACATAAGATAATATTGTTTAAGGATAGAACCTTTTTTCGATATTATTTATGGGATGTAATAATAGTGTAGTTTTAGAAAAAGGACAACCTGCAGGACGGGTGACAACCCGTCGCGTCAGACAAGGTTGTAGGAATCGAACCCACAACCGAAGTGCGACAGGCCTTTATCACCTACCACTGGCCTACAGGAAGTCCCTGGTTTGTAGAAACTAGTTTTATTTTATTAAGCGGTATGATAGATGAAGTATAAGTCCATTATTGGAACCATATACGATTAATCTCACCATAAGATGGAATTATGTATATAACTTTTTCTGACCTTATGTTTGAGACAGATGGAATGACCTATCATTCTATCGCATGATCTTCTAACACTTCACATAAGACAAATTCAACTTCATTTCTTTAAGAGATGAAGTGGAAATTGTTCAAGGCACAAACAACAGTGAGATTGTACCCAAATCAAGTAATTATTTCTTTTAATTCAAAAAGTATTCAGCAGTAGAGAAATGATCTTGAAAAAACAAAAAGGTTGTCCTAGTTCTCTCATATCTAATGAATTAGATGGTACCTTAGATCGTCACAAATTTATGGCTTTGTGATTTTTGGCTTTTTATAGTCAGGTTCTCGACCACTCTTCATCCAAACATGAGGGTTAGATTTCTCTTCTATATCCATACTTTCACCTATATTCTCTTATGTGGAAACCCATTTATGAGTTACTTTGGGTATTCTTTATGTTTTTAATGTTCCTTTTTAAAATTATGATTTAGTATTCCTTTTTATGATGTGGGTTTCTATGAAAGAAACTTTCAATTAGAAAACAATTTATAACCCTGACGAATTTCGAGGGCGAAATTCATTTTAAGGGGGGTAGAATGTAACACCCTAAGATTTTATGAGAATTATTCTTTTTAATTTCTTTTATGTCTTTTGTTGTATGCTTCACCAAGATTAGCTTGTGCTATACGCAACACCATATTAGCTTATAGTATACGCAACACTATTCTTGGCTTGTGATGCACACAATCTCAAGTTATTTTGAATAAAATTAATTTTACACAACACCAAGTATATATTTTGATCAACATATAACTGAACTATATTTTGAGTATGTTATACGCAACACCAAAGAAAGCTTTCCCCACGCGCAACCTTGACTTGGCTTTCATTACACGCAAGAGCGACCTTTAACAATAGCGTGTGTTGTACGCAATACCGAGTTTCACTAAACAATGATATATTGTTATAATATTATTATGAACTAGCTATTATGAATAGTATTAACCGCATTCCGAATTTTATAACAATATAATTCATCTTACGCATTTTCTGGAATGAGGTATGAGAACAAAATCAATTTTTCGGATAAAAGAAGTATTTTTCAAAAAATGCAGTTTTGTCGCCTTTTGATGGCGCACCAATTTAAAATCTAAATTTTGACAAGTTTATAAGTTCAATTTTAAAAAATAAACTTTTTATTTTGAATCAGGATATACAAATTTACATTGGATAAAGATTTGATATTTTTCTGACAACATTCCTATTTTGATTAATAGTAAAAACACGCTAAATTTTACTTAAAAACAACTTTTTCATCAAGATAATTTATATGGTTAAATTATAATAGTAAATTGTTTAAAAGTATAAGTAGAATATATTTTTACCATTTAATATAATTTGTGTCCTTAGCATTAATTTTACATTGAATTCATAGGTAAAAACATTTCAATCTTTGACAATGTTTTAACTTTTAAAACCCGTTTTCTTAACAACGGGATTAATTTTAAATTAATTACTATAACTTATGAGTTTTGAATTTCGAAAAATGGATTCCATATTTGGATTAAGTGGATCCAAATTATGTTAATAGTTTACTTTTTTTTTGAAATTATGAATAGTAACTACGGTAATTTTTATTTACTATAGTTAAAGGTAAATCGGGTAATTAAGGGTAAATATAATATTATAAAATTACCCTAAGACCTGTCAAAATTCTATTAGAAGATTAAAATTCGACCCATATCACTTAAGGGTCGGAATAGATTCATTTCATGGACTTTTGACCATGAAAATGATATAATTATTATTAAAACCAAAGAAAGTGACAACATGTCACTCTCTTATATCTTATAAGTGTAATAATTTTAATTTAGTGATAAAACTCATAAAACTTCAAATATAAATGGTCTATAGAAAGATAATAAAATTATATATATCATTATAATTTATTTATAATTTTTAGGGATTAAATAATTATCATTAATGATGACACAATAGTGATGTAGAAATTATTTTATTGATTGAAATATAAAATAAATGGTTTTAAAAATATTAAAATAAATAATATATTTACTAATTAATGTTCTCCACAAATTTTATAGATTAATAGGACATTTCAAGAGTTTATTAAATATTTTTTTTCGAATATATCCTCTGTCTGGATTTTATTTAAATCCAAATAAATGAAGAGTGTCAAAATTGACAGTATTGTTATTTTATAAAAAGAACATAATATAGAATTGTTTAAAAATCACAAAAAATATTTAAAAATTATAAATTTATTTTAATATATTCTACAATGTCATATAGTATCCAATTATGGACAATTTAAAACACATATGTAATTATTTATAACAATTAAAAATTTAGAATATTATTACCACAAATAAAATTAAATAGATTAAATAAAGATAAATCAAGTTGATAAGGTTTAAAATAAATTAACAACATGTATAAATTTTATTGGTTGATAATATTACAACCCTATCTCATCTAATATTCGGATTTGAGTCATTTTTGGAGGTTTTTAAGTGTGGTTTTAGTTTATTATAAATTAATATTTTAGAGGTTTCCAAAAGTGCACCTCTCCTCTCTTATAAAAGGGAATCTCCTCCCTCTCAGCCTCACACCACTTTGAGCCTTCATGCTCGGAAAGACCCTTCCCATTTCTCTTCTACACTTCCCTATAAACATACTAGAGGTCTTGGTATTCGTCAAAGACCATCTTTAGTGCCCTAAGAACAGGTTTAGAAGAGGCACGTCGAAGAAGAGGTAATATCCTTTACCGATTCATTCAAGTTCATTTCTTCTTCTACTTCCTCTTATATTGTTGATTCATAATAAAGTAATAACATCAGTATCACTCATATACTGATATGTTATTATAAATATGAACCAACCCTATTTCACCTTCTATCCATCCTATGGAAACCGAAATCAGCGTGTGTGTGTACGTACAGAATATCGTCTCCACACCATAGTGCAATCTATTTTTCCACCACCACCTTACTTGGATGGGTATAATGGTGTAAAGAATAACTATATATGGTTATTATAACATGATACTAATTCTGATATTTTATATCATCCACTCTAATTCCATTCAATAAATATGGGAACGATATCATTGCTCGTGCGTACCTACGGATTACCGTCTCCACAACGCGATAAGATTCATTCTCTAAGTTAACCATTCAAAAATGATTATGAAGTATATATAATAAATAATCATTAAATATATGAACGGGTAATATAAAGTCGTAAGTGAATCATATATAATATCATAAATATTATTATAGTTCTATTACAATTTTTTAATATGTTTAAACCCACCATACAGGAGTATCAGACACATATAGAAGAAATTGGACATAAGGTAAGGGATAATTTTTCAAATCTTATTTTTATCCGAGATTTATTATATGTAAGTCTTTACTGGGGTTATATTTTTCATCCATGTCCATAAAATTGTTTTTCATAAAGTGTTTAATATTCTTCCATATATGTTTAAAGTCATGTTTACCCCTATTTGATTTTTACATTGTGTTATGAAAGGAATCTTTCTTTTGTTTACCATACGAGGAACTTTTTGACTTTTCTGGGAAAAGTACAGGGAGAATGGTTTTTTAACTTATACAGCATGAACAGATTTTTACAGCTTCATAACGCCTAATTCTCAAGAAGCTTACTCTACAATATTTCATGATTATTTTCAACAAAATCCTTTTCTTTTTACAGTGAATATCATTTTTTGAAAATAAAATTATTTTGAAGAAGAAAGGATATTTTCCTTAAGAATTCATTTCAAGTGTTTTGTTAAAAGTATTTTCCATCTAAGATGAAATTATTTAGTATGATTATGTTTCATGTATAAAGCCTTTATTATTTACATGGTTTGATATTTATTATGATGAAATGATATCCATTTGTTTTATATATATTATGTTATGATGGATGATGTTTATAAAACCTATATTATTCTTTGGGTTATGACAAATGATTATTTTGTGGCACATGAAATAATGATTTCATTATGAGATGGGTGGGACCTATATCTCCCTCCAATGAATTGGGTATAGATTTATATCTCATGAGATAGACATGGATGTAATGGAAAGTAAATCTGGTACAGTAATACAGGGCTGGAACGGTAGTTAATCCCGATTCAGTAATGGACTTGGTCCACTATGATGGTCTTGGAAGAAATGCCTTGGCTAGTATGGAAATCATATCATGTGCTTAATGGTTTACCAAAATTACATGTTTTATTTCCATGATATTTTATCATGATTAATGTTCCTTTATGATCTATTCCTTATGTACTTCCATGTTTTATGCCATTGCTCAAGACTATGATGTTTAGATTTTATGCTCATGTTTTTACGTTCAAATGTTTATAGATAGTTTTATGTTCTCCATGATTACCCTTACTGAGAAATTGAGCTCTCCCTTTTTATGTTTTCTTTTCCCCAGGATATAAATAAAGGTTTTAGGTAAGAAAACAAAAATGGGAATATCTTTATGGGAGCTGTTGAAGATCTTTCACCATGATTAGAAGATTATGTTCTGAGTTTCCATAGACACTAAACAAATACGGTCTTTGGGCGTCTGTTTTTTTTATCTATTAAGTATTCTGCAAAAGTAATGTAATTTATATGTACATAATGTTTGGGTCTCTACAATGTCCCGATGAGTTCAAGGCTAAAATAGAAGTTGCTGAAGTCTACCAAACAGAGACTAGTCCCAAAGAATGTCACGACGTCATCTCCTTCACAGACAGGGATGAATACTCCATCATGAAATGGCACATCAAACCCTTATAAGTGTCCGAAAAAATAAATGGAATTGATGTTTGAAATATCTTTATTGACAAAGACTCTGGAGTTAACCTCCTCTCACTGAGAATGCTTCGTCGACTGGGATATGATGAAGATATCTTGGCACCCTACACTATAACTCTGCTAGGATTCAACAAAAGTGAGCAGAAACCATTGGGACGAATAATTCTCAAAACTTTGTTCAGAGATATCATATCAGATTCTGAGTGGTGGTGTGGAAAAGTATGGTCTTCAATGTTTTGTTAGTGAGGCCTTTGCTATATCAATATACTGAAATTCCATCCTCATACCATCAGTGAATCAAATATTTCACTAATGGAACAAACGGAATGTTGCATACCGATAAATCCCCATTTGAGTTCTATGAGTCACATTACATCAACACATGGTTCTATGTGTTGGAATAAAAACACCTTTCGACCGACAACATTGATTGGATCAATTCCCTGAATGGATTGGAGATGGCTTCCACTGTCCTTTTCCAGCAGCTTGGGGAATAGTACGTACTACCCATCAACCTAGTTGAATGCGTATGTACAAGCCCAAATATAGAATTAGTTGTCTGCATGGTCTCTATTATGACCACTATGTCCAAAGACATAGAAGATCGGGTTGACTCCCAGGTTGCCAGGGAGAGCCCCGTCGAAGATGCTCCCGACCCATCCTTGTGATATCAAACTACCCTTGTGTAACACCCCGCCCCTACCCCATTGTATTGAGGAGGCGGTAAGGGCTACTTGGCCTTAAGCGACGTTCCCAAGGCGCCAAAGGCTGGAAATAAATGTCGAGGGCTTCAAGATCAAGTTGGGGAATGATTTTCCCTTAAGACAATACCAACCAAACCGTCCAATAACAGCCACTATATGATGCACATCAATTCCATTACTCAACCATGCATTCCCAAAAGACAACGAAGTTTTTCTACTACACAACTCAAAACCAATACAACGAGATATGTCCACACAACAACAGAGTACACTGCGGAAACTACAAAACCAAACCCAACAATCCATGACACCAGCGCAGCTCCATCCCAAGCTCCAAGATCTAAGCTCCACGAAGGGATCACAATGCTCCACTAAAGGAGGGTGGTGCCTTGCCTTTTCCCACATCATGGTACACGACATCGGCAAAGACACCACAGTGCCAAAGCAGGGGGTGAGTACTAAAACTAAGTAGGATTCCCCCATATGACTTCCCAACACACGCCACTAGGATAAAACTGTTAGCACATTTATATAAGACATTTTATATAAAATAATCACAAGTGCATCCATTACCATAATCCAACCATGCTCTTACCAAGCCATCACACCCAAACCAAGCAAACAAGGGAAAACCTACCAAACAAGCCACAATCATCCCAATATTTACACATTAGAACAACAATTCCATCTTGATAAGAAATGCACAACAAGAAAAAAACGGTGGGTCTTCTGCCCAACCCGTTCACCCATTCACACCAAAACAATCAAAACGGTGGGACTTCTGCCCAACCCGTTCACCCATTCACAACTAGCGGTACTTCCCAACCACTACTCATATGGTGGTTCTTCTGACCACTATCCATCCTATTTTTATAGTGAGACCTCCCGCCCACTTCCATACAACATTTCAATCAAACCAAACCAAGCACAAACCCCCCAAGGTCACAACAACATGCAATCATCCAATTCCATTTCATATCAATCCAATTCAATAAATCACCCATTTACTGAAAACCATTTCCATGCCAAACAACATTTCAATAAAACAACCCTTTTATTGAAAACTCTTTCCATCAACCAATTTCACAAATCAACTGTCTCATCCCATTTTAAAATCTTCATTTTAAAATCCACAAGAATAGCATTTCACCATAAAATACTCTTTTTCCCAAAAATCCCCAAAACATCACCCAAGTAATTTATAACCAATTTCACACATCAAAACACAATAAATTTCAAGCAAAAAAAAATTAACTGTAACCAAAACCATTATCACTAACCAAGTGGAGTCGAGAGTGAAGCCACCTACCTTTAGGGTTCTCGAGAAATCGACCCACGAACAACCGCGCCTCAAATCCGGTGATCGCACCACTGAAACCTCTCTATATCCATTTCCCTCACATCCAAAAGCCTTAAAATTAACATCCAAGGCAACCACTACCCTAGATATACACATAACAAGTGTAGATATAGAAAACAGAGAGAGAGGGTGATGTAGATCTAGAGGAAACCACAAGAGAAACAAGAGGAGAGACTTACCCGGGAGAAACAACCTTGAATCCACCTTGAAAACCCTTCGATTCGCTTCCAAAACATGTTGGAGGGCCCCTACAAACCTTTAGAACTGAAAATCCTGAGTGAGGCTCAAGTGGGAGGAGGATTGGAGTGAAATGAGGCAATCTCGAGTGAGCCTGGGTTTGATAACCCCAATTTTAAGTGGCCGCACAGTTAGCCCGCACGGTTTGACAAACTATGCGCTAACTGTGAACACTCTACTGCCTTGGAAGAAAGGGTCCGCACTGTTGCCTCGCACGGTTTGGCAAACCGTGCGCAGGACGTGCGAAGCCTACTGTCTCCCCTGCACGGTTTCCTAGAGAACACACATGGTTTACACTAACCGTGCTCAAACCGTTCACCCCTCTAAAAGACTCCAAACACATCCAAAACCATTCCAAACTCTCCCAACCTCTTCCCAACTCATTCCATGCACTTTAAACATATAAAAATTCATAAAAAAGCCACATTCCTCAAACCGAGGGTGCTACGTTCTCCCCACCATTGGACTTTCCGTCCTCGGAAAGTATTGAACCCTCCCTTTGCCGAAAGAGCTCGGGCCACTGCTCGATCATCCCTTTCTCCCGCTCCCAAGTCTCCTCTTGAATCTGACCATGTTGCCACAAAACACTAACTAAACTGATGCTTTTACCACAAAATACTTTCTCTTGCCTCTCCACAACCCGCACTGGAACGTGCACCAACAAAACATACGGTTCTAGCTCAACATGATCCCATCAAATTACATGGTCATGATCTGGCTGATACTTTTTCAATTGCGACACATGAAACACATTGTGCACCGCACTGAACCTAGGTGGCGAATCCAAATGATAATCCACCTCACCAACCCACTCAAGAATATCAAAAGGTCCAATATAGATCAGAGATAACTTTCCCTACTTCCCAAACTGACGATGTCCCAACCTAGGAGAGATCCTCAAGAACACATGATCACTCACCTCAAAGGAAAAAGGCTGTCGACGATGATCCAGATACGATTTCTGACGACTCTGAGCCGTCTCCATTCTCTTCCTGATCAACTTGATCTTCTCCGTCATCTCCTGGACAAGGCTCGGTCCAACCATCTAGGACTCACCCGTTTCCACCCAACATAGTGGAGAACGACATGGACGCCCATACAATGCTTCAAAGGGAGCCATCTGTATGGATGACTGATAACTGTTATTGTACGAAAACTCAACCAATGACAAGTTCTACTCCCAAGAGCCACCAAAATCCATGACATAATCCTGAAACATATCCTCCGAAGTTTGTGTCATCCTCTCGGATTGACTATCTGTCTGAGGATGATATGTCATACTCATCGTCAACTGTGTTCCAAGGGCTTGCTGTAAGGATTTTCAAAAACGAGATGTAAACCTCAGGTCTCTATCTGATACTATCGAAACCAGAACACCATGCCTCTTTACCACCTCCTAGATATAGATTTTGGACAAATACTACACCGTATGAGATTCACGAATCGGGATAAAAATGGGCCGACTTCGTTAGCCGATCCACTATCACCCAGATGGCATCGTGCTTTCTGACCATTCTTGGGAGAACTGTGACAAAATCCATCGCTATCTGCTCCCACTTCCAAACGGGGATTGGTAAAGACTATATCATTCCTGCTGGCCTCTGATGCTATGCCTTGACCTGCTAACAAGTCAAGCATCTCGAAACAAACTCATACACACTTCTCTTCATACCAGCCCACCAGAACTGCGCTTTCAACGCTTTATACATTTTCTGAATTCCAAGATGAATAGCCTACCTGAAATGATGATACACCCTGAGAAGATCTTCTTGACAAGTAGCTGGTACAACCATCTAATTCTAAAAACAAAAAACTGAATCTCCATTCAGTTGCCAGCCCTCAATGGTCTCCCCACCATTGAGTCTCGACCCCATGGTCACACACTTAGAATCGGATATCTGTGCCTCTCTAACTAGGCCATCCTAGTCAGGAATCAGTGAAACCGGAAAGAAGACCGCTCTATTGCCCTGGTCCTCACATTCCAACCGCATATCAGCTATAACCGACATCAACTGCCACTCGTCTAATGCCTGCTTCACCACCTCAGCATATGATTTTCTATGTAATGCATCCGCCACCGAATTTCCCTCACCCAGTGTGTACATCAAGTCAAAATCAAACATCTGGAGATATTCCATCCATCTCTTTTTCCTCAACTTCAAATACCTTTGTGAGAAAATGTGTTTCAAGCTCTTATGATCTGTATATATCATTAATTTCTCACCAGAGAGATAAGGACGCCAAACTTTCAAAGCATGAACCACTTTTGCCAACTCCAAATCATGAGTTGGGTAGTTCTTCTCATTCACCCTCAACTGCCATGAGCCATACACAAACACATGATTCCCTTGCATGAGAACTCACCCCAACCCTGATCCTGATGCATCTCAATACACCATATACCCTTTTCATGATTTTGGAAAAACAAAGATTGGTGATGATGTAAGATGACCCTTTAGCTCTTTGAAACACTGCTGACACTGTTCATTCCAATGGAATGGAACATTCTTTTTTTTCAAACTGTCATCGGCGAATCCAAACATGAAAAATCACAAAAAAAACGCCGATAATACCCAGCTAGACCAAGAAAACTTCGTATCTCAACCACATTCTTTGCTGGTTTCCACGAGACAACAGCCTCTAGCTTTTCTAGATCCCCTGAAACACCCCTTTCAGAAATCACATGGCCAAGAAAACTAACTTCATGTATCCAAAAGTCACACTTTTACAACATGGAATACAACCAATGATCCCTCAAGATCCCTAGAATTGTCTCCAAGTGCTACTCATGATCCACCCTTGTCTTTGAATACACCAAAATATCGTCTAAAAACACCACCACAAATGAATCCAGATATCTCTGAAATATCTGATTCATCAATGCCATAAACACCTTTGGTTCATTCGTTAGACCAAAGGGCATAACCAAATATTCATAATGTCCATATTTACTTCTGAAAGCTATTTTAGGAATATCCTCCTTCCTTACCTATAATTGATGGTATCCCGACCTCAGGTCGATCTTGGAGAACCACTGGGCTCCCCTCAACTGGTCGAACAAATCATCAATTCGTGGAAGTGGATATCTATTCTTTATCATTACTTGGTTAAGTCTATGATAATCAACACATAGCCTCAAAGTTCCATCCACTTTTTTTACAAACAACACTGGCGCTTCCCACAGAGACGTGCTAGGCTGGATAAACCCTTTGTTTTCTAACTATTCCAATTGGATTTTCAATTCCCTCAATTCAGTAGGTGCCATCCAATAAGATGGAAGTGAGATAGGACTGGTCCCCTAAAAAAGATCAATCATAAACTCCACTTCTCTTACGTGATGTAACCCCAAGAATTCTTCATGAAAAACATTCATGAATTGATCCACCACTTCAAGAGGAACACTGTTCTCAACACCCTCTACCGATTCCAATGAAAAAACCGCGAACTGATACGATAACGTACCCACTGCTGGTGCCAACAAACTCGTTGCACCCTGCCTTTCATGCTTCTCTCCTCTAAAGAGATGTCTAACGCCATCGTGTGTCGTAAAAGCCACTGTTCGCGCATCACAATCTATGTGGGCCTTAAAATCCACCATCCAATCGATTCCCAGGATTACATCATACCCATCCATCTCAATCATTGACAAATTCCACACTATCTCTACTACACCCACAATGATACAGCATTCTCTACACAAGATGGCTCGACACTCTCTTCGACCCAGAGGAGTTTGAAGTTTCAAAATCGAGGGAATCATCTCTACCCTTAAACCCAGCAAATCAACCACACGTGTAGCAATAAAAGAGTTTGAAGCACCTGTATCAAACAACGCCTGCATCAAGGTAGAATTGAAAATAATAGTACCTCGCACCGTGGATGGTCCCGACTGATCATCCACCACAACCTACTCAGCTCCAAACACATGTTTGGTTGCTACACTCTGCTCTTTATTGCTCTGTTTAGGCATCGTGGTATTTGGAGAATCACCATGACCCACTTTACTCTACTGACGAGGGGTGTGCTGTTGTCCCCTTCCCATCCAAGCAAATGATGTCTGCGATCCCTGAGGAGTGTCACGTGCACCCAAAATTGGATCATTCCAACAATAACGCTGCAGATTCCCCATCTGTTTACAATTATGACATGCTCGAGGATATTTCGTACAATCCCTCTTGATGTGGCTCGTAGAACCACACTGAAAACATCCCTGCTTGCTCTGGGGGTTCGGAGGAAGATTTACTGATCTTGTCGTCTGATTATATGTCGCATTCCTACCCTGGGAATAAGTTTCATTGTTCCTATTGAACCCAGCGTTATAGTTCCCACAATTCCCCATGGATACCACCATGCTTCTCCCGCCCGGAGCACCCAACAAATCCTAGTCAGCCACCGAGGCTCTATTCAGCATCTCTGTGTAATCATCTATACACAGTACTGATATCTTTGAATGGATTTCTTGCCTTAACCCTGCTTTAAGGATCCTTTCTTTCAACGACGTACTACCCGCCACCTCAGGTACAAACCGCACTAAGTTCATAAACATAGCTGCATACTCCGTCACCGGCATAAGATCTTGATTTAAAATGAAGAAATCAGTCATACGCTGAATTCTGAACGTATGGGGGTAGAATTGTTTATTAAACAATTCCTCAAATCCATCCCACATCATACCCTGCTCTGTCCCAGCTTGGACTACCAACTCCCACCACTGATGGGCAAGATCTTCCAACATATACGTGGCCAACTTCACTTTTAACTCTACCGAACTTCCCAAGAACTCGAGGATCTTGTTAATTCTATTCAACCATTTGTCTGACCTCTTTGGCTCTGAATCACCCCTAAAGATGGGCGGATAATGCTTTTGAAACTGAACCGCATGATCCACATGCCTTGGTTCATCAACTTTGTTCCCACTTTCCACAGCTTAGAAATCTTGCACTATGATTTTCACTAGCTGTTGGTTCACCTGAGGCTCAGGTGCTACCACATTCTCAGAAGCCTCCTCCGGTTGGTCTCTACGACGCCTACCCGATGCCATTTCTATAAACAGGAAACAAACAACCATGAGTCTCACTTTCGTAGACATCACGAAAGCCCATTTCAAATCACATTACACAACACTTTCACACAAGGATTTCCTGCACTTCACATTTCCCATGGTTCACCATTTTAAAAACCAAACCATTTTCAAAATACCAAATTTATTCGCATTACAGTTTCACACAACAACCATTTCTTAATTCATCCCATAGATCATTATACCCCAATGAAATATGCATCCTAGTGGGAAGTCATTTCTACCATGCATGACATGCTCATCTCATTGGCTACACCCATGACATTGAGATATCAAATGCCTATAAGTGTCTCCAAAACACTTATGTACCCAACTCCCTGGTAACTTGAATTTCAGCATAAAAGGGTTAGCTACGTCCTTTTATACTATACATTCCATGTTCTGACATTCCTATGCCTTGCTACCATCCCGACTCAAGGAATGTACCACAGCGAATGTCAACACCAAATCCTAGAATCAACTCCAAAGGACCGAACAAACTGATACCACTTGTAACACCCACCCCTACCCCATTCGCTTGAGGAGGCGGTGAGGGCTACTTGGCCTTAAGAGGCATTCCCAAGGTGCCAAAGGCTGGCAATAAATGCCAAGGGTTTCAAGATCAAGTCAGGGAACGATTTTTCCTTAAGAAAAAACCAACCAAACAATCCACTATCAGCCACTATATGATGCACATCAATTCCATTACCCAAACATGCATTCTCAAAATACAACCAAGTTGTTCCACAACACAACTCAAAACCAATACAATGAGACATGTCCACACAACATCAGAGTACACTGCGGAAACTACAAAACCAAACACCACAATCCATGACACCACCACAGCTCCATGCCAAGCTCCAAGTTCCAAGCTCCACCAAGATCACAATGCTCCACTAAAGGAGGGTTATTCCTTACCATTTCCATGTCACGGTACACAATATCTGCAAAGACACCAGAGTGCCAAAGCAGGGGTTGAGTAATAATACTCTGTAGGATTTCTCCAAATGACTTCCCTACACATTCCACTAGGATAAAACCGTTAGCACACTTATATGAAACATTTTATATAAAATAATCACAAGTGCAACCATTACCATAAGCCAACCATGCTCTTACCAAGCCATCACACCAAACCAAAAAACCAAGGGAAAGCCAACCAAACAAGTCACAATCATCCCAAAATTTACATATTAGCACAAAAATTCCATCTTGCAAATAAATGCACAACAAGAAACCAAAATAGGGGGTCTTCAGCCCAACCCGTTAACACCAAAAAAATCAAAACGGTGGGACTTCCGCCCAAACCGTTCACCCATTCACAACTAGCGGTACATCCCGACCACTACTCATATAGTGGTTCTTCTGACCACTATTCATCCCCTTCTTATAGTGAGACATCCCACCCACTTCCATACAACATTTCAATCAAACCAAACCAAGCACAAACCCACCAAGGTCACAAAAATGTGCAATCAACCAATTCCATTGCATATCAATCCAATTCAATAAATCACCCATTTATTGAAAACCATTTCCATGCCAAAAAAAATTTCAATAAAACAACACTTTTATTGAAAACTCCTTCCATCAACCATTTTCAAAAATCAACCATATCATCCCATTTTAATATCTTCTTTTTAAAATCCACTAGAATAGCATTTCACTATAAAACCCCTTTTTACCAAAAATCACCAAAACATCCCCCAAGGAATTTAGAATCAATTTCGCACATCAAAACGCAATTAATTTCAAGAACAAAAAGTTAATTGTTACCAAAACCATTAGCTCTAACCAAGTGGAGTCAAGAGAGAATCCACCTACCTTTAGGGTTCCCAAGAAATCGACCCACGAACAACCGCGCCTCAAATCCGGAGAACGCACCACTGAAACCTCTCTAGATCCCTTTCCCTAACATCCAAAAGCCTTAAAATTAACATCCAAGGCAACCATAACCCTATATCTACACACTACAACTGTAGATCTAGAAAACCAAGAGAGAGGGGGATGTAGATCTAGAAGAAACCACAAGAGAAACAAGAGGAGAGACTTACCCAGGAGAAACCAACTTGAATACAACTTGAAACCCCTTCTAATTGCTTCCAGAACATGTGGGAGATCCCCTCGAACCATTTAGAATTGAAAATCATGAGTGAGGCTCGAGTGGGAGGAGGATTGGAGTGAAATGAGGCAATACCAAGTGGGCTCGGGTTTTATAACCCTAATTTTAAGTGGCCACACGGTTAGCCCTCACGGTTTGACAAACCGTGCACTAACTGTGCACACACTACTACCTTGGAAGAAAGGGTCCGCACGGTTTCCTCAGATGGTTTGGCAAACCGTGAGAAGCCTACTGTGTCCCATGCACAGTTTCTTTGAGAACCCGCATAGTTTCCACTAATCATGCTCAAACCGTTCACCCCTTTAAAAACCTCCCAACACATCCAAAACCATTCCAAACTCTCCCAAACTCTTCCCAACTCATTCCATGCGCTTTAAACACATAAAAATTCATAAAAAAGGCCACATACCTCAAACCGGGGGTGATACACCTTTCCTCACACACTAAGGAAAAGGATGATTTTTTCCCAATATTGGAGAAGTTATCTCAAAAATCCATTCTCCATCAGAAGGGTAAGATGACAAAGATAAAAAAGAAGAAGATGAAACATAACTCAAAGATGCCCCTCCTGCATTTGAAAAAGGTGTTTCCACCACCATTTATGAAATTAAGGAGATAATTATGGGAACTGAAAACAATCTATGGCCCACTTTAATCAGTGTGGCCATGCCCATCGAGGAATATGAGGCTTATATGTCCTTCCTAAAGAAGAATCAAGATGTTTTTTTTTCTAGAATTACCCAAAGATGTCATACCTCGATCTTGAATTCGCCACACATCATCTAGGTTTACCAAAAGATCAATGGGGCTATAAACAGGTAGCTAGAAGGGCCCACCATATGCATGCTGCCAAAGTAGAGGATGAAGTTGACAAACTGATCAAGGAAAACTTACTACGGGAGGTCCAATATCTGATTTGACTGGCCAACATATTCCCTGTCAAAAAGAAGAATTGAAAAATTAGAATATGCATCGACTACAGGGTCCTTAATCAGCATTTCCCAAAAGACGACTTCTCGATTCTGATCACAGAATTTTTTATCGATGCAACAACCGGATATGAAGCTCTCTCCTTCATGGAAGACTATTCTAGATATAATCAAATCCAGATGGCCTAAGGAGATGAAGAAGCTACCGCTTTTAGGGCCCCATAGGGAGTGTTCTGTTATAAATTATTTCCCTTTGATCTAATGAATGATGATTCCACTTATTAGTGAGCCATGCATCACATCGTCATGCCCTTTTGGGAAAATTCGTCGAGTGTTATGTCGATGACCTAGTGGTTAAGTCACGAAAAATTTCAAACCACCTGTCCAACCATGAAACTGACTTCATGAAATTGAGAAAACACAATTTAAAGATTAATCCATTGAAATGTGCATTTGGTGTTACCAGCGGAAAATTTCTATGCTTCTTCGTACTCCATCGTGGCATCGAAGTTGACCCCAAGAAGACGAATTTCATTCTTGGCGTGTACCAACCTTGCAACCTCACTAATTTGAGATGTCTCTAGGGGAACCTCGCCAACATTCATCACTTCATAGCCAACCTAGCTGGTAAATGTTTACCTTTCACGAGGCTCATGAAGAAAAGAGTTACGTATGTATGGGATTATGATTGTCAATAAGTATTTGACAAATGAAAAAGATATCTCTTAAGCCCACCAATGCTCATACCTACAGTTGAGGTGAGATCAGCCATTTTATATGTAACTACCCTAGAATGGTCAATATGCACCTTACTCACATAGAAATATGATGATGGCATTGAGAAAAACTTCTACTACCTCATCCAGATGATGATTGATGCTGAAACTATGTATTCAAAGATTGAAAAAAATAGCCAAACCCTAATCTTCACAGCTCAGAAGCTCAGGCATTACCTGCAATACCATGAGGTCTACTTGGTCTCCCGCAGCTTCCCACTCAAGTATATCCTCATCCATCCCATGATAAATGGGCACCTATCATGATGGGTGGTCATCCTGCAGTAGTTTAACATTTGGTACATGCCCCAGAAGGCCATCAAAGGCCAAATGTTAGCAGACTTCCTGGCAGAGCACCCCTCTGATGAAATGGCACCATTGGATACCAAACTTCTAAATGAATAAGGTTTTTCTGTCCAGAAGAACCCCGGGATGTAAGAAATGTACTTCAACGGTGCTTCCTAAAGCCCAATAGGGAAAAGGATGGGGGATACCAAGCTCGACAATGTGGGCCTAGGAGTTGTGCTCATATCTCCTGAAAAGGTGATCTAGATTTACTCTTTCCTACTTTCAGAAGGGTATATGAATGATGAAGCAGAGTATCAGGACCTAATCGTAGGACCATAATTGGAACTCCAGGTTCAAGCCAGACACCTAAAAAAAGGGTGATTCGAAGCTAGTCATCAAACAGGTCAACAATGACTATGCTATCAAGAATGAAGTGTTGGATCCCTTAATTAACCATGTTCGAGAACTGATGGAATAATTCCTATCAGAACTGATGTTGACTCATCTTCCCCGGTCACAGAATACTCAAGCCGACACTTTGGAAAATGCAGCCACAACCTTGGCTGATATCGACCAGGATGAAACAATCATTAGAATTGCTCACCATCAGATGGTATTTCCATTCATCCTGAGTAACACAGAAGTAATTAATGAAATTATCCTCATTCCTGATCCTTATGGTCATACCACCGGTTGGATGACACCTGTCACAAATTACCTTCAGAACAGGATACTCCCACCAGTTAGGGCTGAATGGGAGCAGGTCCGAAGGTGGGTAGTCAATTTTACCCTATAAAATGGGGTGAACCAAGAGACGGTCCTCTAAAAACTAGGCCTTGAAGGATTGCTTCTCAGGTTCATTGATGGAGAAGAGACTGTTTTCTTCATTAAAGAAGTACACGTTGGAGCTTGTAGAGCACACCAATCAACAACCAAGATCTCTCACCAAATTTGGAGGCTTGGGTATTACTTTCCCACCATGATATAGGATTGTGCTGTATTCACTATAAAGTAATATTCCATCCAAGTTCATGCTAACTTCGTACACCACCCCCCGAAGTTACTTCATGAGGCTAAATACTATTGGCCATTCTTCGCCTAGGGGATGGATGTTGTGGGATCGTATCCTCCCGCTACAGCTAGACAATTCAAGTTCATACTCACTGCGACCTATTTCTTTTTTAAATGGGTTGAAGCCATACCCCTTATAAAATTTGAGGTGAAAAACATCATCAGCTTTGTGAAGGCCAGCATCAATACTAGATTTGGTGTCCCAAATACAATATTGATGGACAACGATACCAAATTTTTCTCTTATGAGATGAATAATCTATACCAAGAATATAGAATCAAGGCCAACCGGTCATCTCGCAACCACGTGGCAGCCAATGGGTAAATATAATCTTTCAACAATACTCTATCGAACATACTTCAAAATATGGTCGACAAGGATAATAATTCAGGGCCAGACAAGCTTCTTCATGCATTATGGGCCTACCAGACCACGATCTGCACCACCACTCAGGAAACCCAGTACTTACTAGTATACAGGGCGGAGGTGGTGTTACCTATTGAAATCCAAGTTCTGTCACTTCATGTGGCCATTTTCAATCAACTGTCCAGGAACGAGAAATCCCAGAGATGGTTTGATGAATTGGAACAGTTATACAAAAAAAGGTTGCACACTCTACACCATTTTGATGTCTACCAAAACTGGATTTCATGAGACTTTAACAAAAATGTTCTCCTTCGATATTTCCTTGAAGGCTAAATGATGTTAGTATTTGGAACCGCGATGATACTAGGGAAAAATCCCCCAAAGCGTGAACTAAAGTGGTAAGAACCATATGTCCTACATCAGGTCTATTCCAATGGAGCGTACATGATGATATCAATGGAATAAAATCTCATCACGTCTCCCACAAATGTAATGTTCTTGAAGAAATAATTTGCATAAAAATGTCTCCAAATCATGGTCCAATCTCTAAGACCTTAAACTATGAGTTAAAAATGTCCCAATCCCAATTTATAAGATCTACGATGTTAAAATATGTGTCATAAATAAAAAAAATCCCTATATCATGGTCCAAACTCTAAGTCCTTAAACTATGAGTAATGAAAAATCCTCCATGTTAAGGTCCAAACTCTTAGACCTTAAACTATGCATTTAAAAATTCCCCCATTGTCCAAACTCAATGACCCTAAACTATGAGTCAGAAATGATGCCCCCATGATAAGGTCTAAACTCTAAGACATTAAACTATGAGGTAAAAAAATTCTCTCCTATCATGGTCCAAAATCTAAGACCCTAAACTATGATTCTTAAAAATGCCCTCTCATATCATAGGTCTGAGCTCTAAGACCTTAAACTATGAGTCATAAAAAAATACTCACATGTTATGGTCCAAAATATAAGACCTTAAACTATGATTCATCATCCATTCCACATGGCATTCATGTGTAAGGAACATGTCCTTACTGTAACATGTTAAACTACATTGCACAAAATTTCCTAGTTTCATGACAATAAACTGTAGGATCATTCACAGAACTATGTATGGATTGATTCCTACCCTTCCAAGATATGTAGCGATGCTCAGATTCGACATCTTGGCCCAACCACCAGAAAATATTCCTCCATCACGCCTCCTATCTTCCCATATTCATAAAGGAGAATCATATCCCTCCTTGTTTCTCACACTGAGTACAACTCTCGTGAGCTTAGGAATGGTGAGAGGGATTCTCCTACAAAGATCAATTATGGGGTAACCTAGAGAACTTTACAACTGTGATGGATGGAATGAAAACGCCCCTATATGTATGACCAAGAAAAACTATTACGGGGCACACACAGAACTGTGTATGGCTTGATTTCTTCTCTCGTAGGACATGTAGTGACACTCAGATTCGACATCCAAGCCCATCCATTGTAAAAAAATGCCCCTTTCCCCCATGCATGGGACAAACCAATGTGGAAGCTCCAACAAGGTCACGGTTAATCGTGGTCTGGGTATTCTCACATTCCCCGGCATACCTTTCCCATTTTTCACTCCATACCTTGGGAAAACATCGATCATCACAATCATCCAAGGCCATCTGGGACGGAAGTCCAGTGTTCTACAGACACCTTTGATTGACTATGCATATCACGCCCCATTGTCTCTGTATACATCGGCCACAAAAATGGCCGTCAATCAAAGGAAAATCCATCCCTAGGAGAGTCCGCTTATATCTCAGTATGCCCAGTGGATTCCAATCCCCATGTAATCCCTCCTGATTTAAGTCTCCCTCGGGACTATGTTTTACACCTTTTATTATCACTCACGTCTAAGGAATGCTACAACACCCTAACTGTGATTAACCTGAAACATTTGAATATAAATGCAAGGAAAAAATCATCTTCACCGCATGGCGCTAAAATGTAGAGTAATGGATTAAGCCTAAAAGTTCCCCCTAATGTTGAATTCACTATTCTTAGATGGTGAAATGAATCCCTTGTGATCCCTTATTTCTCACACCGAGCATAGCCCACGTGTACTTTGGAATCTTAGCAAGAGATTCTCCGTGACATTATGGAAAAAGAACCTATGAAATTTTGTCTAAGAAACACAACCCTAAAAGGCATGTCACAGTTCCCTCCCCTAATAGGAACCCCATTTCCTAGCCCTACGATGTTAAACAACCAATTATCCCAAATATAGAATGAATACCTCACCCTGTGTATGGGTCAGATCTACATAAGGGGCACCATTCCATGAGTAAATCATAACCCAAATGTCCCCAATATGTCCTGGTATACCCCTACCATATTCCAAACTCCATGATTTTAGTGATATTGAATCCCCATATCCCTCTAAGGCCATCTGGTATAGAAGGCCAGTGTTCTGTGGACACATTTGATTGACTTTTCATATCATTACCCAGTGGCTCTGCATACGTCGCCCACAAAAATGGTCGTCAATAAAAGGCAAGTTCATCCCCAGTAGAGTCATATCCTATCTCAGTATGCCTTGTGGATTTCAAGCCTCATTCCACCCCTCCTGATTCAAGGGCCCTCAAAGTAATGGTTTACATTTTCCATCTTTCACACATCTTGTAAATATCGAAACATATGAGCATGTTTCACCTATGTTCTTTTTTGAGGATTCTAAAATATATCTTATCCACATGCGCAAATTTGTTCTTCATGAAAGGGAAAAGTTCCCCTGCTTGTTTCTATGTTCCCCCAATGAAGTTCATCTAAAAAACCCCCTCTGGTGACCAGGGGCACCCCTGGTTGAAGTTCACACACTATATTAAAAAATCATTCAATCTCCATAATCCTCAAAATCCATCAGAGGTGGAAGGCCAGTGTCCTAGGGACACCTTTTCTTGACAATGCATATCATTCCCTAATGGCTCTGTATACGTCACCCAGAAAAATGGTCATCAATTAAAGTCAAATTCGTCTCTAGGAGAGTAATTTATAGCCTCTGTATGCTCAAATTACATTCACGTCTTTTCACACCCCAAGATTTAGAAAAATCATTGATGGAGTCATATGTACCTCCTTCTTCCAAAGTTCCCCTAACATAGAAAAGACTCCTAACTAAACTGACCACTTTCCATGTCTCCCTCACATAAGTCAGAAATGTGCGATAATGATTGCCTACTCAAGGCCAATGTGAAAGTTCTTAATGTTCACAGACAACACTAATCATGCCATCCAACTATTGTGTCTCCCAACATTAAGATAATTCCGAAATGTGGAAAATCACACCAGGACATCGGGAATGGAAGGCCAGTGTCCTATGGACACCTTTGATTGACTATGCATATCATGCCCTAGTGGTTTTGTATACATCGCCCGCAGAAATGGCCATCCATCAATAGTAAATTCGTCCCTAGGAGAGTCCCTTCCCACCTATGTATGCCTAACGCGACTCTTGAGCATCATGTATGTCTAGAATCCAAAAATCAAGGGTCAAGAAAAATACCAAACCCTTGTATGAAGGATACTAGAACATTTTTGACTAATGGTCCCAAGTCGGGGCCCTACCTCGTTAGGTTTGGTCAAATATGTTCGACCTAAAACATCAGTAATAAGTTTCAATGGCAGGACTATGGACTTCCAGAGAAAGAAGAGACATTACACTCACCAAGGGAAAATCTGTTGAACGCACCTCTGGGCAGAATTCAAGTATTATTTCGCTAAAAAAATAAACGCATTGAGCCATTAGAAAAGGTTCAAAGCTTGTTAGTCTGAAAACCCACAAAGGGAGGGCTATGAAAAAGCCATGTTCTTTCCACTAAGACCATGTTGAGTAGGCTTATGAAAAAATTAGGGTAATAATGAAAAAGGCACAAAAGTGTGTGAGGTGTTCCACAAAACCTCAGAAATAGTCGAACTACACTCGTTGAGTCCCTTGGCTCAAGAAAAGATTAGAGCCCGATTCGGTTATATCATTTTAATGATTTCAAGTCATGGTTTAAAATTAACAATTGATTGAAATAATGATGAAAAGAAGAGATGGAGAAGATATATTTAAAATCCAAATATATATCATTGGGTTCAACAAAAATGATGGAACATACACAATTCAGATTCTCTCCAGAGTAAAAAAAATAAGGGGGAAGGTACATTCCGTAATTTGGGACAAAGCTACAATAGGGTCCGGTTAACCCTTTCGAAGAGAATGGTGAGTAATTTATATATTCCATAAATGGTTTGTTCTGGAGAAGTTCTTTCCTCCATTTCGGCTTTGAATGTCTAGAGCACCCACTCTATGATAGCTTTAAGGCCCTACCCTTTCTTTTAGAGTAATTGATGTTTGGAATGAAAAGAGTCTAGTTTCTCCCTCAACCTGGATGCATGGGCTTCGCACTCCTGTAGCTCCTCCTCTCGAGCGGCCATCAAATCATGGGCCTTTACCTCTTCGACCATCAAATGATCAAATTATTCTAAAATATCTTGGAAGGTTTCCACCTTGTGATGGGAAGAATGAAACCTGGCCAGCTTGTCCTCGCAATAGGTGAGGTCTTCTTGGGCAATGACAATTTTTTAAATAAGGAAGTATAGGTGATGATAATCCAATCTGATGGAGCCCAGCTCAGCAAATAACCACTGGATTTTGTCACCCTCATCATGGAAATTATCCAAGGGTGTCTCTACAACAAGAGAATGTAACTGGCACCATGCCTCTTTACGCACTTCCTGATGTCTCACCATGACACCGGCACTTTGATCCTCCTCTGTTGCCATGTGTTTGTAAGCGGGAAGAATTGCCATAGGAGTGGGGAGAGACCTAAGGCTAGTCACCCAAGGTGAGAGACCCTTTTTTCCCTCAGATATCCCAGCCACTGGAGCCAGATGCAAAGGACTTACTATGGCCTCCGGGGTGATTGGCGATGCTCGGTTGGTTCCCATCTCATCAAGATCCTGGGAAATATCCACAGGAGGGGTGTAGTCTAACCCACTCCCCCCCCCCCCAAAATGGGTTGTACTGATGAAACCCCCATATGCTTTTGATGACAGATCGAGCGCCTTCTCACCACGAGAGCAGGATCCGTAGGTGTATCCATCTAGGTTGCTAAAGGGATTAAAGTAGAGGGTGTGGATATTTCACCTCTCATGACGAAGGGAATGCATGGTGTTGTTGTTGAGGTAGGAACGTGAAAAGAAACTGTCAGGGATTTCTGTACCCACCGAACTGGTTCTTTTATCATCCCCACGGGGTAACAATCAACCCATAGATGGGTGTACTTCAACAAAAGGAATGTGGGACCCATCCTGTTAGGAATGATAATTTCTATAACAACACCTTCATGCATCATAATAAGCCACAATTGATGGAGAACCACATGATGAGATTCTACCCTTAGTCAAACAACTGGAAGCAAGGCTATCTGTTGAAGGCATCCAAACTGCCTGGTAAACCAGTAAGGGAGGTGTGGTTCGCAAATAACTTATCAGTCTACATGAGTGGTAAGCATCCCATCCTGAAGATTGATGAGGTATGAACATTCTTCCAAGGAACCGCCCCTATCACCTCTCAATGATCTATGAGGGGTAGGATGTAGTGTAAATAACAAATGATATGCGTCATTCAATATCCCGACAACAATGGTAATAGTCAGAGTCTAGGGAAGAACATTAGAAATGCTGAGAATAGATGGATGAAAGTTAGAATGGGGAACCCATGCGGTATGATGACATTACTAATAGGGAAAGTGTTCCTCCATCCACCCATACAAGAATTGGAATGGTCCACTAAGATTATGCAGAGACCTGCCTTCCTGAATATTTCCTAACAATTCATAAAATCAGGCGAGGGTAGGAAGATCCAAATTAATGGTTCGACCCTCCGCCAGCATGGCTGCCATAATCAGAGTACAAGCCCGAACCCTGTTGTATACATCATAGGATAGGAGGAGACATCCACTTCAGAACATGGT
Source organism: Viscum album (assembly GCA_963277665.1). Taxonomy (NCBI): domain Eukaryota; kingdom Viridiplantae; phylum Streptophyta; class Magnoliopsida; order Santalales; family Viscaceae; genus Viscum; species Viscum album. The sequence goes on along the minus strand of OY728158.1, from coordinate 600,640,359 downwards.
GAAGAAACTTTCTAGCATGATCATAGGTTAAATGTTAGGCCGAAGCTCATATCCTCATGTGGAATACCACCCTACTTCAAGGGTATCATAGTATAACCCTAGATTTTGGCCAGACTGATGGGTTGGGTGAGTTCTACTATGGTACACCTTCGTCTTAGGCCCGTTCATCTGAAAGAACAACCTTATCCATGCTTTTAATGGGATGAGGGAATGAGCTTCGAGGGGATGATCTAGTGGTCCCACTACCATGACCCATAAACTCTTTTCCAATGAAGAAACGTGATCAATTTCATTCCATTTGGTGACAGCTCGAGAAACTCTTCATACATCTCTTCAGGGATATGGAGACCTCCCCGCTGGTAGATGTCCCATCGACTGATCCCCACATCTCCATGTTGTAGATGAAAGGTTTTAGTGATCAAACACCAGCGACTCGTCAATTTTAGAAGTATTTCACGTGGAGAGATGGTTAAAAACTGAGACACCTAGGCTACCTGGTGCAAACCCACCACATCCAGCTAGTCAGGGGACTCCAAACAGGTCTGATGCCCCTAGAATTCCCAGGCCCACTCATCAAAGAAACATCCTCTTACCCACAAATCCCACATGGTTCTCCACCCACCAATAGGATTTTGTTTGTGAAATTATGATGATGAATGGGTATTCTTAGATATCCCATCTCTGGACAACATTGTGGCACCCATGGTTTCTTTGAGTCTAGGTTGAACCTCACAGTATGAAAATGTTTTCCTGAATAGGGGTGGCTATGAATTCTCTGATTGAGGAAATATTGGCACGATCAGGATCCTGTGGTGCCTCTAAGGGGATGAAAGGAAGGTCGAGAACAGGCAATGACAGAGGCACGTCAGTAGGAAGACCAAAGCTATTAAATGGAAATTGCATGGATAACTGGTAAGCTAGAAGCTCTGGCATCAAGAAGACCGTCAGAAAGATGTCATGAGTAATGATGTGGGTATGAAGGCTATCATCGCTATTCTTCACCATGGAAGCCCTTATCTTCATTGATTTTTCAGCTTTCTGGGAATCAGCCATTGTAACATGCATAGGATTATCCAAAATCCAATGAGAAGTCAGTTCGATACAAAATGTTGAGAAAAGCCTATGGAAAAATGGCTAAACCACTTAAAACATGTTCGAAAAAGGCTTTGCGTACTGTTTATAAAAGTGGTACGTGAAAAGAGCATTCTGCGTGCAACAAAATAGGTGGAAGATACTTCACCTATAGCTAGGGTACATGGATACTATTCATCGCATACAACCATGGTATGCAGAATGACCATGAGGTGAAGGCCTGTGAACCATTGGCTGGCAAATAGAATAGTCCGTAGAATGCAGAGACCATTAAACTTGACCTCATTTATGTTTTCTTTTAAAAAATGTGGAATAAAATTTAATTATGTGTTAATAGTTTTTGAGGTTCAGTTCCATGAAAAAAATTTGTTATGCGAACAAGTTAGACGCATAGCATTATTCCACACAGAATCAAGATTTTAATTTATAAATTTTAATTGTCCCATTTGCAGAATCCAAAATGTGGTGCACGGATGGGGGAAGTGGCATGGAAATCAGTTCGTGGAAAATACAGAACAGTTTTCAAATGTAGTTTTCTCCTAGAGCACGGTATGCGAAGAGTGAAGGAGGCCAGGAAATCAGGAGTTCTTTTCACCGCGATAGACATTAAAAGATAAATGACATGGGCCCCTATATATTGGTGTGGTCCCCTCTTATCGGGTCTACCTATTCTCCCAAAAACTATTTTAGTTCAGGACCTCTTCTACATCGAAAAATCCCCCTTTTCATTCCGAATGGACACCATTCTTATGGGGGGCATTTGTAGCATCCTGAAAATTCCACCAAGGGACGAAAATACCCCTACAATCAATTTGTAGAAGGAATTAAGAAATTATATTAGTTTATCAAGGTTAAGGGACTCAAATTGAGTTGTATTTGTTTGAAGGAACTTCAAGGAATTCAAGTTTTTAAGTGGCCCACATACCATCATCGGGAAAGGTACACAAAGGAGAAGGACTACGAACGGCCAGGTATGCAAGATGGTCCGTGAACCGCTGGCCTGTGAGGTGACGGCCAGCAAGCAAGGCCAACCGTGAACAACGTGGAATATGGACCATGTACCATGCTGCAAACCCCTCAGTTCATAGTTTAAGAGGATAGATAGGGTTCTGTGAACCTCTATCATCAACCAAAGACTCCATGAACCCCAGTTGATCGAGTATTCTGCGGGTTAGAAAATTGTTTCAATGGGCCTCCACAAATGGTGTCACATGCCCCGTAGATATGACCACTCTGATGCTCTATAAAAGGGTCATAATAAAAAAGAGAAAGGAGATAGATAGAAATGAATATGGGTGAAAAAAGATTAAGGAAAACATAGAGGTCGCACTTCGGCTTCTGTCTTGTTTCGTCGGCGAAGCACAAATCGCAAACCACTTCCTCTGCAAGTAAAGATGACCGTGAACCATAAATAACAATACTAGAACCGCAAACCCAACTGGTAAACTGCAAACTAAAGACTTCTCACGGATTAATTTCCCACAAATGGTACTTCCCCCGACCCTCTTTCGATATGGCTCTCTATGTATCATACCACTACGTGGACTGAACCCAATGCCATGTACCCAATCGGTATGCGGACATAACCCAAAGCGCCAAGGTGAGCCACATACCACTTTGGTACAAGGTTGGCAATACCCAAGCCTGCATACTACACCAGTACGGCGATGGACCTCCTTCCTACATAATACTACAGTATACAGAGCCGTCCCCATCCCACATGAGAAACCCGTATGCAGAACATGGTGTTTTCAGGTATTGTTCTTTCCAGTTCCAACCTCACCCCTCCATTACTGTCCAGTCCTCCCTGATCCCTCCACTAACCGGTCCTCCGGAACAAGGACAAAGCCTCCTCCAAAGCCACCAGACCCATATGATTAGGCCATCGGGCACATCAGCACACCCCATTGAGTCTACATACCCATGGTGAGTGGAGTAACAATGTCTCTACCAAAAAATGTGCAAGCTTAAAGAATTCCTATAAGGATACATTCCCAAGGTAACCCGGAGTCCAACCTTGGGATGCAAACGAGAACCTCCCCATTATCGGGATTAAGGGTGCTCACTTACTTTCCATTTAATGAGGAACAGTGATCTGTCAAAGGGGTAATGTTCACTCCCCCCTTTGATGAGGGTGAAACTTCTCCCCTTCCCAGAACATGCTTCGGGGCCCTCCCACTGAGGTATGTCCCCAATCTCCTGAGTTAGGGTCGTGTGACATTTTATGCCAGTTCACGTGGAAAGGTTCATCACTCTGTGACCTCACCCATGGTTGCCCCAACCTCTTCCACCATAGGCTCTCCCTCCTCCACCAATAGAGGAGGAGGCATGCGCGTTTTTGAATATTTCAAATCCTCTTGTTTGTCACACTGATCCTGACACATGTGGGGATAGTGGTTTGTGAGGATTAGAACATCTGCACACTTCTAAACTACAAGAACTCTGATTCCTGACCAAATTTGGATACATAGGATGCCTACCAGGAGGCTCGAGCTTGAAAGGGTGCCCATACATAAATGGTCCAAACAATCATGATTATCAAATGGGAAGCTTCCATGTGTAATCTCCACATTTCAGAACTACAAGAACTCTAATTCATGACCAAATCATGATATATAGGATGCTTACCAAAAGGCGTGAGCTTGAAAGGGTGCCCATCCATAAAGGGCACACCAGATCATGATTATCAATTGGACCCATGCATAAGACCCACACTTCTAAACTATGAGAACTCTGATTCCTGACCAAATCAGGATACATAGGACACCTACCAGAAGGCCTGAGCTTGAAAGGGTTCCCATCCATAAAGGTTCCACCCAATCATGATTATCAAATGGGAAGATTCCATGTATAAGACCCACACTTTTTAACTACGAGAAATATGATTCCTGACCAAATATGGATATGTAGGATTCCAACCAGAAGACCCGAGATCGAAAGGGTTCCCATCCATAAAGGGTCCACCCGATCATGATTATCAAATGGGAATCTTCTATGCATAAGCCCCACACTTATGAACTATGAGAACTCTAATTCCCGACCCAATCAGGATATGTAGGAAGCCTACTAGAAGGCCCGAGCTCGAAAGGGTGTCCATCTATAAAGGGTCCACTCGATCATGATTATCAAAAGGGAAGCTTCCATCCATAAGCCCCACACTTTTGAATTATGATAAATCTAATTCTTGACCAAGTCCAGATATGTAGGATGTGAACTGTAACATCCCAAGAAAATAAAGAAGTTGACATTTTCATATTTATTAATATTTTTGAATTAAATATTAATTTTATTTTAATGTGGATTCTATATTCAATGGCGTACCTAACACGCAACGACGGGTTTTGTTGAAATCTTACGTTGCACACTAATAATATAATATTATTATTTTAAATGGTTGTTAACACCTAGCCGTTGTATTGGGGGGAATTAATAGAACTGACTTAAATATGATAATATCTTCTTGTTAAATGTTTTTACATTCATCTAATAAAATTCATAGCCTTAAAATGTAAATGAATCTAATTTTATGTATAATTTACTTTAAAAGGGCGATTTACCGCCTTTTGATGGAGAACCCTTTTTAAATATAGTTTTTTTCACTATTACATATTATATTATACAGAATAATTTTCATCTTTAGAATCGGAACATCAAAATTTACTTTGGATGAAATTTTGATTTTTTTCTCATAATGTTTAATTTTAATGAATAGTGAAAAAATGTTGTTTTTTAATTCAAAACCGCCTTTTAGTATAAATTATTTATATGGTTAGATTATCTTTTAATTGGTTTTAAAGTTTAAATAGATTATATTTTTACCATTTAACCAAATGTTTTCCATTGGAAGTAATTTCCCTTTGAAATTGGACTTTAACAAGTATCAATCTTTTGATGATTATTATTTCTTAAAAACACACTTTTTGTTTTGACGACTGGAATTAATTATAAAATTAATTACTGAAACTCCTATGTTATGAATTTTTTAAAATATAAATCATTTTTTAATTCAGAATATCATATTTATATTAGAGTGAATTTTTAGAATTTTTCCGAAAACCTTCAATTTTTGATGAATAGTGAAATCACTAAGTAGTAGTTAAAAAACTGACTTTTTCATTTAAATGAAATTTTAATGATTCTGTGAATTGAATTTCAAAAATCCAACATACATGGTTTTCATTAGTAAATAAAGTGTGGTTCAATTGGATGAAAATAATTTTTGGTGGATAGTAACTTTTGACTTTTATTAACCACAATTAAAGGTAATTAGGGTAATTTAAGGTAAAAATAATGTTATAATAATAATGAATTACCTTGAAAGTTGTCATAACCATATTGGATGAGTAATGTATGACCAAGAAAATCCTTGGGTCAATTTTGGGACCCCATGGAGCCACTTGGGTAAGATAATGACATTAATAACATTTCATTTAAAGTAAAAATAAAAATGTCATTAACATGTATTAGTTTACTAAAACAATTTTTACACGGGGTTATATAAGTTATCTTTTCAACTATGAATATTCATTGGAAAGATAAAAATATTAACTACATCATTGTATATTTTTTATAGTTTTTATACTTCAAAATAATAAAATTATATATGACACAATGATGATGTTGTGTTTACATCATTAATGAATGATTTAAATAAATAAGAAGATAAAAATTAAAACAACATCCAAAACATGTACAAATCTTATTGGATGATTTTTTTTTTGAACATGTGACACATTATCTTTGACTTCAATTGGACTTTTAGAAACCAATAATAATTATATAATAAAATAATATGTTCAAACTTTCTAAAAGATCCCCCCTCTCCCTTATAAAACTCCCGCACTTCTTACCCATTTCTCAAACTTCTCAAGCCCTGGGATTGTCCAAAATATGATCCAATAAGATCCCAAGATACCTCTCTTAATCCTATAATCCTTAACTTAGGAATAAATCACTTTAAAAAACCCTTTTGGTTCAAACAAAAAGGAGTTACCCAATTTAAAGGTAACCTCTTCTCTTATGTTCTTTTATTTTATTTTACTTCTCCAACCACCTAAAATATTTCTATTACTTTATTTTATAACAACACCAGTATCTTGAATATACAAGAATTTTTTTATGAAAATTATTCTAACAACAATTACACACACCTCCATCTAATAGGTAAAGAACATACTATTTCAGTGGGCTACAAACGATGATTGTTCAATTATCTCATACCACCTCTCATGGTGGCCATTATGATGACACTGTATATATATATGATATATATGATATTTATTTTTTCTCTTTTTCTTATGTATTTTCCTTTTTATGGCATACCTTTATGGTTCCCATAATGGGTAAACACGATAATTTCATTAGAGAAGTGCGGACCACCACCCACTCAAAGTGACATGACTCATTCATGCCATACGTGCAACGTATAAAGGTTAGAATTTATGAACTTATGTAACATATATGACATACATATTATATTGAAATTATAATATACCTATGAATCACTATGTTTTAATTCCATTAAAAATATTAAATAGAAACTAATGTTGTGTTCATGCGTATATACGACTTACCATCTCCATGAACGGCACATTTCATTTCTTATCTCCAAATGTTATGTACTATTATAAATAAATATATATATGTATATAATGGATATATATGATATATATTACATATTAATTATGAATATAATTCTGGAGATAATTTACTTTTGACCACATGCACAATTTATAATTTTAACAAGTTCCTTTTTTACTCAAGTTCCGAACATTGACAAAATGTCAGATACGAGCTCAAATAAATAACTAATTGTTATTGAAAGGTAATAAATAATATAAAAGTAATAATAAAGTTAAAAAATATTCTTAATCAAGTATAAAATAACTTAATTTTATTATTCAGGAAGAACAAGGAACATACGAGTGAGTCAAGTCGGACAACGAGATAAGGGGTTTCTTATCTCACTTTTAATTCTGTGGGATTTCCTTTGTTCGCCACTAATTTATTGCATGTGGTGTATTGTTTAATGACATTTGATATATATTATCATGATTATATTTATTTTCATGTTATTCTGTGAATAATTTGGTGGTTGTTAACTTTTTTTCATACAACTCGATTGATTACAATGTGGAAAAATATTCTAATATAACTTTTAATTCCCTGAGATTTTTATTGTTCCCCACTTATTTATATCATGTGGTGTATTGTGTACATCCATTGGATATATATTATCAGGTTTATATTCATATTTATGGTATTTTGTGATTATTTTGGTGGTTAGTAATTTTTGGTCCTACGATTCGATTGAATACAACGTGGTAAGGGATTTTAATCTCACTTCTTATTCCTATGAGATTCATGGTATATTTGCCACTATTTCCTTCTGTGTGGTGTATGTACTGCCCATGATTATAATATTTGTGTAATATACTTTAATTTATGGGTATTTACATATTCTTTATATGATTTTTTTCATGGGGTGTACGTTTCGAAAGTTACCAAATCGGTAAGGGATCCTTTCACCCTCCTCTTTTAAGTCACGACTTCCTTTATGTTATGTCTTATAGTTCCATTTTATTATGAGGGGGATTTTTATTATATATCTTTACTACTATAAATTTCATGTCGAAATGATGAGATACCATTTCCACTCTCATCAAATGATTTTCTGATTCTTTAAGTGACGTCGTTAGGCTGTAGACTTTTCTTCTCATAATTTCTCTCTCTTTCTCTCAAGAAATTCTCTTGTTTTATATATGTGAATACCCATACCTATTTCGTTTCTATGGGTGTTCATAGTTATAAAAAAATTATATATTTGATTCTATTATTAACATACATGTAAATCTCACTCCCTTTCCACGGGTTATAAATGACATAACGATCTTATTTTTAACAACTTTTAAAACGTCACGATTTTGAAATGAACCCATTTATGCTATTATCTATGGGTTATTTATGAAATGTCTGATTATGATATATTTGGTTCAATGAAGGTAAATACATATTAATGGTGCGGCCTGATAGCACTCCAATTCATTGGGTAAAGAATTAATCTCTAGAGATGAAAAGTTTCATGATACCTTGGGGAATAACCTTGGTAGTTTTTATGACACCTTGGGGATGAACCTTGGTGATATGTTCATGAATGTATAAATGAAATGTTGTAGCCACATATTCAAGTTATTATGAATGTTCCTTTTATTATTATATTCATCTTTTACCATTTCTCATGTCTTTATGTTTTTCATCAACTTCTTATTGATATTACAAGTAAACTAATTCCCCTGCTTTCCTTACTGGGCCTTCTACTCGCCCTTTCCTTTCATTGTATGTCTCTAGGTTATGAGATGCAGTAATTGTACATAGGAATAAATTTTAAAGAATCTTTTCAATGGTATTTAGAGTATTGTTTAGGTTTTCATTTTTTTATTCCTGATTTCCAAGACACTAGACTTTAAATATCTTATGTTTGTAAAATGTAATGAAAAGTTTTATATTAAAAAGGTGGGATGATATACCTACCAGAAGGCCCATGCTTGAAAGGGTTACCATATATATAGGTCCCACCAAATCATGATTATCAAATGGCTAGCTTCTATGTGTAGTCCCCACACTTTGGATCTACAAGAAATCTGATTCCTAACCAAATCAGGATACATAGGATGCCTACCAGAAGGCCTGATCTCAAAAGGGTGCCCATCCATAAAGGGTCCACCTGATCATGATTATAAAATTGGCATCTTCCATGCATAAGTCAAACACTTCTGAACTATGAGAACCCTAATTCATGACCAAATTATGATATATAGGATGCATTCCAGAAGGCCCAAGCTCAAATGGGTGCCCATCCCAAAAAGTTCTACCCAATCATGTCTATCAAATGGGTAGCTTTCATGCGTAAGCCCCACACATCCGAACTACATGGGTTTTGATTCCTCTACCGAGGATACATAGGAAGCCCTCCTTGTGGGGCCCGATCCTAACATCATGTAACCTTTTATCCCCCCTAGATGACGATAAACTACAGAGTGCCTTATAATATGGCTAAGTCAGTGTCTCCTCTGTGGCATCAAACATATGAATGCTCACGAAGATCTTGCAACCCAAGGGTAGCCTATGGACACACTCTCCGGGTATGAACCATGGTTCACGAACATATGAACATGACTTAAATCTATAAGGGAGTCCCAAAATAAGAAACAATCGTCCCCCGTAAGGGTTTGGTGAGCCTGACCTCCCATCCTCTCGACCAATAATGTCCTTTAAGTGTTGTTGGATAAATCATCAATTAACAAGCACATGCCTTTGGAAATTAGGTCAATGAATCATGGATTCTAGGGACGTTGGGAAATCTTGGTTCCAATAATAAACCCATTGGAGACCATACGAGGAAGTTATATTTCAGGAAGGACCGATTTCATGTGTTCTTGACCCCCACACAATCACCTGCTAAAGACCCACAGTTTCCCATAGGGTTAATTCAACCTTCTTTAAAGGATAGTGATGCTGAACAGGTCGAAACAATGGAATGGTAAATTTGACGAGATCTCATCTCTGTGGAAAATGGGACGAGTGATGATCCCCATCATGCCACCTCCGCACCTCCTGTAAATGTGCCACCTCGGAGGTGGAACAATGAAAAACACACAATAGTAGATCATAACATGTATGTCTCCAAAGTGTAGTCCTGAATGCTTTGAAAAATGACTGCTGATAGATAAGGTTATACAAAATTAGTAGAAAAGAATAATTCCCCCTTTTATTATTTTTATTTTCTATTTTTCGTATCTCATGCTTATGATAAAATTTTCTAATAATATATAAGAACACAGTTTTGATCTTGGTCATACATATCTGTAAATATCACAGATAAATCACGATATTCAAATCACACATCACATTTGAAATTTGAATTAAAATAGAGACTAAATTTTTTAACTTTCCTTATAAATAGTAATAATTTAATTTGTTTTTAAATATAATTTGAATTAGACTTTTGGTTAATTTTAATGATATATTTATTCTTTTGAAATTGTTACTTAAATCTATAAAAATATCTCGAATTCAAATTCTAGAGATGACTCCTTCAATATATGGATTGCTATACATATGGAATCTTTTAAAGTATGGTTACTAATTTACCATTTATTCCAAAAATTGGATCAACTAACCATATAATAGATACTCAAATATACTGTTATTTACAAATTTTAGGTACCCAATCCTAACATTCAGTCCAAATTTAGGGTAGAAAAAGTAGCATTCCTTAACAAAAGTTACCTTCCCAGACCTAACATTCTCTATAAAGGAAGGGATTATAATAATTATTGAAAAATTATTTATAACATCCAAAATACTTATAAAATAAATCATTTAGTCAAATTACTTCCATAATTCTAAAGAAAAAAACTAAATATTCCAATAAATATAATCATGAAATTAACTTAAAGTTTATTCATTAGTTAATAAAATGAGGTCATTTTTTAGAAGAAAAATAAATTTTAAATCAACAGAAACCATTGGATAAATATTCATATTACCAACAATATCACCATTTTTAATGATAAAACCCCCAAAAAATATCAATACAGAAATATATGTTTTAATTATTAATCAAGTAAACAAGGATTTATTTAATTGCGTAGAAGAATATTTATTAAATCAAATATAAACATGACGAATTTATCTAAATTTCTTCTATAATTGTAAATTGATATAAACAATAGTTATTAAAACTTATAATGAAAATGGTTAATATAAATGTTTTTTTATCAAACTTTCTCTCCTTTTATGAAATAAAAAATAAAGATGATAGATATATTAAATTAAATTCATTATAGACCAAAACTGTTAGTGAAATTTATGTTTATCTAAGAATAAATTCATCTCGAAAATTCATAGGCACTATAACATAAAAACACAGGAAACAAAAAAACAAAAAATAAAGATAAAATATTACTGAACATAAAAAATAATTTCTTTACATTAATCATCTCATATTAAAAGAAATTTATGGATCTGGAGTTTTTAATAGGCTAAAGTATATTATGATAAGATGGTTCAGGATCAAGATCTTCTGATTATGAAGATTTAGGGGGAATTGAATCTTTGACTATCTAATGAATTACTTTTAAATCCCTCATCAATAAATTTAAATTTATATTCATTTTCCATGCCCATTCCGGTATCATTTTTTTAATCATGGTACATATTTAGTTCTTTTACCCAATTCAATTTTAGAAAATTTTGAACAATATTTATCAATTTAATATAATTATTCATCATTTTACCATACTGGATGATAAAATTGAAATATTGGGCTATTTATATGTCAATATCTCAATAATATCCTTTTAATTTTCAACCAAAGTGTGATGTGGCACAATTTCAAATTGTAAAATTTGAAAATTTTCATTCATATAAGCAAGATCATCTGATAATAGATCTATTACTCATAAACCATACAATGGCCTTTTCCTATCAAAGTAGAAGCTCGTTCATGACTATGATTTTTTTATAGATTCAAACTAATTATATAAAAACTTTTTGAAGCTAGTAAAATTATATTTGGAAATTGTGTCACTTTTAATCTACCCAACATTATCATCTATATCCCTTTTAAAAGAATAAAAATATCTTCTTTTGATTGAAATATCTTTCAAATTTAGATAGTTCACTAGGAGAGATTGAAATTCATTTCATGAAATCGCATTAATTCTGAAAATGTTTCAAGTGTTATGAGTGACCTTTAACTCTTCTTGTAATATTATAGCTACATCTTTAATATTATTAAAATTTTCAACCACACATAAGGAAATGTTTTTGCTATGATCCTCAAAATTAAGATCATCATTAGAATCTAATTAACCATGATCTGGTTGTATAGAAGGTTCTCTAGCTTCAACTAATTAAAGTTACTGGACCTTTAATTATACACTAGAAATTTTACTAAAAAATTATGTTCTTTAGAAACTTTTTTTAACTATCCTCTCCAAGGACATTTCCGAAAGATAAACTGATTTTATCCTATCACTTCAGTTGTTATGGAAATTTCAGGAACACTCAAATTCTCACCCAAATGGGAAAATTCATCATGAATTTCTTCAATTTTATGTGAACATAAAGAATATGTTGTTTATTGAACTTTTTATTCTTCATTTTGAACAACCTCTTCAAATATTTCTTCAGTAGGGTCAACTTGATCACTTTCTCCCTAAACCTCGATTTCCTATTTCTCAACCACTTACGCACCTCTTTCTTCAATTAAAATAGGAATAGGTTGAATTATTTCTTCAACTTTAGGCACAAAAACCAAATTATTAGGCATATTCTCTTCCCTTTTTCTTGGTCTCTAAATAATACCATCACTCCTACTTATTTTTGTAAGGCCATAAAAAGATCTTGTAAATTGATAAAATCTCTCTATCATAGCAGGGATATTCTCTTCCATTATTTCTTTTCTCCATGTATTGAGAATAATTTTGTCTGTGAAAATAGATGAATCTTATATATCTCTAGCCTCTTGAGATCCTCTATGTCCTCCTCTAATATAGGACTCCCTAACTTCCTCAGAAAATATTCTAGCATAACTTTCCAAGTTTGAGATCATTTCCCCCTGATCATGCGATCCAAATTTATCTTCCTCCTTGCCACCAAAGAGAATTAATTTTCACTTAGTTGTTCTCTAGAAAAATACAAACATTAAAAGCATTCTATAAGATAAAATATTTATATGATGAAATATAAATCCTATATAATTTTCATAGATCATCCACTTCTTATAAATAATAAAAAAATGAGTATTACATAAGGATATAAAGACATATTTATATCCTTTTAGAAATATCAATAAATATATCTTAAATTATATCTTCTGAAATTCAATTTTATTTCTCTAGACATCAAAAACATCACATACATATCTAGAAATAGAGTTTTATCTAGATCTTCCATCTTTGAAACAACAATAGTTTGGTTGAACTTCTCCAAGACCCTTTGGTCTGCCTTTAAATATTCCACAAACATCTTCAGGATGTGGGAGGTCCCAAATAGAAAAGGAATTATATCCTCAAACATGTGAGTGATCTCCCCAATAGATCTTGAGATGAAGTGAAACAATAATTTATGGGGGAACTTAAACATTTTATCTAAATGAACTATATAAATAGAGGGTTATTTTTCATATACCTTTGATGAGATAACATTCTTAATATTTGAAAAATTGTACAACATGTGTTCATAAAAATGTTTATCTTATTTTTGAAAAATATAATCTATATTTCCCCCATTGAACATATAATCATGTCCTTGAAAACATAGTGCCTAATTTAAAATAATATTCCTCTAGAACAACCCTTCAAAGTCCATGAATTTACCTTCTCGAGGTTTTGTTTCAAAATTGAAGGTCCTTGTCCTCTTTTTTCCACTAGGCCCAAATTAATCGGTCTTTTTTTATCTATTATATAATGAGAATCATAAGGTTCAGGGAATGAATATTAGGTTTTGTGATAGACTGATAGATCATAAGATCGAATGGGTGAAAAATCAAGGGTATGAGAGAGAATGGTTTTAATCAGACATTTTTCAAGAAATATTTTGGATTCTCAAGACAAGATTAAAGTGTAATCATTTTATTTTTTTTAATATTGAAAAGGAAACCATATGAAAAAAATATAATTTGGAAATTAAAATTTTAAATAATCAAATTTATAAACAAAATAATTTGTAGAAAAAAAACTATACAAAACCTTAACAAAAAATAAATAATTTAAACAAATACTAATTATAAAATTAAAATATTTTATTAAAAAAAATAAACTTATCCCCTTAAATAAAATAAAAAATAGCATTGGGAAGTGGTTGAGTGAAAATATAAGCACATTGATACGCAATATTCCCAAATTCTAAATATATATCCCCTTTTCAAACATGATCTCTTAAAAAACAATGTCTAATATCAATATGATTAGTCCTAGAGTGACCCAAAAGATTTTTTTGAGATATTAGTCCCACTATTATTATCACATGAAATAGGAATATTAGTAAATTTAAGTCCAAATTCCAAAAGTGTGTGTTTCGTCCAAGACACTTATGCATAGGAACTTCCAAAAAATATATATTCCACCTCAGCTATTGAAAATGAAACTAAATCATTATTTTTACAAGACCATGAAATAGGTACTTAACTTAAAAGGGACAAGTATATTAGGTAATTTTTATATATAATCTACACCCTCAAAAATTAGTATCTGGATATGAAATTAAATTAAAATCAAAATTTTTCAGGTAAAGAAAAGATAAGAAAATTATTAATTTTAAATATTTAAAAATCATTTTAACAATAGTAATATGGGATTACTTGAGATTTTGTTGAAATAATGCACAATGAATAAAGAAAAAAATAATTTTGTGTTTACTAATAGTAAGGTATAAAAAAACAGATCATAACATCGTATATCTTTTTAGAAAGTAATTTTTAGCTTATTTATGTCATGTTTTATATTTTTACATGTAGGCGCCCCACCATTGGTGGTGGCGTGGTAAGGGTTTGGGTGGGATGAGGGGTAGGTATTGAGGTCAAGTCCCTGGTCATGCAATTTATTTTAGTTTTCTTCTTTGCATTATGTTCCGTGGTGGTGGATGAAATCGACCCAGTACATTTGTACATGTTAGAGATTCACATGAATTACCATTATCAAGATAAATAATTTCAATAAATCAATAAAATATTTATTTTCATCAAATAAATTCCAAAATCCTTTTGATAAAGTTGAAAATCAAAAAATAAATTCAGTTCTTCCATCATACTGATTTTAAATTATTTCTATATAAGTTTTGAGAAATTAATACTATGTTGTTATTAGTTTACCAAAAAATAAAATAATATACATATATTTATACAAATAAAATACTAGAAGTAGAGTCTATCTTGAAAATATTTGGATAAAATAATCCAATTGAAAAACCATTTCTAAAAAGAAAAGA
The DNA here is from genome assembly GCA_963277665.1 of Viscum album. Classification (NCBI taxonomy): domain Eukaryota; kingdom Viridiplantae; phylum Streptophyta; class Magnoliopsida; order Santalales; family Viscaceae; genus Viscum; species Viscum album. The sequence goes on along the minus strand of OY728158.1, from coordinate 600,625,275 downwards.
AATCAACCTTTCATACAAATCCCCCAGTGCTTTTTTAAGTCCATAAATTGATTTATTGAGTTTAAAAATAGAATTTGGTAGATTTGGGTTTTGAAAACCTATAGGTTTTTTCACATAGACTTCCTAAAAAAAATAATCATTTCAAAATTCATATTTTATATCCATTTTATATAATTGAAAATTTACATTATATGTATTGGACAACTGGATTCTAATAGATTCTACCCTAAAAATGGGGCAAACAATTATTATTAATATACTTATTTTTTATGGTTGTAACCCCTAAAAACTAAACTCACCAAAATACAAGTGATTATAACTTGATCATCTTGATTATTTCTTAAGAACCATATGGTTACTATCACCAGATAGTTTTAGGTTCTATCAACCAATTCCCAAACATCATTTCTCTTAAATTGGTTTAGTTCTACTAACATAGCTATCATCCAAATTTTATATTATAAGTATTCTTCTAAATATTTAGGTTCAAACTAGGATTTAAATGGATATAAATCATCTAGGTTTCCTATAATTTTTATTTCCCAAACTCCTTTATTTTGGTCTCCTATAATAGTCCCTAAATGATAGTTGTTTAAGATTCTAGGATATCTACATAAGACACTTTTAGGTTCCATAGTTTAATATTTTACTAATCTAGATTGATTGTGATAAAGTTATAATTTATTTTCAAAAACATATTTAGAAGTTTCAAGTCTTTTATTGTTCACATGATCGATGAATTCATATATATTTATATCAAATGATAAATTTCCTCAAAATTTTACATAAACATATTCTTAAACTATCCATGAATTTTTATTAAACAAAATAATAAAGTTAGAATAAGTATAATATCCAAGAAATATTACGTTAACAAGTTTTAGATTGAACTTTCCATTGTTTTCCTTAGTGTTCAAGATATACACCTTGCATCCAAAAACATTAAAGTATCAACCTTCTGGGTTTCTATTATTTTATAACTCTATTCAGTATTTGGAAAGATGAATTTACAACTTATAGCCAAAATAGGTAGAAATACTATATTTATTTAACATAGTTCTTTCCATTTACTAAATTTTTATATTTCATCTTTCTATAATTCCATTATGTTGAGGTGTTCTTGGAGTAGAGAAAGTATTTTTACAGCCAAGGTTTGAGAAAAAATAATTAAATTCATAAATATAAAATTATCATCCATGATCACTTATTTATGAAATTATTTTTAAGGAATTTTCATTTTAAGGTTTTTTATAAAAAAATTACTATAATAGAAAAAGTTTTATTTAAAAATTTAGAAAAAATGAAAGTAAATCTAAAAAAACAATCTACCAAAAGAAAGAATCTTCCATCTAAACTTACTACTCTTGAGGGTCCAAAAAAAATCCATTTATATTCGTTCTAATGTTTTTTATATAAACCATGTTAATTTTTTAAAAGATGAATCATGATTCTTTCCAATTTGGAATGTATTATAAAGTCTATTCTCCTCAAAATTAAGTGTCGGAATATCTGAAACTAACTTTTCATAGATAATTTAGATTGAGAAAATATATTATAATGTATAAGTTTCCTATTATATATCCATGAGTAATTTATTTCAGTAGTCAAGTAATTCACTTTTTACCCACATACGGAACTAAGGTCCAAATTATGAACATTTTCAGTTCTAGGTGCTTGAAACTTCTATAATTTATCATTAAAAATAGAGAATATATTGTTAGAAAAATCAAATAAAAATCCATCATCATAGATTTGATAAATTATTATAATTTTTTTATTCAACCCTTGCACATTTAGAACTTAATTAATTTGATTTATTTTTGGATATTTAACTAATATAACTCTAATGATATTTATTTAGAATTTCCTCCAAAGGTAACCAATCCTGCATTTATTTCTGACAGTGTATTGTAATTTAAAAAGTCTCCACTCATGTATCTTGAGAATCCACTATACATGTAGAATATCTCCCTATTTTACATATGGATTTTCACTTACATAAATATCAAATAATTCTTTTTATTACCCATGTGATTTTAGTTCTAACATTGTCAACTAGTAAAAAAATGGGAAACCAAACCTCTCAAAAGTTTCCATAATTTTTATGATTAACTTCAAAAAAATTCATGAAAAAATATATTTTTGACCACCACTAATATGGGTATTTTTTAAAAAAACATATGGGAACAATTGCCTATAATTTCATATAAAAATATGTAATCTTAGATATGTTTTGGTTCTTTAAACTAGGAACAAAATTGTTTCTATCTAACTTAGGTTTTTCACCATTACTACTGATGATAATTTTTTCTTTTTTATAAGGATCTGATTTAAAGATTATTCTCCCCTAGTAAATATGTTATCTATATTTTAAAGTATTCCACTTCATCTTGTAATGATTTCATTTTAGTTTCATGTATATTGATATTTATAAATGATTTATTTCATTTTTCTTTCAATTTAATGAGCTGTTTTAGCTTGAAATATTTTTCACATAATAAAAAATTAAGGATATTTACAATTATTTTTGATTATTAATTGGGATTCATATTTATCTTCATGTATAAATAGTAATTATCAAAAAAAAATTCTTGAAAAATTTTCAGAATCAAAATTAGAGGAGTAGTATGATTTTACCTCATCTTCTTTGGCCAAAAAACACATATTTTAATTTAGATTAAATTTCTCATTTTTTTAAATATGAACTTGAAGAGTGGATGGATTATTCAGAAATAATCTACACAACCTTAACATCCTTCTTAAATTTGTGCTAATAATATTCTTTTATTTAGTACTTCTTCTCTTTATTTTTTGTTTTTTGTTTCTTCTATTTTAGTTTTTGGAAATGAGGTCTCATATTCCCCATTTGTTTTCTTTCATGTCATAAAATATCTTTTGTTCCAAAATCAATCATTTTTAAATAATTATAATACTTTTTAAAGTCTATTTTCTATTTATAATACGTTTTGAGTATTATAGATTGGTGAGCTAGTTATTCTCCAAGGTTTCAAAAACTAGAATCATTTGAAGATATTACATCTTTGTTAATATTATTTTCTATTTTTTTGATCAATAACATTTAGAGTTGTATTCTCCCTTTTTATTATTCCACGATCTTCTACTTAAACGATAATTTACGCCTCATAAATCATTAATATACCAATAAATACCTTCATAGTTAAACTTTTAATAGGTGTAGATTGTCTTATAACAGTAGAGTTTCCAACCCCAGTTTTAGGGTAAACCTCTAAGAACTTTTAATTCCTGATCTTGTTTTGGAATTGGTACTCCCAAAGAAGAAACACTATTGACTATTTCAGTCGATATTCCAAACATTTTGTTAACACCTTCTATATCATATATCCATAAAGTATAAAAAATTAGTTTATTAGTTTTGTATCATAGTTTCCTTACATTTCTAGTCCCTTAATAAGAAACAACTATTATCTACCATTTTTATAGGTAGTGGAACATTGAGAAACATGATTGAATTCATTAAGAGTAAGTCCACAAATAATATAATTCATAGATTTTTTATTTACATCATATTGAACTTCTTTCATAACATAATATTTTTCTTATTCTTCTGGAAGTTTTTATGGTTTGACAATATTCATAAAAACTTTGAATCGAAAATTATTTAAATAGATGACCATTAAGTATTTCTAACAACCGTAGTTTGCTCTGTTGAAATTTGGAACTCAAATCATTAACATTAATTACTTGAGTTTATAAATAAATATTTTTTAGCATAGAGATCTTAAACTCTAGTTTTCAAGATATTTAAAAAATCTCCAAAGATTACTTCAATTTTTACCAATTGTTTGACATAATAAACTGAAAGACACAGGGAGAGGGGGTGAATTGTGTCCTTATAAAAAAACTTGGATAATTTAAAATAAATCTCCATTTATAATTTATATATAATTATATTTTATTAAAGAATATTAATAATAAAAATACTAAATCAAATAACACATGAATTTTTATATTGGTTCAGGGTACAAAAATCCCCTAGTAAACTACACCAATACTTTCACAATAAGATTGGTGATTTTCACTAAATATGTCCTTTTAGTCGGACCTCTACATTTGATTTTAGGTGGATGAAACCATATAATAAGTCATGTTCTTTTATAGGGTACCTTCATATCTAAATGTTAGTATGATAAGATAACATTCCACCATGACTAAGTGTGAGTATTTAACACTTAAAATGAATAAGATATGATATATAATATTAAGAAACTTCAACACATATTTGTAGTAATAACTGAAAAATGATGAAGCTTATTCTCCAAAGAATAATATATTCAATTAATTACATATGTGAAGTGATCCTCATTGAAAATTTATTCAATGAATTATAGAAATGAAATAATTAGCCTCTATAGAAGTAGTGTAAAAACCCAGCAGCAGATCATAAAATATATGTCTCCAAAGTGTAGTCCTGAAAGCTTGAATAAACACATATAATAGTTATAATTGAAAAATGATAGTAGAAAAGATAATTATTCCTTTTCATTATGTTTTCCTTCTGAAAAGTGATAGTATTACCCTTATACATTTATTTTAATTTCTCATTTTCTTTATCTCAGAAAAATAATAATTTTATTTTATTCTTCAGAAGGATTGGAATTATTATTCACCCTCTTATCAAAATTCTTCTACATTATCTTCATGAAAATATTTTTAAAAACTATATGAAAATTATCCAACATTTCATATTTTTTATGGGACTTCTAATTATGACTTGACTATATTCGAAATTGTAGTGTAGCTTCAATTTTAATCTTCAAACATCACATAGAAACTCAAACCTTATTTATTATTTTTAATAATAAAAAATGAATTATGATATTTAAAAACATTAAATCACTACTTCAACATCTTCATATTTTATTTCCAAATTTAGTAAATACGGAATTCAACCCTTAATATTAATAATATTTCTCAGAAATTAAATATGAAAGTTTAGTTATCTTTTCTCAAACAACCATCTTGAATCATAAAATTAGGGTATTAGAAAGATTAAGTTATTTTAATGCTTGATTTATTAACCAAAATTCCATATTTTAAAATTAAATCACATAAACAATTCTATCCATTAAATTTAAGTGAAATTTTAAAAAAATTGATATTATTTCTTCTCAATGAATATTTATAATGGTTTATTAAAATTTGAGATACATTGACCAAATCATGCTTAATAAAAATGAAATCATATATAAATACCTCTATATAGTGTTAAATTAGGTCTGAGAATATACTTACCATAAAACATAAAAAATGTATATAGTGCCTTACATAATCCAAATGGATTTTCCCATGTAAATATGTGTAAAAAGATCATGTAAAAGAAAATATCTTTAGGTCCTATAGTGATTTAAAAAATTGAAAATATTTAAAATACCATATATAAATAAAAAATTTGGTTTACCAGAAAATATTTATAGAATCTAATATTTGAATGGAATCATAAATTAGTCATTTCTAGTGACATGGTTCAAAATTATATAATCACTTTCACTCCCCGTCTATTTTTAATTCTCATAGGCATAAGATTATTATTATCATATTTAAAAATATTAAGTCCATAATTATATATTTCAATTTGAATTTTATTTATCCACTTTGAAGAAAATATTTTAAAGTTTATTAAAGTCTATATAATATTTTAAAATTTACTTTAAATAAATTATATAAATATGGGGATCAATATTATATTAATTTATCAGATATGTTTAGCTTTATTTTTTTGCAAAATGTTTTCCATGAAAACTAGGGGACTAAGGCTAGGTATGACCAAAATAGACTATTGTATTTATTTAATGTTATATTTTATAATAGTTAAAATTTTAGTTTCATGATTAATTTTTTAGTTTTTAAAATTTTTAATTACCATGAATTTCTTGTATAAATTAGGGGATCATGTATTGGATTTTAATTAATTATTCATAGATGTTTTGTTACATGATCAGGGGTAAGTGTGGACCTGTAATAATTAAAAGTTGGAAGTTGTGGTCAACCCCTATTAATGTTTCTACATAGGGGTGTCAGGTACTTAATAGATGTCTATAGAGTACTAGGTGGCCTTGGTAGTGGTCCTATAGGGCCAAAATACCCATCGTCGAACATGTCTTGGAGAACTAGGTGTCCATTAGAGTATAGATTATCTAGCGATAGCTGACCAAATTCCAAATGAGATCTTGGTTTGTTCATTTTTGGGGAAGACCCATAATTTTACCTAGAACACCCTTATTTCATTCCTATCCTCCTCCCTAATCCCCCACTCGAACTTTTATCAATTTTACAACCTCCTTGTAATTTTAAGGTCACACTACCTCTATTATCACCTGTTTGAGGATTCATTCATTGTGGGGTCCTCTTCTAGTAATTCTAACAACATATGATCCATATGTTCCTCCTTTTTTTATTTTTCATGGTTACAGTTATTAAATCCATAATTTTAATGGTTTAGGGATGTTTTCAAGGTTTTATTTTTCCTTTTTTATTGTTCTCCCTACACTCAAGATAGGAAGTATATACCATGTTACAACTTTTCAATATATTTTAATGGATTTTATTTCATTAAAGTACATGAGCTAACATGATATTTTTCTTATTTTGGTATCAAATTGTGAAGATAGGTACGGATATATATTATTGACCCTTGGAGGGTAATCATGTGTATAATGGGTTGTGTACGAAAAAACTTTTTGTGTTCCTTGGATATAGTTAGGGTTTTGTACTTTGGTTAATTGTAACTATAGTTAGCTATTCGGGCTTGGTTAACACTTGGGTGACTGAATGGTTTGGAACATATGTTTGGGTAAATCCAAATATTTTAATGGTGTCAAGTATACAAACATGACCATTATAGGGACCCTAGAGGGGTTGGTTTAGTAAAATCTTATGGGCTAACCTAGTGAAGTTCTTGTACATGGGTTTTTCTACTGGGACATGGTTGACCTTTTGATGTTTCTTAATTACATTATGTTCCTAATTTTAATTATTTTTATATTTACACTAATGGTTATTTCCATGTCTCTGGTTAGAGGACACCTAGATATGATATGATGGTATGATCTTAGAGATATTGGGGTTTCCCTAAATGAGAGAGTTAAACATGGGATGATGATGCATGCAATAGCACGGTTGTCATGGGCCATGGTAAAATAGAACTTTTATTTACTCATAATAAAACCTAGTGTTTGGATATATTTTTATTTACGAAAAATGTTTCCTAGTGGATGATCAGGTTCATCTCTCAAGTATTAGGTCAAGGTATTTTCACTTGTCATAACACTTATATGTTTTTATGGTGTTTTATTTTATTATTTTTAAAAGAATCACAGAGATGGATTTTTGTAATTTTATTTTATATATGTAAATAAAAATAGACATAACCAACAAGAATTCAAATTGAAAAGAATTTTGGACCGAGGGTTGATCACACGTGTGTTTCATTATCCATATTTGTTCTCATAAAACGATCGAGTCAATATAATTCTTCAATTTATCATATCTATTTATTTTGGGATTCGAAAAACACACAAAATAAATATCTTCATGTGCATATGGATTCAAATCCTCCACATTGAAGTGTAAATGAACACACTCAATCAAGGGATATATTGTCTTCACACCCACCTCCATCATATGTTTTTCATCCCTCAGTCCACTTATTTTCAGAGGAATACTATGTAGAATGAGAGAAGGTGGTAGAAATTATTTGAAAATTTCAATGGTATAATAACTCATCCTAAAGGGGATATTAATATCATCTATATACCTCTATCCATTTCACTTCTCCATTAAATATGAGAATGACAAATGATATAATTGAGGATTCGGAGTTCCTATATATTCTCCCTCATGGACCCATCCCTCAAGTTAATTCTTCATAGTTATAGAGTTAAAGAGGTTAGAAAATAGAACAAAGATTGATAACCATATAATAAATTGAGTAAGAAGAGAAACACAACATGATGAACAAAAATAGGGTAGAATTAGTATTATTATTCACAATGTAGAGAAAATTATAGAGAATTCCCATGATCAGCAGGATGTGAATATTTTTTTACATAGAAGAATTTTCTTATTTATAATAATTATATTCCTCATTTATTTCATTTTCGTGGTAATGTCTTTCTTCAATTTGATGAATTCCACATGTATACTACTTATTAGCATCATGATAATTTTCTTATTAAGTTAATTACCCTCCAAGATCAAATTCCATTATTCTTTGAGAATAATCAGGCACATGTGCTTCACATAAAAATCATTAGTGGAAATATAGGTAGGATTGGTAATTGAAGTAATCACATTTTTTATTTCATGGACACTCGAATTTATTCGAACGCATATTTTTGGGTGTTTCAAGACTATGGGTGTGGCTTTAAAATTGGTGTTATTCAAATATAGTTCACATGAATTCTGATTTCATTCTCAAGTGGGATTGGGTATTCAACTCTATACCTATGAATTTGGTATTCCAATTATAGGGTCAAAATTATATAAGTAATGATTTTATTTATCTAAACAGATTCCTCATACTTTATATGGATCTATACGGTCACATTCTTTTTAAACTAAACACTTATTTCATGGAATCTATCAATCTTGGTCTAGTATTTAAAATGGAAGTGGGTTCTTAGAGTCAGATAATTAAAGGTTATTATCAGGAATATCAGTTATGGGATTCAAATATATTAGTGAAATATATTTTTTGGAATTATAACATAATAATATTCTATATTTGATTAAATTTTTTGGGGTGGAACTCCCGAAGGATTGGGAATTTTGGCTTAGGGTTTATAGACCGGGTGGGGAAAAGGTTCAAGTTGTTTCATGTGTCGATCTTCAAATAATGATCATGTCAATAGGTAAATGGATATTGACTATAAATCAACATAGGGTTCTTCAAAAAAGGTTTCAAGTTGGGATAATTGGGAGATTGTGATCTTCAAATAGAGTGAGTGCTAGTAAATGAATTATGTCTAACACATTAGATACAAGATTCATCGGAACTATGGTTTGTTCTTTAAGGGGTGTTGATATCTTGAATATCTTTGGTCATGTATAGAAGATAGAATGGAAGCCAGTAAAATTATAAATTCTTCAATTATAATAGCCTTTATCACAATTTATACTCATCTCCTCAATTCTTCAATAGTATCATCAATAATCACTTATATTCTTGTGTGTCTTAGGTTCCCTAGTGTTCTTCAGCATACATACTTTTGGAGTGTAGTTATTCTTTAATCCAATTTTTCAGTGTCATCAGTGATCTTCCTCAGGTGCAGTGAGCTTTGGGTCTGGTTTGTTATTAATGGGAAAGCACCGTATTTTTCATGCAGTTGAGATTTGACATAGATTTGATTGTATCAATGGTGGATCTTGGGTTCTTCATCCATATAGCATCGACACTAGTTATGCGAAAAAAAGTGGCATGGACTTGGTTCAGGAGATCATTAAACTTAGACTATGCATCTTATAGTATGCTGTATACATCAAGGAAGGATTTGGATAAAGACCTATTATTTATATCCTGTAGTTTCTATAAGGGCATGGATCCTAGTAGCCCTTCCTTTGAGTTTATTTGGTGTTTGAGGTGTCTATATAGGGATACCAAGGAGTTTATTGGGTAAATGTTCAAGGGGGGGTCCACTTTAATTTCTGGAAAGTCTACGGTTGGAAGCCTTGGGCTAAAATATAAGACTAGATTTTTTGTCATGGAGGACCATGTTGTGGTGTAAGAGGGATCAGGGAAGGATTTTAAAGATACTTATTTTTTGGGATAACTGGTATGTGGTGGTTGGTTGTGTAATAGGCCCTTCCCTAGTGATTGATAAATGTGGTGTAGATCAGGGAGTTTGTGGTGTAGGTCCTTACCCAGTAGTCGATCACTATAGTGTAGAGTATGGAGGAAACAACATTGGGGGTTTATTTTATTATTCCAAATTTGGATCCCACGTAGCATGATGGTTTAGGCTGTCCCACAACCTCTGATTGGGTAAATTGGATCTGTGTTGAATCTGTAATATGGTTCTTGAACATGGATTTGACCCAGTGGTTTTGGCATGGTATCTTTCCATTTCCCCTTAGTCCACCTATTTTTCAACAATGTTGTGGCATGGTACATGGTGATACCTTTTAATGTTACGTTTCTCCGTCTTCTTATAAACACCCCGAAGTCCATTTGGACACAATTATCTCCCATATCTCCCTATCGAACCCTAAGTTCTCAAGGTATGTTTTAGAATCAATCGAATCCCCTTCTGAGGGTGATTAATCCACAACTTTTTATGTTTTATCCATGTTAATATGAGATTGTTACTTAATTCTTAACGTTTTTTAACTATTCAATTGAATTTCCTCTAGTATATTATTTTCATACTATGGAGGATTATCTTTATCTTTATATAAAGATATTCATTACAAATTTTCAACATGTTCATGGCATGGTTCCCTTGGGAGATCATGGTTTCCTTATGAAAGAGCTGATCGTTGATCCACATTCTTGATCTATTTTTTAGTGAAGAATATTAGTGCCTTTGATTTAAAGGATTCATTGGTTCTCCTTTATTTACATGCAATTTTAAATTGATCATGATTTAGTTTCTTTGAGTGGTGGTGTAATTTACCCTAATAAAGGATAAACCGTATTGATAAAGAATTGGTTTATGGTTACTGATCGCATTGGTTTCCCCTATGATAATGGTTTCCCCCTTGATCATCTAGATATTGTGCTATATATGTTATGTTTTTTAGAGTTTTTTAAATTCTTATATTATCATGTTGTTATTAATGAAATTAGTAAATAACATAAATCTAATAATTAGGTTGATTGGAAAAATAATTTTAAAGTGGCATGTTTAATGAAACTATTTTTCTTATAATTTGATGTAAAGAAAATTGATGCTTAGTGCATGCTTATATTAATATTTTTATCCAATGAGTTAATGGAATTGGATAATGAACATTAAACCTAAAATATTATTTGAGAGAATAATAATTAAAGGTAGGATAAAGAAGTTTTTCCCTTCCAGAAGTTTGTTGAAACTAGAAGCTTATACTAGAGAGAATGTTTAAATAACTAGATAGCTTGTATTTGATGATGCATATGATTAACTATATTTGAAACCATTGATAAATGAATATGTTAATTCAATATGTAAAAAAATTGACTATTTGATAAGGATAAATGTTTTGGTCCAAGAGTAACCATTGTTTATAAAGGCAAGATGCCATGTGTTGGGGCCCGTGAGATCTCATTTGAATGTGAAGGCTAAATGCCTTGTTTTTATGTCATAGATATCATATTGACCTTTTTGGTTGTTTATCTACCATTAGTGTTCTTAGGATGTGATCCTTGATATACAATGTGATGTGATCCCAGGGAGGCTGATGAGATATGGGTGCGGAGGCCTGAGGTTGTGGTGGTAGTTGATAATTATATGGTGATAAGAATATATAGCGATATGCATGATGGTGTGAGTGACGGATCTTGGATAATGGAATGGGTTGAAGCTAGGATTACCCATTATTATTCTAAATGCTTGGATAGTGTCTTATTGAATCTGTTTAAGGGGGATGAAGGTCGATTTTCTTGTTTATATTTATTTTTTCCCACTGCTTGAGGTAGATAGATGTCCTTGGTTATGTATATTTTTTATGAAAAAATACCTATAATTTTGGAATGGTAAATAAATTATATATTTTTTAACCTATGGTGTATTTTCTTAATATAATGTAATGTTGATAATCTTGATAAAGTATGGACTCAGTTAGACTATTCTTGGACCTAATGGACTTCACTTAGATGGTTAATGAAATAAAAATGGAATAATGTTAATGAATGGTTAATGAATTAATTATCATGAATAAGAATGAAAGTAAGAAATAATTAATTTAATATATCTCCTTAAATTATTATTTCTTTATAGGATATCCAATCCTTAGTAGAGGCAACCGGGTGTCCAAGAAATGATATCCTATGTTGATCTTAGGACTATGTTATTTCCCATAGTATTGTTATGAGTTATATTATATCTTGTAAATTTTGTGATTTAATATGATACCCTACCCATGTTGATAGGGATAATGACACCTGATGTATTCTGGGAGGGTTTTTTCCCCAGCATCTTGGTTAGTGAAGTACAAATGGCTGACTACCCCCTCTAGCCTCGCTCCCTTTTCTTGGTAGTATTATGTGCTGGAATACATAGTGGTTAGTTCATATTTTCCAGATGCTATATTCGACTATAAATATTATTTGTAAAGATAAATTATTTATATTTATCATATTAATTTATTTATAATTTTTAGTGAATAAATAATTATATTAAATAACTACACAATTTTGTTACATTAATTATTCAGATAATGGAAAAATCAAAGAAATGATATTAAAAATATTAATATAAATATAATTTGAATTTATTTAAGTGATCTAAGAATTTTTCTTTTTTAATATGAAGTATTTAGTTTGTATTAAATTATTTAGTTAGATTTTCTAGGAGGGTTTTTCCCCATTGTGATTTTTGCACAAGATTCCATAGCCCACGGGGCCAGGGTTTCCTTTTGAAGAACCATCCACATATACTTTTATCCATATAGGGGGAGGGGGTTTCTAGAAAAATTACAACATATATTTTGGTTGGATGAATCTTCCCATGATTTTGATCCAATGAAGAATAATGAGATCTTTAACGGAATTATGGAAGGTACCTATTTGTATTATTCCATCTCCCTTGATAGCAATGAATATCTTCTCCTGAGCTGCATGATGATTGAAAGTATTATTGTTTGGAGTGGTACGATTTATTTCAAACAAACTAACATGAATCAGTTCATCCATAACAGCAATGAATAGGTGTTCAATTTGAAGAGAGGCATCTATACAAGTGCATCTTTCAAGATGAATCTAAATGGAGTCATAACCTTTCCATCTTAGTTAAAAAATATCAAATATGTATTTCTATAACATAGTGACAGTGGGATAAGATAATAGAATATGGTCAGAATCCTCTCGATGTTGATTAGAGATACGATACTTAGAAGTAATTTGAATACCAAATAATTGAATATTTCAATCTGCAGGAACTCTAATATGTACTATTCTCCATATCATGGTGAATTTGGATGGTTTAACACATTTCTTGTTAAAGTTATTTAACTAATAAAAATCCTATATAGTATTAATGAAATTATTTTTCTAGTAAATTTTAGAGTTTAGAACAGTATTATATGCCATTTCCCAAACTAAGAAATCATATGTGTTTACAAAAGGTTAATGGTTAATAATAGTATTGATCTCATTATTTAAATCCAAATCTATATATCATAATTAATTATTTATGGAGATATTAATATCAGTATATAAATGTATATAATTAGTCATAGATCTAAGAGGGTAACCATTCCAGTTATCCAACAAAAATCTCAAAGAAGATTCTTTATTAACAATCCATCTAGAATAAAATATAATTTTAAAAAATAAATTATTTATGGAAGGCCAGATATAAGAGTCCATGTATAAAAAATTACATTTTCTATGATTCTTGAAAATTTTGCCTCTAAATAAATCCAAGGCTGAGGAATTATTATTTATATTATTCCATGTGAGTTTAGCTTAAAGGGATTCATTAAAGAGGCAAAGGTTCTTAATATTGATGCCTATATTGTCGAGGGGTTTACAAAAATTATTTCAAGTAACTATGATGAGTTTCCTTTCTAGGGTGCTTCCACTCCAGGAAAAGTTTTTTTTCTACTTTTAATTCTTTAATCCATTCAATATCTTATTTATAAACCATCATAGAGTAAACCTATTTAGATATAATGGTGTATTTTACAATATAAATTTGTTCTACCATTGATAAGGATTTTACTTTCTAATCGAAGAGTTGATTATTAATTTGGTCAACTATATTGGAAAAATATCTTCTTTTGTACTTTCCCCAGAAGATGGGGATTACAAGTTACATGAAGGGGAAGGAAGACTCTTTTATACCGAGGTCATTTATAATACTAGATTTTCTAGATATTGGAAATAATTTTCCAAATAATATGGAATATTTTTTCCACTTTATTGATTTCCTAGACACATATTCATAGTGATTAAGGGAATATTTAAGATTTTTGATGTTCCTTTTTTCTCCTTGAAAGAATATAATAATATCATCCGCATATAAGATATGAGAGGGAAAATTTTGGTTTTTGGAGGAAATAATGGGTTTAATATTTACTTGGTTTACCAAATTGGTGATAATTATGCTAAGGTAGTCTTCAACAATAACAAAAATAATGTAGAAGAGTGGGTATCCTTATCTGACCCCTTTGGTGGAAGTGAAATAGCCCTTTGGAGTAGCATTAATCAAAACCAAAATTTTATCACTGCGAAGAAGGGTTTTACTTTTTTTAAGAAAAATTTTACAAAACCAAAATTGTTTACATCCTTGAAAATATCTCTCCAGCCCATAGTGTCAAAATATTTTCTATTTTTAAGATTAATGAAAATTATTCCCCCTATTTGGGTCTTCATTAATAGGGTTTTACTTTATGAGGAATGTTAGATGAAGTCTTGGATGTATCCTCCTTTGTGGTAGCCAGATTGATTTCTAGAGACAATTCTGCTAGCAATGGGGGCTAGACTATTAGCTAAAAGTTTAGATATTATTTTATAAAAAATATTAAAGAGAGAAATTTGTCTAAAGAAAAGAATTTTTGAAGAATTATCCACTTTGGGAATAAGGGAGAGTAATTGATCATCAATACAATCTGGAAGATATCCATTAACAAAAAATAATTTAATCAAACTATAGACATCATATTGGATGATATCCTAAGAGTGTTGAGAAAAAACATTTGTGAAACCATCGGGACTAGGGGAACTATCTGTTTTTAAGCTAAATAAATCATCCTTAATTTTATGCTCCATGGAAACTCTAGTCAAAAGGGTGTTTTAATTGTTGCTTACTATTCTAGGAATTATATCCATATTTATGTTCTTATTAAGAACTGGACCATTAAAAATATTGCTATAGTATGAGACAACTTGACTAGATAATCCTTCCTAATTATCAACGATGTTATCCACATATTTAAGGAAGGAAAGAGGTCTGAAATCCTTCCCAGATCTTTTAGAGAATTGTAAAATTTAGAATTTTTATCACCATCTTTAATCCATAATGTTTTGAAAGTCTATTTTCTAAGGTTATATTTTAAATTCAGAAGATAATTTAGCTTATTGCTAAGATCAATTATCAATTTCTATTACTCTTATAGAGATCATGATTTCATCATATTTAGAATGTAAACCATGATATAATTATAAAATATATTCATTATTTATGTTTTTAGTGTAATCTATAAAATTTTGTTTTAGGAAATAAAATACACCGTTCATTGAGACAGTAGGTCGTACGTATGCAAGAAATATGTTTCCATTTTATCATCACAATGAAAGAATGAAAAGTAATTTATATATATATATATATATATTGTTTCAGTATCATTATTATGTCTTATATATCACGTATGTTTATTAAACTAATCCTTAATATATTCTATGTAAATAGTGAATGAATCACATTGCTTCGTGGGGTGGTAGTCCACTGTACAAATGAACGCAATTACTGTATTCCCAAAAAATAAAAATAATGAAAGAATGTGTGATATAATAATTCAAGAATCATAATTAAATCAAAAATTTCATATATATCATATTTAAACTATAAATCCATTATTATTCCCAACCTTTAAAGGTTGTAATGGAAAAAAATGACATTTTTTCCCGAGGTGGTAGTCTTCCATACCCACGAACTATGATTTTATAACCCATTTTATGGAAGTGTGTGATGTTTTAGGTCATAAACTTAACAGAAAACATATCAATATATGGGAGATAATGAGGTGATTATATGATCATGGAATAATAATAATTGGAGGTGGTGGAAAACTAAATAAACAAATGATTTTATAAGAACATTACCTCTTCTCAAGGTACCCTCTTTAGTTTTGCACTAAAATGTTGAAAGGTTTTATTTATGAAAGAAATAATCCTTCTAGGATTAGGGGAGGGAAGTATGTGAGTGATTAGGGAAGATCTTGGTTTATCCAAATGTCTTCAGGGGTGTTAAGAGGTGCGGGATTTAGTGCCTTTTTATAGTTTAAGTAGAGGGGAATTATTTTTGGGAGGTCTTATTTACCTCCATTGCCTAAAAAATTGACAAATAGTTTATTATAGGGGAATTATTTTTAAGTCACAGCTCCACCACAAAAAATAAAAACATTTTTATCATGTTATTCCATAACTTCTATTTTTACCTATTTATTACATTTTTTTTATTATGGTAACTAATTTTATATTCTAGATAATTTATCTATTAAGACTAAATTAATGTAACACAACCATTAATTTATGGTATTTCCATTTTTTAATCAATTTAATCTCTTTGATAACTTACATTTCATGAAACACTGAGCTTAAACGAACTCCAAAATATTATTATTTTAATAAGACCATTATAAACTAGCTGTTACATTGGCTAGTGTTAATGGGATTAACTATGTTATGAAATATGTATGAATTTAATGTTTAATAAGAATTTATTTATTCTTAATAAATAATAAAATAATATTTTGTAAATATATTTTTTTCTTCAAATATATGTTTTCTTCAAAAAGAGTTTTTTATTTATTTCTACAAGAAAATAAATATAATTAAAATTTTGAAACTTTTAGAAAATTTATTTGATAAAATGAGAATTATTTTTAGATTAATAAGGTAAAAATTATCTTTGGATTAATTATAGATAATATTCTAAAATGTATAATTATTTAGTGAAAAAAACATATTTATACAAAATCCTCATTTTCTTTATATTTAAAATTCATTTTATAATTTTAAATTCTTAAAAAAGTAACCTAATTACATTTTAGTTTGAAATAGTCTAATAAATTACATTTATACTTTATCTATACATTATGTTGTTGTAATACATTTTTGGGGTTAAAAACACATTTTCCCTCAAACAGTTTTTCTCTGCATTTTGATGGTTTATTTTTAAATGTAACTTTGCAAATTCTGCATTTTAAATTTTTTTAAATGAATACCATATTTTGAATCATGATTTCCAAATTAGTCTATAAGTTCATTTTCATTTCTTTTTCAGAAAAAAATATTTATGTAAAATAAATATATACCATGGTATAGGTAAAATAATGTATAAGGTTAAAGTTAAAAGTTAAATCATAAAATACCTAAAAACAACAATATAAAATGGGAGAATGATGTGTTTGTCAACCTTAATCATCCTTTGAAACATTAATCATCATAAAAATTAGTTTTAATTACTTCTAAAAAAATCAGGTGGGCTTTAAAGAAAAAATAATCATTATATAATAACACAAAACCACCTCTCCTCAAGTATAAATACAACTCCTAGACACCCCATTTCTCATCACAAACCTTGAATCTATTATAGTCTCTGATAGTCCATTTCTTTTACACTCTCCCAATGTACAAGTTCTTTGTGTCTCATCATAATTCCAATTTCATGTTCCATATGGTGTCCATCAAGGAGGTGATATTCAAGCAGAGGTTAAAGTACACAAAACTAAAGGGAATCATGAGCTACATGTTTCTCATCACACTTTTACTTATATGAGATATATATGTATTATTCACCACTTATTTATTTTTTATATTTTATATAAATCCAATATATATGTTATATCATGAACTTTACTATCTTTATGGGACACAATCTTTCATATCATGAATATTACTTTTATGGGGTATATGATTCGACTGAATACAAAGGGGTAAGAGATTTCTTAACACAATTTCCACTCATCATGTTAAACTTCTACATAAATGATTATTACATGTTAAGATTATGTGTGATATGGGTTCTTATGACCATATGTTTTATTTCCACTTCATTTAAGTGGACTTATAGCTGATACACATAAGTGATTCATTTTATTACTACTCACATCAATGATATGATATTTATAAGGGAATTTATTTTAAACCATTATCCTTTTATAGTTTACCTTAAAATTACATTTTTGTCCAAGCCCCGTGTTTTATAAAATTGTTTCAAAAAAAATTCTACTATTAATCTTATTATTTTTAAAGTCATTTTACTCATGTATGATGTTTTAAAAAATAGTTTTAAATGATTTTTTTTTTCATTTTATAAATATGTTTTCTAATGAATATTATGAAAAAAAATACATAATGAATGTTTTTTAACTTATACGGATAGAGAGTATTTTTTCACTATCATGACACCTTAATTCTTTGATATTTATTTATCAAGTTTTCAAGGTTATTTTCAAAGAAATGTTCTTATTTTATAATTTCATGGATCTTTAAAAATAATTTATTTGAAAATGGAAATTTTATTTTTTAAAGTGTTATTTTAAGTGATCTTTCAAAATTATTTTCCATATAAGATAACATTATATGATGTTACTTATTTTTTTGGGGATACTAATCAAGGATACTATCTTTGTTCTTTTATGGTTGTTCTATGTTTATGACATCAAGATATTTAAGGGACCCGTTTATTTTCCATGAATTATGGAATGATAAAATGTTTATAAAACCCATTTATTTTCATGGGTTCTGATATTATGAATGATTTATGTTCTCATGGGACACATATGTACGGTTTTCATTTTGTGATGGTTGGTACCTATATATCCCAATAATACTTGGTAAAGGTTCATATCTTAGGCGATAATAATGGGAAACATGTTGATGGGCTTGATCCACTATGGGAAATAGATGTATCATAATCCACTATTGGAAACACTTCTGTAATGATCCACTATCTTGATGGTCTTTATAGTTAAAATTTACATGTGAAATGTTTTACTATATATATGATGGTTCAACAATTTTATGACATGATCATGTGGATCATAATTGAATTATGTTTATTTATCTCTCTTATCGCCAATGTTTTCTGAAATGATAAGGTTTATTCCATGAAACATTTTTATGATATATGATAGGTTGGGTATGAACTTCATAAGATATGATCATGATCACATAACCTTATTATTTTTTTATACTTTCATATGATCATGGATTTATATCTCCAATTTATATCCTTATTAGGAATCTAATCTCACCCTTTCTTATGTTTCCTTCCCCATGTAATGAATAAAGGTTTTGGTTGGTTATGGATAAGATGAGAACTATGTGAGAAGATATATGTGGGGGATTTGAAAAATTTTCATAAAATAATAATTTTTTATATCTAATATACAAGTACTCTAAACCATGATGGTTTTTGGGTAGATAGTACTATTATCTATTAAATATTTATCTATCAAGATGTAATATATATGTATGTAAAGAATATGTCATTATAATAAATGTTAGAATTATTATATAATTATGACCCACTGATTCAAAATATGATATTTACATTTAATAAAATATAAAATCTCATGTGTGTTTGAAATGAAATTTAATAGAAGCGCATGTAGTGTGAAAAAAAATTGTACATTAACCATAACCGTGCAAACAATATTTTTACAATTTTGGGGTCAATATGTTAATTATAAAATATAAATTGTTCCATTAATGGTACATTTTTTATATGTAGAGACTTAGTTTTATCCTTGTAATAATTTTTAATATTTCTACATATATTTCTAGAGCTACATGTGGATACGACATGCGATTCTGAGGCTCGGTGTGCTTGGAATAAATTATGTAAACCCTATTATGTGTATTTTATACCATGAAAGAAAAAAAAATGGGATAACTCTCAAATGGTATCTCAGATTAGATATATGAGGCCAGATTTGAGTCTAGAAAGTTGTTTCTACCCTAGGTGGGGCATAACTTTTGTCGGTGTGGGAATTCTGTGAGAAAAGTCACTTGGGGGAAAATCATAAATAAAATAATTAAACTTAATTATTTTATCTCGAATTCCGAATCAAATAACTTTTGATTGGAGAATTAGATTGGGAATCTGAGACCGGCATTGAGTTTGGAATGGGGTTTTTTCCTAGGCACGACATAAAATGATTGGTAACAGAGGTTTTGGATTCCACACCAGGTGAGGCTCCTATAAATAGAATTTAGGGAAATTAGAATAAGGGTTTTCCATATTTCTCTCCACCTCTCCCTAAAAATCCTATCTCACTATATCTGTACTTTTCTTCATATGTTCTTCATTGAATCGAGGCGATTTTTCATTGTAACCTTGAAGGATCTAAGCAGAGTCCCAGTGAATGCGTCTACCATGATAAACGGATCAATCGAGGTAGGTTTTCTTATACTTTTGAGTTATGATTCAAGTTTATAATGTAGAATCCTTTATTTCCTATTTTTTCATTGTTTTGAATACAATAATTCATGGAAAACCTAACATGTCCATCGATCCATGCTCGATTTCAATTTATTCTCAGTGTTATTTGTCATTCTTCATGGCGTTCGTCGTCAATTTTTTTTTTTTTTGATTTTTAAAACACCCACAGATCATCGAGAAAAGACTCGTGCTATGAAGATACTATCCCAAGGATTCCAAAAATAGTCAAAGATTAATTTTTTGAGTAATAAGTGTGTTCATAGTGGTTTATATAAGGGACAACCAAATCTAGGTTGGCCTTCGGTAGCCAACAGCAGTGGCCACAGAGGGCGGGACAGCGGAGCGACCATGAGGAGCCGAGCAGCCCGACAGTGTGACCGCCTGAAGAGCAGGTGGTGGGGATCTAGTGTGCTGCGACATTGGTGGGGAAGACCTGGATTTTGATGTGGAGGAATGGTGTGTGAATTAGTGGGGAGGCGAGGAAGGAGTGGTGTCCTGATAGACAGACAATGACCAGAGGGTAGAGGGGTTGCGGCGACCTGCGCGGCACGGGTCACCACGTTGACGAGGGGACCGACCAGCTAGCTAGGTCAGAGGTCACACGAGCTGGGACGCATGGCTGGTCTGTGGGACATATGGTGTGTGTGCTGGTTTCAATAGAATTGGCCTAATGAGGTGGGCCAGCCTGGGTGAAGTGGGTCTGGAAATATTTGGGCCCGACCAGCCCAAGTTGGGCCAAGACCCTTTAAATGGTCGTATCTCTTAAACGACGCATCTGATTGACCCACCGTCTAAATACATGAGTCCCTCTCATTGAGAAGATTATATTTATACTATTTTGGGACTTTTATGTATCATTTAATTTGCTTGGTTTCACAAAACACCTAAGTTTAATAATAATAAAATATTTATTATTATTTAGAAATCTCGTATCAGACCTATATTCTAAACATGAAATATGTTTATTACACCATCCATGGCAGAATGTCCCTGGTATTTGTGAGGACTTTTCAATACTATTTTGGTATTTTTAACCACAGTAAAGGTTCAAGAACCATTAGGCTCAGTTCACACGTGTTGTTGTGAAATGCATATTTTTCACCGATTATCAATTTTGGAAGGATGGGTAGTCTTTATCGTGTGTTTTTTCTTGAATATTTCAATGAATATATCTGTAAAATTTGTTTTAGGGATGAGGCATGAGTGCCAAAAGATGGATTTTGAGCTCAATGAGGCACCATATAGCTTTTCCATCAGAGGAATGTTTGGGGTGATTTAATAGCTGATCTTGCATGTTTTTCTGCAAGGATCACAATGGTGTAATCTTATTGAACGTACATAGCCATTTTTGTGATTCCATTGAATATGGAAATGTAAAAGGAATATCCCTTCTATTGTGTCTATATAGAACACACAACTTAGGTCAGATTCGACTCTTGTGAGAGTGGATAAGATTTATGAAGAGATGCGGTTAGATGTTCTGGGGCCGGTTGAGGAGGTATGTCACCAAAGTAACATTTTGACCCTTTGAATGAAAAAAATGCATCGGGTGGTCGTATTCCTTTTTATTAGTTGGTCCATGTACTGTAGGATTGAATTTTCAGGCATAGGGGTACTAGTTAAAAATTTAGTACCCGAGAATGGCTTGGTATGCGACTTGGTAATGGGGGTGGGGTCACATGTTGTGTGGACCCCCACAAGCACTATTCACCACTTTATGAATCTTCGATCCCACATATCTCTTTATTTTGGACTCAGATATTGGCACATGAGTAACATATCCTGAGTTTTATTCCATGTGGAACATGATAGTTCCCTCCGTATTAGATTCAGAGATACGATAATAGATGATTTGTGGTGATACTTGATGATTGCAACGACATTCTTCCAAAAGATACTATCCAATAGGGATGAATAGTGTTCCTCTATTCTTTTCTGAGGGGTACCATCCAGCAGGGATGGCTACAGTTCCTTGACGATTTTCCGAGAGGTACCATTCAGCAGGGATGTCTAGAGTAGTTCCAAGTTTACCTCCAACTGGGTTGGGAAGTGTTCCCCAATGGTAGTTCTAAGTTTACCTCCAGTTGGGCTGGAAGGTGGTCCCCGATAGATGTTTTGGGTTTACCTTCAACTAGCCTGGGAAGTGGTTCCCAATGGAAGTTCCAAGTTTACCTCCAACTATGTTAGGAAGTGGTCCCTAATGGGAGTTCTGAGCTTTTCCTCATAGGGACCAGGAAGTGGGTCTCTTTGACGATACTTGTTAGGCAGTACCCTCCAATTGGGATAGATAGTGAGTCCCTGTTCACTTTTAGGTGATGATCCCTTCTAACCTACTAGGACACAGACACGTGATGATGAGGGGAACACTCCAGCTAAGTTTGGAATGGGTCCTCAACTTTGTGACATGACCTCTCGAATATGTGAAATAGTGAGGATGCATGCTTTGACGTACCTTTTGATTCACAAGAATGAGGGACGATTTTGAGAATGGGATGCGTCCTTATGATGCAGCCTAAAAATTTGAGGGCAATAGAGTTTTTCCCAAAGTGGATAGTATCAAGTTGTGGTGATTTATTCCCTTTGAATTGTAGTTTAGAATAGACATATGGGATACCGGGCATCGATGGTGGTTACTTCTAAGACTGTTGGATACTAATTTTCCTGGGATAAGCTATGATATTGGGATCCCCTTAATATCTCATTTGGTTTTCTTGGGTTGAGCATGTATATATTCTATTTCCAGTACCCACTCATTGGGTTTTGGTTACTCTCCTTCTAGGAGGGGTGAAGACACGCGGTGTATTCCATGTGATTTCGGTGTTTAGATGATTATGGTTGGAAAGTCTACTCTCTTGCTATAGGTAGTGAATACTCAATGATAATTTCATCTTCTTACTCATTCTAGCTCATTTCTTGTACAATATTACTTAAATATCTTGTTGGGTTGAGCTGCACTCTTTTTACTATAACTTTTTCTATCTACTACTCCCCCCTTATGCACCTCTCTTACCATTACCTTGATCCTTTGGGGCATCCTACTAAGTTTTTCTATAATCTACCTAACTTGGGCATTGCCTAATCTTGGTGTTCCCTTGAAGATGACATACTAGTTTATCATGACTTCATAGAAGGGAGGGATATAGGGTTATTGTACCGCGTTCAGTGGCTATGGATTTGGATCCAGGAGTGGGGCTCTCTCCATAGTTTTAATTTTCAAAATTTTGCCGAGTTGTGGCACTTTTCTTGTTGGGTGTGTATTTTTACCTTTTTCCTTTCAGTTTACATTTTTGTACTTGTAGTTTTTATAGTTCTATGCATATTTTTTTATATATGGTAGTGTTATTCCTTTCCTTTTTCCCTATGTAATTTTTTGTTGAGTTTGATTTGTGTGTGTATTTACAGGTTCATAGTCAAATGCCTCCCGGATTTTTTTATGCCTTCTACGCTAGTCTCCAGGACTTGTCCTATGGAGGTAGGCTTGGGGTAGTTGCAGCTTGAGTCCCTTCATGGACTGGGTTGTGAAAAAGTGGTATCAGAGGTGGTTCGACCCTTGGAACGTTGTTCAGGTGTTTCTCTAAAAATGTCTTCATTGGGTTTAGGGAAACAATGTCGAAGTGTATCAAGAGTGGATCTTAGTTTAGTGAGTCCAGTGATGGTATGGGCGGCCGACATATCTATTCACCAGGACCCTGATTACCTGCATGACAACTTGGCTTCCTGAGAAACTTTTTGTTGGTAAAAATGGTATATACATCATACGGGATTGAGTCTTTGAATGTCCTTATTGAGTCATCTCCCCATTATTGTTTTTGATAAATATATACATGCTCATTTGACCATGGTACTCCTTGATAACATTCAGGATGTCTCCATGATGACATCCAACCAGGATACTAGCTTTGGTTCATGAAGATGGACCTATGATAAATGAGGCCTCATTTTAGGACCCATCATGTGATCCCCTTCTTATTGGTTGTCAGGTAGAATCACTTCCACCTATTGGGTAGTAAAAAACCCTAGAAGATCAGGCTGAGGATGTGTGAAGGTTTAGTTCACTCCTTGAGTTCCAACGACAGAGACCACTGAGGTTCAATGGTGAGACAGACCCTCGGGTAGCAGAGGTTTGGTTAGATTCATTGATCCACCTATTCAGGATTGCACTAAGACCGATATATTAGATTGTGGATTTAGCAGCCATCCTTTTCCATGAATTAGTTGGGCATTTGTGGACCTTGGATACTTAGATACACAATGAGATGACATTATTGTGTGATGACTTCCAGGAGCTGTTTCATGAGGATCACTAACCCACTTGATTGAACTCCATTTGACTTCTGAAGCTACTTTAGCTTCAGTAGGGAGTGATGATGGTGATTGAGTATGCAACTAAGTTCAAAAAACTTGAATGCTACTCTATAGCCATGATCCATGGCGGCTAGTTCCAAGCATGAAGGTTTGAGAAGGGTATCTGTAGAGAGATCCATTCTATCTTAGAACCCTTTTGCATCCCCTCCAATTCTAGGGTACTAGAGCAGGCACTGGCGATAGAGAACTTTTTGGTCAGAGGGATGTCATACAACTGGTTGTGGTAGTGAGTGCAACAAAGCTAGGACATCTTATGTAGCTAGATGGAATTAGTTGACACACCTTGATGCAGGATGCCTCCCCATAATCGGTCACAGGAATGTAGTCGTATAGGGGTGATTAAGAACAGAGAGAGGGGACAACTTGGGTAGGGTCGGTGTTATACTTGTGATGGGTGAGGTCACATGGCATGAGACATCCTGACTAGAGGTGCAGAGGATACTAAGAAGGTAGTAGGTAGACCACCATGGTAGAGACATTGTCGTGATCAGTGTGGTCCCCATAGAGGTGGTGCTGACAGAGGACCATGAGAAGCTAGAGGTGGGGGACAACATTATGAGGTCTTTCCTCCACCACCAGGTGGCCCACATCAGGCTCAAGAAGATAGTAGTTGGGGCCACAAATAAGAGCAATATTTGGATGTCTACAATCCTGTTGAGCACAAGATGATAAAAGGTATTACCTGTATCTTTTTCTGCCATATGAATTATAACTTTCTAAAAAAATGTGAATTACTCTTTTCTACATGTTCTTTGATTGATGTTTTATCGAGTTGACACAAGGCATTGGTGAAACCCTGTGTTAGTTTTATTCGACGTAGATTTGAATGCACGAAGAAGATGGGTCCTTCCCCCACCGAGACATGTTTTTGTGACATGAGAATAACCATGAGGGAAAGTTTGTGCCTCCCAAATAGGATAGTATCGAGGTTTGGGGGAAGAGTCCCTCTGACTTGTTCTTTCGTGGGGGGATTATACAGTGGAGTGTCGGAGCAGGTCTTGTCATTTCCAGTGGAGTTTTTTTACTTAACCTCATTTTTTCATGGAATTCCACTAGTGGCTATGGAGGAGTGCCTATTTTGTCGATTACTCTTCTTCGAAGGGAGGCAAAGACACATGGGGTATTCCATGTGCTTTCTGTTTCTGGCCTCTTGTGGTTGGATGTGTTTACTCACCAATCCTCTTCATTATTACCTTTCTTGGTCAATGTCATGTCTTGAAACTTTAGTTATAATGTACATGTTGAGGTTATGGATTCCACATGAATATAACTACACGACTCACTATGTGGTGTTGGCCATGGTAGTCTTCACCCTGATAATGTGGGGACACTATCTTATTAGATAACGGTTTGTTGTTTGTTCAGACCAATGGAGTCTCGGGTGTGTCTTCCCCTAGAGAGATTTGAACCTAAGGCGGAAACGCTGGTTGAACATCTTACAGGACTATGACTTAGAGATAGTCTATACTCTGGGAATAGACAATATTGTAGAAAATTCTCTTAGAAGAAAATCCTAGGCCCTCTTAGTGCGGGAAGATTCAGATTAGTTCGACTCGATGCAACAGACCCTAGTGGAGCAGGAGGGTATAATTTTCATCCATAAATGGTGTTGACTCCTTTACTTATAGAGTGTGTAAGAGAGTCTCAGTTGTGAATATTTGACTATGAAATCTTGCGTGACCAGATATCCTTAGGTTTTTCACTGGATGGATATTCTGAAAGAGGGAATCACTAGACCTTTTTTTGGATACAAAGAGTAATTCCAATCATGACGTGTGGTGTATAGGTTCGGACAGGGAGGAAAACTATCCCCAAACTTTATTCAGGATTTCTAGGACTGTTGAAAGTAATGGTGAGGTTGCGTACCACCTTTCCATACCCTCAAAAGTTGGAGTGGGTGCACGAAGTCCCCCATGAATCACAGATGAATTGGTATGTTCTTGTTTCTACACACGTCATGATCAAAACAGAACTTATAAGGATGAACCATCCTTTATTTTACGTCCTCTACCCGCACAAAAATTTATAGGTTTTCATGGTAGCAGGAGATCTTGGTGTGATCTCAGTACCCCGAGTTATTCCCTAGTTTTTCTTTTCAGGGATGAAAATCTTGAAGGATGGAATTATGTAGCAACCCATTTTTTCATTGTAAGACATTGTAATATTTCTACATATATTTTTAGAGTTAGGAACTATGACTGAGTGTGATTCTGAGGCCTAGGGTGCTCGGAATGGATAATATAAAAATATTATACATATTTGATACTATGCACCTGAAAGAAGTGTGATAACTCCCGAATGATAGCTCAGATATAAAATTTGAGGCTACAGTTGAGTCTGGAACGTAGCATTTACTCTAGGCGCGGCATAACTTTCCTCTACGCAGGACATCTGTAAGAAAATTAAATCTTGGGAAAAATCATAAATAAAATAATAAGCTTAACTATTTTCTCTCAAAATATGAATTAAATATCATTTTATCGAATACATGGATTAGAAATCTGAGACTATTTTTGAGTTTAGAATAAGGTATTTTTCCTAGGTGTGACTTAAAATGAGAGGGTGCGGAGGTTTCAGATTCTACGTCGAGTGAGGCTTCTATAAATAGAAGTTTAGAAAATTAGAAATATTTTTATCCCTAATTCTCTATCTTTCTCTACAATTACTCTCTCTCTCTCTAACATAATCCATCTGTTCTTCCTCGAATCAAGGAAATTTCTTCGGCGGAACCTCGGTGGATTGAAACGGGATCACAGCAAATGCACTGACAATGATAAATGGATCAATCGAGGCTGGTTTTCTTCTACTTGTGGGTTCCAATTAAAGTTTATAATTG
The DNA here is from genome assembly GCA_963277665.1 of Viscum album. Classification (NCBI taxonomy): domain Eukaryota; kingdom Viridiplantae; phylum Streptophyta; class Magnoliopsida; order Santalales; family Viscaceae; genus Viscum; species Viscum album. The sequence continues at coordinate 600,597,726 of OY728158.1, read as the reverse complement.
ATAATCCTTAATTAGATATTTGTTTCTCCGTTTTGACTACTTTCATCGATGGCCAACATAACAAGGTCATCGATCCATGTTCGATATAATTTTATTCTCTATGTTCTTCATCATTCTTTGTGGCGTTCGTCATCAATTTTCTTCGACGTGTCAAAACACCAACGGATCGTCGATCGGAGGTTGGCGTTGTGAAGAACCCATTTAGAGGATTTGAAAACCAGTCTTGGCATTTTTTTAGTGATCCATGTGGTCAAATTGGTTCGTTGAAGAAATCGCCGAAGCAAGGTCGGCCGATGTTGGTGGCACACTGTGGTGGCAGAGGGCAGCACGATGGATCAATCGTGAGGAGCTGAGTTGCCAGACCGAGGAGCAAGCGGTGGGGTTCCAGCGTGCTAATACATCGGCAGGAAAGATCGGGATTTTGAGGTAGTGGATGTGTGTGTGGCTCGGTGGGAAGGCAAGGCCAGAGCGGGGTCCCATCCGGTGGCCGATGACTGGGTGGGAGAGGGGTCGCGGCGTGTGACCCCAAGCGGCAACGACCCACATGGTGCGGGTTGCCGAGGGGAAGAGAGGCTATCTAGCTAGCCAGGTCGGCGGTCACACAATCTTGGCCACGCATTTGGGCCACGGGCTGAACGCAACATATCGGGCCAGCCAGGGTGGGCTTCCCCAAGTAAAGGGGGTTCATCCATATTTGGGTTGGACCGACCCAAGTTAGGCCAAGACCCTTTAAATAGTTGTATCTTCTAAACAGGGTGTCTGATGTATGTGCCATCTGCTGCCATAAATCCCTATCATCGATAAGGTTCATTTTAGACTGGTATAAAACTTTTATGTCTTTTTTCATTCCTTGACTGCACAAAATTCCTATGTTTAATAATAATAAAATATTTATTATTATTTAGAAATCTCGTATCAGGCCAGTCTTTTAAAGGGGATGTCCGTTTGATGTACTGCCTACAGTGGTATAACCTTGGTATTTCGAGGAATTGTTAAGACTCCTTTTTTTAACTAAAGTTGTGGTGAAGGCCTTACGTGTCCCAGTTCGCATGTGTTGTGGGGAAATGAAACTTTTCACTGGTTATCCGTTTTGGAAGAATGAGTAATTCATCTCGTGTGTTTTTTTAGAGGATCACAATGAAATGATCTATATAATTTGTTTCGAGACTATGGAATGTCCCCCATGGGATTCCTTTTGATCACAATGTGGTGACATACATCTTTTCCACTTAAGGTCTGTTTGGAGCAATTAAATAGTCTATCTTTCATGTTTTTCTTCAAGAATCGAAATGGTGTGATTTTTTTGGATGTAAAAATCCTTGTTATTGATGTCATTAAATGTGGAAAAATGAAAGGAATATCATTGAAATATCCATCTTATTTTTTGGAAGAGAACACATGACTTAGGTGAGCTTCAACTCTTGTGAGAGTGGAGAAGATGTATGAATAGATGGGGTCATATGTTCCGGGGCTGCTTGAGGAGGCATGTCAGTGAAGTTATCATTTGACCATTTGAATTGGCAACGTGTTTCGTGCACTTGTAGGCCATTTGACTAGTTGTTCCCTATACTCTAGGAGTACACTGGCACACCTAGGGGAACTTGTTCACAATTTAGAACCTAAAAATATCTAGATGATGTGGGGTCACAAGTCATGTGGGCCCCCACATGCACCGTGCACCACTTTACGATTCTTTTATCCCTCGTATATCCTTTTGGACTCAAATTTTGGCTGGCATGTCGCCTATCTTAAGTGTTCTTCTACGTGGAATGTGATAGTTTCATATATAGTGACTTTTGAGATATGATGTGAGATGTTTTGGGTTGATACCCAATGACTATATCAACGTTCTTCCAAGAGGTACCATCCAGCAAACATGGACAATGTTTGTTAATGCTTTTTCGATAGGTACCATCCACTAGGGATGGAAAGAGTTCCTCAATGGTTTTTTAAGAGGTACCATCCAATATGGATTATAATAGAAGTTTCAGGTTTACCACCAATTGGTCTGGGAAGTGGTCCCCAATAGCGGTTCCGGGTTTACCTCTAGCTGGGATGGGAAGTGCTCTATGATGGAAGTTTTGGGTTTACATCCAGCTGGGTTGGGAAGTGGTTTCTGATGGCAGTTCTAGGTTTACCTTTAGCTGGGCTGGGAAGTGGTCATCAATGGAAGTTTTGGGATTTCCTCCAATAGGATTAGGTAGTGGGTCATATCGAAGACAACCTTTGTGCAGTACACTTCATCTGGGATGAGAAGTGGTTCCCATTCGACTTGTGGGTGATGATCCCCCATAACGTACTAGGGCCTAGACACTCGACGATGAGTGGAAACCTTCATTCAGGATCGACATGGGTCCTCAACTTTGTAAAATGACCTATCGACTTTGCGACATAGTGACGAGGCGTACTTTGATGTACCTTTGGACTCACAAGGAAGAGGGACACTTTTCCCATCGAGATGCATCCTTGTGATGTGACCTAAAACCATGAGGGTGATACAGTGCCACCCAAAGCAGATAGTATCAAGCTGCGGTGATGGAGTCTCTTTAACTTGTAGTTCAGAGCCGACATGTAGGAAGCTAGGAATCGATGGTTGTTACTTATATGAATGATGTCTATGCACTTTTTTGGACTGAGCTGTGAGATGGAGATCCCCTTACTCTCTCATTTGGGTTTCTTTGACTGAGAATATATATATAAACACACACACATTCTATTTCTAGTACCCACTCCTTGGGTTTTGGTTACTCTCCTTCTTGGAGAGGTGAATACGTGCATGGTATTCCACATGATTTTCGTGTCTAGATTCTTGTGGTTGGATGAGTCTACTCTCATTCTATAGGTAGTGAAGACTCGACAAGAAGTTAAACTTCTCACCATTTCTAGCTCCTTGTGTTTGGACTTGCTTACTTCACTCCCTTGTTGGGTTGAGCTGCACTCCTTTTTATTGTACCTTGTTCTATCTACTGCTCCCCCCTTTAGTACCACTCTTATCGCTCCGTTGATCCTTCAAGGCATCATACTGAGTTTTTTTAACCTCACCCCAGCTTAGTCTTTGACCACACTTGGTGTTCCCTTGCAGATGATAGACATGTTGATCATGACTTTAGAGGAGTTAGGGATATAGGGTGCTTAGACCATATGAAGTGGTCGTAGCTTGGGATCTAGGAGTGGGGCTCTCTCATCAGTTTTACTTTTTTACTTTTTGCTGGGTTGTGGCAGTTTTCTGGTTGGGTGTGTATTTTTCCCATTTTCCTTTTACTTTACCTTTCTATACTTGTACTATTTAGAGGTCGATGCATATTTTTTGTTTATATATAGCAGGGTTGTATCTTTTCCTTTTTACTTCTCCACTTTTTCATTGATTTGGCTATGTGTGTTTGTATAAGTTTATAGGAAAATGCCACCCCATGTTTTTTGTTCCTTCGACGCTAGTCACCAACCCCTAAAATATTGAGGGAAGTTTGGGGTAGTTTTCGCTCGGCCCCCCGATATGGGTCGGGTCGTGACATTATATTTATTAAAAATTAAAAAATTAATGGTAGAAGATGATATTTTTATTAATTTTAAATCATTTAATAAAATATCATTTATAATAAAATTTTAACATAAATATTGACTTATTTATTTAATTTAATTTTTTTAATAGAATGGTAGAATTAAAATATAATATTTTAACACTATTATAACATGATATAATCATCTAAAAAATTAATGGAAGATTGTAATTCAGTCAATTTACTTCACTTATAATATTTTTAGTATCATTTATTTTAGTTAATTAATAACCAAATAATTACATCACTGATGTTTCCTGATAATTTAAGATAAAAAACTAATTTATATTTTAAAAGGATATACATAACTAAACATGTGTTATATTTTCCCTTTAATAGTGTAAAAGTATGAAACTAATATTTTTTTTTATTTTTCCCCACTTCACTTATTAATTAAGTCCATTTAAGGGGATAGTATCCCACTAACACATAAAAATATATCCTAAGGTGTGAAGGGTTTACATATTTCTATCGTATTAGTTTTTAATATGTTTCTAGGTTATTTCCCCCTTAAATTTAAAGTTTATTCTCTTGGTAAAATCATTTTTCTCTTAATCATAGTGATTCATTTTAATTATTTTAAATTGTAATTATAGTGAAAAGTTATGTTGGGCTTATTAGAAATTAGATTTTTTTCAAATATTGAATACCTCTTTCAAAATTCAATTCACAATATTTTATAAATCTAATTTAAATTAATCTCCCAGACGTGATGAGAAAACGTGTTTTTAAAGTGAAAATGTTCAAATATCTGAATTGTTTTTATGTCCAAAATCAATATTAAAATGGTTATAATGAAATAAATTTTATTAATTGATTTATAATTGAATTAATTAAAGTTTAGAAAAAATTTAAAATATAATTTAACTATATAATTTATTTAAATGAAATGTTAGTTTTCAATTAAAATTCAGTATTTTTCATAATTCATAAAAAACTAAAACTTCTCAGAAAAATTCCAAAAATTTACCCTAATATAAATTTTCCATTAGTATTTCAAAAATTTAGTCTATTTTTTTCAAATAAAATTTATAAAAGTCTGAAAATTTATTTTTAATACAGGTGCATTATTAAAAGGTGGAAAAAATGAATTTATAAAAATACATCATTTTATGCGTAAAATTAGATTTGTTTTTATCTTATGCCTAGAAAATCTATTGGAATATTGCCCAAAAATTTTGATTTAATATATAATTTTTAAATTTAATTATCATCATCCACTAAAAGTAATTAATTTAATTTATTAATATTAAATGCATTTGGGTGCCTAAAATAGTTTTTTATAAAAACATTTTCATTATATCTAATTGGGTTTTATATTCATTTTTAATTAATTGGAAACCAATGAATTCAACCATATATTTTGATAAGTTATTTTATCCTATTTATGAAAACCAATATTGTGGTTAGGTGATAATTTTCATTTTCAATAATCATATTAATAGTATTTGGTAAAACTTGGCCTTGCGTGTAATACAAGATAAATTAGGTGTTGTATATAATGAAAGTTAGACACAATGTTTCATTTAATTCAAACTTTTTGATATAATTAATTTATATAAAAATAAATACATCTTAATGTCTCAGGGTGTTATATTTTCTTATATTCTGGGTATTTAGGGCCATACACTCTATAAAATACAATATCCTTCTTTTAGAATTTTGTTGTGTAACATTCTCCCACATTAAATAAATTGCATCCTCATAATATTAAATTGATCTATATACTCTAGCATTTGATGTTTGAAAATTCTATATTTGAAAAACCCACATTGTAATAGGTTTAATAAGATATCCTTTTAATATGAGAGGAAAGGGAGTATAAAGGTCATCTTTAATAACAACATAAACATGTTTCTTAGTAGGAGAACATATATAGGAAATAAAAACATGTACATTGAAGTGAAAAATATAACTAAAGTACTGATGGAGAGTGATTATGTACATTGATCAAAAGAAATTGAGTGGTCAATGGAAGGTTATGGGGCTCAAATCCCTAAATTTATGATTATTTAATAGATCACAAATTTAACATAAATCATGGTATTAGGATAATATTTTTGTTTTAAGATCATTTTCCAAACATTGAGTAATTCTTTTACTATCTAAGAATATAAGTAAATATATTTATTTGACATATTTCTATAAATATAATCCATCCTTTCTTTTTCGTTGATATATTTCTAGTTCATACCTAACTTCAGGAAGTAAATATCCAAAAATTATTTTTTATTCCCAAAGAATAAAATTCACTTTTAACTGATTGTAAGTGTAGAGACCCGAAGCCTGATGTACATGGACATTACATTACTTTTGCAGAATACTTAATACATAACAAAAACAGACACACAAGGACCGTAATAGTTTAGTGTCTTTGGAAACTTGGAACATAATCTTCTAATCGTGGTGAAAGATCTTCAACATCTCCCATAAAGATCTTCAACTTTTTGTTTCCTTACCTAAAACCTTTCTTTTTATCCTGGGGGAAAATAAAACATAAAAAGGGTGATCTCAAATGCTCATTAAGGGTAATCATGGATAAAATAAAACATACCATAAACATTTGAACTTAAAAACATGAACATAATGTTTAAACATTAAAATCATGAGCAACGACATAAAACATGGAAGTACATAAGGCATAGATCATAATGGAACATAAAGCATGATAAAATAGCATGGGAATAAAACATGTAATTGTGTAATCCATTAAGCACATGTAATGATTTACATAGTAGCCAAGGCATTGCTGCCAAGACAATCTTAGTGGACAAAGTCCCATTCTGAATCGATTTCACTCCTCGTTTCAGTCCTGTAACACTGAACCGGATTAATTTACCGTTCCAGCCATGTCTATCTCATGAGATATAAAATCTTTACCCAATTCATTGGAGGGAGATATAGGTCCTACCCATCTCATAATTAAATCATTCTTACTTGTTCCACAAAATAAACTTAAAACATTCATCATAACCCAAAGAATAAAATGGGTTTCATAAACATCATTCCATCATAACATAATCCATATAAAACAAATGGATATCATTTCATCATAAGAAAAGTGAAACCATGTAAATCATAGAGACATTATACTTGAAACATACACATATTAAATAATTTCATCTTAGATGGAAAATGGTTTTGATAAAACACTTGAAATGAATTCTTGAGGAAAATATCCTTTCTTCTTCAAAATCATTCTATTTTTACAAAATGTCATGCAATTTTAAAAGAAAGGTATTTTGTTTAAAATAGTTATGAAATATTTTGGAGGAGGCTTCATAAAAATAAGGCTTTATAAAACCGTAAAAATTCATTCGTGCCGTATAAGTTAAAAAAACATTCTTCTCAT